>BSBN01000850.1:18804560-21594121 GCA_027924645.1 Cunninghamia lanceolata
AGGTCCACCTCCCGAGCTAGGAGTTAACATGAGGTTCCCACTACAACATACAGTCAGGTAGACAGTAGACTATAAGGTGACACACGAATCCGACATCACAAGTCAATATCTCAACAACACAACAGTACATCCAGAGGCAACACTTAACAACTGGGAAGAGTACAACTAGGGACTGCTAGGCTGTAGTAAGGAGAGTGTCATCACATGGTCCTAACATGGGTTACCCAGGTAGTCTCTCTCTAGACACCGGCCCCCATCTATAGTTACCTTGGCAGTCTCTCTCTAGACACCGGCCCCATAGGATGACGCATACGGAATCAACCTTCCTTTCATGATGACAAGGAAGTAAATCTGCCAATCCCGGCCTTCTCCCGTCATCCTTAGTCTGAACTAGCACTACAGGCATGAGTGAGGAAAAAATCTTATTATCTTGTTAGTGTGGAAACTACCCCACCCCTAGATTTTTTTATTATGTTATCACTGTATTACCAACTCCCAATGGGTTACCCTGGCTAGCCACTTGGCACCGGCCCCCACAGTGGAAGCCACTCCCTTACCTACAACTAGAAAACCCCACTCAACAAGCATAGCAAGACATCAAAACAACGAGGGTACAGGAACCATGTAAGGCATTAAATGTCTTGCATAACATCATTCCTTATATCAAAGGTATATAACAATGCAAGGCATTAACTCTTCATAACAAAATCATAAGGGTAGAACTCCTAGACCATTGCCCAAAATAACACATATTCATTACAACTCTATGATCTCCATGTCACCCTATTCCATAACTTACCACAAAACTGGATACAAGACTAGTACAACCAATTGGATAACAATACATCCCCAAGAAGAGCATTTATCATTCACTTGTCATTATTCCATACATAACTAGGGACGACAAGGCTTCTTGTAACATCCTGATCTCAAGACATCTATCAACACAACACAAGAATTCAAGACATCTCCAAGTTAAGCCTCTGGAACTCTAGCCACACGGAAGATACAACCCCCTCAAGACTATAAGAATAGATTAATGACGGACAAATTGAATTAACATATTACGGGAATCAATTATACTTATGATCAAATTATGCCTTCTTACAACTAATCCACTATAGCAAATTGCAATAGCCAAATTATTCTGATGGTATAATGACATATAAAAGTAGCTTATCATCTGATTGTATTTTTATTACAGAATAAATCTATAATTACAACAAGGTTTGCTATTTGCAAATACTTATTAAAATAGTTACTTATTTGATTTACAAGGATATAATATTATTATCCTAACTAAAATGACCCACTACTGTCATTGTTATAAGACAAATAAATTAAATAATTACATTGAAATCTAAATTCAACTCTTGTGGTAACTCGAGGTTTCCTATTATTTGTACCCAGATAAAAAAAAAACCTAACTATTGTAATACCCTATTTAACTTAAAGGTGAAAAGGACCATTTTAATTACTTCTACGTAAACGACAATTTACGAATACCTTATAGGTCCAATTACAACACTTATAAATCCAAACCTATTTATTAATTTTCTATCTAAACATTAAGGTGAAAACGATGCCAAATAACAGAATCATCATTATCAAATAATTGATGAACTTGTGTATCAATCTACAACTACGTTACTTCATTTCATAATTCGATATTTCCATCATATGTATATATATTCATATATGTAGATATACTTCGACTACTCTAACAAATTGAATAATTTAACTATGCATGAATTCTTATTTAAATTAATCTAACAGAATCAAATAACTTTACTATACTAATTTATAACAAACCAATTATAATTACTAGTGTTATTATTAGTAAGTTACTTTTATCTACATACAATACCCATTTAAATATTTTAGAAGAATTACATCATCATTTATCAATAACAATATCGATTCTTACTTTGTTTTCAGAGGTAGTTAGATTCACCATGAATATGTTATACTTGGATATTAATTCCTACATACATAATGGAAGGTTCAGTGAATAAAAGATTACCTTGTTTTGACATGTTAAAAACCACAATATAATACCTAATCCAATTAACCAAACAATTTCTTAACTAGCTAGTAATTTGATAAAGAAAAACTAACCATCATACAATATGCATGTGTTGTCTCTTGAAACCCTAAATAGCGGGGTAACTACATGTCTCATCATGGTGCAGCAGGTGGTTGGGGTTAAGCTCTCTATTTGCAGATAGGGCAAGACGACGCATACACATCATTTACTGAGATGTTGATTCTCACATGGTTTAGATGGGATAGGTTTGATGAGGAAAATAGCTGGCAGAGGTATACTTCAATTAATTCCTACTGTGCATAAAACATTACAGACTATGAATGTTAGAGATGAAGGATCGATGAACAGATGACTGGTGAATGGGGCTACAACTCAAGATAGCTCGGCGCACTCCCACTTACACGGCTAGTTATAATATATATATATATATATATATATTGACTAATTTTTTTTAATTTAACATCCACATTAGTGATGCACGCCCTATGAAACCTTTCTAAACTGTACATGCCATTGTCCATTCTACAAACAGATTGTGAGGACAGCCGTCGTCGGATCAACACATAAAAATCCCATCCCTTCTGCCAGCGCCGTGGGTCGATAAGAATGGCAATTGACATCCCAAAATGCATAAAGATAGTGGTAGCCTTTCTAGAAGATGCAGTTGGGAGTGCTCAAACCAACATGAATGCAAAGGTGGACACATTGGCAGAACACGTGCACTGTTGACACAACGCAGCAAGAGAAGTCTTCGAATACAGTGGTTACAGGATTTCGCAGAATGGATTCATTAAAAAAAAGACTTGGAATTTTTAAACATCAGCAGTCAGAGAGAGAGAGGTCAGGCTACTCTGCTTTGCCACCTTCTCTCTGCCTGCGCACGCAAGCCAAAGGGTGGTAAGTTGGATGCATCACGTTGTCCATTACCAAACATTGCCTCACTGACAGGAGAAAGTATATTAATAATGACCAAAAGATGGAGTTTGATAACTAAGGGGATCGATGAAAGATAGAGGATGAGGACGCCCTTCTCTGTGGATAAGTCTGATTAACATCTCTTCTCTTTTGCACTAAATTTTAATAATTTGAAGCCAAATTTCGAACATTAAAGTTAGGCTGAAGGAGTGATGAAATCCTTGCATTACGTGATGCACTCATTTGTTTGTGGTATATGGCAATTACGTTGGCTAGTGCATATTATTAAATATAGTCAAGGGATTAGTGCGTATTCCTAAGGTATTGTACACACCAGCCAAGCATTATCAATAGCAGGAAACTAATATCAAATATTACATGTCTGCCGTCTTCACACCACGCCAATGAATGATTGCAATATTTACGCAAGAGATTGCAGAGTGCATGACAATAATGATCATAGGATAGTAGAATGATTCCAATGTTGTGGTTGCCGAATGCTTACAAATGGTTAGATAGATGGATTGCAGGGTACACACACAAGGCAGATTCGCAAACAAAAACCATAGAGTGTTTAAACAAAAGGCAGAGAGACAAGAGTGAGGCAATTTTTGCAATCTTTATGACAATGTAGGCTATTCTAGGGTAGCATAATCTTGACATTAAAACACAATCAAAACTATGCTGAATGCACAAATGTGGTGAATGGGCAACAATTATATTCCATCGAATCTCAAGCAAAATGGAAATTTGTGTCAGGTTTCCAAAGCAAGATAAGATGGAGACCATGAGAATTTCACGTCTGTCTTAAAGAATTTAACGCCAAAACCTGATTAAATCCCATCTATGGAGGAACACAATTAAATTAATTTCTATTAGTTTTCATAGGCAAAAGGCATAAAACGTACACAGATACATACCTAAAGTTTGTTAAGCTTTTCCCAAAATCTCCTCTCCTCTGCAAGCCCCTCCTTCCTTCTCTTCCAAAAACCTCCCCCAACCAGGACTCAGCTCCCCAGATAAAATGCCGGGGACATCCTGACATCCCACTTTCTCAGAACCTGGAATGGACTCCTCGAGTAAATGCAGAGACATTCCTTCCTTTCACCCACAACCCACTCTCTCGTGGGGTGCAAAATTAATTGTATCCGAGACTCCCAATTCCTCAATTTTACAAATGACGGCACTTGATATAAATTTGCATATCCCCAACTATGACAACCCTAATTTTTAAACCTAAAAATGTTATCGTTATTTATCAGAAACTGATTATTTTTGTTAATGTACCTAAATAATCATAGTAATAATAATAGTAATAGTGATGGCAATAACAAACCCATAAGTCAAAGGATAATCAATGTTTTTATCCTTAGAGAAGCACTTATATTAATTCTTGCCTTGATTTAATTCTTTTTATATAACAGATATCTATTCAATAAAGAAACTAATTAAACTCATCATCATGATCCGATATAAATTTGGTGGATTTGGTCGGATCTCTCCCTCCAAAATATGGTCATTTTACCCTTATCAATTTCATTTTACCATTAAAATATCCGTAACCCAAATTTACCACAAAATTACTTTAACTTAGATTTATTTTATCAATGTAATAGATGTTTATTCACTTTCACATATGCATTTTGTTTTCTGTTTAATTTTAATCTGCTACAATTTGTAATTTAATATAAATTACCACACAATTAAATCATTTTACATAATCACAACACATAATTAATTTATCTAGTTTAATTTATTTATTTACCAATTACCACACAATTAAATCATTTTTACATAATCACAACACATAATTCCCGTAGCACTTGTTTATTTCATGTTAGCTTAATTTTCACCCTATTTTAATGAAATACTAACCATGCATAAATTGCCACTTGAATTGGATATACCCTAACTTCAAAGATAATACCTGACCCCAAGTGAAGCCACAGGACATGACGACAAAATGACGACATCAGTCCCACTGACGGTGATGACAGGCACAACACTGGAAACTCATCCTCCTTGAGGATGTTGACTAAATAGGGAACCTCATGTCAACTCCAATCCACAATTCCATTGGCTAGGGCACGCTTAGACATGGTAATTTAGGTGGAGTCGATGCCCGGTACCTGCATCCTGCAACGAACATAAAGGTTGTGCATATATACATATATAACCATGTAATCACAAACATAATGAATGGAAGTCACAGCGTGGTAGGGTACTCAGACACGAGTAATGCAACACTATTCCATTCAAGTAACACATCATTAAATAACTACATCCAATACCAGTCATACATCATAATCATGATCGAACAACACATTAAACATAAAATAACACTAATCTATAATCATGTCCATCGAACTATGAAAGCACAAAGTACAAGTAATCAAGCATCATCCTAACATAGATCCATAATTAGCTCGCATGATAAACAAGTGTCCATCAAGATCAAGGAGAACATAAACCATAACATGGAAATCAAAATATCTCAAAACTATAAACATGCACTATAAGACTATCATCTATACTAGAACTATCATAGGAATCATGAAACTAACATCTATCACAAGCAAAAGCGAGGGGCATTACATCTTCCCCCCCTTAAAACTAGGCTTACTCCTGGAAGCCTGTAAATAAGTGAGGATATAACTCCCTCATTCTGGTAGCATCCTCCCAAGTAGCGGAGGTCTCATCATTAGGATCCCATTGGATCCTAACCTGCTCCACGTCTCTGCCCCTGAGAGCGAGTCTCCTATGCTGAAGAATGCCTACGGGCTCCAAAGCTAGCTGCCCATCCTCTACTTGTAGAGCAGTCCAATCAAGAATATGAGCAATATCTGGATAGTAAGGTCTAAGTACCGAAACATGAAACACATCATGGATGCGTGAAAGGCTAGGTGGCAAAGCAAGATGATAAGCAACTGGACTGATCCTCTCCAACACCTCAAAAGGTCCAACAAAGCGTGGTGCTAGCTTAGAGCCCTTCCCATAGCAGATCAGCCTCTTCCGTGGTCGTACACGCAAGAGCACTCGATCTCCAACAAAAAACTGATGATCGATCCTATGAGCATCTGCATACTTTTTCTGCCTATCCTAAGCTGCCACCAAACACTCTCTAATCCTCTCAACCTGTTGCTCCATATCTCTAAGCATATCCGGACCCAGAAAAACTCTATCCTCCAAATGATCCCAACTCAAGGGGGTCCTACAAGGACGACCATACAAGGCCTAGAAGGGAGACATGCCAATAGAACTATGATAACCATTATTATAGGCAAACTCCACTAGGTAAAGGTAGTCCTCCCAATGGCTCTGCTGATCCATAACATACATCCTCAACATATCCTCGAGAACCTGGTTAACCCTCTCAGTTTGACCATCAGTCTCAGGATGATAAGCTGAACTGAAGTTCAGCTATGTTCCCAAGGCATGTTGCAAGGAAGTCCAAAGGGCAGAAGTGAACACTGAATCTCTGTTAGAGATGATCCTATGAGGAATCCCATGAAGTCTGACAATGTCCTCCATGAACACTCTAGCCACCGTAGAGGCATTGTAAGAAGCACGGACAAGAGAAAAGTGAGTTACCTTAGTCAACCTATCTACAGTGACCATAATAGCATCGTGTCATCGAGGGGACATCGGTAAACCAACAATGAAGTCTATCAAAATGATATCCCACTTCCACTCTAGAATCAAATGAGGCTGCAAGAGACCTGCAGGGTGCTGGTGCTTTGCCTTCACCCTCTAACACTCAAGACATCTCGACACAAAATCAGCAATATCCTGCTTCATACCATTCCAAAAGTACAACTGACGCAGAGCTGCATGCATCTTCTTGACACTCGGATGGGCAGAATAGGGTGCCCGATGTGCCTCCAACAAAACTAGGGTGCGAAGACCCTCAGAATTAGGAACATAGATACGACCCAAATGTCGCAAAAGTCCATCTGACTCAAAAGAGTAACCAAAAAATCTACCTTCTAAAGGTCTACCTGACTCAAACTTAGATCTCACCTCCTGGCACCAACTGTCGGAAGGAAGAGCAGTGAGAATCTGACTTCTCAAATCAACTGTAAGAGAAATTGCTGAGATTTCATGCCTTCGACGGCTAAGGGCATCTGCTACTACATTCTCCTTGCCCTGAATGTATCTGACCTCGAAGTCATACTCGCACAAGAACTCCATCCAACGTCTTTGCCTGGCATTCAAGTTCAGCTATGTGAAAATATACTGCAAACTACGATGATCACTGTGTAGCTCAAACCGATGCCCTAACAGAAAATGCCTCCATCTCACCAAGGCATGCACAACTGCTGCCAACTCCAGGTTATGAGTGGGATAGTTCAACTCATGATCCTTGAGTTTGCGAGACTCATAGGCAATCACGCGACCATCCTGCATTAGAATTGCTCCCAAACCCTCCAAGGAAGCATCGGTACAAACAACAAAGTCCCTATCAGGATCCAGAACTGCTAATATAGGTGCACTGGTCAACTGTTCCTTAAGAGTTTGAAAGGCTTCCTGGCACTGCTCTGACCAAACAAACTTCTTCCCTTTCCTCTGAAGAGAAGTAATGGGGTGGGCGATTCTCGAAAACCCCATGACGAAGCGACGATAGTAACCTGCCAACCCCATAAAACTACGGACCTCAGAAACATTAGTGGGTGCAGGCCAGTCCATAATAGCTTGGATCTTCGAGGGATCCACTGCAATACCCTCTCCAGAGATGCCATGACCCAAATACTTAACCTCTGTCTGGAAGAACTCACATTTTGACAAATTAGCATAGAGCTAATTTTCTCTCAGACACTGCAACACCTGATGCAATTGCTCCTCATGTTCCTCCATAGTCCTCAAATAGATCAATATATCATCAAGAAATACGAGGACAAATTGGTCTAGATAAGTGCGAAACACACCATTCATTAGGCTCATAAAAACCAATGGTGCATTCATCAACCTGAATGGTACGACTGTGAACTCATAATGTCCATAACGGGTGTGAAATGCTGTTTTGTGAATGTCTACTTCAAAAATCCGCAACTGGTGATATCCTGACTTAAGGTCAATTTTAGAGAATACCTTAGCTCCTTTGATCTAATCAAACAAATCATCGATCCGAGGCAAGGGATACCTATTTCTCACTATTACCTTATTAAGCTACCTATAGTCGATACAAAGTCATAGAGATCCATCCTTCTTTTTCACAAAGATCACAGGTGCTCCCCAAGGAGAAACACTAGGTTGTATAAACCCTTTGGCTAATAGCTCCTCCAACTGCAGTCGAAGCTCCTTTAGCTCCTGAGTGGTCATTCTGTATGGAGCTCGTGAGATAGGCTCTGCACCAGGAATTAGATCAATCCTGAAATCGATGTCACGCTTAGGTGGCATCCCTGGAATGTCAGAAGGAAAAACATCCGCATACTTCCTCAAGAGTGGGTGATCATCAAGAGATGCCTCTCGACTCTCCTCCATATCCAAATCACTAACAGTCACCGCAAGGAGCTGACATCCTTGACGCATACATCTCTTGAGTTGCATAGCAGAGACCATATGTAGGGAAATAGGTCTCTAAACTCCTACAACCTCGACCTCAACACTAGAATCATCTACACATCTAACCGTTTTATGCCGACAATCTATCACTGCCCGATGGGCCTCCAGCCAATCCATCCCCAAAACTATGTCATATGAACCCAGTGTTAGAATGCGAAGGTCCATAGAAGTAGATAGAGAGCCAATCTTTAATTTATACTCTGAAACTAGAGACTCAACCACTTCCTTAGCCCCATAAGCTAACTCAACCTACCACCTATCATCTTGCTTTGTTACCACTAAGCCACAACACTCCACAAGAGAAGGAGATATAAATGAATTAGATGCACCGGAATCAAATAGAACAGTAAAATCAATACCTCGCATGCGACCAGAAGTCTCCAGCACGGTGCCCTGATGCTCTGCCTGCCAGTCATCTACCGCTGCAAAGACTTGATGCGACCTGCCTGCATCACCAACCATTGGCTCAGATGCTGCCGGTCGATGTCCAAATCCTGATGCACCCTTCTGCAGGCACTGTCTGGCAATATGGCCCTGTTGGCTGCATGAGAAGCACCCGGTGCCTCTACCAAATCCACCATTACCCCGGAAAGAACAAGACTATTGGAAACTGCCCCTACTTATTGTAGACTGCACACTCTGGGCTGACTGATCATAACGGTTGCGCTTATTACGCTGCCAAGACCGGTCTTTCTTATTTTGGAACCTATTCCCTTGCTGATGCTGAGAATTCTTCGGTTTGGACTGCGAATACTGCTGCTGCTGACCACCCCGTGAGGGTGCATGAGAACGTGATGTCTGAGTGTGACCACCTCGAGAACCATGCCTTGACGAAGGTGTACTGCCAATGCGCACACCTATATGCCCACCTAGGGCCATAGCCAAGTTCTCCTCCACTAGCTGGGCTTTCTCCATGGCAACCTCCATGGTCTTAGGTTCGAATACACAAACCCCACCACTAATCTAGGCATTTAATCCCCTGATAAAATGCTGCACCAACATGGACTCGTCATCCCCGATACCTGCATACTGTTTGAGCTCATAAAATCTGCGCTCATACTGCTCAACTGTCATGGCCAACTGCCTCAACTCATGAAACTCGTCTGCCTGAGGTTGCCTCCAATGGTCAGAAAAGAAACGAGCTCTGAATCTATCTTCAAACAACTCCCAAGACACCATGCTAATGTCCAAATGCAGCTTCTACTCCTCTAGCCTCCACCAAGTCGAAGCAAACCCTCAGAGGTGTAGAATAGCACATCTGGCTTTCGTATTGCTGCCATACGGATGCATGGCGAAACATCTACCTAGGTTCAACAACCAAGTCTTTGCCTCAAGTCCTCTACCAGTTCCATCAAAGATGGGAGGACGTGCTCTCAGTAAATCCCTCATATGGTTGGCTTGGGTGGCCTCCTGCTCAGCTGTCAATTCCCTACGCCTGGGAGACCTTTCTCTCTCTCTAGGACCTGACTGGTCTACCTCTTGACCACCTCTGGGCTGTTCACCCACCTATCTGGGACCTAAATGGGCAAGGGCTTCCTTAAGAATCTATCTCAACTGGGCTCCATCAGGCTGACCCTGACCTTCCATGTTCTGACCCCCGCCTTCATGACCACTCCCATGAGGAGAACTGGGAGGAGGAATACCACCTCCACCTCTTCCACGACCCCTACCTCTGCCCCGACCTTGGCCCCTACGTCTAGGCATCTATCTTGAAAGCAAAAGGGCAAATTATTAAATTATGAAAAAAAGGGTCACAACAGGAGTTAAATCATTCTACAGAGTTTAAGCACTAGGTTACATAATGGGCTCAAATATAACCAAGGTACCCAGTGTTTAAACTTGCGCTCTGATACCAGATGTAGTGCCCCACCATGAACACCTTGGAAGACAACACATCTAAGCAAGCAAAGCAGAAATTTTTTTTTTTGAATAAAATAACAAATAAGGTTTAGCAGTTCAATACACATCATTAACTATCAACTTGTCTCCCAAGGTGCCATGGTTGCATTACTTGACAAATAACCAACATAATTTACATGCATAACTAACTAACATCGACAAATCATTCTAACTCTATTACAATATTGATTATACATATACATCTCCATTTCGTGACATCAGTTAGATACTCAACTTTAATCAAGATTACATGCACATATTCCAAGTCTATACAAATCAGTACATCATTGTGTAATTTACATTATCACTATTCTAATTACATTCAAATACATACAGCCTAAATCAACTGATACACCGGCTAGGACCTGAGCATAATAAGTGTCTTCATAAACAGGTACAAGATTTGATGTCTGAAGCACGAGGAACGTTTCCCTTCGCTTACAAACAATGGCAAGGGAAAAACCAATGGAATAAGCTCTTCCACCCGACCATGTGGAACCCTAAGGTCCACCCCCCGAGCTAGGAGTTAACATGAGATTCTCACTACAACATACAGTCAGGTAGACAGTAGACTATAAGGTGACACACGACTCCAACATCACAAGTCAATATCTCAACAACACAACAGTACATCTAGAGGCAACACTTAACAACTGGGAAGAGTACAACTAGGGACTGCTAGGCTGTAGTAAGGAGAGTGTCATCGCATGGTCCTAACATGGGTTACCCAGGCAGTCTCTCTCTAGACACCGGCCCCCATCTATTGTTACCCTGGCAGTCTCTCTCTAGACACCGGCCCCATAGGATGATGCATGCGGAATCAACCTTCCTTTCGTGATGACAAGAAAGTAAATCTGCCAATCCTGGCCTTCTCCTCTCATCCTTAGTCTGAACTAGCACTACAGGCATGAGTGAGGAAAAAATCTTATTATCTTGTTAGTGTGGAAACTACCCCACCCCTAGATTTTTTTATTATGTTATCACTATATTACCAACTCCCAGTGGGTTACCCTGGCTAGCTACTTGGCACCGGCCCCCACAGTGGAAGCCACTCCCTTACCTACAACTAGAAAACCCCACTCAACAAGCATAGAAAGACATCAAAACAACGAGGGTACAGGAACCATGCAAGCCATTAAACATCTTGCATAACATCATTCCTTATATTAAAGGTATATAACAATGCAAGGCATTAACTCTTCATAACAAAATCATAAGGGCAGAACTCCTAGACCATTGCCCAAAATAACACATATTCATTACAACTCTATGATCTCCATGTCACCCTGTTCCATAACTTACCACAAAACTGGATACAAGACTAGTACAACCAATTGGATAACAATACATCCCCAAGAAGAGCATTTATCATTCACTTGTCATTTAGTCCATACATAACTAGGGACGACAAGGCTTCTTGTAACATCCTGATCTCAAGACATCTATCAACACAACACAAGAATTCAAGACATCTCCAAGCTAAGCCTTTGGAACTCTAGCCACATGGAAGATACAACCCCCTTAAGACTATAAGAACGGATTAATGACCCACAAATTGAATTAACATATTACGGGAATCAATTATACTTATGATCAAATTATGCCTTCTTACAACTAATCCACTATAGCAAATTGCAATAGCCAAATTATTCCGATGGTATAATGACATATAAAAGTAGCTTATCATCTGATTGTATTTTTATTACGAAATAAATCTATAATTACAACAAGGTTTGCTATTTGCAAATACTTATTAAAATAGTTACTTATTTGATTTACAAGGATATAATATTATTATCCTAACTAAAATGACCCACTACTGTCATTGTTATAAGACAAATAAATTAAATAATTACATTGAAATCTAAATTCAACTCTTGCGGTAACTCAAGGTTTCCTATTATTTGTACCCAGATAAAAAAAAAAACCTAACTATTGTAATACCCTATTTAACTTAAAGGTGAAAAGGACCATTTTAATTACTTCTACGTAAATGACAATTTACGAATATCTTATAGGTCCAATTACAACACTTATAAATCCAAACCTATTTATTAATTTCCTATCTAAACATTAAGGTGAAAATGATGCCAATTAACAAAATCATCATTATCAAATAATTGATGAACTTGTGTATCAATCTACAACTACGTTACTTCATTTCATAATTTGATATTTCCATCATATATATATATATATATATATATATATATATATATATATATATATATATTCATATATGTAGATATACTTCGACTACTCTAACAAATTGAATAATTTAACTATGCATGAATTCTTATTTAAATTAATCTAACAGAATCAAATAACTTTACTATACTAATTTATAACAAACCAATTATAATTACTAGTGTTATTATTAGTAAGTTACTTTTATCTACATACAATACCCATTTAAATATTTTAAAAGAATTATATCATCGTTTATCAATAACAATATCGATTCTTACTTTGTTTTTAGAGGTAGTTAGATTCGCCATGAATATGTTATACTTGGATATTAATTCCTACATACATAATGGAAGGTTCAGTGAAAAAATATAATACCTAGAATCAAATATAATTACTACTCTAACAAATTGAATAATTTAACTATGCATGAATTCTTATTTAAATTAATCTAACAGAATCAAATAACTTTACTATACTAATTTATAACAAACCAATTATAATTACTAGTGTTATTATTAGTAAGTTACTTTTATCTACATACAATACCCATTTAAATATTTTAAAAGAATTATATCATCGTTTATCAATAACAATATTGATTCTTACTTTGTTTTTAGAGGTAGTTAGATTCGCCATGAATATGTTATACTTGGATATTAATTCCTACATACATAATGGAAGGTTCAGTGAAAAAATATAATACCTAGAATCAAATATAATTACTACTCTAACAAATTGAATAATTTAACTATGCATGAATTCTTATTTAAATTAATCTAACAGAATCAAATAACTTTACTATACTAATTTATAACAAACCAATTATAATTACTAGTGTTATTATTAGTAAGTTACTTTTATCTACATATAATACCCATTTAAATATTTTAAAAGAATTATATCATCGTTTATCAATAACAATATCGATTCTTACTTTGTTTTTAGAGGTAGTTAGATTCGCCATGAATATGTTATACTTGGATATTAATTCCTACATACATAATGGAAGGTTCAGTGAAAAAATATAATACCTTCTTTTGACACGTTAAAAACCACAATATAATACCTAACCCAATTAACCAAATAATTTCTTAACTAGCTGGTAATTTGATAAAGAAAAACTAACCATCATACAATATGCATGTGTTGTCTCTTGAAACCCTAAATAGCGGGGTAACTACAGGTGTCATTGTGGTGCAGCAGGTGGTTGGGGTTAAGCTCTCTATTTGCAGGCAGGGCAAGATGACACATACACATCATTTACTGAGATGTTGATTCTCACATGGCTTAGATGGGATAGGTTTGACGAGGAAAATAGCCGGCAGAGGTATACTTCAGTTAATTCCTACTATGCATAAAACATTACGGACTATGAACGTTAGAGATGAAGGATCGATGAACAGATGACTGGTGAATGGGGCTGCAACTCAAGACAGCTCGGCGCACTCCCACTGACACGGCCAGTTTAATATATATAATGACTAATTTTTTTTTAATTTAACGTCCACATTAGTGATGCACGCTCTATGAAACCTTTCTAAACTGTACATGCCATTGTCCATTCTACAAACGGATTGTGAGGACAGCCGTCGCCGGATCAACACATAAAAATCCCATCCCTTCTACCAGTGCCGTGGGTCGATAAGAACGGAAATTGACATCCCAAAATGCATAAAGATAGTGGTAGCCTTTCTAGAAGATGTGGTTGGGAGTGCTCAAACCAACATGAATGCAAAGGTGGACACACTGGTAGAACACATGCACTGTTGACACAACGCAGCAAGAGAAGTCTTCGAATACAGTGGTTATAGGATTTCGTAGAATGGATTCGTTAAAAAAAAAGACTTGGAATTTTTAAACATCAGCAGTCAGAGAGAGAGAGAGGTTAGGCTACTCCGCTCTGCCACCTTCTCTCCGCCTGCACACGCGAGCCAAAGGGTGGTAAGTTGGATGCATCACATTCTCCATTAACCAAATGTTGCCTCGCTGACAGGAGAAAGTATATTAATAATGACCAAAAGATGGAGTTGGATAACTAAGGGGATCGATGAAAGACAGAGGATGAGGATGCCCTTCTCTTTGGATAAGTCTGATTAACATCTCTTCTCTTTTGCACTGAATTTTAATAATTTGAAGCCAAATTTCGAACATTAAAGTTAGGCTGAAGGAGTGATGAAATCCTTACATTACATGATGCGCTCATCTGTTTGTGGTATATGGCAATTACATTGGCTAGTGCATATTATTAAATATAGTCAAGGGATTAGTGCGTATTCCTAAGGTATTGTACACACCGGCCAAGCATTATCAATAGCAGGAAACTAATATCAAATATTACAACATGTCTGCCCTCTTCACACCACACCAATGAATGATTGCAGGATTTACGCAAGAGATTGCAGAGTGCACGACAATAATGATCATAGGATAGTAGAATGATTCCAATTTTGTGGTTGCTGGATGCGTACAAATGGTTAGATAGATGGATTGCAGGGTACACACACAAGGCAGATTCGCAAACAAAAACCATAGAGCGTTTAAACAAAAGGCAGAGAGACAAGAGTGAGGCAATTTTTGCAATCTTTATGACAATGTAGGCTATTCTAGGGTAGCATAATCTTGACATTAAAACACAATCAAAATTGTGCTGAATGCACAAATGTGGTGAATGGGCAACAATTATATTCCATCGAATCTCAAGCAAAATGGAAATTTGTGTCAGGTTTCCAAAACAAGATAAGATGGAGACCATGAGAATTTCACATTTGTCTTAAGGAATTTAATGCCAAAACCTGATTAAATCCCATCTATGGAGGAACACAATTAAACTAATTTCTATTAGTTTTCATAGGCAAAAGGCATAAAATGTACACAGATACATACCTGAAGTTTGTTAGGATTTTCCCAAAATCTCCTCTCCTCTGCAAGCCCCTCCTTCCTTCTCTTCCAAAAACCTCCCCCAACCAGGACTCAGCTCCCCGGATAAAATGCCGGGGACATCCTGACATCCCACTTTCTCAGAACCCGGAATGGACTCCTCGAGTAAATGCAGAGACATTCCTTCGTTTCCCCCACAAGCCACTCTCTCGTGGGGTGCAAAATTAATTGTATCTGAGACTCCCAATTCCTCAATTTTACAAATGATGGTACTTGATATAAATTTGCATATCCCCAAATATGACAACCCTAATTTTTAAACCTAAAAATGTTATCGTTATTTATCAAAAACTGATTATGTTTGTTAATGTACCTAAATAATCATTGTAATAATAATAGTAATAGTGATGGCAATAACAAACCCATAAGTCAAAGGATAATCAATGTTTTTATCCTTAGAGAGGCACTTATATTAATTCTTGCCTTGATTTAATTCTTTTTATATAACAGATATCTATTCAATAAAGAAACAAATTAAACTCATCATCATGATCCGATATAAATTTGGTGGATTTGGTCAGATCTCTCCCTCCAAAATATGGTCATTTTACCCTTATCAATTTCATTTTACCATTAAAATATCCGTAACCCAAATTTACCACAAAATTACTTTAACTTAGATTTATTTTATCAACGTAATAGATGTTTATTCACTTTTACATATGCATTTTGTTTTCTGTTTAATTTTAATCTGCTACAATTTGCAATTTAATATTTCATTAAATCATTTATCTAGTTTAATTTATTTATTTACCAATTACCACACAATTAAATCATTTTTACATAATAACACCACATAATTCCCGTAGCACCTATTTATTTCATGTTAGCTTAATTTTTACCCTATTTTAATGAAATACCAACCATGCATAAATTGCCACTTGAATTGGATATACCCTAACTTCTAAGATAATACCTGACCCCAAGTGAAGCCACAGGACATGACAACATCAGTCCCACTGACGATGATGACAGGCACAACACTGGAAACTCATCCTCCTTGAGGATGTTGACTAAATAGGGAACCTCATGTCAACTCCAATCCACAATTCCATTGGCTAGGGCACGCTCAGACCTGGTAATTCAGGTGGAGTCGATGCCTGGTACCTGCATCCTGCAACGAACAATAAGGTTGTGCATATATACATATATAACCATGTAATCACAAACATAATGAACGGAAGTTGCAGCATGGTAGGGTACTCAGACATGAGTAATGCAACACTATTCCGTTCAAGTAACACATCATTAAATAACTACATCTAATACCAGTCATACATCATAATCATGATCGAAGAACACATTAAACATAAAATAACACTAATCTATAATCATGTCCATCAAACTATGAAAGCACAAAGTACAAGTAATCAAGCATCATCCTAACATAGATCCATAATTAGCTCACATGATAACGAAGTGTCCATCAAGATCAAGGAGAACATAAACCATAACATGGAAATCAAAATATCTCGATACATTAAACATGCACTATAAGACTATCATCTATACTAGAACTGTCATAGGAATCATGAAACTAACATCTATCACAAGCAAAAGCGAGGGGCATTATAGACACAATAGTGAACTTCAGATCCTATCTATGCAGGAGGTCATTTGAATGTCTGTTGTTTAGCTTGTTTTCTAAATTTAATAGTCTGAACGGGCAAGTGTGGTATTGCCATGTGAGAAAGGGAAGAGATTGATTCCAAGAGTAGAGATTTTGTGTAATGATCTATTTTATGATTTCTTGAGGTAATGAAGAAAATATCATGAAAATGTTGTTTTAAATAAATTCATAGTTTATTGCAATTGTACGAAACCAAAAATATTTCCATATTGTCATCTTCATCATGTTGTTGACTGGCTGGATTTCACTGTTTCAAGTGCCACTTTTGCTTCAGCTATCTGGGACCATGTTATGGAAGGTTACAGGGAATGGTGTGTTTTCTTGTTGCTACATGGTCACTTCTATAGGGGCCTCTAAGTAGCATTCTCAGGTTATTATTCAGATATTGTTCACAGTGGTTTAGGGTTGTTTGAATACACAAGTAACAACTCAATGGCTTGTGTGAAGGAGAATATGGAATGCACCAAGGCTGCAGTCAAAGCACCTGAACTAGTTAATAGAATGCCAAAAGAAATGATGTCTCATGGAATTCTCAGTGGCAACATCACTTTTCTAATTCAAAAGATGTGAAGGGCTTCATCGGTTCAACCTGCCTTTCCATTATTTTGTGAAGGGCTTCATCGGTTCAACCTACCTTTCCATTATTTTGCTATTGTATCTAATGTGGATGCTGAACTAGTTTTTTCTTCAGCCTATCCTTGTAGTTTGTTGTACATGACAGAGCTCATGAACTGGCTTTTTCTAGTACTTATGGCAGCCTTATGTTACTTTTTTATTATTTGTAATTCTTTTCCTGCATTGTTCCAATAAAAAAATATTTATTGCCACTTTGCTTTGTCTTGTTTCATTTTCTTATTAGCCGATTCTCAAATAGAAAGTGTTGGCTCAAATTTATCAATCTTTACTTGGTAGCATCATAAAATATATAGTTTTCCAAATTTATTTCCTTAATGTTTTAAATTTAAATTTAATAATATGTTTTTTCTACATTATAAAATTTATGGTAGTTAATAAATTATTCATAGCATGACTAAATTTACTACCAATTAATGGAAACCAGTAAATAAAAATGACCACCATGACTAAATAAATGACCAGTTAACAACAATCAATGACTAAATGATTACAATGAATAAATATACATACTACCAAATTGATGACTAAATATAGTACCAAATTACCAAATATACTACCAAATTAATGACTAAAATCTATTTAGTCATAAATTTGGTCATGAGATAAATGACTGGCAATATACTACCAAATTGATGACTAAATATACTACCAAATTGATGACTAAATATACCACCAAATTAATGACTAAATATACCACCAAATTTATGACTAAATATGCTACCAAATTTTACTACCAAATTAATGACTAAAATTTTTTTGGTCATAAATATGGTCGTGAGATAAATGACCAGCAATAAACTACCAATGGTCATGTGACCAAACTATTGATCACATGACCAATTTTTGGTAGTTTTTTTAGTTATTTTTTCCTATTTTTCTACTAGTGACCGCTAGTTATTGATGTGACTGAAAGACCCTGATCAATTTTTAAGAAGAATCCATACAAGTCAGTTGAAGTTGAACCGTTAGGTGCATTTTCTGGAGTCCCTTATGGCATACTGCATGTTGAAGATATTAGGGCATACATCCACTGTAGCATTGATGAATTTGGAAACCTAAAACTCTTGGATTTGTTTAACAACTACCTAAGGGATGATAGCTATAAATTAAAATTGGAATACAAAGCCCTAGAAAGCAAACATTTTATGACATTTGATGAGAATGAATGGGTTTGATATATCTTGAGCCAAATACATGATGAGTTCATATGGCTATTGAAACTATTTAACATTACAAAGGATGTTCTCAAGATTGTAACTGGGTTAAATTCAACTAGTGGATTACCCATGCTGAAAGCTGTGAAAAACCAGACAGTGACTAATGCTACCAGTGCCAAGTTTGACAAAAGGGCAATGACCATCAATGATATTATAGAACCGGATGTTAAATTTGCCTCCATGGTGATTGGGTACAAGATTTACCACTCTAGTAGGGAATATTCTATCTCCAGAACTGCAATATATGCAGCCTATCAAATGGTGAAGGAGAATGTTGATTATGACCTATGTGAACTACTACAAAATCAGTTGATTGAGAACCTGAGAAAAATAAAGAAAGATAAGAAAAATACCTTCAAGTATGGTTCCTTGATTATATGTTTGTTCTTCTATTTTATGAATGAAGTGCCTGGAGTTCAAGGTGTGCACTGGACAAATGATAGGCCAGTTGCATGGCAAATAAAAGATCATCTACTCAGCCTTGGTGATTCCCAAGCTTAGAAGAAAGCTATTTGGGGTTACTTCAACAAATTTCAAGGTATGATGCATGCAAGAGAGAGAATCCCTAAGTCAGTTGTGGAGAAATATGAGAGTGAAATATGTTTTATGGTTGACATTGATTAGTGCTTGATGGAGGCTATGGAACCCATAACCATATGGATTATGCCAATGGGCTATGAGGTTGATGAGAAAGTTTCGGAAATGTATGCTCAACATCTCCTGAGCAAACCTAAAGACACATCTGTGGATAGGTTTGGAACATACAAGGAGCTAAGTCTAAAATTGCATGTGGAGCTAAGACAGCTAGAGACCAAAAGGAAAGTGTAGAGGCAAGTTGAAAAATATGCTAAGAGCATTAGACTAACCAAGGAAGCAGTAAAGAAAAGTAGAGAAAGAATTGAAAAGGCTGAAAAAGAAAGGTAGGACAAGAAACAAGAAGATGCTTCAATGGAACCATCCTTCACTTCAAGGACTACTAGAATCTCTGTTGCTACTTCTGTTGCCCTTAAACATGCAAAACCATAAAACAGTCCATCTGGTGAAGGAAGTAAGAGAAAGAAAACAAAGACCACAAGAACATATGTGGGCACAAAAAATGATGAAGAGATAGAGACATATGAAGAAGTTAAAGAGATGAGACCCAAGAAAGCAAAGACTTCAAAGGCTTCTGAGGAATAGCCTTCCATAAGCAAAAAGGCAAGTAAAAGGCAAGAAACTGGTAAGGTTGCTATGACTGTTGATCAAATTGTAAAATTAATTACTGTTCATGGGAATCTAAAGCCTACCAGAATATATTATGATAGTTTTGATGAAGCAAATAAGAAAATCTTGGAGGATGCCACCATCCTGTACTTGAAAAAATTCAATAGAGCTCTACTGGAAAATTTGCAAGAAATTCCCAAAAGCTTAAGGAAAATACTAGAAATAAGGAAGGAAGCCGCCAAGGATAAAGACATGTAGAAATTAGAGAATATGTTCTCTCCACCCTATGTCTAGTAATGACCAGAAGAGAAGCTGATAAAATCCTCAAGGAAGTTAAGGAGAAATTTAGAAGCAAGATCCGGATGAACAAGTTAATGCTTGGTGAAACTAAGGAAGTTGTAAAGGAAAGAAAAGAAATTTTGAGGAAGGCCCTTGACAAAGATAAATACTATATTGTTTTAGAGGAGCAAGTTCCAGAACAAGAAGCTTCAAAAGAAGAGATTGAAAAAGGAAATGATGACCAAGGTGATACTCTAGATCCTCTGGAGCAAACCTATGAAGAGACAGATGATGGGGTTGATTCATTGATTCTGGATGTTGAAAAAGTAAATGTCAGTAAGCAACAAACTAAAGTTGGTGACTCCTCTATTTCAGAAGAGGAGCAAATAAACAAAGAAGACATAGAAATTATGGACAAAACTGATGATGCAGGAGATACTCTAACTCTTCATGGTCAATCCAGAAAAGAAGATAATGGTGCTACTCAAAGCCCTCTGGAACAGGTAGCAAGTGGTGAAGACAAAGAAAAGATTCTCCCTACAGATGATACAGAAAAAGGTGAAGTAGAGGAAGAGAAATAAGAGCATAAAGAAGACAAGGCAGAAGAAGATGGTGCAAATGTTAATGCATTCACACAAATAAATTCTGATGCTGAGAAATCTCAAGAAAAGGAAGGTGGTTCAGGAATTGTAGCAAGAGACACTATAGATGTAGTAAAAGGCTTCCTGAGTAAACAAATTCTTGAGTTTGATGAACCAGAGTTGTTTCAAGTACTGTTCAATCTAGATGCTCTCTCTTTGGTTCAAGTAATGAAGATATCATCTTTCACGCAAGCCAAGGCAAGAGAAAAGTTGTTAAAATCTCACATTGAGGACAGTGAGCTGCTAGGCCTTACAACCGGAGTATTGGAGAAGTTAATGCCAACCTTCTAGAAGAATCCTTCTAACTCTCTTTCCAAAAATCTGAAGAATCTTGTAAACTCTGTAAGTACACATTTTGAGTCTTTTAAGAAGTCTATAGAGACTAAAGTCAAAAATGAGTTTTTGGATAAGAGATTTAGTGAAATAAAGAGCCTAATAGGGTACAATAGGATGATACTTGGTATCAGTATAAAAAGTATTCAAAATTCTCTAAGTGATGGAGGTGATATATATAAGTTTTGTTTATCCGGGCCTAAAATTAGTCTGGATATTGAGAAGAAGATAAAAGAGCAAGAATAGAAGTTGTCAAATCTATCTCAAAATTTTGATCCTCTAACAGTTTCTCCTATAAGTCAAGAATGTCAAGTAATCAGCTTGACTGATGAGATAAAGAGGCTTGTTAAAGAAAAGGGTAATACTATGAAGAGAATGTGTGAGCTTCGAGGATTAATTGCCCCCAAGTTAGAGACAATGTATAATGCCTTATCAGAAGCTCAAATTGCAATTCAGACAAATGATCCTTCATATCTAACAAAGGCAGAAGCATATACATTTTTACTGAGTAGACACATCTCAATTTTGGATGGCATGAAAAGAACTTGGGCCTCTAAACTTGAGAAATTGAAAAATAGTTTTGTAGACATTCTCAAGTTCATGAAACATAACTTAATGATTGGTTGTACATATGTGACATTATTTACAGAATTTTTGGGAGAATTTTGGCTTGTAGATGCCATCCTTTTCCATTTATGTCAAAGGGGGAGTGAAGAATAGTGAAAAATAAGGAATCCATCAAAGGGGGAGCTCTAGAATCATTGAAGAAGCATAAGAGTATAGAGTAAGGGGGAGTAAATGTGTAACACTTAGTCATTTTTCACTAAGTGTTGCCATCAATGCCAAAGGGGGAGATTTATGGCAAGAGACACTACTTCGCATGATAGATGTTGTCATTGATGGCAACTAAGATTATTCCACCCATCCGCATAACATAATTTGACTATACCGGAAGTTAGAATAAGAATTTATCTAAGTCTGGGAAGTCAGAAACAGAGCAGGCGACAGGGTCTGGTATCTTGGTCCGGATCCCTCCAGTGGTAAATCAGAGTTTGCTGCCGATATGAGAGAGTCATAAGCATTATTAGGATAATCTAAATCTAGAGTTTTGGTCTCCGATGATGAAGGATTCAAAAGTTATTAGCATCTGAGTATCAGGTTAACAGTTTGATAGAGAAGACAAAAGAAGAACAGGTTGACCTTGTAATTGATCTTGGTTCCGGATGTATGGAAATTGTTGGTTAGACAATTTGTGAGATCAGTGATAGTAGCCATCCTAATTGATGATTTGTGAGTGCAAGTTTTAGTCTGCATTACAAGTTGTACATGGATTTAGCCGAAAGAGCAGAATCTTCAATAAAGTTCTAAGTGTTCTTGAAGCCAACTAAAAAGTGGTTGAAGATCAGCATACAGATATATATAGTCAAATATAGATATATATAGTTAATGGATTTGAATGATTTCAGTGTAGAGGAAAGGGACTATGGATGAAGTGCAAAAAGGGTAGAGATCTAAGGTTTGAATGTTAGCAGAATAGTAAACACAATAGAGTAAGGATGAAGTGTTTCAGGTCAGTATTCTGTGTTTAACTGAAACTAAACCCTTACATTGGTGGATGCTATTTATCAGTTCAAATTCATTTTAATCTTCTTTCTCTATGTAATGAGCCTTCTGTAGGCAGTGAGCCTTCTTTTTAGTAGTGAGCTCTAGATAGTGAGCCTGAATGCATGTGCATTCCCCTTTGTAATACTTTTAATAGAGTATAATCTTTGTGGGTTAACCCCACCATGGTTTTTCCCTTAACCAAGTTTCCATGTCAAAATCTTGGTGTCAAGTGTGTTATGTATGTTACTGCTCATATGTTATTGATTGATGCTGAAATGTTTATATCATTAATTTGATTATATTATGTAAAAGAAGATTAAAGGTAGAAAAGTTTAAATTGTGGGACAACTGATTCACCCCCCCTCTCAGTTGTCTGGACCGATTCCAACATGAAATTCTTAAGCTGAAACCTGATAATAAAATGCAAACTGATGAGAAATGTGATGATTATGATAGAACAACGAATGGTAGCATTGAAAATGGGTATTCCTTGGCAAAAGACAATAGTGTTTTTAGATGTATAATACTGTTGCATGATGAGAATCATATTTTTGATAGAGGAAAACATGTTTTTTTTTAATTTATTTATTTATTTATTTTTTGGTGGCATTGGGCCATCAGCTGAAGTGTGATTCTTCAAACCATATCATTTTAGGGTAGAGGTGACATTTGGAATCTATTGTCCAATGAAGTTGGCACTCGGTCTGCTCTCCATGGATCTAGGATCTTTCTATGCCCGCAAGGGGCATACATCCCCAGATAGAGCCAATGTTGGGACCTAAAATTTTCTACCATTTTTTGAAAAAAAAAAATTAGGTTCCCATGTGAAAAAATCAATTTCAGTATCCAGAAATACATTTGAAAGTGACAGAATAAAATGACTCAGACACGTGCTTTTACAAAAACTGGGAATGCGTTGCATGTCTTAGAGCGCATAGCATGTGCTGTGAAGCACAATGAGCCTATTCTTCTAGTTGGCAAGACTGGTACTGGGAAAACTACTCTTGTGCAATACTTAGCTACAAGGCTTCGAGTGCCACTGACAATTTTGAACCTAAGTCAACGAAGTGACAGCACAGACTTTTTGGGTGGATTTTGATGGCCGACCATCTGACATGGATACTATAGTTGCAAAAAGAAATGGAGAGGTCCTTGGAAGGCAAACTGTTCTCAAAAGTGATCACTGCCCTGGTTGCCAAAACTTGTCCTTACCCGAGAGAGTTAAGGGTGCTCCCAATTTTAGAGAAGTACCTAGGTTTCCAGTTTATGGTGTAGCTAATCTGATTGTAGATAGCATTAGAGATGTTATTCATCAAATAGGTGGCTGGAAGGGTGGAAGGCCTATTTTATGGCACAACATGAGAGAAGAACCTATTATTTATTTCAATTGAAAGCCTTTTGTACTTCGTGAGGTGGAAAGGCCATATAAAAACATGTTGGAACATACGGGCATAGATCGGGAGAGGGTAGAGTGAATGGAGGCTCGGTTGAAAGAGGATATTTTGAGGGAGGCTGAATGTTATGGGGGTACTATAATGGTAATCCACGAGGCAGATGATGGACAAATATATGATGCTTGGGAAGCAGTGAATTCACAAGTAGTGTAGACCCCTTTGGAAGTGTTTAAAGGCTTGGAACTTGAAGGATTTCCAATAGAGTATGCTCGAGTACCTATCACGGATGGAAAGATCCAAAGAGTTCTAATTTTGATGTGTTATCCATGAAAATAGCCTCAGCTTCAAAGAACACTGCATTTGTCTTCAATTGTCAGATGGGTCGTGGGAGAACCACAACAGGAACTGTGATTGCTTGCCTTGTTAAGATTAGACTTGATTATGGGAAACTGCTTAGACTACCTTCTGCACATACAACTCTTTCAGAAATAGATGGTGGTTTTACTAGTGGAGAAGAAGCAGGGAATGAGAGTAGTGATGCTTCAATTGGATCCCCAGAAGCAAATAAGAGGTAGCGAGGTTTACTCCCAAGTTTTGGCATAGATGATATTTTACTTATACAAAAGGTTACTACATTGTTTGATAGTGGTGTAGAGTATAGGGAAGCATTAGATACTATTATTGATTGTTGTGTAGCACTTCAAAATATACGGCAAGCTATTCTTCATTATAGCAAGATGTTCAATCAACAATACATGGAGCCTAGAGAGAGACGTGTTGTGCGAAACCATGGTGCCAAATATTTGGAGCGATAGTTTATGTTAATTGTGTTTGAAACATATATTGGAAGTGAAGCATTTGATGGTTTCTGTGAATTTGGATCTCCTAGAATCCTATTTAAGACATGGTTACACAAAAGACAAGAGGTTCAAGAAATGAAATGGAGCATACGGTTACGACCTGCACACTTCTTCACCATTCCTGTGGATTCAAGGATAAAGCTGAGTTTCAATGCTCAGCTGTAATCAATGATGAACAAAGCATCCTTCCCCCTCGGCTAGATTTCCCTTCCAAAGATTATAACCATGATTAGTAGATTAATATAATTCCCAAGAAATCTCAAACTTGATTGAGATCATCATATATTTATGTAGATGCCACAATTACAAAGCTCAGAAGGCTCTACATACAATGCTTCTCCTTGGGTTGTCAGATAATGTTGTAGAATCAAAGATAAAGTTAATAGGTGTTAATGGATTCAGAGAAGTAGGTTCAAATGATTGGATTGTGGGATGGTCTTTTTAATAAACAAATTGAGCAAGCCAAGCATGAAGTAAGAATATATAATGGTGATCCTCTTAGAGATCTATCATTGGGAGCTTTTATGGACAAATTCAATGAGAAGATAAAGCCGCTGCAACTAAAGTTACCCACTCACCAGAAGTGGAGACCACTGTAGAAGCTTTATTAGGGCAAAGTAAAAAACCAAGCTATAAACCCTAATATCAGGCCGAGGGTATGTGCAAGAAGTTGGGTCCACATAGAGGGGAAGTTGCAGGCAAAAAAAAATCCTGACAGAAACGGGTACCCGTTTAGGAATAGGTGCCCGAGCCAAAATGGGTACCCGTTTAGGAACGGGTGCCCGATCCTAAATGGGTACCCGTTTAGGAACAGGTACCCATTTCTATATAGATGTTTAAATTTGAAAAAAAACCATGCGCACTTTTTTTCCCACACAAAAGGAATGGGCACCCATTTTAAAAAGGGTACATGTTTATAACACATACCTATTTTAGAACGGGTACCCATTACTAAAAGATTAGGCTCAGGAAAGGCATGGTAAGCCAACCCCTTGCCTTGGAACTACAAGTTTTTTCTAAGTACAAAACAAGAGAAAAGACTTAGTTTACCTATATGGCTGACAACATTTTTTTCTAAATTTTTTTACGAAATTAAAACCCATTACAGATGACAGTGTCTAGTTTTCAAATATTCAATTTTTTTTATTAGACTTGTTTTTTCTATTTATTATTTAATTTATGAGCAAACTGGTCCAAAAACTTGAAATGACAAGTGTTTGTATTTTTTTAATAACTTTTAATTTTTAAAGTTTTTTGAAAAAAAAATTATATGTCATCAATCTACACATCGTTCTTTACACAATGAAAAAAAATTAATTTATGATTAGTTTTTCTCAAATTATGTTGGTCGTACATGAAGGTTTTTGAAAACAACAATTAGGGCCAATAAAAAATTAATAAAAAAAATATATTTGGAAAAAAATAATAAAAAAATATCCTCATCAAACTTCATTGTACTACACATCTTTCCCCAAAAAGATTTAGAAAAATACTTTTATTTAGGTCAAATTATGTTGGCCGTACACGTACATGGTATGGTAAAAAAAAGTGACTTTTAAACAATGGTTTTTAGAAATACCTATTGAAAATCAATTTGTATCATCTAGGTATTAAAATAAATTACATATTTGGAAACTAGACTCCGAGTACTACATTTCATATTACTAACTTTTTCCAAGATTCAATCTTTAAGTGCCTCAAATGTTTAGGTCAAATGTGACAAATTCTGAAAATCAAGGAAAACACCTCCACTTTTTGGCCAAAAACTGGACCCAACTTCTTGCACTAACCCCCAACATAGCTTATCGATGGATGGATTTTGAGTCTCCTCGATCTACCAATGAGATGTGTCTAGAAGATTTTTTTACTCCGAGATTAGAAGATATAAAGTGTATCAAATAAAATATCAGGCAGACTTTCACATATTGATGGGAGTGATTTTAGAGTCTCTTTGATAGAACAAAATGAATGAAAAGGAAAAAGGGGATTAAACAAAACTTCATTGTAATTATAATGTGGAATATACAACACTTTCATGAAGGAATTAAAGGTTATTCAATAAAATATAAATGAAAAATGTGCCAACAAAGGAGAAAGATTAAAATATTGCAAAATACTTTATGTGCAGAGGAAGAATAAAAATTTGGTCCCATTGGAAAACGGAAAAGCTTAAAAAGTGAAAATTTATTAAAATAATCATGGCCCGAGTGAAATATTATTTCAGGGAATGGAGTTTTTCATGTGGAGTGAAATTATAAATTATTTCACTTAGATGTAACACATTTTCATCAGAGTGATTAAATAAGTGTCAATTCCTTGGAGAAGAGTTTATTTTGGGTGAAAGTACAAATGTGAAGTTGCCAGCAAAAGGGAGATTACTATTATAATTATTTTAATGGAGTATGATGATCAAAGAGATTAAAATTAAAACATTTTAATCTATTAAAAATAATTGAAGAGTTGCACCGTACAAATACGAAGGGTCATAACCTAAAGATATATAGCATATATATGAAGGGAAAAATCGAAGGAATGAAGGATCATCACCGGTAGTAGATAGGTCCATCCATTCCACCCATCCATCTCATATCAGAAACTATTGTTATAATGCATAGTATCCTAAGATAAATATAATGGAGAAGGTATTGCATAATTTGCAGTGCCTGTCCATTCTCACCTTGGATGAGCAAGTGGTCGTGCTAAGGAGAATGAAGATGAAGGTAAGACAATCAGAATACTTAGGGTATGTTAGACATGTTGATGGCAGGTTTACCATTTTGATGTAGTTGATGACGCTCATTGATGTTTACTATGATGACATTGTTGATACTTTATGATTAGTACATTATGCTTATGTTGTGATCAGTTATGGATTAATTGATTATGTAGATTTGTTTTACTACATGAATTATGTGACCATCTGACTATGTGTTATTTGGTTGTTTAGTTACTAATAAACTTGTTTACTGTGGATACTTGTGATGTGTTTTGTGAAGGGACGGTGTAGTATTACTCACAATGAGGACCCTACTATGCTGCGATTCCCTGTCATAGTGTGTTTGATTATATATATATTTTTATGTTTGTATACAACACTTTGGTTTGTTGCAAGTTGCAGGTACTAGGCATCGACTCCACCTGAAATAGCAAGTCTGAGCATGCCTTTACACTAATGGATAATGTGGATGGGAGATAGCATGGGGTTCCCTCTGTCAGCCAATGTCTTCAGTTTGTCATCATCCATATATTTCCAGTCATGGGTGTAGTTGTCGCTCAGTTGGTACTTGTCCTCGGGTGTTTGTCATCCTTTGGTATGTGGTTGTTATTGTCTATTTATTGTAGTTTAAGGTTCATTTATTGAACTTAGTGACCAAGGTATTAAGCTGTTGATTATAGTCCTTTGGTTCATTTTATAGAATAAGTGATCTATGTGTATAGATGTGTCGATGTTTGATCATTTTGGTTATATAGTCAATGTGTATTCGTTGGAGATTTATTAATTGTTATAGTAATAATAATAATAATAAGTTTATATATATACATCAATATTAATTATTTAATTAATGTAGAAAATTGAGAATATTAATTAATTGATTTTTATATTAAATTAAATTAGTAGCTTTGAAAGCTAGCAATAATAATAATATTGTCAATATTTAGTACTTTATTGATTTTATCTGACATGTGAGATTTTATTTTATTTTGCCATTAATTTATTGTTGGAGTGGGTTGTCAGTTTAATTTGAAAATTATTCCTACTAGTGGTGTTATGAATGCAATTAATTTTGGATTGTGGATATCTGTAACAGAGAGAATGGTGATAGTGGGTATCAATTGTTTTTTTCTATTTTGGTTTTGGGAAGATTATTTGAGGGGAGAGTTCTTAGAAAAGACACACAGAAATTTAGGGAAAAGAAGAGGAATTGACAGAGGAAGAGGAGAAGAGAGCAAGGGAGATCTAAAGAATTTCTGGGTATGTATTAAATAAAATTTCTTCTACTTGTCTATATTTGAAGAAAAATCCTGTATGCGAGTAGTCTATGTAATTTTATGAGTTGTCAAATTCTAGTTGGAGTGTGGTCCTTTGTGAATTATTCTAGACAATAGTAAACCCTTTTGAAATCAATGTCCATCTACAATCAAATGCAAGTTTCTCTCGTCAATTGAAATGATTGATCAAGCTCTGTAACCTATTCTCTCTATATGCTTGATGAATATATATTATTTTCTATAAACCCCATTATATTTAATCCTATCATCTGCATTTTCTTGGATGTTCTCTTCAACAATCTAGCCGTGAATATCCTGCAATTGTAGCAATTTAAATATTGTTGATCCTCTAATCTTCACACCTATTTATCATTCTTCACATCTACCTATCTTGCAATGACACCATTATCATATTTTCATATTACCAGTAGACACCTTAGCTAAATGAAATCTTTTGCTACTAGAAGAAATTAAATCCTTCTCTTTTGTTGCATTCCTGTGTCTATGTCAATTTCTTTTATCAAAAGAAATCTCGACTTCTGTAGTGTCACCCTTGCTTGTAGAGATCAAAATTTATTGCCAGGCAAACCTATTTCTTTCTTTTTGGCCATCAATCTGTATAATCAATCAAACACATTTCTTTTGTCTGAAATCTCATACCATTTGATGACTTGCAGTAATAATGCCAATGGAGATAAATTCCATTCTAACAAATTCCTCTAGCCTGCTTGATTGTATGACCTCCATATGCATAGAATCATGCCTGAAATAGCATTTAAAACTTAGTATCTGTAGCCCACTTGTTATCTCAGACCGGAGGTATAGGAGATTTTAGATTTTATTAGCTTTTACACTTAAAAATTTATGAAACCTTCTTCCCTCAAGCGCTGTTGTATGACTGTACGACACTAGGGGTAGTCTCTGATCATTGCCTAAAACCAAAAATATTGCAAATGAAGTTTGGTTTGCAGGTTATGCAATTGAAACAATGAATTTTAGTATATAAAACAATGAAATTTTACCTGAATTAAATTCTTTAGAATCCCTCTTCTTGTCCATGGCAGCGGTATGGCCTAGCTCAGCCAAGCTCTCACATAAATTCTTTTCATTATATCAAATTTAATTCTGGTTTGAATGCTTTTATATGAATAAATGAATAACTTTCATAATGAATAGAAGTGAATAAATAAATCTCTTTGTGCTTAAATAATTTTTTTAATCTTGATAAGAAATTGGATTGGTAAGTTTTAGTAACATATCCTTATGTCTAAACTCTTTATTATGTTCCCCTTTTAATGTAATACATATCCTTAATTGTAGTTCTATGTAATAATTCTTTTCTTGTTTTAGCCTATTTGATACCTTCATGCTTGTTTGGTCTCCTTTTTCTCACCCTTGTGGTTTTTGTTTCTTTTATTTCTTTCTTTGTTTCCCTTTACCTCATGACATTTTTGCACTCCGTGCCACAAACCCCCCCTCTCTCTTTTTAAGGATGGCTCTCTCTCTGCAATTTTACTCTTTCTCATTCTCCTCTTTTCGTCCTGATGATGGATCATGGAGTGTGATCCGAAACGTTGACTCACAAAAAAAGCAACACAGTTTTGCTAGAAGCTTATTACTGACTAACATAAATATCCGCCTTTTGTCTTACCATGATATTAGAATTAGAAATTTTGTTAGAGTTTAGAAAGTATTCTTATTTGTAAAATCAAAATATATATTATGAGACTATAAAATCTTATTTTTTTGAATTTGATTTAATTAATCCCTGTATATAATAACTTATTTTAATGTTAATTTAAGAATTTAAATAATTAAACCTTTTTAGCTAAATATTAAGTATTTGATGTTGCATAATGTTAATTATAAAGTTTAACTATCTTTAAAATTGTCCTTTAATAAATTATTGTTTTAATTTGAGTTTTATTTATTATTTTGAAGGTGTGATATCAATTCCCTATTTAATAGGAAAGATTAGTTTTATGGATGTGTTTTATTTTTAAGTATTTTTTTTATATAGAAAAATCAAATCCATATTATTAAGGGATGTGTTATATTTAAGTATTATTTTATTTCATTAACGAGAAATCAAATCCCTGTTATTGAGGGATGTGTTATATTTAAGTATTATTTTATTTCATCCTTGTTATTTAGGGATATGTTATATTTAACCATTACATTATAAATAAAAAGTCAAATCCTTTTACAAAAATTTATTGATTTATTATTTTATCTTGTATATTTAAGAATATTAGTAGTTTTATCTATTGTAAGAGAGTAGGATATGGATAATAAATAAGGCTTCTTAATATATATTTGTCTTAGTCAAATTGATGTAGATTATCATATTATAAATATTGAATTGTTATTTTAGATCTAGTTATAAGGTAGGTATGATGACCTTAGTTAAGTCTTTAATTTAGTATGAAGTAGAATATTTTTTGTAGTATGCATAGAGTTAGTCTATGAATTTAATTAATGATTGTTATATGTCTAGATATCTTTGATATTTTTTTGTGGAAGATAACATTTAGTTTAGACTTAGTAAGACTTGTCAAGTATTTATATATATATATATATATATATATATATATATATATATATATATATATATATATATATATATATATATATATATATATCTTGCTTCCTCTTCACCTTAAGGAACTTTGTGGTCATATAATGGAGTCTAATCTTATTTATGACTTAAATTAAAGATTGTGCTTAGTTATGAAATTGGGTGAGTAAGTGGAAGTTAGGTTTGATATGAAATGTTTAGCATTTAACTCATATACTTTCTAATGATTTAAAAGGGATGATCAATTTTAATCTACTTTATGATCCTTTTATTTTTCTTATACAATTATTTTGAATAGAAATCACAAAGTTGTCAAGAATTTTAATAAGATCCACATTAGTGTAGAAAGAGGTTTAGTCTAATAATGGGTAGCATCTTGTTTGACTGAATTTTCTATTATAGAATAACTGGTAACCCTTTCAAGTTATTATTGTTCTGCATTGTTGGGATAGAGTTATCTTATGTTGTTAGATGATTTATCATGCTTGGAATAATGTTACATTCTTTAAGACCATTATTAGTGCATTAGATCATATGTTACATTAGTGGTTTGTTTATTGAATTATTGATCTTAGTTTAGGGTGTGCCTTGGACAGTGAATGTGATGTGTGACCATTATGATGTCAAGTGTTGTAAAAGTTGTTCCTAGAGGCCTAGGAGAGAGTGATTGTGTGGGGGTTAGCTATGTGTGTATCTTGTGAGTTGAATGAAATGCACTCTTGTAATATTGTCTCCTGTTTCATGTTGGTTTGATACATGAGCAATATGAGGAATGTCTTGCTTAGTGTACCTATACATGTGATTATACTGACTATGCAAGAAGGTAAATGTCTTGCATTGTATTTGAGCACAAGTGTTGTTAAGATGGTAATGTTTTGCTTGATGGATAGGGTTTTCTAGATGTGGGTAGGGGAGTGGCTTTCAATGTGGGGTCGGGGCCCAAAGTGGCTAGCCATTATAACCCATTGTAAGTTGGTAATCAAGTGATAACCTAATTAATGAATTAAGGGGTTGGGTAGTTAATCACATTAAGCAAGATAATGTATACCTCACTCATGGCTCAAGTGCTCATTTAGGTTTGAGATGAGATGAGAAGGCCTGTAATGGCAAATCAACTGCCTTGTCCTCATGAAAGGTATGTTGGTTTCGTATGAGTTTGTATGGGGGGCGGTGGTTGGGAGAGGCTGTTAGGATAACCCAAGATGGGGGCCGGTGCCTAGGAAGACCTACCAGGATAACCCATGACAAACTATGTGATGACACTCCTCTTTATTGCAGTCTATTACTCCCTAGTTGTATTTCCTCCTTCGGTTGTGTGAGTGCCTCTGGAAGTTCAATTAAGTGTGTAAGTGCTGATTTGAGTTACTTGTGTTCTTCTTATTGATCTTTGTTCTATTGGAGTCATGTGTAGTCCTTGCATCTATTAGCATATTGTCTTCTTGACTGTTGTCTTTGTGGGACCTCATTGTTTTCTCCTAGCACAGGGTGTGGACCTTAGGGTTCCACATGGTCAGGTGGTTGTGGTTTATTCCATTAGTCTTTTTGGTGCCGTGGTTCATGACTGTATCTCTCATAGAGGATTCCAGTTTGCACCTGTGTTTGAAGATAGTTATTGCATCTAGATCTATGTATTAGTGGAATTCATTATGTAATTTGATGTATTCATAAAAAGAGCTTTTGTAACAATGAAACTATGTAATTCCTCTTGTAATATATGCTATTTTGTACTTGTAATTTTAATGCAAACTTCTTGATGTATTTGGATGTCATAATGAAATATGCTAGTTTAATTCAGTTGGTTTATTGGAATAAAATATGTACATTGTTGATTGTTGTTGCATTGCAATAATGCAGCTATGTAATCCCTAGAGATGATAGTTTAACTTGATGCAATTAGTCTATGTTATGTTTTGTTATCGTTTCTTCCTTAAAAAAAAAATTCTGCCTTTTTATTGCTTTAGTTAAACTTATATCTAGGGTTGCATGGCAGGGCATTACACTTGGTATCAGAGCCAGGTTGCAACACTGAGACCTTTGGATTGTTGTTGTTGCTCTAGGTTAAGTGATTTTCTCTTGGTGGTGAGTTGGTAATGGTACCTTCCTCCTGTGTGCATTAGTATGACATTAGAAGGTTGATAAGTTTATAGACTTGTCCTTTGATTATGTCTTGTTTACTTATGTGTTCGTTCTTCCTTTTCTTTGATAATGTGATGATATATTTGACAATATGTCTTCCCTAAATTTTAGTGCTTTTGTTGAGGCCTTGAGTTTCTCTTGTGGTCACTAGTGCATTATAAGAAAGAAGCATGGTTACTGTTAGTGCATGTAATTAAGTATTGGAATGATTTAATCATTTGGTGAGTCATGTTGTTATGTGATGTTGTCATGTGCGGGGTATCTTAATGTGGTTGATGATAACCTAACATCTATTTCCTAGTTGATCATGACCGCATGTGGAAGATCTATTGTAGTTATGAAAGTTATCATTGTATATGCCTGTGTAAGAGCTATGTGCAGGAGATCAAACGGGAGCTTGTGTTGGGCCCATGAGATCATGAATGTGATAATGTAAGTCCATTATAGTTTTGAGTTATTCCTGTGTGTGACATCATACATTTCCTTAATATCTTCTTGCATAAGGAAGCAATTGCATATTTCCATAGTTTAGTAAAAAGAAATTGTATTGTATTAAAGATAGAAGTTGTTCAAGTAAATAAGTAGTGATTGTGTTGCCTTAAATCCTTGTATAAAAGTTGTTTACATAAGAGGATGTAGTTAACTTAATTCTTTGAGTGTTGGAGTACATTCTCTAACACATTTTGGACCTTGTGTCCTTGAGTGCTGTGTAGCGGATACTCCCTTTTTGTGGCTAAAATTAGTCACATCGTGATGCGAATTTGTTATGTAATTTGGTTGTTTTGGAATTTTTCTTACGGTTGTTTCATGTGTTGTTGGGGGTTAACAGTGAATTTTGTTTCCTTGAACTTCCTTATGACAAGAACGGTCACCAAAACTCTTTCTTTTATACTTGATTTATTGTTAGAAATTGTCAGCACTTTGTGACTTAAAGTGGATTTGATTATTTCCCCACTTGGATTTGCATTATTTTTAAATTTTCTTTGGTGGCTATTCTGAATGTTTGTTTTTGTTGGCCCCATTTTGTGTTAAGTGTTGTTTCTATCATGTTCATGTTGAACCTTTGATAGTATGTTCAAGGGAGGACTCCACGGGGAATTGTACTATGTATGTTAGTAAATAGTTGAAAGCATAGTGGAAATAAGATATGAGATGTATTTTTCTTTGATTATATGTGAATACAATTCTCTAAATTGTATGAAATTTCTAAAACATGTGTGATTAGATATAAGTAGATCAGATGATACGCCTTAAAGGTAAAGAATTAATGTTCTTCTTATTGTTATGGAATGATTGTGCCTATTTTATGAACAATTGTTTAATATGGATTCATATGTAGGCAATAGAAAGTTGCAATACTAATAAGTTATGTTTCCACCTTAGTCTATGACTTCCAGGAGGAAGTCAAGTTTTAGGGGGGGAGGATGTAGTGCCCCTCCATTCTCACCTTGGATGAGTAGGTGGTCGGACTAAGGAGCATGAAGATGAAGGTAAGATACTCAGAATACTTAGGGTATGTTAGACATGTTGATGGCATGTTTATTGTTTTGATGTAGTTGATGACACTCATTGATGTTTACTATGATGACACTGTTGATACTTTATGATTAGTACATTATGCTTATGTTGTGAATAGTTATGGATTAATTGATTATGTAGATTTGTTTTACTACATGAATTATGCGACTATCTGACTATGTGTTATCTGGTTGTTTAGTTACTAATAAACTTGTTTAATGTGGATACTTGTGATGTGTTTTGTGAAGGGATAGTGTAGTATTACTCATAATAAGCACCCTACTATGCTGTGATTCCCTGTGATAGTGTGTTTGATTATATATATATATATATATATATGTTTGTAGACAACACTTTGGTTTGTTGCAGGTTACAGGTACCAGGCATTGACTCCACCTGTATTAGTAGGTCTGAGCGTGACTTTACACCAATGGATAATGTAGATGGGAGATAACATCAGGTTCCCTCTATCAGTCAATGTCTTCAGTTTGTTGTCATCCATGTATTTCTAGTCATGGGTGTAGTTGTCGCTCAGTTGGTACTTGTCCTCGGTTGTTTGTCATCCTTTGGTATGTGGTTGTTATTGTCTGTTTATTGTAGTTTAAGGTTCATTTTATTGAACTTAGTGACCAAGGTATTAAGTTATTGATTATAGTCGTTTGGTTCATTTTATAGAATAAGTGATCTATGTGTATAGATGTGTTGATGTTTGATCATTTTGGTTATATAGTCAATGTGTATTTGTTGGAGATTTATTAATTGTTATAGTAATAATAATAATAAGTTTATATATATACACATCAATATTAGTTATTTAATTAATTTAGAAAATTAAGAATATTAATTAGTTGATTTTTATATTAAATTAGATTAGTAGCTTTGAAAGCTAGCAATAATAATAATATTGTCAATATTTAGTACTTTATTGATTTTATCTGACATATGAGATTTTATTTTATTTTGCCATTAATTTATTGTTGGAGTGGGTTGTCAAAAATTTGAAAATTATTCCTATTAGTGGTGTTATGAATGCAATTAATTTTAGATTGTGGATGTCTGTAACAGAGAGAATGGTGAAAGTGGGTATCAATTGTTTTGCCTATTTTAGTTTTGGGGAAGATTATTTGAGGGGAGAGTTCTTAGAAAAGACACACATAAATTTAGGGAAAAGAAGAGAAATTGGCATAGGAAGAGGAGAAGGGAGCAAGGGAGATCTGAAGAATTTCTAGGTATGTATTAAACAAAATTTCTTCTGCTTGTCTGTATATGAAGAAAAATCATGTATGTGAGTCGTCTATGCAATTTTATGATTTGTCAAATTCTGGTTGGAGTGTGGTCCTCTGTGAATTATTCCAGACAATAGTAAACCCTTTTGAAATCAATGTCCATCTGCAATCAAAAGCAAGTTTCTCCCATCAATTGAAATGATTGATCAAGCTCTACAACCTATTCTCTCTATATGCTTGATGAGTATATATTCTTTTCTAAAAACCCCATTATATTTAATCCTGTCATCTGCATTTGCTTAGATGTTCTATTCAACAATATAGCCATGTATATCTTGCAATTGTGGCAATTTTAAATATTGTTGATCCTCCAATCTTCGCAGCTATTTATCTTTCTTCACACCTACCTATCTTGCTATGACACCCATATCATATTTTCATATTACCAGAAGACACCTTAGCTAAATGAAATCTTTTGCTATTGGAAGAAATTAAATCCTTCTCTTTTGTTGCATTCCTATGTCTATGTCAATTTCTTTTATCAAAAGAAATCTTGACTTCTATAGTGTCGCCCTTGCCTGTAGAGATCAAAATTTATTGCTAGGCAAACCTATTTCTTTCTTTCCAGCCATCAATCTGTATAATCAATCAAACAAATTTCTTTTATCTGAAATCTCATACCATTTGATGACTTGCAGTAATAATGCCAATGGAGATAAATTCCATTCTAACAAATTCCTCTAGCCTGCCTGATTGTACGGCCTCCATATGCATAGAATCATGCTTGAAATAGCATTTAAAACTTAGTATCTGCAGCCCAATTGTTATCTCAAACCAGAGGTATAGGAGATTTTAGATTTTATTAGCTTTTACACTTAAAAATTTATGAAACCTTCTTCCCTCAAGCACTGTCGTACGATGCTGGGGGAAGTCTCTAGTGTTGCCTGAAACCAAAAATATTGCAAATGAAGTTTGGTTTGTAGTTTATGCAATTGAAACAATGAATTTTAGTATGTAAAACAATGAAATTTTACCTGAATTAAATTCTTCAGAATCCCTCTTCTTATCCATGGCAGCGGTATGGCCTGGCTCAGCCAAGCTCTCACATAAATTCTTTTCATTATATCAAATTTAATTATTGTTTGAATACTTTTATATGAATAAATGAATAGCTTTTATAATGAATAGAAGTGAATAAATAAATCTCTTTGTGCTTAAATAATTTTTTTAACCTTGATAGGAAATAGGAATGGTAAGTTTTAGTAACATAAAAATCTACCTTATGTCTTACCATATTAGAATTAGAAATTTTGTTAGAGTTTAGAAAGTATTCTTATTTGTAAAATCAAAATATATATTATGAAACAATAAAATCTTATTATTTTGAATTTGATTTAATTAATTCTTGCATATAATAACTTATTTCAATGTTAATTTAAGAATTTAAATAATTAAACCTTTTTAGCTAAATATTAAGTATTTGATGTTGTATAATGTTAATTATAAAGTTTAACTATTTTTAAAATTGTCCTTTAATAAATTATTGTTTTAATTTGAGTTTTATTTATTATTTTGAAGGTGTGATGTCAATTCCCTATTTAATAGGGAATAATGATGTGTTTTATTTTTAAGTTTTTTTTTAATATAGAAAAATCAAATCCCTATTGAGGGATGTGTTATATTTAAGTATTATTTTATTTCATCCATGTTATTTAGGGATATGTTATATTTAACCATTACTTTATAAATAAAAAGTCAAATCCTTTAAAAATAATTTATTATTTTATTATTTTATTTTGTATATTTAAGAATATTAGTAGTTTTATCTATTGTAAGAGAGTAGGATATGGATAATAAATAAGGCTTCTTAATATATATTTGTCTTAGTCAAATTGTTGTAGATTATCATATTATAAATATTGAATTGTTATTTTAGATCTAGTTATAAGGTGTGTATGATGACCTTAGTTAAGTCTTTAATTTAGTATGAATTAGAATATTTTTCGTAGTATGCATAGAGTTAGTCTATGAATTTAATTTATGATTGTGATATGTCTAGATATCTTTGATATTTTTTGGTGGAAGATAACATTTAGTTTAGATTTAGTAAGACCTGTCAAGTATTTTTATATATATCTTGTTTCCTCTTCACCTTAAGGAACTTTGTGGTCATATAATGGAGTCTAATCTTATTTATGAATTAAATTAAATATTGTGCTTAGTTATGAAATTGGGTGAGTAAGTGGAGGTTTGGTTTGATATGAAACGTTTAGCATTTAACTCATATACTTTCTAATGATTTAAAATGGATGATCAGTTTTAATCTACTTTATGATCCTTTATGTTTTGCTTATACAATTATTTTGAATAGAAATTACAAAGTTGTCAAGAATTTTAATAAGATCCACATTAGTGTAGAAAGAGGTTTAGTCTAATAATGGGTAGCATCTTGTTTGACTGAATTTTCTGTTATAGAATAATTGGTAACCCTTTCAAATTATTATTGTTCTGCATTGTTGGGATAGATATATCTTATGTTGTTAGATGATTTATCATGCTTGGAATAATGTTACATTCTTTAAGACCATTATTAGTGCATTAGATCATATGTTACATTAGTAGTTTTGTTATTGAATTATTGATCTTGGTTTAGGATGTGCCTTGGAAAGTGAATGTGATGTGTGACCATTATGATGTCAAGTGTTGTAAAAGTTGTTCCCAGAGGCCTAGGAGAGAGTGTTTGTGTGGGGGTTAGCTATGTGTGTATCTTGTGAGTTGAATGAAATGCACTCTTGTAATATTGTCTCCTGTTTCATATTGGTTTGATACATGAGCAAGATGGGGAATGTCATGCTCAGTGTACCTATACATGTGATTATACTGACTATGCAAGAAGGTAAATGCCTTGCATTGTATTTGAGCACAAGTGTTGTTAAGATGGTAATATTTTGCTTGATGGATAGGATTTTCTAGATGCAGGTGTTGCAAGTATGGGCCTAACCGGTGTTGTCATTGATGTCAACATACTCCTGTTGCATTAATGATAAGAATTGGATGAGCTATGTGCTAAGGATATTGAGAAAATTAGCCTCAATCAGAAACAGTGAAGAACAGTGATGACAGTAAGGCAATAGTCCAAGATAGGAAGAAGATCAGAGGATACAGATTAAAGGGTTTGTAGATATGTGTCTTGAGGTGGTCCAGTACAGATTTTAGAGGTCCGCATGAAGATATAAAGAAGTTGTGGCTGCTTAAGTAAAACTAGTTCTGGTAGGTGTTCAGAGGTGACAGAGTGTTACAGAAAGGTCCGGTGAGATTCAGAAATGCATTTTCATGTTCTGTGGATTTAAGGAAGTGTTGGGGAAGTCTTTGTGGTGTGTCAACTTGATTTGTTCATGGCCTGAAGGTTTGCAAGCATCTATTCCTTTGTGACAGTAATGACAGTCTATGTTCTTGAGGTTCCAGATGTAGGAGAGATGGATTCCAGTAAGAAGATGAAGTGCAGATGTTAGTGGTGATTCATGCAAGCTTGTGGAAGTCTTTGGAGTATGTCCAGTTTGTATTGGTGGTCCACATTGAAGTTGGAGCTCTCAATTGAAGAACAACTTCTGGATGATGGTGTTCTTCTTTAGACTGGCTAACCGGATGAGTTACACGTCCTGCGGATGTTCTTGTTGATGTTTGCCGACTTAGATGATCATTCCTAAGTTGATGTCTTGTATAAAGAGGGGATTGTGAAGTCATTTCAAAGTTGTCCATATGAAGATGAGTGTGTGGTAGCAAAGAGGAGAGCAAAAGGCAGAGTAGAAGTGTTGAGCTTAAATGGAACTAATTCAAGCATGGTGAAGATGCTATTCTCCAGTTCATGTATGTGATACTTATTTCTTTGTAGATAGTGTGTCTCTTGTAGGCAGTGAGCCTCTTGTGATCAGTGTGCTCGGGTAGTGAGCCCTAATTGGCATGTGCCATTTGTTCTTTTTATTCTTCTAACAGAGAATACATTTTGGGTTAATCACCCCGTGGTTTTTCCCTTAATCGGGTTTTCCACATCAAAATCTTAGTGTCTCATGTGTTGATGTGTTTCTGCTCTTGATTCATTGCATTATATTTTTCATGATTGATTTATTATTATGCTACTGAATTAAAAAGTAAAGATAAGTGTTTAAGAGGAAGAAAGTTTTGCACAACTGATTCACCCCCCCTCTCAGTTGTGTGCCCTAAGTCTAATAATTGGTATCAAAGCCAAGTTCCTCTAAAAGAAGCTTAACCGCTTGAGGAGATCTAGGATGTCATCTTACAAGAAGGATAGTCCAAAATTTGATGGAACCAACTTTAATCTCTAGAACGGTCGCATAAAATGTCACTTGCAATGTATGGGAATGCCATATTGGACCATGGCTACAACACCGTATGTACCTCCATAGGGTGGTGCAAAAACTAAGGATGAAATCACTGATGCTGAAAACAATCTGCAGACCATTTAGGCTCTTCTAAGCGCATTATTAGATACGAAGCTCTCAAATGTTATTGACCTACCAACTGCTTATGAAATCTGGTAAAAACTGGAACTGTTGCATGAAGGAGACAAGTATGTTAAAAGTGCAAGGTTACAAAGTCTGAAAGGAAAATTTGAAAATCTGAAGATGAGAGATGATGAAAACATTACCACCTTCATGCCAAGAGTAAATGAGATTGTTTGTGGAATTAGAAATGCTGGTGGAGTCTTGAATGAAGATGAGATTGTTTGCAAAGTTCTCAGATCCCTTCCTGCTTCTTATAAAATCAAGGCTGCTGCAATTGAAGAATTCAGAGCTCACACAATAGTTACAAGAGAACAATTGGTTGGTAAATTGGCTGCATTTGAAATGGCCAATTTTGGAGATGAACCCCCAAAGACTGAATCTACATTTAAAGCTAGTGCCTTTGTAAAAGGGAAACAAAGGTTTGATTTAGGAGAGAACTCTTCAAGGAATCTTTCATGGTATGAAAAAGCAAGAAAAGACCTAGAGGAAGAAGTAGAAACTACTCAACTTGAAGCCCTTATTGCAAAAAGGCTACCAAGAGGATCCGGTAAGTATGAAGGAAAATTGTCTTTTAAGTGTTTTAACTACAATAAGATTGGTCATTTTGCCTCAAGATGTCCGGAAAGATTTTCAAGACAAAATCCTAATAGATCAAGGTTCCAAAAGAATTGTTACTATGTTCATGAAGAAGATGATAATGAAGGAGTAACAGATGATGAATCAAAGATAGGAAACAAATCTAGAAAGGAATGGGTGTTTATTGCCATCAAGGAAGAAGAACCAATATCCTCTGTGTCTGTCAATCTTAAAGTTGTAGAAAGAGCTTTGGCTACCCAAATTGAAGATAAGGATGATTGGGTCATTGACAGTGGATGCTCTCATCATATGATAGGTGACAAAAATAAGTTCATAGATTTGGAAAGGTATGAAGGAGGAGTGGTAAAGTTTGGTGATAATTTTACTGGCAGAATCAAAGGTAGAGGAACTATTTCTTTTGATGGAAAGAACAAAATCGGTAATGTACTGTATGTTGAAGGCCTAAAGCACAATCTTCTCAATGTTGGACATTTGGTGGACAAAGGTTATGATCTCAGATTCAAGAATGGAAAATGCAAAATCTTTGAAAGTTCCAGAACAGAGATTGCATCCGGTACTCAAACTAAAGGTAATATCTTCCACTTGGTTGGTACTGGTAAAAGTTGCTTATTTGCTCAAGTTGATCAGAGTTGGTTATGGCATAGGAGGATGTGTCATGTGAATTTCGATAATATCATCAAGATAAACATTACTCAGGCTATAAGAGATCTTCCAAGATTAGTGAAACCCAGTAATAGCTTGTGCAAAGAATGTCAGTTGGGTAAGATGAGCAGAGTCACATTCAAAAGTAAGGAACTGTCTTCTACCGGATTATTGGACTTAGTTCATACTGATCTTTGTGGTCCGGCAAGAGTTAGAAGTATACAAGGTGATAGATACTTTATGTTGCTAATTGATGACTATTCTCGGATGATGTGGGTAACCTTTCTAAAGGAGAAATCAGAAGCACTTGAGAAATTCAAAATATTCAAAGCTATAGTAGAGAATGAAACCGGATTAAAAATGAAATGTCTGAGGTCTGATAGAGGTGGAGAATTCACATCCGGTGAGTTTATAGACTTCTGTGAGAAACATGGAATAAAGAGATAATTGTTTGCTCCTAGGACTCCATTGCAGAATGGAGTGGTTGAGAGAAAGAACCAGACCATCCAGGAAGCATCCAGAACCATGATGATGGAAGAAAATGTTCCTCAAATATATTGGAGAGAAGCGGTCAGCACTGCAGTCTACGCTCTCAATCGAGTTCACATCAGAAGCAATACCGGTAAGCATCCTTATGAACTTTGGTTTGGTATCACTCCCACTGTAAGGTATTTCAGAGTTTTTGGTAGCAAATGTTATATTAAAAGGGATGAAGATCTAGGAAAGTTTGATGCCAGAAGTGATGAAGGAATCTTCTTGGGTTACTCTACTCATATTAAAGCATACTAGTGTTAAAACAAGAGATTGAGAAAGATTATAGAAAGTACACATGTGAAGGATGATGAAGGAATTGAAAAACCCTCAAGGTTTTATGAGTACAATGAAGATGATCAGAATGGTGCTATGATTCAAGGTGCTCAAGCCTCTTCTGAAAAATAGATTCAAGCTGATCCAGTAAATCACAAAGAAGAGATGAGTCTCAATGATCCTGATCAAGAGTTAGAAGTGCAAGAAACTCCAAAAGTTCCAAGGTATGTAAGACTGAACCACTCTGAAGATCAAATCATAGGTGAAAAAAGCAAAGGTGTACAAACAAGAAGGAGAATTGCTCAAGACTCAGATGAGTATTGTCTGATTTCAAAGATTGAACCCAAGATAGTGAATGAAGCTTGCAATGATGAAAATTGGTCTAAAGCTATGGAGGAAGAACTAATGCAAATTGAGAAAAATCACACTTGGGATCTTGTTCCCAGACCTAGAAACAAGAATGTGATTAGAACCAAATGGGTCTTCTGAAACAAACTGAATGAAGTTGGTGAAGTAGTCAGGAATAAAGCCAGATTGGTATGCAAAGGCTATTCTCAAATAGAAGGAGTTGATTTTGAAGAAACTTTTGGTCTGGTAGCAAGAGTTGAAGCAGTTAGACTATTTCTTGCATTTGCTGCTTTCAAATATTTCAAAGTGTATCAGATGGATGTCAAGTCTGCCTTCCTAAATGGTGACTTGGAAGAAGAAGTGTACATTAAGCAACCAGATGGATTTTAGTTTTCTGATCATGGTGATATGGTCTGCAAGTTAAAGAAGGCACTGTATGGATTGAAGCAAGACCCAAGAGCCTGGTATGAAAGATTGGACAAGCATCTTTTGAAGACTGGTTTCAACAAAGGTACTGCTGACAGTAATTTGTATTTCAAAATTGATCATGAAAATATTTTGATTGTTGAAGTGTTTGTTGATGATATCATTTTTGGAGGAAGAGATAGTATGTGTAAAACTTTTGCAAATCAAATGAAAAGTGAGTTTGAGATGTCCATGCTTGGTGAAATGAATTTCTTCTTGGGTCTACAAATCACTCAAACAAAGAAAGGAATCTTCATTTCTCAGTCAAAATATGTGAAAGAATTATTAAAGAAATTTGGGATGGAAGACTCAAAGCCAATGAACACTCTTATGGCAACTAGATGTAAGTTGAGCAAAGATGATGACTCTCTTAAGACTGATTAGACAAAGTAGAGGTCAATGATTGGAGGATTGTTGTATCTCACTCAAACTAGACCAGACATTACGCATGCTATTGGTCTTGTTGCTAGATTTCAGGCTGATCCTAGAGAATCTCATGTCATGGCAATCAAGAAGATTTTTAGATATCTAAAAGGGACAGTTGAGTATGGTCAATGGTATCCTAGAGATCATGATTTCTCTCTTCATGCTTATACAAATGCTGATTGGGCAGGAGATGTGGATGACCGAAAGAGTACCAGTGGTGGAGCATTCTTTTTGGGAAAGAGATTAGTTTCTTGGCTAAGCAAGAAACAAGAGGCAATATCTTTGTCCACTACAGAAGAAGAATATATTGCAGCAGTAGGAAGTTGCACTCAAGTTTTGTGGATGAAGCAGATGTTAAGAGACATCAGAGTGGAGTATGAGGAGCCCATAACAATTTTCTATGATAATTCAAGTGTAATAAACATATCTAAGAATCTGGTGTTGCATTTAAAGACTAAACATATTTCCATCAAGTTTTACTTTTTGAGAGAACAAGTGAACAAGAATGAAGTTAGATTGGAGTTTGTACCTTCCAAGGATCATATTGCAGACATCTTTACTAAACCTCTACCTAAGGACTCTTTTGAGTATCTCAGGGAGAAGTTAGGGGTTATTGCCCCTCTGGTGATGAACTAAGGTGCACTGATGTGCATCAGTTCGGTGGTTATCACAGTCACATCTTGTGGTTTGGATTGATGATGGGGAGCTGCTACTCAGGGGGAGTAGCAGATATGATTCTGAAGTGGTGAAATTGCAAGTATGTGCCCTTTGCCATTGATGTCAAAGGGGGAGAGAAGACATGTGAAAAACAAGTGGTTTCTGATCAAAGGGGGAGCTATAAAGGGAAAGAAGACATGTGAATGGTTGTTGCTGATAGGGGAAGTTGAGACAATAAGGAGAAGTTCTTGTCTTGATGGTTAAAACAATTTTTCACATAATATGTTGCCATCAATAACAAAGCAGGAGATTGTTGCAAGTATGGGCCTAACCGGTGTTGTCATTGATGTCAACATACTCCTATTGCATTAATGATAAGAATTGGATGAGTTGTGTGCTGAGGATATGGAAAAAATTAGCCTCAATCATAAATAGTGAAGAATAGTGATGACAGTAAGGCAATAGTCCAAGATAGGAAGAAGATCAGAGGATATAGATTAAAGGGTTTGTAGATATGTGTCTTGAGGTGGTCCAGTAGAGATTTCAGAGGTTCGCATGAAGATATGAAGAAGTTGTGGTTGCTTAAGTAAAACCAGTTCTAGTAGGTGTTCAGAGGTGACAGAGTGTTACAGAAAGGTCCGGTGAGATCCGGAAATGCATTTTCATGTTCTGCGGATTTGAGGAAGTGTTGGGGAAGTCTTTGTGGTGTGTCAAATTGATTTTTTCATGGCCTGAAGGTCTGCAAGCATCTATTCCTTTGTGACAGTAATGACAGTCTATGTTCTTGAGGTTCTGGATGTAGGAGAGATGGATTCTAGTAAGAAGATGAAGTGTGGATGTTAGTGGTGATTCATGCAAGCTTGTGGAAGTCTTTGGAGTATGTCTAGTTTGTATTGGTGGTCTGGATTGAAGTTAGAGCTCGCAATTGAAGAACAACTTCTGAATGATGGTGTTCTTCTTGAGACTGGCCGATCGGATGAGTTACACGTCCTGCGGATGTTCTTGTTGATGTTTGCCGACTTAGATGATCATTCCTAAGTTGATGTCTTGTATAAAGAGGGGATTGTGAAGTCATTTGAAAGTTGTCCATATGAAGATGAGTGTGTGGTAGCGAAGAGGAGAGCGAAAGGCAGAGCAGAAGTGTTGAGCTTAAATGGAACTGATTCAAGCATGGTGAATATGTTATTCTCTAGTTTATGTATGTGATACTTATTTCTTTGTAGACAGTGTGTCTCTTGTAGGCAGTGAGCCTCTTGTGAGCAGTGTGCTTAGGCAGTGAGCCCTAATTGGCATGTGCCATTTGTTCTTTCTATTTTTCTAACAGAGAATACATTTTGGGTTAATCACCCCGTGGTTTTTCCCTTAACCGGGTTTTCCACATCAAAATCTTGGTGTCTCATGTGTTGATGTGTTTCTGCTCTTGATTCATTGCATTATCTTTTTCATGATTGTTATTATGCTGCTGAATTGAAAAGTAAAGATAAGTGTTTAAGAGGAAGAAAGTTTTGCACAACTGATTCACCCCCCCCTCTCAGTTGTGTGTCCTAAGTCTAACAGTAGGTAGGGGAGTGGTTTTCAATGTGGGGCCGGACCCAAAGTGGCTAGCTAGGATAACCCATTGGAAGTTGGTAGTCAATTGATAACCTATTTAATGAATTAAGCAGTTGGGTAATTAATTACATTAAGCAAGATAATGTATGCCTCACTCATGGCTCAAGTGCTTGTTTAGGCTTGAGATGAGATGAGGAGGCCTGGAATGGAAAATCAACTGCCTTATCCTCATGAAAGGTATGTTGTTTTTGCAAGAGTTTGTATGGGGGCTGGTGGTCGGGAGAGGCTACCAGGATAACCTAGGATGGGGGCTGGTGCCTAGGAAGACCTGCCAAGATAACCCATAACAAGCTATGTGATGACACTCCTCCTTATTGTAGTTTAGTACTCCCTAGTATATTTCCTCCTTCAGTTGTGGGAGTGCCTCTAGAAGTTTAATTAAGTGTGTAAGTGTTTATTTGAGTTACTTGTGTTCTTCTTATTGATCTTTGTTCTATTAGAGTCATGTGTAGTCCTTGCATCTGTTGGCATATTATCTTCTTGACTATTTTCTTTGTGGGACCTCATTATTATCCTCTAGCATGGGGGGTGGACCTTAGGGATCCACATGGTTAGGTGGTTGTGCTTTATTCCATTGGTTTTTCTGGTGATGTGGTTCATGGATGTATCTCTCATAGCGGATTCCAATTTGTACATGTGTTTGAAGATGGTTATTGCATCTAGATCTATGTATCAGTGGAATTCATTATGTAATTTGATGTATTAAAAAAAAAGAGCTTTTGTAACAATGAAACTATGTAATTCCTCTTGTAAGATATGCTATTTTGTACTTGTAATTTTAATGCAAACTTCTTGATGTATTTGGATGTTGTAATGAAAGATGCTAGTTTGATTCAGTTGGTTTATTGGATTAAAATATGTACATTGTTGATTGGTGTTACATTGCAATAATGTAGCTATGTAATCCCTAGAGATGATAGTTTAACTTGATGCTATTAGTCTATGTTATGTTTTGTTATGGTTTCTTCCTTTAAAAAAAAATAAATTCTACCTTTTTATTTCTTTAGTTGAACTTATCTCTAGGGTTGCATGGCAGGGCATTACATAATTATTGATTTACTTTCAAGTGTTCAATAGTTGTGTGGATTCATATGCTCATATTTTATTTGGTTGTCTCCAAAGTGGCTATTTACGTTAGTCATATTGAGTGTGTGCAAATACATTTAATTTGTCAATACACATTTGTTATAGTTGTGTGATGTTATTGACTAGTTTCTGTGTGTAGAAGAATTAAATCTCCTTTTAAGAAAAATAAGTTTGATATGTTCTTGTTTGGATTAAAATCCTTTTGAATAAGTTTTCTTAATTAGTTTCTCTTCACATTTGAATTAAACCCTTTCATAACTTCATAGTAATGTAAGGGGATATCACTAGGATCATTAAGAATAGTCCAAAAAACTGATATACTTTCACATTTGCATAAGGTGTAGATATTTAAGAGTGCCCAACTATTTGAGTTAAGATAAAAATTAAATCTACCTATCCTACAAAATCCTATCTCCAAAGTCATCATTCACCTCTTGACTCCATTCACCCAATAGTGTAGGCACTGGTCAGTTTAGAATAATCTCATGTAGATTCCATTTATATACTTGATTCCCAAAATATTTTCAGTACGAAGCAGTAATTAGCCTTGCATCTACTTCATCTCAAGTACCATTATGAGTAGGTTGCTTAATTTAAATGTCATAGCCTTAAAAATCTGCCTATCATTCAGGTATACTCACCTAGGTTTAGCAGAGCCTGAAGAGTAGGAGGTAATTAAAATCTTTGTTACCTCATTTGTGGGCCAAAAATGTATCAAGAAACTGGCACCCTCTTGTGGTCTAAAAACCTGCATTTTTGAGACCCAACAAACATAACATTAGCAAATAAAATAAGAGACCACAGTGTCTCCATTAATGCCCTCTTCATGGACATTATTCCTTCTTCATTTCTATTTTCCTCAAGTGCTACATGCTGCACCTTTTCCTCTTTCTCTTTTCTCGTGTTCTCTTCAATGAGAACTCTCTTGACCTCTTCCGATCCATGTTGCTCTAATGGTTACTCTCCGCTGTCCCAATCTCTGTGGGCACTCTTTTCATTCTTCTCTTCCCTTCTCAAGGCATTCATCTTTTTCTTTTTTCTTTTCTCAACAATCTCTTTTACTAGCCATTTTTCTTTTTTACTCATTGGCTAAACCCAATAATATCCTTGGCTTTCTTCTTGTTCTTCATACCATTGTTTTACCAACATCAAATCTCTCCTCAACGTTGCCAACTCTTTTTTGAACTCTGCATTTGTCATATTCTTATCTTCTTTCCTCTTGTCTCTCTTCATGAGACACTTTTCCTCCATTTGCTTCTGTATCATTCTTTCTTTCTTCATCTTTCAGGCACCTCCTTAAGGCTTTCTTTTCTTCCCAATCTTCCCTATGAATTAACAACAATACAATGCATAACCTTCAAAAGGTCAATAAAACATTACACATCCACACTCAGATCGTTCTGAGCTCTAATAGCATGCTCCCTTAAAGCATACAGAAATACTCATCCAATCTTCAAGTGAGAATCAAGTCTCTGCCCATCTAAAAGGGATTTCACATAACTTCTGTCATTAGAGTGATATGAATGAGAACAACAACATAAAGATTAAACAAAGTCATGCATAAGCAATTCAGTTATACCAAAACATCAATGAGGTGATAGGATATAGGTAAATACTCATAGTTAAACATTCATTTAATACAACAAATTCAGCTTCTATTACAATATATCAAAACTCTGCTAATACAGATATTTATAACAACTCAATCTTTGAGCCTCATCCTTAATAATAACAGCCTCATACTTCTCATCAGTTCTTCAGCCTCCTTCTATCTACCTTCACACATTTCTTGAGGCCATAATACGTCGACCATCATCATTTGCTGTCACCGAGCCTTCTTCTCAATCAACCTCTTTCCTTTTTTATTTCTAGCTATTCAGTTCTCATCTAATTTTCTGTGATGATATCGGCCTTTTGCATTGGTCTTTCTTCACACATTTATACGGCCTCTTATATCTGCAACTATCGGCCACTCTTCTTATCATCAACCTTCTTATTACATATGACCAGTCTGGCTTGTTGGCCTCTTCCTTTGCTAATCCTTTTTCTCTTCATGTTTCCTATCAGCCTCCTTCCATATATGCAGCCTCCTCTCAAGATATTTGTGGCCTCTCTACTATCTTCTGCTGCTTCCAATCTGTCCTCTGCAACATTAACGGCCTATCTTTATTTTATATCGGCCTTTCTATCTCTACTTGGCCTTTTCTCCAATCTGGGCGGCCTCCCTATTTCATACGTGCAGCCTGCTCTTATTAATCAGCCTCTTTTTTCTACCGCTCTCTCGAATCCATCCACTACACATGACCTTCTTTTGTATATATGCCACCTCCTTTAACTCATGACCTCTCCTTTACGATCAACCATCCACTACTTGCTGTCGGCCTCTCTATTCATTTACTGACTCCCTATCCATTCTTAGCCATTGGCCTTTTCCTTCCTACATGCATGCGGCCTATCCTATAACCATTGTTCTAAATAAAGAATCATCACTTACTCATCTTCTACCTTTCTCCACCTTCCACTAACCATTACCATTCAGTTAAATATAGAATCTCTTTTATGACACCATCAACATGGCTAGCACCTCCTCAAAATAGCATTAAAATTGAATCTAGTAATAATCACCACCTTCTCCATTTACTTGACTTCCTAGATTTTAATAAACCATTATTATTGTTCCTGTCACCTTGGTGACATGAGCTTCCTTCCTCTACTTTTGTCACTGACTTGACACATAAACCCCCAAAAATCAAATACTGACACAAAATTTGAAAATTAGCAAGATGCCCTTGCATCAAGATGATTTTTCTAAGGCATGAAAGAAGGGCAAGTGGCAAGTTAGGAAAAAGGAATGTTTGTCGATAGAAGGAAAAAGTGACTAAGGCAAGAGCCTATCGACAAATCGGAAGAAGGTCAAGCTAGTCAAATAGTTTGAAATTTTAATAATTCACTGATAAGGCAATAAATGAGTTCTTTTCCCATGGTTCAGGAAAAATCAAAATTGTTGATAAGGAGACAAGGAAAGGATAAAAGACAAAAGGTTCTCAAAATTTATTTTTTGCTGATAACAAGGGAACAAGGCATGGTTCTAGAAGATGATATTTTACTGATAAAGGAAAAGGAAGGCTAAGTTCGCAAAAAACTAAAATTGCCAACTAAGGGATAAAATAAGAAGAAAAAGATAGTTTGGCAAAACACAAATTTTCTGATAGACATAAGCAGAAAGAATAGAATGGTTTGACACAGGAGGAAATTGCAGATAATGGTAAAGACAACACTATGTTTATAAAAATTGAAAATTGTTGATATAGAAGAATAGGATAAAGCAAGTAAAGAGGTGGTAATGGAAAAGATTTAGAAAATTGAAGATTTGCCAATAAGGAAAATAAAGAAGCTGATAAGGAAGAAAATATGATGAAGAAGTTTCTAAAATGGAAAGTGGGCGACAAAGGGTGCCCAACAAGCACAGGGTACATTTAGGTGTCAGATTGCTCAAAGTTAAAAATCAAGACAACACATTGGGAGTGTTGTAAACACTTGAAATAGATAATTCCATGAATATATGCCATGATTGTAGGGATATACAAACTGATGTGTACCCAAATTTTAATGAGCCTACAGAGCAGTACTGTGTAGATGGTTGGCATAGTGAAACTTTTTAATGCACAAAGGACAAATTAGAGAAGTCAATGTTGCAGGTGGCAGGGAAGGATTAGAACCTTCCCTCTTTATTGCTCTAAGTACAGGAAGAGTGCAAGTAATCTTCCTATGTCATTTTCAAAATTAATTGAGCATGGGTTTTCTCTTCCAACGTGCAAATCTTCTGACAAATCGGGGAATGTGATTTATGATAGTGTGGGTGCAGTCCTTGACAGGGTACAATGCCTAGAAGAATACAGTGAGTTGAAATGCTATATATGCAGGTGCTTGAATTGTAGAAGGTTGTTGGTCATTTTGGTAATTTCTCAACAGGATTGTGACCTCCAGGAGGCAGATCAAGAAAGGATATTTTGTAGTCTTTGTTTAACATGAAATCAGTCTTGAAGTGCATGCAAAGTAATTTTCAAATCTTTGTATCAAATTATTGTTTTTCTCCATTGCCATAGGTTTTTTTCTTAGAAAACCATAATCATAGTTGTAGTTTGCTTTTGCTGTGCATTTAGTAGTATGAATGTAAGCTTTGATTTGATGAATGTGACAGTTCTTAATCCATTTTCAATCTTTGTAAATGGTCATTTCAGTATTGCATAGGGAAGAATATGGTATGGTGTTGGATCATTAAGTATTTTTAGTGATTTGGTATTGATTTCCTTGCATTTGATTTATCAAATAAGCAATTATATACTTTTGTGCCATTGTTTCTCCTCTGTTGAACACTAGAGTCTGCAACCCAATGGATAGGCACTAGTCTGAGTAGCCTTAGATCACCCATCTTCAAAACAAAAACAATACATCCTATCTTTAGAAGAAATAATCTTAATCCATCCTCATTGTGAAGGATTGCCATTATCAGCTATATAGGTGTCTTACAACAACCAACTTTTCTTAGTTCAGTGATAGATTTGGGATTGAGAAAGTAATCTGGGTTTGGTTGTTAATATTTTAAGTTGTTCATCTGGTTTGATTTTAATACATACTTAGGTATAATACCCCTTGGCACATCCCTCTAGAGTTTAAGCTAAACTAAAAGACCAGAGGAGTCTACCCACTTCTGTAGTTGGCCAAAATTGCCCCTAACTTATTGATAAACCTCTTCCTATCACCCTGATGACAATCCCTTGCCTAGGTGATTTAGGAATGCTTTAGAGTTTTGAGTTGTAGTTATTTTGGGAACCAACATTTTGGAACCATTGTCGGGATGTAATTCCTTTAGTTCAAATTCGAAGTCCTTCATAACAGTGAATCATTTTTATTTCTAGTTGTTGATATTGAAATATAGTTTTGTTCAAGTTTTCTTCCCAGCAGGGGAAGTGATGACTCTATTTTTTTAACCCAGAATTAATTTTAGTTTGAAAAAGGTTTTATAATGGATAGAGGAAGAAACTAAGAGTAGCATGAACATGAAGAATACTCTAGTAATGCTGAAATAGAAGAAATAGGTATAGGGTAAGAAGACCCAATGTGGTGCCTACAAGAAATGCCCAAGATAATATATTTATCAACCTCAAAAGCCAATACAACTACACTTCTAAGGACTTTGTAGATAACATGCTCAGAAGATACAAAAGAAAAAATAGAGATAAATATGATGTTAGAAGGAATGGGAATGTTATTTGTAGAGGAAGTATAGATAGGTCTCAGGCCCCATATTTGAGGCCATTTGGGAATGCTAGTGAGAATGAAGAAATGCATCATAATACAAGGCATCCTAATTCCCCCACTAGATCATTTGGAGGTCAATAAGACACTATCCCTAATGAGGAAAATCAACTCAGCAACAACCTGATAATGAAGAAAGAGAAAGAAGAATCTAGGATGAATTGGATTTACTTGATCATCTCAAAAATAGATAAAGAGAAGTGCATGCTTTACTTGAGTAGCAACAAGCTCAACTTGACCAACATGCCTAGCAAAATTAGAATGCTCAATAGCAGCTTGCACATCAATAGCAATACAATCAGTAGAATAACCAGAGACAACAACAATAAGGTCAAATGGGACAACAAGGCATAAATTAGGCCCTTGCTTAAAATATTAATATTTAGCCACCAATGAATCAAGCAAACTAGTAGCATGGCAACATTCAAAACATTGGGCATGCAGAGAGAAGACAAGCACAAAGGTTTATTGCACAGAGGCAGCCATTGGGAGCTGAAAGGTACAAGTAGCTTGATTTCATTGGCATTCCTGATTTTCCTAATCCCATTCCAACTGAGATTAGAGGGAAGATTCTAAGATTTCAAGGCAATAATGCTGTCACTAGTGAGGAACACTTGAGACATTTTATTAATGTCATTGATGAGTATGAGATTGAAGATGAAGATGTGATGATGAATTTGTTTGTGCACTCATTGGAAGAAAGTGCCAAAGAATGGTACAAGGCTTTCCCTAATAATAGCATTGACTTTTGGGAGGAATTCATAAGGGTGTTTAGACTGTAGTATGGGGATATGATTGACCCAAAGTTTGCCATCCATGAGATCACAGCCATCAAAAAGGCCATCAATGAGACAATAGCTGATTTCAACAATTGATTCATCATGACTATGAGAAAGGTACCTCCTCACATGAGACCTAATGAATCAATGTGTTTAGTTTTATATTGTGGTGCATTTGATTCGAAACTTGGTTATTGTTTGAGGGACAAGAGTCCACAAACATTAACGGAAGCATATGGTACAGCTATAAATATAGAGAGTAACATGAGAGCTTTAGGGAAGCACATTAAAATGGTTGATGTGAAGTTATCTCAGCTAGATAAGCCTGTTTTCAATAAACCCCTTACTACTGATGATAAGTTAGACAAACTTATGGGGGTTGTGAAAGATTTGTTATATAAGGTTGCTAGAAATGACAAAGGTTGCCACCTCAGGGTGCTGCAACACATTTTAATGAAGGTCAGAGGTTACATGATAGACCTTATAACATTGATTAGTCTAAGAGACCACAACAGAATGATAGACAGGTTGCTCCCAGCCATGTAAGTTTCAAACAACCTGAAAGGGACACCCCTGATCCTTTGAGAAAGGATCAAGTTAATTTTCAAGATGAATCATTATGGTGTCAGACTTGTTTCCTTCCCCATGATCCAACAAATTGTGAGGTGGCTCACTCATTGAGCAGAGAAGAAGAATTTCCAAATGAAGAGGGTGTAATTGAGTATTATGAAGAAGAAATAAATTAGTTTGATGTAGAAGATTATGAATAGATGGGTCAAGGTACTGATTATGTGAGTTATGAAGAAGATGATCATATTTTCCAATATGATTATGATGAAGGTCTAAAAAAGTATCAATTGCTAGCTCACGATTTTGGGCATTTGAGGGACCTTATGCAGAAAAATATCAACAATCCAAGCCTTCAAAAGAGGACATGAAAGCATTGACCGATATAGCCATCTTGCAAGTCCAAGGAGGCTATCAACTAAGAAACAGAACTATCCTTATGCATAACACCCTTGCCAAGGAATCAAAATAGAAAAAATTTGATCAACCAAGGTAGAGATCCAAAGGGAATGTGGAGCAGAAGAGTAGCAGTGCTCCCAAGAAAAATGTTCCTGAAAAGAAGAAAACCTCAACGTTGTCTCCAGTAGCAAAATAGAAGTATGTTCAAAATAATCCAATGCCAACTATGCAGCCTATAGATACTACACCCATTGTAGGGGTTCATTATCCAAAATGTGGTTATAAGCATGATCAACCTCAGACACAAAAAAAATCAGAAAAGAAGAAGACAAAGGAAGAAGGTAAGAATATTTCATCCAATCAATTAATACCTTACATTCCTTCTACAAATAATGTAACTATTTTGTGTGATACTCCTTTACCCAATTATCTCCCTATTGACATGGCTCAAGTTTTTAGCCAAATTAGAATTTATGTGCCAATAGTGGAACAACTTAGAATCCCTGAACATAGAGATAGGGTAGAGTCTCTTATTATTGTTGTAGATGCACAAAAACATGTTGTTGTTCCCAATAGTAATGATGAGGGCATGGGTCATGAGGAAATAGTAGACCTATTTACTTAGGGTCTTCTATGGTTAATAGCAAGATGGGAGTTGATCCCTTTTATACCACTCTGATTATAAATGGATGGCTGTTACACAACTATATGCTTGATTCAGGGGCATCCAACAATGTCATACCTCTTGAAATTATGAATGAATTGGGACTAAAGGTGTCCAAATCCTTTGATAAGTGCTTTTCCATGGATTCTAGGGAGGTGATTGTCATAGGTTTGGTCAAGGATGTTGAGGTCAAACTTGCTGCCTACCCAGACAAATCTTTCCTCATGGACATAATTATTGTGGATTGCCCTACCAAACGGGGCACACTATTATCTAGAAAGTGGGTAGCTTCTATGGGTGGAAGTATTTAGATGGACTTGTCATATGCCATCATTCCAATCTAGAGCATGGAGGTGAAACTATATAGGGAGAAGGTAGAAGACCAACACATAGAGGATAGATACAAAATAGAGGAAGATCCAGTAAATTTCCTTTATATTGAAATAGACCATTTTATGGCATATTGCAGTGATGATGGTCCTTGTGTGATTGTTTCACCTTCTAACCCTATTATAGCTATGTGTGATATATCTAATTTGTGGACATTACACTTTGATGGTGCATTTTCAAAAGATGATTTGGGTGCTGGGATTATTTTGACATCCCTAGATGATAAGCGGTCTTGCATGTCTTTCAAACTAGATTTTCAATGCACAAATAATGTGGCAGAATATGAAGCACTATTGTTCAGTCTGAATGTGGCTCATAGACATGGAGTTCAGTGCTTGAAGATATATGGTGACTTAGAGGTTATTGTACAGCAAATAAGAAAACCTTTTGTTGCCAAGGACAACAAGCTGAAAGCATACAGAAACATAGTATAGGATACCATGGAATTGTTCGATGCCATTGGTATTGAGTGGATAGACAGAACAAAAAATGAAGAGGCAAATGCCCTGACTATAGCTACGTCTAAATATAACACTTAGTTAGATTTTCTTCATGACCATCAAGCTATTGAAGTACTTACAATGCTGACTATTCCAGATAATGTATACTGTTGGTATGTATTTAATGATAGCAGTTAGATTTTTAGTTTTCTAAACTATATGGACAAGTTTGACAGTCAAGTAATTGATTGGCAGTCTAATGTCGAAATAGATAATGGAAAGGAAACATTATTTGGTAGCAAGGTGGTACAATTGAAGACCAATACCATTCCCAAGGGATTGGTGGCATTAGAGAGGATGTTTGACAGCACTAACTACTGGAAAAGCAATGGTAAACTAGTTCAAGAAGATAGTGTAGAAGGTGTTAACCTTGGAACAGAGGAGGCACCAAAAATGGTTTACATAGGCAAGAAGCTAAAGCCTCATGAAAAGCAAATGCTGATTTCTTTATTGAGGAAATTCAGAAAGTGTTTTCCATGGTCATATGGTTAGTTGAAATCTTATAGAGAGGATTTGTTTCAGTATACTATCCCTCTTCAACCTGATGCAAAACCATTTAGGCAAAAACAAATGCCTATAAATCCCACCATAGCTCCCAAAATGCAAAAGGAGTTGTTAAAGATGAAAGAGGGTGGTATCATTAAACCAATCAGACACTTTGAGTGGGTGTTTAATATTGTCCTAGTAAGAAAGAAAAATGGGGAGATTAGATTATGTGTCAACTTTAGAAATTTGAACATCAAATCCCTCAAGGATAACTATCCTCATCCAAGTATGGATCATCTATTGCAGAGGGTGATTAGTTCAGAACTGATGTCAATGATGGATGGATTTTCAAGGTATAATTAGGTGCTGGTCAAGGAGTCTAAGCAACACAAAATAGCATTCACCACTCCTTGGGGTACGTATGTATATCTGAGAATTCCATTTGGACTAAAAAATGCAGGATCTACATTTCAAAGAGCAATGGATGTGGCCTTTGATGGCCTCATTGATGAGATCATGGCTATTTACCAAGATGATCTAATTGCATTTTCAAAGGATAGAAATGATCATTGCAAGAATTTGCAATTAATTTTTTGAGAGATGTTTAGAGTATGGGATCTCTTTAAATCCCCAAAAATGTCAATTTGGAGTTGAAGAAGGAAAGTTGTTGGGACACATTGTGTCCAAGGATGGGGTCAGAATTGATCCAGACAGAGTTAAGGCCATTGACCTTATCCCCCAGCCCAAAACAATCAAAGGTATTTAGTCTTTCCTTGGGCAAATTAATTTTGTGAAGAGATTCATCCCTAACTTCACTAAGGAAACTAAATCTATCTCCAAGATTCTCAAGAAGGGAAAATCCATCACATGGGACAAGGAATTAGCTGAAGCTTTTCTTGAAACAAAGGAGGCTCTCAAGAAAGCACTAGTGCTGGTAAGCCCAGACTATTCCAAGCCTTTCCAGTTCTTTTCCTTCACTTCATTTTATAATGTGGTTGTTGTGTTATTACAAAAGAATGAAGATGGATTTGAACAACCTATAGGATTTTTTAGTAAATCCTTGCAGGCTGGTGAGTTGAACTACTCCATTATAGAGAAGCACACCTATGCATTGGTCAAGGAAGTAACAAACTTTAGATCCTATTTCACAAGTGCCAAGATCATTGCATATGTGCCTCACACAGCAGTGAAATACATATTCATGCAACAAGAGGCTTCAGGTAAAAGGTGGAGATGGTGTTCGTTTAAGACAGACAACTGAGAGGGGGGAGGGGTGAATCAGTTGTCTCAAAACTTTCTTTTCTTTAAACTTAATTCCTTCCTGAAATTCAACAACATAATAATAAATCAATCATGAAAGCATAAATCAATAATTCAAGAGTAGAAACACATTAACACATATGAAACTAAGATTTTAATGTGGAAAACCCTGTTAAGGGAAAAACCATGGGGTGACTAACCCAAGATTGTATTCTCTGTTAAAAGAATAAGAAGAATGAAATGGCACATGCCAATTAGGACTCACTGCCCGAGCACACTGATCACAAGAGGCCCACTTCCTATAGGAGACACATTGTCTACAGAATAATAAATATTACATACTTGAACTGGAAATTAGCATCTTCACCATGCTTGAGTCAGTTTCATTTAAGCTCAATACTTTTGCTCTGCTTTTCACTTTTGTCCTCTCTACCACTTCCTCATCTCCACAATCACTCATTGAAATGATTTCACAACTCTTATTTATACAAGACATTGACTTTGGAATAATCTTCAAAGTTAGCACAATACATACTTTATTTTATTACAGAGGAAATACACAAATACAACTTGACTTAGTAAAAAAGACTTCATGCGAATCATCACACTATCATCCACACATATTAGGGACTTCAATCTCCTTCAAGGAACATGGCATGATTCGCAGAACATCTCCAAGATCATCCGCAAGATGAGAAGAGCATCCGGTCAGTCATGATTAGGAAGAACATCATTTCCTGGAAGTGAATCTTCAAGTACAAGCTCAATATTCAATGCGAACCACCATCATGAATTGGACATAGTTTAGGGACCCCCACAAGCTTGCTTGAATCACTAAGAACATCCACACCACTTCTACTTATTGAAATCATTCACATCTTCATCTGAAACCTCAAGAACACAGTTTGTCATCACTGTCACATTAGAATAGATGCTTGTGGACCTCCGAACCATGAACCAATTGAGTTGTCAATTCACATTGGCTTCCTAAACACTCCACCAAATCTGTAGAACAAGATATTGCATTTCCTAATCTCACTGGACCTATTTGTGTCACTCTATCACCTTTGAACATCTGCTAGAACCGGTTTTACTCATATGGCCATAACTTCTCCAAATCTTCATGTGGACCACTCAAATCTTGACCAAATCATCTTTAGACACATATCTACAAGACCTTTGATGCACATTCTCTAATCTTCATCTCAGATGGGATCTTCAATACATAAAGCCTCACTATCTTCACTGTTCTTCTCTGCTTTTGATAGAACTAATTTTCTCAATATCCTCAGCACACAACTCATCCAATTCTTGACATCAATGACAACACTGGTTAGGACCAGACTTGCAACAATCTCCCCCTTTGTCATTGATGGCAACATATGAAAGACAAGAACTTCTCCTTACTGACTGACATAGCTCCCCCTATCAATAGCAATCATTCATATATTTTCTCTTTACTGCTCCCCCTTTGATTAGAAACCACTTTTCTTTTTCACATGTCTTTGATGGTGTTAGGTTGTCATTGATGTCAAAAAGGATTCTTGGTGGAGTTGCTTCATGGTGGTCATCATGTTGAGATGTCTTCAGAGGATCAGGATAAGTGTGATATGCAAATATGGTTAGAGATGAGATGCTTCTGTTTGATCATGATATTTCAAGTTTGCTTCAGGATGGATTCTAATGTTCTTGGTGTTTGGTGTTGGTTTATGATGTTTATCATTGATCACATGACTTGTTTGATCAGGTTTGGCCTTCATGGTGTTTTTGAAGTTGATCTAGATGTAATTCTTCATATTATGTTCTCAAGAGAACTTACAATGTATCTTCATATGTTCTTTGGTAAGTGAGGTCACAAGGTGATTTATTTTGGGTTGTCAAGTGTTGACAAATGGTGATGTGATTTATTTTGGGTTGTCAAGTGTTGACAAATGTTCACCATCCATGGTTATGCAGTATATCATACAAAGGTGTGGCAGAAGTTACAGGTACTTGCAAGTTCCAATGACATAAATTAAAATGACAGTGGCATTTAATGGTTGAGAGGTCTTCTTTTCATATATATAGTGATTGATGATTTTAACATTTAAATGCCATTATAATGATGTCTTTGTCCTTGTATTTAACCAATGGCATCAATCATCATTTGAAAGCCAATAAATATGTCTTTAAGTTTGAATGGCTATATTCTATAAAGCATATTTTATAAAACTAATAAAAAAAGACCGATGGGAAAAGGTGTCAAAAAGTCACATGTGACTTAAGACTCGGCCCTCCTTATATGCTTTGAGCCTTTCTTAGAGTGGCAGCTGAATCTCTAAGATACCCTTGTTTATATTTAAATTCAAAAGCAAAAATAAAATAAAATGAAACTCCTATTGTGTTGTGGGCCCATAAAAGCTATGAGGTTAAGTTTTTTTTAAAAAGACTATTATTAGTCTTTCACCCGTGAGGAGGAATTTTTTTAAAAAAAAAAAGCTTTTTATAAGCTATTTTCAAGAAAAGGAATAAAGCCTATTATTAAGGTAGTTTTGTTTGAGTTTCTTTAAAAAAAAGAAAAAATCTCTTTTTCTTTACTCCTATGAATGAAAGTTTCTAAAGGAGAAAAGTTTCTTTATAGAGATTTTTTTTAAAAATGATTTTTTCTTCTCTAATCTTTTTGAGAAGATTTTTGGGCAGAGAATTTAAAGAAGATTTATTGATTGTTTTTAAAGGATATTATTAATTTTTTTTTGAGAAGAAGTTTTTGAAGAAAATTTTCAAGACAAATTGATTGAAGGCATCTTACAGATGCAAAGTCTAAAATGTTTTTTTCTTGGAATTTTTTTTTGGAGACTTTATTTCTTCATGTAGATGGACAAAGAAGATGCAGAGGAAGATGAAAAAGGCAGATTGGAAGAATATTTTGAAGATTGATTTGAAGTTTTTATTGGAAAAGAATATCAAAGAATTTGAGGAGTTTTTGAAGACAAAAATGACATATATATTTGCATATTTTTTATTCTTGCAGGAATAACCCAAAGATGGAAGAATATCAGAGTTTTTGTTTTAAGATGAAAGTGTTCAGAGATTTTATTTTCTTCTATAGGGCACTGATTTAAATATCAGAGAAAATGAAAGGTCAAGTTTGTCATTTTTGCAGATGTCAAGGGTCAAAAAAATATGTTGGGGTTTTGGTGAATAGATATCATTTTATGTAAATGATAGTTGCAAAGGAAGAGATTGATTATTTTTGTGAAGAAATTTTATTTTTCTCTTTCAAGGGAAAAAATTTATTGTTGAAGATATTCAATTTAACGAAGATGAATTTTTATAGGTGGAGCTATTTATTTTGGAAAATGAAAAGTTTTGAAAAGAGGAAAATAAAAGTTTGCTTTGAAGATGAAAGGACATTTTTGTATTTCATATAAATATTGGTTTTGCAGATGCACTAGTGTGTGTGATGTGGATCAATATGGAGTGTTGAAGATATTTTACAGATGAATCATTGTATGTGAGATTATGTTTGTGCAGAAATGGATCAAACACAGTATGAGGACATCATGCAATAAACTTACAGATTGAACCATGAAGATAAAATGCAGGTGAATATGCATCAGGTGAATCAAATTTGCAGAGATAAGAGTGTTGTAAAGATGTGTAAAAGGAATTGTTTTGTATGGTCTTAACTTGAAAATCAAATAGGAGGTATAAGGGTGTATGATGAAACACAGGTTGCATAATGGTGCAAATCAAATTGAATAGCAATCAATTCTTGCACACAGAATTTTAATGATGGTAATTGTCTATGCCAGTGAGGCACAGTATGCCAGTGAGGTTTATAGGTCAGTGAGACCTTAACATTTGTCAGTGAGACACATATTGTAGCCAGTGAGGCTTCTTTGTAGCCAATGAGGCATGTTTTATCAGTTAAGCCAGTGAGGCACTTTTGGAGTGGTTTTTCTACCCCTGGAGGGTTTTTCACTCGGGCAATTCTTGTGTCTTGATTCATATTAATCTTCTTTCTCTGTGTGTATGTTTTACTAATGAGTTTATTGCTTTTCATTCTCAGTTATGTGCATATGTGTTTAACAAAGTTATGTGCATATCAATGATAGCTTTCTCTCCTTGTGCTCTGCAAGTTAAAGTTTTAAAAAGATTTGTAAATTCACACAACACTGATTCACCCCCCCTGTCAGTGTTGTCCTTGACTCCTACAGTCTTCTCTCCCCCTTAGACATCAATGGCAAAGGGCACATACTTGCATCAATCAGGATCATACAGACTACTCCCCTTGAGTAGCAGCTTCCTATCATCAATCTGGATCACAAGATATGACTGTGAGATCCACCGGACTAATGCACATCAGTGCACCTTAGTTTAGAACCGGAGGGGTAACAACCCCTTACTTCTCCCTGAGATACTCAAAAGAGTCCTTAGGTAGAGGTTTAGTAAAGATGTCTGCAATTTGATCTTTAGAGGGAACAAACTCTAATCTGACTTCATTCTTGTTCACCTACTCTCTCAGAAAGTGAAACTTGATGGATATATGTTGTCTTTGAATTCAACACTAGATTTTTTTATATATTTATTGCACTTGAGTTATCATAGAAGACTGTGATAGGTTCCTCATAATCCACTCTGATGTCTCTTAGCATTTGCTTCAGGGTCTGTGCAAGAAGTTGTGTCCACTTTTTGGCCAAAAAGTGGAAGTGTTTTCCCTAATTTTCAGAATTTGTCACATTTGACCTAAAAATTGGAAGCACTTAAAAGTGGAATCTTGGAAAAAGTCACTAAATATGAAATGTAGTACTTGGAGTCTAGTTTCCAAATATGTAATTTTTTTCAATACCCAGATGATAGAAATTGATTTTGAATAGGCGTTTCTAAAAACCACTGTTTAAAAGTCACTTTTTTTACTATACCATGTACGTGTACGTCATCCATATTTTGACCTAAATAATCATATTTTTCAAAATCCTTTTGGGAAAAGATTTGTAACTCACTGAAGCACATTTTCCATATTTATTTGTAATTTTTTATTGAATAATTTTTTTTTATTAATTTTTAATTGGTCATTTTTTGTCTTTTAAAAAATCATCGTGTACGTCACGCATAAGATGACCTAAACTTAACATTTTTTGAAATTTTTTTTTTAAAATTGAAAAGAATTGTCTAAAGTACGTTTTCATACAATTTTTTTTACAAAAAAATATTTTAATAAAAGGTTTTTAAAATATTAAAAAACCTTGATAATTCAAGTTTATGGACCTATTTCATTAGAAATCAATTAGAAAATAGAAAAATTAATCCAATTGTAAAAAAAATTACATATTTGGAATCTACATTGTCTCCTCTATAATGGGTTTTAATTTCGTCAAAATATTTTGCAAAATAGGCCTTTAGATATATGCCCAAAGTCACTATTTTGTTGTGACATTGACAGGGCCTTCAAGTTGCAGGTCAAACCAGGTCCATAGGTCAGGGTCGGGTCCCAAAGCATTTTCTGAAGCGGGTTACAAAGCAAAACCCCAGCCTAAAATTCAAATTTTGAATAACGGGATCCCGTTTCTTCCTGCATCAGTCAAAAATAAAACGGGATCCCATTTATTATTTGCCCATTTTTTTAAATAAGACTATACTATGACTGTCATTTCTGCAACTTGCTCTACAGTATGGCCGACAATGACTCTTGCAACATTCTTTGCCATATTTTTTTCTGTTGCAGGTCCATCAACTTGAAATATTGTTTCTATTTTGATAGAAGCCATCATGGAGACACTATTTGAGTGGAATTTTATTGAATTGGTACTTGTTTGAAGGACTTGAAACACATTCAAGTTTTTGACATTTATTTGTACATGCTTCATAAATTTTTTAATCATGGGATCACAAAGTCGTAATAAGAAGAAAGATAGGAAGCTATTAACCCCTGAAGAAATTGAAGCAAAGAGAGAGAAGGAGGCAAAAAGACAAAGAGATAGAAGAATAAAGATTCAATCAATGAATAATGCTGAAGCATCCAATTCCACAACTATTGAAGATAAAAACATTGAGGAGACCATGGATGTAGACGATGCAAGTTTGCAAGAGGTGAATGTGGAAACTAATACGATTATACAAACTACTCCTGATATGTCTTCAAATCCCTCTATTAATGCTATGGAGAATGTTTCAATAGGCACAAATCTAGGTACTTCTTCAAATCCACCTTTGAATGAAATTGAAATAGTGTTGATAGGAGATTTAAAACAAGCTGGATATAACAATGTTGAGATTGATAATATTCGTAGAGATCAAAATTTGAAACAAATTGTTGTTGAAAATGAAAATGAAAATCCTTTTATTGAAAATGAAAATGAAAATCCTTTTCTTGTTGAAAATGAAAATGAAAACCGTTTTGTTGTTGAAAATGAAAATGAAAACCATTTTGTTGTTGAAAATGAAAATAAAAATCCTTTTGTTGAAAATGAAAATGAAAAATATTTTGTTGTTGAAAATGAAAACGAAAATCCTTTTGTTGAAAATGAAAATGAAAACCATTTTGTTGTTGAAAATGAAAACGAAAATCCTTTTGTTGAAAATGAAAATGAAAACCGTTTTGTTGTTGAAAATAAAAATCATTTTGAAGTTGAAAATGAAAATGAAAATCTAGGATGCGATGTTGAAAATGAGAAATGTTTTTTCAAAATTGAAAGAGATGTTTTGGATAATCTTCCTGGTAAAATTTCTTGGAGACAAATAAGAACACATGCCAATAGATTATACAAGGAATTTTTTTATCGTAAAAAACTATCATTTCAATGTCAACTAATGATGCAATTATATGAGAATATGGAAAATGAGAAAAGTAATGAAAATGTTAGGCATTTTTGTTAAACCAAGAAGAAAAGATCAATCACTAAAACATGCTATGTCTACTGTTGCTAGTGCCATTGAGTCTATTGGAAGTAATAGTCAATCCAAAGATAAAAATGCAGCAAGACGAGCTATAACAACTGCTATAGTGAATAAAACAACTTTGAATAGAAGAATGGTAAGCAATATTAATGGAATTCTAAAAATACATCCTAAAACATTGGTAAGAGCGGCAAACAGAAGAGAAAGTATAGAAAATGATCCAATTAACCAATGTTGAAGTTTTAGTGGTCGACTCCTGAGATTTGACATGAAACTAAATGTTGAAATCAGATCTTTGATCAAAAAATATTGGCATGATAATACTAGGGTATCGTCTAATGCTAGAGATGTTTTAAAATTAAGAGTGGGGTCCAAAGTTCACGATCCTCATCCAAAACACCTATTAGATACAACACAAACTTAATTTTATAGAAAATTTTGTGAGGAATTAGTGTTACCTGGTAATATTAAAATAAGTCAAAGATCTTTTGAAAAATGCAAACCATGGTATGTAAAGATTAATAAGGAATGAATATCTTGTTGTTGTAAAATGCATGTTCAATTTCGTTATTATTATGATGTGTTTCAATATATACGTTGTTCTTTACATCGTAACATGATTATATAGGAATGTGATATTAATATGCCAACTGAAGCAATAAAAGAGTTTATATCAAGTTTGTTCTGTGAAAGATCTAATGAAAAATTATTTTATTTAAGTTCATGTATTTCTAGACAATGCACTAGTTGTGGCAATTTTTCTTTGTTAAGAGTTTGTATGCATGAAAGTGTTGAAAATAATTTTGGACAACAATTAGTGGATGTTAAAAGATTTAAGAATGTTGAATATTCTTTAAAAGATGGAAAATTTGGAAAGCGTTGTGATTTAATTACATAAAAGGTTAGTGTGCATGCATTCATATCAGAATTTAAAAGTAAAATTGTACCAAAATATGTCAAGCACTCTCAACAAGCTTGATGGCTTGATGGACAATTTCATGAATGTAGAAACACATTTCCAATTGGTACTATACTATCAGTGGTTGATTTTGTAGAAAACTATACTTTATCTCTGCAAGAGGAAATTCAATCACAATATTACAATTCAGTGCAGGTTGCTATGTTTGTTCATATTATTTATAGACATGCAGATGATAGCACAGAGAATGATGGAAAAGTTTTGAGGGAGTATCATTTCTATTTGAGTGACAACCGGTTACACTCATCAGAGTTTGTTCAATATTGTTTCAATATATTTTATACAAATTTAAGAGAAAGAGGAATCCAGATGACTGAACATCTTATATGGTCAAATAATTGTACGGGGCAGTTCAAGAATGCTCAAATGTTCTATTGGTTAAGTAGGGTTCACAAGGAGAATAATGTCCAACATATGTGGAATTTTTTTGAAGCTGGACATGGTAAAGGAGAACATGATGGAGCTAGTGCGTGTGTTAAAAGAATTCTTGCTAGACAACAATTAAAATTTGAGGATGCAGTAAAATTTAAAGATGCACGTGGGATTGTAGATTGGTACAATACAAGATTATGTACACCTGGATCAAGCGAGTACTCTACAGTTCGTCGATTCTTTTGGTTGGTTGAAGAAGAAAACATTCTACCTAGACTTGATTTCCAGACAATCAGTGGATCTACTAAATGGCATTCATTTAGGAGTTCGAATGCAAGTACATGGACTATCTGGACAAAGGAGCTTGCATGTTTTTGTCAGTTTTGTATTTCAGGAGATTGGGAAGCATGTGAGAATATAGAATGGGTTGAAGAGTGGAAGCAAAGACCATTGACACTTGCACAAGCACACAATCAAAGTGAAACAACAATTGAAGACAATGATCAACTGTTTGTATCAGACGATTATGACTGTGTTTCAGACCTTGTACAAGAAGGTAATTTAATTCAAATCATTTCATTTTATTTCACTTCATTACTAATTTGTAGTGCTTTTATTTATTTATGTGTACATATGAATGCATGTATGTTGATTGGTCAAATTTTATGGACATGTGCAAGTTATTGAATCAAAATTTGTTTGCAGGACATGTGTATGCTGTTGTTGCACCAAAGAATAATGAAGAGGAAACTGAATATTGGTTGGCTTGTTGTGTGGAGACTAAACATAAGTTAACAACACCTTGAGAAGATGATGATGGCTTTCCTTATCCAACAGGTTTGGTGATCCCCTTAAGACATCGCCTTAAGCAAATTTTGATAACAAGTCTTTGATCCCCTTAAGCATATTTTAAGAACTTCTTTGATCCCCTTAAGCAAATTTTAAGTATTTCTTTGATGATGGCTATCATTATCCAATAGGTTCGGTGGTGGTTGATGGCACTTGGCTACGGAAATACCTAATAAGGAAGAATGGTTTGCCTGCATTCGAAGATTATGAAACACATAAGAATATTATACACTACTCACATTTGGTGTCGACAACAAATATAAAACTGGAAAGGTATCATGGAAAGCCTACAAATAAAGAGCTATGGAAGATTTCTATGGAAGACCATGAGACAATCATCGATGCGTTGGAAAAAAGAGAGGATGGAGATGGTACAATGGAATAAGTAAATACAGGTAAATATAGTTAAATAGATTTATATTGTTGTTTTAAATACATTAAATACATGTTTTGATATTTCTTGTGTGTTATTAGTTGAAATTGATTTAATTTGTCCTTTTATATCCTTAGGCCATCATCACAAATTCATCACATACTTTGAAACAAAAACTTGAGAGGCACTTGTAAATACAGGTACAAATTGTGTATATCTAAATAGTTTTATATAAATTAAAATACATGTTTTGATTCAGATATATTGATAAATTGTTTGTATTATTTTTACATCAGGTGGCATGAAGACCTGCTACATTCCCCTCAAGTTTTGGATTTTCTTGAGATGACATATAACCACATTTTGTATTTACATTATTTTGAGTTGGCATATATGTACATACACAATTACATTATTACACATTTTGTACAGAAATTTGTATACATGTGTATGTACACAATTTTATACTCTACAATATTAAATTTATCAAAATTATTATTCTATGTATTTTATTTGTTAAATGTCCATGTTTTTCTACTTAGAATTTACTTTAAATTTAATTTTATTATAAATTGTTCAATTTGGTTGCCCTGGGCAACTTCACCAAATTTTGAGAATTTAAGATGTCCCCTTAAGACATCGTAAATTAGGACCCCTTAAGACATCCAAAAAGTTAGCATCAAGTTGTAGGTTAATTGCAAATGACAGGTGTCTAGGTAGGGAATGTAATCACATTTTCATTTTTTCAATTTTCATGTTTATTTTTCAATTTTTGAGTGATCTAACGAGCAAGCTTCATTGGTGAGTAGTGTGTAGGAGCTCTCTACAACAAATCAAGTTGCTCTATGAAAAGGTTGGATAGATAGAGTGGTGTAGGTTCCTATTGTGTTATCCTTATCACACATTTATTATGACAAGGTGGTACTATCAACAATACCTAGCTAAAGCTCTTTTAATAATCTTTTTTTTTGTTTTTTTGTTTTTTTGTCTTTTAATAATCTTTTAAGCCACATTGATTTTTTTATGTTTTTATTGCACTTTTATATTTGGCCTTCGTGGATGATAGAGCCCCTATAGTCATGCTTGCATTGGTTTGAGCATTGGATCAATCATGAATTCATAAATTGGATATATGTGTTCAAGAGTATGTGAAAATTTGAGTGAATCCTTACCATTTGATAGGACATATATATAACCATATACATGTGGTAATGAAATTAAATCTTCCACTTTTAAGATAGATGATGAGGTAAGAAGGTTAGGATGCTTTGTTTAACTTGTGATTGTAGGAATGATCTAGCTAGAAAAAGATATTAGTTGATGGTGAACTAGCTTGATTTTGTTTCCTATTTCCTATTTGTAATTGTTGTTTTCTATTTAGTTGTTAGTCATTTGACTCTTATGTGTGTTATTTAGCTTCAGACTAAGCCCATTTAATTTAAAGTCTCAATAGTCTTAATTTGCACTAGATCTTAACACTAGATGATTGTCCCAAACCTTAAGAACAATTTAAAACTCTATTTTAGTATCAATATATATATCAATGAAGGATGAATGTCTAGGATTAGGTGGATGGATAATAGGAGAAAATAGATTAGGATTGGGAGTGATCAAACTTAATAGAGAGGGGCATGGCATATAGGTTTGTCTTTGTAAGATAGTTCATAGTACATCTATAGAGGTCATTTAAGAGAGGTGATTTAAATTTAGGATGTGAAGTTGGAGGATTAGATGGTGGTGAGCGTAATGAAGGGATTGATGGATTAAAAGGTGGATGGACCAATGAATTAGGATTGGGATTACATGGTGGTGTTGGGATCTAGGACTAGTATGCTCTTGGATAGGCATTGGATTGGATGATGATGATGTAGGCTCTTCAAGGTTCTCATGATCAATGGGAGGAAATTAGGGACCTCTTAGGATTGTGACTTTGGGTTTGGCATGGTCAACTTGGAGAGGTTGTGTGGCATATCCCTATAAGAGGATGAAGGGTGATAGGAGGTTGTAGGATGGCTAAAAGCATTCACATGACGATAATGTTCAAGTTTAAATTTCAAGATATGCATCATGGTCTACAAGGTTCTCTTGTTCAAAAGGTTCATCATATTCTACAAGGAACTCACAATCATTGACCTACCAAATTCAAGACCTCCTATTACATGACTGGGGGTTTCCTATTGATTATGAGTTCAATAAGCTTCTTTTTTATTGTCACAACCATTTTGGACAAAAGAAATGAATTAGAATAGATGCATCTAGCTATTGAATGATGTCATATACTTGAACCAGTGGACTATCAAACCACCTAGGTAGAATCATAATGAACATCTACTTGAGACTATATCTAGACTTGGAAAACTACCTTGAGGTGGATATCTTGTGCATGCCACATGATCTGAAAACCTAAATTTGGTGAAGTTGTAGGCTATGGCAACCAAATTTGATAATGGAGATCTAGGATTGACAAATATACCCATACACACATATTTAAAATTAACTAATAGAGTCAATGAGTACAAAGGCATACTCATTTTCATTGACTTGATAAAATTAACAAAAATATTTATAGCCATACACACATATTTAAAATGAACCAATAAAGTAGATGAGTACAAAGGCATACCCATATATCTATGACTTTTGTATTCTCACAATTTTTTATAACAAAAACAATTCCTCTTGAAGAGAATGCTACATGCATCATCCAAATCAAACATAATGAAATTTACAAATACAATAATCTTATCCATGTACAATGATTGAATGGATTCAAACTCCATGATTTGCATTGAGTTACAACTTAGATAAAATGCAAGTTTGATTAACCTTAAAAGAAAAAAATTATAAAAATAATGGCACAATATAGACAAGTCTCCATATAGCTTTAAACATAACACCTATAAACACAAAATTTATAGGGCTTGAATACAAGCCCACCTCCTAGTTAGGAGACTTCCAAATAATTGGTGAACTCACATGAAATAAGGGAATAACACATGCATACAAAATATGTAGAAGAAAACCCTGTAGCATGACTCGTGATTAATTAAAGTTAGGGTTAGGGTTTCAATTAGGATCAGGCTTAGGGTTAGAATTGAGGTTAGGGTTAGAATTAGAATTAGGGTTTCTAAATTAGGGTAAGTATTAGAGCTACAATTATGGTTAGGGTTACAGCTAGAGTTAGGGTTACAATTACAATTACAAGTAGAGTTAGGGTTAGGGTTAGGGCTAGAGTTAGAGTTACAATTACAATTACAATTACAAGTAGAGTTAGGGTTAGGGTTATGATTAGGGTTATAATAATGGTTAGGGTTGCAATTGCATATAGAATTACCTAGGTTAGGATTAGGGTTAGAATTATAATTAGAATTCATGTTATAGTTTAAAGAAGGGTGATAATTAGAATGAGAATTAGGGTCAAAACTAGGGCTAGGGTTATAATAAGGGTTACCTAGTTACCTGGGACTAGAATCTGAGTATGAAGACAAATATATTATGATGATTTGTGATTTAAATTTAATGAAGAATTTGATGCTTTGATTAACTTGTGATTGTAGGGATTCAATCTAGCTAGAAAAAGATATTAGTTGATGGTTCTAGCTTGATTTTGTTTCCTATTCATACGTCTTTGCAAAATTATTATTTTCTATTTAGTTGTTAGTCCCAATTCTTATGTGTATTATTTAGCTTGAGACTAAGCCCATTTAATTAGTCTAAATAGACTTAAAATTTGCACTATCTTAACACTATGATTGGACCCCAAACCTTAAGAACAATTTAAAACTCTATTTTACTATCTTGATATATATCAATAAAGGGTGAATGTTCAGATGCATCTATGCTATTGAATGATGTCATCTAGAAACCAATGGACTATCATACCACCTAGGTAGAATCATAATGAACATCTGCAAGACTATAACTAGACTTGGAGAACTACCTTGAGGTGGATATCTTGTGCATGCCACATGATCTGAAAACCTAAATTTGGTGAAGTTGCCTATGGCAACCAAATTTGATAATGGAGATAGGATTGAAGTTACTAGTTGCCTACCTGAATAATCTAAGTATGAAGATGAATAGATTTTGATGATTAAATATGATTTAAATTTAATGAAGAATTTGATGCTTTTTTTTTTAACTTGTGATTGTAGGGATTCAATCTAGCTAGAAATAGATAAATTAGTCAAGATGGTTCTAGCTCGATTTTGTTTCCTATTTCCTAGATTTGCAAAATTATTGTTTTCTATTTAGTTGTTAGTCCCAACTCTTTACTTTTAAGAAGTATATCAAATCTAATGTAGTAGTAGATAAGTTTCTACATATACAAGTTTCTGTTAGGAGAAAATATATTTTGCCAAATTTGTATAGAGTTGTCTATGGTGTGTTCTAAGGTAATCAAATGATGTAAGTCACAATTTAGAGGGTTGAGGGATAAGTTTGTGTTGAGTCTATAGGAGGTGTTTTCTTACATAGACCGAGCTCCATAATCTAGGTGTCTCCATGTCTAACTCAAATGTTTCAACTTGGTCCATATTATATCCAGATTAATGATAAAATTATATATATATGGCTATGAGATCCACGATCATATCAATGTTTGGTAGAGAAAAGTTATCTTTAGGGTAGATCCTTTTTTGATGTCTCAAAAGTTAGTGTAAACATGAATTCCCTTAGTTTTCCTGTTAACTAAGACCACATTAGAGACCCATTTAGGATAAGTAATAGTCTAAATGAACCTTAGACATCCAAGAGTTTATACAATTCTTCTATGACCACGAGGGCTACTTGGGGGTGCATTTTGCATAGCTTTTATTGAATAGGTTTGGCATTGAGGTGAACCACAAGATGATGCATGACTTTAAAGATGGAGTCTCAAGGCATATCACCATAAGACCACATGAAGAAATCAACGTAATCTTTAATGATGACATGGTTATATGCCTTCTTTGATGTCAAGGTCTAGTGGAGCTACTATCTTAGAGAGTTTAGGGTCTGAGCTTCTATTCACAAGTTGATGTCTATAGCATCCTCAACAAGGAGAGGGGAGTCAGGTTTTGTATCTGAGTGGTATCTAATAGAAGGTGAAGTTTGTCAAATTCTTCGGAAGTGTCCATTTTTATTGTATCATTTTAATCGATCACAAGTTTCTTCTTATATCTTGTTGCTATTCTGCCTAGACTAGGGTGCCTTAGGACTAAAGGGTTCTTTCTTTCTCTCCAAAATAAGCATATGTAGGTGTTAAGTATGGTGGAAAAGTCTTTCTTATGATTACAATGGGGATGTGGTCTTGACACTTCATAAGTTTCATGATGGCTTCATCATTTTGGAAAACATCAAATCATAAAGGGTCATGTTGGTCCCAATCAATAAGCTCAAGGTATTATAGGTCTAAGGAGATGGTGAGGATAGTGAGTTATCATGAAAGAGGTTAGTGGTGGAAAGATCTTCGTAAGGATCATGAGTGGAGCCTACATCAATGTCATTAAGATTAGGGGAAGCATTACCAATGAGGTTGGGCTCGTATCACAATTAACATCACGATGTTCATCCCAGGGGCATAACCTAGCTAATAAGGACAGCTACTTGAGTATATCAAAAGTTACATAAATGTTGGCTTCATTTCATTCTTGATTAGTTGGCTATCACAAAAACTATAAAATTTTCTCAATTCTTGATTAGTTGGTTATCTCTAAAGGTTTGATTATGAAGGATGTGATAAAGGTTTTATTATGGTTTGTTGCAATTTTTTTGTATGATAGTTACCTATTCAATAATGCCTTTAAAATACAATGACATACATTGTTATAAGTAAATTTTATAAAAACCAAATATATATATCATCCCAATGCTATATAATTTTTGACAGTTTGTTCAAAATCTCTCCTTTCATATGATACAATCGTTTCAAAATTTCAATTGTATTTTACAGCTAAAATGTTTAAATACAGCTATTCAACACTCAAATTGAACTCAAATTTTGACAGTTTGTTCAAAATCTCTCCTTTCATATGATACAGTATTTTCAAAATTTTAATTGCATTTTACAGCTAAAATGTTTAAATACAGCTATTCAACACTCAAATTGAACTCAAATTTTGACAGTTTGTTCAAAATCTCTCCTTTCATATGATACAGTATTTTCAAAATTTCAATTGTATTTTACAGCTAAAATGTCTAAATATATCTATTCAATTCTCAATTTTAAACATAATTTTGATAGTTTGTTCAAATTCTATCCTTTTATATGATATAGTCTTTCAAAATTTCAATTGTATTTTACAACTAAAATGTCAAAAATTAGCTACTGATTTCATAAATAGAAACCCTAAATAACAATTCACAATGAAAATTTTGATTGTATTTTACACCAAAACAAACAAGGGAAGCTTAAAACGATTGATGGGTAATTTGTAGAAGTGGAAAAATCCAGTTACCTCGTGGGCAGATGGTCACTCAACTCAGGATCCTGTTTTTGCCTATTGACTGTCGCTGGTGAAAATGGGGTCTCTGCCATTTTTTAAAAAATTAAATACTTTTTCAAAACGGGATCTCGTTCCATGAAACGGGATCCCGTTCCATAAAATGGGATCTCATATTATGGAACGAGATCCCATTTTTGGTATCTAGGTTTGGGATCCTGCTAAAAAATGGGATCGCGTTTTGTGTTTCAGGCTCGGGATCCCGATCCAAAATGGGATCCCGTTTTTGGTTCCCCAATTTCAGATTTTTTTCTAACTCTGAAACTTCCACCTTAAGTGGACACAACTTCTTGCATTTACCCTTCATCCACAATACTTGAGTGCAACTACCTGCTACTACAATATATTCTGCTTTTGCTGTGGATAGAGATATTGCCTCTTGTTTCTTGCTCAACCAAGAAACCAATCTCTTCCCTAAGAAGAATGCACTACCACTGGTACTCTTTCGGTCATCCACATCTCCTACCCAATCTGCATCTGTATATGCATGAAGAGAGAAATCATGATCCCTAGGATACCATAAACCATACTCAACTGTTCCCTTTAGATATCTGAGAATTCTCTTGATTTCCATGACATGAGATTCTCTAGGATTAGCTTGAAATCTTGCAACAAGACCAACAACATTCATAATGTCAGGTCTAGTTTGAGTAAGATATAGGAGTCCTCCAATTATTGACCTATACTTTTTCTGATCAGTCTTAGGAGATTCATCATCTTTGCTTAGTTTACATCTAGTTACCATGGGAGTATTCATTGGTTTTGAATCTTCCATTCCAAATTTCTTCAACAATTCTTTCACATATTTGGTCTGTGATATGAAGATTCCCTTCTTTGTTTGAGTGATTTGCAGACCCAAGAAGAAATTCATTTCCCATAGACATCTCAAATTCACTTTTCATTTGATTTGCAAAAGTCTTGCACATACTGTCTCTTCCTCCAAAAATGATATCATCAACAAATACTTCAACAATCAAAATATTTTAATGATCAATCTTGAAGTACAAGTTACTGTCAGCAGTACCTTTGTTGAAACCAATTTTTAAAAGATGCTTATCAAATCTTTCATACCAGGCTCTTAGGGCTTGTTTGAGTCCATATAATTCTTTCTTCAACTTGCAGACCATATCACCATGATCAGACAGTTGAAATCCATCCAGTTGCTCAATGTATACTTCTTCTTCCAAGTCGTCATTCAGTAAGCCAGACTTGACATCCATCTGATATATTTTAAAGTCCTTAAAGGAAGCAAAAGCAAGAAATAATCTAACTGCTTCTATTCTTGCCACCGGAGCAAAAGTTTCTTCAAAATCAACTCCTCCTACTTGAGAATAACACGTGCAGACCGATCCGGCTTTGTTTCTGACTACTTTAGCTTCTTCATTCAATTTATTCCGGAATACCCATTTGGTCCCTATCAAATTTTTGTTTCTAGGTCTGGGAACAAGATCCCAAGTGTGATTTTTCTCAATCTGTATCAACTCTTCCTTCATTGCTTTAGTCCAACTTTCATCATTGCATGCTTCACTTACTATTTTTGGTTCAATCTTTGAAATCATACAATACTTTTCTAAGTCTTGAGCAATCTTTCTTCTTGTTTGAACACCTTTGCTTTTATCAGCTATGATCTAGTCTTTAGAATGATTTAGTCTTACATACCTAGGAGTTTTGGAAATTTCTTGTACTTCTATTTCTTGGACAGGTTCATTCAAACTTATCTCTTCTTCCTACATTTCTGGATTCTCCAGATTAGTCTGGATCTGAATTTCAGAGGGGGCTTGAACTTCTTGAACCAAAACATCATTCTGATCATCTTCTTCATATTCATAAAACCTTGAGGGTTTTTCAATGCCTTCATCAACCTTCACATTTGTACTTTCTATAATCTTCCTCAATCTATTGTTGTAACACTGATATGCTTGGCTTTGAGTAGAATAACCCAAGAATATTCCTTCATCACTTATAGCATCAAGTTTATCAAGGTCTTCATCTCTTTTAATGTAACATTTACTACCAAAGACTCTAAAATACTTCACAGTAGGAGTGATGCCAAACTAGAGTTCATAAGGGGTCTTACCAGTATTGCTTTTGATTTGTACCTGATTAAGAGTATAGACAGTAGTACTTATAGCTTCTCTCTAGTAGATCTGAGGAACATTTGCTTCCATCATTATAGTTCTAGATGCTTCTTGGATGGTCCAGTTCTTTCTTTCCACTACTCCATTTTGTTGTGGAGTCCTTGGAGCAGATAACTGTTTTTTTATCCCATGTTTCTCACAAAATTCTATGAACTCTCCAGATGTGAATTCTCCACCTCTGTTAGACCTAAGACATTTTATATTTAACTCAGTTTCATTCTCAACCATTGCCTTGAATATTTTGAATTTCTCAAGAGCCTCAGATTTCTCTTTCAGGAAACTCACCCACATCATCCTGGAATGATCATCAATTAGCAACGTGAAATATCTATCACTTTACAAACTCTTGATTCTTGCTGGTGCACATAGATCAGTATGCACTAAGTCCAACAATCTGGTAGAAGATTGTTCCTTGCTTTTGAATCTGATTCTGCTCTGCTTACCCAACTGACATTCTTTGCATAGACTGTTAGAAGGTTTCACCAGTCTTGGAAGATCTCTTACAACCTAAGTGTTGCTTATCTTGATATTATCAAAATTTACATGACACATTCTCCTATGCCACAACCAACTCTAATCAATTTAAACAAATAAACAACTTTTGCCAGTACCAACCAAGTGGAAGATGTTACCTTTTGTTTGAGTACCGGATGCAACCTCTGTTCCACAATTTTCAAAGATCTTGCATTTTCCATTTTTGAATTGGAGATCATAGCCTTTGTCTACTAACTATCCAACACTGAGAAGATTGTGCTTCAGACCTTCAACATACAGTACATCATTGGTTTTGTTCTTTCCATCAAAAGAAATAGTCCCTCTGCCTCTAATTCTTTCAGCAGAGTTATCACCAAAATTTACAACTCCTCCTTCATATCTTTCTAGATCTATGAACTTGTTGTTGTCACAAGTCATATGATGGGAGCATCCACTATCAATGACCCATTCATCCTTTTCATCAACTTGAGTAGCCAGAGCTCTTTCTACCTATTTATGATTGACAAATTCAATGGGCATTGGATCTTCTTCCTTGATGGAAATGAACACCTAGTCACTTCTAGATTTGTTTCCTGTCTCTGATTCATCATCTATTACTCCTTCATCATCATCATCTTCATGAACATAGTAGCATTTCTTTTGAAATCTTGATCTATTAGGATTAGGTCTCAAAAATCATTCTAGACACCTTGAAGCAAAATGACCAATCTTGTTGCAGTTGAAACATTTGAAAGGCAATTTTCCCTCATACTTACTGGATCCTCTTGGCAGTCTTTTTGTAATAAGGGCTTCAAGTTGAGCAGCTTCAGCTTCATCTTCTTCCAGATCTTTTCTTGCTTTTTCATACCATGATAGTTTCTTTGAGGAGTTCTCTCCTAGATCATACCTTTGTTTGCCTTTTGAAGAGGCACTAGCCTTGAATGCAGATTTAGTCTTTTGGGTGGCATCTCCAAACTCAGCCAATTCAAATGCAGCTAATTTTCTAACCAATTGATCTCTTGTAATATTTGATAAAGATCTGAATTCTTCAATAGTAGCAACCTTGTGTTTGTAAGAAGGAGGAAGGGATCTAAGAACTTTAGCAACAATCTCATCTTCATCCAAGATTCCACCAGCACACCTAATGCCACAAACAAGCTTATTTACTTTTGGCATAAATGTAGTGATATTCTCATCTTCATTCATCTTTAGGTTTTTGAATTTTCCTTTCAGACTCTATAGCTTGGCACACTTAACATATTTGTCTCCTTCATGTAGGAGTTCCAATTTTTCCCAAATCTCATATGTAGTTTTCAAATCTATAACATTTGTCAGCTCTAAGTCAGATAAGGCACTTAGTAAAGCTTCTTTAGCATCTTTGATTTCATCTACAGTTGTCAGACCATTCTTTGGAGGAACATACTTCTTTGAAGTTATGGCCCAATATTGCATTCCCATACATTACAAGTGACATTCCATGTGGATTTTGCAAAGAGTGTAATTAGTTCCATCAAACCTTGGACTGTCCTTCTTTTAGAAAGACATCCTAGATCTCCTTGAGCGGTTAAGCTCTTTTAGAGGAACTTAGCTCTGATACCAATTGTTGGTTTAAGACAAACAACTAAGAGGGGGGGTGAATCAGTTGTCTCAAAACTTTCTTTTCTTTAAACACTTAATTCCTTCTTGAAATTCAACAGCATAATAATAAATCAATCATGGAAGCATAAAGCAATAATTCAAAAGTAGAAACACATTAACACATATGACACTAAGATTTTAACGTGGAAAACCCGCTTAAGGGAAAAACCACAGGGTGACTAACCCAAGATTGTATTCTCTGTTAAAAGAATAAGAAGAATGGAATGGCACATGCCAATTAGGGCTCACTGCCCGAGCACAGTGTTCACAGGAGGCCCACTGCCTATAGGAGACACACTATCTATAGAATAATAAATATTACATACTTGAGCTAGAAATTAGCATCTTCACCATGCTTGAGTTAGTTCCATTTAAGCTCAATACTTCTGCTCTACTTTTCACTTTTCTCCTCTCTACCACTTCCTCATCTCCATGATCACTCATTGAAATGATGTCACAACTCTTATTTATACAAGACATAGACTTTGGAATAATCATCAAAGTTGGCACAATAGATACTTTATTTAATTACAGAGTAAATACACAAATACAACTTGACTTAGTAAAAAATACTTCATGCGAATGATCACACTGTCGGCCACACATATCAAGGACTTCAATCTCCTTCAAGGAACACACCATGCTTCATAGAAAATCTCCAAGATCATCCGCAAGATGAGAAGAGCATCCGGTCGGTCATGATTAGGAAGAACATCATTTCCCGGAAGTAAATCTTCAATTACAAGCTCAATATTCAATGCAGACCACCAACACGAACTAGACACAATTTAGAGACCCCCACAAGACTGCCTGAATCACCAAGAACATCCACACCACTTCTTCTTGTTGAAATCATTCAAATTTTCATCTGGAACCTCAAGAACACAGTCTGGGTCAGTGCAAGAATTGGGTCCACTTTTTGGCCAAAACGTGGAAGTGTTTTCCCTAATTTTTAGTATTTGTCACATTTGACCTTAAAATTTGAAGCACTTAGAGATGGAATCTTTAAAAAGTCACTAAATATAAAATGTAGTACTTGAAGTCTAGTTTCCAAATATGTAATTTATTTCAATACCCAGATGATACAAATTGATTTTCAATAGACATTTCTAAAAACCACTATTTAAAAGTCACTTTTTTTAACCATACATTGCATGTGTACGACCAACATAATTTGACCTAAATAAAATTATTTTTAAAAATCCTTTTAGGAAAAGATGTGTAGTACAATGAAGTTTGATGAGGATATTTTTTTATAATTTTTTTCCAAATAATTTTTTTTTATTAATTTTTTATTAGGCCTAATTGCTACTTTTGAAAACCCCTCATGTACGGCCAACATAATTTGAGCAAAAAAAATCATAAAATTAATTTTTTTTTCATTGTGTAAAGAATGATGTGTAGATTGATGACATATGATTTTTTAAAAAATAAAAATTAAAAATTAAAAGTTATTAAAAAAATACAAACACCTGTCATTTCAAGTTTTTGGACCAGTTTGCTCATAAATTAATTAATAAATATAAGAACATGTCCAATAACAAAAAAAATTACATATTTGCAAACTAGACAATGTCATCTATAATGGGTTTTCATTTCGTAAAAAGATTCAGAAAAAAGGTCCTCAGCCATATAGGTAAACTCAGTGTTTCTTCTTGTTCTGTACTTAGAAAAAACTTGCAGGTCCAAGGCTCAAGGTCAGCTAACCATGCCTATCCCGAGCTTAAAATCCAAGCAAAGGGAAGAGAGAAGACGGTCGGTGATTTCAAAATTCATATAACGGGTACCCATTATAAAACAGGTATGCGTTACATAATGGGTATGCGTTACATAACGGGTACCTGTTATAAAATGGGTACCCGTTATAAAATAGGTACCTGTTATAAAACAGGCACCCATTAGTTTTAAGAATAGGTACTCGTTTTATAATGGGTACCCATTTCTATTATATCCATTATTTCCCATATCAGGGAAAAACATACAATTACTATATCCCTGCAACTTGCAAGTCTAATTAGTACGGCCTGACAATGGCAATTTCTACTTTTTTTTACTTACAGGTGTCTTGTGGAATCTCCTGATAGGTCATATTCTATTCAGATTTTGAAAGGAATCAATCATATGAACAATTCTGAAGTGAAATCAAGTGCATGAGCTATTTTCAAGAGGAATAAAGAAAGAGGGTTTTTGTTTTTACATCTACTTTTTACTTTGAAATCTATGGAACAAAGGATCTACATCTAATTCTACTTGAAAATTTCAAATAAATACATCAATTATGAAATTGGATTAAATATTAATTGTTATTTTATCAAGAGGGTTTGGTAATCATGGGATCAATCAACGTCAAAGAAAAAAATAAAGGAGGGTAATGACACCTCAAGAAATTGAAGCAAATAGAGAGAAGGAAGCAAAAAGACAAAGAGATAGAAGAGCAAGGATTCAAGAGATGAAGAATATTGAAGCATCTAGTTCCATGAGTATTGAAGAGAAAGACATTCAAGAGACTATAAATGATGGGATGAATGTAGATGATGCAAATGTGGAAATGGTGAATTTGGAAGAAAATGTGTCTATAAAAATAAATGCATGTATGTCTTCAAACCCAACTTTTGAAGATATGGAAAATGTGACTATACAAACAAATCCAGGTATGTCTTCAGAGCCATCTTTCAATGATATGGAAAACACAACTATAGAAACAAATCCAGGTGTGTCTTCGGAGCCAACTTTCAATGATATAGAAAACACGATTATATAAACAAATCTAGGTGTGTCTTCGGAGCCAAATTTCAATGATATGAAAAACACGACTATAGAAACAAATCCAGGTATGTCTTGAAACCCACCTATTGATGATATGAATGAGAATGATATCCCTTTTAGGAGTGAAAATAAAAATATTTTATTTGAGATTGAAAGAAATGTCTTAGATAATCTTCTTGGTAAGATTTCTTGGAGGCAAATGAGAACTTATGGAAATAGATTATATAAAATATTTTTTTATAGAAAAAGTCTTGGATTTCAATGTCAACTTATGATGCAATTGATGAAGATGTGGAAATTGAGAAAAGTAATGAAAAAGTTAGGCATCTTTGTAAAACCTAAAAAAAAGATGAATCAATCAAACAAGTTTTATCTAGTGTTACTAATGCTATTGATTCTATTGGTAAAAAGAGTCGATCTAAAGATAGCAATGCAGCACGAAGAGCTATAACAACTACTTTAGTCAATAAATCATCTTCTAATAAAAGAATGATAAGTACGATAAGTAAAATTCTAAATATAAATCTTAAAACTTTGAAAAGAGTAGCAAAGAGAAGAGAATATATTGAAAAAGATCTAATTAACCAATGTTGGAGTTTTAGTGGTAGACTCCCAAGGTATGACATAAAATTAAATAGTGAAATCAAATCTTTAATTGAAAAATATTGGCATGATAATACAAGGGTATCATCTAATGTTAGAGATGTTTTAAAATTAAGAGTGGGGTCTAAAATTTGTGATCCTGATCCAAAACATCTATTAGACATGACTCAAACTGAATTATATAAAAAATTCTTAGATGATTTAGTATTAGAACCATTTAATATTACCATAAGCCAAAGATCTTTCAAGAAATGTAAACCTTGGTATGTGAAATTTAATAAATAGTGAATCTCTTGTTGTTGTAAAACTCATGTACAATTTCGTTATTATTATGATATTTTTCGATATATACGTTCTACTTTGCATACTGACGAAATTATGCAAGAATGTGGTATTAATATGCCACCTCCAACAATTAAGGAGTTTGTAGCAGGTTTGTTTTGTGAAACATCTACTAGGTACTTATTTTATTCAAAAGCATGTATTTCTAGACAATGCAATAGATGTGGCAACTTATCATTGTTAGGAGAATGTATGCCTGAAAATATTTCACATGAATTTGGACAACAATTAGTGGATGTGAAAAGATTCAAGAATATTGAATATTCTTTAAAGGATGGAAAAATTGGAAAGCATTGTGAGTTAGTCACTGAAAAAATTTGTGTGCATGCATTCATCAAAGATTTTAAGGATAATATTTTATCCAAATATGTCAAACACTCCCAATATGTTTGGTGGCTTGATAGACAATTTCATTCATGTAAAAACACATTTCCAATTGGAACTATCCTATTAGTGGTTGACTTTGCAGAAAACTATACTCTTGCTCTGCAAGAGGAAATTCAATCTCAGTATTATAATTCAGTGCAAGTGGCCATATTTGTTCATATTGTATACAAACATGCAGATGATAGTATAGAAGATAATAATTTTTTTTTGAGGGAGTATCATTTCTATTTGAATGATAATCAGTTACACTCTTCAGAGTTTGTGCAATATTGTTTCACAAAATTTTATGAAAGTTTAAAAGAAAGAGAAATCTAGATGACACAACATTTCATATGGTTAGATAATTGTACAGGGCAATTCAAAAATGTAAGAATGTTTTATTGGCTATGTAGGGCTCACAAAGAAAATAATATCCAACATATGTGGAGTTTTTTTGAAGCTGGACATGGTAAAGGAGAACATGATGGAGCTGGAGCATGTGTGAAAAGAGCTCTTGCTGGAGAGTGACTAAAATTTGAGGATGCAACCAAATTTAGAGATGTATGTGCAATTGTGGATTGGTGTAATGAAAAATTATCTACGGATCAATGAGAACTCTACAATTCGATGATTCTTTTGGTTAGTTTAAGAAGAGAATATTCCTACTCGACTTAATTGTGAGACAATAACTAGATCAACAAAATGACATTCATTTAAGAGTTCAAATACAAGCACATGGACTATATGGACTAGGGAGCTTGCATGTTTTTGTCAATTTTGTTTTACAGGTGATTGGGGAGCATGTGAAAATATAGAATGGATTGAAGAATGGAAACAAAGATCTTTGACACCTACAGAAACACAAGATCAACTTGAAACAACAATTGAAGATGATAATCAAATGTTTGCATTAGATGATTATGATCATGTTTCAAACCTTGTACAAGAAGGTACTTTTATTTTCAATATTTTTTTATTGTCATTTTTTTGTACATCTATATATAATTAATTATATATGTATGCATGTACAGATTTATGTGATTTAGATACATGTCACACTTTATTGAATTACGTAATTTTTTTTGCAAGACATGTGTATGCTGTTGTTGCACCTGAGGGCAATGAAGAGGAAACCGAGTATTGGTTGGCTCGATGTGTTGAGACAAAACAAAAGTTGTTACATCCTAGAGTAGATGATGATAACATGGAGTATCCAACAGGTTCTGTGGTTATTGTTGGCACTTGGCTACGAAAATATCTAATAAGAAAGAATGGTTTGCCTGCATTTGAAGATTATGAAACACATAAGAAGATCATACACTACTCACATTTTGTTGTGGCAACAAATATAAAACTAGTCAGATATCAAGGCAAACCTGATAATAAATAGTTATGGACACTTTTAATGGAAGAACATGAGTCAATTATAGATGCATTACAAAAAAATGAGGATGCAAATGGTACAATAGAATAAATTTCCAGGTATGTAAACCATACTCTTACATCCCCTAAATACATCCTCTTAAATTTATCCTATAATGTTATCTAGTTACATGTAATGCATCAATGTTTTATGTTTTTGGTATATAAATTCTTTCATTCTCATTTCACCTTCTATATTATTCCCCTTGTCTTAAATTTTGTATCGACTCATGTAAATATATAGAACTAATTTACTTATACATTTGAACATTATTTTTACAGGTGTACCCTAGACAAGTAGTCAAATTTGCATGATTGTCAATAGAAGTTTTCACCATACAAGTATGTGAGGTCAATTTTGTAGTCTTCAACTAAAAGTGAATGGAAATTAGGTAATTGTAAATACTTACATTATGGCTTTCACATTCAACATGTTATCTAGTTACATAATGCATCAATGTGTTGTGTTTTTGGTATATAAATTCTTTCATTCTCATTTCACCTTCTATATTATTCCCTTTGTCTTAAATTTTGTATCAACTCATGTAAATATATAGTTAATTTACTTGTACATTTGAACATTACTTTTTGCAGGTGTACCCTATACAAGTAGTCAAATTTGCACGATTGTCAATAGAAGTTTTCACCATACAAGTATGTGAGGTCAATTTTGTAGTCTTCAACTAAAAGTGAACACAAATTACGTAATTGTATATACTTACATTATGGCTTTCACATTCAACATGTTATCTAGTTACATAATGCATCAATGTGTTACGTTTTTGGTATATAAATTATTTCATTCTCATTTCACCTTCTATATTATTCCCCTTGTCTTAAATTTTGTATCGACTCATGTAAATATATAGTTAATTTACTTGTACATTTGAACATTACTTTTTGCAGGTGTACCCTAGACAAGTCGTCAAATTTGCATGATTGTCAATAGAAGTTTTCACCATACAAGTATGTGAGGTCAATTTTGTAGTCTTCAACTAAAAGTGAATACAAATTAGGTAATTCTATATACTTACATTATGGCTTTCATATTCAACATGTTATCTAGTTACATAATGCATCAATGTGTTGTGTTTTTGGTACATAAATTCTTTCATTCTTATTTTACCTTCTATATTATTCCCTTTGTCTTAAATTTTGTATCAACTCATGTAAATATATAGTTAATTTACTTGTACATTTGAACATTACCTTTTGTAGGTGTACCTTAGACAAGTAGTCAAATTTGCATGATTGTCAATAGAAGTTTTCACCATACAAGTATGTGAGGTCAATTTTGCAGTCTTCAACTAAAAGTGAATGCAAATTAGGTAATTACATATATATATACTCATATATTTCTCATCCATCCTCTAAAGACACCTGCTTGTACATCCCCTTAATTCATCCTCTTAGCTCCCCTTAATCCATCTTGTTACATCCCCTTAAGCCATCAAGTTTTATCTTATACTTTAAATTGACTCGTGTACATCTCTCCAAGTAAGCTATCCTCTTTTGTATCCCCTTAAGACATCCTCTTCTAGCTCCCCTTTTAATTAATCTTCTTATACATCCCCTAAAGCCATCCTCTTATGTATCCCCTTAAGACATCCTCTTAGTTCCCCTTAAGCCATCATCTTACATCCTCTTTTGTGTTATCTAGTTACATATTGCATCAATATTTTGTGTTTTTGGTACATATTCTTTCATTCTCATTTACATTCATTATTTCTTGCAAGTGTATCCTACAAGTAGATTTTTCCATGATTGCCACTACAAGATTTCATCATAATGTAAATGGTAGATCAATTTTGTAGTCTTGTCAAACTAATAACATGGACCTATAAGCTAATTGTATAGATCTACTCATATGTTTCATAATGGACCTATTTTTTGTTTTGACTCTTTTTATGATCTATGTATTTAATTTTCACATATTGAATATTATGATTGCCACAAATGATATTAGTGTAGAGGTTCAATAAGTATATAGTTTGTATTTTTCCTATCATTTTTGTACCCACTTTAGCTATGTTTTGAGGTGTGTTGATTTAGCATTTATTTTATATTATTTAAATGCACAAAAGTTGAAAAGACTTGTATAGAACCTATCCATCTACTCACTCTAACTCTTATTCATTCATGATTGTGTAGTAGTGTCATGATAGTTAAAGGGAAATAGTCCTAGGATAATTTGCATATTTGAAATGGTTTAATATCACCTCTATGAATGCCATAGTCCTCCTCTATATCCTTCAATCATTGTCTTGAACAATCTAATGCTATCACCAATAAATATGGGATTGTGCTATCATATTACCTAGGTGTAGTCATAAGTATCATGGTATGGATTGAGTCATTGGTGTTGTAGATTTATTTATGACTGTTAAGGTAATAATGAGGGTTATCATGCATAGGTAAGGTAGTAAATAGTCATTATTTCAAACTAAATGACTACCATAAAGGTTACTCATTGTCATAGCAAAGAGAAGATTATTGTCATGCATGAAGATTATTGCCATATCCAATCTAGACTATCATAAATCATTGAGATGTTCTCATAAGAGCAATTCAAATCTAAAAATCAGTCGTAATGAGCTTATATCATCTAAAGTCCATTGAAAAAATACATATGACAATAATAAAACAAATAGGATAGTCATGAAACAAATAGGACACTCATGAAACAATAAAGTAATCATGCTAGTCAAGAGGTTTTCATAGTGATTGATGATCTTAAATCATTCTAAATGGTCATATGCTAGTTAGATAGACATGTATTTATGGAAACAAGTGGCCTTCATGAAATTCATAAGAGGCTGCCAAACCAATTATAGGATTGTTCTAATGAAACAAGAGAGGACTATAAAATGCATAGGTGGTCGTCCCAACACCTATATGATTGTCATAACAATCCCTAATAGCTACTTTCCTTCATGACCAATCAAAGATGTTATTAAGAACTTGAAGATAATCCCTAATATCCACTCAATAGAACTACTAAGAGAATGGCCAATCAAACCAAGACAAGAATCTACATAGCAAAAGGAATCTCAAAAATGAAATAATTCCCTAGCACTAGGAACATCCTGAGTAATCATTATAAGGGATTAATGCACCAACATTGTCAACCAATAAGGTATACAATAGAAGATCTCAAGAGAATGTATAAATACAAGAAGAGATCACTTGGAGAAGGCTACTAAAGCTAAACACATAAAATTGGAAGTTCTGGAAAGAGTAGAAAATGGATTGTCAAAAATAGGAAAAATTAAGGGGCCTTGATAAGGTATATACTATCTATTCAAAAATTTGAAAAAATTATCTACACATTAGATATTCACATATACATATGAGAATCCATCAAAGCATAATTGAAAGTGGATTTTTGTAAGATGTATTAGTTGCAAGTGCTACTTCTGATCACCACAACCCTCACAAGAAATTAAGCACAAAATCTCTCTTGAATAATTTCAAATTGTGTTAAATTTTTTTGTAGCTTATATTGTGTGGATAAGATTTGAATTTCCTTCTAGTTTCTTGTTGCATCATGGTATGAGGTAGGTGCAACTCTACTAACTTATTAAGAACTATTAAGATTCATGTTCATTGATCATTGATAAAAAAATCTGTTGAAATATACATATAAAATGAATGTTTGGTTCTATATTCTTTTTATTCTAAAGAGTTAGTTTCTCTACAAGAATTGAATGCTTCATTTGAATCATGTTTTGAATGTTTTTATAAGGAAGATTTTGTTTGGACACTATCAAAGTGAGCCTAACATCGTTACCATTTTATCATATTTTACAATTCACTTTACTATATGTAGCAAATTGGACTAGGTATGTTATCTTATGAAGAAGATTAGTCCAAATTTTTTATTGAATTGCTCACATAGTGGGTTGAGCCTTACACCATTGTATTTTGTAGGTTGTTTCAACTTTTGAAAAAATTTGTAATATGTGCACTTATCTTTTGAAGAAAATCACTCTAGCTATTGCATTGGATTGCACACATCTCATTTTATTGCCAAATTAATTGTTGTATTATAGAGTATGTATGCTTGTGTACACTAGACTATTAGAGTGAATGACCTTACTTTTTGATTATGCATGCATCTACATTCCCCATCTTTAGTTCCAACATTGTTACTACTATAACTACGAAGTCTACTTTAACACATGTGAAGGGAAATGCAAGGTTTATCCTAGGTATTACCTTGTTATAAAGTTCCCTAAATTTTGGCTCAAGTTTTCCTAGAGAATGTCCTAAGTTTTATGAAGTTTAGCCAAATTTTGTACAAGCAAAACAACTTTTTCATCTTTCTTCTACTAGTAGTAGTGTATTTGGAGTTGGAAGAGAAATTGGAATCTATTAAAGTACAAAATATTGGAAAATATAATAGACTTCAAAATTAGAGAATCCTTTTGCACATACATTGCAACTCTTGTAGCTATGCTAAATGACATGCAAATAATTGTCCCATTGCACACTCCTCTTCTGAGAAATGCAAAGATCATGGACTATTATGTGATTAACTACAATAGTCTAGCAATTAGTTTGCAAAGGAAACAAAATGAAAATGTACAACTAACAACCCAAAAGCTTCCAAAATGATTGCCAAATGTCACTTAAAAAGAGTGAATTTCAATATGAATGATTAGGAGTAGCAACTAGAAGTTCTACTCAAAACATGTTTGAAGAACAAATCTAAAACTTGTGGATCATCATAAATAAATGAAAAATAAAAACTTTCAAGAAAATAATTAATTTTTCATAATTAGTCACCCATTAAAATTGAATTGAAAGATAAACTAATCCATTATTATTATTATAATTAAATTCTCCTCTCATATCCCAAAAAGACATAATCTATTAGATAATTATAACACCAAACTTATCTATTAGATAATTGTAACACCAAACCTATCTATTCCACTATGTAAATTAACTTAATTTAGGTTTGTGAGGTGATGTATTAGAATTTTGAATTTTGAATATAAATATAAATGAAAACACTTAATTAATTTTGGTAGTTAATAGATTGTTCACTATTTTAGTTATAACTATTGAACCATAATGCATAATCGCTTCTTAAATGCATTGGAAGCACTACAAAAAAATGAACTGGGTTGCTCTTAGAATTTGGCATATTGATCCCAAGCGTCATGAGTTCAGTATGGAGTGTTGCGGATCTAACCTTCCACAAGGATTTGATTTGTGATGTGTGGATTTGAACTAGTAGAATGTGGACTTTAAAACCTATGTTGCCTTGATATTTGATGTCTAATGATGCACAAGGAGAACCATTATATAGAAATATTGTAGGAGAAATTGTCAAATAAAATAGTCATATAAAAATTTGAAAAAAAATGCCTTACATTTTTTCCCCTTAATAGAGTGTTTTAAAAGCAAGGTGAAAACAATATCTTTTCCTACCAAAGATATAGTTCAATATTTTGAACAAATTAAAGATAGTTTTTCATTTTAAATTAAAAAATGTAGTAGAGAGAAATCTTCTAACATGTCTCAATTAAATAATTTATAATCTAGAAGTGAACAATGAAGCATATTTAACATATTATCTAACATACTAAAATGTTCAAGCATATAGTCAATAATATATACATGTAGATCTATCTAGATAAGTCCATGAAATACTATAAAATATGGGTAGGACCCATGAAATGTATACTAAAACATCTACTCATAGTCAGCATATAAATAAATACAAATCATAGTTCATGAAATACTAAAATATATCTAGAAGTCCATGTAATAACAAGTTCGACATATATAGTCAAAGTCCTGGTGGCATATATAAAAAATAATGCACATCATACAGTTCAGTCTATGAAATAAATATCTATGTCAGGTATGATCATCACTCAAGTTCAAACCTAAAAGAGGCCTCTTTCTTCCTCGTGAAATAGATGGATCTACCTCATGCTATACACAAGAGAAAGAAACTTGCAATTAGATTTAAAAATTTTAAAAATGACACATACATGTGCTTCTGAAATGTAAATTTCATTTGATTGAAGATTTAATTTAATTTATAAAATACTCATATTAAATATTTAAATCTAGACTACTATATGATTAAATTACCATATGATGTTGGTCATCTCCTCCCACATTCTGTTGCCCAAGTGATCATAAAGCATCAGGTGCTAATTCCTGGATATTCAAATTTAAAACACTCAAGAATTAGGTTACCATCCAAATTTAATTTAATTTATAAAAAATATGAAATTAAATATTTAAATGTAGGCTTTAAAGTGTGCATTTAAATTACCGTGCAATCATGCTCATTGTCTCCCACATTTTGTTGTCCAGGTGGTATAGTTGTTTCATCTTCTTGACCAAAAGTTTGACCTGCTAATTCCTAGAATTTCAAATAAAGCAAGTTTGAAATAAGTTAGAATTTATTTAGCATATAAAGACTTGGAAATTGCACATAGAAAATTTAGTAAAGTTTAGGACCTCAAAATGTGTGGATGGCTCATGAAATTGTCCCTGACTAGCAACCTAACCAATGGTCACACTCCTATCATCCTGCACTTACATAGATGGGTGCATATATAAATTTATATAAAATCAAAAAAGAAACTTAGTACAAATTTAGTACAAGTTTTTAAAATACACACTAGGGAATACTCAAGCATAACAACTGACGATGGAGGATCAGTGCAAGAAACACCTAAGCCACGTGGTCGGTTAGACATGGGAACTACCACGTGACCTGAGTCTCGCTGCAACAATAGTGTTTCACATACATGTACATATAGTTATTTATTTATTTATACACTTGTTAATTTAAAATTTAATATTGATAAGTTTCAAGAAGAAAATTTAAACTAGAATTAGATACATATAGTTTTAGGGTTAAGATATATTGGTTTACCCCATAAGGTGTGCTAATCTCTACAACTATCAATGCAAAACTTAATGTATCAAATCGTGATGCGGCCCTAGAGTGACTTGAGATCTGTATAACAAATAGTTCACAATTATATATTAATTCATTCAATTATTTATATAAATTTTGATACGTTCAAATTATGCACTTGAAATATTTAATAAAATGTGGTCAATGTACCTATGTAGGATTATCATCCAAATATAGTAGATCCAAGGATGACTCCACTTCTGCTATAGCTGCATCTGATGTGGATGTAGGAGTAGGACCATAACATGATTGATTGCAATTTGTACACAAATGTGCCCCTGACATGCCTGAGGCTCTATGATGAGATGCATTGACTCCTCCATGATGCTCTCCACCACTAAATTCATCTGCCATGTGGGCAGCTTGTTCAGTGAGAATGCTTGAGAGTCTACTCAATGCTCCTAATGTCAAAAACACTGCCTGGTGCTGAATAGGTGCAGGAATCGTGGGAAAAATAGGAGCAACCATAGGAGCAGAAGGAACGGGTCAATTGGGATCAACTTGTGCCCTTGGTCTGTATTGTGGCATGCCACGATCAACACCCTAAAATTCTCTCATATCAAAATAATTGGGTTTTTGACCCAATTGAAACTCCACCCATAATTTTCTCAAAAAATATAGTGGTACCTCATAATTAGCATGTGGTGGGTGATCAAACACCATCCACCACCGATCCCAAAAATGTCTCAAAATTGCCTCATGCCTACACCACTTAATTGATATTCTTTTTTTTATTGCAGGTATAGGTTGATTAGTTTTCGGGTGAAAAACAAATGGGGCTAATGTTTGTTTTGTTATGTGAAGATCATGGATGTATTTATATGAAAGACCATCCGCATAGAATTGCCTCCTCTCCTATCGCCAAAGGTGAAATCTATTTAGGTCTGCATCAATAGACCTAATAGAATCAATAATGGTTTGCATTGAAGATGCAAACCAAACCACATGAGGAGGCATCAAGTGAGGTTGATTATTAATCAAATTAATGTTTTCCTCAATTGCATTAATATTTTAATTAATCCTTTGCTGCAATTGGGCCTCATCAAGTGGAGGGGGGTGGGGGTTTTGAGGTGGAGGGGATGGGGGGTTTTGAGGTGAATCACGGGGTGGGGGGTTTTCATAAAGAGTGTCATCTATTAAAAATTAATTTAGACTATGGTCATCCATTAGATGTCTCTTGCAAATTTCTAAATACATCCATATGAAAAACTTACAAATGTATAATTTCACAAATATATACATATTGAAAACTTACAAACAAATATCTATAAATTTAAACTTAATCTAATAGATCTGTAAATGTAAGTTTAAAATATCCATGAATTTAGAGAGCAAGTAATACTTGAAAATTAAACATGCACAAGTACAACTAGTCAAGAAAAATATGGACTTCATTGTTGATCTCTAGTAAGTTATCTACATTTTTAGTATTTATTAGATCATTATGATTATTAATTTAGATAGTAGGTGATTATTTTATTATTAATGTATTCTTTATGTCGAAACTCCTACAACTTTGGAAAATTAATAAGCTCAAACGATTGGGTTGTTGAAACTCTACATTTCATCATGGACACAATTTAATGTATTATATTTTCTACCAATGGGACTTGATTTGACAAGGACATTAAATATATAGGGATTTATGGATTTTGATTAGATAGTAGATATGTACCCAATAGGATTTCTATAGCTCTCCTATTATTTATTCATACAAATTTCTAAATGTTGTTTTCTATGTAATTACTCTTCTAAAATTTGTGTAGATTAGAACTTTAACCCTCTTCTTTTAAGATCTAGTAGGAATATTTTGATTTTTTTTTTCATTCGTTTCATCAGGGCCTAGCCATCTTATTAGATCTATGGGAGAATTAAGGACAAATTCATATTAATTTTTGTTTGAGTGGGAGTTTTGTTGCAATGAACTATTTTTAGGAGATACAGATGATAAGTGCTTTTAGAATAGAGGCAGAGAGGTTTAATGGAACTAGCTTTGACCTTTGGAATCTTAAGATGGAGTATTTACTTGATAGAGATCTATGGGTTGTAGTTGTTTAGACCAAAAACATTTTAGCACAAAAAGATGAAAACTAGTAAGTTGATGAAAGAAAGACAAGGAGCCTCATTTAGCTTTGCCTCAAAAATTGAATGTTTATAAATATTTTAGGACAAACAAATTGCAAGAAGCCTAAGTAGGTTAAGTTAGGGAATTTGTATTACACAAATTCCTTTGTCAACAAGATTTTCATACAAAATAATGTTTGTTCTTTAAATATATGGGTGATGGTGATTTAATAACAAAGCACCTAAATTAGTTCAACAATTTAGCTAGTTGGAATTTGTAGATGTGAAAATGGACGAGGAGGATCAATGCATAAATTTATTGTATTCTTTCCCTAATAGTTGGAGTAATCTCATGATGGTGAATAGTAACAATGTCTCAAAGTTGAAGCTTGATGATGTGGTGGGTTTGTCACTTTCTAAATAGATGAAGTAGTAAAAATTAAATTCCATCAACAATCTTTTGTCTATGAGAACTCATCCTAAGGATATAGAGAGGGACATGAAAAAATACAAGCATGCTAGAAGTCTATGGGGGGATCTTGGTCTCATTGAAAATTGAATGTCAAATGTTGGAAGTAAGGAAATATTAGGAGCATCTAGAGACTACAACTTGGAGAAGAAGGCAAGGAAACATAAATAGATAATGAAATAGACTCAAGGGCCTCCAATGATGATGTTGGTGATACTTTTTTTGTACATCCTTTTAAGCATGCACACAAGGGTGCATGGCAAGTATTGATTATAGAGCCTTTTCTCATGACTCCCAATTAGGAGTCATTCTTGGTTTATGAGAGCTTTGATGGTGGACATGTGTGTATTTAGGATCTAGTAGGTAATGTATATGTTTCTAACCTAGTTGGTTGCACATAGAGTTGGTTATGAAAAAGATAGGCACATCATGGATTTGTAAAGAACCCTACATGTTTAGCATGCAAACTAAGCACATTGATCTATGTCATAAGTTATTGTGTGTGACATAATGGAAGATAGTTCATGGTTATGCAGTTGGGAAGGTGGATGCCTATATGAATTTGGTGTAGCTAAATTTTCAAATAAACTAAACTCAAGTATATAAATTAACAATTTTAGAGATATGATAGACATCATATTGCCATAGTACATAATAAATGTAGACCCAAGCTTCAAGATTTAACTGTGTGTGAGTTTTTTACTCAACGTTTCGGATCATACTCACACAGTTAAATCTTGAAGCTTGGGTCTACATTTTAGAGATACTTTTGTTAATAGTTTTAGCCTGGTTTATAGTTTAATTTTAGGGTTTATAAAGATTATATTTTTAGGGTTTATAACTTTTAGTTTTAGGGTTTATGAACTTCATAGTTTTAGGGTTTATAGTTTCAAGTTATAGTTTCACTTGTTTAGTTTTAGGGCTTACAATTTGGTTTTTTAGGGTTTATAGTTTCAAGTTATAGTTTCACTTGTTTAGTTTTAGGGTTTATAATTTGGTCTTTTAGGGTTTATAGTTTTGGTTTTTAGGGTTTGCAGTACAACATGGTTTTAGGGTTTATCAAAACATACAATCACAAAAAAACCATAAAACTCTAATTTTACTGAAACCCTAATTTTCATTTTAATCCTAGAATCACAAAAAAAAATAAAAAACAAGTTAAAAATTAGCAAACGACCAACCTGGAGGATCTCAGTAGTGACGAGGTGGCAGGAGGAGGTGACAGGGCAAAAAAAACTTTGGATTTGTGTTGGTAGGGGCTTCAACAATGCGTACCTGTTCTTCCTCTGTCATTGTAGTTGTCACTATTGCCGGAGGGATATGAGCCTGCAGGGCTTTTTTTAAAAAATATATACACTTTGAAAATGGGTACCCATTTAGTAATAGGTACCCATTTAGTAATGGGCACCTGAAGCTAAATGGGTACCCGTTTAGGCTCAGGTACCCATTACTAAATGGGTACCCGTTTAGGTTTGGGTGCCCGTTCCTAAATGGGTACCCGTTTCTTTAGAAATGGGTAACCATTCCTGTTGGGAATTTTTTTCCCTGCGCGACTTCCCCTACATGTGGACCGAGTTTCTTGCTTTTACCCTAGGGTGGATAGAGAGTTTTAGGTTGGGGATAGTGTTCTTGCATGTTCGCCCACATAAGAGTTCTATCTGATATGGAAAAGGCTCTAAGTTGACATCAAGATTTAATGGTCCATTCGTGATTCTAGAGAGGATTGGTCCCATTGCCTACCATTTAGCATTGCCACCCAGCCTGTCTCATATCCACGATGTTTTTCATGTTTCTATTCTCAAGAAGTATGTACTTGACATATCTCATGTTCTAGAGTGGGATGCTCTATAAGTGGTGTAGGATGGGTAGTTAACTTTGGAGCTCGTTCACATATTGGATCGTCAAACATTGGCACTTTGAGGGTGATAGTTGATCAGGTCAGGGTCCAGTGGAACCACTACGATGAGGCTACCATGACTTGGGAGGATAGAGCTCAGATGAGGTATTTATTTCCTTACCTCTTTGAGGGCTTCTAGGAGGAAGCTTAATTATAGAGGAGGAGGATGTGAGGCCTAGTTGGTCCTACTATTGAGACTACTATTCAAATATTTTGTTTATGGTTTATTTTATTAAGTATTGTGTGTATATGGTTTATACTATCTTCACAAGATCGTGGACATTGATGTTTAGATATGCATATTATATATATGTGTGTGTGTGTGGACATTATTTTGAATCATAGTTAGTATTAGATGATTTAATTTAATTAAATGCTTTTAGTTATGTGATTTATATAATTTTATATTTAATTTTGCAAAAATGAATACTATGTTTATTAATTATGAAATTTAATGAATTATCCTTTTAGTCACAGAATTTCTAGAAGTTTAATATTTATTTATACGTTGCTTCAACTATCTCTTTCATGATATACTGTTGTTTGAAATTGAGTTTTGTAGGTGGGTAGCCCAGATCCTTTTAGTTCAGAGACATTCTCAAGATACCTATTTTTATTTGATTTTTATTAGTGGTGCCTAACCTATAATGGGTTAAAAAGGTAATTCACTATGTGGCATGAGTTATTGGGGTAATTATCTTGTAATTTTGATTTAATTATTTATGTGAATTATGGTGATTTCTTATTGTGGTAGTGTTGGAGGGTTTAAATGAGTTTTTATTCATTTAATTGTTATTTTATTTTGGTTGAGTTTTGAATTTAAGGAAGTTAAAGAGTTTATTTAATTCTTTTAAACTTCCATTTGGGAAGTTGAAGGTGGGGGTTGAGAAAATTGTTTTATTCAGAATTTTATGTGGGGTTGTTTTTTTTTCTCTCTTGAGTGGAGAAGAAGAATTTGAGTTGGATATTGCTAAAGAAGAATTTCTGGGTGAAGGAGGAGCGAAAAATTTCTGGTTGAGAGGAATTGTTGTTGATTTGGAATTCCATATTTTGGGTTATTCCTAACTTGGACAACTAAGGTAAGGTTTTATATTTTTGTTTTTTCCATTGTTGTGTATGAAATTAGGGGCTATGGAAGAATTTGTAACTTTGCAAATTGTTTGCCATTTCTGGTTTTGTGTTGTTGGGGTTTGGGTAGTATAGGGAGCAAACTATTGTTATATGGAGCCTAATCAAACTTGGAAGTTAAATTTTCCCCACTTTTGTCAGCGCAGTTTTTCTATTGGGCGACATAAAAAACCCTATTTTTGTAACCGAGATAAGTCTTGATAAAAAAAAAGATAAGGATTAGGGTTTCCATGGATTTTATGTTGTAGCATATTGTAGTGGTATTGAGTTGCATGGGATTGCTGGTTGTGATCAATTCTATTTGCTAGATAATAATATTGGACTCTCTTTTGGTGGATGTAGCTTGAGTTTGGATGAACCACATTAAAATTGTCTCTTGTTGTTTATTTCTATGTAATTTTCATTCCTCTATTTAATCTTTATCTGTATTTAATTGATATCTTCTGCATGCTGTAACGCCCCGCATGAACACCTTAGAGAACAATACATCTACACTATGCAAAAATAGAATAATTTTTTTTTTCTTTTAAGGAATAAAGTGACAAAGTAATGTTTAACACATCTAAATACATCATTTGACCTAACGACTAGTCCTCTAAGATATCATGGAAGCATTACTTTACCAAATCAAACAACATAATCTGACATACATCATTAACTAACATCAGTAGAACATTCTAAACCTAATGCATTAAATCAATAATATTTACATCAAGTAAATAATCATTAGAATCTAGTACATAGTTACAATTTCTTCTCACATACGAGTACATCAATACATTGTTACTTAACACCTTATGAATACAAACATTATAAATCAACTGATACACAGACAAATACATGAATACAAATCACTTACTTCATATCTGGTACAAGATCTGACGGCTGATACATAAGATACAACATCCTCGCACATGAACAATAGCAAGGAAAAAAACCAATGGATAAAAGCTCTTCCACCCGACCATGTGGAACCCTAAGGTCCACCCCCCGAGCTAGGAGTTAACATAAGGTTCCCACTACAACATATAGTCAGGTAGACAATAAACTATAAGAACAAGACAACACATAACTCCAACAACACAAGTCAATATCACAAACAACTTAACAACACTTCCAGAGGCAAGCACATAACGAATGGGGAGAGTACAACTAGGGAATGCTAGACTGCAGTAGGGAGAGTGTCATCACATGGTCCTAACATGGGTTATCCTGACAGCCTCTCACTAGGCGCCGGCCCCATAAGGTGACTCATGCAGAATCAACCTTCCTTTCGTGAGGACAAGGAAGTTGATCTTGCCTACCAGGCCTTCTCTACCCATCCTTAGTCTAAACGAGCACTACAGGCATGGGAGAGGAAATCCAATTATCTTGTTAATGTATAATTTACCCTTTCCCCCCAGTTCATTTTAGGTTTTCACTTAATTAACAACTTTCAATGGGTTATCCTGACAGCCACTTTGGGCGTCGGCCCCACATTGAAAGCTACTCCCCTACTTGTATCTAGAAACCCTAACCATCAAGCAAGACAAAACATCATCATGACAACGATGATACATGAACCATGCAAGGCATTTAACCATCTTGCATAACAATTATCCTAATATGAACACGTATATGTAACACTGCAAGGCATTCACCATCTTGCATAACAACTTAATTACAAGGACATACTCTCAAAATATTATCCATAACAGTACATCAACATCACTCCGTTACAATACTCAATGTCTCCCCATTTCTCAAAAATAATACAAGATAAATACAATTAAACGGACAATCACTACATCCACAAAGGGGATGATTACCTCATCATAATGCACTCACAACTCCGAATACTTATCAATACACATCATCATCACCAAACTCTCATACATGACAAGAGGCATCATGCTCTTAGAACATCACATAACAACACTATTCTAGAAAAAGCAAATTATATTATCCTATGCCTCTGGAATAAACCCTCGACAACTAACACTTGACCATTCATATAAGTTCCACTTACCTTAAACAATTCCAATTCACACTTAACTAATTGTATAATACCTTCAAATCAAAATCCCAAAACATTATTTGTATACCTAATCTATTTTATCTAATCAAAATGAAGAAAACATATTAAGAACTATGACAATTTAAATTAAATTTCATTAACTATTTATGTATAGTCACAATGTTAACAATGACAATATTATTATAAATTTCCAATTTTATTTGGCTTACAAACAATCAACTATACTTTTGAAATAATAAATATAATAATAATAATTTATTTTCTGGAGATTGTTCGTGATGAAGGCTACCCCAGTGAAATTCCATATAAATCAAAGGTTCTTCTTCTAATTCAGAAAATAAATGGTGTAGATGTTTACCTCTTCAGCGTGTATGTTCAGGAATTTGGTTCAGAATGTTCTCATCCAAACCAGCGCCGCATTTCCCTATCTTATTTGGATTCTATGAAGTATTTCAGTGAAAGCAGTGACTGGAGAATCCCTTCGCACTTTCGTATACCACGAAATTTTGATTGGATATTTGGAGTATTCTAAAAGAAGAGGTTTCACAAGTTGTTACATATGGGCATGCCCTCCTATAAAAGGAGAAGATTATATTCACTATTGCCACCCTCAGATGCAAAAGACACCCAAGTGTGATAAGCTCCGTGAATGGTACCATAAAATGATAGCTAAAGCCACTGAAGAGAACATTGCATTGAAATAATTTTTCTATTTTTCTTTCTCAACTATTTGCTTAAGCTTAACGCTCTTCCATTTAACGGTCTTCTCTTTTAGTTCATTATATGACAGATCCAAGTCTTCCAAACTCTCAAGATTTTCAATAGACAAAGGAATGCTACCACTCAATTGATTCCTTGCCAAATTCAAAGATTGTAGTTCAGTCATATTCTTAAACAGTTGGCCTACATCACCGGTAATACTGTTGTTGGATAAATCAATGGACGTGTAAACATAAGGAGCGGCAGGCTCCCCGTCATTCAAGTTTGTAGAAATGCCACAACCAGCCAGTCGCAAGTTGCTCAAGAATATAGAATCTATGATCCAAGCAGGGATACTTCCAAGGCTCAAGTTATTATAAGATAAATCCAGAAAACTCAACCCAATGTTTGTCAAATTCAGGAGCGGACCAGATAGGCTATTACCAGAGAGATTTACCCACTCGCTTATAGCGACAGAGGTGCAATAATTTGTGTCTAAACTTACGAGCTGTAATTTATAAATAAATAACAAAATTCTGTGCCGTGTTGGTAGATTATGGTGACAATATTATTTGAGTCTCTTATTGTCATGTTTTCTGGATCCTCCATAGCCGGATTGACAGACAGTTCCCCAATGGATTCTCTACTAATATAGAAACTACAGGAATCTGCCTTAGCCAGGAAAGATGATTTCATTATGGTTCATATGCATCATTCATGCAGTCATTGTCGCCTGTTCATCTTGTTTGGAAAACGATGGGTTTGCAACCAGTGTGTTAATTTCTAGATCTGTGACAAATGCTATGGAACAGAAGAAAAGCTTGTTGAATGGGATAAGCATCCTACAAATAGTAAGGAAAAGCATGTCCTTTTTCCTAATGATGTCACAGGTATTCCAACGGACGCTGAGGATAAAGATGAGATTATGGAACGTGAATTCTTTGACACTCGCCAGGCTTTCCTAAACCTCTGTCAAGGAAATCATTACCAGTATGATACACTCCGCCGGACTAACATTCTTCTATGATGATTCTTTATCATCTTCACAATCCAGCAGCACCTGCTTTTGCAAGAACATGTAATGTATGTGAAAGAGACATTGAAACAGGACAGGGATGGCGTTGTGACACTTGCGTTGATTTCGACATATGCCATACTCGCTATCACAATGATAGGTTCCTTGGTCATCCTCATAAGCTGATAACTCATCCATCTATAATCGAATACAATGCACAAAATCGAGAAGCTCGGCAACAAAGGATCCTACAGCTAAGGAAGATGTTGAATTGGCTAGCTTGAAGACACCATAACCTTTATCATTGATTATCATGTGAACATGGTTGACCTGCTTACCCGAGCAGCTGTCTTGAAAACACCATAACCTTATCATTGCGATGCCTGCTAAATCTGCCAGGTGTTTTCCTGCAGATCACTTATGAATATCGGCCTAGGAGTATTTACAGCGCCCCTACTTTTGATGGCACATTATGTTCTTTTCTCAGACATCTACGTAGAAGGGGCCTAGCATGACGCATTTCAATTGATAAGGAGAGTCAATGAAAAAAAAAAGGAGGAATTAAAGAGATCTCGGTGTGCAATGGGATTGGGATGATGGTTACCAGTGCGCCGTACTGGAATTTCAGCTTTATTTAAGGTTTGATTTACAATAGGTTAAGTTTTTTTTTTCTTTGTATTACTGGAAATGCTTTACTGTCAAGGTGAACTTTGCGGGACTAGGTAGGTAGAGGTTTGAGGTGACACAAGCTCAAATTACAAGGAAAAATGGAGATGAGAGCCATTGCAAGAGTGTTTGTTGCCCTTTTACAGAGGGAAATCAGTATGCTTGTTTGTTACCCTAGAGAAAAAAATGACAAGTAGTACAAAATAAGGGTAAAAATTTCCAATTGTTTTAGTAGGTATTGAATTTGCATTCAGATATTTAATTGGCTTGGAAAAACAGTAGTATCCCAATAAGCATGATATTGATTATTTTTACCATTTGGTGGACAAGACACACTTCGTATCTCAATTAGTTTCTTTTAAATTTGAACGTTGACTTATCATCACAAAATAAGGTTTAAAATTTTCTAATTCACGCTTTGAATTTGGAACCAATTCTAACCTATCCTCTTCACACTTAACGCCTGCTCTATTTAACCTCGTGCCACCAATGATCAAATCTTTACTCCTATCTTTTTCTTTTGGTATACGGTATTTATTTTTGGTGATCTCAGTTTCTTCGCTGTTATTCTGTGCTTTTCACGCAAATACTATTGAGAAAATGCTTTGGAAGTTTTTTAGCAATGATAATGGTAGGTATAAATCTAGATGACGCTACCGTTGCCAGCATCCCTTAGATCGCCCTGAAATATATTACCTATTTAGTTCAAGCTTTGGATAACTAGATTTGGTGACGATTAATGGAAATTGGGACAATGGCGTTGTAAAATAATTTACTTTCTGCATCATTATTCTAGCGAGGTATTCGTGGCAACCATTTATTCTGTAAACTTATCAGATTTTCTACGTAATTAAAACCTTGTTTTAACCTGTATAACATTTTCTATTATTATTACTATCAATTGACATAAGGTTTAGTATATACAGATTTAGAACTACATGCATAATTACTCGATTATACACAGACACAATAGCAAGAAGTTGAAAGTGGACATAAATTTATCTGATTTGGTAGGTATAAAGCAAATGAGTTTGGCAGGATACACTAAATGAACACAGCGATTTCAGAATATTCACAAACTCAACAATCAAAGCATGAACACGACATTCAGTTTTAATTTATTTTCAAAGATAAAAATCTTAAAGAGAATGGAACCTGATTTTTGATTAATTGGCTGGCTGCGGATTGGTGTTGCTGTCCGATTGCAGCTTGCAGCTCCAGTCTCCCAAAATCTTCTGATCTTGGCCTACAACTCCTCCCCACTTGCAACCCCCATCTCCTTCTGTGTCTTCTCTCCTTCTCTCTACCAATTATATAGAATTCCTTACCCTAATTGTTGTACTCCACCTTTTTAGGGAATATACACACGATCCAAAGCAAACTAAAAATACAGCTTACTTTCATTTAATTTTTAATAACATTACAATATAACCCCTACTCTTTTATTTACTCAAGGATAACTTACATTTAATATATTACAACTTATAATTTTTTTACTTTATTTAATTTAGTATTTTATAGAGGTATTTAATATACAACAACTCATATTACTTTATTTAATCATTTATTTACTTGACCCCATATATTTACTTTCATATTTATTTTATTAATTATAAAACAATTCCACAACTTATAATGCCACTTTATAACTAATTTAACTCCTATAATATTTATTTATTTTAATTTATTTAATAATTAATATATATTTGTTATATAACAACGAATAATTATTTACAAATCTATTTAGTAGACATTAATCAAATTTATCGATTTATATACCACAATTAACCAATCATAATTCATACAATTACTCGACCATCAAGCATGCAGAGAAAGCAAGACGACAACCCATGGAGACAAACGAAACTGAGAACAACGACTAGCCGCAAAACTAAAGACTTATCCTCTACAAGGACGACGGATGACTGGGGAACCTTATCCTAACTCCGATCAACAATTCCATTGGCTAGGGCACGCTCAGACCTGCTAGTTTAGGTGGAGTCGATGCCCGGTACCTGCATCCTGCAGCAAACCTCCAGGTTAAACATATATATACAAACATGAAGTCATGCACACAGTAAACAGAAATCGCAGCGTGGCAGGGTACTCGAACACGAGTAATGTGACATTGTTCTGTTTACCTAAATCCATCCACAATTAAGTATTCAGTTATCAACAAGAAAGTAGAATAATCAATTCAGTATGATCTAGTCTAACAATTATTGTTAAAGCATCATAACCATGATTAAATATCACCTTAAACTCAGAAGTAACATTAATCCATTACACCAAATATGTCCATCAAACTGTGAAACATAAAATATTAGTAATCCAATATCACCAATCATCATCATAGCAATAGGTCCATAAACAACTCAGCATAATAACAGAGAGTCCAATGTCATGATATCCAATCCTACTAGAAGAACCATCAGTCCAATAGAAGGCAAGGTGAGGGGCACTACACATGCTATTCCTAACATAGACCTCCCCTGAGGGGTGAGAGCCTCCTTTGTGTGGGGTTGAGAGAGGCATGGAGCCTTTCTTGAGAAAATTTGATGGGCATTGTGACTAATGGTGGATGGAAGGGTTGTGGTGTTTGGTTGTGTTGTGGCATGGTTGGAAGGGTTATGGCATTATGGGTGTGTTGTGGTGTGGATGGAAGGGTTGTGGTATTGTGGGTGTGATGTGGTATGGATGGAAGGTTTGTGGTGTTGTAGGTATGTTGTGGTGTGGGGGTTTGGAGGAATAAGGAGATGGTGGCTATGTCTATGATTTATGAAGGAGAAATTGTATTTTGTGAATGTGATATGTTAGTATTCCCGAAGAGGGATGAGTATTCCCTCTCTCCTCCTTTCAAGAATCTGAAATGGATTCTTTGTGAGTGAGCTAGCTAATTGGGAATTTGTGTGGCTGTGTGGTTTAATCTATAATTTGTTTGATTTGGTTACAATGTTGGTTCTTGAGAATGTATCCTACTTGGGGTGGGTTTGTAAAACAAGCCCTATGGTTGGGTAGAGAGCAGAATTGCAATGCTCATTTGGTTCCAGGTATTCACTCCAGTCAAGAGAAGAGATGAGATTGAGCGTGTTTTCTCTATTTAAATGGAAAATTAAATTTGTTATGTATTTGTTGGTTCCCAAAATAACAGCAACTCAAAACTCTAAATCATTCCTAAATCACCTAGGCTAGGGATTGTCATTAGGGTGATAGGGAGAGGTTTATCAACAAGTTAGGGGCATTTTTTTCCAACTACAAGAGTGGTGAACAACTAAAAATATTAACTTGACCAAACCTAGATTGCTTTCTCAATCCCAAATTTGTCACTGAACTATGAAAATTGGTTGTTGTAAGACCCCTATAAAGCTGATAATGACAATCCTTCACAATGAGGATGCATTAAGATTACTTCTGATTCTAAAGATAGGATGTATTATTTTTGTTTTGAAGATGGGTGATCTAAGGCTACTTAGACTGGTGCCTATCCATTGGGATGCAGAGTCTAATGTTCAACAAAGGAAAAACAACTAGACAAAAGTGTATAACTAACTATTTGATAAATCAAATGCAAGGAAATCAATACCAAATCATTGAAAATACTTAATGATCCAACATTATACCATATTCTTCCCTATTCAATACTAAAATGACCATTTACAAAGCTTGAAAATGGATTAAGAACTATCACATTCATCAAATCAAAGCTTACATTCATACAACTAAATGTGGCAAAAGCAAACTACAACTGCAATTATGGTTTGCTAAGAAAAACACCTATGACAATGGAAAAAAACAATAATCTGATACAAAGATTTACAAATTACTTTACATACACTTCAAGACTGATTTCATGTTAAACAAAGACTGCAAAATATCCTTTCTTGATCTACCTTCTACAGCTCACAATCTTGTTGAGAAATTACCAAAGTGACCAACAAACTTCTACAATTCAAACACCTGCATATATAGCATTTCAACTCACTACATTCTCCCAAGCATTGCCCCTTGTCAAGGACTAAACCTACGCTCTCATAAATTCCATTCCCCAGTTTGTCAGAAGATTTGTACATTGGAAGAGAAAACCCATGCTCAATTAATTCTGAAAATGACATAGGAAGATTTCTTGCACTCTTCCTGTACTTAGAGAAATAAAGAGGGAAGGTTCTAATCCTTCCATGCCACCTACAACATTGACTTCTCTAATTTATCCTTTGTGCATTGAAGAGTTTCACTATGCCAAGCATCTGCATAGCACTGCTTTGCAGGCTCATTGAAATTTGGGTACACATCAGTTTGTATATCCCTGCAATCATGGCATATATTTAGGGAATTATCTATTTCAAGTGTTTACAACACTCCCAATGTGTTGTTTTGAGTTTCAATTTTGAGCAATCTGACACCTGATTGTACCCTATACATGTTGGGCACCCTCTATCGACCACTTGCCATTTCAAAAGCTTCTTCATCATATTTTCTTCCTTATCAACTTCTTTATTTGCCTTATCAGCAAATCTTCAATTTTTTTACCCTTTTCCATTGTCGTCTCTTTACTTGCTTTATCTTGTTCTTCTGTATTGGTAATTTTTGATTTTTATAAACCTGACATTGTCTTTACCATTGTTAGCAATTTCCTCCTATGTCAAACCATTCTCTTCTTTCTTCTTATTTCTATCACTAAATTTGCATTTTGCCAAACTATCTCTTTTCTTCTTATTTTATCTCTTAGTCAGCAATTTTTTAATTTTTTCAAACTTAGCCTTACTTTCCCTTTATCAACTAAATATCATCTTTGAGAACCATGCCATGTTGCCTTGTTATTTGAAAAAAATGAATTTTGAGAACCTTTTGTCTTTTATCCTTTCCTTGTCTCCTTATTGGCAACTTTACTTTTTCTCTAGCCATGGGAAAAGCACTCCTTTATCGTCTTATCAGAGAATTATAAAACTTTTGAACTATTTGACTAGTTCATCCTTCTTCCAGTTTGCTGATAGGCTCTTGCCTTAGTCATTTTTTCCTTCTATCAGAAAAAATTTTGTTTTCCTAACTTGCCACTTCCCCTTCTTTCATGCCTTAGAAAAATCATGTCTTCACTTTTGCTTTATTGGCAAAAATGGTTTATGCCAAACCTCTAACTTGGTCATCCTTGCCCTTATCACAAAATTCTCTCTTTCTCGAACCATGGGAAAAGCACTTTATCTTTTTCTCTAGCGGACCCTGCCTTTATCAGCAAAATCGATAAAAAATGAACTTTTCAAACCATTGTCAGTGAAATGGCAAGTTCAAAAAGTAGCTGATTTACTGACAAAGCCTTTCAATTCCTTTTGTACCTTGGAAAAATTTCCTATGCCATTGCCCTTTATCTTCATCTGCCCTCTATCAGTAAAGTGGTCATCGGCCAAACTAACAATTGGTGAACCACTTAGTTGGCCAAAGGTTGTCCACGTGGCATCATTCTACAGAATGGCATAAATCATCCATTTGGCCATCAAATTTGCAAAACATCATCTCGAGACTAAGATTCCAATCCTTCCTCATTTTTTAGTTCTTTTGCCTTTTGGAAGGAAGAGAAATGAAGCCCCAACCTCTGCCTTCTGCCCTGCATATAAGGAACATTTTTTAGGGGTCGGTCGTTGGGCCTTCCACCTTCTGTCTTCCATGAAGAAGATGGAAGGAAGGAAGCCCAAACTCTAACCTCTGACACACTTAGGAAAAATATGAAAATGCTAGGGGTCGGCCCCCAAGATTTCCATCTTATGCATTTACCATCTGGAAGAAGAAAGAGAGGAGCCCTGACATCCATCCTCAACTCAAAGAAAAGAAAACCTGTCAGGAATCGACCATTGGGCCTTCACCATTTCACCTTCCTCAAAGGAGGGAAGAAAAGACAACCTCCAAAATCTGCAACACACTTATACTTAAAAGGATTTGAACAAGTAGAACCATCAGACTTCGAACCTCAGGGCTTCTCCTTGACACCTACCTTGAAGAAGACCGAATGCCAAAGGCCTGAACTCTGACCTCCGACACACTTAGATGAATTTTAGAGCCTAATTTCAAAGCTGATAGATAGGGTAAGATGGAAGACATGAACCTCAAACTCCAAAACTCTGACAAAGGTAAAAAAAACATAAGGAACCACTTAGAAAATGGGACTTAGTCAACTTTTTGGGGCCTTTTCCCTTGTATTTTAGAAGGCAAACAAATGAAAACCTATAAAAGACATCTCTGATCGATTATCATTAATAGGTTCAATGCTGAAGGCATAAAATGAGGCATGTCTGGGAACAAAATTTTACAGGTGCCAACATTGGCTCTGGTTGGGGACATGTGACAAGCAATGTCATAGCAAGGATCTTAGATCTCCGAGAAGACCAAAAATACACAAAAATATACACAAAGGGAAACACAAATGTATTTACAACAAAGGCTTATAGACATGACAAAATACAGTCATAAACATTAGGGCATAGTAATATTTTTTTCTATATTCAAAATTTAGGGGAAGAACTTAGTCACAAGAAGTAAAGATTCAGATGTTATCCATGAATGGGTAGCTCCATCAATTCCCCCTCCATATTTATGATATAATATGTGTCCTAGCCAGCTCTTTCATCAATTTGATAAGGGCCCAGCCACAAAGGCTCAAACTTGCCATGCTTACCCTTGTCTTCTGATTTTGTATTCCATAGGAGAACTAGGTCACCAATCTGAAAGTTCCTTTTTATTGTTTTCTTGTTGAACAAATGTTCATCCTTTTGTTGTTGTAGTAAGTTGTTATCATGTGCCATCCTTCAGGCCACAACCAACTCGTGCATTCTTAGCATCAAAGCATCATCCCCATCCTCTCTGATTTGTTGCAGCAACTGATATACTAGCAATTCTAATGACATTGGCATTTTTGCCTCTGTTCCATATACCATCTCGAATGGGCTCGTTCCAATGGATTTCTTGAAGGTTATCTTGTCAACCCATAGAGCATACTTCAATTTATCATCCCATCTGTTCTTATTCTAATCCAACATCCTCTTTATGATCTCCATGAGACTCTTATTGCTAGACTCAGCTTGTCCATTACTCTGGGGATGATATGGTGATGAATGAATGAATCAATCAACTTAATTCCATATTTAGAACACATGTCAATCATATCTTGAGATCTTAAGCACATGGCATTGTCTGCAACAATTCTAGATGGCACTCCAAATCTGGTCATCACATTGTTCATAAGAAAATCAATCACCACCTTGGATGTGGCATTGCGAGTGGAGATAGCCTCAATCCACTTGGTGAAATAGTTAGTGGCTAGAAGGATCCACTTAAATCCATTACTGGATTTCTCTTCAATTTCTCCTATAAAATCAATGCCTTATTGCTGAAATGGTGCTTCAACTATAACTGGCATAAGGGGTAATGCTCCAGCAAATTTCATCTTGCCAGAGAAACATTGGCAAGCATCACATTTTTTGACCTATTTGGCAACATCTTTGAAGAGACTCAGCCACCAGAAGCCTACTCTGTTGGATTTATGTTTTGTGGTTTTGACATGGAAGTGCCTGCCACATATTCCTTGATGATATTTTTCAATGACTGCTTCTAATTGTTGCTGGTTCAGATACTTCAAAAATAGTCCCTCATGATTTCTCCACATTAATACTCCTTGAATTAAGAAATACCTCTAAGACTGAAGCTTAAGGGTCCTCTGTTGGGTGACATTCATGCCTAGACGACAATGCATGTTGACAAGGTAAAAGATATCTTTATACCATGGATGGTTAGGCAATGAGCAATGAGGAGCTGCATTATCTTCCTTAATTTCATTTACCTCTGCTACTTCAAGGTTAGAATTAGCCATCGGCTTGGCTAAGCCTTGGCCTCTTACCAACTTGGTGACCTATATGCCCATATCATATTCTTGGATCCTATTGATCCATTTGTTGCAAGTATGGGCCTAACTGGTGTTGTCATTGATCTCAATAGACTTCTGTTGCATTGATGTCAAGAATTGGATGAGTTGTGTGCTAAGGATATTGAGAAAATTAGTTCTATTAGAAGTAGAGAAGAACAGTGAAGACAGTGAGGCTTTATGTAGTGAAGATCCCATCTAAGATGAAGATCAGAGAATGTGCATCAAAGGTCTTGTAGATATGTGTCTAAAGATGATCCAGTCAAGATTTGAGAGGTCCACATGAAGATTTGGAGAAGTTATGGCCATATGAGTAAATGTGGTTCTGGCAGATGTTCAGAGGTGACAGAGTGACACAAATAGGTCCGGCGAGATCCACAAATGCAATATCTTGTTCTGCAGATTTGGTGGAGTGTTTAGGAGCCAATGTGAATTGACAACTCAATTGGTTCATGGTCTGGAGGTCCGCAAGCATCTATTCTAATGTGACAGTGATGACAGATGGGTAAATGCACAAAGATGAGTCCACTTAAGGTGGAAGTTTCAGACTTAGAAAAAAACTTGAAATTAGGTAAACCAATACGAGATCCTACTTTTTATGAAATGTGATCCTGTTTTACTTCGAGATCCCAAGCTAAAAGTGGGATCTCATTTTCTAGAAATGGGATCCTTTTTTGAAACGAGATCCCATTTTAAAATAGGACCGCGTTTCAAAACGGGATCCCGTTTTAAAATGAGATCCCGTTTCAAGACAGGATCTTGTTTTGTAGAAACAGGATCCTGTTTCTAGAACAAGATCCCATTTCATAAAATTTGAATTTTTGACCCAATTTTTGCTATGGGTTTTGGGTCAAAAAAAAGGCTTGGGAACCCAACCCTTGGCTTTGGACTTGGTTTGACCTGCAAGTTGAAGGTCCTATCAATGTCACAACAAAATAGTTTGGGCATATGTCTAAAGGCCTTTTTTATAGAATTTTTTGACAAAATTAAAATCCATTATAGATCAGATAGTGTAGATTCTAAACATGTAAATTTTTTACAATTGGATGTTTTTTTCTATTTTTCAATTAATTTATGATGAAACGGGTCCATAAACTTGAATTATCAGGGGTTTTTTAGTATTTTAATAACTTTTTATTAAATTATTTTTTTGTAAAAAAAATTGTACAAAAACATACTTCAGACAATTCTTTTCAATTTGAAAAAAAATTCAAAAAATGATAAGTTTAGGTCATCTTATGTGTGACGTACATGATGATTTTTTAAAACACCAAAAATGGCCAATAAAAAATTAACATAAAAAAATATTTAATAAAAAATTACAAAAAATATGAAAAATGTGCTTCAGTGAGTTACAAATCTTTTCCCAAAAGGATTTAGAAAAATATGATTATTTAGGTCAAAATATGGATGACATACACGTGCATGGTATAGTAAGAAAAAAATGACTTTTAAATAGTGGTTTTTAGAAACACATATTAAAAATTAATTTGTATCATCTAGGTATTTATGAAAATTACATATTTGGAAACTAGAGTCTGAGTATTACTACATTTGATATTTACTGACTTTTTTCAAGATTCCACCTTTAAGTGCTTCAAATTTTTAGGTCAAATGTGACAAATTTGAAAAATCAGGGAAAACACTTCCACTTTTTGGCCAAAAAGTGGACTCAACTTCTTGCACACCCTAGTCCCACTGGGAGGATTATTTGTACCTGGTAGAGTTTGTCTATAATAATGGGCATCACAGTTCACTTGGCATGGCTCCTTTTGAGGCTTTGTATGGTAGACCCTATAAGATGCCACTGAGTTGGGATCCACTCAAGGATCGAGTTGTAGTAGGACCTGAGTTGGTTCACAAGATGCAGAGGTAGGTGGTCTAGATCCATGAGTAGTTGCAGAGAGCATAGGATCAACAAAAGAATTATGTAGATTCTAAAGTTACTGATCCATGATGTATATCTTAAGCATATCCTCTAGTACTTGGTTCACCCTTTCCATCTATCCGTCTATCTCCGGATGATGAGTACCCAAAGCCTATTGTAGGGAAGTCTAAAAAGAAGTTCAGTGAAAATTAGATCTCTATTAGATATGATCCTCCTCAGAACACCACGAAGTCCAACAATGTCATGTAGGAAAACCCTAGCCACAGAAGAAACATTACATGAAGAACTCATCAGAAAGAAATGAGCCACCTTAGTTAACTTATCCACCATCACCATGATAGCATGAATGTCATCGAGCAGTCATAGGAAGGCCTAGAATGAAATCCATAGAGATGAAGTCCCACTTCCATTCTAGAATAACATGTGAGGATACAACAATCTAGCCGGGTGCTGATGTTCAGATTTCACCCTCTAACACTTGAGGCAATGACCAATGAACTCTACTATATCTTTCTACATACCAACCCAAACATAGAGTTTTCAGAGATCTGCATGCATTTTCTTAACTCCTAGATGTGCTGCGTAGGGTGCTCTATGAGCTTCTACAAGAACAAACCCTCTAAGATTCCCCAAGGAAGGAACATAGATACAACCATAATGTTTGAGCAAGCTTTCATCATCAAATGAATAACCCTCAAACTTGTCCCTCATGTGACCCTGAAGCTGCACTATCTCATTATACAAAGTATCTTGTAGAAAAAGCTCCAAGATATGCCCCCTCAAGTGCATCTTCACTGTCAAAGAGAGAAGCTCATGTATCTATCTCCTGAGAGCATATGCCACAACATTTTCTTTCCCTTTTATGTACTAAATCTCAAAATCATACTCATATAAAAATTCCATCCATCGATGCTATTAAGCATTCAGGTTCGATTGGGAAAAGATATACTGAAGGCTCTAGTGATCCGAATGAAGCTCAAATCGATGCCCAAGAAGAAAATGTCACCAAAGAAGAAAATGTCACCACTTAACCAAAGCATGTACAACAACTACAAGCTCCAAATCATGAGTTAGATAGTTGAGTTCATGCACCTTCAACTTGCGAGACTCAAAAGCAATCACGCATCCTTCCTGCATGAGAACTGCACTAAGACCCTCAATCAAAGCATTTGTGCAAACCACAAAGTCACATGTAGGATCAGGAATCACCAAGATAGGATCACTGGTAATTTTCTCCTTCAAAATCTAGAATTCTCTCTGGCACTGATCAGTCCACACAAATTTCTTACTCTGCTTCTAAAGAGAAGTAATCGGATGTACGATCCTAAAAAACCTTCCACAAATCTTTGGTAGTAATCGGCTAGCCCCATAAAACTTTTGACCTCAACAACATTAGTTGGAGCGGGCCATTCCAAGATAGCCTAAAATTTAGAAGGATCTATGGCAATCCCATCTCCAAAAATAATATGTCTCAAATACTAAATCTCTATCTAGAAAAAGTCGCATTTGGATAGATTAGCATACAATTGGTTTTCTCTCAAGCACTGCAATACCAATCGCAAATGCTCCTTATGCTTTTCTTCTGTGTGGGAGTAGATCAAAATGTCACCAAGAAGATGACCACGAACCAATCTACAAAAGTGCAGAAAATTCCATTCCTCAAGCTCATGAATACTGCTAGGGCATTAGTCAAGCCAAAAGGAACTACAGTGAATTCGTAGTGACCATAGCAAGTGCGAAAAGTTGTTTTGTGAATATTTTCTTCTGCCATCCTCAGCGGATGGTATCCTGACTTCAGATCAATCTTTGAGAAAAAAATTTCTCTCTAGATCTGATCAAACAAATCATTAATTTTCGATAACATGGGTAGTGATTCTTCATCGTGATCTTGTTTAACTACCTATAATCAATGCAAAGATGAAGTGACCCATCCTTCTTCTTCATGAAGATAATAGGTGCAACCCAAGGAGAAACACTAGGGTGAATGTGACCTTTCTCCAAAAGTTCCTCTAGTTGTAACTTAAGCTCCTGAAGCTCTTGAGTCATCATTTTGTAGGGAGCTCTAGAAATAGGTTGTGCTCCTAGCACCAAATCAATGGGAAAATCAATTTCTCACCAAGGAGGCATCCCAAAAAGCTTTGAAGGAAACACATTAGTGAATTCCTTAAAAATAGGATGGTCATCCAATGAAGTCTCTGGCTTATCCTCTGATCTGTCACTAATAGAAATAGCAAAAAGTTGACATCCCTTCCACATACTATGCTTAAGCTTCATGGCTAATATTATTCTACGCAATACTAGGCTCTGAACCCCTAAAATATTAACCTTGTTACCCTCATCATCCAAGCACTCAATTGATTTATTACGGAAATCAAACTTAGCCTCATGAGCATTCAACCAATCCCTGCCCAAAATCACATCATAGGACTCTAGATGAATAACTTAGAGATCTGCCAAAGTGGTAAAAGATCCAAGTCCTAACTAATAATCCTTTACTAAGGAATTAACTGACATTTTGGCCCCTAAGGCTAATTCCACATCCCATTTGTCCTCTTGCTTAACAGCCACCAGCTTGCATTGATCCACTATTGATAGGGATATGAACAAATTCATAGCCTGGAATAAAAAAGTATGGAAACAACAACACTACTAATCTTACTAGAAGTCTCTATGAATGATGCCTGATGGTCTTCCTTCTGATTATCCACTACTGCAAAAACTTTGTGGGCTTTCCCCACATCATCAACCGTAGGCTCAGAAGAAGTTACTTGTTGACCTCCTGTAACTGAACTATCCTAAAGGCACTCATGAGAAATATGTCCCATACCTCCACATACATAACAAGGGCCTCTAGGTTGTACTTGTTTCTACTGTTGAAATGTGGGTCGACTAGAACTGACCTAACTACCTCTAAAACTCTGTTGTGAATGAGCTAGCCCTACATTCTACGTTTTTGGTTTCTGATCTCTCCTTTGAAGTGAAGCCTGCCAAGACCTAGAGGGTCCTCTCTATAAAGACTTAGGCTTCTGTCCCTACTACTACTGCTGGTGAGGAGATGATCTAGAAGGAAAAGAGTTAGCCCTGAATCCACCCTTAGGAGGCAAGGGTGGTCTAGAAAAGTTGTGGTTCTACTGAGATTGGTTCCGAAAATTGTCACAATTCTCATGATGCTTGGGTTGAATTTCTTCCACAATTAGGGCCTTCTCCAATGCCTCTCTCAAAGTCAAGGGCTATTCCAAACATACATGACCTAAAATTCCATGATTAAGCCCTCTAATGAAATGATTGACCATCAGCGTCACATCCTGAATATAATCCACATATTGCAACAATTCCAGGAACTTGTTCTCATATTGCACCACAGTGAGACCTCTCTAATGGAGATCATGAAATTCATCAATCTTTCACTACCAAAAATGTTCTAGGATGTACCTTTTCCTGAAAAACTCCAAGAAAATATCCCAAGTAATAGTAGCCACTCACAGATGTCCTTTTCTCTCCTCTTGACAACACCAAGTAGTGGCAATATCTCTAAGAAAAGTAACTACCAACCTAGCCTTGAGATTACTCTCATAGGCTTTGCGTCTGAAACACCTCTCAAGACCCAGTAGCCAAGATTCTACCTTTGTACGCTCAGTGGATTTAGAAAAGTTCAGAGATTGGAGATGGAAGAATTCTTTGATCTATTTTCCAATATCAATAGGCGCATCTTGGGCTAACTATCCAAACTGAGGAGGGGGTTCATAATGCCTTGACTTGCCCACCCCTTCATCATCATGCTCTCTCTACCTCTGTTAGGACTTTTTCTACGTTCACAGGGAACAAAACGGTGCTCATTAGAAAAAGGTTGATCCTGATTACGGGGTGGGGTAGGAGCTGGCAGACGAAGTCTAGCCTAAATTTAACATCTACAAGATGTTGCAGTGTCTGGAGTATCTGAGGGCCTTGATTTATATGTTGATCAAAGTGGTCCAATTTTGACGGTGCAGAATGAGTGCATCGTCATTGGGGAGGCATACTACAAGATCATAAAGCAAAACTTTATAAAATAAGAAAGTTATCCTAGAGTTCCCAAAATTTTGGTAACCTAGGCTTTGATACCAAATTTCATGGCCACCCTTATGATTGCCATAAGAATGGACATAAACACAAAAAGACTAATTTTTTTTGTTTTCTAAAACTAACTACTTTGTGGAAAATGACTCAATAACAAATTTTCAAGAAATTCAATTACCTAATTGTTTTATGAAACTCCTAGTTGGTAAAAAGGTTCCTCAGGTTTTGCTTCTTGTTTGCACAACTAGAGAAATAAAGAGTTTAAACTAATCAAAACATTATCAAAATGATTACTACATTGATCTAAGTAATATAAAGAAATCAATTAAATACAACAATTTGATTTAGAATAATAATCACTTCATCAAATTGAAATATAATCATATTCATTAAAAACACAAATACAATGAATAATCACGAAAACATCTATTTTAGTATTTCATTCTAACATATCAATTTAACTTGCTTAACTAACAAAATTAGAGTTTTACAAAATCTATTAATACCATTTTGATAACATCAAAATCTATCCAATAAAGTAATTAATAGCATTGGTATACTATATATATATATATATATATATATATATATATATATATATATATATATATATATATATATATATATATATATATATATATATATATATATATATATATATATATATATATATATATATATATATAGAAGTATACATATAGAAATATGAAAGTATACAAGTATTCATACTTCTTAAGACAGATATATGAAAAAATGGCAATATTGATACACACACATATATGCATAAGATAGCTTCATAATAATGTGTGTGTGTGTGTGTGTGTGTGTGTGTGTCTATATATATATATACAGGATATCATTCTATCATATGATAATTAAATTTTAGCAAATAATTTTTAAATTGAAGACATTTCATACAATATAGTTTTTGTTGTGCATACATTAGGATTCAGCTGAGCCTTTGGCAGGCTCAACAAAGCTGATGCCTAGCCAAGGTTCACTGTCTATGGGGGCCGTGGCTCCCCACGACTGCCACAGATCCTAAGGGAGTCATGGTAGCCATGGAGGCCCACAAATTCCATGGATGCCAACATGCAATAAAACTATTCAACACAAAAGTTCTCTTTAATATGTTTACTTTGTAAAATATACAGTAAACTAGCATATAACAACAAATATAAAATTAAACTTCTGTGCATAATAGTAGTTGTTTAATAACAATAAATATAATACAAAAGTATCAAAATAACTCAGAATCAATAACCAGATATATACAGTACAATTTTACAATAAATGTTAACAATTGAAACACAATTTTATGCCCAAACCAAGGAGAATTATGTTAAATTCAGAGGTATTTTCCAGCCTTTAAACAAAAATATAAACATAGATGTCAAATTTTGTTATACAAACAAATTCACAGGGAGTATTCTTTTACAATGAAATAGATACATAACATATTTAATTTTCCATTTAAAAAGAGAATTAAAGCTCAATCACATCTCTTCTCCTAGCTAGAGTGAATACCTGCAACCAAATGAGTAGCCTAGTCCTATTCTCCACCCAACCATAGGGCTTGTTTTACAAACCCTCCCCCAAGCAAGAGACATTCTCAAGAACCAACATTGCAACCAAATCAAGCGAATTGTAGATTAAAACACATAGAAACACAAATTCCCAATTAGCTAACTCACTCACAAAGAATCCATTCCAAATTCTTGAAATGGGGAGAGAGGGGATACTCATCCCTCTTGGGGAATACCAACATATCATAGTTACAAAATACAATTTCTCCTACACAAATCACAACCATAGCCACCATCTCCTTATTCCTCCAAACCCCCACATCACAACATACCCACAACAACACAACCCTTCCATCCATACCACAGCACACCCACAATACCACAACCCTTCCATCCATACCACAACACACCCACAACACCACAACCCTTCCAACCATGCCACAACACAACCAAATACCACAACCCTTCCATCCACCATTAACCACAATGCCCCTCAAATTTTCCCAAGAGATGCTCCATGCCTCTCTCAACCCCACACAAGGGAGGCTCTCACCCTTTAGGGGAGATCCACTCCCTATACTACCCAAACCCCAACAACACAAAACCAGAAATGCCAAACAAATTTACAAATTCTTCCATAGCTACAAATCTCATACACAACAATGGAAAAAAACAAAATTATAAAACCCTATCTCAGTTATCCAAGTCAGGGACACCCCAAAATATGGAATTCCAAATCAACAGCAATTCCTCTCAATGAGAAATTTTTCGCTCCTCCTTCACCCAGAAATTCTTCTTCAGCAATATCCAACTCAAATTCTTCTTCTCTGCTCAAGAGAGAAAAAACCAAACCCACACATGCACCCAACAAAGAATAAAATTCCCAATAAAACTATTTTCTCAATCCCCACCTTCAACTTCCCAAATGGAAGTTTAAAAGAATTAAATAAACACTTTAACTTCCTTAAATTCAAAACTCAACCAAAATAAAATAACTAAATGAATAAAAACTCATTTAAATCCCCCAACACCACCACAATAAGAAATCACCATAGTCCACATAAATAATTAAATTGAAATTACAAGATAATTACCACAATAACTCATGCCACGCAACGAATTACCTTTTTAACCCATTATAGGTTAGGCACCACTAATAAGCATCAAATGAAAATAGGTATCTTGAGAATGTCTCTGAACTAAAAGGATCTGGGCTATCCACCTGCAAAACTCAATTTCAAACATCAATATATCATGAAAGAGATAGCTGAAGCAATGTATAAATAAATATTAAACTTCTAAAAATTCTACGAATAAAAGGACAATTCATTAAATTTCATAATTAATAAAGACAATATTCATTTTTATGAAATTAAATACACAATCATATAAATCACATAATTAAAAGCATTTAATTAAATTAAATCATCTAATACTAACTATGATCCAAAATAATGTCCACACACACACACACACACATATCTAAATATCAATGTCCATGATCCTACGAAGACACTATAAACTATGTACACACAATACTTAATAAAATAAACCATAAACAAAGTATCTGAATAGTAGTCTCAATAGTAGGGCCAACTAGGTCTCACAATATATAGCAACGAAAGAAGAGATATAAGCTTCTTGATGAAATTGTCTATTGATTGCAATGATTTTCAATATAGGGAAGTTATTTTCCATTGGATGATGTCAAAGGAGCTGAGCTTAACAGGCACATACTTTCCAAATAAAAAGCAGTGAAATTTATTGTCTAACAAACTGCTTAGTTTTGTGTGTATAAAAATATTGTTTCATTCATCAATATAGTAAACTTACTTTGGAATTACCTCTTGATTTTGTTTGTTGATGATACTACATGATTGTTCTTGATTTACTCTAAATAGTATTTATGGTTTATAACCAAAATTGTTCAGTGCTTAACAATTATTGGTTTTCTATCTAAAAACTCTATATTATACAAATTTTTTAATATAGTCAACGGCATAGGAGGGAAAAACAAATGCATTGTTAGAAATTTTTTTGAAGAAGAATATATTAATTAGGATTCTAGAAAAAATACAAAAGGATATACAAACTTCAACAACTATCACTAAAATCCATAGGACAAAATTCTAAGGAGGTTTACCACAATCCCACCATCTCCAAGAATCAAAGGAAAATGAAAAAACTATAAAAACACATAAAACCAAGGATAAACAAACTAGAACTAGTCAACCCAAATCATTCTAAAGGAGCTTTAGAAACTGTGAAGAATGAGCAGAAGACAAGGATCCCCAATCCATGACATTCCAGTTACAATGAACATTGGATGCCCATTTAACCAAACAATCAACAACAATATTCCACTCTCTAGGAATATGAATAAAAGAGATGGAATCAAAATTTTATGACAAGCAAAGAATCTACTCCACATAAGAAGCCAACCTCCAAGAAGACTCAAGAAACTTTCCATTATTCAAAAGAAAAACCAAAACTATGGAATCCATCTCATAGATTATCTTCTTCCAACCTAGCTCACATGCTTTCTCTAAAGCCACAAAGATAGCTTGAGCCTCCATCTTCAATTATTAACACCAAACCCCGTAGTAGAAGAAAAAAAAAAGTGAATCAAACTAGCACTATCTCTCTCAACTCCACCAATCCTAGCTGCACTCAAATTGCCCTGAGAAGAACCATTACTAATTTTTAAAAAGCCCAATGGTGGAGGTAAGAATTTACCTACTCTATTCACCTTATTGGAATATTTGATTGTAGACCCAAGATGAGTAGAGCCAATCAAATGCCCAATTTCTTTAAAATCAAAATATTAGAAGTAGTTAGGACTTCATCCATAGAGCACTTGGCCACCAAAGTTTCTTTTAGAGAGTCTAACATCTTCTGCCAAACATACTAATAAGACTCTGATAGCCTTGGAGGATCTGATGATTTCTTTCCAACCAAATTTTCAAATTTCTTAGTGTCGAATCTATTTTGTGTTGCAGGAACTTGTGTGTTTTCACATTCCTAATATCTATTTCACACACACTAGTTTACTAGTCTATGTAGACCTTATTTCTAGCATTCATAGATTATTGTTGTTGTTATTGTTGGTGTGAACACATAATTCACACATGTTAAGTTGACTTAGTGAGTCTTCTAGATGTCTAGGTGTTTCTAGTTGTGTGTTGAGTTGTTGATAGTTGGAGTGAGTTGTCTTATCCTCCACATGTGCAATTAGTTATCATCCTCTAATTGGCACATGTAGTAGGAATATCTCCACCTTTCACTCCACCCTTCTAGGTCTCACCTTGCCTTTATAAGCAAGGCTCTCTCATTGTATTTCATATGACAGTCTAATATAGTTGTTCCATTGTTTTAGCATCTTCTCTTGTCATCTTTGTGTGGAAGGTTGTCTTGATTGTAGGTGATCCTAACTTGTTGAGTCACATTGCTTCTTACATGGTATCATAGCCTAATCTGTAATTCCCTTCCCTCATTGGAGAGGTTCTTCTCAGAGTTGTGTTTTTGGGAGCATCCTTGAGCGAAATGGACATCATTGTTGCAATTAGGAGGCCCAAATCTATATAGATCGGCTGTCCAAACGCCGAAATCAGATAAGTTAAAAAAAAAAGGGCAAACTTTTTTTGCCTCTGCCCCTTCATGACAGGGAATATTCCCTATGCAAAAGGAATCTTCCGTGTCAGATTTATGCTAGTACCTGCGTTAGCATACTGCATCATCGTCAGATCTAGGCATACTTCATCAGGTATTCCTTTATTATTAGCTTGTTTCTTTTTTGAAGGGTATTCCTTTATTGGTATTTTTTGTTTTTTGGCCTGTGTATTTATCACGGTTGGCAAAAAATCTCGGCGGACATTTCAATTCCTCCTGCCACCTGTAGGTTGTACCTGCAATTCGCAGACCTTTTAACAATGGTTAATAGTCAACGGTGGTCGATAGTCTTAGATCACCAGCGGCTTGAGCTTAGATCTCTCCAGTGGTTGCTTCATTGACAGTCGACTTTCTTGCCTTTGTGGGCAACAGATCTTCTCTGCCAGAAATTAAAATTTCATCCGCAGTCTTCACAATTCTCAAGAGCATTGATTTGTATTCGATGTTTACACCATTCTTCAGCGATCGGGATCTTGGCTATATGGTTATCTATGGCATTTTTTGTTATCATTGTTGGCATTCATAACTCTCCATGTCGGTGGTCTCCATACAAAGCTTTGGCAATCCGCACATTTCATATATATATATATCCTACAACATTTTTTCCATCAGTGGTTAATATAATAATCAGCGGTCTAAAATGAGTGGTCGCAGTTTTCAAACGGTGTATTCCTGGCAGCCAGGCAGCGGATGTGACAGTCGGCTTACACTTCCCGACTAGAAGTCTTCGGCATAGGTGATTTTTCCTACAGCCTTTGATCCGCCCACAACGGTTTATTCGGCGTCCATGATTGCAGTCTTCATACTAAATTCCCTGCTCATTGAAGCCGTCCTTTGCACCCGGTGACTTTAGATCCACCCTCAGGGGCCAAGCTTCTTTCCATCGACAGATCTATATAGTCTTCCTGTCATCATTTCCACGGGAGTTTATTACCACATTTTTCCCAGCCAGCATTTTTATCCATTCGGCGTTTTGTGTTCCTGCAAGCGGGTTCCTAACAAGCCTTATACTCCGGTGGATCTCACATTGTCTTCACACTGGTGATCTATTCCAGTCGGTGGTTGTTGCCTATATTTGGTCGACCCTGTTGTTGGCATCCACTGGCGACATCTCAAACTTTCATCGGCATTCAGCGGTCTCCAATATTGATATGGCAGCTTGCAGTTCTTAAATCAACATCAACAATATAGTCAGTTTATGATCTTCATTCGACATTTTTCCTATTGATGGTTTTTTGGTTTGGCTCTGTTGACGACATCTTCGTGGGCCGTTTATGCAGTGTAAAGTGGTGGTCAACAAAAATTTAAAGACTACCATCGCAAGCATTCCGACGTGAGTGATTTAATATCTACAATTAGATACCATCATTCCTAGCCCGTGAGTGGTTTTCAATTAACCAAGGCGGTTTCGCCTATTTTCTGTGGTTTTGCAAGGTTAGACGGAGGTTTTCTGATAAATAGTGGTGGTTTCGACATTGAGATCGACAGTTTTGTGCCCTAATAGGTGGTTTTCCAATAGACAAGCGATTTTGTGACCAAAACATTGCTTTTTCCCCTCAAACCGGCATTTTTTTGCCTCAGTGGTGGTTTTCACTCAGATTGGTGGTTTTCTATCAACTGTGGCATATTCCGGCAAATAGGGAGAATATTCTGTCAGGGGGGTCTGTTTTGCCCCTCAAAGTCCTAAAGGAGGGCTTTTTTCTTTTTTGCACAAATTTTTCCCACAGTAAAGCTGACAGAGAGCACTTCGCAATGGTATTAGTCATTTTCACAGATTTTTCTGTTTGATAGCATTTATTGTAGGTCGAAGACAAATCTCCTTTTTGGCTCCCGAGCTCATAACTTTTTGCCACAATCTCCAATTTTCACGATTCAAGCAGCATTGGAAAGGTATTCAGAAGTTCTACACAGCCATCCATGCACTTTTCTCAGATTTTGCACCCAGGTTAATTGTATTTCATTTGTCAAATTTTTGGCATCTGAGTGATAACTTTGACATTTTGAAACTTGAGGAGGTGAAATTTGTTTTGAGAGGATTTGTCTGCGGTAATACATCATTGTGAGTGACTGTAATCTCACTTGGATCTCTTTTTTAAGAGATTTTGTAGTTTTTCCCCATCTTGGTCCTTTGAGGACAATTGTAAAACACACTAAGTATAAAGTGCCACAACAAATTGGGGGGGGGGGGGCTCTCTTACATAGTAAAGGGGTGTTGTTGTGTTGTTGTCTTGCTTTTTCATCATAGATGTGCCTCAATTTCCACTTTTAACTCCATATAATTATCTTGAATGGAAGAAAAACATGGAGTTTGTGTTGTATAAACAAAAGTTACATAGAATAACTTTAGGCACAGATCCTGAACCCACAGGTGCTACTAAGAGAAGAAAATGGTTAGACAGAAGAGATGAGGCTTTTGGCACACTTTGTCTTGCTATTTCTCCAGATTTGAGATTTCATGTTGAGTCTTGTACAACACCAAATGAGATATGGACAACACTAGACAATCTATTTGGCAAGCAAGATAAAATAAGAAGGTTCAAATTGGAAAATGAGCTAATTGCACTTAATCCTCAAGACTTTGATCAAAATGAAGACTTCTTCACCAACTTTAAGTCTCTCAGGTTGCCAATAAAACAAAGTGGTCTTGAGAAAGAAGATGAACAATTGATTCTATCTATTCTTGCAAAATTGGGTCCTGCATATTCAGTTTATGTTTCTACCTTTTATGTTACAATGGATGCCTTTGGTACTAAGTTTACCATGCCTTCACTTGAGGAGTTTGCTACACAACTCACAAGAGAACAAGCCAAGCTACTACACATGGGCATATTGAAGTCACCTAGAAAACAGGCTCTAGTTGCAACACAAAGCACAAAAGATCCTAAGGCTTCGCATAATAAGGGAAAGAAACAGAAGGATTCAAAGTCTAATGAGCAAGAGAAAGAATCAAAGAAAACCCCCAACTCTTCTTCCAAAGAGGAGTCCAATACGAAGAAGAAGCCAAAATGTTCTTATTGTAAGAAATTGGGTCACGATGAGACTAAATGTTATGAGAAAAAGTTTGAGGAGATGTCACAACTTCTTCAAAAATATAACATTGAGTATTCTCCATCAACAATAGTTCAACCCAAGTCTTCTTCTTCGCCACCATCTACATCTATAGGGACAACAAGATTTGCAAATGGATCATACAAAGGAAAAGGAAAAGCATTCTTTGCATCAACAAGTCTACAGTCAGAGAGATGGCTTCTTGATTCTGGAGCTTCTCATCATATGGCATCTTCATAGGGGATGTTCTCTTCATTTCAGTCATGTACCTCACCACCTATTTTGATGGATAACAATACATACATGCATGCAAGTGGTAAAGGAATAATTGATGTTGGTGACTCGTGTACATTCAACAATGTGTTGTGTGTACCTTCCTTGACAACCAATATCCTTTCCATCTACCAGATTACTCATTATGGTGCAGGGAAGACAGTTGAGTTCACTCCTAATTCTATGATCATTCAGGACTTGGAGAGCAGAGATATCATTACTGTTGGGATGGTTGATCATGCATCTCGACTTTATACCTTCTCCCATTTTGTTTCTGACGATGATGTAGATCCATTGGTTGATATTCACACTCATGCATCAAGTGTGAATCATGCTTCTAAGGAGAAGTTTGGTCACTTGAACCTTGGTGTTCTTGCATCTACTTCAGTTCCTTAAACTAGTTTTGAGCTTCCTCCTTCTCCTGCTTCTTCAGAGATCGGCATTGACATAGTTTCATCCACTTCAGTTGAGCAGGATATTCTTTGTCTTCCAGATATAGGTTTGTGGGATGAGTACTTGATAGGTATTGTAGACTTGTTTTGTGAGTCCTATCTTGATGACTTAGAGGACATCATTGATGAAATTCATCTCCTCCTTGAAGGAGTTGATTCTTCTACTTCAGATGAGCATGCACCATCTTCTCCTCTTCACTTGTCACAGTCTGGCACTGAGTTGGAGAATCTTGAGCATCATTCAGAGGATTCTTTGTCTTTGGAGATTGATGATCTTGAGTTTTTATCTTGTCTTGGATTGTCGCATGTAGCACCTGATCATGTGACATCTTTTGGTTATGACATGTGACCACTTGAGAAGTTTTCAGAGACATCATACATCATGAGGCTTTTTCCCTCATACCTTGAGATGGAGTTTCTTCGACATCAGCCTTTGGACTTGTTTCATCAGCCTTTGGACTTGTTTCTTCCTAAGGGGAAGAATGTTGTTTGTAGGCCTTGGATTCTCTTTAGTATTCTTCTTCAAGCGTTCACCATCGACACAGGAGCTACTTCATTGTGGGGGGGACCTATAGTCTCACACTTGCTCTTCTATGGGGGGGTACTTGATTGTATATATGTGTTGGATGTATTCCTTGGGGGGTCTTGAGTCCTCCTTCCATCACATCCTTCATTATTTTCTGCATTCTCACTTTTGGAGAGGAGTTTTGTCCCATGTCGTTTTCTCCTTTTCTCCACTTGAGATTTGTTGTACATGGGTACCTAACATGGCCTAGTAGCCAGGACCCATCCATCCTTGCATCATTGTTTTAGTCAACTACTCCCTAAGTTGTACTTAAGGGGGGGTGTTGGTGTGAACACATAATTCACACATGTTAAGTTGACTTAGTGAGTCTTCTAGATGTCTAGGTGTTTCTAGTTGTGTGTTGAGTTGTTGATAGTTGGAGTGAGTTGTCTTATCCTCCACATGTCCAATTAGTTATCATCCTCTAATTGGCACATGTTGTAGGAATATCTCCACCTTTCACTCCACCCTTCTAGCTCTCACCTTACCTTTATAAGCAAGGCTCTCTCATTGTATTTCATATGACAGTCTAATACAGTTGCTCCATTGTTTTAGCATCTTCTCTTATCATCTTTGTGTGGAAGGTTGTCTTGATTGCAGGTGATCCTGGCTTGCTGAGTCACATTGACTCTTACAATTATTCTTATTTTATGGACACACGTAGGGCAATAGCACACACAATTTCTCTTTTACATCATTAGCTATTTATGGAGGTTGAAAGTCCAATACGAGGGCTTGACCATTCTTGGCAAGCTCCTATACAACCTGGTGAGAACTTTTTCTACACCATTTCAAAACTTCATATTGGTTAGTCTACAGGACTCAGGGGAGATCTAGTGGCAGATTGTTTCAATATAGTTTCAACATGATAATGGTGCATCGCATTCAACACAGTGGCACGGTTTGTCCTTAAAAGTGGTCCAGGGTGGAATGTCAAGCAATGGAGTCCTTATCAAGCATAGGCAAAGTTCAATTTTTTTTTGAGATCCCTTCATCGTCTTATAGGTGCAAAGGCATTCAAATAGAATAAGATGAAGCCACGAATCCAATATAAGGCACTCAGCATATGTATCAAATGCCATGACTTATTCAAATACACTGCCTTAGTGTATGAGACAAAGGTGCAACATGAAGAATTATTTAGCCTGTTAAATAATGAAGGTTTGACCTCATTGAGGAGGCACATCTTCGATCTACACCCAAGCAATATTTCTAAGTTGAAGATACATTAAAAAGTGTGGCACAGTCTTAATGTCATGGCACCCGAGCACAAAATCAAAGACAAAGACTTAAGCACGAGAGTCGGCTTCCTAAAAATCTAGAGGTCACTTCAGGGGTCAATCCCACGTCTCTAAAGTTTTCCATGTTGTTGCTAGATTAGACCCACAAATTTATGCTTCAACAATTTTTGGCATGCCCAGTGGGACTAGATTTGAAGACTTGAGTGTTTGTTTTCACTAAATCTTTGCCCTGTATTTTGTGGTTTTGATGGAAAATCACATAAATATCTACTCATAGGAGCATGAATCTTCCATCTGGCGACTCTACTAAGGGTTCTTTCTCAGATCTTTGCTTCTACTGACCATGGTAGCCCCTGGTATATATATGCATTTGAATATTCAAAGAGATGTACCTTTTGTGACTTGGGATTCAAGTCCTCTTGTTCTTCAGCAACAAGGTCAAGTTCCTGGCACAGCTTGGAAGGCACTACCTCACTTTCTTGGAGATGGCTCTATTTTCTCTGAAGATCACATTCAAGATGTTGCAAGTTTATGTGATGTTCACAATGTCACAACTGAGAATCATGCCCTTCTGTTGTTGGCATCCTCCCTTAAAGGAAAAGCAAGGGAATGGTACAGAGGATCATAGCCTGGTTCAATCACTGGATGGGATCAGCTAGGAGGGCTCATCTACAATTAGTTCAGAGAGAGGACAGATGTCAGCACCCTCACCTAGAATCTTATTACCATTAAGAGGCATCCTATGGATCCCATACATGATTTCAATTCAAGATTTGACAAGGTATGGAATTTTTTTTTTGTTGACATGAGGCCTCCTCTAGTTTTTGCATTCTTGTATTATTTAAAGGCTTTAGACCCTAAAATATCTATGATGATCCAAGCCCTAGGAGGTGAAAATCTTCCTCAGTCATATGATCTTGCCATTAGGGCTGAAAACAACCTCATTGAGGCTAGTAAACTATCTCCTCTACCCTTAAAACAACTGATGCCTCATGCAATTAACCTATCTTAAGTTCTTTCTTGTAGTCAAATGCTTGTAGATTTTAATCCACCCATCCTCCCTACTGATTTGTCAAATCATGAGGAGATGAGTGTGGTCAAAGAACTTATAAAACCCCTCTCTTATGAGATCAATGAGCTCAAATATCAAGCCATGTATAATGCTGATCCAATTTTCATGCCTCCAAGTCTGTGTGAACAACAACATGAATATAGTCAGAGAATGTTGTATTATCTTGATAATTATGCATTACAAACTTCTATAGTTGCTAGTCATTCCATAGAAGATTCAGATTAGGTGTTTTATCATTTTGACATTAAAGAAGATTCAAGTCTCAATGATCAAAATGCAAGAAGAGAGGTGGCCCCTGTCTATTCAGTATGTCCCTATGATCTTGAGCATCAAGCACAAGTGGTAACATGTAATTCAGGGATGCAGTCAAGTGATGAGGAAGATTCGGAAGTTGATTATAAAGTGACACTTCTAGAAGCTGAAAAGTACTGGGTCTATAGTGATGCTGCATTTGTATCTCATTTTCAGGAGGTTGTAAATGATATTATACCAGAATCTACAAAGGGTGATTGTCTTTATTTTAGTCATGAGATTTCTCCATTTGTAAACCTAGAGTGTTTTTATTTCTATCATTTTGGAGAAGATAGCACATATATACAACATGAGGGAAAGCTAAATGAAGAATTGTTCTCACTTTTTCAACAAGGATACTAGCTTCTTGATGCAGAAGATCCTACAATTCAGCAAGTGCATGTCGTAAAGCCTGTTGAAGGTGATCATGGAGAAAGTTCTGAAATAGAAGATGATGCAAGATCTGATTTATTTTCTATTTTTGAAAATGGGTACTCCCTTCTTCTGAATGAGGACCCATAGATGCGAGGAAAGATTCAGAATGATGAGGTCCAAAGAGACATTTACAAAAATAAAGAGTTGCATATTGAGTCACATCCTACTCCTTTCTTCTTTCATGAAGGAATCCCAATAAGATTTAAGGTTATAATGGGTAGTTTAATCACCTGTCACCTTAATTTTGACGCTATTATGAGTCATCATTTTGTTGAAGAGTCTACAAAAAAGGTCACTAATGAGGTTTTGTCAGCTGAAGTTTTCAAATATGAATAGAGGAATGAGCTTCAATGCTTTATTCTCCCTTCCCACCCTCTACTGAAGTAAGATCAGCATGCAGGTCAGCATGACTAGTGTTTTGAAGCAAAGAAAGACTGTCCGGAGTGTAGAGAAGTAAAAAGGTACAAAATATTGTTATATTTCTTCATACAGTTTGTTTGGTTCATTTTCAATTTGATGTGGATTCAGTGGAGAAACATTATTAGATATGGTAGTTACTTTGCCACTCCTATGAATGGGCATATTCCCCTGTGTTTCAGTTTTTGGTAATTTAGATTCAGTATTCAGAATAAGCTACCACAGTAGCATTAAATTTTAGTTCAGTTTGTTTCTTTCAATAATGTTAGTTGCTGCAACAAAGTTCATATGGTTCAGCTCTGTGTCAATTTCAAAGGTTTGAATGATTAGTTATGGTTTCAGATCTGGAATGTATTTAGTTTAGCATAAGTTTTAGCTTCATCTTTAGGGCATGTTGCAACAGTTTACTTGCATGGTTGTTGGCTACATATGTATCTTCAAGAAATGGTGTTTTCTGTGTTCAATATTGACTCTATTTGCCCAATAGACAAGGCTTGGTTTCTATGAAACTGGAGATTGTAGAATTCGCAATGGGCAGGCCCATTTTCCCAGTCAGTCACCAGAATTGGTGAGAACTTTTTCTACACCATTTCAAAACTTCATATTGGTTAGTCTGCAGGACTCAGGGGAGATCTAGTGGCAGATTATTTCAATATAGTTTCAACATGATAATGGTGCATTGCATTCAACACAATGGCACGGTTTGTCCTTAAAAGTGGTCTAGGGTGGAATGTCAAGCAATGGAGTCCTTATAGAGCATAGGCAAAATTCAATTTTTTTGAGATCCCTTCATCGTCTTATAGGTGCGAAGGCATTCAAATAGAATAAGATGAAGCCGCAACTTCAATATAAGGCACTCAGCATAGGTATCAAATGCTACAACATGTTCAAATACACTACCTTAGTGTGTGAGACAAAGGCACAACATGAAGAATTACTCAGCCTATTAAATAATGAAGGTTTAGCCTCATTGAGGAGGCACATCTTTGATCTACACCCAAGCAATATTTCTAAGTTGAAGATACATTAAAAAGAATGGCAGGGTCTTAATGTCATGGCACCCAAACACAAAATCATAGACAAAGCCTTAAGCACGAGAGCCGGCTTCCTTAAAATCTGGAGGTCACTTTAGGGGTCAATCCCATGTCTCTGCAGTTTCCCATGTTGTGGCTGGATTAGACCCACAAATTTATGCTTCAACACAACCCCAACCATTTTTCTTCTCCTACACCTATAGATTTATCATTGTGAAGATATTCAACCACATGAGGGTTTGACAATATCTTCTTTTCTTTGTCATTTACATTTCTTTCCTTTGAAATACATAGCATAAATCTTTCTATTGGATTTATCTTGTCACTCAGAAATATAATTGGTTGTTCTTGTTTCATTTTTATGTAGATTGGACATGATTTTTTAGAATAAAAGTGAGTTTTTGTCACTCCCATCGTATGGATTACAATGCAACAAGAAGGCATCCATGTGATGCATTGGTGTCCTCAACAAAGGCTTCTAGATTCTACTTTTAGGTTCCTCTCTATCTAGCATTTACATTTTTTACTCGATTTGATAAATCTGTGTTTTGTAAATTTGTAAATCGATAATTTTTGGTTTTTCATTGTGTTATAACTTGTTAAAAAAATTCTCAAGGCTAAAACACACTAGGTTTAATTAGATTGATTCACTCACTCTATTTGAGTAGTAGCAAGTTAGTTTCTTTCCTTAAAGAGCTAGTTGTTCTTAGTATAATGCCACTAGAAACACTTAACAAACATAACTAGACCATTTTTGTGAATCACTTTTCATACACTATGCTTAGTCCTTCTCATGTTTTCTCTCTTTTGGGGAGGAGTTTCTTCTTACAAATTTTCTCCATTTCTCCATTTGTGAGAGATCTTTTGTGCATGGGTACCTCATGTTAGATTTAGGGCACACAACTGAGAGGGCGGGGTGAATCAGTTGTGCAAAACTTTCTTCCACTTAAACACTTATCTTTACTTTTCAATTCAGCAGCATAATAATAAATTAATCATGAAAAACATAATGCAATGAATCAAGAGCAGAAACACATCAACACATGAGACACCAAGATTTTGATGTGGAAAACCCGGTTAAGGGAAAAACCACGGGGTGATTAACCCAAAATGTATTCTCTGTTAGAAGAATAGAAAGAATAAATGGCACATTCCAATTAGGGCTCACTGCCTGAGCACACTACTCACAAGAGGCTCACTGCCTACAAGAGACACACTGTCTACAAAGAAATAAGTATCACATACATGAATTAGAAAATAGCATCTTCACCATGCTTGAGTCAGTTCCATTTAAGTCCAATACTTTTGCTCTACCTTTCACTCTCCTCTTCTCTACCACACACTCATCTTCACATGGAAAACTTTGAAATGACTTCACAATCCCTTCTTTATACAAGACATCAACTTAGGAATGATCATCTAAGTCGGCAAACATCAACAAGAACATCCGCAGGATGTGTAACTCATCTGGTCGGCCAGTCTCAAGAAGAACACCATCATCTGGAAGTTATTCTTCAATTGCGAGCTCCAACTTCAATGTGGACCACCAACATGAACTGGACATACTCCAAAGACTTCCACAAGCTTGCATGAATTACCACAAACATTCGCACTTCATCTGCTTACTGAATTCCATTTCTCCTACATTTGGAACCTCAAGAACACATACTGTCATTACTGTCACAAGGGACTAGATGCTTGCAGACCTTCAAACCATGAACAAATCAAGTTGACACACCACAGAAACTTCCCCAACACTTCCTCAAATCTGTAGAACATGAAAATGCATTTCCAGATCTCACCGGACCTTTCTGTAACACTCTGTCACCTCTGAACACCTACCGGAACTGGTTTTACTTAAGCAGCCACAACTTCTTCAGATCTTCATGCGGACCTCTAAAATCTCTACTGGACCACCTCAAGACACATATCTACAAACCCTTTAATCCACATTCTCTGATCTTCTTCCTATCTTGGACTATTGCCTTACTGTCATCACTGTTCCTGATTAAAGCTAATTTTTTCAATATCCTCAGCACACAGCTCATCCAATTCTTATCATTAATGCAACAGGAGTATGTTGACATCAATGACAACACCGGTTAGGCCCATACTTGCAACACCTCATCATGCCTTGTTTTTGGGAGCCATCTTTATGTCTTTTGCTATTTTTTTGTTCCTCCCTAAGTTGCACTTAGGGGGGTTGGTGTGAATGAGGTACATTACCCAACCAATTCCTTTTTAGGTCATTTTCACACATAATTAAGTTTATTTAGGGAATTTATTTTTTGTGTCTCAAGTTTATGGTTATTCTATGTTGTCCTATGTCTCACCCTTTATATATACAATAGTTATCTTGTATATTATTAATCTTGTATGCATTGTCCCATTCTTGGCATATAGCATTTTTCATTGCTTCTCTCCTGTGGACATTTTTTGGTATTACAGAGTGTTTCTGGTGACTTCAACAATTCTTAAATGTAAAATGCTAAATGCTTATCTCAAGGTGTTTTATTATGCAAGTTTACAAATAATGATCAAATTCCTAAAGCATCAACCATAAGAGTGGGAATTTAGCATTTGAAATAGGGGGACAACACATAAATGTAGATTAATTCAAGGGATAAATTGCATTTGCAGTTTAGTCTAGAGGAGGGTAAGATGCTGAAGGATTTAAAAAAATCCTATTCAATGGAAAGGATAAATTTATTCAGAGTGGTTAATATAAAGTTAGGATCAACTTACACAGAAAAGACAAATTAAACTTGTACAACACTATATTTCTAAAAATATATCAATGAAAAATAAAATAAAAATCTAGTATTACTTTTATTCTTACAATTAACTTTATTTAAAAATTATATTATAACTAAAACTAATTTAACTTAACCTTGACAAACTTTTATAAAGAAAACATTCTATTAAATTTAATTTCTTTTAACTTTCTTTAAATTTATAAAATTTTACAATATTAAAAATAATACTATTTTCTACAAGGTTCTTATAATAATAGTAGGGTAAGAAGCATCTCATGTCATGAAAATGTAAAGACACCAAAATTTTAAAATAACTTATAATAATAATAGGGGAGAAGCATCTCATGTCATGAAAATGTAAAGATACCAAAATTTTAAAATAACTCTAAAGTAAATAAAATGTATAGTAAATATCTATACTTAATATCTTTCGACATCTTTTTAAAAAAATATATACTTTAGATATCTATAGTAAATATCTTTCTGCATCCCCCCATTAATGGGAGTAAGGGTGTTGAGGCTCGAAGGAGAAGATTGGAGGCTAGATGGACACCATCGACTGAAGGATGGGTAAAGATGAATTTTGATGGAGCCTCCAAGGGAAACCCTGGAGCCTCCAAGATAGGGTGTATAGTGAGAAATTGGAAGGGAGCAGTGATTGGGAAAGCAGCAAAAAAACTTGCCTTCATCTCTAACAATGAAGTGGAACTCCAAGCCTTATTACTAGGCCTACAGATGTGTCCAAACTTCAATTAGAAAAAGATGATGATAGAACGAGACTCACAGATAATTGCTAATGCAATTAGGAACAAAAGAATTCTAAGTTGGAAACTTCGAGTGATTGCTATTAGAGGCTTTGGGGATCATCGACAAATTAGAAGGGGTTGTGGTTAACCACATATACTACGAGCCAAATGGAGATGTGAACAAATTAGCTAACCAAGAATAAGATTCTAGTGAAAACTTATACTGGGAGGTGTTGATCCATTATGAAACTTTATGATTGAGAGGATGCCAAAGCAATAGGAAGAGGTTGGCAAAGTGTGCGAAGGGAGATGGAATCAAGGGACTGTAATCATTTTCTAGAATGGATAAAAATTTTAATTACTGCTCTTCGCATTGCATTTCATTCACAGACAAGCTTAATAGAGAAAATGGACACCCCAATAGGCTGTTAAGTAGGAAGAGGCAAATGCCATTCTTAGGGGAGATCACGGAGAATAGGTTGAGCAAGGTGTTCAAACCAAAATGTGGCATAGTGCTATATGTGATAGAATGGGTCTTAGGAGAGGAATTCATGCTCATTGAAAATTGCTATAGAGTGAACAACGACCTTGCCTCAATGTTCTTGGCAGTATTATTAGACTTGGGGGAGGAGAAGAATGCAATCAAGGTGTTAATGGAGACTTTCATGGAGGCAGGTTTGTGACAGGGATTCGGTGAACCGTTGGGAATCACAAGGATCGGGATGGGCATCCTTCTGCCAGAAGACTTTTATAGAATTAACAGTGAAGGAGAACTAGTGTCTTGGTTTCTGTTCGTTACTGATACCAAAGTGGAAAAGATTGCAACAAGGAGGAGGAAGGCGGCTTGAGGAGTCTAGTTCCTAAAAAAATTGGCAGGCTTGGATGCGGAGGACAATGGGCTCTAGGAAATCCTTAATAGCTTCTATGTAGGGGATCACAATCCATAATAGACAAGCTAGGTACTTTTGTCACAGGGATTTTGTTTTAGCCTTGGTAGCAACATGTATAGGTGAAAAGTATAGTTAATAGTATAACATATAGAAAGATAATTTTCACAGGGATTTTGTTTTATACCCTGTTTGGTTCATGCTCAAGCCTATAAGTTGAGCAATATTGTAAAAAAACTTTGTTTCTTTTGGTTGAATTTAATATAAAGGGAGCAATCCCATAACTACAGTTTGCATATCAAAAAAAAATCTTTCAACATCTTTTAAATAAATATACTTTAGATATCTATACTAATAAAACTCATATACACTAATAAAAAGAATGAATGCCCCTTTAAAAGTCCCGAAATTAAATGGATCTTTAACTTACTTTTTAAGTTACTTTGTAATGAGACAAATCTCACTAATATTCTTTCTAAAGTAACCCACGATACCATGTCAGTCCCTCAATACGACGATGGTGTCGAAGTCCCATCGACGTAACAAAAGTGGGCAAAATAAACAAAAGTCACATTCACCATAACATACGTCCTTGACTTCAAAAGGCCTAGCTATTTCAGCTTTTTCTACGAAGCTCCCCAACTGAAAAGAATCAAAATCACATCAGAAGTGACACCTATAGAAAATTGAGAAAAACTTTAATTAGCCTAGAATTGTCTTATTAGTATAGTCAAGACAGGATGCCGGAGCCGTTACTCACACGGATTCCTGTGGAACACTTTAGTTTGACAATTTGAGACTACTTTCCCCCTCCCTCTATACTTCAAACAAGCATTCTTGCTATTTTTAGCTGCAGTATTACAATCTCAATTGAAGAAGAAGAAGAAACAATAATAGAATGTAGTCTATGTAGTGTATTCTGCTATTTTAAATGCAGTATACAATCTCAATTAGGGAAGAAGAAGAAACAACAATGGAGTGCAGTATGTGTGGCGACGTGGGCTTTCAAATCTATTTATTCCAATGCAGAAAATGTCTAATGCGTTTTCAGCATCAGTAAAATCACATTTACCCTCCTTATTGCTTTCAGTTTATTCAATTTTAGATAGACAAGTTTCATGTAGTGTATACTAATTTAGAAAAGAAATGCTGGTTCGGATTAGTGGAATTTATTGCTTCCATTTGGACAAATGCTATCAATTTTGATCATATGGGTTTTACTGTTTTGGTCAGATATTGCAGCAGAGCATATTATGAGAACGTATCAGTTGAGAGTATCAGTGAAGTGTGTGACTGGTGCTTCAGTATTCAAGAGGAGAATGCAGGCTCTGATGTTAAGCTTATGATCAGGGATTCTGTCAAAAGAATGAGAAGTTGTGTTGGGTTTGGAGAGTGCACAAGCATGACCCACAATAGCAAAGGCAAGAGAAATTTGAGAAAAACGTGTGCTGGCATTAATGGACAGATACCCAAAGAGCTGAAGAAGCAGAGGAATCCTGAGTTCATATACAGCACAGATACCCAGAGAAGAGTTAGGAAAAGATATAAGCTTCTTGATGAAATTGTCTGTTGATTGCAACGATTTTCAACGTAGGGAAGCTATTTTCCATTGGATGACGTCGAAGGAGCTGAGCTTAAGAGGCACATACTTTCCAAATAAAAAGTGGTGAAAGTTATTGTCTAACAATCTCTTTAGTTTTGCCTGTATGAAAATCCTTTGGGACTGACTGTTTGGTTCATGAAAATAGCAAGCTTACTTTGGAATTACCTCTTGATGTTGTTTGATGATGATACTGTGTGAATATTCAATTTACTCTAAACAGTAGTTGTGGTTTACTATTATACATGCTCTATAGAGAGCTCTTTGTATCTACTTTTGGCAAAGGGAAGAAGAAGTTGAGTATCTGCCACTTCCAAATGGTTTTTCCCACACTGGTTTCCAGGTTAGAATATTGTGTTAATCTTATTTATTGTTTGATGTTTCTTCTTGTTTCATTTGTTTAATTTCCACCAACCAAGAACACTAATTCCACCACTTTACACATTCAATACTTTGTCAATTCGAAGTTAATTCAATAGGACAACATAGACATCTGTAAACTCTAGTAAGAGTTGAATCTGGAAGATTACATATCATATTTGCTTACTCGTATTGAAAGATAATAATGATTTTTCAATTCTTTCCCCAAAGTCACCACTGCAAAAATGATATCACAGAAGTTTTTCCTGGCCAACTTCTCAAGATTGTAACTCCCTCAATACTGCTCAAACTTGGTATTGTGAACATTTGTGGAAACCCCTCAAAGATTACAATCTTAATGTACAAGAATGATTTCAATTCAAATTGCCGTTCTTGAACCCCCTTTCTATATGTGTTAATAAAATAATAGAGATAATGGTAGGAATCCACACAAATGTGAGCAAGATAAGAATACAGTAGATCCAAAATGTCGATGAAGGCAAACAGTAAATAAATTCAATAACTTAAAATAAAAGGGCAGAGTTATTTGAAGAGAGCAATTTTGAGATACAAAGAACCAAGCAACAAAATTGCATAAGTGATGTTTGAGAATGAAAACTGTACCCACTATATATAGTTATATATAAAAGGCTTGGAAGGCAAGCTCATAATCCTTTAAGGGAGGGATAAAAATAGAAAATAGAGAAACTACTAAAAGACTAGTCAACATGATGCAAACCACATGTCAGCCACTCCTTAACTTGATCAAACATAATGACACACATAGAATTGGAGAATGCTTCTATGGTCAATATTGAGTTGATGGTTGCTCAGATTGGGCTAAACTTTTCATGATGGATGGTGGCAGTTAATTGTGCAAAGATCCACCATTTTTTTGCAGCTATTTGTCTTCTGGAGCTGCTTCTCTCAGATTGGTCTGTTGTCTTTAGTCAGAAAATAAAACATAAGGACATTACAAAGTAAAGCTAATTAATTCATTTCCAATTAAAAATAATTCTGAAAATGTGTCATGTCAAGGTTTAACATTAAACCATCAAATACGGTGTTGAAACTTTAGCTCTGCACAAACTAGCAGTAGTTGTGTATATAGGATCCTCAGAATGAAAGAAAGAATATCAATATCGACAAATGACCAAAACAGTTCAAGGGGGCTCAAAGTGCTGTCACCTATGATTAGGTTAGGAGTGCCCAAAGCATCTTGCAATAAAACTACGGAAAACTAAAGCACCAACGAAACGTAAATCCAAACATATTGAGGTTTTACAGGAGTAAATAGCAATGAGGAGTTCCATAAAAGGGTTAGGCCTGACAATTAGTGAGCATGTTGTTCTTATTTCTTGAAGTATCTTTATCATTAATCAATGCTAGACAAGTGGGCCATGCTACTTATAAGTTCCCTCGAGTGGAGCATACCAAATGTAGTGAGAGATGCAGTCAAGACCATTTTAATAATAAGTGATCAAGGAAAAAGAAATTATCTAAAGAGAACAAAATTCAACTAGAGGAAATGTAAGGAATAGAACCATACCTCTATTTTGCACCATCAAATTAGGTTAGATCGATGACTCATTCTTTAACTTGCTAGGGTAAGGAGAGAATGAGGAGATGTAGTCAAGGGTAGAGATCTAAATAAGTCTGACCGACCTTTCTTTGCAAAAAGACCGTAAAAATCTTGAGGGATTCCTTATGGGGTCTAAAATGTGAACATGAACTTATATGAAAAACATGATCAAGAGATGAATATTTATCTTGGGACTTTTGGAAAAATAGTTACACAAACTTAACCTAATCAAGTTAAAATTTGGATTTGATTTCAATGGGTATTCAAAGACTAATAACTTACTAATTTACAACAGTCCGAAAGGACCTTCAAAGACATTATATTACTAATCTAAAATCTAAATGAAAACCAAGAACATTATTTTCACTATGTTGAATTCCGTACTAACTAATAGAGGCACTAGACATAGGAACAATTGTTGATTTTTGTTGCATAATTTTGAAACAAGATTGCATCTACTTTCAAGGGAGAACTTTCATAGAACCTCCCCTTGTAAAACTAATATCTAATTGATCTACAATCTCTTAGTATCACAAAGTATCATATCTAGAACATAAACAACATATGCATGGGATCTAGCAACCCCTAGATGCAAAGACTAGCTGCAATCTATGACATAAAACTTCACCCTTGAGCTCCCAACATGCAAAAGTGCTCTTTAAGATGTTCTCATTCCTTCAATTTGTAAATAAATCTTTTGGAAGATAATCCAAATTCATTATTCACTCCTTTTAGAACTTGTCCAAGTATGATACCTAGCTTGAAGATTCTAGTCAACTAGTTAAGAATGTAACTCCCAAATGATTTTTTCTCCACATCTAGAACCATTCTTATAAGGTGGTCAAGGAATCAATTGAGATAGATTTAGCTCAAGATTAGCCGATGTAGGAGTAGAGACTATGACAACTAGATCGAGATGGCATTTGTGTAGAGAGGGACATGCTCAAGTGTGAGGTTGCATAATTTGACACATAGAGAGCCATGCCTACACCATCAAATGATGCATTCATTTATTATTTGAAGAGTCAACAAATAGTGCACATACAACCATATGAGAAAAATAAGCAGAGCTTAAAGTATAGTACATGAGGAGTTTGGTTAGCTACATGAGGTGACCATAATTTTATAGGAGAGATCTCAATCTTGGTCCTATTCTTTGATGACGACTTATGATATAGTGGTTAGAGTGATGTGGGAAGGGATCATTAGGAGTACCACCTAATGATAGACAGTCTTATTGTAGTTTTTCATGTTTATGGATTTGAATATTTGATGTATATAAACATTTTATCATCACAAGGCACATGATATTTATGATTCTATGTGTTTCAATCTTAGTTTTGCCTTATGTGTGCATGTTATAATCTATGTTGTGTATATTATCTAGGGTTCATATATATGTATGTGTGTATATAAAATGCATCATGAATAATTTCACACATATTATTTAATATAATCAATGAATCCTAATCATGAGATGAAGCCCTAGAAGGATAAATCAATTAGTGGCCCAAAAGGTGTCCCATAATCAATATCACATGTAGAAAAAGAACAAGAAACCTCAATGGGGTTATAATCAATTTTAATGTGAAGTTATTAAATCCGGGTGTGTGCAAGAAGTTGAGTCCACTTTTTGGCCAAAAAGTGGAAGTGCTTTCCTTGATTTTCAGAATTTGTCACATTTGACCTAAAAATTTGAAGCACTTAAAGGTGGAATCTTGAAAAAAGTCAATAAATATGAAATGTAGCATTCGGAGTCTAGTTTCCAAATATTTAATTTTTTTTAATACCTAGATGATAGAAATTGATTTTTAATAGGTGTTTCTAAAAACCACTATTTAAAAGTCATTTTTTTTTTTACTATACCATGCACGTGTACGTCATCCATATTTTGACCTAAATAATCATATTTTTCTAAATCCTTTTGGGAAAAGATTTGTAACTCAATGAAGCACGTTTTCCATTTTTTTTGTAATTTTTTATTGAATATTTTTTTTTTGTTAATTTTTTATTGGCCTTTTTTGGTGTTTTAAAAAATCATCTAAGTCACACATAAGATGACCTAAACTTATTATTTTTTGAATTTTTTTTTCAAATTGAAAAGAATTGTCTGAAGTACGTTTTCGTATTTTTTTTTACAAAAATTATTTTGATAAAAAGTTATTAAAATATTAAAAACCCTAATAATTCAAGTTTATGGACCTGTTTCATCAAAAATTAATTAAAAAATAGAAAAATAATACAATTGTAAAAAATATTACATATTTAGAATCTACACTGTCTCATCTATAATGGGTTTTAATTTCATCAAAAACTTTTGCAAAAAAGGCCTTCAGACATATGCTCAAAGTCACTATTTTGTTGTGACATTGACAGGACCTTCAACTTGCAAGTCAAACTAGGTCCAAAGCCAAGGGTCGGCTTCCCAATCTTTTTTTCCGACCCAAAACCCATAGCAAAAATTGAGTCAGAAATTCAAATTTTATGTAATGGTCCCCTTTCATAAAAGATTAATATTTTAACCTTTTATGAAACGGGATCCCATTTTTTGAAAACGAGATCCCGCTTTTGGGTCAGGATCCCAAAGCATAACGGGATCCCATTTCATAAAAAGTGGGATCCCATTTTTGTTTACCCGATTTCGGGTTTTTTTCTAAGTCTAAAACTTCCACCTTAAGTGGACTCATCTTTGTGCATTTACCCATCCTTTCCATTGTCATTCTTCTAACCACTAATTTATATCTTTAGGTTGGTAGCCTATTCAACAATGTCTTTTAGTCTCTTGTTTCTCAACAAATCATGTATGTTGTAGCAAAGCACCCAAGACATTTGCAAACCAAAAGAAACCTTCACAAAAGAGAGAAGCAACACAAAAGAGTCTATTTCACCAGAGATGAAAGTATATCAAAATGAGAGGATAAAATACATAGTGTACAATCCTTTTAAAGGCATGAAATATTTGACGGGTGGGAAAACTACCTGATACGGGAAAAACCACCCTACGGGAAAATAAATTATCCTTATGTTAAAAAATTAACACACTAACACCCCCCTTAAGTGCAAACTTAGGTAGAATTATTATGCAAAATTAAAATACAAATATGGGTCCCAGCTACACAACCATGTTAGGTACCCATTTACAATGCAAAAAAAGAAATCTCTCATAAATTGAGAAAAGGAGAAAAACCCCGTGGGAGAAAACTCCTCTCCAAAAAAGAGAAAAATAGAAAATACTGAAAAGCAAAAAGTGAAAGGAAGGAGGACTCCTCAAGACCCCCCAAGGACAACTTCCTTCACCCCTAACATCGATTGCAACAAGAGGTAGTGAGGAGATACCAAAGGTTTAGTGAAGATGTCTGCAACCTGCTGCTCTGTAGGCAAATACTCCAAACTGAGAACACCCTCCTGAATGAGCTGCCTAATGAAGTGCATGTGGATCTCAATATGCTTAGTGTGCTAATGCTCCATTAGGTTGCGAGAAATATGAATGGCACTCTGATTGTCACACCAAAGAGTAGTGGGATGATCAGTAGGAAATCCAAACTCAGCCATCAACTGTCGAAGCCAAAGAATCTCCTGACTAGCCAAGACTGCTCCTCGATAGTCAGCCTCAGTTGATGATAATGCAATAGCAGTTTGCCTCTTGCAAGACTAAGCAACTAGACCAAAACCAAGACAAAAGACAAATCCAGAAGTGGACTTCCGATCATTAACATCACCAGCCCAATCTAAGTTAGTGAAGCCCACAATCTTAGTAGCTCCTGATGTATAGTGAATGCCAAACCATGTAGGGCCCTGAATGTATCTCAAGATATGTTTGGCTACCTTCCAATGACTCTCACGAGGATCTTGAGAGAAACGAGAGACAAGACCAACTATAAAGGAAATATCATGATGACTATGTGTCAAGTACAGAAGGCTGCCAACCAACTACCGATACAAGGTAGCATCAACTGATGGAGTAGTGTATGTGGTAGACAACACAACACCTGACTAAAAAGGAGTAGGGGCTGGCTTGTAGTCAGCCATCCCAAATCTCTGAAGCAAATCAAGAGCATACTTCTACTGAAAGATAGAAATACCGGCAAAAGACTGATGGATATGAAGACCAAGGAAGTAATGCAATAGACCAAAGTCAGTCATATCAAAATGCTCCATCAAAGCTCCTTGAATACCCTTAATCATGGCAGAAGAACTCCCTATGAGAATCAAGTCATCCACATAAAGAACAAGTATGATAAGGTCCCCCCATGTCTCTGAATATAAACTATAGGATTGGATTGACATCTAGTGAATCCAGAAGCAAGCAAAAAACTATCCATCTTCTCATACCAAGCTTGAGGAGCTTGTTTGAGACCATACAATGAATGCCTCAGCCTCCAACGAGTGAAGGGTCCTACACAAAGTTAAGTGGCTATTCCATATAGATATCCTCCTGAAGATCATTGTGCAGGAAGGTAGTCTTCACATCCATTTGATACACTGGAAAACCTTGAGATGCAGCAATTGAAAGTACAAGACAAACATAATCCATCTTAGCTACAGGAGCAAAAGTCTCAGAATAGTCAATACCTTCAACCTGAGAGAAGCCCTTAGCCACTAGGCGAGCCTTATACTTATCAATAGAACCATTAGCTACATACTTGGTACGATACACCCACTTGCATCGAACCAACTTTCTTACCTTAGGAAGAGGAACCAAATCCCAACTATGATTCTTCATTAAAGAAGAATACTACTTAATCATAGCACTTTCCCATTCTGGAACACCTAAAGCATCTAAAAACTTTTGAGGATTAGTAGAAACTGCATGACTCAAAAGACTGATACATGAAGTTTAGGAACGAGTGTAGCATGTAGCTATGGGATCACCTGCGAGAGAACCAACATCCTCAAGAAGTGTACGGGGCCATAGCGGTCTTGTGGGAGTAGGTGGAGGAGGAGGAGATGGAGAAATGTCAACAACAAGATCAATACCATCATCATGAACATCATCAGGAACATTGTGAGGAACATCATCATCATCATTTTTAGGAAACAAAACATCATCTAAAGAAGAAGTGGGAAGGAGAGAGGAAGATGCCTGTGATGGTGAATCCTTTGGAGTGAAATACTCATCAAAATAAACATCACGACGAAAATATACCTCTCAAGTGACATGATCAAACAACCGATAACCCTTCACATCCTCACAATAGCCAAAAAAATGAACCACTAACTTTTCTTCTCCATTGCTTTGCGCTTCCCATATGGAATAAATGTCCATGTATCATTGCCAAATACTCTGAAAAAGGACACCTTGGGCTTGACATGAGACCAAGCCTCCTCGAGAGTCATATTCTGCACTACCTTGTGAGGCATACAGTTCTGAATGTAGTTGGCACAATTGATAGCCTCTGCCCAAAATGCTAGAGCCATGGATCGAGACTAAAGCATACAATTGGCCATTTCCCATAAGGTTCTATTCTTCTGCTCAGCCACACCATTCTATTGAGGAGTGTATGGCACTGTGTGCTGATGAAGAATACCTCGAGCATGGCGAAAATCTTGAAATGCCTGATTGACATATTCTCTCCCATTATCTATTCGAATCTTCTGAAGGCAGTGCCATGACTACTTCTCCACAAATGCAAGGAAGGTCATGAAATATCAAAGAACCTCATCCTTGTACTTCAGAAAGTACACCCATGTGCGCCAAGAGAAGTCATCAATAAAGGTGAGCACATACTTAGCCCCTGAAAATGAAGGAGTTGGGAATGACATAAGATCACTATGCACCAACTCAAGGAGTGCCGAAGCACGTGTGGCCATACCCTTCAGAAAGGGATCCCTATGATGTTTGCCAAGCACACAACCTTAACAAACTCCATCAGAACAAGAGATCTTAGGTAGGCCAATCACCAAATTCTATGTGCTCATCTATTGAAGATATCTATAATTTAGGTGTCCAAACCGTTCATGCCAAAGCTTGCTCACATAATCTACATGAGCAATAAGGGATGATCCTGATGAAGACTCAAATCCATCAAACCTATACAAACAGGCCACATCATCAACTGTCCCTATAGAAACAACCTTCTCTGGATCCTGCAACTCTCGAATAGTCACATTAGTGGGAGAAAACTCAAATACCTTTCCATCACCATGAGGACATATCTGATAGACAGAAAGCAGATTCTGTGAAATATCAAGAACAAAAAGAACATCATCAATGCAACCATCCTGCATCTTAACTAAGCCTGTTCCTACAACCAGAATCTGTGAAGAGTTCCCAACTACAATATGAGAAGTACTAGAAGAGCAAATAGAATCAAAAAGATCCTCAGCATGAGTCATATGATGTGAAGCACCAGAATCAAGAATCCAACTATCACTAGTAGAGGACGAAGCCCTTGCTGCGAGAGCTTGCCCTTTTCCCAAGGAAGAAGACTTAGGCATGGCAATATTGTGCTTCCTCATAGCTTCCTCCAAAGCTTCTAACCTCTCAAAATGCATCATTATGCCCTGACTTTCCACAAAGGAACAATTTTCCTTCTTCTTCTTAGACTTAGAGGATGACTCCTCAGAGTTAGAAGGAGGAGGAGGATTAGTCTTCTGATCGTTATTCACCTTAGGTTTGGAGGGAGGCTCACCACCTATAGACAAATCTATCTTGGGCTTCTTCTTATTCTTAGCCTTGCCCTTGGAAGATTGAGCCATCAAAGCATGACTTTTAGGAAGAGCATCCATCTGAATCAACTTGGCCTACTCCCTGGTTAATCGATCACAAAATACCTCAAATGAAGGCATCTTATGGTCTTCTCCCATAGCATCCATAGTAGAATAGAAGGTAGAGGCAAACACTTGAAAATGGCCTCTTAGCTTAGACAAGTTCAATAAAATACACTCCTTTTCATCTTTGGCATGACCACATCCTTTCAATTGTGATAAAATCAACTTGAATTTGGCAAGGAAATCCTGAATAGTGGGGAAGGCATCTAGAGAGAGAGAGGTGAGATCGGCTTCAAGTTGCAAGATTTTGAACTGATTGACTTTACCATACAACTTGGCAAGCTTATCCCACACTTCTCTAGGTGTCTTACACTCCGCAATGTGAAACAAAAAATTATTAGACACATGGAGACCTATGAGTCCTCTAGCCTCATCCATTTTGTTTCTATGAACAAATTGCTCAAATGCTTTTGTGAACTTAGGTCGTTCAGCATCTAACATTTGCCAAAGCACCCTAGACTACTGTGACATTTTGAGATTCTAGGTGTGATAATTGTGCGGGGTGAGAAAATCAATCCTTGGGTTTGACATGGTTTACAAGGACACACAGAAAGGTCTAAAGTGCTCTATACACCCCCCCATAATGTATGAAAAAATTGAATTTGCAATTGCCAACACAAATTTGCCAAATAATACTAACAGAAGTAACTGAAACAAGCTTGCAATTTCAAGTTACTTAAACTATCAAAAAATGGAATTTTTTTTAGAAAATACCTTGATCGCAACGTAGTTTGTCGAAGTATCTTTCCAACAATATTTTGTTTGTCGAAAATGGACTTTATTTGTAAAAGTTGTGCAAGTTTGAAAAAAAGGCCTATTTTAGACTCTTCAGAAGCACTAGCACCCGGTCACTCCATATAACCACAACCAACATAGGGGGTAAAAAATTGATCCTTCCATAGCACAAGCCATCATGTAATATGCTCCAATAGTCAATCTCCAATCGCCACACATCCAAATCATACGCTGAGCACAAGGCACCACAAATCACGCGAAAGCCACCGGGCTATATAAATGGCAAGAAAATGCAGTGCTCTAGCAATGTGGGACTAAAGTCCCATACAAAATGCTCAAAAAAAACTAATGGGTCCACCTCCAGCCATGGTTCTCCTATGTGAACCCTAAAATTAAATATTTTAGTTGCAGAACTTTATAGATATTGAAGTCTGAAAAAAAATATTTCTACCAACGAACCATATTGCTGCTATGAATGATATTGTGAAATGCCTCCTACATAGGCCATGCCAAAAAACTTCACTCGGTCTAGCAAAAAAGGATGCTGAGCATGAGCCTATGGAAATAGTGATGATGGCAATCAGCGAAGCAAAAAAATGGCTGCCTTTGGTTTGAATCTGCACCTTTCACTTGGATCAGACTTTGTAGTCTTCTGGGATAGCGAATGGTGCTGGTATGTTTTGGGGCTACACCCTCACATAGATTTGCCCAGTAAAAACTCTTCTCCCAAGCGATCAGCCTGTCAATAAGGAAATGATGCCAACTCAATGCCAAACAGGAATGGATGATCTCAAACTCTAATGAAAACTCTCAGCAGAAGGAGGCTGCAGAAGAAAGCTCTAATACCATGTTGCAACAAAGCACCCAAGACATCTACAAACCAAAAGAAACCTTCACAAAAGAGAGAAGCAACACAGAAGAGGCTATTTCACTAGAGATAAAAGTATATCAAAATGAGATGATAAAATACATAGTGTACAAGCCTTTTAAAGGCATGAAATATTTGACGGGTGGGAAAACTACCCGTCATGGGAAAAACCACCCTACGGGAAAATAAATTATCCCTATGTTAAAAACTTAACACACTAACAATGTATAACATTGTTCATTCTTTCCTACTTGAGTACCCTTGTATTCAATTTTTTTCATAAGATTATATCTAGGACCATAATTTTATTTAAATGATAGCTTAGGAGGAGGTGATGGTGAATTAAAAGATGTGTCACTCTCAGGGCCACTTGAACACAGCTACATGCCTCATTTGGGTCATTATATGCTTCAAGTTTTTTACAATAGATAAATGGATCCATGTATAAAGATGGGAGACCATAAGCCTTAAGATCCACATGATGCTCATGAACACAATAATACATAAAATCTAATGAACCCAAATTATTACCATGTAAATTACTGAAGTCATACACTAAAGGTTCATTCTATGTAATCAAATTGTTAGATGTATCAATTTGAACACATTTGTTATATGGTCAGCTATCTATATGTATATGACAAAGCTTCCATTGATGCCAAAATTTTACACATTTACAAAGTAGAAGGAATTACTTTCATAGCATGAAACCATGGATGCCAAAGAAGATTATTGAAATTCAATTTTCTAAACATCATATAAAACAATGTACATCTAACTTTTATGGACTAGCATGGATTAGAAGAGCAATGGTACCCAAATAAGATATAGGGGCATTATCAAAGCCTCTAATTATAAGATTTGATGGTCTTATCTTTGACATGTCTACCTCTAATGATTGCTTCAAAGATGATTTAGTAATTGCTTCACCACATTCCAGCATGATATGCTAAACTAATGCTCACTTAAGTACTTTAGTAGATATAATTTCTTTAGATCATCAAATGATATATCATGGTCTTCTACATGGCCAATGGAATTTATCAAAGATGTTAATAAATTTATATGGATTGATATCAAATGCAACTTTATTTTCTCTTAAACGTATTTTTTATTATATCTCTATAAAATGGTGAGTGCATACTAAATCCTATCTAGATTTATTTTAACTTGAGTACTTTACATTTGTTGAATCTCTTTTATTTTAGATGTAGCTTGAGGTGCAAGAGGTAAATTAAGTGAATTATTAGATAGGATATGTGGTGGTATATTAACATAGGTTGTCCTCTTCCTAATATTTGATAAGTGTGCCCCATAAGATTAAAATCATGTGAATCTAGGGCCACATGAAAATAAGGTATAAAAGACACATAATCCATGTTAATAGATGTAATAGGATTGAAAGATAGATCATGAGAGATAATCTCTAAGTCAATGTTATTCTTACATGAATTAGATCTATAAAATATGTAATGAAAGCATTAGCCAAATTCATTAAAGAAGAGTAGGGTAAGCAAGATGAATCAAACCATTGTAATGCTATACCACTTAGGCACAATCTAAACTCACTAATCCATAGAATTCTATCATCTACATGTGTGGGTAATTAAAAAATAAGAATTACTTCACATGTAAGAATGCATCACTAAACCCATCATTATCATCATATAAGAGTTCTTTTCTGAGGCTTATAATGTCATCATGCAATATTGAAAAAGGTAGTGAAATATCAACAAAATCTACATGAGGATCAAATCAATGATCATCAAAGCATAATCTATCATCATGTGGAGAACATGTATCCATAGATTTAACATGATATTAGAAGAATGACCATCACTAAACTCATCATCATGTATGAAAGGAAGTAATTCTTTTAGAGCATGTGAATCTAGAGATGTAAGGTCAACATGACATATAGATGTATCATCAAAAATTACACTAATGTCAAGCATAGGTGAATCAAATGATAGATCCTTAAAGTATGCTCACCATTGTTGCAAAGCATAGGAGGGTAAGTGCATGGAAATAGGGGAGAAAAGGGGGTCAAAAGTAGCCACTCATTTTCTAAAATTAGCTAAACTTGAACTTCGATGGGCAATTTGAGATGCCTACACTCAAATATTAAAGATGTGATAAGAACAAGAATTCCATATTACTTCAAATCTATATTCCAAACCATTAAGTATCTTGAAAGATAGTTAAGATTAAGAGGGTCAAATGTTGAGTGCACTTCCTATTTTTATCACTAAAATATAACATAGCATCCCATGTGTGCCCCCAATTTTTTGTTTGCAATTAAGTATTTTTAATATCAATTGGTGGAAACAAAACTAAGAGCCTGCATGCTATATATATTTTTCTTGTGATTTTTTGAAGCAGGATGCATACTAAAAAACATATCATTGAGTAGTGTGTGTCACATGACTTCTACAAAAATAATTAAAAACACAATTTTTTCCCTCAATGTGCATAAAATGAAGTGTAGGAGATATATAAATAATTTTTTTAAAATTTAGATTAGTAGATCAAAAGTTATGACGAAAAAACAACATATATGTATTTGAAGAATATGAAAACATTATTAAAATTAAAAAAAAAAACTTTATTTATTCAAAATATTAAAAAAAATATGGCTAGAGATCCAAGAAGTAGCTTGACATTTGGTTGGTAGTTTCATGAAATTCCATTGTAAAATTTGTAAAGCTAATGAGGATGAAGTTTAAATTCACTATTTTATATTGTAAACACAAATTTGAGAGAAAAAAGGAAGGTCCAACCCTTAGGCTTGAAAATCCAAGCCTAATGGGTGGGATTTTTAAAAAAATGAATTATATCATGAATAGTGTGCTTGCATTATAATGCAAGCACATTACATAACATGTACACATTATTACAACATAAATTAAAGCTTTAAATTATTTATAACTTGTACACATTGCTAGGAAAAGGTGTCTCAACCTTGCATTTCCAATGTTTTTATTTATTTATTATTCATATTTTATTTACTATTTTGGCCTCATATTGGGAAATGAGGAATCCCAATTTGTGTTGGTATTTTGTGCCATGTGTCAAATATTTTGGAGGTGTGTAAGATGTCACAGGTTGGAATATTTGGAGCATGAATGGAGTACCCTATTTTGGAGGGTAAATAAAAGATCTTATGATGGATTCTTATGATGCATAAGAGAGTAAAAATAGGGGGAGTTACATTAGAATCTTGACCAACATTATGACACACACCATATAGGCATATTTTTTATGAAGGTAAATGCCAAACTTGGGTGCTCAACTTGTGGAGATTCCTATAACAGGTTATGAAAATTGTAAGAGCATATTCTAATAATATCGAAAAGGCTTTTCCAAATGTGGGCATTAGAATTTGTGCCAATTTGGGTGCCACATTTGGGCTCATGGTTTTGTCACTTGTTTTTGGTAGACCACTTGTGGTTTGTGGTTTGCATTATTTTCCTATAAATTGGTCTTGGAGTCGTAGTTTGTATGGTTTAAATCACAAGTCAAAATGCTACTGAAATCACTCTAGAATTAAGCTATTGATTATACAACTACAAAAGCTTGCTCTGTGAGTGTATTGTAGCTTGTTATTGTTATTGAATAATAAATTAGGTTTCTTTGGAGTGTGGGGTTTTTAACAAAAGGTTTTCCTACATAAATCACTGTGTAATGGTTTGCATTTATTTTAATTTTGTATATGTGCTTTGCATTTTCTATAATTGTTTATATTAGATTTTAAAGTTTCTATACATCCCTCCTCTCAAGGTTTAGTGTAGGAAGCTATTTCCACTATCTTTGCTTCCCTACAAGTGGTGATTAGAGCATGATCACCTTTGGTTCTAGTTTTTGGGTTTTTGTTATATTTTTGAACTATTCCAGATTTGAGTGAGAGCTTGTGTAGAATAGAACTTTGTGATCTTATTGTAGGAAATAAATATGGCAAGAACATCAAGGAGAATTGAGGTATAGAAAATTTCTACCATAAATTTTGAATTGTGGAAGATGAATATGGAAGATTTACTGGTAGACAAAGATTTATGAGGTGCAATAGATGAAAAGTTTCTAAACCTTCTAATGCAATTTTATCTACACAATATTATATAATGGAATAGAAAGATAAATGTCTTATCAGATTATTCTTACCAAATTTTGTTCTGATAAATGTCCATGAGGAGTCCACTACTAATAAATTATGGCAAAAGTTGGGTGAAATTTATCAATCAAAATCCCTAGATAATAAGTTTTTCTATAAAAGAATCTTTATTCTTTGATAATGGAGGAAGATGGAAAAATTATAGACCATGTGAATGCATTTAATGTGTTGGTGGCATAGTTGAACTCAGTAGATGTTAAAATGGTTGAAAAGGTTCAATGTATGACTTTATTGTTTTCATTTCCTAACTCTTGGGACCACTTGGTAATGGCCATTGGGAGTACTTCTATAAATTTGAAGGTTGATGATGTTGTTGGAACCTTACTTTTAGAGGAAATGAGGAGGAAAGCTTCTATCAATTCCAAGGATGTCCTACATGTTCATGGTAGACTGAAGCAAGACAAGCCTAGATCCAAATCCAATGGGAGATCTAAGTCTCTTGGAAAATCCAAAGCAAGATGCTAGAATTGTGGGAAGTCTAGAATTTTGAAAAGAATGTAAAGAAGAGAAAAGAAGAACAATTATGATTCTAGTTCTAAATCTTTAAAGGAAGATGGTGATGCTTTTATTGTAGCCTTGGCAACACATGAAAGTGATAATGCATGGTTGATAGATTCAAGTGCATATTTTCATATGACTTCTAATAGAGATTGGTTCACAAAGTATGAGGAATTTAATGGAGGCAAGGTGTAGTTGGGTGATGATTCTCATCCAAAAATTGTTGGCCATGTTAGAGTTTGGATTAAATTTTTTGATGATAGAGTTAAGGGAATTAGTGGTGTATTGCATGTCCTTGGGTTATTACAAAACCTTTTATTTGTAAGAAAATTAATTGATGTGGGTATGTAGGTTGTCTTTTTTCATTATGATGCAAGATGGTTAGAAGTGTTATGGTTATTGCAAGAGGTGTTAGATTGTGCACATTATTTTAGCTTGATGTGTGCATAGTACACTACAATAGTACTTATATACAAACTAAATCTTCATCTATTCCATTAGAAAAAAGGATTTCTAGCTTCTTCAAGGGATGGTTGTGCTTTTTGGGTAACTAAGGGTAAAATCACTTGCTAAAAAGACAATGTTATGGTTCCAAAGATTAGGTCATATAGGTGAGAAGGGTCTATGGACCTTAAAGAATTAAAACCTTGTTGAAGGTTTATCTGATTGTAATCTTGAATTTTAGTTTTGTGAACATTGTATATATGGGAAGAAAAAACATGCTCAACTTAATTCTCATTCTCACAAATCTTTTGGGTTGCTAGATAGTATCCATTCAGATGATTTTGGTCCAGCTGACATTCCTTCAATTGCTAAATCTATTTATCATGTTACTTTTATTGATGACTATGATAGAAGGACATGTGTTTATTTTCTCAAAATTAAATCTAAATTTTTTAGTTGTTTTAAAGAATTTAAGGCTTTGGTTGAAATGTAAACTAGTAGGAAAATAAAGATTTTGAGAACTGATAATGATAGTGAGTATTACTCTACAAATTTTGATAACTTCTATAAGGATTATATTATTCAAAGACATAAGACAACTCCATATTCTCCTCAACAAAATGGAGTTGTAGAACATATGAACATGACACTGATGGAAAGGGCTAGGAGTATGTTAAGTGGAGCTAGATTGGAATAGAGATTTTGGTTTGAGGATATAGCCATAGCTTGTTAGGTCTAATTAATAGGTCTCCTACATTATCTCTTGTTGAACATTATCATAGGAATGATTTCAAATGAGATTAAGACATATTAGAATTAAGTGTCATATTTTTAAGAAATCATGCCACTTATACATTTGTCATTGCATAAAGGGCAACAAAGTCAAAGTGAATCCAAAATAAAAATGAAAAATATAAAGTACACAATTTTCACCTTTACAATTATAATCTTTCTGTTTTGAGTGGTTCAAGTCCTAAATTTGGTAGATCTTTCAAAAGAGTGGGATGTGAGAATGGTGAAGTCATAAGGTTTTTGAGTTTGTGCACTCGTGCAAATATCCATAATCTTTTCCCGAGGATTTGAATTTCCTCATTTTACAGAATTTAAAATGTTATAATGGTGAGATATATCATCTCATAGGATATATATTGAGGCAAAAGGCATAAGAATGCATTGGCAATAATTGAACTATTGAGATGACAATCATGGTGTGCAATTCGTCAAATCCTTTGCTTCATGTTGTCATTGATTTGTCAAAAATTTTGCCAATTGTTTTGTTTACTCATGGTAGTCATCGCCAACTCCCACTCATAATGATGTGAACTTTGACAATCCATAAATCCCATGGTCCAACACTCGAAAGAACATCAATTGACATCAGATATATTGATCATTACGGTGTCACAATTGCTACAATATTGTAGCTGTGGGATTATATAGATCTATATACCTCCCTGAGCTTTAGCTACAAATGATACGTCCATATTCAAGATAGTCGGCGCAAGACAAATCCCTCTTACTTCACCAAACACACAATTTTACAAATCTGCCCATTCAAATTCAGATTGCAACATAACACAGTGACATTTTATTCGAAACAGAGATACATATCAGCTAATAATCATTTATAATATCGGCCTTCAATGGCCTTCCTCACAGGCACACAACACATTCAACTTTGTTCTTCTACGACAGCAGACCCATCGCCAAATCTCTCTTCCTTTTCTCCAGGCAACGAACACTCCAACTCACTGCTTTTCTCTGGTCGATTTCCTCACCTACGCACTTTCTGCACAATGACATTTGATTGTGTCTTTCCTCCTGAGGCCGACCCCCCTCTATTTCCTTCCTTCCCCTTTATCTTTTTCCTTCAGATTAACTGGAATGGTCTTTTGAATAATGAGGCGACCCTCTTCCAACTTTTGAGATTCTTTTTTAAATGTATCGGTTCTCTTGGCCGCTGCTCTATGTATTACTTTATATTCTGGCGTTTCAATACTGAATAACTTGCTCTTTGGGCATGCTACGTAATGACCTTCCTCCAGGCAATACTATGCCAAGTTTAGACGCTAGAATAAAATTGTTTCATCTACCAACTTATGCGCTGAAATCTGCAGATATGAATCACTGTTAGAAGACCTGCACACCCATTCAAACTTTAACGCCTTTTCCATCTGATTTCCTTTGACCTCGCGGAATGGGAAGAGGCATATATCGAAGTGAAATGAAAATGAGTCAAATGACTCTCTTCGGGAGAACATCATGACTCTGGACAAAGGAATTGCCACTTCCTGGCCCTTATTTTTATTCACTCACCGGCTGTAACTTACCGGCTGTAACTCACCGGCTGTACGGATTTTTCGATGGACCTCTCAAAAATTTTCGACTAACAATCAAAACCGTTCATCTGTTGCCGATCTGTTCTACCATACTGCTGGTCGACTGAGATTACACTGTTTTACAGGTGTCGTACAGGCTTTAACCAACCGGTTGTTTACAACACACCGGCTGATTAAGCCCTTCCATTTTTATTAGTGTATTGTGGCATGGATCTCACCGACTTTAAAAGTCGGTAGGTCCTCTGCAGGTCCTCTGCATATACTTTTGATGTGCCTACGAAAAGCATATAGCATACAGTTCAGAATTTTGACTAATTTCCCCGCCAAAAGCAATTTACCGCCAAGAGTTTATAAGAAATTATCTCTGAGTTCACAAGAAACTTCCACTCTCCGTGTTTCGTTGCATTCAACTTTGTTTATCTCCATACTTTCTCATCTGTAATATTCTTTTGTGGCACACTTGAGATCATATTGTTAAGCTCTTCAAACTTGTGCAGAACAAGTGATAGAGAATTGTATTCAGTATCAACCTCCCACCACCGAAACGCCCTCCGTAAATAGTCAGCACGTTGTCGTGTCAGCTGTGTATGGATTTTCGACTGTGATCCTTGTCAACATTTAATCTCAATTCAGCCGACTGAATTGCATTTGACTAGTTGAATGAAGTTGTTTGTCGTTGGATTGCATTCGACCATTTCAGCCGACAAGGTTTCGACCAACCGATCATTTTACAACGCACCAGCTGGTTAAACTTTGCCCCACCGAAATCCCTTTTAATGTCAGTGAGAAGTTTCATTAATTCCTAATTAGGGGCTGCACGAATTGTGACTCAAAATTCTCACATGTACGTTATATAGTGAAGATTATTTGTTACCATTATAACATATTTGATGCTGATATCATCACCTAATTGAGAACTCAATCCCTGTACAATATGTTCGTGACATTTTTAGCACAATATATCCATGAACTGCCTTCTGCATTTCGCTCTTCCATGAATGTCTAGAAAAAGATAGCTGGGCCATGTTTGCGGCTTTGAGATAAAGAGCTTGAATTATTTCAATGGCTCCATCTCTGATGCATCCCAACTTTCCTACATGAGAATGATGCACAAAGAGGTTAACCCTTAATCCATATCTTCCCACAAGCCACTCAAGCATCTCTGGACTGCCTGCTTCAAACATAGTTTTATCAAGCCCCAGGCGCCCAATTATTTCTGCTATAGCATCAGTGTGCAAGACTCAGAATGTCTGCTCACACCATCTGCATCAATCATGATTATATCTGCTCTTTCTGCCTTCCTGATTAATAAATCCACATCTTAGATCGTTTCTTTCTGCTTAGGAGGATAAACGAAGAACCCAAATAGCATGTCCCTGTTTGATGGAATAGTTGATGCCTCAAACTGTATACCAAATTTAGGCTTTACTTTTAACCTCTCGCTCTTTATCATCCTGCAACTGTTTTTTGGTTGATGCGGATCGTTGGATGTTTCTGCGTCAATAGTACATATCTCTCCTTCATTAGGAAGGGGGATTCTCTACTATTGTCTACACACAATATCAATATTAAATTATTATGTTCAATAACTTTTATTGCCACAAAAAATTAATGTATAAATTTCATTGTGATTTTAGAGTCTATGGGCATACCCATTGCACATTAAGGGCAATTGCTAGTATTAAAAATAATAATAGATATATATTTTAATAAAGACTCAAATGCACTAATGGAATAAGGCGATGGTCGTTTAAAACGAAAATTCCAAATTAAAAAAACAAAAAACTTAACCCTACTTTCATTCGTATTCTTTCATTAGGTTGACATAAGGTTCTAGCTATTTAAGCGTTTCCTAAAGGAAAAAATAAAAATAAAAATCAAATCAGAAGTGACATCCATATAAAATGAAGAAAGACTTTAGGTAGGCTGGCATTATCTTCGGAGTATAATCAACATAGAATGCAGGAGCCGTTACTCCCACGGATTCCTGTGGAACACAGTTTTAGTTTGACAATTTGAGACTGCTTTCCTCCTCCCTCTATACGTCAAACAAGCAGAGGATTCCTAATTTATATACAGTACTGAAAGAAGAGTTAGGAAGAGATATAACCTTCTTGATGAAATTGTCTGTTGATTACAATGGTTTTCAATGCAGGGAAGCTAATTTTTGAAAGATTTGAGCTCATACTTTCCAAATAGAGAGTGGTGAAAGATATTGTCTAAACCATCTATTCAGTTTTATATATATGAAAATCCTGTGGGACTGGTTGTTTCATTCATGAATATAGGAAACTTACTTTGGAATTACCTCTTATGTTGTTTGATGATAATACTGTATGAATATTCAATTTACTCTGAACAGTATTTGTGATTTATAGGGGAAATTGTTCCCCTGCATAACATTTTTTTTTTTGGTTATAATTTATATCTTGTTTATGTTATAAACAATCGGTGTTCTATAATCAACTTAATAACTATTTATTTGGAGAATCAATTTTAAATAAACAATAAATTTTAGATAAACAGGCCATGCATTAACAACAACACACAAGCTATATCATTTTATATTATGTATCACATTAGCAGAAGGAATCTTTCATTTCTTAATATTCTAGTGTCTTTCTAGCAAGTTATAATGTTATTACATACCATACATGATATTATGACAGACTTTCACTATAACTACCTTGATAAGGTGGTCAAAAGGACATGGGATTATATAAGGGTAATTTTTACGAGAAGTTTTTCAACTATCCAGTTAAAAATATGGATGGTACATTGTATGTAAGGGCTTGTGAACAATAAATAAAAGCTATGAAATTGGACAGTGGCTATTCTTCATATAAAATATTATGTGTAAGACATCATATTATGATTTTACTATACATTAGACATAGCATATCATATTATGATGAACCACCAGCTACAGTGATGGTACCCACAATATGCGTTAACTTTCACATTTCTAGTCAAACATGGAGTTGGAACTTTCAAATGCATATGTGGCTATCATTGCCATCATTTTCTTTTATTCCAAAATTCAAATATGAGTTATAGATGGCCCAAGATGAATTCATTGCCATCATTTTCTTTTATGATTTTTAAGATGTCTTTTAAATTTTTGACCATATACAATTTGTAGTTTGTTGTGTTTGAAATGCCAAGATTTGTATATTGGTAAAATGAATATTGTTTAATTAAATGTTGGTGAAGAAAAATGTAGGTTAAAAATGTAATGTATTTCAATCTGCATATGCTTAGTTTATGATTTGTAAGATATCTTTCAATTTTCTAACGTTGTTAGGTAATTTATAATTTATTATATTTGAAATGTTGAGATTTGTACAATGAAAAATGAATATTGTTTAATTGAAAGTTTGCAAAGAAAATTGTAGGTTGAAAAGCACAATGTGTATTTTAACCAACACATGTTTAGTTTCTAATTTAGCCTTAAATTATGGCCAAGACAACTAGCTTTGAAAGGATTCATAATTCTAATTCTCAAATCTACATTTAGTCTTAAATTATGGCCAAGACAACCAGCTCTTAGTGACTCTACAGAAGAGGTCTAGTATGTAACAAATCCTTCTTTTGAAAAATTTTAATGTACGAATGCAAGGAACTTTGGCAAGAGGTCAATGTTGGAAAGTAATCATAGGAGACCACCAAAGGGTGTTGGTTGATGGAAATCCTAGTCCGCAATTCATTCCCATTCAAAAGAAGCTAATGTTTAATGGTTTCTAAAGCTTTCCATACATTTTTGGTAATAAAAGAAGCTTGGATTTTCATAGGCTCAATCATGATAAGAATGGAGTGAAAACCTAGACCTTTCAAGGTCTATCAACCATGCATAGTTCCAAAAGCAATATAATTCCAAAGAAGAATTGTCTAGGCCTCATTGCCCTCCAATGATTTATTAATTCACTTGGGCACATAAGACCAAACCTTGCCTATGAGTATTAATAAGGAAAAGACCACTAGCGTCGTGTGGAAGGCAACACAAGTCTTAGGTCACTAGGTGGAACTCTTTTCCTTAGTCAGAAAAGGCCCAAAGAAAATCGTTAAGTATTCTCTCCAACTTTTGATACAAGGCTTTGAAAGGAGCTTGGTGGGAAGAATAATACATGCATGAGTGGTAACAAGTGCTTTGGAACAAATCTAGAACTTCCTTACAAGTGAAAGATACTTAGCAATCTAGAAGTACAATTTCTTCTTAATGGGAGCCAAAACAAATTGTCAAAGAGCTAAAGAGAAAGATTGAAAGGAAAAGGGAATGCCCCTGGAAACATAAATATTTCCCCATGTTGAATCCATTTTCAACCAAAAGAATCAAGCTAGGCAAGCTTGGGCAAGAATGACCAATGATAGCATTGAGTCCTTTTCCACTATATGCTAGAGTTGGAGGCAAGGAAAATGGTTTTTAAATAGTGCAAATCTTGGCTAACATTATTTTGCTCTTCTAGGAGAGAGAAAGAAATCATCAATAAAGTGGTCATTAACAACCTACGAATTAGAGTGGGGAAGGGAAATACTATTGAACTTTTTCTAGGCAACTATATTGACAAGAAAATAGACAATATTTAGCTACAAGAATATAGAGAGTAGGAGCAAGAGGGCATCGTTGGTAGATGGATCTAAAGATCCTAAAAGAATAGGATTGTTTACCATTAATGGTGAGACAAGTTGAGAAATTTAGGGCCAAATACAAGAGCTTAAAGCATGGATAGAATGAATGGCCTCTCAATATGATCATAAACCTTACCAAGATCAATCTTGATGAAAATAGCTTGTTGTTGAGAGTTGCAGGCCTATTCCATACCTTCCCACACAACAATAATATTATTCTGAACAATCTACTCTTGATGAAGATAATGTGTTTAGACTAAAGAATAAGTGGAAGTAAATAGTGAATGCAGAGAGTAAGGCCTTTGGCTTTGGCTATGATCCTATAGGAGGTATTCAACAAATTGATCATTTGCTAATTGCATATTTTTTCAAGATTATTCATCATAGGTGTGAGTTTAATATTGCCTTTATTTATTATAACACTTAAGGATCCTATATAAAAATCTTCCTAGTAGATTTAAAGAAGGTTGGGACTAGCAATAACCCAAAGGGCTTTATAAAATTTGGAAGGAAACCCATAATAGCTAGGAGCTTTTTCATTGGCCATAGAAAAAGACACTTCTCTAAGATCCTCCAAGGTGAGATTTTTTTCACAATTTACCATGCTCACACACTGTTGAAGGGCTTGATCAAGTTCAAAGGAAGGCTCTTGATCCTGAAAAACCTACTAGTAATGATAGACAAAAGCTTAGAGAATATCAAGAAGCTCAAAGAAGACCTGTTGACCTTATTTCATATGTTTAACTTTCTAAAGAACTTAGAAAGCTCAAAGGTATTAAAAAAATTCTTTGGAAACTTTATCCTTAATTTTGAGCCAATGAAAACAAGCCTTGACTTGGGCTCCTTGAGTTGTATGATTATCTACAATTTACTTCTTTTGGCAAATTTGACAACACAAAATTTGCAAAGTAGGAGGAAACAAAATCACCTCTAGCTTGATGATGATAGGATGGAGCACCAAGATGGTGGCTTCTTAGGATTGTTCATAGAACACTATCTGTTAGTGACCATATATGTGTAAAAATTAAACAATACAACATCATTCCAACATTAGATCCATGAGGAGGAAATGGTTCAAGATTCCAAATGCATTAGATATGGGTTAGAGTGGATTGATTACTCACAAATATGTGTTGAGATAAAATTACATTTTGTAACAATTTCATTTAGGGTCAAATAGGTAGTATCTCATGCTATTTTGTTCTACCTAGAACTATAATTCCTAACCAATAAAAGTTGAAGTTTTTCATATTCATCTGCCCTACCATTCTTATTATTCAATGTTTTCTTAACTAAGAATAGTACAACTCTTTGTAGTATCAATAATTCAAGCAATGCTTTAGTAATAATAATTTTTACTTGTTTTTACCCATTGTTTCTTTGTTCTAGCATTTTTGTTGCTAAACATTTTCCATAGTTTTTCCTATACACTAAAATGTATAGAATTGCATCAATTTTTTGATATTTAAAAAAAACTATCAACCTTTACCCACAATTCAATAAGGAATAGTTATGCCTTTGTTATTAAATATATTGGAATCACTACTTGAGACATTTTCTATTTTATTTTTAATTTGTGAAATTATTCATATTTACCTTACAATTTCTGAAAGCTAATTGAATAACCTATTACTAATGAGATGTATGACTTGCACTTTCTCGAAAGTCACTTCTTTATTTAGTCTATATATCTAGTACATAATAACCAATCTAGCATAATTAGTCATATTGTACCATAGTATTACAAATGGTTAGATCAACATCAACTCTTGTACAAGACTTTGAATGTTTACTTCATACCTTGTATATTTCATACATCTTCTAGATAATTATGGCATTCTAACCACTAACAACCATCATTAAACTAAAACTACTAAATTGATTGCATTCTAATAATTGAAATACATTAATATAATAACACAATGATAGTGGTTACATTAAAGTTCATAAGTGGATCATATAGACTGCTTACAACAAACATCATTAAATAGGAAAAACAATATATAAACCCATCTTACAGCCAATTAATAGTTGAAGTGAAAGTCCCTATCACATGCACTTTAATTTCTAACAATTAGGTCTGAAATATAAGTAAGACTGTAAACATTGAGCTTGATAAAACACTAAGAGCTTTTGTAGAAGCCAAATATTTAATTACAAATAAGTTATGTGTGTATTGATTATGTAAGTGATTGTTAATGGCTAACAAAATGTGGTACTTGCAATCTCTATGACCTAGCTTTGATTTCTCATAAGAGATAAACTCAATTTGAAGTTCTTTGGGAACATAAATGGGCAACCTTATGTTCTTTAAACCTTATCATCAAATTGTGTATTATCGTTATATAATTCCACATTCTTTTGACCACCTTATCAAGGTATTTCTAGTGAAAGATTTTCATAATGTCATGTATAGTATGTAAAAATAGTTTAACTTGTTAGAAAGACACTAGAATATTAAGAAATGGAATATTCTTTCCACTAATGTGATATAATATATAGAAGGATATAACTTGTGTGTCAACTGTAGTTATTTAAAATTTACTCTCCACATAAATAGATATTAACTTGATTGTAGAACATTGATTGTTTATAAATAAACAAAATATAAATTATAACAAAAAAATTATTTATCCCTACTATGCCTCTTTGACACCCAGATTTATCAATTAGGGATTCTCCCCATGCATTGGACTTAGCAGGGTCTTCCTTGGCAGTCCCTTCTCCTCGCTCTCCTCAATTTGAGGACCTAGAGATTTGTGTACCTTAGACTTTTGTCCAAAGGCAAAAGAGAAATCTTCCCAAGATTGTTCCTCAATCAATGTAGAATAGAACAATATGGATGACTTGGAGAGGTCCAGTCATTGTAGTCTCTCTTTTGGGATTCTCTATAGCATGGTTGCAGCTATACTATCTCTACTTACTTTGGTTGGTACATGTTTTTATTGCCTTTGGTCATTTTGTACAAGTAAAAGGGTCTGGACCCTTTCAAAATCTTATTTTTATCAATATCAAAAAAAATTGTTAAATATGGGAATACTTTTTATTTTACACAAATACTATTAAAAAAATTGAATATTCACAATATTATCATCAAATAACATAGGTAATTCCCACACATTTTTACCACTATTCTTAGAAAAATGACATTAACCTTTGATTCAAATTGTAGAACTCACTAGAAGGCTCCAATTTAACTAGATACTCATCTTACTGATTGACTCCAGGAAAAAGGAGAGCGGGGAGAGCAGGAATGGGAGAGAAGGTGTTGGTTTGAATAGCGTAGAGGAGGATGGAGATGGGGAGGCTGATGAGGATGGGGAAGTGGATGTACGGCAGCGCTCTGTACATTCTATCCCTTCCTCCTTCTTGGGCCTCTGTGGTTGTAGAGACATTGTTTGCATTTTTTCTTGCAATGATGCAGTTGAAGAGGGAGCCATTGTTGAGGTTGTGGCCACTTCATGGTGTTTTCATGAGTGCTCTCCATCTCAGACTTAGAGCTTATGGTTCTGTGTTAGGGAAGATTTCTTTGCAATGGAGGACGACCGGTTTGATGGCTCTATAAAGATGAGCGGGAGTGGGAGTTCTTCCTATGTAGAGGTAGATGGAAGGGTTGTGGGGGTCTGGTATGTGGAGGCTTTGTGCTTTTTGCTGCTGGTCCCATCCTCCATCTGGTGCCTTTGTGGCTACAACAACGTCCTCTACACATCAAGATCTTTAGGGATGCATTTCTTGGTGTAGGCTGTGGCTGTTTGTGTGGCATTTGCCAATGCTAGAAAGTATACCAAAGATGGTGGTGGGGTTTTAGGGCTAGGGTTTCTAGCTAGCCCTAGTGCTTTCATCTCCAAGTTTCAGATCTGGATGGGATATTTCAGATCCCTATTTTTCTTGTTAAGAATCTTGTCTTCAAGAGGGGGTTTTCCCTGTGTGGGAACAAACCCAATATTGGTGTCTTAAGTATATGGGCCAGCAGAATATGGAAGCCCTTTGTTATTACTCTATGTGTTGAGAAGCAGAGAGGTGGGCTTGGGTTCAAGCTTATTGGGTATCTATCCAACCCTAATCAGTGTTGGTTGAATAGATCTCTTGAGATGGAGATGCCTTTTGTGTTTGTTCAATCTTGTGACTAGAGAAATTATGGCTAGGCTTGTTTCGTGGATCATGTCCCGACAAATAAACTAGATTTGCTTGGGCCTCCTATGGGGAAGGTGTTGCATGTTGAGAGAGTGACTGTCCCTTCTCTCACCAGTGTTGCATGTTTTTTAGTATATTTTATGTTTGTATTTTTTGAAAAAATTAAAAAATTATTTGAATATAGTTTTTAATAAATTGACACTATAATTTAGTTGCTGATAAAATGCTGAAAAATGAAGTTACATGAGACGTCAATCTTTATATAGTAATTTTTTTTTCTTCAATTGTTTTTTGTGTATTTATAACTTAAAACTTTAGTGCATGGATATATTTTTTTTCCAATTTTGATAAATATATATTTTTAAATAAATAATAAAATATGCGTGTATTAAAATGTAGTTGTTTCCATTCCATGTCAACTTTCATATTAACTATTTATCTAAAATAGGAAAAAATTTATACCATCTTGATATAGATTCTTTTATCTAGTGCATCATATTTTTTTCAAATTTTTTAATAAGTTTTACTATTTTTCCTTGACATGGTAATTGACCTAATGTAAATTGTGTTGATAACCTACTTTTAGTAAAAATACAAAGGAAAATATAAATAATAATTAAACTATTAATATATATATATTTTTGAAAACTAAACTTATAGATCTACAAAAGGGTATTTTTATATTTTAAAAAAAATATAATTTACAGGAGTAGAAGTTGTTGAATTATCAAAATTTTTAAATAGTTTTATTTTTTTGGTAAATTGGCCTCATAGTGGTGCTACACATGCATTTAGCCAACAATTTTAGTTGGAAAAGTTGTGGACATATCTAACTTAGCTAGAATGAATCTTACAAGATCATATGTTTGAGCAAAATTGATTTTTAGTTAGAAATACTTAAATTTACTTGTGCTGATAAGTTGGCTGAAAGTGTGACACAACTTTATACTTTTACCCCTTGTCAAGACCATAAGAATGTTTTTATGTGGATAGGGTCTTGTTTGTAGGTGGGGTTAGTGAGTTTTCTCATTAACTGGTGTTTCCAGGTAGAGCATCGCTATTATTTCTCTATGGTCATCTTTTGGGTTGATGATGTTTGGCTATGTGTTATTGTTGATTCGCTGTTAGAGTTTCTTTTGTTGTTGTTGGTAGACAATGTTTGGTTGTAAAGGGTTTCGAGTCCCTTCAAAACCTGTTTTACCCCTAATCAAAAACATAAGAAGTAATTCCAATGTACGTTTGCTTTACTCATGAACAAAACAACCAATCAGGACTCGGATTTTCATACACACAAAATTAAAGAGATGGTTTAGACAATAACTTTCAACACTTTCCATTTGGAAAGTACGTATCAATTAAGCTCAATTCTTTTAGATTCCTGGCATTGAAAATGATTGCAATCAATAGACAATTTCATCAAGAAGCTTCTACCTATTAACTCTTTTCTCAATACTATATATAAATTTACCATCCCTTTGCTTCTCTAGTTCTTTGGGTTTGTCGATTAATGCTAGCACATGTTTTCCTCAAAATCCTATTGCCTTTTCTATTGTAAGTCATGCTTGTGCACTCTCCAAACCCAATTTAATTTCCCATTCTTTTAAAATTTATTAGACCATATAACTTGACTTACTATATTTTTATATAACAATATATATGACACTTTAAATTATTCATAAACCGTAAAATTTTACTATAGGAAATATAATATAGCATTTTTATTTATAATATATATTGATCCTTTTATAATTTTGTTATAAAAATATATTAATTTAGAATATTTTAAAAAATAACTATAAATGATCCTTTCTTTTTAGAATGTTTATCTTGAACATTTTTAAAGCTAGATTTAGAAACTTTTAAATTTTGTTATAGAAATATATACTAATATTTTTATTTATAATATATATCATTTTATAATTTTGTTATAAGAATATACATTAATTTTAAATATTTTCAAAGATAATTATAAATGATCTTTTCTTTTTAGAATGGTTATCTTGAATATTTTTTTAAAATCAATTTAGAAACAAATTTTTGCTTTGTCTAAAAGTAATTCTTGTTAATTGTTATTAATTATTTTATATATACTAAGTAAATTTACAAATTACAATTACATAGATCGAGAAGAGTTGATTTACAATTAAGAAAGATCAAGAAGAGTTGTTGTTGTGTAACTATGTAAATTTACAAATTATAATTACACAGATCGAGAAGAGTTGATTTACAATTAAGAAAGATCAAGAAGAGTTGTTGTTGTGTAACTTGTAAATAACACAATCATATTATTATTATGTTATAATGTTTTGATTTAGTTGTTTTAATTAATATATATGTGGAGTGGATAAAGAAATTTTTGTAACACTTACTTTGTATTTAGGAACCAACAATCTCTCTTTCAAATTACATTGCAAAAGTATTTCATTTTAGAGGTTTCTTTAGTGGTTTCTTAGGGTTGTTCTTATTGTGTATATAGTTGAATAGTTAAAGAGGGTTTTCTATAGCTTAACATGATTGACAGTCTTACAGGTAATGAATACTTTGTTTATATCTAAGTTTGTAATGTTAAAATCAAAGCATTGAAAAATTATGAAAAGATACATTTTAAATATTATTTTAGATGTCCAAAAAAATTCCCATAGTGTTCGTGATAGAGATAGATGATAACTTCTAGTTGTGATATTACCCAAATTTCAATCATTTTAAAGAGGCCCTTAGGTAGAGAATTTTTTTAATTTAATTTAAATTCAATAATCTGATATATTTCAATTTCAAATAACACTTCTTGCTTTGGGTCACACATTTTCAAATTATAAGAAGGGTTGATGAAATTATTTAAAATTCTCTCAATAATTTGTTGACAATTTATATTTTTCTTAAAATGTCAATTGAGAGGTAGTTAAATGACCGAACCATCATAAAAAAAAATTATATGATAGGTAGGGGTGACTATCAAATTCCAAGCCTAATTGATAGCATTTGGCATATGGAAACAATGAATTCTACCACTATCAACCAATTTTATTTTCTAAATTATTCTATCCCACTCTACTTAAATATCACACACTTCAATAGGAAATATATACTACTAAAACTTGTCTATCTGAAATTGAATAAACTGAAACAATAAAGGTAAATGTTATTTTACTGATGTTGAAAACGCGCTAGACTTTTTATGATAAATAGATTTGAAAGTCCACATCCCACAGAGACTGCACCCCTTTGTCGTTTCTTCTTCTTCTTCAATTGCGATTGTAATACTGCATCTATAAATTTAGAAGAATAAAACCCCAATCTAATTTTAGCAGAATGCTTTGTTTGATCTATAAATTCAGAAGAATAAAACCCAATCTAATTTCATCCTTTGCATGATGAACACCTGCTTCAGATTAGTCCAGTAGTTACCTTTCTGTCTACTTTAAAACTTGTCTTTTGGGATGCAAAAACATTCTTTGTTTGCGCGCCTCTAAGATGTCTTGTGTTGGATATTTGTCCAGAGAGCTGCTCATTGTTCTTTAGAGTGACTCGCTATTCCTTACAGCTGCGTTAGATTTATATAGTGCTTTGTACACCATTTGAATGGAGATGTCACCTTTTCAATCACATGAGCTCACTCTAAACTGCCAACAGATTCCTTTTACCATATCATGACGTTGGCTAAAGTATGAAAAGGCATGATCTGCAGCTTCCCCAATTACTGCATGGAATTTTAAAAATGGAGTGCGGAAATTGGACTACAGGTGTTGGTGTACGTGGACTGTATGCAGCCCAATCCTACGTGGTTGTAACACCTGCTCAGTCCTTCACTATTTGCAATGTCGTATCAGCTACCACTACCTCCTCTCTTTATACATCGACCTCTGCATGCTCTTATTTTTCCCACAATAAGGTTATTCCTTTGGTGGTAATTGTAATTGACTATTATTAGTGTGGAGTGGAGTTAAACGAATATTGCTGTAGGAACAGAACAGTTCATATATTATTATGGATTATGAGCTGCATATGTAATTTTGTATGAGAGCTTTATTTTCTATACAGAGAGTAATCCCCTGCTCCCCTGCTCAGTGTGGGCATAGCTAATTGGTGAATCACATTAAAAAACTTGGCTTCTCTCTTTGAATCTGTTCTGTATCTATTATCTATTTATGCATTTTGATTTAATTATTTGCTTTTTGTCTGCATTGTTATTCTTCGCTCAACAATAGGTACCAAGGTAAGAGAAGTCCCAAAAACCTTTGAAAGGTAAATGATTGCGAAGTGAGGGTGTGGGAAGTAAGGAAAGGGATGCCGGTAAAGGAAATTCCAAAATCCCATCTAAGGTTGGAAAGTGGCCGAAACACCCTCATATTACATTCATGGCAAAATGTAGGCATATTATAACTAATCACATCACATGGGATGTCAAGAGTGGTAGAAAGGCACTATTTTGGTCTGATTCTTGGAATTGACACAAACACCTTCAAGAGAGAGGACTTAAGCATAATCAAAGATATCCTCTCAAGAAGCTAGCACACCGGTCTTTCAGATTATGTTCAGATTGAACATTTCGATGACATCAAAAAGTGCAAATAGAGAGATTTTTCCTCTCCGATAGTTACCAAAGAGCAATGTGATTGCCTCAAGAATATTTTACAAGAACAAAAGATTTCTATAAGTGAAGGGGATGATGTGATCAAATGGACATGCTCAAATAGTGAGGCTTATTTGGTGAAAATTGGCTATCTCTCAATGATGACCCCAAAGGAGATAGTGACTGGACAACCATCAAATGTTGGCACAAAGACTATTTGCCTATGGTGGAAGCCTTTGCTTGAGTAGCGATCCAAAGCAAGATCCTCACTGGAGATCATTTGATGAAGCTAGGATCTTGTGGTCCTTTTAGATGTTCCCTTTGCAAACAAGTTAATGAAACCATTGATCATCTCTTCCTTCAATGCCCTCTCATTGTCCACTCTTGGAGGTGGATATGTATAAAAATTAGGCATCCCAACCCTTTACCTAATACACTACTATGGCTATTCAAATACTGGCAACTTTGCAATTCAAAAGCCCTTATATCAAGCATAATTACTACCACCCCCCCTTTATGGTTATCTAGCATATTTGGGAGGAAAGGAATAGGTAGATCATCTTCCAAGACAATTTTCTAAATTAGGACACCTTCACATCCAAACTTGAAATGGAGATCTCACAAGTTGTCACTAATAGAGCTAAAGAAAAAGTAAGCTAAAAGTGCATATTAACATGGTATAGGGATCTTTTAAAGGACTAGAATTACATCAATCTGCCTCCTATTAATGGGATTGCCAAGTTGAACTACCCCCTACCAATAGAGAAGATATCAAGTGGACCCCTCCAACTCCAAGCTTCCACAAACTCAACTTCAACAAGGCCTCTTAATGTAATCTAGGCCCTTCCAGTGCTAGATGCATCATTAGGGACAAAAATAGAAACTTAATCAAGGTAGCCTCATTTAAAATCCCACTAAGTATCAATAATGAGGTGGAAGCATCCACCCTACTCCTTCGTCTTGAACTCATCAAATCTTGTGAACTAAATGCAATTAAGATTGAGGAGGACTCTATGGTCATTATCTTGAGCATTTAGAATAGGGAGGCAAAGAATTAGAGGGTCAACAACATACTTCCAGGAGTTTGGACATTATTAGAATCTCTCAACAATTTCAAAAAAAATAGACACTATTATTACAAAATCAATAAGGTGGTAGATCTCCTTTCTAACCAAGCTATAGATAGAAATGAGGAATTAATTGTTGTTCATAATGTCAAGGTGTGGGATGGAATCTAGCACATAAGGGATCAAATTGGATGATCTATTACGTTCTATCAAATCATTAGTGGGGATTTTTTGGTGAAAATTGGTTATCTCTCAATAATGACCTCCAAAGGAGATAGTGATTGGACAACCATCAAATGTTGGCACAAAGACTATTTGCCTATGGTGGGAGCCATTGCTTGAGTAGCGATCCAAAGAAAGATCCTCACTAGAGATCATTTGATGAAGCTATGATTTTGTGGCCCTTTTAGATGTGCCCTCTGCAAACAAGTTGATGAAACCATTGTTCATCTCTTCCTTCAATGTCCTCTCATTGTCCACTCTTGGAGGTGGATATGTGCAGAAATTAGGCATCCCAACCCTTTCCCTAATACACTACTATGGCTATTCAAATACATGGTTATCTAGCATATTTGAAAGGAAAGGAATAGGTAGATCATCTTCCCAAGGCAAATTCCTAAATTAGGACACCTTAACATCCAAACTTGAAATGGAGATCTCAAAGGTTGTCACCAGTAGAGAAAAAGAAAGCATAAGTTGAAAGAGTACATTAACAACATGGGATAGAGATCATTTGAAGACTAGAAATACATCAGTTTGCCTCCTATTAATGGGATTGCCAATTTGAATCGCCCCTACCAATAGAGAAGATATCAAGTGGACTCGTTTGACTCCAAGCTTCCAGAAACTCAACTTCAACAAGGCCTCTTAGTGTAATCTAAGCCCTTCTGGTGCTAGATGCATCATTAGGGACAACAATGGAAATTTAATCAAGCTAGCCTCACTGAAACTCCCACTAGCTACCAATAATGAGGTAGAAGCATCCACCCTACTCCTTGGTCTCGAACTCATCAAATCTTGTGAGATAAATGCAATTAAGATTGAGGGGGACTCTATGGTCATCATTTGAAGCATTCAAAATAGGAAGGCAAAGAATACTTCTAGAAGCTTGGGCATTATTAGAATCTCTTAACAATTTTAAAATTAGCCATTGCTACTACAAAAGAAACAAGGTGGTAGATTTCCTTTCTAACCAAGCTATAGATAGAAATGAGGAATTAATTGTTGGAAATAATGTCAAGGTGTGGGATGGACTCTAGCACATAAAGGATCAAATTGGATGATCTATTACATTCTATGAAATCATTAGTACAACATATGCACCCACCTATCACCACATTCAACATGAGGTAGGTTAAGTTTCTCTTGCACAAGGGAGATCTAGTTAAAGGGATGAGAGGGAAGTATGAGAAAAGCTTCATCATGATGGAAGATGATAAAATGAATGTGCATAGTCATATATTTTCAAAACAATCTATAATTATGACCGTGTAATCTTTCTTGAGTTTCTTTATTGTAATGGCCCTATAGTACGATCACACTATGCTCTCATTGTCCCCAATTTAAAAGAGTGGAAAATATCATGTAACTCTCTTTTTGATATATAATGTATAATATTCAGCGAGGGCCCTAACCCTCTTTGACTGATTAATAATAATAATAATATCATTTTCTATAATTATATGCCCTAAATGTGTAACCTACTATAGCAATAGGGGAGAAGCATTTGATGTCATGACCATGAAAGGAAAACTATTTAGAACGAACATTTACTTTTTAAATATAAAGTCACCAAAATTTTAAAATAATTGTAAAGTAAATAAATATGTAATAAATAAAATAACTCTATAGTTACAAAATAAAGTAAAGACAATGTTTATCTATCTAGAATTTAATTTAACAAAACAAATAAATAAAAAATTTTCCCAACCACAATTTTTTCATTTTATAATAAAGTCATTTTTCAACAAGTAGAATCAAAATTTACATAAACTATTAAAAAAAACTCTACAATCAAAAATAAAAAAATAATGTAGATAAAATAAAATAATTGTTCACTAAAAGTTAAAATTTATGTATGTGTGTATGTAGTAAACAAAATAACAAATTCAATACAAACGGTTAAGAATAATATCTTACAAATCCAATATAAATACTTCAAGAGTAATATTTTTGGGCATCTTTTAGATAGATATATTTAAGATCTATACTAGTATAAACTTATACACACTAATCAAACAAGAGTGAATGCCTTTTTTAAAAAAATCCAAAGTTAAAATAAACTTAACCCTACTTTTTAATGAGACAAACTCACTAATATTCTTGTTAGAACACACTAATATACTGAGAGGGGGGCGAATCATTATATTCCACTTTTAAAGTAATTCTACTGCAACATCAAGATCTCTACTGCATCGACAAAATATGAAAGAACTTTATGAATCATAAGAAAAAACACACATCCACACAAGAGATCATAACACTAGATTTATGTGGAAACCCAAGATGGGAAAAACCATGGTGAGCATGCTACTTGGATCTACTGTCCAAATCTAGCCTCATAAAGAAAAATATGAAACAATGAATTACACTTTTGTTGGAGCAAATAACCCAGGAAAATCATCTACAGAATAAACCTTCACAAATGCACGAGAGAAGCTCACAGGCTATTTCACAAGAGAAAACAAAATGTATTGAGATTGAGATGATTAATTTGCATATGGTACAGGCTTTTTAAAGCCATGAAAAAAAGGTGACAAGTATCAAACTTCCCAATACGGGAAACACAACCACCCAAACTATATGCACCTAATTATGCGCCTAAATAATAATATTTGCCTAAGTAAAACTTAAGCATAGTAAATGGTAAAACCATTTACTCCAACACCCCCCCTTAAGTGCAACTTAGGGAGAATTATTACGCAAAATGACTATGCAATATGGGTCCTGGCTACACAACCATGTTAGGTACACATTTACAATGCAAAAAAGAGATCTCTCAAAATCAGAGAAAGAGAGAAAAACCCAGTGGGAAAAAACTCCTCCCCAAAAGAGAGAAAGAGAAACAAAAATGATGCATGTATGGAGGACTTAGTCACACCCCCCAAGTGCTACATACATCATATATACAATGAATGACCCCCCCATAAGAGGTAAAGTGAGAGACTATATAACCCCCCCACGATGAAGAAGCTCCGATATTGATGAAGGATTCTTGAAAATAGAAGATGATCCAGTGTGTGCAAGAAATGTTCACCTCTTCCCTTAGGAAGAAACGAGTCCACCAGATGAAAAAGGAACCCCTCCATATCCATCTAAGAAGGGGAAGCAAGTCTCCAAACAGAGCTATCCATCACATGATCATGATCAACTATAACCAAGTAATGCGATATATCAAGAGAAGGCACATCAACCTCCAAAAATAATTTGAATGAACTGATTCTACAAAAAAAATGGGCCTCCTATTAGAGAAAATTTGCTAGCAACAGGAAATAGGCAACTTTGAAATTTAACAAATTTCAAATGCTGAAAAAACCTTCAGCAAATGAATGATCTCCAATCAATCTCAAAGTCTCCGATGAAAACTCTCAGGGAAGATACTACAAACTGTGAGGCTCTGATACCATGTTGGAGCAAATAACCCAGGAAAATCTTATGTAGAATAAACCTTCACAAATGCATGAGAGAAGATCATAGGCTATTTCACCAAAGAAAACAAAATGTATTGAGATTGAGATGATTAATTTACATATGGTACAGGATTTTTAAAGCCGTGAAAAAAAAGGTGACAGGTATAAAACTTCCCAATAGGGGAAACACAACTACCCAAACTATATGCACCTAATTATGCACCTAAATAATAATATTTGCCTAAGTAAAAGTATTTTGTAGGCTTCAACCCACAGGATTTTCAAACTGAGAAGGACAACAATCTTTTTACAAATATGTAGGCTTCAACCTACTAGAGACTTTAATCTCAAAGTAAATTGAGCTACAACCCAGCAATAGGCTCCAACCTATCTAAGGCTCCAACCTCCCATAGAAACTGAGCTACAACCTAGAATAAGGCTCCAGCCTCCCATACAAACTGAGCTACAACTTAGGAAATTGAAATAGAACATTCAACATTTACACATACTGTGCAAACTCAAGATCTTCAATTCATGCCCTTCACAACCTTCAACTTCGCATATCTTCACACACCTAAAAGCTTGATGTCTGCATGTATTTCACTTCTCATTCACATTCATAAATACAATCAAATTTTTCGTTTATACACATGCATACTCATTCACAAACACAATCAATTGCTCAAATTGTTCTTTCTCTTATACCAAACTATAGAAAATATAATTTCAAAGTTGGCACTACACCAAAAACAATCTCCAATGTCGAATTAACATTCTCCAATGTTGGCATCCATAGTTTTTGAATTCCAATATGATCAGGCCCAAAATAAAATTCCAATGTCTAAATGTTGAAAATAGGGCCCAAATTTACACTTACTTAGGATGGCCCAAAAATAGGTCAGGACCCAAACTGAATTAGCCACACGTTACTCCATATGTATAAATATTCAAATCTGCATGCTACAACAATGACCTAAGAATTTTAACTCTATGTTCTATGCCATAAGGTCAGCTTCAATCTATATATTAGAAGTTACTAGCCATTAAACTTTCTTTATTCAGTCGGTCTCCAAACACATATTCAAACCTTTAATTTGAATTTGTCCTAAGTCTTCATTCGCTGTCACATCAACTTTTCTTTCAATCCAAGTTTATAGGTGAAAACACTCTTTTACAAACCATACTCTTCATTCCTTTATCGACGAAATATCATTTTCATGAACCAAGACCTTAGTTGCCTTTGTTAGTGAAAACTCCCCTTTTTGAACTAGGCCACCTTCCTTCTCTATTGGAAAAATTTTCCTTTAGAAACCTTAGTTTCTATTCCTTCTATCAGCAAAATCTTGTTCTGATGAACCATGACACTATCACTTTTATCGCTCTTGTTGGCAACTTTTACTTTATACAAACTATCACCTTTATAGCTTTTGTCGGAAAAAAATCCTTTTAAGAACCTCCACTAAAAATGCTTCTACCAGCAAAAACATCAAACTATGAACAAATTTCTTTTGTGCCCTTTGTCGCCTAGTCGGCGAATCGGTGGAAAGATGAACTAGCGAATAAGTTCGCGAAACACAAACTTTTTTGATCTAACAAATTTACACTTCAAACTTCAAACTTGTCTTCTTCACACCTCCTTTGTTGGCGAATTAGCAAACTAGTGAACCGGCAAACCGATGAATTTCAAAACCTATGAACCAGCCTCTTTGCCAAGACTTCAACTTTTTATTCTTCCAAATTGTCATCGCTCAACTTTCTACTTTGTCGGAGAATTGGCTAATCGGCAAACTTCACAACTTGTAAACTAGTTCGCAAAACATGAACTTTGTTGATAGAAGGTAGAAATCATTTTGCCTTATTTTTTTCTTGACAAACTTTTCATCAGCCAACAGGCAAGTTCGCAAACTGAACTTTTTGCCAATTGAAGGCATTTCTCATGCTTAGACAATTTTCTCCTTTTCATTAAACACCAAAGACAACACTTCCAACAATCTCATGTGTATGGATATTTGACATCAATGACAACACTACCAACAATTCTTTCAAAAGTAACCCACAATACCATCTATCCCTCCCTCAATAGGATGATGGTGTCCAAGTGCCACCAACATAACAAGGTAATCAAAGTAAAAACTGACTACAAAATCTACCTTGACTTTAAGGGGCCATTTTTGAACATTATTGAGTTCAAAGGCAAAGTTCAATTTTGACCAATAAAAATAAAGACATGATATTTCCACACTCCATGCTAAGTTAGAATGTGTGCTTTTAGATTAGACTATGTGTAGGTTTTTTAGATTGACATTTCGGATCACACTTCCATGATCCATCATCACTTATTCTCTTCTCTTCATCCTGATGATGCATCACGGAGTGTGATCTGAAACGTTGATCTAAAAAGCTAAACACAGTCTAATCCAGAAACACACAATCTAACAATAAAAATAAGATAAATATTTACTACTTTTTGATGTGGATGAAAAATAAAATTGATATTGATTATTTGACCATTGAATCAAATGATGTTGAAATAGAGTGCTTCAAAAGCTAACTCTATAATCTTTTCATAAGAAGCTACCCAACTGGAAAAATAATGAAAATGAAATCAGAAGTGACATCATATAAAATGGAGAAAAACTTTAGTTAGTTTAGAATTGTGTTAGTAGTATAGTCAACATAGAATGCACGAGCCGTAACTCCCACGGATTCCTGTGGGACACTTTAGTTTGACAATTTGACACTAATTTCCCCCTCCCTCTATATGTCAAACAAGCATTTTGCTATTTTTAGCTGCAGTATTACAATCTCAATTGAAGAAGAAGAAGAAGAAACAACAATGGAGTGTAGTCTGTTTGGCGACGTGGGCTTTCAAATATATTTATTCCAATGCAGAAAATGTCTAATGAGAAGTTGTGTTGGATTTGGAGAGTGCACAAGCATGACCCACAATAGCAAATGCAAGAAAAATTTGAGAAAAACGTGTGCTGGCATTAATGGACAGATACCCAAAGAGCTGAAGAAGCAGAGGAATCCTGATCTCATATACAACACTGAAAGAAGAGTTAGGAAGAGATTTAAGCTTCTTGATGAAATTGTCTATTAATTGCAATGATTTTCAATGTAGGGAAGCTATTATCCATTGGATGATGTCGAAAGAGCTGAGCTTAAGAGGCACATACTTTTGAAATAAAAACTGGTGAAAGTTATTGTCTAACAATCTCTTTAGTTTTTCCTGTATGAAAATCCTGTGGGACTGACTATTTGGTTCATGAAAATAGCAAACTTACTTTGGGATTACCTCTTGATTTTGTTTTATGATGATACTGTGTGAATATTCAATTTGCTCTACACAATAGTTGTGGTTTATAATGGAAAGTGTTTCGTGCTTCACAATTATTGGTTTTCTATGTAAAAAGAAATAAATTATACAAATCATTTACTATAGACAACGGATGAGGAAGGAAGACCAAATGTACTATTAGAAAGTTTTTTTTTATAGTTTATGTTTTATGCTGTCTAGAAACAGTCGATGAGTTGTTGGAGACTGGGTTTCTAAATAAACAATAGATTTCAGGAAAACAACCCATACATTACACCAGGCTCCTATATTCTGTATATCACATTAGCAGAAATCATCTTCCATTTCTTAATATTTTAGTGTCTTTTAACAACTTATACTATTTTTAAATACTATACATGACAAACCTTCCCTAGTAAAAATCAGAAATCATAACAGAGACACAAACAGAGATTGGAGACTAATAAAAGATTGCATATTATTCAATGAACACTGTTACATATATATAGCTGTTGATATCTCAACAATATCCTGTAAATTAACAAATAAAACTAACAGCAAACCAGAGACTTGTGACAGCGAACTGAAGAGTCTTTGACAACAAACTAGACACCTCTATATCTGTTTGTGACACCACTGCAACACTATGTCACATATGCATAATTTCGTTATGAATTATTCTAACAGCCTCTCTTAATGAATAACTAAATTTTCATGAACTCTTAACATATCCCTACATTGCACAAACTTTATCTTTCCCAATGGCTTTGAAAATACATCAGCCATGTTATCATTTGTGTTAAAATACATCAACTCTATCTCTTGAGATTGAATCTTTTCTCTTACAAAATGATGTTGAGTTTCAATGTGTTTTTATCTTGCATGATAAATTGGATTGTTTTCGAACTTGATTGAATTTTGATTGTCACATTTGATAGGAGTTGGTCCTTCTTGCTTTTGCCCCATATCTTCAAGAATATGCCTTAGCCAAATAGCTTCACAAGTAGTACTACACAATGCTTTGTACTCAGCTTCAGTAGAGGACAATGAAATAGTTGGTTGCTTCTTGCTGCTTCAAGAAACAATGCCTGAACCTATGTTGAATGCATAACTAGTTGTGGATTTTCGCACCCAATCAGAATCTGAATAACCTGTCAACTCAACATTCAAATGGTTAGTATATTCAATACCAAAGTTAATGGTTCCTTGTAGGTACCGAATAACTCTCTTTGTTGCTTTCCCATGAGTCTCAAGAGGTTTAGCAATGAATTGGCTAAGTATGTTGACTGAATATATGCAATATCTAGTCATGTTGTGGTTAAGTAGTTCAACCTTCCCACCATTTGCCTATACAAAGTGTCGTTTACTTTTGTTGTACCATCATCAACAGAAAACTTAAAATTTTGTTCTAATGGAGTTGATACTACTTTACAGTCCTGCATTTTAAACCTTTGTATCAATTTCTTTGCATACTTACTTTGAGTAATCAAAGTCTTTCCATCTTCTCTCCATACTTCAATTTCTAAACAATAATGCATTTGTCCAAGATCCTTCATTTCAAATTCCTACGATAGATCTCTTTTGATTTATCAATCAAGCCTATAGCACTTCTTGTTATGATTAAGTCATCAACATATTTAATGAAATCAAAACAACATTCCCATGCTCATCTTTCTTTATGTACAAATTTGGATCATTCTTACTTTTGATAAACCATTGTTGTAAGAAGAAGTTATCAATTTTCACATACCATGACCTTGGTGCTTGTTTAAGACCATACGATGCTTTCTTTAACCTGCATACAAGATGTTCTTGTCCCTTCTTTACAAAACCTTCTGGTTGTACAAGATAAATTTCTTCTTTTAAATCACCATTTATAAATGTTGACTTGACATCCATTTGATGTAGAACCCAACTATACTTAGTAGCAAGTGCAATCATAAGTCTAATCATGTTCATTTTAGATACAGGTACAAATGTATCTTCATAATCTATTCCTTCTTTTTTGTGAATAACCTTTTGCAACCAATCTAGCTTTGAATTTATCAATACTACCATCAACATTAAACTTTAATTTGAACAACCATTTAGAACCTGTAGGAATTCTATTTGCAGGTAATTCAGTGAGTTCCCAAGTGACTTAGTACCATAAGTTAGTGACTTACAATAGGATTAGTACTAGTGAGGGCCTCATAAGGAGTTATGTTTTCTAGGTATTTGGTAGGTCTTCTATTCAACAAATATACAGATGTACTAATTGCTTCAGCCCACAAATTATTAGGGAGATTCTTTCCTTTGAGCATACTCCTAGCACACTCAACAATTGATCTATTTTTACTTTTAGCCACACCATTTTGTTCTAGATTATGAAGAACTAGGTGTATTGTTTGATAATTCCATTTCCTTTACAATACTTCACAAAAATTTATGAAATGTATTCCCCCTTGATCTGATCTTATAATCTTAATATTATGAGATGTTTGTTTTTCCACCATATTTCTAAACTCTTTGAAGCATTCAAAAACTTCACTCTTATGTTTTAAGAAATAAACCCATGTGTATCTAGTGCAATCATCAACAAATATGAGAAAATAATAAGCACCCCCAAGTGACCTAGTTTGCATAGGACCACACACATATGTATGTACTAATTCAAGAATATTTCTATGCCTTTTATTTGTCCTTTGTAGAAGTTGATTCCTATGTTGCTTACCCAATGCACAACCATCACAATTAACATGTTCATTCTTAAAAATTGGAAGACCTTGAACCATTTATTTTCTTTGTAGAGAAATAAGATCTCTAAAATTTAGGTGACCATATCTCATGTGCCATAGTTTTTCTGTTGACACACATGTGGATGTCATTGCTCGATGACATTCTACAACTACATCAAGTTTATACAATCCTCCTATTCGGATTCCTTTAGCTATCACATTACAATGATCTTTCATATCCTTTACTTGGAAACATGTCTTTAAGAATTCAACTTTTAAACCTTGATTAGTAATGGCTGACAATGAAATTAAATTCTTGTTAATTCCTAGCACACACTTTACATTTGAAAGTTTCTTTACATTTCCATTAGGCAAAAGTACACTTATTTCACCATAACCTTTAATGTCATGAGATGTATCATAGATCCTAAATAGATCTTGCTACCATCATATTGCTCATGAAAATCTTTAAACCAATCTCTAAGACAAAACATACGAATTGATGCCCCTAAATCTATAAACCAATCATTACTATCATCTGTATGAGCAGAAAGAGTAGCATCTGAAATAAACAACTTAAGATTATGGAGGTCATCTTTTATCTCATCATCACCATTCACAAAGTTGCCTTCATATTTATTTTGTTTGGACTCATTATACTTCTTTTTCCTACATTCATAAGCATAGTGTCCATATTTTCCACTATAGTTACAATTTCCATTTTTGTTTACATTGGAATTTGACTTAGATGATGCTCCATCTTGATGCCTTTTACCATTTTGATACATTTTGTTATCAAATTTACCTCTTGTATTCTTTTTCCATGGCTTTCCATTGAATGGCTTCTTATCCTGGGCCATCAAAGTTGAATTTGCAGTCTGGAGTCTACTGTCCATATGCTTCTTCCTTTCTTCTTCTTGTAGAAGGATACCTGCTAAATTGTCAAAAGAAGGTGCATTTTCCCTGGCATCTAAGCTAGTGATAAATACTTGATAGTCACTTAACATACCATTCAAAGTAACAGTGACTAAATGACTACTTGAAACTATTTCAACAATGTCAGCTAATTTATCCCTTAATTCCTTAACTCTGGACAAGTAATCACTAATACTTTCATTTTCTTCCATTTTGATTGAAAGTAATTTGCTCTTAGAAACATAATTCTATTTCTTTTTGTAATTTGATACAAACCTTTCAGAGTAGTCCACGTACCATCAGAGGTAGTGATATCTCGAATATGAGGGATAATGGAGTCCTTCATAGACATACGTAAGAGAATCTTAGCTTTGCATTCTCTATTCTCCCAATCTTTAATAGCATTTGTAGGAGTAGTAGGTTTGGCCTCCATACCATTTACAATGGTCCACACATTGTACCCTTCCATTTGAGTCTACATCTTAAACTTCCAATTGACATAATTTGTGCTATCTAACTTATTTGATTTAGATAGTTATGAGTCTGTCAGATTTGCCATTTTAAAGAAACAAAAAATATAAACATAGAGCTTTTACAAACACCCCTTAGCACAATTTATAGCACACTTGACTACTCAAGTTTCCACTAGGGTAATAAAACTGGAAAAATAGAAAATATATTACCAGTATCACAAATAGTGCCAACCTCTGATTTGTTGGTCTTATATTTGAATAGATAAGGCTACTCCCCACAAACCTCAGATGAACACCTCACTGCAATAATGGCTTCAATGTGCTTCACATAGATGTTGCTCTCTCTGGAGAGTCTCCTTCAAACATAGTACTTGGCACTAAATTAGCAACAACTCTCTCTTTGTAGATTCTGCAATGTCTAGCTCCCTTAGACAACACTCTTTTTTATTTTTGGCTGCGCGCACATTACAATGGCAGCAGCTTCCATACTCAAAATTTCACCAGAGGTCTACAGACTGACCCAAAGATGAAAGACCTTCGTTTAACGTAGCTCTAATACCAAATTAGAAATCAGAACAAAGACACAAACAGAGATTGGAGACTAATAAAAGACGGCATATTATTATTGAATTTCTAAATCATAGGTAAAAACTATCTAAATATCCAATAACTTCAATAGAAATAAGACAAATGCAAACAAACAAAAGACATACCTTTGCAGATAGATTACCTTGTGCCTTCCATTGTTGCCTATCTTCCTTTGATCTTGTATAATTTGGAGCTCTCAGAAGTTGTACTTCCTTGCTCTTAAGATGACAAAGATTGAATGACTATGTGGAGGATTATGCAATGAGACTACAATGCAATAACTAAAATGAAGGATGGGGATAATGATATGTAGCCATGGTTGATGATAATGAGATGAGGATAATGAAATCTAGATGTAAATTCAATGGAGCCAAAGCCATACTTGAGATCTATGATGGTATTTCTGCAGAGTAAGATTACTAAATCTTCTGTGGATGCAAAATGGTTGTGAGGACCTTACTTTTAAAGGCTTAAGAGAGGCCAAGTCCAAGTGTCAATAGATCCACGACTGGAGGAATTATCTGTGATGTGTATGATTGAGATGGAGTTGAGGGAGATAACCATGGGAAATATTCCTACTACATTTACAAGGTAGAGGAATAAGTGGATCCATGAGCCACATGTCATTGTGCTCAGAAATGACCTATGAGTTAAAGGTGGAAGTCTTTGAGGAGATTGTGGAAGAAGGACTCTTGATCTATTGGAATGTGAGAGATGAACTAGAACTAGAAAGACAAGTGTCTTTGAGCATAAAGGTGATTGAGAAATAATAGGACACGTGGGTGAGGATGATTAGCTAATTAATTATTAAAATATTTAATTATGTGTGCAACATGGTGAGGTGGAAGATGAGGTGGAAGAATGGCATGGATGAGATGATGTGGAATTATGGAATTTAGGACTTTGGAATAGAGAAATTTGTGATTAATTAAACAATTTAGGATTATTTAATTAGATGAGACATTAGCAGAATTAGGGAATATTTTAATGAAATAAATTGATTTTATTTAATTATTAGAGGCATAAGAGAAATGCGAACCATTTAAATAAATTAGGATATTTATTTAATTGATAGAGGAATAGGAATAAAATAAATATTAAAATATGTATTTAATTCGACTCGAGCCATTTTTAGGTGTATACATTTTGGCCCTCTTTGAGACAATGTGTTTTATCACATTCTTTCAAAGCATACAATTTTTCTGGTTATGATACGTGCCCCAATTTGCCCCTGGTATAGGTTAAATAACAATAGGATGACCCCTTGGGAGATTGGTCGGGTTGGATAGTTTTTGGAAAAAAGATGACGAACAATCTCACGATGAACAAGAATGATAAAGGATGGCTAAGAAAATGGAGGATGCAAGATAAGAGATGGATGAAAGAGTTGAATGACATGTTATGGAAGATAAAATGATAACACACACAAGCAACCAAGCAAGTATGCACAAACGATACAAGAACAAACAAGGTACTGCCCCTGTCAAGCTGTAAACCAATGATTAATTGATAATGATTAATGATAGTGTTTTTCATTGTAGGGAACAATATATCCCTAGATCAACACAAAGATGTGGGAAATATACATCCCATTGATGATGACGATTGATTGATTAATTGAGTTAGTTTATGACAAGATTAGGATCAAGATCATTGATTGCGATTGGATAATTTGACAAGATTGACTTACTCGATTGGTATGGATTAAGGATGGACTTGCATTTGGATAATTGCTTGGATTGGTTGGATTGATTTGATGATCGGATTGATGCTTGGATTGATGATTGGTGAGGCCCCAGACCTTCAATAGTGAGGGTGACAAGGAAAGATAATGGTAAGTTAGCAAATAAGATGAATGATGATGATAACACCCCCTCGGGTGGACAATTGGTGTGCTCTCAAAACGAAAAAGAGAGAAAAGGGTGAGTAGATAAAGAGATGTAGATAAAGAAAGGACTTGGATCTTAAGCCACTCAGAAAATGATATGTATGAAATTCTTATAGATTAAATGAAATGCAATTTGGTATGTATGATAGTGGATTTTGTCATCTTCTTGTACAAGTTTTTGAAGTACTTTGTTTCATCATTGAGCTTTTAAAATGTTGTAAGAAAATACAAGCATCTAGGTATAATTAAACCATGATGACCTGAGTATTACTTACATGGATTTTGATTTAGCAAGTTAATACAAGCATCTAGTCAAAATTGAACCTAGATGACCTAAGTATTTCTTGCGTGTATCAACAAACAAGGATTGTACTTTTTTCATGTTTAGAGTTATAATGTCCTCAATGATCATTTTGTTGATCATGTCTTTAGACAAGGCTTCACATTACTAAAGATAAATCCACAAACAATAAACAAATAAAATAATTATGCCCCCATCATAGCTCCTCTAGTTTTTGACATCCTTGAGTAGCATAAAAAGACATAATAACAAAAATCATGATATAAGACTTTAAACAACCATTAAACCTTCTTGCCATAGATATATTTTCATGCAATAACTAATAGAGTCATGTTTGATAGTTTTAGGTAGGTTGGTGTTGTCAGGTTTAGTTTATTATCTCTTTGTCAAGATGATGTTTAAAGCTTGCATGTTGTGCTGCTTGCCGTCTAGTGATAAAACCATGATCTGATTTGTTATCCTCTTAGTTGTAGCTTTCAAAACTCCAATTCACTAACTAGGTCAAGGATTTGTCCCCAATCAAGTAAAGAATTGATTTATTATGGTTAAACTGATGATAGACATGAGGAAAAAGGCCCTAATGGATTGACCTAGTGCCTTGGGGGCTCATTGATAAATGGCCTTGCCTACGTGACAATGTAGAGGCAATGTAGTTCACTTTAGGTGGACTATTTGGACCTAAGACCTAGGGGTTGGGAAGTAGGTGGGATTGGATGGATAAAAGGATGGGTGATAAGGGATGGAATGGATGTACTCATAAGATAGGGTGGATGTGATCTCCAAAGACTATGTCACCTAGGAATAACTTACCCTATTTAGGTGTAAGGCTTGGGATTTTGACAATGACAAATCTTATGATGAAGGAGGATGATAGGATTGGATTGAAAGTCTAATGGGACAAGGGATAAGGGAGAGTGAACCCTAGCCATGATAGGTATCTTTATGTGATTTGATAGATGTGGTAAGAAAAGATTGGATGAGGACTGAAGTCTGAAGAGATGGAGGGATTGGTTTATCACAAATAGTGCATGTTTCTAGGTTTTCACTACTTTCTTTTATTTGCAGGATCACAAATAGTTCCTATTTCTAGGTTTTCACTACTTGTTGTTTGTTTGTTTTTAACATGATTTTTTGATCCCTTGCATTGGGGTTTAGGTGTAGAACTTGTGAAGATGCATGTTGTTGATGGGATCATCCAACAGTTCACCTTCTGATGTTGCTAGTTGGTAAGCTCCTGATCCATAGGAAACAATGATAACATAGGGATCAAGCCAGTTGGGCTCAAATTTGCCTTTCTTCTCCCTATCTTGGTGATTTCTAGGATTCTCTTTCAGGACTAGGTCACCAACTTGAAATACTTGAGGTTTGACTCTGTGGTTGTAACTCCTAGACATCCTTTGTTGATAAGCTTTCAGATGATTAAAGGCATGTTGTCTTCTCTCCTCTAGCAGCTCTAACTCCTGAAGTTTGGAAACCAAGTATTCTTCATCTGATATGAGGCCTTTTAATGATACTCTGAAAGAGGGTAACTCAACTTCAATGGGCAAGATGGCTTCAGATCCATAGACTAGTGAATATGGTGTTGCACCTGTGGGAGTGCGGATGCTTGTGCGGTAGGCCCATAGAGCAGGATTTAGTTGCAAGTGCCAATCATAGATGACATCGTTGACAGTCTTCTTTAGGATTTTCAAGATGGTTTTATTAGATGCCTCCGCCTGGCCATTGCCTGGGGGTAATATCAGGTGGAAAAGTGGTGTTGGAATTTGTCACATAGATCTTTGACATCCTGGTTTTTAAATGGTCTTCCATTATCAGTTATAATGGATACAACGATGCCATAGTGGCAAATGATGTAATTCAGGATGAATGAGGCAATTTGTTTGTCTATGACATTGGCAAGGGGTACGACTTCAATCCACTTCATAAACTACCCAGTGGCAGTGATTATGAATTTATGGCTGCTGGATGATGGAGGGTGTATCTTGTCCATTAAGTCGAGTCCCCATTGAGAAAAATGCCAAGGAGTCATTAATGACTATAGCTCTTGTGCCAGTACATGTATTAAGTTCCCGTGGATTTGGCATTTCTTGCATCTTTTCACAAAATGATAGGAGTCATTTTCCATAGTTGGCTACTAGTATCCCATACGTATGAGTTTCTTAGCCAAATTAGGACCACTAGAGTGGGTTCCGCATATACCTTCGTGAACTTCACTTAGGGCGGTTTGATATTCCTCACTATCGAGACACCTAAGGAGAGTACAATCTAGTCCTCTTTGATATAGTGTGTTAGCAATTATGACCTATAATGGGAAGCATGGCGGATGAAGGTTCTCTTTTGGTTATTGGATAAATCAGGTGGTAGGGTGTTCTCTTTCAAATAAGTATATAGTTTTCCGTATAAGGGAGAATCTGATCTTATGATATGGCATATGATGTTGGATTTAGGGGTGTCATATGTAGGATGGGATACTGGCTCTACCAATAACTCATAATGTGACTAGTTTTTAGGGATATCAAGGAGAGATGCAATGATTGCCATGGCATCTACTGCTTTGTTCTCCAGCCTGGGTATTTGCTCAAAACAGATCACAACAAAGTATTCTTTGAAGTCATCTACCATACGCTTGTAGGGTATTAACTTCTCATCTGTTGTTTGATAGTCATCATTCACCTGGTTGATGACAAGTTCCAAATCACTATACACATGAAGTTCTGTGACTTTCCATTCTATTGCTAGCTTGATGCCAATGACCAGTGCTTCATATTTGGCCACATTATTAGTGTATGGAAAGAATAGTCTATATGACTTTGGAATTGTGTCTCCATTAGGTGTGACCAACAAGATACCTTCTTTGAACCCATGCTACGTATATGATCCATCAAAGTAGAGTTTCCAGGCTGTTGTGATGTTAAAGATAGACTCATCTAGAAATTCAAAGCTTAATAGGTTGTCATCTATCAAAGGTGCATCTGCCAGCTAATCTACAATCACTTGCCCCTTTATTGCTCATCTATCCACATACTTGATGTCAAATTCACTGAGTATCATGACCCTTTTTTATATTCTCCCTATTAGTGTATCTTTGTTGAGCAAGTATTTCAATGGATCAATCTTTGCTACTAGTTTGATGAAGTGTGAGAGCATGTAGTGTCTCCATTTTTGTGAGGCAACAAGACATGCTCTTTCAATTGGTGTATATTGCAGCTCATAACCTACTAGTGTCTTGCTGATTTAGTAGATTGCTTGCTCCTTTCCTTTGTGGTTATGTTGTGCTAGAAGAGCTCCAAGAGATGTTGGTGTAGCTAATATTTAGAATAGTAATGGTTCGCCCTGGATTGGCAGCATTAAGATAGGTGGGTTCATTAGATACTCCTTTAGATGCTGAAAAGCTTGCTCACACATGTCATCCCATTTGAAAGGAATGTTTTTGTGTAGGAGATGTGTGAATGGATGACACTTATCTGCCAGCTGAGAGATAAATCTTCTAATGGACTGTAGCTTTCCTTGCAGAGATCGTAACTAACTGAGATTCTTGGGTGGCAGCATTTCCATGATTACTTTTACCTTGGTAGGGTCCACCTCAATTCCATTAGCTGATACGATATATCCAAGGAGTTTACTAGATGTTACTCCAAAAACACACTTTTTTGGATTTAATCATACAATAAATTGCTCGTCTCGTGAAGATCTTGTCCAAGACTTGTAGATGTCCTTCTCTAGTAATTGACTTGGCTAGAATGTCATCTACATAATCTTCCATGATGGTGTGCATCATGTCATGAAAGATTGTAGTCATGGCCCTTTGATATGTTGCCCCCACGTTTTTCAATTCAAATGGCATGACGCACCAACAATAGGTACCCCATGGACATGTGAATACGGTCTTGTGTTGATCTTCTAATTCTATTTTGATTTGATTATAGCCAAAAAATCCATCCCTTAGTGACAACATAGTGTGCCCTATTGTTAGATCTACAATGATGTCGATGTTGGGTAGAGGGAAGTCATCTTTGGGACAAGCCTTGTTCAGATCTCTTAAGTCATTACATAGTCTAACCCTTCCATCCAGTTTGGAGATAGGGACTATATTTGATATCCACTCTAGATAATCAATTGGTCTAATGAAACCAACATCTAGCAGCTTCTTCAATTCTTCCTTCACTAAGAGTGCGATATGCGAATGCATCTTCCTTAGTTTTTGTTTGACTGGATTAGCTCCTAGAGCTAGTGACAAATGATGCATTATAAGGTTTGGATCCAATCTTGACATATTTGCATATGACCAAGCAGAGGTAATCTATTTCCACTTGAAGAATTCAGTAAATTCTGGCTTTTCTTCTGCTGATAACAATTGTGCCATATGGATTATCCTTGGGCTGTCTTTTGTTCCAATGCTGACAAGTTCTACTGGTTCTATCAAAATTGAGGACCTCTCCTCATGTGTTAGATGGGGAAGAGTGTCAAGCCTTTCATCCTTTGACACCTCAGAGAGGTTTTCACCATCAGATACGTCTTTTATTTTTTTTACTATTTTCACGATCTAACACTGCCGCAGAGCAATTTTCACCATTAGATCTATCTTTTATTTTCACATTTTTATGACTAAAAGGCTTGGCACTCTCTCCAAAATAAGTTTTGTCATTGAGTTCTATATCATAGCCAGTTTTGTAATCCCCTATAGGTAGATGATCTCTAAGTTCTAGATAATCTAGGATGGCATCATCATTTTGGAAGGTATCGAGCTCAGGGGGTTCATCTTGCAAATCCCAATATATGAGTTCAGGATGCACTAAGGGTAATGGGTCATTCGGTTGATCAAGTTCAAGGGAAGTGATGGTTAAGATGAAGGAGTTGTCCAAATTAGTATAATTATTTACAAAGTCTTTGATGGTACTCATCTCAAGTTGATCTATCAAGTGTGACATCATTCTTTCTTCAGGAAACTCATTTTCGATATTTTGCGGTATGAACTTTAGAGGTCTAGACCTTGAGCCTTATCCCTCATGAGGTGTATGGGTAGAGCTATATTGTTGAACCACATCAACATCTTTCTTGTCACAAGATAGTTCAGAAAGACTATCCCATTCATATTCATTTGAGTCTGTCTCACTGCATTCTTGCAGTCGATGAATCTATTCTACTAAGTTAGTAGTAGCTGTTTCTTTTCCTTTTCCTTTGTGCTTGTCTTTTCCCTTGATCTTTTCTTTGCCTCTATAACCTAACCCTGTAGTGTCTCGGGCTATTAGTGAAGGAGGTTGGATAGGTTCGATGATACCTTCTTTCCTCAATCTTATGGGTCCATGACCGTCATATCCCATTCTTTATAAGATTGAGAACCCTTGGCCATATTGTTTGGTTTGCAATTGGGATTGAGGGTCTTTTACGTTGGATTCATTGTCTTCATCCTTATATAGCCATTGTAGAATATCCTTCTCATCGCTCTCATCTTCTAGGCTTCCCCATTTAACAAAATGACCTTTAGGAGTCTCCAATGACTTGGGTTTGTTCATGGATGGTTTTCCATAGGACTTGGGGGCTATAGGTAGTTGTGCTAGGTAGAAGGATTGTACAGTGGTATATTCTCCAACGCCCTTGTCTTTGAGCTTGATTTTGAGTTTAGATGTCTTGGATGACTTGGGTTTGTTCATGGATGGTTTTCCATAGGACTTGGGGGCTATAGATAGTTGTGCTAGGTAGAAGGATTGTACAGTGGTATATTCTCCAACACCCTTGTCTTTGAGCTTGATTTTGAGTTTAGATGTCTTGGATGTAGAAGGTAGTGAAGCTAGGTCGACACGTGATGAGGATGAGGCAAATGCATGGTTAGTGGGAATTACAACTTTGGGTTTGGATTGGATGGAATTGCAATATTGGAATGGATTAGGATCACCTTGGATAGTTATTTCTTGGCCATTATGAGGAAACTTTATACACTGATGGTAGGTGGATGGCACAACCTTCATCGTGTGTATCCAAGGCCTTCCAAGGACAATCAAGCACTTGACACACCACATCTTTCACTACCGGTCCCACTCTAATTGGCAAAACAAAAGTTCCTCTTGATGTCCTTTCTCTTTCATCGCAAGCCTTGATGGTAATTTTTTTTAGGATCAATGACATTCTTTGAAAACCCCAATGCAAGGATTAGTTTTAACATGCAGATATTTAAACTTGCCCCTCCATCTATTAGGACCAATTTTATTTTATGCTTATGGATGAAGGTTTCAATATTGAGAGATGCATTGTGTGGTTGGGTGATAGACATATCATATTTTTCTATGAAGGATAAGAAATGGGGTGTAGTTAGATGACCTACCATGGCTTAAAATTGCTCTTCAGCTAGATTGGTTAGGACAGTAGTTTCCAAGAGAGCCTTTTCGAGGATGCCTTTGTGAGATGGAGATAGATGCAAGAGCTCCAAAATGGATATATGGGCCGGTGTTTTATGGATTTGGTCAAGAACGTTGTATTGGTTAGATGTGGAGGATAATTTGGATGGAGCCCCTTGGTGAGTAACCTTTCCACCATGAGTGGTCACATTATAATTAGGCTTTTTATTTATAGTGATCACATTTACATGTGAGTCACCTTCGAAGATGTGGTTAACAACATAATCATATGACACATTTGTATAGTTGGTGTTGTTACCACTTTTATTGTTTTGATATGAAGAGCCTCCCTTCTCATAGTTGGGGAGCAAATTCTTGAATGCCAAATGGTCATCATTAGATACATGTCCATCAATTTTTATTACTTTTTGATCAATCAAGTCTTGAATGATATTCTTTAGTCTTTGACAGTTATTGGTTTTTGTGACATTTGCTTCTATGATATTCACAAAAGTCTGAGTCTTTCCACCAAGAGGGTTTAAATTTTGGTTCATAATCTTGCACCATTGGAAGCGTTATGAGATTGTTTGATATGAGCTTCTGTAGGGCAGATTTGATTGATTTCCCTAATGATGTAAACTTTCGATGAGGAGGAAAGTTTGTGGATTATGGTTCATTATTTTGAGGTTTGTTTGATAGTGTGTTGTTTTGTGGATTTGATATATTAAAGATTGGTTGTTTTGGTACCACATGTTTAGCATCAATGACACCATCATTCACAATGTTTTTGTTTTTGGTCCAAAACCTTGGCTTGTCTATGTTATTACTTGAACTAGGGATGTCTTTGTAGAGTTTAATTTGACCCTTTTTTATCAAGGTTTTCTCGATGAGTAGCCTCATTTCAATGACCTTACTAAAAGTAGTTGGACATTGTATTTGGATTTGATAGCTTAGTTCCATGGATAGATTGTGAACAAACATTTCTATCATTTACTTCTCTAGTATGTGGTAGGGACACTTGCTTGCAAGTTGTCTCCATCTTTGTAGGAAAGAGGCAAAGAATTCTCCCCCTTTTTTCTTGTTATTACAAAGGTCCAACATGGAGATTTCATGTTCGATATTGTATGAGAAATGTGTGATAAATTTATCCACTAGTTCATCAAAAGTGTGGATGCTAGGAGATAGGTGAGAGAAACACTCCATAGATTGTCCTCTTAAGCTTCTTGGGAATAGTCACATAAGATATGTTTTGTTGTGTGCAACCTCTAGACATGCGGCACTAAATTCCCTTATATGATCTCTTGCATCACCTTAATTTCGTCTATATTTATTGAATTTTGGACCCTCAAACCTTGAGGCAAAAGGTATCATGAGCAAAGATTTATCAAATGGATAAGGTGAGATCTCCTCAAGGGAGTAGTGTTTTGTGGTTGTCCCACTTTGGATGTCCACCAACTATTTTTGCAAGGCTTGGATTTGTGTTGTTAATGTGTCCAAGGGATTGAGTGTATCCTTAGCCTTTTCTGATTTAGAAGCATTTTTGTCAGGTTTAGAGGCATCTTTATCATTTTCGGAGCTATCTTTCGAAGACCCGGCTTCATTTGAGGAATTGTTCTCTCTTAGATTTGAGACATCAAAATCTGAGGGCAACTTAGTGTTAGGGTCAGTTGGCAGAAGATATCAATTAAATGCAAATAAAGATTAAATAGAGGAATAAAAATACATAGAAATAATAATAGCGAAAAAACATGTTTTAATGTGGTTCACCCAAACTTGGGCTACATCCACCAACAGAGAGTCCAATATTATTATCTAGTAAATCAAACTAATTACAACTAGCAATCCTTGCAACTTAATACCGTTGTAAAATGCTACAATACGTCAACAAAAACCCTAACCCTTGGCCGCTTTTATCAAGCCTTATGTCGGTTACAAAAATAAGGCTTTTTATGTCGGCCAATAGAAAAATAACTCCCGACGCATTAATAAAATAATAAAAAATTATTGGAGGTTTTGGGGGCACTGCCCTTCAACCCCACCCTGTATCGCGACAGGGAACGCGCCAGGGGCATTGCCCCTGAACCTTACAAGGGGTGCTGCACCTTGACCCCATTAAATAATTTGGGGGGAAACCACGCCAATAAAAGTGGGGTAAATTTAACCTCTAAGTTTGATTAGGCTCCATATAACAATAATCTCCCACTTGGAGACTAATCAGACTCCACACCATATCATCTCCCACATGGATACTGATCATAACACCACTGACCCTGTAGATCCCACTAGAAATAAGCACCCTGGACTCTGCTATTATGATATTATTTTTTTTAGTCTTGAAGACCAACCGAAGCTGAAGAGGAGCCCAACTTCTCCCTTGTTACTGCCTTTGTAAACATATCCACTAGATTTTCATCTGTATGGATCTTTTCTATCCATAGTTGTCCATCATCCAACACTGACCGGATGAAGTGATACCTTAGTTGTATGTGTTTGGTCTTTGAATGCAAGGCATAATTATTTGTAAGATATATGACACATTGGTTGTCTGTAAATAAATAACTATTAGCCTATTGTTTGGCCATTACTTCCATGAAAGATTGTGGCCATATCATCTCCTTTCTTGCCTCTGTTGTAGCTACATACTCTGCCTCTGTGGTGGATAAAGCAACCACCTTTTGCAACCGTGAGATCTAACTCACTATTCTCCCACCTACATTAAAGACATAACTTGTAGTACTTCACCTAGTATCAATATCCCCTGCCAAATCTGAGTTTGCATAACCTGCTAAATTATTATTAGAGCCCCCAAAATAGAAGTGTTTATTAGATGTACCTCTCAAATACCTAAGAATCCATTTTATTGCATTCCAATGCTCCAATCTGGGATGACTCATATACCTACTTACGACTCCTCAACATGTGCAATATCTGGTCTTGTGCAGATCATGGCATACATTAAACTTCCTACAACTGAAGCATATGGTACCTTGGAAATTTTTTCTTCCTCCTATTGTGTCTTTGGACACATCTCTTTAGTCAATTTCAAATGACTAAGCAAAGGTGTGCTAACAACTTTTGCATTCTCCAAATGGAATCTCTGCAACACCTTTTCAACATAATCAACCTGAGATAGAGTCAATTCTATGTTCTTCCTATCTCTGCAAATTTTCATACCAAGGATTTGTTTTACTGCCCCCAAATCCTTCATAGCAAATGATTGTGCTAACTGTTGTTTTAACTCTCTTATGTGATCCATGTTAGACCCTGCTACAAGCATGTCATCAACATATAAACATAAAATAATGTAGTTGTCATTATCCAACCTCTTAAAATAAACATAATGGTCAGAATTACACCGGCTATAGCTTTGCTTAGCCATAAAACTATCAAATTTCAAATACCATTGTTGAGGTGCTTGTTTCAAGCCATATAAACTCTTCTTCAATATGCACATCAGTTTCTCCTTACCTTTGACCTCAAATCCCTGTGGTTATTCCATATACATCTCCTCCTCCAAATCACCATGGAAAAAGATAGTTTTCACATCTAGTTGTTCTAAATGCAAATCTTCAGCAACCACAATACTCAAAACAATACAAATAGAAGTCATCTTGACAATTGGAGAAAATGTCTCATCAAAACCAATACTTTTTTTCTGTGTAGATCCTTTTACAATTAACCTGGCTTTAAATCTTTTCTTACCTCCATCTTCCTCTTTTAGCCGATAAACCCATTTGGTTGGTAAATCCTTTTTACTTATAGGCAACTTACATAATTCCCAAGTCTGATTTTTTAGCAACGAGTCCATTTCTTCTTTCATTGCAAGCTCCCACTAAACCTTTGTATCCACTTGCATAGCTTCATTGTACCCTTCCAGTTCACCAACATCTATTAACAAAATAGAATACAAAGAGGGAGAAAACCTTTCAGGAGGTCTAATTAGCCTTGTTGACCATCTAACATTCACTAGAGTTTCTGGTATTTCTTGTTGTTATTGTGGAGCATGAGGAACCACTAGAACATCACTATTTGGAGTATCATCCAGCACTACATAATCCTTTTCTTTCTTCTCATGCACTGCAACTGATCTTTGTACATCACCTTCTCATTGAATACATCCCTGCTTCTCACAATTTTTACATTTTCAACATCCCAAAGCCTATAACCAAATTCATCAATGTCATATCCAACGAAGATACACTTTTTTGATTTTTCATTTAGCTTGGTTCTATTTTTAGAATCTACATGTGCAAATGCTTCACATCTGAAGGTTTTGAGAAAAATATAACTCACCTTCTTACTTGTCCATGCTTCCTCTAGAATACCACTACCCAAAGGAACTGAAGGACCTCTATTAATTAAATATATAGTGGTATTGACAGCCTCTATCCACATGTTTAAAGGTAGCCCAACATGCAATCTCATGCTCTTTGCACGCTCCATTATTGTCCTATTCATGCGCTTAGCCACTCCATTTTCTTATGGAGTCCCTAGAACCATTTTCTTCCTACAAATTCCATTAAAGGAACAATAATCCTCAAATTCTTTGCTGCAATACTCACCACCATTATCAAATCTGAGACATTTTAATCTTTTACCCGACTTATTCTCAACCAAGCTTCTCCATTTCTTAAATGTTTTAAATACATCAGATTTTTGCCTAAAGAAATAAATCTAAACCTTTCTAGTTGTATCATCTATGAATGTAACATAATACTGAGAGCCACTAAGAGAAGATACATGAGCTAGTCCCCATACATCTATATGCACAAGCTCCAACTTTTCATCTTTCTTTTGCTTCTCATCCTTGAGAAAATTGACTCTCTTTTGTTTGCCATATACACAACTTTCACAGAAATCCATATTAATACATTTTAGACCAGGTCAAACTTTCTTAGAATGAAGTACCTCCATACCTTTTTCACTCATATGCCTAAGTCTATTATTCCATAGTGTTGTCTCAGAACCTACAGCAACTATTTCAGTCTCTTCCTACGAACTTATAGCAACTGTAGCTAAACCTATTTATTTTTTCTCTGCAAAAGCTAAAGTAGAAGGAACAGTATGACTTGTACAAAGATATAAGGTGCATACTTTCACACCTTTTTCTACTATTAAGGTACCTCTTGAAACCTTCCAATTTTATAAGTAAATATAGCAATGCAACCTTCATTAGCTAGCTGCCCTGTTGAAATTAAATTCCTACTCAACCTTGTAATGTGCCTTACCTTTTGTAGTAGCTAATGATTCCCATCCTGCAACTTAATCTTCATTCTTCCCTTTCCAACAATCTGACAAGGTTCATTATCTCCAAAATAAACCAACCCAAAATCCCCCTGGACATAATCAAGAAATTAACTTCTATGGGGCATAGCATGAAATGAGGCCACTCAATCTAAAACCCATGAATCATCAACATTATCTAGGGAAAGAATCAAAGCATCATCTTCAGATTTATTACTTACCACATTTGCCTCCTTATTGCCTTCTTGTTTGTCTCCTTCTTTATTCTTCTGAGACCAACAATCTTTCTTTAGATGACTTGGTTTCCCACAGTACCAGCAATCTTTCTATCCTCTAGATTGGGACTTCTTATCTTTTGATTTTCCTCGTGACTTTCCATGACCTCCAAAAGCTTTTCCTCTCTCCTTTGATTTGCCCCTGCTTTCTACATTCAAAAACACTACTTGATGTGGACCCTCCTGAGCTTTTCCATCGTATTTCCTCGCTAAGGATAATACCAACAACATCATCAAATTTTAAAGTGTTTGAACCAGAGACAGAGTTAGTTACAACCATTACCAAGCTATTCCAGTTTTCTGGCAAAGAACATAAAACCAAGATAGTTCTGCCCATTGAATTTATCTACCATCAATTTATCCTCGTCCGTCATTACTCCCACTCAACTGTGAGACTCCCACTCAACCGTGAGATGTTCCTGTAGATAATAATCGAACACAACCCACTCTGATACCACTTGTTAGGGTGAGCCAGCAAAAGATATCAATTAAATACAAATAAAGATTAAACAGAGGAATGGAAATACATAGAAATAATAACAGCGAGAGACAAGTTTTAACATGGTTCACCCAAACTCGGGCTACATCCACCAATTGAGAGTCCAATATTATTATCTAGTAAATCATACTGATTACAACCATCAATCCTTGCAACTCAATAATGTTGCAAAATGCTATAATACATCAATGAAAAACCTAACCCTTGGCTTCTTTTATCAAGCCTTATGTCAGTTACAAAAATAGGGTTTTTTTATGTCATCCAATAGAAACATAACCTCGCAAGAGGCGCTGCCCCCTAACCCTCGCAAGGGGCGCTGCCCCTTGATGTTGTTAAATAATTTGTGGGAAAATTGCGCTGATAAAAGTGGGTAAATTTAACATCCGAGTCTGATTAGGCTCCATATAACAACACTTAGCTCCTTGTTGAGCTAGCATAAGAAAATATTTATGAGGATCCGTGGCAATGACCCTATCCATTATCTTTTGAAATCTTGGATCTTGGAGGTGCCTAAGGATTTCCTCTTGGTTAATTTTCTCTTCATTAGAATCATGCCCACTATTGTGAATGGAACTCATTTTTTTCTTTTGTTTTACTTGGGACCTAGTTTGAACCATGGAAGTTTGAGATGTGGGTGAAGTTGGATTGTGAGACTTGGTGGACTTGGTTTGATGTTTTGGTATGAAATGGTTTGAGGGTGAATTTGGTTGGATATGTTTTTGATAAGATTTTTCTAAGGTTTTATATTAAGCTATGTTGTCCAAAAAATGTGCTCTTGAGCTAAAAGGTAGTCAAAATAGGGATAGTTGATAATCACTACTGATATAGACTAGTCTTTTATCAAGATTACACTAGTACAATTTTAAGGTGAATGATGATTTATCCTGTTATGAAACTAACTAGATTTTGTTTGAATCTGGTAGAGTCTCAATAACACCTATATGAAAATCTTGGTTTGGTTTGGACAACAAGATAGTGGTATGCAAAGGTGATATTGTGAAAATGGTACGAAGGTGAGTCTACAAGGTTGAAGTTATTTTCCAAGTGTATACTAGAGAAAAATGGGTATCTAGAAATGGCTTCACTTTTGTCTCAAAATGTATAAAACAACTCTCTATTGTGTATGTGCAACAAGATTCGATGTATGCATAGGACTATAGAAATTTTCCTTTTTTTTTTTGCTTCAATTTTGTCAGTTTGGCTTGTTTGTACACGTTTTTCCTAGGATGCTCTAAATTTTGTAGCATTGTTTTTTACTCAAGTTATTGCCAGAAAAAATAGTAAACATGAACTTGTCATGATTGTTTTTTGATACAATTTTTGATAAAATATAAAAATAAACAAATACAATCCTAAGGATGGCAAGGGCAATATTTGTCAAATTCTGACTTGGATTTTACTCCAGTCACTTACACAAAGGCAGACAATTAGTAACTTGGTAGCACCAGTTCCTCCTTACAGTGCACACACTTCTCACGTATACCAAGTTACAATCCCTTTGAAGAGTTGGATTTTCTATCTCTACACTAAATGGGTGTATTACGTTGGATGGCTTCAGAGATCTGACCTCCTAAGTCAACAAATAGGGGTTTTTAGCTTTCTAAAATAATGAGATTTTTAGTGTGGGCATCCATTTGGGTGGTTATACATGCGGCAATTTGCTCTATTATGGAGGCTTCCCAGTCTAAAGAGATTAGGCTCAGCAGATTTTGACGCACCACAAGGGTACTATGGGAAAAATTTGTCAGTATAACACAACACTCGTTGTTTGTGACTTTCATCACAAACACAATTTATTTATAGTGACTAGGAAGTGGCTTAGCTTTAGCATGTTATTGCTCAAGGTTGTCCCACTTGGAAGAAACACAATCCCAAGGGTAGGCCTCTTCTAAAGGTTACACAGATAAAATGATGAGTTTGGCATTTTGATCACCCAAAAAAGGGGAGAGCATAGTCCTATCGCCATTTTCAAACACAGAATACACTAGTTCTTTATCCTCCTAGAGTAAAAACTAAGTGTGTTTTACTCTACCAAGCACAAGAAATTGACAAGATAGCAAAAACTTTGAAAATATGGTTAATTTTATCCTCCTAAACAAATCTATGCGAAGATTGTTGTTGAAGAATCAAACAAATTACTTTCCCCTATTTAAGCTAACTGAGAGTTTGTAATGCAAGATAGCAAAATGAGAAATTTGTTCAGTTTTATCCACCTAGGTTGGAACTATGTGCAAGTTGTAATGCAACAATACAATCTACTTCCTCCTAATTAGATCTTGGTGAAAATTTGCATGAAGATGTCAAATTACTTCCCCCTAATTAAATTTAGATGAAGATTTGTATGCAAGTTCTAACTATAAATGCCTAAACGAACTCTTAAAACTTGCAAAACCAATTCTCAATAGCCTCCATTGATGATTAATAATACCTGCAACACAAGTTAGTACAACAAATTTATCTAGCATCTAATGTTCTAGCAATTACAAAGAGGGTCTACAACAAGTTCTAAAAACAAAAATAACTATCAACAATAATGCTGATGAAGACCAAGTCAAGGGATATGGTTGAATTTGATTCTTAGTGGGGTGAATGTGGGGGCAAACTGGCCTATGTGGGCAGCCAGATGGTTGAAGATGGGTCCAAAATAGTCCCAAGATGGGACGACTCCTCAAGAAATGGCTGGCTATGTGTCTTGAGAGGTAGTTGATTGAAGATACCGAAGAATGAATACCTTGACCCTTTTGACCTGCAACCAATATGAAAGGAAACAACAAAAGATCAGTGCCTAAGAGACCTAAAATGAGATGTTATTTCTATAGGGGCCACAGTGAGTCCATGGCTAAGTGACCTGGAAACCTTCCAACAATGAATGACTAATAATGAATAGGAACTTTGCTTCTTGAGTTGAATAGGCATGATGGTAATGAAGCTTTGATGGGGGCAGAAAACTTATGAGGGCCACTTGCGTGGGAGAAATAGGTGGTTTAGACTTTAGAGGTCATTGAAGCCTAATGAAGACCCCAAAAACTATCAACCAAGCAAAAAATGACCATCTAGAAAAATCCTGATCCAAAACAAAGAAAACACCAGTGGGTGGCACTTGGAAATCCAGTGGTAGCACCAAGTAAAAAGTGCAGAGAGGTAAAAAAAAGATTGGCAGCCAAAGAGGGTGCAAGACTGTGAGAATGTCGACCAAGAATATGAAGGCACGAACAACCAAAATATGATCTAAAATGATGCAAGAGACTGAAAACTGAGTTCAAAGAGCCTAATCCAGGGTAGAGTCTTGAGCTGTGGAGGGTAGAATAAAAAAAATGCACAATAGAGGCTGAGGTGACTTCTGAGTAAAGATTGACCTGAATGTTGGCAGTCAAATGCATAAACCAGAGGTGGCTTGATAGGAAACACATGTAGAAGCAAATGACGACCTTCACGATAGTAGCTTCACAAAACCACTCAAATGGAGATTAAAAAATGGGTCTAGGCCCCACAGTGGGTGCTAAAAATATTATTGAATTTCTGATTCATAGTAAAAACTGTCTAAATATCCAATAAATTCAATGGAAATAAGACAAATGCAAGTAAACAAAAGATATACCTTTGTAAATAGATTTACCTTGTGCCTTCCATTGTTGCCTATCTTTCTTTGATCTTGTATAATTTGGAGCTCTCAGAAGTTGTACTTCCTTGTTGTTAAGATGACAAAGATTGAACGACTATGTGGAGGATTATGCAATGAGACTACAATGCAATAACTAAAATGAAGGATGGGAATAATGATATGTAGCCATGGTTGATGATAATGAGATGAGGATAATGAAATCTAGATGCAAATTCAATGGACCCAAAGGCATGCTTAGGATCTATGGTGGTATTTCTACAGAGTAAGATTACTAAAGCTTGAGTGGATACAAAATGGGTGTGAGGACCTTACTTTTATAGGCTTAAGAGAGGCCAAGTCCAAGTGTCAATAGATCCACGACTGGAGGAATTATCTGTGATGTGTACAATTGAGATCGAGTTGAGGGAGATAATCATGGGAAATGTTCCTACTACGTTTACAAGGTAGAGGAATAAGTGGATCCATGAGCCACATGTCATTGTGCTCACAAATGACCTATGAGTTAAAGGTGGAAGTCTTTGAGGAGATTGTGTAAGGACTCTTGATCTATTGGAATGTGAGAGATGAACTAGAATTAGAAAGACAAGTGACTTTGAGCATAAAGGTGATTAAGAAATAATAGGACACATGTGGGTGAGGATAATTAGCTAATTAAATATTAAAATATTTAATTATGTGTGCAACATGGTGAGGTGGAAGATGAGGTGGAAGAATGACATGGATGAGATGATGTGGAATTATGGAATTTGGGACTTTGGAATAGAGGAGTTTGTGATTAATTAAATAATTTAGGATTATTTAATTAGATGAGACATTAGAGGAATTAGGGAATATTTTAATTAAATAAATTGATTTTATTTAATTATTAGAAGCATAAGAGAAACGTGAACCATTTAAATAAATTAGGATATGTATTTAATTGATAGAGGAATAGGAATAAAATAAATATTAAAATATTTATTTAATTCGACTTGAGCCTTTTTTAGATTTATACACATATTATTCAATGAACAATGTTACATATATAGTTGTTGATATCTCAACAATATCCTATAAATTAGCAAATAAAACTGACAACAAACTGGAGACTTGTGACACTAAACTAAAGAGTCTTTGACAACAAATTGGACACCTCTATAACTGTTTGTGACATCACTACAACTCTATGACACATATGCATAATTCAATTATGAATTATTCTAATAGAAAATATAGTCTTGACATTGAATTAGCATAAATAAATGAAGAAGTAAAAGAAGGTTGCATTATTAGCTAAAGGATATATAGGTTTCTTGATGAAATTATTAGCTTGATTGAAATGGACTTCAATAGAAGGATGCTTGTTTTTCATAGAGTTTTGCTTGTACAAAAATGTTATGGGGATGGTTATTTTTTACTAATTGATAAAAGAGTTTATTTGTTATGTTTATTTGAAATTTAAAAATAAAATATTTTTTAAGCAATCTTATAAAAAAATATTTTTCTTTACATATTATTAGTTATTAGATCACCATGAGTTTTAATGGAGAGAGAAACAACATATTGCATTCTTTGACAATTTTGAAAAACAACATAGTTCCTTGATTTTTCTATTGGTTTTTCATCAATTTTATTTTGTCCTTGTGAATTTGTAGTTAAATAAAAATGACATCATATATTTGAAAAAGCATGCACCTAAATGTTGATTAGGGGTGTGGTGTAGGTTAGGTTAGGGGGTCAAGTCATGAAAGCTACCTACCAAGTAGGTAATTTTCTTTTATGTAGGCACATAGTCAATAAACTTGATGAAAATTCAATTCAATTTGAATAATATGTCTAAAATATAATGGAAATTTTTGTTGCTTATCTTTATTATTCTTAATTTTTTAGTATGAAGTTTAGCAAGTTATAGTGTTTTCACAAATAAATCCCAATGTTGTGACAAATAGAAAAAATTCATAATATGGTCAAAATGTATGTGCATTTAATTATATAATGTGTAAATTTTTAAAGGAGACTTTTGAATTTATAATTGAAAATAGAGATAATGGTGTAAAATGGAAGTCAAGAATAAGAAAGATCTATAAAAGGGTTAGCCCTCACAATTATTGAGCATGTTACATTCTTATTTCTTGAAGTACCTTTATTTTTCAATCAATGCTAGATAAGTGGGCCATGATGCTACTTGTAAGTTCACTTGAGTTGAGCTCATACCAAATGTAGTGAGAGATGCAATCAAGACCATTTTAATAATAAATGATCAAGGAAAACATACTATCTAGAGAATAAAATTCAACTACATGAAATGTGAGGAATGAAACCATACTTCCTTTTTGCACCATCAAATTAGGTTAGATCAATGAAGTTCATTCTTTAACTTGCTAGGGTAAGAAGAGAATGAGGAGGAGATGTAGTCAAGAGTAGAGATCTAAATGAGTGGTGACTAGCCTTTCTTTTCAAAAGGACATCATAGAAAATCTTTGAGGGATTTGTTATGGGATCTAAAATGTGAACACAAACTTATTTTAAAAACATGACCAAGAGATCAACATTTAGCTTGGGACTTTTGGAAAAATAGCTACTTAGACATAACTTAATCAAGATAAAATTTGGATTTGTTTAAATGGATATTGAAATATTGATATTACCGATTTACAACATCTCTAAAGGACCTTCCAAGACCTTATATTACTAATCTGAAATCTAAAATAAAACCAAGAACATTATCTTGATTGTGCTGAATTTTATTCAAACTAATAGAGACACTAGATATATGAACAATTGTTTATTTTTATTGCATAATGTTTCAACAAGATTATATCTACCTTCATGGGAAAATTTGGATATAACCTCTCCTTGAAATTGATATCTAGATTATCTACAATCTTTTAATATCACATAGTATAATTGGATCTAGAACATAACCAACATATACATGGGATCTAATAACCCCTAGATGCAAAGATTAGCTCCAATCTATGACATAAAATGTCACCCATGAGCTCCCAACATGCAAAAATACTCTTCAAGGTGTTCTCATTCCTTCAACTTGCAAATAAATCTTTTGGAAGATAACCCGAATTTATTCTTCACTCCTTTTATAACTTTTCCAAGTATGGTACCTAGCTTGAAGATTATCGTCAACTGGTTAAGAATGTAACTGCCAAATGATTCTCTCTCCACATCTAGAACCATTCTTCTAAGGTAGTCATGGAATCAATTGAGATAGATGTATCTCAAGAGTAGCTAGAGTAAGAATAGAGACAATGACAACTAGATTTAGATGCCATTTGTGAAGAGAGGGATATGCTCAATTGTGAGGCTACATAATTTGACACTTAGAGAGTCATGCCCACACCATCAAATGATGCATTCATTTCTTATTTGAAGAGTCAATAGATAGTACACATACAACTATATGAGAGAAATAGGCAAAGCTTAGTATAGTACATGTGGAGGTTGGTTAGCTACATGAGGTGACCGTAGTTTTGTAGGTTGGTCCTATTCTCCAATGATGACTCATTATATTGGTTAGAGTGAAGAATAGAGAGATCATTAGGAGGACCCCCTAATGATAGATAGTCTCATTATATTTGTTCATGTTTATGTATTTGATTATTTGATGTATATGAATATTTTATCATCATGAGACACTTGATATTTATGGTTCTATGTGTTTAAATCTTAGTTTTACCTTATGTGTGCATGCTATAATCTATGTTATATTATCTAGGGTTTATATGTAATGATATCTTATAACTTCAATATAAATACTTCAAGAGTAATATTTTTTTGGGCATCTTTTAGAGAGATATATATAAGATATGTACCAATAAAAAATCACATACACTAATCAAACAAGAGTGAATTCCCTTTTAAAAGAAAATCCTAAGTTAAAATAAACTTAACCCTACTTTGTAATGAGACAAATCTCACTGATATTCTTTCAAAAATAACCCACAATACCATCTATCCCTCCCTCAATACGACCATGGTGTCCAAGTCCCATCTACATAAAAAAAAGTAGTCAAAGTAAACATTGACTACAACATGTACCTTGATTTTAAGGGGCTATACTTAAACATCATTTGGTTCAAAGTCAAAGTTTGAAATTTTGATCAAGTAAAATAGGATAAATATTTACTACTTTTTGATGTGGATGAAGTGTAAAATTATTATTGATTGTTTGACTGTTAAACTAGTTGATGTTCAAATAGAATTCTTGAAAGGCTACTATTTGATCTTTTCCTAAGAAACTACTCAACTGAAAAAAATTGAAATCAAATCAGAAGTAGTATCCATATAAATTGGAGGAAAACTTTAGTCAGTTTAGAATTGTGTTAGTAGTATAGTCAACACAGTTCATGCACGAGCCTTGACTCCCATAGATTCCTATGGAACACTTTAGTTTGACAATTTGACACTACTTTCCCTCTCCTTCTATACAATAGGTGCAGTATTACAATCTCAATTGAACAAGAAGAAGAAACAACAATGGAGTGCAGTATGTGTGGTAACACAAGCTTTCAAATCTATTTATTCCAATGCAGAAAATATCTAATTAATTTTTAGCATCAGTAAAATTACATTTACCCTCCTTATTGCTTTCAGTTTATTCTATTTTAGATAGATGAGTTTCAAGTAGTGTATACTAATTTAGATAAGAAATGTTGGTTGGATTAGTGGAATTCATTGTTTCCATTTGTGCAAAGATTATCAATTGCCTAAAGGAATCTTTTATCAGATTGGGAAAATCTATAGATGATTCCTCTGGCAAGGGTCAACGGATGAGAGAAAGATTCATCTAATTGCATGGAATAAAGTATGCAAACCTATCCACATGGGTGGGGCAGGCATCATCAACAAAGGACTACAAAACATGGTGTTAGGAGCCAAACTAGCCTAGAGATGTATAAAAAACATCATTTTAAATGGGCCAAACTTTTGCAAGAAAAGTATCTTGATAACAATTTGCTAGAAAGAATTTTCACGGTTCTAAACCCTCCGAAGGGCTCTTCCATTTGGAATTTTATTGTGAAAAGTAGAGAGGTTATATTGTCCAAGCTCTCATGGGCAATTCATAATGGAAACAAAGCTAATTTCTAGAATGATTCATGGAATGGCTACTCTATACTTGCTAAAAGAGATGATTTAAGAGAGGCTAAAAGTTTTCTCAAAGCCAATTGGGGTGAGAAAGTTTCAAATTATTTTCAGATTGGTGAGACCTGCCTTCCACCAAGAGCCCGGTGGAGGGACTTCTCTGGCTATGATATTCCTAAAGATCAGAAAGCTCTACTTAAATCCATTTTGGATGCTAGAATAATTCACTCCTCACCCAAGGACGATGAGCTCATTTGGTTGAGTGACAACTCAGGTAACTATAAGGTCAGGCAAGGATACAGATGGTTGTCTTCAAAATGTGTTAAGGATTGGCCAGTCCATTTATGCTAGTCAGATGCCCTCCTTCCTAAGGTGGGAGCCTTTTCTTGGCTTGCTCTAAACAAAAGAATTCTAACATGAGATAGAATTCAAAGATTGGAAATAGGGAAGGCTTTTAAATGTGTCTTGTGTGGAGAAAAAGAGGAGACTGCTGACCACCTTCTCTTGCAGTGCATGTTTAGTAATGAAGCTTGGTTGTGGCTGGTCAAAAAACTTAACTAGTCTTCAACTCTTCCTAATTCTTTGTTACATCTCTTCAAAGCATGGCCCAGTCTCTTTCAAGACTCCACCTTTCATAATATCTAGTTAATTGTGCCTTCTCTCTTGATCTGGCATCTTTGGAAAGAGAGAAACTTCAAGATTTTTAGACATAAAGCAAAGCCACTACAGTCTTTACTGGAGGGTTTAGAAGGAGCTATTGTGGAAGTGTTGCATGCAAAGCTCAGAAATGACAATCTTAGAAAAGTTTCTTGGACCTCCTGGGATAGTTTTATTCTTTAAAATTGGCAGGGGCTAGATAGACCAGCCCCAAGCTTGATTGCTACAAAGGATGGACCTATAGTTGATAGAAATAGTGTGAAATGGTGCCCACCAGATGGTTAATTTTTGAAGCTTAATGTGGATGGTACAAGCCACCGTAACCCTGGTCCATCGGGGATATGATGTATTCTTAGAGATTTAGCAGGAAATTTACTAGCTAGGAGGAGCACAAAACTCCCCCATGGTTTGAATAACATGGCAAAAGCTTTGGCAGTGCTTCATGGCCTCCAGCTAGCCTTAGATTTTGGGGTTCATCATATTTGGGTTGAGAGTGACTCTCAGATTATTGTTTTAGTAGTGCAATCTAGAAAGGTAGGGTGTTGGCATTTGTCTCATATCATTAACCAAGTTTGGTTTTTATTGGACATATTCATTTCTTTCAAGATTTTTCATAGCTATCGGGAAGCCAATAAAGTGGTAGATTGTCTAGCTAATAGAGCAATTGATCAAAATGTTCAGACCTACCTTATAGGTGCCTTGTAGGATGTCTGGCCCCTAGGATTGCAGGCCTTGGTGAATTTTGATAAAGTCTCAACCCGTTCTAGGTGAATTAAACTAGTTTTTTCTCCAATTCCACTACAGAATGAGAAGAGTAGTCTTCTGTTAAGCTTTGATGAGTAGGATAGTGTACGATAGGTGGTACAGTTGGGTGGTGGGATAGCTAGCCTACCTAAGGAAGGCTTATTCTCAGGACAAGTGGCGATTTACATCATCTTTCGAGACCTGTGTGAGGCCATTTGATGGATGTCAGAAGAGAGTCTCCCTCCTCTACAATAGTTCCATGTGTCATTTTCCTTTTGGTAATTGGTGGTACATTTGGCAAGTTTTAAATGGCCTATGGCCTAGGGATCAGTACTTGACTGAGGTCAAATTGTTTTTTCCCTCTTTTTGTAAAACAATTCTCGCAGTATTTATTACTGTTGGTGAGAAGATTAGATTTCTCTATTGGCTCATGGGGAGTGGTGTGGCATCTCCTTTTTTCCCTAGTTGGTGAAGTCCAATGTGCCTTTGTACTCATGTCATTATGTTTTTGCACCATTACAAGTTTAATCCCATAAATGGGAAGTGGTGTCACACATTTCATAGATTTGAGACAAGCTCTATAAGAGGTTTTTCAACCATTTTTTGGAGCCGCCCTAGTCTTGACAATGACAAGAGGTGTATCTGTAGATTACTTCGTGCTTATTCTCTAGGATTTTGAATTCTATCCTTTCTGGTAAGATCATGCCTTGGGATTGGGCTAGGTTATTGAGTACTGCTAACTCTCCTCTTTTTAATGATGATGCCACCCATTTCATTTTTCTTTGCATTGTTGTTTTTTCTATGAATCCCGCATAGTCTACTTCCCCCAATTATCACCTATGATGGCAGAGACTCGTCTCAAACTCAGATTGTTCTTTCCTCTGCTGGATTAGGAACTAGAGGTGAGGGGCATGATAAAAGTGTCAGATCTTATGACGCTCGTTGAGAGAGATAGAGTACTTCTACAGTTTGTGGTGAGGTGTATTGCAGGGCATAGGTGGATAAAGGATATCCAGAGAGAATCCTCAATTACTCTTATATTGTGTCTTAAATCCTCTCCAATGTGATGGATCTCATCCAAGACCTAGAAGATGTGCATAAATTTGTTACAGGACTGTTTTACAATAACATCTACACTATGGATAGATGGGTGGCTGCTATGAAAGGGTACAAAATGTTGATAACTGAGAAGGGGGGTGAATCAATTATCTTAATTATTTCAACTTTGTGAACTTTCTTAACAATTAATGCAGCATCAATTCAAATAAAAAAATAACAATGAAATGGAAATACACATGACACAATATTTTTGATGTGGAAACCCTGTTAAGGGAGAAAACCACGGGGTGATTAACCCAAGATTGAATTCTCTGTTAGAAGAATAGAAATACAGAATGGTACTTGCCAATTAGGGCTTACTACCCAAGCACACTGCTCACAAGAGGCTCACTGCCTACAAGAGACTCACTGTCTACAAGTTGTAAGAAGAATAATAAGATCCTTGAACTGATGAGAAGCATCCACATATGCTGAGGTTCAGTTCCAGTTAGGCTCAATACACTGATCTACTGCACTTCATCCTTCTTCTTCTTTGGTGTTGTTGACCTGTCACATACCGGACCTGTCTTACTTCTTTCACACTATTCTTCAGCTTTTTTGCACACCATAACCCACAACTACCACCTTCATGCTGAAATCAATCTGGTATATATATATCTGCACCAAGGATTTCATCCACTTTCTAGTCGGCATCCAGAATAGTCAATATTTATCCAAATTCTGATCTGTTGGCTGAATCCTTACTTATCAAGTGATGCGTATCAAGGAGATGCTTATAGAAGTCATCTAACATGTCATCCAATCATGGATGATACCTTAAGAACCTGGATCACTATCAACAACTCATCCAGATTGAGGTCTGATACTCTGCCGGGCAGTTCTTCCTCTGTCAACTCTGCCAAACCGAACCTCAATACTTAGATGCTCATGTCTCTTCACTCTTTCATCACTGGAGGCTCAATCCCTAGAATCTATCAGTTAATATATTCCTCTTGACTTCCCTAAGTCCGCACTTTACAAAGATACTTTCTCTAAGAGTATTCGGACCTGACTGTCAAACCTTGCTGCATACTCTGTTCTTACTTACTGAACCAAAGTATCCTTCAATTTGACTTCCGGTAAAGATACATCATGTCCTATAGATGTGTGGAATATTCTTTGTTGCCATCAATGACAACACCAATGAAGCCACACAGTGTCTTTTGCCAACAATCTCCCCCTTTGGCATTGATGGCAACACTTAGTGAAAAATGACTAAGTGTTATACTAAAATCCCCCTTGGTTGATGCTCTATTCTATTGTACACTTTGCCGGAGCTCCCCCTTAGTTGGAGTTCACATTTTTCACTGTTCCTCACTCCCCCTTTGACATCAATGGCAAAAGGTAGGGTCTGTACACCAAAATTTTCCAAAAACAATCTATACTTAGCCACATAAGTATATATACATGCTATACTTACATATACTGAAGTATATCTGCAAAAGATGTCTTCAACTAGGCAAATTTTGTTGCCCAACTCTACTTCATCCTGTCCAAAATTGAGATGTGACCACTCAACAGGAATGCAAATGCTTCTGCCCTCTTAAGATCTGTCAAATCACTAGTTCGGGCTGTGGTCTGGGAATCAGTTAGGGCCTCATGCATGGCCTCTAGTTTAGGGATAATCATCCCTCTAAGTTCACCCATCCTACTTAATATGTTCTTCCTCTCCTTCTCAAGTTTCTTAATCTCATTCGTGACTATAATAGTTTGACATTCCTGGTTTATTATGGATACAGTGAGAGGATCAAAATTCTGAGAGAGGCTTGACAGTTTATCCTCTTGTTCTTTCACTTTCTTCTCAATATCCTTTATTGGTTTAGTCCAGGATATACAAAATTTATATATTTCTCCTCCATCCTTAAGAGCATTTTCTAAGCTCTTTATCCCAATATCCATATTTCTCCTATCATTGGTTATAAAGCCTTGTAACTCAGAGAATCTCTTATCCAAAAACTCTTTTCTAACTTTCTCTTCTGTTGCTTTCTCTAAAGAATCAAAATGTGTATTAACAGAATTTACAATAGACTTTAGATTACCAGATGTGGATGCTGTAGGATCCTTTTGGAAGGATGGCATGATCTTTTCCAGTTCACCGGATGCAGTTTCTAAGAGCTCACAGTCTTCCATGTGAGACTTCAGCATTTTTTCTTTTGCCTTTGCTTGAGTGAAGGAAGCTAGTTTCACAGTTTGGACCGAAGAGAGGGAATCAAAATTGAATGGACCTTGAAGCAATTCTAGTTCATCAAATTCCATCATTTCTTTGGTCAAGAACTCTTTGACTGCTTCTACTGTGTCTCTTACAGGAGACAGAATTTTTTCTCCTCCTGCAGCCTTACCACTATCATCTGTGGCCTTCTCTGTTGGAGTTTTCTCTCCTACTGCAGCCTTGCTACTGTCATCTTCTTTCTCTTTTTCTTCTTGACTGATCTTCTCTTGTACTCTTTCTTTTTCTTTGAATCCGGAGTCTGTAGGGGAAACCGGAGGAGAGATGTTTGCTTGATTATGGACCTCTTCTTCTGGAGCAAAGGAATCTAATTCCTTACCTTTTTGTTCACTTGTCTCCTTTACCTCTTCGACCACTATCTCAGTAGATTTTTCTTTGTCGTCCATGGCAGAGGGTTCATCACTTATGTCCTCTATGATAGGAATGTTGAATCTTTTGTAGGCATTTCGGAGGATTTCTTTAGTTTCTTTAGCTATTTTGTCAGTTTCTCCAAGCATAAGCTGATTTATTCTAGCTTTGCTTTTAAATTCATCCTTGCAATCTTTGAAAATTATATTCATTTGTTTCTGAGTGATTGAAGGATAGAGCTGAATAGCTATTTGTTCCTTGATCTCAAGGTCCTTGGCCTTGGCATTGTTCTTCCTGATTTCTAGTTCTTTCTCTAGGCTCGTTGGAATTAGAGATATAATCTTAATGAATGATTTATTATAAATGTTAAGGTACCTGACTGTGGCTTCTTGCAGGATCTTCTGATCAGCCTCACTGTAGTCATCATAAAATTCAGTCATTGGTTTCAAGTTCCCATCCACAATGACTGATTTGACTACATCATCAATGGACAGAGTGGGCCTTTCAACAAACTCTTCTGCCATCTCTTCCTTGTCTTCACCGGTAGATGGTTCACTAGATACTTTCTTCTTTTTCCTCATTTTCCTTACCTCCTCATCTGATTCTGTCTCTTCTTCATCCTTTTGGCTTGTGTAAGACCTTGTTGCCTTTTTCTTGGTTCTCTTCTCTCCTTTTCCAGATGATTTTGCTTCCAGTTTTGTTGCCTTTGAACTCTTTGTAGTGGAGGGTGCAGAGGTCTTAGAGGATCTGGTCCGGGAGGGGACTTCCACCAGAGTACCTTCTTTTTCTGCTTTTTCTTTTTCTTTCTCTACCCTTTCTGTCTTTTCTCTATTTGCATCAAGTGCTTCTTTTGAAATTCTATGCCTCTTGGCAAGCTCTTCTACTTCCCTCCTCACTTTTCTTTTTATTTCTAGTTGTCTTAACTCCATGTGGATCTTCACACTTAATTCTTCAAAGGTTCCAAACCTTTCTACCTTGGAATCCTTGGGCTAACTTAGCATGTGCTAAACATGCAGCTCCACAATTTTCTCATCCACTTCATACCCCATAGACATGATCCACACTGTTCTTGGTTCCACTACCTCCATTAGGCACTGATCAGTTTCTACCATAAAGCATATTGTATCTTTATATTTTTCGACTAAAGATTGGGGGATTCTCTCTCTTGCTTTCATCATGCTCTAAAAATTCTTGAAATATCCCCAGAGAGCTGTATTATGTGCCTTGGCATCACCAAGCCCATATATAATCTTTGATTTGAATGGCTACTGGTCTATCATTTTGCCATACCTAGCCACTGGATCTGGGAAGCTCATTCATGTAATAAAAGAATAGGCAGAGTATCAAACCGCCGTATTTGAAAGAGTTCTTCTTATCCTTCTTTATCTTCTACAGATTCGCCAAGAGTTGGCTCAGAAGGAGCTCACAAAGATCATAGTCAGCATTCTTCCTCAACATTTCATAAGCAGTATATATAGCAGTTCCGGATACTGAATTCTCCCTACTGGAGTGATATATCTTATAGCCAATTATCATTGATGCAAACTTGATATCCGGATCTGTGATATCCTCAATAGTCATTACTCTTTTATCAAACTTCGATTTGGTAGCCTCACTGACAATATGGTTTTTGACAGATTTGAGTATAGGTATTCCATCGGTTGAGTGTAATCAGGTTACTACCTTAATGGCATCCTTAGTGATCTTAAATAGCCTTCTCAACCACATGAAGTTGTCATGCATTCTGCTCAAGATATACCGGACCCATTCATCTTCCAGAAAATAGGGGAAATGAATGCATTGTGCAAAATGTTTGTCCCAGATAGCTTTATACTAGGTTTTGAGTTTGAATGAGTCATCTATCAGATGCTTGTGATAGATATCGACCAGTTTAGATTCCCCAAATTCTTCAATATTTGCATGAATATATGCCCTAACATCTTCTACATGCAGAACCCCATGTGGAATGCTTGAAAAGGCGCCTAGGGGATCAACTTCTAGGGATTTATGTGGATGCTTCTTAAATTTAGGGCGAGGCCTATCAAAAATCTTCACCACATTCAGAGTAGCCATCTTTCAAAGATTTGTAGAGAGATATTTAAGAATGGAAAATACCTTTTATGCTTCTAGGTTTTACGGAGTGATCTGAATTGACTGCTGGATGAATCGACTTCTACAGAAGATCTTTGATGGGCTTGAGGCAATTTGTTGCAGAGCTCCTTTTCGCTTCTTCTTGAATGCAGAATGAACAAATGTTTAATAAGAAAAACCCTTATATTGCTTCGCAAACCCTAATACCATGCTGCAATAAATGCTCAACTTAAGTCATTCTGGTTTGCCTTGTTTTCCTTATTCGGATGACTTGATGAACTGAAACGATCTTGTTCTAAACATCTTGCGGATCTTCCATATCTTAACTATAGTTTATTTGGATGTTTCTCCAAGAATCCTTTAATCCGCAACTCTCCTTGTGCCAATTACGGCACCAATTAACTGGCTGGGGGAAAAAATATATTTTTCCTTGTGTCTGCCCCTGAGCTAGACCTCATTTTTTAATTTCTGGAAGGAACACCAGATTCTGGTGCGGATCGATCCTCTACATTTTATGTACTTCTCTTCACCCAAATTTTGTTCATCTCAGTTTAACTTCATCCGTATTTACTTTTCCTTTTCCTTTGTCTTGATTCTAATTATGATGCATCGAACCCTTTTGTCCTGGTTCTTGCTTCTACAGAATTTGGCAATATGACTAGATCTATTGCAATTATGGCAAACAACATTTCTTTGCATATTTGAATGAAATCCTCTTGATCTACATTGATTAGCCATATGTCCCATTCTATTGCATGCAAAGCATCTACCATTGAATGAATTGTTCATTGCATATTTCTACATTCATGAGATTTGTGACCATACCTTTTGCAGTTGAAACACTATCCAGAGAAGGATGTATTAGTCTGATTTATTCTCTTTCTGCACTGACTAGCTCTATGACCAAAGTTATTGCAGTTGTGGTAGTATCCATTGAAGGATGGATATCAATGAGCATTAGGTTTCCTTACCGGAGGTCTTCTAGGCCCGTTCCTTGGATTTTCTGATCCAAAATTCTTCTGACTGGATCTCGAGCTTTCACCTTTCTCGTATCCCAAGCCACGCTTGTCATCTACCTTCTTTTGGCTTTAAAGAAGAACTTCAAGTTGAGCAGAACTTATCTTGAATTTCTTTTTGTATTCATTTGCTATTTGAAGATCCTTTTTAAGAGTGTCAATTTTATCCTCAAGTTTTACTTCATTATCTCTAGCATCTTCAAGATCAGATTTTAGATGCCTGATTATTCTATCCATTTTGTGGCAGTCTTCTGACTTCTCCTTGAGGGATTGTCTTAGATCATCTTCAGTTTTTCTTTTCTCTTCAATTTCTTGGGTGAATTTCATAACTCCTGATTCCATTTCATGTCTTACCATAATGACCCCTTTTGATAACTTTTCACATAACTTGGTTTTCTCCTTCAGATCTTCATTTGTACCATTGTCTTCACTTTGACTAGCCAATTGCTGGAGTAGATTTTTTCTCTTTTTCATAAAGTTACTCAGTTTTCGTTTTAGTTCATTTCTGAAATCATCAGCGTGATTGAGTCTTTCCTTCAATTCACTGACTTCAGAGTTTGATTGCTCAAGATCATCTAGGGCAGACTGAAGTTGCTCCCTCAAACCATACACATCCATTTTAGTTCCTAGATCTTCCTCAAGCTATTAGGCTCCTTTTGGAGGAACTTAGCTCTGATACCAATTGTTGATAACTGAGAGGGGGGGTGAATTAGTTATCTTAATTATTTTAAATTTGTGAACTTTCTTAACAATTAATGTAGCATCAATTCAAATAAAAAAATAACCATGAAATGGAAATACACATGACACAATATTTTTGACGTGGAAACCATGTTAAGGGAGAAAACCATGGGGTGATTAACCCAACATTAAATTCTCTGTTAGAAGAATAGAAATACAGAATGGCACTTGCCAATTAGGGCTTACTACCTGAGCACACTGCTCACAAGAGGCTCACTGCCTACAAGAGACTCACTGTCTACAAGTTGTCAGAAGAATAATAAGATCCTTGAACTGATGAGAAGCATCCACATATGTTGAGGTTCAGTTCCAGTTAGGCTCAATACACTGATTTGTTGCACTTCATCCTTCTTCTTTGGTGCTGTTGACCTGTCACATACCGGACTTGTCTTACTTCTTTCACACTATTGTTCAGCTTTTTCGCACACCATAACCCACAACTACCACCTTCATACTGAAATCAATTTGGTATATATATCTGTACCAAGGATTTCATCCACTTTCTAGTTGAGATCCAGAATAGTCAATATTTATCCAAATTCTAATCTATCGGCTGAATCCTTACTTATCAAGTGATGCGTATCAAGGAGATGCTTATAGAAGTCATCTAACATGTTGACCAATCATGGATGATAACTTAAGAACCTTGATAACCATCAACAACTCATCCAGATTGAGGTCTGATACCCTATCGGTTAGTTCTTCCTCTGTCAACTTTGCGAAACCGGACCTCAATACTTAGATGCTCATGTCTCTTCACTTTTTCATCACCAGAGGCTTAATCCCTAGAATCTATCAGTCAATGTATTCCTCTTGACTTCCCTAAGTCTGAACTTTACACAGATACTTCCTCTAAGAGTATCTGGACCTGACTGTCGGACCTTGCTACATACTTTGTTCTTGCTTACCGGACCAAAGTATCCTTCAATCTAACTTCTGATAAAGATACATCATGTCTTGTGGATGTGTGGAATGTTCTTTGTTGCCATCAATGACAACACTAATGAAGCCACACAGTGTCTTTTGCCAACACAAAATGGAGCAAGGTGATGCACTCATTAGGACATTGTTTCATCTTCAGTCACTAAGAGTTTCTACTCCTCACCAAGCTATCTACAAAGCTCTATAGTCTTCCATCAGATCTTTGAGTAGTGAGGCATTGGATAGAGAACTTGCATTAGATTTGTTAAGGTCCACGCCCTCGACTTGGCTCCTCGTGTTCCATAAGATGCCTTTGATGACCCAGAGGATGGGGACGATGATGCTCAAGGTGAGGTGGGTGTGACTTTAGACCCGGCGTCTCTCCCCTCTGCTAGCCCTACAGCTTAGCTCTTTTTGATCATTGGTGTTGGTTACGGGTCTCTATGTCTTGTTGTTAGTGGTGGTGGCTTCAAGTTTTTTCATTCTCCTCTTTGCTTCTTTCCTATTCAGCTCTCTCTGGTCGGTGCCATGGGTTAGGTTTTGTGTGGCTTTGCATGTAGCTTGGTCGCATTTGGAGTTGTTACAGCTCATGGTGGTTGGCATATGGATGGATGGTAGAACGATGGGTGTTTCGTTCTTGGGTGATTTTTCTTTTTGATGGGTATCTTTTTCCATCCATTAATGCTTTGTTTTCATGGTTGGTTACCATGCTGGTTTTAGGGCCATTTCGTTTATTTTGTGGTCATATGTGAACATGGCTATATCTCTGTAAAAACTTTTATATATTTATACAATGGTATGGGTGGTCTACTACCTTTTTCTTAAAAAAAAATTGATCATATGGGTGTTTCTCTTTTTTGTCAGCTATTGTAGTAGAGCATATTATGAGAATGTATCAGTTGACAGTATTAGCAAAGTGTGTGACTAGTGCTCTAGTAGTCAAGAGGAGGAAGTAGGTTTTGATGTTAATCTTATGATTAGAGATTCCTTTAAAAGAATGAGAAGTTGTGCTGGGTTTGGATAGTGCACAAGCATGACCCACAATAGCGAAGGCAAGAGAAATTTGAGAAAAAAGTGTGCTGGCATTAATGGACAGATACCCAAAGAGCAAAAGAAGTAGAGGAATCCTGAGTTCATATACAACACCAAAAGAAGAGTTAAGAAGAGATATAAGCTTCTTGATAAAATTGTCTTTTGATTGCAATGGTTTTCAATGTAGGGAAGCTAATTTCTGAAAGAGCTGAACTTAACCAATACATACTTTCCAAATACAGAGTGGTGAAAGCTATTGTATAAACCATCTATTCAGTTTTATTTGCATGAAAAATCTTGTGGGACTGGCTGAACTTAACTTACTTCAGAATTACCTCTTATGTTGTTTGATGATAATACTCTCTGAATATTCAATTTACATTGAATAGTTATAATTTATATTTTGTTTATTTTATAAATAATCAGTTTTTTATAAACAACTTAATAACTGTTTATGTGGAGAATCAAATTCAAATAAACAATAAATTTCAGATAATGTGCATTAACTATAACACCCGTAGACAATTGTTGCAAATATGTGCCTAAGTGGTATTGTCATTGATGTCAACATATCCTTGTTGCCATTGGTGTCAACTATATAGAAGACTAGATTATTGAGGATATTGAGAAAATTTATGCTAATCAATGTATGTGGACCATATGGATGTATAGAGGTCTGCTTGAAGAAGCTCTAGTTTTGATTTGAGAAGTTCACATTGAGATCTGAGGAAGTTATGGCCATCTGAGTAGAACCGGTTCCTACAATACTTAGGAGAGACAAAGTGACAGGGAAGTGGTCCGGATTGCCCCGGTAACATAAAATGATGATCTGTAGATCTGGAGGCATGTTTGGGAAGTCAGTGTGTATCATCAGTACAAGTGGTTCATGGTTTGGAGGTCTGCAAGCAATCCTTCTAGTTTGACAGTCATGGGAGATAGTGTTCTTGAGGTTCTGGATAAAGATGCAAGTGATTCTGATGAGTTGGAGGAGTGCGGATGTTTTTGTTGAATTCAATGTGCTTGTGAAGATCTCTAGATTGTGTAGCTACTGTGTTGGAGTTCTACATTAAAGTTTGTGCTTGTTTTTGAAGATTTTTCTTTTCAATAGTGATGTTCTTCCCAGTCTTGGTTGACCGAATGATCCTAGCATATTGTGGATTATCTAAGAGCATTTTATCAAGCATGGCATGTTTGTAGAGGAAGATTCATGTCTCAGTTATGTTTGGCTGATAGTGTAATGATCCACGTCAAGTTTAGCCAACCTTGTTGATCATTCCAAGGTTAATGAAGCATACAAATACTTGTTGAAAAGTTGTTGAAAATCATCCTTGTGCAAAATGAATTAAATCCAAAGAAAGGACTAGAAGCAGAGCAGAGAAGAAGAGGAGAGAATGTAGTAGAGTGAAGAATCAGAAAAGAAGAATTTGGAGATAGACGTAGAGGTTTTTTGTGAGCATTAATGAAACTGAACTAGGCATGAACAGATGCTAATTATTAGTTTGTTCTTTCTATATTAAACTCAAATTTCTTGTAGGGAGTGAGCCTCTCTTTTGAGCAATGGGCTCTAGGTAGTGAACCTGAAGGCAAGTGCCTTCTCATTCCTTTTAAGTACTTTTAATAGGGTACAAATCTTGTGGGCTAACACTCACCGTGGTTTTTCCTTTAACTGGGTTTCCACGTCAAAAATCTTGGTGTAAATTGTGTTGATTATGTTTCTGCTTATGTGTTGATGTTATATGCTTTAATGTTTGCATCATTAATTAACTTGCCAATTGTGAAAGAAGATTAAAAGAAAAGAAAAGAGTAATTTTGGTAACAACTGATTCACCCCCCTTTCATTTGTTTGGGCTAATTCCAACAATTGGTATCAGAGCCAAGTTCCTCTAAAAGAAGCTTGACCGCTTGAGGAGATCCAAGATGTCATCTTACAAGAAGGAAAGTCTTGGATTTGATGGAACAAATTACTCCCTCTAGAAGGTACACATGCAGTGTCATCTGGAATGTATGGGTGATGCCTTTTGGTTAATAACAAAGAATGTGTATAGGATTCTGAAGAATGGACCTTCAACTATAAATGAACTCAGATATGTTGAATACAACATTCAAGCCAAAGAAGCAATGTTGAGTGCCCTTTCTGATACCAAATTGGCAAAAGTCCTTGATTTGAAAACCGGTCATGAAATCTGGAGTAAGTTGGAAAATCTGTATGAAGGTGACAAACATGTGAAATGCACCAAGCTAGAAATCCTGAAGTGTAAATATGAAAGATTGGTAATTAGTGAAGATGAAAACATTACTTCTTATATGCAGAAAGTAAATGAGCTTGTGACTGGTATCAGAAATGAAGGTGGAGTATTGGAAGAATCAGAAATTGTTACCAAAGTGCTTAGATCCTTACCTGTAGCATACAAGCACAAAGTCGTAGCCATTGAAGAAATTAGGATAGTAACAACTATCACAAGGGATCAATTAGTTGGTAAGCTCTCAGCATTTGAAATGAGTGAGTTTGGTGACTCTCTCCCTCAGTCTGAATCTGTATTCAAAGCCAGTGTATATGGAAAGCAAAGATATGATCCGAGAGAAAGTTCTTTAGGAAGATCAAATAGATTTGTGAAGACAAGGAAGAATCTTGAAGATGATGAAATTGAGACTGCAAATCTTGAAGCTCTTATTGCCAAAAGAATGCCAAGAGGATCTGGTAAGTATGAAGGAAAGTTACCATTAAAATGTTTTTCTTGTAATAAGTTTGGTCATTTTGCCTCAAGGTGTCTGGAGAGGTTTTCAAAACCAAACCCTAAAAGATACAAAGGTCAAAAGAATTGCTACTATGTGTAAGAAGCTAGAGAAGGAGTCATAGATGATGAATCTAATCATGGAGAAGGTGATTGGGTGTTCATTGCTATTAAAGAAGAAGATCCAATGTCTACTGAATCTGCTAGTTGTGAAAATGTGGAAAGTGCCTTGGCTGCAGAGGTTGTTGAAAAGGATGAATGAGTGATTGATAGTGGATGTTCTCATCATATGACCGGTGACAAGAGTAAGTTTGTGAATTTTGAAAAATATGAAGGTGGGCTTGTGAAATTTGGAGACAACTCAGCTGGTAGAATATGTGGCAAAGGATCCATCTCTTTTGATGGTAAGAATTGTACCAATGATGTTCTATATGTGGAAGGACTGAAACATAATCTTCTTAGTGTTGGATAGTTGGTTGACAAAGGTTATGATCTTCGATTCAAGGACAAAAAATACAGAATCTTGGAAAGCTCCAGAACTGAAATTGTATTTGGTACTCAAAATAGAGGTAACATCTTTCATTTAAATAGTTTTAGAAAAAGTTGTTTGATTGCTCAGACAGATCAAAGTTGGTTATGGCATAAGAGGATCTGTCATATGAATTTTAATAACATTGTCAAAATAAGTACCACTCAGGCTGTAAGAGATCTTCCAAGACTTATGAAACCTGATAGCATATGTAGAGAATGTCAATTGGGTAAATAGAATAAAATTTCATTCAAAAGTAAGGAACAAACTTCTAGTGGGCAATTGGAACTGGTACATACTGATCTCTATGGTCCTGTTAGAATTAGGAGTGTGCAAGGAGATAGATATTTCATGTCGTTGATTGATGATTATTCCTGAATGATGTGGGTAACTTTCCTAAAAGAAAAATTAGAAGCTCTTGATAAGTTTAAAGTGTTCAAGATGATGGTTGAAAATGAGATTGGTAGGAAATTGAAGTGCCTAAGATCTGACAGAGGTGGAGAATTTACTTTCGGTTAGATTGATGCTTTATGTGAAAAGCATTGAATAAAAAGATAGTTATCTGCTCCTAGGACTCCTCAACAAAATGGAGTTGTGGAAAGGAAGAATCAAACCATTCAAGAAGCTAACAGGACCATGATGATGGAAAGAAATGTTCCTCAAGTTTATTAGAGAGAAGCGGTGAGTACTGATATCTACACTCTTAACCAGGTGCAAATAAAAAAAATTTATGCTCAGACTCTTTATGAACTATGGTTTGGTCATCCTCCTACTGTGAGATATTTCAGTATTTTTGGTAGTAAATGCTATTTCAAAAGAGATGGGGATTTAGGCAAGTTTGATGCAAGAAGTGATGAAGGAATATTTTTGGGATACTCTACTCAAAGTAAGGCTTACCAGTGCTTCAACAAGAGGTTGAAAAAGATTGTTGAAAGTGCTAATGTTAAAGTTGATGAGAGGAAAGAAGGACATTCTAGGCACTAGGGATATGATTTAGATGATCAAAATGAAAGTCAAAGTCAAGGAAGGCAAGTTTAAATTTAGACTCAGATCTAGATTGATCTGGTAAGTCCAATAACTCAAGAGGTTAGTGTAGATGATGAGGAACAAGTTCAAGAAACTGAAGTTCAAACAATTCCCAAAACTCCTAGGTATGTTAAGTTGAATCATCCTGAAGATCAGATCATAGGAGATAAGAGTAAAGGTGTTTGAACTAGGAGAAAAAATTCTGAAGATCAAGAGGAGATTTGTTTGATTTCAAAGATTGAACCTAAATTAGTAAGTGAAGCTTGCAATGATGAAAACTAAGTTAAAGAAATGGAAGAAGAATTGTTGCAAATTGAAAAGAATCACACATGGGATCTTGTGCCTAGACCCGAGGACAAAAATGTGATTAGAATCAAATGGGTCTTCTAGAATAAACTAAACGAAGATGGTGAGGTTGTAAGAAACAAGGAAAGGTTGGTATGTAAAGGGTAAATGCACAAAGATGAGTCCACTTAAGGTGGAAGTTTTGGCCTTAGGAAAAAACCCAAAATAGGGTAAACCAAAACGAGATCCCGTTATGCTTCAGGATCTCAATCCAAAAGTGGGATTTCATTTTCTAGAACTGTTTCAAAACAGGATCCCATTTCATAAAATATTAAAATATTAACCTTTTATGAAATAGGATCCCATTTCTAGAACGAGATCCCATTTCATAAAATTTGAAATTCTGACCCTATTTTTTCTATGGGTTTTGGGTTAGAAAAAAGGCTTGGGAACCCGACCCTTGGTTTTGGACCTAGTTTGACCTGCAAGTTGAAGGTGTTGTCAATGTCACAACAAAATAGTGACTTTGGGATATGTCTGAAGGCCTTCTTTGCAGAGTTTTTTGACGAAATTAAAACCCATTATAGATGAGACAGTGTAGATTCCAAATATGTATTTTTTTTACAATTGGATTCTTTTTCTATTTTTCAATTAATTTATGATGAAATAGGTCCATAAACTTGAATTATCAGGGTTTTTTAATATTTTAATAACTTTTTATCAAAATATTTTTTTAGAAAAAAAATTGTACAAAAACATACTTTAGACAATTCTTTTCAATTTGAAAAAAAAAAATCAAAAAATGATAAGTTTATGTCATCTTATGCATGACGTACATGACGATTTTTTAAAACACCAAAAATGGCCAATAACAAATTAATAAAAAATTACAAAAAAATAGAAAACGTGCTTTAGTGAGTCACGAATCTTTTCCCAAAAGGATTTTAAAAAATATGATAATTTAGGTCAAAATATGGATGACATACACGTGCATGGTATAGTAAAAAAAAAGTGACTTTTAAATAGTGGTTTTTAGAAACGCCTATTAAAAATCAATTTGTATCATCTGGGTATTAAAAAAAATTACATATTTGGAAACTAGACTCCGAGTACTAGATTTCATGTTTAGTGACTTTTTTCAAGATTCTACATTTAAGTGCTTCAAATTTTTAGGCCAAATGTGACAAATTCTGAAAATCAGGGAAAACACTTCCACTTTCTAGCCAAAAAGTGGACTCAACTTCTTGCACACACCCTAAAGGCTATTCTCAAGTGGAAGGAATTGATTTTGAAGAAACTTCTCCAGTGGAAAGGATAGAGGTAATCAGATTATTCCTTGCTTTTGCTCCTTTCAAAGATTTTAAAGTTTATCAGATGGATGTCAAATCAGCATTCCTAAATGGAGAGTTGGAGGAAAAAGTCTACATTGAGCAACCATAAGGATTTCAGTTGTCTGATCAGAGAGATATGGTCTGTAGACTGAGAAAAGTATTGTATAGACTTAAGCTAGCCATAAAAGCTTGGTATGCAAGATTGGATAAGCATTTACTTAAGCTAGGATTCAGCAAAAGTACCACTGATACTTATCTGTACTTCAAGATTAATCATGAGGACATCCAAATTGTTGAAGTCTTTGTTGATATTATTTTTGGTGGAAATGAATGTATGTACAAAGCATTTGCTGATCAAATGAAAAGTGAGTTTGAGATGTCAATGATTGGTGAGATGAATTTCTTCCTAGGTCTGCAAATTGTTTAGTCAGATAAAGGTATCTTCATATCTCAGTCCAAGTATGTGAAAGAATTGTTGAAGAAGTTTGGAATGGAAAATTCTAAGCCAGTAGATACACCTATGGCAACTGGATGCAAGCTAAGCAAAGATGATGACTCTCCCAAGGCAAATCAGAAAAGGTATAGATCAATGATTGGAGGATTGCTCTATTTGACTCAGACCTGACCTGACATCATGAGTGTAGTTAGACATGTTGCCAGATTTCAAGCTAATCCAAAAGAATCCCATATTGTGGTCATCAAAAGAATTTTTAGATATCTCAAGGGGACAATTAATTATGGTCTGTGGTATCCAAAGGAAAATGACTTCACTCTTCATGCATATACAGATGCTGATTGGGCAGGAGATGTGGATGATAGAAAAAGTACTAGTGGTGGTGCATTCTTCTTGGGAAGAAGATTGGTCTTTTGGATGAGAAAAAAGAAAGAGGCAATATCTTTGTCTACTGCAGAGTCAGAGTATATAGCAGCATCAAATAAGTATACTCAAGTTCTGTGGATGAAGCAAATGCTAAAGGACATCAGAATTATGTTTGAGGAGCCAGTCACAATTTTCTGTGATAATTCAAGTGCTATAAGCATTTCAAAGAATCTGGTATTGCACTCAAAGACAAAGCATATATCTATCAAGTTTCATTTCTTGAGAGAGAAAGTAAATGAGAATGAAGTCAAGTTGCAGTTATGTCTTCCAAAAATCAGATTGCAGATATCTTCACTAAGCCTCTTCCCAAGGATACTTTTAAGTATCTCAATGAAAAGTTAGGGGTTATTACCCCTCCTAATTAGAATTAAGATGTACTAAGGTGCATCAGTCTGGTGGAATTCACATTCATATCTTATTATCCGGATTGATGTTAAGGAGTTACGACTCAAGGGGGAGTAGTCAATATGCCAATTTTGGATCAGTCTGAAGCAAAAAGGGGGAAAAGATAGAAAATATGTGCCATTTGCCATTGATGTCAAAGGGGGAGTGAAGTCATGTGAAAAACTTGGAAGTGAATAGTTACTGGTGAAAGGGGGAGCAGTGAAGAAAGTGGTTGTAGGTGTGATAAGAGAAAGGGGGAGAAGTTCTTATCTTGATGGTTGAATTTAGTTTTTCACATCATATGTTGCCATCAATTACAAAGGGGGGGATTGTTGCAAATATGTGCCTAAGTGGTATTGTCATTGATGTCAACATATCCTTGTTGCCATTGGTGTCAACTATATAGAAGACCAGATTATTGAGGATATTGAGAAAATTAATGACAATCAATGTATGCGGACCATATGGATGTATAAAGGTTTGCTGGAAGAAGCTCTAGTTATGATTTGAGAAGTTAGCATTAAGATCTGAGGAAGTTATGGCCATCTGAGTAGAACCAGTTCCTGCAATACTGAGGAGAGACAGAGTGATAGGGAAGTGGTCCAGATTGCTTTGGTAACATAAAATGATGATCTGCAGATCTAGAGGCATGTTTGGGAAGTCAGTGTGTATCATCAATACAAGTGGTTCATGGTTTGGAAGTCCGCAAGCAATCCTTCTAGTTTGACAGTCATGGCAGATAGTGTTCTTAAGGTTCTAGATAAAGATGCAAGTGATTCTGATGAGTTGGAGGAGTGCGGATGTTTCTGTTGAATTCAATGTGCTTGTGAAGATCTCTAGATCATGTAGCTACTGTATTGGAGTTCTGCATTAAATTTTGTGCTCATTTTTGAAGATTTTTCTTTTTGTTATTGATGTTCTTCCTAGTCTTGGTTGACTGGATGATCCTAGTGTATCATCCACATTGAAAAAAACATAGTAAAGCTAGAAATTTACCATAGAGTAAATTAACAAGGTAAAAATGAGATAGAGAAAATTTTTCTTTTATTTAATAAATAATCAAGTAACTACAATTACAACATTTCTTTTTACAAAATACAATAAACCATATTGCCTTTCTCATTTACAATGTTTACAAATGTAAATCCATTACATATACTTTTTTGGAATAAATACTCCTGAATATCTGACATCTTTATCACAAGTTCTAGCATGTTTCCTGCTTGGAGAGAGAGCATCTTTCTAGTGATTTATCTCCAACCACAGACCGGCAGTCTCCCACACATCTTCCACATAGGAAGTGGCGCCACCCTTCACAAGGAATATAGACCTTAGGTGACCAGTGGTAATTTGCCTTTCCTAAATACATAGTGTTGTATTCTACTCAACTCTATCAACCATACAACCCTAGATACCCTCTAGCTAAGTATGATTTTCGATAGGATGAGCAATCTGAATATAGTGAACCAACAATGCATGTAGAAACAAATGCATTACTCTAGCCAAAGTTTTTAATATCAATATCATCCGTAATGAACATAGTCGTTGTGTTTACCCACCCCTACTTGACTTGGATATTGTTGTATTCTTGTAGTTTATAACTCTTACCCATCCTAATCATGTAATAGTTTAATTTATGAGTCATAATAATAATACTTTTTGACTTAAATAAGTCCATATAACATAACCATTCATTTGGTTTGTAAACGACTCTAGGGTTTACCTATTATCCTTCGTTAACATGATACAACAATATAACTATATTTCTTTATCATGGAGTCCTAGATTCACAAATAACCCTTGATTAACTTATCAAAGGTTAAGAATACTATAATTCTTAAATAGATAATGTTACCCATACAAGAAACATAGAATAACTTTGATAATGTTTAAAAACAAAATATATATATCCTGAGTATATAACCCTACAAGGTCATTTTCTAGTAGACTTAGCCTACTTTAATGTATTGGATATTTCCAAGAATGATAATATCAAAAGATAAATACATAAGGGTTCTCCCACAAACCATATTTCCATCTTTGACAATATCTCTAAATTATTTCATTTGAGGAGTACTATAATTGTCTAAGAATACCTATGATTCTAAGTTCTCGTGGATAGAAATCATTTCCATTATTCTTTAAAAAGAATCTAAATGAGAGAAATACTTTAAATTAATATTACCCCAACTCAAGGTCTTAACTATTCTACTCAAATCTAAGTGTATACTACCATAGTTCAATCACCTCTAATAAAATTTGAGAGTCTATTGTTTGGTTTTTCTCATAATCATTTCATTGGTTTGCTTCTGACATAATCAGTATAAAGATTGTTTTCCAAGCTCGTGACAACTGTGACAATCTCCTACTAAGATAGTCGTTTTATCCTCATACTAAGATTTTGATATGATTATCGGTATAACAATCAATAAACAAATGGTCTTTTGAGAATACTATAACAGAGTACTCACATGTATTACCAAGCATCGACTGTATTACTTTGCATTTGTTGCCTTATCAGTTTTCTAAAAAGATTAGAGTGGTTTATTCGAAATGTTATCTGCTTTTCCCTAAACCAAAAATTAATAGTTTATGACTAAATACTCAAGCATACAGGAGGTTATACCTCTCTGGCGTACTCACATAATCTTCTAAGACACAAGTATGAACAGTTTAGACAATTTCCTCATTGATAATATACACAAAAAATTAAGACCTGGTAATCAATGGGCTTGAAATGACAGTATGTGCAAAATGACACAAAAGTCGACTCTTCTGTTTGCATATTCCCTATCTCCTTAGCCATGACTCTTCTTTTCTATTTTTCTGTTTGATCCATACTCTCAAATTTTTAACCTTTTTAGCCTCCACACTTGGCTCAAATTGAGTCGTCCTCCTTAATATCTCAGGCACGACTTCCTTTTTAGTCACCCTACTTTGCACCTTCTATTAAGATAAGTTGTCGACTTAATAAATACATAAAAGTCCATAACGTTTTGGTTTTAACAGTCAGCACATTTTATGTAAAGTTCCCACTTGTCAATGGAAGATAGCCATTTTCTTGGCTTGTCAGTTGTGGTGATTATTATCACAGTCCTCCTCTTTGAATGAGGCCGACACATCGCTTAAAATTTGCTGATCATTAAAGGATCACTAACAAGTGGTTTGATCCACCACTAAGATTTTTGAAGACTCTTCTTTAATGAAAGCCTTCGACTACTCAAGCATAACATCATTAACTCACTATGAGGTATTATCTTTACTCGATGCTTATATTTGAGTATATCAAATATGATTCACATAACATTGCCTCTATATTAGATAGTTAAGGTTTAATCAATATAATAATAATATTTAAATAAAGGATTACTGATATTGTGATTGGGTTGAGCTTCTCCCCATCACAATTTTTCGACAATATACATGTCTTCTTAACTCGACGAAAACGTCTTAATGTTAAGAATCGTTTATAACACCTCAAGGTACCTAATAATGATAAGATAACCATTTTATGACAATAACGTCATAATATTTACATTAAATGTAAATAATCACAAATCATACTCAAACAACGTCATTAACCTTATTAATTAATAAAATGACTTACTACGACTAGAAAGATTTGTAAATAATATTGAATACCAGTTGATTAGGTTCAGAAGTAAATTGACAAGACAAGGCTTACCTCTTATGACACATTGGTTCACATTTTCGTTAAACACTTATACTCGGTTTGGCAAATAAACCACTCATAACTCGAGGTCTATATCTCTCTCCTGGAAAGATACTCTCTCTTTCTCTCTTTTCTCCGAGAGTCATTTGATAACCTGTAAACCTATATCAAACTTGTTACCAAAGAAATTATGATCAGTGCATCATTATTCAAATAATAAATCAAATCTCATAATACAAATATTAAATCAATAATAACATAATCATTCCCATAATTTGATAAATGACATTCAAAATAATCTATGTTTTTCCTTGTCATTAATCTAAACATCATAATAAATTTACTTATTTCCAAGTAAAAAATAAAAGTATAGCAAAACAAAAATTGGGGATGTAACACCTAGCATATTACATATGATGTAAGAGCACTTTATGAAGCATGGTGTGTTTGTAGAGGAAGATTCAAGTCTCAGTTGTGTTTGGCTGATAGTGTAATGATCCATATCAAGTTTAGCCGACCTTGTTGATCATTCCAAGTTTAATGAAGCATACAAATACTTGTTGAAAAGTTCTTGAAAATCATCCTTGTGTAAAATGAATTAAATCCGAAAAAAGGATCAGGAGCATAGTAGAGAAGAAGAGGAGAGAAAGCAGTAGAGTGAAGAATCAGAAAAGAAAAATTTGGAGATAGAAGCAGAGGTTTTTTTGTGAGCATTAATGAAACTAAACCAAGAATGAAGAGATGCTAATTATCAGTTTATTCTTTCTATATTAAACTCAAATTTCTTGTAGGCAGTGAGCCTCTCTTTTGAGCAGTGAGCTCTAGGCAGTGACCTCGAAGGTAAGTGCCTTTTCTATTAGCAAGAGACACTATGTGGCTTCATTAGTGTTGTCATTGATGGCAACAAAGTCTATCCCACACATCCGTAGTACATAGTATGTCTATACCAAAAGTTAGATTGAAGATTGTTTTGATCTGGTGAACAAGAATAGAGTATGTAACAAGGTCTGACAATCAGGTCTGGATCTCTCAGATGGTATAACTTTGTAAGTTGTGGACTTGGGAAAGTTAAGAGGGGTATCATGACTATTGTACTCCAAATATTTAGCCTCCAGTGATAAATCAAGGAAAAGATATGAGGATCTGAGTGTTGGGTTCCAGTCAGGCAGAGCAGACAGAGGAAGAACTGACCGGTAGAGTATCAGACTTCAATCCGGATGAGTAAATTGTGTTGATCAAGCAATTTGTGGGATCATACATTGTTGGCCGACATGATTAATGACTTCTATGCCTATGTTTTTGATACGCATCACAAATCAAGCATGGATTCAGCCAATAGAGTAATTACTTGCAGTGTTCTTGATGCCGACTAGCAAGTTCATAAAAAACCTTGATGCAGATATATATACCAGATAGATTTCAGCATGTGAGGGGTAAGTAAAAAAAAAGGGGTGATGAAGGAAGGTGAAAAGAAAAGAAGAGATAAGTGTGGGAACAACAATCCAAGTCTGGTATGTGATAGAACAACAACATTGAGTAGAGGAAGGATGAAGTGCATCAGATCAATCTATTGTGCCTAAACCAGAACTAAACTCTTGCATTTGTAGATGCTTCTCATCAGTTCAAACACTTTATTATCTTCTGTAAGTTCTTGTAGGCAGTGTGCCTCTTGTGAGCAATGTGCTTGGGCAGTGAGCCCTAATTGGCAAGTGCCATTTTGTACTCCTTTATTCTTTTAATAGAGAATACAATCTTGGGTTAGTCACCCCGTGGTTTTTCCCTTAACATGGTTTTCCATGTAAAAATCCTTGTGTTATGTGTGTTGATTTTATTTCTGTTCTTATGATCACATATGCTTATATGTTTTGATGTTGCACTGATTATTAAGATAACAAAAGAAAAGAAAGTCAAGGAAATTATGAGACAACTGATTCACCCCCCTCTCAATTATCTGCATTGTTTCAAACAATTGGTATCAAAGCTAAGTTCCTCTAAACAAAGCCTAATAGATTGAGGAAGATCTGGGAATATCAATGGATATATATGGTATGAAGGAACAACTTCAGTCTGCCCTAGATGATCTTGAACAGTCCCATTCTGAAGTCAATAATTTGAGAGAAAGACTCAAACAAGCTGATGAATTCATAAATGATATAAAAGAAAAAATTAGTATCTTTGTGAAAAAGAGAAAGGAACTACTTCAAAAATTAGCTAATCAGAGTGAAGACAATGATACTAATGAAGATCTGAATGAGAAAAATAAGTTATGTGAGAAGTTGTCAAAAGAGGTCACTATGGTAAGGCATGAAATGGAATCAGGGCTTATGAGATTCACCCAAGAAATTGAAGAAAAAAGGAAAATTGAAGATAATCTAAAACAATCCCTCAAGGAGAAGATAGAGGACTGCCACAAAATGGACAAAATAATCAGGCATCTTGAATATGATCTTAAAGAAGCTAGAGATAATGAAGAACAACTTAAGAATCAGATAGACACTCTTAAACAAGATCTTCAAACAACAAATGAATAAAAAGAGAAATTCAGGATAAGCTCATCCCAACTTGAAGTTCTTCTTGAAAGACAAAAGAGGGTAGATGATAAGCGTGGCTTGGGATATGAGAAAGGTGAAAGCTTCAGATTTGGTCAGAAGAATTTTGGATTAGAAAATTAAAGAAATAGGCCTAGAAGACCTCCAGTAAGACAACCAAATGCTCAAAGATATCCATCCTTCAATGGATACTGCTTCAATTGCAACAATTTCAGTCATAAAGTAACTCAATGCAGAAGGAGAATGAATCTGACTAATCCATCCTTCTTTGGACAATGTTTCAACTGTAAAAGGTATGGTCAAAAATCTCATGAATGCATAAATATGCAAATAAATAATTCATTCAATGGTAGATGCTTTGCATGCAATAGAATGGGACATATGGCTAATCAATGCATATCAAAAGGATATCAATCAAATAAGCAAATAAATGTTGTCTGTTACAATTGCAATAGATCCGGTCATATTGTCAAATTTTGCAGAAGTAGAAATTGAGACAGAAAAGATCCAATGCAACTTAATCAAAAACAAGATAAGGGCAAAGGTAAAGTGAATGCAGATGAAGTTCAAAAGGAGATGAGCAAGATTTGGGTAAAGAAGAGTAAAAAAAATATTGGGGATGGATCTACACCAAAATTCGGTGCTGATATTCCTTCCAGAAACTAAAAGGGCGAGCTCTGGCTCAGGGGGAGTTAAAGAAAAAGAATTTCCCCCAGCTAGTCAACTAGTACCTAAATTCAGCACATGGAATGCTACAGATTAAAGGGTTCTCAAAAAAACATCTACATAACCTTTAGTTAAAATATGAAAGATCCGCATGGAGTTTTACAAGAGCTTAACTGCTCAAGTTAATCTAGTTCTGACAGCGCTCCGGTAAATCAGGTTTTTCACAAACAGATCCGGTATGATTCAAAATTGAAATACTTTGATATGTGGATCCATAGCATGATTGAAGAAAAGAAGATACATTGTCAATCCTCACTGACAATGATTCTTGTGAGGAAATGAGGGCATCTCAGAACGTATTTCTAAGAATAGTGGTGTCTTTGACAGATTTAAATTCTTTCCAAATGCTTCAAAAACACGCACAACTATGCCTTTAAAGCGGAAACAGACATAGAACATTTCCTACATTGACCCTTAGAGCAAAGCACAAGTGAACAATATCTAGTTTCAACAGCAGAGACATTAAACATGAAAGACAGAACAAGAACACAGATTTACGTGGGGAAAACCCTTACGGGTAAAAAACCCCACACTCCAAAAGCCCAGATCACCATTGTATTATTCAGCAACAGAAAAATAGTTACAATACAAAACTGGCAATAAGCCTTTACAGGAGATTTACATCTTGCTCCTTCTGAAGAATAGCTGACAGTAACCCTACACAAAGATCTCCAGAACTTGGTTGGTTCTTCATACTGTGATCATGCCACAAACAGCACACAGTACATAACTTCATCTTCTCGACTAGAACACTTTCACCTGAACTCTGTTTTCATTATCTTCTCAGTCTCTTCACATGCTGTTCACATGCTGCATACAACATACAGCAGAAAGACTTCACAGAAGGAGAAAAAACTAGAGCTGTCTTGAGAAGAACTCTCTCACATTCCCAACACTCACACTGACCCCCATCGATCCCAAATTACTTTAGCAATCTAATCGATTCTCATGCAAACGACCGTTCATTCCAACTGCCGAGCATTGCTGACATCCAACTGTCCAAACCATTTCACACTCGTGAGAATAGTCCCACATGCACTAGTTCCAGTTGGACATCCGAGTTTAAATGCCTGAACACATGTAAGATAACTGTCGGCGCTTTTGCCGCCGATGACTCCAGTCTAAGTCTCATCGGAGTAACCAACATCATCGGCAAAACTTCTCTTCGCTGGATCGACAGTTGTTCTCACGCCGACGCCCAAGCCAAAGACATCCATCGGAGTGACCACAAGCAGTCGGAATAACATTTCAAAGCTGGGCCGACAGTGATCCTTATGCTGATCAATCAAGACTCCACCATCGGTGAGACCATTCCCATCGGGAAGACATCACAAGGCTCGACCGATAGATGTCCGCTCACCGACGTCCAACTCCATCAGAGTAACACATAGCTGTCGGAGTGACTTTCACAGCCATCGCCGATAGCAAGCCTCATACCGATGACAAACCTCGGCAACACTTCATCGGACAGACAATTAATATCGGAGTGACACCCACATCCTTCACCGATAGTGATTCTCATGCCGATGGACTTCACCAACCTTTACCACTCCATCAGGGTAACACCAAGCGATCGGAGACACAACCACAGGCTCCGCCGATGACCACCCTCATGCCGATGGACATCACACATCGGTAAGACCTTAGAGATCGGCATAAGACACCGAACTCCTGCCGATAGTAAAGCTCATGCTGACAGCTAGCCCTTCATCGGTATAACATGAAGTATCGGGGATACATCTTCCAGCTATGCTGATATCAATACTCACTCCGATGTTCTTCCATCGGAGTGACCCACGCCGATGACCAATGACTCTGCGACACTAATGAACCAAACCATTGAACCAATCGGTTGAACCAAACCATTGAACCGATGAACAGTTCAATGAACCATTGAACCAACCGGTTGAACCAAACCATTGAACCGATTGGTTGAACCAAACCATTGAATCGATGAAGAAACATTGAACCTGTAATCTGAGTCACTAGTACTCAACAATTCTAAGTTCAGTGCAATAAGTTGAGAAGATCTCTCTCAAAATAGGGCAACCGGATAACTTAAGTTGTGCATTTATTACAAAAGGAAATTAGGGTTTGTGCAAGGATAAAAGGGTTCTTTCACTCATTGTTTGCACATTTGTATTTGCGAAGAAGAAAAGAAGAGCTCTGCAACAAAGTTTCTACAACTCACTCAAGATCAAATGGAAAATTGAATTCAACCAATGATTTGTTTTGGCTCCTATTTTGAACCCTAAAGCATGAAAAGGTACTTCCATTCTAAAAATCTCTCTTTGAATCTCTTGCAAAATGGCTACTCCAATGGTTTTCAAGATCACTGATCGGTCGTGTCCTAAATTCAAGAAACACCCCTATAAATCTCTAGAATTTGATCCTTTTAGCACATTTTCTAGCATTCTGCATGGGGTATTGCATGTAGAAGATGTTAGGGTCTATATCCATGCCAACATTTAGGAGTTTGGAGACTCAAAATTGATGGACATCTATCACAAATAGCTAATAGATGAGAGTTTTGAACTCAAACCTCAATTCAAGGCACTCCGGGATAAACACGTCAGACATTGCATACACTTTCCTTGTTTTGCAAAAGATGATTGGGTCTAGTATATCCTAAGCAGGATGCATGATAATTTCATGTGGTTAATGAGGCCCTTCAAGATAACTAAAGATGCCATCAGGGTAGTGACTGGACTGCATTCTTTCGGTGGGTTACCTGCACTTAAATCTATCAAGAACTAGACAATAACTGAAGCCACCATATCTAAATTTGACAAAAGAGCCATGACCATAGATGACATCACAGATCTGGATGTCAAGTTTGCCTCAATGATAATTGGGTACAAGATCTATCATTCTAGAAGGGAGAATTCTATGTCTAGGATATCAATCTATGTAGCATATCAGATGCTAAGGGAAGATGCAGATTATGACCTATGTGAACTTCTAAATCAACTGTTAGAAAACTTGCAAAAGATCAAAAAGGATAAGAAGAATTCCTTCAAATATGGTTGTCTAATACTATGTTTGTTCTTTTATTTCATGAATGAGCTACCCGGATCAAGTGGTTGGGTTTGGTAAAATAACAAACCGGTTGCAATTCAGATTAGAGATTATATGTATGGACTTGGTGATGCTCAAGCCCAAAACATAGCTCTCTAGGGTTACTTCAAGAACTTCCAAAGCATGATGCAAGCCAGAGAGAGAATACCTCAATCCATAGTTGAGAAATATAAGGACACAATATGCTTCATGGTTGACACTGACCAATGCCTAATGGAGGTAGTTGAGCCTAGAATTGTGTGGATAATGCCTATGGGATATGAGGTCGATGAAAAAATATTGGAGCTACATATTCAACACCTGTTGAGCCAGCCTAAGGACCCTGAAGCATAAAGGTTTGGGACCTTTCAAGAACTAAGTGTAAAAATACATGTTGAGTTAAGACAACCGGAGATAAAGAGGAAACTAAGAAGGGAAGTTGAAGAAATTGCCAAAAGATTTGGCTTGTCAAAAGGCAGTAGATGTAAATAGAGAGAAAATGGAGAAGGCTAAGAAAGAGAAACAAGAAGCAAAGAAAGGAGACGTTCTGGTACAAGCCTCCTCTCGGACTAGATCTTCCAAGAGCTCTACACCTGCCACTCCTAAAAGCTCAAGGGCCACCAAACCAGAAGTCAAGACATCTAGAAAAGGAGAAAAGACGATGAAGACCAAAGCCACAAGGTCATATACAAGCCTCAAAGATGATGAAGAAATCAAGAAAATGAAGAAGAAGCAAACATCTGGGGAATTCTCTGCTAGTAAAAATAAGGAAGAAAAGGTAGAAGAATTTGTTGAAAAGCCCACTTTTTCTATTGATGACATCATCAAGGCAGTTACTATGGATGGGAACCTGTAGCTAGTAATAGAGTTCTATGATGAATATGTTAGCACTCATTTTCACCTGGGGTTGATTTGTCATGATCAGGAGGTTTCTTCATTTGAAGCCTTTATCTTCTTGCCCGTTTTTTCTAAGTGTTGGATCTCCTCAGCATTTTTCAGCTGCATCATCATATTTTCCTGAGGAGGAGGTCATCATCATCATCTTGTCTTCGATGATGGTCTGCATCATCATGTTCTTCGTCGACTGGTTTCTCATCGTCATCATCATATTTCACTATCGGGTGATGTTTGGATATCATCCTGATGATACTGGTGAGCTACAGTGCGCCCTGATCTGCTTGCGAGGGTGATTTTTCAAAGTATCTGGTGATTTTCCGAATATCACCTTGCCCAAACATGATGATGATGTTGCCCCGTTATCCTGGAGGGGTTATTCTCTAAGTTGTTCGACCTAACTTGTTTTTTCTTAAGGGTCGTCGTCATCATCATGATATTTCCAGTTATCATCCTGCTGCTTGCGGAGGTCATCATATTTTCTTCCTTCATGATATTTCGCCGGGATGATATTTTTATCATCGGGTGATCTTGGTTAGTATCATCCTGATGATGTTATTGAAGAAGTTCTAAGTGCGACCCGATATTCACTAGGGTCATCATGTTTTGAACGTCAGGATGATCTTAGTCAATATCATCTTGATGATGTTGTATCTCTTCTTGTTCGTTGTTTTGTCATCCTGATGATGCTGACGTCATCCTTATATCAGGGTGATATCTTTTTCTCTGCCTATCTGCATCATGATATTTCCGAAGGAAGGGGTGATATTTTCATATCACCCGGATATATGTTTTTGTTTTGTTTGAGCATCATGATGATGCTGATATCAAGGAGATATCCGCCTGCCGGCTTCACGCATTATCTACTGGGGGTGATCTTTTCAAGCAGCATCATCATATTCAGTTATCGCCCCGATCTTATAGTGGAGCTACAGTGCAACCTGATATTTGAACATCAGGAGGATATTTCCAAATATCCGGTTGTCTTCCGAATATCATGATGATGTTAATATGATGATGACGTCATCAAGGTCCGGGGGGGGTCATATTTCTAACACTGATCATCTTAAAGAGACCTCCTGATATTTGCAAACATGATGATGACGTCATCCGGATATGAGGAGGTGCGCAGTAGGCAGATATGATGATGATGTCAGCAGGATATGATGATGACGTCATCAGGATGTTCATCGGCCAGACTTTTGTTATAAGCTCAGCAGGAGGATGTTCCTCCGAAGGATCAGGTTGTGCCGATTATCATGAAGGTTATATTTCAAATATCATGATGACGTCAGGGTGATATTTCGAACAACAGGATATCATGCTGCTGGAGGATGATGATGATGAAGTCTATACTAGTGTCGTCAGGAGCAAAAGCACCGACATGATATATGCTCATGACTTAGTATATAAAGTGTTATTGAGGTCATCGCGGGGTGCATGTGGGATATTGATATCCTGCATTTTCAAATGTCATGATGATGAATCTCGGCGGGAAATGGTTGCGATTGCAGATTTGATGATCTTCCCAAGGCCGCGGGTTGGTGCGCCATTAATGGCGATTGTTGCAGAGGTATGGGCGATGGCGTGGGTGGATCCTGTACCCGACTGAAGGTGTACATCAGCGGACAGTGGCGCAGGGCTCGAGAAATCTTCCTGTCTCCTCCCCTACCTGCTGCATTCAAGTTTGGGCGCCAATCCGGTTGTGTTTGAGTGCCATTTTCATGATACTGTGTATCTGGCGGGATTCCTGGTCAACATTGTAATTAATTACTGAGCACCTACCTAGCTGTTATAAGCAGGTTGTGTTGCTCATTTGAAAGGTTGTTGAAAGTTGAAGATTTTGGCTCTGTAATACATAACAAGCTGATCTGGTTGCTCTGTACAGCTTACCTGTGAGTTTATGTATCTCTTGTTGTTTGTTTTTGGCATGAACCCACTGATTTCATGATTAAACTTATATGAGAAATGCTGTTTAGCATGTGTTGTGTTAATTCTGTCTCCAGTACTGCATGTGTTCTTCTTCTGAATCTGGATGTTTGGTAATGTTTAGATTCTAGAGCATAGAATTCCTGTGTTGAATGTCTGATCTTTTAACTTCTGCTCAAGGGGTAGATTAAACTGTTTTCAGGTTGAACATTGGGAAGGGTATACTGCAGTAGGGATACCATAAGTAGAGATAACCTAACACTCTGTATTGGGAGATACCTGTAAGGCAGGTATCACATGTATCCCCTTGAAATCCAGTTTTAGCTGTTCATGCTGATCATTCACAGGTGTATGTCTACTGACTCCAGGCCCTGGATAGGCACCAATCACGCTTTGTTTGTGTTATAACCATATCCAGCTTTGCATCCAAGCTTAAAATCCAAATCAAAATCTAAAAACAACCATTAGGACATTAGAGTTAGTTTTAGGAACCTCAGTCCTCTGTCTACAACTGCAAATAGGCCCAAAGCTAGCCCCTTTGCTCTTATCTTTCAGTTTTGGTCTACTTACAGGAGGACTCATCTGCTTTCTGTCAACATCCCAGCCTTGCATGCATATCCTATGGATGTTGAGTAGGGAATACCCCCCTAGGTCTTGCAGAGCCTGAAGAAGAAGAGGAGATAAAATATAGAGTCTATCTCCTACACTGTTGACCCCCTAGCCCAGAGATCCTGTTGATCACCGATGGCTACCTTGTAGGGAAATCTGGGAATAAGCATCCAGTCTGGGAAAAAGTCAACAGAAATTGGCGACTCTACTGGGGATTGAGAAGTAAAAATACTATATAATCATCTCCAGCAATACATGCTGCCCATCTGAGTCAGCAACAGAAATAATCTACTCCGCTGGGGAACCTTGTGAAAGAACCCTGGTTTTCAGAAGAAAACAGTTCCTAGAAATAGGTGGCGACTCCGAAGTAATCTCCCAACCGGTCAAGGTAAAATTATATGCAGGGGAGAAGATCCCAACAAAATCCTTTATTTGAAGAGTTACCATTAACAAAAAGAATGATGTATAGAAGAAAGGGAACTGTCTCAGTTAGTCATGAGAGCTCCCCCAGAAAAAGTGATGATGTACAAGATAACCCTAGGCCATCAGGACAGCATGCTCCTTACTTTTCAAATGCAGAAGCTGATATCCAAGGTGCATATGAGAGGCAACAGGGTGGTAGTATGAGAATGAGGTCAGAGGTGTTCCAAGAACGCCCTTTTCTAGACCCAAGTGAAAGGTTTGAAGAGGTAGAGTCCCTAAGGGATGATGAAGATGATGACCAGAATGGCATGAGACCATCTACCTCCAGACCTAAGGATGAACAGTTAGCTGAAGAAATCAGAAGCCTAAGAGCAGAACTAGAATACCTACAAGCCATGAAAATCAGAGATGATATAAAGCAGAAAGTGCAAGCCTTGAGAACTGCCCAAAATGATTCAGTTCCTACCCTAGAGAATGCAAATATGCAAAGACATCAGCAAAGATATGAAATGCAACATCAGCATCATGATGACAGACAATATGTGAATGATGCTAGGATACCACTGAACAATGCAGGAAACCAGAATGTAAACAAAAATGTTAATGTTAATCAGCCAAACAGACAGCCCATGCAGTTGGATAGATTTAGGCAGCTGGTGTTTGATGGTATTCCTGGGTATCCTAACCCCATTGATAAGCATCTGAGGCTGCAAGTGCCTAAATTTTCAGGAAACAACACAGTGTCAGGAGAAGATCATCTAAAGGCCTTTCAAAATGTCATGGATAATTTTGAGGTTGAGCATGAGGATGTTTTCATGAAGTCATTCATGCAATCCTTAATAGATGAGGCAAGAGAATGGTACAGGAATCTGCCTGACCGGAGTATTTCATCATGGGATGATTTTAAGAGGATGTTCAAGGAGCAATATGGTGATAAAACTGACCCTAACTTTTTTGTAAATGAGTTCACCAGTATTACTAAAGGGTCAAATGAGCAGGTTGCAGACTTTAATGCAAGATTTACTAAAGTGTTGAACAAATTGCCACATCATATGAGGCCAAATGAACCTATGTGCATAATTTTGTATATCAATGCCTTTGATGCAAAGACTGCATATGGACTAAGAGATAAAGGCCCCGCCACTCTCAGGGATGCTTTCAGAATTGCAGTAAATATTGAAAACAATAGGAAAGCATCAGGCAAGACCAATAGAAGGGATGATATAAAAATTCTGCAGAATCCAAACAAGCCTCCGAACCCTCAAGGTAGTACATCTGCTCCTGAAGATAAGATAGACAAACTGGCAAATGTTGTTAAGGACCTGAGCTATAGATTAGTTAGAAGTGAAAAAGGGATGGGTCCTGATAGGCAAGTCTATCAAAGGCAGGAAAAGAGGCCATCATTACATGATATGCCTTATAACACCAATTGGCATGATGGTAAGCCTGTATTTCCACGTAACAACACAAATCAGAGAGCTCAACATGTCAAGGAAACTCCTGATCCCCTGAAGAAAACTATAAATATTGCTGATGATGCTCCGTGGTGTATAATTTGTCAGATGCCACATTCACAGTCACAGTGCATGATTGCTCAATCTTTGTATGATAATGCTACATCATGTAATGAATGCAATGAGCCACATCATGTGCAGGATGATGATGTTAACATGATGTCCATAGGCAATGGATATACTCTGTATGATGCTGATGAGAAGATAGATCATCAAATTCAGGCCTGCCAACAGTCCCCATATGATGAAGATGATGAAGATAATTATGTGTATGCTCAGAACTCACACAACTTTCTGAGTAACCTACAACGACCTTCTGATGAGGAAATTAGAGCCTTCACAGCTGCAGCAGTTGCTCAAGTCAAGAGCAACTACAATCTCAGAGGTAAGAATCAAGTTGGCAGCCCACATCAGCCAGAAGATATTTCTGCAGGTCAGCTGGTGCATGGTCATAAAGGAACTGAACCACAAAAAAGGTAGTGGGTAAGTAATAAACAGAACTTTAGACACAGAGCAGGTCCTGAATTTCAAGGACCAGAAAACAAAATCCCTCAGGCTGAAGATCAAAGTAGAGGTTCCCAAGACAAGAATGATGATCAGGGAACTATGAAAATGAAAACTAAATCAGCTCAGGATAAAAGCAAGATTGTGGAGCAAGCTGCAACTGTTGTACAAAACTGTGCTCCATTTGATATAGCCCAGATCCTCTCTCAGGTAAAGGTCTCTGTTCCACTTATGGAACTCATGAAAGTGGAAGAGATCAAGAATAGGACAATATCCCTAATCTCAGGGGTACCTTTTCAAGCTAGACAAAATGATCAGACCCAGGGTGAGAAACATGTCATGTGTAATGAAGAGGATGAGACTCCTGAAGTCTATTTAGGAATGACCATGACAAAGTGTCCTTCACAGGTGGAACCATTTTATGTTTCCCTGGTCATAAATGGTAAAATAATTAGAAATTGTATGCTTGACTCTGGAGCATCTACAAATGTCATGCCTTTGGCTATCATGCAACAAACTGGATTAAAGATTGACAAGGCATGTGGAAAGTGTTATGCTATGGATGCCAGAGAGGTACCAGTTATTGGAATCATGAAGGATGTAGATTTCAAACTGGCAGCATTTCCTGAAAAAAGATACAAAATGAATATAACAGTGGTTGACATCAAGCCACAATATGGTATGCTGCTGTCAAGAAGATGGGCAGCACTAATTGGTGGAAGTATGCAGCTGGACCTGTCATATGCCATGATTCCAATGAATGGCAGGGATGTCAAGCTAATTAGAGAGCAAAGATCATCAGAGACAGTGGAAGACCAAGAAGCAAATGAACAGATATGCTTTGTAGACACTGACTGTGATAACTTCAAGGTAGTCTCAGATGATACAGAAGACAAAAAGAAAAATGCCTGTATTGGAGAGCTGGATCAGCAAGGCTTATGGACCATGTTTTTTGATGGAGCTTGTGCAAAAGAAGGCTCTGGAGCTGGAGTTGTTTTCCTATCTCCAACTGGTAAGCTCCTCAAATTCTCTTTCTTGCTGAGGTTTGATTGCACAAACAATATTGCAGAATATGAGGCTTTACTCTTAGGCCTAAATATTGCTCTCAAACATGGAATTAAGATGTTAAGAGTATTTGGAGATTCTGAGCTGATTGTATCCCAAATCAGAAATAAGTATGCTGCAAAAAATAAAAGGTTGAAACAATACAAGCATGCTGTTTGGGATACTATTGAATTATTTGATGCATTTTCAATTGGCTGGGTAGAAAGGTCAAAAAATGTTATGGCTGATTTCTTAGCTAATATTGCAATAAGGCCAGATGACATCACTCTGTCAGGTGTCACAGATGTAGAAGTTAAAATTAGGCCTGCCATACCAGAGAATATATGCAGTTGGCAAGTTTTTAATGATGATAGGGATTTGCTGAAATTTTTGCACTGCATAGATGAGTATGAGGATCAACAGATTGATTTCCAAGCTTTTGTAGAGACTGTAAATGGAAAAGAAACTCTTGTGGGAAAAGAGATCATTCAGTTGAAGACTAACAAGATCCCTAGAGGGTTAGTGGCTTTAGAAAGAGCCTTTGACAGCAGAGACAAAATGGTCACAAGGACATCCCCCACAAATAAGGAGGATTTAGAAGAAATAAATTTGGGGACATCTCAGGCCCCTCAGAAAGTATATATTGGCAAACAGCTCAAACCACACATAAGAAGTATGCTGATTGCATTACTAAAAAAGTATAAACATGTTTTTGCTTGGTCATATGAGGACCTGAAAGCTTATAGGGAAGACTTATTCTAGCATGAGATCCCACTGAAGCCTGAAGCTAAGCCATTTAGACAAAGGCAAAGACCTATCAATCCTACCTTAGCTCCCAAGATGCAAGAAGAACTCAAAAGGCTCAGGGAGGCTGGAATAATTGTGCCAATCAGACATTCAACTTGGGTGTCTAACCTTGTCCCAGTCAGGAAAAAGAATGGTGATATTAGGCTTTGTGTTGATTTCAGGAACTTGAATGTATCCTCTTTGAAGGATAACTATCCATTGCCTAATATGGAAGCTATGTTGCAGAGAGTGACTGGTTGTGAACTCCTATCCATGATGGATGGATTTTCAGGATATAATCAGGTAAAGGTAAAGGAATCAGAACAGTGTAAGACTGCCTTTACCACTCCATGGGGGACATATGTGTATGTTAGAATGCCATTTGGACTAACAAATGCAGGTGCTACATTTCAAAGAGCAATGGATGTTGCTTTTGCAGGGCTGATTGATTCAATCCTGGCTGTATATCAGGATGACCTGACTGCCTACTCAAAGAAAGAAGAGCAGCATTGTTTGCATCTGGAGCAGATTTTCATAAGAGCACTAGAATATGGTATTTCTCTAAACCCAAAGAAGTGTGCCTTTGGAGTAGTTGAAGGAAAACTTCTGGGACATATTGTTTCCAAAGATGGAGTCAGGATAGATCTAGAGAGAGTGGCAGCTGTTGATAGGATTCAAATGCCAAAAACTGTCAAAGGAGTTCAGTCCTTCTTTGGACAGATAAACTTTGTCAGAAGATTTGTTCCCAACTTTGCAGAAACTACAAGGAACATCTCCAAGATGATGAAGAAGGATGCAACTGTCAACTGGGAAAGGGAAGCAGCAGAATCATTTCAGAATATCAAAGAGGCAATTAAGATAGCCCCTGTTCTTAAATCTCCTGATTTTTCCAGGCCATTCCAAGTGTTTTCATTTGCTTCCTTTCATACTGTAGCTGCATGTTTGTTACAGAAAAATGAAGATGGTTTTGAACAGCCCATCGCTTTCTTCAGTATGTCCCTGCAGGCCTCTGAGTTGAAATATGACATTATGGAAAAGCAGGCATATGCACTTGTTAGAGCCATCAAAAGTTTCAGACCATACTTGGTAGGGTCATACATAATTGCATATGTACCTCATGCAGCAGTCAAAGACATATTCACTCAGCAGGAGGTGACTGGAAGAAGGTGCAGATGGATAAACAAACTGCAGGAGTTCAACATAGACATACAAGTTACTAAGTTGATAAGAGGACAAGGATTAGCCAAGATGATGGCACAGTCAAACTTGGAAGCATGCCAAGTTAATGCAGTCCAAGATGAGAATGTAAATGTATCAGGATCTGAATGGTACAAGGATATTATCTATTACTTGCAAAATCTGAATTGTCCTTCCCATTTCAGTGACAATCAAAAGAGGACTCTAAAGTTACATGCAATCAGGTATGTCATTGCTCAAGGTGAGCTGTACTGGAAAAACCCTGATGGTGTGCTGCTGAGATGTGTGGATGAGGACATGGCTAACAATGTTTTGATTGACATGCATAAAGGATTGTGTGGTGGACATTATACTGCCCAAACAACAGCTCATAAAATTCTCAGGGCAGGATATTGGTGGCCCACTCTCTTTTCAGATGCACAAAAGTTAGTAAGGAAGTGTGACCCTTGCCAGAGATTCTCAGGAAAGCTGAAATATGATGGTGCTTTACCCCTTAGAACTGTACCTGTGGATGCTCCATTCCAGCAATGGGGAATTGACTTCATAGGGGAAATTGCAGACAAATCAAGTGGGGGACACAGTTAGATTTTGGTGGCAACTGACTACTTTACCAAATGGATTGAGGCCATTCCAACTAAGAGAGCTACAAGTAAGGTGGTGACAGATTTCATACTAGAAAACATCATCATCAGGTTTGGAGTACCATTTAAGATAATCACTGATAATGCTATGTGCTTCAGATCAGGTGAATTTGTTGATTTTTGCAACAGGTATGGGATAAATCTGTCATATACATCACCATATCACCCCCAAGGAAATGGTCAAGCAGAATCAAGCAATAAGAGCATCATGAAAATTGTCAAGAGGATACTGGACAAGAACAAGAGAGCTTGGGACTCAAAGTTGAACTTAGCAGTATGGGCTGACAGAGTGACTGTGAAAAGGGCTATTGGGAAGTCACCTTTTGAGCTAGTGTATGGTGCATCAGCTAGACTGCCCATAAACAATCTCCTACCAGTTTACAGATTCATTCAAGAAAATGATGAGAACATTGAAGATCCCATGACAGAAAGAGTGAATCAGCTGGTTGCATTGGATGAAGACAGAAGGAGAGCCCACCAGATCAATCTCAAAAGACAACAAGATATGAAATATCAGTTTGACAGGAGAACTACAAAAAGGAAGTTTCAAGTCAATGATCTGGTGCTCCTTTGGAATGCTAAAGATCAGGAAAAGGGTAAACATGGTAAATTTCAACCCTTATGGATGGGCCCATATCAGGTTTGCAATACTCATGGGGAGGATTCTTATTTCCTCCAGGCCCTAGATGGTGAAATTCTGGAATTGCCTGTGCATGGCCAATTCCTTAAATTCTATTTTGCATGAATAGCTGGTTGCTGTGCACATTTGTAAAAGTATGTATGTAGTGTAAATGCCTTGTACAGCTCGCGTTTTTGGCTTTTTGTCTGGTCTGCCCGGAGATCTGGTTCTCGCTGCAGGTTTTCACCTCCACGTCCCCATTCGGAGCCACTGTTAGCACTCATTTTGACCTGGGGTTGATTTGTCATGATCAGGAGGTTTCTTCATTTGAAGCCTTTATCTTCTTGCCCGTTTTTTCTAAGTGTTGGATCTCCTCAGCATTTTTCAGCTGCATCATCATATTTTCCTGAGGAGGAGGTCATCATCATCATCTTGTCTTCGATGATGGTCTGGATCATCATGTTCTTCGTCGACTGGTTTCTCATCGTCATCATCATATTTCACTATCGGGTGATGTTTGGATATCATCCTGATGATACTGGTGAGCTACAGTGCGCCCTGATCTGCTTGCGAGGGTGATTTTTCAAAGTATCCGGTGATTTTCTGAATATCACCTTGCCCAAACATGATGATGATGTTGCCCCATTATCCTGGAGGGGTTATTCTCTAAGTTGTTCGACCTAACTTGTTTTTTCTTAAGGGTCGTCGTCATCATCATGATATTTCCAGTTATCATCCTGCTGCTTGCGGAGGTCATCATATTTTCTTCCTTCATGATATTTCGCCGGGATGATATTTTTATCATTGGGTGATCTTGGTTAGTATCATCCTGATGATGTTATTGAAGAAGTTCTAAGTGCGACCCGATATTCACTAGGGTCATCATGTTTTGAACGTCAAGATGATCTTAGTCAATATCATCTTGATGATGTTGTATCTCTTCTTGTTCGTTGTTTTGTCATCCTGATGATGCTGACGTCATCCTTATATCAGGGTGATATCTTTTTCTCTACCTATCTGCATCATGATATTTCCGAAGGAAGGGGTGATATTTTCATATCACCCGGATATATGTTTTTGTTTTGTTCGAGCATCATGATGATGCTGATATCAAGGAGATATCCGCCTGCCGGCTTCACGCATTATCTACTGGGGGTGATCTTTTCAAGCAGCATCATCATATTCAGTTATCGCCCCGATCTTATAGTGGAGCTATAGTGCAACCTGATATTTGAACATCAGGAGGATATTTCCAAATATCCGGTTGTCTTCCGAATATCATGATGATGTTAATATGATGATGACGTCATCAAGGTCCGGGGGGGGTCATATTTCTAACACTGATCATCTTAAAGAGACCTCCTGATATTTGCAAACATGATGATGACGTCATCCGGATATGAGGAGGTGCGCAGTAGGCAGATATGATGATGACGTCAGCAGGATATGATGATGACGTCATCAGGATGTTCATCGGCCAGACTTTTGTTATAAGCTCAGCAGGAGGATGTTCCTCCGAAGGATCAGGTTGTGCCGATTATCATGAAGGTTATATTTCAAATATCATGATGATGTCAGGGTGATATTTCGAACAACAGGATATCATGCTGCTGGAGGATGATGATGATGAAGTCTATACTAGTGTCGTCAGGAGCAAAAGCACCGACATGATATATGCTCATGACTTAGTATATAAAGTGTTATTGAGGTCATCGCGGGGTGCATGTGGGATATTGATATCCTGCATTTTCAAATGTCATGATGATGAATCTCGGCGGGAAATGGTTGCAATTGCAGATTTGATGATCTTCCCAAGGCCGCGGGTTGGTGCGCCATTAATGGCGATTGTTGCAGAGGTATGGGCGATGGCGTGGGTGGATCCTGTACCCAACTGAAGGTGTACATCAGCGGACAGTGGCGCAGGGCTCGAGAAATCTTCCTGTCTCCTCCCCTACCTGCTGCATTCAAGTTTGGGTGCCAATCTGGTTGTGTTTGAGCGCCATTTTCATGATACTGTGTATCTGGCGGGATTCCTGGTCAACATTGTAATTAATTGCTGAGCACCTACCTGGCTGTTATAAGCAGGTTGTGTTGCTCATTTGAAAGGTTGTTGAAAGTTGAAGATTTTGGCTCTGTAATACATAACAAGTTGATCTGGTTGCTCTGTATAGCTTACCTATGAGTTTATGTATCTCTTGTTGTTTGTTTTTGGCATGAACCCACTGATTTCATGATTAAACTTATATGAGAAATGCTGTTTAGCATGTGTTGTGTTAATTCTGTCTCCAGTACTGTATGTGTTCTTCTTCTGAATCTGGATGTTTGGTAATGTTTAGATTCTAGAGCATAGAATTCCTGTGTTGAATGTCTGATCTTTTAACTTCTGCTCAAGGGGTAGATTAAACTATTTTTAGGTTGAACATTGGGAAGGGTATACTGCAGTAGGGATACCATAAGTAGAGATAACCTAACACTCTGTATTGGGAGATACCTGTAAGGCAGGTATCACATGTATCCCCTTGAAATCTAGTTTTAGCTGTTCATGCTGATCATTCACAGGTGTATGTCTACTGACTCCAGGCCCTGGATAGGCACCAATCACGCTTTGTTTGTGTTATAACCATATCCAGCTTTGCATCCAAGCTTAAAATCCAAATCAAAATCTAAAAACAACCATTAGGACATTAGAGTTAGTTTTAGGAACCTCAGTCCTCTGTCTACAACTGCAAATAGGCCCAAAGCTAGCCCCTTTGCTCTTATCTTTCAGTTTTGGTCTACTTACAGGAGGACTCATCTGCTTTCTGTCAACATCCCAGCCTTGCATGCATATCCTATGGATGTTGAGTAGGGAATACCCCCCTAGGTCTTGCAGAGCCTGAAGAAGAAGAGGAGATAAAATATAGAGTCTATCTCCTACACTGTTGACCCCCTGGCCCAGAGATCCTGTTGATCACCGATGGCTACCTTGTAGGGAAATCTGGGAATAAGCATCCAGTCTGGGAAAAAGTCAACAGAATATAGTGATACTGACAAGAGGATTTTGGAAGAAGCTACTAGCAGGTACTTGAACATTTACAATAAAGATTTCATTGAAATTATATCATTAATTCCTAAAAGTCTAGAAAAGGTACTTGAGGGTAAAAGCAAGAAACTCGATCCACATGTAGGGGAAGTCACGCAGGGAAAAAAATTCCCAACATGAACGGGTACCCATTTTCAAAGAAATGGGTACCTGTTTAGGAATAGGCACCCGAACCTAAATGGGTACCCTTTTAGTAATAGGCACCCAATCCTAAACAGGTACCCATTTAGCTTCAGGTGCGTGTTACTAAACGGGTACCCATTTTCAAAAAAGTATATATTTTAAAAAAATAGCCCTGCGGGCTCATTTTCTTCCACCTCCAGCTGATAGCTACAATGACAGTGACGAGAACAAAATGGGTACACGTTGTTGAAGGCCAAACAAGCACAACTCCAAAGTTTTTTTTGCCCTGTCACCTCCTCCCACCACCTCATCACTACTGAGCTCCCCTAGGTTGGTTGTTTTCTAGTTTTAAACTTGTTTTTATGTTTTTTTTTGTGATTGTAGGATTAAAATGAAAATTAGGGTTTCACTTGTTATTAGAGTTTTACTGCAAACCCTAAAAAACTTAAACTATAAACCCTAAAAAACCAAATTATAAACCCTAAAACCATGTTGTACTACAAACCCTAAAAACCTAAACTATAAACTCTAAAAAACCAAATTATAAACCCTAAAACCATGTTGTACTACAAACCCTAAAAACCTAAACTATAAACCCTAAAAAACCAAATTATAAACCCTAAAACCATGTTGTACTACAAACCCTAAAAAACTAAACTATAAACCGTAAAAAAACAAATTATAAACCCTAAAAACATGTACTGCAAACCCTAAAAACCTAAACTATAAACCCTAAAAAATAAAATTATAAAGATCTAATTGTGTGTGAGTATGATTCGAATGCATTCAACTTTTCAATGACTTCTAACGGGAACGTAATAGCATTCAAAACAAGCTTTATGAATTCAATTGTTGTGGTCAAACAAAATTTTATATTGAATTGACTTGAAATTCCAAACAAGCCACTCTTCCATCCTCCTAAAAATGCAAACTACTAATAAAAATATCTTATAATTACTTTACTATTTATATCTTCATCATCATTTACTAGTATTCCATTTATGACCTCTACAACTATTATTGCTTTTGAGGATCCCATAGTTTCATTTGAATCCTAGGCCATGCCCATTGACTACACAGTTCTCCATCTCTTAGATTCTCTCTGCTTTAAGCATTCTTTTCCTCTTATTAATTCCATTGCAACCACCATTGTTGATACATCATCCACACTACACATTTTTCCACCACCACTTGATAGTATGCTTGATAGTCTTTCCCATAATCCACCATTTTCATCCATCTTTACTGCTTGTGCTGACATAGATAGCTAGTTTGACAATATCTTTAAATGTTGTTTAGAGGATGATGATCTTATGGCTAATAAATTCCCACTTGGTTGTGATCCTTAGATGCCTCTTTCTCTACCCTACTTTTATACATATCTTCTCTCATCCTTATTCTTATGTCTATGTTTATTGTCCCTTGTTATGTGGATGAGCTATTATACATGCCAACACTTGGGGGACAACGTATGATGTGTTTTTTGGTACTCCTTTTCTTTCCTCTATTTTTTTCTTACCGTGATTCTTCTTTGTACTTATTATCCCTATCCTTCCTTGACCATGTTTAAGGAGGATGCAAAGCATTAGGGACCTCTTCATGTTGACCTAAATATAACACATTTATCCACTTTAGCCCTTGTCATATTGTGTTTTTATCCTACAGTTTTCTTCCCCATGGTTGTGTTGTTCTAGAAAATGATGAGTCTATATTCATAGTACCATTTTATGTATTATTAGGATTGACTCCATCGGGCACCAGAACCCTTTGTTTTCATTTCCCATATATCCTATAGTAGATCATTGCATGTCTTTATTTGCCTCTTTTTTGTACCCCCATCTCCTATCTCAATCATCTCTTATTGTCTATATACATCTTTCTTATACATATTATACATTCATTATTTATATCATCTATGACACAATAAGTCATTTATTCCTCTCCTATTTATCTGTATCATCATATCTTATTGTTATGATTGATATCATAATTCTCTTTATATAGTGTTAGTGATCCCCCTATGACTCATACATGTATCTTACTATCATAGATTTCCACATGATATATGTATATTATGACCATCTTCTATTGCATTATCAATTCTCATCTCCTTGCCAAGACTCTATCACATGGCCATAGATGTACCTAGTGATGTACCCTTCATTTATGCATTCTAGAAGGAATAGATTTTGTTAATATTGATAAATCCCTTTTGGTAATATATATATATCCTACTTGTATTTCCATGTTTTATATTCCATCATATGTCCTACTCATATCTTCTCATATTTTTCATAGTATATTTTTCTCTTGTCTACCCTCACTTTCTTGCCTATAGCAATTTCATAGACCTAGTCACATTATTCTTGTATTTTGTAACTTTCATTATCCACATTTCTATTATCATTATTCTTACTAGCATTATTTGTATTTATTACCTTATGCTATGTAGAATTCCATGATTTGTCCATGCTTGTATTTCTCATCCCACCTTCCTAATATCAAATCCCACTTTTGATTCCTATAGGCTTGTAGGTGGATCTTTCATGTTTTCATTCATCAAGTGTTGAGTTCCAAAGAGTTAGCTTACCATGAGCCCCATTGAAAAGAAATACATTATTCAAAATTTATTAAGTCATTTTCATGCATACCCATCTATCATGTCATTACTAGCTTAGTCTAATCTTTAGTGATGAGCCCTTGCATATTACTCTAGTTGCATGGGGTTAGACCTAGGAGGTTGTTGGCCCATGCCCCAAAGTGCAAATTTTTATGTTTCTTATGTGCCTTATTGCTTTGGTAAACCCTACATTGACAAGTGATTGGAAATATTATACACTGGGGTTTCATGTTTGTTTGATTAGGCTTTTAGTCCAGGCATTTGTCTTAATGAGATTCAAGTTGTCTTGTGTATGTATTTCTCCCACAAAAGCATGTAAATTTGATGTATCTTTAGATTTTGTTTGCTACTAAAAATATAATCCCTCTCTTCTAGAAATATTACTCGAACTAAGAAAAGGGGAATAAAATATCTCAGGTAGAGAATATGAAACATCGACAAGGAGAGAACAACTTTGAGCCAAGTCATAGGGTATGGTATCCCCTCTTCTTTTTCAAGCTTTGCAGAACCTTGGAGGGTGATCCTTGAGGTCTCTCTAATAGGATAATTAAAAAGAAATGAAGAAATATGAATAAGTTCTTAGAAACCATGAATAAACCTACAAGACCTCACAATAAGATGTACACAAGCATGCATATGCATGTTATAATGAAATTAATGTACACCCTACAAATTCATTATTATGTTTTTGTGTTCATATTAGCCTTAACATGTTTGTGTGTGTCTTCTATCATTTTGGCCCCTTTTTCTTAGCCTAAATCACCCCTAGCCATCCATGTTCCGCTTTCCTATGTTGTTCCCATGGTCTTACATTTAGAGTTCGTATATGTCCATTTTCATCTAATTTTTATCCTTATTCAATGTCCTTTAATTTCCCTTTAATTTATCCCCCTTTACCCCCTTGCAAAATCGTTAATATTATGCTAACCCCATCTTATGTGAAAAAGCTACCTTTGTCCTTCCTAAATCTTTCCTTCACAAGATTATCATGGTCGTTCAAATTGTGAAGGTAAAGAAATCACTTAGGAAAATGGTGGTGTGATTGAATGGAAGAGATAGAGGGTTAAACCAAGCATTAGAACTCTTACATCTCATGAAATATCAATCTCATTATTTTAATAGTAGAGTAGTTTTATTCAAGCAGTAGGTGCATGACCTTTTAATAAGTTGTTGGCTTCTTTTTGAAGTCCTTTGATTTTCAATGACAATGATAAACTGTGCATGGGAGACGTGTTTGAGAAGATAGATTAAATAAGGGTATATAAGATATATTTAGGGTTGAGGCATCATCATTTGATCATATTATATGATAAACTTGTGCATGTTTAATTTTGAAGTATTACTTGCTCTCTAAATTCATGGATATTTTAAACTTTCATTTATAGATCTATTAGATTAAGTTTAAATTTATAGATATTTGTTTGTAAGTTTTCAATATGTATATATTTGTGAAATTATACATTTGTAAGTTTTTCATATAGATACATATTTGGAAATTTGTAGGAGACATCTAATGGATGACCAAAGTCTAGATAAATTTTTAATAGATGACATTCTTTATGAAAAGCCCCCACCTTGCGATCCACCTCAAAACCCCCCATCCCCTCCACCTAAAAACCCCCCACCCCCTCCACCTAAAAACTCCCCACCCCCTCCACTTGATGAGACCCAATTGCGGCAAAGCATTAATGAAAATATTAATGCAATTAAGGAGAACATTATTTTGATTAATAATCAACCTCACTTGATGCCTCCTCATGTCGTTTGGTTTGCATCTTCGATGCAAACCATCATTGATTCTATTAGGTCTATCGATGTAGACCTAAATAGATTTCACCTTTGGCAGGAGGAGAGGAGGCAATTCTATGCAGATGGTCTTTCATATAAATACATCCATGATCTCCACATAACAAAACAAACATTAGCCCCATTTTTTCATCACCAACAAACTAATCTGTTAGATTTAGGGCACACAACTGAGAGGGGGGGTGAATCAGTTGTACAATAAATACTTAACTCCACATTGTTAATTAGTAGCATAATAGAAGATCAACCATGAAAGTACAATGTAACAAATCAAGAGCAGAAACACATCAACACATGAGACACCAAGATTTTTGACGTGGAAAACCTGGTTAAGGGAAAAACCATGGGGTGATTAACCCAAGAATGTATTCTCTATTAGAAGAATAGAAAGAACAAAATGGTACATGCCAATTAGGGCTCACTACCTGAGTACACTGCTCACAAGAGGCTCAGTACCTACAAGAGACTCACTGTCTCCAAAAGAATAAGTATTACATACTTGAACTGGTAAATAGCATCTTCACCATGCTTGAGTCAGTTCCATTTAAGCCCAAACCTTCTGCTCTACCTTTCGCTCTTCTCCTCGCTACCACACACTCATCTACCACACCCACACTTGAAATGACCTTGCAATCCCTTATTTATATGCTACATTAACTTAGGAATGATCATCTAAGTTGGCTAACACTCATAAGAACATCCGCAAGATGTATAATTCATCCGGTCAGCCAGTCACAGAAGGAACACCATTATCCAGAAGTTATTCTTCATTTCCGGGCCCCAACTCTAATGCAGATCATCAACACAAACTGAACACGATCCAAGGACCTCCACAAGCTTGCTAAAATCTCCAAGAACATCCGCACTTCCTCTACTTATTGAAATCCTTCTCTTCTTCATCTGGAACCTCAAGAACACAATCTTCCATTGCTGTCACAAAGGAATAGATGCTTTCGAATCTTCAAACTAGGAACAAATCAAGATTACACATCATAAGGACTTCCCCAACACTCCTTCAAATCTACAAAATAGGAAAATGCATTTCCGGATCTCACCAGACCTTTTTGTAACACTCTGTCACCTCTAAACATCAACCGGAACCGGTTCTACTTGAGCGATCATAGCTTCTTCATATCTTCATGCGGACCTCTGAAATCTCTACTGGAACATCTTAAGACTCATATCTACAAATCCTTTAATCTGCATCCTCTGATCCTTAACCTGTCTTGAGCTTTTACCTTGCTATCATCACTGTTCTTTACTGTTCCTGATTGAAACTAATTTTCTCAGTATCCTCAACATATAACTCATCCAATCCTTATCATTGATGCAACATAAGTATGTTGACATCAATGACAATACCAGTTAGGCCCATACTTGCAACAATCTCCCCCTTTGTCATTGATGGCAACATATGATGTGAAAAACTAATTTGACCATCAAGACAAGAACTTTTCCTTACTGTCACAACTCCCCCTATCAGGAACAACCATTCATATCTCTTCTCTCCTATTGTTGCTCCCCCTTTAATCAGCAACCACTTGTTTTTCACATGTCTTCTCTCCCCCTTTGACATCAATGGCAAAGGGCACATACTTGTAATTCTACCACTTCAGAATCATATCTGCTGCTCCCCCTGAGTAGTAGCTCCCCATCATCGGTCCAGACCATAAGATGTGACTGTTATATGTACCGGATTGATGCACCTTAGTGTACCTTAGTTCATCACCAGAGGGGCAATAACCCCTAACATCTCCCTTAGATACTCAAAAGAGTCCTTAGGCAGAGGTTTAGTAAAGATGTCTACAATCTGATCCTTAGAAGGCATAAACTCCAATCTGACTTCATTCTTGTTCACTTGTTCTCTCAGGAAGTGAAATTTGATGGATATATGTTTAGTCTTTGAATGCAACACCAGATTCTTAGATATGTTTATTGCACTTGAATTATCACAGAAAATTGTGATAGGCTCCTCATACTCCACTTTGATATCTCTTAACATCTACTTCATCCACAATACTTGAGTGCAACCACTTGCTGCTGCAATATATTCTGCTTCAGTTGTAGACAGAGATATTGCCTCTTGTTTCTTGCTCAGCCAAGAAACTAATCTCTTCCCCAAAAAGAATGCTCCACCACTGGTGCTCTTCCGCTCATCCACATCTCTTGCCCAATCTGCATCAGTATATGCATGAAGAGAAAAATCATGATCTCTAGGATACCACAGGCCATACTCAACTATCCCTTTTAGATATCTAAAAATCCTTTTGATTGCCATGACATGAGATTCTCTAGGATCATCCTGGAATCTTGCAACAAGACCAACAGCTTGCATAATGTCTGGTCTAGTTTGAGTGAGATTCAACAGTCCTCCAATCATTGATCTATCCTTTGTTTGATCAGCCCTAGGAGAGTCATCATTTTTGCTTAATTTACATCCGGTTTCTATGGGAGTGTTCATTGGCTTTGAGTCTTCTATCCCAAATTTCTTCAACAATTCTCTTGCATATTTGGTCTAAGAAATGAAGGTACCTTTCTTTGTTTGAGTGATTTGCAGACCCAGAAGAAATTCATTTCACCAAGCATGGACATCTCAAACTCACTTTTCATTTGATTTGCAAAAGTTTTACACAAACTATATTTTCCTCCAAAAATGATATCATCAACAAACACTTCAACACCTAAAATGTTTTCATGATCAATTTTGAAATATAAAGGTACTGTCAGTAGTACCTTTGTTGAAACCAATCTTCAAGAGATGTTTATCCAGTCTTTCATACTAGGCTCTTGGGGCTTGCTTCAGTCCATACAGTGCCTTTTTCAACTTACAAACCATATCACCATTGTTAGACAATTGAAATCCATCCAGTTGCTCAATGTACACTTCTTCCAAATCACCATTCAGGAAGGCAGACTTGACATCCATCTGATACACTTTGAAATCTTTCAAGGCAGCAAATACAAGAAATAATTTGATTGCTTCAATTCCTGCCACCAGAGCAAAAGTTTCTTCAAAATCAACTCCTTCTATTTGAGAGTAACCTTTGCAAACTAATCTGGCCTTATTTCTAATCACTTCATCGGCTTCATTCAATTTGTTCCGGAAGACCCATTTGGTTCCAATCACATTTTTGTTTCTAGGTTTGGGAACAAGATCCCAAGTGTGATTCTTCTCAATTTGCATCGGTTCTTCCTCCATTGCCTTAGTCCAGTTTTTATGATTGCAGGCTTCATTTACTATCTTAGGTTCAATCTTTGAAATCAGACAATACTCATCTGAATCTTGAGCAATTCTTCTTCTTGTTTGTACACCTTTGCTTTTGTCACCTATGATCTGGTCTTCAGAATGGTTCAGTCTCACATACCTCAGAACTTTGGGAGTTTCTTGCACTTCTAACTCTTGATCAGGCTCATTGAATCTTATCTCTTCTTCTTGACTTACCGGATCAGTTTTAATATGTTTTTCAGAAGAGATTTGAGCACTTTGAATCAGACCATTATTCTGATCATCTTCTTCATACTCATAAAACCTTGAGGGTTTTTCAATTCCTTCATCAACCTTCACATTAGTACTTTCTATAATCTTTCTCAATCTCTTATTATAACACTGGTATGCTTTGTTTTGAGTAGAGTAACCCAAAAATATTCCTTCATCACTTCTAGCATCAAACTTGCCTAGATCTTCATCTCTCTTGATGTAACATTTGCTACCACTCTAAAATACCTTACAGCGGGTGTAATACCAAACCAAAGTTCATAAGGAGTCTTACCAGTATTGCTTCTAATTTGAACTTGATTAAGAGTATAGACTGCAGTGCTGACAGCTTCCCTCCAATAGATCTGGGGAACATTTGCTTCCATCATCATAGTCCTAGATGCTTCCTAGATGGTCCGGTTCTTTCTCTCAACCACTCCATTTTGCTGTGGTGTCATGGGAGCAGACAATTGTCTCTTTATTCCATGTTTCTCACAAAAATTTATGAGCTCACCAGATGTGAATTCACCACCTCTATCAGACCTTAGACATTTCAATTTCAATCTAGTCTCATTTTCCACCATAGCCTTGAATATTTTGAATTTCTCAAGAGATTCTGATTTCTCTTTCAGAAAGGTTACCCACATCATCTGGGAATAGTCATCAATTAGTAACATGAAGTATCTATCACCTTGCACACTCCTGATTCTTGCTAGACCACATAAGTCAGTATGAACCAAGTCTAATAATCTAGTAGAAGATTATTCCTTGCTTTTGAATGAGATTCTGCTTTGTTTTCCCAACTAACATTCTTTGCACAAACTATTTGTAGGTTTTACCAATTTTGGAAGGTCTCTTACAGCCTGAGTATTGCTTATCTTGATGATATTATCAAAGTTCACATGACATATTCTTCTATGCCATAACCAAATCTGATCCACTTGAACAAATAAACAACTTTTACCAGTACCAGCCAAGTGAAAGATGTTACCTTTTGTTTGGATACTGGATGTAATCTCTATTCCAGAACTTTCAAAAATTATGCACTTTCCATTCTTGAATATGAGATCATAGCCTTTGTCCACCAACTGTCCAACATTGAGAAGATTGTGCTTCAATCCTTCAACATATAATACATTACCGGTTTTGTTCTTTCCATCAAAAGAAATAGTTCCTCTACCTCTGATTCTACCAACATAGTTATCACCAAACTTTACCACTCTTCCTTCATATCTTTCCAAATCTATGAACTTGTTTTTGTCACCTGTCATATGGTGAGAGCAACCACAATCAATGACCCAATCATCCTTCTCTTCAACTTGGGCAGCCAGGGCTTTTTCTTCAACTTTATGATTGACAAATTCAGAGGGCATTGGATCTTATTCCTTGATGGCAATGAACATCCAGTCACTTCTGGATTTGTCTCCTTTCTCTGATTCATCATTTGTTACTCCTTCATCATCTCCTTCATGAGCATAGTAACAATTCTTCTAGAATCTTGGTCTATTAGTGTTTGGCCTAGAAAATCTTTCCAGACACCTTGATGCAAAATGACCAATCTTATTGTAGCTAAAACACTTAAAAGGCAATTTCCCCCTCATACTTACCGGATCCTCTTGGTAGTCTTTTTGCAATATGAGCTTCAAGATGAGCAGTTTCAGCTTCTTCTTCTTCCAAGTCTTTTCTTGCATTTTCATACCATGATGATTTCCTTGAAGAGTTTTCTCCCAGATCAAACCTTTGTTTTCCTTTTATAGAGGCACTGGCTTTGAATGCAGATTCAGTCTTTGGGGGATCATCTCCAAACTTGGCCATCTCAAAAGCAGCCAATTTACCAACCAATTGATCTCTTGTGATAGTTGTGTGAGCTCTGAATTTTTCAATTGCAGCAGCCTTGATTTTATAGGAAGCAAGAAGGGATCTAGGAATTTTGCCAACAATCTCATCTTCACTCAAGATTCCACCTACATTTCTAATTCCACAAACCAGCTCATTCACTCTTGGCATAAAAGTGGTAATATTTCATCATCTCTCATCTTCAGTTTTTCAAATTTCCCTTTTAGACTCTGTAACCTTGCACTTTTAACATACTGGTCTCCTTCATGCAAAAGTTTCATTTTTTTCCAAATCTCAAAAGCATTTGGAAGTTCAATAACATTTGAGAGCTCTGAGTCACATAATGCACTTAGAAGAGCCTCTATGGTCTGCAGATTGTTTTCAACATCTATGATTTCATTTAGGGTTGTCGGACCACCCTGTGGAGGTACATACGGTTTTGTAACCATGGACCAGTACGCCATTCCCATACACTGTAAGTGACATTTCATGTGACCTTTCCAAAGAGCAAATTTGGTTCCATCAAACTTCGGACTATCCTTCTTGTAAGATGACATCCTGGATCTCCTCAAGCAGTTAAGCTCCTTTTAGAGGAACTTGGCTCTAATACCAATTGTTAGATTTAGGGCACACAACTAAGAGGGGGGGTGAATCAGTTGTACAAAACTTTCTCTTACTTTAAATACTTAACTCCACATTGTTAATTAGTAGCATAATAGAAGATCAACCATGAAATCACAATGTAACAAATCAAGAGTAGAAACACATCAACACATGAGACACCAAGATTTTTGACGTGGAAAACCTGGTTAAGGGAAAAACCATGGGGTGATTAACCCAAGTATGTATTCTCTGTTAGAAGAATAGAAAGAACAAAATGGCACATGCCAATTAGGGTTCACTGCCCGAGCACACTGCTCACAAGAGGCTCACTGCCTACAAGAGATGCACTGTCTACAAAAGAATAAGTATTACATACTTGAACTATTAAATAGCATCTTCACCATGCTTGAGTCAGTTCCATTTAAGCCCAAACCTTCTGCTCTGCCTTTCCCTCTTCTCCTCACTACCACACACTCATCTTCCACACCCACACTTGAAATGACCTTGCAATCCCTTATTTATACGCTACATCAACTTAGGAATGATCATCAAAGTCAGCTAATACTCATAAGAACATCCGCAATATGTATAATTCATCCGGTTGGCCAGTCATAGAAGGAACACCATTACCTAGAAGTTATTCTTCATTTTCGGGCCCCAACTCTAATGCAATCATCAACACAAACTGAACATGATCCAAGGACCTCCACAAGCTTGCCAAAATCTCCAAGAACATCCGCACTTCCTCTACTTATTGAAATCCTTCTCTTCTTCATCTGGAACCTCAAGAACACAGTCTTCCATTGCTATCACAAAGGAATAGATGCTTCTGAATCTTCAAACTAGGAACAAATCAAGATTACACATCATAAGGACTTCCCCAACACTCCTTCAAATCTACAAAATAGGAAAATGCATTTCCGGATCTCACCGGACCTTTTTGTAACACTCTGTCACCTCTGAACATCAACCGGAACCAGTTCTGCTTGAGCGATCACAGCTTCTTCATATCTTCATGCGGACCTCTGAAATCTCTACTGGAACATCTTAAGACTCATATCTACAAACCCTTTAATCTGCATCCTCTAATCCTTAACCTGTCTTGAGCTTTTACCTTGCTATCATCACTATTCTTTACTGTTCCTAATTGAGACTAATTTTCTTAGTATCCTCAACATATAACTCATCCAATCCTTATCATTAATGCAACAGAAGTATGTTGACATCAATGACAATACTAGTTAGGCCCATACTTGCAACAATCTCCCCCTTTGTCATTGATGGCAACATATGATGTGAAAAATTGATTTGACCATCAAGACAAGAACTTTTGAGTTTACTAAATTTGTACTAAATTTGTACTAAGTTTGTACTAAGTTTCTTTTCTTAGTTTATATAAATTTATATATGCACCCATATATATGTAAGTACAGGATTATAGGAGTGCGACTATTGGTCAGGTTGCTAGTCAGGGACAATTTCATGAGCCATCCACACATTTTGAGGTCCTAAACTTTACTAAATTTTCTATGTGCAATTTCTAGGTCTTTATATGCTAAATAAATTCTAACTTATTTCAAACTTGCTTTATTTGAAATTCTAGCAATTAGTAGGTCAAACTTTTGGTCAAGAAGATGAAACAACTATACCACCTGCACAACAAAATGTGGGAGTAGATGAGCATGACTGCACGGTAATTTAAATGCACACTTTAAAGCCTACATTTAAATATTTAATTTTATATTTTTTTATATATTAAATTAAATTTGGATGGTAACCTAGTTCTTGAGTGTTTTAAATTTGAATATCCAAGAATTAGCACCTGATGCTTTACGATCACTTGGGCAACAGAATGTGAGAGGAGATGACCAACATCATATGATAATTTAATCATACATTAAAGTCTAGATTTAAATATTTAATATGAGTATTTTATAAATTAAATTAAATCTTCAATCAAATAAAATTTACATTTCAGAAGCACATGTATGTGTCATTTTAAAAAAATTTAAATATGATTGCAAGTTTCTTTCTCTTGTGTATAGCATGAGGTAGATCCATCTATTTCACGAGGAAGAAAGAGGTCTCTTTCAGATTTGAACTTGAGTGATGATCATACCTAACATAGATATTTATTTTATAGATTGAACTGTATGATGTGCATTATTTTTTATATATGTCGTGCCAAGACTTTGACTATATATGTCAAACTTGGTATTACATGTACTTATAGATATATTTCAGTATTTCTTGAACTATGATTTGTATTTATTTATATGTTGACGATGAGTAGATGTTTTAGTACACATTTCATGGGTCCTACCTATATTTTATAGTATTTCATGGACTTATCTAGATAGATCTACATGTATATATTATTGACTATATGCTTGAACATTTTAGTATGTCAGATAATATGTTAAATATGCTTCATTGTTCACTTCTAGATTATAAATTATTTAATTGAGACATGTTAGAAGATTTCTCTCTACTACATTTTTTAATTTAAGAAGTGATTATGCATTATGGTTCAATAGTTCTTCTTGAAATAGTGAACAATCTATTAACTGCCAAAATTAATTAAATGTTTTCATTTATATTTATATTCAAAATTCAAAATTCTAATACATCACCTCACAAACCTAAATTAAGTTAATTTACATAGTGGAATAGATAGGTTTGGTGTTACCATTATCTAATAGATAAGTTTGGTGTTACAATTATCTAATAGATAAATTTAGGGCAATTTATAACAAGGTAATTTACCTAGGATAAACCTTGCATTTCCCTTCATGTATGTGTTAAAGTAGACTTCGTAGTTATAGTAGCAACAATGTTGGAACTAAAGATGGGGTTCATGTAGATGCATGCATAATCAAAAAGTAAGGTCATTCACTCTAATAGTCTAGTGTACACAAGCATACATACTCTATAATACAACAATAAATTTGGCAATAAAACGAGATGTGTGCAATCCAATGCAATAGGTAGAGTGATTTTCTTCAAAAGATAAGTGCACCTATATTACAATTTTCTTCAAAAGTTGAAATGACCTACAAAATACAACGGTGTAAGGCTCAACCCACTATGTGAGCAATTCAATACAAAGTTTGGACTAATCTTCTTCATAAGGTAACATACCTAGTCCAATTTTCTACATATGGTAAAGTGAATTGCAAAATATGATAAAATGATAAGGATGTTAGACTCACTTTGATAGTGTCCAAACAAAATCTTCCTTAAAAAAACATTCAAAACATGATTCAAATGAAGCATTCAATTCTTGTAGAGAAACTAACTCTTTAGAAGAAACTAGAAGGAAATTCAAATCTTATCCACACAATATAAGCTACAAAAAAATTTATCACAATTTGAAATTATTCAAGAGAGATTTTGTGCATAATTTCTTGTGAGGGTTGTGGTGATCAGAAGTAGCACTTGCAACTAATACATCTTACAAAAATCCACTTTCAATTATGCTTTGATGGATTCTCATATGTACATGTGAATATCTAATGTGTAGATAATTTTTTCAAATTTTTGAATAGATAGTATATACCTTATCAAAGCCCCTTCATTTTTCCTATTTTTGACAATCCATTTTCTGCTCTTTCTAGAACTTCTAGTTTTATGTGTTTATCTTTAGTAGACTTCTCCAAGTGATCTCTTCTCGTATTTATACATTCTCTTGATATCTTCTCTTTTATACCTTATTGGTTGACAATGTTTGTGCATTAATCGGGGTTATAATGATTACTCAGAATGTTTCTAATGCTAGGGAATTATTTCATTTTTGAGATTCCTTTTGCTATGTAGATTCTTGTCTTCGTTTGATTGGCCATTCTCTTAGTAGTTATATTGAGTGGGTATTAGGGATTATCTTCAAGTTCTTAATAACATCTTTGATTGGTCATGAAGGCAAGTGGCTATTAGGGATTGTTATGACAATCATATAGGTGTTTGGATGACCACTTATGCATTTTACAGTCCTCTCTTGTTTCATTAGAACAATCCTATAATTGGTTTGGTAGCCTCTTATGAATTTCATGAAGGCCACTTGTTGTCATAAATACATGTCTATCTAACTAGTATATGACCATTTAGAATGATATAAGATCATCAATCACTATAAAAACCTCTTGACTAACATGATTACTTTATCATTTCATGAGTGTCCTATTTGTTTCATGACTATCCTATTTGTTTTATTATTGTCATATGGATTTTTGCAATGGACTTTAGATGATATAACCTCATTATGACTGATTTTTAGATTTGAATTTCTCTTATGAGAACATCTCAATGATTTATGATAGTCTAGATTGGATATGGCAATAATCTTCATGCATGACAATAATCTTGTATTTTCTATGACAATGAGTAACCTTTATGGTAGTCATTTAGTTTGAAAAAATGATTATTTACTACCTTACCTATGCATGATAACCCTTATTATTACCTTAGCAGTCGTAAATAACTCTACAACATCAATGACTCAATCCATACCATGATACTTATGACTACACCTAGGTAATATGATAGCACAGTCCCATATTTATTAATGATAGCATTAGACTATTCAAGACAATGATTGAAGGATATAGAGGAGGACCATGGCACTCATAGAGGTGATATTAAACCATGTTTCAAATATGCAAACTGTCCTAGGACTATTTCCCTTTAACTATAATGACACTACTTTTCAACTTTTGTGCATTTAAATAATATAAAATAAATGATAAATCAACACATCTCAAAACATAGCTAAAGTGGGTACAAAAATGATAGGAAAAGTACAAACTATATACTTATTGAACCTCTACATTAATATAATTTGTGGCAATCATAAAATAATATTCAATCCATGAAAATTAAATACATAGATCATAAAAAGAGTCTCAAAACAAAAAATAGGTCCATTATTAAACATATGAGTATATCTATATAATTAGCTTATAGGTCCATGTTATTAGTTTGACATGACTACAAAATTGATCTACCATTTACATTATGATGAAATCTTGTAGTGGCAACCATGGAAAAATCTACTTGTACGATACACCTGCAAGAAATAATGAATGTAAATGAGAATGAAAGAATATGTACCAAAAACACAAAATATTAATGCAATATGTAACTAAATAACACAAAAGAGAATGCAAGACGATGGCTTAAGGGGAGCTAAGAGGATGTCTTAAGGGGATACATAAGAGGATGGCTTTAAGGGATGTATAAGAGGATTAATTAAAAGGGGAGCTAGAAGAAGATGTCTTAAGGGGATACAAAAGAGGATAGCTTACTTGGAGAGATGTACATGAGTTAATTTACAAAGTATAAGATAAAACTTGATGGCTTAAGGGGATGTAAGAGGATGGCTTAAGGGGAGCTAAGAGGATGAATTAAGGGGATGTACAAGTGGGTGTCTTTAGAGGATGGATGAGAAATATATATATATATATATATATATATATATATATATATATATATATATATATGAAGACTACAAAATTGACCCTCACATACTTGTATGGTGAAAACTTCTATTGACAATCATGTAAATTTGACTACTTGTCTAGGGTACACCTGCAAAAAGTAATGTTCAAATGTACAAGTAAATTAACTATATATTTACATGAGTTGATACAAAATTTAAGACAAGGGGAATAATATAGAAGGTGAAATAAAAATGAAAGAATTTATATACCAAAAACACAACACATTGATGCATTATGTAACTAGATAACATGTTGAATGTGAAAGCCATAATGTAAGTATATACAATTACCTAATTTGCGTTCACTTTTAGTTGAAGACTACAAAAATGACCTCACATACTTGTATGGTGAAAACTTCTATTGACAATCATGCAAATTTGACTACTTGTCTAGGGTACACCTACAAAAAGTAATGTTCAAATGTACAAGTAAATTAACTATATATTTACATGAGTCGATACAAAATTTAAGACAAGGGGAATAATATAGAAGATGAAATGAGTGAAATAATTTATATACCAAAAACACAACACATTGATGCATTATGTAACTAGATAACATGTTAAATGTGAAAGCCATAATGTAAGTATATGTAATTACCTAATTTGCATTCACTTTTAGTTGAAGACTACAAAATTGACCTCACATACTTGTATGGTGAAAAATTCTATTGACAATCATGCAAATTTGACTACTTGTCTATGGTACACCTATAAAAGTAATGTTCAAATGTACAGGTAAATTAACTATATATTTACATGAGTCGATACAAAATTTAAGACAAGGAGAATAATATAGAAGTTGAAATGAGAATGAAAGAATTTATATACCAAAAAGACAAAACATTGATGCATTACATGTAACTAGATAACATTATAGGATACATTTAAGAGGATGGATTTAGGGGATGTAAGAGTATGGTTTACATACCTGGAAATTTATTCCATTGTACCATCTTCATCCTTATTTTTTTGTAATGCATCTATAATTGACTCACGTTCTTCCATCAAAATTGTCCATAACTATTTATTAGAAGGTTTGCCTTGATATCTAACTAGTTTTATATTTGTTTCTACAACCAAATGTGAGTAGTGTATGATCTTATGTGTTTCATAATCTTCAAATGCAGGCAAACCATTCCTTCTTATTAGATATATTCGTAGCCAAGTGCCAACAACAACCACAAAACCTATTGGATATCCCATGTTATCATCATCTACTCTAGGATGTAACAACTTTTGTTTTGTCTCAACACATCGAGCCAACCAATACTCAGTTTCCTCTTCATTGCCTTCAGGTGCAACAACAGCATACACATGTCCTACAAAAAAATTATGTAATTCAATAAACTGTGACATGTATCTAAATCACATAAATTTGTGCATGCATACATATATAATTAATTATATATAGATGTACAAAAAAATGACAATAAAAAAATATTGAAAATAAAAGTACCTTCTTGTACAAGGTCTGAAACACAATCATAGTCATCTGATGCAAACATTTTATTATCATCTTCAATTGTTGTTTCAAGTTGATCTTGTGTTTCTGTAGGTGTCAAGGATCTTTGTTTCCATTCTTCAACCCATTCTATATTTTCACATGCTCCCCAATCACCTGTAATACAAAATTGACAAAAACATGCAAGCTCCCTAGTCCATATAGTCCATGTGCTTGCATTTGAACTCTTAAATGAATGCCATTTTGTTGATCCAGTTATTGTCTCACAATCAAGTTGAGTAGGACTATTCTCTTCTTCAACTAACTAAAAGAATCATTAAATTGTAGAGTTCTCACTTGATCCCGTAGATAATTTTTTATTACACCAATCCACAATTGCATGTGCATCTATAAATTTGGCTGCATCCTCAAATTTTAGTTGCTCTCTAGCAAGAGCTCTTTTCACACATGCTCCAGCTCAATCATGTTCTCCTTTACCATGTCTAGCTTCAAAAAAAACTCCACATATGTTGGATATTGATTTCTTTGTGAGCCCTACATAGCCAATAAAACATTCTTGTATTTTTTAATTGCCCTGTACAATTATCTGACCATATGAAATGTTGTGCCATCTGGATTCCTCTTTCTTTTAAACTTTCATAAAATTTTGTGAAACAATATTGCACAAACTTTTATGAGTGTAACCAGTTATCACTCAAATAGAAATGATATACTCCCTCAAAAATTTTCTATTATCTTCTGTACTATTATCTGCATGTCTGTATACAATATGAACAAATATGGCCACTTGCACTGGATTATAATACTGAGATTGAATTTCCTCTTGTAGAGCAAGAGTATAGTTTTATGCAAAGTCAACCACTGATAGGATAGTTCCAATTGGAAATGTGTTTTTACATGAACAAAATTGTCCATCAAGCTACCGAGCATATTGGGAGTGTTTGACATATTTGGATACAATATTATCCTTAAAATCTTTGATGAATGCATGAACACAATTTTTTTCAATGACTAACTCACAACGCTTTCCAATTTTTCCATTCTTTAAAGAATATTCAACATTCTTGAATCTTTTCACATCCACTAATTGTTGTCCAAATTCATATGAAATATATTCATGCATACATTCTCCTAACAATGAAAAGTTGCCACATCTATTGCATTGTCCAAAAATACATAATTTTGAATAAAATAAGTATCTAGTGGATGTTTCACAATGCAAACCTGCTACAAACTCCTTAATTGTTTGAGGTGGCATATTAATACCACATTCCTACATAATTTCTTCAGTATGCAAAGTAGAATGTATATATTGAAAAATATCATAATAATAACGAAATTGCACATGAGTTTTACAACAACAAGAGATTCAATGTTTATTAATTTTCACATACCAAGGTTTACATTTCCCGAAAGATCTTTGTCTTATGGTAATATTAAATGGTTTTAACACTAAATCATCTAAGAATTTTTTATATAATTTAGTTTGAGTCATGTCTAATAGATGTTTTGGATGAGGATCATAAATTTTAGACCCCACTCGTAATTTTAAAACATCTCTAACATTAGATGATACCCTTGTATTATCATGCCAATATTTTTTAATTAAAGATTTGATTTCACTATTTAATTTCATGTCATACCTTGGGAGTCTACCACTAAAACTCCAACATTGGTTAATTGGATCTTTTTCAATAGATTCTCTTCTATTTGCTACTCTTCTTAAAGTTTTAAGATTTATCTTTAGAATTTCACTTGTCTTACTTATCATTCTTTTTATTAGAAGATGATTTATTGACTAAAGTAGTTGTTATAGCTCTTCATCTTGCTTTTTTATCTTTAGATCGACTCTTTTTACCAATAGAATCAATAGCATTAGCAACACTAGATAAAACTTGTTTGAATGATTCATCTTTTTTTTATGTTTTACAAAGATGGCTAAATTTTTAATTACTTTTCGCAATTTCCACATCTTCATCAATTGCGTCATAAGTTGACATTGAAATCCAAGACTTTTTCTATAATTTTTTTTATATAATCTATTTGCATGAGTTCTCATTTGCCTCTAAGAAATCTTACCAGGAAGATTATCTAAGACATTTCTTTCAATCTTAAATAAAACATTTTCATTTTCACTCCTAAAAGAGATATCATTCTCATTCATATCATCAATAGGTGGGTTTAAAGACATACCTGGATTTGTTTCTATAGTCATGTTTTCCATATCATTGAAAGTTGGCTCCGAAGACACACCTAGATTTGTTTCTATAGTCGTATTTTCTATATCATTGAAAGTTGGCTCCAAAGACACATCTGGATTTGTTTCTATAGTCATGTTTTCCATATCATTGAAAGCTGGCTCTGAAGACATACTTAGATTTGTTTGTATAGTCACATTTTCCATATCTTCGAAAGTTGGGTTTGAAGACATACATGCATTTGTTTCTATAGACACATTTTCTTCCAAATTCACCATTTCCACATTTGCATCATCTACATTCATCCCATCATTTATAGTCTCTTGAATGTCTTTCTCTTCAATACTCATAGAACTAGACGCTTCAATATTCTTCATCTCTTGAATCCTTGCTCTTCTATCTCTTTGCCTTTTTGCTTCCTTCTCTCTATTTGCTTTAATTTCTTGAGGTGTCATTACCCTCCTTTATTTTTTTCTTTGATGTTGATTTGATCCCATGATTACCAAACCCTCTTGATAAAATAACAATTGATACTTAATCCAATTTCATAATTGATGTACTTATTTGAAATTTTGAAGTAGAATTAGATGTAGATCCTTTGTTCCATAGATTTTGAAATAAAAGGTAGATGTAAAAACAAAAACCTTCTTTCTTTACTCCTCTTGAAAATAGCTCATGCACTTGATTTCACTTCAGAATTGTTCATATGATTGACTCCTTTCAAAATCTGAATAGAATATGACCTGTCAAGAGATTCCACAAAACACTTATAAGTAAAAAAAATAGAAATTATCGTTGTCGCGTCGTACTGATCAGACTTGCAAGTTGCAGGGATACAGTAATAGTATGTTTTTCTCTAATATGGGAAATAATGGGTATAATAGAAATGGGTACCTATTATAAAACGGGTACCCATTCTTAAAAACATAACAGGTACCTGTTATATAACGGGTACCCGTTATTCTATAAATGGGTACCCGTTTTATAACAGCTACCCATTCTTTGAAATTTGAAATCACCAACCACCTTTTCCCTTCTCTTTGCTTGGGTTTTAGGCTCGGGATAGGCATGGTTGGCCGACCTTGAGCCTTTGACCTGTAAGTTTTTTTCTAAGTATAGAACAAGAAGAAACACTGAGTTTACCTATATGGCTGAGGATCTTTTTTTCTAAATTTTTTTATGAAATGAAAACCCATTACATATGACATTGTCTAGTTTTCAAATATGTAATTTTTTTTGTTATTGGACATGTTCTATTTATTATTTAATTTATGAACAAACTGGTCTAAAAACTTGAAATGACAGGTGTTTGTATTTTTTAATAACTTTTAATTTTTAAATTTTTTTTAAAAAAATTATGTCATCAATCTACACATCATTCTTTACACAATAAAAAAAAAATTATTTTTATGATTTTTTTTGCTCAAATTATGTTGGCCGTACAAGAGGAGTTTTCAAAAGTAGAAATTAGGCCTAATAAAAAATTAATAAAAAAAAATTATTTGAAAAAAAATTATAAAAAAATATCCTCATCAAACTTCACTGTACTACACATCTTTTCCCAAAAGTATTTTGAAAAATAATTTTATTTAGGTCAAATTATGTTGGTCATACACGTGCATGGTATGGTTAAAAAAAAGTGACTTTTAAATAGTGGTTTTTAGAAATGCCTATTGAAAATCAATTTGTATCATCTGGGTATTGAAAAAAATTACATATTTGGAAACTAGACTTTGAGTACTACATTTTATATTTAGTGACTTTTTTAAAGATTCCATCTCTAAGTGCTTCAAATTTTAAGGTCAAATGTGACAAATTCTGAAAATCAGGGAAAACACTTCCACTTTTTTGCCAAAAAGTGGACCCAACTTCTTGCACTAACCCTTGAACTAAGAAAAGAGAATCCAAAGGGAAAAGACCTAGAGATTCAGGAATAAATAATGAGTCAACTTTATCCTTCTATCACTCCAAAACAAATGGACATGATTTTTAAAGATTGTAAGGATGAGTTCCAGAGTAAGGCAAGAAAGGATAAACTTATGCTTGGAGAAACTGACCAAGTAGCAAGTGAGACAAAAGATATCCTCTGAAATTCTTTGAAAAGATTCAATCTTCCTGTTATAGAGGAATTAGTTGAAGAACCTTCTACCATGGATATTGAAGGATTAAATGTAACCAATGAAAAATCTTCTGATGTAGAAGGATCAAAAGAGATAGATGAAAAGAAGTCTAAGGACTTGGATTCCTCTGTTCTGGAAGAGGAAATTCATGAAGCAGTAAACACAGGTAACATCTCTCCTCTGGATCCCACTGTAGACATTCTAGATTCTAAAGCTGAAGGAGAAGGAAGAAAAGAGGAGAAAGTGAGTCAAGAAGAGAAGGTTAAGGGAAAATAAGAAGAACAAGCAGAGAAGACTAATGATGACTATTCTAATATCCCAAAAGAAAAGAAGACTCAATCACCAGCAAGAGATACTGTAGAGGCAGTGAAGAACTTCTTAAACAAAGAAATGATGGAGATAGATGAACCTGAGCTATTTCAAGGGCCACTAAATTTTGACTCTCTCCGGTTCAGATAATGAAAATTGTATCCTTTTCTCAAGCCAAAGCAAAAGAAACAAGCCTGAAATCTCACATGGAAGACTGCGAATTATTGGAGATTGCATCTAAGATGCTGGAGCAGATCATGCCATCATTTCAAAAGGATCCTTTGGCCTCTCCATCCGGTAACTTAAAATCTTTGGTAAATTTTGTTAGCACTCATTTTAAATCTTTAGAGAAATCAGTAGAAGAAAACATCCGGAAGGAGTTTTTAGGAAAAAGATTCACTGAAGTGCAAGGACTGATTACTAATGATAGGATGACCCTAGACATTGGAATAAAGAGCCTTGCAAATGCCCTTAAAGATGGTGGGGACACAAATTTTGTTTATCTTGGTACAAAGTAACCGAGGACATTGAGAAGAAAGTGAAAGAACAACAAGGGAAACTGTCAAGTTTATCTTAGAATTTTGATCCTCTCACTACCTCTCTAATGAATCAAGAATGCCAGGCTATTATTATCATCAATGAAATAAAGAGGCTAGACAAAGAAAAGAAGAATGTAATAAATAGAATGAGTGAACTCAGAGGGATAATTATCCCTAAGTTAAAAACAGTGCGTGAGGCCTTGACAGATGCTCAGACCACAGCCCAAACCGGTGATCTGGTAGATTTAAGAAGGGTAGAAGCATATACATTTTTGTTGAGTGGTCACATCTCCATTCTGGATAGGATGAAGTAGAGCTGGGCCATAGAGTTTGTACAGTTGAAGGCCACTTTTGTAGATATACTTAAGTATATGTAAGTATAACACACACACACATATATATATACTTATGCAGCCATATATAACACAATTTTTGCAAAATTTTGGTATGTGGATTCTGCCCTTTTCCATTGATGTCAAAGGGGGAGTGAGGAGTAGTGAAAAATATGGAATCTAGCTAAGGGGGAGCTCCAGTAAAATAGTGCAAAAGATAGAGCATCAGCCAAGGGGGAGTTTACTGCGACACTTAGCCATTTTTCACTAAGTGTTACCATCAATGCCAAAGGGGAAGATTGTTGGCAAGAGACACTATGTGGCTTCATTAGTATTGTCATTGATGGCAAGAAAATCTATCCCACACATCCGTAGTACATAGTATGTTTATACCAAAAGTCAGATTGAAGATCATTTTGATCCAGTGAATAAGAATAGAGTATGTAACAAGGTTTGACAATCAGGTCTAGATCTCTTAGATGGTATAACTCAGTAAGTTGCAGACTTGGGAAAGTCGGGAGGGGTATCATGACTACTGTACTTCAAAGATTTAGCCTCCGGTGATAAATCAAGGAAAAGATATGAGGATCTGAGTGTTGGGTTCTAGTTAGGTAGAGCAGACAGAGGAAGAACTGACCAGAAGAGTATCAGACTTCAATTCAGATGAGTAAATTGTGTTGATCAAGCAATTCGTGGGATCATATATTGTTGGCTGACATGATTAATGACTTCTATGTCTATTTTTTTGATAAGCATCATAAATCAAGCATGGATTCAACTGACAGAGTAATTACTTGCAGTGTTCTTGATGCCGACTAGCAACTTGATAAAAATCCTTGATACGGATATATATACCAGATAGATTTCAGAATGTGAGGGGTAAGCAAGAAAAGGGGTGAGGAAGGAAGGTGTGAAGAAAAGCAGAGATAAGTGTGGGAACAACAATCCAAGTCCGGTATGTGACAAAACAACAACATTGAGTAGAGGAAGGATGAAGTGCATTAGATCAGTATATTGTGCCTAAACTAGAACTGAACTCGTGCATTTATAGATGCTTCTCATCAGTTCAAGCACTTGATTATCTTCTGTAAGTTCTTGTAGGTAGTGTGCCTCTTGTGAGCAGTGTGCTTAGGCAGTGAGCCCTAATTAGCAAGTGCCATTTTGTACTCCTTTATTCTTTTAATAGAGAATACAATCTTGGGTTAGTCACCCCGTGGTTTTTCCCTTGACAGGGTTTTCCACGTAAAAATCCTTATGTTATGTGTGTTGATTTTATTTCTATTCTTATGATCACATATGCTTATATGTTTTGATGTTGCACTGATTATTAAGATAACAAAAGAAAAGAAAGTCAAGGAAATTATGAGATAACTAATTCACCCCCCCTCTCAATTATCTACATTGTTTCCAACATTCTCATTCCTTTTAAGTACTTTTAATAGGGTACAAATATTGTGGGCTAACACCCATTGTGGTTTTTCCCTTAACTGGGTTTCCACGTCAAAATTCTTGGTGTCAAGTGTGTTGATTATGTTTCTGCTTATGTGTTGATGTTATATGCTTTAATGTTTGCATCATTAATTAACTTGCCAATTATGAAAGAAGATTAAAAGAAAAGAAAAGAGTAATTTTGGTGACAACTGATTCACCCCCCCTCTCAATTGTCTGGGCTAATTTCAACATTTTTTACAAACTATACACTAGCATACCTATATTTAAAAAATATATCTAAAGTACGCCGAGAGATATCCTTCTTGAGGTGCCTATTTCCACCTATGTGTGGTAAATTGATACAAAAAAATAGGCGCCTCGAGAAGGATATCTCTCAGCATACTTTAGATATATTTTTTAAATATAGGTATGCTAGTAGTATCCGCAACGGCAAGCCTAATTATAACTATATAACATAATTATATAATATAATATTATAATATAGATTAAATATATTATAATAATATAATATAATATAATAATATTATTATAATTATAATATAATAATTAAAAATATATACTATATTATATCAGGGTTAGGGTTAGTGCTCCAGTTAGAATTATGATTACGATTAGTTTAGAGTTAGGGTTTGATTGAAGGTAAGGTTTACAATTAGGGTTTTATCTAGGGTTAGGTATTATGTTAGTCTTATAAAACAATGGTAAGTGTGATCTTACAACTATGGTTAGAATTATGGGTAGATTTAGAAATAGGGTTTTGGTTAAGCTAAGAACCAAGGTTAGATTAGAATTAGGGTTAGATTGAGGGTTATGATTGAAACTTTGATTTAGGTCATAATTACTGCCATGCATAAAATTAGGGTTAGAAATGGGGGTTATTATTACAATTAGGGTTTTTATCATAATTATAATTGGGGTTAGGGTTAAACTTAGGGTTATTCTTAAAATCAGGGTTAGAATAAAGTTTTAATCTAATTAGGGTTATAGTTGTGTTTATAAATCTAGTTACATTTAATGTTTTGTTCATGTACCAAATAATGGTTAAGGCTAGTGTTAGGTTTCGAGTTACGATTTGAATGAAGGTAAGGTTTAGAATTTGGGTTTTGTTTAGGTATTGAGTTAGGGTTGGGCTTATAAATAGGGATAGATATAGCATTAGTCTTATAAAACAATGGTAAGTCTGATCTTACGGTTATGGTTAGAATTAGGGTTAGATTTAGAAATAGGGTTTCAGTTAAGCTAAGAGCCAAGGTTAGATTAGAATTGGGATTAGATTGAGGGTTAGAGTGAGAATTAGGGTAATGCTTAAAATTACAGTTACAATAAGGTTTTAATCTATTTAGAGTTATAGTTGTGAAAAAATCATTTTTTAAATTAATTTTTGAAAATTTATTAAATATAGAATATTGTAGTGCTTGGATTCATATTAATTATTATAATAATTATGTGTTGTGGAATTAATTTAAATTTTTTTTTACTATTTTAGAATTAAGATTTATTTTATTTTACTTTATAATTATTTAGTTTAGTTTAATTATTCTTTTATTATTAGTTTATAATTATTTAGTTTAGTTTAACTATTCTTTTATTATTAGTTTTATGAAGTTAATTTCTTAGAATATGCATAAATCATAAGACAAACATATAATATGAAGTATTCCAATGCATGTACATTGCCACCCTAGTACTTGTACACATAAGAATAGTATTTGTCCACATAAATCATTCATATCATGATTTTTTGATTTTAGTAACTAAGGGTTATGAGTAACTTAAGGTTACGGTAAGTGTGTGAAATTATCTTTGTACAAATAACAAATAAAATCAACAAAGTTTAGTAACAAAAAATATATGTGGAGAAAAATTTTGGGGGAAAACAACACCAACAAAGAGCACCAAGTATATAATCATCTTTATAAATAGCATTTGAGATATACAAGATATTATTTCTATGCCCTATTGTACTATGCTTTAGTCTATTCTATTTTCTCTACTCTACTTTGCTTTGTTTCCTCTACTCTGCTCTACTCTGCTTTGTTGAGTTTGTTCTTCTCTACTTTTCTCTTCTCTATTTTCTCTGCTCTTCTTTGCTCTACTATGCTCTACTTTATTCAATTTGCTTTTCTTTTCTCTTCTCTACTTTGCTTTGCTCTGTTTAGTTTGCTCTACTCTGCACTACTCTACTCTATTTTACTTTGTTTTCCTTTGTTCTGCTCTACTCTACTCTACTCTGATATACTCTAGTCTACTCTATTCTACTATACTCTACTCTATTCTACTTTGTTATTCTCTACTATGCTTTATTCTATTGCAAATATGTGCCTAAGTAGTGTTGTCATTGATATCAACATATTCTTGTTGTAATTGGTGTCAACTGTTGCCTTATTTTGTTGCCTATTTAGGATATTGGAATGTTGAGGATATTGACCATATGGGTGTGTAGAGGATTGTCAGACGTTGTTCCAGTTAAGAATTGAGAAGTTTGCATGAAGATTTCAAGAAGTTATGGCCTTCTAAGTAGAATTGGATTTTACTGTGTTTAGAAGAGACAGAGTGACAGTAATTTGATCCGGATTGTTCCACAGTGAAATATTATGGTCTATGGATCTAAAGGCATGTTTGGGAAGTCAGTGTGTACCATCAACTCCATTAGTTTGTGGTTTGGAGGTCTGTAAGCTATCTTTCTAGTTTGACAGTCATGGCAGACAGTGTTCTTGAGGTTTTGGAGGAAGATACAAATGACTCTGGTAATTTGGTATAGAGTGGATGATATTGGTGAATTCAATGTCCTTATGGAGGTCTCTGGATCATGTGGCTACTATGTTGGAGGTCCACATTAAAGTTTGAGCTTGTTGTTGAAGATTTCTTCTTTGAGGTTGTTGTTCTTCCCAGTTCCTAGCCGACCAAATGTTGCTAGCGTGTTGCAGATGATCTAAGAGCATTTTATGAAGCATGGCATATGTGTAGAGGAAGATTCAAGTCTCAGTTGTGTTTGGCTGATAGTGTAATGATCCGCGTTAAGTTTATCCGACCTTGTTGATCATTCCAAGGTTGATAAAGTGTATAAATATTTGTTGAAGAGTTGTGGAAAATCATCCTTATACGAAATGAATTAAATCCAAAGAAAGGATCTAAAGCAGAGTAGAGAAGAAGAGAAGCAAAAGGAGTATAGAGTGAAGAGTCAATGAAGAATAATTTGAAGATAGAAGAAGTTTTTTTGAGCCTTCAAAGGGACTGAATTAGGCATGAATGTAGATGCTATTTCTCATATCATTATCTCTGTGTAAATCATAATTTCTTATAGGCAGTGAGCCTCCTTTTCAGCAGTGAGCTCTGGGCAGTGCACCCGAAGGCATGTACCTTCTATTTTCTTAAGTACTTTTAACAGGGTATGCATTTTTTTGGGTTAACCCCCACCATGGTTTTTCCCTTAACTAGGCTTTCCACGTAAAAAAATATGGTGTTGTATGTTCATGTTGTTTCTGCTCATGTGTTGATTCATGCTTAAATGTTTACATCATTAATTTGTTTGTAAATTAAGAAAGAAGATTAAAAGTGCAGAAAAGGTTAAAGTTTAGAGACAACTAATTCCCTCCCCCCCTCTCAGTTGTTCCAACAAATTCTAACAATTGCTATCAGAGCCAAGTTTCTCTAAAAGAAGCTTGACTGCTTGAGGAGATCCAAGATGTCATCTTACAAGAAGGAGAGTTTGAGATTTAATGGAACAAATTACTCCCTCTGGAAGGTACGCATGCAGTGTCATCTAGAATGTATGGGTGATGCCTTTTGGTTAATAACCAAGAATGTGTATAAGATTCTTAAGAATGGACCTTCAACTATAGACGAACTTAGAGATGCTGAACACAACATTCGAGCCAAAGAAGCATTGTTGAGTGCCCTATCTGATACTAAATTAGCAAATGTCCTTGATTTTAAAACTTCTCATGAAATCTCAAGTAAGTTGGAAAATCTGTATGAAGGTGACAAATATGTCAAATGTGCCAAGCTACAAAGCTTGAAGGGTAAATACGAAAGATTGGTAATGAGTGAAGATGAAAACATTACTTCCTATATGCAGAAAGTAAATGAACTTGTGACCGGTATCAGAAATGTAGGTGGAGTATTAGAAGAATAAAAATATTTTGTTAAAGTGCTCAGATCCTTACCTACAGCATGCAAGCATAAAGTTGCAGCCATTGAAGAAATCAGGATGGTAATAACCGTCATAAGGGATCAATAAGTTGGCAAGCTCTTAGCATTTGAAATGAGTGAGTTTGGTGACTCTCTCCCTAAGTTTGAATTTGCATTCAAGGCCAGTGTATATGGAAAGAAAAAATATGATTTGGGAGAAAGTTCTTCAGGAAGATCAAATAGATTTTTGAAGACAAGGAAGGATCTTGAAGATGATGAAATTGAGACTATAGATCTTGAAGTTCTTATTTCCAAACGAATGCCAAGAGGATCTGGTAAGTATGAAGGAAAGTTGCCATTAAAATGTTTTACTTGTAATAAGATTGGTCATTTTGCCTCAAGGTGTTCGGAGAGGTTTTCAAAACCAAACCCTAACATATACAAAAGTTAGAAGAATTGTTACTATGTCCAAGAATCTAGAGAAGAAGGAGTTACAGATGATGAATCTGATCATGGAGAAGGTGATTGGTTGTTCATTGCTATTAAAGAAGAAGATCCAATATCTATTGAATTTGCTCACTGTGCAAATGTGAAAAGTGCCTTGGTTGCTCAGGTTGTTGAAAAGGATGAATGGGTGATTAATAGTGGCTGTTCTCATCATATGACTGGTGACAAGAGTAAGTTTGTAAATTTTGATAAATATGAAGGTGGGCTTGTGAAATTTGGAGACAACTCAACTGGTAGAATTTGTGGCAAAGGATCCATCTCTTTTGATGGTAAGAATTACACCAATTATGTTCTATATGTGGAAGGAATGAAACATAATATTCTCAGTGTTGGACAATTGGTTGACAAGGGTTAGGATCTTTGATTCAAGGATGGAAAATGTAAAATCTTGGAGAGCTCTGGAACTGAAATTGCATCCAGTACTCAAACTAGAGGTAACATCTTTCATTTAAGTAGTTCTGGCAAAAGTTGTTTTATTGCTCAGATATATCAAAGTTAGTTATCGCATATGAGGATGTGTCATGTGAATTTTGATAACATTATCAAAATAAGTTCCACTCAAGCTGTAAGAGATCTTCCAAGACTTGTGAAACCTGATAGCATATGTATAGAATGTCAATTGGGTAAATAGAATAAAATTTCATTTAAAACCAAAGAACAAGCTTCTAGTGGGTGATTGGAACTGGCACATATTGATCTCTATGGTCCTACTAGAATTAAGAGTGTGTAAGGAGATAGATATTTCATATTGGTGATTGATGATTACTCCCAGATGATGTGGGTTACTTTTCTAAAAGAAAAATTAGAATCTCTTGATAAGTTGAAAGTGTTCAAGATGATGGTTGAAAGTGAGATTGGTGGAAAAATAAAGTGTCTGAGATCTAACAGAGGTGGGGAATTTATTTCTTGTGAGTTTGATGCTCTCTATGAAAAGAATGGAATAAAAAGATAGTTATCTGCTCCTAGGACTCCTCAGCAAAATGGAGTTGCAGAAAGAAAGAACCGAACCATTCAAGAAGTTGCCAGGACCATGATGATGGAAACAAATGTTCCTGAAGTTTATTGGAGAGAAGCCATGAGTACTACTATCTACACTCTTCATCGGGTGCAGATCAAAGGAAATTCTGGTAAGACTCCTTATGAACTATGGTTTGGTCATCCTCCTACTATGAGATATTTCATAGTTTTTCGTAGTAAATGCTATATCAAAAGAGATGAGGACTTAGGCAAGTTTGATGCTAGAAGTGATGAAGGAATATTTTTGGGATACTCTACTCAAAGTAAGGCTTACCGGTGCTTCAACAAGGGGTTGAATAAGATTGTTGAAAGTGCTAATGTGAAAGTTGATGAAAGCAAAGGACTTTCCAGGCACTGCAGATATGATTTAGATGATCAAGATGAAAGTCAAAGTCAAGGAAGGCAAGTTCAAATTCAGACTTAGATCTAGATTGATCCAGTAACTCCAGTAACCCAAGAGGTTAGTGCAGATGATGAAGAACAAGTTTAAGAAATAGAAGTTCAAACAATTCCCCAAACCCCCAGGTATGTAAGAATGAATCATCCTGAAGAACAAGTCATAGGAGATGGAAATAAATGTATTAGAACTAGGACAAGAGCTGCTGAAGATCAAGAAGAGATTTGTTTGATTTCAAAGATTGAACCTAAATCACTGAGTGAAGCCTGCAAAGATGAAAACTGGGTTAAAGCAATAGAAGAAGAATTGATGCAAATACAAAAGAATCACTCTTGGGATCTTGTTCCTAGACCTGAGGACAAAAATGTGATTGGAACCAAATGGGTCTTCCAGAATAAGCTAACTGAAGATGGTGAGGTTGTAAGAAATAAGGCAAGGTTGGTATGTAAAGGCTACTCTCAAGTGGAAGGAATTGATTTTGAAGAAACATTTTCTCCAGTGGCAAGGATAGAGGCAATTAGATTGTTTCTTGCATTTGCTTCCTTCAAAGATTTTAAAGTATATCAGATGGATGTCAAATCAACATTCCTGAATGGAGATTTGGAGGTAGAAGTCTACATTGAGAAACCGGAAGGATTTCAGTTGACTGATAAGGGAGATATGGTTTGTAGACTTAGAAAAACCTTGTATGGACTCAACCAAGCTCTGAGAGCCCGATATGCTAGATTGGATAAGCATTTGCTTAAACTAGGATTTAGCAAAGGTACTGCTGATAGCAATATACTTCAAGATTAATCATGAGGACATTCTAATTGTTGAGGTCTTTGTTGATGATATCACTTTTGGTGGAAATGAATGTATGTGCAAAGCATTTGCTGATAAGATGAAAAGTGAAATTGAGATGTCAATGTTTGGAGAGATGAATTTCTTTCTAGGTCTACAAATTATTCAGTCAGATAAAGGTGTCTTCTTATCTCAGTCCAAGTATGTGAAAGAATTATTGAATAAGTTTGGAATTAAAGACTCAAAGCTAGTAGGTACACCTATGGTACCCAGATGCAAGTTAAGTAAAGATGATGACACCCCCAAGGCAAATCAGAAAAGGTATAGATCAATGATTGGAGGATTGCTCTATCTAACTCAGACCTGACCTGACATCATGAATGCAGTTGGACTTGTTGCCAGATTCCAAGCTAATTCAAAAGAATCCCATGTTGTGGTAGTCAAAAGAATTTTTAGATATCTAAAGGGGACAATTGATCATGGATTGTGGTATCCAAAGGACAATGACTTCACTCTTCATGCATATACAGATGCTGATTGGGCAGGAGATGCAGATGACAAAAAAAGTACTAGTGGTGGTACATTCTTCTTGGGGAGAAGATTGGTCTCTTGGATGAGGAAAAAGAAAGAGGCAATATCTCTGTCTACTGCAAAGGTAGAGTATATATCAGCAGCAAATAATTGTACTCAAGTTTTGTGGATGAAGCAAATGTTGAAGGACATCAAAATTGTGTTTGAGGAGCCAGTCACAATCTTTTGTTATAATTCTAGTGCAATAAGCATCTTAAAGAATCTGGTGTTTCATTCAAAGACAAAGCATATATCTATCAAGTTTCATTTCTTGAGAGACAAGGTAAATGAGAATGAAGTCAAGTTGGAGTTTGTGTCTGCCAAAGATCAGATTGTGGATATCTTCACTAAGCCTCTTCCCAAGGATACTTTTGAGTATCTCAGAAAGAAGTTAGGGGCTATTACCCCTCCAAATTAGAACTAAGATGCACTTATATGCATCAGTCTGGTGGAATTCTCAGTCATATCTTGAGATCCAAATTGATGTTCAGAAGATACTACTCTAAGGAGTAGTCAGTATGCAAATTTTGGAGATCAGTATGAAATAAAAAGGGGGAGTAAAGATTGCAAATATGTGCCCTTTGCCATTGATGTCAAAGGGGGAGAGAAGACATGTGAAAAACTAATTGTTGATGACAGGGGGAGCAATGAAGAAAGTGGTTGCAGAAGTTAGGGGGAGAAGTTCTTGTCGTGATGGTTGAATAAGTTTTTCACATTGTATGTTGCCATCAATGACAAAGGGGGAGATCGTTGCAAATACGTGCCTAAGCAGTGCTGTCATTGATGTCAACATATTCTTGTTCTCATTGGTGTCAACTATTCCTTATTTTGTTGCCTGTTCAGAAGATTGGAGTGTTGAGGATATTGAGATAATTAATGAAGAATCAATGTTCACAGACTATATGCTTGTGTAGAGGATTGTCAGAGGTTGTTCCAATTAAGAATTGAGAAGTCCACGTGAAGATTTGAAGAAGTTATGGCCTTCTGAGTAGAACTAGATTTTACTGTGTTTAGAAGAGACAGAGTGATAGTAAGTTGATTTGGATTGCTCCGTACTGAAATATTATGGTCTGTGGATCTAAAGGCATGTTTGTGAAGTCAATGTGTATCATCAACTCCAGTGGTTCATGGTTTGGAGGTCAACAAGCTATCTTTCTAGTTTGACAATCATGGTAGATAGTGTTCTTGAGGTTCTAGAGGAAGATACAAGTGATTCTGGTAATTGTGTATAGAGTGGATGATATTGGTGAATTTAATGTGCCTGTGGAGGTCTCTAGATCATGTGGCTACTATGTTGGAGGTCCACATTGAAGTTTGACCTTGTTGTTGAAGATTTCTTCTTTGAGGTTGTTGTTCTTCCCAGTTCCTAGCTGACTAGATGTTCCTAGCATGTTGCAGATGATCTAAGAGCATTTTCTGAAGCATGGCGTATTTGTAGAGGAAGATTCAAGTCTTAGTTGTGTTTGGTTAATAGTGTAATGATCTGCATTAATTTTAGCCGACCTTGTTGATCATTCCAAGGTTTATGAAGTGTATAAATACTTGTTGAAGAATTGTTCAAAATCATCCTTGTACGAAATGAATTAAATCTGAAGAAAGGATCTAAAGCATGGTAGAGAAGAGGAGTGAAAGGAGTATAGAGTGAAGAGTCAGTGAAGAAGAATTTGAAGATAGAAGCAGAAGTTTTTGTGAGCCTTCAAAGGGACTGAATCACGCATGAATGTAGATGCTATTTCTTAGTTCATTATCTCTGTGTAAATCATAATTTCTCATAGGCAGTGAGCCTCCTTTTTAGTAGTGAGCTCTGGACAGTGCACCCTAAGGCATGTGCCTTCTATTTTCTTAAGTACTTTTAACAGGGTATGCATTTTTGTGGGTTAACCCCCACCATGGTTTTTCCCTTAACCGGGTTTTCCACATCAACAATTCTGGTGTTTTATGTTCATGTTGTTTTTGCTCATGTTGATTCATGTTTGAATGTTTACATCATTAATTTGTTTGTAAATTAAGAATGAAGATCAAAAGTGTAGAAAAGGTTAAAGTTTAGAGACAACTAATTCACCCCCCCTCTCAGTTGTCGGTACTAATTCCAACAATTTTTATCAGAGCCAAGTTCCTCTAAACAAAGCTTGATCGAATTGGCAAATGTCCTTGATTTTAAAACTGCTCATGAAATCTGGAGTAAGTTGGAAAATTTGTATGAAGTTGACAAATATGTCAAATGTGCCAAGCTACAAAGCCTAAAGGGTAAATATGAAAGATTGGTAATGAGAGAAGATGAAAACATTACTTCCTATATGCAGAAAGTAAATGAACTTGTGACTGGTATCAGAAATACAGGTGGAGTATTAGAAGAATCAAAAATTGTTATCAAAGTGCTCAAATCCTTACCTGCAACATACAAGCATAAATTTGCACCCATTGAAGAAATCAGGACAGTAACAACTGTCACAAGGGATCAGTTAGTTGGCAAGCTCTCAGCATTTGAAATGACTGAGTTTGGTGACTCTCTCCCTAAGTCTAAATCTACATTCAAGGCCAGTGTATATGGAAAGAAAAGATATGATATGGGAGAAAGTTCTTCAGGAAGATCAAATAGATTTTTGAAGACAAGGAAGGATCTTGGGGATGATGAATTTGAGATTGTAGATCTTGAAGCTCTTATTGCCAAAAGAATGCCAAGAGGATCTAGTAAGTATGAAGGAAAGTTGCCATTAAAATATTTTTCTTGTAATAATATTGGTCATTTTGCCTCAAGGTGTCCGGAGAGGTTTCCAAAACCAAACCCTAATAGATACAAAAGTTAGAAGAATTGCTACTATGTCCAAGAAGTTGGAGAAGAATGAGTTACAGATGATGAATCCAATCATGGAGAAGGCAATTGGGTGTTCATTGATATTAAAGAAGAAGATCCAATATCTATTGAATCTGCTAGCTATGCAAATGTGGAAAGTGCCTTGGCTTCTCAGGTTGTCAAAAAGGATGAATGGGTGATTGATAGTAGATGTTCTCATCATATGACTAGTGTCAAGAGTAGGTTTGTGAATTTTGACAAATATGAAGGTGGGCTTGTGAAATTTGGAGACAACTTAGCTGGTAGAATTCGTGGGAAAGGATCCATCTCTTTTGATGGTAAGAATTGCACCAATGATGTTCTGTATGTGGAAGGACTAAAACATAATTTTCTTAGTGTTGGATAGTTGGTTGACAAGGGTTATGATCTTAAATTCAATGATGGAAAATGTAGAATCTTGGAGAGCTCCAGAACTAAAATTGCATCTGGTACTCAAACTAGAAATAACATCTTTCATTTAAGTAGTTCTGGAAAAATTTGTTTGATTTCTCATACAAATCAAAGTTGGTTATGGCATAGGGGGATGTTGAATGTGAATTTTGATAACATTATCAAAATAAGTTCCACTCACGTTGTAAGACATCTTCCAAGACTTGTGAAACCTGATAGCATATGTAGAGAATGTCAATTGGGTAAGCAGAACAAAATTTCATTCAAAACCAAAGAACAAGCTTCTAGTGGGCGATTGGAACTGGTACATACTGATCTCTATGGTCCTGCTAGAATTAGGAGTGTGCAAGGAGACAGATATTTCATGTTGCTAATTGATGATTACTCCTGGATGATGTAGGTAACTTTTCTAAAAGAAAAATTAGAAGCTCTTGATAAGTGTAAAGTGTTCAAGATGATAGTTGAAAATGAGATTGGTGGGAAACTGAAGTGTCTGAGATCTGACAGAGGTGGAGAATTTACTTCCAGTGAGTTTGATGCTTTCTGTGAAAAGAATGGAATAAAAAGATAGTTATCTACTCCTAGCACTCCTCAACAAAATGGAGTTGTGGAAAGGAAGAACTGGACTATTCAAGAAGCTGTCAGGACCATGATGATGGAAACAAATGTTCGTCAAGTTTATTGGAGAGAAGCCATGAGTACTGCTGTCTACACTCTTCACCAGGTGCAAATCAAAGGAAATTCTGGTAAGATTCCTTATGAACTATGGTTTGGTCATCCTCCTACTATGAGATATTTCAAATTTTTTGGTAGTAAATGCTATATCAAAGAGATGAGGACTTAGGCAAGTTTGATGCTAGAAGTGATGAAGGAATATTTTCAGGATACTTTACTCAAAGTAAGGCTTATTGATGCTTCAACAAGAGGTTGAATAAGATTGTTGAAAGTGCTAATGTTAAAGTTGATGAAAGCAAAGGACTTTCCAGGCACTGCGGATATGATTTAGATGATCAAGATGAAAGTCAAAGTGAAGGAAGGTAACTTCAAATTCAGACTCAGGTCCAGATTGATATAGTAACTCCAGTAACCCAAGAGGTTAGTGCAGATGATGAAGAGTAAGTTTAAGAAATAGAAGTTCAAACAATTCCCAAAATCCTCAGGTATGTAAGAATGAATCATCCTAAAGATCAAATCATAGGAGATAGAAATAAAGGTATTTGAACTAGGAAAAGAGTTGCTGAAGATCAAGAAGAGATTTGTTTGATTTCAAAGATTGAACCTAAATTAGTGAGTGAAGCTTGCAAAGACAAAAACTGGGTTAAAGCAATGGAAGAAGAATTGATGCAAATAGAAAAGAATCACACTTGGGATCTTGTTCCTAGACCTGAGGAAAAAAATGTGATTGGAACCAAATGGGTCTTTCGGAATAAGCTAAATGAAGATGGTGAGGTTGTAAGAAACAAGATAAGGTTGGTATGTAAAGTCTACTCTCAAGTGGAAGGAATTGATTTTCAAGATACTTTTGCTATGGTGGCAAGGATAGAGGTAGTTAGCTTGTTTCTTGCATTTGTTGCCTTCAAAGATTTTAAAGTATATTAGATGGATGTCAAATTAGCATTCCTTAGTGGAGATTTGGCAGAAGAAGTCTATATTTAGCAACTGGAAGGATTTCAGTTGACTAATCAGGGAGATATGGTTTGTAGACTAAGAAAAACCTTGTATGGACTCAAGCAAGCTCAAAGAGCCTAGTATGCCAAATTGGATAAGCATTTGCTTAATCTAGTATTTAGCAAAGGTATTGTTGATAGCAATCTGTACTTCAAGATTAATCATGAGGACATTCTAATTGTTGAGGTCTTTGTTAATGATATCATTTTTGGTGGAATGAATGTATGTGCAAAGTATTTGCTAATCAGATGAAAAGTGAAATTGAGATGTCAATGTTTGGAGAGATGAATTTCTTTCTAGGTCTGTAAATTGTTCAGTCAAATAAAGGTATCTTCATATCTCAGTCCAAGTATGTGAAAGAAATATTGAAGAAGTTTGGAATGGAAGACTCAAAGCTAGTAGGTACACCTATGGTAACCAGATGTAAGTTAAGTAAAGATGATGACTCCCCAAGGCAAATCAGAAAAGGTATAGATCAATGATGGGAGGATTGCTCTATCTACCTCATACTAGACCTGACATCATGAATGCAGTTGGACTTGTTGCTAGATTTCAAACTCATCCAAAAGAATCCCATGTTGTGGTAGTCAAAAGAATTTTTAGATATCTTAAGGGGACAATTGATCATGGATTGTGGTATCCAAAGGACAATGACTTCACTCTTCATGCATATACAGATGCTGATTAGGTAGGAGATGTGGATGACAGAAAAAGTACAAGTGGTGGTACATTCTTCTTGGGAAGAAGATTGGTCTCTTGGATGAGCAAAAAGCAAGAGGCAATATCTCTATCTACTGCAGAGGTAGAGTATATAACAGTATAAAATAATTTTGTTCGGGTTAGCCAATAGAAGATATCAATTAAATGCAAATAAAGATTAAATAGAGGAATGAAAATACATAGAAATAATAATAGCGAGAGACAAGTTTTAATGTTGTTCACCCAAACTCAGGATGCCCCTTGACCCCCTCTTAGGGGTGCTACCCCTAAACCCCCGTAGGAATTTAGGGGAAATTGCACTAATAAAAGTGGAGAAAATTTAACATTTGAGTCTAATTAGGCTCCATATAACAACAAATTGTACTCAGGTTCTATGGATGAAGCAAATGTTGAAGGACATTAGAATTGTATTTGAGGAGCCAGTCAAAATCTTTTGTAATAAGTCTAGTGTAATAATCATCTCAAAGAATCTAGTATTGCATTCAAAGACAAAACATATATCTATCAAGTTTCATTTCTTGAGAGAGAAGGTAAATGAGAATGAAGTAAAGTTGGAGTTTGTGTCTGCCAAAGATTAGATTGTGGATATCTTCACTAAGCCTCTTCCCAAGGATACTTTTGAGTATCTCAGAAAGAAGTTAGGGGTTATTACCCCTCCTAATCAGAACTAATATGCACTTATGTGCATCAGTCTGGTGGAATTCTTAGTCATATCTTGAGATCTGGATTGATGTTGAGAAGATACTGCTCTAAGGAGTAGTCAGTATGCAAATTTTGGAGATTAGTCTGAAATAAAAAGGGGGAGTAAAGATTGCAAATATGTGCCCTTTGCCATTGATGTCAAAGGGGGAGAGAAGACATGTGAAAAACTAATTGTTGATGAAAGGGGGAGCAATGAAGAAAGTGGTTGCAGAAGTTAGGGGGAGAAGTTCTTATCGTGATGGTTGAATAAGTTTTTCACATCGTATGTTGCCATCAATGACAAAGGGGGAGATTGTTGTAAATATGTGCCTAAGCAGTGTTGTCATTGATGTCAACATATTCTTGTTATCATTGGTGTCAACTATACCTTATTTTGTTGCCTGTTCAGGAGATTGAAATGTTGGGGATATTGAGAAAATTAATGAAAACTCAATGTTCACAGACCATATGGTTGTGTAGAGGATTGTTAGAGGTTGTCCCAGTTAAGAATTGAGATGTCCACATGAAGATTTGAAGAAGTTATGGCATTTTGAGTAGAACTAGATTTTATTGTGTTCAGAAGAGACAAAGTGACAGTAAGTTGATCTGGATTGCTCCGCAATGAAATATTATGGTCTACAGATCTAAAGGCATGTTTGGGAAGTCAGTGTCTATCATCAACTCTAGTGGTTCATGATTTGGAGGTTCGTAAGCTATCTTTCTAGTTTGACAGTCATGGCAGACAGTGTTCTTGAGATTCTAGAGGAAGATACAAATGATTCTGGTAATTTGGTATAGAGTGGATGATATTGGTGAATTCAATGTGCTTTTGGAGGTCTTTGGATCATGTGGCTACTATGTTGGAGGTTCACATTGAAGTTTGAGCTTGGTGTTGAAGATTTCTTCTTTGAGGTTGCTATTCTTCTAAGTTCTTGGCCGATCAGATGTTCGTAGCATGTTGCGGATGATCTAAGAGCATTTTATGAAGCATGGCATATGTGTAGAGGAAGATTCAAGTCTTAGTTGTGTTTGGCCGATAGTGTAATGATTTGTGTTAAGTTTAGCCGACCTTGTTGATCATTCCAAGGTTGATGAAGTGTGTAAATACTTGTTAAAGAGTTGTTGAAAATCATCCTTGTATGAAATGAATTAAATTTAAAGAAAGGATCTAAAGTAGAGTAGAGAAGAAGAGGAGCGAAAGGAGATAGAGTGAAGAGTTAGTGAAGAAGAATTTGAAGATAGAAGTAAAAATTTTTGTGAGCCTTCAAAGGGACTGAATCAGGAATGAATGTAGATGCTATTTCTCAGTTCATTATCTCTGTGTAAATCATAATTTCTAATAGGCAGTGAGCCTCCTTTTGAGCAGTGAGATCTAGGTAGTGCACTCAAAGGCATGTGCCTTCTATTTTCTTAAGTACTTTTAACAGGGTACACATTTTTGTGGGTTAACCCCATTGTGGTTCCCTTAACTAGGTTTTCCACGTCAAAAATTTTGGTGTTGCATGTTCATGTTGTTTCTGCTCATGTGTTGATTCATGCTTAAATGTTTACATCATTAATTTGTTTGTAAATTAAGAAAGAAGAGCAAAAGTGCACAAAAGGTTAAAGTTTAGAGACAACTAATTCACCCCCCCTCTCAGTTGTCTAGACTAATTCTAACAATTAGTGTCAGAGCCAAGTTCCTCTAAAAGAAGCTTGACCGCTTGAGGAGATCCAAGATGTCGTCTTACAAGAAGGAGAGTCCAAGATTTGATGGAACAAATTACTCCCTCTAGAAGGTATGCATGCAGTGTCATCTAGAATGTATGGGTGATGCCTTTTGGTTAATAACCAAGAATGTGTATAAAATTTCAAAGAATGGACCTTCAACTATAGATGAACTCAAAGATTTTGAACACAACATTCAATCCAAAGAAGCATTGTTGAGTGCCTTGTCTGATACCGAATTGGAAAATGTCCTTGATTTTAAAATCGCTCATGAAATCTGGAGTAAGTTGGAAAGTCTGTATGAAGGTGACAAATATGTCAAATGTGCCAAGATACAAAGCCTGAAGGGTAAATATGAAAGATTGGTAATGAGTGAAGATGAAAACATTACTTCCTATATGAGTGAAGATTAAAATTGTACATGGAGATTGATCTTCAAATGGTATCCCTATGTAATTATCAAACTCCACCATAACATATGTTAGTGGTTTAGGTGGTACATTTCCAGGTTTATATATTATTTTTTGAACATACCCTAGAGATCCATTTACAAGGTTTGCTTCTATCCAAAGATTAGAAGTTAACATCACTCTTGCATCCTTAGCAAGTAATAACTACATATAAATTTCATCAATCTGACCTGCTTCTAGTGCGTTGACACTACCCACTCTTGTTGCAATGCTACGTGCAACTGGATTCCTCAATGAGAATAATTTATTTTTGTTGTGACTATGCACATTATCATTTGTGGAAAACAAATGAATAGCACTATCAAATTCTTCATTGGTTTATGTATCTATGTAAACATTGGTTCTTGTCATGAGCAACTTCCAGTCATCAATAGTTGGTTTTACATCTCTTAGATTTGTCAGAAGTTGACAAAATCTTGCTTGTTCAATGCTTTCCCCTTCTTGTCTAAATATTTTATCCAAAGTAACAATGGTTTTGAATTCTTCCCATAATAGTTTACCATGTTTGCTACTATCATATGGTGGTCTATCATTAACAGGAGGTAACTAACCTAAATCTCTAATGAGAATCATAGATACACCTGCAAAATATTGGAAAATGATGGCCTTCATTAGCACGTCTACTATTAATTGTTAGATTTAATAATAATCAAGTATATGTTTTAAAATATGCAAAAATTGCATATCTTCATTAAAAAATAAATGTATACCTCCAAAATTCATTGTCTTCTTTTTCAGGGAATGCCTGATGAAGTCGATAGTCCACCTTCTCTAGCAAATTTTGTCTAATGAAGCCCATTTCATCAATTAGAATGTATTTTATGTGTCGTATCTACTCTTGGAAACTTGTGAGTCTTGCCCCTTCTAATTGACCAAAATCTATGATTGGGATTTGAAGTACTGAATGGATTGTTGAGGCTCCAATATTGAATGCTGTAACTCCTGTTGGTACAAGAAATAGAAGTGGAGTATGCCCTAGGAATGCTACATTTTGAAGAGCTTGATTGATAGCACCAATTAGATATGATTTTCTTGTTCCTATTGTTCCTTGAATTATCATGAATAGTGGAAATGTATTTTGAGATCCATGATAATGTGTCATAATTATATCAAGTGCATTTTTCTGCTTGGCACCCAATGATGCATAATTGATATTTTCTATTATATCCTCCCACATGAGAAATCCATTATCTTTCATGGTGCTTATAAATTTTATTGCTTGATCTGTGTAGTGTTCACCTTGATATTCATTAGACCATGGTGCCTGTCTATCAATATCTCTTCTTCCCAACATATCTATTTCAAAAACTTGCATTATCTGATTATGATGTAGTCTTGATATGATTTCCCATTCATGCTCTGTTGTGTTTCTGTGAAGAGGTTGATTATCTTCAATTTCAGAATCACTGCCATTGTCAACATCTTCTAGAGTAGTTCTTCTTTGTACATGCCAAGGATTATAATTAAATGATTCCCAATTTGATATTATTGCATCATCTTGAAGACCAATATCTCTTTCTATATAATGAAATGGCTTATAAAGTAACAATGCAGACCAACAAAAATCAACCCATTTATCTGATTGACATTGAGGGATGGATACAAACCTTAGAAATACTCTCACAATAGCTACCATCCCCCTTGCCTCCCATTTTTTTATCTCTTCTTCACTTTGGATTATATGTCCATGATCTAGCTGCATCAATACGTGAAACACCTTCCATGCAAAAGTTCCTATTCTTGTATCCATTAGTGAAAGATTATGTGTGTTGTTCATAGTCATCTTTGTCATTTGTAGCCAGATGTTTGAATACCTCAGATGAGACATTCAAATTGACAAATTTTTTGCTACTCTCTACTAATGGAAGTTCCAATAGCATGAGACATATTTCTTGTGCCCCAATGTCTCTTTCTATAATTATTTCAGTAAGAAGTCTTCTATATGCTCTTGATGCTAAATCATCAGGGTTTTCAATGTTTGCAAGCCGCATCAACATTTGATGATAAGTTTCTAAACTCTTTTCTGCTTTAGCTGCATACTTGGCAATGTACTTGATCACAACATGTCTGGAAAGAACAGGTTGCCAATCTATATTTGCTCTCTATAATTGTAGTATGTAGTGATTGTGTGTATTTACTCTGTCATCATTTCTTGCAGGTTCAAACTTTTTTTCACCTATCTCCAAGTCTTCATATAATTTAAATGATCCCTCAAGATTTAAAAGCCATGGAGCATTATACCTATATTAAATAATAATAGTTTTTTATTTCTTTGCACTCATAATATATTGAAATTGAAAATAATAATTTGGAAGATTTTGAATCTTACCTTCAAACCATTCATCCTCTTTTCTTGCGTAGACATGCACCCTCTCTACACAATGTATGTCATTCTACACAATTTAAAAGCTCTTCATAGTCATGTTCCATATGTATTTGTGTAAGCTACCTTGTATTTCGAAGACATGGATGCTGGACAAAATTTTGCATTGCCTATGATTAAAAATATATGAATTTATTAGTTACATCTAAACATAATTTTCTTACATAATATATAAAATATTGATTAACAATCATTGATAACATACCTGTATGTTTCATTGATGTGGATCTTCTCTAGGATTCCATGCATGAATAATAGAAAGGAAATATTTCTCTGCACTTTTTCATTGCTACTCATTTTTTCAATCAATATTATCCATATTTGGTGCTCCATCTATCCATATGAATCCATGCACATGCAGTGAACCTCTATGTTGCCATTCATATCTAGACCAATAATCTTTGACATTCATTCTTTTTTCTAGAATCTGTTTTCTAAAAATTGTATGTCGCAGGTGCATGTAGTGTGTCACTATATGACGATAATCAATAACATTTAGTCTTCTCCATTTTTAGGCTTCTCGTGCATCTATTGGTCGTATTCCAGGCATTAGTGCATGCAAATCAGGCCAGTATATATCTGCTACACTCAAAGTGAAGAATATTGTGGGCGAACCAATTTGATGAAGCATGTCAGTTAACTCTGCATGACATTTTGCCCAATATGACCTTGTACCCCTTAAGGTTGTTCCAAACCTCATCAAATGATTAGCTAGATGGGAGTGGGGCACATTTTCTATATGTTCTCATAGCTCATTGATGGTGATTGGCATATCTTGCAGATTTCTTTTGATAAACACTACAGATGAATCTTGTGCACGTAGTCTCATGATCCTATTCATCACATAATATCTAAATCATGGGTGTTGACCAAAATGGTGATCCCTATACCGAAAGAGATGTTTAACAAATTCATGCAGATGTACTCTTCTCATGCGAGGTTCTAGCCAATCACATCTACCATCAGGAAACAATGTTGGAAATGTCATATCAAATAATCCTAATGTCACATACTCATTGATAGGAGATGAACCAATCATTGGCCAATCGATCGATTAGCCTGGATCTGCATCAAGGTTATTCACCCATGCATGGATCAATTCCATCTCTCTTATGATGTTAGGTGGTTTGGAAGCCATTGATGTTGTGTGATCAATGATATTTCCTTCATCCATCTCCATCAATGGGCCTACAAATACAACTTCATTTGCATCTAAATCAAACTCCATATGTATTGTATTTAGTTGGTCAAAGATATTTTCATCTAAATTTGATGGAGGAGCAGTGAGAGCATTTTCATCAATTTGAACATCAGAGTAAAACTTGTCATGTTCAATTTTGTATTTGAGTGCCTTATATACTCTCTCTCTATTTATTGCAAAATTGTAATTTGTGCCACGTTGATCTCTCATTTGAACAATAATGATTGGAAAATCTTTTATCGCATGTGGAAAAACCTTTGAAACTTCTTTTACATCCTGTGGAAAACTTATTGTGTGTCCCTTGTATTTATATTGACCACAAGTTGTATGTGTCACTTGTAGGATTGGATTGACATGTGCTATCAACATTTCTTCTACCTGTGTCAAGTTTGCAAGCTCTGGTGGTTGTGGGCCAGGATCCCTATTATTTGATGTTGAAAATTGATTATTGCCTCTTTCTTGTCGACACCTATTGCATATAGGACCTTGAGGTGTCTGAAAAACCTTTATTCCAAGGTAACATTCTTGACAAATATAGCACATGTTTGGTGAGACAAAACTATCTATTCCATTTCAAAAATGCATTTGGAAAGTATTAAAATCAGTGTGAAGCAATCCATTAGGATTTGGTGCATTTTCTACATCATTTTGAACAAATAGATTCATTTTATTTCTAGGTGCATTTTCTAGTGTTTCAAGTACAAAATGTATTGATCTTGAATTTTCATCTGCAACATTAATACCAATATTAACATTTGATGGATTATGTTGTTCTCTTTCTTCTCTTTTAGGGACATTGAGTTGTTGAGCTATTTGTGCATGACTTATTCTCATTATATCTGGTTGTTTTCAACTTTGTAATTCCAATTCTTCAACTGTTATTTCAGCTCTATGTCTACGATATCTTTCTCTCTCAATCTCATTTCTTTGTATCATTTGTTGTTCTCTTTGTGGATCTATAATTAGTTGGCGTTGTCGTCTTTGATATTCCCTTTGATATTGTCTTCTTTCCTCGTAAGAATCAACATTCAACATAGGTGAAGCCATACCTATATAATATTTGAAAACAAATTTTTAGAAGTCTAAAGTTATAATTTTCAATAATAATGTATAGAGATAAAATAATTTTCAACAAATTTCTCTTTTGTTATCAGATTTTCATGGATTGGTTCCTTATCACTCCAAAAGGTTGCCTTTACTATATATTTCCAGACCAATATACCAAACCTCTCTGTATGCTCACTCTTGCATTATACCTGTCGATACGTGGAAGAAGCCCATCCTTTCTTTATACCCGTTGATACATGAAAGAAATCTTAAAGCACATGAGAGGAGAGTGGTACGTGGAACATAGGAAATACGTGAAAATGATTCATCCTATCAATGACACCTACTTAGAAAGAATTCAAAATTATTTTCAGTCAAGATTTATGTCTTATGATAGCGACAAATGGGTAATGAAAAGAATTGAAAATGAGAGTGTCCTTATTTCTCCCTGACAATTTATAGGTATGATGCCATAGATGCTGTTGTTGTAGCTATTTTAGGTACTAGGTACAGTAGTCCAATCATGACGGCTTGACCCGTAAATGTGAACTAGAGGTACCATGAACACTAAACACTGTAATTGTTTATGGTTTGACATTTGTTTGCAAAAAATAACAACTTATATTTTGAAAATAAATTAATCCTAAAATAACTCTTAATTTAATATAATTATATAGTAAAATAAATTAAACTCTTAAATCAAAATAGTTCTTGTCTAACATTAATTACACATAAATTCTATATAATTGCAACCTAATAACAATTGATGAATAGAGTAATTTGAGTGTAGTGATGGAACAAATAAAAAATCCATAATTACAACTATAAAAAGGAGATGTATATTTTCCTAAATGTGTTATATTTAAGAAATTAAATAATAAAAGCCCTATCTTAATTAAATTGTATAAAATAACTAAATAATCATAACATTTCTATATTTTTAATAAAATTTAATTGCAAATTAACATTTAAATAAAATCACATGATTTAGTAATTATAAAACATGTTTCAAAAAATTAACATTTAAATAAAATCAATGATTTAGTAATTATAAAACATGTTTGTATTTTAAACATCATACAATTTTTTCCTAAAATTCTAATTTAACCACTCCAAATTAATTTTATTTTATTTTTAAAAAGATCACTTAGAAGGGAGTTTGGAGCTCATATTTTTTAAATATTAAAACTTACCAAAATGATATTAAAAAATATATAAAAACTCTAGTTTTACATTAACAATAAAATTACATTAAGTAAATATACTGATAAAATAAAGTAATTAAAATAAATATAAGATTTGTGATCATAATAAACCGTGTGATAAGACCCACAATCCTATTAAACATAACTATAAATTTTAAAATAAATATTGTATATTTTAATATTAAATTCATTATTATCATTTTAACATATTATATGTAACTATTCTAATAACAACATAACCTATACTTTGTTTAAAATATAGCATAAAACTTATTCTATAAAAAACCTCTACTAATAATCATATTTAATTTGATATATATTATATACACCATATATGTTTTATCTAGCATTATTAATTTTTAATTTAACTAAGTGATGCTTAAAACATTTGACTTTAACCACTGTACATTAATTTAATTTTAAATTCACAATTATAAAACAAGTTTGTATTTTAAACATCATACAACATTTTCCCTAAAATTCTAATTTAACTACTCCACATTAATTTAATTTTAAGTGAGATAAAATAGGGAGATGTGTAGCTCTAATTTTAGTAAATATTTTTTTGATTAAGTATACCCTGGTAAGGGACCAAGGACCCATATCAAACACCAAGGCCATTACCCTGCAAGAGAGTATTTAGAAGTCTGTGACATAAGATTACAAAAAATAGCGGAGGCAAATCAGAAGGCCAAACCCTAGATGATCTTAAACAAAACTGATATATATACACTAGTAGACTTGCAAAAACCTTAGACAACATTGTTACCCATGAGATCGACGATGTCTGCCTCATCATCGTAAGAACAATGGAATTGTGCCTTGTCCTCATCATCAACTTGAACGTCCATCTTTGCCACCACCTGTTCCACCAGCCTTCACAGTTGAGTCTTCCCATTGTGAAGATCATGAATATGGTCCATTATGAACTTCAAATTTAGCTAAGAGTCCTTAGAGAACTCCTCCACATCCTCATGTACCAGGATAGACGACGCAGCCACAAAGGTCATCATAGACACCGTGAGGGATTGGGCCGCACCAAACACATTCCAATGACCACAGGTAGAATTACGGTCAAGGAGAAAAGTGGATAGAGCCTCCTTGATACCTGTTCTCTTCAGCTTCCACCACCTTGGCTATATTGATAATTCTGCCTACCCAATTTCTGAGCAAAGGGTTTTTGATTTCTAAGTTGATGATCTCGACAGTGTCTTCTAGCACTTATTTCCTATGAAGCTTGGGCTTCCTCTTCATGGTTTCCTTCCTCTGCTTCATAACTCCCACTGTCATACTCTATTTCTTCCTTAGGACCTGGAAACATCTTGGAGTCGCTGAAGTAGCCTTAGAACACTCTGCACCCTCCCCGACCACCAAAACATTGCCACTTCTAGCCTCCATCACTCCGAACCACTTATAGGGAGGAAATAGCTAAGAGATGCACTAAATAAAATAGCTAAGCATGAGAGAAGACATGACATATAATGAGGATCAAACACTTCACACGCTCAAGCCTGCTTGAAGAGTGATACGATCTCCCAAAAATCTAACAAGCCAGCCAGAAAACCATTATGAAAAATACCTCATGGGGAAAGAGGCAACTAGAAATAATGACCAAGAATGTTGACGTCGCTAGGCCAACCACAACCCACCGTGTCCACCCAATCATACCACTCAGATCTAACTAGTTGTCTACTGTTCTAGCCCCTTATCGGGCGGATGCTCCTTTATATCAAACTAGAGTAGCCTCAAAATCTCTGCAGGGTACTCTCATATCAGCACACCTTCTCCTGCCTTAGCTTCTGAGATTGAATCTATCCCTTGATTGGTAGCCCAGTTAGCCACTCTATTACCTTCTTGCTTGATGTGTGATTTCTTGAAGAGGAGTAGCTTCTTCGCAAGAGACCTTATCTCCTGAATTACTCCAACTAGTCTCTAATGCTTTGCCGAAGAATCATCCAATAGATTGATGATAAGTTTGGAATCACCTTCAATCCATAGGTTCATCCAGTTCTCCCTCAATGCTATTTTTACACCTTCTAACAAAGCTAGAGCTTTAGCCATGTTGTTAGTCTCCACACGTATGGATAGGGAGTAAAATCCTTTTGACTGCCCCCCCTCATCCCTGAAAATTCCTCCACCACCTGCCTTGCTAGGATTGCCCTGAGCAGTGCCATCAAAGTTTAGCTTAATGCAGTTTACCTCTAGAGGAAGCCAAGTCACCCTTTCCTATGAGTGGGGACTAGTATCGAGCCCCCCAGAGGAGCCCATCCACCTAAATCTAGGCCACTCTCAGCAAGACTCCACTTCCCAGAAATCCAAATCTCTCCTAGGTCCCCTATCTGATTTTCAACATGGTCCTAGATAAAATCCTCAGATAATTCCTTGTCATTGAAAACCTTTTTGTTTCGTTCTAACCAGTTATTCCACACAACCAAACTTGGGAATACATCCCATATCATCTTTAAACCTTTGCTCTTGATCAAAATCTACCACCCTTCCAGTAGCATCTCCAAATCCCTCAGGCAAGCCCACCTGAGCTTCCAATGATCCAAAAATTTACCCCAAAAAACTAGGACAAAGTTGTAAAAGATGAAAATGTGGGGACCACTTTCCTCTGCCACCTTGCATAAGGGGCACCATGATGGTCCCACTTTCCCCAGCTTGACCAATATGTCCCATGTCAGGGCTCGATTCTTCCAAGCTAACCAAAGAAAGGCCTTTGCTTTTGGCAAGCCCTACTTGCACCAAATGAACTTTGTCACCCCTCCAGCCACTCTTTCCCCTCTGCTGAAGTATCGAGAGAAGACCTCCTTAACAGATGCAAAGCCATCTCCATTGTGTTTCCATTTCCTTCTATTCTCCTTCTCTAAAAAGGGAACTTTTCCATTTAAAGTTTTGACTTCATCCCAGCCTCTTAATTCGTCCTCTATCAAGCCTTGGGGGAGAATCCACACCCACCTATCATCTCTCTTCTCCTTGTAATTAGACACTAGCGGTCCTAGACTAGGCTCGATCTTCACAGCTAGCCTAGCATAGATAGGGTTGGATGCCAGAGGCTCATTCCTTACCCACAAATCCCTCTAGAATCTCACCTTATTTCCTTGTCTCATATGCCAAACCAAGTCTGCCTTGAGAATCCTGGAGCAAATTCTAATGAAATTCCAAATAGAAGACCTAGAAGGTAAGGAATCCATAGTCCACAAAATTTTCACTTGGTTTTGCAAGTATTTGGCTTGAATGACCTTGCTCCAAAGCCTATTTTTTTCCTCATACACTCTCTAACCCAGCGTGGCTCCAAGAGCCCTATTCATATCCTTAATCTTCCTGAAGCCCAACCCCCCATTCTTCTTGGGGGTGCAGATAGAGTCCCAACTAACTAAATTGTATTTGAACTTATCTTCCAAGCCTCTCCATAGAAAAATCCTTTGAGTTTTCTCCAAAACAGTAGCAATCTTGCTTGGGATCTTGAAATCTGAGAGAGCATAGATGGGGATAGCAGCCAAAGAAGCTTTAATCCACATAATTCTACTAGCCAATGTGAGCAATCTACCCTTCCAAGAGGTCAGCTTGCCCTGGACCTTATCAACCATTGTTTTCCATTCCTCCTCAGAGGCTTGATTATTCAAAAAAAGGTAACCCCAGGTACTTACTTGGGAAGGAGCCCTCCTCAAAATCCAGAATCCTCTTAATTTCCAAAGCATTTGCATAGAAATCTTTCAAAAAGTAGATTTTAGACTTACTTTTGTTTATCTTTTGACCTGAGGCCTTTTCATAGTCTAAAAGAATAACTCTAAATTTGGTCACCTCTTGGATAGAAGCTTCCCCGAAAAGTAGAGTATCATCCACAAATTAGAGGTGCGTGAGATTTGGACACCGACTAGACACTTGTAGGCCTCTGATTTTTCCTTCGGACCTTGGTCGTCGCAAAGAATAACTTAGCGCTTCAATAGTAATGAAGAACAAGAAAGGAGAAAAAGGATCTCCTTGCCTTAGTCTCCTCCCTGCTTGAAAGAAATCTATAGCCTTACCATTAATTGAAACTACATATTGGACCGTGGAAATGCTACTGAGTATCCACCTGCACCAAGCCTCATCAAAGCCCAATTTCCTTAGGACCTCCAATAGAAATTGCTAGGATACTCAATCATAAGCTTTATTCATATCTAATTTTATTATCATTCCTTCCTTTTTGCATGTCCTGATTGAATGAATGGTCTCATGAGCCAAGACTACCCCATCCAGAATTTGTCTACCTTTTGGGAATCCGCTCTGTTCTTTTGTGATGAAGGACTCTAAACAAGATTTGAGCCTAGAAGCCATTGCTTTGGCTACAATTTTGTAGATAGAATTGCACAGAGAGATTGGTTTGAATTCATCAAAGTATTTCGGATTCTTAGTTTTTGGAATGAGGGAAATGTAAGTTAAGTTCCAAGACTTAGTGAAAGATCTCTTTAGTCTACATTCCTCGGTTACCTGCCACACTTCCTCCTCTACCAGGTTCCAAAAATTTTTAAAAAGCCTACTTGGAAGCCATTAGGGCCCGGAGCTTTTGTACCTCCTAAAGAAGAGGCTACCTTCTTGATTTCTTCCTTAGAGAAGGGCTTGAGCAGCATATCATTATCCTCTTGAGAGACCAACCTGGGGATGTGGGCAAGGCATCTTTCCTAAGCCTCCAAATCAAATTCAAGATGGGCACCAAAAATATTTTGGAAGAAGGATTTACCTTCTAATCTAATAGCATCTATATCCTCAAGGATAGGCCCACCAGACAGCTCAGTTCTCAGAATTTTGTTTTTGTTTCTCCTGACAATAGTGGAAAGGTGAAAAAAGTTTGTATTGTTGTCCCCTTCTTTTAGCCACTGAACCCTAGACTTTTGTAACCAAATGATTTCCTCCATTCTGAGAATTCTGCTCAAATTCTCTAGCTTATCTTTTTCTACTTGTCTATTGGAATCAGAAAAACTAGAGGCAATAAGATCTTGTTCTTCCTTAGCCAAATCCTCTTCAACCTTAATCGTAGTTGTAAAAAGGTTGCCCATTACCCTCTTGTTCCAAATTCTTACATATTTTTGAACCTCTTGCAACTTCATATGGATGATGAATCTCTTGTTTCATTTTACCTCCTTGCCCCACCATTCTTCTAAAGCTTCATAGGACTCTAGATGTTCATACCAGAAGGCCTCCATCTTGAAAGGGATACCTTTTGGTTTGTGATTTGGAAACCTAGTTAGCTTGATCGGCCAATGATCTGAACCTCCAAAGCTAGAAACTTCTGAAAAGAAGTCACCAGAACCAAGAAGCCAATCAAAATTTAGCAAAAACTTATCCAATCTGCATAGAATATTGTCTTCCCCTGATCTTTGGTTAGACCAAGTAAACCAACCCTCCTTAGGGAGAAGGTCGACTAGAGAATTCTCATTTCAGAACTTCCTTAGGTCAATCAAACCTAAACTCCACGCCAAGCTACTCCCCTTCTTATCTTCCGGAGCCAAAATAACATTGAAATCTCCTCCCGCAATCCAATTTTTATCCAAATGAAAGCTTCTAAGGGTCGACAAGCAGTTCCAACAATTCACCCTCTCTCTCTCCACCAAGGGGCCATGAATGTTTGTCAGTAAAAATTGCTCTGAACCCTGTAAATCTTAGAAGGCCACTAAGATTTGGTTATTATCAGCCGAAACTTCTGAGCCCTCAAATTTATGTCTATTCTAGGCTATAACTAATCCAACGACAAAGCCAACCAAGCCTACCGACTTGCACCCCGTAGAGGACCACAACCTCATCAAAATGGCAGTCATATCTTCATTACTCACCTTAGTTTCTTGTAGCAATAAGATGTCTAGAGTTTCTTTTTCAATAAGCTGCTTGACCAAGCGATGTTTGCCCAGGCCATTAAGGCCTCAGACATTCCAACTGACTAGCTTCATTTCTTCTGGATGACCAGGGAGTGCTTGCTCCCTTTCTTGACAAATTTATTCATCGACTCCTAGGTCCCTTTGCCCAAGTCCACCAAGGTAGCATTTTTGGTCTTGCTTATATCTATTTTTCTACCCCTAAGAGAAGGCGCACTGCATCTAGAAGAATGTTTTGCTTGCCTATTTTCCCACTCCTAGTCTGGATTTTCCATTCATTCTCTTTTTCTCCTAAATCTAATTCATCCTCCACTGAATCTAAACCTCCGTCATTCTTTGAAATCACCTTGAAGCCTGATTCCTCTACAGGAATATGTGACTTGTTGGTATTTGATTCTATCAGGATTCTAGCCTCTTTAAGGACTTCCTCAACCACTGCAACATCCTAAGGGTTGACACTCAAGCTATTCAGTAGCACATCTTTTGATGCCTCTGGGCTTGACCCCAACTTGAGCGAAGGATCACCCTTTGCCTCGACGGGCAAATCCCCCTTCTCCTTTGGTAAACTTTCCTTTCCCTTGCTAAGAGAGCAATCCTGAGCTAGATGACCAATCTTCTAGCATTTGAAACATCGAATGGGCAGGCATTCATAATCCAACTCCTAGTCCCAAACCCCGATTGCCGAAGCTAGCTTGATTGTGTGACACAAAGGTTGGCTAAGGTTAACATAGACATAGTTTCTGGCATAGGAAGCAAACTTACCTTGAGTTGAGGCCTCTGAACAGGTGATGAAGGAGCCCAAAGAATTCCCAATCAATTTGAAAATGTCTTCTATCCACAATTCCTGAGGCAACTTGTATAACCTAATCCAAATCGGTGCTTTCTAGATGAGCTCCTTATGAGGATCAAAGCCCGGAGTCCATGCTCTAATGTAAAGACTTGCATTACCCATAAACCAAGGTCCCCCTTTGAGAATGCTTTCCTTTTCAAATTTGGATTGGAATTTGATCTATAAGAACCTTAGTGGCAGAAAACATATTTCAACTTTGACACCCAGCCATTTATGCATGATCCAATATTTGATTTTTCTAATGGGAGGCCAAATCCTTATAAATTTGGAAATAACTAGATTTCTTTTTAACCGTTCTACTTTTGAGTTTAGAAGCTCATCCGGGATCTGGATAATTGGAATTTCTTCTGAGATAAGGAGGTTGACATTGCCAATGGCGAACCAATGTTTGGCCGCAAGAGCTTGAGATCCCACTTCTCTACATTGTACTTGATGGCTCACTTCGGGGTCTTTGCCACTGGATGCTTTCTCCATGGACTTTCAAACTCCTTGAATTGGGGCTGCTACTTCGCTCTCTCCTTCCACCTTATTCTCCTGCCCTGCTTTTTTTTGCTCCATTCACGCTCTATTCTCACAAAATTTTATGCTAATTTTAGTAAATATTAAAACTTACTAAAACGATATAAAAAACATATAAAAACTCTAGTTTTACACTACCTTGTTTTAATTTTCTCCATTATTGTTTTTTTTTTTTTCAGGTGACTCAAATTTTCTTGGTGTGCATGGAGGGTTGCTCTCAAATTTCTTCTTCTTTGTCTGCATTGCATTTTTTTTTTTTTTAGGTCACTCAAATTTTCTTGGTGTGTATGGAGGGTTTCTCTCAAATTTCTTCTTCATGGTGTGCATGGAGGGTTGCTCTCAAATTTTATTGTTTAGTTGTACATCTGTCATTTTTATTGCAGCTACAGGATTCATCAGGAAGATGGTATGCATGTAGGTGCTAAGAAGAAGGAAAATGAGATATTTGTATGCATGTAGGTGCTAAGAGGAAGGAAAATGAGATATTTAGCAAGATTTTAATTGCAGGGTACAAAAGATTGCAAAAAAATTTGAGATCTAGAAACCTCAATTTTCTTAATGGGGTTTACATATATAATTTGATTTTAATTATTTTAGGTCTATCATATTTTTAAATCTGCATAGTATAATATACCAAGTATACTCAATTAATGATATGATGTCACAAGATCTAATGATATGATGTCACAAGATCTATGTATTAAAATTAAACAAAATATATTTATTCTATATGCTGGTAGAATAAGGAAGCACATGGTTAAATTATCAAAATAGATTTAATAAATTACAGGGTATATATATAACAAAAAAATGTAGAAATGATGTATAGCATAGTTAAAGAATATAATTATTTTTACTCTGTGCTATCTTTAAAAAAAAATAGAATACTCTTTATAGAAAAACAAAAGCGTTGATTTTTAAAATTATTTTTATTCTATGTTGTGCTTCTATTTAAAATAGAATGTAGACTAAAGTCTTTTTAAAAAATTAGATAGTTTTATAAAAAAACAAAAGCATTGATTTTTTAAACTATTTTTACTCAATGTTGTGCTTTTAAAAAATAGAATGTAGAGTAATGTCCATTGTAATTGCTATTTTGACACTTTAAAATAACATTATAATATCATAATATGATATAATATTATAATAGTATAATATTATAATATTATAATATGATATAATACTATAATATATTATATTATTATATAATATGATATCTTATCATATAATGTGATATATTATAATATAATGTGATATATTATTCTACTGTGCTTGTAATAAAGTTGCAATATTTATCATATCTCAATATCATTATAATAAAATACTGAAAAGAAATTATACAAAAATGAAATACCTTTTGAAAAAAAAATTCTTGTAGATCTTTCATGATTTCTGTAATGCTATTCTGTTGGCACCTTCAGCTCTCTTCAATGCTACCAAGTGGTGTGATATCTTCTTTATCACTAAACCGTGAGAAGATGGTGTACAGTTGATAACCTACAGGGTCTCTAGTTTCAACCTGATAAGTTGCTGAACTAGAAGAGTTACAACACAACAGATTTACATATGTGAAGTAAAAATATGAAAAGAAATTATATACTAAAATGAAATAACTTATGAAGAAAAAAAATTCTTATAGGCCCTTGATGATTTCTGCAATGCTATTCTGTTGGCGCCTTCATCTCTCTTCAATGCTACCAAGTGGTGTGATATCTTCTTTATCACTGAACTGTGAGAAGATGGTGTATAGTTGGTAACCTACAGGGTCTCTAGTTTCAACCTGATAAGTTGCAGTTCTAACTAGAAGAGTTACAACACAACATATTTACATATGTGAAGCAAAAATATGAAAAGAAATTATATACTAAAATGAAATAACTTATGAAAAAAATTATTGCAGGCCCTTGATGATTTCTGCAATGCTATTCTATTGGCGCCTTCATCTCTCTTCAATGCTACCAAGTGGTGTGATATCTTATTTATCATTGAAGGTATCCAATGGTAACCGACAAGGTCTCCAGTTTCAACCTGATAAGTTATAGAACCAGAAGAGTTACAACACAACAGATTTACATATGTGAAGCAAAAATATGAAAATAAATTATACTAAAATGAAATACCTTTTGAAAAAAAAAAATTCTTGCAGGCCTTTGATGATTTCTACAATGCTATTGAAAAAAAAATCAATTCTACCAAGTGGTGTGATATCTTCTTTATCACTGAACCGTGAGAAGATGGTGTCTAGTTGGTAACCTACAGGATCTCCAATTTCAACCTGATAAGTTACAGAACCAGAAGAGTTACAACACAATAGATTTACATATGTGAAGCAAAATATCAACAAAATTCAAAAATTTAATGGGGCTAACCTTTGATTCTTGGAAAGCGCACTCCCTTTCAGCTCACCTCAAATCCTACAATTTTTTAGTTCACCTCAAATCCTGCAATTTGATATTAAAATAACTTAAGGAGCAATATAAATAGAGATGAATGTAGCTTTCTATTTAACTTCCATTGGCATATTGTTTATTTAAGAAGATATTCTTTCAATTGCCATCTGTTTACTCAACGCTGTTGACACCTAAAATTAATCTCTCAACGTGCCCCACTCTCATGCCCCACTATGCACCTTAATGCATGTTCATTAAAGCGGTCAGAGAGGTTGCTCATCCATTTCTTTCATTTATAAATGCAAGTGTAACTGTAAGAAAGCGATGGGCACTATTGTTATTTATTACTCTAGAATATGTAGAGAGTTTCATTTAAACATTGTCGTGCAGTTTTGGCAACAAAGGATTTTAAAGTTTATTATCATTATGGAATCTTAATTGATATTTTTAATTTTTAATGGAGGAGTCTTCTGTAATACTTCCTTCCATACAACAATTAATGCAGTTCCTATTCATCCATTTATATATTTTAAAATTATGGAATCTTACTTGTTATTTTTAATTTTGTTTACACAGAAATTAGGGAATCTTTCAACTCTTGCTTTCCACCCTTGCTGTGACTATAGGAACACCTCTCGATATAATGACATTATGACAAGATGGTCAAAAAGGACGTGGGATTATATAATGGTAATTTTTATAAGGAGCTTTTTTACTATCTAATTAAAAATGTAGATGGTGTTGTAGAAGGGTAGCGAACAATTTAAATTTGATATATGGATTTGGGTGTTTTTAAGTTTGGTGTATGCATTAGATTGTTTCTTGTTGTATAAACATTGGAGTGCTTTATGAATTAGGTTTTATCATAACTATTTGGGACATTTCATCAAATATTTGGTATCTATCTTATAATATTGTATGCATTTCATTGAAATTTTTTATGTTTTGAATATTATTTTCCATTGCATGGCATGTTTACTTAAAATCTTCATTTTCTATTAACTTTTCTATTCAAACAAGCCTCCATACAATATATTATTATTTTCTATGACTTTCCCTATTAAACTTTTAAATTATTGAGCTTTTGACTATTAAAGCACTTCTTGGTACCCTATTTTTATCTAGACCAAATTTCATTCTTTTACATACTCATAGGGTCTCCTTTGATCTATGCAAAACTTAAATGTTCATCATAGATGCTATGTTGTAAATATTGTGACTTAGTAGTAACATATGTATTTATATAAAAAAAATGAATTTATGATCAAATGCTCAAATATTATAATGCTAGGAACTTCTAGGGAAAAGTTAATGTATGTTCATACAAACAATTTACCTACCTAAAGTTAAGATTCATTTGTACAAGCAACAATGGCTCTATTATTTGATGCTTTTTGCTCTAATCTAAGTCTTCCTCTATCTCCAATATTGACAAAATAATACCCTAAAACATATATTCTAACCTAGAGACATTTATGGTAAATAAGATAGGTACTTATTGCTCTAGTTGAATTGTAGACAACACTTTTGTATCCAATAGGCAAGGGTTTGTGGGCATTCAAGCCTAAGCTTTTATTCCACATTTGTTTAGTGGTATGGACACTAGTAGAAATATGGCAAATAAATGACCAGGTGACTAAAAATTTTAGTCACGTGACCAATTTTTTTTGTAACATAGCTATAAATGACTAATTTGGTCATTGGTTGAAATGACTAAATAAATGACTAATTTGGTCATCGGGCAAAAAACACAACTAAATAATTGGTCAGACAAATAAAAATGACTAAATAAATGACTATTACTCTATTCTTTTTTCTTTCCAATTTGATCATAATACTATGGTAGATCTTAGTATAAGTAAACTATATTAAAACTAAATATATTCTTCAATATGATCTAATACATTGTGCATACTTATGAAGAAATTTGTTTGGTTTTCTTAGCAAAATATGAGATATATTGAATTTGTCAACTAAAATTCAATCAATTAGTAGTTGTAAGGCCCAAGCTCATTGTAAGGCCCATTTATTTTGTAATCACAATTGCTTAATTCATTATCAACATTATATGTTGATCCCTAGCTGCTAGATGGATTCATATGCTAACACTAGATTAGATGTGTAGATGTTTGTCTACTACTTAGATATATATGTTCCTAGAAATAATTTATTATATCTTGGGTCCATTCTTTCTTTATGTCATTGCTTTCTTTCAGGGTATCGTTGGGACTCATATTTATATCCCACTGATATTCATCACTTCTACTGATGTCTTTTTTCTTTGGTAATTTCATCATTGTATCGGTGAGACACTCTCTTTTGTCAGCCTGATATCCCTATGTCTCCTTGAAACCACTTGAGATTCATAATATTTCATTCGATTTCATAATATTTCATTTCAATTATCTTTTTGGGGCAAATCGATAACCCTATTAAGCTTTCGAGGGTTTTGATTTTTTAAGATTTTGCGTTTTGTATTCGCTCTACTCGTTCTCAGAATCACAGTTTCCTTTGTTTCATTCTCTGCCCCTTGTAATCTAAACTATAGGTAATGCAAACCAAAATATGAGTTTTAAAGAAAAAGTTATTTATATGTTTATAACTTTGGGCTATGCAAAATACTTCACATCTAAGGGATTTGGTAGCTAAGCCCTTACATTTTTGTCCCAGAAGATGCTATGTTATGCATGGTTATTGTTATATTTTATGTCAGGAACTCATTTGATGTTGATTGTTGATTTGACTTATCTAGGATTAGTGTTGTGTAAAATAATGGCGGTAGTGGAGACTTCGAAGGATGATGCTACAATTGTTGTGGCTCATTTCACTATAGAAATGGTGTGGGCTGATGCAGGACCTGAAGTGAGCATTCAACCTTTGCACCGGAAACCTAGTAGATGAAATTGTTAAGGTCTTTCCATGTTTTGAAACTGGTTATTATGTGTTTGGTTCTTCTTCATTTAAGAGAAGTTTAGATCAAGGGATACAAGTTAATTTTAACCAAGGCGTCGTGGGCAGTTTAATCGTAAGAGTTATACTTATGGGAGAAGGTTAACTTAACTGTAATAAGTTGGCCTGTAACCCTAGCAAGGGTGTCATGAGCAAGGTTATGGTGTAAGGAATATGGTATACATTTGATTGTGTCCCAGATTCAATAGGGTGTATTTGAATGTGACCTAAGTGTAAAATTTTAAAGATTTTTGCCAAGATTTAGTAAGAAGGTGTCATGTCTAGCTCTGATGCCATGTTTTCTTAGAATGTACCAAATAGCAATCAAACCTAGGACATCAGATTTATACACTTGGTGCTCTACCATGTTCTTCCATATCCTTACTTGGGTGGTGGTTGGGGCCCCTAGCCACTATCAACCTAGGACCTACCATTTGCATTCTAGAGTGCTATTAGCCCATTGTGATTAGTATTTATTCCTAGGCCCTTTATTACAACTCTAGTGTGACTTTTTTTAAAACGTATGATGTGGAATATTGTCGCTGGTGAACTTTGCATCTTTTTGGGCCAACTGGCTAGTGATTTTTTTGTTATTTGAACGTACCCAATAACTATTACACCACAATATCACCATCTTTTTATTGGAGTTATTCATTCCTTTGTTGTGGTAGAAGGGATTTTAACTTGAACATAGTTCACATGTTTATGAGTTTTCCCATTACCATTACACCACAACAACTTAGACAAATGACTAATATCTTTAACATTTCTCAAAGTTTATAATCAGTAAAAGGGAGTTCTATGTTTTTGCCTCAAAGCTTACCTGAGGCCAATACAATACTTATTTCAAATGAGGCCCTCTTGAGGCCAAAGTAACTATTTAAAGAGAGACCAGATGGAGCAGGTACTGAAGGTTTTTATTGCAATATGTAAGAAAACTAGTTCTTTTCATTACCATGTATTTAGTGCATGTTGTAATCAATAGTCATATTTCTTGTTTGTAAAGTGGAAAGATTTGTTAATTGTGCTAGATTTATGATTATTATTTATGTTTTATAAATTTTTCTCTGCTTAAGGCTCGTGGAAGTGCTCTCTGTGAGAAATAATCAGATTCCTATATTCTCAGCAGTAGTTCTTTTAGTTCTGTTGGTTTGGACATTACTTTCATTTTCAATGATTTATGGTTAGGAGTTATTTAATCTACCTTTTATGTGAAAATACTATATTGGGTGGTGATTAGTGCACAACAATTGCCAATCAACAGTAGTTTTGTTTTAGATTAGGCAATGTGGATATTACTTGTACATATATTTGCATGTTGTTGGAGATATTGATCCCTTTAAAGCCTACTCTATTTATAATTTGTTTGAGCAGGTTGCAGAACCTCAGGTGATGTGTTATTGTGATGAGGCCCAAACCTTCATGGTGGAACACAGATGGTCAGATTTGGCATCACTTTTTCTCACTCTAGCTGATCTGATATTTGTAAGCTCCTCAGAGAAAGGTTTGTGAGTCAAACACTTTAATCCATATATTTTTGACATTTCTCAAATTCCCATTTAAAAACATGACTTCTTAGTTTAAAATACATCATTAATAAGTGCTTTGTGTGGGAAACTACTGCATGTTAGGGATATAAGTTTGCACAACTATTGCATGTTAGGAATATGAAATACCTAGCAACTATTTGAGATCTGGAGTCATTGCTCAAGCTTTTACTACAATTTATATTTTTTGTACTTTATTTTCTTTGTTGGGGGAAAGAGTACAGAGGCTAAGCTATTCAAAGTTAGTGGATTAATCTTTTTCTATTATTTTGTTCGTGTAACAAATGTTTGTTTTCCAAAGATTAGTAGCTCTAGATGGCATTTACTACTTCAATTTAATTTGATAAAACAAAGATAGTGGTCAAAGAATGAATATGTTTCCTAAGGTTTGTTAAATATGGTTAATGCTAGTGTAGGGGAAAGTAAAGTAAATGTTGTTAATATCAGAGCATGGATTGTCAATTCTTGACCATAATTCAAAAAATTCAAAGCTTTATCTATTCCTTCTCTCAAATTCTCTCAATTCCTTTTGAGGAATCTATAACTCCTTTGGGTCTTGGTATTCTTTGATGTCTAGTTCATTCACATTCTCTAATGAGCTTATTTTTGGCAGAGTCACCCTTTTCCATTGTAATTAATCTCACAATGCATGGGTCATGCATTTGGCTGGTTAAACTAAGTTTTTGTTGGAGAATATTATTTCTAACTTCAATGTCAACGTACTAGAGGAGATTGCTTGAATGGTGCCATTGAAGCACCTGATTGTCTATTTGAGAAAGAATTACTAATTAATGGTTCAAATGACAAAAATTGTCGAAGTGGCCCAACAAGTTTTTCAAATGAGTCCTAGGGTATAAGGGAGCTAGGGAAATGTTGACACATCTAGGAAATTAAAGATGCTAATTGATTCCAGAAGGAATTCTTTGTACTAAGAAAACCTGAGAGTTAAGTTTGTACAACAAATTCATGGGCCTTTGTATAGCACCTCTTGTGTGCAGGAATCTAAATGGCAGGCTTAACTACATCAAAGACAAGATTTCTTCTGGTCAATCTAGGTAGCATGAAAACACTTCAAAGCTTCCCATTTGTCGATATAAAAAAATTGTATGACTGTTACAATAGTTGTAGCTTCTCCTTAGCAGTTTATCTTGTAGAATCTCCTAGTAAAGGTGTAACTTGGGTGATATAAATTTAATCTCCAAGCATTATTGTTGTGGCAATGATCCATGCAAAGTTGTTGGAGAAATTGGCTTGGAAGATGAAGGTAGCAGGGTATTTTCTAGATTCAAGACATTTACTTGATGTTGTGGAAGAGGAGGAAAAATAATTATTTCCCTGTAGACTACCATCATAGTGAAAAGTTGGCAATTGCATTTGGTTTGTTAAACATGTCCCATAACTATTAGAGTTGCTAAGAACCTTCGAGTATGTGTTGATTGCCACACTGCAACAAAACTTATCTCCAAGATTGTTGCAAGATAAATTGTTGTGAGAGATGTGAACCATTACCATTTAGCAAGGGTTTAAAAATTTTCAGCCCCTTCCCATTCCTCTAACTCTCCTAGACAAAAAGAATGTACCATTTTATGCCCTTCAATCCAACTGCGTCTGAGGATTTTTTTAATTCCTCTATCTTTCATCAATCTCCTTACCTCACCACACCTGCCCACTTCTGGATAGATGTTTGAGAGAAGAACATAAGTTGTGCAACATTTTTAGGATCCAAATCAAAAAGTAGTGTTGATGTAAATACTCCTAAGACTATATTCATATGTGATCTACAGGCACCAAGAAAACACATCCATACAACCAGCATAGATTTAACAGGTATCTCAATGATAAATTTTAGGGTGTCTTCATGATAGCCAACACGGGAAAGGAGATCAACCATGCACACATAATGATCAACTATAGGTGTAATGCAATAAGGGTTACAAATATGATTGAAGTATGTATAGCTCTCATCAACTAAACCTGCATGGCTACATGCACCTAGAATACAAGCAAAGATTACAATGTTAAGATATGTTCCAGAGTGCTTAATTAATTCAAAGATTTTGAGAGCATCCTTGCAAAATCCATTTTGTGCATATCCTGCAATCATTGTATTCCATGAGATGACATCTCTTTGAGGAATTATGTCAAACAGTTCACCTTTTTTGTTTATTACTCCATATTTTGCATACATGTCTATGAGAGCATTTCAAATTATAATATCTCACAAGAATCCCCCTACTATTATGCTTTGAAGGATGTCAATACCCTGTTCCAAAGCTCCCATTTGGGCACAGGTAGGGAGGATGATGGCAAAGGTTGCAGAATTTGGATTTATAGCTGTCAATTGCATTTTCTTGAAATTTTGTAAAGCCTATTCAACAAATCCATTTTGTACAATCCTGTAATCATTGCATTCCATGAGATGACATCTCTTTGAGGCATTCTGTCAAATAGTTTGTGTACCTTGTCTGTGCTTCCACATTTTTCCATATATGTCTATCAAAGCATTTCCAACTATAATATCTGACAAAAATATGCCTTCTATTATGCCTTGATAGATTTCCATACCCTGTTCCAAAGCTTACCATTTTGATAAAGGTAAACAGGATGCTAGCAAAGGTTGTGGAATCTGGCTTTACACCTACCAATTTCATTTGCATGAAAATTTCTAAAGCCTTTTCAACAAATCCATTTTGTGCATATCATGTAATCATTACAGTCTATTAGACCACATTTCTTTAAGGGATTTTGTCAAACAGTTCACATGCCTTGTCTATGCTTCAACATACATCTCTCTCTTTGTATATATATATATATATTCAATTGCATTTGCTTAAAAGTTTTTAATGCCTTAACATGTCTAACATCAATCATGTAGCCAATCCAATTTTTCTCCTTAAGGTCTTGCCGACATTGGTGCTTCGAAGAGACCATCAAGTGAGTCCCATCGAATAGACGACTCCCATTGATATGTATATTTCTATCTTTTCAGCATTTTAAAGAGATCATAAAGTGAGTCCCACCAGACAAACAACTCTCGTTGATATGGACTTTTCTACCTTAAACCTATGCACACACTTGCCATCGGGCTATCGAAGAGACCATAATTAGAGTCTCGCCGAAGTCATAGGGTCTTGCCAATAATACACAGCATCGGGCCATCATGGGGATGCTGACTACAGTCTTGCCAAACACAAAGTTCACTCTGATGAAGAGTCCATCGAGAAATCTAGGAGAATGAAAACTTCATCCTGACTACATCCAAGGATCTTTTTAATTCCTCTATCTTTCATCAATCTCCTTACCATTTGAACCTCACCCCAGCTCCCCACTTCTACATATATGTTTGAGAGAAGAACATAAGTCATAGCATTTTTAGGATTCAAATCAAAAAGTAGCATTGCTGCCTATATTTATATGTTATTTACATGCACCAAGAAAACACATCCACACAACCACCACAGGTTTAACTGGCATCTTAATGATAAAGTTTAGGCTGTCCTCAAGATAGCCAACATGGGAAATAAGGTCAACCATGCACACATAATGATCAACTATAGGAGTAATGTAATAAGGGTTACTCATGTGATTGAAGTATGTACAACCCTCATCCACTAAACCTGAATAGCTGCATGCACATATAACACAAGCAAAGCTTACAATGTTAGGATATGCTCCAAAATGCTTCATTAATTCAAAGATTTTGAGAGCATCCTTGCAAATCCATTTTGTGCATATCCTGCAATCATGGCATTCCATGAGACCACATTTCTTTGAGGCATTTTGACAAACAGGTCATGTGCCTTGTCTATACTTTGACATTTTGCATACATGTCTACTAGAGAATTTCCAACTATAATTTCTAACAAAAATGCCCCTTTCATTATGCTTTGATGGATGTCCATACCCTGTTCTAAAGCTCCCATTTTGGTACAAGCAGGGAGGATACTGGCAAAGGTTATGGAATTTGGCTTTAGACCTGCCAATTGCATTTTCTTGAAAGTTTCTAAACCCTTTTCAAAAAATCCATTTTGTCCATATGTATAAGTTAAATACATGTGCTTATACATATGTTGCGAACTATTTTCTTAAATGTCATGATTGCAGTTTTATGTATTCTTAAATAAATGTACATAATATTAAATGTCCATATGTTTTCTTCTACATACCAAGTGTTTGTTAAAATGTATAAGATCTAGAAGTGAGCAGCAGTTGTTCTAATTTTAATATTAAGAAATATTGATTAATCTACATAACCTGCTAACTGTTTAACAAAATGTCTATGGGCCATTTTTGCAATTTACAAGCTTGTGTCAAATAATTTGTTTAGCACAATATAGTGGTAGTGGATTACACATGTTGTTGTTAGCATTTGCATATATATTCCATCTGACATATTTTGTGCAATCCTCTCTTTTAGCCACTTTGGAGCATTGACCATCTCATAATGCTGGATCACTAAAGATGGATTTGACAAACCCTAGCATAGTTGGGTCAATACATCCAAAAACACATTGCAATCTATGGTTTGAGATGCCTCCTTGTGATAGAACCACCCCATCTCGATGCATTGATGACAAAAAGACCAAAAGGATAAAGTAAGCACCTTTAGTAAGATAGCAAATTTTAAATTTAATCTACTAAGTTATGTTATTTTTATTGAGCTGATCCATAGTTCTCTCTTGAAACATAGGTGGAATATTAATTGTAGAAACAACGGTTTTCATTGATTTGTAGCTAATTAAGAATGGAAGACGTGTGATCATGATGTGTGATGATACATGGTTACAAGTATTTCTTCTTGAATACTTTCATAATATGTGCCTATATTGCTGTAAAATTCCTTATCATCCCACTTTGTTTTTCATATTTCAAAGTTTCATAAATCTTTTAAAAATATTAACAAATTTTGAGTTTTTTGATTGTGGACAAGTACATAGCAAGGAGAAAATGCAAAACTAGTGCCTTCTAGATGCATTTACAGTCCACCCCATGTACAACAATGGCATCATTGAAGACATGCATTCACACTAATGGCCTTTTAGCTTGAGTTTTGGTGCAGAGGCACCTACCTAACAGCTGGCCTTCATGAGGCAGTTAGTAGTTTTAGGTCTTGTTTATGTTTTCAAGAAGGTCTGTTAAGACCAAATGCATGTAATAAGGTCACGCTGATCATGATAAGATCATGCTGACCAGGCTTTGCTATTTTTAGGAAGTTTGTTAGCCCAGCTGTCATGATGTATGTTCGGTGGGATCTCCCAGCCGCTTGGAGAGAGTTCCCAGCCGCTTGGAGTCGGGTCAGTAGTACTCGAAGACAAATCTATTTAAGCATGAGATCGGTGGATATTGCATAGACAGATAGATATCATCGATCGAGCTAGGTTACCGAGAGTGAGGCAGAGAGAGAGTCTGATCATATTGTATTGCATCTTTGAAATCAATAAAGATCCTATTTTCGTTCTCCTGTTTGATCTCCTTTGTGTAATTGATTTGCTGGTTTGAGTGGATTCATGGATTTACTGATCCATTCTACCGGTTGATCTGTCTGATCGGTGGAATGGCGATGTACAGTAGGGTAGGTTGTAGTTGGTTTGTTTGCATGCAGGTGTGCAGGATCGCGACTGAAAGGTGTTGAAGACCCTAGCATGGGTATGTGCTAGGTCAAGCTGATAAGATAGAAAGTGTGAAGATCACCTTGAGAGTGGATCGGGTCATCCCTGGAGGATCGGCGAAGTGAAATTTCGCTAAGTGAGGAAGTTCGTCGAGACGGCATCATCAGGATATCTTGGTGAATATCCTGCAGTCAGTTTGAGTATCGTCATCCGGATAAGTGGAGATGAACATGATGCTTTCGAGTGCATGAAGTGTAAGTGCGTCGGGGTGATCATCATCAGGAGGGCCGAGGAGGAGCGTATCGGCATCAGGTTGAAGATCGGGTTGATCGCGGGCCGGAGAAAAACTAAGTTTGGCCAACAGCAGGATATGACGTCATCATCATCATGATATACGTCATCAGGACATTTCGGAGCAGCAGGATATTGAGCAACTGCGGGTGACGTCATCGTCATCAGGATCTACGTCATCAGGATATTGGGTGACGTCAGCATCGAGTGAACGGTGCGAGGAGTTAAGGTTTTGTCATCATCAGGATAAATGGGAAGAACCGGATGTTCGTTATCCTATTGGTTAACATGATGTTGAATATCATGATGCTGTTGTTTGTGTCGTCGACTATCGGAGCATCGAAGGGAAGGTGCTGAAGGTCGTCATCAGGATATTTGGAGCAACTGGATATTTGGATATCCTGCTGACGAGGTTGGTGTCGCATATCATGATGATGCCGCTAGTGTTTGGCAACCGATGAACAGTGTAACCGGAGGATGTTGCGCCCGTCGAACATCATGATGATGTTGAAGGTAGTGAAGACGGAAGTTGTCGCTGAAGTAAACAGTGGACGTCAGGAGGATGTTCGCGCTGGTCGAACATGATGATGCTGCCGATAAACGAGTAAGGTGATGCTGTTGACAGGCGAAAGTGCGAAGGCTTGTCTGCAGGAGGATATCAGTCGGCAGGCGAAATATGATGATGATGCTGACAGTGGAGTCAAATATGATGATGATGATGGGCTGCAGACATCCATGCTGTATTGTAAGGTTATAGTGTGGATGCCTCTGCAAAAGCTGCAGTACAGAAGGCAGCCCAAGTCATTTTAATAGGAAAGAAGGAGTATGTGCAGATGCCTAGAGGAGCAGGCATAAAGGCAGTTAAGGACACTGCAGGGACAGGAGTTGTTACAGCCAACAAGCTGAAGAAAGTTTCAGTTGTAACTGACAGAGGTCAGCAGCAGGTTCAGAAACAGGGGTGCAAATAGCAACCAGTTCAGAAGAATGACAAGGATGTTGTCATAGTTGGGACTATTGCTTGTCCTATAACAGTTGACAGGAAGCTAGAGTTGAACATTTCAGAAGTTCAAGAGGCAGTTCAGAAAGAGATTCTGGTCAGACAACCTGACAAACACAGAGACAACCTAAGAACGGCCTACATCAACAGGCATGAGGATTTACTTGCCAGAAAGCAAGTTACAGTTCAGAAGTCTTGGAACAGCCAAGAGACAGCAGCAGACAAAGCTGGAACAGGTCAGAAGACTGACAAGGCAAAGTGTAAAGGTGGAAGTCTTCCACATACTAAACTCATGGGACATGAGTTCTTTTCTGTTGGGGAGTATGGTGCAGAGGCACCTACCTAACAGCTGGCCTTCATGAGGCAGTTAGTAGTTTTAGGTCTTGTTTATGTTTTCAAGAAGGTCTGTTAAGACCAAATGCATGTAATAAGGTCACGCTGATCATGATAAGATCATGCTGACCAGGCTTTGCTATTTTTCAGAAGTTTGTTAGCCCAGCTGTCATGATGTATGTTCGGTGGGATCTCCCAGCCGCTTGGAGAGAGTTCCCAGCCGCTTGGAGTCGGGTCAGTAGTACTCGAAGACAAATCTATTTAAGCATGAGATCGGTGGATATTGCATAGACAGATAGATATCATCGATCGAGCTAGGTTACCGAGAGTGAGGCAGAGAGAGAGTCTGATCATATTGTATTGCATCTTTGAAATCAATAAAGATCCTGTTTTCGTTCTCCTGTTTGATCTCATTTGTGTAATTGATTTGCTGGTTTGAGTGGATTCATGGATTTACTGATCCATTCCACCGGTTGATCTATCTGATCGGTGGAATGGCGATGTACAGTAGGGTAGGTTGTAGTTGGTTTGTTTGCATGCAGGTGTGCAGGATCGCGACTGAAAGGTGTTGAAGACCCTAGCATGGGTATGTGCTAGGTCAAGCTGATAAGATAGAAAGTGTGAAGATCACCCTGAGAGTGGATCGGGTCATCCCTGGAGGATCGGCGAAGTGAAATTTCGCTAAGTGAGGAAGTTCGTCGAGACGGCATCATCAGGATATCTTGGTGAATATCCTGCAGTCAGTTTGAGTATCGTCATCCGGATAAGTGGAGATGAACATGATGCTTTCAAGTGCATGAAGTGTAAGTGCGTCGGGGTGATCATCATCAGGAGGGCCGAGGAGGAGCGTATCGGCATCAGGTTGAAGATTGGGTTGATCGCGGGCCGGAGAAAAACTAAGTTTGGCCAACAGCAGGATATGACGTCATCATCATCATGATATACGTCATCAGGATATTTCGGAGCAGCAGGATATTGAGCAACTGCGGGTGACGTCATCGTCATCAGGATCTACGTCATTAGGATATTGGGTGACGTCAGCATCGAGTGAACGGTGCGAGGAGTTAAGGTTTTGTCATCATCAGGATAAATGGGAAGAACCGGATGTTCGTTATCCTGTTGGTTAACATGATGTTGAATATCATGATGCTGTTGTTTGTGTCGTCGGCTATTGGAGCATCGAAGGGAAGGTGCTGAAGGTCGTCATCAGGATATTTGGAGCAACCGGATATTTGGATATCCTGCTGACGAGGTTGGTGTCGCATATCATGATGATGCCGCTAGTGTTTGGCAACCGATGAACAGTGTAACCGGAGGATGTTGCGCCCGTCGAACATCATGATGATGTTGAAGGTAGTGAAGACGGAAGTTGTCGCTGAAGTAAACAGTGGACGTCAGGAGGATGCTCGCGCTGGTCGAACATGATGATGCTGCCGATAAACGAGTAAGGTGATGCTGTTGACAGGCGAAAGTGCGAAGGCTTGTCTGCAGGAGGATATCGGTCGGCAGGCGAAATATGATGATGATGCTGACAGTGGAGTCAAATATGATGATGATGATGGGCTGCAGACATCCATGCTGTATTGTAAGGTTATAGTGTGGATGCCTCTGCAAAAGCTGCAGTACAGAAGGCAACCCAAGTCATTTTAATAGGAAAGAAGGAGTATGTGCAGATGCCTAGAGGAGCAGGCATAAAGGCAGTTAAGGACACTGCAGGGACAGGAGTTGTTACAGCCAACAAGCTGAAGAAAGTTTCAGTTGTAACTGACAGAGGTCAGCAGCAGGTTCAGAAATAGGGGTGCAAACAGCAACCAGTTCAGAAGAATGACAAGGATGTTGTCATAGTTGGGACTATTGCTTGTCCTATAACAGTTGACAGGAAGCTAGACTTGAACATTTCAGAAGTTCAAGAGGCAGTTCAGAAAGAGATTCTGGTCAGACAACCTGACAAACACAGAGACAACCTGAGAACGGCCTACATCAACATGCATGAGGATTTACTTGCCAGAAAGCAAGTTACAGTTCAGAAGGCTTGGAACAGCCAAGAGACAGCAGCAGACAAAGCTGGAACAGGTCAGAAGACTGACAAGGCAAAGTGTAAAGGTGGAAGTCTTCCACATACTAAACTCATGGGACATGAGTTCTTTTCTGTTGGGGAGTATGGTGCAGAGGCACCTACCTAACAGCTGGCCTTCATGAGGCAGTTAGTAGTTTTAGGTCTTGTTTATGTTTTCAAGAAGGTCTGTTAAGACCAAATGCATGTAATAAGGTCAGGCTGATCATGATAAGATCATGCTGACCAGGCTTTGCTATTTTTCAGAAGTTTGTTAGCCCAGCTGTCATGATGTATGTTCGGTGGGATCTCCCAGCCGCTTGGAGAGAGTTCCCAGCCACTTGGAGTCGGGTCAGTAGTACTCGAAGACAAATCTATTTAAGCATGAGATCGGTGGATATTGCATAGACAGATAGATATCATCGATCGAGCTAGGTTACCGAGAGTGAGGCAGAGAGAGAGTCTGATCATATTGTATTGCATCTTTGAAATCAATAAAGATCCTGTTTTCGTTCTCCTGTTTGATCTCCTTTGTGTAATTGATTTGCTGGTTTGAGTGGATTCATGGATTTACTGATCCATTCCACCGGTTGATCTGTCTGATCGGTGGAATGGCGATGTACAGTAGGGTAGGTTGTAGTTGGTTTGTTTGCATGCAGGTGTGCAGGATCGCGACTGAAAGGTGTTGAAGACCCTAGCATGGGTATGTGCTAGGTCAAGCTGATAAGATAGAAAGTGTGAAGATCACCCTGAGAGTGGATCGGGTCATCCCTGGAGGATCGGCGAAGTGAAATTTTGCTAAGTGAGGAAGTTCGTCGAGACGGCATCATCAGGTATCTTGGTGAATATCCTGCAGTCAGTTTGAGTATCGTCATCCGGATAAGTGGAGATGAACATGATGCTTTTGAGTGCATGAAGTGTAAGTGCGTCGGGGTGATCATCATCAGGAGGGCCGAGGAGGAGCGTATCGGCATCAGGTTGAAGATCGGGTTGATCGCGGGCCGGAGAAAAACTAAGTTTGGCCAACAGCAGGATATGACGTCATCATCATCATGATATACGTCATCAGGACATTTCGGAGCAGCAGGATATTGAGCAACTGCGGGTGACGTCATCGTCATCAGGATCTACGTCATCAGGATATTGGGTGACGTCAGCATCGAGTGAACGGTGCGAGGAGTTAAGGTTTTGTCATCATCACGGTAAATGGGAAGAACCGGATGTTCGTTATCCTGTTGGTTAACATGATGTTGAATATCATGATGCTGTTGTTTGTGTTGTCGGCTATCGGAGCATCGAAGGGAAGGTGCTGAAGGTCGTCATCAGGATATTTGGAGCAACCGGATATTTGGATATCCTGCTGACGAGGTTGGTGTCGCATATCATGATGATGCCGCTAGTGTTTGGCAACCGATGAACAGTGTAACCGGAGGATGTTGCGCCCGTCGAACATCATGATGATGTTGAAGGTAGTGAAGACGGAAGTTGTCGCTGAAGTAAACAGTGGACGTCAGGAGGATGTTCGCGCTGGTCGAACATGATGATGCTGCCGATAAACGAGTAAGGTGATGCTGTTGACAGGCGAAAGTGCGAAGGCTTGTCTGCAGGAGGATATCGGTCGGCAGGCGAAATATGATGATGATGCTGACAGTGGAGTCAAATATGATGATGATGATGGGCTGCAGACATCCATGCTGTATTGTAAGGTTATAGTGTGGATGCCTCTGCAAAAGCTGCAGTACAGAAGGCAGCCCAAGTCATTTTAATAGGAAAGAAGGAGTATGTGCAGATGCCTAGAGGAGCAGGCATAAAGGCAGTTAAGGACACTGCAGGGACAGGAGTTGTTATAGCCAACAAGCTAAAGAAAGTTTCAGTTGTAACTGACAGAGGTCAGCAGCAGGTTCAGAAACAGGGGTGCAAACAGCAACCAGTTCAGAAGAATGACAAGGATGTTGTCATAGTTGGGACTATTGCTTGTCCTATAACAGTTGACAGGAAGCTAGAGTTGAACATTTCAGAAGTTCAAGAGGCAGTTCAGAAAGAGATTCTGGTCAGACAACCTGACAAACACAGAGACAACCTGAGAACAGCCTACATCAACAGGCATGAGGATTTACTTGCCAGAAAGCAAGTTACAGTTCAGAAGTCTTGGAACAGCCAAGAGACAGCAGCAGACAAAGCTGGAACAGGTCAGAAGACTGACAAGGCAAAGTGTAAAGGTGGAAGTCTTCCACATACTAAACTCATGGGACATGAGTTCTTTTCTGTTGGGGAGTATGGTGCAGAGGCACCTACCTAACAGCTGGCCTTCATGAGGCAGTTAGTAGTTTTAGGTCTTGTTTATGTTTTCAAGAAGGTCTGTTAAGACCAAATGCATGTAATAAGGTCAGGCTGATCATGATAAGATCATGCTGACCAGGCTTTGCTATTTTTCAGAAGTTTGTTAGCCCAGCTGTCATGATGTATGTTCGGTGGGATCTCCCAGCCGCTTGGAGAGAGTTCCCAGCCGCTTGGAGTCGGGTCAGTAGTACTCGAAGACAAATCTATTTAAGCATGAGATCGGTGGATATTGCATAGACAGATAGATATCATCGATCGAGCTAGGTTACCGAGAGTGAGGCAGAGAGAGAGTCTGATCATATTGTATTGCATCTTTGAAATCAATAAAGATCCTGTTTTCGTTCTCCTGTTTGATCTCCTTTGTGTAATTGATTTGCTGGTTTGAGTGGATTCATGGATTTACTGATCCATTCCACCGGTTGATCTGTCTGATCGGTGGAATGGCGATGTACAGTAGGGTAGGTTGTAGTTGGTTTGTTTGCATGCAGGTGTGCAGGATCGCGACTGAAAGGTGTTGAAGACCCTAGCATGGGTATGTGCTAGGTCAAGCTGATAAGATAGAAAGTGTGAAGATCACCCTGAGAGTGGATCGGGTCATCCCTGGAGGATCGGCGAAGTGAAATTTCGCTAAGTGAGGAAGTTCGTCGAGACGGCATCATCAGGATATCTTGGTGAATATCCTGCAGTCAGTTTGAGTATCGTCATCCGGATAAGTGGAGATGAACATGATGCTTTCGAGTGCATGAAGTGTAAGTGCGTCGGGGTGATCATCATCAGGAGGGCCGAGGAGGAGCGTATCGGCATCAGGTTGAAGATCGGGTTGATCGCGGGCCGGAGAAAAACTAAGTTTAGCCAACAGCAAGATATGACGTCATCATCATCATGATATACATCATCAGGACATTTCAGAGCAGCAAGATATTGAGCAACTGCGGGTGACGTCATCGTCATCAGGATCTACGTCATCAGGATATTGGGTGACGTCAGCATCGAGTGAACGGTGCGAGGAGTTAAGGTTTTGTCATCATCAGGATAAATGGGAAGAACCGGATGTTCGTTATCCTGTTGGTTAACATGATGTTGAATATCATGATGCTGTTGTTTGTGTCGTCGGCTATCGGAGCATCGAAGGGAAGGTACTGAAGGTCGTCATCAGGATATTTGGAGCAACCGGATATTTGGATATCCTGCTGACGAGGTTGGTGTCGCATATCATGATGATGCCGCTAGTGTTTGGCAACTGATGAACAGTGTAACCGGAGGATGTTGCGCCCGTCGAACATCATGATGATGTTGAAGGTAGTGAAGACGGAAGTTGTCGCTGAAGTAAACAGTGGACGTCAGGAGGATGTTCGCGCTGGTCGAACATGATGATGCTGCCGATAAACGAGTAAGGTGATGCTGTTGACAGGCGAAAGTACGAAGGCTTGTCTGCAGGAGGATATCGGTCGGCAGGCGAAATATGATGATGATGCTGACAGTGGAGTCAAATATGATGATGATGATGGGCTGCAGACATCCATGCTGTATTGTAAGGTTATAGTGTGTTGCTGTTTGCACCCCTATTTCTGAACCTGCTGCTGACCTCTGTCAGTTACAACTGAAACTTTCTTCAGCTTGTTGGCTGTAACAACTCCTGTCCCTGCAGTGTCCTTAACTGCCTTTATGCCTGCTCCTCTAGGCATCTGCACATACTCCTTCTTTCCTATTAAAATGACTTGGGCTGCCTTCTGTACTGCAGCTTTTGCCTGCAATGGCATCAACTTAATAGTTTTCCCATCCTTCTTGATGGTGTAGGTATTAGCATACCCATCATACAGTACCCTCCTATCAAATTGCCATGGTCTACCCAACAGTAGGTGACAACATTCCATGGGCAATATGTCACACAAAATCCTATCCTGATATGCTCCAATCTGGAAATCCACATATGCCTGTTCAGAGACAAAAAGTGATTGACTATCACTCACCCAAGATGCCTTGTAAGGGTGTGGGTGTGGAATCCTTTCCAAATTCAGTTTATTCACCATTTCCTGAGATACCATGTTGTCTGTTGAACCAGTATCAATGACAACCTTACATACTTTACCTTTGCTCTTGCATGTGGTCCTGAAAAGAGCTCTTCTTTGCATCAGATCCTTTGATGCCTGCAAACTAATTCTCCTTAGCATCAGGGATTCTCCACTCTCTGGATATCCATAATTTTTAGGCCCCTTATCCTTTTGATAAGTGTTTGAACTCTGTGCACTTTCTTCTACTTTCTCTTCTTGCACAAGTTGTACTCTCTTGTCATTAGTTCTATCATTTCTGGATGATGAACCTTTATTTTCTGGACATTTGAAGGATGGATGACCAAACTCACCACAGGTGTAACATTTCCCTGAAAATGTAGTAGAACCTCTACCACCTCCAAATCTTCCTCTATTACCTTTCCATCCACCTCTGAAATCAGACTGTCCCTGTCCTTTACCAGTGTCTTCTTGACCCTCATTGGTTTGCTTTTGTGTAGGGGCTGCTCCTCTTCCCCTATTGTTTCCTCTTCCTCTCATGGACTTATCATGTCCTCTATTCATCTTTTCTTCAATCCTGATTGCCATTTGATAACAATCCTCCACATTCTTAGGGTTAGCTAAAACTAACTCATCCTGTATGTTAAATCTCAAACCAGCCAAGTACCTAGCCACCTTCTCTACCTCATTCTCATGATGACCAGATCTCATACTTAACAGATAAAATTCCTCAGTATATGCTTTCACATCCCTGTCTTTCTGCTTTAAAAATTGCAGCTTCTTAAACATCTGGATTTCATAATCCCTTGGCAAGAATTTTCCTTTGATCCTTGCTACCATTTTATCCCATGAAGTGATCTTTGACTTTCCTTGTTTCCTTCTCTCAGACTGTACATAGTCCCACCATACCAAAGCATGACCTCCTAACTTGGTCTTTGCAATCTTTACCTTCTGATCCTCAGCAACATCTTCACATTCAAAGTGATTATCCAGTGCAGCAATCCAATCCAGCAACTCATCTTCATTCAAGCTTCCAGTATACTTGGTAACATCAACCTTTACCTTAGGTTTTTCACTCTGTACTGCCTTTAACAGTTTCACAAATTTCTGGTCTTCAGCATCTAGATCTTCAGCTACCTCTTCATACTCTTCAACAGTATCTTCATCTTCTTCAGACTCACTGTCTGCCACTTCCCTCTTTTTGTTCTTTTCCAGGGCTGTAAGCCTGGCTTGAAGTGCTTCAGCAAGCTCCTTCATCTTCCTCATCTCTCTAGCATGTTTCTCCTTCATTTCCTGCAATTCCCTTGCAGTACCACTACCTTTCAGAGGCATTTTGTCAACCTCTCAATCAACACACAACACACAATCAACTCTACCTCTGCCCTTTCGGTGACAGAATCAACACACAACAGCCCAGATGTTTTGCTGAGCTCTGATACCACTATGATGCAGAGGCATCCACACTATAACCTTACAATACAGCATGGATGTCTGCAGCCCATCATCATCATCATATTTGACTCCACTGTCAGCATCATCATCATATTTCGCCTGCCGACCGATATCCTCCTGCAGACAAGCCTTCGCACTTTCGCCTGTCAACAGCATCACCTTACTCGTTTATCGGCAGCATCATCATGTTCGACCAGCGCGAACATCCTCCTGACGTCCACTGTTTACTTCAGCGACAACTTCCGTCTTCACTACCTTCAACATCATCATGATGTTCGACGGGCGCAACATCCTCCGGTTACACTGTTCATCGGTTGCCAAACACTAGCGGCATCATCATGATATGCGACACCAACCTCGTCAGCAGGATATCCAAATATCTGGTTGCTCCAAATATCCTGATGACGACCTTCAGCACCTTCCCTTCGATGCTCTAATAGCCGACGACACAAACAACAGCATCATGATATTCAACATCATGTTAACCAACAGGATAACGAACATTCGGTTCTTCCCATTTATCCTGATGATGACAAAACCTTAACTCCTCGCACCGTTCACTCGATGCTGACGTCACCCAATATCCTGATGACGTAGATCCTGATGACGATGACGTCACCCGCAGTTGCTCAATATCCTGCTGCTCCGAAATGTCCTGATGACGTATATCATGATGATGATGACGTCATATCCTGCTGTTGGCCAAACTTAGTTTTTCTCTGGCCCGCGATCAACCCGATCTTCAACCTGATGCCGATACGCTCCTCCTCGGCCCTCCTGATGATGATCACCCCGACGCACTTACACTTCATGCACTCGAAAGCATCATGTTCATCTCCACTTATCCGGATGACAATACTCAAACTGACTGCAGGATATTCACCAAGATATCCTGATGATGCCGTCTCGACGAACTTCCTCACTTAGCAAAATTTCACTTCGCCGATCCTCTAGGGATGACCCGATCCACTCTCAGGGTGATCTTCACACTTTCTATCTTATCAGCTTGACCTAGCACATACCCATGCTAGGGTCTTCAACACCTTTCAGTCGCGATCCTGCACACCTGCATGCAAACAAACCAACTACAACCTACCCTACTGTACATCGCCATTCCACCGATCAGACAGATCAACCGGTGGAATGGATTAGTAAATCCATGAATCCACTCAAACCAGCAAATTAATTACACAAAGGAGATCAAACAGGAGAACGAAAACAGGATCTTTATTGATTTCAAAGATGCAATACAATATGATCAGACTCTCTCTCTGCCTCACTCTCGGTAACCTAGCTCGATCGATGATATCTATCTGTCTATGCAATATCCACCGATCTCATGCTTAAATAGATTTGTCTTCGAGTACTACTGACCCGACTCCAAGCGGCTGGGAACTCTCTCCAAGCGGCTGGGAGATCCCACCGAACATACATCATGACAGCTGGGCTAACAAACTTCCTAAAAATAGCAAATCCTGGTCAGCATGATCTTATCATGATCAGCGTGACCTTATTACATGCATTTGGTCTTAACAGACCTTCTTGAAAACATAAACAAGACCTAAAACTACTAACTGCCTCATGAAGGCCAGCTGTTAGGTAGGTGCCTCTGCACCAAGTTTTAGTTTTCTTTAGTTTTAAAAGCATAATAAATTAGTAGTTTGCATACTACAAAAAGATTCTGTCTTGAAAACTCTATATATAGAGTTCTTTGTAACATATTTTATATACAGTTTGAATATACAGTGAATTATTTTCTAGCATTGTTGTTTCAATCCTTTGAGCAGATTTGTTGATAAATGAGTTCTTTGTAACATATTTTATATACAGATTGAATATACAGTGAATTATTTTCCAGCATTGTTGTTTCAATCCTTTAAGAAGATTTCTTGAAGTTTATCAACAAAAATGGCATAGTTGATGTTTATCATGTACTAGTTGTTTATATATATGACCAATTGATAGAAAAATAATGATTAAAATGACCAAATATACTACCAATGGACAAAAATTAGTGACTAAATAAATGACTAAATATACTACCAATTGACGACAATTAATGATTACAATGACTAAATAAATTTGGTCGTGAGATAAATGACCGGCAATAAACTACCAATGGTCATGTGACTAAATATACTACCAAATTGATGACTAAATATACTACCAAATTAATGACTAAATATACTACCAAATTAATGACTAAAATTTATTTGGTCATAAATTTGGTCACAAGATAAATGATCGGCAATAAACTACCAATGGTCACGTGACCAAACTACTGATCACATGACCAATTTTTGGTAGTTTATTTAGTCATTTATTTATGTTTTTCTAATAGTGAGATATTAATAAGTTTTATGTTTTCACTACTCTATTTTTGTCCTTGATTAACTATCAATTATTGAAATGTTCACTTGAACTTGCTAGATATTTACTTTATAACTTGTTGAAGTGATGTAAGATACTCAAGATAAGCAGATAATGTTGGCAACAAGCAATTCTCTCCATTTTCAAGGAATCAATGACTATCTAGTTAACTTCTCAATTGTATGGATATGGATATAAGTACAAATGTGATTATGGTATTTAATATGAACATGGAACATTTTACATGCATCTTGTTAAATGGGTAGATTAGCTGAAGGCAATTATTGTAAATTGTTCAAGCAAAAGGAAAGGTTATTCAAATTAAGAGAGAGATGTTTGCATAAATAAGGATTAATTTTCATAAATTTAATGATTATGATTAGCATTTCTATTATTATAATACAGCTTTGACACACTTACAAAAATGTATATTCTTCTTATTTTCATTGTAAAGAAATTATATAATCTAGGAACCATATGTTTTCTTCTAATCTTTGTTGTAGAGAAAAATGCTATATGATTGCAATAGGACTAATTGGCTAAATCCCATATGACTACACACCAACTTCCTATCAGAAGTTCTAGTGGTTCTATATTGTCAAATGAGCCACTCACTCCATGTAACCAAGTACTACAATATACGATCTTTGAACTCAACAAAAAATTCTCTAGGGCCATGCTCATCTATGTAAAATACTATAATATTGTTCTTAACATGTTTGAAAACAATGGATATATAATGTAATTTTTTCATGATGTGAAATGTCAGTAGAATGTATAATTTGCTTGAGAAATTAAACTAGTTGATTGGATTGGGTTGTGGGTGTATTTCAGGATTTGAAAATGCAAACAATGTGTTGGTTTCTTACCTTGTATCTAGATGTGCATTTCTCATAATTTTCTGACCATTTTACTAATTTCCTCTTACAAACCATTTCTACATCCTTTAACAAGGACTCAAGCTACAATGCAACCTTTGTTTCAATATGATATCAATCTTGTTTAGAGCATCATAAGGCTATAAAACATAATTGAAATAAAGTATAATGTAAAAATAATTGAAGTATACGGAAATGAAGTATCTTTGTCCACAACATTTTGTCAATCATAGAACCTTCCTTAGAATTGAATTTGACTATAGGGATTTTATGTGCTATAATTTGAGAATATTTAAGGGTAGTCATTTTTAATACTAAAAGAGACTATGGGTTATTAGTGTAAAATTTATTATAGAGTTTATATTATAATATTATGAGACTTAATTATAAGGATATGTACATTATTAAAGTGGGACAAGTTAATGTAGGGAATTAGAAAACATGTTATAATTGATTTAGGGATGTTAATTGATGGTAAATTAAAAAATAATAATTAAACCAAATTTAATAATGATTTGAGACAATAAATATGTAGATGATAAATTGTAGAGGGCTAGATGGGATTAGTTCTATTTGTTGATTTATGGTTAGTCAATGATGAATATTTTGATGTATGTTGTGCTTAATAATTGAGATTAGGATTCTATAAACTAGTATAGATATCTTAAATACATATATCTAAAAAATGCCAAGAGATATAATTTGAAGCTATTTTGTTTACTTCACATTACAACTATTTTATTTACTATATACATGATTTTCGTTAATTATTTAATTATTTAATTATTTAAGGTTTATATCTTGCCCATCAAATTTTCAACTAAATTAACAAATAAAAAAATATCTCAAATTAACAAATCAAATTTAATCTTTTTATTTATTATTACACTACTACATTTTTATATAAATTAATTAAGATTCAAACCTAAAACTTACACAAAAAATTACAGAAATAATGTTCCATGTTCTAACAGTTTTTTGAGAAATTATAGCCCTTCATTTTCTATTTTTTTGAGTTTTATTTTGTTTCATTAGAGGCCATAGGCTTTGTAGAAGGGCTTTACAAAATTGTAGAAAAAAAAAATATATCCAAAAATGTGAACATGTTGATGAAGGCATATCTTTGTTTTACCTCCTTGTTTTGGAAATATCATGTTTATTATTAAATATTAATATTAAAGAGATATTAATTTGAAGTTATTTTATTTACTTTTAATTATTTCATTTTACTTCAAATTGATATCTCTACACATTTTTTCTTCACTCAACCTTATGTCCATCAATTTCTCAACTATAATTAACAAATTAAAAAACGCTACTTATTTTAGATTTATAATATTTATTATTAAATATTAATAATTTGACATGTAAATGACCGTCAATTTTAAAATAAATAGTAAGTGTTTTTTTAACACACTCACGCCATTACACTCCACCCCGTGCTGCCATTGTAGAATGTCTCTCGACATTAATTACACATTTTAGACTATGATAGACTAACATAGTTCTAGGATGAGGTATTCACCTATAGTAACTTAGTCCTTGGACACTTTATCTCAGCACAAGTCAATCATTGTCTTTACACGTGGTGGTGCTAGAAAATAGCTTGGGGATCTACTATGTTTAAAGGAAAGATTTAAAACTTCTTTCATAATGAGTCAGAGCCTTTGTTAGTGTTTGGGGGGACATTTTTATTTGGCACAATGGCCTTTCTAGCATGCCCGCCCCATTTTGAAGGCCCACGACCTATTTAAATAGGCTCGCTGGCATTTGGAAGTAGCAGCATGCCTTCACAAGCCTGTTGGACCCCATTTCTGTCCCCATAGCCATCTCAAAGTCTCCCATATCAACATAAAGCTCTTCACAATAGCAAGAAAAGACTTCCACAACAGCGTTCCAATTTTTTTTGGCAGTTTGTGAGCGCACAGACTGGTTAAAAGAGTATTTTTTGTGCCTTCTAATCGCTCAGTGGGGCCTTGATTATCACACACATCAGCAAAACGCCCTCAAAGAGTCTTCAAATCACCAATCTGAGCATAAATAAGCCCAACATGTTTTCAAAATTAACAGATTTCACAGAATTTTGGAGGTTCTCTTAAAACAAGAGGTATTTTTGTCTGATTTTTTTTAGAAATTGCCCTTTTTTTGCTTTTTTTTAAAAAATCAGGAGTAACCTTGTTTTAAAAAGTTTTTTTTTTTCAAAAAAATCTAAGTTGTTTTTAGAAAAGCTATATTTAGACCCGTTTTAAAAAAAATTTAAAAATAAAAAATAAACTGCTCCTTGTAAAGTTTATTCTTGTTTAAATATTCTTTGGAAAATTAAACTCAAAGAGCATTTAAAATTGTGTAATAGGCATTTTATCCCATGCACTATTTATAAAGTATCAAAATTAAGGGGGAATCACACAAAATAAATAGGGATTTGTCTTGGGTTTTGTGGTGTCTTTTCTCTTTCCACATTTCTTCAAGATCAACTTGTAATATGGATTCTAATCAGGCTATTTCACCATTAACTCCATTTAATTATCATGACTGGAAATCCAAAATCCATCTTATGTTGAAAAACAAAGGGTTATATAGGGTTACAATGGACACTGAAATAGAACCATCAGATCATGACATTAAAGTGAAATAGTTTAACAAGTGTGACCAAGCCTTCGATTGTTTATGTCTTAGCTTCTCTCCAGAATTATTCTTTCATGTTAAATCTTTGTCAACCCCCAACGAGGCATAGCTCATGCTTGAGAAGCTCTTTGGGAAGGTAGATGAGATGAGAGCTCATGAGCTCGAGAATGAGTTAACCAGTTTGAGTCCAAACACATTTAACACACTAGGAGACTTTTTCACCAAGTTTAAATCTATCAGGTTGCAATTAAAAGAGTGTGGAATTGATAAAAACAGATGACCAACTTGTGCTTTCAATTCTCTCCAAGTTAGGACCTAAGTATTTTGTATTTGTATCTACTTTCTACTCCACTAAAAGAGATCTTGGAGCCACATGGAAAATGCCATCCTTAGATGACTTCATTGTAGACTTAACTAGGGAGCAAGATAAGTTAATACACATGGGTACCCTAAAGGCATCAAAACCTCAAGCTCTCTTTGTTGGGAATGGGGAACATAATGCTTCAAATAACAAAGGGGAGAAGAATAAAGAAGAGGAGACAAAGAGAGAACATAAACCTGATACATCTAAAAGTCACACAGAAACTTCATCCAAACAAGGGAAACCTAAAAGGGACAAAGTTTAGTGTGCCTATTGTAAGAAGACGGGGCATGATGAGAACAAGTGTATGAAGAAAAGGGTTGATCACCTCACTCATCTCTTAGAGAAGAACATCATAGATGTACTTGAATCCTTCAAAGTCTCCTCATCCACCCCAAAAACTTCTAAGTCAAAAGGTAAAGAGAAATTCAAGGGCAAGGCTCCTATTGCAGAACTTGGCTCTTCAACATCTTCATCAAATCCATCTTGGATTATTGACTTAGGTGCTTCGCACCATATAGCTTATTCACAGGTTGAGTTTTCTTCCATAGAGCCTTATAACCTATCCAACATCACTTTGGGTAATAACACACCAACAACAGTTGCAGGGAAAGGGTCTATTGAAATTTAGGGGGGACATTCACTAATGTTCTCAGTGTACCTTCACTTTCAACTAATCTTGTATCAGTATATTAGATTGTTCACATAGGGAAGGGCATGTGAGTTGAGTTTACTCCAGATTTAGTTGAGATCAGAGAGTTGCATAGCAACATCTTAGTGCCTTTGGGAAGGGCAAATCACCATGCTAGGCTATACACCTTCTCACACTTTGCCCCTGATATTTCTCCTACTGACCATCCACAATAGATTCCTAAGGCAAAGTTTTCTTCTTCTTCCAGTTTAGACAGTGAGGACAATGGTGAGGTGTCATCTCCATCCATCTCTAGATTTGTTTTCGAGGATGAGGATTCAGCACATGACTCACCCACATTTATCTCTCTTTTGGCTAGACATCCACTTTAGAGTGTAGGTACTAGAGTATAGGATCCAGTTGGTGGCTGACTTCCATTGTCACATTATAGGGCTCATGCTTTCTATACCTTCTCTTCTGAGTTCAGTGTCTCTCCTTTGAGAGTTTCCAGCAATTCATTTAAACAAGGTCATTTTTAGGATACACTTCGTTGGGGCAAACTTCTACTAGACATCTCCTGGTTATTTGTAGAGTCTTACATATCGGACCTTGATGACACCTTGGAGGATCTCATCTTACTATTTGATGACAGTTATCTTGCACCTGCTACTACTACAGAGTTCAGAGAGGCTTCATCGAGGGCTTCCAATGATTGTTTCTAGGACATCTCATGGGATTTGCTTTGTAACCACGTGACATACATTGACATTCCACTTTCATACACCAGTGCTTTGGATCCTGTTCTTCATCAGTCTTCACATATTTTTTTGAGGTCACTTGTTTCAGTTAGGCTTGAGCCTCCTAATTTGATTGTGACTTTTTTTGACATCAGCATGATGAAATTTGAGATGTATTCTAAGACATGATACATCATAAGACTTACCACCTCACCTTGCTTCTTTGAGAATTCACCATTAGAGTTGTTTCATCCTAAGGGGAGAAATGTGATTTGCCACAAATGGATCATCTTCAACATTCATGCATGGGCATTCTCTTTTGGCATAGGGGCTACTTCATTGTGGGGGGGGGCTACATAGTCTCTTTTACTCTCCTATGGGGGGGGTCATATCTACATCATCACAATCAGAGCAACATGTTTATAGTCTTGGTGTAGAGTTATCATCTTCGAGGAGGCTTCCTAGTCTTCTTCTTTTTCTCTCTTTTGGAGGGAAGTTTTTTCCCATAGGCGTTTCTTCCTTTCTCTACTTTATGAGAGATTGCATTGTATTGCATTATACATGTGTACTTGATCAGGCCTAGTTGCTAGGACCCATCTTCATTTAGACCACCTAAGTTATGCTTAAGGGGGCTATTAGTGTAAATTAAGCTTACTTAGGTGTGCACATTCATCTATGTTTAGCCACAAGCTATTCTTGGTGTGCCTAGATTATCTTTCTCTAAGTTAAGTGGATGTTTTTCCTATTCTTAGAGCACCACTATTCTTAGTGATTTTTTTCTATTATTGCCAGCTCAACTATTCTTAGTTGATTATGCCCTATATGTACTACCTCTTGGAAGCTAATACATCATCTAGTTTGCTTTGCATATTGCTTGTGTCTTTGATAGTTTTGAGTGTGTGATTGTTTATCTCTCGTGACTCATGCCAGTGTTTTCAATCTTCCATGAATGTTCTTAGTTTCCACATAATGATTGAAACATGATAAGAAATCAATGCAAGTGCTTAGGGTGTCACTATGATGTATTTGTTAATGTGATGATGATATAAATATAATAAGATAATGTTTTGTGTTATTATAGGATCCTACTATCCCATTATTATGAATGATCTAGGATTATTCTTATTGGTGTGAATGAGGTACATTATCTAATTGGTTCCCTTTTAAGTTTTATTCACACCTAGTTAGTTATGTTTACTTAGGTAATTTACATTTTGTGTCTCAAGTCATATGACTGTGAGAAGTGTCATAATCCTATGTTGTGCTATGTGTATATATATAAAGGTGCTCTTATACATTATTGATCTTGTATGCATTGTATTGTTATCGGCATATAGCATTTTTCATTGGTTCTCTCTTTTGTGGAAGGTTTTTGGTATCGTAGAGTGTTCCTGCTCCTATGAGTTGTTTTGGTTCCTTCAAAAGGTTTTAATTTGCAAGCCCCTTCTCTTTTTTTGGGTGACTCTGCTAATTTATTTCATATAGTGTATCCTAAGTCAAATATGACAATATGATTGAGCAAATAAGGTCTAAATATGTGTGGATCAACAGTAAAGTCAATAGGGTTTTGAAAAGTTGTAGATCTAGGTTTTTTGGAGGGTTCCATATTTTTTTATTGTACTATCTGTTAGCACCTGAAAAAACCAACTCCCAAACATGCATATTTTTGCCCCAAATTTCATCAAAATTCCCACTTTCTCCTTTGCATTCAAAACCCCCTATTTAGATATGATTTGAGATAGTTTATAGGGGTTTTTATTTCATAATTTCTAAGTATAATGTTTCCCCAAGTCAATATATTTTATTCCTTGTAAAAAATTGGTTCATTTAAGGCCTTTGTCAACAAATCAACAAGTTCCCAAACTACAGATTTCGCCGACTGAGTTCGTAAGTTCACAGTTTCGTTGGTTTGTCGGTTTGCCAATAAGGTGGCAAAAGAAGTGAAGGAAATAGGTGAAAGATTGAAAAAAGTTGAAGTTTGAAGGCTTTGTCAAAAAATCGACAAGTTCATGAACTGTCGATTTTGTTGACTAGATTCGTAGGTTTCTGATTTTGTTGATTCGCCAATAAGGCAACAAAGCGATGAAAGAGACAGGGTTTGAAAGAAGTGAAAAGTAGCCACAAGAGGTAAATTTTTCTAAGGCAAGTAGAAATTTTTTCTAAGGGAACAAAAAATGTTGAATGAAAGAAAGTTTGATGTCTTCTTCAAAATTGAGAACAAAGTAGATGAAATTAATGTTCTGGGCGTTAGGGAGTGGACTCAAGCCATCCCTCATTATTGCTCCAAATATTCTAGGCATGTGGGCAATCTTCTTTTGTCATTCCTCTAACTTGTCAGGGAGTGGATTCAGCCTTCCCTCATGAATGTTCCAGGTACCTGTTGTATATTTAATTATGCAGGTGAATGAGACAGCTGCTAATTTTCAATACAGCAAATATTTCTCAGCTACTTCATCTTCAGATATTTCTGTATTAAATGTTGTGAATCAAATCAGGATATTTCTGCATTTATGATTGGCAAACAGTTATATACAAACATTCCTTTGGTAGAGATATCTTTTGATAGGACCATGGGCTCAAGTTTAATGTAGCGTGGGTGTACTTGATGACAAAGTGCACCACTTTGAATTGCACAATGAGCTGAATTGCTATAAATGCATATGTTTTTTATGTATTTCAGGTTAGTCGCTAAACCAATTATCTAGTCAGGAAAGCCTAAGGGAGATTTTCAGGCATCAAGTAGAGGATAATGTTTGAGTAGTGAATGGAGGAATGCCATTGGTATAGAGTAGGAATGAGTTGTAATGCACATCTTTATGTAGTGGTATGTATCCATAGTTGTTTGTAATGATTCAAGGGAATGCATAGTTGCAACTGTGTATTTTTCCTTCACCACATTTGCTGGTGCAATTGTAATATAGGGATTTGATAATGTGTGACAACATTTAAATCAATACAAGCTTTTTGTTGGGTCATTTCTTTGTTGCAAATAGATTATTGTAGTTTGGCTCTGGATAAATAAGTATGTTAAGTGTATGAAATGTAATTTGAGAAATATATGTGAATATATTTTAATCTTCTGTTGATACTAGTTAAATTCATTTCCTTCTTCTTTATTGCTTATGACTCAGTTGCCTAATGGAGTAGGCACCAGTCCATATTGGGGATGGATCAATCATCAGTCAAATCAAATTGTAGGAGTAGTAGTAGTTTTAGTTTAGGTTCTACATGCTGCCCATGATTCAGTATAATAACCAGGGATAAAATATGAAGTGATACAAATTGTTTTAATAATTGGTGAATCATGTAGATGTATGCCTGCATTATGTATCTTGTGTATACAAAGTTAAGTAGAGTCATCTCAAGTAATGTACTGGCACAATATTGTTATGATTGGGTGCAAATTCATAGTGTAGTAATCATCTTAATATAGAGGACTGTGCAGCCAATTTGTCTTGACCTATTGACAACTTTGGGGGTCAAATGTACATTGGGTATGCTTGTGTTAGTTCTTTTGTGTGTTATTTCATGCCTCTAGGAGTATCCCTCCTAGGTCTAGCTAAGTTTGAACTATAGAGGAGTATACCCACTCCTGTTAGTTGGCCAAGATTACCCTTGACCTATTGATAAACCTCTTTCAATCGCCTTGATGACACCCCTGGCTTTGGTAATTGTGAAATGTTTTAGGATTTTGGATTTTTCTATTTTGGGAACCAACACTATCCATATTATGTACGTGTAGTAGTTGGTGTAAACATATATAGTGAATGAAAATTTATAATCTACATATTTTCGATAATATTATTCTTTTTTAAAAATTATAAAAAAAGACTATACAGGGAACAACCCATAACTTGTTCTACCATATAGATTTCTGGTGTAATTTTTTATTATAAAGTTAGTTAAAAAATTAAAATATTATTAAAAAAATTATGGGGCAGGGGTTTTCATCCCATCACATCCCCACATCCCTTACCCATGGAGTACCATAGGGGGTGCATGCCCCCTTCGAGTCCTGCCCTTTGTAAGGAGAGGGGGGCTAGAGCACCACCCCTTGTCCATGACTCTACCATGGTAGGGGTGTCAGGCCCCTTGGGCCCTGCTCCTTTCATGGGGGTGATGGGGGTTTCAAACCCCCTCTGCCACATGATTTTTTTAACTTTTTTCCTTAATTAAATAAAAGACATAAGCCCTCAAGGATAGGCCAAATAGTCAAGCCATTGGAAAACATGGATGATGGTTGTTGGTTCAAGTCCCTGAATTTACCCCCACATGGGCGAAGGGCAGCTCATGCGGATGGAGGCTATAGTGGTGCGTGTTAGGACTTCTCCTCATGGGTCCCATCAAGTATTGATTCCTCTATTAAAAAAGACATAACTTTCCAACCTCTATATGGCCTATGTGGCATTTTTTGAAGCTAAAATTACATTTGGTGTTCAGTTTGGTGAATTTTCCACATATGGTGACTTTTATGGTGATCTTTCCAACTTTCGTTGTAATCTACATTTAGTGATTTAGTTATTCTAGTTTTGGTGGACCTCTACATCTAATAGAACGTCCAAATATGATACACATTTTTCTAAGTTTTAATAGTGATGTCATGGTGATGTTTGTATTGTGTAAAAACCTGCCTACCCCCTTGTCCATTGCTCCTTTTAGTATTGGAGGTAAAATTCAACAGATGATTTCTCACTCATCTAGTGCTATTTTTTTAGCATTTTTTGAAATGGGATAGAATTTTATGTACTTCATGGTGGTGTAGGCAATTTTTAGATTTGATGCATAGTTTTTATAGAATTTCAAATTTCTTAGTGATCCTATTGTGTAGTTCTCATTTAGGAAACTTTGAAGGCCCATATCTTCTACATATAAACTTCTTTTTGTGTCTAATTTTTATTGAAAGTGCATATTTTATGTGTACTTCATAGTGGTTCCTTTCATTTTCTCTCATATTGTAGTAGAATTGTATTTTTATCATTTGGCTATTTTTTAACATTGTAAGGATATATTGAATGCATTATTTTATTGTAAATGCATTAAAATAAAGAACCACACATCGTACTTGTATTTTGAGGAGATTGTACATCATATTGAGTCTTTGTTTTACTCACACTACATATAAAGGGCCATGGGGGGTTTGTTGTGGGCACCTTGTATTTGTAATCACAACCTTTTCTGCCTTCATGTGTGTGTGCTTTATTCTTTCACGCCTTTTATAAAAGTGTCATGTGGGGCCTGTTGTGTATTCTTGTTCTTGCATTCACAATCTCATCTATCTTCATACAATTGTGCCTTGTTTTGGCACAACTTATTTTAGCTGCACGTAGTTTTTGGTGCACCTTTTTGATGTTACAAGTCTTCACCTTCTTACACTACATTTTGACACATGATTTTAGTGGAGCTACCACACCTCTCCATTGTCAATATTAGGGGTGAATAATACCATTTGTACTTGTGCTAATACTTCATTAGTTCACTTTGGAGTGAGCTATGTATCTAGTTTTTATTCCTTTATACTAGATGGATGTAGTAGTAGGTTACCCATGTATTTTAGTGTGATAGAACACATACCATATAGACACTCTTGGAGGTCACCTTCCATCTTCTTTAGTTGATTAGTTTTCTTGAGACCCTTCATACCTTTTGGTGTGTCATCTACATCTTTGACTATTAGATTGTTGTCTTGTTTGTCATCTAGGCATTGTTTGAGAAGTGTCATTTTGGTCACTCATGCGGATTTGTGTCTTTTTCACCCCAATGTTTATCTTGATTTTAGTGGATGATCTTTAATTCCAATAGTATAGAAATTGTTCTTTGGTAGTTGTTTGTATCTTATTTGTACTTTAGTGGAGTTCTTTATTTTTCATCTTCTTATTTCTAATCTTTTAGTAACAACTTTTATGGAAGCTTCTTAGTCTTTCTCATGCTTTCTCTCTTTTGGGAAGGAGTTTTTTCCCTACAAGTTTTCTCCTTTTATTCATTTTTTAGACATCTTTTATACATGTGCACCTCATTAGCCCTTATTGTTACAACCCATCTTTGAGTATTTTTCTCTTTTATTTTTCCTCCTTAAGTTGCACTTAAGGGGTTGTTGGTGTAATGTGCCATACCTGTTTGTATTTTTTTTAAATCTTTATTGTGTGATTTTTATTAGATTTTTGTGTGTTCTTTCAGATAGACAGAAGATGTAGAAGGGGGTTTTATGTTTTCTTGCAGATGTAGTGCCGGAGCACACAATGTATTGCATATAATAGAAACACAGAAAATATACAATGAATCTGAAGAAACTAAAGACAACCTAGATAGTAAAATAGCTAGGAAACAATTACTATCACATATCCATATGAAAATATGCAACTTGGTATAGCCGCCAGAAATGGACCAACAAGTGGGTATGGCTGGAAATGCATCAAATCTCCATAGAATGTCACAAATGACTCATACAAAATATAAGAGCAACAACTAAAACACTAAACACCTCCCAAAGACCATGAATGAGTAGTAGGAGGAAAGCTTCCCTATAATACCCACGTCCCTCCTTGACATGGTACGACCATGGCTGTTGTGTGTGCTTGCAAATAGCACTGAAACTACTCTAAATCCTCTGCAAAACTAAAGGGAAGTAATTGCTATAGCTAGGCGACTAGTTATCCAATGGTTTCAGCCCCAAATAACACTCCAAAACTCCTCTTTATGTAGTACGGCCAAGCTTGGATAGTATGGCCAGCAATATGGAAAGGTATAGCAACAAGGAACTACTTCAAACACTTTGATTTCTGCCTTCCATACCATCCATTATCAACTTATAACAACAATAGAAAAAGATCTTTCACTCAGCATAAGAAACAACCTCAAATGTCTCCATTTTAGCACATATGTGAATGCCAAATACATCCACCTTCAATGGCACCATTGGGTGGTCTTTCACACCTATGGGATACCATCACTAATGGAGGTCTCCATCTCCAATAGCCTGATGCAAATTCTCAAACTCCAGAAACCCTAGCAGAGCTCTCATAAGCAAATATCAAAACATAGCATAAAAAACTAAAATGAGCTCCAAGTGACCTTTTATCATCCTCCAAGATAGGTGTTGGGCAATTAGGAGGGAAATTAACATTTTAATTTCACTTTATGTCTCCTAGGAATGGGTGCCCAAGGTCAAGACATAAGCTTAAGTCTTTATTTCATTAATTTCACTTTTTCTCGTAAATATAATAAAGTCCATATTAATATAAATTAATAAATCTTTAGACTTTAAAATAAGTATGAAGACGGTGTCGGAAATCATTGATCTTTAGTTTGCTGGAAAGGTCTCGACGAAACGCATCTGATCCAACTCTAAAAATTATGAACCGACATAGTACCTGAACTTACTAAAAATAGTAAGTAATGACCAAGAGCCCACTGAACCAACCACGAGGGTGCCAACTGGATCCACTGAATGCGAACCATAACTCCCTCATTGACAAGGACCTCCAGAGCCAACTAACCACAGTTCCCTAACCAAACTGCTAGCCCACGGGAACTCCATGATGGACTAACCATGTGTCTAGAAGGGGACATTATAGTCTGGCCTCCCTAAGATTGCTTGCCTCAAGCAATCTCAACTCAGGATGCTCTAGTATCCGCTTGTTCTCCCACGTAGCATCCTCAACTGACAGATTTTTCCATTTGACCAGGTACTCTTTGATAATCCTCCTCCTCAAATTGTGATCCCTGGTGTCAATGATTTCCTCAGGTACCAATATCAACTTCCCCTCTTCATCAAGAGGAGGCAACTCAACTGAAGGTGTCACATTGTGCCCCAATGCCTTCTTGAGGCAAGACACATGGAACACATTATGTATCCTACTCCCTGTTGGTAACTCCAACTCATAAGCCACCTTACCAATCCTCCTGGTGACCCTGAAGGGTCCATAATACCATGGCTTCAACTTCTCCGCTCTACTCTTCTTGAGAGTAGATTACCTATAAGGCTATAGCATGAGGTAAACCATGTCACCGACCTCAAATGATCGCCCAGTCCTCTGCTGATCTGCATACTGCTTCTACTAATTCTAAGCCTTCTATATGTTTTCCTTTAATGCCCTCATGATATCCTGACTCTCCTGTAGGAAGTCTTTGGCCTTCAATACCCTGCTATCACCAAACAGTAAATCAACAAAGCTCGGTGCCTCATAACCATACAATGCCATGAAGGGTGACATCTGAATGGACATGTGGTAAGTGGAATTGTAGCAATACTCCCCCATGTGGAGCCACCTAACCCATGCCTTCTGCTGCCCTGACACATAGTTCCTAAGGTATCCTTCCACCCACTTGTTCACTATCTCCGTCTGACCATCAGTCTGGGGGTGATAACTTGTACTAGGTGTGAGCTCTATCCCTAACAACTTAAAGAGCTCCTGCTAAAAATTACTAAGGAACCTATTGTCTATGTCACTGACGATACTCCTAGGCAACCCATGAAGTCAAAATACCTCACGAAAGAACAACTCTGCAACTTGAGCTGTAGAACAAGTGGTAGGAATCGCAAAGAAGTGTGCATACTTCGTCAATCTATCCACTACCACATAAATGCAATCCCTACCTTGGACTCTAGGTAACCCTATGATAAAGTCCATAGAAATGTTGTCCCACTTCCTGTCAGGAATGGGTAGGGGCTACAATAAACCTCCTGGAAGTGAGTGCTCTTGCTTGTTCTGCTGATATATTGGGCACTCTCTCACATACTACATCACCTCAGTCTTAAGGCCCTTCCAAGTGAACCTCTCTCTAACCTGTCTATAAGTTTTGAAGTATCCTGGATGCCCTGCCAGAGGCAAGTCATGAAATGCCCTCAAAACTTTTTGCTTCATCTGTGAACCCGACACCAAGAAGATCCTGTCCTTGTAAATGATCAAGTCATTTACCACTGTGTACCTGTCATCTTTGATGGTGTCATCAATCACTCCAGTAGCCCACTCATCCTTGGCATATTCTGCTGAAATCAACTCTCTCCAATCATTAGCTATAGCACCTAGTGCACATAGATGAGGTCTCCTGGATAACGCATCGGCAACAACATTCTCCTTTCCCTTGACATAAACAATGTCAAAGTAGTAGGCATGTAACTTGCTAACCCACTTTTGTTGCCTCTCATTCAAATCCTTCTGGCCAAGGAAATGCTTCAGACTGTTGTGATCCATTTTAACCACAAATTTGCTGCCCACCAGATACTGTCTGAACTTAGCCAATGCATGCATGATGGCTAACATCTCCTTATCATATATGTTGTAACTCCTCTCCACACCCCTCAACTTCCTACTCTCAAATGCAATGGGGTACTTATCTTGCATGATTACCGCACCAATGCCTACACCCGAGGCATCACACTGTAGCTCAAAGGGCTTGCTGAAATCTAGGATGGCTAACACAGGGCAAGTACTCATGATCTGTTTGAACCTGTCAAAGCATTCTTGTGCCTTATCTGACCAACTGAAAGCATCCTTACGAGTCAAATCAGTAAGGGGAGCCACTGGTTGAGAGAACCTCTTCACAAATCGGCAGTAATATCCATAGAGGCCAAGAAATCCCTTAAGATATGAGAGATTTTTCGGTAGTGGCCAGTCCACAATTGCCCAAATCTTTTCCGGGCTACCTTCACACTACTAGCACTGATGATATGACCCAAGTATAGCAACTCGGTCATCCCAAACTCACACTTTGACATTTTGGCATACAACGACTCACTCTCCAAGATGCTCAGAACAATGTCAATGTGTTTCAGATGCTCTTCCCATGTCCTACTGTAAATCAATATATCATCAAAGAAAATCAGCACAAATCTCCTCAACTTCTCTCTGAATACCCTGTTCATACAGGACTGGAAGGTAGCCGGTGCATTGGTCAAACCAAATGGCATGACCAAGAACTCAAAGTGCCCATAATGACACCTGAATGCTATCTTCTCCACATCCTCATCTCTGACCCGTATCTGATGGTAACTAGATCTCAAATCAATCTTGGAGAAGTAACAAGCCCTGTGCAACTCATCAATCAGCTCATCGATTCTGGGAATCAAGTACCTATTCTTGATTGTTTTCTTATTGAGTTCCCTATAATCGATACACATTCTTAGAGTCCCATCCTTCTTCTTTACCAATACCACGGATGATGCAAACAGACTCTTACTAGGCCTGATGTGACCCATCTCGAGAAGATCTTTGATAGCCTTCTCAATCTCATCCTTATACCTTTTTGGGTGCCTATAAGGTGTCATGATTACTGGCTTAGCACCCTCCTCCAACTCTATCACATGCTCAAAACCTCTATCAGGAGGTTTACCTAGTGGAATATCACTAAACACTTTGGTGTGTTTAGTAAGTATAGACTATATGTTAGGAGGATACACATGCTTCTACTGATCTACTACTGGCATCACCATAACCTCAGCTGCCTACTCCACTTGATCATGTCGAATCAATCTCTCCATCCGCTTGAGAGAAACAACTCTCAACCCGCCATCTGAAATGCCTCTGAGCACATGTCTAACTCCATCCACCTCAAACTTCATTTCCATCATCTGCAAGTTGAGAGTGAACTCCTCAATATCATTCAACCACTTCATACCCAACACAACATCCATCTCACCCATGCCGACAACATAAAACTTTGATTGGCAAGTGTATCTGTTCAGCTGGATTGATAGATTGGGTATCCTCCTAGTGCAGGTGAGTACAAAACCATCTGCAACCTTCACCTTAAAGGCCTCAAATTCCTCAATTTTCAGCCCTCTCTTGGTGACCAAGCCCTCATCTATGAAGTTATGAGTGGCACATGTGTCAAGTAAAGCAATACATCACTGCCCGCTTAGTACTCCTCGTATCCTGAATGACCCTTCCTTCTGGATACTCGTGATACGTGCTATAGGTAGAGCCAGATCATCCTCTCTATCTGATGCTTCCCCTAAGCCCTCTAATTCTACACCCTCAGCCTCTGAATTGTAATCTGAATTGGGCTCCCCATCAACAGATTCATCGGCTGAAAAGTACTCTAACTGTTTGGCCTTTCCTTGGGCAGCACACTTGTGCTTAGGATCCCAAGGCTCCTGACATTAAAAATAGAGCTTCTTCCTCCTCAAGTGATTCAGCTAATCGCTGTCCAATCTAGAAGAACTCTTATGCTATTGTCATGCATCTCTCTGGAATGGTCTTCTATCCCTCCCCTTATCTTTCCTTGGCAGAAATCCTTTGGATTGAAACTTATTCCTCCAAACTGAAGACTCCATGTCCCAGGCCTTCTTCATGGCCTCTTGGAGTGTAGTAGGGTCAAAACCCTTCACCCAACTGCAAAGTTGATCTGACAATCCATCAATGAAAAGAACCACCAATCCGTGCTCCATAATATCTGGAACCATAACAGATATATCCTAGAAATCAGTAATGTAGGAGTCTATTGATCCACTCTATCTCAACTGAGTCAAATCCATGAACTGTAACTCTGGGTCCTTTTTATTGACCCTGTCGATCAATCTAGCTGTGAACTCCACATATGAAGTGACCTGATCGTGACCCAATGTGACCTTCCCGTTACTCCACCACTTCTGAGCAGTCCCCTCCAAGTGTAGAGCTGCATAAGTAATAGCGTCCTCCTCTAGCATGGGACTAATCTGCAAGTAGCTATCCAATTTCTGGACCCAAGCTCTCACAGTGGTCTTACCCGATCCATCAAAGTAAGGAAGTGTCATCTTACTTACTTTCCTCTGTAGTTCTTGGTTCTGTGATCTACCTCCCCTCTGAGGTTTACACCTGGTCCTCATTTTAGAATATTCAACAAATGTCATCTCATTTCTAAAGCCCTCACTAGATGCTCTCCAATCCCTCAGAATCTCCTCCTAAAACTCTGCCTGAGTAGGATCCTATTCAAGAACTTGATTCTTGGGAGCAAATATCAGAATGTCAGGTCTATCTCCCGCAGTGAACTGCGATGGCCTATGGTTGTTAATCGAAGCCTCATCATCATCATCATCTATATCCCTGCATCTATCATCATGATTCCTGTCCCCATTATTCCGTTCTTCCTGGTTCCTGTCACCATTATGCCTATCATTCCCATCATTCATGTTCCTTTCTCCTCCATCATGTTTGTTTCTATCACTGTCTATTCTTGTCACCTCCATTGTACCTGTTCCTATCACAATGATTGTCCAAGTCATTACCCATCCATTCGATGGCATGTGCCTCTACCATCTCTCATCAAGACTCCCTCATCTCTCGAGTGAGTGTGATCAAAATATCGTGAGCACTAAGCTCCGGTTCCTCCCTATCATCCATCTCTCCTATAGGACCTGTAACTGGTGGAAGCTCTCTAAAAAATGGGTTCGTTCGTGATACCTGAGAATCATCCTCAGTAACTGCTACCACTATTTTTGGTTCTGGCTCAAAAGGATCTATTATAGGTACTGGATTCTCTGGAATAACCAACTACGAAACCTGTGTTACTTGCCTTGCCCTTGTACTTCTGAAAGGATATCTATCTGTAGATCGCATGTCTCATTTTTACTTCTGCATGTCAATACTGAACGCACAAGATGGCAAGATCTTTAGCTCTGATACCACTATAATGTGCCGTACCTATTTGTATTTTTTTAAAATCTTTATTGTGTGATTTTTATTAGATTTTTGTGTGTTCTTTTATATAGATAGAAGATGTAGAAGGGGGTTTTATGTGTTCCTGTAGATGTAGTGTCGGAGCACACAATGTATTGCATATAATAGAAACCCAGAAAATATACAATGAATCTGAAGAAACTAAAGACAACCTAGATAGTAAAATAGCTAGGAAACAATTACTATCACATACACATATAAAAATATGCAACTTGGTACGGCAGCTGGAAATGGACCAGCAAGTGGGTATGGTTGGAAATGCATCAAATCTCCATAGAATGTCACAAATGACTCATACAAAATATAAGAGCAACAACTGAAGCACTAAACACCTCCCAAAGACCATGAATGAGTAGTAGGAGCAAAGAGGAAAGCTTCCCTACAATACCCATGTCCCTCCTTGACATGGTACAGCCATGGTTGTTGTGTGTGCTTGCAAACAGCATTGAAACTACTCTAAATCCTCTGTAAAACTAATGGGAAGTAATTGCTACAGCTAGGCGACTAGCTATCCAATGGTTTCAGCCCCAAATAACACTCCAAAACTCCTCTTTATGCAGTACGGCCAAGCTTGGATAGTACGACCAATAATATGGAAAGGTATAGCAGCAAGGAACTACTTCAAACACTTTGATTTCTGCCTTCTATACCATCCATTATCAACTTATAACAGCAACAGAAAAAGATCTTTCACTCAGCACAAGAAACAACCTCAAATGTCTCCATTTTAGCACATATGTGAATGCTGAATACATCCACCTTCAATGGCACCGTTGGGTGGTCTTTTACACTTGTGGGATATCGTCACTAATAGCCTGATGCAAATTCTCAAACTCCAGAAACCCTAGCAGAGCTCTCACAAGCAAATATCAAAACATAGCATAAAAAACCAAAATGAGCTCCAAGTGACCTTTTATCTTCCTCCAAGATAGGCATTGGGCAATTAGGAGGGAAATTAACATTTTAATTTCACTTTATGTCTCATAGGAATGGGTGCCCAAGGTCAAGACATAAGCTTAAGTCTTTATTTCATTAATTTCACTTTTTCCCGCAAATATAATAAAGTCCATATTAATATAAATTAATAAATCTTCAGACTTTAAAATAAGTATGAAGATGGTGTCAGAAATCACTGATCTTTAGCTTGCCAGAAAGGTCTTGATGAAACGCATCTGATCCAACTCTAAAAATCATGAACCGCCATAGTACCTGAACTTACTAAAAATAGTAAGTAATGACCAAGAGCCCACTGAACCAACCACGAGGGTGCCAACTGGATCCACTGAATGCGAACCATAACTCCCTCATTGACAAGGACCTCCAGAGCCAACTAACCACAGTTCCCTAACCAAATTGCTATCCCATGGGAACTCCATGATGGACTAACCATGTGTCTAGAAGGGGACATTACAGTTGGTGTGAATAGGGTGCATTATGTAACAGGTTCTTTTTAGGTCATTTTCTCATGTAGTTAGTTAAGCTTACTTAAAGAATTTAATTTTTATGTCTCAAGTCTTGTGTCTCACCTTTTCATAGATACACACACAAAAGTGTTCTCTTGTATATTACTCATCTTTTATACATTGTACCATTATTGGCACATAGCATTTTTCATTTCTTCTCTCTTATGTAGATGGTGTTGTAGAGTGTTCTTGATCTTGTGGGCCCTTTTGGCGGCTTCAACAATTCTTAAATATAAAATCCTAGATTCTTAACTCAAGGTGTTTTATTGTTCAAGGTTACAAGTAACAATCAAATTCTTAAAGCATTAGCCTTAAGAGAGGGAATTTAGCATTTGAAATAGGGGGACAACACTGAAATAGAGATCAATTCAAGGGACAAATCACATTTGCGGTCTAGTTTAGAGGAGGGTAAGATCCTAAAGGATTTAGACTAGTCCTATTCAATGGAAAGTATAAAGTTATTCATAGTGATGTCTATAAAGATAGGATCAACTTATACACAAAAGACAAATTAAACTTTACAACACTATATTTACAAAAATATCAAAAATATATAAGATGAAAAGTATGAAAAAAAGTATGTACTTTTATTCCTACAATTAACCTTTATTTAAAAATACATTATAATTAATACTAAAAACTTAACCTTGATGAACTTTTTATAAAGCAAAAGGTCTATTAAATTTAAATTCTTTAGCTTTATTTAAAATTTTAAAGTTTTACAATTTATTAAATTTTAATAGTAACATTCTATAATTAAGCATCTTTGTTGTGACCAAAATTGACATTTATTTTTTAAATGTAAAGACACCAAAATTTTAAAATAACTCTAAAGTAAATAAAATATGTAAATAAAAAATGCTATATATAAAATAAAGTAAAGATACCAATTTTTTTAAATATATAGTAAATAAAATAGTTGTAAAGAAAAATAAAGTAACTTATAAGTAATAAGAAATAGTTCTCTATTTTTTGTAAGGGCTAGTGTTGTGGTCAAGTCACAAGGCTTTTGTGGTGGCCACCATGGTTCAAAGCCCCACTAGGCCAAGGAGCTCGCAAGCCTTGTGCCTTTGTTGCGCTGATGTGCTCACAAGATACGTGCCTTCACTACGCTGTCATGTTCGCAAGGTGTGGGCCTTTGTTGGGCCAATGAGTTCGCAGGTTTGAACATGGTGATAATGCCTTGGGAACTGAGACCCCCTAGTAGCGGTCACAACAATAAAGTCATGGGAAGAGATCCCCAGTAAGGGTCTCTATGAGCTTAGACCAGGGTAAAAACCTAATTAACCCTCATAAAAAAAAATTATGTTCTTTTTATCTATGTATAATTTAATTTAACAAAACAAATAATAAAAATCTTTTCCACAAATAGATAACATTTTTATAATAAATGGTGTTTTTTCAAATAGTAGGATCAAAAGTTACATAAACTATAGAAAAAATAAAATAACTCTTCAAATAAAATAAATTAAATAATGTACGTAAATTAAAATAAAGTAACATATTCAATATAAAAACAACTCCAAGAATAATTTCTTACAAATTCAAAAATCTTGTAATATCTTTGGACATCTTTTAGATAAATGTATTTAAGATATCTAGGTGGGCATGTAGTAAATAAAATAAATAATTAAATATAACAGCTTCAAAAATACTATCTTGGACAAAGTCAATATAGACACTTCAATAATAATATTTTTAACTTTTTTTATATAAATATATTTTTAAGATACCTATATCAATTAAAATAAAATTAACATACTCACAACCTACTACCATTTTAAAATGACCCCACTGTAAAATGCCTAACTATTTTATGAAAGACACAAATCTCACTAATATTCTTTATAAAGTAACCCCATTTCCATCTCAATCCCTCACTACAACGATGGTGTCCAAGTCCCATCTACATAACACAGGTACCCAAAACATACACATTGACTTCAAAGTAAACAAAACTCACATTTACGCGTTTCGTGAGAAGAGACATCCATATAAAATCAAAATCAAAATCAAAATCACGTCAGAACAGACATCCATATAAAATCAAAATCAAAATCAAAATCACGTCAGAAGAGACACCATATAAAATGGGGAACAACTTTAGTTAGTCTAGAATTGTCTTCATAGTGTTGGCAACACAGGATGGAGGAGCCGTTTCTCCCACGGATTCCTGTGGAACACGGTTTTAGTTTGACAACTTGACACTACTTTTCCCCTCCCTCTATACATCAAACCAGCATTTAGTAATATTACAATCTAAATTGAGGAAGAAGAAGATACAACAATGGAGTGCAGTCTGTGTGGGGATATGGGCTTTCAAATCTATTTATTCCAATGCAGAAAATGTCTAACGCGTTTTCAGCATCAGTAAAATAACATTTACCCTCCTTATTGCTTTCATGTTATTCAATTTTAGATAGACAAGTTTCATGTAAAAAACATTCTAGTTGGGATTGGTGAAATTCATTGTTTCCATTTGTGCAAAGGCTATCAATTTTGATCATATGGGTTTTGCTGTTTTGGTCAGATATTGCAGCAGAGCATATTATGAGAACATACCAGTTAAGAGTATGAGTGAGGTGTGTGACTGGTGCTTCAATATTCAAGAGGAGGATGCAGGCTCTGATGTTAAGCTTATGATCAGGGATTCTGTTCAAAGAATGAGAAGTTGTGCTGGGTTTGGAGAGTGTACAAACGTGACCCACAATAGCAAAGGCAAGAGAAATTTGAGAAAAAGGTGTGGTGGCATTAATGGACAGATACCCAAAGAGCTGAAGAAGCAGAGGAATCCTGAGTTCATATACAGCACCGAAAGAAGAGTTAGGAAGAGATTTAAGCTTCTTGATGAAATTGTCTGTTGATTGCAACGATTTTCAATGTGGGGAAGCTATTTTCCATTGGATGATGTCGAAAGAGCTGAGCTTAAGAGACACATAGTTTCCAAATAAAGAGTGGTGAAAGTTATTTTCTAACAACCTCTTTAGTTTTGCCTGTATGAAAATCCTGTGGGACTGACTGTTTGGTTCATGAAAATAGCAAACTTACTTTGGAATTACCTCTTGATTTTGTTTGATGCTGATACTCTGTGAATATTCAATTTACTGTAAACAGTAGTTGTGGCTTATAATGGGAAGTGTTCGGTGCTTAACAAATATTGGTTTTCTATCTAAAAAATACACTGAATTATATTCAAATCATTTACTATTGTCAACGGCAGAGGAAGGAAGACCGCATGAATTGTTAGAAATTTTTATTGTTATAGTTTATGTTCTATGCTGTCTAGAAAGAGTCGATGAGTTGTTGGAGACTCAGATTTCCAAATAAACAAGGCCGCGCTGCCACGAAGTTCCTGCCAAATGCTGGTAAGGCAGTTTTGGAAAATAGGGGTTTTAATGGGATGTAGTTGCAGCAACAAAAGCCAGTACATACTTGAGCAACAGAACCAAAATTGTTTCAAATACATTGGCAAAGTAAGTCAAGACTCATTTCTATGACAATGAAAGAATATGGATATGCAAGTGCAATATCCTCAAGAGCTTGGAAAATATGACAAACTTTCTGATCTGTAGTCAGTGTAGTTGACACTTATTCTTGACATGCTTCCAAAAAAACTGTCTGTGTTCTGCCATTTGACCAAGGATTTGAATCTGAGAAGAATAGGGAGATTGTTAGTTGGAGTCACACAGTTCTGACTAACAACAGTAGCAGTTGTTGGACTATTGCCCATAAGACTCCTACATGCAAATTTTGTCTCTTCATTTTTACTTGCCTTAGGCTATTGCACATCCTGATCCATTTTCTTTTTTCATCCAACACACAGGAAGAAAATTGATTCTTACCTGGGCTAGTAGAACCTTCATTACAGTTAATGATACCACCATCCACTGTAACCTTGCTATTTACATCTTTCAAAGTAGCCTATTGCTTTCCCACCTATAATTGTAGGGCTTCCATTTCATTCGTTTTCTATGTTTCATCAATTTGAGATTACTCATCCACCTATTGTGTGTCAACAGGTCCAGTATGTCCACTCATCTATTATTTGTTAGCAACTCCAGATTGTTGGTTTTTAGCACCTCTAGATTGTTGTTTGTTAGTGTCTTAAGATTTCTATTTGTAAACCCATCCAGAATGTTGTTGCAGAGCATATATATGATTGATTCAACTTTTTTTCTGTCAGCAGGTCCTGGTTGCTGATGCAGAGCTTCTTTCTCACTAGAAAGGTTAGGACTGGCCATCCCCTCCTCTAAGCTGTCCTATCTCTCCCACAAGTATAGACACCTTCATGTTATTTGCACCTATAACACCTTTCCCTTAACTGGGGTAAAAGGGGAGTCCATGAGTTTGAGTAGCTCGTTTTCAAAAGGATATATATTTTTTTTTGTCCCTTTTGGGGAGTGATGGTCTATCACCATTTTATTATTTTCCTTTGGCATTTCAATAGTCTTTTGAGGATTTGCAAGACATTCATTAATAAGGTGGCCTACCCATGAGCCCATGAGCATTTCTGATATAAGATTTTGGAGTTCTCATAGACGATGGGTTGTGACCATCTACCTAGTTTAGATTCCAAAATAATGGATGTAGGAAGAACTTTGTGAATCTCTACATTGATATAGAATCTAGCGAAAACCAACCTAGTTTTCTCCTAGGTAACTTTGTTGAAGGTAATGAAATGGCCAAATGAATTAGCTATCCATATGGAAATCTCCTCATCTAAAAACTCTAAGGGAAGGCTGGGGAGATGAACCCAAATAGGGCTTGTCATGGTCAAATCACCTCAAGGGTCAAACCCTAGCTTCCATCTGTAAAGTGATAGATTACTTTTGCCATAAATCCATGGTGTCCCCCACAAGGACCTTAAGGAGATCTTCCTAAAGAGAAAACTTGAAAAGGAACATTCCCCTTGACAGAGCACTTACTGAAACACTTCCTTTAAGCTTTCATTTTTTGGGAGCCCATTTGCTAACTAAGTTAATATTAGGATGAAAGGAGAAAACCTTAACTATAAGTGTATTCTCCATAATTGAAATGATTTGGTCCACTATCTTGTCTGACAACTTTATAACGAAGCCATCTAAAGTTGTAGTCAACGTAGGAGTGACATACAAGGTTTTCAACACATGGGCCACATAGTCATCTTTCAACACCACATCTAACCATTTCTTTAGTCCACCTACTAGAGTACCATTGGAGGATGTACCAGCGTTTCCCAAGAAGGAAGGCAGGGCTACATGTTGCCCCCAAGCTATCAACCCCCATTCTTACTTGAACCAAAATTCAAAAAGCTAGGGTTTCAAACATGTTACATTTGACATTCAATGGTATTTCTTCATGATATTCCAACTGAATATGAAATTGTTTATACTATTTAAACATTTCAAGAAACTCTTCTTTGAAATAGGGTACATGTACATCTAAGGGATAATTGAAGTTGGGTTTTTCATAGGTGTTGCACTTGCAACTACCTTGGTAGACATGTATAAATTGAATTTTTCTCTAATTTTTCAAGCATTAACATAATGCATAAATTGTTTTACTCTTTAGCTCTACTCTTAATTATTTTTCTGGTTGGCCTCCATTTAATGATAGCCTTGAGCATTCATTACTCTTATCACAAGTTTTCTCTAATTAATTTGCATGTGTGTCTTCTTTGAAACAAGGTACAAATATACAGCAAGCATAAGGCATAGAGGAATTTCCCTCCAAATAAATGCATTTTTTAGTAGAGGATTTTTTGAAAGGTTCAACTAAAATTTTTGTACCTACTTGTAAAACCCTATTTATAGTAATTTTTTCACAAAAGTTTCTCTCCAAATATATTGTGGTAATGTTGTGTTTCATTGCCCCCATGTAGATATACAGAAGTCGTAGTCTTTCACACTCAGGGTTTAAACAAAGAACTTTCTTGAACTGGATTTCATTCAAAAGCTATGCTAATTGATTTTATAGAAAATATATTCTAGCAATTCCATTGCAACTAAGCCAATTGAATTCAAAATTGTTTATACCATTTAGACATTGCATTAATCTATACTTTGAAATAGGGCATGGACATCTTCCAAAGGATAAAGGAAGTAGGATTTTGTCAAGTGTTGCACTTGCAACTACCTTGGATCTATGGATATTTTTGATCCTTGAAAAATATATTTTGTGGATATAACATTTGTCTGCAAACTCTATGCTCAAAAGTTTGAGGCATCACCAAAATTCTCCACATTCTATTTCTCACTTATCAGTTATCCCTACAAACTATTCTAACAACAATTTATAGGGACTATAGCTACACTATAACCCTTGTTACAATATGTAATATCAATGTCATTTAGAGCATCATAATGTTATAAAACATGATAGAAATAAAGTATTATGGAAACATAATAGAAGTGTGTAAATGAAATATCTTTTCTTTAGATTGGAATTTGATTATAAGGGATTTTACACTATAATTTGAGAATATTAAGATGTACTTTTAATATTGATAGAGAGTTTGGGTTATTAGTGTCAAATATATTAGGGAGTTTGTATTATAATAGTTAATTATAAGGATATTTAATCTATTGAAGTGGGACATGTTAGTATAGGGGTATACAAACAAGTTATAAATGATTTAGAGAACTTAATAGATGATAAAGTATTAAATAATATTCAATTTAAATTAATAATGAGTTGAGATAATAAATATGTAAATGATAAATTAAATAGGGCTAGAAGGGATTAGTTTTATTTGTTGATTTGTGGTTAGTTAATGATAAATATTTTGATATATGTTGTAATTTTGTAAATTGTATAGTACAACTTTAGGATGAGGTATGCACTTGTGGTTTAGTCCTTAGATACTTCATCTTTGCATAGATCAATCTTGTATTACTCCAATCTTTGATTCCTATTCATCTATGATTTTGGCTAAGTCTAAAAACAAGGTGGAGTTAAAAAGCACCTTAGGGATCTGATATATTTAGAATCAAGATTTAAAAATTCCGTGATAATGAGTTAGACCTTTTGTTGGTGTAATGATCACAGACATGACAATAAATCAATGTAAGTGCCTAGGATGTTACTATGATATATTTGTTGATGTGATGATGATACAAATGCAATAAGATAATGCTTTATGTTATGATTTGATCTTACTCTCCCAAGATTAGTAATGATCTAGGATTGTTCTAATTATACAATATTGTAAATGCTCAACTTGAGGTGTTTTGTTGAACAAGCTCATAGGTATTTATTAGAATTCTAAGGTGTCAACCTCAAGATAGGGAATTTAGCATTTGAAATATGGGGACATTACTAAAATGTAGATCAATCTAAGGGACAAATCAGGCTCACAATCTAATCCTAAAGAGAGTAAATTCTTAAAGGATTTAGATCAATCCTATTCAATGGTAAGAATAAGGCTATTTAGAGTGATGAGTATGGAGTTAGGATCAAATTATGCACAAAACATGTCAAATTGAACTTTAAAACATTATATTTACAACAATACCAAAAATATGTATAAAATGAAATAAAAAAGTAGAATATACACTTTTATTTTTTGGTCAATTAAAATGGCCTAGGGACCATACCCTTTATATTGATAATATCAAAAAAATACATGAAGAGCTGTTCCAAAATGGAGGCCTATAAACCAAAACTACCAAAGGGTGGGATATTGCAATGAAACCAACACTATGAATAGAACCCAACTATATTGAGAGGTACAAAAGGAGTAAAAGACCCTAATAGCAGGAGGCGAGATCTTATACCGAAATCCCCAATTATATTCTATTATCTACTATGACTAGAAATATATGCCAACCCATCTTGATTTCATTCATGGTCCACCTTATTGATAATATCAAGAAAATACATGAAGTGCTGCTCCAAAATGGAGGCCTATAAATCAAAACTGCCAAAGGGTGGGATATTACAATGAAACCAACACTATGAATAGAACCGAACTATACTGAGAGGTACAAAAGGAGTAAAAGACCCTAATAGCAGGAGGCGAGATCTTATACTAAAATCCCCAATTATATTTTATTATCTACTATGACTAGAAATATACGCTAACCCATCTTGATTTCTTTCATGGTCCACCTTATTGATAATATTAAAAAAAAAAAAAAATGAAGATCTACTACAAAATGGAGGCCTATAAACCAAAACTTCCAAAGGGTGGGATATTGCAATGAAACCAACACTATGAATAGAACCCAACTATACAGTGAGAGGTACAAAAGAAGTAAAAGACCCTAATAACAGGAGGCGAGATCTTATACCCAAATCCCCAATTATATTCTATTATCTACTATGACTAGAAATATACGCCAACCCATCTTGATTTCTTTCATGCTCCACCTTATTGATAAAATCAAAAAATACATGAAGAGCTGCTCCAAAATGGAGGCCTATAAACCAAAACTACCAAAGGGTGGGATATTGCAATGAAACCAACACTATGAATAGAACCCAACTATACTGAGAGGTACAAAAAGAATAAAAGACCCTAATAGTAGGAGGTGAGATCTTATACCAAAATCCCCAAATTTTATTCAATTATCTACTATGACTAGAAATATACTAGAAATATATGCCAACCCATCTTGATTTCTTTCATGGTCCACCTTGGACATCCTCTTGGCTATCTGCATCCTCTTCTTTGTTCAACATTATAAAAAACCAATCAATTCCCATGGAAGAGACAACTCCAGTCTCACACTGTAGAAACTTCATGCCCAATTTTGCTTGATACCTGTGTTACTTCCCATTATATGGCTAGCTGCAGTGATCACAAATGAAATCCAAGGACCCATGATTACTACTCCATGCATAAGCTAGCCCCCTACACACAATGGAAACCCCAATCTAGTGACAACTTCATCAAGCACCACCCTCAATCCCTACTCCATTGTTGCCAACCGTAAAGAGCCGACACGTTGTTGTGCCTACTATTTACGGATTTTTTGACTCCTAACAGTGTCAACTTTTACTCTCGACCAGGTGACTTACCTGCATTTGACCAGTTTGCCTGCATTGTTTGTTGATGAATTTGTCAACAGTATTTTTGTCGACATTGTTTCAACCAACTGGTCATTTTACAACACACTAGCTGGTTAAGCTTTACCCTCCATTGTGGCCTTATCAACACTACCGACACCGCTCATATTATTTCCTTCGCCTTTCCAACTTCCAAGAACACCACTAAGTGCATGGATAAAACATTGATACCTATTATCTATCACCATGGATTATTCTCCAAGCATTATTTTGATAGCATGGGTGATGATGACTGCGTTAGTCTTGAAAACGTTCTTCAACCTCATATCTGAAATACCTCCAAGAAATGCAGTTTATCGCTTCTTTGCCAATAACCTTACTATTGTATCCGTTTTTTTTTTTTTTTTAAACACCACCTTCGATGGAATTGTGTGAAACATTTCTCAAAAAGAGACCCTTGGAAGCTGCTAGAGACTGACCATGTCATGATGATCAGGAGTCCTCTACGTATTGGCTTGATATCTTGCATGCACTAAGGCCAATCTATCAATATCATCATTAATGCTTCGGCCTATGACAAAACAATGTGGTTAATGCATCCGCCACCTTCGAACATGAATATTTATCAAGTTGATGTCGTGATAAGTGGGGTTGATTGTGAGATTGAAGGAGTCCCAAGCACCTTTTGAGATACTAATGATGTATTAATTTTTCCCATCGATAGCATAGTTTGCAAGGAAATCGGCATGCTGATTAATTTCCCAATATGTATGTTTTATATTGTAAGGCCGAGAGAGAATCCAAAAAGGCTAGATTTGCATTAATATGTTGGTCATCTTCCAAATGGGTGATACTCTTTTTCTAATGACCTTCACAATTACCGTGGAATCCCCTTCAATCTACACTTGCTTGACTCCAAATTGCTTGCAAACCTGTAATCCAAGAAGTAGCACTCATGCCTCTACTTTGCTATTAGTCCCTTTCAGCTAGTTTCTTGGATGCTACGCCAGTCAATTTCCCACTATGATCCCTAATTATTCATGCTTCTCCAAAGCTTCCTAAATTACTCCTAGATGTGCCGTCAAAATTTAGTTTGAACTAGTCCACATGCGGTGGAGACTAGCTTATTCCCTCTATTAGATTTAGACAAAGGATTAACCCTTCCATCTCCCTGAATGGGGGAACACATAGCCCTTTCCACCTTTTCAAGAGATCATTGTCCCAAAAGGAGAAAGTTTTGTTTTTTGTGTTCTATGTTTTAACCGAATTGTTGTCTGCCTCTTCAATTGCGCTCTCTAGCTTGATCATGAATACCTCATCCATCATCTCTTTCCCTTGGAAAATTTGTTTATTCTTTCTTTCCATAATCCCCCTCTGATACCATGTTAATTTTAAAAATCAGAATGCAGTAAGAAAGAAACAGATATAATTTCACACATAACACAGAGTTACCCTGGGAAAACCTCCCTCTTGGAGGTGAAAAACCCAGCAACAGGATCTCAAATTTATATTAAGCTCAGAAGTAAATTATAGTGAGAGCATCGACATGGCTCATTCCTTGTCTGATAGAAATCAATGATTATCATCAAGACAAATGATATTGGCGAAGAGGAGACTTAGCTGATACACCGATGACAACCTGACTTTGGTAGGACTTTTGTTATCAGAGAAACTTTACAAGGCCTAACCGATGTCCTTTGTTATCCTGATGGCACAATGGGATCGGTGAGACTTATGTTATCGGCGCTGCTTTAGGATCTTTGACCGATGTGCTATTGCTATGCCGATGACCCTTGCAGCTTCGGTGAGACCTTCGATATCGGTATAACTGCGAGATGTTCACCCGAAGTCTTTTGTTGTTTCGATGGAGTTTAAGGTGTCGATGAGACTTAGGCTATCGGCCGAACGGAGTAAGGTTCGTCCGATACACTGATATGACATCTAAGGTATCGCCAAGACCTTTTCCTTTGGCGTAGGGTTGCAGACTTTAGCCGATGCCTTCTTGTTATATCGATGTTTCTTGAGCTAGGTCAATTCCACTTTGACAAAAAATAGATTTGCTAATGGATACTGGAGAATAACGCTGGCAGATTGTAGAACAATAATTTGCACCTAGCAGAGATGATAATGTGTTCATCTAGCAAGGCTCATTACATTTATAGGAGACCATATACCTAATGATCCTAGTCAGCCTTCGCGCCAAAATCAAATGCACGTTACAAGTAATAGGTCCTGACCTATTTCAAAATCAGTTCACCTAGATGGGGCCTGCCTTGATCGAATATCTGAGACTCTTAAAATGCTAAGGCCAATAGGCCATTCAACATTTTATAATTAGGTCGGCCTCCGGTAGGGATCCGACCTAGCTACCAGAAAATCAACACTCCCTCTTAGCTAGGGAGGATTCCTTCATAAGGGCACAGTCACATAATGACTACCACCATGGCTACTCCTAGAGGGTGGGCACATACATCATGGAGTCAGGATATCCTACTTGCAGAGGGTGGAAGAAGGCTTTCACTTCTAACTTCTCCTAGAGAAGATTGCATTATCACCATGCCTACTCGTAGAGGGTGAATCCACCATACCTACTTGCAGAGGGTGGAAGAGGACAGTGTAATGTATCACTGATGCTAAGGCTCCCTCTCAGCTAGGGCTTCATTCTCCACTACTCCAAGCTTGACTCAAAAGTATTCAAACTTTACTCGAGAAAGAGGCTTGGTGAGAATGTCTATTGTTTGCTCATTAGTGCTGATGTAATTCAGCTGAATAGCATTCCTTTGTACCATATCCTGGATATAGTGATATTGAATTTCCACATGCTTAGATCTGTCATGAAACACAAGATTGACAGAGAGCTTCACACAGCTCTGATTATCACAGTGAATAATGGTAGGCTCCCAAGGTTGTCCAAACAATTCTACAAGGAGTTTTCAAAGCCACACTGCTTCTTGAGATGCCACACAAGCTGCAATATATTCTGCTTCAGAAGTACTTAATGCTACTGAAGACTGTTTCCTGCTGCACCAAGAGATCATAGCAGATCCCAGGCTAAAACAAACTCCAGAAGTGCTATTTCTATCAGTGACACTTCCTGCCCAATCAGAATTAGAGTAACCTTCCAAGGTAATGACCATCTTGAGAGGGTGCTTCAAGCCATATCCAACTGTGCCATGCAAATATCTCAGTATATGCTTGGCTGCAACAAGATGAATCTGTCTTGGTTCACACATGAACTGGTTGAGGGCACTCACTGCATAGCAAATGTCAGGTCTAATGTTAACAAGATACATCAAGGATCCAATCAACTGCCTGTATTTAGTAGGATCCACAAGATCAGACCTAGCTACAGATTCACTCAATTTTTTTAAGTTAGTTTCCATAGGAGTAGTCATAGGTTTACAATCTAACATTCCAAATCTCTTCAAAATATCAATAGTATATTTTCCTTGACTTAGAATAATTTTAGTAGGTCTTTTCCATACTTCTAGCCCTAGAAAGAAATGCATGAAACCTAGATCTTTCATTTCGAATTCTGAAGACAATTCTTCCTTACATCTAAGAATGAGATGATCTTCTCCAGTTAGGAATAAGTCATCAACATATAAGACCAAAATCAACATTTCACCATTGAATACCTTGAAGTAAAGGTTAGGATCAACATCGTTCTTACAGAAACCTAAGCTTACCAAATAATTGTTAATTCTTTCATACCAGGCACGGGAGCCTGCTTAAGGCCATAGAGTGCTTTCTTCAATTTGCATACATGAGATTCTTTCTCATGGATCACAAAGCCTTCAAGTTGCTCAATGTAGATCTCTTCTTTAATAACACCATTGAGGAAGGCTATCTTTACATCCATCTGATGCAACTTCCATCCCTTAGCTACAGCGATAGCAATGATAGTCCTGATAGAAGTATATCGAGAAACAGGGGCAAAGGTTTCCTCATAATCTATGCCTTCTTTCTGAGAGAAGCCATGAGCCACAAATCTAGCTTTGTATTTCTCAATACTTCCATCAGCAGCATGTTTAATTTTAAACAACCATTTGGAAGATATGACAGACTTACCTTTGGGTCTAGGCACAATATCCCAAACATCATTCTTGATGATAGACTGATATTCTTCGTCCATAGCATTCTTCCATGCTTGTTGTTTCATGGCCTCTTTAACGCTGGAAGGTTTAGTCTCAATGAGGTTGTATATCAATGTCACATAGTTGGTGAATTTCTAAGGTCTCCTACTTTTTCTGAATGTGCCACTTGGAGCTGCAAATTTTTCTACCTCTTGAATCTAGAGAGGTCTCTTCTTACTCATGGTAATGTCCCTAGGCCCATCGGTAGGATCCAAAGGTTCACTTGGATCATTATAATTTTTAGATTATGTAGACTCTCTCTGAATCTCAGTATCATGCTCAATATCCATGTCTTGAGGGTTATCATGAACTTCATTTTCAATCTCTATACTTGAGCCTTTAGATCTTTTAAATGCAATATTTTCTTCAAAAGTGATATCTCTACTAACCTCAACATACTTCTGACCTGGAATGTAAATTCTGAATGCTTTGGAGGTTTCGTTGTAGCCCACAAGATTACCTCTTTTGCTAGAAGGTTCCAACTTGGTTCTCTTCTCTTTGGGTACATGGACATATACTGGACTCCCAAAGATCCTCAAGTGACTGATATCAGGTTTGATCCCTAAAAATGCTTCTTTTGGAGTCATATCTTTCAATACACAGCGAGGGCATCTATTCTGAATGTAGATAGCGGTCCTAGATGCTTCGGCCCATAGGAAGGTCTGCAGATCTTGATTATGGGTCATAGCTTTGTTGCCTCAACTATGGATCTGTTCTTTCTTTCTACAACCCCATTTTGCTGAGGGTTGTAGGGAACACAAAACTCCCTCTTGATCCCTGCCTCAACTCAAAAATCATGAAAACTACCCAAGGTGTATTCACCTCCATTGTCAAACCTTAAAGCTTTAATTCTTTTCCCACATAGATTTTCAGCTAAAGCTTTAAATTCTTTGAATCTGCTTAGAACTTCTTCAGATTCTTTTGTTTTGAGAAAGTAAATCCAAGTTTTCCTAGAGTAGTCATCTATGAAGATTACATAATACAAGAATCCACTTGGAGAGGCAACAGACATAGGTCCACATAAATCAGAATGCACAAGAGCTAATTTCTCTTTAGACCTACTTTCACTTTGATGAAATGGACTCTTAGTGTTTTTACCCATAGCACAACCTTTGCATGTATCATCATGAATATGACTAAGTTTAGGTATACCTTTAACTATCTTTTCAAGTGTAGGGAGAGCTTAGAAATGAAGATGTCCAAGTCTTCTATGCCATAGCTCGCTTGACTCAGGTGCTTCATGAATGAGAGCTTGAACTGAACGTGCTAAGAGCTTATATAGGCTCTCATACTTATTCCCAATGACACGAGTAGATTTGATGCTGGACTTCTTAGGCCATGCAAGCACTCTTCCTTTAAAAAATGCAATTTGATAACCTTTATCTTCTAGTGCTGATATGGAGATGAGGTTTCGTTTGATTCCTGGCACAAACAAAATATCACTGAAGTGAAGAGAAATTCTAGAATCTAAATTAAGGGAAGTAGTACCAAAGCCTCTCACAAAATAACGAGCATCATCACCAATGGCCACATGAAGATTAGACTCTTTCTCCACTAAATCTGAGAGGTGCTCTCGATAGCCGGTGATGTGTCTAGATGCACCACTATCAATCAGCCAAGTGTCACTATCTGAGGGTACATTGCTTGATAGAGTAGAAATGAAAAGAAGTCTTTAGTATTAGACTAATTTGAGACTTCATTTAAGTTTACTCCTTGTTGCTTAGGCTAGGATAAACAGTCCCTTGCATAGTGATTGAATTTGTCACACTTGAAGCACATGATGTGAGACAGGTCCTTTTTCTTTTTCTTCGAATCATGAGGTGAATTAGACCTTTGATCTCTATTCCTCTTGGAATTGTTCTTCTTCCAATAGCCTCCTTTCTTCTTGAAAGACTGGGTAGCAAGGACATGATTGTCTTCATGAGTGTTTTTTATAACTCATCTAGCAACCAATCGAGACTCTTCTTGAATACAGTCGGCCCTTAATCTGTCAAACTTGGGAAGATCAACCCTTGAACTAATTCCTTGAATGTAGGATTCCCAAGATGCTGGAAGACCATTGAGGGCTAGCATGGTCAAATCATTTTCATCAACGATCTTTCCAATAGATGAGAGTTGATCTCTCAAATCAGAAATCCTCATGAAGTAAGCCATGACAAATTCACCTTTAGCCATCTTGATGTGATGAAGTTGCTGCTTCAAAGCTAGAACACGACTAGTGTTGTTGATTTCATACATCTCCTCTAAGGTTTTGAACATTTTGCTTGTTGTCTTCAGCTTGGAGATGATGAGAACAATGTGGTCCTTTACTGAATCAATTAAGATCTTCTGAGCTTGAAGATCTTTCTTCCTCCATTGGGTCTTTTCTCCTTCTTCCTCAGGCTTGGAAGATTCTTTGGTCACAAAGTCTGCAAGGTCATTTTCAATCAACACAAGCATGATGCAGACTCTCCATGATGTGAAATTGGAAGCCCCATCAAATCTATCTTCCACCTTGAGATTGAGAACCATCTTGAAGAAGTGATAGGAGCAGAGGTAGATAATTGGTTACTGCAAATCTGATTATACTAATTCAAACTTGGCTCTGATACCATGTTAATTTAAAAAATCAGAATGCAGTAAGAAAGAAATAGATATAATTTCACACATAACACAGAGTTACCCTGGGAAAACCTCCCTCTTGGAGGTGAAAAACCCAGCAACAAAATCTCATATTTATATTAAGCTCAGAAGTAAGTTATAGAGAGAGCATTGACATGGCTCATTCCTTGTCTGACAAAAATCAATGATTATCATCAAGACAAATGACATCGGTGAAGTCTTAAGGAGACTTAGCCGATACACTGATGACAACCTAACTTCGGTAGGACTTTTGTTATCAGAGCAACTTTACAAGGCCTAATCGATGTCCTTTGTTATCTTGATGGCATAATGGGATCGGTGAGACTTATGTTATCGGTGCTGCTTTAGGATCTTTGACCAATGTGCTATTACTATGCTGATGACCCTTGCAGCTTCGATGAGACCTTCGATATCGGTATAACTGTGAGATGTTCACCCGAAGTCTTCTGTTGTTTCGATGGAGCTTAAGGTGTCGATGAGACTTAGGCTATCGGCTGAACGGAGTAAGGTTCGTCCGATACACCGATATGACATCTAAGGTATCACCAAGACCTTTTCCTTCAGTGTAGAGTTGCAGACTTTAGCTGATGCCTTCTTGTTATACCGACGCTTCTTGAGATAGGTCAATTCCACTTTGACGAAAAATAGATTTACTGATGGATACTAGAGAATAACATTGGCAGATTATAGAACAATAATTCGCACCTAGCAGAGATGATAATGTGTTCGTCTAGCAAGGCTCATTACATTTATAGGAGACCATATACCTAATGATCCTGGTCGGCCTTGGCACTAAAATCAAATGCACATTACAAGTAATAGGTCCTGACCTATTTCAAAATCAATTCACCTAGATGGGGCCTGCCTTGATCAAATATCTGAGACTCTTAAAATGCTAAGGCCAATAGGCCATTCAACATTTTATAATTAGGTCGGCCTCCGACAGCGATCCGACCTAGCTACCAGAAAATCAACAACATATTATTTTCCCATTGGTTTTTCAAAATCTAACTTGTCTCTTCCAAATATGTGTTCTCTTTTAGGCCCAGGTATCCATTCCATGAATCTTCCTAAAACCAACCCTTTCTACCATTCCTTATTTCCCATGTAGTGTGTTTAGTTACAATGTTTTGAAAGAAAGGAGAAAGTTCCAAATCTAGGACCCTCTAGGAGGGTTGGTAGTTGTTAGAATCCTCATAGGCTCTTCCATGTCTAGGTACTTATGTTGGAGAATTTTTACCCACTTGAGGTGTGGTTTAGTGTAAATGCCCTTGAGTATTTTGGCTCTAAGTGTTTTGTTTTGGATGGACCATTTCCTCAGACCAACCCCACCTACATGTTTTGGTTTACATATATAGTCCCAAATGATTAATGAAAACATTTTACCATCTAAATAACCCTTCCAAAAAAAATCCTCATTTTTTGATTGAGAGGTTCAACTAATTTAGATGTCATTTTCAAACATGACATTATAAAGATTGGGATAACAGAGATGACTAGCTTCAACATTCGAATCCTACGTATGAATGACAATCATTTTCCTTTCCATGAAGCCATTTTGGTGTTGCAATTTGTTAAGAAGGCATCCCAGAGGGAGGACTTGATAGAACCACTAAAAAGAGGTACCCCAAGATATTTTCTCAAAAGTTGGCTGTTCTTGAAACCCAAAATTGTGGTGACCTCTTACTTCTTCTTCACTGTCATGTTGAAGATTTTATTTTTTATTTTTACTAATTTATATTTTTCTCATAAGCTTGATAGTATTTCCCAAAGCGACATTCACAGAATTTGCCTCCCTCTTGCTAGAAATCACAAAAAGCAATGTGTCTAATAAATTGCTAGTGAGTTGTGGTAAGTACATTATGAGCCACCTTAACTCCCTTCCATCTTCCATTGTGATTCTCTACTCAAATATCTCATACTAGTGCTTCATCCATTATTATAAAGAGAAAGGGAGAGATTGGGTCTCCATTCCCTAGTCCTTTGGATGATTCAAAGAAATTACACATGTTCCCATTGACTAAAATTGAGCATTTAGGGGTGGACAAACAACTAAAATTCTAGTCTAGCCATCTCTTGGAAAATTCAAATTTCTCCATTACTTTTAAGAGGAATCACTAGTCCACCTAATCATAGGGCTTTCTAATATCCAATTGACCAACACCCTTTCTACCTTTCTCATTTTTACCATGTGGATTACCTCATGTGTAATTATTATGCCATTTGTTATTGATTGGCCAAGGATAAAGTCACTTTGTTCCTTAGATATTATTTCAAGTAGTATGATTTTTAACCTGTTGGCCATGGCCTTTGAAATAATTTGATATTTTGTGTTGCATAATGAGATAGGATAAAAATCCTCAAAGGTCTCAATCATGCTTTTTTGGGGGATGAGAGTAATAAAAGTGTTATTCAAATCCTTTAGCATAGAAGATTTTTTCCTCTTCTATAAAGGGGCCTATGCACATTTTATTCTATTCATGAATGACAATAAGTATAGGATATTACTTAGAATCTCTACTTGCGAATTTAGATTTGTCCCTTCCCCTTTGTTGAGTAGTCCTTGTAATAGGTTAATTTCTTGAGCATTGATTTCATTGCCATATTCTAGGGTTTTTCCATTGTGGGTTTTGATGTTTGAAATTTTACTCATGTTCTTCTTGATCTTCCTAGAATTATGGAATAACTTTGTGTTTCTATCACCATCTTCTAGCCAACATTCTCTAGACTTCTATCCCCAAGACACTTCCTCTCTTACTAAATTTTTTGTGTGTTGACTTTAGAGTAATCTCTCATTTTGATAGGTTTCTTAATCCATTCCTCTACTTATGGTCATTTCATTGAGATTGGCTAGCTTAGCTTCCACTCTCTTTTTCCACAAAGATGTTTTTGAAGTGAGAAAGATTCCATTGTTTAAGTTGGGCTTTGATGTGAGTCAATTTATTATGAAGAAAAAATAAATTTGAACCTTTCAACTTAGGGGCCATTTTTCATCATGTTTCCACATTTGAGATGAAATCTAGGTCCCTTAGCCACATGTTTTTAAACTTGAAATGGCTCGCAGATAGTCTAGAGTCTGTTGTCAGTAGCAATTAAATTTGAAAATGATCTAACATTGAAACAAGGAGGATGAAGCACTCATATAGGAAGGGGAGTTTTGACCAATATCCAAATAACAAAAATGACCCAACAATTATGGTATGTTATTGAAATCCTATTTTCTATTTGTCCAAGTGAATAGACCATTTTGTAGAGTTATATATTGGAGGTGGCAATAGTCAACAAAGTTCTAAATGTCAATCTATGATTGAGTGATCCTACTTGGGCCTCATTTTTTCAAAATTGTGAGGGTGGCAATGAAATCCCCCAATAATAATCATCTCCTTATCCATAACTTGAAGGAAAGTTGAGATTTGATCTCACACTATCCTTTTTTTATCATGTTCCCTTGGTCCATAAACATTAATAAGAAATAAGCATACATTAGAATTAAAGTGTTTAACTTTATTGACCTACCAAAACTAGCTACAGTGTACGCTCTCAACCAAAGTTGTGAAAGGATTTCATAGTATGCCTAGACCTTTAGAAGCTCCAATTGCATCCATATAAATACCCCTCCATGATTTCCATTTTTACACGATGAAAGTAGTTTCTTCGAATCCCATCTTAGTTTCTTAAATTAGGAATATGTTAACTTTTTTCATATCCATTTGACACTTGAACAAGTGCCTCTTGTTAGGGGCATTTAAGACCCTAATATTCCATGATATGATCTTCATTACTCATTAGGAAGGGTGATTCCCTTCCCAAATATTAGAACCATGCTTTTAATCTTCAATTTACCATCTACCATCCCTTCTATCTCCAATATCTCTTTGTTAGACTTCCTTCCTAGATTCATAGTTTCCTTCCCCATATCTAGGCTTCTTAATTTTTTATTTAGTTTGGCTCACCAACCATTCCTCGAATACTTCAAAATCATCTTTAGAGAACTCTTCTCTAGCTTCTTCTTCTAAATATTGCAATGTGGAAGATGTATCTTTTGTGGTTCTGGTTTCATTATTTGTATGTTGGGGATGGTCTCATTTTACTCCAAAATGCCAAAGAGCTCTAGTGTCAAGTCAAAGGTGTACTTGTCCTTAAGGGGCCTTGAGACTTCCCTCAAATTCTATAAGTTAGATCCAAACTTTTATTAGGTTATGGCCTATGGTTAGGGGGATCGATTTATTCTGACTACTTTTGAACTTGTTGAATTAGACTTTTGAGCACTCTCCTTTGCTTTTGGGATATTCGAGGAGTAGATCTTGGCTTCAACTTCCAATAAGGTTGTAAGACACTTTGAAACTGGTTCTAATTTGATTTGCAATCTTTCCTAATATGACCACATTTATGGCATTTTTTGCATTGCATTGGAGACCTCTCAATTTCTATTTGTTGTAACCATGATCCAACATCCATCTATATTTTAATCATGGAGAGAAAGGGATTCACTAGATCAATAGTGGCACAAACTATATCATATATCCTTGCATCATCTTCTTCAATATTTTCATCCACACATATGATAGATATGAATGAATTACCAATTTTTGAGAGAATAGCCTTAACCCATTATTCAAAAGGTAAGTTATACAAACTAAGAGACATTGAAGTACTCATAAGGGCATGTGTTATGAGATTGAAGTTTGGCTCCTAATCACACAAGTAGAACCCCACTTCATCTGTCATCCATGGTCCTCTCCCTAAAATCTCTTTTGTCTTTTCTATTAATTGAGTTGAACTAGAAAGAATCCTTTTGGTATCAATTTGATTTTGACCTCTTTTCCCCACTACTCTCTACACTAGTTTTGAATATATTTTTTTGAAGACCAATAGTTGGCCCATTTTTCAAAGAAAGCATGTTGTCAAAGGTCAGAATTTTCTTTGTTAAGATCTGCTATCTCTAGGGATATCGCTTTTCTCTATTCAAAATTCTTATTTTCCTTCAAGAAGACTAGAATTATATTTGCACTAGTTTCCACTAAAAGGTCTTTGGGCTTCCAAACCATTTTACCCCCTTTTCTCACCATAGACCTAGGGTTCCTTCCTCTTGGATCATCTCTTTGCTCCTTGGACCCTTTGTGCTCAAAATTATTTCTCCTTCCTTTGTGGATAAGATCTTAACAACTCATGCTCCTTGTGTATCTTTGGTCTTCTTTACTCTACTAGTCTATGATGTAGGTTCTTCTTCCCTTTATCTAAGATGTGGTGATACCCACTATATCCCACTTGAAATCCTTCCTTCTCATATCTTTGCACTTCTTCCTGCTTTCCTACAATGATTTGTCTCCCTTTTTCTAGCTTTCTTTGCTCCTCTGTCATTTTTCACTCTTTCAATTTTTTTAAAAACTTAATCCCAAAATATACACTTGTATTCCTTACACTAACCCTTATTAACAACCTATAATTAAAACTAAAAGATTAAACTCAATAATATTTTTATAAAACAAACGTTCTACTAAATTCAGGTTCTTTTAACTTTCTTTAAATTTTTACAATTTTTAAAGTAATATTAAAAATAACAATAGATATATATTTTAATAAAAACTCAAATGGACTAATGGAACAAGGAAATGGTCGTTTAAAACCAAAATTCCAAATTAAAAAAACAAATAACTTAACCCTACTTTGAAATGAGACAAATCTCACTCGTATTCTTTCATTAGGTAACAGGTTGACTTAAAGGTTCTTTCATTATGTGACAATGAATTCATCTTCTTTCATCAAAGTGTCCTCATCAGTGGGAACAACTTTAAGAGAGAGATCATAAGGTACTACTAAGTTACCATCAAATGTTTTAGCAATAGGAATCGTAGTGGAATGTTCAATAGAGATAAAGTCATCTAAGGGTTCATCTAACATATTGAAGTCGTCACTACTAAATGTATTATTGGGTATGAATTTAGTGAGATTAACTAATATCAAAGGATATGTTCCTATGAGGCTTGTGAAGCTATCAAAATCAGATATATAGCAAAGGATTTCATATGTGGAACACATAGAAATATCAACATAATATATGCATGCTATTTGATTCAAGACTTGAGGATATTCATGAGTAAATGTAGAAAAATTATCAATGTCTATGATGTATGCAAACAAAGCTTCCAAAGATGAATAACAAGAAGTATCCATGATGCTAATTTGAAATAAATCTAATACACACGAATTTCACAATGATCAACAAGGCAAAATAAGTGAGACTATTTCGCACCAAAGCACCTATTTAAGGGAAACGGGTACTTAAAGACACACAGAGTCCACAACAAACATAGTGGGTAGGAGGAAAGAGTATAACACAACAAATCCCAATTGATGATTTTAGAGGTTTTGATCAAAAGATGTGAATGAATTGTGTAGACAACTAGTGTTGAAATACACATTGTGTAATTAAAAAGATGCCAATTTTCACACAATTTAATGAAATAACGCCAAATTTTCAAATGATAACTGAATGAATTCTTTAATATGGATGCAAGATCTGAAATAAAAGAGATTTAGGGTGAATGTAATGAAACAACACCAATATATGTTTGCTTATGTGGTGCAGGAGCTCCCAATTCTAGTCATTTTTGCTACGTCATGTTTTGTTGTCATGTCCTATTGTTCTCTCTAAGGCTTTGAAAGCCATTTTCATGAGTTTTGTAATAAGGACTTGGTCCATTTGGTCGACTTGTCCAATCTAGACCTTGCTATGGTCAATTTGCATGTAATTACACTAAGAAACATGTGTTTCTTGTGGAGGAAGTCATACCCAATGGTTAACTGCCTTGGAGAGCAGTTGTATAGTGGGTAGAGGAGAAAAATAGTCTTCAAGCCTTCTATAGGCAGAGCAATGTAATCACATGCCAAGGATAATGAAATTCTAAAGTTTTTGGAGTGCAAAATTGTTTTTTTCTACGTTTTCCTAGAAATAGTCATTTGGTATGGCACTATACGGACTGTCAGGGATCTAAAAGTTGGGAAATGTGTTAGAGCTCTGAAGTACCTTTCATTTGAATGTAGTTAGGCCTTTTGAAACTCCTTGTGCTATTAGAACCCATTCGTTTTGTGTAAATAGGTCTGAAAACCCTCTAAACTAGGGTTTTGTGGTAAAATGGATGATTTCTCCTCTGTCCTTTGAAAGGCATCAACTATTTTCAGTAGGATGGAGGGAGATTGTTACATCCCTATTTCTGACTTGCTATACTTTTACCTTTTTACTTGGGCATAAGTAAATTTATTGAGAAGATATGACATGGAATTATATTGAATATCATTTAGGAAATCATGGAAATGATTATGTTATTGCCGATTTTATATTTATATGATGAGATTTGATTTATTTTGAATAATGATGCACTGATCTCTTATTGTTTGATGACAAGTGAAACAGGATTACAAGTTATCGACTCTCAAAGAAGAGAGAGAGAGTATCTTTCGAGAAGAGAGAGATAGACCTTGGATTACGAGTGGTCTATTTGCCAAGATGAGTATGATGTGTAACAAAAGTGTGAACCAACGTGTTGTGATAGGTAAGCCTTAACTCGTCAGTTTACTTGAACCCAATCATTAGGTATTCGATACCTTTCGAATATTCAAAAAGTCGTAGTAAGTCGTTATAGTCGTTAGAAGCGTTAACGACGTCATTTGAACATGAACTATGGCTATTTACATTTTATGTAGACTTTACGATGTAATTGTTGTAAAATGGTCTCTTATTTTATTAGAGTCTCTTGATGTGATATAAACGATTCTTTACGTCAAGATAATTTCGTCAAGAAAAGAATACGTGAGTTTTGTCCACAATAAGCGACATACGATGATTTTGTCAAGTCAAGTCGTCATCGCATTACTCGTAAGTTTTTTTGACTATTGATTAGTATTAACATATTGTGATCAAAGATCAAAATATGGTCAAGGACCATTATTATAATAATATTGTTTAATATTATGTTAGTAGGGGTTAATTGAGGTTTAAGTTCGTAACCACTTTTCCTTATAGGAAGTTATCATCTTGTAAATATCTTCCTTCGTATCGTTATGCTCCAAAGGAACCACGTTAGGAGCTGGTGGCAATTATTATGCCACAATATCATTGGCTTGTAACTAAGAGTGGTTGTCAGCATGCTATTATGAGTGCATAACGATTAACTGCAGTGGTGGTTTTAATAACTCATGTGATAGCTAAATAAGTTCATAGTTCTATTTTGATGACGTCAGCCTCTTGTAGGAAATCAGTAGTGTTTTATGCCATGCTTCTCCCTTCTCCCTTGCATGTGTCGTCCTCATTTGCAACTTTTACATCGGAAGTGGATTTTGTGGTAACCGCCAAGACGTGCAACTGTACGTATTAATTGGATTGCTAGTCGGTAGACATGGTTATGATGAAAAAGATTCATTATAAGTCGTGGATGGTTGAGACTCTGACTTCTTTTCTAACAGAGCAAGTGTTGTAAGGAAGTGGAAATGACTTGTTAAGGGTTGGCAGAGTGGGGATAGCGAGGATAGTGCGAAGTCGTTGGAAATGTTTTCCATCACGTGGGGTGATTCCTATTGGGGTGTGGTTTGAACCTCTGATGGGTGCTTGAGTTGTGGGAAGAGAGATCTACGCAGGGAGAGAGGCGGGAGTCTGGTAGTTGGAAACGGCGAGTTAAATGTGGGAGACTCCATCATCCTATGTGGGGGGTGGAGGAGAGATCTTTTCGCTGTGCTCAGCCTGGGAAGGGTATTCGTTTGATAAGAAACTGAAAACAATGAAGAGGAGGGAGATCTCAGTTGATAACAAAGAGTTAATTGGGGGGGAAGTTTAGATAGGATAGTGATTTGTTTGGTTTTTGGACACAAGGAGCCGGCGTGGATAGTTTTCCTTGGGTGGAAAAGCTGAGTGATTAGGGTGATATCATTGTATGATACTTCTGAGAGTCATGCAAGTTTTGTTATTACTGTTTTTATCTCTGTATAACTGTGCCGTCCTCTCCTAAGTATGAGCGTGGTTATCTATGTTTTTGTTGTCTCAAATGTAAGGTAGGAGGACTTCGCTACCTTGTATTCTCGTAGGGAGCATTAGGTATCACTGAGGCCGTCATATGTAAAGAGAACTCTGAATATAATATCTTATATTAATTTAAACTTCCTGATTGGGTTGAACTCTGCTTTTGTGGCCGACAGATTAGATAAGAACCTTCATGTTTTGTAAGGTTGATGAATGTTTTAGTCACCCTATCAATATTTGTGAGGATATCACAAGTGGTGGACAACAGAATGGGGGTTTCCGTTCTTTTGAATGCTTTTGCATCAAAAGAAATTACAACCTTACAAGAAGCTACACGGGTTGTTAGTCTTGAACAAGAGTTTTGTTTTGGTCGAAGGGAGATTACATGGTAACGAAGGTAGAAGAGGGAGTTCGGCTATTACCGAAGAGCTTGGATATTATTTAAAAGTTCACAGACCAAGAATGTAGGGTCTTTTGGAGTAGAAAGTTTGATTAAGGAAGTGAACTCAATAGTTCAGGATCATCGAGTATACAGAGCTATGTTGTCCGGCTGAGACTCCAAGTCATGTTGGCGTCGTCGTAGGTGTCGGCAAGATGTACCACATCTTTGAAAAGAAGCACCCAATGATACTTGGATATCAGTCTGAGGAGGAAAGATAGGAGGCAGTGAACGCCAGGAAGCAATTGTGCAAGATAGCAAATCGTTGTATGACATAAGAGGTTGGATATCTCATTTTAGTTATTACTTTGTTCTCCGACCATGAGTAAATGTTGGTTTTAGGTGGCACAAACACTCTTATGAGGATTAAAGTGTTTCTTTTTACTCGTGCAAACATTGAACTTACTAACATAGCAATTAAACAACCGAAGATCATGGAGAGTAGATAGACTATCTTAATTAATTTTGTTTCATTGTTAAGATGTGTACAATAGTAGAGCTCAGATTAAGATAGGAAGAATTCTCTTATTTGGTAGCTTAAACCATGTTGAGAAAATTGTAAGATGAATCAGATTTTTATCTGGAAGGTTGTAAAAGATTTCATTTTATGACTTTATATTTTATTCTTGAACCTATAGAAAGTTGGGTTTCTTAGCTTGACGTAAAATATGGTTATTAATGTCATTAAAGAGAATACCTTGCTCTAGGGATGTTTAAAGCGAGTGGCTTTCCATACATCAACTTAGATGAAAACACTCGTTTATTTGACTCTATTTAGTTCAATATGAATAAGGAGAAGAACTCTAAATATGCTAACCAGTTTCAGTCCAACTAAACTTGGAAGAAGCTCAGACTTGGAGTTGAACCATTTGGCATTATTGTTAGGATTGTTTGGAAATGATCTTTAGGTCAAAAGAAGACTAAAGGAAATTTATTTACTTAAACTCTATTCTTGATCTTCCCTTATCATGAAAAAGGAAATACAAAACCCTAGAGTGACCCAGTAGGGTAAGGTTATAAATTATACCTTTTGGGTGCTACAACTTATTTTAAGTGGATTATGTATGGGCCGACAAAGAAGGTCGAGAAACCTAAATATTATACTTTTATTGAAAAGAGATTTGTTACTAGTTGATAATGTTTTAAGCTTAGGTAGGGAAAACTAAATGTTTGGTTTCAAGTCGACTTGTGGGATGAGTCTAAGGCTTCAGATTTTGCAAGTATGCAAGAGATACCATTAAATGGTTAAGTCAAACGTTAAATCATTATACCTTTTTATCACAACTTCTCTTAAGCTATTGCTTGTCGGCAAGGGGGTGAATCTCTAATGTTGCATAGATGCGAAGAGAGATACCTAAGGATGGATAGTCTTTCCATAACATTTCAAGAGCAACGACAGTGTCTTGTGAATTTACCTAAGTCAGAAAGACTAGGTTGAAGTTAGTCAAAACTCTTTAGTTAAACCGTGACTTAACCTAGATATGGTAATCATTATATTAAGACATTGAGACCATTATTTTGATCGTGATTGAAGGGTCAAGTGCCCTTACTATGCATAATTATTCTTACTTGCAAGAAGTGATTTAGATTCCTAGACTATATTGCTTAACCTGGGTAAGGTTATCATCTTAGTCGTAATTAATCTATCTATATTTTTATTGAGACAATAAGTCGTGGATCTCAGGAATTACGATGAAGCAATGAGAGTCCTCATAAAAAAAGAAAGTTGAACGGGTCTATGGATTATAGACAGTGTAAGAAAACATGTATGGGTCGAGAAGACTCAATTGTTCAAATGTCATACTTCTTAAGTTAAACATAGATGACCAAGTCGAACTGTAGGAATATGATAGTATCCAAGTCGAGTTGGAGTGGGTGAACAGTACGACATCGTTCAATGTGAACGTCAATTTATATTAAAAACTATGGCCATAGTAATGCATATGTCTCTGCATGCATTGTCAGTTCACTGTATCTGGATTGCACATCCTATCGGGAATCATACTTAGCTAGAGGGTATCTAGGGTTGTATGATAGATAGAGTTGTGTAGGATACAACACTATGTACTCGGAAAGGCAAATTACCACTGGTCTCCTTGGTCTATACTTCTCGTGAAGGGAAGGGCCACTTCCAGTTAGGAAGGAGTGCGGGAGACCGACGGTCTGTGGTTGGAGGTAAATCACTGGAAAGATACTCTCTCTCTCTAGCAGAAGACATGCCGAGGCTTGCGATAAAGATGTCAAATTTCTGGATGCAGTATATCTTTGAGACTTGTGTTGATTGAGATTAAGAAAAACACTATTTGATTCAGGTATTTATAATAGATTTATTTTTGTAAACATTGTACTCGAGAAAGACAATATGGTTTATTGAATTTGTAACGTGACATCTTGTAATTGTAGTTACTCAACTATATATTGAATAAAAGAAAAAAAAAATTTCTCTGTCTCATTTTTTACCTTGTAAATTTACTTTATGGTGAATTTTTGGTTTTTATTATGTTTTTAGAACGTGGATGTTACATATGGTGTCAGAGCTATCGGGTTCGACACTAGGGCTTATGGGTCCACTATGCCAACCTATAGTCAACATTATGCGGTTAGCTAATGTTCAAAATTTTCTTGTGCTAGAATGACGTGGAGAAGAACAAAGAAAACAACTAGGAAGTCTGATCCCCAGCATTTGCCTAGATTAGTGGTTAAGAAGAAACCTATCAAGGAGGTTGAATTTAAAGAGAATACTACTTACTCTGAGGGTGCATGGCTGGAGGATTCAGAGACTTTTGCTGATGCGCTTAAGCGTATTCGGCTAGAAAGATTACAACGTTCTGAACTGGCCAAGAATTCTACTATTTCTATTGGTGTAGTAAAACCTAGTAAACTATAGCTAGTTACGACATGTCACTTGAACGTTGATGTAATGTTTCTGTTTTAGGAAAAAGGTGTTGGAGTACTTGTGTGTACATCCACCCTCTATGTTTGTTAAACTGGATTATTGTAAAATGACAATGACATATAGTTTTGTCATATCAACTATATTAATAAGGATGTGATTACTCTTAAATACTTTATAGTAAAGATGACAATGTTTTATAGCAATCTTTGGATTGTTATTAGATAAATACGTTTGACCTTTTGAATCGCTTTAGATTTAGAAGACTATTAGATAACTTAATTATCTAGTATGAGGAAAATGAGAGCATGTATTATACTAGAAGCAAACAAGGGTGAAAGTCTAAAAGAGAATAAACCACTAGTTTATCTCTTGATCAAAATGGAGCAATCCTAACCATGTTTTAAAACTAAAGAGATACCTAGTATGTTTTGGAAAAGAAAGGCATACCGCCAAAGTTGATGGAACAGTGATTGAATCAACGGAAAACCTTGATTCTCTCAGAATTCAGGGATGAGATACCTAGAAAAGCACCTTATCTTATGACAACTATAAGATTAAGGGAATCAAAAGCCCCTTTATTAGAATTATTGGCAAAAAGGTTTGATTAGATCTAGTATGTTACCATGGGGCGCACTAGATATTGTTTTTGTCAAGAAGGACGTAACTCTACAATTGTGTATATAGTGTCGTATGATCATTAAAACCACAATAAGGAGTAAATATCTTTCACACGTATCGATGACCTCTTTGATTAGATGGGTTGAGTTGTTATGTTATCAAAGATTGATTTAAGATTGATATATCATCAATCTAGATTGAAGGATGAGGATACTTTTGAAACGACTTTTGGACAAGAATGGGCACTGTGAGTTTGCAGTGTTGCCCTTTGGACGTACAAATGCCTCGTTGCATTCATGAAACACATGAACAATGTGTTTAGAGGTTGTTTAGAATTGTTTGATCCAGTCTTTAGGAAGATATACTTATTTATTTATTTTAAGCATGAAGGAGAACATTAATCCTTATGTGCAAGTGATTCTATAATGATTAAGAGAAATTACAACAGCATCAATGCTATGAATTCCTGTTCCGAAGGATAGTTTGAGGGAAAATTGATGCCTCAGGAGATGGTTTAAGGGGTGTACCTTTACATGATGAGTAATTAAGCAAGCTCTTGTGGTAAAATTTTAAAAAGATTCAAGGTATGATAGGTTTCATTTTGAGACTCAAAGACTATTGAGTTTCAGAGAAAGAATGAGTGTTTCTAATTTTTCTGAAATAAGAAAATTGGTGTGGAAAGAAGTTCATATTCCACCATACTCGGGACATCTAGGGTTAACCAAGTACTAACAAATATAAAACCTCTTTAATTCTTGAAAGGAATAAAGAATGTTGTGAGATTTGTAACATATTGTCTGGAGTGCCAGAGGGAAAAGTAGAACATCAACACTTGTAGGATTGATGTACCCGCATGACATGCCAGAATGGAAATGGCAAGTTGGTTGCATGGATATTGTGTGAAGTCCTTCTATGTCTGGGAAAAGACACGATGCCATTTTGAGATGATAAACTCTCGAAGGTAGCACATTATATACCAGGGGATTGGACTGATGGAGCATCAGTGTTAGCACACAATTTGTGCAAGATGAGTTTAGATAGCATGGTTTTCTGAGAAGGTTATCTTAGATAGAAATATGCGTGTAATGTCAAGCTTTTGGCAAACTTGTCCTCCATGTTAAGGACTAAAATTTAAAAAAGAGTATAATTTGTTATCCTACGAACAGATGGTTAAACTAAGGAAGTTAACCAAGTTTTAGAAGTTTTGCCCCAAACATGTTGCATGTATTAGCAATACGAGTAGGGAGACTACTTATCACGTGAAATCTTTGACAATACCTAACTTTTGCTATTAAAATGGCTTGAATTGAAACATTGGACAGAAAGATGCCGAACTCCTATAAGCTGGGTAAGCTAGAAGGTAGGATTAGCATTAGTCTGGAAATATTATTAGAAATGAATGAAAAGATTTAACTGATCAAGAAAGATCAGAGGAAATGGATAATGAATAGAAAAATTACGTTAATGATTAAGCGTACACCAAGACAATTCTCGGTTAGAGAAGGAAAATTCTTTTAAGGATTAAACCCCTAAAAATGTTTCCTAAAGAATGGAATGTATTCTAAACCAGTTCCTAAGCATAAAGGACCCTTCTAAACTTTAAGGTTAGAAATTTTACTGATATCTAGAATCAATCTATTATCAATTATTGCCAGGAGGCAACATGCTTTTTGGTGATTTATTTATGAGAAATATGTTCATGTAATATATAAATGTTATAATCGATGAATGATTTAAAATACAAGAACCTAGGAAAGGTTATGATCAAGCTTCTTAAATACTTGAAGATCGCAAGCGATGCTTGTGTAACATAGAGGCTATGAAGTGTGAGGTCTAGTGGGACCAATAGGCATAGAATAGTTTTGCATGGGGAGAAATTACCATGAATTCTAGCAGAAATTTCCTCATTTACTTTATGCTGATAGCAATTAAACAATGAATACGCTTTTAAGTTGCGTTTTGATGCTTTATATCATCAAGAACAATGAATCTTTAGGGGAAGGATATGTTACATCCCTATTTCTGACTTGCTATACTTTTACCTTTTTACTTGGGCATAAGTAAATTTATTGAGAAGATATGACATGGAATTATATTGAATATCATTTAGGAAATCATGGAAATGATTATGTTATTGCTGATTTTATATTTATATGATGAGATTTGATTTATTTTGAATAATGATGCACTGATCTCTTATTGTTTGATGACAAGTGAAACAGGATTACAAGTTATCGACTCTCAGAGAAGAGAGAGAGAGTATCTTTCGAGAAGAGAGAGATAGACCTTGGATTACGAGTGGTCTATTTGCCAAGATGAGTATGATGTGTAACAAAAGTGTGAACCAACGTGTTGTGAGAGGTAAGCCTTAACTCGTCAGTTTACTTGAACCTAATCATTAGGTATTCAATACCTTTCAAATATTCGAAAAGTGGTAGTAAGTCATCATAGTCGTTAGAAGCGTTAACGACGTCATTTAAACATGAACTATGGCTATTTACGTTTTATGTAGACTTTACGATGTAATTGTTGTAAAATGGTCTCTTATTTTATTAGAGTCTCTTGATGTGATATAAACGATTCTTTACGTCAAGACAATTTCGTCAAGAAAAGAATACGTGAGTTTTGTCCACAATAAGCGACTTATGATGATTTTGTCAAGTCAAGTCGTCATCGCATTACTCGTAAGTTTTTTTGACTATTGATTAGTATTCACATATTGTGATCAAAGATCAAAATATGGTCAAGGACCATTATTATAATAATATTGTTTAATATTATGTTAGTAGGGGTTAATTGAGGTTTAAGTTCGTAACCACTTTTCCTTATAGGAAGTTATCATCTTGTAAATATCTTCCTTCGTATCGTTATGCTCCAAAGGAACCACGTTAGGAGCTAGTGGCAATTATTATGCCACAATATCATTGGCTTGTAACTAAGAGTGGTCGTCAGCATGCTAATATGAGTGCATAACGATTAACTATAGTGGTGGTTTTAATAACTCATGTGATAGCTAAATAAGTTCATAGTTCTATTTTGATGACGTCAGCCTCTTGTAGGAAATCAGTAGTGTTTTATGCCATGCTTCTCCCTTCTCCCTTGAATGTGTCGTCCTCATTTGCAACTTTTACATCGGAAGTGGATTTTGTGGTAACCGCCAAGACGTGCAACTGTACGTATTAATTGGATTGCTAGTCGGTAGACATGGTTATGATGAAAAAGATTCATTATAAGTCATGGACGGTTGAGACTCTGACTTCTTTTCTAACAGAGCAAGTGTTGTAAGGAAGTGGCAATGACTTGTTAAGGGTTGGTAGAGTGGGGATAGCGAGGATAGTGTGAAGTCGTTGGAAATGTTTTCCATCACGTGGGGTGATTCCTATTGGGGTGTGGTTTGAACCTCTGATGGGTGCTTGAGTTGTGGGAAGAGAGATCTATGCAGGGAGAGAGGCGGGAGTCTGGTAGTTGGAAACAGCGAGTTAAATGTGGGAGACTCCATCATCCTGTGCGGGGGGTGGAGGAGAGATCTTTTCGCTGTGCTCAGCCTGGGAAGGGTATTCGTTTGATAAGAAACCGAAAACAATGAAGAGGAGGGAGATCTCAGTTGATAACAAAGAGTTAATCGGGGGGGAAGTTTAGATAGGATAGTGATTTGTTTGGTTTTTGGACACAAGGAGCGAGCGTGGATAGTTTTCCTTGGGTGGAAAAGCTGAGTGATTAGGGTGATATCATTGTATGATACTTCTGAGAGTCATGCGAGTTTTGTTATTACTGTTTTTGTCTCTGTATAACTGTGCCGTCCTTTCCTAAGTATGAGCATGGTTATCTATGTTTTTGTTGTCTCAAATGTAAGGTAGGAGGACTTTGCTACCTTGTATTCCCGTAGGGAGCATTAGGTATCACTGAGGCCGTCATATGTAAAGAGAACTCTGAATATAATATCTTATATTCATTTAAACTTCCTGATTGGGTTGAACTCTGCTTTTGTGGCCGACAGATTAGATAAGAACCTTCAAGTTTTGTAAGGTTGATAAATGTTTTAGTCACCCTATCTATATTTGTGAGGATATCACAAGTGGTGGACAACAGGATGGGGGTTTCCGTTCTTTTGAATGCTTTTGCATCAAAAGAAATTACAAGCTTACGAGAAGCTACACGGGTTATTAGTCTTGAACAAGAGTTTTGTTTTGGTCGAAGGGAGATTACATGGTAACGAAGGTAGAAGAGGGAGTTCGGCTATTACCGAAGAGCTTAGCTATTATTTAAAAGTTCACAGACCAAGAATGTAGGGTCTTTTGGAGTAGAAAGTTTGATTAAGGAAGTGAACTCAATAGTTCAGGATCATCGAGTATACAGAGCTATGTTGTCCGGCTGAGACTCCAAGTCATGTTGGCGTCGTCGTAGGTGTCGGCAAGATGTACCACATCTTTGAAAAGAAGCACCCAATGATACTTGGATATCAGTCTGAGGAGGAAAGATAGGAGGCAGTGAACGCCAGGAAGCAATTGTGCAAGATAGCAAATCGTTGTATGACATAAGAGGTTGGATATCTCATTTTAGTTGTTACTTTGTTCTCCGACCGTGAGTAAATGTTGGTTTTAGGTGGCACAAACACTCTTATGAGGATTAAAGTGTTTCTTTTTACTCGTGCAAACATTGAACTTACTAACATAGCAATTAAACAACCGAAGATCATGGAGAGTAGATAGACTATCTTAATTAATTTTGTTTCATTGTTAAGATGTGTACAATAGTAGAGCTCAGATTAAGATAGGAAGAATTCTCTTATTTGGTAGCTTAAACCACGTTGAGAAAATTGTAAGATGAATCAGATTTTTATCTGGAAGGTTGTAAAAGATTTCATTTTATGACTTTATATTTTATTCTTGAACCTATAGAAAGTTGGGTTTCTTAGCTTGACGTAAAATATGGTTATTAATGTCATTAAAGAGAATACCTTGCTCTAGGGATGTTTAAAGCGAGTGGCTTTCCATACATCAACTTAGATGAAAACACTCGTTTATTTGACTCTATTTAGTTCAATATGAATAAGGAGAAGAACTCTAAATATGCTAACCAGTTTCAGTCCAACTAAACTTGGGAGAAGCTCAGACTTGGAGTTGAACCATTTGGCATTATTGTTAGGATTGTTTGGAAATGATCTTTAGGTCAAAAGAAGACTAAAAGAAATTTATTTACTTAAACTCTATTCTTGATCTTCCCTTATCATGAAAAAGGAAATACAAAACCCTAGAGTGACCCAGTAGGGTAAGGTTATAAATTATACCTTTTGGGTGCTACAACTTATTTTAAGTGGATTATGTATGGGCCGACAAAGAAGGTCGAGAACCCTAAATATTATACTTTTATTGAAAAGAGATTTGTTACTAGTTGATAATGTTTTAAGCTTAGGTAGGGAAAACTAAACGTTTGGTTTCAAGTCGACTTGTGGGATGAGTCTAAGGCTTCAGATTTTGCAAGTATGCAAGAGATACCATTAAATGGTTAAGTCAAACGTTAAATCATTATACCTTTTTATCACAACTTCTCTTAAGCTATTGCTTGTCGGCAAGGGGGTGAATCTCTAATGTTGCATAGATGCGAAGAGAGATACCTAAGGATGGATAGTCTTTCCATAACATTTCAAGAGCAACGACAGTGTCTTGTGAATTTACCTAAGTCAGAAAGACTAGGTTGAAGTTAGTCAAAACTCTTTAGTTAAACCGTGACTTAACCTAGATATGGTAATCATTATATTAAGACATTGAGACCATTATTTTGATCATGATTGAAGGGTCAAGTGCCCTTACTATGCATAATTATTCTTACTTGCAAGAAGTGATTTAGATTCCTAGACTATATTGCTTAACCTGGGTAAGGTTATCATCTTAGTCGTAATTAATCTATCTATATTTTTATTGAGACAATAAGTCGTGGACCTTAGGAATTGCGATGAAGCAATGAGAGTCCTCATAAAGAAAGAAATTTGAACGGGTCTATGGATTATAGACAGTGTAAGAAAACATGTATGGGTCGAGAAGACTCAATTGTTCAAATGTCATACTTCTTAAGTTAAACATAGATGACCAAGTCGAACTGTAGGAATATGATAGTATCCAAGTCGAGTTGGAGTGGGTGAACAATACGACATCGTTCAATGCGAACGTCAATTTATATTAAAAACTATGGCCATAGTAATGCATATGTCTCTGCGTACATTGTCGGTTCACTGTATCTGGATTGCACATCCTATCGGGAATCATACTTAGCTAGAGGGTATCTAGGGTTGTATGATAGATAGAGTTGTGTAGGATACAACACTATGTACTCGGAAAGGCAAATTACCACTGGTCTCCTTGGTCTATACTTCTCGTGAAGGGAAGGGCCACTTCCGGTTAAGAAGGAGTACGGGAGACCGACGGTCTGTGGTTGGAGGTAAATCACTGGAAAGATACTCTCTCTCTCTAGCAGAAGACATGCCGAGGCTTGCGATAAAGATGTTAGATTTCTGGATGCAGTATATCTTTGAGACTTGTGTTGATTGAGATTAAGAAAAACACTATCTGATTCAAGTATTTATAATAGATTTATTTTTGTAAACATTGTACTTGAGAAAGACAATATGGTTTATTGAATTTGTAATGTGACATCTTGTAATTGTAGTTACTTGACTATATATTGAATAAAAGAAAAAAAAAAATTCTCTGTCTCATTTTTTACCTTGTAAATTTACTTTATGGTGAATTTTTGGTTTTTACTATGTTTTTAGAACATGGATGTTATAGAGATAGTGTATATTTCATGTTTTTGGTGTCTTTAGTGTTTGCACTCCTCACTTCAAAGCATTTGGCATGATTCTAACTAGTCTACACAGTGACTAGTTAGTATGCAAATGGTGGAAAATATTGTGAATTCAAAGAACAGTCAAGTGGATGATCAAATGGATGGTGGTTTTGGTGTTTGTAGTTGGAAATAGACCTATGCAGGTGCTTGTTTGATCCTGAGCAAGTGGTTTTGATGCACTTCCTTCATGAAGCCCTCAAATTAGGCCTATTCCCTAGAAAGAAGAACTCGCTGTCCTTGCATGCTTGGAATAGAGTATGGCCCTGCTAATTGGTGGATGGTTGTATGTCCATAGTGGGTATTTGAATGTGCAATAAGTATAGATGGTCATTTGGAGGTTTGAAAAGTTCTCCTTGAATTAGCCGATCCCAAGGGCTACAAGGAATAGGTCTCCCTAGGCACTATCAAAGTGCAATCAAACTATAATTTACCGTCCACTGTCCTAGAGGGTATAGAATGAAGCTGTTGGGTCAGAGACCATGTGTTGGTCATATCTTTGTCAACTATGTGTTGGTTGAAGTTTGAGATCCTGTTGGTGGAGGTGTTAGTAGTTGGTTGTTGATTAAGAAGGTGTATGTGTTTGTTAGTTGGGTTGAGTAGGGACTCCCCAAAAGAGAGTTGAGTAGTTTATGTGGATGGACACCAGGGTGTGATCCTAGGATAGTTCAGTCTCTTGAACAGCCTGGTATAGGCCTATGTCACATAGCCTTTGAAGTCTTGTGGAGGAAACCTAGAAGTCTAGGTTCATTGTGTGAGTACCATCAAACACTACCAATACCTCTGCACCATATTGGTATCAGAGAAAAGTTCTGATTAAGGTAGTGTATGTCAGATGAGGAGATTGAAACTGAGGCTAGTACCATGCCTCCGAAGACAATGAGTAAAGAAGCCATCAAGAAGTTGGTGGAAGAGATGGTTGAGGCAAGATTGCAAGAAGAAAGAAGGTCCAAGGACAAGACCAAAGAAGATGGAAGTTCTTCTGACACAAATGATGAAGAAGAGGTAGAAGAGAATCCTCAAGGGTAGGACATGTCTGTAGATCAGAAAGCTTTCTTGAATGCACTTAAGGGTGCTCATGGAGACAGTGGTGATCCCAAGATGGATGTGCCCACATTTCATGGCAAATTGGATGGTGATGCTCTCACCGATTGGATAGAAGCCATGTGTAACTACTTTGATTACAAGGAGTTCAATGACAGCAAGAAGGTTAAATTTTCCAAGACAAGGCTAAGAGGTTCTACACTTGTGTGGTGGAACTACATGCAAAGTGAGAGGGAGAAGATTGGGAAGAGTCCCATCACTAAATGGAGTAGAATGGTGGCTATGCTCAGAAGCAAGTTCATGCCACCTGATTATGAGATCCAAACCATTAGGAGATTCCATAATTTGAGACAAAAAGACATGGATGTGGCTTCGTACACAGAAGAATTTCACAGACTAAGTATGAGAGCCAACCATAATGAAGAGGAAAAGGAGATGGTGGCTAGATACCTAAATGGTCTGAAATACAATCTGCAAGATGAGATCAGTCTCGTGATACCTAGAACGGTGGATGAATTCTTCTTATTGGCCTCTAGAGAAGAGGAAAAGTTGAGAAGGAAGGGTGAATAAAGTACCAGAAGAAGAGGTGGCAGAAACCAAAGAGGAAGAGGCAGTTTTGGCCGTGGACAGTCCCACAAAACTGAAAATAACAGCCAGCAAGAAACACAAACTAAAATAGAGCATAGAGGAGGCTTTAGAGGTTAGAGAAGACCTAATGGTAGGGGTAGAAATGGTGGAGGAGGTAGAGGACCAGGAGTCTTCACTGGAAGGTGTTATGGCTGCAACCAAGTTGGCCATATAATGAACAAATGCCCAGAGAAAGCCAACGGTTCTCATGACAGTGGAAGGAGAAATTAGTTAGTGAAGGATGATGACTGTGAGAGTGTGAATTCACCAATGGGAAGTGCTGCACCTGTCCTAGAAGGAGAGAGTATGATGATTAAGAGGTCTATGTTGAAGATGCCATTGAAACAAGAGCCTCCTTAGAGAAAGAATCTTTTTAGAACCCAAGGCCTAGCCTATGGGAAACTTTGCAAGATCATAGTAGATTCAGGATCTACTGAGAATGTGGTATCAACTAAGATGGTTGAGAAGTGCAAGTTGAAGAGGCTGTCTCATATCAGTCCTCACAAGATCTCTTGGTTGAACAAGAACCAAAGTTTCATGGTGGAAGAGCAAACTTGGGTTGAATTTGCAATCGGTGACTACAAGAACAAAGTGTTATGTGAAATCATCCCTATGGATGCATGTCATCTACTTCTTGGCCACCCATGGCAATATGATGTCAAAGCACAACATGATGGTGAGAAGAACACCTATGTCATTACCAAGAATGGAAGACCATTCAAGATGGATCCTATGTTGGAGTAGACCGGGGGGAAGAACAATGACAGAAGTGTCATGTTGGTGAATGGCAAAGAGTTTTTGAACCTCTTAAAAGAGAAGGATGGTTCAGGGGCACCTACATACTTTAGTTAATGTCATGTCTATTTTGATGTTTTGGCGTTGAATAAGGTCCAAGTGACCAATTGTAAGGCCTAGTGCCGTATGTGCATCCAAAGTAAAGTAAAATTAGATTTATTTTGTAAGTCCAAGGGACATAAGGTCAATTGTAGTAGCATAATGCTAAAAATAGCAATAATGCCAAAAAATAGGCAGTAGTACTTCGCAGCCACTTGGAGTCGATCTCCCAGCTGCTTGGAGTCAGTTGGTACTACTCTGCGCAAGTCTTTAAAACCTAGAGAAATGAATCAAATGCATAGGGGATTAGGGATTGAGATTTGTACTCAGTCATATGATATTGTAATCAAGCATTGCTAAGGAGAATCAAACTATTTTCTGTGTCATCAATCTACTTTTCATTCTTTGTAAATATGAATTGCATTAGCTGTAGATTTTCCTTCCATTCTGGTTTCCATTGTTGCAATATGCTGATTTGAAGCATTCCACTGACAAGATTTCTGTCGAAATCAGTGGAATGGCTTCGTTGTATATATATCTTTGTTTTCATTTTCTGTTTATTTTCATAGTTTTGGCGGCATAGATGTCCCAGATCATGGGTTATGCATAGTAGTTCACCTAGCATTTTCATGTGCTAGGGTTCATTAAAGGTGGAGGTATCTGTGCAATGGTGTATGGAAGAAGCAGCGATGGAAACCCTAATGTTCGCCGATGGTAGGAAACTGACCGACGAATGTGTTCTATGATACCGGCATGTTGGAGGAATGAGCTAGGAGTTCATCGACGTGTGAGAGAGGAAAAGGAGTCACATCAAATGCATATCGCAAATGGTTGCTACAAATGTATATTGGGATTGTGTGTGGTGAAACATACAAGCTGCGACTAGGTGTAATGGTGAATCAGGTCATGGTGGTCGGCTGTAACAAGTTATGGTGTGCACATACCATAGTTTAGAAACTTATTGTTAAGTTTTGTCCGCTTCCATTGGGCACTCTGCATCATTTTGGTATTAGAGCTAGCAAAAGGTCTATAGGAGTGTTGGCATTGTCTGTGAATGTTTATGTCAGACAGAGAAAGTGAAGAAGGGGCTAGCGATATGCCTCCAAAGGGAATGGCCACCGAAGTGGCCAAGAAATTCAAGGAGATAGAGGAGATGATCAAGACTGGAGTCAAGTATGCACTCTTGACTGAGTTAAAGACCTTAGGAAAAGGCAAGAAGTCAGACAAGGAGTCTGATGAAGAAGAAGAAGATGGGGAAGAGAAAACAACCCCAGAATAGACAAGTATATCTGCAGACTAGAAACAATTTCTAGAAGCCATAAAATCACTTGGAAAGGAGTCGTCTAAATCAAGGATGGAGATTCTGATGTTCAGTGGAAAGATGGATGCAGAAGAAGTCATCAAATGGATCGAGGCTTTGAACAATTACTTCGAATATAAGGAGGTACCAGAAAATAGAAGAGTCAAGTTTGCAAAGACAAAATTAAAGGGCACTGCACTCACATGGTGGAACTACACCCAGGGAGAAAGGGTGAAGAGTGGCAAGAGCATGATCTCATCCTGGAGTCGGATGGTAGAAAGGATCAAGGCTCAGTTTCTACCAGCAGATTATGAAGTGCAGATATACAAGAAAATGCAGAACCTCAAGCAGAAGGATATGGATGTATCCACCTATACAGAGGAATTTCATAAATTATCCTTAAGGTGTGGGCATACTGAGGTTGAGAAGGGAAGAGTTGCCAGGTACATCAATGGCCTGAAGTACAATATACAAGACGACATTACCATCTTAACACCAGACATCGTAGATAAGTGTTTTCAAGTAGCATTAAGAGTAGAAGAGAAGCAGAAAAGAAAAGGAGAACAGCAGAACAGAGGCAGAGGTGGCAAAAACTTTAGAGGCAGAAATAGTTTCGGTGGTAGAAATCAGTTCCAGAAAAATCATGGGGAGTCCAGTCAGCAAGAACACAGTGGAGAATTTGGTTCCAGAGAGGGTTTTAGAGGAAGGAGACCCAATGGGAGAGGCAGATTTGGTGGACCAAGCAGAGGTCCCAATGTCTTCATAGGAAGATGTTATAATTGTAACCAAATTGGGCACACAACAGGTAGGTGTCTGGAGAAAGCCTCAAGCTCTCATGGAGGAGAGAGAAGGAGCCAGCTGATTCAAGAAGAAGATTGTTAGAGTGTGACTTCACCTATGGGGAGCGTAGCTCCAGCACTAGATGGAGAAAGTCTCATGATGAGAAGAACAATGCTGAAGGTACCACAAAACAAAGAACCACCGCAGAGGAAGACACTATTCAGGACTTTGTGTAAAGTTTCTGGCAAGAGATGTAAGGTAATTGTTGATTCTGGTTCAACTAAAAATTTAGTTTCAGTAGAAATGGTAGAGAAATTGAATTTGAGAAGATTACCACTTGTGAGTCCATACAAGGTGTCATGGCTGAACAAGGGACAACAAGTCTTGGTTGATGAATAAGCTTGGGTAGAATTTCAGATAGGGGAATATGGGGATAGATTGTTGTGTGATATAATTCCCATGGATGCATGCCATTTACTGTTAGGTAGACCTTGGCAGTATGATGTACAAGCCCAGCATGATGGTAAGTCAAATTCCTTTGTGATCACTAAGAATGGTAGACAGTATAAAATGGATCCTTTACCAGAAGAAGGTGTAGACAAGAATGTAGGATCAAGTATCATGTTCGTGAGTAGGAAAGCATCTCTCCATACTTTGAAAGAAGAGGGAACCCAAGGGTATGCTCTAATTCTAAAACCTAAGGACAATTCTGATTTGTCTTAAAACAGTAAGGAAAAAGTCCCCAAGGAAGTGCAGGAATTGTTAGACAAATACAAGGGTATCATGGTGGAAGATATGCCCAATGTACTACCCCCTGTGAGAGACATAAGTCATCAAATTGACTTCATTCTAGGATCCACATTGCCAAATAAACCAGCATATAAAATGACACCTACGTAGAATGAGGAGATTGCTAAACAAGTACAAGAATTGTTAGATAAGGGTTTGGTGAGGAAAAGTCTTAGCCCATGTGCTGTACCCATAGTTTTAGCTCCCAAGAAAGTTGGCAAATGGAGGTTATGTACTGATTCGAGAGCCATAAATAAGATCACCATCAGATATAGGTTTCCTATGCCTAGAATAGTGGACCTCATGGATTGTTTGGGAGGAGCTCGGTATTTTTCTAAAATTGATCTCAAGAGTGGATACCATTAGGTCAGAATTAGGCAAGGGGATGAATGGAAGACAACCTTTAAGACTAATGAAGGTCTTTATGAGTGGATGGTGATGCCATTTGGTCTGTCCAATGCTCCAAGTACTTTCATGCATCTAATGAACGAGGTATTGAAAGATTTTATTGGCAAGTTTGTTGTTGTCTATCTTGATGATATTTTGGTTTTCAATAGAACAAAAGAGGAACATTTGCAACATTTGGAACAGGTGTTGAAGAAGCTGCATGAAGAAAAACTGATGATCAATATGGAGAAGAGTATCTTCATGAAGGAAGAACTCACATACCTTAGATTTGTTATATCCCAGGGTAGTTTGAAAATGGATCCAGAAAAGGTAAGTGCTATTCTGTCTTGGCCAGCACCTAGAACCGTCAGTGATGTAAGGAGTTTTCATGGGTTGGCAACTTTTTATAGGAAATTCATAAGAGGATTCAGTCACATTTGTGCACCAATTCTAGATACCATAAAAGGAGGACAGAAATGTAAGTTTGTTTGGGATAGAACAGCTAATGAGTCTTTTGAGAATCTTAAGCAGAAAATAGCAGAGAAACCCATTCTGGTTTTGCCTGATTTTAATAAGTTGTTTATTGTGGAATGTGATGCTAGTAACCTTACCATGGTGTTGTCTTGAGTTAGGAAGGTAGACCTGTTGCTTTCTTTAGTGAGAAGCTGAATGATGCTAAAAGGAAGTATTCCACATATGATCTAGAATTATATGCCATGGTTCAAGCATTAAAAAAGTGGAGACACTATCTCTTACCCAAGGAATTCATTGTTTATACTGACAACCATGCTTTGAGTTTTCTAAATTCGCAGGAGAAGCTAAATCACAAGCATATGAAGTGGGTTGAACAACTCCAGGCATATACTTTTTCCATCAAACATAAGAAGGGACAAGCCAACAAAGTGGCGGATGCTCTGAGTAGAAGGGTGTGTACTACACAGGAAATCCAATTGCAAAGTGTGGGAGTGGATTCTCTCAAGAATATGTACTAGGATGATGAGGACTTCAAGGAGATATATGCAGTTTGTTCACAGTTTTCAGATTCTTATCATTCTGATTTCTCTGAGTATTTGTTATAGCAAGGGCTAATGTTCAAAGGTAGCCAACTATGTGTACCTAGGTGTTCCATGAGGGAGAACATCATCAAGGAGAAGCATTGCGGTAGTCTTGGAGGTCATTTTGGACTGGACAAGACATTGGAGCAAGTAAGACAGTTTTACTTTTGGCCTAAAATGCAAACTGATGTCAGAAAATTTGTAGACAATTGTCATATTTGGCAGAGAGCAAAAGGAACTTCATCCAATGCAGGTCTCTATCAACCACTTCCCATTCCACAAAGGCCATAGGAGTGTATAAGTATGGATTTTGTTTTGGGTCTTCCAAGGACTCAAAAAGGATTTGATAGTGTGTTTGTGGTTGTTGACAGGTTTAGTAAAATGGCTCATTTTGTGCCATGTAAAAGTACTAATGATGCTTCACATGTTGCTAGTCTTTTCTTTAAAGAAATAGTAAGAATTCATGGTTTACCATTGAATATTGTCACTGACAGAGATCCCAAGTTTGTGGGACATTTTTGGCGCACGTTGTGGAAGAAATTGGGCACTCAATTATCTTTCACTTCTACATATCACCCTCAGACAGATGGACAAACTGAGGTAGTGAATAGATCACTAGGTAATCTATTGAGATGTTGGACCAAACAGCATGGAGAAGCATGGGATATGATCATCCCACAAGCAGAATTTGCATATAATGACTCTGTTAATAGGAGCATAGGAAAGAGCCCTTTTGAAGTTGTGTATGGGATTCATCCCAGGGGAATTTTGGAGCTCAGGGATCTTCAAAACATGGAGAAAAGGAGTGCACAAGGAGAAGATTTTGTAGCCAGCATGAAGGATATCCATGATGCTGTAAGGGCAACTATCCAGAAGAACACAGGAAAATATAAAGAAAGAGATGATCAGAAGAAAAGGGATGTCCAATACAAAGTTGGGGATTTGGTAATGCCATATTTGAAGAAGGAAAGACTTCCGAAAGGACATCCCATGAAGCTTCTTATGAAGAAGATAGGTCCATGCAAGATTGTACACAAATTTGGGCCTAATGCATATGAAATTGAACTTCCTCCTGGATTAGCAATATCACCCATTTTTAATGTGTCCGATTTGTTTCCATTCAGTGGAACCAATGCAGCAGAGACAAGAGTAGCAGATGCAGAATGGATTTCTAATCTCCCACCGAGTCAGCCAGTTCAGTTGGAATGTATTTTAGACACAAAGATTCAAAAGAAGACCAGACATAAAACCTACAAGCAGTATCTGGTCAAATGGCATGGATTACCTGATGAGGATGCAACCTGGATGAGTGAGGAAGATATCATCAAACATGGGGTTAATATTTCAGACTTGGTTCCTCAAGGGACTTGAGTTCTTTCCAACCCCGGGAGTATGCTGCAGGGGCACCTACATACTTTAATTAATGTCATGTCTATTTTGATGTTTTGGCATTGAATAAGGTCCAAGTGACCAATTGTAAGGCCTAGTGCCGTATGTGCGTCCAAAGTAAAGTAAACTTAGATTTATTTTGTAAGTCCAAGGGACATAAGGTCAATTGTAGTAGCATAATGCTAAAAATAGCAATAATGCAAAAAAATAGGTAGTAGTACTTCCCAGCCACTTGGAGTCGATCTCCCAGCCGCTTGGAGTCAGTTGGTACTACTCTGGACAAATCTTTAAAACCCAGAGAAATGAATCAAATGCATAGGGGATTAGGGATTGAGATTTGTACTAAGTCATATGATATTGTAATCAAGCATTGCTAAGGAGAATTGAACTATTTTCTGTGTCGTCAATCTACTTTTCATTCTTTGTAAATACGAATTGCATTAGCTGTAGATTTTACTTCCATTCTAGTTTCCATTGTTACAATATGCCGATTTGAAGCATTCCACTGACAAGATTTCTATCAAAATCAATGGAATGGCTTCATTGTATATATATGTTTATTTTCATTTTCTATTTGTTTTCATAGTTTTGGCGGCACAGATGTCCCAGATCGTGGGTTATGCACAGTAGTTCACCTAGAATTTTCATGTGCTAGGGTTCATTGAAGGCGGAGGTATCTATGCAATGGTGTATGGAAGAAGCGGTGATGGAAACCCTAATGTTCTCTGATGGTAGGAAACTGACCGACGAATGTGTTCTATGATACCGGCATGTTGGAGGAATGAGCCAGGAGTTCGTTGACACGTGAGAAAGGAAAAGGAGTCACACCAAATGCATATCGCAAATGGTTGCTGTGAATGTATACTGGGATTGTGTGTGGTGAAACATACAAGCTGCGACCAGGTGTAATGGTGAATCGGGTCATGGTGGTCGGCTGTAACAAGTTATGGTGTGCACATACCGCAGTTTAGAAACTTATTGTTAAGTTTTGTCCACTTCCATTGGGTGCTCTGCATCAAAGGATACCCAAGGGTATGCCTTGGTCATGAAGCCCGGGATCAGATCAACAAGATAAAAAATAGAAGGAGATTCCATTGGAAGTGCAGCAACTTCTAGACAAGTATCAAGATCTTGTGGTAGAGGAAGTCCCCAACTCCTTACCACCCACGAGGGACATAAGTCATCAAATTGACTTAATACCTGGTGCTACATTGCCTAACAAGGCTGCCTATAAGCTGACCGCACAACAAAATGAAGAGGTGGCAAGGCAAATTCAAGATCTCTTGGAGAAAGGGCTGATTAGGAAGAGTTTAAGTCCTTGTGTAGTCCCAAGTGTACTTGCTCCTAAGAAGGATGGAAAGTGAAGGCTATGTACGGACTCAAGGGCCATAAACAAGATCGCCATAAGGTATAGGTTCCCAATGCCAAGGATTGAAGATCTTTTGGATTATCTTGGAGGCTCATGCTATTACTCAAAGATAGATTTAAAATCAGGTTATCATCAAATCCGGATCAGACAGGGAGATGAATGGAAGACTGCTTTCAAGACTAATGAGGGTCTTTATGAATGGCTTGTTATGCCATTTGGTCTTAGCAATGCTCCAAGTACATTTATGCACTTGATGAATGAGGTATTAGTTGAATTCATTGGTAAATTTGTTATTGTTTATCTTGATGACATACTAATCTTCAGCAGGACAAAAGAAGAGCATGTGAAGCATGTTGGTCAGGTGTTGGAGAAGCTACATGAGCACAAGTTGATGATCAACTTAGACAAGTGTGAGTTCATAAAAACTGAACTTGTATACCTTGGATTTGTGATTTCCAATGGCTATTTGAAGATGGATCCCTCTAAGGTTGATGCTATTCTCAATTGGCCTACTCCTAAGACAGTGGGAGATGTGAGAAGTTTCCATGGATTGGTAACTTTTTATAGGAATTTTATCAGAGGTTTCAGTCACATTAGTGCTCCCATCCTCAACACCATGAAGGGTGGAGTCAAATGTAGATTCCAATGGACAAAGGAAGCCGATGATAGTTTCGAGTTGTTGAAAACAAAGGTGGCTGAGTTACCTACTTTAGTACTTCCTGATTTTGATAAGGTGTTTGTTGTTGAGTGTGATGCAATCAACCAAGCTATTGGTGTTGTTCTCAGCCAAGAAGGACATCCTATGGCATTCTTCTCTGAGAAGTTGAATGAAGCCAAGCAAAGGTACTCTACCTATGACCTAGAACTCTATGCCATGGTGCAAGCTCTTAAGAAGTGGAGACATTATTTATTGCCCAAAGAATTCATTGTGTTTATTGATAATCATGCTCTAAGCTTTCTAAATAGTCAGGAAAAATTGATCCATAGACATGTTAAATGGATGGAACAGTTACAAGTTTATACCTTCACAATTAAGCACAAAAAAGGTGTCTCTAACAAGGTGGCTGATGCTTTAAGTAGGAGGTTGCTTCTTGTTCATGAAATTTAATTAGAAAGCATGGGCATTGACTATTTGAAGGAATTGTAAAAAGAAGATTCAGATTTCAAAGAGGCTTATGATGTTTGTATGAACTTGGCTAACACATTCCATGGAGAATATGCAGATTTTGTATTGCAGGAAGGCTTTTTGTTTAAGGGAAATTTGTTGTGTATCCCTAACTATTCCATGAGGGATAATATCATTAAGGAGAAGCATAATGGTTCTTTGGGAGGACATTTTGGCTTAGACAAGACACTAGAACAAGTTACAAGGTTTTATTTTTGGCCAAAGGTACAATCCAATGTGAGGAAGTATGTTGCTAGTTGTGCAATTTGTCAAAGGGCCAAGGGTGTGTCTTCAAATGTAGGTATATACCAGCCCCTTCCCATTCCCAACAGACCTTGGGAAAGTATAAGCATGGATTTTGTACTTGGGTTACCCAGGACAGCCAGAGGGGTGGATAGTGTGTTTGTTATTGTTGATAGATTTAGTAAGATGGCTCATTTTGTGCCATGTAAATGCACAAATGATGCATCTCATGTTGCAGGTCTATTTTTTAGAGAGGTAGTAAGAATACATGGTTTTCCATTGTCAATTGTAACATACAGAGATTCTAAGTTTGTGGGTCACTTCTGGAGGACCTTGTGGAGAAAGTTGGGCACATAGTTGTCCTTTTCATCAGCCTACCATCCACAAACTGATGGTCAGACTGAAGTGGTTAATAGATCACTTGGAAACCTCCTAAGATGCCTTACAAAATAGCATGGTTTGGCATGGGACTTGGTTATTAGTCAGGCTGAATATGCCTACAATGATTCAGTGAACAAGAGCACTGGTAAAAGTCCTTTTGAGGTAGTTTATGGCTTTCATCAAGAGGGTCACTTGAACTGAAGGATCTCCAAGGATCGGATAAAAGGAGTGCACTTGGTGAAGATTTTGCTGCCTCCATGAAAACAGTCCATGTTCAAGTCAAGTTGCAATTGGAAAAAACAGTCACAAAGTACAAAGAAAGGGCAGATTTGAAGAAAAGAGAGGTACAATTCAAAGTTGGAGATTTAGTTATGGCATATCTGAGGAAAGAAAGGTTGCCAAAAGGCCAGCCAACCAATCTCCTGGTGAAGAAGATTGGGCCATGTAAAATAGTGCACAAATTCAGTCCAAATGCATATGAGATTGAGTTACCATCCAGTCTTGGTATCTCTCCTATTTTCAATGTTTGTGATCTTTTTCCTTTCAGACCCCCATTGCCTGATGAATGTGGATCAGATGTGGTGGATACAGATGCTGATTGGATCAAGGATTTACCTCCAAGCAAACCTTTGCAGTTGGAATGTATTCTAGATTCCAAAGTTGTCAAGAAGACTAGGAGAGGTGTCTACAAAGACTACTTGGTGAAATGGAAGGATCTTCCTGATTCAGGGGCCACTTGGATGACTGATGCAAATATCTTGAAGCATGGAATGACACTTCAACAATTGGCAACTCAAGGGACTTGAGTTCTTCTTGCAGGGGGAGTATGGTGTAGGAGCTCCCAATTCTAGTCATTTTTGCTATGTCATGTTTTGTTGTCATGTCCTATTGTTCTCTCTAAGGCTTTGAAAGCCATTTTCATGAGTTTTGTAATAAGGACTTGGTCCATTTGGTCGACTTGTCCAATCTAGACCTTGCTATGGTCAATTTGCATGTAATTACACTAAGAAACATGTGGTTTCTTGTGGAGGAAGTCATACCCAATGGTTAACTACCTTGGAGAGTAGTTGTACGGTGGGTAGAGGAGAAAAAATAGTCTTCAAGCCTTCTATAGGTAGAGCAATGTAATCACATGCCAAGGATAATGCAATTCTAAAGTTTTTGGAGTGCAAAACTATTTTTTTCTACGTTTTCCTGGAAATAGTCATTTGGTACGGCACTGTACAGACTGTCAGGGATCTAAAAGTTGGGAAATGTGTTAGAGCTCTAAAGTACCTTTCACTTGAATGTAGTTAGGCCTTTTGAAACTCCTTGTGCTGTTAGAACCTATTCATTTTGTGTAAATAGGTCTGAAAACCCTCTAAACTAGGGTTTTGTGGTAAAATGGATGATTTCTCCTCTTTCCTCTGAAAGGCATCAACTATTTTCAGTAGGATGGAGGGAGATAGTGTATATTTCATGTTTTTGGTGTCTTTAGTGTTTGTACTCCTCACTTCAAAGCATTTGTCATGATTCTAACTAGTCTACACAATGACTAGTTAGTATGCAAATGGTGGAAAATAGTGTGAATTCAAAGAACAGTCAAGTGGATGATCAAATGGATGGTGGTTTTGGTGTTTGTAGTTGGAAACAGACCTATGCAGGTGCTTGTTTGATCCTAAGCAAGTGGTTTTGATGCACTTCCTTCATGAAGCCCTCAAATTAGGCCTATTCCCTAGAAAGAAGAACTCGCTGTCCTTGCACGCCTGGAACAGAGTACAGCCCTGCTAATTGGTGGATGGTTGTATGTCCATAGTGGGTATTTGAATGTACAATAAGTATAGATGGTCATTTGGAGGTTTGAAAAGTTCTCCTTGAATTAGCCGATCCCAAGGGCTACAAGGAATAGGTCTCCCTAGGCACTGTCAAAGTGCAATCAAACTGTAATTTACTGTCCACTGTCGTGGAGGGTATAGAATGAAGTTGTTGGGTCAGAGACCATGTGTTGGTTGAAGTTTGAGATCCTGTTGGTGGAGGTGTTAGTAGTTGGTTGTTGATTAAGAAGGTGTATGTGTTTGTTAGTTGGGTTGAGTAGGGACTCCCCAAAAGAGAGTTGAGTAGTCTATGTGGATGGACACCAGGGTGTGATCCTAGGCTAGGTCAGTCTCTTGAACAGCCTGGTATGGGCTTGTATCACATAGCCTTTGAAGTCTTGTGGAGGAAACCTAGAAGTCTAGGTTCATTGTGTGAGTACCATCAAACACTACCAATACCTCTGCACCATTATGTGCCTAAAAATTCTCAAATTTTCCAATTTTTCATTTTTTTCAATGCAAATGACTAAAAGATGAAGTATTTTGAAGAAATTAATGAGGGGCAGAAAAAAATAATCTCAATATCAATCCAATAATGCATAAATATCCTTCACAACACACTTATAATGTAAATCTATATAGATTTCAAGGCAAAATCTAGTGAAAAAGCAAGGCTTTCAAACCCTAGACATGAATTTTTGCAAACAAGACACTATGATGAAACACTACACTTAGAAATCAGTCCTAAGTGAGTGTTTAAAAGAGTAGTAAAATCTGAAACAAGATTTTAACTACAAACCCTAGCTAATGCAAAGACTAGGTTTTTATGAAAAAAGTACAATTTCAAGAAATTTTTTTAACAATTTAGGCATGAAAATGCAATGCAAAGACTAGGTTTTTATGAAAAAAGCACAATTTCAAGTAAAATTTTTAACAATTTAGGCATGAAAATGCAATGCAAATGATTGTATAATGATGTACTATTGTAATTTATATCAGATATAATAAAAATATCATAAATTAAATGGAATTTAATTAAATTATGTCAAAATGCAAGCCTAAAATACCAATTTTTTCAAAAATTTTAAATTTTTTAAATCTTTCAAAATTTTTAATTTTTTTGTAAAGTTTCAAATGCAATAAGATGAAAATTAAATGAATGATGTAAATCTAAAGTAAAACACTCAAAAAGATGGAAAATTCAATAAAAACATGGGTTCACCAAAATGTTTTATATGAAAAGAGGGGTTTTCAATTTCAATGGATGTGTGGGTTAAATACTCCTTTCACTACAAACATTCAAGGACATCCAACTGAGTTGAATCACAACTCTTGCATGAGGATTCACCTATAGGTTGGTGGTCACTTGGAACAATGTGGAAATTTAGACATTATTAGGTAATGTATTAATTAAATGCTCAAATATGCTTAATACTCTAATTATGCAAAATTAGAAGCAAACTAATGAATTACGACAAATGCTCATAGACCAAGACAGTAGACGGAGATTAGTTACTAACCATTTTTTGAAATTCATGATGCAGAATACTTGGGGACACTTGCATTCATGCACTAGTCCAATGTAGTGTTTTCTTCAAGGATTTCCATTCTCCTTACGACATTGATGATCACTATTCTGTCTGTTTCTATGGCGGAAGATGCAAAGGACACTGGCACTCACACTGCAGTCTAAGGAAAGATATTCCTTAAGACATCAGGACTTCTTTAGATGTTGAATATCACTATCACAAAGATTTCTATGTCTGCAAACTCGGAGGACACTAGCACTAGCACCCTTGTCCCAAAAGTGCTCTAGGAAGCTTCTTTCCACCGGATCTAGAATCCTTATCTTCTGTAACTCTCTATAATTGTACTCTGTGAAATCTGATAACCTACAATCACAAGGAGTGTGGTTGGGGGTTGTGGTGTTTAGGAGCTTGCCTCATTCAAGCCTCGGAAGGACATTCAAGTCTTTTGAACACCATTGTCAGATAAAGAGTGTGTATCCCTATGGGACAAAAGAAAAACAAATTGATAAATGATTCAAACACAAATAGATATCACCTTGGAGGTGTAGCTTGCATGGAGATGAAAATCATTCAACACATGAGAAGATGAAGCTAAATCTGCAATGACAAACACAACAACAATACACTGCTCTGCAATAATGAATATCTTGAATGCTCTAAAATCATAATTTTTCCAAAAGTTTATCATCATCTTATAGTTTACAAATAAACCCTAAACATGCTTATATATGAATTTCCACTACAAATTTCATAATTCAAACTTAAGATGTCGGCAATGGAACCTTCTAATAGTCACATAACTGACACTCAAATTTGGGACATGCCTGAAATAGGGCAAGACAAGGGTGCGAGTACCCATTTCCTGAGGTACTATTTCAAGATAGGGTCAAATGCAACAATGTCCCTCAAGCCCCATGTGACATGGGTTGGAGGCCATTTTCTTCGAGGAGTCAAAATGAACATGCAAGATGAAAAACAAGGGACTTAGGAGCTAAACATAGGAGGTGAAAGTCCTAGGGGGACATTTTACTACATAACAATACCATTATTGGCATTTAGCATTTCCATTGGTTCTCTCTTGTGTGGAAGGTTTTTGGTGTTACAAAGTGTTCCTACTCCTATGAGTTGTTTTGGTGCCTTCAACATGGTATCAAAGCTTTGAATTTGCAAGCCCCTTCTCTTCTTTTTGGTAGACTTTGCTAAAATATTTCATATAGTGCATCCTAAGTCAGATATGACCACACAATTGAGCCCATAAGTTATAAATATGTGTGGATCAATAGTAAAGTCAATAGGATTTGGAGAGGATGTAGATTTGGTTTTTTTGGAGGGTTCCATATTTTCTATTGTAATATCCATACTATGTATGTGTAGTAGCTGGCATAAACATATACAGTGAGGGAAATTTTATAATTACACCAAGAGGCATTCCTATAGTCACAACAGGGGTGGAGTTGAGTTGCTGAAAGATTCTAATTCTGTGTAATTTTATAAGATTCTAATCGAAAAATAACATATAAGATTCCATAATTTCAAAATATAGGGAGGCATGGAAAACTAATAAAAATACTTACAAAACGATATCTTGACGCCATCATGCAAGTTAAAAACTAATTAAAAAAAATGCGATGACAATTTCAAAGAGGCATCCACTTAATTCTTTGCAACCCCCTCTTCTAAATCTTTATATATATATATATTACCAATATATAATACAGGTGATAAGATCACTAGATTTTTCTAATAGAGAAGCTAAGTCCTAGACAAGGAAAGCATCCCTTCCTCGCCTTTGCAGACAAGAGAAGGCCAAAGTAATAGCTCAAGAAGAAGAAGAATCTACATGCAGAGGGGAACATATACACATTGAATATATATCTTATTATTGTAATAGTCTTCACTGCAGCATCAACATTGTCAATAGATCACTAGTTCAAAACCCTAGATCAGGTAACATGAAGTATTCAAGCCCTCATTACGTTTAATCCTTTGCATTCTTTGGTTGGCAAATTTAACCCACCAAACCCTTTTTTTTTAGTTTGATTTGTTGGTATTTTTTGGTTCTTAGATTTTGTGAGTATTTTTTCTTTTTACTTTGATTTTTGTTGTGGTGTTGGTTTTGTAGATCAAAATTGTTGGCTGAACTATTGAATTTTGATTCAAAATGAGTATTGATATCCCTGAAGTAGGTTGATTTATTTTATTTGTGTTTTGTTTTGGGAAAGTTGGATGGTTTCCTTGGGAGATGGAGGGGTTGCCTGCATGGCGCTATCACAAAATTTTATGGAGCATTTTAACTCCTCTGAGCCCTTTTGTGGGAACTACGGATTTGAAAAAAATAAGAATTCTGGGTAGCTCCTAGATGATGATCAACATGTTGCGGGTAGTTTACAGCTGAACAAGAGGAAGGGAGTAATTTGCAGTGAAACAATCTGGATGATTTTTTTTAACACTAACTTTTAATATCATTGGATTTTAATAAAATCCATTTCTAATACATATACAATACAAATATACATATCTATTTATTTATTTTTATCATTATTAGTATTTGTTAAGACTCTTTTAACTCTTACTCAACTGCAATAGAAATATTAAATTCTATTAATAGAGGAATATTATTACATTACTTTTTATTTTAAGGAAAAAAATAAATGAAGAGAGGAATATTATTCTATTATTATATAGCTTTTTGGTATATCTATATATATACATATAGGCATGGCACTTCATTTTTTAGGTATTATTTTAATAATATAATATAATTTAAATTGTAATTTTATTTATTTTAATTATTTTAAAAATATTTAATGAATTTATAAAATATGTGATATATAAAAAATTAAAGGTGATTATATCTATTTTTAATATAATATTTTTAAAGTTTTTAAAATTAATTTTATTTATTTTCTCTTCATTATAAAAAAATTTACATAAATAAACCATGATCCTAAGTTAAAAAAAAAGTTAAATTACGATTTCATTATGTTGGAGATGGTACATGCAATTGTGGAGTGTTTTGCTTTTACTCATTTTATGTAAATAGAAATTTAATATAAAAAGTTATATTAATCAAACTATAATTGAAATAATTGTAAAATTTCCAATTAAAAAGTTATTGTGTGGATTAAGTTTTCTTAAAATAAAGATGCAAATTTTTAAACAAAAATATTAATAAAATATCTACAATTTAACTAGCTAATTGATTTAGAAGATATAATTCTATTGGCTACTTGATTGAGGGTCCTTATCTTTCTTAAATGCCTCCTCCACTCTCTCCTGTATTCTCTCCATCATTCCTTATTTTATGAGAAAATTTTATGAACCAGTTATATATTATAATTTTTATTTCTTACACTAAATATTTATTTCTTAATTCCTTGCATGTAATAACTCTATTGTATAGAATATTTATGTTAAAGATGAATAAGATGAATTAGACTTGAAAATTTGTTATATTATTAAACTAGTAAAAGTACTCAAGGTGATATCAAATGGCCGATAGGCACAAATATTTATAGGCCTATTGCTAAATAGTGTTATTTATTACTTGATAGTCATTACATGTAGTAGTTTGTGGGGCAAGGCTATAAATACTATAAGAAATTCATTTTTTTTGCAAGTAAAAATAATAGAATAGTATTAAATGAATAACACTATGAATTAAATCATGAACAAACCATTAGAGAACTAAATCATAAACAAACCATCAAAGAACTATGGTCTCTCATTCAGCCAAAAAGAAGTGAAATATCTACTAGTGCCCCCAAAGTTATCCACTAAATAAATTATAAGAAGTCAAGACATTCGATGAACTCTAGTACTTAAATAATGTAGGATAATAGGAAATCCATGATACTAATTTACCTCACTTTGAGCGCATGTTTGTGTGAATGAGCTTTAGTACTCACTCTGTGTGTGTGCAAAAAAATTGATGTTCACTTTGTGTGAAATGTATGTGTGTGTGAATGAACTTTAGCTTTGACTATGTGTGGGTGGGTAGGTTTGAATGTTAGCTTTGACATTCACTATATGTGCACATGTTTATGTGAATGAACTTTGACATTCACTTTGTGTGTGTGAAATGTGTATCAACTAACTTAAATCACATTCACTTTGTGTGTGTGTGAGTGAACTAACTTTGACACTCACTTGGATTTGAGCCACTTATTGCTTGTGTATTGGCATCCACTTTGCTTATGTGAAGCATATGTTTGAACTTTGGCATCACCTTAATTTGTTTGAGTTAATTGTGCATTCATTTTTTTTTGTGTGTGAAATGTAAGCGAACTACCTTTGTCATTCGCTTATTTGATCTATTTACTATTTGTGTGTTTAGGTAAGTTTTAACTTTCACATTCACTTAGTGTGAATTGAAAAATGGCATGTTGAATTATGTTTAATTTTGTGTGTGTGAAGTGTGTGTTTAAAATTTAGCATTCACTTTTGCATGTGAGATTTTTTGAACTAACTTTCGTATTCACTTGACACTCATCATGGGTGTAAGGATGAGGAGTGGGAAAATTTTAAAACTTTCTTAAGGTGGGAGTGAGAATAGTATTAAAAAAGGTGAGGAGGACAATGTCAAGGACCATGGCTTGGACGAAGGAGATCTGTATGAATGGGATCCCTCCTATGACAAGGATGAAAATGATTTGGTTTTAAACTATCTTGATCTATTGTATTTTTTGTTGTGATGTTTTTGAGTTGTCTACTCTTAAGCTACTGCTCCTTTTTGTAGTATTTCTATGGTTTCATTGTGCGTCACTTCATGTTTACTAACATTTTGTTGTTTGTAACAAGGTTCCAAGATCCCTTCAAAACCTATCTTTACCTCTTTTAATCAAAAACTTTGGCATTGCATTCACTTTGTATGAAGTGTATTTAAATTTTATATTTCACTTAGATTTGATCATTTTATTGTGTGTGTGTGTGTGTGAAATTTCACATTCATTGTGTAAAGAGTGTGCTAATTTTGGCATTCACTACATGCTTGAACTTTGGTATGTTTGAACTTTAGTGTTAATCTTATATATGTATAAAATGTGTGATTGTGAACAAACTCTATGTGAAATGATTGAACTAAATTTTTGTGAAGAGTGTGTTCTAACTTTGGCATTAACTTTATGTGTCTCTTTCAACTTTAGTATGTTTGAACTTCATTTATTTTGTCTATGTATGAAGTGTGTGTTTGAATAAACTATGTGTGAAGTGATTGAACTAACTTTGTGTGAGGAGTGTGTTTTAACTTTAGTATTCACTTTGTGTGTTTTTGTACTTTGACATATTTGGACTTGAGTGTTTACTTTGTGTGTGGTTGAACTAACTTTGTGAATGAAACATGTTTGAACTTTGGAATGTGTTCACTTTCTACATGTGAAGTGTATGTTTTAACTTTGACATTTATTTTGTGTGAATTGAGTATCTAAAATTTAGTTTTAGCATTCACTTTATGTGGTGTGTGTGTGCACTTTACCATGTTTTATAACTTTGGCACTCAATTTATGTGTGTGTTTTTACTTTCTCAAGTTTGAAATTAATTGTTCATGCATGTTTGTACTACATTTGTGTAAATGAATTATGTTTGAACATTGGCATATTCACTTTTTGTTTATGTAAATTGTGTGTGTGTGTTTGTGTGCATTTAAAAATTAATTTTGGTATTCACTTTGTGTGGTATGTGTGTTTGAACTAACATTGGCATATGTTGTGTGTGTGTGAGCTTGAAAGAACTTTGACATTTTTTTTTTTGTCTATGAATGAACTTTAGCTATCACATTTTGTGGAGTCTAGATCATGGACAAAATTTGAAGCTTAATTTGTGTGGAATGTAATTGAAATATTTGACATTCTTTAATTATGTGTGTACAAGTGAACCTTGGATATGTGGCCTGTGCTTGAAAGAACTAACATTCTTTTTATGCATATGTGTTTGAATGAACTTTGGCTTTCACTACGTGTGTATCAATGGGTTTTAAAGTTAGTTTTGGCATTCATTGTGTGCACGTGTTTGTTTGGGTAAACATGATGCATATAATTTTCACCTTTTTGTGAGTGATACATACTATCCTGAAGAACTTGATATCATTATATGTGCAAAAATAAATTTAACAATAGGAAATCTTTATTAATAAATCCTTATAGTAAACAATATTTATAACTAAAGAGGGTCTATTCTAGCATGACTCACAAATAAAACATAGTGGAAGAATTCACATTTCATGATTGTCTAACTTTCATACTTCATGGCACTTTTAATAGTCATTTATACATGTTCCAAATCATCCCAAAGATTATCTATATAACAAAAGATCCTAGTGGCAAGATTGTTGGACCACAAGATTATAAGACATGCACTAATTCATGACCATAGAAAAATAGACTTTGTTTGGGTAAACATGATGCATATAATTTTCATCTTTTTGTGGGCAATGCAAACTATCCCAAGGAACTTGATATCTTTATGTGTGCAAAACTAAATTTCACAATAAGATATCTTTCAACATCCCTTTCCATATTTGATACATAAACAGTATTACAATATATAACATAATACTTATCAATATTGATCAACTACTTAAACAAATTGTGACTCATCAGAAGAATTTTAATCTAACTGTGACTCCTACCAGTAATGTTGGCACTACAATGAAAAACTCCACTCCCTTAGAACTAGAATATATGAGTTTACCAAAGAAGATCTTGGCAAGGGCAATGTTGAATCAGCAACTAATGAAGATGACAGTCTTGGACAAATTCTTGGCATCCAAAAAAGATTCAACTGTGACTTCAAAAACAAACTTCTATTTTTCCTTTACCAATTATAGTCCATGATCAGGAAACAATAACTAATAAATAGTGTAGAACCTTGGGTGGAGACTTCGGCTTTCAGAGAGAAAACTCACAGAACCCAAACAACAACCTTCATGGATTGGAGACCCAGGACTTAAGCCAAGGACCCCTCTATTAACAATACCACCAAATCGGTGACCAAAATAATGAGCGGCAGTCAGATTCAAGAGTGATATTGCAGGCAAAAAAAAAATAATAACAGGTTCAAATTTTTGATAGGCCACAAGCCTTCAATAGCTCTTATCCTATTTTGCAAGGCCACATGCCATCCACAAGGCAAATTTGAGTGCCTTTCATTGTTGGGTTGAAACAAAACACGTAGCCACGCCTTGGAAAGGCTTCAATCACCTCAGCCAATGCCTTCAATCACTGCCTTCACGTCATCAAATACAGGTTTAGATCATGAATTAGAGATGAATAATGGTAGCAGCTAGCTCAGAAATAAATAGATCTACCCCTCAATTCATAGTGAAAACTGTGACTTCCTTCAAGGAAGACTGCAATCTTTGAATACCAATGACCAAGAGTGGAGACATCAAGGAGCATGCATTAAAAGAAAGCTAATGAAAATAACGTAAATATTGGGAAAGATTGGGAGATAAAAGGTGGAGATGGTAAGAAGTTGAATTAAGGAGGTAAAGAGAATGAAACTACCACCACTTGTTCTTCATTACCTAATTTTATTTATTTATTTATATTTATTTTCGAAAACCAAAAAATTGAAGGACTACTAGAGTTTTGGACAACAAAATTTTTGGTAGTTACAAGATGTGTGCACATATAGAATGGCCTATTGGCCAAAATATTTAAAATTTTATGTGAATTGTGAAATGTATAGATAGTATATTTGAATAGAGTGTATTTCTTAACATCTCTATTAGTTAATTGGATTTTGTTTGGATATTATTAATATTTTTTAAAATTAATTATAATTATGTTAGGGAACTCAAATATCATCCAATTTAATTATCAAATAGTTAGTGGCAATTTTATATCTAAAATTTGCCTTTAACTATTGTGTTTTCCTGCTCTGCAACTTTCCCACTCTGATCGGTGTTTGTGTTGGAAAGAGACACTATGTGGCTTCATGATTGTTGTCATTGATGGCAACAAAGTCTATCCCACACATCCGTAGAGCATAGTATGCCTATACCAGAAGTTAGATTGAAGAATGTTTTGGTCCGGTAAACAAGAACAAAGCATGCAGCAAGGTCCAACAATCAGGTCTGGATCTCTCAGATGGTGTATCTCAGCAAGTTGTAGACTTGGACAAGTTAAGAGGAGTACCATGACTACTACATTCTAGAGATTGAACCTTCGATGATGAATGAGTGAAAAGATATAAGCATCTAAGTGTTGGGTTCCTGACAAGCAAAGTAGATTGAGGAAGAACTGACATGCAGAGCATCAGACTCTAATCCGGATGAGAAATTGATGGTGATTAAGCTATTTGAGGGATCATACATGGTTGGCCGACATGATTGATGACTTCTATGTCTATGTCTTTAATACACATCACATATTAAGCATGGATTCAGTTGACAAATCAATGTCTTGGAAATATCCTAAGTATTCCAATTGCCGACTAAAAAGATGTTGAAATCCTTGGTGCAGATATATATACCAAATGGATTTCAGTATGAAGAGCAGAGTTGTGTGTGTTAGTGTGTGAGGAAAGGTAGAGATAAGTGTGGAAGTAGCAATACAAGTCCAGTATGTGATAGAATAGCAACACTAAAGCAAAGGAAGAATGAAGTGCATTAGATCAGTATATTGAGCCTAACCAGAACTAAACCTCAGCATATATGGATGCCTCTCATCAGTTCAAACACCTGGTTACCTTCTATATACCTTGTAGATAGTGAGTCTCTTGTAGACAGTGTGCCTCTTATGAGCAGTGTGCTCGAGCAGTGAGCCCTAATTGGCAAGTGCCATTTTGTACTTCTTATTCTTTTAACAAAGAATACAATCTTGGGTTAGTCACCCCATGGTTTTTCCCTTAATAGGGTTTTCCACATAAAAATCCTTGTGTTATGTGTTTTGATTTTATTTTTGCTCTCATGGTTATTTATGCTTATATGTTTTGATGATGCACTAATTGTTAAAGGAGAAAAGAAAGTTAAGAAATTTAAGATAACTAATTCACCCCCCCTCAAAGTATCTACCTTGTTTCCAACAAGTGGTATCAGAGCTAAGTTCCTCTAAACAAAGCCTAACAGCTTGAGGAAGATTTGGGAATCTCAATGGATATGTATGGTATGAAGGAACAAATTTAGTTTGCCCTAGATAATCTTGAGCAATCTCACTCTAAAGTTAATAACTTGAGAGAAAGACTCAAACAAGCTGATGATTTCATAAATAAGCTAAAAGAAAAACTGAGTATCTCTGTGAAAAAGAGAAAGGAACTACTTCAACAATTAGCAAGTCAAAGTGAAGCCAATGATACTAATGAAGATCTGAATGAGAAAAAAAAGCTATGTGAGAAGCTATCAAAAGAGGTCATTATGGTAAGACATGAAATGGAATCAGGGGTTATGAGAATCACCCAAGAAATTGAAGATAATCTAAAACAATCTCTCAAGGAGAAGTCAAAGGACTGCCACAAAATGGATAGAATAATCAAGCATCTAGAATCTAATCTTGAAGAAGCTAGAGATAATGAAGAACAACTTAACAATCCGATACACACTCTCAAACAAGATCTTCAAACAACAAATGAATACAAAGAGAAATTCAAGATAAGCTCTGCTCAACTTGAAGTTCTTTTTGAAAGCCAAAAGAGGGTAGATGACAAGCGTGGCTTGGGATACGAGAAAGATGAAAGCTCTGGATCCGGTCAGAAGAACTTTGGATTAGGAAATCCAAGGAACAAGCCTAGAAGACCTTTGGTAAGGAAACCAAATGCTCAAAGATATCCATCCTTCAATGGATAGTGCTACAATTACAACTTTGGTCATAGAGCAACTCAGTACAGAAGAAGAATGAATTAGACTAATTCATCCTTCTCTGGATAGTGTTTCAACTGCAAAAGATATGGTCACAAATCTCATGAATGCAAAAATATGAAAATAAATAATTCATTCAATGGTAGATGCTTTGCATGCAGTAGAATGGCATATATGGCTAATCAATGCAGATCAAGAGGATATCAATAAAATAGGCAAAGAAATGTTGTTTGCCACAATTGCAATAGATCTGGTCATATTGCCAAATTCTGCAAAAGTAAGAATCGGGATCAAAAGGGTCTGGTACATCATAATCAAAATCAAGATAAAGGAAAAGGCAAAGTGAATGTGGATGAAATTCAAAGGGAGATGAAGAAGATTTGGGTGAAGAAGAGTACAAAAAATGTTGGAGATGGATCTGCACCAGAATCTGGTGCTGATATTCCTTCTGGAAACTAAATAGATGAGCTCCGGATCAGGGGAAGTCACAAAGGAAAATAAATTCCCCCACCCAGTCAATTGGTGCCTAAATTTGGCACATGGAATGTTGCAGATTAAAGGGTTCTCAGAGAAATATCTAAATAACCCCCGGTAAAAATATGAAAGATTTGCAAGGAGTATTGATGAGTTTAATCATCCAAGATTGATCCGGTTTGACAGCCATTTGGTAAAAGTAGGATTTTCACAGTTAGATCCGATATGATTCAAAATTGAAATATCTTGATCTGTGGATAAATGACATGATTGGAGGAAAGGAGATACATTGTCAATTATCACTAAAAATAATTCTAAATGCATCTCAGTGATTTGGAAAGATCTCTCTCAGAACAAGGCAACCAAAATAGCTTAAGTTGTGCATTTATTGCAATAGGAAATTAGGGTTTGCACAGAGATGAAAGGGTTCTCTTATTCATCATTTGCACATTTGCATTCGAGAAGAAGAAAGGAAGAGCTTTGCATCAAGATTGTTACAACCTTCTCAAAGATCAACCGCAGAATCTGATTCAACCAGTGATCTTTTCGGGTGCATATTGTGAACCCTAGAAGCGTAAAAAGGTATTTCCATTTATGAATATCTCTCTCTGAATCTTTTGCAAAGATGGTTAATCCAATGGTTGTTAAGATCACTGATAGGCCATGTCCAAAGTTCAAGAAACACCCCTACAAATCCCTAGAAGTTGATCCCCTAGGTACCTTTTATTGCATTCCGCATGGGGTTCTGCATGTAGAAGATGTTAGGGTGTACATCCACACCAATATTGGGGAATTCAGGGAATCCAAATTGATGGATATCTATCATAAACAATTGATAGATGAAACTTTTGAACTCAAACCTCAATACAAGGCCCTCCAAGATAAGCATTTTGGACATTACATCCACTTTCCCTATTTTGCAGAAGATGAATGGGTCCGGCATGTTCTTAGTAGAATACAAAAAAACTTCATGTGGTTGATGAAGCCCTTCAAGATAAAAAAAGATGCCATTAGGACAGTAATCGGATTGCACTCATCTGATGGGTTGCCTGCACTCAAATCTGTTAAGAACCAGACAGTAAGTGAAGCTACTGGATCAAAGTTTGACAAAAGAGCAGTGACAATAGAAGATATCACAAATCTGGATATCAAATTTTCCTCTATGATAATTGGTTATAAAATCTATCACTCAAGCAGGGAGAATTCTGTGTCCAAAACTACAATATATACTACATATTAGATGCTAAGGGAAATTGCAGATTATGATCTATGCGACCTTCTCCTGAACCAACTGTTAGAAAACTTGCAAAAGATCAAGAAGGATAAGAAGAACTCATTCGAGTATGGTAGCTTAATACTATGTCTGTTCTTTTACTATATGAATGAGCTACCCAAATCAAGTCGTTGGGTATGGCAAAATGACAGACTGGTTACCATACAAATCAGAGACTACATGTATGGGCTTAGTGATGCCAAGGCTCAAAGCACAACACTCTGGGGATATTTTAAGAACTTCCAAGGTATGATGCAGGCCAGAGAAAGAATTCCTCAAATAATAGTTGAAAAATATAAGGATATAATATGCTTCATGGTAGACACTGATCAATGCCTAATGGAGACAATTGAGCCTATAACAGTTTGGATTATGCTAATGGGCTATGAGCTAGATGAGAAAATCTTGGAGCTCATGTCCAACACTTGCTGAGTCAGCCTAAGGACCCTAAGGCGGAAAGGTTTGGAACCTTTCAAGAATTAACTGTAAAAATACATGTTGAACTGAGACAACCAGAGATGAAAAGAAAAGTGAGAAGGGAAGTAGAGGAAGTTGCCAAAAGATATGGCATATCAAAGGAGGCAGTTGATGCAAATAGAGAGAAAATAGAAAGAGTTGAGAAAGAGAAACAAGAAGTAGAAAAGGAAAGTGTTCTGGTACAAGCCTCCTCCCGGACTAGATCCTCCAATAGCTCTGCACGTGCCACCTCTAAGAGCCTAAAAGCCTTAAAACCAGAAGCTAAGACATCTAGAAAGGGAGAAAAGAGAATGAAAACAAAGGCCACAAGGTTATACATAAGCCAAAAGGATAATGAAGAAACAGAGTTTGATGAGGAAGTTAAGAAGATGATGAAGAAGAAGAAAACATCAGGGGGACCCTCTGCCGGTAAAAACAAAGAAGAAGAGGCAGAAGGATTTGTTGAAAGGCCTACTCTCTCTATTGATGATATCATCAAGGAAGTCACAGTGGATTGGAACCTGCAACTAGTCACTAAATTTTATGATGATTACAATGATACTGACAAAAAAAATTTGGAGGAAGCTACAGTTAAGTATCTGTTATCTCTCAGATTTGCACCCTTTGCTGCAGTTGTGAAACTTTAGTAATCTAGAGAAACATGGGAATGATCTCGAAGTGTGGGACCTTGCGAAATGAGATCAGACCTCTGGAGAAGGCCGGCTTCCTCTTTCTAAGCCTAATGCTTAGAGAAATGCATCTAAACCTAGTGCTAATGCTTACAGGGGAAAAAGGTTAGAAGGAATGCTAAAATGAAATAAAAGTGATACACCAGATTTAAATGTGTTTAGCGACAACTAAATCAACACAATAATAATCTCACAGCTGGAAAGACTTACACAGACTCATATTAATTCTAGAGAGGTCCAAAAGAGCAGACACAGTGCTAAAAATAACAAAAGAGAGGCAAAAATACCAGTTTATATTGATTATAGAGGCCAAGTAACCATTACATAATAGCCCAGAAGAACCACCAACAACCATATATATCTGTTTTACATGTATATATAGCATTTCACATTTTGACCTCCATATGTTACAATCAAATCGCTCATGGGCGCTGATAGGAAAATACTGCTTGAAGGGACGTCTACCTGCAAGGAGCTATGGCAAAAAAATATCTAGAATAGGGCAGATAGAAGATATTTCTGGTCTTCAATGCGTGTTGCTGCATCATCAACCTGTAGCCATAAATGCAACAAATATCTACATTTGCATCATCAAAAATAGCCGCTGAAATGTCCAGTCGATTAATCATGCAAAGCCAGATCCAAAATTTGAAAGTGAAAATATCTCGCATTAAAGCCCACCAGATGAAATAGGAGGCAAAAATAAGCATTTTTTCCTTTTACAGCATGTCAAAATTCACTAGAATGGAGGAGATATGGGCAATCAAAGTTTCAGTCAACTGCCTGTATATATTGCTTTGCATCTGTGTATATATCGCTTTGCATCTGTGCTTGTATATGCCTTTGTATGTTCCATTGTATATACAATGCAACTGCGCCCTTGGGTTCACCTTATGCATTCATGCAATCTCACTCCCTTTCGCCTTTTGCATATTCGATTTGCCTTTGTATTACCTTTTACATCTGCCGCCCTTGCCACCTGGCACCACCTGATTCGCCACCGCATTAAAGCTGGGACCCATCGCTAAAAAATTGCATTCCCATCGACCGTCAGAATGACTTAGTTGAGCTATCGATGCACCTTGTCATGCTGAAAATCCCTTTGCATATCGGTGCCTGTATCTTGTTTCTAAGATTGTATATAAGGCGCAGACCCCAAATATTTATAGAACAATTTGAAATCGCACTCGGGTCTGGTTTGTATCTCCTCTTCTTTGTATATAGGCATATACAATGCGTTTATACATACAACTCACAGACCCCAAAAAGACCATCCGCTGCATTTGATTCCCCAGTCAGATCCGCCTTGTATGTCTTACCTTTGTATATTTCCCTTGTATATCACATATACAAACGCAATATACAACCCGCAGATTTCAAATTTTTATAAAGCAGATTGGAATCATTTTGAAATCTGGCTTGTATCTAACTCCCTTTGTATATCAGCATACATACAATGCACTTGATATACAAGCTGCATATCTCAAACATTATGAAGCATCTGAAAAAACCAACGGGTTCGGCTTGTATATTGCCATTGTATGTTCACCGTGTATATCGCATATACAATGCAAACTTACAAGTAAAAAACATACATCCACTGGACCTTTTCCCTTATCAACTATATTGCATACCTGTTCGGGTCCGGCCAATGCATATTAGGAATGCATGCTCCTTTGTATGTACGAACATACAATCGCACTTGTATATGTGCATTGTATATTTCTGATTGTATGTAAGATACAACTGCCCAATGTCGAAATTGCATGTACGCTAATATACATTCTCTTTTGTATGTGCCCTTGTAACTTGCCGATATACATTCTACCTTGTATGTTTCCCTTTGTATGTCGTCCTTGCATGTCTTTGCCTTTGTATATTTTCTTTGCATCTTCCCCTTGTATCTTTGGAATGTACATTGCCCCTTGTACCTTTTCTTTTGTATGCATGATTGTCCATTTGCCAAATGTACAAATGTGAACATACATTCTCCCTTGCATATTTGCCAATGTAAATTGGCCTTTGTATATTTCCTGATGTACATTTTCCTATGCATGTTATCCTTTGTATGTGCGATTGTATATACAAAGATACAATCGTATATACAAGCCACTGTTGCATCCTGCCGATGTACATTGCACTATTTATTCACTCTTATATGTATGACTTGCATCTTTACTTTGCATCTTTGTCATTATATATTGCACTTGTACATATGAACACACAATGGTGCATGTATATGCAAATATAAATTAAAAAATGCATATACAAATACTAAACATGAAACTGAGAAATCCCTATGATAGAAAATACTTGAAGCTAAAAGATTTCTGGGTTTTTCTGGGTTTTCTGCAAAGATTCTCAAGGTGAGACTTTTAGGATTTTTGACAAGGCATAGCTTAAATATTTGAAGGATTTAAGCCTTGTAGGGTCATTTCTAAAGGATTTTCAAGGAAAATACAAGGTGAACTATTTAACTCTGCACAGAGGAAAATGTGGCAACAATTTGTTGACTTCTATGGGATGTTTGCCCTCTAAACATACGATCAGTAGCCTTAAGCATCCATTGGGCATGGAGTCAAGTCTAAAACATGCTAGGAAACTGGAAACTACCTCCAAAACAGAAAAAGGGGAAAAGGCTTGCATTCTCCTAATGACAATGCAGCCTGTGCAGAAGCACTTAGGAAAAAGGGAAAACTAAAGCAGAAATGAAACCTACCTTAATCCTAAACTAACCAAATAGACATGACCTTAAACAAAGCCATTAACTGTTTCTTGAAAGTAACTGCCCTTTCTTAACAATTTACAGTATTTTTTATGCCTGTGGGTAGTGAAAAAGAGGTGAGGGGGAAATGGGCATATGACAAATTGATAAAGCACCCCCCACAAGATGGAGATAAACTCACCTATCCACCTGGACTGATTACTGATGTTGCTAACTTGTGGTGAATAAATGGGTTGATCCCACTCATTTTGATGCTCAACTTCATGCTTAGAGGTAAGCATGACAAGTGGTGACTTCTCTTGATGTGTCTCCAGCTGAGCTAGATGCCTGATTGGGCATCCCCTTGAAGGTTTGAGATTGGTTGCTTCTTGTTCCTCCTTTGGTATGATGGTGACCTCCACCTTGCTCTCATGTTGCTCTTGTGTGTGAAATAGTCGATATGAGACATCATGGTTTTCTCCTTCTTCCTTCAAAGAAACCAAGAAAATTGATATAATGTCATCATGGCTGCATTCTTCCTCTTCTTGTTGGTCTAAATACTCTAGCTCATGTGATTCTACTACAAACATGGCTGCCTCCACCCTATGAACAAGATGTTCATGACTTTCTAACTTAGGCTCAGAAAATGAGCCATGCACATGCTCAAAAGAGAAAACTTCCCCACCAAGAAGCTGATATCCTTACTGGATAATAAAGAACAAATCTGCAATTTGCCCTTGACCATATTCAGTCTCCTCATTATCTCTAATAAAGCATGGAAGCTCCTCAAGCGTATCCGCATAATCAGCCTCTAGTAATCTAGCATAGGGCAACATGCTCGCCCCTCTTTATGGTTTAAAACCTCACTGTCAAGCTCAGCCTCAACCTGCAACAATTTGTCATTATTTTTAGTGTTTTCTTGTTGCTACATATCCACAACCAGCTGCTCATATTCCTCTTCTTCAACATAATCAGGTAGCTCATGAAGTAGGGCAGCATCATCCACTTCTGAAGTAACCTTAACAATACTCACAGGTGCAATAGGTTCAAATAATTCTATCTTTGTGAGTGTAGGAACAAACTACTCCTCATTAGTTTTATCTTCTTCCACCTCCTCTTTTGGCTCATCTTTCCAATTATCTTGGTAGACAACAGGTCTACCCTTGAGGATTGAAATATCATTAAGGAAAGAGGCTTGAATATCTTCTTGAATTTCCTAAAGGGGAGAGGGTTCTAGACAAATTTCTTCCTAGGGAGTGATAATCTGAGTTTACACAGGAATAGGGACTTGTGGAGGGATATAGGCTTCAAAGCCTGGGAATTTGTGGAGTCTAGGTTGCTCTATAGGCTGAGGGCCTCTAAAACTTGGGATTTTAACAGTGGGAAGCAGTTTTAGAGGCATAGATGGATTATCCTCCCTGAAGCTTGGAATCTTAAATTTTGGGGCTTCTTCAGCAACAGGATGAGCAGGTGTGAAAGGGAGAGGTTGTTTGAAACTGGGAATGGAGGGGATTGCTTGGGTTTCACACCCTTTTTGGCATCGATAGTCTAAGTAAGCTCGACTATTTTGCACCTGAGCAGACAAAAGCTTCATTTGCTCCTTTTTAGTAGCTATAGCTCCCTCAAGACCTTTTTCAAACTATATTCTTTTTGTCACCCTTTCCTGAATATAAATAATGGATTACTCAACCAAATCTCATTGTTGCCAGGTAATCTCTTTTTGCTTTTCAATTTCCACCAACATCCAGGACATGCATGAGAACTCCTTCCTAATATCACTGATCTTCATAAGTTTAAGCTTTTGACTCAAATCCTACAAGAAATAGTCAAACTTGTGGATCAGATCCAAAACATTTTCGTAAGGGTGTTTTTTAGGATGACTATGTGAATCATCATGATGTTTGGCATCAAAATGCCCCCCTTGGGGTTGGGAATAAGCATCATGAGGACACGGATATTCTGCAACGACAGGGCTATATGGCATAAATTTAGAGGCATTTGGGGCCTGGTATTGTTGATATAGAGGCCAATAGCCTGTATTTGGATTAGGGGTAGAGGAATAGCCATGATTCCCATAAAATTCTGACATTCTATAGCATCTAAATGCTAGATAATCATAAAAATGTCAGAATTAGAGAAAAATAGGTTTGCAACCAAAGAAGAACTGGATACATACCAGAGGAGTCGCCAGGTGATTGAGATGCTTTTGGAAGCTAAATAGACCAGGAAAACCACCAAAATCCTGATCTTTGATAAAATTTTAGGTACTTGGGCTGCTGAAACTAGCTGATTTGTTCAGTAGAGTCACCATGGTGTTGTTGATATTGCCTCCAAAGGCTGGTAATACTAAGAGAAACACCAAATCTCTTAGTACCTTGATGAGAAGTTCATCGAACTAGTCCCACCGGGCGTGCCAAAACTATTATCTCTCAGATTTGAACCCTTTGCTGCAGTTGTGAAAATTTAGCAATCTAGAGAAACATGGGAATGATCTCAAAGTGTGGGACCTTGCAAAATAAGATCAGACCTCTAGAGAAGGCCAGCTTTGTCTTTCTAAGCCTAATGCTTAGAGAAATGCATCTAAACCTAGTGCTAATGCTTGCAGGGGAAAATGGTTAGAAGGAATGCTGAAATGAAATAAAAGTGATACACCAGATTTAAATGTGTTTGGTGACAACTAAATCGACACAGTAATAATCTCACAGCTGGAAAGACTTACACAGAATCGTATTAATTCTAGAGAGGTCCAGAAGAGCAGACACAGTGCTAAAAATAACAAGAGGCAAAAATACTAGTTTATATTGATTATAGAGGCCAAGTAACCATTATAGAATAGCCCAGAAGAACCACCAACAACCATATACATCTATTTTACATGTATATATAGAATTTCACAATTTGACCTCCATATGTTACAATCAAATCGCTCATGGGCGCTGATAGGAAAATACTGCCTGAAGGGATGTCTACCTGCAAGGAGCTATGGCAAAAAAATATCTGGAACAGGGTAGATGGAAGATATTTCTAGTCTTCAATGCGAGCTACTGCATCATTAACCTGCAGGCATAAATGCAATAAATATCTGCATTTGCATCATCAAAAATAGCCGCTGAAACATCCAGTAGATTAAGCATGCAAAGCCAGATCTAAAATTTAAAAGTTAAAATATCCTGCATTAAAGCCCGCCAGATGAAATAGGAGGCAAAAACAAGCATTTTTACCTATTGCAGCATGTCAAAATTTTCCAGAATGGAGGAGATATGGGCAGTCAAAGTTTTGGTCAACTACCTGTATATATCATTTTGCATCTGTGTATATATCGCTTTGCATCTGTGCTTGTATATGCCTTTGTATGTTCCATTGTATATACAATGCAACTGCACCCTTAGGTTCACCTTATGCATTCATGCAATATCCCTCCCTTTCACCTTTTGCATATTCAATTTGTCTTTCTATTACCTTTTACATCTGCCACCCCTGCCATGTGGCACCGCTTGATTCATCGCCACATTAAAGCTGGGACCCATCGCTAAAAAACTGCATCCCCATCATCCGTCAAAATGACTATTAGTTGAGCTGCTGATGCACCTTATCACACCGAAAATCCCTTTGCATATCGGCCATTGTATCTTATTTCTGAGATTGTATATACATACAATCACCTGCATACAAGGCACGGACCCCAAATATTTATAGAACAATTTGAAATCACACTCGGGTCCGGTTTGTATCTTGTTTTCTTTGTATATAGGCATATACAATGTGTTTATACATACAACTCGTAGACCCCAAAAAGACCATCCGCTACATTTGATTCTCGAGTCGGATCCGCCTTGTATGTCTTACCTTTGTATATTTCCCTTGTATATCGCATATACAAACGCAATATACAACCCGCGGATTTTAAATTTTTATAAAGCAAATTGGAATCATTTTGAAATCCAACTTGTATCTAACTCCCTTTGTATATCGGCATACATACAATGCACTTGACATACAAGCTACAGATCTCAAACATTATGAAGCATTCTGAAAAAACCAACGGGTTCGGCTTGCATATCGCCATTGTATGTTCACCTTGTATATCGCATATATAATGCAAACATACAAGCAAAAAACATACATCCACCAGACCTTTGCCCTTATCAACTATATTGCATACCCGTTCAGGTTCGGCCAATACATATTAGGAATGCATGCTCCTTTGTATGTGCGAACATACAATCAAACTTGTATATGTGCTTTGTATATTTCTGATTGTATGTAAGATACAACTGCCCAATACACAATCACCTTTGTATCAAAGTGGACCCCACATTCCTTTATATATTTCGGCCTTGTATGTCGACTTTGCATGTACGCTGATATACATTCTCTTTTGTATGTGCCCTTGTAACTTGCCGATATACATTTTGCCTTGTATGTTTCCCTTTGTATGTCAGCCTTGCAATGCTTTGCCTTCGTATATTTTCTTTGCATCTTCCCCTTGTATCTTTGGAATGTACACTGCCCCTTGTACCTTTTCTTTTGTATGCGCAATTGTACATTTGCCAAATGTACAAATGCAAACATACATTCTCCCTTGCATATTTGCCAATGTAGATTGGCCTTTGTATATTTCATGATGTACATTTTCCTATGCATGTTATCCTTTGTATGTGCGATTGTATATACAAAGATACAATTGCATATAGAAGCCACTATTGCATTCTGCCGATGTACATTGCACTATTCATTCACTCTTGTATGTATGACTTGCATCTTTAATTTGCATCTTTGTCATTGTATATTGCACTTGTACATATGAACACACAATGGTGCATGTATATGCAAATATATATTAAAAAATGCATATACAAATACTAAACATGAAACTGAGAAATTCCTGCGATAGAAAATACTTGAAGCTAAAATATTTCTGGGTTTTTCTGGGTTTTCTGCAACGATTCTCATGGTGATATTTTTGAGATTTTTAACAAGGCATAGCATAAATATTTGAAGGATTTAAGCTTTGTAGGGTCATTTCTAAAGGATTTTCAAGGAAAATACAAGGTGAACTATTTAACTCTGCATGGAGGAAAATGGGTCAACAGTACCTAAACATTTATAATAAAGCATTCATTGAAATCTTTTCTCTAATTCCCAAAAGTCTAGAGAAGGTACTTGAACTTAGAAAAGAGAATGCCAAGGAAATGGATTTAGAGATCTGGGAACAGACTGGAATTTAGCTCTATCCTTCCATTACTCCAAAACAAATGACCATGATCTTTAAGGACTGCAAGAATGATTTCTGGAGCAAAGCAAGAATGAACCAACTTATGCTTGGAGAGACTGATCAGGTGGCAAAAGAAACAGAAGACATCCTCTGGAATGCCTTCAAGAAATTTAATCTTCCTATTATAGAGGAAATAGATGTAGAGCCTTCTACCATGGCTGTCGAAGGATTAAGTGCATCAAAAGAAGAATCTACTGAGAAAAATATAGAAGAGTCAAAAGAGATAGTAGAAGAAAAGTCTAAGGTCTTCGATTCCTCTGGTCTAGAAGAGGAAGTCCATGAAGAAGTTAACATCTCTACTCTGATCCCCTTGTAGACTCAGGAAATGAAGGAGAAGGAAGAAAAGAAGAAAAATTGAGTCAAGAAGAGGAGGTAAAGGGAAGAGAAGAAGAACAAATAGAGAAGATCCCTGATGACAGTTTTGAGGTTGCCAAAGGAAAGAAGACTTAGTCTCTAACAAGAGATACTGCAAAGGTAGTAAAGAGCTTCTTAAACAAAGAAATGATAGAAATAGATGAACCAAAATTATTTCAAGGACCACTCAATTTTGACTCCCTCTCTTCGGTCTAGACAATTAAGATAGCATCCTTTGCCCAAGATAAGGAAAAATAAAAGCTTCTGAAGTCTCACATGGAAGATTGTGAACTGATAGAGATTGCATCAGGAATGTTGGAGAAGATCATGCCATCCTTCCAAAAGGATCCTTCGGCCTCTCCATCCGGTAACCTTAAATCTCTAATAAAATCTATCAACACTCATTTTGATTCCTTAGAGAAATTGGCAGAAGAAAAGGTCCAGAAAGAAATTTTGGGAAAGAGATTCTATGAAGTATAGGGACTCATAGCCAATGATAGGAGAACCCTAGATATTGGGATAAAGAGCCTAGAAAATGCTCTTAAAGATGGTGGAGAAATATACAAATTTTGTCTATCCTAGTCTAAAGTGACAGATGATATTGAAAAGAAGGTGAAAGAACAAGAAGGAAAACTATCAAGTTAATCCCAAAATTTTGATCCTCTCACCACATCCACAATGAATCAAGAGTGCTAGGCTATTGCCACTATAAATGAAATAAAGAGGCTTGAAAAGGAGAAGAAGAATATAATAAGAAAGATGAGTGAACTTAGAGGGATAATTATCCCTAAATTAGAGGCAATGCATGAAGCCTTAACTGATGCTCAAACCACAGCCCGGACCAGTGATCCAGTAGACTTAAGAAGGGTAGAAGCTTATGCATTTTTGTTGAGTGGTCACATCTCAATTTTGGACAGGATGAAACAAAGTTGGGCAATAGAATTTGTACAGTTGAAGACCACCTTTGCGGATAAACTTAAGTATATGTAAATATACATGTATATATACTTATGCGGCTATGTATAGGTTGATTTTTGCAAATTTTGGTGTGAGGATTCCACCCTTTGCCATTGATGTCAAAGGGGGAGTGAGGAGTAGTGAAAAATGTGGAATCCAGCTAAAGGGGATCTCCAGTAAAAGTGTACATAAGACAGAGCATCAGCCAAGGGGGAGTTTGCTACGACACTTAGTCATTTTTCCCTAAGTGTTGCCATCAATGCCAAAGGCGGAGATTGTTGGCAAAAGACACTGTGTGGCTTTATGATTGTTGTCATTGATGGCAACAAAGTCTATCCCACACATCCGTAGAGCATAGTATGCCTATACCAGAAGTCAGATTGAAGAATGTTTTGGTCCGGTGAACAAGAACAGAGCATGCAGCAAGGTCCAACAATCAAGTCCGGATCTCTCAAATGGTGTATCTCAGTAAGTTACGGACTTGGACAAGTCAAGAGGAGTACTATGACTACTACATTCCAGAGATTGAGCCTCTAGTGATGAATGAGTGAAAAGATATGAGCATCTAAGTGTTGGGTTCCTGACATGCAGAGTAGACTGAGGAAGAATTGATAGGCAGAGCATCAGACTCTAATCTGGATGAGAAATTGATGGTGATCAAGCTGTTTGAGGGATCATACATGGTTGGATGACATGATTGATGACTTCTATGTCTATGTCTTTGATACACATCACATATTAAGCATGGATTCAGCTGACAGATCAGTGTCTTAAAAATATCTTGCGTATTCTAGTTACAGACTAGAAAGATGTTGAAATCCTTGGTGTAGATATATATACCAAATCAATTTCAGTATGAAGAGTAGAGTTGTGTGCGTTAGTGTGTGAGGAAAGGTAGAGATAAGTGTGGAAGCAGCAATACAAGTTCAGTATGTGACAGAATAGTAGCACTAAAGTAGAGGAAGAATGAAGTGCATTAGATCAGTATATTGAGCCTAACTGGAACTAAACCTCAGCATATATGGATGCCTCTCATCAGTTCAAACTCTTGGTTACCTTCTATAGACCTTGTAGACAGTGAGTCTCTTGTAGGCAGTGTGCCTCTTGTGAGCAGTGTGCTCAGGTAGTGAGCCCTAATTGGCAAGTGTCATTTTGTACTTCTTATTCTTTTAACAAAGAATACAATCTTGGGTTAGTCACCCCATGATTTTTCCCTTAACAGGGTTTTCCACATAAAAATCCTTGTGTTATGTGTGTTGATTTTATATCTGCTCTCATGGTTATATATGCTTATATGTTTTGATGTTGCACTAGATAATTGATTCACCCACCCTCTCAGTTATCTACCTTGTTTCCAATAGTTTGAACCTACTTCGGTCATGGAGGTCATCATCCCAGGGGGGCCACCTGCCCCCCATCTGGGCCCATAGGAGCTCCCTGTTGTTGTCAGTACTACCTTGGTTAGTACTGAAGAGACCATATCCCCTACCTCAGGCTTAGACCTGAAGGCTTAGAAATGGGCCCTATTAGGGGAGTCTAGTAGCCCTGTAGAAGATTCTGATGCCCTAGTGCGGCCAGAAAGTAGGAATGGAACAGACTTCTAGATCCCAGATAGGATGATGGACAAGATAACCCCCTCCTTTGAACTCTCCATGGTGGGAAAATTCCAAGCCCTTAGGCCCAACATTGATATGGTTAGACATTGGGTTACCACTAGATGACACCTAAAAGGTAGTGTGGGGACTAGTACGATGTCGAGTGGCCTTTTCCTCTTCAATTTAATGGCCAGGGAAGACTTAGTCATGGTTTTGGCAGGAGGAACTTGGATTTATGGTAAGAATAATCTTTTCTTAGGGTGTTGGAATCCAGGCTTTGACGTAACTATGGAACTTAGCAAGTCGGCTCCTGTGTGGGTCAGACTCCCTGGGCTCCCTCTCAAGTACCAAGATGAGGAGATATTCACATGGACTGGCAATTGCTTCAAGCACTTCATCTCTCTGGACAACACCACGAAAAATAAAACCAGGTCACTTTTCGCTAGATTTTCTGTTAGTGTTGGGTGAATATTTTGTCATTTAGCTAACTAACGACAAAATGGTTATATCGCCACAACTATAATGAGACAAAGTCTCTTCTCTCAGCAAGGGGAGGTTCCCTCTAGATTATGTGCTCTTTTTAACAAATAACTTTTAATACTTAAATAAACTAAAACTATTCTTGGGGTGTTTCCATAGCATCCTATTCTCTTTTTTTAGAATAGATGTTTCTCTCTTACAAAATAACAACTTCAGTATAGATGATATTTGATAATTCTTGAACCAAGACAAACCATAGCAATGCAAAGTTTTCTACTGTTTGGCTTATTTCTCACAAACAAACTTAATTGAATTCAAATGTAGCCCAAAGTCTCCACTTGCACCCACTATAACATAGCTAACTTGAACACAACAGTTTACAACACAAAGTCTCTAAACAATTCCATTCTCACAAATAAACACAAACTCCCGCAATGAGAAAAATAGCACGAAGTCTATTCAACCAAAACAAGAACACTCCTCTCAACTTTCAATAAACTCCATGATTCCAACAATGATTCAATATGATATAACACCAATGACATAAGAACACTGATATCATACAACAATATGATTCAACTCAAAGTTTGATACTCAAATTGCCTGCTTATTTTGATATTCACTTTGAAAAATATGATAAACATAAAATCTCAAAGTCCTAAAATGCTTTCCAATTTGGCAGAGTTTCTTTGCAATAGAAAAAAGATAAGATTTACAATGGGGGTCCTCTTTATTTATAAGAGAAACTGAGAGCAAAAATAGGAAAATCCTAACTAGTTTGACTTATTCAAACATAAGAGTCCTATTTGACTTAGGACTTCCTTTGCTTCACATGTAATTACATTTTAGAAAATTACATATGAATATGTCCATAAAAAAATTCAAATTACATATACAAGAATAAAATAAACTAAGGTATCAGCTTCCTCCATCATTCTTCTTTAGGAAATTCTGGTACATGGCCTATATAGCTGCCATTTCACATGCATCTAGTTTAGCCATATTTTTTGAGATAGTGCGGGCCCAAAGAATTGCATCTTTTACTGCCTTTATTGCCTTCTGATGTTTGTCAAGATTGTCCTTCAGGTTCTCAAAAGTTGAATGTTGAACATAAAGATTATCCATGGAAAGTACTGAGGGCACTTCATCTTTGAATTTCCTTTGAACCATCTTTTCGAAGGAACTTATCATCTCATCTGTTGAAAGGAATTTATGGTCTTCACCTTTGAGGGTGCATGAGAGTTCTTCCAGCCTGTGTAGAAGCGTGACATCACTATCTTCACTAGCTTCACGAGCTTGACATAGATCTTCAAGTAAACCTTTTATTATGTGGATACGATGAACCAGAGACTCCTTAGTTTTAAGATATGATTCCCTATTTGCAATGACCCCGATGGTGATCAGATTCTTTATCTTAATCTTTTTCATCTCTATCCACTCCTCCAAGTTCTCTTCTGATCCTCCAGTTCCTGGGAAAGTAAGTCAACCATGTTATCAAGCTCAACTTTGGCTTTATCCATTTTTTCTTTTCTTTCTATAGTGGTCTTCAGTAGAATTTGCCCTTGAGCTAGCAAAAGTTCCACAATATCTCCTACCACTCTTCCTCTGGCCTGAGCTTTTTCAACCTTCTGGATTAGAGGATCTTCTACAATCACTACCATGGGTTCCACAATTTCAGATGACTTTACTATTTTTTGAAGAACTGCAGCAAGTTGTTCTGCTTTAGCCTTATACTGTTCTTTTTCCTTTTTGACTTCATCATATTTTTCAGGCAAGGTGCTGGTAGTAGTTTGAAAATCTACTTTTATGCCTTCATGAGTTATCTTGCCTAACTCCACCCTTGAGACAACATAATCATTCATGTCAAAATTGTCAATAGTAGCACCTTCTGGTGGCTTAGCAATCTCTACATATCTGATCCCTTTTTCATTGATAAGCCTAGAAATAGTCTTAGGCTTCTTTTTTAGAGTTTTTGATTTCGTAGGTAACAACTTCTCTATATCAATTTCATCTAGTGAAATAGCCTGCTTCTTTCTCTTGGGAGTATATGTAGACAACGATGGAGGGAGCATAGAAGCACTAATAATCAGAGATGAGTCCACTACTTGTTTCACCGGATCCATATTTACACCTGTTATGGTCACAATGGGACTGGTGTTGGTAAAAACTACACCTGTGTCAACAACTTTTTCTGAACCATTCAGAAGATTTTCTAAAACATATTGTTCACCAATGTCAAAAGACAGAGAAGATAAACTTGGGATAGAACTAGAAGAATCAAACACAGTACCAAAACTAGTTCTTATAGAAGTAGGAGTATTATCAGAAGAAACAACAAAAATAGGAAAACTTGAAACTACAAGAAAACTACCAGAAATAGGAGCACAAGGAAGGGGTGTAGAAACTTGTGATTAAGTGGGAAGATATTTCTCAAGGGACTAATGTGGATCACTAAGTTGTTCCTTTTCTGCATCCTCATCCTTGCCTTGTTTAGTTTCATCTTCCTCATTAGATTTATCAAATACTTCTATTTGTTGGGCATCCTTAGATTTCTAAACATCTTGCTTTTCAATCTCAACATCTTCAACCTCCATTTGTTCAACATTTGTATCTTCAAGACCTGATTCAGTGACATTAGAGGTTTCTGCAACTTCTTTCTTCTTCCCTCCATTGGATACAAACTTAATTTTTGGTTTTCGTATTTTGGAGGAAGAAGGGGTGTCACTCTTATTCTTGGTCATGATTTCTACTTTCTTGCCTGTTTGTTCCTGTGCTTCAGTCTCTAACCCTATGAGAAACTCCTTCAATTTGATTCCTTTACTCTCCAACCATATGTTTGTGCTAGCTAGGATCTATTGAAATCTTTTCCTTATGGAAGTTTCCTCTTTAACTGACCATTTCACTTCTAGAAGAGGTGAGACTTCAACATTCTCAGTGTTATATTTGGGGTCTAGAACATCCCCATCATCTTCCATTATGTCCAGAATATTTGCAAGGCCTACCTCTTCGATCTAACTCAAATGAAGTATGCAGTAGTCTAACTTTTTGATCTCATTTTGTGTCCTAAGATCAGCCCAAATATCTTCCACCATAGGCACATTGAAAGTTGACTTTCTTTTGATCTTATCTTGTACTCTCCTAAAGTCAAAATGGTCCCTTTTCTTGAAAGTTCTCATAGTGACCAGCTGTAATTCAAATCAACTATTTTTGCGTTGTTAGCTGATTGAACTGAATACCTTCCAATCTCTATGGGAAACTTTATCCCTGGCTTATTCAGCTCCATTTGTTTATTATGTACTACAATCAGCTGCCTACATAATTCCTTGAGGACAATACAGTCACTGGGATATCGTGGAAGAATATAAGGATAACCAAGATAGTACCCTACTCTGAGATATGTGAAAGTAGGGAATTGTAAGAACAAACAACCAAAAAAATTCACAACCTCCCAAGCTTCATCTGAGACCCTCTTCTAAACAAGTTCATTATCCCATAAGAACATGAATACTAAAAAGAAGGCATCATTAACCCTTCAGAAATGATGGATCGATCCCTTCAGAGTAATTTGAGGATAATACTCATACAGAAGAACCAATCTCCTGTCACCAACCTGAGTCAAACCGAGAAAGCTCCTCATACTAGCAGTAGCATATACAAGATATGAGGTCATATAGAATTTGAATGTTGTGTTGACCTTCACCAATTGTTCATGCAATGCATTACTGATCTGCTCTCTCCAGAATATTCTCTTTGTGCCTCGAGGAATCACCTTGATGTATATGTACATCCATTCCTAAAATTTTGAGGAAGAAGGGAGTCCTCTGATATGAGTCAAAAGTGTGATCAAGTCATTAAACTTCCTCAACAAAATCACTCCTTGGGAGATCCTTTAGCCATCTGGTTAGATTACTTCAAGGAATTTTCAACCACTTATTGTTTATGTACCTTCTTGCTGCTTCCACATCTGTATCATAGTCCTTTTGCCCTTGAGCAAAATCAGTCTATCCAATGTTTTCAATAGGTGCACACATGAAGATTTTATCAAGAAATTTTGCCTCCAACCTCATGATTGCATTCCCTTGGGAATCTGTCACAATCCTAGTGTCTCTGTTGTAATGGCTTGCCACCTGAAGAATGAACTTGGGATTATGGGTAGAAATTGGAAATGAGGCAACCAAGTGAATATTGTTGTCAATGATCTTTTGCATGTGTTTGGAAGGGTTTGTCTGTTTAGTTCTGTCCACAAATTCTACCATATCCACATGTCATATTTCTATATCTCTGATTTCATGATTTTGGCTTTGAATGGAGATGACTTCCACATCAGCTTTAAAGAGAACTCTGGAAGAGATATCTACCACGGACACTTGTTGAAAATTGCAAAAGGCCATGATCTCGCAGTTAGGGGAAAATGGATAAATTGGCATAACCACGATTTGGTGATCATGAATAGGAAAGCATGCGTTGAATGGCTTGAGTGCACGCAAATCGAGGTAAAGGGTGAAAGGGGGTTAACATGTCTTGAAAGGTGACTTTTCCCAGTGTTAGTAAAAATTTAGGAAAATGTGCACGAGTGGTCAAAATGACCGCTCCTGCATGAGGGATTATTTACATATGTAAAGTCAGTCATTTTGACTACTATTACATGTTAATAGGAAGTGTTTATAACTCTCATGTAAAGTTGGCGAAAAATACCGCATTTACATGTATTTGGAAAAATATGTTTTAGATGTACGGGCAGTCAAAATGACCGCCCTTACATCAAGGTAACATTTGAGTCTTTGCAACACATGCCAAGTCAGTGGAATGGACCACCCATGCATGTTGACTGGAGAATGTTTGATGTATGGTTGGTGAAATGGACAACCACTGCATCTATTTTGGAAAATCTGAGTTATGGGTGCAGAAGCGGGAGTTTTGACTGCTATCACACATTGGAAGGTTTGTGTAAGGATCATGTAAGGGTGGTGGTTCTAACCGCCCTTACATGTGGTAAAGACTTAACACATATGTAAGGATGGTCACGGTGGGGGAAAAATCTGCTAATACACGTGAATGTTTAACATGTTAGGTTCATGTGAGAGCAGCAGGAAATACTGCCAGTACATGAAGGAAACTTGAACCAAAGTTTAACAAGATGGTGAAGTAGGGTATGACAACTCTACCGCTACTCAAATAAAGAAATGACGAGAACACAAGCATTTAATGTAGGGTTTCAAGACACATTCAAATGTGTGCTTTCGATGACCCAAAGCAAAACAAAACATTTACATAAATCTCAAAATGAAAAATGTTTAAATAAAACCCTAAAATAAAGAAAAGCAAGAAAAAATGAAATGAAGACTTACCTTCAAACAAGAAACCAAAACCTAAACGCAAGCTGAAGAAGTGAAGTCCATGATAAATCAAAATCTATGATTTTTTGTGGGAGGAGAGATCTCAAGGAGGTTTTAACAACTTGTTTAAGGTTTTAACAATGGAAAATAACTAATCAAAATGACTAAAACATGTTTAAAAAGGTTAAAACACGAAACCATTATTGCCAACACAAGTGGCATTAATGTCACCATAGTTCAAAGATTTGGCGGCATCTATCAAGGCGGTGAAAAACCCTGCTCATACATGTGAAGGTTTGATGTGCATAAGCGGTAAGAACAACCACCTTTACATGTTGAACTTTGTCAGGGAACATGCACGGGTGGTGTTTAGGACCGCTTATGCAGGTTAAAAAGAAACTTTAATAAAATATGTAAAAGCGGCCAAAAGTGCCATCATTACATATAAAACAACAAAACACATGTAATAGCGGTTATTTGGACTGCTTTTACATGTGAATACAAAAACTTTTCTAACACCCCATAATATTCAATAATTGCCAATTTGGCAAGCTTACGACCAAAACAAGCTTCACGATTTTCGAGGAATTGTCATAAGGAAATGTCACAAACTCTTCTAGGATTTCAGATGACTTTGCATGAGATCAAGAGTTCTTGTCTCATTTTATGAACTTAGAGTGTAGGCTATGAGACAGACAAGTTTCATAGGGGTTGTCTACAAAAACAAGTGTAGTTGATTTTGAGAACAACAACTGGCTCTAACTGGGGAACTTCCATCGATCAAACTTTGAAATGATTGAAGGGAGAAGAATCTAGTTTGTAAGTGCCTTCATCCATGCCATTGGGTCATAGAGTCAAGCTACCAAAAAGAAAAAAAGAAAAAACTAAGCAAAAATGAAAAAATAAAGACACAAAACTATACAAATGTACAAATGAACTTATCTGATACTTGAAGGATTGAAGTGTTTCAGATGTTGTCCACTATGAGGTAGTAGGAATGGTCTTCCATCTAGATACTCCATCAAGAAACTATTTTCACCACAAAGTTGATGAATGTTGAACAGGCCTCTCCATAGGGAATCAAACTTCCCATGCATTCCTTTTGGTTCTCTCCTCTTGTCCCATAACAAGACTTGATCTCCAATTTGAAATTCACAAGCCCTTGCTTTCTTGTCAAAGAGTTTCTTCACGTTACTTTGATGTTCAACGATACGATCTACTACCATAGCTCGCTGCTCCTCAAGTTCAGTTAGGTACATGATTCTTTTGTCAATAGAACTTTCAAAAATTCTATCTTCTACTGCCTTTGCCAACTTTAGTGCTAGCAACTCTAAAGTAATAGGTATCTCTGCATTTAGACCATATAGAAGCTGAAATGGTGACATACCTATCACCCTTTTGGGGGTAATCATGTCTGTCCATAAAGCATCAAACAATGCTTTATGCGAAGTTCTCTGATTATCTTCCACCAATTTCCTGATAATAGTAACGTGATTTTTGTTACTTGATTCTGCCTGACCATTTCCTTGTGGATAATAGTCTGAAGAGTGGGAAAGAATGATCCCATGTTCATAGCAAAAGCTAGTAATCTCGTTGGAAGAGAAACAAGTAACATTGTTTGCTACAACTTTGTTTGTGATTCCAAACCGGGAAATAATATTTTCTTTAAGAAAATTACATACCACTTCAAATGTGGCATGCTTTACTAGGATGGCTTCCACCCACTTGGTAAAATAATTAGTCACGGTGAGAACAAAGTTGTGTCCTGCACTTGATGGTGGCTTCATAGCACCAATGAAGTCGATGCCCCATTGCTGAAAAGGTTCTTCAATCACAACTAGCTTGAGAGGTAGTGTGGCCAACTTACGCTTTCCAACAAACTGTTGACACAACTCACACCTACGTACCCAATTGTACGCATCCTGAAATAGTGTGGGCCAATAGTATCTGGCCTACAAAATCTTATGAGCCGTTATAGGTGCAGAAAAATGTCCTCCACAAGCTAAATTGTGAAAAGACTCCAGAAGTCTGCTTTGTTGTGCTTTATCCACACAACGGAGAAAAACTCCATCAAGGCTTCTTTTGTATAAACCATTATCCCATAGAACATAGTTAGCAGCCTTCAATTTGATAGTCCTTTTCTCCTTATAGGATAGAAGAGAATGACACTCACCATAGGTAAGAAAATCAGCAATATTTGAAAACCACTCATCCGTAGTAGTGACAAAAAGAACAGTTGGCATATCCTCAACTTCTTCTTCATCCCCTGTCTCTTTTGGTACATTATCAGCAATCAACTAACACAAACCTCTGCCACACATGAGCTTGGTAAGTTTGATATCAAGATCAAACTCTTGGATCTTAGCAATCCAATTACCTCTTTTGGTTCTGAACTTCTGTTGAGTCAGAATCGACTTTACCATTGTATCAGGCACCAAAACAACAGTATGTGAATTCAAAATATAGAACCGGAAATGCTTTACCACCTTGACCATGGCATAACCATGTTTCTCCATATTTGAATATTTCAATTCATGAACCTTCAGAGGACAACTCATAAATGAAATGGGAGATTCCATACCTTCCTCATTCTACTAAACAAGAATGGCTGAAAGTGTATGCTCCGAAGCATAACTGTATTACTACAAAATCTTTGGTATAATCAGGACAAACAAGGACTACAACATGAGCTATAGCCTTCTTGGTATCCTCAAATGCCGCTTTACCTTCCACACTCCAACAGAAAGTAGATTTACCCTTCATCATGTTGACAATGTGACAAGTTTTCTCTACAAATTATAGAATAAATCTTCGCAGACAATTCACCTTTTAGAAGAAAGAGTGAACTGCAGTCTTACTAGCAGGAAAAGTAAGACATTGTATGGATTTGACTCTTTCTGAGTCAATCTTAGCACCTTCTCGGGACACAATATGACCGAGAAGTTTACCTTCTGTAACCCTAAAAACTGATTTGTTAGGGTTGAGAGAGATACCATTTTGTCGACATCTTTCCAGCACCTGTCATAAATGATATGCATCATCATGAAGTTTGGAGAAAATAGTCAAATCATCAAGATATACCAAAATGAATTTCCCCATCTCGTCTCTGAAAGCGAGGTCCATTGCTCTCTAGAACATGGTGCCAGCATTGATCAAACCAAAAGGCATCCTACGATATGCAAACGTACCCCAAGGTGTTGTGAAAGTAGTCTTGTACTGATCTACTTCGCTGACCTCTACTTGATTATATCTCAAAAAACTGTCTAATATAGATAGCATTTCCAAACTAGTTACAGTTTGCAACACTTGGTCCATGATGGGTAGGGGGTAGTTATCTTTTAGAGAAGACTGGTTGAGATTCCTAAAATCAACACAGATACAGATTTCTCCGTTCTTCATTCTTACCGGAACAATATTTGTGATCCAGGTGGAATGATGAATCGGAAAGATTATTCTTGCATTCAACATTTTCTAAATCTTAGAAAGAATAGTACCTAATATTTTGGGATTGTATTGCCTTTGTTTTTCCTTATGAGGCAATGACCCAACTTTGAGAGGAATTTCATGCTGAATCTTCTTAGGCCTGAAGGACTTTACATCATCATAGGAATACACCAAAACATCAATTTAATGATGAAGGAGTGTAATGAATTTGAATTTCTCATTGGCAATGCAACACTTCCCAATGTTGACCATTTCGGGGTATGCCTCATAACTCAAATTTACTTGCTCAAATTCCATAGAGGAACTTGAATCAAGTTGTTGCTGTTGTTTGATATATCTATCATGCTTATCAAATAGCTTTTCTAGGGAAACCAAACTTTTGGAATCTTATTCCCTTTTAGTTGAAGAAACTCTTCACCAGCTTGTGAATCTATTTCAGAAACGTATTCCCATGGTGGAGATTCATTACCTTCAAAATAGAGCTCATCAAAGCTATCTATCTTTTCCAAGAAAGCTATGATTTGATTATCACCACTGAACACCTACCAATGGTCAGCATTATTTGGTACACTTGGTCAGAAAATGAACTCAATTATGTACTTGTTACCTTTGATGTCTTTATGAGGAACCATGAGGGTGGCAGAGACAGCTAATGAATCTGCACGATCATTAAACTCTCTAGGCACCACAGAAATGTTGAAAGCATCAAAACCTTCAATGCAATCCCATATACGATTGCGATAATGTCTCAACCTTTAATTTTTGGTCTAATACAATTTCTCACTTCACAAACCACTAATTCAGCATCTCCTTGAGCATGAAGATTTTTAACACCTTTAACATGAGCAGCCTCTAATCTGAGCAACAATGACTCGTATTCAGCAGTGTTGTTGGTATTGTTGAATTGCAGCTTGTATGAGAAAGGAAAGATATCACCTTGTGGAGATATCAAAACAACTCTAGCTCCAGAACCAGTAGACGAACAACTGCCATCAAATTCTAAAATCCAAACATCATTTGAATTTCTTACTTTGATGTTTCTGTTACTAGTGAATTCCTCATCATCAGAAAGAGAAGATTTCGGCATCACTATGCTCTCATCTAAACTTTCATCTGATGTACTAGAAATACCCTCTGATTCTACATCTAAAATGTTAGAGCTCTCATCTAATGAACTAGAAGTATCTTTAGTAGACAAGAAATGATTACCCATTCCCAAGGACTCAAAAAAAATTTGGGCTTTGGGATTTACCATTTGGGTAACAATATATTTTGCCTTTTTCTTAGGAAGCAACTTTTGCATGATGCCTTTAATAGGTATCCTTGCTTCAGATAAATCCATGTTCAGTTCCCCACCCATATCTTTACAAAAATTATGCCCAAGCAGAATTCCATAAGAGGCTAGAACATCAGCCACTAGGATGGTCATCTTAATCCTCTTGTCTAGAAAGGCCGCAAATGTAAATTGGGCATCTTTGATTTGGCCCAACAATGGTACTTGCTTATTTTCCATGGAGAAACATCTCCCAAAGGTCGTAGTTAAGGTGAGTCCAAGGCCGTCTGCTACTTTGGCAGGCATGACATTATCAGAGGCCCCAGAATCTATGATGCAATTGCTCAACTTATGACCATTTACCAATAGAGAAACATAGAAAGGTTCTATTTTTCCTAGGGCAACAAGGGGAGTAGTGACAAGATTATTTTGGGTGGATTTGTTCTTTGAGGAATCATGGGTAGCCTTTGGAAGGTCTTTTCCTGTAGGGATAGTCTTGTTTTAAACGTATTTTGCTAACCTATCAAACTGTTCGGGATTAGCTTGTAAATACTCAACCTCAGACATTTGGATTTTGGTTTTCCTAGCATGATCTATTATATCAAATAGCTAAAATGAACTAGGGACAAAGGAAGGAAATCCATCATTCTAAGTTTTATTTGGGGTAGTACTAGTCTGACGGATAGAAGTAGAAGATACATGATTGTTAGATGTACTATCTTGCTTATTACCCACTGGGTTCTTCGACTGAAAAGTCAATAGAGTTCCCCATTTGGCAATTGAGATCACTGGCTGAGGTTCCTCTCTTGTCTTTCCTTTATCAACTTGTTGATTTAGCTAATTTTGGGACCTGGTAAAAATAGCATATGCTCCATCGTATACTTCTCCTTCTTTTTCAGCTTCATCTTGGTAATTCAAAAAGCCAATGGTAGAGTTGCAGCTAATTCTTCTTCGCCTTCTCCAAAAATATTAGCATTATTCTCCTGGTCCAACTTGAGTTGAAAAGAATGATCATGTTCTACTTCATAATAGCCAACTGCTGAGTTGACCGGTGTTGCTTCAATGGCAAGCTTCCCTTGTGTGGGTGGAAGACGATTGTGTTGCCCTTGATTTTTAGCAACATTTCCTTGATATGAATTGTTTGGAAATGTTCTCCTTGGTATAGCCCAATAAGAAGGAGGGGCAGACATACCTTGTGACATTTGCCTTTTCAGAGCTAGCAATTCATTTGCTAATTTTTGCACCATAGGATCCATGGTGCTTGTGGAAGAATTATCAGCAGAAGAAGGACCTCTATTTCTATTAGAATCACTTTTTATCTTACCCACAAGGATAAGATCATCTTCAACTTCAGTAGCCAAAATATGGGCTGCAAGAAGATCTATAGGGCCAGCCTGCCTTAACAGAAAGCTCACCTTGGGAAGCTGAGTATTGATGAAGAAACACTTAAGGTTCTCTACTGTTGGCTAAGCGGTTGTAGGAATCCTGTTTGTCAGCTTATTGAACTTAGTGATGAAATCTCACATGGGTTCATGCCGCTCTTTCTTCATCTGTGTTAGCTATGCTAACAAGGCATGTGCATCTTTTGCAGGTTTAAACTTGGCCTCGAACTTGGTCTTGAGAGTGTTCCAACTCGTTATAGTTTGAGCTTGTAGATGGTAAAACCAATCTACAGCAGCACCTTGCAGTGTTTCCACAAAAAGTCTTACTGATACATCTTCATGTTCCACACCTAATACACTGCAAGCTATGCAGAAAGCTGCAATGTGTTCATCTGGGTGGACTCTCCCATCGCCATAGAACTTAGGAAAATTCTTCCTTGAACTATGATGTAGTTCATGCAATGGTGGGGTTAAATTCAAAGGACCAAAAGTGTTACCCCAAGGGCCTTGAGCTGCCATGGTATGCTAATTAAAGGGTGGGATAACAAACCTCTGTGGAATATGAATAGACAAAACTCTGCTAGTACTAGAACTAGAAGCTTCACTTGGTATTGGAGACCTAGCCTTGGTAGGAGGAAAACTCCTAGTTCGCTGAAGTCGAGGTCGTGGAGGTAAAAGACCAAAGTTACTTTGCTGCATCAACTCAAATATAGGATCAATAATACCTTGAGCTCTCTTGCTTCTTGTATACCATGAATCTACTAGAGTGTAGTGTACTCAACAAAATTTTGAAAAATCTTGAAAATAATAGAGAAGAACTGTAGTGCTTCAACTCAGAGCGTAAGGCTTCAAGTTGTGCGTTCTATCCCCAGCAGAGTCACCAAAAAACTATTGGCTAAATATTTTGTCGTTTAGCTAACTAACGACAAAATGGTTATATCGCCACAGCTATGATGAGATAGAGTCTCTCCTCTCAGCAAGGGGAGGTTCCCTCTAGATTATGAGCTCTTTCTAACAAACAACTTTTAATACTTATATAAAGTAAAGCTATTCGTAAGGTGTTTCCATAGCATCCTATTCTATTTTTTTAGAATAGATGTTTCTCTCTTACAAAATAACAACTCTAGTATAGATGATATTTGGTAATTCTTGAACCGAGAGAAACCATAGAAACACAAAGTTTTCTAATGTTTCGCTTATTTCTCACAAAGAAACTTAATTGAATTCAAATGTAGCCCAAAGTCTTAACTTGTACCCAATATAACATAGCTAACTTGAACACAACAGTTTACAGCACAAAATCTCTAAACAATTCCATTCTCACAAATAAACACAAACTCCCGCAATGAGAAAAATAGCACAAAGTCTATTCAACCAAAACAAGAACACTCCTCTCAACTTTCAATAAACTCCATGATTCCAACAATGATTCAATATGATATAACACCAATGACATAAGAACACTGATATCATACAACAATATGATTCAACTAAAAGTTTGATACTCAAATTGCCTACTTATATTGATATTCACTTTGAAAAATATGATAAACATAAAAGCTCAAAGTCTTAAAATGCTTTCCAATTTGGCAGAGTTTCTTTGCAACAAAAAAAAGATAAGATTTACAATGGGGGTCCTCTTTATTTATAAGAGAAATCGAGAGAAAAAATAGGAAAATCCTAACTACTTTGACTTATTCAAACATAAGAGTCCTATTTGACTTAGGACTTCCTTTGCTTCACATGTAATTACATTTTAGAAAATTACATATGAATATGTCCATAAAAAAATTCAAATGACATAAACAAGAATAAAATAAACTAAAGTATCATCTTCCTCCATCATTCTTCTTTAGGAAATTTTGGAACATGGCATGTATAGCTGCTATTTCACACGCATCTGGTTTAGCTGTATTTTTTGAGATAGTGGAGGCCTGAAGAATTGCATCTTTTACTGCCTTTATTGCCTTCTCATGTTTGTCAAGATTGTCCTTCAGGTTCTCAAAAGTTGAATGCTGATCATAAAGATTATCCATGGAAAGTACTAACGGTACTTCATCTTCAAATTTCCTTTGAACCATCTTTTTGAAGGAACTTATCATCTCATCTGCTGAAAGGAACTTATGGTCTTCACTTGTGAGGGTGCATGGGAGTTCTTCCAGCCTCTATAGAAGCGTGACATCACTGTCTTCACTAGCTTCATGAGCTTGACATAGATCTTCAAGTAAACCTTTTATTATGTGGATACGATGAACCAGAGACTCCTTAGTTTTAAGATATGATTCCCTATTTGCAATGACCCCGATGGTGATCAGATTCTTTATCTTAATCTTTTTCATCTCTATCCACTTCTCCAAGCTCTCTTCCTAATCCTGCACTTCCTGGGAAACTAAGTCAACCATGTTATCAAGCTCGGCTTTGACTTTATCCTTTTTTTCTTTTCTTTCTACAGTGGTCTTCAGTAGAATTCACCCTTGAGCTAGGAAACGTTCCACAATATCTCCTACCACTCTTCCTATAGCTTGAGCTTTTTCAACCTTCTGATTAGAGGATCTTCTATAGTCACTGCCATGGGTTCCACAATTTCAGATGACTTTACTATTTTTTGAAGAACCGCAACAAGTTGTTCTGTTTTAGCCTTATATTGTTCTTTTTCCTTTTTGACTTCATCATATTTTTCAAGCAAGGTGCTAGTAGTAGTTTGAAAATCTACTTTTATGCCTTCATGAGTTATCTTGCCTAACTCCACCCTTGAGATGACATAATCATTCATGTCAAAATTATCAACAGTAGCACCTTCTGGTGGCTTAGCAACCTCTGCATATCTCATCTCTTTTTCATTGATAAGCCTAGAAACAGTCTTAGGCTTCTTTTTTAGAGTTTTTGATTTCGCAGGTAACAACTTCTCTATATCAATTTCATCTGGTGAAATAGCTTGCTTCTTTCTCTTGGAAGTAAAAGAAGACAACCATGGAGGGAGTATAGAAGCACTAATAATCAGAGATGAGTCCACTACTTCTTTTGTCGGATCCATATTTACACCTATTATGGTCACAATAGGACTGGTGTTGGTAAAAAATACACCTATGTTAACAACTTTTTCTAAACCATTCAGAAGATTTTCTAAAATAGATTGTTCACCAATCTCAAAAGATGGAGAAGATAAACTTAGGATAGAAATAGAAGAATCAAACATAGTCCCAAAACTAGTTCTTAAAGAAGTAGGGGTATTATCAGAAGAAACAATGAAAATAGGAACACTTGAAACTATTGGAAAACTACCAGAAACAGGAGCATGAGGAAGGGGTGTAGAAACTTGTGATTCAGTGGGAAGATCTTTCTCAGGGGACTAATGTGGATCACTAAGTTGTTCCTTTTCTACATCCTCATCCTTGCCTTGTTCAGTTTCATCTTCCTCATCATATTTATCAGATACTTCTGTTTGTTGGGCATCCTTAGATTTCTAAATATTTTTCTTTTTAATCTCAACATCTACAACATCCATTTGTTCAACATTTGTATCTTCAGCACCTGATTTAGTGACATTAGAAGTTTCTACAACTTCTTTCTTCTTCCCTCCCTTAGATACAAACTTAATTTTTAGTTTTCGTAGTTTGGAGGAAGAAGGGGTGTCACTCTTATTCTTGGTCCTATTTTCTACTTTCTTGTCTATTTATTCCTATGCTTTAGTCTCTAACCCTGTGAGAAACTCCTTCAATTTGATTCCTCTGCTTTCCAACCATATGTTTGTGTTAGCCAGGATCAGTTGAAATCTTTTACTTATGGAGGTTTCCTCTTTAACTAACCATTTCACCTTTGGAAGAGGTGAGACTTCAACATTTTTAGTGTTATATTTGGGGTCTAGAACATCCCCATCATCTTCCATTCTGTCTAAAATATCTGCAAGGCCTACCTCTTCGATCTAACTCAAATGAAGTTTGCAGTAGTCTAACTTCTTGATCTCATTGTGTGTCATGAGATCAGCCCAAATATCTTCCACCATAGGCACATGGAAAGTTCACTTTTTTTTTTAATCTTATCTTGTACTCTCTTGAAGTCAAAATGATCCCTTTTCTTGAAAGTTCTCATAGTGACTAGCTGTAATTCAGAATCAACTATTTTTGCCTTGTTAGCTGATTGAACTGAATACCTTCCAATCTCTATGGGAAACTTTATCCCTAACTTCTTTAGCTCCATTTGTTTATTATGTACTACAATCAGCTGCCTACATAATTCCATGATGATAATATGGTCACTGGGATATCGTGGAAGAATATAAGGATAACTGGGATAGTACCCTACTCTAAGATATGTGAAAGTAGGGAATTGTAAGAACAAGCAGCCAAAAGAATTCACAACCTCCCAAGCTTCATCTGAGACCCTCTTCTGAACAAGTTCAATATCCCATAAGCACATGAATACTGAAAAGAAGGCATCATTAACCCTTTGGAAATGATGGATCGATCCCTTTAGATTAATTTGAGAATAATACTCATACACGGGAACCAATCTCTTGTCACCAACCTAAGTCAAATTGGGAGAGCTCCTCATGCTAGCAGCATTATATACAAGATATGAGGTCATATAGAATTTGAATGTTATGTTGACCTTCACCAATTGTTTATGCAATGCATAACTAATCTGCTCTCTCTAGAATATTCTCTGTGTGCCTCGAAGAATCACCTTGATGTATGTGTACATCGATTCCTAAAATTTGGAGGAAGAAGGGAGTCCTCTTATACGACTCAAAAGTGTGATCAAGTCACAAACTTCCTCAACAAAATCACTCCTTGGGAGATCCCTTGGCCATCTGGTTAGATTACTTCAAGGAATTTTCAACCACTTATTGTTTATGTACCTTCTTGCTGCTTCCACATCTGTATCGTAGTCCTTTTTCCCTTGAGCAAAATCAATCTGTCCAATGTTTTCAATAGGTGGACACATGAATATTTTATCAATAAATTATGCATCCAACCTCATGATCACATTCCCTTGGGAACCTGTCACAACCCTAGTGTCCCTATTGTAATGGCTTGCCACCTGAAGAACGAACTCAGGATTATGGACAGAAACTGGAAATGAGGCAACCAAGTGAATATTGTTGTCAATGATCTTTTGCATGTGTCTGGAAGGGATTTTCTGTTTAGTTCTATCCACAAATTATGCCATATCCACATGTCCTATTTCTATATATATGATTTCATCAATATTCGACTACACTGAAGTTTTAGGGAAGACCCCTTGGTATTTTTACTTCACGATTTTGGCTTTGAATGGAGATGGCTCCGATATCAACTCTGAAGGGAACTCTAGAAGAGATATCTACCATGAACGCTTGTTGAAAACTGTAAAAGGCCATGATTTTGCAGTTAGGGGAAAAATGGATAAATTGGGATAACCATGATTCGATGATCATGAATAGGAAAGTATGCGTTGAATGGCTTGAGTGTGCGCAAATTGAGGTAAAGGATGAAAGCAGGTTAACAAGTCTTGAAAGGTGACTTTTCCTAGTGTTAGGAAAAATTTAGGAAAATGTGCATGAGTGGTCAAAATGACTACTCCTGCATGAGGGATTATTTACATATGTAAAGTCGGTCATTTTGACCGCTATTACATGTTAATAGGAAGTGTTTATAACTCATGCAAAGTCAGCGAAAAATACATCAAGGTAAAATTTGAGTCTTTGCAACACATGTAAAGTTAGCAGAATGGACTGTCCATGCATGTTGACTGAAGAAGGTTTGATGTATGGTCAGCGAAATGGATTGCCACTGCATCTGTTTTGGAAACTCTAAGTTATGGGTGCAGAAGCGGGAGTTTTGACCGTTATCGCATGTTGGAAGGTTTGCATAAGGATCATGTAAGGGCAGTGGTTCTAACTGCCCTTACATGTGGGAAAGACTTAAAACATATGTAAGGATGTGATGGCGGGGGAAAACTCCACTAATACATGTGAAGGTTTAACGTGTTAGGTTCATGTGAGAGCGGTAGGAAATACCGCTAGTGCATGAAGGAAACTTCATCCAAAGTTTAACAAGATGGTGAAGTAGGGTATGACGACTCTTCTGCTACTTGAATAAAGAAATGATGAGAACACAAGCATTCAATGTAGGGTTTCAAGACACATTCAAATGTATGCTTTCGATGACCCAAAGCAAAACAAAACATTTACATAAATCTCAAAATGAAAAACATTTAAATAAAATCCTAAAATAAAGAAAAGCAAGAAAAAATGAAATGAGGACTTACCTTCAAACAAGAAACCAAAACCTAAACGTGAGCTAAAGAAGTGAAGTCCGTGATAAATCAAAATCTGTGATTTTTCGTGGGAGGAGAGATCTCAAGGAGGTTTCAACAACTTGTTTAAGGTTTCAACAATGGAAAATAACTAATCAAAATGACTAAAATGCATTTAAAAAGGTTAAAACATGAAGCCATTAATGCCAACACGAGTGGCATTAATGTCACCATAGTTCCAAGATTTGGTGAGATGTGTCAAGGTTGTGAAAAAGCCTACTCATACATGTGAAGGTTTGATGTGCATAAGCGGTAAGAACAACCGCCTTTATAGTTTGAACTTTGTCAGGGAATGTGCACGGGCGGTAGTTAGGACTGCTTATGCAGGTTAAAAAGAAACTTTAATAAAATATGTAAAAGCGGCCAAAAGAGCTGTCATTACATATAAAAAAACAAAACACATGTAATAGCGGTTATTTGGACCGCTTTTACATGTGAATACAAAAACTTTTCTAACACCCCAAAATATTCAATAATTGCTATTTTGGCAAGCTTACAACCAAAACAAGCTTCACGATTTTCGAGGAATCATCACAAGGAAATGTCACAAACTCTTCTAGGATGTCAGATGACTTTGCATGAGATCAAGAGTACTTGTCTCATTTTGTGAACTTAGAGTGTAGGCTACGAGATGGACAAGTTTCGTAGGGGTTGTCTACAAAAACAAGCATAGCTGATTTTGAGAACAACAGTTAGTGTAGACATCCATAAGACTCTACCTAATACTATTAAGCTAAAGTCCAAATATGGCTTCTAGGAGTAGCAACTAATGTATGAAAACTCGACCTCCTATTGCCAAAACTACTCCAAAAAGGGGCACCTAATTAGTGAGTATAAAAATGCTAAGGTTCCAAAAGATAAGCTGGCCTTAGAAGAAGAAAACATAGTTGAATAACATGCATTCAAAGAGGATTTGATGGATTTAATTAAGTCCCCAAACAATACCCTAGTTCTGGTTGGAGACCAGGTGCTAAGTAGTCTGACTTTGGAGACTCTTGTTCCTTCCCCATCACTGTCCCTTGACGAGGTACGACTAGATCTGGTTGGTGGTACCCAAGAGCAGTCAATAGACATCCCCCTAGACTCGGATGCGATGGAGGAAGAAGAAATCCTAACATGAGCTGTGTGCTCCCCCCTTCTAGAGAACGCTAGAGTGCTTATATCTAGAGATGAAAGGGATAGTTGAGACTAGCTGGGGGTACTAGAAATCTTGAGATTGGAAGGACCACTAACCGAGGTTTGAGGAAGTACAAAGAAGTCAATGATCTCCCCCGTCAAGGTTCTTTCCCCGGGGGCTAGCACCAGTAACCAAGGAGGATGGATCACTCCCAAGAGAAAATGGAAAGGACATAATAAGAAATTAGTGGATGTGGGGACTAAAGGAAGAGCAGGGAGGCCTTCCCAGAGAGAAACAAGATCCAGGGAAGCAACCAAGGAGATTGCCTATGGGAGACAGAGCACACTAGAGGTTCTCTCCAGCAAATCACATAAATGAAGATTATCACATGGAATGTGAGAGGGCTCAACAGCCTATAAAAATAGCTCATGATAAGGAGCTGCATCTATGACAATAAGATTGATTTCATTCTTCTCCAAGAAGTTAAAATGTTTGAGGAATTTTTTTAAAAATAGTTAACAATATCTATCCTATGGCCGACTTCATCATCAACCCCTCGACAGGGGCCTCTGGGGGGCTGGTCACCATGTGGAATAAGTACAATGCTTTGGGAAGCTACTGCTCTCATAGTAAGTATAGTCTAGAAATCAACTATGAGATGAATAACAAAACCTGGAAGATGCTCAACATTTATGCCCCCAATATTAAAAATGCCAAGAATGAACTTTGGGATGGGCTAAGCTCCAAAACCAATGAGGACAGAAGAACTCGGTGGATTGTTGGTGGAGATTTCAACACTCCTCTATACCCCTCGTAAAAATCTGGGGGCAATATGGACTACTCAGACAGTATGGTGGACCTGACAAAGTTCCTAAGTCAAACTGGGCTAATGGACCTAGAAGTCAACAATCAATGGTATTCTTGGACTAACAGAAGAAGGGGCGACCATTTGATCTAGATAAAGCTAGATAGAATGTTGGTTTCTTCTAACTGGGATATGATTCAATATGCTAAATTGTCTGCTCTACCTCACACCTTTTCTGATCATAATGCCCTTATTCTAGACTAGATTGATAATTTCCATAAGGGCCCCTTCCCATTCAGGTATGAAATAATGTGGGCCTCCCATCTAGATTTTAAAAACTACATTGCTAATTGGTGGAAAGTCCTGGTCCATGGATCTCATAAGTACAGGCTCACCCAAAAATTGATACATGTCAAAAATAAAGTCAAAGGTTGGAATAAATTTTACTTTGGAAATGTGATGAACACCAAGAAAGACCTCTCGGTTTGTCTCCTGGAGGTTCAAGAGAAGATGGCCAAAGCAGATGGGAGTGAGAGCACTTATAAAGCTGAAGAGGATTTAGTCAAAAACCTGAAGGAAATAATCAGTAAGGAAGAAATTTTTTGGAAGCAAAAGTCTAGGGTTCAATGGCTAAAAGAGGGAGATAGGAACATGGCCTTCTTCCATCAATAGGCCATGAAACACAGAAAGAGGAACAGTATCACCAAACTTCTGAATGAGAAGAATAGAGAGGTGGAGGATGATAGGGAACTTGGTAGACTAGCCTCCAATTAATTCAAAAACTTTCTGGCTAAGAAAAATAATAGAATTTATAGTGTTAAGAAAAACATTCTTCTTAATTGTATCCCGACTATCCTATCTAAGGAAAACAATGAAGTCCTACTAAAACCTATAACAAAAGAGGAAATCAAGGCAGTTGTGTTCTCAATGGGGGCATTCAAAGCGCCAGGGCCAGATGGGTTCCCTCCTACTTTTTTCCAGGAATTCTAGGATATAGTGGGCTATGATGTTACGAATATTGTTAAAGACTTCTCTAGGACAGGCAAATTCCTCAGGCAGATCAATGCCATGTTCATTGCTCTAATTCCCAAGAAAAACAACACAAAAGTCGCAGTTGACTTCCGTCCCATTAGTTTGTGCAACACCATATACAAAATCATTACCAAAACATTAGTCCTTAGAATCCAACTACTTCTAGATAGCCTTATCTCTAATAGCCAAAAAGGCTTTGTCCCTAGGAGACAGATTCTAGATGTGGCTATCTCGACTCATGAGATAATTCACTCAATGGACAAAAACAATAATTTGAGTATGGCCCTTAAGTTGGACATATCAAAAGCCTATGACAAAGTCTCTTGGGACTTCCTATTCAAAGTTCTTAGGAAGTTGGGTTTCAATGACAGAATGCTTAAACTGATAACAGAGTGTGGCACCACTGTCAAGTATTCGGTGTTGGTTAATGGCACATCGTGGGGATTTTTTGAGGCTAGTAGAGGCCTAAGATAGGGGGACCCCCTATCCCCTTACTTATTCATTATGATGTTCAAGGTCTAGGGAAGAAATATTTTGTCCTGGACCTGGACAGTCTATCCCTCTCTGGTGTTAAAGCGGCATCCTCCCTAAGACTGTCAGCTGTCCAACAGTTCATTGACAATACCATGCTATTTGGGGCAGCTTCTATGGTGGAGGCCATGAGATGGAAGAATTTGCTCAACACGTATGTGGAGGTGTCTGGTTAATGCATCAATTATGAATAGAGTAATTTTTTTTTCTTTAACACTAGGATAGACTTGCAAGTGAAGGTCAGAAATATTATCTAATGCAATCAGGCAGCTCTCCCGGCCACTTACCTGGGTCTATCTCTAATGGTCAAAGAAGTGACCCTGACTTTCTGGATTACAGTTTTGGAGCATATCCATAAGAAAATGGATGGTTGGAAAGGTAAACTCCTAATCCAAGCAGGTAAGCATCAACTCCTGAAGGCTTCCTTACAAGGCATCCCTACCTATTTCCTTTCTCTATTCAAAATTCCTAGATATATGGCAAAAAAATTAGAAAGGACGCATAGAACCTTCCTATGGATGAGAGTTGAGGAAAAGAAGAGGATCTCTCTGGTGGGATGGGATAGAGTATGTCAGCCCAAGGCGAATGGGGGTCTGGGAATCAGAAAAATTTAGGGAATGAACAAAGCCTTACTAACCAAAATTGGTTGGACTTTCCTTAAAGAGGAGAAGAACTAGGTTCAAATCATGAAAGCCAAATACCTGCAGAATGAATCCAATTTTGATATTCCGGATAGAGACTCCCTACCCAAAGGCTCTATCATCTAGAACAAAATGACCAAAACTAAGCACTCTCTTTCACAAGGCATCAAATGGAAATTGGGAAGAGGAGATAAAATCAGGTTCTGGGAGGATAATTGGTTGTGAGATGATCCCCTATTGAAAGGAAATATTTCTTTTAAGGAAAAAGATGTTAGCCTTTTTGGTAACAAGGTGAGCAACTATATAACTAGCCATTCCCATAGTCAAAGAAGGTGGAAGAATTTAGCGGACTGCTGTAACAACCAACATGAGAAGCTGGAGTGCCAGATTTTACAACTTCAGCTAGAAAGGTACATAATTCCAGTCTTTCAAAGGGAAGATGAGATGTTTTGGAGTAAAGACCAAAAAGAAAAGTTCACGGTCAAGTCAGCTTACCATCTGTTGGCTAACAGTGGGTAGCCGAATCAATTCTAGAAGAAAGTCTAGAATAGCAAATTATTACCTAAAGTTAACTTTTTCTGGTGGGCCGTTGCACACAACAAAGTTCTTTCCATTGATAACCTCAATAAGAGCCTAGGTTTCCAACTGGTTAATAGATGTGTGTTGTGTTGTAAAGAACAAGAGACTGTACAACACCTACTCCTTCACTGCGAGGAGAACTTGGAGGATGTAGCCCAAAGTTGGATCTCCCCTTCACTCATCCTAGGATAAGGGAACTCTAGAGATAGATTCCCCCTCACCTTGGGTGGAGTGTGTGGAAAGAAAGAAATAATCACATTTTCAGAGAAATTGCTCATCCTGCTAATGAGGTCTTCTTCTCTTTTTACAGAGTGGTTACAGAGAACACTTCCTCATGTACTCTGCAAGTTGCTGAGAATCCCCCTTCTTCGGTTGAAATTTAGATTGCCAAGAACTAGTACTTAAAGGAGGATATTAGAAAGGTTGACAACTCTAAAAGGATGGTCAGACTTAACACTCGCTAGAAACCCTCCTAGTAGCTGGATCAAACTTAACTTTGACGGGGCAGAAAAAAGAATACTGGTCTCGCTAGTGGGGGTGGGATCTTCAGAGACTATCATGGTGCCTTCATTGCTGCTTATGCTAGGGGCATCAGTCAACATTCTAATAATGTTTCTGAAGGTATGGCACTTCTAAAAGGTCTTAAGATTGACCACTCCCTGGGAATTGACAACCTGCAAGTGGAAGGGGATTCTAAGTTAGTGATTGATGCTGCCCTTGGGAGGTCTAACAGTGGTTGGAAAATGAATAGTCTAATGGAAGATATCATTGGCTTACTATCTGGGTTCAATCAGATGGTTATCGGTCATGTTTACCATGAAGGCAATAAAGTGGCAGATGCGATGGCTAACTTGGGTGAGAGCATGGACACTTGGTGGTGCTGGAGAATGGATAATAATCTTCTGCATCAGATACAAACCCTCATTGAGAAGGAGTTAAGCCTAGCCCTTGGTCCCTCATGAGGATAAAACCTAAGCTTTGGAGGAGATCTGGGGGCCAACATAGATCTAGCACTATCTGCCAGCTAGACTCTAGGTACAGGTTGTTGGAGGCCATGAAGCTTAAGTGCCAGCTTGCTAATACATAGACTTGTCTTTTCATAAGCAGTTGTGTTTCTTACATGTTGAGATGGTGTCTTTAGGGGGTTTCTCACATGCCTAGCCATGTGATGTTTTGTATGGGCATCTCGAAGATGCTCAACATGAGATTTAATGATGATTTTATATAGCTTTTTAATTATGATATGAAAGGAATTAAATGTCCTCGCATGCTGAGAAATATCAAGTACACCACCTTTGGCGTGGGTAAGGTTGTGAACATCATTGCTTTCAGTTTAAACACTAAAGCTGGGGATTTCGAGGCTAGAGAGTTATTCAAGAGTTACATTGTGATTTCTCTTTGCTGCATTGCGCTTGTTTTGTTTGCTACTTGCTTTGTCAACTCATTTGTTTTTAGTAAAATGGGTGGGGATAGGTCACCTATAGAGCTTGAGACATGTGAGCAATCCAAAAAGAAAGAGAGTCTTTGGCGCATCTTCCATGAGGGAGGAGTTACCTCATATTTGGAGTGTCTGCAAGGCAATGATGAAAACCTCTTGGTTCAGTTTTTGCGGTCCTATAATGCCAGAAAGGTTAAGGTGGGAAATGTGGGGTTTGAGATTTTTTAGGAGGTGATTGGGATGGCTACCAAGATGCCTATTGATGGCACGAAGCACCCCATGAAGAGCAAGGTGTCAGATTTAGATGGTATGAAGTTGTTTCTCAATAAAGGAGATGTTATGAACAACCTGCAAGGGGATTTCGACTGACAACTCTTACCTCCACTATGGGATGAGGTATGTTGCATGATAATGAAGTATTTTACTTTAGAGGGAAGGTTTAGGACATTTTTTCATTACCACTTTGCGTTGCTAAATTATTTTAGACATAGCAAGGATATCAGCTTCCCTTTCTATCTCCTGTCATCGTTGGAAACTTGCATTGTTACTGCCAAAGAACAACATGCCCTTGACTCTAGTAAGCTTGAGATTCCACTCCATCAGGGCTTAATCTTGAGACTGTACAAGTTCCATCTTGCTCTCTGCCCCCTAAAGCCCTCACTCCCATCAGGATTGAGCCTCTGTCGCATAATCCTACCTTGGTGAAGGATTGCCTAGTCATTATAATGAAAATCACCCTTGAATCCTATGTCACGTCCTTAAAAAAGTGGCAAGAAGAAACCCTCTGTGACGATAAGCCCTGAACCCACCACTGAAGATCTCACCCCCATTTCGTCGGTGAAGACCCTTGCTAAAAGAAAAATCCTTCAAGGTAGCCCTTCCCTGTCCAATAAGAAGAAGCGAGGTACCTTGGAAGAAGAGGACACTGTGAGTGAGATTAAAACCTCTAAGGCCACTCTAGTGGTCGAGGAGGTTAGTACTAGAAAAGGAAGTGGGGATTTAGACAATGCAGGGGATGAGGTCTACACTCCCACTAACAGTAAAACTCATATGCCGATGACTAGGAGGTCGTCAAGGCTTGCCACCAAATTGGCCTCCATGCCCAAGGGGAAAGCTACCTTGTTAGAGGAGGAGGATGTTGAGGAGATGCAGGAAGAGGAACAACCTGAGGAAAAGAACCAAGAGGCTTCTACGGGAATGCAGGAAGAAGAAGACTCTGAGGATGATAACAAAAAGGGTTCAGTTGAGCTGCAGGGTTCTAGGTCAGAGGGCAACATCAAGACAGACATGGTCGTGGAGGAAACTAAATAGTTGGGGGGTGATGTTTTGATTAATAAGGACAAGAAAATTGAGATACTAGAAACTAATGAAGAGGGTCCTGGAGCAATTTCCCTGATTTTAATGTGTAGGGTTTGGATTCCATCATCTTGGAGAAAAAGAAGAAAGGGACTGGTAAGAAGAAAAAAAGGTGATAAGAACAAAAAGGACAAGGAAAATGAAATGCTGGAGGCTAGGCTCACTCATCTAGAGTAGAATTTTAACACTGTGGCTAAATTCTCGGCTAGAGTTATGCACAGGTCTGCCACTACTCTGGTGGCTCTCCAAAAGGTGGTTCCCAAGGGGCAAGAGAAGAAGGACAAAAAAGCTAAAGGAATACGAGGATGTGCTCCAATTTCTCATGGATGATTGGGACAAGATGTTTGCTTAGCCTTTGGAGGCTTGGGTCTACTCTGTTGTTGGTCTACTATTTCTGTGGTGTCTAGTTTCTTTAGTCTTTTGTTATGTTGCAAAAACTTTGATGGTTAGATCTTAACTGTTATCATTTTTTGGTGAGCCTCTATTGGTTGTTTTGTCATGGGATCGGCACCCTTTGTTGCCGCTTATCTAATAAAAAACAATTATATACCTACAAACAATAAATATGATAATTAATTTAATGAAAAACTAACACAACTAATCACGTCAATTTTTTGAAAACAAATCAGCACATCTAATCACATCAACTATAGAATTTTATATAAAAGCATTGTCTATTATCTAGAGATAGAATTAGGGAAAATATATATAACCAAAAAAATTAGTGTTAAGTTTAGGGTTACAATTAGGGATAGAATTAGGGTAAGGGATAGAATTATTATTAGGGTTAGAATTAGAGTTACAAATATAATTAGGGTTAAGGTTAGAATTAGAGTTAGGTTAGAAATAGGGTTAGGAATATAATTAGGGTTATGTTATGGTTAGAATTAGGGTTTTGATTAGAATTACAGTTTCAATTAGGGTTATAATTAGGGTTAGGGTTATATTTAGGATTAGAGTAAGGATTAAGGAAAAAATTAAGATTACAATTAGGGTTATATTTAGGATTAGAGTTAGGGATAGAATTAGGGTTAAGTAGATCTATGGGTAGAATTAGGGTTTGGGTTACAATTATGGTTAGGATTACGATTACACTTAGGGTTACAATTACGGTCAGGATTACAATCCTTACCCAAACCCTAATTTAAGCATAACCCTAATTTTGACCTAAACCCTAATTGTAATCATAACCCTAATTGTAATCATAATCCAATCCCTAAACAAAACCCTAATTTGAAATCTAACCTTCATTTGAGCTCTAACCCTAACCAAGTGTATTTTTTCAAAAGGAGATGCATAATATATCTAAAAATAGTTAACTATATAAAGTAACTCAATTTTTATTAAGTAGTTTTATTTTAAAAATAATATTTTAATTATATAAATTGTATGTTGGTGAGTGAAAATGGTAATGTACAATATTAAAGTAATATTTTTTTTTTGGAAAAATATAAACTGTATTTTAGGTTAAGGTTAAGGTTAGGGTTAGGGTTAGAATAAGAATTAAGGTTTAGGATATAATTATGATAAGGATTGAAATTATGGTTAGGGTTAGAATAAGGATCAGGGTTAGAATAAGGATCAGGGTTAGAACTAAGATTAAAATTAGGGTTTGGGTTAGAATTAGGGTGAGGATTACAATTAGATTTAGGGTTAAAATTATTGTTAGAATTACGTTTAGGGTTAAAATTATGGTTAGGGTCAGAATAAGGATTAAGGTTAGAACTAAGATTACAATTAGGGTTGGGGTCAGAATTAGGGTGAGGATTACAATTAGGTTTAGGGTTAAAATTATTGTTAGAATTATGTTTAGGGTTAGAGTTACAATTAGGATTAGATTTAAGGTTATGGTTAAGGTTAGAATTATGTTTAGAATTAAGGTTAAAAGTAGGATTTCAATCAGGGTTAGAATCAGAATTACAATCACAATTAGGGTAGAAATATGGTTAGGATTAAAAATAGTGTTAGGATTAGAACTAGGGTTAGGCTTAGAAATAGGTTTAGGGCTATAGTTAGAATTACTGTTACAATTAGATGAAGGTTATATTAAGGGTTAGGATTATAATTATATTTAGAATTAGGGTTAGGGTTAGGGTTAGGGTTAGGGTTTGAATTAGTGTTAAGGTTAGGGTTAGAATATGGAATAGGGCTATGATTACGATTAGGGTTAGAATAAGGATTAGGGTTATGATTAGGGTTAGGGTTCTGATTAGAATTAGAGTTACAATTAGGATAAATATATATAACCAAAAACATTAGGGGGTAAGTGCAAGAAGATGGGGGGCCAAAAAGGGGTCTTAAGTGGCCACTTTTTTTCTGAAATCAAGAAATGCTGGCCTTGGATGAGAAAATGAGCATAGTTACACTCAAAATTTGGAGATGCAACCAAAACAATGTTCGTAGTGCTTCGAGTCTAATTTCTAAACTACTATTTTTTTTTGAAAATAGCAGAGATTAAGGGGTTCAAAAGAGGGAGCCGTAGAAATTTGTGTTGTTTCTGTCAAAAAAACATAACATAGCATGTTTTGTGGCTCCCTCAAAAGGTCAACTTTTTTTTGATATTTTTAAAATCGCTTCAGTGAGAAATTAGCTAATAGCATGTAGTTTATGTCCAATTTTTATGAAATTTTTTTGATGAATATCTGATTTTTTACTAATTTTCAAAGCGGGCACATCCTAAAAAATAGAATTTTGGCCGTGCTACCCCTATAAATTTTGAAAACTAATTGAAAATCATTTTTTTCTTTTTTAAATATTTGTAGAATGGAGTCTAGTTTCTAAATATGTAATTTTTTTGAAATTTCAATGAATAGTTAATTTACAATGAAAAAAAGACCAAACAGTGGTTTTTGCCCAAGAATAGGCACACAAACAAAAGAAATTAAAGATGAAAGGCTTAACATTGTTAAAATGTGAAAAAAATCACATCGTCAAATAACTAAAAGAAAACCTAACATTACCCAGGTGTTCTATTTGTTTGATCTTGAAACACGTGCAAATCTGAGGGATAGCACAAACGAAATTATGTGAAATCTTGAAGAATATGGAAAAACATGTCTGTGGATGTTGAAAAGGCACTCCAAGCCTTTGGGTTGGAAATCCAAAGCAAATCCCAAGCCCAAGGCTTGGGATTTCCAAAGCAAAACATAAAGTGTGCACGTTATAACACACTCACTTTAGTTTTTGCTTTGCATTTTTCCTTTTCCACAAAAGTTTGTGTTGTTTGTCATGTTTGAAATAACGCAAGCGTGTTATAACGTGCTCACGCTATGTTCCCCTTAAATTTTTTTTATGTTCAAGGCTATTAATCATGTATGCATGTATGTATGCCTATATGTATGTATGTATGTATGCCTATATGTATGTATGTATCTATGTATGCCTATATGTATGTATGTATAGTGTCAAGGGTAGAGGAGGGTAGAGATGGGAGTGAGCCAAATAGGGGAGGAGAGGGGTGGATAAGGATTGAGTGATTAAGGTTTAAGGTTGAGGGTTGAGCATTTAGGGATAGGATTTAGAGTTTAGGGATAAGGGATTAGAATTTAGGACCTTGAGGGATTAGGGTTTAGGTTTGAGGCTTTAGGGATAGCGTTTAGGGTTAAGGGTCAAGGGATTAGGGTTAAGGTAGAGTGTTGAGGGTAGAGGGATTAGGGATATGGTTTAGGGTTGAAAGTTTAGGGTTGAGGGATTAGGGTTCAAGGTATAGTTTAGTAGTTCTTGTGGATAGAGCCAGTAAACAATGGGAGATTATTTGCCTATTTCATAACAATATACCTCCCGTAAGTGTGGGGTGGATACCAAGAAACATAGATGTACCCCAATGCAAAGCTTTTCTCATAATGATCATCCTTCTAATTTCAATTGTTAATTACTCACTGTGGAAGTACCATACGCAAAGCTTTTCTCATAGTGTGTGTACACCTATTGGCATAATGAACCCCAAATGGGCCAAAAAAAATGCCATATAACATTACTAACATTAAAAAAGTTTATAGCCATTTTTCTGACATATTCTTGCAACTCAAATATCTTTAATAGAAGAGTGTCAAAAATGATGGGTTTAACAACCTAATATAAGGCAAAGGAGTTTTGTTGGGTTTAGGGTTTAGGGTTGAGGGATTAGGGTTGAGGGTTGAGGGATTAGGGTTTAGAGTTGACGGATTAGGGTTTAATGTTGAGAGTTGAGGGTTGAGGGTTGAGGGTTTAGGGATAGGGTTGATGGTCAAGGGATTAGGGTTAAAGTAGAGTGTTGAGGGTAGAGGGATTAGGGATAGGGTTTAGGGTTGAAGGTTTAACGATTGAGGGTTGAGGCTTTAGGGCTGAGGGTTAAGGGATTGGGGTTTAAAATATAGTGTTGAGCATCGAGGGTTTATGGATAGGTTTTAGGGTTTAATTTTTAAGGGTTAAGGTTGAGGGATAGGGTTTAGGGTTTAGGGATAAGGGATTAGAGTTTAAGGTATAGTGTCGAGGGTTAAGGGTTTAGGAATAGGGATAGCGTTTAGGGTTTAGGGATGAGGGATTAGGGTTGAGGGTTGAGGGATTAGGGTTTAAGGTATAGTGTCGAGGGTTGAGGGTTTATTAATAGTGTTTAGGGTTGAGGGTTGCAGGATTAGGTTTTAGGATTGATGGATTAGGGTTTAAGGTATAGTGTTGAGGGTTGAGGGTTGACAAATTAGGGTTTAGGGTTGACGGATTAGAGTTTAACGTTGAGATCAGGGTTAGAGTTTCGAGGGCAGAGGGATTAGGGATAGGGTTTAGGGTTGAAGGTTTAAGGGTTGAGGGTTGAGGCTTTAGGGATGAGGGTTTAAGGCTTAAGATATAGTGTCAAGTGTTGAGGGTGTAGGGATAGGGTTTAAGTTTTAAGGGTTAAGGATTGAGGGATAAGGATTAGGGTTTAAGGTATAGTGTTGAGGGTTGATGGTTTAGGGTTTAGGGTTGATGAATTAGGGTTTAATGTTGAGATTCGAGGGTTGAGGGTTGAGGGTTGAGGGACAGGGTTAATGGTCAACAGATTAGGGTGAAATAAGAGTGTCGAGGAGGGATTAGGGATAGGGTTTAGGGTTGAAGGTTTAAGGATTTAGGGTTGAGGCTTTAGGGATGAGGGTTAAGGGATTAGGGTTTAAGATATAGTGTCGAGTGTTGAGAATGTAGGGATAGGTTTTAGGGTTCAATTTTTTAGGGTTAAGGGTCAAGGGATCAGAGTTAAGGGTTGAGGGATTAGGGTTTGACATTGAGGGTTGAGTACATTGAGGTTCAAGGGTTAAGTGTTTTGGGGTAGAGTTGAGGGTTGAGGGATTAGGGTTAAAGTAGAGTGTTGAGAGTATAAGGATTAGGGATAGGGTTGGAGGGTTTAGGGATAAGGGATTAGGGTTTAAGGTATAGTATCGAGCCTGTTGAGGGTCTAGGAATAGGGATAGCATTTAGGGTTTAGGGATGAGGAATTAGAGTTGAGGGATGATGGATTAGGGTTGAGGGTTGAGGGATAAGGTTTAGAGTTGAAGGTTGAGGGATTAGGGTTTAAGGTATAGTGTTGAGGGTTTAGGGTTGAGGGATTAGAGTGAAGGTTTGAGGGATTAGGATTTGACGTTGAGGGTTGAGGGTTGAGGCTTTAGGGTTTAGGGTTTAGGGATAGGGTTGAGGGTTGAGGGATCAGAGTTAAGGGTTGAGGGATTAGGGTTTGATGTTGAGGGTTGAGTACATTGAAGTTCAAGCATTAAGGGTTTTGGGATAGGGTTGAGGGTCAAGGGATTAGGGTTAAAGTAGAGTGTTGAGGGTATAAGGATTAGGGATAGGGTTGGAGGGTTTAGGGATAAGGGATTAGGGTTTAAGTATAGTATCAAGCCCATTGAGGGTTTAGGAATAGGGATAGCATTTAGGGTTTAGGGATGAGGGATTAGAGTTGAGGGATGACGAATTAGGGTTGAGGGTTGAGGGATTAGGGTTTAGGGATAAGGTTTAGGGTTGAGGGTTGAGGGATTAGGGTTTAAGGTATAGTGTTGAGGGTTTAGGGTTGAGGGATTAGAGTGAAGATTTGAGGGATTAGGATTTGATGTTGAGGGTTGAGGGTTGAGGCTTTAGGGTTTACGGTTTAGGGATAGGGTTGAGGGTCGAGGGATCAGAGTTAAGGGTTGAGGGATTAGGGTTTGACATTGAGGGTTGAGTACATTGAGGTTCAAGGTTTAAGGGTTTCAGGATAGGGTTGAGGGTTAAGGGATTAGGGTTAAAGTAGATTGTCAAGGGTATAAGGATTAGGGATAGGGTTGGAGGGTTTTGGGATAAGGGATTAGGGTTTAAGGTATAGTATCGAGCCTGTTGAGGGTTTAGGAATAGGGATAGCATTTAGGGTTAGGGATGAGGGATTAGAGTTGAGGGATGATGGATTAGGGTTGAGGGTTGAGGGATTAGGGTTTAGGGATAAGGTTTAGGGTTGAGGGATTAGGGTTTAAGGTATAGTGTTAAGGGTTTAGTGATAGGGTTTAAAGTTGTGGGATTAGAGTGAAGGATTGAGGGATTAGGATTTGACGTTGAGGGTTGAGGGTTGAGGCTTTAGGGTTTAGGGTTTAGGGATAGGGTTGAGGGTTGAGGGATAAGAGTTAAGGGTTGATGGATTAGGGTTTGACATTGAGGGTTGAGTACATTGAGGTTCGAGGGTTAAGGGGTTCGGGATAGGGTTGAGGGTCGAGGGATTACGATCAAAATAAAGTGTCAAGGGTATAAGGATTAGGGATAGGGTTGGAGGATTTAGGGATAAGGGATTAGGGTTTAAGGTATAGTATCGAGCCCATTGAGGGTTTAGGAATAGGGATAGCATTTAGGGTTTAGGGATGAGGGATTAGAGTTGAGGGATGATAGATTAGGGTTGAGGGTTGAGGGATTAGGGTTTAGGGATAAGGTTTAGGGTTGAGGGTTGAGGGATTAGGGTTTAAGGTATAGTGTTGAGGGTTTAGGGATAGGGTTTATGGTTGAGGGATTAGAGTGAAGGGTTGAGGAATTAGGATTTGATGTTGAGGGTTGAGGGTTGAGGCTTTAGGGTTTAGGGTTTAGGGATAGGGTTGAGGGTTGAGGGATTAGAGTTAAGTTTTGAGGGATTAGGGTTAAAGTAGAGTGTGGAGGGTATAAGGATTAGGGATAAGGGATTAGGGTTTAAGGTATAGTATCAAGCCCATTGAGGGTTTAGGAATAGGGATAGTATTTAGGGTTTAGGGATGAGGGATTAGAGTTGAGGGATGACGGATTAGGGTTGAGGGTTGAGAGATTAGGGTTTAAGGTATAGTGTTGAAGGTTTGGGGATAGGGTTTAGGGTTGAGGGATTAGAGTGAAGAGTTGAGGAATTAGGATTTAACATTGAGGGTTGAGGCTTTAGGGTTTAGGGTTTAGGGATAGGGTTGAGGGTCGAGGGATTAGAGTTAAGGGTTGAGGGATTAGCTTTTGATGTTGAGGGTTGAGGTTCGAGGGTTGAGGGTTTAGGGATAGGGTTGAGGGTCAAGGGTTTAGGGTTAAGGTAGACAAGGAGCAACTGAGAGACATAGAGAGGGGAGAGGTAGAGAGGTGAGGGGGAGAGATAAGTGAGATATAGAACATGAGCTAATGGAACTAGAGGTGAGATATTGTAAAGGTGCTATCGAAGGTGAGATAGGTAAAATATTTATGGATCAATCTATAGAAGGACAATTTTTTCCTGCTATAGAAATGGTAAAAAAGTGTTGACCCCCGTGATCCAGTCCCACATGCTCTATTTTCATATTGATTCTATGCGTACTCTGACAAAAAACAAGTGCTTTCATGCTGTTGGGAAGTTCACTTGCACATTTTACTCATTCTACCACCTTTGCATGATCTTTCCACCACCTTTTCTACTTTGCCAACTTGAGGAGGAAATAACATAGTTTTCACACCAAGTTTGATATATATCTATTCAAGTTTCAATTTTTGTAGTGTTGCAATGTTAATTGTGATTCCATTTTAGGAATTTAACATTATAGATTGGTTAATAGTATTGTTGTTAGTAATTATATTTGAGTCTTATTCAATTTAACATTGAAAAGGAGGCAAGTGGTGAAAAACTCAAATTGTTGAGGAGATTGATGCAAGAAGAAAAAAAAAACTACATAATTGGGTACTCTCTCCATTTGAATCTTCATTTTTTAGGTATGTCAAGTCTTTACATGCATGTTCTTTACATTTTCCTTAATTCTATTTGAATTACTTTATCATGTTTTATCATACATGTTTAAAATAGACACATTCCCAATCAAGAAAGTAGCCTACAATCTCACATGATGCTATGTATATTTTCTACACTTGGGCTCTTTAATAATTATGTGTAATAAATAGACCTTAACATACCATGATGTCAAACTATACAAGAATAAATCCTTACAACATAATGAAAATACAATCCCACTATTATCTCGTATTCATTTCTTAGGAACTAATATTGGTGTCTTTATCATGCTATAGACAAATTCCTCGTCATGTCGAGGAAACGATCAAGAATTAAACCAACACAAGAAGAGATAGAAGCCAAGAATGCAAAGAAAGCAGTGGCTATGAGGGAACTTCGTGAGAAGAGGAAATTAGACATGATAAATGAAGACATGCCAATTGAAGAGGAACCACAACCATCACAAAGAGATATGGTATTGGCAGCACAAAGAGAACAAATGCAAACACTTTGTGCTATGAGAGATTTGAATACCATAGTTGGAGACACATCCTCTACCGCAAGTCAACATGTAGGGACACCATCTACCACATCTCAAGTTGAGAGTACATCATCACTCACATGTGATGAAGGAGGTACGCCATCATTCCCACCTCAACCTCAAGGTATGTCATCTATTCCATCTTTGATCAAAGGTATGCCATCTAGCCCATCTCATTTAAATATTGATGAAATTCCTAATGTTGAGATGAATTTACCTAACTTAACACCACCTAGAATTTTGCATAGAAAGCCAAAGTATTTGATTGATATTAATGAGAATATTTTGTAGCCAATGGAAGGTAAGATTCCAAAATGTAGTTGTAGAAGATATGCTCATAAGATTTGGAGATTGTTCTTTGAAAAGTTAAATGAGACTGCAAGATGTCAACTATTCATTGAAATGATGCAAAGTATAATGTATAGGTCCATCATGAATATTCTTGGGTTGAGAACATCAGAGGCTTCAAGTGAAAAATCTATTGTCAAGAATCTAATAAGTGCATATGAGAGTGTGGGTAACACCTCACGCACAAAAAATAGTAATGCAACACGGCATGTGATTACATCGACTATAGTAAGTAGTCAAATAAGGAAAGCTCATCTCATTAGAAAGATGAGTCAAGAATTGAGAATTAATAGGAAAACATTATCAAGAGCCGATGGAAGACACCAAAGAATTGAGGACACTAATGCCAATGAATTATGGGCATTCTCAGGGAGACTACCATGAAAAGATAAACCAATTGTTGAAGCATTGAGATCACTAATTGAAGACTTTTGGAAGAATTACACAAGGGTATCTCCAAATAAAAGGGATGTGGTAAGAAGGAGAATCGGTAGCCAGAACCGTGAGCCACCTCCAAAGCATTTTTGGATGAGACTCAAACACAGTTTTATGGTAAATTTCTAGAGAAGTATCCTCAAATTAAAATTTATCAAAGATATTTTGAAATGCTAAAACCTTTCTATTTCAAGATAAATCACACACACACTTACTTGTTGTAGATTACATATTGAATTTTCTAACCATTTTGATGTTTATAGGTCTATATGTTTAGATATGCATACTAACAATGTTTTATAGGGTTGTGCCATATGTGCCCCACCAACATCTTCAAGAGACTTCATATCAAGAATTTTATGTGAAAGAGAGGAAGGTCAAATATTATACAAGAAATTATGCTTGGATGGCATATGTCATCATTGCGGTGGCTTGCAACATTTGCCAATATGTGAACATACGAAAAGAACACATGTAGTTGGAAATGAACTAGTAGAGTTTGGCAAGTATAAAATAGTGGCATACAATACAAAAGATGGTAAAGAAGCAAAAAGGTGTGAATTGGTTATTGAAAAGATTCCAGTGTATCAGTTTATGCCTATATTTGGTGACAATATAGTGTATAAGTATGCAAGACATGCCCATAGAGTTTGATGGTTGGACTTGCAATTCAAGTTATGCAAGAACACATTTCTGGTTGGTAGCATTGTTTCAGTTGTCAACTTTGTAGAGAACTACAGTCTACAGCCATAGTGTGAGGTGCAATCACAATATTACAACTCCACACAGGTTTCTATATTTGTGCACATCACATTCATTCATGCGAATGATAGTACAGAGGATGACAAAAAGAACATAAGGGAGTATAATTTCTATATTAGTGATGATCGCACGTATTCTACGAAGTTCATGCAAGGTTGCTTTCAGGTGCTCTACAATGATTTGGCTAGAAGGGGCATATCATTTAGTCAACATATCATATGGTCAGATATCTGTGCGTCACAATTCAAGAACTCATGAAATTTCTATTGGCTGAGTAGGAGGCATAATTTTATAGGTATTCAGCATATGTAGAACTTTTGTGAGGCCAGGCATGGAAAGGGGGAGCATGAATCAAAAGAGCCATAGCACGAGAAGAGTTAAAGTATAAAGACAATGGAAAGTTGATAGATGCAAAATCGATTGTCGAGTGGTGTAATGCTTCCATGGGTCTAGGTAATGAAGGTAAGTCTTCAGTCCATAGATTTTTTTGGTTGATAGATGATACTAACATTGCACCATATGAGGACTATTGTACACTGACAGGATCAAATAAGATGCACTCTTTCAGAAGCTCAATTGCAAGTTCATGGAGTATCCATATGCGCAAGATGTCATGATTTTGTTCTTCCTGTACAATTCAAGTGTGGGATGAGTGCGAGTCAAAGGAGTGGGTTGATGAATGGCAGTTAAGTTATCTTAGCCCACTTGACACGTATCAACCCCCGACGGCACTGGAGCTAACACAGATGGAATCATCAGTTGACTTTGACCACATATCAGTTTTAGTTCAACCAAGTAATATAGGGCACATATATGCATCTAATTTCATCTAGTTCAATCAGGTAATGTCATCTTACTTTGTAGTGTTTTTGTAATGTTGACTAATTTCATCTAATTTCCTACACATATCAATGTATGGCATGTATATGCAGTTATTGTAGATGAAGATAATGAAGAGAGAATAGGTTATTATTTATGTCATTGTGTTGAGGCTAAAAAGAAATTGGAGGCCCCTGTTATAGATGGAGAAAACATCGAATACCCTACAGGCTCAGTGGTTATTACTGGAACATGGCTTAGAAGGTATCCACATAAGAGTGTTAATGTTTGGCTGTTTTAGGACTTTGACATGCATCAGAAGATTCCTCATTACTCAAACCTTGTCGTGGCATCCAATGTTCATTTGATAAAGTATCGGGGTAGACCTTTGAATAAAATCTTGTGGAAGGTGCGTGAGTCTGACCATGAAGCAATACTTGACACAATAAAGAGTAGAGCAAACCTGGATGGTTCATTGGATTAATTTGTAAGTATTCACATTGATTTTGTAAATTCATGTTACATTGAGTTGTAAGTATGCACATTAATTAGTAAGGTTTATCTTTTTTTAATTTCCTACTGCATTTTTACACATACACATTTTTACATCATCATGTTATGCATTTTTGGTGTCCTGCTCCTAATGTGACCAAAATGATAGTTCCAACGCATCCAGATGGGTACGTTTAGGCTAGGCATTGTTCTATTTTTCACCCAAACATGTCGAAACAGTCTGAACTACATTGTACCGACGATATCCCTGACGAGTTCAAAGTGTAAAAAGGTAGCAATCTTTGACGAGATGTTACTCAAAAACTATGTCACTTAGAAATATTATGTCTAAGGCAAAATGATCACTTAGAGTGTCTCTACAATAATCTCTCTTGGTTTTTTATATCTCTGAGGCATTTGCCCGTGGTGAAAGGTTTTCTGCTGCCCCAAAAATCGTCAGAAGGAGGTAGTGTAAAGTTGCAAAGGGGTGTAACTTTTGTCTTGCTCCTGATGTGACCAAACTAACTATTCCAACACATTCAGATGGGCACATTTACACTAGGCATGGTCCTATTTTTCACCCAAACATGTCAAAACACTCTGAGCTACATTGTACCGACGATATCCCTGAAGAGTCAAAAGTGCAAAAAGGTAGAAATCTTTGATGAGATGTTACTCGAAAATTGTGTCACTTAGAAACATTCCATGTAAGGTAACACAATCATGTAGAGTGCCTCTACAATAACCTCTCTCATTTTTTTATATCTCTGAGGCATTTGCCCGTGGTGAAAGGTTTTCTGCTACCCCAAAAATCGTTAGGAGGCATTATAAAGTTGCAAAGGGGTGTAACTTTTGTCCTGCTCCTGATGCAACCAAACTAACTATTCCAATGTGTCTGGATGGGTAAATTTATGCTAGGCATAGTCTTGTTTTTCACCCAAACATGTCGAAATAGTCCGAGCTACATTGTACCGACGATATCCCCGAAGAGTCCAAAAGTGCAAAAAGGCAGCAATCTTTGATGAGATGTTACTCAAAAATCATGTCACTTAGAAACATCCTATCTAAGGCAATGTGATCATGTAGAGTGCCTCTACAATAACCTATCTCAGTTTTTTATATCTCTAAGGAATTTTTTTGTGGTGAAAGGTTTTCTGCTGCCCCAAAAATCATCAGAAGGAAGCAGTGTAAAGTTGCAAAGGGGTGTAACTTTCATCTTACTCTTGATGCAACCAAATTAACTATTCCAACGCATTGGGATGGGTACATTTACGCTAGGCATGGTCTTGTTTTTCACCCAAACATGTCGAAACAGTCTGAGCTACATTGTATCGATGATATCCCTGAAGAGTCCAAAGTGCGAAAAGGTAGCAATCTTTGATGAGATGTTACTCAAAAACCATGTCACTTAGAAACATTCTGTCTAAGGAAACATGATCATGTAGAGTGTCTCTACAATAACCTCTCAATTTTTTATATCTTTGAGGCATTTGCCCGTGGTGAAAGGTTTTCTACTGCCCTAAAAATCGTCAGAAGGAGGCAGTGTAAAGTTGTAAGGGGGTGTAACTTTCATCCTGCTCCTGATGCGACCAAACTGACTATTCTAGCATGTCTAGATAGGTACATTTATGCTAGGCATGGTCCTATTTTTCACCCAAACACGTCGAAACAGTCTGAGCTACATTGTATCGACGATATCCCTGAAGAGTCCAAAGTGCAAAAAGGTAGCAATCTTCGACGAGATGTTACTCAAAAAATGTGTCACTTAGAAACATTCTTTCTAGGGAAACATAATCATGTGGAGTTCCTCTACAATAACCTCTCTCAATTTTTTATATCTCTGAAGTATTTGCCCGTGGAGAAAGGTTTTCTTCTGCCCCAAAAATTGTCAGAAGGAGGTAGTGTAAAGTTGCAAAGGGGTGTAACTTTCATTCTTCTCCTCGTGTGGCCAAACTAATCTTTGTATGATATCTTCAATATGATTACTTTGATAATGAACACTTGAGATGTATCTTGTTGATCTTGCGTTGTTTATTATAAGTAGGATATGTATGATGCTTGTAGCTTCATTTGACTAACTCTATGATATTTCTTCTTCTTGTAGGTAGGTTGATGACCTTCCTCGATGCTCTTTCATGTCGAGTAGATGAGGATAATGATGCTCCTTCATGACTTAGAGTAGATGATGAAACTTCATTGATGACATGGAGTAGAAGACTCTTCTCAAAGACTTGAAGATTGGGAGAACTTGAAGTATGATGGATGAAGTGCCTTGCTTGCGATATGATGAAGATGAAGTAGTGCACTTGGCATGTTGACCTTGAAGCAATGATTGATGAAGAAGCTAATTGATACTTGAAGATGAATGGAACTTGAAGTGATTGAAGATCTCCAGACATGATGCAACTTGATGAAGTATGTCAAACTTGATGTGATCTAACATGATGTCATTGATGAAGAAGACCTGAGATGTATCTTGTTGTGACTTCTTGGAGTATCTACCTCTTGAAGTGGTGTCTCTTTGGTAGTGATTACTTCCCATCTTAACTCTCTGGAATGAATGAATGTGAATGACTCCTTTGAAATAGCTACATGATGACTTCTCCTTGAAAGTGACTCCAAGCTCTTTCTCCTACCTCTGTGATACTTGTTTTCCTTCAATCTTCCTGCAATACAAACCAAGAAACACATCAATCCTTATGATAAACACTTTATAGAACAAAGGAACATGCAATAATCTTATTTCAAATCTAGGTGCATATATAGGTGAAAAGAGGAGCAAAAGGTGCCTAAGTCCAATTTGACTTTGTATTACTATTTCCAACATTTGAGGATGACTTATAATAATTCTTGCTTGCCAGGCACACTTGGAGGTTATACAAGTTGAAGAACTCACCTAGACTTCCTTAATAATGATGTTCTCTCCTAAGGCACATTTTGATGATGATTGGGGTGTAAATTTGTGTGTTAACTCAGGTAAATACCTTCTTCAACTTCAAAGGGGTTCAAAGCATTGCTAAGAAATCCTCAATACTCAAACACTCTAATGAACTGAAGCAACTTCTTCTTAGGCACAAATGTAAGGGTACAAAAGGGCAAAAATGACACCTAGATGACTTAGTGCATTTCTATGACTTCATTCACATGTTTAAATGTTTGAGAAACTCTCCTTTACTAAGCACTTGTCCTCATGTCAATGTTAAGCTTTATACCTCCTAGGCGCTCAATTAGGTGGTCATTAGATACAACTTACCCTTAGGTGCCAATGTAGCTTCTTCAATCCATCACACTTCTAGGCGCTCAAATTTGAGGTCTTGGACTTATATCTTATTCCTGGGTGCAATTGGATGATCTTCCTAGATCTAGGCGCTCATGATGGTGGGAAATTACATGAAGGGGCGCCTAAGTCCAATTTGACTTTGTATTTGATATTTTATGACTCTAATTGACTAGGAATGGCTCAATTTATAAAGTGCTGACTCAATAATATAAGTTTAAGGTCTTTTCCTCCTAGGTGCCAATTAATGAGTTCACTAGATGTAATTTCTCCTTAGGCACCAAAACTAGATAGTAGAGACAAGAGGAGGCGCCTAGCATCAATTTAGCCTCTATTCATTATTTGTAAGACCTTGAATGATTAAACATGCTTGAAGTAAGCCTTTCTCTTTGGGAACTTACTCAATGGTATAGATTTGTGATACTTTATCTAAGGCACCAATCTAGATCTGTATGGAGGTGAAAGAGAGCCCAACATCATGAAGCTTTATACTTGGCATTTTTTATGCTTTAAATAATTATGAAGGTCTTAGGATGAGTTTTCCCCTCTAGGTGCCTACTCTTAGATGTCCTTGGATGCAATTTCAATCTAGGTGCTCATGGAGGTATTGAATGACAAGCAAAGGCACCTTAGATTACTTAGCCCATTTCTTTGGATTTTGATGGTCTTGGCTCTTAAATGCCATCTAGTCTCATGCTCTTAAGCTCTCCTCTTACAAGGCACCATATTGAATGGATTTAAACTCTCTTGTTATGCTTAGGCACCAATTCAAGGTCATTCTGAAGGCAAAGAGCGCCTAGAATCCATTTGACTTAGCTTTTAACATTTCAACAAGTTTAAGCAATGGGAGAGATCTCATCAAGGAGTCCACTCAAAGGATTGTTTCATGTCAACTCTTCCTAGGTACCAATGTGTGATTAGATGACAAGGAAAGTGTGCCTAAACTCCAAACATTCAATCAATCTTCATATACATCTTCTCTCATTCAAGGTGCTCAAAGTGGTTAACTCATTCTTCAATTCCTTATTCTAGTTGGTTCTAAGACCTTTAGGTACTATCATTCACCAATTCAAACCTTCAAACACTTTTAAGGCACTCAAAGTGATGTCCATCACTAATCCACTCCTTATCCGCTCAAATTTGATTGTAGAAGCAAGAAATTATGCCTAAGGTTTATGTTGCTCAAGACCTCCTTTGCAAGGCGCCTTAGATGATGATCAAGGTGTGAAAATGCACCTTACTTGAATTTGGATTATTCCTTGATATTTTAAGGCTTTTAACACTTGTTTGCACCCTTGTATGACTACATCACCCTTAGGCACTCATTTTCAGGTGTTATTCATCTACTATGTTGTCAAGGTGCCAAAATTGGTGATATGAAGCATGAAGGGTGTCTAAACTTATAATGTGTTTTCCTTGTCAAATTTTCAATGCTTAAGGTCATTTGTATCAATTCCATTCAAGGTGCCATAACTTGGGATGATCAAAGGTTTGTTTTCTTCTCTAGGCACACTTTGAGGTCTCAATCTTAGGCGCTGATTTGAGTCTGCAGAGGTGGGAAAGCGCGCCTAACTCCCTAGAGCAATTTTGTGCCTAGAAGTGTAAGTCCCAGAGGATAAGGTATATTGAATATACTTTAAATATTTTTCAATATACCTTTCAAGATGTTTGAGATAGGTCTTGAATCCACCAGATTTAACATGTAGATTATAGAATTTGGAGGATCCACCAGATTTCAAACTTAGTCAATTTTTAGTGTTTCAGGATATCAGGCTACCAGACTTAGTCATTTTTAGGATCTCAAACATCAAGATCCAGTCATCAGAGGACTATAGGACTCAAACACCACTAACTTCATCATACAATAAACTAAAGACATCATCAAAACTTCATGCAAAGCATCAGAGCTCAAAAAAAAGGGGGTCCCCATTCATAATGGGGTGATGTGTGATTTGGTCACAACAGTCTGACTTATGGAAGCATATAGCCCCAATGTTATGTTGCATACTAAAATTAGGTAAGACTCAATGTAATCTCATAACCTCACCTTATATGCAAGAGGAATTAGATTTAATAACCACAATGGTCATCAAGTGCTCATAAGCATATGATTTTGACTATCTTATTTAAAACAACATATTCTTTGCATCCCAATATGGTATAATAATAAGAAATTAAGAAATATTTTCAATTGACCAACTCATAAAGAATATGGATCAGCATACTCATTTGAATATTTTCAATTGAGAAACTCATAAAGAATATTAATATTTTTTGTTCAACATGATGTTTCATTTTTTTTTTAAAATACAACTTTTATCTTTTAGTTCCAAAATGAGGTTTAGGTGATACTTGAATAACAATAGCTAGCTTATTGGATCAAAAAACATCCTATGTAATACAATTGGACTTTAAATATTTGAAGTAGCCATCTACAAATATCCATTCAAATGTGGATTTATAATGCAAGTATGGACGCCATCAATGAAAAAGATTTGTATTAACCAAATATCCATATAGGCATACATCAATATCTATCGATATAAATATAACATATATACAAAATAGCCATATAGGCTTACAAGAATGCCATATAGGCATATAATGTCAACTATATACAATACAAAATATATGTCCACATATGCCATATAGGCATACAACAAAGGAACACAATAAAAAGTCATTCCCCTCTAGCTGGTGAAGAGAATAGATCACTGGCAACCTTTGATCTTCTAGGGGATGGAGACACACATGTGGGTGGTCTACTACCTCCTATTTAGTTCTTCCTGCATCTTTAGTTGTTACAATAAAAAGTATAGACATTAATATATATAGAAATTACATGTTATAAAAAATGAAACATTTAACAAAATAATCACTTACCACTACTATATAATTTGTATCCTCACTTACCTCAGTAGCAAGAATAGACCGTGGTGATGTCATGTCCTATAGAAACCATCTAGATAGAAATTAAACTTCAAATCAATAATCTTTTGATTTTTCAAAAATAAACAACTATAACAATGAATGTAAATTGAAATTTACTAATCTGCCTCATACCCCTGTCAATGCCATGGAGCTATGAATCGTAGAGGTCACACCATGCTCCATTGCCCTATGAACATCGGGAGGTGTCTCCCTAGCTTGCATCATCTGGAAATAAAACAACATGATTCAATTACGAAAACTATAATAGTGATACAAATCATGGCTCCTAACATACACACACATTCATCTAAACATGGAAGTACACACAATAAAGCACACAAGTCACATACAAAAATCTAGTAAGTATAATTCATTCATTAAACTATTTATTTTATTACCTTCGTGAAGCTTTGAAGTCCACCACCACTGGTAGGTGTTGTCGTGAAATCTTGAATATTAACCTATTCAACATTTAAAATCAGATATTAGAATACCATTCATATAACGATGCTATTCACATGTAATATTTATAATTGTTTACTAGTTACATACCTCGACAGTAGATGATCTAGTGTAATATGCAGGTGGAGAACCACTGAAAACTGCATCAACACTATGACCCTGAAATTTCATTAAAATCATCAAACTAAATTAGTTAATCTTGCATTTCAAAAATGAGATTTAATAAATTAAATTCAATAAACTTGCTAATATTTACTTGAATGTCAAGGCTGAAAGTCTCACTCAGGAGGGTATCTGTCATCACCATCTGCTCAACTGCAGATGTAGCCTATGCACCTGCGTTCTGACTATCCATGGGGTCATAACCACAGGATGACCCACAAGTCTGACAAGTATGGGGTGGGACCCTACTCCTTGTACTATCTCCCAACCCACTTTGTGTTGTAGGACTGGCGTGCTCTATGATGCTCTGGGTCAAGGCACTAATGGACTGAAGTGTATCGACATCAACACTCTCCTTCATAATGGAAGGGATAGAAACATGCTCATGGGTTGGTCTGCTGATTACTCATCTCACTACCCACTGTGGGTCAACATGTTCCCCTGGTCTATCTTGTGCTAACCCCCCACCTCTACCCTGGAAGTCCTGCATATCAAAATAGTTTGGCACTTTATTGAGGACAAACTTACAGTAGAGTTTCCTCAAAAAGTATTGTGGGACCTCATTATTATTGCATAGAGGATGGTCAAAAACCATCCACCACCTTTGCCCAAAATTATCCCTTATCGCTTGGTTGTTGCACCAATGGATAGGGAACCTCTTGCATGTAATGGGTGGAGGTTGATTTGTTTGTGGGTTTGTGAAAACTGAACACAAGTCTAATTTTGTAATTTGTAATTTTTTCACATCTTGGAATGACGGCTTGTCTACATAATAGTCTCTAAACTCTCTCCTTTTATCCGTCCAGCTAAATATTTTCTTGCTAATTGAATCTACATTTGATAACATAAATTCAAGAGTTTTAGCAAGCGTGGACCTATGCAAGGTTGAAGTGGAAGGATCTTTCAACCTTGCAATTATATCTTCAATTTCTTTTTTGTTGTTTTCAATTTGCCCCATTATATTTTCTTGTGTTCTAGGGGCATGTCGAGGAATGGACAGAGGAGGTTGTTGTTCCATAGGTATTTCCTCCTCAAGATTTTGTGGATTTTGAGGAGGAAGAGGAGGTGCATTAATATTTTCTGACAATTAATGAAATATACATCAAAAATCAACTCAAACCTACCTATTTAGAAACAAATTCAAACAAAAAAATAAATAAAACTCACTCCTTTGGCATGCTCAACGTCGTGGCAGCATTTTGGTGACAAATCAGCAAGATTTTGGTGTTGAATTGTCTTTTGCAAAATGTGAGTGTGCTTGCTAGGGTTTGCAGGCCATGGCTATAGAGGAGAAAAATAGAAATGAAATGAGATAAACTTTTTTTTTAATTTATAATAGTTCATAATGCGCTCGCATTATAATGCGAGCATGTTATGGTTTGGTTTTGATGAGCCTTAGGCTCGTCATTATCAATTTTTTTTAAAACAATTTGGCCACTTTTTGGCCCCCCATCTTTTTACACTTACCCTAGGGTTAGAATTAGGGTCAAGATTAGAATTAGTGTTAGGGTTAGAGATAGAATTACAATTACTGATAGAATTAGGGTTAGGGATAAAATTCTGATTACTGGTAGAATTAGGGTTAGGGATATAATTACAGTTAGGGATACAATTAGAATTAGGGTTACAACCAGGGAAAATTTATATAACCAAAGTGTTGGGTTCGTAATTAGGGTTAGGGATAGAGTTAGGGTTAGGGTTATGTTTAAGGAAAGAATTAGGGTTATGGGTTTGGTTATAATTAGGACAAATATATAAGTAAAAGACATTAGAATTAGAACTAGGGTTAGAGTTAAATTAGGGTTAGGGTTAATAATAGAATTAAGGGTAGTGATACAATTAGAGTTAGGGTTATAGTTAGGAATAGAATTAGGGTTAGGGTTCATAATAGAATTATGATTAGTGACATAATTAGGGTTATGGATACAATTATAGTTAGGGTTATGATTCAAATTAGGGATATAATTAGGGAAAATATCTATATAACTAGGAAATTGTAAGGGTTAAAGTTAGAATTAGGGTTATAATTAGGAATAGAATTAGGGTTACAACTAGGGTTATAATTAGGGTTAGGGTTAAGGATAGAATTAAGGTTAGTGATACAATTAGGGTTAGAGTTACAAATCAAATTTATGTTAAAATTAGGGAAATTATATATAACCAAAGGGTTGGTATTAGAATTAGGGTCAGGGTTAGGGCTACAATTAGGGTTAGGATTATGATTAGAATTAGTGGTACAATTAGGAAAAATATATAAAACAAAAAGGTTAGGGTTATAGTTAGAATTATGGTTAGGGTTAGGAATAGCGAAAGAAATAGGGTTTGGGATAGAGTTACAGTTAAGGTTATGATTAGAATTAGGTTTACAACTAGGGAAAATATTTATAACTGTTACCATTTTTTGACCCCAGCTCAAAAATTGACTCAATAGATTTATCATTTATCATTTTTGAATGTGGTTTGATTTATTTATGTTATGTGCTAGTTGCATAGTTGTTATGAAAAATGCAATTTAGTTGTTCAGATGTAGAAAAGAAAAGCTTCAATCATTCATTGCATTGCAGAGCAGTAAAAGAGATAAGTATTTATTCACCACAGTGATTGTTCTTTTTACAATTTTCAATACATAAGAGAACAAACATTGCATTGAAGGAAACTAAGACATATTAGATGTCCAACACAAGCCGTGGGTTATAACTGAACTCATGCAAATACAAGTAAAACACTATGCATCTAATGAAGAAGAGGGAAAGACATAGCCATCATTGCCTTATTTAGGTTGATCTTCATAGAAGCCTCCAGTTCCCGCTCTCGACCTTAGCATGTACCTAAAAATTTGTAGGAAAGTCCCATTAGAAGCTCTAGTTATGAAAATCCTTCATCAATCAAGAGAGACATAATATTTCAGTTGTAATGCATTGATCAAATAAGAATATCCATGTGCAGAAGGAACTGAAGGTAGGCAAACATAAGAGCATCATTGTTTTTATTCTAATCTATTTCTTTCATGTGTAGGTATAGGACAAATCATGAAGTTGATTGGAGACATCTAGCATGTGGTGTCAAGTGGGCTCCCACAAGGGTTGAGCCCAGCATGCTGCTATCCCTTATTCTTAAAAGGGATGAATAGAAGAAGAGAATCATTGATAACTTTCACATGACAAGCTGAAAGAGTAACAAGACCACCATATGCATCAGTCCCATGTCAGGACATGACCATGATTTCACTTTAGAATATGAAATGCAACCAAGAGCATGACATGAATAGATGGAGGACAAGATCCAATGCATATGATAGCCTATACACTACTTCAACTGCTATGGAATAACATTCTCAAGTATGATAGTAATCAAGAGTACACAATACATTTGTAATCATTAGATTGATGAAGGAGTAAGTGTTCACAAGTGTGAATTATCTGAAGGCTACTTACTCATTCATGATCAGTAGTCCAGTTGGAGTGTTCAGTATAAATCAGTAAGCAAATTGCAAGGATAGAAGAAGTATGATAATATTGCATATCTGTAGCAGAGAAAACAAGATAGCCAACCCAAATGGCTCGTTTTGTCTTTAACAAACTCTAAGAGAATCAAGAAGAAGCATTTCATTACATGTGTGTAATAGAGTATCATCATCATGTGACAGGAGTAGTCAAACTGATATAGTGGACCTAATCATATCCTACAGGACATCTCATATAAGCATTTGATATGATAGGATATAGTGAAAGAAGACCAGTTGATGTTCATATGTTACAATTATATAGAAAAGTAAGTGTTGCCTTCATGTGACAATGCCAATATATCATGATAGCCAGATCATCATATATGAAAAAGTGTGAATACACAGTCCATTGAATGAACAAGTGAAAGATATAGAAATGAAAAAGGTATATTTTCTGCTACAAAAAGTGGAACAGTTTAATGTTGAAAAGTGACAGTATACATTCCATGTGCAAAGTCTACATAAAGAGAAAATGGAGCTACAGAGATGGAAACAATGCCTACAATTATCATATCTTTTGAACAATAGCAGTGACAACATGAGAGAGAAAAGGAAGTGATATCATATGCCATACATGTTATAGGAAAAATTTATGCTCATAAAAGGAATAAATATTGCTTCAGTTCTTCAAAATCTGAGTCTACATAGTAAAAAGGAAATGTAGACTTAATCATAGTAATGGCCGTGGCATATAGTGCCTTGGTGTAATAATATTTTCAGACACCCACATCGACTTTCAGAATCATGTGATTTTGTAGTGTGAGAAATGATATTGTATGATGTCCAGATATGGCCGTAGTGAGAAGAAAAGTTCTGTGTGACCAAGAAATGAAACCCTTATCAAGCTTAAATAAAAGTTTCTTTTCTTTTTACTTGTCAGTCGAGCAGTGAGGATGAAGGTTCTATCAAGGTATGGCCAATCATAGAAGGAAATTTAGTACAAAACAAAAATGGAACCCTCATTGACAATTCAGGAAGTCTTCACATTTTTACATTGAAGGATAAAAGGAAGCCACAAAATGCATAACAAGGAATGGCCATGCCATTTGAAGAGGTATTTCACATACCCATCTAATACAAAGAAAACATGAAACCCTCTTCACAGTTTTGTAGAATGTAGAGATAAGAGAAGCTACAGGAAAGAGAAAATAGTAGAGAGAAACATTAGACTTACCATTGATAGTGCAGTTGAGAGAAGAATGATGGCCATGGCCATTTTAACAAAGCCTTGTCATTTTTGCCATTTTAAAGCAGAGTTTAACACATAGAAAACTCAAACAAATGCTTGTCAAAGACTAAGAGACTGAAGAAGCAGTGGTATGGCCGCGACCATGTATTGAAATTTGAGCTATCAAAACATAGAAAAATATCATTGAAAGCTCAGATTCAAACTTACCGGAGGTGGCCTATCATTTTGGCCAGAGAGATGTAGATCTTTTGCCATGGAAGTCACTAAATGGAGCAAGAAAAAATAGAGCATTCAAACCGCAAGTCAGTGGCCAGTTGCATAGCCATCTCAATGACAACAAATAATGAAATGACCTACATTTTAGGGTTTCTCACTTGCTTTTGTTCAACGTCCCTTCATATTTTGACCATGCAAACCTTTAATCATTCTCTCCAAATATGATCGGGGTCAACACTTCATGTGATAAGTGTCTAGAAATCATAAGCAGGAGTGGCCGACAGCATATGGGACATGGCTATATGCATTAAGTCAAGGGTAGACAAGACCATGAAATATGCCCTTAGAATCTGCCAAGGCTTAACCATTATTGGTGGTCAACTCACTTTGGAGTCAAAGCTTTATTTGATAATGCATGTGGTTGAGTGTCTTTGACCTCACACATATTCATTTTATTCCTTCATAAATTTTAGTATATGCGTAAGATCAAACCAAAACCATGTGAATATGAAGAATATGTTGGAGAGGAAGACATGGTCAAAAGGGGTCAATGTGACATGGTGGCACCATTGAGGCAGTGAATTGGCATTTTGTTGAGCCATATGGATGATGGTGAGGTGGCAAAATATTGACACATTAGAGTCCATGGTGTCAAGCCTCTTAAGGCTTTTATTTATTTTTGCAAATGTGTAATAGTTCATATTTTTATGATTTGTATTGAAAATCATAAATGATATGTTGTAAATATCTTGGTGAATTATAAACTAGATATCAATTTTTTATTGTTGCAAAGAATCATATTGATAGGATATCGATTTAAAAACTGCCAAGTCATGTAAAAGTTAACTTTAAAGAAGTAAAATTATGAATTGCTTTTAAAGTTTAACTATTTTAGGCAGTTAAAGCATTTGGATTTCCTTGGGTGAAATTGAGCACAACAAGACAAAAAATTTGCTTTCATGAGGTAGATTGGACAAATTTAGATTCAGTTTTGGTGGGGACCACCTAGAGGATCGAGTTTGCAGTTTTATTTTGCAGTTTAGAGGCAATTTGAGTCTATTTTTGGCATCTTTTATCTGAAGCTTGAAAATGGATTGTAGATCTATTTTAAGAGCTTTTTCAACTTTCTTCACTGGAAATCATTTAGAGAGGAAAAAACTTAGTTTTTCTGAAGGAGTTAGCATCAATTTCTTCTCTCTGGCAGAGTTGTATACAGTGGTTGGCTCACATATTTTATTTTCCCATGCATTGTATTCCTCTCAGTTCTAATAGCAAATCATCTTGTTTCACATACATTTTTGCAGTATTGATCTGATGTCATATTGTGACTATTTCAATCCTTTATTTTGTCTCAATACTGTTAAAATCTAGTTTCTTCCTGGTTGTAGTTTGTGTTTGACACTAAACCATGTTGCAAATTACCTAAGGAATAACTATCAGTGAAGTTGTGAGGATTTATGTTAGAGGATCTATTTGTGAATGATATAACTTCATTCAGTTTTAGATTCCAAAATCACTTTTGCACTTCAGTTATGTCTTTCTATCCCTTTTCCCCTCAAGTCATAGTTTATAAGTTTTAAGAGAACCATCTCACTCTGGAGATTCATTGTCATGAAAGGAGACCCAGATCCGAGAACAATTCCATGTTTTAACAAGTAGTTAAGTTTTCACAAAGCTTAACAAGGGTGCATACTTGAATTGACAACATTTTTTTGGCACGCCCGGTGGGACTCTAGAAGTAATTTCAGAGAGATCTATACCCTCATAGTTGTTGTTCTGGTATATGTAGCTATTTTACCAACCTTTGGAGGCTTTTGATATACCTGGCGACTTAATTTTTTCTGGTTGGGATGCAGATTAGTGCTTGCAACTTATGAAAACTTGGTCTAACATGGGTCCATTTGACTATTTACAACTATCTACACCTAGAAGGAGAGGTATATCAGCAAGCAGAACAACTGAGTCATCAAGAAGATCAAAGTCAACTCCTTCTCAATTCAAATCTACAAGCCCGGCCAAAAGAAGTAGAAGTCCAATGCTGATAGTTCAAATACCTATAATGGCTAGGCAGTATGCTTTTGCTACTTTCAATGGAGGTAGCCCATTACAACTTGCCCAAAGAGATGATATTCCAATGGCATCCCTTAAAAGTTTGCCTTATTTTACTAGAGAGGATCATACTACTGCTACTAAACATATCCAAGATGTAGCACTTGACCTTGTGTTCCATGCACAATGTCACACAAGAAAATGTGACAATCAGACTTTTAGTTGCTTCATTAAAAGGGAAGGCCTTACAGTGGTTTAGAGGACTTGCTAAAAAATTGATAACTTCCTAGGACTTATTGGGAGATGGATTACACAAACACTTCAAGGACAAGTTTGATCACCTCTCACTGCTAGAGCAACTAAGCACCATCAAAAGGGCACCACATGAACACATGGATGATTTTAACTACTAATTTTAGAGAACCTAGGATAGAATTCCAACAATGGTAAAACCTTTGCCAAGGCATGCTTTTTTGTTTTATCTCAAAGCTTTGAATAGTGAAATTTTAGTAATGATACAATCTATGGGAGGAACCACCCTTCCAAATTCTTTTGAGACCATTGTTAGAGCAGAAAACTACCTTATCTAGGGAGGGAATATAGCCCCTAGGCCCCCTTTGCCCATTTCTCTTGAAATCTAGCCATCAATGCCTATGGCAGTGCCTCCTTTAGTTGTTGTCCCACCTGTTCCAGCAATAGGATATCAACTAGCCCAACAAATTGCTATCCCAGTTCAAACCCAAAGTACCTCAGAGTTGAAAAATACTTTGAGGACAATTGCAAATAAACTAGTAAATATGGAGAAACATTTGCCCTATCAAAATTAGTATCATCCTAATCAATAAAATACCCAATATCAGCCCAATCAGTAATATAGACAACCCTTTGAGGCCGATCCTCAGGGACAGAGAAAGAACTATAACCCTCAGCTTTTTAAAGCTTATAATCCAAATACTGCTAGTACCTCTAGAGAGCTTGTACCCATGTAGAATAATATGGTTTAGGATAGTGACTGGTGTTATCCATGTCACCAGCCACATAATCAAGCTGCCTGCATGAATGGAGTGAGAAATCAGGTACTCATGGTTCAAAACAGCTATACAAGTTCAGAGGGGGTTAATAGTGAAGCTCCTACTTAGCAGAATAAGGCTGATGTGGTCTTAATGAACTGGGAAGAATCTAATTTTTGTGGTGTAAATTATTTCTAAGGTCAGAATCAGCAAGGTACACCTATTTCAGCCAACACAAGATCAAAACTAAGAGCTACAGATGTGAATCAGCAAGTTGTTGTAGTACAACAGCAGGCTGTAAGGGATAAAACCCAAGTTTATCCATCACAGACTACCCCTATACCACAGTAGAAAGTACAAATTCTACAAAGGGACCAAACAATACCAGTCAAAGAGCAGCCCAAAATGCAGCATCAGTCTTTACAAAGTCAAATTGATGCAAATACAACAAGAGGATAGTATAAGGTAAATCTTGTTGCTTTTAATATAGTTGATCATCTTAAGAGAGCCATAAGGAGCATGTCAATTATGGATGCTTTACGCATCCTTGGCCAAAAGAATTTGCTGCAAGAAGCTTTGATCGAACTCTCACTTCCTGAGCGTTCCAGTCAAGAGAAGGCCAAGGTTTTACTTGCTAACAGTTCTGACATCAAAAGTGGAGAGCAAGTAGATGAGGTAAAGCCACCCCCTTTCTACCTAAGTCTCATTATTGGAGATAAATTGGTTCATAACTGTATGGTAGATTTAGAGGCAAGTAGTTCAGTTATGCCCAAAAGTGTAGCTGACTCATTAGGATTGGTTTATGAGGCCCTTGCAAAAGGAGTAGTACAGTTAGATGGGTCTGCACTTAGTACTGTGGGGATAATAAAAAATCTACCACTCACATTGCATGCTTGTCCTAAATTTTCCATCCATCAGGATATCTACATCATTGACCTTCCACCTAGTTTTGTAATTTGCCTTTCTAGGGAGTTCACAGCCAAGTTGGGTGGGTTTCTTTCATCTAACTAGACTCACTTGTTCTTTAGAACGAGATATGGTACAAAAGTAACTATACAATCTGAACCACTTGCAAAAGACCACATTGAACCCTATGTCCCTAGCCCAATGAATGCTAATCTATACATCACCTGTGGGCAGCAAGATGAACCCACGAGTCCAAATCTAAATGACCCCATAGAGGACATAAGTTTAGATGATTAGGCAGCTGAAGATCATGAGAGTGACCCTTTTCATCACACTAATGAGGTAGGATTAGGCATCTATATGATACAACAACCAGATGCAGTGATCCCTAATCTGATTAAAGATCAAAATTAGTTAGAATAGCAAGAAGATCAGATGTAGAAGCTGTACTTTGAGGGATCAAGGACCAAGACAAGTGTTCGTGGAGGTAATATGCTAGTTTCACCTCAAGGAGACAAGTACTATTCTACCTTAAGATTTACCTTTAACTGTACAAATAATGTGGCTGAGTACGAGGCACTGATCCATGGTTTAGAATGGGCTTAGAAAAAAGGTATCAAATCTATCCAAGTTTATGAAGATTCTGAGTTGATCGTTAACCAGGTTAGGAATCTGAATGTTGCTAGAAAAGATCTACTCAAAAAGTACAAGCATAGATTGTTGGATTCAATTGAATTTTTTTATGCTTTTAATCTGATCTCAATTCCCAGGGATCAAAATAAGTCTGTAGATAGGTTGGCAGCCTTGGGATCTCAATTTGAGATTCCTATCAGATTCAAAATGTTGAAGTACAACCATATGTTAAGATAGTTGTTAGGTCTTCTATACCTAATAATAGTGTTTCATGGCAAGTGTTTAATAGTGATGAAAAAAATATGAGTTTTTTAAGTGCAGAAGCTGAATTTGTAGTAGATAATCAACATACATATCAGTAGCAATTTGAAGATCAGATTGTTTAATTGAGGACCAAAAGTTGCCCAAAGGATTAGTCACCTTAGAGTCAGTGTTCAACATTGATGATCAGTTCAGAAAAGATAAATGTAGCATTACAGTGAAGCAAGAACATTATCAAGCCATAGAAATTTTCAAGGATATATTGCTGAAGCTTGGAAAGGTATGTACTAGAGAAGAACAACAATCTTTTATTCAATTATGTCAAGATTTTTTTGATGTCTTTGCATGGAAGTATAAGGACTTAAGAGGTTTTGATCCCAGTTTGGCCCAGCACACAATAGAGTTAGAGCCTAATGCCAAACCTGTTAGGCAAAAGCAAAGGCCCCTAAATCCCAAACTTGAGCACTTAATGAAGGCTGAGCTAAATAAACTGATTGAGAGTAGTATCATTTTCCCAACAAAACATACCTCCTATGTTTCTAATCTGGTTCCAGTTAGAAAGAAGAATGGTGAAATCTGACTCTATTTTGATTTCTGTGATCTAAATCAAGCCTCATTAAAAGACCATTACCCTCTCCCTTCTATGGAGAAAATACTGCAAGCTATTTCAGGTTCTAATAGGTACTCTTTGTTAGATGGATACTCTAGATATAATCAAATTCTAGTCAAGGAAGAGGACCAATACAAAACTGCATTCACGACTAAGTGGGGTACCATGGCCTATCGGAAGATGCCTTTTGGTTTGTCCAATGCAGGGGCAACCTTTTAGAGGGCAATGGATATGGCCTTACATGGCCTTATGAACAAAATAGTGCTGGTCTATTTAGATTATATAACTATTCTTTCAAAAGATTCTAATGATCATTTTGACCACTTGAAGTAGATTTTTTAGAGGTGCAGGGAGTTTAGAATTTCATTGAATCCTAAAAAATACATATTCTTAGTACATGAAGGAAGACTCCTCAGTCACATTGTTTCAAAAGATGGTATTACTATTGACCCTGAGAGAGTTTTATCTATTTTAGATCTACCATTGCTGGCACATAAGAAAGGTTTGTAGAGTTTTCTTGGCAGAATTAATTTTGTTAGGAGGTTTATTCCAAATATTGTAGCTTTGTTACAACCTCTTACTTCCATGTTGAATAAGAATGCTCCATTCAGCTAGACTAAGGAGGGAAAAGGAAGCTTCAAGAAGATAAAAGAAGCCCTCATTGCTACCCCTACCCTCATCATTTCTAATTATGAGAAGGATTTCATTTTACATGCTTTTGGAGGAACTGACACTATTTCCACAATGTTATGTTAGCAAAACAATGAAGGATTAGAGCAGCCGAATGCATTTTTCAGCCCAGTACTGCACTTTTATGAGGTAAAGTACTCTTTTGTGGAAAAACATGTTTTTGCTGTCGTAAGGAGCCTCAAAAAATTTAGACACATATTGTCTAATAATAAAATTCACTTAAGAGTTGCTCATCCCCCTATCAAGAGTTTTTTATTAAACAGAGATATAAATGACAAGAGAGCTGGTTGGATAACCAGGGTTATAAAATTTGATGTTGACATCCAAGTAACCAAGCTGATTAGGGGTAAAGGTTTCTGTGAGCAACTTCCTAAAAGTGAAGATTTTGAGCAAAAGTAGCAATAAGACACTGAAATGGTGTTGAATAATAATGAACCAACCAATACACCATCTCAAACAGATAGCTAGGTGCATCAGATGATGCATTATTTGTAGACTAGTGAGTTCCCAATTAGTTTAGATAGGGTAGGAAGAAGGTATTTCAGATTGCAAGCTACTCCTTATGCTATTATTGATGGTATTCTATATAGGAGAGACTTTAATGGTGTTTTTCTAAGGTGTGTTGGACCTAAACAAGTTGATAGACTGTTAGAAGAGTTTCATAATGGACCTTCAGGAGGTCATTTTACAGCTAGAACAACTACCTTGAAGATTATGCAGGATGGTTATTCCTGGCCTAATCTATTTAAGGATTCTTTTGCTTGGGTGAGAAGATGTGAGAAATGTTCCCTATTTGTAGGTAAGCAAAGACTTGTTGCCTTACCCTTACATCCTGTTGAAGTTGAACAAGCATTTGCAAAATGGGGATTGGATTTCATAGGACCAATAAATCCACCTTCAATTGCAGGCCACAAGTGGATTTTGATTGCCACAAATTATTTTACAAAGTGGACCGAGGTTGTTGCCTTAAAAGAAGCAAATGAATCTATTGTCCCAAGTTTTTATCAGGACTTAGTGTCAAGCTTCGATACACCAGATTCAATCATCTCTGATAATGGTCTAGCCTTCTTGGGATTGAGAATTTCAAATTGGTCTGTCAGAAATAATATCTATTTGAATACTTCATCTAACTATTACCCACAGGGTAATGGGTAGGCTGAATCTACCAACAAAAATTTGATAAGAATCATCAAGAAGACTATTCAATATAATCGGAAAATTTGGCATGAAATGTTAAATCTAGCTCTATGGGCTGATAGAATCACACCTAAGAGGGCTACTAGTTGTTCTCCATATATGATTACTTATGGAAAAGAGGCTTGGCTACCTATTTCAATTGAATTGCCTACATTGGCCTTTATCAAAGAGTTTGAGCTGCTAGAGGAGCAGCCTCTTGTAATTAGATTTGCTCAGCTTATGGAGCTAGAAGAAACAAGAAAAGAGGCCTAAAGAAAGCTTGATATGCATCAAACCCAAATGAAGAGTGCATTTGATAAGAGAGAAAGACCAAGGAACTTTAGTGTTGGAGATCTAGTGTTCAAGTGGAATGCACTAAAGAGTAGGCCAGGTAAGCATTCTAAATTTGATGCTATTTGGGATGGACCTTATGTTATAATAGAGTGCAAAGAAAATAATGCATTTCAGCTGTCCAAGTTGAGTGGAGAGGTGCTGCCTATCCTAGTTAATGGGATCCACCTCAAGTATTGCCTCTGAGGATAAGAGAGTTCTTTTGTACATAGTAGAGTAGTTTTGCAGTAAATAAGTGCTCATGCACTTTTATTTCAGTAGTTTGTTTTGGCCATCAGGGCCTATTAGTTTTCTTTCAGTAGGTTTGTTTTCAGTTTGTTGTTGCTGTTTGAACCATTGGAGAGCTGAAGTACAATGTTTTCTAAGTCTCTAAGAAGGGACAAATTATGACTCTATGCCCAATGGATGTCAAGGCAACTAGTCAGATGCTTAGTAGGAAAGCATATAGCAGAAGTCACCAGAAATGTTACCATTTTTTGACCTCAGCTCAAAACTTGACTCAATAGATTTATCATTTATCATTTTTGAATGTGGTTTGATTTATTTCTGTTATGTACTAGTTGCATAGTTGTTATGACAAATGCAGTTCAGTTGTTCAGATGCAGAAAAGAAAAGTTACAATCATTCATTACATTGCAAAGCAGTAAAAGAGATAAGTATTCATTCACCACAGTGATTGTTCTTTTTACAATTTTGAATACATAAGAGAATAAACATTTCTTTGAAGGAAACTAAGACATATCAAATGTCCCACACAAGCTGTGGGCTATAGCTAAACTCATGCAAATACAAGTAAAATACTATGCATCTAATGAAGCAGAGGGAAAGACATAGCCATCATTGCCTTGTTTAGGTTGATCTTTGTAGAAGCCTCTAGTTCCTGCTCTTGACCTTGGCATGTACAGGAAGTGATATATGAATAGCAGTGATAGCATGAGAGAGAAAAGGAAGTGATATATGCCATACATGTTATAGGAAAAAGTTATGCTCATAAAAGGAATAAATATTGCTTCAGTTCTTCAAAATCTGAGTCTACATAGTAAAAAGGAAATGTAGACTTATTCATAGTAATGGTCGTGGCATATAGTGCCTTATGCATTCATCTTTTCAGACACCACATCAACTTTCAGAATCATGTGATTTTGCAGTGTGAGAAATGATATTATATGTTGTCCAGATATGGCCGTAGTGAGAAGAAAAGTTGTGTGACCAAGAAATGAAACCCTTATTGAGATTAAATAAAAGAGTCTTTTCTTTTTACTTGTCGGTCGAGCAGTGAGGATGAAGGTTCTGTCTAGGTATGATTGAGCATAGAAGGAAAGTTCAGTGCAAAACAAAAATGGAACCCTCACTGACAATACATGAAGTCTTCACATTTTTACATTGAAGGACAAAAGGAAGCCACAGAATGCATAAAAAGGAATGGCCGTGCCATTTGAAGTGGTATTTCACATACCAATCTAATACAAAGAAAACATGAAACCCTCTTTACAGTTTTGTAGAATGCAGAGATAAGAGAAGCTACAGGAAAGAGCAAATAGTAGAGAGAAACATTAGACTTACCATTGATAGTGCAGTTGAGAGAAAAATGATGGTCACGGCCATTTGAATAAGGCCTTTTCATTTTTTCTGTTTTAAAGCAGAATTTAACACATAGAAAACACAAACAAATGCTTGTCATAGACTAAGAGATTGAAGAAGCAGTGGTATGGCTGTGGCCATGTATTGAAATGTGAGCTATCAAAACACAGAAAAATATCATTGATAGCTCATATTCAAACTTACCAAAGGTAGCCTATCATTTTGGCCAAAGAGATGCAGAGCTTTTTCCATCAAAGTCACTAAATGGAGCAAGAAAACATAGAGCATTCACACCCCAAGTCGGCGGCCAATTGCAGAGCCATCTCAATGACAACAAAAATGAAATGACCTACATTTTAGGGTTTCTCACTTGCTTTTGTTCAATGTCCCTTCATATTTTGACCATGCAAACCTTTAATCATTCTATCCAAATATGATCGGGGTCAACACTTCATGTGATAAGTCTCTAGAAATCATAAGCAGGAGTGGCCGACAGCATATGGGACATGGCTATATGCATTAAGTCAAGGGTAGACAAGACCATGAAATATGCCCTTAGAATCTGCCAAGGCTTAACCATTATTGGTGGCCGACTCACTTTGGAGTCAAATCTTTATTTGATAATGCATGTGGTTGAGTGTCGTTGACCTCCCACACATGCATATTATTCCTTCATAAATTTCAATATATGCATAAGATCAAACCAAAACCAAGAATATGCCAGAGGAAGACATGGTCAAAGGGGGTCAATGCAACATGGTGGCACCATTGAGGTAGTGAATTGGCATTTTGTTGAGCCATATGGATGATGGTGAGGTGGCAGAATATTGACACATTGGAGTCCATGGTGTCAAGCCTTTTAAGCCTTTTATTTATTTTTTGCAACATGTGTAATAGCTCATATTTTTATGATTTTTATAGAAAATCATAAATGATATCTTCTAAATATCTTGGTGAATTATAAACCAGATATCATTTTTTTAATTGTTGCAAAGATTCATAGCGATAGGATATCGATTAAAAAACTACCAAGTCATGTAAAAGTTAACTTTAAAGCAGTAAAATTATGAATTGCTTTTAAAGTTTAACTATTTTAGGTAGTTAAAGCATTTGGATTTCCTTGCGCAAAATTAAGCACAAAAAGAAAAAAAAAATTGCTTTCATGAGGCAGATTGGACAAATTTAGATGTAGTTTGGGTGGGGACAACCTAGAGGATCGAGTTGGTAGTTTTATTTTGCAATTTTGAGGCAGTTTGAAGCTATTTTTGGTAGCTTTTATTTGAAGCTCGAAATTGGATTGCAAATCTATTTTTAAGAGCTTTTTCAGCTTTCTTCACTGGAAATCATTTAGAGACATATATAGGAAAAAAACTTAGTTTTTCTAAAGGAGTTAGCATTAGTTTCTTCTCTCTAGTAGAGTTGTATACAATGGTTGGCTCACATATTTTATTTTCCCATGCATTGTATTCCTCTCAATTCTAATAGAAAATCATCTTGTTTCAAATACATTTTTGTAGTTTTGATCTGATGTTATATTGTGACTATTTCAGTCCTTTATTTTGTCTCAATACTGTTAAAATTTAGTTTCTTCCTAGTTACAATTTGTGTTTGACACTAAACCTTGTTGCAAATTACTTAAGGAATAACTATCAGTGAAATCGTGAGGATTTATGTTAGAGGATCTGTCTGTGAATGATAGAACTTCATTTAGTTTTAGATTCCAGAATCAGTTTTGTACTTCAGTTACGTCTTTCTATCCCTTTTCCCCTCAAGTCATAGTTTAGAAGTTTTAAGAGAACCAGCTCACTCTGGAGATTCATTCTCATGAAATGAGACCCACATCTGAGAACAATTCCATGTTTCAACAAGTAGTTAAGTTTTCACAAAGCTTAACAAGGGTGCATACTTGAATTGACAACAATAACAAAATAAATTATTAGGGTTAGAGTTAGAATTAGGGTTAGGGTTAGAGTTAGGATTAGGGTTAGGGTTAGGGATGGAATTATGGCTAGGTTCAAGATTACGGTTATGAATATAATTAGGGTAGGGTTAGAAATTTAGTTAGGGTTGGGGTTAGTCTTAGGGTCAGAATTAGGGTTAGGGTTAGAAATAGGTTTAGGGATAAATTTAGGGTTAGGGTTAGGATTAGGGATAGAATTAGGGTTATGTGTTTAGTTATAATTAGGGAAAATATATAAGTAAAAAACAATAGAACTAGAACTAGGGTTAGAGTTAATTAGGGTTAGGGTTAAGGATAAAATTAAGGTTACCAATAGAATGAGGTATAGGGTTACAATAAGGGCATATATATAACCAAAGGGTTGGGTTTATGATTATATTTAGGGATAGAATCAGGGTTAGACTTAGGTTTAGGGATAGAATTAGGGTTATGGGTTTGGTTATAATTAGGGAAAATATATAAGCAAAAAACATTAGTATTAGAACTAGGGTTAGAGTTAAATTAGGGTTAGGGTTAAGCATAGAATCAAGGTTACTGATAAAATTAGGATTAGGATTACATTTCAAATTTAGGATAGAATTAGGGTTATCGTTAGGGTTACAATTAGAGTTATGGTTAGCATTAGGGTTATAATATAGGTTAGATATATAATTATAATTATATATTATATTACATAATTAATATAATATAGGTACATATTATATACTTTTCTATAATATAAGATATTATTATAATTATTATATATTTTTTATATAATATAATATATCATTATAATTATAATATAATATATAATAATAATATATCTAATCTATATTATAATATTATATTATATAATTATAATAATATATAATTATACTATATTATATAATATAGTTAGAATTAGGCTTGTCGCTACGGATGCTACTAGCATACCTATATTTAAAAAATATATCTAAAGTACACTGAGAGATATCCTTCTCGAGGTGCCTATTTTTTATCAATTTACCACACATAGGTTCAAATAGGCACCTCAAGAAGGATATCTATCCACATACTTTAGATATATTTTTTAAATATATGTATGCTAGTCTATATTTTTCAATAATATTATTCTTTTTTTACAAATTAGAAAAATTAAAAAATATAGACCATACATAGGGAACAACCTAGACTCTATTGTACCCTACAAATTTTTGGTGAAATGTTTTATTATAAAATTAGTTAAAAATTAAAAATATTATTAAAAACATTATGGGGCAAGGGTTTTCATCCCATCCCATCCCCACACCCCTTAGCCATGGGTTACCATAGGGGGTACATACCCCCTTCGGGCCCTACCCTTTGTAAGGCAAGGGGGGCAAGAGCACCACCCCTTGTTCATGACTCTACCATGGTAGAGGTGTCAAGCTCCTTGGGACCTACTCCTTTCATGGGGGTGATGGGGGGTTTCAAACCCCCTCAACCACATGTTTTTTTTACTTTTCTTACTCAATTAAAAAGGCATCTTTTCAACCTTTGTATGGCCTATGTGGCATTTTTGGAAGATACAACTATATTTGGTGTTTAGTTTGGCAAATTTTCCAAATTTGGTGACTTTATGGTGATCTTGCCAACTTTAGTTGTAATCTTTATTTGGTCGATAGGCCATTCTATATGTGCACACATCTTATAACTGCCAAATTTTGGTAGTCCCACTAATTTCATCATCCACAAATTTAAAAAAAAATTGGTAGTCCCACTAATTTCATCGTCCACAAATTTAAATTTTGGTAGTCCTTCATCCATTAATTTTAGTGGAGCTAATTTTAGTTTATAAGAATATGGATGATGGAAATGGAAGTGGAAGAGTCATGGTGGATGTTACAAGGAGAGATAATGAAATGTTTTTTTCTATATATTTTCATGTTTAGCATGGAATAGGATGCAGATTTGGGAAGGCTTCTATTTGGGAATATAGATTGTGCAGGTTTTGCATGATTAATCTAGCATCAATTCCATAGAGGATACAAGGTAACTTGCTTTGCTTGCCCTCTTAATTGTGCATTTCATTTTCTTCTTTCTTGGTGTGCTCCAAAAATGACTGTAAATCGTCATGTTCTTTGCTGTGCTTCCACCTTTTACAAACTACTATGATTTAGTCCAACAATTAGTACACTTTGTCCACAAATTTGTGTAGCCATGGCCATCAACCAAAAATGATGATGTTCCTCTGGCCAATTACATGACACTCCATAATCAATCATGTTTGGGCAAGCATAACTAGAGTCGATTGGTAGATGACAGCCATGGTCATATCTTTTACGCCTCAAATGCCAGTCTAACAAATCCATCTATGTTCTTATCATGCATTTTATCATTTAGAGTATGCACCTCCTCTTCTAGCTCTGCATCTACCTATTTCTTTTTATTTATGTTAATAACACATAGGCTGGAGTATGCTGGTCTAAGTTATGGAATTGATTTCATAAGCCTTTTAAACAAATCTGACCTATGCATTAAGAGCCTTCACTTGTTAGTTGTTGAGACTCTGCCACAATTGATTGTGTGCTATATCAAACAATTATCATTCCATGGTATCCTCTCTTGAGGCATTATGTCAAACAATTTGCATTGCTTATCTTTGTTACCTTTTGTTTAAACCTATGGTCATACTTCTCAAGGAACTCTAACACTTGCAAAGGTCAAGGGATTCGGCTTTACACCTGCCAATTGCATTCATTAGAAAGTTTCTAAATCCTTTTTCTTCAAATCCAATATAAGTCATCTTTGAGGCATTCTGGCAACTTGTACTAGTTCTTTGTCTAAGTTTCCACTTTTGTTTATATGTCTACCTAGGTGCGCACTTATACTTTTGCCTTATCTTTTAATCTTATTTTCTTTTATGCTTACAGAAACTCTTGCAACTATCCCAAATGAACAGAGGTTTAAGGGAATTTTTCCAATGCCACTAGTTTCTTTATTATCCCTTAAGGAATACAAATCAATATCTAGTGAAAACTCCCTCTGGCCTTACAAAGTTGTGGATTAAATCATGCACTCACAATTATTGTTGATGATGGATTCACCATTATTTTTGAGGTCATTGCAGCAATTTTGAATGAGGTGGAGAAGGTGAGCGTTTCAACTTACCAGGCCTAATAACATTTGGGTTTCATTGGAATCCATCTTGGAAGTAATCTTCTACCAATACAGTGCTATTGAAATGTCTAACGATTACAACTTTACGCATCTTTTGCCAATACAACACTATGAAAATTCCTCTTCCTTTAAGATTTGAAGAGTCAGGCTTTAAACCTGCCGATTGTAATTGCTTGAAGGTTTCTAAAGTCTTATTCAATAATCCATTATTGTGAACATTGTCCAACATTATGTCAAATAGTCTTGTGCCCTATGTGGACCTCAACAACGGCTTTAAATCTATCATTTTCTTTTTTTGGTAAGTTTCTAAAAAAATCCAATGTAAGGAAATGAGAATGGAATGAAAGAAAATGTAGGAATGAAGAATATAGGTTGGAGTCTGACTAACAAAACCTGCATAGGACAAGATGTGTTTATGTATATTGATCATATTTATAGTATCATATAATTCTTGGCAAAATAGTTACAACATGAATAATATTATTTTGGTATGTTTAACCATATTGACCCCTCATGACAGATAGAGATAGCATTTTCCCTTGTCATAGAATGAATTCTCTATAACAAAAGGTTTTTGTATATATCTAGCCTACAAACAGTTCAATCTTAATAGTACATACTACATCCTATTTGAACATGCAATTCTAGAATGCTTGCAAATCTATAAAATAAAACAAACCATATAATCAAGGAATAGGGTTAAAACAAATAATAATAAATAATCAAAAATTAAACAAGTAAAGAAAATTTAGAAGCTTGGAAAACCCATGAGCATATCCACAGCTCTTTCATGGAGATACAATCTTCAACTTTCCATTCACCTGCAAACAAAGACAAAAAAATACTAGCAAAAGAAATAAGATGGAAGAGAAAATGAGAATATTTTAGGAAAAGAATAGCTTTATATGTTTCTCTTTTTTTTATGTATGAGATTAAAATATTAAGTTAATTTTAATTGTGCTTTTCCACCTCCCTATAAGTTAGGGCAGTAGTTTTGTAACATTTAGTGAGTTGTCATAAATGATGCCACTAAAAAAGATTTTATGGCTTATCTTAAGTAATTTGAAAATTAAATAATTCATTTGTTAGAGTTTGCATATATACATACACACATATATTAAAAGGTATTTTTTTAATAATTAAAAATAGGAGAATTCTATGGCACTCTAAAATTAGCTTCTAAATTAATGTCTAGATTTGTGCCTTGAAGGTATCCTTTGCCATTATTACTTATGGGTCCAAAGTAAATAAAATAGTAATATTTATTATGTTCATAATATTGTGTTAGGTAGATGGATTTTTTTTTTAAAGTAATTATAATTTGTGGTCACTTTCTTTCCACTCTTGATTATATTAGGTATACTAGTAGAATATAGAAGTTTCTAAAATTTGTTTACCTTTTGCATACAAAAGTTCTTTGACTCATATATATATATATATATATATATATATATATATATATATATATATATATATATATATATATATATATATATATATATATATATATATATATGTTTATTTATTTATTTATATATATTTTTTAATATAAATTTTCAAAGATATATCAAATCTAAAACACTTTATATTTTATTAGAAAAATAAAAATATCATTTATTTTTATAAATAAAATTATATATTTATTTATTTTAATACACTCTCACAAAATCTATATTTTTATGGAATATTAACTATAATTTCTTTAATATGCTATACTTTAAAGAATACTTAAATATTTGTTTTTGTGCGATGACATAGGAACTATCTTTGAAGTGTTCTCTAATAAGGAGGAAGTGAATGCATTGAAGGCCTTAATTCTTAGTATTTAAGGTAAAAGGAGTGTGGCTTATGAGTTTCCTTGTAAAAGATGGTGGTGAGAATGGAGGTAGATAATGAAATTAGCGTGTATTGAAGTTATGGCTAGAAATTTAGAAATTATCTTGACATAGTGGAGGCATGAAGAACATGGTGCTAGCATGGTGTGAGGCTCGCAATGCATAAATACTGGCAGTCTTGGATTTTGACAGTTTTTCTTGCTTTAATTCGATGTCCATATCTTTAAAATAGTGTGTTAGTTTCCTAAGAGGCAGTTTTTTTTTTCATATCACATTTTGTTTTTGTGTTAATGTTGTATGATTGATGTTTGGATTCTTCAATCTTTTGACATGCTTTAAATAACATTTGTTCAAATTAGTGAGATTTATGTTTGTTCATGGGTCTGTGGTTTGTATGATTGTTTGTTTTAATGATTCAATGTCTATAGGGCTATAGGCTTGCACTTTTTATGTCTTTTGTTTCAATATATTTGTGGCAATCAATTTGAAAAAAAAAATTAAATGATTTCTATTATAATGTATATGTCATGTTTAAATTGTTTATTGTTAAGGTAAGTTTTTGGATTCAACTGCATAGTATCACTCTTTACCCTTTTCCTAATATGCAATTGAATCCAGAATCTTTAGGCCTTACTGATTTCAGTGAGCTTTGTTGTGCCATCATAGTTTGTTTTTAGTTTGATTTTTTTTAAAAATTTCATAATTTGGCTAATAGGCCATTATAAGTGAATTCAAATGTGAAGGGATCTTCAATAAAATTAAGTTGAGATGTGAAATTGATATTCTCAATCCCAATTTCTTGGAATGGTGCAATTATTTTAAATAGGTAGTACTTTGGTTATGAATTCATGGCTTGTGACTGTTCATATAAAGTGTCATGTCAACCATACTAACCTCTTCCCCAAACTAATAAATATCAATGTTTCATGGATTTATTTTGAAGTTCAATTTAATTGTGATTTATTACTATTGTCATTAAAATAAATATATTAATTCTAATTTAATTGACATATTCCTTCATGTCTTCTTTTGTAGAGTTCCATTAATTTAATTATGTAGTGGAATTTTTCCTTTTAGATTATTAAATGTTGATATTATAATTTTTCATTGGGAAATCAAACTATTTGAATATTGTGTAATATATATTATTCTTTACTAAGTTTTACTATGTCACAAAACTAGACAAAATGTCTTAAAATCTAAATAATAGGAAGATGAATGTGCACATAAAGAGTCCAAAATAGTAGCAAGAGGAATATTCTCCCACATAATAGATAAAATAACTATTTTTATACATACACAAACACAATCCACATAAAAAAAACTTCTAAACATACACAAACACACTCTACATAAAGTGATAGTTGAAGTACATTCATACAAAATGAAAATGAATGTCAAAGTACTTCCACATAGATAAACACAATGCCTGCCAAAATTAGTTCAAACACATACATGCATTTCAAACAAAGTGAATGCCAAAATTAACTTTTCACACACACACACACACACACACACACACACACACACACACACACACACACACACACACACACACACACACACACACACACACCGACTTTAGACAGAGTGAATACCAAAATTAAATTTTCACATGCACACATGCATGCACATAGAATGAATGTCAAAATTCATACACACACAATTCACAATTAACTTTCAAAGCCATGCACACACAATGAAAGCCAAAGTTCATTCAAACACACAAAGTGTACATTGAAGTTTGAAAGTATTTTTATACATCTGCTTCACACAAAATGAATGTCAAAATATTTTTCTTAGGATTAAGTTTCAAATACATGTGTGTGTGCACACACACATGCATGCACATAGAGTGCATGGAAACATTCATTTACATACACAATGAATGCCAATGTTAAATTTCAAACCCACACACACAATGAAAGTCAAAGTTAGTTCAAACACACAAAGTAAACATCATTGATGTTTGAAGTATTTTTGTACATATCCTTCACATAAAGTGAATGTCAAAGTATTTGTGTTAGGGTTAGGGTTCAAGCGCACACACATGCACTTTAAACAAGGTGAATGCCAAAATCAACTTTTCACATACACACAAATATCCACTTTAAACAGAGTGAATGAAAAAATTAACTTTTCACACACACACACACACACACACACACACACACACACACACACACACACACACACAAATGTGCATGCACATAGAGTGAATGCCAACATTCATTCACATACATAGTGAATGCTAAAGTTAACTTCCAAAGCCACACACATAGAGTGAACGCCAAAGTTACTTCAAACACACACACATGCACTTCAAACAAAGTGAATGCCAAAATTAACTTTTCACACACACAGACACATCCACATTAAAAACATACACATCCACGTTAGACAAAGTATGCCAAAATTAACCATTCACACCCACCCACACACATAGACATGCATGCACATAGAATGAATGTCAGCATTCATTCACACATTCATTAAGATTATCATTAGGGTTAGGGTTAGTATTAGAATTGGGGTTAGAGTTAGATTTATAGTTAGGGTTAGGGTTAGAATTAGGGTTAGGGTTAGGTTAGTTAAAATTAGGCTTAGGGTTAAGGTTAGGATAAGAATTAGGATTATTACTATGGTTGGATTAGAATTATGGTTAGGGTTATAATTATGATATCTCAAATTTTGTAGGATGCAAAAGTAGTATCATAAATCTACATTGTAGAGTTCATGTAAGATTTTTTACAACATTCATCGAACACATATTTCTAAGGCATGCTTCAAAAAATATTATTTTAATAAGAGAATTGAATTGCAAGTATTTTTCCATCCTTTTAAAATTATGCTTTATAATCAAAAGGATCAACTAATAAAATCATGATGATACGTTACAAAGAATAGTTACAGCATGCATATCAAAATGGCCAAAACATACAAAGAACAGTTACACTATGCATATAAAAATATAAATATATATGATTTGTTGATAGGCCTATAAATATTTGTGCCTATCAACCATTTGGTAGCACCTTTGGTGCTTTAACTAGTTTAGTGATAGTTATTATAGTTATGGTTAAACTCTACATCTAGTAGGACCTCACAATATGATAAGCTTTTTTCTAAGTTTTAGTAGTGATGTTAGTATTGTGTAAGAAGGTCCTCCCTACCCCTTGTCCATTTCTGCTTTTAATATTGGAGGAAAAATTCAATAGATGATTCCTCACTCATCTAGTTTTCATTTTTAGCATTTTTTTAAAAATGGGATAGAATTTCACATAATTCATAGTGGTGTAGGCAATTTTTAGATTTGGTGCATAGTTTTTATAGAATTTCAATTTTCTTAGTTATCTTGTTCTACAGTTCTTGTTACATCCCATATTTTGGCTTTGATTTTACTTTTTTATTATTCATAAGAGGGTTTTTTGTATATGAAAGGAGAAAATCAAAAAATATAAGGCAAGCCCTTGAAGTAAGGGGAACATAAGTAATCTAGCTAGATTAACTATAAACCAACCAGCTAAACTCCAACACCATAAGAAGAAGTGAAGCCATAGAAACACAATGGAGGAAACAAAAGATAAGACTCCAATAATAAGATCCAATAAGGAAAGAGATACTAAGGCCCACCAAATAAAGCCAAGCTAAGATTTAAGTTTTTTCAGGGAGAGGAGAGTCTCCATGGTCCATTGAGAGCCCTCCTCCACTGCCTCTTTTCCTTCAATGCGAAGTTTCTTAGCCTTAGATTTCCTTCCTTTTTTCCTCTTTTAATCACCATTATCAGGTTTAGTCTTTTTGGATTCAATCTGAGAGATTCCCAATTTTAGAAAAGGAGCCACAAAAAAGTATTGATCAAAAAAATTAGGAGTGGGGTCATCCAGATCATCTATAAATGAGAAAGTACCATCTGACTCTGAATCCTCCATATCATCCACAATAGGGACTATGTCCAAATTAAGGACAAGAGGAAAATCAAGGTTTGAAGTTTGCATAAAGGGAGGATTAGGTAGAATCACAGAATCAAACCCTGAAGAAGAATGTGGAAAAATGAACTTGCCATGATTGTGCCAGATGAAATCCGCATCCAAAGACCTAGATTTTTTTCTCCACTTCTTAAGGTTGTAGCATCTATGTCCAGTTGGTCTTGAAGTAGAATAGTCCCTAATCTTGTGACCTAACTCATTACAGCGAAAACATCTAAAGGGTAAACCATCAAAATTTAAAAATTGCACCTAGGTACCATGAGAGGAATGAATTTGTATTGAGCATGGAAGTGCTTTGAAAATGTCCACGAGGGAATAGACCCGAGTGAATCTGTGCAAAGCCTTCTCCTCAGTATTAAACTTCACAAAGGACCCGACCTGATTGATCATCTACCTAATGAGAACAAAATTCCTCATCACCAAGGGAAGGTTGTATAACTTAATTCAGATCAGGATCTCTGAAATTGTAGCCTTGGCAAGGTTGAAGAAGAGAGACTAGGGAGTGAGAAACAAACCAAAATTCTCCAGAAACTAGGGCCCATTCTGAGAAATTTTTTTTTAATCCTCAAAAGAAGAGAAGGTAAACAGAAAGAAGCCAAAATCTAGGTATTGAATTGCTAGGGGTGACAAGTTGTGCCAAACAGACAAGACCCAAGCTTGGATGACCTCCAAGAATAGCTGCTTCTGCAAAAGTCAGAAAATCAAGGAATGGCTCCCCACATCAGCACAGATAGAGTTTAAGATGTCATTTGAGATATGAAAAACCACAAGTTCATCTGTGAAGGCCACCTTCACATCGCCAATAGCTAAACCAAAATTTTGCTACATGTATGAGACTCCTTTGACCCTGAGTCTGGTTCAGGAAGCTTGGGAGGTGTGGGGTTAGGGTTTAATTTTTGAATATGAGCTAAGCAGAAATCATTGCAGACATGAAAGGGGTCTGCGTTGTTCTTGTAATCATCAAAAGATTTCAGTTGGGGCTTAGTCTGCACAGGAATAGGAGAAATACCACACAGAGAGGGGGGAGAGGAGGCAAAGTACCTCTAGGAGGCTCGTCCCCACCAAAACTAGAATGCAACTGGTAACGTTGCTATCCATCACCTCCGGCCTTTGCCTAGGAGGAAAATCAAGCACTCCTAGATGAATTCTAAACCTTCTTACCTATGGCTACATCACCATTCACCCAACCCTAGACTTCACTCCACTACAAATCTTCACACCTTCTCCCTCGCACATTACCGCTTGCATGCAACTGCTTTGATTTTACTATTTACTTTCAAGTGATTAGTAGTGAATTTTCTGGATAATTGTTTAGATGTTATGATAAAATGTTAGAGCAAATCCTTGATTTCTTTAATATCAGTTCATGCAATTAGGTATAATATATGTGATTGAATAATTCATAAATTTACGTTATGAGGTTTTGATTTGTTATTCATAAGAATTGTGTATGGACTAATGATGCACTAATCATGATTTGGTGATTGCAAGTTGTATTCAGAAAAATAAGTTTCAACCACTCTCCAAGAAAGAGAGTATCTTCTAAGGAGAGGAGAATAGACATTTAGTTTTGAACAGTTCATTTGATGTCTAAGCATAGTATATCTTAAGTTAGTGAACCCTTGTTGATTAAGGTAAATTATGCTTAATCAAGTTGGTTTAAGTTTATTTTTCAACTCGGCAAGTTGTCGATGTCACGTAGAGTCTTTTTAATGTCCTTTTAACATCAGCTTAATTATTTTTTGTGAATTTGACGTCATCAAGGTTGAACATTAGTCATTTTACGATTAAGGCAATCTTTTGTTGAAACATTGTTCTTTGCATCATAAACAAGAATATGTTGCGTCTAAATTGACATAGTTGGAAGAAATTAAAAGTGTGTTTCTTGTTAATAGTTTTTAACGTCAAATTTTCATATTTTGTCAAATCAAAATTGACTTGATTTTCTTTTATTAGTGAAGGGGAGATTTTCTCAACCCAATAACATATTGTATATAAGTATACATTACTTTATTATAGTCCCTATTGTTATTAATATCTATTTTTTTAAATTATAATGCATAAATATCTTAGAGGGAGTTCTAAGATAATGGGTTTTAAATGATAACAACCTTCTTAATGAAGAGACTTTCTCTCTCTAAACCATTTCGATGACATAGGAAATCTTTAAGGAAGTTGTTGAATGGATGGAAATGGTTTTTAATAACCACATTCCCCCTCTATTTGCATGCTTGATCTAAGAGCATTTTTAGGCTTCTTTAGTGGAGATATCCATGGATTGTGGAGATTCATGAAATGACATGAAGCGTGATTCAAAGGAGGATAGCATGGTTATTGTAAGGGAGAATATGGCATTGTTATCGTAGGAGAGTAGAGGGCTAATATCATAAGACAAGAGGGATAAGAGCATAGTAATCATGGGGATAGAAGATAGTGAATGTAGCATAGTAGAGAGGATGTTGGTTGAGCTTAGTTGAATTTTGGTATCACATTATTGATACGTGCTCAGATAAGAGCCCAGCCTCTTATCATAGTTCATATGTTTTCTTCTTAGATTCATGTTGAATGAAACTCTTTTGACATCAGTAGTACATTATCTTATAAGAACATAGGGCTCATGATCAAGTAAAATGGTATTATATAAGTTTTTGGATACAAGTTGTTGTGAGTTGCATGTCAAATTTTAGTTAATCAAAGATGTCTTTAACTATGCAATAGCAATAGATATAAGTATATTTCTGTATACTTTATACGTAAAGTTTAAACAGTGAACTTGGATATATACATGGTCATATGATAAGTTTAGACAGAGATATTAAGAATACATAGGTTGTCAAGTTACTATGTAAACAATTTATATATCCTCATATAGAATATTTTTGTCATAAGATATTGTATTTATATATACGCATATAGAATAAATATGTCATATGATGTTGTGTAACAGAGCTTTATATACACCTCTAGAATGCTTATGATGTGAAGATAGTGTATAAGCTGACACAATAGTGTTCAACTGGCAGCATTAGAGATCTATTATGTCTTATTTAAGTTGCATCAGTATATGATACGTAAAAGATAGAATGCTTGAGATATTCTTGATATATCTATATGCATATGAGTATAAGAGATAAAAGCACTCACATAACAATGATCAGTAATAACATAGTATATTAAAGAAAGAACAACCTTAAACATTCAACTTAAGTAGAAAACAAATTGAGATAGTCTTTTTCCTTTTTGGAATCAAACTAAACTTAGTCAAAGTTTAGTCATGATTAGAACCTTTGTTTTTTGATATAACTGAGGATGTACCTGTAGATTATACTAGTCATGGTTTGAGAGATTAGAAACATGACCACATAGTTAGAAGGAGAATAGAGGTTATTCTCTTACTTAGAATATTATTACTTTTCAAAACAAGTTTATTTGTTATTCCATCCTATTGGAAAAGAGAAGTTAAAACCCTAGTTTTGACCTAGAAGGGTTAAGAATAATTGATAACTCTTTTTTTAGTTACAATTAGCTATTTTATATGATTCGTCAATGAAGGGTCGAGAACCCTAAGTTTTAATGTTTGTATTAGACTTGTCTAAGGAAGTTTGTTTTTAGTTAATGGTGATTTCCCTTGGTAGAGAAACCAAAATTGGTTTATTACAATCGACTTGAGTTATGGACTTATGGAGTAGATGTCGATAAGTCATAGACCTTGGATTGTGCAAGTATGCAAAGAGGTACTCTTGAATGGATAGTCAATCCATAAAGTCTTATGGTATGAATGAAAAGATCATGAGAATTAATGTAAGTCTGATAGACTAAAATTTTGAGTTAGATAAGACTCTATTGCTAAACCATTTATCAAATAAATCAAGTTGACAAAGTCAAACTGCAGGATGTGATAGTATCCAAATCAAGTTAGAGGTGGGTGGCAATACGACTACGTTTACTTTAAAGGTCTATTCATATAGAATCTTTGGCCAAAGTAATGCTTACGTCTATGCATGCATTAGTCAGTTCATTGTGTCCAAATTTCATAACATGTCAGTATGATCATACTTAGCTAGAGGATTGTCTAGAGTTGTGTGACTGATAGAGTTATGTAAGATACAACACTAGTACTCAGATGGCAAATACAAGTTGGTTACCTTATGTCTATACTCTTTGTGAAGGGTAGGGCCACTTCCAGTTGGAAGGTTTGCAGGGGACCATTGCTCTATTGTTGGAGGTAAAGTACTCGGAGGATGCTCTCTCTTTCTCTCCAACAAAATACTTGTCAAGACTTTTGATATGGGTATCATAATTCTAGATGTAGCATACATATTTGATATGTGATTTGTATTTCATAAACTATGTAAATTTTATCAAGTGCAGATTATTGTAACTGAAAGATGAAATGTTGATTTTGTAAATTATTACATGTTGTATATTCAAAAAAGAAGTTATGTTTATATGATGTATTTTGGTTCCTTGAGAATATTTTATTTAAAAAAAAAAAAGTTCAAATTTTTTCACTTAATGATTTATATGTTTGTTTATATTTTGGTAAATATTTGATTTAAGTCTTGTTTGAGAGTTAGTATGTTACAGTTCTCATTTAGGGAACTTTGAAGGGCCATATCTTCTATGTATATAGACTTCTTTTTGGGTCTAATTTTTGGGTAAAAGTAAGAAGTTGGGTCTACGAAGAGGGGATGTTTTGGGCAATAAAAATCTTGCAAGAAACATGTATGCATTATTGAAAAAATGTGTACGCACTTTGCTACATGTACCCGAGCCTAAAATGCATATGCGTTATATAATAAGAAACGCATGTGTTATAGAAAGCATATGCGTTCTAAAACACACACACGTTTTAGAAACGCATGTGTTTCTTAAAAGTATTCAAATGGGAAATACATAACGTGTATACGTTATATAACACATACATGTTTATTTTTAAGAACACGTATACGTTTTATAACGTGTATGTGTTTTTCAAATTTTGACACTCGAGAAAGGCTTGGCAACCCGACCCTTGGCCTTTGACCTGCAACTAAAAAACTAAGGTAGATTCAAAAGAAATGTCCAACTTTGGCAATATAGATGATGGACCTTTTTTTTCTGAATTAGTATATGAAATTAAAACCCATTATAGAACATAATTTCTAGTTTCCAAATATATAATTTTTATTAAGATTGGATTAACTTTTCTATTTTTAATTAATTTCTAAGAAAACTGGTCCATAAACTTGAAATATCAAGCTTTTTTATTTTTTAATAACTTTTTTTGGTTAATTTTTTTGTAAAAAAAATTATATGACATCAATCTTTAGACAATTCTCTACACAATAAAAAAAAATTTCAAAAAATGTTTAGTTTAGGTCCAATTATGTTGTCCGTACACGTTGATTTTTAAAAATAGCAATTAGGGCCAATAAAAAGTTCAAGAAAAAAAAATTATTCAAAAAAAAATTACAAAAAAATATCCTCATCAATCTTAATGTTGTTAGATATCTTTTCCTAAAAGGAATTAGAAAAATACTTTTATTTAGGTCAAAAAGTGGTGTTCGTACACGTGCATGGTATGGTAAAAACAAATGACTTTTAAAAAGTGGTTTTTATATATGCCTATCAAATTTTAATTTCTGGGTATTTGAATAAATTACATATTTGGAAACTAAATTCAAAATAATCAATTTCATATCACTAACTTTTTTTAAGATTCATTGTGTAAGTACTTCAAATTTTTAGTCCAAGTGTGACAAATTTTGAAAAACAGCAAAAACACTTCCACTTTTTGAGCTTTTTGTGGACTCAACTTCTTGCATCAGCCCTTTTATTGAAAGTTTAGATTTTATGTGTACTTGGTAGTGGTTCTTTTCATTTTCTCACATCTTGTAATAGATTTATATTTTAATCATTGGGTTTTTTTTAACATTGTAAGGATCTATTCAATGCATTATCTTATTTGTAAATGCACTAAAATAAATTGCCACACATTGTACTTATATTTCAAGGAGATTGCACATCATATTGAGTCTCTTGTACTCACACTACATATAAAGGGCCATGGGGGGTTTGTTGAATGCACCTTGTATTTGTAGTCACAACCTTTTCTATCTTCATGTGTGTGTACTTTATTTTTGCACACCTTTTTATAAAAGTGTCATGTGGGGCTTGGTGTGCATGCTTGTTCTTGATTTCACAACCTCATCTACCTTCATGGACTGTGCCTTGTTTTTTGCACATATTGTTTTAGTTGTAGGTAGTTCTTGGTGCACCTTTTTTTATGTTACTTCTTCACCTTCTTACACTACATTGTGACACATAATTTTAGTGGAACTACCATACCTCTCTCTTGTCAACATTAGGGGGTATAATACCATTTTTACTTGTGCTAATACTTCTTTAGTTTCAGTTTGGAGTGATCTATGTATCTAATTTTTATTCCCTTATACTAGTTGGATGTAGTTGTAGGTTACCCATGTATTTGAGTTAGATGGAACACATACCATATAGACACTCTTGGAGGTCACCTTCCATCTTCTTTAGTTGATTAGCTTTCTTGAGACCCTTGGTACCTTTTGGTGTGTCATCTGCATCTTTGACTATTAGATTGTTGTCTTTTTTTTTCCATCTATGCATTGTTTGAGAAGTGTCATTTTGGTCACTCATGCAAATTTGTCTCTTTGATCCCAATCATTATCTTGATTTTAGCAGATGTTCTTTAATTCCAATAGTATAGTAATTGTTCTTTGGTATTTGTTTATAGCTTCTTCATGCTTTAGTGGAGTTCTTTATTGTTCATCTTCTTATTTCTAATCTTTTAGGGACAACTTTTATGGAGGCTTCTTAGTCTTTCTCATGTTTTCTCTCTTTTGGGAAGGAGTTTTTTCCTATGAGTTTTCTCCTTTTCTTTGTTTTTGAGAGATCTCTCGTACATGTGCACCTCATTAGCCCTTGTTTTTAGGACCCATCTTTGAGTCTTTTCTCTTTTCTTTTTCCTCCCTAAGTTGCAATTAAGGTGGGTGTTGGTGTGAACAAGCTCCATTACCTAACAGGTTCCTTTTTAGGTCATTTTCACACCTAGTTAGTTAATCTTACTTTGAGAATTACTCTTTGTGTCTCAAGTCCTATGTCTCACCTTTGTTGGATATATATACAAGTATTCTCTTGTATATTACTCATCGTGTATACATTGTACCATTATTGCCATATAACATTTTTTGTTGCTTCTCTCTCTTATGTAGATGGTGTTGCAGAGTGTTCTTGATCCTGTGATTCCTTTTGATGACTTCAACATTCTCAAATACAAAATCCTAAATGCTTAACTCAAGGTGTTTTATTATGCAAGGTTACGAGTAACAATCAAATTCTTAAAGCATTAACCTTACGAGAGGGAATTTAGCATTTGAAATAGGGGGACAACACTAAAATGTAGATCAATTCAAGGGTCAAATCACATTTTATGTTCTAGTCTAGAGGATGGTAAGATCCTACAAGATTTAGACTAGTCCTATTCAATGGAAAGGATAAATTTATATAGAGTGATACACAAAACACAAATTAAACTTTATAACACTATATTTACAAAAATATCAAAAATATATAAGATGAAAATTTAAAAAAAGAGTATGTAATTTTATTCCTACAATTAACCTTATTAGAATATATATTATAACTTGTCTTGTGTGGAAGTGTATATTATAGTGATATGTGTGGTATAGGTGAAGAGGGAATGGTGTCAATGAAGGGCAATAAAGAACATAATTAGATATATGAAGATAAACCAATGGCAGCAGAACAATAAGTGGGAGTAGGCACTTCAGAAAGAGATAAATGATATCTCCAATGCAGCAGATCCCCGGGTGGAAAAGTTTTAGTTAAACGTCCTTGAAGATAACATGAATTTGAACAGGGAGCACACTGGCAAATCCATATGATCCTCACTTAGCATTATATGTAATGTATATGAAATTCCCCCATTATCTTCAAACTGGGGTGATTGTAATATTATATCTATTTATTTTTAATTTTGGAGCAATACCGGGAAGTTTTCCTCGATTGACTCTTTCCTCCCGATGGTCCTAGTGAGTTGGTATGTAATTAGGTTTAAAAATTAATAAAATTATATGGCTAAGGCCTTATATATATATATATATATATATATATATATATATATATATATATATATATATATATAAGACTAAAAAATTAACTTTGATGAACTTTTTATAAAGCAAAAGTTCTATTAAATTTAAGTAATTTTTTAAAGTTTTACATTATTAAAAGTAGTAACGTTCTATAATTAAGCATCTATGTTATGATCAAAATTGACATTTATTTTTTAAATGTAAAAACATCAAAATTTTAAAAATAACTCTAAAATACATAAAATATGTAGTAATAAATGCTCTATATAAAATAAAGTAAACCAAATCTTTTAAATATATAGTAAATAAAATAATTGTAAAGTAAAATAACTTATAAGTAAATAAAAAATAGTTTTATGTTCTTTTTATCTATGTATAATTTAATTTAACAAAACATATAAAAAAAATCTTTCCAAGAGCAAATAAATTTTTTACAATAAATGGTGGTGTTTCAAAAAGTAGGATCAAAAGTTACATAAATTATTGAAAAAAAAGTAGTTCTTCAAATAAAAATAAATTAATTAATATAGATGAATTAAAATAAAATAACATATTCAATATACAAATTCTAAGAATAATTTCTTACAAATTCAATATAAATACTTCAATAGTAATATTGGTGGACATCTTTTAGATAAATGTATTTAAGATATATATGTAGGTATGTAGTAAATAAAATAACAAATTCAATATAATTGCTTCAAAGATAATATCTTACAAATTCAATATAGACACTTGAATAGTAATATCTTTGACGTCTTTTTATCTAGATGTATTTAAAATATCTATATCAATTAAAATAAACTTAACCCTACTTTATAAAGAAGAGCCAAGCTGTAGTCAACTTGATGACTCCCAATGTAAAATCAATGTAAAATGCCAACTATTTTATGACAAACACTTTGTAATGAGACAAATCTCGCTAATATTCTTTCTAAAGTAACCCCATTTAAATATCATCCACTTCAATAGTCAAAGCTTAATTTGGACCAATACAAATAGGACAAATATTTACCACTTTTTGTTGTGAACTAGGTGTAAAATTGCTATTGAATATTTAACCATTAAAATAGATGATATTTAAATAGAGTGATTTCCATCTCAATCCCCAAGTCTCATCTACATACCAAAGGTACCCAAAGTCGCATTGAACAAAACATACACATTGACTTCAAAGTAAACAAAAGTCACATTCACGCGTTTCGTAAGAAGCTACCTTACTGAAAACAATCAAAATCGCGTTTCGTAAGAAGCTACCTTACTGAAAAAAATCAAAATCACGTCAGAAGTGACCTCCATATAAAATGGAGAAGAACTTTAGTTAGTCTAGAATTGTCTTCATAGTGTAGTCAACACACAATGCACGAGCCGTTTCTCCCACAGATTCCTGTGGAACACTTTACTTTGACAATTTCACACTACTTTTCCCCTCCTCTATACTTCAAACAAGGATTCTGCTATTTGTAGGTGTAGTATTACCATCTAAATTGAGGAAGAAGAAGATACAACAATGGAATGCAGTCTGTGTGGAGATGTGGGCTTTCAAATCTATTTATTCCAATGCACAAAATGTCTAATGCGTTTTCAGCACAAGTAAAATAACATTTACCCTCCTTATTGCTTTCAGGTTATTCAATTTTAGATAGACAAGTTTCATGTAGTATATACTGATTTTTAAAAAACATTCTAGTTGGGATTGGTGAAATTAATTGTTTCCATTTGTGCAAAGGCTATGAATTTTGATTATATGGGTTTTGCTGTTTGGGTCAGATATTGTAGCAGAGCATATTATGAGAACGTATCAGTTAAGAGTATCAGTGAGGTGTGTGACTGGTGCTTCACTATTCAACAGGAGGATGGAGGCTCTGATGTTAAGCTTATGATGAGGGATTCTGTTCAAAGATTGAGAAGTTGTGCTGTGTTTGGAGAGTGCACAAGCATGATCCACAATAGCAAAGGCAAGAGAAATTTGAGAAAAATGTGTACTGGCTTTAATGGACAGATGCCCAAAGAGCTGAAGAAGCAGAGGAATCCTGAGATCATATACAGCACCGAAAGAAGAGTAAAGAAGAGATATAAGCTTCTTGATGAAATTGTCTGTTGATTGCAATGATTTTCAATGTAAGGAAGCTATTTTACATTGGATGATGTCGAAAGAGCTGAGCTTAAGAGGCATATACTTTCCAAATAAAAAGTGGTGAAAGTTATTCTCTAACAATCTCTTTAGTTTTGATGATGATACTTTGTGAATATTCAATTTACTCTAAACAGTATTTGTGGTTTATAATGGAAAGTGTTTTACATACGTAACAATTATTGGTTGTTTTTGTGTAAAAAAACTGAATTATACAAATTGTTTACTATTGTCAACTGGTTTATAATGGAAAGACGACCAAATGTATTGTTAGTAATTTTTACTGCTATAGTTTATGTTTTATGCTGTCTGAAAACAGTCGATGCGTTGTTGGAGACTCGGTTTTTAAATAAACAACAGATTTCAGGAAAACAGTCGATGCATTGTTGGAGACTTGGGTTCTAAATAAACAACAGATTTGAGGAAAACAGCCCACACATTACACAGGTTACATCCTTCTATATTCTGTATCACATTAGCAGGAAGAATCGATGACGTTTTGTATGGAGATTTGTATGTTATGATGTTATTTGTTGAGAGAATAGCCACTTCCCTGTAGGATCATCCGCTAATCGAACGGTTGTTATTTGTTACTGCTGGGCGTTGGAGTTTATGGAGAGCTTTTTTTTCCTTCTTGTGCGCATTATTTTGGCTTGCGCCATTGCTTAATCTACCTCTGTGCATCATTTCATAAGAGGTTCCATTGATCTCTGATCTACATAAGCCTCACGGCATTCTTAATGGCTGCAAAAAATGACTTGCGTTGGAATTTGAATTATGTTTATGTAGGATGCGTTGGAGATGTCTATGGAAGCTGGCCCCTGGAGTTTTTGGATGTTGAATTTTATGATCAGATTTAAAGCAATCAGAAAATGCAACACAATGAACAATGAACACAACAAGATACCCTAGGAAAACCCTCCAACTTGAGGGGAAAAACCCAGCAACAATATATCTCTTATATATTGAATGATAAGAACAGCAATCAGCTTTACAATGGCCAAATCCAAGGCCTACAGGTATGGCTTCACTTCTTGAAGCACAATGAATAAGTCCACACTTGATAAATCTGATTTGATCTTGAAATAACTTGATCTGCTCCTTAGAAGTTTGCACTGCCTTGTGAATTAAGCTTGTAATTGAATGTATATAAATGAGAGGTGTAATGACCTTGTATATATACGTGAGGGACGCACCCTTTCACAAGAGGTCGGCCTCATTACAATATAAATGTAAATAACATGTTAAACTATGCAAAGTCATTTTATACTACTTGCATAATTAGGTTGGCCTATAGAAGGATCCGACTGAAGCTATAACATTAACACTCCCTCTTAGCTAGGGAGGATACTTCCGACTACATAAGACATATCACCTCATCGTGATGTCAACCACAATGGCTACACTCACATGTGAAAAGAAAGATACCACTACATTGTGATATCATATATTACCTCAATATGATATCAACCATAATGGCTACAACAATGTATAGTATGTACAAGTGTTCATCACTTACATGACATCCACCATGGCTCTCCCAGAGGGTGGAATCAAGGGATTTCAGCTCAAACTTCTCTCATAGAGAAGAACTTGTTATCAAGGGATTTCACCTTGAACTTCTCTCATAGAGAAGAACTCGTTATCAAGGGATTTCACCTCGAACTTCTCTCACAGAGAAGAACTCGTTATCCAGGGATTTCACCTCGAACTTCTCTCACAGAGAAGAACCCATTATCAAGGGATTTCACCTCGAACTTCTCTCACAGAGAAGAACTCGTTATCAAGGGATTTCACCTCGAACTTCTTTCATAGAGAACTCGTTATCCAGGGATTTCACCTCGAACTTCTCTCAAAGAGAAGAACTCGTTATCAAGGGATTTCACCTCGAACTTCTCACAGAGAAGAACTCATTATCAAGGGATCACTGATACTGAGACTCTTTCTCAGTTAAGGTTGTATTCTCCACTATACCAAGCTTATCTCGAAAGTACACAAACTTTAACTTGGAGAGAGGCTTGGTGAGAATGTCTGCCGTCTGCTCATCAGTGCTGATATACCTCAACTCTATAGCTTTCCTCAATACCATATCTCTGATATAATGGTATTTGATCTCAACATGCTTGGTTCTGTCATGAAACAGTGGATTGATAGAAAGCTTCACACAGCTCTGGTTATCACAATGAATGATAGTAGGCTCCATTGATTGTCCAAATAATCCTGCAAGGAGCTTACAAAGCCATATTGCTTTTCGAGCTGCCATACAAGTTGCAATATACTCTGCCTCTATTGTACTCAATGCTACAGATGACTGCTTCCTGCTGCACCAGGAAATCATAGCAAATCCCAAACTAAAGCAACATCCAGAGGTGCTCTTCCGATCAGTGACACACCCTGCCCAATTAGAATCAGTATATCCATGCAGCTTCAAGTCTACACCAAAAGAATATCTCAAGCCATACCCAACTGTGCCACACAAGTATCTTAGGATATGCTTCACTGCAACTAGATGTATTTGCCTTGGTTCACACATGAATTGACTAAGTGCACTCAGTGCATAGCATATATCCGGTCTAGTATTGACTAGATACATCAACGATCCAATCAACTGCCTGTACATCATGGGATCCACCAGATTTGAACTTGCTGCAGCCTCCTTAAGCTTATGTAAGTTGGTCTCCATAGGCATAAACATGGATTTACAATCAATCATACCAAATCTCTTCAGAATATCAAAGGTACACTTCCCTTGACTTAGAATGATCTCATCAGGCTTCTGTCATACTTCTAAACCAAGGAAGTAGTTCATGTAACCAAGATCATTCATTTCAAATTTAAAAGCTAACTCCTTACATTTGATAATGAGGTGATCTTCTCCAGTAAGAAATAAATCACCAAGATCAACTAGATTACCATCTTCTTTAGGTTTAGTAGGCTCCCTCTGAATCTTTTAGTACTTGAATCAACCTTCTGACCTCTTCATCCAAGATTGTCTGCAATGCTTGCCTTAGAGAAATAACACACCTCTGATATTGTAGAGAGTTCAAGATTGTCCTCCTTGACCTCAACCCAGATCACTCTATTCTGAATAGGTTTGCAGAGCTATCAATGTCAAATCTGGATAGATTATCTTGTGCAATTCTATTCTCAGCAGCTGAAGAGGTCTTCCAAGGACATTTATTATCAGCCTTGTAATGCTGTAACCTTCACTACTTCTCAGTGAGTCACAGAACTGCCTCTAGCCACCAACTCAATCCCATGGCTGCAAGTTGTGACTCTATGCTTGATCATTTCTTTGGTTGGCATGACTTCCTCACAAGATTCCTGAAGCTCTTTCTCCTTGTGTAATCTCTCATTACTTTCATGCTCCTCGATTCATCTTATCTCTTTATTGTGATACTCTTTTCACTTCATCTTCATCCATTGTAGAAACAAAACTCAATAGCTTCCACCTCCATTTGCCCCTTTATGTATCACGTGAGACCCTCCTGACAAGATATGCAATTGAGCAATGCTTTATCACCTTTCTTCTAACATCATGTGTATTTGCAGCCATATTTGGCACCTCCAAAAAGCATGGCACAAATCAGAAGAACAACTTCAAGTAATTCAAGATTAATATGTGGTAAGGCATTCGCCTCCGTCACTCAAGATTTTCCAAGAGAATTATGATTTGTTGATTACTCTGGAATCATGTTTTCTACCCAACTACACATTGCAGAATAAGAGGCACTCTGATTAACAAGATAAACCTCCCTTTCAACTTCCTTTTTTTTATTTATTATTACCTGATTTACCAGTAACAGGAAAGAATACAATTTTAACAACCTCACCTGAGAGTGGGAAGTCTTTCATCCTGTTCATAGGTTGAAGAAACTTCACCTTTCCATTGATATTTGTGAAGCAGGCACACTGACTGGAGCATTTGGCATGTACTTCTTGTCCGTAGAAGATGAAAGGCATTGTTTGCTTTCCTTGCTCCAAACTATCAACGGTAATCACATGCTCACCGTCACTAAATACGAACTTGATGTCGGATCTGAGCAACACCCTCTGATCTCCATGGAAAACACTATCCTCCCCTGCTAAAATAACTGAAAGTTCACGATGCAGTTGCTTAAGTCTGTTGACGTCAGAGGATGAATTTGGTTTGTTTGCAATTGCATTCACTAGATTTGTTTCACTAGTTTCGCCGCCCACAAAAAGAAGAACATGCGGGCAAAATTCTGGAATAACCTTGAGAAAACATCTCTTAAATTCCTCAAATTGTGCATAGGCTGACTCGCTCGTCTTGAGAGATTCCTTAAATTTAGAGTAGTTCTCAAAATCTTTTCATTGACAATTTTCCAGGAGATCTATGAATTGCTTGTTACTCAGTCTAGAGTAATCAACATTACATTCTTCTGACCATCTTTTAAGTGTATTACAAAATCCAGAAGCTTTCATAGACACATCCTCTGTCTTCTTAGAAACCCTTAGAGATCTCTTCTTTGTTGTTAGGAAACAACATTGATGACACCCTTTGCAGAACACCACTGTTCCATCATGATTATTGGCATTTGCAGTATTTGACGAAGACTTCTTACTCCTCACTCCTCCATCAATTCTTTACATTATAACCAGGCAAGAGCTCCACATCATTCTCAGACTTCTTCACACTGGAGACTTGAATCCTTCTTGCCCCAACACAGAAACATCCAGCTTTGGCGACACAGGCCCGTCTCAAAGATGCTCTGGAGACATGTATTCGTGAGTTCCAATTATATGACTGGTTAATGTGCTAACCCCTCCACTAAATTTAGCCAACTCGAAGTAGAGGCTCCAGATTGCTGTGGACATAGCACAGGGGTTATAGTATCTCCATCACAACATTAGTCCATCTTGCATTCACAAGGACCTCAAGACTAGCAATATTCTCTTGGAAAAGAAAAAACTTTCATCCTGTATGCCGCACTAAAATTATTGGTAGCCTCTCGGAGCTCTTTCAAGGTATAGCGTAATAATATGTCAGACCCTGGTAGATCTGACAACTAGGAGAGCATTAGGTTTGATTTGAGGGGAGTCTCCACTGCCTCCACTCTTTCTCCCTCTGCTTCAACTATATCTCCAATGGCGCATAGCAGATACAGAATATTGCCCTTGGAGCTCCTTCTTCACTTGAGCTTCTCAAGATCACAGCAGTTGGAATGGATTGCGAAGAGCTGAGAGAGAGTGGAAGAAGACTTCACTACTTAAACAAATATGATCTGATATTGCTTAAACCCACTCTGATACCATGTTGAATTTTATGATCAGATTTAAAGCAATCAGAAAATGCAACACAATGAACAATGAACACAACAAGATACCCTGGGAAAACCCTCCAACTTGAGGGGAAAAACCTAGCAACAATATATCTCTTATATATTGAATGATAAGAACAGTAATCAGCTTTACAATGGCCAAATCCAAGGCCTACAGGTATGGCTTCACTTCTTGAAGCACAATGAATAAGTCCACACTTGATAAATCTGATTTGATCTTGAAATAACTTGATCTACTCCTTAGAAGTCTGCACTGCCTTGTGAATTAAGCTTGTAATTGAATTTATATAAATGAGAGGTGTAATGACCTTGTATATATACATGAGGGATGCACCCTTTCACAAGAGGTCGGCCTCATTACAATATAAATGTAAATAACATGTTCAATTATGCAAAGTCATTTTATACTACTTGCATAATTAGGTCGGCCTATAGAAGGATCCCACTGAAGCTATAACATTAACACTCCCTCTTAGCGAGGGAGGATACTTCCAACTACATAAGACATATCACCTCATCGTGATGTCAACCACAATGGCTACACTCACATGCGAAAAGAAAGATACCACCACATTGTGATATCATATATTACCTCAATATGATATCAACCATAATGGCTACAACAATGTATAGTATGTACAAGTGTTCATCACTTACATGACATCCACCATGGCTCTCCCAGAGGGTGGAATCAAGAGATTTCAGCTCGAACTTCTCTCACAGAGAAGAACTCGTTATCAAGGGATTTCACCTCGAACTTCTCGCACAGAGAAGAACTCATTATCAAGGGATTTTACCTCGAACTTCTCTCACAGAGAAGAACTCATTATCAAGGGATTTTACCTCAAACTTCTCTCACAGAGAAGAACTCGTTATCAAGGGATTTCACCTTGAACTTCTCTCACAGAGAAGAACTCGTTATCCAGGGATTTCACCTCGAACTTCTCTCACAGAGAAGAACTTGTTATCAAGGGATTTCACCTCGAACTTCTCTCACAAAGAAGAACTCATTATCAAGGGATTTCACCTCGAACTTCTCTCACAGAGAAGAACTCATTATCCAGGGATTTCACCTCGAACTTCTCTCACAAAGAAGAACTTGTTATCAAGGGATTTCACCTCGAACTTCTCTCACATAGAAGAACTCATTATCAAGGGATCACTGATATTGAGACTCTTTCTCAGTTAAGGCTGTATTCTCCACTATACCAAGCTTATCTTGAAAGTTTCATGTTGAGACATGGACCAGTTAGGTCTCGAACCTAGCACCTTCCATTTGCTGCTAGAGTGCTCTACCACTAAGCTATTGGCCCCTCTTGGACCACTCCATCATCGGTCCAGGTGTGGCTTACACCAACACCCCCCCTTAAGCCACACCTCTCGTGTGCTTGGGGCTCCTAGCCTGGCCTGGCTTTGGTACCATGTTGAGACATGGACTAGTTAGGACTTGAACCTAGGACCTTCCATTTGCTACTAGAGTGCTCTACCACTGAGCTACTGGCCCCTCTTGGACCAGTCCATCGTCAGTCTGGATGTGGCTTACACCAACACTGGAGCTATGGTTTTGCGTTCTACTTTGGTGTGGCTGCATACCATTGTTTAGACGCTGCATTGATTTTTGGAGTCTGTGCATCATTCAAAAGGAGGCGCCTTTTTTTGTAATGGCTTGTGTAGAAGTTTGGAAAACTTACACATTTCTATTTGTCCAGAGAACTGCACATTGTTCTTTGGAGTGACTCTCTATTCCTTACAGCTGCGTTAGATTTATATAATGCTTTGCGCAACATTTGAATGGAGATGTCACCTTTTCAATCACATGAGCTCACTCCAAACTACCAACAGATTCCTTTTACCATAACATGAATTTATGTCGTTGGCTAAAGTGTGAAAAGTCATGATCTGTAACTTCCCCAATTACTACCTGGAATTTTAAAAATAGAGTGCGGAAAGTGGACTACAGGTACCAAGGTAAGAGAAGTCCCGAAAACCTGTAAAAGGTAAATGATTGAGCAGTTAGGGTGTGGGAAGTAGGGAAAGGGATGTCGGCAAAGGAAATTCCAAAATCCCATCTAAGAAAGGGGGATATTAAACATTAATGGCAAAATGTAGGCATATTATAACTAATCACATCACATGGGATGCCAAGAGTGGTAGAAAGGCATTATTTTGGTCTAATTCTTGGGAATTAGACACAAACACCATCAAGAGAGAGGACCTCAACATAATCAAAGATGTCCTTTCAAGAAGTTAGAAAGCGAGTCTTTGGTATTCTGTTCAAATTGAACTATTCGAGGACATTAAAAGGTACAAATGGAGATATATTTTCTTGTTGGTGTAATTAAATATTTAATTACACTTTATTAAGTTGACTTAGGGCTTCTTTAAAGGTCATTTTAGGTTTTCTTATCTTGCACTTATAAAAGCAAGATGTCATATGTAATTCATTAATCCAATTCATTTATTGCATCCAATATTATGCAAATTTATCCTCTCTGTTTTTCTCTTGTAGAAGGTAAATCCTTGGCTTTGCAGGTGATCTTGGTGGCTTGAGTCAATTAATGACTCTCACATGGTATCAAAGCTCTAGATCTGCAAGTCCCTTCTCAAATCTAGAGAAAACTTAGGCAAGAGCTACTTGCTATATGTATATCTGTGTAAAACATAATCTTTTATTGGATTCATAATAGTTAAAATAGTCAAATTAGCCTTTTATTTGGCTTGATTTAAGCTTCGTAGGCCATATCTACAAGGGTTTGGAGCAGGTATTTTTTTTAATCTAGAGGAAAGCTAAATTTTGGAGCATTTTAGATCAAATCCGACTCTGCCATCACACTCAGAAGGCTCAAAATCCTTAGAAATGATTGTCAATTCACTAAAATATAACCTAGGAGCAGAAAAAGACAATTTTTTGTTTCCAAGGCTATTATATGACACTTGTATGGCCCTGTCATATGATTTTTTTTAAAAAATGACACTGCAACCCTAATTTGCGACACATATGCCGTATTTTGGACACACAGGCCAGAATCGAGAGAAGTCGACCCCTTTTTTGGCTTGTGATCCCTCTTTTCGTACCTATGGATGCCATTTCGGATAGCACAGATGCTCCTTGGCTCACTATCTGGCCCATCAAGCCCAAAACCAGCCTCCTTTGCCCCAGTGGATAGGAAATTTGGTTGTCGCTAGTCTAAAAGAGAACTCCACCTGTTGACCACCAATCGTTGCCACCCAGCTAGCCACACTGCCCAATCAAGCTACCCTAGCTTGCGCTACCACTGATCTGCCACTAGAGGATAGCCCACACACTATCAGAAAAGGGTCCAGGGCCTATTTTTTGCCCCCTCTTTGCCCTAAAGGAATAGTTTTTTTCTTTTTAGCATAACTTAGGCAATCATAGTTAGATTTTCACAAACAAATAGGCATTAGAAAGCTAGTTCCAAGCACAATCTAGTGGTGTAGGTACTTTTTTCCAAATTTTTTGCTATTCCAATTTATTGTTGTTTGAAATCTTGATCATCTTTTTGGCCTCTGAGCTCGTAACTATTTTCCACGATGTCCAAATTTTGTGATTCTTATGGCATTGGAATGGTATCGAGGAGCTCTACACAACCATCCATGCACTTTTTCTAGATTTAGCCCAAGGTATTATTTACTCATTTTATCATTTTTATGGCTTCTATTTGACAACTTGGACATATTAGCACCTGGAAAGGTTCTATTTATTTTGGTGGGCTTCATTTATCAGCATTAATCAATATTCACATTGTTGATATTTAATTTTATTATTTGAGGAGATATTATGGGTTTTTCTATTCACTCTTCTATGGTAACATTGGATAAGGATAATTATGAGTCTTGGTGAAAGGGAATTTTGACACATCTCAGGTGGATCAATTTTTTGCCTTATCTTAATGGACTCATGCCTGAAACAGATACACCTAGGAGGAAATCTACATGGGGAAGTAATATTGATCATGTTGTAGGAAGGATTGGTTCCAGTGTTGATTTTGACACTAAATGTTACATTTCACATATTGAGTTCCCACATGGTCTTTGGACTAGAATTTGGGAGATTTATGGAGATCCATATATCTCTTCATCCCTTGATGATCTTGCTATGGATAGCCACATAAAATTTGATGATGTAGATCATATATACCCTTCGATGATATCAATACAGAAGTGAGGCTTGAATATCTAGCAAGTCTTCTTGATAGTTTAGATGACATAAAGACTTCTCTTGTTTCACTCTATACTCCTATTGAGATCATTACTCCACCATCACTAGTTGCTACTTCAAATTTTAGAGTTGCTTCCTTGAGAGCTTCTAGTGATTCTTTGCAATAGAACATTATCAATTTTCTAGAGATAGATCATTGGGACACATTTCTACCAAATGTCTCATCATTATTTGTAGAGTCCCACATTGTAGATTTGGGAGATATTTTGGAGGGTATTCAGTTCCTCTTTGATGACAGATTTGATGGACTTGTATCACCATCATCTTATTTAGAGATTGTTCTTCTTATTTCTATTTAGTCATAGATTGATAGTGGATTGGAAACATTTGAATAATTTTTGGGAGCATCATTGTTGTCTTTGGATCATGTGCAGAGTTCAAAGGCATTCATCCTTCTTATTTTTGCCTATCTAGAATGGGAAGACATTATGAACACATCTACAGTTCTATTTCTTCCCAAGAGGAGGAATGCAGATCAATATTTGTGGATCTTCATTTTAATCCTTTCTCAAGCATCTACAAGCACTACAAGAGTCATTTTGAGGAGTTCTTGCATGCTCTCTATTCTCATTTCTATTTTGGGAGGGAGCATTTCCTCACATGAGGTTCCATCCTTCTCACTTTTGGGGGGTTTGCCAGAACTTCTTTCTACATCCTCTCTTATGGGGGATTGTGCATATCTATTGATTGTATGTTCATGATGGATTTAGTCCTTGGGGGGTCTTAGTATCGAGTCCTCCTTCCATCACTTATTTTGTATTTTCTCTCTTTTGGAGAGGAGTTTTCTCCCACTGGGTTTTTCTCCTTTTATCAACTTTATGAGAGATTCTTGTTTGTACATGGGTACCGAACATGGCCTTGTATCTAGGACCCATCTTTGCATGTTTTTCATTTTCCCTAAGTTGCACTTAAGGGGGTGTTTGTACAATTAAATATTTAATTAAATTTTATTAAGTTGACTAAGGGCTTAAAGTCAATCTAGGTTTTCTTATCATACAATTATAAAAGCAAGATGTCATATGTAATTCATTAATCAAATTCATTTATTGCATCCAATGTTGTGCAAATTCATCATCTTTTATTTTTTCTCTCGAAGAAGGTAAATCCTTGGTTTTGCAGGTGATCTTGGTGGCTTGAGTCTTGATCAGTGACTCTCACATTCCTCTTTGCTAGTTCCCAAATAGCAATGTGATTGCCTCAAGAATATTATGCAAAAACAAAACATTTCTATAAGTGAAGGGGATGATGTGATCAAATGGACATGCTCAAATAGTGGGGTTTATTTGGTGAAAATTGGCTCTCTTAATGATGACCCCCAAAGGAGACAATGACTGGACAACCATCAAATGTTGGCACAAAGACTATTTACCTATGGTAGGAGCCTTTGCTTGAGTAGTGATCCAAAGCAAGATCCTCACTGGAGATCATTTGATGAAGCTAGGATTTTGTGGTCCTTTTAGATGTGCCCTTTGCAAACAAGTTAATGAAACCATTGATCATATCTTCCTTCAATGTCCTCTCATTGTCCACTCTTGGAGGTGGATATGTGTAGAAATTAGGCATCCCTTGACCCTTTCCCTAATACACTACTATGGCTATTCAAATACTAGAAAATTTGCAAATTAAAGGCTCTTATATCAAGTGTATTTACTACCACCCCCTTTATGGGTATCTAGCATATTTGGAAGGAAAGGAATAGGTAGATCATCTTCCAAGACAAATTCCTAAATTAGGACACATTCACATCCAAAACTGAAATGGACATCTTGGAGGTTGTCACTAATAGTGCTAAAGAAAAAATAAGCTGAAAGTGCATATTAAAAACATTATATAGAGATCTTTTAAAGGAATATAAATACATCAATCTTCCTCCTATTAATGGGATTGCTAGGTTGAACCACCCCCTACAAATAGAGAAGATATCAAGTGGACCCCTCCAACTCCAAGCTTCTACAAACTTAACTTCAACAAGGCCCCTTAGTGTAATCTAGGCCCTTCTAGTGCTAGATGCATCATTAGGGACATAAATAGAAACTTAATCAAGGTAGTCTCACCAAAACTCCCATTTGGTACCAATAATGAGTTGGAAGCATCCACTCTACTCCTTGGTCTTGAACTCATCAAATCTTGTGAACTAAATGCAATTACGATTGAGGGGGGACTCTATGGTCATCATCTTGAGGATTTAGAATAGGAAGGCAAAGAATTGGAGGGTCAACAACATACTTCTAGAATCTTGGGCATTATTAGAATCTCTTAACAATTTCAAAAAATAAGCCACTATTACTAGAAAAGCAACAAGGTGGCAGATTTCCATTCTAACCAAGGTATAGATAGAAATGAGGAATTAATTGTTGGCAATAATGTCAAGGTGTGGGATGGAATCTAGCAGATAAGGGATCAAATCGGATGATCTATTACATTCTATCAAATCATTAGTACAACATATATACACCAACCTATCTCTACATTCAACATGAGGTAGGTTAAGTTTCTCTTACACAAGGCAAATCTAGTGAAAGGAATGAAAGGTAAGTATGAGCAAAGCTTCATCATGATGGAAGATGATGAGAAGGAATGTGCATAGTCATATATTTTCAAAACACTCTTTAATTATGACCTTGTAATCTTTCTTGAGTTTCTTTGTTGTAATGGCCCAATTGTATGATCGCACTATGCCGTCTTTGTCCCCTATTTAAAAGAGTGGAAAATCTCATGTAACTCTATTTTTGATATATAATGTATAATATTTGGTGAGGGTCCTCTTTGATTCATTAAAAATAATAATAATAATATCATTTTCTATAATTATACCCAAAGGTGTAACCTAGAATAACAATAGGGGAGAAGCATTTGATGTCATGACCATGAAATACAAACTATTTAGAACTAACATTTATTTTTTAAATATAAAGTCACCAAAAATTTAAAATAATTCTAAAGTAAAGGAAATAACTCTATAGTAAAATAAAGTAAAGACAATGTTTATCTATCTGTAACTGAACAAAATAAATAAATAAGAGTCTTTCTCAACCACAAATAATTGCATTACAATAAATAGAAAAAAAAAATAACTAGACAATTAAAAATAAAAATATAATGTAGATAAAATAAAATTATGGTTCACTAAAAGCTAAAATTTATGTCTATGTCTATATGTAGTAAATAAAATAACAAATTCAATATAAACGCTTCAAGAATAATATCTTACCACTTCAATATAAATACTTGAAGAGTAATCTTTTTTGGCATCTTTTAGAGAGATATATTTAAAATCTGTAGGAATAAAAACTCACATACACTAATCAAAGAAGAGTGAATGCCCTTTTAAAAAAAAAACCCAAGTTAAAATAAACTTAACCCTAGTTTGTAATGAGAGAAATCTCACTAATATTCTTTCAAAAGTAACCCACAATATCATCTATCCCTTCCTCAATATGACCATGGTGTCCAAGTCCCATCTACATAACAAAGGTAGTCAAAGTAAACATGAATACAACATGTACATTGACTTTAAGGGGCTATTCTTAAATATCATTGAGTTCAAAATCAAAGTTAAATTTTGGTCAATTAAAATAGGATAAATATTTACCAAAGTTAAATTTTGGTCAATTAAAATAGGATAAATATTTACCACTTGTTGATATAAATGAAGTGTAAAATTGAATTGATTGTTTGATCATTAAACCAGATGATATTCAAATAGAATGCTTGAAAGGCTACTATTTGACCTTTTCCTAAGAAATTACCCAACTGAAAGAAAAAATCGAAATCAAATCAGAAGTAGCATCCATATAAAATGGAGGAAAACTTTCGTCAGTTTAGGATTGTGTTAGTAGTATAGTCAACACAGAATGCACGAGCCTTGACTCCCACGGATTCCTATGGAACACTTCACTTTGACACTAGGTGCAGTATTACGATCTCAATTGAAGAAAAAGAAGAAACAAAACGGAGTGCAGTCTGTGTGGCGAAGTGGGCTTTCAAATCTATTTATTTCAATGCAGAAAATGTCTAATGCGTTTTCAGCATCAGTAAAAAAACATTTACCCTCCTTATTGCTTTCAGTTCATTTAATTTTAGATAGACGAGTTTCATGTAGTAAATACTAATTTAAAAAATAAATGCTGGTTGGATTGGTGGAATTCATTGTTTCCAAAGGCTATCAATTTTGATCATATGGGTGTTGCTCTTTTTTGTCAGATATTGCAGCAGAATATATTATGAGAATGTATCAGCTGAGAGTATCAGCGAAGTGTGTGATTGGTGCTTCGGTATTCAAGAGGAGGATTCAGGCTCTGATGTTAAGCTTATGATCAGAGATTCTGTTAAAAGAATGAGAAATTGTGCTGGGTTTAGACAGTGCACAGGCATAAACCATAATAGCAAAGGCAAGAGAAATTTGAGAAAAAAGCCTAGTTCCACGGGGATGCGTCCCCCTGAAATATAGCCGGCCCCAGAGTCTCCCCGTTTCCAGGATGGGGAGACTTCAGGGAAACGTCCCCTGCCTTCCATTTTCCTTTTAGGCATTCTGTCAAACAGTTCACGTGCCTTGTCTATGCTTCCACATTTTGCATACATGTCTAACAGGGCAGTTGCAACTACAACATCTGACAAAATTCCTCTATCCTTTATGTTTTGATGGATGTCCATACCCTATTCCAAAGCTCCCATTTTGACACAGGCAGGGAGGATGCTGGCAAAAGTTGTGGAATTTGGCTTTACACCAGCGAATTGCATTTGCTTTAAAATTTGAATTTCTAAAGCCTTTTCAACAAATTCATTTTGTGCATATCTTGCATATAATGAAATGATGTGTTGTCTGTCATTCAACTAGAGTGGGTGGTAGCCGACGAAAAACTATCTAGGGGAATAACCCTAGAAAGGGCTGGGTACCCACTCACAGTTACACCAAACATAGTGCAAAATAGAACTACATGTTCGCATTCCCCGTGTTAGTCACATCCTAAGGAGGGGACCTTGATCCCGTGGATACAGGGTATGTAGGCAGTCTGGACAGCGAAGGACGCCCCCAGTACTCAGGTCCCCTAGATGTAGGGTGTCCTACAATTAGCATCGTGATCTTAATTCTCTGAGTAGTGATTACTAAGTTGTGTTAACATAAGATTGTTAAGTTAATTTTGTGCAGATGAAAATGATACAGTTACTAGAGGAGAAGCAAGCTATCGAAAATGAATGCAGAATGTAATGCATGATTTAAGGTATGAACTAATCCGTTGTTCTTCTAGGTTATCTTACATAATGTACCTTCTCTCGTAATGTACTCTCTCTGCACTAGATTTCAAAATTGGTGATCTTTTAAGAACCTGATGATTCTAGAAAACTAAATTTCAAGTTTCATCGCATTACTATAGCATACATTAAGCACTTCTGGAAGAATTTCACATTTCCTACATCTGTCAGATCAAAATTTTTATTCATTGGTATTTTTGAAATCAAATTTTAATGTTATTTGATTTAGGATGAGTCAGGTCCTTACAATGGTGTTGTAGAAGGGCTGCGAACAATTTAAATTTGATATATGCATTTGGGTGTTCATTACGTTTGGTGTATCAAATTAGATTGTATAAACATTGGAGTGCTTCATTAATTAGGTTTTATTTTATTTATTTGGGACCACTATACCAAAATATTATCTATTTTAATGGTCAAACAATCAACAACAATTTTACATCTCATTCACAACAAAAAATGGTAAATATTTGTCCTATTTTTATTGGTTAAAATTGATCTCTAATTGTTGAAGTGGATGATATTTAAGAATAGTCATTTAGGACATTTCATCAAATGCTCGGTAAGCATCTTATAATTTTGTATAAAACTTTTCTTGGTGCCCCATTTTTGTCTAGACCAAATTTCATTCCTTTGTATATTGATAGGGTCTCCTTTCATCTATGCAAAACTTAAAATGTTCATCACAGATGCTATATTGTAAATATTGTGACTTAGGAGTAACATTTGTATTTATATAAAAAATGAATTTATGATAAATTTAAAAAAAAATTATAAATCCTCCAAAAAGAAGAAATCTTTAAGGTAGCACACCTTGTATTGTATGTGTATTCATTTCTAGTTCTAAATTTTAAATGTTATATAGGAGAATATTTTGTTAGGAACTTATAGTGAAAATTTAATGTATGTTCATACAAACAATTTACCTACCTAAAGTTAAGATTCATTTATACAAGCCAACACTTTTTTCTCTAATCTAGGTCTTCCTCTATCTCCAATATTGGCAAAATAATACCCTAAAACATATATTCTAAGCTAGAGACAAAGGCATCTTGTTGCATTTATGGTAAACAAGATAGGTACTTCTTACTCTTGTTGAATGACAGACAACACTTTTGTATCCAATAGGCAAGCGTTTGTGGGCATTCAAAACTAAACTTTTATTCCACATTTGTTTAGTGGTATGGATATTAATAAGTTTTATGTTTTCACTACTCTAATTTTGTCCTTGATTAACTATCAATTATTGAAATATTCACTTGAACTTGCTGGATATTTACTTTGGAACTTGTTGAAGTGATGTAAGATACTCAAGATAAGTAGATAAAGTAGATAATGTTGGCAACAAGCAATTCTCTCCATTTTGAATCAATAATTAACTAGTAAACTTCTCAGTTGTATGGATATGGATATAAGTACAAATGCGATTATGGTATTGGTTCATCCCACAATAATGGGTTACACTTTTTGACCAAACTTGACATTGAAATCAACATTTGGAACTAAATCTTCACTTTCTAACACCTATAGCCGCTAAACCGTTAGGAATTTGAAGATGATGTGAACTAGTGATTTGTGAGATTTTGTTTGTAGATTCTAAATATATTTTAAAAAAAAATTGGAATTAAATTGTAAATTTTTTTTATGTCTCATTTGATATAACTAGTTTTTAATTGTAAACAACATTTTTTTAAAGCGATGTGTATTCTTTAGCAAATAAATTTTTTTCTACAAAGGATAAAATTATGATTCTTTTGAATTTAGATTGGTAACACTGATATATAGGGCATGAATTTGGTTTCATAATGTTTTGTTGATTTTTTTTTTTAAATTAAGTTTTGAAGTCAACCTAATTATAATTTAGACATAGGCTGTAATGTCCCCTTCTCGCAAGTCCAAATTTCACAATCTTGAACACAATTTCAACTCGTAAAAAGAGAACATTAGTACACTAAACCTTCTTGATTGCATTTATAGCAATATACAATTCAGATAAGAACATTGCCTTTATTACTTCTATGATCAAATATCAATTCATTATTTTATGATTACTTTCAATACATCTTTCTATCACTAATCTTATGATTACTTTCAATACACATTCTCTATCATTTATATTTCACATGTTCCTCTCAAGATCATTATCACTATGTCTTTCATATTCTCAATCATGACATTTCACATGCTCTATTATTTAGTCATGATCTCTATCAATATATATTTCTAGATGCTAGAATGAATGGTGGGGTATTTATTAAACTACAGATGGATTTGGATATATTCTTGTGTGCTACAATGTTAACACTGGGCAGAAGAAAGCATTCACAATTTCAAGGGTGTTCAATTGTTATTTTCTGAGATGCCTTTTAAACAATGAAGTCCTCTACCTATATATTCTAGGCTATCCCTTGTGAAAGGTGACGTAGCCTTTTTACAAGTCATGACTTTTAATTAATAATTGCAACCTTTAATCGTTGCTTTTTTAATACTCTTAGTTTCATATCAATTACTACCTTAATTTGCAGCTTTTAGTAAATCATTTCATATACTTTTTAATACTTATGATTTTGTTAGTAGTCATCAATTACTTTAAACAAGGTTGGTCTTAGCATATAATATGTAATAATAATATTTAGAATTATCACTTATATTTGTTATTTGTTATATATATATATATCATGATAATTATTAATATTCATAACTATGTATGGTATTCTGATATTTATATTTATATTAACAATATTGATATTTATATCAATATTTATGTTATTTATATTTATTCTTATATGTAATATAATAATATTATATATTATTAATATTTATATTTATAATCGTCATTTATGACTCTTGTCAATTTGAATAGATATATTATATTTTAATTATAAAGAATATTATTATAATATTATTTATTAGATATTATATATCTATAATATATATTTACTTAAATATACATAATTATCTCTATCATTTAAATTGACTAAATACCATATTTTATGAAAGCAATTAAACTGACTTTTATCAATGTCTTAATATCGAGACATGACATAGGCGTATTTCGTAAAACATAACTTTTTATGTATGTATCAAAATTCTTTTTTTGTTGAAACAAGGATATCAATACCTAGGGCATAAATATTTTTCAGATTTTTTTCACTAATTTACTAATTTTCTATGTGTGTAGAATAGAGAACTTGATGTTCGGTGAAAAACTTACATTCACAAGAAATAAAAAATAAATATAATAATCAAATTAAATATATTTAAAATTATACTTTTTGGGAAGCTTATAATAAGGACTACATACTTAAAAAACATAAATTTTAAATGAATTTATTTGATCCCCCAAAACATAAATCAAAAGTGGGTTTTTATCAACATTTTGATAAGTGTAGAGGAGACTCCATTATAGGTATGGTTTAAAACTAGCAGAGTTCTATCCAAGGGGGTTTGAATCTAAGGGCGTTTGATCAAACCCTCTCCAATTAAAATCCTTTAAATGGAACCTTTCAAGGCTTAAATCATTATATTTTCTAAAAATATGTGATTTCAACAAAAATCAAGATATCCCAGAAAGTGTAACCCATTATTGTGCCAGCATCCTATTTAATATGAACATGGAACATTTTGCATGCATCTTGTTAAATGGGTAGACTAGTTGAAGGAACTGTTGTAAATTGTTTAAGCAAAAGGCAAGGTTATTCAAATTGAGATAGAGATGTTATCATATATGAGGATTAATTTTGGTAAATTTAATTATTATGATTAGCATTGCTATTATTATAATACACCTTTGACACACTTACAAAAATGTGTATTCTTCTAATTTTCATTGTAAAGAAATTATATAATCTAGGAGCCATATGTTTTCTTTTAATCTTCATTGTAGATAACTTTTTTATGATTGTAGTAATAGGACCCATTGGCTACATTCCATATGACTACACACCATCAACTTCCTACCAAGTTGTAGTGGTTCTAAATTGTCAAATAAGTCGAACCACTACATGTAACCAACTACTAAAATATATGATCTTTAAACTCAACAAAAAACTCTCTAGGTCCATGCTCATCTATTCAAATTGCTATAATATTGTCCTTAACATATTTGAAAACTATGGATATTATAATGTAATTTTTTCATGATGTGAAATTTCACCAGAATGTAGAATTTGTTTGAGAAATTAAATGAGTTGATTGGATTGGGTTGTGGGTGTTTTTTAGGATTTAAAAATGTAAACAATGTGTTGTTTTCTTACCTAGCATCTAGATATGCATTTCTCATAATTTTATGAGCATTTTAGAAAAATATTTCTTACAAACCATTTTCACATCCTTTGACAGGGACTTGAGCTACAATGCAACCTTTGTTTCAATATGTAATATCAATCTTGTTTATAACATCATAAGGTTATAAAGAATAATTGAAATAAAGTATTATAAAAACATAATGGAAGTATATGGAAATGAAGTATGTTTGTTAGAACCTTCCTAAGATTGGAATTTGATTATATGCGATTTTACACTATAATTTGAGAATATTTAAGGGTGGTCATTTTTAATATTAAAAGAAACTTTGGGTTATTAGTGTAAAATTTATTAGGGAGTTTATATTATAATATTATGAGAGTTAATTATAACGATATGTATATTATTGAAGTGGGACATGTTAATACAGGGACTTACAACACATGTTATAATTTATTTAGGGAATTTAATTGATGGTAAAGTAATAAACAATAATTAAACCAAAAATAATAATGAGTTGAGACAATAAATATGTAGATGATAAATTGTAGAGTGTTACATGGGATTAGTTCTATTTGTTGATTTATGGTTAGCCAATGATGAATATTTTGATGTATGTTGTGCTCAATAATTTAAATTAGGATTCTATAAATTACACATTTTAGACTATGATAGACCAACATCGATCTAGGATGAGATATTCACCTATAGTAACTTAGTCCTTAGACACTTTAAATCTTTGTACAAGTCAATCATTGTCATTACACATGTGGTGGTGCTAGAAAACACCTTAGGGGTTTATTTTGTTTAAAGGAAAGATTTAAAACTTCTTTGATAATGAGAAAAAACCTTTGTTAATGTATAATGATTGAAGACATGATAAGAAATCAATGCAAGTGCCTAGGATGTCACTATGATGTATTTGTCAATGTGATGATGATATAAATGCAATAATATAATGTTTTGTGTTATGATATGATCCTACTATCCCATCATTACGAATGATCTAGGATTGTTCTTATTGGTGTGAGCAGGGTACATTATCTAACTAGTTCCATTTTAAGTCATTTTTACACCTAGTTAGTTATGTTCACTTAGGGAATTTAAATTTTGTGTCTCAAGTCATATGATTATGAGAAGTGTCCTAATCCTATGTTGCCCTATGTGTATATATATAAAGGTTCTCTTATACATTATTGATCTTGTATGCATTGTACTATTATTGGCATATAGTATTTTCATTGGTTCTCTCTTGTGTGGAAGGTTTTTGGTGTTGCAAAGTGTTCTTGCTCCTATGACTTGTTTTGGTGCCTTCAACATGGTATGAAGGCTTTGAATTTGCAAGCCCCTACTCTTCTTTTTGGTAGACTCTACTAAAATGTTTCATATAGTGCATCCTAAGTAAGATATGACCACACAGTTGAGCCCATAAGATATAAATGTGTGGATCAATAGTAAAGTCAATAGGGTTTGGTGATGTTGTAGATCTAGGTTTTTTGGAGGATTCCATATTTTCTATTGTACTATCCATACTATGTATGTGTAGTAGTTGGCATAAACATATATAGTGAGGGAAAATTTGTAATCTACATTTTTTCAATAACATTACTCTTTTTTAAAAAATTAAAAAAAATTAAAAATATAGAATATACATAGGGAACAACCCATACCTTGTTGTACCCAATGGATTTTTGTTGAAATTTTTTATTATAAAATTAGTTAAAAATAAAAAATATTATTAAAAACATTTTGGGGCAAGGGTTTTCATCCCATCCCATCCCCACACCCCTTAGCTATGGGTTACCATAGGGGGTATATACCCCCTTCAAGCCCTACTCTTTGTAAGGCAATGGGGCTAGAGCACCACCCCTTGTCCTTGACTCTATCATGGTAGGAGTGTCAAGCCCCTTGGGCCCTACTCCTTTCATGGGGGGTGATGGGGGGTTTCAAACCCCCTCTACCACATGTTTTTTTTTTAATTTTCTTACTCGATTTAAAAAAAGTCAACTTTTCAAACTTTGTATGGCCTGTGTTTAGTTTGGCAAATTTTCCAAATTTGATGACTTTCTAGTGATCTTGTCAACTTTCTAAGTTGCAATCTACATTTATTGATAGTTATTCCAGTTTTGGTGAACCTCTACATCTGGTAGAACCTCCAAATATGATAGGCTTTTTTCTAAGTTTTAGTAGTGATGTCATCGTGATGTTAGTATTGTGTAAGCACTTCCCTACACCTTGTCCATTTATCCTTTTAATATTAGAGGCAAAATTAAATAGATGATTTCTCACTCATCTAGTGCTCATTTTTTAGTATTTTTTTAAATGGGATAGAATTTCACATACTTCATAGTGGTTAAGCAATTTTTAAATTTGATGAACGGTTTTTATAGAATTTCAATTTTCTTAGTGATCTTGTTGTGCAGTTCTCATTTAGGGAACTTTGAAGGGACATATCTTCTACATATAGACTTCTTTTTATGTTTAATTTGATTAAAAGTGTAGTTTTTATGCGTACTTGGTAGTCATTCCTTTCATTTTCTCTCATCTTGTAGTAGATTTATATTTTTATCACATAGTTATTTTTTTAACATTGTAAGGATCTATTGAATGTATTATCTTATTTGTAAATGCACTAAAATAAAGTATCACACATTGTACTTATATGTCAAGGAGATTGTACATCATATTGAGTCTGTTGTACTCACACTACATATAAAGGGCCATGGGGGGTTTGTTGTGTGCACCTTGTATTTGTAATCACAACCTTTTCTACCTTCATGTGTGTGTGCGCTTTATTTTTGCACACCTTTTTTTATAAAAGTGTCATGTGGGTCTTGTTGTGTATGCTTGTTCTTGTATTCATAACCTCATCTATCTTCATGGACTGTGCCTTGCTTTTGCACACATTGTTTTAGTTGTAGGTAGTTCTTGGTGCACCTTTTTATGTTACTTCTTCACCTTATTACACTACATTGTGACACATAATTTCAGTGGAACTACCATACCTCTCCCTTGTCAACATTAGGGGGTATGATACCATTTTTACTTTTGCTAATACTTCCTTAGTTTCACTTTAGAATGATCTGTGTATCTAGTTTTTTTTCCTTTATACTAGCTAGATGTAGTAGTAGGTTACCCATGTATTGCAGTGAGATGGAACACATACCATATAAACACTCTTGGAGATCACTTTCCATCTTCTTTAGTTGATTAACTTTCTTGAGACTCTTGGTACCTTTTGGTGTGTCATCTACATCTTTGACTATTATATTGTTGTCTTGTTTTCCATCTATGCATTGTTTGAGAATTGTCATTTTGGTCACTCATGTAGATTTGTGTCTCTTTGATCCCGATCATTATCTTGATTTTAATGGATGTTCTTTAATTCTAATAGTATAGAAATTGTTCTTTGGTAGTTGTTTATAGCTTCTGCATGCTTTAGTGGAGTCCTTTATTATTCATTTTCTTATTTCTAATATTTTATGGTTAACTTTTATGGAAGCTTCTAGTCTTTCTCATGTTTTCTCTCTTTTGGGAAGGAGTTTTTTCCTATGAGTTTTCTCCTTTTCTTTTTTTTGAGAGATCTTTTTTACATATGCAACTCATTAACCCTTGTTGTTAGGACCCATCTTTGAGTCTTTTTATCTTTTAAAATTTATCTCCCTAAGTTGCACTTAAGGGGGGTGTTGGTGTAAACATGGTACTTTACCTAATAGGTTCCTTTTTATGTCATTTTCACACTTAGTTAGTTAAGATTACTTAGAGAATTTACTTTTGATGTCTCAAGTCCTATGTCTCACCTTTTCTAGATATATACAAGTGTTCTCTTGTATATTACTCATCTTGTATACATTGTACCATTATTGACATATATCATTTTCATTGCTTCTCTCTTATGTAGATGGTATTGCAAAGTGTTCTTAATCTTGTGAGTCCTTTTGGTGACTTCAACAATTCTTAAATATAAAATCCTAAATGCTTAAGTCAAGGTGTTTTATTATGCAAGGTTACAAGTAACAATCAAATTCTTAAAGCATTATCCTTAAGAGAGGGAATTTAGCATTTGAAATAGGGGGACAACACTGAAATTTAGATCAATTCAAGGGACAAATCACATGTACGTTCTAGTCTGGAGGAGGGTAAGATCCTAAAGTATTTAGACTACTCCTATTCAATGGAAAGGATAAAGTTATCTAGAGTGATACACAAAAAATAAATTAAACTTTACAACACTATATTTACAAAAATATTAAAAATATATAAGATGAAAAATTTAAAAAAGAGTATGTACTTTTATTCCTACAATTAACCTTATTTAAAAATATATTATAATTAAGACTAAAAACTTAAGCTTGATGAACTTTTTATTAAAAAAAAGTTCTATTAAATTTAAATTCTTTTAACTTTAATTAATTTTTGAAGTTTTACGTTATTAAAAATAGTAACATTCTAGAATTAAAAATTTATGTTGTGACCAAAATTGACATTTATTTTTAAATGTAAAGACACAATATTTTAAAAATAACTCTAGAGTAAATAAAATATGTAGTAATAAATGTTCTATATAAAATAAAGTAAAGATACAAAAATAAATAATTCTAATGAAAATAACTTATAAGTAAATAGAAAACAGTTTTATGTTCTTTTTATGTATGTGTAATTTAATTTAACAAAACAAACAAATAAAAATGTTTCTAGGAGCAATTAATTTTGTTACAATAATTAATGGTTTTTCAAAAAATAGGATCAAAAGTTACATAAACTATAGAAAAAATAAAATAGCTCTTCAAATAAAAATAAATTAAATAATGTATATAAATTAAAATAAAACAACATATTCGAGAGAGACCCTGAATTGAAATGGTGGGGCTTATTGCCTGTAGTGCCAATAATCCAGGGGCAAACCTCGCGGGGTTGCTCTCTACCATGTCAACAATTGAGGGGTCTACAAGATTTTGTATCTTGATTTACCCATGGCATGTGGAGTGGGGCATTTGTATGTCACCCAGGGGTACATCCCTGGTCTTAATTTAGCTATTAAGGACATGGTTCGGTGGTCAAGTCACTCGATTATAGTGGTGACCACTAGGGTTCAAAGAGCTTGTAGGCTTGTGCCTTCGCTAGGCTAACATGCTCATGGGTCTTGTACCTTCACTGGGTTGTTGTACTCATAGGCTTCAGGCCTTTGCTGTGTAGTGCCCCTCCATTTTCACCTTGGTTGTGCAGGTAGTCTGACTAAGGAATCTGAAGATGAAGCTGGAACATGAGCTTCTGTAAGTAAAATGCATATTGTTATGTTAATATTATAGTCAGATGATGCAGTAGTAGGTTGTTAGGATAGGAGGAAAGGGCGACCTCATACCATTGAATGTATAGACATACGAGAATGAGATATGAATGTTAGAGATCCTTTCCAGTGCTTCAGCTATTATGTGTACTCTAATTGGTATGCTTGAGTGAACAGGTATCAGGCATCGACTCCACTTGAACTAATAGGTCTGAGCGTGCCTCAACGAATGGAAAATTGTTGAATGGAGATAATGTAAGGTTTCCCTCAGCCTGTCACCATCCTCGAAGAGGATAAGTTTTTAGTCCCGTGTCCTGTTTGTATGGTCAGGTTGGGTATGATTGTATGTCTCTGTTGCTTGATCATGCTCTGTCGCTAGGTTTGTTCAGTTTGTATGTAATTTGTAGTTGTAAGATCTTGTTTAGTTAATTACTTTGTTTAATAAAAATGGTTAGTCTTGAAGATATTTTTATCAAACAATAATAATATTAATAAGGTGAATAAAATAATTGTAATCAGGTGATATTTTATTAGTGTCAATAAGAAAAATTTTCTTATTGTGTTATCATAAAATATATTATAGTGTGAATTAAGATTAATAATATATTCCTTTTGTTTGAGCTGTCATATAACTCATACATTTTAAATATAGGATTTTGATTAATAGGAAGAATCTACGGGAGTGGAAAATTAAATAAATGAGTTGTGTGTTGGAAAATGAGGAAAGTGCAGAGAGTGGGTTGTTGTAAAGGGAAAAGGAATTTATTGTTTTTACCATTTTCATTCTTCTGAGAATATATGTGTGGAGGCTCTCTGGTTTGGGAGGTGGGATGGAATTTTAAAAAAAGGGAGTGTATTGGCAAGAAAATCAGAAAGTCTGGAAAAAAGGGGAATAAGCAAAAAAAAAAAAGAAATATGGGGAGATAAGATTAAACCTGGCCTGTGTTCTTTGCCTTACGAAAGTGAATAATTTTACTGTGTGGTGTTTTTGTTTGATGATTTTAGTATGAGATCTTTTTGTGTTACATCACCATTCGTTGCAAATTGCATGCTTCTACATTTGGTTGCATGTGTCTCAAATTTTTGCCATATATCATTTGGCGAATTTGTCCTTTCTATTTAAAATGATGTTGTGCATGTTTTGTATCAACTTTCCCATTTTCGCTTGGGCTGTATAATGCTGGAAAAAGGTTTCTATCTCAATTTGATTAAACTTGTCAATTTCATTTCTTTGAGAGTATTTTAAGCCTACATGGAGGGGCATTTCTGCGTTGCCTGCATCCTTTGTATGCTATGGATCACATTCCTTTGGGCATTCCCTCAATCAGATCTTGTTGCCTGCCTAGGATCTTTCTACGCATGATCAGTAAATCCTATATGTGCTTCTCCTCAGTTATTACTTTTCATCTGCTGCACTTGCCATGAGGCATATCAACACTTCCACGCACCATCTGAAGATATTGATGAGATCATTTCAAGGTTTTGCTACTCTGACTCTCCCATCGTGTAGAAAAGGAATAGGTCGCCGACTCAAGATTTTTGCACTGCCATTCGCTATTGCCTGAAAGTATCTAAGATTACTTTATCTATTCTTTTGTGCCTTTGGATTAAGATTCTCCTATCATGTATATCCTGCAAGCATTAGATTTTGCTAAAGATAGTTAAAGAGATGACGAATCCCTTGAGGATCTTTTGTTAAATGATTTCTATGTATTGTATATACATTCCTAGATCATGACATGTCTGCCTATTCTCTTGCAACTTAGCTAGTATCTGACAAAGACTAAATTCTATCATACTTTAATTAGAAATCCATACCCCGTTCCTAGTTTTCAGACCATGCAACCCAGGAAATCGGCATCTTGATAGTGGAATTCAATCTGCAAGTTGATATTGCATTGAAAAGTTCAAAGATCTTATCTATAATACATTTTTGTGCAAGTACCATGAATCTTGTATTCCATGAGAAGAAAACTCCTTCAATAGTGGGCACGCCGCCTCCACAGCATCCATTTTGTGCATTTTCTAAAATCAGTATGGTAAATTAATGGCCCTCCATAGGTGTGGATCAACCTTAAATACCTCAGGAAAATCGACCGTGAAAGTAGGTCTTATGCCTTGTCTACGTATTTGCATTTTATGTTCAAAACGACCAGAACTTTTTCTCTAGTATTATCTGACAAAACTGATTTGTGCTCTCCTTGTAATCATTTCTTGTCTTAAAATTTTAGTAAGGACAATAACTATTAGTTGAGTCTCTCTAACCTCATTCAGGTGTGAAAGGATTAGAACTTGGTCATACTAGTCTTTATCACCTAATTGGGCATGTGGCTGTCGTTTAGACTTGCATTAAGACCACCTTCTGTTAACGTTAGTTGTAGATTTATTGCCCATTATGGGAGCTTTGATATTGATAAGCTTAGCCTATTTTAAAGACACGTAGGAGTATGGTAGGTCGGCCAAACTTTGGCCTATGTTCTCATAATAGTCCCTTGAATAATATATAGTTTGTATAATGCAAATTAATTAGCCATTTATTGGCTTTAGTTTTTACATAAATCTTTTGTTCTAATCTGTGTTACATTTATATACTAAGCTTTCCTTCGTTGCTACTATTTTGGGATTTTACTTTAGCAATAATTATTTTTGCTAGGTGTAATGCAATAAGAGTTCTTTTTAGGATAAGGCGGTATAACTATTAAGCTACCAATGAGGCCATCTCTACATCTTTATCAGGAATAGGAGTTTTGAACTTGATCTTTGTCTCGCTATGACTTATGGAAAGTATTATTATTAGAGACTGTGAACTTATGTTTGAATTTTAGTAAAGCTTATATTCTTTGAAATCTTTCTTGTATAGGACAGTAAGTTCTTTATAGAATCAAATAGAATACTAAGTCTTTATGTATTCTTTTTATAAGATTAATTTCATGAGAATTAGTTATAGTATTATCCTTTCATTAGATTACTAATTTTGATATTAAGAGGGAATATGGGTTTTGTTTAACATTTAAATTGTGTATTAGGTAAGATTAGAATGCTAGTTGAATCTGAATGTAGAATAAAAGAATGGGGTCGGTTTAGATGTTGTGTTGAATAATAGGTTCTTAACTATATCAAGTCTCTTAGGACTACAATAAAGATTATTATTCTTTGGTGAAGGTTGTAATTAGAACAGAAAGTAAAGTTTTAGTTTTAAATTTAGTCATTAGCCTTTAGCCTACCTTGTATTCGTTTAATTCTTTTATTCTAAAGGAATTGATAGGATATCAAGTTATAGATCAAACTTATGTTTATTTATGTTTTGGTTACATTAAGTCTTCCATTGAAAGGTGCTAACCAAGTAACCCGACGGAATGTTTTTTTTTAAATTTTACTATTTTGTTGTTTTATGACCCTAACATAGCTGTATCTCCATCTTGATATTATATGAACAGTTGATTACTTCATTGTTTATTGATAGGCTCTAAGTTAAAGTTAACTTTGATTTATTTCGGACCCTTTTAGTTTTGTCCTAGATTTCATCCTATAACTTGTTAAGTGGGTTCAATTAGGTACAATGATTCTTGATATGGTCAATACACTAGTGTATTGTTAGTAATTAGTATAATTAATTATTGTATAGTTATAATTAGATTATCTATGCAAAAGTGATGAGATAATTTCACTTAGTATTGGAATTAAGATGTTTTTTTAGAAACTGAATAAATTTGTGATAGTCTTGATACGATTGAAATTCATAGAAACTAGTTCTCTAGAAATAATGGTTTCTTAATAAAGTTATTGCAGTGGATAATCTTTTATCTTAGAGATGACTTCTTGTTTGTTAAGTAATGGGTATTTGTTTATATTAGACAACATGTCTTGTTTTATGGTTCAAGTATTTTTGAAATTGAATAGATAAATGTCATCTGTGTAAGCTTATGTAAGAATTGTGGTGTCATGGGGAGGTGAGTCTAATAAGTTGGTTCCAGAGGCCAGGAGGGGTAGTCATGTGTATGACTCTGGTGATTATGTATTGGTTTGATGTAATGTTTACTTTCCTCTATTTAGGGATTCATGTGATTGTGATAACTGAGCAAGATGACCCATGCCTTGCTCAATATACCTATTCTTGTGGTCATGTCCTAAACTCATGTTGATGTCATGATGGGGTTGTAGGGTCCTTCTTGAATGTTGTGGTTCCTTATTGTATTGAGCATGTAATAGAATATTGTGTTGGATACATTTTGTTATGGTCAAGATTTTGTGAGCAAGATGACCATGCCTTACTTTGGATTCAGGTGGTTTACGGTTGTTATGATGGTTCCTACTAAAAATTTTGGGACAATGATTTAAGATTTGGTTCTTGTGATTTTGATTTGAATGCAAGAAGGTAAATGTCTTGCATGGTATGTGGTTACATGTCATTATGTCTTGCTTGATGGATAGGGCCTTCTAGATGTAGGTAGGGGAGTGGTTTTCAATGTGGGGCCGGTGCCCAAATTGGTTTCCAGGATAACCCATTGGAAGTTTTTAATCCACTGATAACTTAATAATAAATTTAGAGGTTTAGGTAGTTAATCACAACTAATCAAGATAAAGTATGCCTCACTCATGGATCAAGTGCTCATTTAGGCTTGAGATGAGATGAGAAGGCCTGGAATGGAAAATCAATTGCATTGTCCTCATGAAAGGTATGTTGGTTCCACATGAGTTTGTATGGGGGCTGGTGGTCGGGACAGGCTGCCAGGATAACCCAAGATGTGGGCCAGTGCCTAGGAAGATCTGCTAGGATAACCCATGACAAGCTATGTGATGACACTCATCCCTAATGCAGTCTATCATTCCCTCTTTGTTGTTCTTCTTTATGTTGTGTGACTGCCTCTGGAAGTTCTGTTATGTGTAGAAGTGATGTTTATGTTGCTTGTGTTGTCTTGTTGACCCATGTTGTACTTGAGTCATGTGTAGTCCTTGCACCTGTTAGTCTTCTATCTTCTTGTCTATTGTTGCTACAGAACCTTATGTTATCTCCTAGCACGGGGGTGGACCTTAGGGTTCCACATGGTCGGGTGGTTGTGCTTCTTTCTCCATTGGTTTTCCCTTTCTTTTGTTTGTGTGCGAGAAGGATGGATCTTGTGATGCAGATTCCAGATCATGTCCTAGATTGAGGAGACAGTTATTTATGCTCATATGCTAGTTTTGTGTATCAGATATATCATATTGTAAGTATTCAAATGTAATCTAGAAAGTGATAGTGTGAGTGATGTAATGATGTACCTTTATGAATGGGAAATTGTATATGTACTTGTAGTTCTAATTATATGATCTTGTTGATTTCTTATTTAATGTTATATCATGAAAATGTATGTGCTCTTACATGTGAAGCAATAGATTAGAATTGAACTATTGATGTTAGTTAATTCTTGATCCTATAAATAGTTTAGTAAGTAATGCAGCTGTGGAACCTTAGAGGACAAGTTAGTTTAATGATATGTATTGATGTGTTTGACATTACTTTGTTATTTCTATCTTCTTAAAAGAAAAAAAATCCTATTTTTTTAGCATAGTTGTAATGTCCTCTGGGGTTTCCTAGTGGGGTGTTACATGCTGGGCCAACGAGCTCGCGGGTTTGAACCTCTAGCATTGATATAGGCGCTCATGCTAGGTGTTAACATGTGTTAATGCTAGTGGATGATGTCCCTCGTGTTGTGGCCTCACCAGTTCATAGCTCTGAACAAAAGCATTCATAAAAAATAAAATGAAATAACATATTCAATATAAAAAATCCAAGAATAATTTCTTCCAAATTCAATATAATTTAATAGTAATATCTTTAGACATCTTTTAGATAAATGTATTTAAGATATCTATGTGGGTATGCAATAAATAAAATAACAAATTCAATATAACTACTTCAAGAATAATATCTTACAAATTCAATATAGACACTTCAATAGTAATATCTTTGACATCTTTTTATATAAATATATTGAGGATATATATATATATATATATATCAATTAAAATAAACTTAAAGAAAGGCTTATACTACTGCTGTAATCAACTTAATGGCCCCCACTGTAAAATGCCAACTATTTTATAACACACTTTATAATGAGACAAATCCCACTAATATTCTTTCTAAAGTAACCCCATTTCAATCTCAATCGCTCAATACAATGGTGGTGTCCAAGTCCCATCTACATACCAAGGTACCCAAAGCTGCATTGACCAAAACATGCACATTGACTTCAAAGTAAACAAAACTCACATTTACGTGTTTCGTAACAACCCATTTCTCCCATGGATTCCTATTGAACACTTTACTTTGACAATTTCACACTACTTTCCCCCTCCCTCTATACTTCAAACTAGCATTCTGCTATTTGTAGGTATAGTATTACAATCTAAATTGAGGAAGAATAAGAGACAACAATGGAGTGCAGTTTGTGTGGGGATGCGGGCTTTCAAATCTATTTATTCCAATGCACAAAATGTCTAATGTATTTTCAGCACAAGTAAAATAACATTTACCCTCCTTATTGCTTTTAGGTTATTCAATTTTAGATAGACAAGTTTCATATAGTATATACTCATTTGGAAAAAGTTGGGATTGGTGAAATTCATTGTTTCCATTTGTGCAAAGGCTATCAATTTTGATTATATGGGTTTTGTTGTTTTGGTTAGATATTGTAGCAGAGCATATTATGAGAATGTATCAGTTAAGAGTATCAGTTGTTGATGTTTTAGCGGCAGGAAATATCCGTCTCCCAAATCTAAATAATGAAAAGTCACATATGAAGAGACACCAAAGAATATGAAGAGACATCGACGCATATGAAGAAACACCAACGCATATGAAGAGTCACCTTGATTTGTATATATACTTCAATTCAATCACTTCACTGACACCTCCAACAAAAGTTTGGTCATTCCTTTAGCAGCAGACCAGATTTCAAGGAGAAACATATTCATTTGTATCTTTGTATCTAGGACAGGTGTTATTATTCATTCTATCAAATTTGGCCTCGTGTTGGGCCTGAGTTGTAAGTAGATTTCTGCTCTTATTCCTTCAATATATAAGAGATATATTTGCTATATTTTTCTCCCTCGAGTAGGAGGGTTTTCCCAGGGTACCTGCTGTGTTTATTATCTTATGTGTTGCATTTTTTGATTGCTTACATTTCTGTTCCTAGAAACTAACATGGTATCAGAGTGGGTCTAAGAAAAGATCTGATCAGATTTATTTAAGCAGTCAAGTCAGCTTTTCATTTAGCATAGATCTTGAAGGCAAAGTATTGTAGATCTAAGGTTGCAAATTATTTCAGACCTAAGGGAAGATCTTTGAAGGAGAAATTGTGCAGAAAAAGAAGATGGGGAACGGGTTGTTGTATTAAATCTTTCTTCACAGTCGACTCTTGTAAATAAGGTAATGACTTGAAATCCAGAGTGTGCGACTATAGACACAACAATTGTTGATGCACTGTACATCATGCATGATGGGAAATCTTTTGCATCTTCCAATTGTTGATAAAGATGGATTCATTGTAGCCTACATAGATGTATTGCAGATAACTCATACAACAATATCCACAAGGTGAGAGGACTTTTAGGAGGTTGAGATTGTCAAGGGTACTAACTATTTCAGAGGACACAAAAGTCTTTGATGCATGTCGTCACATGGTCCTACGCAAGGTGGATGCCATTCTTCTCATAGATTAAAAATATGTTCTTTGCGAGATTATGACTGACAAGTTATTCAAAGCCAAAGAAAGATAAGTATGTGAAATTTTTGAAACAACATGCCAGTAAAGCATCAACAAAGCATGTCCGTTGTTTGACACAATGACAAAGAAATAGGTGTGGCCTGAAGGATAGAGAAGGTATGTGAACTATTTGTGAAATTTCTTGGATAATGAAATGCCCAAGCAAAGCTCAGAGACTGCAGGCTTATAGTAAGAGTATTTCTGAATTAGTTGTAAAGATAAATTTGTTAGAAGCTACATTCACAATAGCATATGGTGCACCCCGCCTGCTCCTCCACTCAAATGTGACACCATCACTTGCACGGTGACCAACGCGTACAGAATTTTCCCTGACTGATCAACGTGCAGAGCTGCAACAACCATTTTTCCTTCATTGGAAGGAGATATGGTGGTGGCAGTGGCAACGGGCAACCGAAATAAGCAGAAAATGCGGGTGGTCACACGATGGTCGCACTCCATTCTGAAATTGGTGTACCCTGGGGGAGAGAAAGGGCTCATCATAAGCACCTGGGAGTTGAACTGCATGCTTGGCATGGATGAGGATTTGATGAGAATTACTATGGAGAGCGAGGTGGCTTTGGGGGAAATAATTAGCGTGGCTGCAGAATATAATCTAGCGCTACCACAGATGCCATATTGGAAGGGCCTCACCATCAGAGGGCTCATCTCTATGGGCGCTCATGGAAGCTCTCTCTTTGGGATGGGAAGTGTTGTTCAGGACTACATTGTGTAGGATAAGTCTAGGATAAGGGCTTCTTGTGGTATTCCACCCCATTTTCTCTAAAAATGCTTCATTGTTTCAACACAACACAACTATCAAATCCTGAGAACACAATGGGCATAATGACTATGGTTGGGAAGAATGTTCATGTATTGGTGACACCCACAACTGATCTTGAAAAAAAAATTCTTTCATGTATGCATGATTTAGAAGAAGACATTGGAAGCAATTGGAAAGAAATTACAGGAAAATTTATGTGATGTTGTCAAACGTATATGCTGTAGCCACTAGGTGGACAGATGTAGCAAAGGCAGCGGATGAAGATGAAGTGAAAAGAGCATCACAATAAAGAGATAAGTATTTTATGTGTACATCTTTAAATAATGATGTAGCTAACATTGGGAATAGTGAATCATTGGTCTTTGGGGTAGTTTGATTCAACGAACTATTAGTAATCTCTCTAACATGCTTCTAGGATGGATTGAGGAGCAAAAGGATGATGAGAGACTGCATAAGGAATTCAAAGGGAGAAAGAGCTTGAGGCATCCTATGAGGAAGGCATACTAGCTGGAGAAATGAACAATCATGGAGTTATAGCTTGCAGCCATGGGACTAAGTTGGTGGCACAAACTTCACTAGTGACATCTCTTAAGGGCACAAGGTTTGGTCAGCCTTGGATGAAGAATTTGCATCAGCAAAGAAGATTGAGAAAGATGAAGACACTAAACAACGAAGAACCCTTACAGATTGTCATTGCGATCAGCTACTTCGAAGAGGAGGAAATGACATTCAGATGGAGTTAAATTCTGAGAATTCAAGGCACGAGTTGAGAGCATGTCCAGGAAAATGACTAAGGCTTTGAGATTAGTCAATGGAGGGGAGTTCACTTCTAGAGGATTTCCTTGCAATCTCTAAGGTAGGGATCAAGAGGGAGTTCTATGACTCACTGAGAAGAAGTGAAGGTTGCAATGCTTGGAAGACCTCTTCAGCTGCTGAGAACAGAATTGAACAAGACTGTCAATCTAAATTTGGCATTGGTAGCTCCACAAACCTATTCAGATTAGGGTGATCTGGGATGAGATCGAGGAGGACAGTCCTGAACTCTTGCAAGTCAGTAGTACCGGAGGCGTGCATTCAAAGCCATTCCTCTAAGGCAAGCATTGCAGGTAATCTTGGACAAGGAGGTCAAAAGGTTGATGCAAGTACTTGGAGTTTTAGAGGAAGTCACATCATCATGAAGATCTATTGCAATATTTCTCTATGATGGAGAAATATGAGGTGAAAGCCCTTGTAGTGTATATTTCTCTATGATGGAGAAATATGAGGTGAAAGCCCTTGTAGTGTATATTTCTCTATGAGAGAAATATGAGGTGCGAGCCCTTATCCATCTCTGAGATGGAGATGTGGTTCTTTCCACCCTCTGGGAGTAGCCATGGTGGACATCATGTTAAGTGACTCCATGACGATGTATTTTTCCCACTAATGGGAGTAGCCATTGTGGACATCATGTTGAGAGACTCCGTGATGATTCTCTTGTACTTGTGTTTATCCACCCTCTAGGAGTAGCCATGGTGGACGTCAAGTTGAGAGACTCCATGATGACATCACGTTGAGTGACTTCATGATGGGCGCTTGTACACATGTTTCTTTCCATCCTCTGGGAGTAGCCATGGTGGACGTCATGTTGAAAGACTCCATGACGACATCACGTTGAGTGACTCCATGATGGGCACTTGTACACATGTTTCTTTCCACCCTTTGGGAGTAGCCATGGTGGACATCATGTTGAGAGACTCCATGATGACATCACATTGAGTGACTCCGTTATGGGCACTTGTGCACATGTTCCTTTCCACACATGGGATTAGCCATGATGAACGTCATGTTGAGTGACTCGGTGATGGTATCACATTGAGTGATTCTGTTATAAATTATTCTCACTAATGGGTGTAGCCATTATGGATGTCATGTTGAGAGACTCCATGACTTGGATATCTAGAAGGATACCTCCCTAGCTAAGAGGGAGTGTTGATGTTTTAGCGGTGGGAAATATCCTTCTCCCAAATCTAAATAATGAAAAGTCACATATGAAGAGACACCAAAGAATATGAAGAGGCACTGACGCATATGAAGAAACACCGACGCATATGAAGAGTCACCTTGATTTGTATATATACTTCAATTCAATCACTTCACTGACACCTCCAACAAAAGTTCGGTCATTCCTTTAGTAGCAAAGTAGATTTCAAGTTGTATCTTTGCATCTAGGAGAGGTGCTATTATTCATTCTATCAAATTTGGCCTTGTGTCGGGCCTGAGTTTTAAGCAGATTTCTGCTCTTATTCCTTCAATATATAAGAGATATATTTGCTAGGTTTTTCTCCCTCGAGTAGGAGGGTTTTCCTAGGGTACCTGCTGTGTTTATTATCTTATGTGTTGCATTTTTTGATTGCTTACATTTCTAATCCTAGAAACTAACACCAATGAGGTGTGTGACTGGTGCTTCACTATTCAAGAAGAGGATGCAGGCTCTGATGTTAAGCTTATGATGAGGGATTGTGTTCAAAGAATGAGAAGTTGTGCTGGGTCTGGAGAGTGCACAAGCATGACCCACAATAGCAAAGGCAAGAGAAATTTGAGAAAAATGTGTGCTGGCTTTAATGGACAGATGCCCAAAGAGTTGAAGATGTAGACGAATCCTGAGTTCATATGTAGCACCGAAAGAAGAGTTAAGAAGAGATATAAGCTTCTTGATGAAATTATCTGTTGATTGCAATGATTTTCAATGTAAGGAAGCTATTTTCCATTGGATGATGTTGAAAGAGCTGAGCTTATAGTCTAACAATCTCTTCAACTATTTTGTGTGTATAAATATCCTGTGGGACTGACTGTTTCATTCATGAATATAGGAAACTTTCTTTGAAATTACCTCTTGATTGTATTTGATGATGATACTCTGTGATTGTTCAGTTTACTCTAAATAGTATTTGTGGTTTATGATGGAAAATGTTCGGTGGTTAACAATTATTGGTTTTCTATGTAAAAACATTAGATTATACAAATCATTTACTAAAGTCAATGGCATAGGAGAGAAAACCAAATGCATTGTTAGCAATTTTTATTGTTATGGTTTATGTTTTATGTTTTATGATGTCTAGAAACAGTCGATGCATTGTTGGAGACGCGGTTTCTAAATAAACAACAGATTTGAGGAAAATAGCCCACACATTACACAAGTTCCATCCTTCTCTTTTCTGTATCACATTAGAAGAAAGAATCTTCCATTTATTAATATTTTAGTTTCTTTTGGCAAGTTATACTGTTTTTAATTACTATACATGACAAACCTTCCCTAGAAAATATATGCTCGACATTGAATCCTGCCCATCCAATAGGATCAGATCAATGATCCAAGGCACTTTTGACTTCACTTATGTGACTCAAAGAGTGTACATTAAATGTAATAGTTAAAAGCCAAAGACATCATCTTTCACCAACTTCCTTCTAGATTGTGTCAAAATGGAGGTCTTTTAATTATGGGGATATATCAAAATACACTCTACTTAAATATCATCGATATAGAAGAGGAACTCGAATATCTAGCTGGTCCTGATCGTTGTGATGACATAGAGGCTTCTATTGCTTCTCCTTCTCCTCCTATTGAAATTAAATTTTCATCACCTATTTCTTTAGTTGACTCTTTGCAGTAGGACCGAATGTTTAATCCTTCAGATCCACCTCATTGGGACTCCTTTCTTTCAAACATATCATCCTTGTTTATGGAGTCTCAAATTACATATTTGACAAACATTCTTGAGGACATTCAACTCCTCTTTGATGGAATCCATATAACCACTTTTTTCCCATCTACCTTGTCTTTTGATCCTAGATTTCATGAGTTTTCACATTGTCCTAGATTGTCATACTCTATGATTAAGATTTGTGCTGCTGATTTTGTAGCATATGTTGATTGTGACCTGTTGATATTTGAGCAATTTTCATAGGCATATCTTTCATGGAGACCCTTTCCTCATCTCTTGTCTTAGAGTTGGAGTTGCTTCAACATTAATCACCAGTGTATATGTCTCTTCCCAAGGAGAGAAATTGAATGAATGAATTTTATTCAACATCTTCAACAAACATCAATAGAAACCACAAACAAAAAAATATTACAATTGATTACATAGAACCGTTTCAGCAAGTTACAAAACAAAAAGTAAACTAAATAAAACTACTAACGAACAAAATGGTGGAGAAATTAGTTTCCTCCAACACTTCTCCTAGTTTCTACCACTAATTGTATCAACATTTACAATGCCTAAATTTTGTCTTAAATATTCAAAAGTCTCCTTTGCTAAAGCCTTGGTAAATATATCTACTAATTGATCTTCGGATTTGCAAAACTCCAAATTGATTTCTCCATTGTTCACCAACTCTGATAAAATGATATCTTGTATGAATATGATTGCTCCGCTTGTGAAATACACAATTATTTGACAATGCAATTGTTGATTTGATGTCACAAAATATTCGTGTTGACTCCTCCTATGCTTGAAACAAATCTGTCAATACTCTCCTCATCCAAACAGCTTGACATGATGTTGATGTGGTTGCTACATACTCTACTTCAGTAGATGAAAGTACCACTATGGATTGGTTCTTTGATGCCCATGATACTACCCCTGTTCCACAATGAAAGACATATCTAGAAGTACTCTTCCTATCATCAATACTTCCTGCAATATCACTATCAGTATAGCCAGTCAAACAAAAATCATTAACTTTGTGGAATATAAAATTACATAGCCTATTGTTCCTACCACATATCTTAATATTCTTTTTCCAACTTGTCAATGTGAGTCCTTTGGTGACTCCATGAATCTTGAGATTAGAGAAACTCCATACAATAAATTTGGTCTTGTAGCTATAAGATACATCAAACTTGCAACTAATCTTTTGAATATTGTAGAATCAACATTATGTCCTTTGTCTTCTTTGCCAATTTTAGTTCCTGTAGCAACTAGTGTAGTTACTAGATTACAATTCAACATATTAAACCTCCTTAACACATCCTTTATATGTTTAGACTGACAAATAAAAATTCCCTTATTTGATTGAACCAATTCAATGCCCAAAAAATACTTCATCAATCCCAAATTTGTCATTTGAAATTCTTTCTTCATTGCTGATTTAAATGTGTTTACAGACAAATTTCTAGTGAAAAGAAAATCATCAACATATAAACACACAATCAAAACTTGACCTTCTTTGTTAATCTTTTTGTATGATGTGGGCTCAATACTGCTTTTGTTGAATCCATTCTTCATCATGTATGAATCAATCCTGCTATACCAAGCTCTTCGTGCTTGTTTGATGCCATAGAGTGCCTTCTTCAATTTATAGACCTTGTCTTCATGTCCATGTTCTTCATAACCTAGTGGTTGTTTCCCATATACTTCTTCTAGAAAACCATTCAAGAAAGTTGATTTCACATCCATTTGAAAAACTTTTCATTTATTTTGTGCACTTAATGCTAAAACCATTCTAATAGTATCAAGCTGAGCAAGATCATCAATTCCTTCTTGTTGTGCAAAAAATTTTACTACTAACCTTGGTTTATGCTTTTCAATTTTACCTTCTGTATTAAATTTGGTTTTATAAACCCATTTAACTCCTATGAATCCTTACCTCTAGGTAAATCAACTAGCTCTCATGTTTGATTTTTCTCAATAGACTTTATTTCTTCATTCATAGCTTTGATCCAATGGTCCTCCTTAACTGCTTCTTCAAAATATATAGGATCATGAGTGAATAAAGAAAATTTTGAATGGAAATCTAAGTTACCATCTCTTTCTTCTCCTTGCTCATAAATCTCCTTCAAGCTTGTTGTTTTCCTTAATCTTCTTGTACATTGATCTCTTAGTTGGGCCAAAGTAGGATCAGAATCATCAGTTTGTGTATTGGGATCTAAGTTTTCACCTTGTTCAACATTCCTTGGATTTCTTGTTGGAGTACTTGGTGGACTTGAGTGATTACCTTGCACACCATGATATTTAGATTGTTCAACATCCAGGGGTATTGATGCTCCAATTGTGATTGTTTTATAAATGCTTACATCCCATGCTTCTTCTTCTTTAAATTCTAAATCTCTACTAATAATCACTTTCTTTGTAATGGGATTAAACAACTTATAAGCTTCTGATTCTTCACTATATCCAATAAAAATACATTTCTCATTGAACTATCATCAAGTTTCCTTCTTATTTTTGATGGCACAAGAGAATATGCAATGAAAGGAAGCTATGTGTGCAGAAATTGCTTCCTACACTAATCTAATGAAGGGAGGAGAGTGCAAATTCAATTTAATATTTATAGTTACAAAATGTTAACAACAACAATGGAGATATTGCAAAAATACACATACACATAGAAATGAGACAGAAGAGAGAGACACAAGATATATGTGGGGAAAACCCTTATCAGGTGAAAAACCCCACACTCCAAAACCTATACAATGTATTATAAAAAATGAAGTGGTTTACAATACACTTGCAATGCAAGTTCTCAAGAGTCTTTGACACTTGTATCTAGAAACAAACTGACAACATAATAGTACCTATCAATCACATAATACATCTCCTCTCCAAAGCACCTGTTTATATAACAAATACAAGGCAAAAATAGCTCCACATTGAGATGGGCATCCAACATGGCCTCATGGCCCAAAACCCATGCCTATGGACACTTGTCCAACACTGTAGGATGCTCCATACACTTGTCAAGTCACCCAATCCCAAGGAGGTCACCTATTTCCAAAATGGGCTATGATAGATGCTCTTACGACTCTTAGAACCGTCATAGAATCTGTCATAGCTGTCATAACTTATAGCTGGAAGAGAGTCTGTCATACACAGGCTCTAAATAGCATATTCTCTTACAACATGTCATAGTCCACCTTGGGGTGCCCAAAGATGCCTTTTTCAAAGATGCTCTTCAACACATGTCTTCACCTATCATAGAATCTCCTATTTCTGACTCTTACATGTCATAACTTTGTCATAGGAATCTGCCATGACCGTTTTGGTCAAAATTCCCTTATTCCTACACAACATCCAAGATGCCGACACATGGAAAAATATTCCTACCACTAAGTGGGATGCCTATCTCCTCATGTGCGGACAAAATTACATGTGGTCATATGCCATGTAGGATGACACATCACCGTGCCAACTCTCACAATATGACAACATAGGATTTGCATCCAATTAATACAATAGGCAATAACTAAATAAATATAATGTAAAAATACAAGGAATTACCAAGGTCGAGACACCTTAATTCCCAACATTCTCCCACTTGTTGAACACCTTGTAAGAGCCAATAGAATTAATAGGATTTAACTGCTATAGGCCAAGAGGCCCATAGATTCCAAACACCATCTGAACTTCTCTGTGCCCACTAGTTTTGTCAATGCATCTACAACATTCTTCAAAGTATCTACCTTCTCCAAATTTACCTTTCCATCCTCTACCATGTCTTGCACAAAGTGAAATTGTACATCAATGTGCTTTGTTCTCGTATGGAAAGTTGGATTCTTCGCAAGGAAAATCGCACTCTGACTGTCACAACAAATCATAATCCATCTTGCATCAACACCAATATCTGAATACAATCTCTTAAACCAAATGGCTTCCTTGCAAGCATGAGTTTCTTCCATGTACTCAGCTTCTATCATGGACAAAGCAACAACAGGTTGTCACTTACTCATCCAACTAATTACACCACCAAACATAGTGAACACATAGGCACTGGTGGATCTCCCACTGTCAATGTCACCTACCCAATTAGAATCCACAAATCCACAAATACAAACTGAATGCAGAGGTATTGTAACATTACCATGATAGCATATGGAATACTCAGAAGTACCCCTCAGATATCTAAACACTTGCTTAACTACATCCCAATGTACTCATCCGGGATTAGCCATAAATTGACTAAGGACTCCCACTACTTGGGCAATGTCTAGTCTTGTGTAGACAATAGAATACATCAAACTACCAATAGCACTAGCATAAGGTACTCTGATCATATCCTCCACCTCACTAGGAGATTTTGGACAATCATTAACAAACAACTTTGCCCCCAATGAAATAGGAACACACAATGGTCTACAATCTGCCATACTGAACCTATCCAACATGGTCTGCACATACTTACCCTGGCTTAACCAAAGTTTTCTATTAGCTCTGTCTCTTCTGATTTCCATTCCTAGAATGTACATGGCTACCTTGAGATTTTTCATCTCAAACTGTGCTGACAATTGAGACTTCAAATCAGAAATCATATTCTTACCATTCCCAATCAACAGCATAGCGTCAACATACAATGCAATAATGAGAATGCGATCATTGTCAAATTTGTAATACACACAATGATCTAATTTTTTATCTCAGATATCCAATCGACAACACAAAGGCATCAAAATTCAAGTACCACATCCTAGGAAACTGCATCAAACCATGCAAAGACTTCTTTAACTTGCAAACCATATTTTCTTTACCTTTCTCTATGTAATGCTCTGGCTGTGACATGCAAATCTCTTCCTCCAAATCATCTTGAAGGAACGATGTCTTCACATCCATCTATTGTACCTCTAAGTCATAAGAATCTACAAGAGATAACAAGAATCAAATGGATGTCAAATTTGCAACGGGAGAGAAAATTTCACCATAATCAATTCCCTCCACTTGTGAGTACCCCTTCGCAACCAATCTAGCCTTGTACTTTTCAACACTACCATCTACACCAAATTTCTTCTTGAACACCCATTTGCATCCAACGGGTTTCCTTCCATCAGGCAAAGGCACCAAGTCCCATGTTTTATTCTTTTCCAAAGAAGCCATCTCATCTTCCATGGCCTCCTTCCAGGAACCTCCATCTTTCATGCCCATAGTCTCTTTCACAGTTCTAGGCTCGTCAGTGTTAGTAAGTAAAGAAAAAGCAAAACTAGAATCAAGCAATGAATAGCCAAACCTATCAGGTTACTTTCTTGTTTGTGTAGACCTCCTCAATTGCTGAGGTTGAGATTTTGCTTCTTCTTCTGAGCTTTCAGAGATGCTAGAGTTCTCCTCATCATGAGGTCTCACAGGGTCTGTCTATTCAGTCTTCTCAGGGTTAGAAGGAAATTGAACCACATCCTTTTTCTTTTATGTCTGTAGAACAATGGAAGAAGGTGTTAGCTCTCTAAAGATAACACGTCTACTATACAACACTTTTTCAGCCACAAGATCCCAAAGCTTGTATCCTTTCACACTGACACCATAGCCAATGAAGATACACTTAACAACTTTGTTCTCCAATTTAGACCATTTCTCCCTAGGCACATGTGCATATGCCTCACAACCAAAAACACGAAGATGTTTAACTAAAGGCTTCTTACCAAACCACACCTCTATAGGTGTCTTACCAACAAGAGCTGATGTAGGAGATCTATTTACTAGATGGCAAGCAATGGCAACAACTTCATCCCAAAACCTTTGTTTAAGGCTTGCTCCACTAAGTATACTCCTAGCCTTCTCCGTCAGTGTCCTGTTCATCCTCTCTGCAACTCCATTTTGCTGCAGGGTATATGGAGTTGCCTTATGTCTTTCAATCTCTTTCTCTTTACAAAACTTATCAAACTCTGCCAAACAAAACTCACCACCATTGTTAGTGTATACTAAAAATTTAAATTAGCTGAAATGATGAAACAAAGACATACATTACCAAACCCAAACCTTAAATATACCTCGAATGATATGCGCAAGATGATGGATGCAATATGAAGAAAGATACAAGATGGAGATGGAAATGGATACATGAGAGAGATTGATGGCTATGGTTGAATGTTGGTTGCTCAAGATTTTGGTAGCATAACGGTATGAAATTAGATTGCATCCTCCCCAATGACTTATAGGAGGCTAGGTTTATAGGAAAGGCCTAGTTTGAATGGATGGACAAGATTGATTAGGGTTTGGAAGACATGGATGACCAGGATCGATTAGGTTTCCTTGCATCTCAAGAAATTGTAGTCATGTGACAAGTGTATGAAGGAGAATGAAAGGAATCTAATTCAAATATTTTATTTGAAGTAGCTTGCACATGTGAGTTGTATTAAATGCAAGATGTACTACCCCACATGAGACAAAAGGAAAGTGAACAAGTGTTCGATTGTGATAAAAGGTGAGGGAAATAATTCAAATATTTAATTTGAATTATGGAAACATGTGAAAGGGAATAATTTAAATAAATATTTTATTTATTTAAATTAGAGGAAAGGGGAAATTAATTAAACAAATGGGATTTATTTAATTAATTGGGAATATGATAAATTTGGACAGATGGCACTAAGATGGGATGAACTAAGACCTAGGAATAAATGGGATTAAGTGGGATGAGATTAGATGAACTGGGATGAACTAGGACTTAGGGGGACACATACAAGGTCATGTTGACAATGTGTTGTGTAACCAGGACCTAGGGCAAAGACATACAAGGTTATGTGTAAAAAATACCTAGACAATTTTCAGTGTCTACATTTGCCCCTCTTTGAGATGATGTTGCAAGATGATAAGATTTATGTCAAGTAACATCATTTCAAAGAAGTTAAGGAAACGGATAGAAGAAAAAGGATAGGGTGATGATGCCCCCTTGAGAGGATAGGCAGGTTGCACAAACACGGGTATGCTCTTGAAATGAATGGAATGGAAAAAGAGAAAGGAATCGATATAAGAAGGGATGGATGCATTATGTTGTAATAAAGTGAGAAACCATGATGTTTGATATAGCATGAGAGGTTATGCACCAAGGTATAAGGACCAAGGTGATGATGTGTCACATGCCCCAGCATAATACAACCTTGTCTAGATACAAGATATGAATATTAGCTGGGTTGGATTTAGATACAAATGCAAGTTGAACATGATAACATACACAATCAAGCAAGCAAGAATGCAAAAATGATACAAAAACAAACAAGGTATTGCCCATATCAAGCTATAAACCAATGATTAAGTGATTGATTGATGATGAGGATAGTGTTGTCATTGCGGGGAATGATATCTCCCTAGATCAACACAAGGATACAAGAACGATATATCCTATTGATGATGATGATGATTGATGATTGATTGATGTGGTTTACGACAAGATTAGGATCAAGACCGTTGATTGTGATTGGATAATTTGACAAGCTGATTGACTTGATTGGTATGGATAAATGATGACCTACATTTGGGTCATTGCTTGGATTGATTGATAAGGATGAAATGGAAGAAGTGATGATGATTTGATTTGATTTGATTGCATGAGATTGAATTGATTTGATGATTTGATTCATAATGATGGATTGATTGGATTGATTTGATTGGAAGAATGTGATTTTGATGATTTGATGTGGAATCGTTTTATTGGTTGGATTTTGTTGGATTTTTAATTTTTTAGAGTTTTTTTGACATATTTTGATGTTTTTTTTGTATTTTTTGAAATATTTGATTTTTTGGATTTTTGAAATGTTTTAATTTTTTTGTATTTTTTGAAATATTTTCATTTTTTTGTATTTTTTTATTTTTCAATGCCAATGGATTTACAATTTGAGTAGCCTGTATACTAGATACTAATGACAAGGGGAACCAAGTCTAGGTGCAAGGGAATGAATGGGATTGGACAAAAGGATGGACAATAGAGGATGGATGAAAGGATCATGATAAATGGATAGGAGAAAAGGATAGGTTGTGTAATGGAATGGATGTATGTGTAAGAGAGCAAGGATGTGATCTCCAAGGACTATGTTGCATAGAAATAACATGCCCCTATCTAGGGAGTAAACTTAGGATTTTTCAGGACAATGCTTAAGGCAATAAGATGATAGGATTTGACATGACAAAGCTTATGACTTGGATGATAGGGTTCATTTGGAAAAGATGAGGTATGTCAAGGGATATCCAAAACACTTGTCAACAGCTGCCCCCAATCTTTGTCAAGATCAAAAGAGGAAGGGAGGATGAATGGATGCAATGTGATAGGTACATATATGGAAATGCTATGAAAATGGTATGATAGTTTGGAAAAGGATGAGACATGGTGCCCCCAAGTGTAAGTGACATAGAAGATTGACCTACACATGATGCATGTTTTCTAGGTTTTCATCATGGTACTTATCCAAGGCGCCTGTTTACCAGGTTTTCACCGTTGGACGGGAGGATTTCTCTTTACTTTTTTTTTTCTTTTTTTTTATTTTTTTAATTTTTTGTGACTCTTTTGAATTTTGAATGGGAAAGGGAGGGATATGGATGGGTGGGACTCAAGTGTCTAGTTCCATGTAATGGTATAGTCCCATTAGAGAAGGATGTCATCACAAATGGACCATGTCAAGTCCTTATGCTCAAGATGTTGGTAGGGTGATTGCGTGAAAATGAGATCGATAAGGTAGATAGTGGATTATGATGTGGATTATAATGGACTTATGCAAAAGCATGGACCATAGGAAGGTGATGAGAGAGATATGTGGGATAATGAGTGAATGATGGAGTGATGGAGGTATGGAAAGGAATCATGACCAAGGGCTACAAACCCCGTGTTAAACATGGAAGCTTTTGATTGGATGGTGGTGTAGGAAATAATGATGATGTTTGCTTATGAGATGGATGGTTTAGGACTTTTGGAACCCACATGGACTTAGTATTTTTCTAATTTTTGCTTTTCATGTGGGGTGGAGAAATTTGATATTTTTGAATGAAATGGATGGAAAGGGTTGGGATTTTTGTGATGTGGAAGAGGATGCCTCATTTGACTTGACTTCTTTTCAATTAGGAACCCAAACCATTTTGCTTTTGGACTTTTCTTGTGAAGGTTGGGACTTAGGTAGACTTTTGGATGTACTTTGCTTTGACTTTTCATGTTTGTGCCATAAGGATGATAATAGTGGAAGTTGAAGGCTTAGGATTAGGATTTGTTGGATAATGGGATTAGGATTTGGGCTAGATGGAAAGATAATAGAATAAGAGGCATTGGTTTTATGGTAAAAGAACAAAGCTATGTCAAACTTTTATAAAGGAAACAGCTAACGATGATCCAACTTTTAAACTTGAATCACTAAAAAGTGACATATATTTTAAATTTTGAAATCATGTAAACTAAGAAAATATTTTGTTTATTAGTATATTTTATGTTTGTATTTTTTGAAAAAAATTAAAAAATTATTTGAATATAGTTTTTAATAAATTGACACTATAATTTAGTTACTGATAAAATGCTAAAAAATGAAGTTACATGAGACATCAATCTTTATATAGTAAATTTTATTTTATTTTTTCTTCAATTTTTTGTGTGTGTATTTATAAATTGAAACTTTAGTGCATGGATATTTTTTTTCTAATTTTGATAAATATATATTTTTAAATAAATAATAAAATGTGCATGTATTAGAATGTAGTTGTTTCTATTTGACGTCAACTTTCATATTAACTATTTATCTAAAATAGAAAAAAAATTATACCATCTTGATATAGATTCTTTTATCTAGTGCATCATATTTTTTTCAATTTTTTTTAATAAGTTTTACTATTTTTCCTTGACATGGTAATCAACCTAATATTTTGTGTTGATAACCTACTTTTAGTAAAAATAGAAAGGAAAATATAAATAATAATTAAATTATTAAAATATATATATATTTGAAAACTAAACTTATAGATCTACAAAAGGGTATTTTTATAATTTTTTAAAAATGTTATTTACACAAGTAGAAGTTGTTGAAATATCAAGTTTTTCAAATAATTTTATTTTTTTGGTAAATTGGCCTCATAGTGGTGCTACATATGCATTTGGCCAACAATTTTAGTTGGAAAAGTTGTGGACATATCTAACTTAGCTAGAATGAATCCTACAAGATCATATGTTTGACCAAAATTGATTTTTAATTAGAAATACTTAAATTCACTTGTGTTGATAAGTCGGCTGAAAGTGTGATAAATCTAAGACAATCTTACCACAATCTTGTAGGTTCTTGACTAATCTTTGAAATCAAACAAGTGGATATGGTATGGCCCCTATAACTATGGTATACACAATATTCATCATCTTTATACCAACTAGGTTTAAACATAGATGGAGGATATGCTCTGAACGGGTATAGCTCCATCAAATTTGCTTGGACTAATTTCTCTAAAAGTATCTCCATGGAATCTTTTAATGGAGGATTAGTGGAACATGGGGATGAAGGTGATGAAGGTGATGAAGGGCTTGATAAAGTTGTTGGGATAGGACTAGTTGGCTTATGTGTTGGCATATGCTTGGATGGTGAAGGTGACTCAAAGGAGGCACTTGCTAGGTTGGTTTCTCCCTTGTCAAAGGATTTTAGGTCTTGCATAAGATTACTTAAGTATATCAATGATGTTTGTTGCAAAAGTGAACTTGGGCTTGCTTGGTTCATGTACATAGGGCCATTTGGACTTGCATGTTGTGGGAATTGTTGATGTTATGGTGACACAGGGTCTTCTTCCTTTCTATATAACCACCTAAGTTGACTAAGTTGATTAAGCATTATTTTGGTGCCATAAGTATCATTCTCATAGGTTTTGTTTAGAAATTCCATGTCCATGTTTACAAGTGGTAGATGTGGAGAATCTATTGGCTATGTAGAATGATGATGTGTAATGGCCAGAAATGATTAGGGTTTTACTTTGATGATGAGGACTATGGTGATGATGATTAGGATGTTGAAGATGACTAGGGTGATGAGATTGGATGACTTGAAGGAATTAGGATGAATGATGGTGGAATTATTAGGTTAGGTGACTAGGATGATTTAGGATAATGGTAAGGGTGGTGTGGGATAACAAGGTGGGATGACTTGGATTGAGGTGATTAGGATGAATGGATTGGGATGAAAGTGGTTTAAATGAGAAATGTAGGTGATGATGTGGACTGATTGGGATCAAATTTCAAGACCTTGGGATGATTTGACACTAACTCATTTGATTGCAAAATACGACGAAACATTCTGATGAAAGACGTATAATTAGATGTATCATCGGGTATCTATGTATTTAATGTGAAATTTTCAACTTTTTTTAAAATTTATGCTCAACGTTCATCGAACTTCCGACGCTCCATGATTTTCCTCACTATTTCAACATACACTTAAAGTCAACCATCCCCTTCCATCAATTTGTGGGCCAACATATGGTTAGCCTCCTTAATTTGTGGGCCGACGGGTATATGGTTAGCATTCCTCAGGGTTTCAACAAATGTTTTTTAATAAATAAAAGTGAGTTTGACAATTTATCTATACTTGTGATAGTGTTTTTCTATACTTGTGACAGTTTGTGGAGGTTATAGGCCAAATTGGTGCCAAATATCAGAATTATTAGATTTTGTTACATGTCTATGATTAAAAATTATTGGAGTGTGAGTTTGATATTTTTTGAAGATCTAAATATTCAAGCTTGGTAAAGAAAAATCATGTTAGATAATATTAGTGTAGAACAAAATGAAGAGACACTTGCTAGATTATGGGCTAGATTGAAAAGAAAGGGTGATGGGAAATGTTATTGTCATTGCAATAATTACAAGGGCTTAAAGATGAGAAGACTTTTAATCACAATAGCTGAGAAACATTGTAGGCATCATGGTCATGTTGAAGGGGGGCATGATTATCGTCCATTGGTAAGTTGTTCATTATATGTCTTTATATTGATTGAATTTGTAAATGTTTATATCATTTTAACATTTTTTATATATATAAAAAATCACTTGATCATGATCATGGTTTATTTGTGTCGATCATTATTATAAAGGTGGGCCACCCTAGGGCACATGATATGGATGATCACGGCCCATAGAATGTGGTTTTGCAAGCGGAGGAACATGGAGCTGTGAATATCAAAGATGAAGTTAATGATCCTATGGAAGAAGATGATCATGCACCAGAAAACACAGTTGAAGATGATGGTACAAATACATTGATCCATGACACATTTAGTGGTGTAGTTGATCATGATGATCGAGATGACTTTGATGATGTTCATGATTTACCTACACTTGAGAAGGCATACGAGCCCCTTTATGGCGGCTCCCAAACAACTCTTCTCTCTACTGTATTGTTGCTAGTGAACTTGAAGGTTATGAATGGTTTATCCAACATAGCAATCTCATGGATGTTAAGGTATGTCATATATGTCATCTTTTTTCATCTATTTTTGTTGTTAGTTCATCACTAGTAAATAAAGGATGAAATATGTACCATTAATATTCTTTATATTAACAAATTATTTTTTTGTTGTAGATTGATAGGTGAATTTTTGTTACTACCATCAAATATTTACCTCGCTCATACCAAGATTTATCTGCCATTATGAAAGATATTGGAATGGAGTATCAAGCAATAGATGTATGTCCCAATGATCATATTATATATCATAAACAACATGAATTTGCAACAGAATGCCCAGAATGTCATATCAGTAGATATCGAACAGATCAACTAACCAAAATAGTGCCTCACAAGGTTCTTCGTTATATTCCCATTATTCCATGTATGCAATGATTATTTAGGTACGAAAGATCAACGCAATTTATGGATTACCATGCATGAAATAGAAGTGGAGATGACATTCTTCAAATGCCTGCGAATGGTTCTACATTTAGGGACATGGAGGAAAACTGGGCACACTTTAAAGAAGAACCTCATAATCTCAAGCTTTCATTGGCAGCGAACGATGTCAATCCATTTGGAGAGCTGAGATCTATTTACTCTATGTGGCCTGTTTCTGTTATCAACAATAACATTCCTCAATGGATGTCAATAAAGAGGGATCACATAATGTTGGCAATGATTGTTCTAGGTATTTGTTTACATCAATTTTCTTTAATGTAGTAGCATCTCATTTGTCCTATTTGTTGCATAATGACTTATATTTTTTTCATTTAATAGTCATGTACATTAATTTATATATATTGCAGTAAAATGGTTATAATAATTATGTAATGTTTATGTTCATTCAACTAGGTAAGTACCAAGTTAAAGAAATGAATGTATATATCTATCCTCTTATCGACGAGTTACTAAAGTTATGGAATGGCATCACTATGTATGACATCTCTAGACCAATAGGACAAAGACAATTTCAATTCCATGCAATGCTTGTATGGACAATTCATGATGCAGGGCTGACACATTTTTGTGGTATGTTATAATGTTTGACTGCACTTTAACGATATTTAATTTTATGAAGTAGATATCATGCATGTTTTTTAAATAATCTATTCATTATATATAATTATAAAAATTGACATATTTAATCCAATTATATATGATCTTGCAGGTCTTCAAACAAAGGGAAAATTTGCATGTCCAGTTTGTGGTCCAAAGATGAAATATCGTCATTCAACAAGTTTAGGAAAGAAGGTGTTTGATGAGTATAGGCACTTCCTCCATAGAAATCATAAGTATCGAACTACTGAAAAACATCTTTTGAATAGGAAAGAAGAGACTACATCAAAACCACGAAGAATGACACCTCACCTATGGAAGTTGGAATATAGTAGAATTAATCGTCAAGGTTATACATCAGATTAAATTGTTTATCTATCATATATGATATGTTTGGAATTTATATTTTTATATTGTGTTATGTTTACTCATGTTATAATTGACAATGATTGTCATTGTTAATTTGTTTAACTTATATGCTTCATGAAGGTCGTCAAGGCATTAATGGCTAGCTTCCACAGGGACTAAAAAGTTATCCCAGACAATTTAGTAGGTTTCCCTACTATGAGTAGCTACAAATTGTGCATTTGTTTGATACAATGCATATTGGAAATAATATAACAGAAATGTTCTGGAAAATATTGGATGGAGAGCATGACAAAAAAAAATTTGTCAAAATTTGTAGTGACATTCAGGAAGCCAATCATGCAATGAAAAATGTCATTCAATTAAATAGCGATGGAGACCAAATTAATATAAGTGCCCTTCCTTGGTTATTAACAGAGCAGAAAAGCAATGCTATAAAAGAAGTCATACGAAAAATTTGATTTCCCACAGGATTTGCTGCGAACATAAATGATCTCATAACAAAGAAAGGTGAATTTGGGTCAAGGATGAAAACACATGATTAGCATGCCTTCATTAAGGTAATTATTCTGGTGTATTTTATATATATTTGTATACTGCATGTACTTTTTAGTGTATTATGTTTACTAGGTTTGGAAAAATAATGAAAAGATCATTTTATAATTGTTGCAATACGTACAACCTCTATCTCTCCTAGACAACTTCGACAACAATGTCAAGCAAGTTATATATGATCTTGGAAAATACATGAGGTAAGTAGCAATATTTGTTCAATTCATTGTATAGATCTTATATTTGCCATTTGTTTTACTTGTTATGTAATATATTGTATATTTTTGTTAAATCTCGTTAATATATTTGCGCCTTGAATCACTTGTAGATGGTTGTCATCTAAAGAAATCCATAAAGAAGATATAAATTATTGGAGGAGAAAAATTCCTCGTCTAATGTGTGAAATGTAAAAGTGTCTACCTTCGACATTTTTCAATGCACAAGAACACTACCTCATACACCAAGTTGAGGAGATTGAATTATGTGGACCTATACACACAAGGTCAGTGTGGATGGTTGAGAGGCACTTGAAATTTTTAAAGGCTTTGGTTAGACAAAGAGCACATCTTGAGGGTTCTATGGGGGAGGGATATATGGTATACCAAACCATGGTGTACATTACTGAATAACTTCCTAAGTTCGCAGCAAAGATCCATGTAGAATGCATTTGGGATCTCAACTCCATTAACAAATTCGAAGGGAAGTACCTGATGGGGAAAGGTAGATTGAGGAAAGTGAGAGGTAATTATAAGATGGTCATGGAGATTAATTAGAATACATTTTACATTGCGTTCAATTGCTTGAAAAGAAACAACAGAGAACTAGTCCAAATGAAAGAATCTTCCACACACAAATAGAAAAGTACCGGTATTGTATTACTCCAGAAAATAAGTCTTTCACTACTGAAAAGTATTAAAATCTTAAAAAGTACTGATGATCAAATATTACAATTTGAATTTCATATATATTGCTTTACGAGTCTAAATCCTTAGCTCATAAGATTTCAAATCTTGTGTAAGTTGTTTGCTTCATGAGTCTAAATCCTTGCTACTTTTTGGGTCGGTATGAAGGGTTCAAAGTCTTACTGAAGTGGATGTAATGGTATTTTGGTCAGTTGTAATTAGGGAGATGGTACTAATGGTTATGGGTGGCTATGCTATGGATCTTGTCACACAAATGATGGCTCTCTTAATACCAAATTTTGTAATTTAGGGTATAATACTTTTGAAATTGCTCATAAGGGGATGGAACAGGATAGGAAAATTTTTTAAATTTTTCTATCCCAACACCTTCATGAAATTTTCTATAACCTCCTCTACTTCTTTGTCTTCTTTGTTCTTAAACACATCTTCCCTCGGTATAGGAACATGGGTGTATCCACTAAGGTTTTGTTTTTTCTTACAAGAGTGTATGTACCCTTCAGGGTCATAATTCATTCTTTGTGCATACTCCTTTAATTTGAATTCATCCAACAATGAAAGATAATAAGATCATTGGTAGTGGGATGTTAGGTTTTCAGGTACATCAATTATAAATTAAGGTCATATACCATGGTAATTAACTAATTATACGTCATTTGTGAATTTCACTTTTTTTTATATAGTTGGTCGAGAGTGGGATACACTACATTTGTATGTTGCAAACAATCTTGATTGGATGATAGTATGGATTGAATGATGTCAACAATCTAGTCGTGCATTAACATGGGAAGGTGTGGCTTCATTGGTTAAAGAAGCTCATCGTAATGGAGATTCCAATGTTACACCAAGGGAAATTGATTTAGAATATGGTTTAAGAGATAAACAAGTACGTATAAATATATTAATCACCCATATTATTTAATTATTTTTAATTATATTGATGTATATATATGTTGACTTTTTTTTTCTTTGCATACATTCGGCCAAGAATAAATATATTTATCAACTGAATATGCAATAATTTTTACATGTTTGACATATTGCAGGTAAATCACCACAAGGCTATGTGGTGCAATGGTCATAAATTTTGAATCAAAAAGTTGGATGACATGAAGAAAACTTGTGATTCTAGGATAACTGTAGTCTTTCAGGTGACTAATGTTTCATCTAGAAGTGACATACATTCATAAGTCTCAGAAAATTGATACTATGGGATTTTGGATGATATACTTGAGTGTGACTTTAAGTCCTTCAAATTAGTTATGTTCATCATCCAATGGTATAGGCTATGATTGAATGAAAATGATCCTGAGAGAATTGTTATTGAACATGATAATGGATTTACCATGGTTAGTACAAAGTCGGTCGAGTGAGCTAGAAATGAGCCCTATGTTCTTCCAAGCCAATGTGAGTAGGTATTTTACTCAGAGGTTCCAGGTAAACCGGGTTGGTCATTTGTTGTTAGACATGATCCAAGAGGAAGGCCAATAAAGTATAATGTGGTGGAAGAAGAAGATACCAAAGAACTAGAAGATGATGTAGATGATGATCAGGATCAACAATTAGTTGATGATGTGCCTGATGAAGATGTCGAAGAAGAGAAACTAGATCACGATGATGTATGAGCTAATGTTCATGAAGATGATATCCGTGTGGATGATGACATTATCAAAACTGATATCAATGACGACGATGATGATATGACCAATCCTTACAATGTCAAATCTCGATTGGATGATATAGACAAAGAGTTGGATGAAGAAGAAGATCAATGACATTGAAATGTATGAGTTATGCGATTATATTATCTATTTGATATTGATTTCTTGATAGAATTATATTTGACTTATATGGTTACATAATTAATTCATGATGTTTTTAATTTTTATGCCATTACATAATTAATTCATGATGTACTTTTTAATGGTGTTAATTCATGATGTTACAACTATTGTAGCTCTCCTATGAATTTCCATATGATCAAATCCTAATTAATCTATGACTATTTATGATTAAATATTATTTGATCATATCTTTGGTTATTTCATTGCTAAAAAATTAGTGTTTCCTCATGTTGACCCCACACAGTGACATGTGAATGGGGCCAACATTGAATTTTTTTCAATTTGTGCTTGTATGGAGTGAAACTTGACATGGTTAGCCTAGATGCATGCATTGACGATATGGGAGGGCTTCGAGACTCAAACATGAGGTCATGCTATATAAAGGCATCTCATCCTTCATAATAATACAAGTTGCCTTATTCTTCATCTCTTTCATATATTGTTCTTAGCATTTCTTTGGTTAATGGTTTCAAAAGATGAGACTCTCTGAGCCTCACTTTGGATCTATTACACATCAGTTTGTGCATTTTCATTAGAAATGAATATTTAGATGATCTTTAAAAAGCTCATTGAATATAAAGATGATAATAGGAAGCTAAAAAAATGAGTATATTTTGTTTATGGAACCTAAACCACAAGGTTTGTCACTCTAATGATAAAACCAAGTCAAATTAACCCCTAACACCTATTGGAATTTCTTGCAAATTCACAAGAACATATAAACCTTTTGAAACCACACATGCATGTTATGAAAGTATATGGTAATCCTACTTATAGCAGAAGTTCACATGATAAGCTAACCAATGGCACTGTATTGGAGGATAAACCCACCTATGAAATTAATTTAAGAGGTAAGGGATGCCTCTTAGTGGAATTTTGAGTCTTGGATTAATCCATAGTGCTAAAATTCGTTCTAGTGCTCTTCCCTTGGTGTTATATTTATCTCTACAATTTCCCATACTTAACCATTTCATCATCCCTTTTCCCAAGCTATTTGTATCATAAGATAAACTTGGTCCAATCTCACATTAGCCCCTTAGGTAATTATCCATTTCCTCCAAGTTGAATGGAACCTTTTGTACCAATGCATTTACGTTTTCCTACCCTAATTGGTGCAGGGCACCTAGGAGCACCTTGGTTCCTAAAGGCATTTTGATGCATTTTGAGAAGTTATGTTTTTTTTGTTCAATGTGTTTTGTAATAAGGCTTTTAGCCATTGTTGTTTGGTCCATTTTGTATGGTCAAGAGGTTTGGGGTGACTATATAAACCTCAAATCCTTCTTAGTCCATTTGGACCCTTATTGTGCCAATTAGGCCTAGAAGGTCTAAGGATTGGTTTTCAAGTTTTTTTGGTTGTTTTAATGTTTTAGTATGTTGGAAGGAGTGTTTTGATCATTTGGACTCCATTGGACAAGCCAAACAAATCAACCTCCTTGTGTTAATGCCAAACACCATAGTTGTCAAAGGTGTTATGTGTTAGGTCAGTTCAAAAACCACTTTGGGTAGTTAAATGCTGTTGTAGAAGTTGGAAACCAACTTGGATGGGTTAATATGGTGGATATCTGACTCCAGTACAGAGGAGGAAGTTTTTGTATGGAATTTGGGCACAAAAATCAAGAAAACTGACTGTTTTTCACTATTTTTCTTGCTGTGTACAGACTGTACGGACTTTTCACGTGTTCAAATGATATTTTTCTGAAAGATCTTGGAGTCAGGGTTCCAATGCAACTAGTTTGAGGTCCTGAAGTGGTCAGGATCAAAAGTTATAGATTTTTCTTTCAAAACAGGTCCAGAAACCCTGTTTTCTAGGGCAGCCATAGAAATCCGGCCCTAGAATGCATTTCCACCGTTGAAAATTCGTAAAAACTGGTGAAATGTAGGCTAGGGGTATGTACTATAAGATTCCAAAATATTTTTGTTTGAAAATGCAGTCTTCTAATTTTAATTTGATGCCCTAGGTCAAGTATTCCTATGTATTTGGCCAAAATTGTGCAATTTATTGATGTAGATGACAAAGTCTGATAGGTGGGCAAATGAAAGTTGGTTTGTGAGTTGTTTGTAGGTCATAGAAGAGATCCAAGTTCCTGCCCTAGGTTTATGACCCCAATTTTGAGCACTTGCTTTGTAACCTAGCCTAAATTGATCAATTAGGCCTAGAAGACCAAATGAGTGTTCTGGATTGTTGGAGTAAAGTTGGAATAGGAGACTTGGGAGTTTGATAGGGTTTCATAGAGTGTATCTAAAACCATCATTTTCTTGCCTGGTCATATGGGATTTTGTCAAGTTTTGTTGAGAAAACCTAGTTTGGAGGGCTAGTAGCCTTACTAGTCAAGGTATAGGTTGAAGAGTTTTGGGAAGTTGGAGATCAAACCAACTGCATAGAAGGTGTTTGTTGATCTGTCCTGAGGTGTTGGAGAAGCCTAGAAGGTGGAGCCATCTCTAGGATACCAAATCCTTCATACACCCTTGAATGTGCCTTTGGTTGCTTGGTTGAAGGCTGTTTGAAGTGGGTGAGTGGGCATAGGACAATAGAGTAAACCCTTGTGTGTTGCTTCCCTTGTGCCACTCTGCATCAGGTGGTATCAAAGCCATCAAAGAGATGGGAGATAGAGAAGAAGAGGAGGAAATTCCTTCCAAGGTGACAAATGCCGAATTGGCAAAGATAGTGAGAGAGCAAGCAGCCAAGAACAAAAGGATGGAGGCTGAGATAGAAAAGTTGAAGAAAGACAAAGACAAGAAGAAGAAGTCAGAAGTCATCTTAGATTCAGATGAAGAGGATCAAGATGAGGAAGAAGAAGTGCCTATGGAAGAGCCACAAGGAGGCATGTCAGAGAGACAATTCCTAGATGCACTTGGAAAGTTGAGTAGGAAGGACACTAAGGCAGACTTACCTATGTTTCCTGGTAAGATGAATCCAGAGGAGTGCCTTGATTGGATTGAGGCAATGGAGAACTATTTTGAATGTGAAGAAGTGGCAGAAAATCAGAAAGTGAAGATTGCCAAATCAAGAATGAAAGGGCCAGCCTTGAGTTGGTGGAATTTTATTCAAAATGAAAGGATAGAAGATGATAGGAATCCTATCTCTACATGGAGGAAGATGGTACTTGAAATCAAGAAGCAATTTGTCCCTGAGGATTATGAGGTCAACTTGAACAAGAAGTTGCACAACTTGAGACAAAAGGACATGGACGTGAGCACCTACACAGAGGAGTTTCACAAGATGACATTGAAAGCCAAGATGCCTGAGAATGAAAAATAGAAGCTTGCAAGGTATCTTAATGGCCTCAAGTTCTCCATTCAAGATGAATTAACTCTCTTTAACCCGGAGACAGTCCATAAGTGTTTTCAAATGGCATTGAGAATTGAGGATAAACAAAGAAGAAAAGGTGATTCATACAGCAGTAGCAGAGGCAGAGGAAATCAGAACTTTAGGGGTAGGGGCAGATTTCAAAATAGAGATAATTTCTCTAGATTCCAAGGTGGCGGATCACAAGAAGGCAGCCAAGGGCAGGCTAATAAAAACAGTGCTGATAAGGGTCAATTTAGGGGCAGAGGTAATGGCAGAGGAAGAAGTGGGGGTAGAGGTCCCAATGTGTTTACTAGAAGGTGTTTCTCTTGCAATCAGATTGGACATCAGTCCTTTAGGTGCCCGGAGAAGATGGAAAACACTGCTGCAAATCAGAAAGAAAGAAGAGTACAACTCCTTCAAGAAGAGGACTGTCAAAGCACCACAAGTTACCAAACAGCCTCTTCCAAGTCTGCAGCACCTGAGAGTGGAGAATGCATCATGTTCAACAGGTCACTCATCATGCCAGCCACCAAGGAGCAGCCCCAAAGAAACAACTTGTTCAGAACCACTTGCAAGGTGAAAGGAAAAGTGTGCAAGGTAATAGTTGATTTAGGTTCTTCTAAAAATTTGGCTTCTAATGAAATGGTGACTAAGTTAGGATTGGAAAGAATGCCTCATCCTAACCCCTATAGAGTCTTTTGGCTAACCAAGGAACAACAAATTGTGGTGAAAGAGCAATGTTGGGTTGAATTCAAGATAGGTGAATATCATGATAAGGTTCTTTGTGAGATAGTGGATATGGATGCATGCCACCTTCTTCTTGGAAGGCCTTGGCAACATGACACAAGTGCCCAACATGATGGTAAGAACAATGTAATTCATTTGTCCAAGAATGGTGAAAAGTTTACAATGACTCCTTTGATTGATGATTGCAAAGAGAAAGTCATTTCTAGTTCAGTTATGTTGGTAGGTGAAAAAGAGTTTTTGGCTAACCTCAAGGAAGAGAAAGTGCCATGTTTTGCAGTAGTCATCAAGCCCAAGGATGTGAATCCCAAGAAGGTCAAAGTGCAGCAACCTCTTAGAAGGATTGGACCAAAGGAAGTGGAAGAATTATTGGAAAGGTTCCATGATGTGATAGCCGATGAAGGCAAGGATGCTCTTCCACCAAAGAGGGAGATTAGTCATTGCATTGATCTCATCCCAGGATCCACTCTACCAAACCAAGCAGCCTACAAGTTGACCCCAGAGCAAAATGCTGAAGTGGCAAGACAAATCCAAGACTTGTTGGATAGAGGACTTATCAGGAGGAGTATTAGTCCATGTGTAGTACCTGCAGTACTTGCACCCAAGAAGGAAGGAACATGGAGACTATGCACTGATTCCAAGGCCATCAACAAGATTACTATCAGGTATAGATTTCCAATGCCTAGAATAGAAGATTTAATGGATTGCTTGGGTAGGGCTAAGTATTTTACCAAGATAGATCTAAAAAGTGGTTATCACCAAATCAGGATAAGGGAAGGGGATGAGTGGAAAACCGCCTTCAAAACCAATGAAGGACTATTTGAATGGGTTGTCATGCCTTTTGGCTTGTCAAATGCACCAAGCACCTTCATGAGATTGATGAATGAAGTGCTAAAACCTTTCCTTAACAAGTTTATTGTTGTATATTTGGATGATATACTGATTTTTAGTGACAGCAAGGAAGACCACATAAGGCATATCCATCAAGTGCTCAGGAGGCTTCAAGAGGAGAAGTTGAGAATTAATCTTGACAAATGTGTCTTCCTACAAGAAGAGTTGATATTTTTGGGGTTTGTCATCTCCAAGGGTAGCCTAAAAATGGATCCAAGTAAGGTTGCAGCCATTCTTAATTGGCCAACACCTACAACAGCCTCGGAGGTAAGGAGTTTCCATGGTTTATGCAGCTTTTATAGAAAGTTCATTAGAGGGTTTAGTGGCATTTGTGCTCCACTTGTTGACACCATAAAAGGGGGCAAGAAATGTGTGTTTGTATGGACAAATGAGGCCACTCAAGCCTTTGAACTGTTAAAGAAAAAAATTTCAGAAAAACCAGTCCTAGTGCTACCTAATTTTGACAAGGTCTTTGTGGTAGAATGTGATACAAGTAAGAGGGCTGTTGGGGGAGTCCTAAGTCAAGATGGGAGGCCTGTAGCATTCTTTAGTGATAAGTTAAATGAGGCAAAACAAAACTACTCCACCTATGATCTAGAGTTATATGCCATGGTTCAGTCATTGAGGAAATGGAGACACTACTTATTGCCAAAGGAATTTATAGTTTTTACTGACAACCATGCATTAAGCTTCTTGAACAGGCAGCAAAAGTTGAATCACAGACATGTCAAGTGGATGGAGTACATCCAAGCATACACCTTCTCCATAAAACACAAGAAAGGAGTGGCCAATAAGGTAGCCGATGCCTTAAGCAGGAGAAATCTTGTTGTGCAAACTATTCAGTTGGAAAGTACAGGTATTCATGCCATTAAAGATTAGTATACAACAGATGAAGACTTCAAAGAGCCATACCTATCTTGCAAGGCCATGACAGGAAGGTATAATACTGATTTTTCTGATTTTTTGTTGCAAGATGGATATCTTTTCAAGGGTAGCATGTTGTGTATCCCAAGAGGATCTGTTAGAGAGAATATAATAAAGGAAAAGCATTGTGGCAGCATGTCAGGTCACTTTGGTATTGATAAGACCCTAGAATTGGTTAGGAGGTACTATTTTTGGCCAAAATTGCCAACCGATGTAAGGAAGTTTGTTGAAACTTGTCAAATTTGCCAAAGAGCAAAGGGACATACATCAAATGTAGGTTTATACACTCCTCTACCTATTCCTTCAAAGCCTTGGGATTCCATAAGTATGGACTTTGTACTTGGTTTGCCTAGGATAAAGAATGGACATGACAGCATTTTTGTGGTTGTAGATAGGTTCTCAAAAATGGCTCACTTCATCCCATGTAAAACCACACATGATACCTCACACATAGCAGGTCTTTTCTTCAAAGAAATAGTTAGGTTACATGGTTTACCTTTGTCCATAATCTCAGACAGAGACCCCAAGTTCATAGGACACTTCTGGAGGACACTGTGGAAGAGACTAGGTACAAATTTGTCCTTATCATCTGCCTATCACCCTCAGTCTGATGGACAAATAGAGGTGATTAATAGGTCACTTGGCAACCTCCTAAGATGCCTAACCAAGGCGCAGGGTGCTAGTTGGGATTCAATTTTGGCTCAGGCAGAGTTCTCATACAATGACACTGTCAATAGAAGCACCGGCCTGCCTCCTTTCCAAATTGTTTATGGCACTCACCCAAGGGGTATTTTGGAACTAAGGGAGGTTAAAGGACTGGAAAAAAGCAGTGCCTTGGCTAAAGACTTCGTTCAAGTCATGAAAGATGTCCATGAACAAGTACAACAGAAATTGCTGTCCACTTCTCAGAAATATAAACAATTTGCTGACAGAAAAAGAAGGGATTTGCAGTTCAAGGAAGGTGATTTAGTAATGGTTCATCTGAAGAAGGAGAGGCTCCCTGTAGGTAAACACACTAAGCTACTCATGAAGAAGATTGGGCCTTGTGAAGTGCTCAAGAAATGTGGAGACAATGCCTACAAAATCAGACTTCCGGATGGCATTGCTTTGTCTCCAATTTTTAATGTTTCAGACCTTTATCCATATAAAGGATCTGATCCTCAGACTACTGTTGAAGAAGATCAAATTGATCAGACACTCCAGGAACTCATACCTTCATCTCCAAATCAGATTGAGTGCATTTTGGACAAGAGGATTGCAAAACAAACTAGAAGGCACACCTATCATGACTATTTGGTGAAGTGGCTAAACAAACCTCAGGAGGATGCCACTTGGATGAGTAGGGTAGACATTGAGAAGGCAGGTTTCACATTTGACAGCATTCCAACCAAGAGACTTGAGTTCTCTTTGACAGTGGGTGTATGGTGCAGGGCACCTAGGACCACCTTGGTTCCTAAAGGCATTTTGATGCATTTTGAGAAGTTATGTTTTTTTTGTTCAATGTGTTTTGTAATAAGGCTTTTAGCCACTGTTGTTTGGTCCATTTTGTATGGTCAAGAGGTTTGGGATGACTATATAAACCTCAAATCCTTCTTAGTCCATTTGGACCCTTATTGTGCCAATTAGGCCTAGAAGGTCTAAGGATTGGTTGTTTTAATGTTTTAGTATGTTGGAAGGAGTGTGTTGATCATTTGGACTCCATTGGACAAGCCAAACAAATCAACCTCCTTGTGTTAATGCCAAACACCATAGTTGTCAAAGGTGTTATGTGTTGGGTCGGTTCAAAAACCACTTTGGGTAGTTAAATACTGTTGTAGAAGTTGGAAACCAACTTGGATGGGTTAATATGGTGGATATCTGACTCCAGTATAGAGGAGGAAGTTTTTGTATGGAATTTGGGCACAAAAATCAAGAAAACTGACTATTTTTCACTATTTTTCTTGCTGTGTACGGACTGTACGGATTTTTCATGTGTTCAAATGATATTTTTCTGAAAGATCTTAGAGTCAGGGTTCCAATGCAACTAGTTTGAGGTCCTGAAGTGGTCGGGATCAAAAGTTATAGATTTTTCTTTCAAAACAGGTCCAGAAACCCTGTTTTCTAGGGCAGCCATAGAAATCCGGCCCTAGAATGCATTTCCACCATTGAAAATTCATAAAAACTGGTGAAATGCAGGCTAGGGGTATGTACTATAAGATTCCAAAAGATTTTTGTTTGAAAATGCAGTCTTCTAATTTTAATTTGATGCCCTAGGTCAAGTATTCCTATGTATTTGGCCAGAATTGTGCAATTTATTGATGTAGATGACAAAGTCTGATAGGTGGGCAAATGAAATTTGGTTTGTGAGTTGTTTGTAGGTCATAGAAGAGATCCAAGTTCCTGCCCTAGGTTTATGACCCCAATTTTGAGCACTTCCTTTGTAACCTAGCCTAAATTGATCAATTAGGCCTAGAAGACCAAATGAGTGTTCTGGATTGCTGGAGTAGAGTTGGAACAGGAGACTTGGGAGTTTGATAGGGTTCCATAGAGTGTATCTAAACCATCATTTGCTTGCCTGGTCATATGGGATTTTGTCAAGTTTTGTTGAGAAAACCTAGTTTGGAGGGCTAGTAGCCTTACTAGTCAAGGTATAGTTTGAAGAGTTTTGGGAAGTTGGAGATCAAACCAACTGCATAGAAGGTGTTTGTTGATCTGTCTTGAGGTGTTGGAGAAGCCTAGAAGGTGGAGCCATCACTAGGATACCAAATCCTTCATACACCCTTGAATGTGCCTTTGGTTGCTTGGTTGAAGGCTGTTTGAAGTGCGTGAGTGGGCAAAGGACAATAGAGTAAACCCTTGTGTGTTGCTTCCCTTGTGCCACTCTGCATCACTAATGGATCAATACTTGACATCACCTTAACAATCTTCTTTATGCCATAGCATATCTCTGAAGTGCCTTTGGCTGCTTTAGATGTGTCAATATTAACTAGATTGAATATATTAATTTTGAAGTCTCTTAACACATTCCATGACAATAAAATGACTCATTTGGATTAAGGAGTACTTTCCTAAACCATTCCTTCATATTCAACAATCCCTTCTCACACCCACATCATAAACTATATATTTTGAATTTTGGCCCCATGCACACAGTAGCATGACATAGCATACTATACCAAGACCCTAACTGGAGAGTTGCACAAAGAACCACTACATCCAGCCCCTGAGTGGAGAGTTGCGAAACTTCACTGGACAAGTGCTGCAAGGCCATTGAGTCAAGGAGGAAGACTAGGAACCATTTGGCAGGAGGAAAGCTAGAGTGAGAGGTGAGGGCACTCAGAAAGGGAAAATCAACCAAGGGACAATGACTATAAGTTATTTTTCTCCCACATTTAGAAATCTCGTTGCAAGTACAGTGATTTAGACTCTGTTTGTTCCCATCGAGGTGTTGCATGCTATATTTTGGTCAATTCGAGCCAATGTGCCATTGACAAACCCCCATCTGTAAGGCTCACAGAAGTATTCCCTAGTAGATCCTTCAAAGGTTGAAGCAAAACTAAGCTCTGTTTAGAAGGAATATGCAGTTGAAACTATCTAAGATGATCAATTCTTCTAAAACTATCTACTTGCTAAGGCAAAACCCTACGACCCAATTTCTTTGTCACTAACCTAAACCATGTTGGCCCTTAGTAGACAATGGAAGGATTACAATATACAGAAATACAAATCCACATGCTTATAAGCAGAAAGTAAGAAATAAACAACTAATCACAATATTCTTTTGTTCCATTATATTTTCAATGATTAAATTACATAAGTCATTTCCATCACAATGTTCATTCTGAATTGGGATGAAGTGATTAGAAAAGAGCTAAGATTCCTTCCTTATATCTTGTGCTCAAATTCAAGTATCAGATCTAATGATAGAAGAATAATTCGTGTTTTTAGTTTATTTTGTACAATCTAATTTACTTGGTCTTGTTTTGCAAGAGTTAGGTTATCAGTTGCCTTTTAACCTAAAACAATCAAACTCTAGTTAGTAATACTGTAATCCATTGTGAGCACCATTTACTCCATATATCAAATATTTAACAAGAATATTTACAATATTCTTTGAACACCAACTAGCACAATCCCAACAAGAACGAAATTGTACGGCCTTAAAGGCATGGTAGAATGGTTTTTTGGCATTAACTTTGCAGCCCAAGATCATAGACACAAAAGGAAACCATTTTTAGATACCCTTTTCAGAGTATGATGACATATCAAAAACTCACTAGGGTTTACTTCAGACTATCTAGGCCTACAACATGACTGTCACAGTTTTTAAGCCTCCAATTAGGCCACTTCTTCAAGCAAAGTGTCTCAAAAAAAGGGCACACAGACACAAACCCACTTTCATCAGAAAGAATACAACATGAATGAAATAATTTCATAGGTTTCTTTCATCACCTTTGATGCAGAGGAAAGGATCAACTCAACTTCATACTAGGCAAAGTTCAACTACACCAATGAGGCCAAAAATAAGGATCTTCATGGAAAAGTGGGAACAGCAGTTAAAGTTCTTGAATTATTCTTGGAAATGGTGTTTGTACATGTATTAGATCCCATCCCATCCATTGGCAAAGGTGGATCAAACTTTGAACTACTAGTTCCTTCACAAACCCCAAAAAGACTAATAGCCTACAAACAGAGAACAATCCCAATCACTTTCTATATAAACATCCAAATGCAAATATTAGACATGTATTAGATACCCATTATGCCTCCCCACAATATACTCTAGAATGGGTTTGGGTTGTTTTGGAAAATGTGCTCTAAAAATGGACTGGTAATTCTGCTACAAGGGTTCAAACTCAGAAATGTCACTGTGAAATGCCACGAACAGTCATACATAACTTCCACACAACACAAAATGCGGTCGATCGCTTCAGTCAAATTGTAGATAACATAGTTACAGATATTTTCCCCAAGTTACATAAAGATCCAACGGTGGAAACAAAAGTTATGGCATTTTTCCCAAAATAGGTTACTCTAAATCAGGGTTTTGATAGTCTAGACAAAAAATGCAATATCTTGCTCTAATCAAAACCAAAATGCATGCAACCAAAAGGAAATGGAGGGTGATTGATAGGAATATCACTTACAACCAATTACACAGCCATGCATGCCTATATAGATCTATACAAGGCCTAGAAACAACATTTTCTGATGAAAAATGCAGAAAAACAGTGGATTTCTTTATTCAAAACTCCTAACTTCAATCACCCACGAATTTCTAAAGGTTACAAGGCCTTTTTTTTAAAGGCATCTCATCAAGAATTTTTAGTTTCCAACTGATTTCTAACTTCCTACAGCAAATCAAACCTTCATGACCTTTCATCTTCCCACCATTTGCACTTCTTTGCAACTTTACAATGTTGTGACAACTTTTGCATTTTGCAACAAATGGACTTAAACTTTAACCTTCCTAACACATACAAATGACTTAATAAACCTTATACAATGTTGTAAAATTACAATTTAATCAAAGCTAAGGTGCTCCTGCACCATACTCCTCAGCATGAAGAAAACTCTTGTCCCAAGAGTTGTGTGGTCTGCTTCAAATGACTTTTGCCTCTTTATGTCTTCAACCCCTATTTGATGCCTTCTCTGCTTCCTTTTTACTTTCCAACTGTGACTCCTATTAATGGAGTTTGACTGGCTGCCTCCAAGGTGCATCAGAAGTCCACTCCTTCCTACTACAAGAACACTTCTGTCCCTCACCTAGGAGTCCTCTCTTGCCTCTCTCCCCAAGACTATTGGCAACAACTAATGGACCATCTTCTCTGGCCCTCTTGATAGACCTTCTTGTCTGCCTACAGTAGTGAGTGAACTTGCACCTGCAACCATAAAACTTCTCAACAAGAATCAGATAGAAAAAATCAATGCTCATCCCGAACTCCAGGTGTAGATTGCCTCCTTCAGCGCTCTATCTACACGCTCAGAATCTTCTGAGCTCTGATACCAATCTAATGCAGAGGAAAGGATCAACTCAACTTCATACTAGGCAAAGTTCAACTACACCAATGAGCCCAAAAACAAGGATCTTCATGGAAAAGTGGGAACAACAATTAAAATTCTTGAATTCTTCTTGGAAATGGTGTTTGGACATGTATTAGATCCCATCCCATCCATTGGCAAAGGTGGATCAAACTTCAAACTACTAGTTCCTTCACAAACCCCAAGAAAGACTAGTAGCCTACAAACGGAGAACAATCCCAATAACTTTTTGTATAAACATCAAAATGCAAATCTTAGACATGTATTAGATACCCATTATGCCTCCCCACAATATACTCTAGAATGGGTTTGGGTTGTTTTGAAAAATGTGCTCTAAAAATGGACTGGTAATTCTGCTACAAGGGTTCAAACTCAGAAATGTCACTGTGAAATGCTACGAACAGTCATACATAACTTCCACACAACACAAAATGAGGTCAATCGTTTCATCCAGATTGTAGATAACATAGTTATAGACATTTTCCCCAAGTTACATAAAGATATAATGGTGGAAACAAAAGTTATGGCGTTTTTCCCAAAACAGGTTACTCTAAATCAGGGTTTTGACAGTCTAGACAAAAAATGCAATATCTTGCTCTAAACAAAACTAAAATGGATGCAACCAAAAGGAAATGGAGAGTTATTGATAGGACTATCACTTACAACCAATTACACAACCATGCATCCCTGTACAGATCCGTACAAGGCCTGGAAATAGCATTTTCTGATGAAAAATGCAGAAAAACAGTGGATTTCTTTATTCAAAACTCCTAACTTCAATCACCCACGAATTTCTAAAGGTTACAAGGCCTTTTTTTTTAAAGGCATCTCATCAAGACTTTTTAGTTTCCAACTGATTTCTAACTTCCTACAGCGAATCAAACCTTTATGACCTTTCATCTTCCCACCATTTGCACTTCTTTGCAACTTTACAATGTTGTGACAACTTTTGCATTTTCCAACAAATGGACTTAAACTTTAACCTTCCTAACACATACAAATGACTTAATAAACCTTATAGAATGTTGTAAAATTACAATTTAATCAAAGCTAAGGTGCTCCTGCACCAACCTTGCACCATTTGTCATCATACTCCAAGCTTTTGACCATACTTATGTTGTCACGGCCCAACACATAGAGATGTTAGGCATCAGCAGTTCAAATGTGCCTCAAACCCTACTCTCTGCAAAAATGGAGAAAATCCATTTTGAAGGACACTTAGACCTACCATTCCACCAAATTTGGTCCCTTGATCTCAATGGAATGGTGATTTATTTACATTTTTCTGATCGAACCCATGAAACTAAGGCTACAGGACATTTTTTGGAAAAACACTCACCAAATTCTCAAAACTTAATGAAATCCTACAAATTTGGCATCAATGGAAAGGTAATTCACAAATCTTTCAAATGGAACTAGTTTCATATCATGAAATGATTAGACAAGCAAGTTATGAGAAAAAGAGCAGCGCTGTTACAAAAAATTGCAGAGAAAAGCTTTAATTTCTTATTGATTTCTTCCTCCTCTGTACACACAATCACTTCCACCTGTACCTCCACCCCCCATGAGGCTTATTTGAACTTTTTTTCATCTTCCCAATTGTTTCCAACTGAATTTTGAAAGGACATGACCGTTGGAGTAGTTGGACAACCTCTTACAAGAGGGATTTGAATAACAAACTTTGGCAAATACCCTCAAAACTAGTTTGCAAGACTCCAAACAACCTATTCCACTTTTAGACATGTTAAAACAACCTTATTACATCATTCCAACCCAATTTGGACATCTTGACATGCCTAGACCAAGTTTGACCCTACTAGGACCTCATAGGCCTGCATAGGCTCAATGGCTTCAAATGCCTTACAAATGGTGTGAAATGGAAAAATGCCTCACAAGGTTATGTCAAATGACTTCAAAATGCTTCAAGATGGTCCTTAGGACCTTATTTCATCTCAAATGAACAACCAAAACATAGCAAGAAATAATAGACTCTTGATAGGCCCCTTGAACCTATAGGTGCCCCTGCACCATGCTCCCGGGGAGAGAAAATCTCAAGTCCCTCTTGAGATGAGGTCTTCAACAGATACCCCATGTTGTTTGATATCAGTCTTAGACATCCAGGTGGCATCTTCTACATGTAGATCTTGCAATTTGATGAGATACTCTTTGTATGTCTTCCTCATAGTTTTCTTCACCTCCTTTGTATCTAGAATACACTCAAGCTTCATGGGTTGGCTAGGTGGAAACTCCTTCACCCAATCATCATCCTCATCTATTGCTACACCTACATTATAACCAGCAATCACAGGGCTTTTGTATGGATACAAATCAAATACATTGAAAATAGGAGAGATGGCTACCCCAAGGGGTAACTTAATCTCATAAGCATTTTGCCCAAATTTATGGACCACCCTGCAAGGTCCTATCTTCTTCATCATCAGTTTGGTATATTTGCCTTTAGGAAGCCTTTCTTTCTTTAGATGTGCCAACACCAAATCACCAACCTTGAATTGAAGGTCTCTCTTCTTCAAATCTACTCTTTCTTTGTACTTATCTACATTTTCTTGAAGAGTTTCTCTTACTTGTTGATGTATATCCCTAATTGCAACAACAAAGTCTTCCCCTTGGGCACTTCTCCTATCCATCCCTTGTAGATATCTCAATTCATAAACACCCCTAGGATGGTATGCAGAGCTATATGACACCTTTGTACCTAGTTTCTTCCACAAGGTCCTCCAAAAGTGACCTATGAACTTAGAATCCCTATCAGAGACAATATTCAAAGGCAAACCATGTATTCTCACTATCTTCTTAAAGAACAAACCTCTAATATGAGATGCATCATTGGTACATTTGCAAGGAAGAAAATGTGCCATCTTACTAAACCAGTCAACAACCACAAAAACACTGTCAAAACCTCTTTGAGTTCTAGGTAGCCCCAACACAAAATCCATACTTAGACTCTCCCAAGGCCTATTGGGAATGGGAAGGGGTTGATAAAGCCTTGCATTTGATGAAGTTCCTTTGGCTCTTTAACATATAGTGCACCCCTCAACATATCTCCTTACATCCACTTACATTTTTGGCCAATAATAGAAACTCAACCCACTTCATGTGTCTACGATTGAGTTTATCCTGCCCATTCAAGAAACTTAGAGCATGATTGTCAGTAAAAACAACAAATTCTTTGGGTAATAAGTAGTGCCTCCATTTTTTAAGTGCTTCAACCATAGCATATAATTCCAAATCATATGATGAATACTTCCTCTTTGCCTCATTAAGCTTTTCACTGAAAAATGCAACTAGTCTACCCTCTTGGCTTACAACAACCCCTATTGCTTGGTTGCTAGCATCACACTCAATGGTAAAAAATTTATCAAAATTAGGAAGCACAAGTATAGGTTGCTTGGCTACTCTTTTCTTCAAATATTCAAACCCTTTATCAGCTTCATAGTCCAAGAAAACTTACCCTTATTACCTCCTTTGATGGTTTTAAGGATTGGTGCACAATTCTACCATATCCAACCATTCTACCATGCCTTCAAGGCCATACAATTCCATACAATGCCTAGAAATGGCTTCAAAACACAAGGTTGGTGACCCTCCAAACCATTCCCATGCTTACCAAGTGATCTCTGATCATCAGACCCTTACAAGGTTTATTGATACATTCACAACTATTGTTAACTCCACATGCATTTGACTAGTAGTGACAACCTTGGTTTTTAATTCTCCAACCCCATACTTTGGGATCACATCAGCATGAAAGAACTTAATCCAACATCCTTATGATTGTAGGTACCACCAAATAGGTATTTGTCAGATCTGTCTTCCTCGAGTGAGGGAAATTCAGGAAGAGAAGAGGAAAGTGAGACATGTAGTAGGTCTAAAAGAGGGAGACCAACTAGAGGTCAAAAGATTAGAAGAAAATTTTGTAAATGCATGGAATTTTTTCTTGCTAAAGGGGGGTCATGTTCTTATGATGATGAGATCATAGGTGACATCAGGGTTCTCTTGAGGTACAAACATCTATGGAAACAATGGGTACCCAAGGAACTTCCTCCAATAAACACTAATTTTTGTGTCAACGAAAGGATATATCGCATAGCACCATTGTCATTACATGGTTTGGGCCTATTTTGCATTGATGGCATAAAGATCTGTTACGACAAAGTTACTAAATTGATGGAGAATGTCAGACCCTATTAGAGTTAGAAAGATTGGATGCAGCGGGTTCGATATACACGAAGTATGCGTAGGTATGCACTGTCAGCAAATTATATACAGCTAAAAGATAAGGATCAAAATAAAGGGGTGGCTATGTACATTGATGGATGGCCAAAAGCATTAGGGCATATTGTAGGGTTTATAAATAGTACATGACCTGGGTCAATAAATAAGCAATCCAATTGCATATTCGAGGCGTGCGAGGGAAACCGTGTATTCGTATGTGCGATAAAATCAATAACTACATAGGAAGAGTTTCTAATTGATTACAATTTGAATCACATAGATACAAACACAGTTACTATGGGGGTGGTACGTACTATATACCATTTTACCCAACCTCCAATTAATGACTCCAATATACCATTTTATTATTATGTTTTTTTCGTAAGTCTATTGGTTTCATTTTGGTAATGTTTTTTTATATTTAATTTTTGTCATAGCGAGACATTGATCGTAGGGGGAAGGCTCCAGCCTAGAGCACAGATCGTGGTGCATCTTCAGGCACTTCTACCCGATAGGTTTACTTCATTGTAATTGTACAAATTAGATATGAGCAAAATGTTTTATTATTATGTTTTTTCATAAGTTTATTGGGTTAATTTCGATAATGTTTTTAATATTCTTGTTGCAGTTGGATGATCAGGGAAAGGCACTAGCAGTAGAGGAGAGCATCCATAGGGAGGTGCAGTCACTATTATGTGATGATGACATCGCATATTCCATAAACCCTCTAGATATGATAAGGAAGACCCAAAAAAAATGCAATGAAGAAATCCTTCAGTTGTTATTCATAGTGCCTCAAACAGATGAGATAAGAGAAAGGGTTAAAATATTGACTAAGAGAGCACGGAACTTGCAAGTAAGCTATCATGAGATCTTTAATTATAACATAAGTTCATTCATGGTTTTATATTTTATACTCTTTTATGTCATGAACTAAAATATGTGTTGTTTTTACAGGATTTTTTGCATCCTCATGATGCTGCTAGCCATGATCAGGTTACTGCAGGTACTGCCTGGGGAGTAGGGGTTGGTACAAGTGTCGATCTTGATCTTCCTGCGCATACATCACATCATCCGACCCCATCATCCATGCCTATATTGTCAACTAAAATGTCGGCAACACATAGCATGCAAGCACCAGGTAGTACACCCTCTGGTTGTGAGCACATGCCAGAACATGCATCAGGACATGTACCTAGGCATGTAGAGGCCACTAGTACTGGTGATGTTTTAGTACCATTTCCTGGATCTTCCCGTATTACTAGTATGGGAACATTGCCGGTCACATTTGTGGTGACCGAGGATTTCGTTCCCATAAAGATAGAGAAGGTCCTAGGTACTTTAAAATGTTTTAATTATTATTATATATAATCGAATTGAAATTTACTTATTGATCACTCTTTTTAGACTAATGATCCCATGATCATTTTGCAGGAAATGATGTTTTTTTATAAACATCTAAATGATATTACATTGGAGATCTTCGGGCCCACCATACGTATACAGTGTAATGCCCAAAATCAAGATTTAAAAGATGAGCTCATTAACCGTTTAGTTGTGTTGTTCGGTAATAACACATTCAACTGAACCAAGGTCCTTAAGAAAGCTAGTACCTATCTAAAGTATGTGAGGGACCAATATAAGTCACATTTAGAGAAGAACAAAAAGTACGAGTGTCACCCCATGATTCCAGAGAGGGAGTGGAAGGACCTGGTGTCGAATGGAAAGGAGAAGGTTGAAAAGAAAAAAGGAAAGACACCACCAGGCCAAGGAAGGTATGTGATACTATCAACAATGTAATTATATACTGATTACTCTTTCTTTTTACATAAACTAACATATTTCAAACTTTTCACAGGCTGCTCGACACATCGAAGGTAACAAAGGCAAGACTAGAAACTTGGCTCTGGTGGTTATATAAAATTAGCCGCATGAATTGTAAGTATCAATAAATGAAATATTGCATCCAAATAATAAATTGCAAACAATTTTGGTTTTATCACACCATAGAAGAAAAGTTCATGATCTTATGCAAAAATGCAGGGCTCTGAATTCAACAGAGTGCCCACAGAAGAGGACCTGAAGATTGCCTTCTAGCAAGGCTATGGAGCCGTGGCTAAATGCCTAAGACTCTTGACTTGGCAAACACAAGCTTCCACTGCATCTAATACGCAGGTAAATAAATTCAATGAAGTTTATTTAAAATTGAATACTTGTGCAATCTATTCAATATTAATTTCCACCATAAAGTAATTATGTGTCTATTTGTTTTAAACATGCAAGCAATGATAATATAGCACATGACATTGGAATGCAGCCTGGTGAGGGTGGAGCATGACCTACAGATGAAGGTCATGGTGTGCATCCCAGTACTGGATGTATTCATGTGCTATACAAAACATAATATGGATTAATACAATTAAACATCTTTAATTGCAATTGGTGTATTAATTAATTTAACCTTTCATGTTTTAAGTTTAGAGCATGTAGAGCGTGATCAACATGTTGAGCATGATTAGCCTAGACAAGATCAGGAGCATGATGTGGCCCCATTAGGTAAAGAGGACCACTGTAATGTTCTTTTAAACATATTTAATTGCAATTATTGTATTAATTAATGTAACCTTTCATGTTTCAACTCCAGACGATTTAGAGGGTGTTCAGCATGTTGAACATGAGGCTATAAGACAAGATTAGGAACATGATGTGGCCCCATTAGGTAAAGAGCACCACTCTAATGTTCTTTTAATTAATGAAATACTTGTAACAATAATAATAAAACATATCAATTTAACATTTCTTTGTTATTGCAGCAGACCCCCCCTTGCAGCGGCCTCCACGTCGTGAGTACACGACTAGGCATACATTAAGATCATGAGAAGAGGGCAAAACACTGAAGGGGGGACAGATGATTTAGAAAATGATACTCCACTTCTTTTTTTAGCTACAAAAAAGAAACAAAAAAAAGTGATTGTAATCATATTATGACAACCATATTTTTGATAATATGTTAATGAATGTTAAAAACTGATATTATTGACAACCATATTTTTGATAATATGTAAAAATTGAAAGAATGAATGTTATATGTTAATGAATGAATGTGAATATGTTAATGAATGAATGTTATATGTTAATGAATGAATGTTATATGTTATTAATGGATGAATGAATGATTAATGTTATATGTTATATGATCGGGTATGGGGAATTGAGAATAGTTTAATAGTTAAGTAGAGAGTATTAAACTATTCTCAAAACAAAGAGAAGCTCAATAAGGTAATGCACTTTTCAATATTTTATTATGCTGCACTTTTAAGCTTATACGATTTTTATTAGTTCTCTTTGCTTCAATATGTTACCCATTGTACTAATTTTACTTTTTAACACATCTCATATGTTACCCTGGATGATAGCTTTTGCAGGGGAAGCTATCCATGGATGGATCCCGCATCCGGGGATATACAAATTTGGATTAGACAAACTTGGGATGTACTCATGTAGTGCAAAAACAAAAGAGAAGAGCCCAGCCATTTCAGCACAAGAATTGGCTTGAGACTAGTACGTGGTTCGAACTAGGTCTAGGTACGAGGGGTCTAGGAGAGAGCCCTATAACACAGCTGGTATTAAATCATTAAACATACAGATATTGTAATTATGTGGTTAATGCTAAAATCATCCATAATTCACTATGTGATGAGTAGTTAGTGATGATGTCATGCCATTATTGGTAGGTTATTGATTCTGCAGTTGCTCCCAATAATCATCTCTAGTTGCTTACATGCCATTTGATCCATATGAGGGGCACCTTTCAATATGGGTAGCAATTTTATAGATGATTCTCTTATTTAGTGACCAATGGAATAAGTGAGTGGATGGATTGCTCCTAGTAATTGCTTGTCATGTGCTTCATGCACTGATAATAAAATAATTTCATTGGATAGAATTAATACAATTATGTATTATATGTTGTTGGTTTGGTTTTTGGTTTGGGTTTAACTGTTATTTTTATTCGGCCAGGTATCATATGAGAAAGCACACAAATATTTTGCTAGAGATCCATCACAAAAGTGACCCTCTCTCTCTCTCTCTCTCTCTCTCTCTCTCTCACACACACACACACACACACACACACACACACACACACTCATTTTCTCGCTCTCTCACACACACAACTAACCAAAAATAGAATGTACTATTTGGAAATCATTAGTTGTGGATTTAATTTCTATTTGAACTCAATTGTAATCAGGTGGGCTTCATACATTGTGGGAACAATACTTGTTTTGATTCATGAGCTTGGTGTGTAATTCAATGATGGCATCAGTATACTTGTATGTTGTCTTTACACTAACTTTTGCCCATAAAATGTTAAGAACATATTTTACTTTATTTCACTATGAGAGAAGAAGGTGACTATTAGATTTTTCCCAAGGAGATCTTCACATATTTGAAATTTTACCATAACTCTTCCATTTTTTCATTCACACCTGTCTCAACTATTAAAACTGATTTTGTGATTAATCCTTTCAAATTAGTAGACAATTGTTTACTTTTTGATTGGTTAATGAGGGTTTTTGTAGGGATTCCACAACCTTAAGACACAAATTTGGGTCCCTAGTTTCCACGTGTGGGTTTTCAACACAATGCCCATATGCTTTGGGACTTACATTATTGTAGGTCATGTGAGACATATCCAACAATTTCTATGGCAGTTTTTGCCCAACTCTTCATTGTTGGGTCTTCTACCATTATTCTTATAAGCTATTTACTCACTATATGTATCCAAGACCCATTGTTCACACATTTCAAATTGAAGAGAAATAACATATCGGCCAAGCAGTATCTATGTCACCCCGATCATATTTTATGTTTATATTGGCATGATACAATATATCGACACAAACACTAGCAAGCTTCACCGATAAAAACATTGCAGGAATGGCCTACATGAATGAGGAAGTACATTGTACAATATCAGCATAGGCACATTGCATTCATACTAATCAGCAGAAGAAATTAGGTTGTATATTTTGATTAAAAAGGAACAAATAGAGAATGTAGCACCACAAGAAATGCATATCGGCATAACTCATGAAAGTTTCCCTGACAAAATACTCATTGGCCATCGGAAGCCTAACAAGTGAAATTTGTTGTTTTTTGATAAAATAGCATGTAAACCTTCAAATTAAGTTGATTTGAGAGGATCTTGTTGAGTAATAAGGGTGTTTGGGTCTTTTTCCTATAAACTATTTTGAAATCCCAATTTAAGGGTTTTGAGAGTCTAAAGTGAGATTTAACCACCATTCTACCAATGGAGGATTTGTAAATCAGTGGAATGGGTCATTTTAGGGTGTTTTTCATTTTGAGTGTGTTGGTAGGTGCAGGGGAAGTCTTGATGTAAAGTTTCATTGCTGTTCTCATTGCTTTCCATTGATTTTTTTAGTTTAAAGAGGATGGCTACAAGTAGGGTTTTGATGAAACTGAAGTGTTTAATGATGGGAATTAGTTTATTTATCATGTGCAGGCATATTCTAAGGTGTTTGGAGGTTGGGTATGCATACTTTCAATAAACCCTCATCATTTGAGCATTGTTAAGCCTAGAAACAGGGGTTTGTTTTTTTGTGGCCTTTGGAAGGGTTTAAGTGATCAAAAACTTGTTGATTTCCAGAGTTTTATAACTAGATAAAAGACTGTCCAAGGTTATTTGATGTTGAGGAGTGATTTTGATGGCACTTGCTTTGTTAAATAGGCCTAATTGAGCCTTCTTGCTGCAATACAGTCATGTTTAAGGTTGATCTTTACAAAACAACATACCCTAAGTTTGAAGTATGTTTAGTAGGCCCAAATAGGTCCTAGAATCTATGACTAGTTTTGGAAATCTCCACTTCCTTCAAAAGATATGCCCAGTTTTTGGTCTGTGAACTTCTACAGAAATTTGGCCTTTGGGTGCAAGCTATTGGAAAACTGATAAAACAATGTTGGGAGAGAATGTTGCTATTTTGTTTCTATCAAAATAATGATGTTTATGGTGTATGAGGGTCTGATGTGAGTTTAGAACCCTAATTGGGTGTTTTGGTGCATTGTTCACCTCTTGGAATCAAGTGTAAATGAAGGAAATTTTTGTTGAAAGTTTAGTTGATTTTCTCAAGTTAATGTGTTGGATCATTAGTACCCCTGATAAAATAAGGCACCATCAGTGAAAGTAAAAGATGTTTGAATGAATAATTTAAAAAAAAAAAAACTACAGAGTTTCGTCGCAATTTTGACGAACATAGCCCAATGAACCACAAAAATTTGTGACGAGGTTGCTGTACACATGACGTAATTTTCGTCGTAATGGCAACGATGGTTTGCTCCACCTCGTCAGAAAATGGATGAACATTTGGTGTTTTTTTGATGATTTCAAATGGGTGATCTACAATGTTTTGTGATTTTTTGCGTCGATAGATGGACGAAGTTACGCTGATTTTGCGACGGACACAACCAACATTTTCTGTCATGCTGACCAACGATGCTGGGTCATGGGTTTGATGTATAAAATTTGGTCATTAAAGCGACGAAAATTCAGCGACGAAATTTAAATCAGTGTTGCATCAGTAAGTCGACAATATTTTGTTGATATGTCTCCAAACATTCATCAAAATTTGTAGTCAAATACAGTAGTGTGATTTGTTTTGTTTTTTGATGGATGGATCTCTATACTTAAGGTAAACTAATGACACTTGAGTAATAGAGGGTTGAATTGATTGATTTAATTGGATGACCTACTTAAGATAAACTAATGATCTCAAGAAATTTTGGATAACAATTGATGATGATCAACTAAGGTCTTAGTTTTTTGATTGGGTTGATTTGGATTTGGATTGGGATGAAAGTAGTTGGGATGTGATTTGGCTTGGAATGATTGGATGATGTGTAATGACTAGGATGATGACTAGGATGATTAGGAGGATGTTGATTTGCTGATGTAGAATGAGAAAGATATGATTAGGATTGGATTAGAATGAATTAGATGTGATGATGATTAGAATGAAGAGGGGTTTGATTAAAATGAGGTTGATGATGATGTGTAATGATGACTTAGATAAGATTAGGGTTTTGTTTAGGATGGATATGAGTTAAAATGAATTGATGAATTGGGTGATTAGGATAGGATGATGTGTATGAGGTGGTCTAAGATATGTGTTATTGAAAAGTTAGATGAAGATGATGTGGCAAGTGTTTATTGGAAGCTTTCTTTAGGGTAATATCAAACACAAGATTTCACAAGAAAATGGATGAACACACACACCAAACAAGATGATGAATTTGCCTTTCAAGGTTTAAATGTTATGATTAAGCACACACTTGAAGACACAACAACAAGCTTAATGTCTAGTTTGAAATAGGTTATGGCCAATTAGGTTTTGGGCTATGTTTACATGAGGTTGACTAGGAATTTCAAAGTGAAATCCTGCCACATAGCCAGGAGAAAGGGGTAACCCACCCTTCACCTTCACTTCCCAAAGGTATAAAGTTCTTTGGGGATTAGCCAAGAGTGACAAGATTCCAACTCCCAATGAGGGTGTTTTTCAATTTAGCCTCGATTGAGGTCATCCCTTGGAGAGTTGTCTCTCCAAGAAGGCCTCCTAAGAAGGGTAAACAAAAGTGAACCAAGTGAGGTGTTTTTGATCTCCAAGATCACCTTAGAGTGCGAGGAGAGAGCATACACACGCACACTTGATTCACACTCGCACTTGTAAATTAACCCTTAGAAAATGAAATGTATGTTGGAAGACAAAGAAGCACTTGTTCTTTTTTAGACCCAAATCCAAATGTGATAGAAGACACTGGTTTGTTTTAAGCCCAATTTTTGATGTGATAACAAGAAAGTTGTTCGATTTAAGACCAAAGTCAATTTATTTGTGATCAAACAATAATTATAAGAAATGAGAGATGGAATATGTGCACCTGATTAATTCTCTATCCAAGTTGTTGTGTTTGCTAATCCTAATTTTGTTTCAGCCCCTTTCATGCTCCTACAAGCCACCAAAATCAAAAAATGAACAAGTAAAAGTGCATAGGAGATTGTTATGTGAAAAAGAGAATCTGATAAAAACTTGATGAAAATGAGCTAATACAAAAAAATGGATTGCATGAACATATTATAGATGAAATTCTATGCACTTTTAAAAAACATTTCGTGAAAATTTGATCAAAAATGCAAAAGTTATGAGCATTTAAAGTTTTCATGCAATGTTGACTTTGACTACAAAAAAGCATGGAAAATAGTATAGTCACCTGATGAAAGTTTCTTTGTTGCATATTTCATGCTATCATCTTTCCAAGGAGCCCTCATTTGCATGATTTCGATATCGTATGCTCTAGTTATAGAGAAAACAAAAATCTCCCCCCCTTATGGCATATAGAGGAGATAAGGCAAGTCTGACTGTTTGCTGCTAGCCACTAGTGGTTTGTCGAATCTTGATCACATGTACTGTCAAAAGAACTAGAAGTTAAGGTCTAACTATTTACTACTGGCAGTTAGAGCCCTTAAGCCCCTGGTCACTCATGTGACCAGGGCCTAAGTCCATTCAAAAATAAAAAAGCAAAAATAAAAGGAAGGGGCTGAAATATTAGGCAGTAGTCATATAACCAAACCACGGAGTTTAATAATAGCTGCGATGGCCCTTTTCTTCACAGCAACCAGCCTTCCTAAATGGTGATAAGCCCTTTCAAAGTCAGGGTTTTACAGAGGAGAAGATGGCACCTAGGGTTTCAAAAGAGTGGGCAGTGGTGGTGCTAGTCGCCACCAATAGCAACTACGGCCAAACAAAGTTTAAGGCTCGGGGGATACCCAATGGTGGATAGGAGGTTCAACCATAGTGACAGGATTGGGTAAACATTAATTGGGAGACCAAGTGGTGGTACTGAGAGTATAATAGAGGCAACAAGGAGGTACCACCGGCAATATAGGTGGTGACCAAACAAAAAGCACTAGTCGGCGATAGGAGAAAGTCACCACCAGAGGTGGCGACTGGGAAGTAGGTGTGTGAAAGAGGGATGGTGGATTCGGTGAAGCTCAAGCAAAGACTGAAAGGGGTGACAAATGGGTGGTGGTGACCTCTGAGAAAGGCATCAGGTGCGGCGAAGGAGACTTAGCTGGCTACAGGGCTGTGTGAGAGTAGTGACAGGGCCGTGCGAGGGCGGTGACGATTGGATGAAAGGAAAATCAACTAGGGTTTTTCCCTTTTTAGACTCCCATTAAACCTGAAGGAAAACCTAAAACCCAAAACCTTCGATGTCAAACCTTCAACACAAGGAAAAACAAACCAACATGAAAATTGAATGAAGTAGACTACATAGAGTTAGAGGCAAGTCCATATAGTACGGATCTGTACTGTACGACCTGTCGTACTAAATTGTTTTCAAAATTTTCAAAAATTCACAATGAGAAAAATGGGTCAAATTTTATTTCGATCTTCATTTCTCAGGCTTCCTGGACTCAACAACGCAGTCCGTTTGAGCTTCGAAGGCCTCCTCCAGCAGGTCACTTACAAAACTCAAACAAAAAATGTTAAAACCTTGCAAATTTGATCATAAAAAACCTAAAAAAATGAGGGTTACAACCGCAGGTATGCTAAAATGTATACTTAAAATTTGGATTAGCTAAAATGATGAAACAAAGACATACATTACCAAACCCAAACCTTCAGTATACCTCGAATGATATGCACAAGATGATGGCTTGATTGATCCCTATAAGATGATGGATGTAATATGAAGAAAGATACAAGATGGAGATGGAAATGGATGCATGAGAGAGATTGATGGATATGGTTGAATGTTGGTTGTTCAATATTTTGGCAGCATAACAGTATGAAATTAGATTGCATCCTCCCTAATGACTTAGAGGAGGGTTTATAGGAAAGACTTAGTTTGAATAGATGGACAAGATCAATTAGGGTTTGGAAGACATGGATGACCAGGATCGATTAGGTTTCCTTGCACCTCAAGAAATCGTAGTCATGTGACAAGTGTGCAAAGGAGAATGAAAGGAATCTAATTCAAATATTTTTTTTGAAGTAGCTGGCACATGTGAGTTGTATTAAATGCAAGATGTACTACCCCACATGAGACAAAAGGAAAGTGGACAAGTGTTTGATTGTGATAAAAAGTGAGGGAAATAATTCAAATATTTAATTTGAATTATGGAAACATGTGAAAGGGAATAATTTAAATAAATATTTTATTTATTTAAATTAGAGGAAAGGGGAAATTAATTAAATGAATGGGATTTATTTAATTAATTGGGAATATGATTAAGTTGGAAAAATGGGACTAAGATGGGATGAACTAAGACCTAGGGATAAATGAGATTAAGTGGGATGAGGTTAGATGAACTGGGATGAACTAGGACTTAGGGGAACACATACAAGTTCATGTCAACAATGTGTTGTGTAACCAGGACCTAGGGCAAAGACATACAAGGTTATGTGTAAATAAGACCTAGACAATTTTCAGTGTCTATAGTCAGTTCTAAAACACTTAATCTTTTTACTAGTCTAATTTTTAGCAAAGGCTTCAAACCCCTTAAACTGACTAAAGACTTCAGTCTTGCTTCTGATAAAATAAACCCATGTCCTTCTATTGTAATCATCTATGAAAGATACAAAATAAATAGATTTTGAAATCAGAGGAACATTAACAGGACCAAACACATCAGAATGAATAAGATCCAATACACCAGAAGACTTGTGAGAACTAGAGTAAAACTGAACACAGTTTTGCTTTCCATAAATACAATGTTTGCAAAAGTTAAACTTGAGATTACAATCATTTAACCCATCAAAGAGGTTTTTATTTTTAGGGTATGCAAACCCTTCTCACCAATGTGGCCATATCTCAAATGCCATAACATAGTCTTTTCAGCAGGAAGTTTAACTTCCAAAGCATGTGCACTACCATTAGAATGTGTTACAACAGATTTCTTCATTGCTCATTCAGATGGTGGGGATGAAGTGACTGTAGCCCTTTTCTTTGAGTTAGAAGAACTATTGCACTATGAAGTGCATGCCTCCAGCTGAAATAGAGTACCTCTCTGAGTAGCCTTTGCAAGCACCATAGAACCTCTAGTCATCTTGCATCCATCCTTCAAAAAAACAACCTGCACACCTGCATCACTCAACATACTTACAAAAAGAAGGTTCTGTACAAGGCTTGGGATGTGCATAACTTTAGTGATCCCCTTTACTCGTCCATTAGGGAATCGGATTGAGACTCTTCCACGACCAACAATCTTTAGATGAGAATCATGATCTAGGTACACTCTTCCACCATCGAACTCTTCATATTTCATAAACTAGTTTCGATGTGAGGTCATGTGGAATGATGCACCAGAATCAATCAACCACACATCATCAGATGTATGGGTGGCCATGGCTGCGATGAAGGCATCACTATCATCTTGTGACTTGTCAGAATCTGAATCAAGAGCATTCTTCTTCTTCTTTTTCTTCTCCTCTTTGCATTCCTTTTGGAAATGCCCAATTTTCCCAAAGTTCCAACAGAAAGCCTTGGACTTTCCAGGAGATTTGGATCTCCCACGGGATTTGGATCTGCCCTTTTCACCTTTCTTGTCTATCTTCTTCCCTTTCTCTTTGGGTCTTCTACGAACCCCAAGAGTCTCTTTGGCTGACTCAGATGTCTTTCTCCACATTTCAGATTCAGATAATAGCGAAGATAGTTCTTCATCCATCATGAAGGTGGTTGTAGTGCTTCCGATAGCCATGACAAGATGATCCCACGAATCTGGCAAAGAACAAAGCAGGGTCATACATCGATCCTCCTCCAAATGGTCCATAACAGATCCTCCGTCTTCCATCTTTAGAGAAAACAACTTCTTTTTCAAAGAGAGCTTGTTCACCAGGGACTTGGCCTGATAAACAGATCCCAGCTTCTTCCAAAGTTCTTTAGCAATCTTCTCCTCATGGACATTCAACAGGATAGAGTCAGCTAGACAGAGTCTTATGGGACCCTTAGCCTTCTAATCTTTGAGGTCCCAATCATCTTGTGACATTGTCGTAGGTTTTGTTCCATCAATGGTTTCCCATAGGTCACGATCAACAAGTAGGTCTTCCATCTTGAGTTTCCACAACTTGAAATTTGTGCCATTGAACTTCTCCACCTCTACTCTTCTAGATGTGGTTGCCATCTCCTTCCTATAACAAGATACAGAATACTCTACACAGACTCCCATTCAGCCTAAGATTAGCTCAAAAAACCCCTACCCAGCAGCTAGAACCAAAACTATCCAGGCTCTGATACCAACTGAAAGGAAGCTAGGTGTGCAGAAATTGCTTCCTACACTAATCTAATGAGGGGAGGAGAGTGCAAATTCAATTTTTTCTTTACAGTTATAGAATGTTAATAACAACAATGGAGATATTGTAGTAATACACATACACACAAAAATGAGACAGAAGAGAGCGACACAAGATATACGTGGGGAAAACCCTTATCGGGTGAAAAACCCCACACTCCAAAATCTGCACAATGTATTATCAAAACTAAAGTGGTTTACAATACACTTACAATGCAAGTTCTCAAGAGTTTTCGACACTCGTATCTAGAGACAAACTGATAGCATAATAGTACATGTCAATCACATAATACATCTCCTCTCCAAAGCACCTATTTATATAACAAATACAAGGCAAAAATGGCTCCACATTGAGATGGGCGTCCAACATGGCCTCATGGACCAAAACCCATGCCTATGGACACTTGTCCAACACTGTAGGATGCTCCTGACACTTGTCAATTCACCCCATCCCAAGGAGTTCACCTATTTCCAAAATGGGCTATGACAGATGCTCTTATGACTCTTACAACCGTCATAGAATCTGTCATAGTTGTCATAAATTACAGCTATAAGAGAATCTGTCATACACAGGCTATAAATAGCATATTCTCTTACAACATGTCATAGTCCACCTTGGGGCACCCAAAGATGCTCTTTGACACATATCTTCACCTATCATAGAATCTCCTATTTCTGACTCTTACATGTCATAACTTTGTCATAGGAATCTATCATGACCATTTCAGTCAAAATTTCCTTACACAACATCCAAGATGCTGACACATGGTAAAATATTCCTACCACTAAGTGCGACGCCTATCTCCTTGTGTGAGGACAAAATTACATGTGGTCATATGCCATGTAGGATGACACATCACCGTGCCAACTCCCACAATATGATAACATAGGATTTGCATCCATTTAATACAATAGGCAATAAATAAATACAACGTAAAAATACAAGGAATTACCAAGGTTGAGACACCTTAATTCCCAACATGCAAGACAACCAAAAATTCTGAAATGATGTACACTATGTTTCTTACCACTCCAAGCTTCTTGTGGAATTTGGTGCTTGACACTTTTTGTTGGACTTCTATTTAAAAGATATACTACACATGCTATTGCTTCCACCCAATATTCATTTGGAAAAGTTTTGGCCTTCAACGTGCTTCTAGCCATCTCCATGATTATTCTATTCTTCCTTTCTGTTATATCATTTTGTTGTGGTGTGTATCTTGTAGTAAACTGCCTTTTGATTCCATAATGTCTCAGCAAATATCCAAAAATTCATTAGACATATATTCTCCTCCTCTATTTGATCTCAATACCTTGATTCATGGCTACTTTGCTTTTCCACCATAGCTTTGAATTCTTTGAACTTTCCAAAGGCTTCATCCTTCTGCATGAGAAAATATATCCAAGTCTTCTTGTTAAAATAATTAATGAAGATTAGAAAATAAATTCTTCCTCCAAGTGATGGAGTTTGCATTGGTCCACACAAATCACTTTGAACTAACTCCAATAATGCCTCTGCTCTATATGAGACTCCACTTGGGAAACTCTCTCTATGTTGTTTTGCTAGAATGCATCTCTCACATGAACTATCTGGCTACTCTATTGGTGGCAAATCTTTCACCATATGCTTCTTTTGTAACAAACTCAAACCTCCAAAATATAAATGTTTGTACCTCAAATACCATATCCATGATTGGTCTAGATGCACCATCTTGAAATTTACTTCATCTTCTCCTTGGGTGTACTGAATTGAGAGGGGGAACATCTGATTGCTTGTCATCTACACTCTTGCAGTCAACTTGTCATTTGAAAATCTATCCAATATAGTACAAACATTTTCCTTAAAAGATACCCTATAACATTTTTGTATTAACTATCCATCACTCATAAGATTATGTTTTAAACCAGGCATGAAATAAATATCGAAAATGAATCTTCTTGCACTAATCTTTGTCAAAACATTTATTGCTCCTTTACCCTTTATGGGTACTTTTTATCATTTCCCAATTTCACTTCACATTTAATAGAATCATCAAGACTAGGAAATGATTCCTTATTCCCTGTCATATGGTTTCTACAGCCACTATCTAAAAACACGATATCCTTAGCACTTTCTTGAGTAACATGACAAGTGATAAATAAACTACCAGAATTAGATCCATCTATGTAATTAGCATTCTTTTTTGTCACCTCTACTTGTTTCTTTCTACACTCATATGCATAATGCCCATATTTTTTGCAATAAAAATAATATATGTTAGATTTATCAAACCTCTGTGAATGTTGTTGGAAATTATTGTTGCCATGGACCCTCTATTTTTGTAGTATTGATTTGCTTGTTTATTACTTTCATCTTGGTTTGAATTACTCCTTCCACCTCTACTTCTTCCTCTAAAACTTGACCCTTCCTCTTCCTCTGCTAGACAATAACTGAGACTTGAAAGCATTCTCAAAAGAAGTATTGTTATTTCTATTCATTCTGGACTCATGTGATAACAAAGACCCCATTAATTCATATACTAATAATTGTGTCAAATCCTTAGATTCCTCAATTGCTACTATTGCATCAAATTTACTGGGTAAACTCCTAAGTATGTTTTTTATAATCTTATGATCAGTTATTTCTTCTCCATTAGATCTAATTTGATTCACAATATTCATCACTTGACTCATAAACTGGTCTATAGAGTCTGAATCGGTCATTTGTAAATTTTCAAAATTTCTCCTAAGAGATTGTAGTTTAGCTACTTTCAACTTTGCAAAACCTTGATAGGTTGTCTCCAAGATCTCCCATGCTCTCTTATACGTAGTTACTACTACAACCCTAGGAAAAATAAAATCATACATTCCTTGTTGAATTAAATAAGGCTTTTGCATCTTTTTTTTGTTTTCTCTAAGTTCATCCTTTTGTGGTGTAGTCAAATCTTGATCCTAGGCTGCTTGATCTTGGGGTTCCACAAATTGATCTCCAACTATTTCCCATTTTTTTTGTGAACGAAACAATGTTTTCATCTTAACTGCCCCAAAATCATAATTCTTACCAATGAGAATGGGAATTTGGGCCTGCAAAGAATTGCTACATGACACTATGATCCGCTATAGTGATTAAAAGTCCTCCTTTTGGCAGCTCCATGTGCCTTCTTCTCTACAGTTTGACAGCTTCATAAATAAGACAACTCCTCTATTCTATTTGGACAAGTTGTGGCCTCTCTTCTCCTTTTCTATTCAACTCCAAAATTAATAGCACCTATTCTTCTTTCATTCAACAAATCTGTTGACTTTTCTTTGGGAGCGATCGAAATTGTGGCCTCCCTTCCATAGGCTGCAGTAAGGCAATATCAATATATTGTATTTCTATCACAAGTTTTCATCAATCATTGCTATATTATTTACATATATAATAGATATATCATAACTATTCAGAACTCCACTTTTACAAAATTTCTATTCTTTGGGTATTAAATTATTTTAGAGAATACATTAATAGTTGACTAGAACAAGTCTATCATGCATCTACATATTCTGATGGTTTTCTTGGATAGGCTGCCTCACTATCTTGATCTCTGACTTTTTCTTTTCCTATGGTAAACCCTCACTTCTTCAACTTCTCCTTTCTACCTTTAGATCTTTGATGATGACTTCCTTGAGATCTGGCGACTCTTCAGCTTCTCGCTCTGGATCTTTCCTACTCGGATACTAGTTTGATCTGCAACTTCAATATTCTCTGTGCTCTTTACAAAGCACAAATTTTGTAGTAGCTTCCTTTTGACTACGCTATGTCTCTTGTAACAGGGTATATTTGACATCTGAATTCTAACTAGGTGATCTTTCCAAATCAGCTCTTTTTTACACCTACAGGTGGCTTCAACAACCTCCTTCTCAAACACATCTCAAATGAAAAACATTACGGCTTCCAATGATTCTCACATGATCTTCCATAGTCTCCAGCAACTAGCTCTGATACTAGTTTGAATGGAGAAAAGAGAAAGGTTTGCTATGGCAAACAAAAAATTGAATGAATTTTATTCAACACCTTCAACAAACGTCAACATAAACCACAAATAAAAAGATATTATAGTTGGTTACATAGAACTATTTCAGAAAGTTACATAACATAAAGTAAACTAAATAAAACTACTAACAAATAGAATGGTGGAGAAATTAGTTTCCTCCAATAGAAATTTTGTTTGTATGAAATGGATTGTTTTCTATTTTTAAGCATCTTGCATTGGCATAAGAGTTGCTTCTTTGTGTAGAGGATACTTAGTCTCATTCATTCTCTCCTATGGGGGGCCATTGACTATATATTGGTGATAGAAGCAATCCTTGGGGGCTCATGTTGAGTCCTCCTTCCTTCTTTCACTTTCTTATTTTCTCTCTTTGGAGAGGAGTTTTTCCTACGAGTTTTTCTCCTTTACTCTATTTGTGAGAGATTTATTTGTACATGGATACCTAATATGACCTCACAGCTTGGACCCATCCATGCATCTTTCCATGTTTTAGTGTTTAGCTTTCTCCCTAAGTATCACTTAAAGGGGGGTTGTTAGTGTGAAAAGAGGTTTTCTCTATCTAGTTTACATTTACCTAATAGTCCTTTTCACATTACACTTAAATTTGCTCACTTAGAGGCTTTTTAGATTTTTGTCTCACCTCATAGGGATTTTACACATGTCCTTATAGGCTCAAACTTGTCCCAAGTGTTCCAACATGTGTCACACTTTTGGAGAGTTACTCAATTGTCTATTCCTACCTTCCTTCTTCCTCCTTGTCCTACATATACAAGGAGCTCATTGTATTATTTTATTCACTTTTGTAGGATAGTTTTGGCATTATTGTGCACATATTCATATATGGAAGGTTTTATCTTTCTGCATTCATCTTATTAATGTTTCAACAACATTGTAGCTCAAGTCCTTGCCAAAGGATGCAAAAATGGTTTGTAAAGTTTTTTTTGCTAAAATGGTCAGCAAATTATGAGAAATATACACCTAGATGCAAGGTAAGAAAGCAATACATTCTTTGCATTTCAAATCTTGAAGAACACATGTTAAAATTGATTTAGGGAATTTAATTGATGGCAAAGTAATAAACAATAATTAAACCAAAATTAATAATGAAGTGAGACAATAAATATGTAGATGATAAATTGTAGAGGGTTAGATGGGATTAGTTCTATTTGTTGATTTATGGTTAGTTAATTATGAATATTTTGATATATGTTGTGCTTGATAATTGAGATTAGGATTCTATAAATTAAACATTTTAGACTATGATAGACTAACATAGCTCTAGGATGAAATATTCACCTATAGTAACTTAGTCCTTAGACACTTCATCTTTGCACAAATCAATCTTGTCTTTACACATGTGGTGGTGCTACAAAACACCCTCGGGATCTACTATATTTAAAGGAAAGATTTAAAACTTCTTTGATAATGAAACAAACCCATTGTTAATGTATAATGATTGAAGCCCTGATAAGGAATCAATGCAAGTGGCTAGGATGTCACTATGATGTATTTGTTAAAGTAAACAAAAGTCACATTCACGCGTTTCGTAAGAAGCTACCTTACTGAAAAAAATCAAAATCACGTCAGAAGTGACATCCATATAAAATGGAGAAGAACTTTAGTTAGTCTAAAATTGTCTTCATAGTGTAGTCAACACAGAATGCAGGAGCCGTTTCTCCCACGGATTCCTGTGGAACACTTTACTTTGACAATTTGACACTACTTTCTCCCTCCCTCTATACAATAGGTGCAGTATTACAATCTCAATTGAGGAAGAAGAAGATACAACAATGGAGTGCAGTCTGTGTGGGGATGTGGCCTTTCAAATCTATTTATTCCAATGCAGAAAATGTCTAATGTGTTTTCAGCACAAGTAAAATATCATTTACCCTCCTTATTGCTTTTAGGTTATTTAGTTTTAGATAGACAAGTTTCATGTAGTATATACTGATTGGGAAAATGTATTCTAGTTGGGATTGGTGAAATTCATTGTTTCGATTTGTGCAAAGGCTATGAATTTTGATTATATGGGTTTTGCTGTTTTGGTGTGTGACTGGTGCTTCACTATTCAACAGGAGGATGCACGCTCCGTAGTTGTGCTGGGTTTGGAGAGTGCACAAACATGACCCACAATAGCAAATTCAAGAGAAATTTGAGAAAAACGTGTGCTGGCATCAATGGATAGATACCCGAAGAGCTGAAGAAGCAGAGGAATCCTGAGTTCATATACAGCACCCAAAGAAGAGTTAGGAAGAGATTTAAACTTCTTGATTCAAACGATTTTCAATGTAGGGAAGCTATTTTGCATTGGATGATGTCGAAAGAGCTGAGCTTAACAGGCACATGCTTTCCAAATAAAAAGAGGTGAAAGCTATTGTCTAACAATCTCTTCAGTTTTTCCTATATGAAAATCCTGTGGGATTGACTGTTTGGTTCATGAAAATAGCAAACTTGCTTTGGAATTAACTCTTTGTTGTTTTTATTTATTTTTAAACAGAAAAAGAAAAAGGTGTGGAAACACCCATAGATTAAAGGTATTAAAAATATTACAGACAATACGGCCAAAGCCAAGTCTTAATAAACTGAAACGACATCAAAGGCCCTTGAAAGACCGGATAAAACAATCATTGTCATACAAAACATAAAGCAGAAACAAAGAAAAACCCCGGAGAAATGCAACTTATGGCAACCATGGCACAAAACAGAGAAACCATGGAAAACTCCCCGTATCACAATGTCCAAAAAAGAACCCCTTACCACCCACGGAGCAGGCATAGACAGAGCACACACGAACAACAGAGAGCACGACCCGACGCCACCTTTCACACTGCCGGCGGAGCTACAGGTAAGTTTTGTTCATCCAAAACCACAGCCACAAGAGTCTGAATTCCTTCGTCAGGGTCCTCCAAAGCATACCGGGGCATTCCTGGAGCTAAATCGGGGGCGTGAATCCTTAGAAACCGGATGGCCGTGAACACATCCTTTGTCCTATCTACTTTTTTCTTGGAGATGAGAAAGCAATGAGACCTCAATGTCTCATCAATTTCACCACTACTCAGGGATTTTAAGCTAGCTTGCAAGGCCTTGTATATAGCTTGCTATGGAGGAGAGGTGCGTATGGAAGTAAGATTGAACAGCCCCCCAATTAAAGCATCACCTTGGTCCATTTTGTACACAGAGACCACCGTTTCCCACCTTTCAACTGTGTAAAGGTTTTTATAAAACAATCTTGCCACTAGAGCATGCACATACTCACCATCCATTACCAGATCCGTAATATTGGATAAGAGCTGGGAGACGAGATCTGAATAATTTAGCACATGCCCCTCATAGCCTCTTATCCAAGCATGACCAGCTATATTCCTCGCTGCAAACTGGATGAGAGTACAATCCCAGTCGAGCAGAGTCATCTGCCGACTTGACCCTCCCTCTAATCTCTGGTTCCCACTCGAGGGCTGGGAAGAACAGTCTCTGGTTGAGGCGTATGTTGGCCATATAGGCTTCCTGCTAGAGATTTGTAGGATATAGAGGTAGGAGAACTGCAGGGGAGTTGATATGACAGAGGGAAGTGATGACGAGGGAAGTGCAGACAAAAGGCAGAAATAGAAAAAACAAGATCTTTTAACAAGCCAACACCGCCATATATAATAACAATGAAAGCCCATGTCATCTTGGCGAAAACAAGCTAGTGAAGTACATCAAAGACGTTATTGGGTTAGAGACCACAAGTGACAATATTTGGGGTACACAATTCAATGGAGGCCACCATCTAAAAATTGCAACGTGTCCTCTGCTAGTACATCCCTACAAAAAGGATGAAGCCATTACACTTCCCGGTGCAAACTCATTTAAACAAGGCATTTAAGGCTAGCCATATCCTTTTAAACTGGCTTATTATGAGGATGGATTCACAATCCCTGCCTGCCCACCAACACGGTTGAAACGACTTGAAAAGTTTCAGATCAGTGAATCTCATGAGAACTAGCCATCCTCTTCCACGGATTTGTCAGAATTTGAAAGAAGGAATTTATGCCGCTTTCAAGAGAATGTACCATACTTGTCAAAGGAGCGAAGCTAGCCCAATCCATATTCAAACCAAATTGAAGCCTGTCACCAAGTACAACTCATTCACCAGGAGATTTGATAAGATGTATACCATAAAAAATAATACTTTTAAATGAAATTCTTAACTTTTCCATAAAGATGTAGCCCGAACAAATTAAAGTCAAGCTGATCTACTCCCCGTCACTTCTTCCATCTCATGTGATAGGAGGTTTGACAAAAAGGTTGAGTGAATTTGATCTCCAGGAGGGAATAATACAGTTGTGCTCTCCATCCAAACAGCTATACTTGCTAACAAGTCCGCCACCCTGTTGCCTTCCCTTAACGTATGAGAAATAAGAAAATTATCTAGCCTGTTCAATAGAATGTCGGCCTACTGAAGAATATAGTTGAGTTTCCAATTGTCTAAGCCTCTTCCTTTGATAGCATTGATTACTATCAGAGAATCCCCCTCAATCCACACATTTATAATCCCTTCTTCAACCACCAGTTGCAAACCATGGACTAGCGCCCATGCTTCCGCCTCATTATTGGTTCTAGTGGGTAATTTAGATGATTTGGTTGCAATCATAGACCCTTCTTCATTTCTAATAACACATCCTATACCTGAAGGACCCAGACTCCCTTGGCATGCACCATCAAAATTTTATTTGAAAAAAGGAGGGGACGAAGGAATCCATTTTAGTTGATCTCTTTTTGGGGCGATTTTGGATAACCCTAGAATGCAGCCAAAGTTTAACTTACTAGCTGATGGCTAGAATGGAATAGTTGTTGCATCCCATTTAGACCATACTGACTTATTGTTTGTGCATCTGAGACAAGCCACTAACAGGTCAGATATTGCCACTTCTAATTTGTCACAAACTTGACTCATAGACCTTGCTTCCTTTCTAAATATGCGAAGATTTCTTTCCCACCATAAGTACCAAATAATCATCGAGGGATCTATATCTCATAAACAGGCTAAGTAAGAATTAGCAAATGGATGGGGCCAATTCTTGAACTTTAAGAGCAAAGATTTGGATATAGGGCTGATCCAATTTATCTTTCTAAAAAACCATTTCCAACATTCTCTATTAAAGGGGCATAGAAGAAGGAGATGATCTATGGACTCTTCCTCACCTCCACATAAAACACAAGGAAAGTTGGAGCCAAGACCCAACCTTTTGGTTCGATCTCCTAACAGAATTTTGTTATGAAGCGCACACCAAGCAAAAGCTCTTGCTTTAGGAAATAAAGCGTTTTGCCAACAGAGATTTGAAGGCCACTCTGAGGTAGCTTTATGCATGCAGGATCTGTACCCTTCTCTTACCGAAAATCTGCCTGACTTTGACCCTGTCCAGATCACTTCATCCTCCCCATTGGAAACAATTACTAGCTTCTTCCTTAATAACTGAGAGAGAAACACTTTTTGATTGCTTGGGAAGTTACAGTCACGAGTGCTCTTCCAAGCTATTGAAGCTGAAGACCCTACCCTTGTCACGAGCCAATAATCTTTGACTTTGGTCCCCCAGCTTGACTGAAGGAAGAGTCTTGCTTCTGTGAGCTCCTTCCTTCCTGCCAAAGCCAGTCCACCTCCCCAAGAGTCATACCAGAAATCTACCTTTTCTCCATTATGGATTATCCATGTCAGGTTAGGTTGAAGGATGTCTCTACTTCTTATTAGGAAATTCCAAATTGTTGATCCTTTGGGAGGGTTCTACACTGTGAAAATTCTCTCATTATCCAAGGAGTCTAGATATTTTGCTTTCATAAGTCTTACCCATATAGAATTGGGTTTCGTATACATGTTCCACACCAATTTAGCCCCCAAAGGTTGATTTTGGATTTCGATATTAAGAATTCCAGTCCCTCTTATCTCTTTAGGCTTACACACTTTATCCCAGGCCAATAAATGGATTTTCTTCTCTTGAAGACAGCCTTGCGACAAAAATTTCTTGCAAGTCCCATCTATTTTGGCGATGATGCCTTTCGGTATGTTGAAGACCGACATCACGTACACTGGCACAACTGATAGAACTGCTTTTATCATCACAGTTCGGCCTACCAAGGACAATCTATGGCCTTTCCAACTAACAAGTTTTGAACTCAAGTTTCCAAGAACTTTACTCCATAAATCATTTCTATATCTTCCAATGAAGAGAGGGAGACCAAGGTAATTCCCAGGAAGAACCTGTATGTCTAGATTTAGAATGCCCCGGATCTCATCCTGAAGTTGAAGTAGCACATTTTGAAAGAAGACCATAGACTTATTAAAATTAACCAACCATCTCGAGCCCTGACAATACATCTTAATTGTGTTCATCATAGTTCTGGCTTCTTGTAGCGAGGCATTACCAAAGAGTAATGTTTCATCTACAAAAAGAGCATGGGTGAAGGACTCTTGGATCCCTTTGAGTTTGATACCTTTCCATTATGATCTTCTCTTAGCTTCCTTTATTGCCCATGTGAGTGCCTCTATCATTAGAATAAAAAGGTAAGGGGATAAGGGGTCCCCTTGCCTCAACCCTCACGAAGGTTCAAAGGAAACCGACTCCTTGCCATTTATAAGCACTAATATTTGAAAACTTGAAATACAAGAGGCAAACCATTTTATCACTTCTTTGGCAAATCCTAATTGCAGTAAAATATCTAGTAGGAAACTCCACTCTACTCTGTCATATGCCTTGGACATGTCTAATTTAACAACCATTGCTGTCCTTTTGTCTTTATCAACAGAGTGTAGAATTTCATGCGTTAGTATGGCGCCCTCCAGAGTCTCTTTCCCTAGTACAAAGCCTCCCTGCTCAACTGAAATTAGATCCGACCTAAATTTAGAAAGCCGCTGCGCCAAGGCCTTAGAGATTATTTTGATGATGATACTGTGTGAATATTCAATTTACTCTAAATAGTAGTTGTGGTTTATAATAGAAAGTGTTCGATGCTTAACAATTATTGGTTTTCTATGTAAACACACTAGATTATACAAAACAATTTCTATATTTTGTATCACATTAGTAGAAAGAATGTTCCATTTCTTAATACTTTAGTGTCTTTTAGCAAGTTATGTTTTTAAGTACTATACATGACAAACCTTCCCTAGAAAATATATGCTTGACGTTGAATTGTGCCAATCCTTGATAGGAATTGATCAATGATCCAAGGCACTTTTGACTTCACTTATGTGACTCAAAGAGTGTGCATTAAATGTAATAGTTAAAAGCAAAAAACATCATCCTTCACCAACTTCCTTCTAGATTGTGTCAAAATGGAGGTCTTTTAATTAGGTGTGGAGATATATCAAAATACACTCTACTTAAATATAATTAATATAGAAGAGGATCTCATATATCTAGTTGGCCTTGATCGTTGTGATGACATAGAGACTTTTCTTGCTTCTCCTTCTCCTCCTATTGATATTTCCATCACCTATTTCTTTAGTCAACTCTTTGTAGTAGGACCAAATGTTCAGTCTTTCAGATCCACCTCATTGGGACTCTTTTCTTGTAGACATATCATCCTTGTTTGTGGAGTCTCAAATTATAGATTTGGTAGACATTCTTGAGGGCATTCAACTCCTCTTTGATGGAATCTATTTCACCACTTTTGTCCCATCTACCTTGTCTTTCGATCCTAAATTTCATGAGTTTTCACATTGTCCTAGATTGTCACACTCTTTGATTAAGATTTGTTCTCATGATTTTTTAGCATTTGTTGATTGTGACATGTTGATATTTGAGTAGTTTTTAGAGGCGTATCTTGTATGGGTCTCCTTTCCTCATCTCTTGTCTTGGAGTTGGAGTTGGTGTTGCTTCAACATTCACTAGTGGATATGTTTCTTCCCAAGGGGAGAAATGTTGTTTGCAGGTAATGGATTGTTTTCTATTTTTAAGAATCTTCCATTAGTGCAAGAGCTACATTTTTGTGGAGAGGATACTTAGTCTCATTCATTTTCTCCTATGAGGGGCCATTGACTATATATTGGTGATAGAAGCATTTCTTGGTGGGTCATGTTGAGTCCTCCTTCCTTCTTTCACTTTCTTATTTTCTCTATTTTGGAGAGAAGTTTTTTCCTATGAATTTTTCTCCTATACATTGTTTGTGAGAGATTTATTTGTACATGGGTACCTAAAATGGCCTCATAGCTAGGACCCATCCATGCATCTTTACGTGTTTTAGTGTTTAGCTTTCTCTATAAGTATCACTTAAGGCCCGGTTGTTAGTGTGAAAAGAGGTTTTATCTATATAGTTTGCATTTACCTAATAGTCCTTTCCACATTACACTTAAGCTCATTTAGAGGCTTTTTAGATTTTTGTCTCACCTCATAGGGATTTTACACATGTCCTCACACTTGCCCCAAGTGTTCCAACATGTGTCACACTTTTGGAGAGTTAGTCAGTTGTCTATTTCTACCTTCCTTCTTCCTCCTTGTCATGTACATATACAAGGAGCTCATTGTATTATTTTATTCACTTTTGTATGATAGTTTTGGCATTATTGTGCACATATTCATATGTGAACACTTTTGGCTTTGTGCATTCATCTTATTGATGCTCCAACAACATTATGTTGGAAAAATTAGAGATCATCTACATTTGCTCAATAAAGAAAATACAAATATTGATCGTATTATTGAGATGGTGATCAAAGTATTACAATATGGATTTTTATAAAGCCTCTAAAATAGATAACTTCCCAAACCACCATATGAGAATAAATCTCAAATAACTACTAACTAACATAAGTCACTAAGGTGACTTTATTAATGTAAACCTTAATATTCTAATACTTCTCCTGAAGGTTTACATTACACAAATGGAACATATAAAAAATCATGTTGATTACACAAAAAAAATACGCATTCTTGAGAAGAATTTTCTTTGAAGAAACAAATCCTGAATTAGGTGGAACTCCATCAAGTTGCCTCATAACCCTCAGAAGGTTGTAGTTCTCAAGCTAAATTCTTGAGTTCCTAGATTACCACCTCCTTGAACTCCTGAATCACAGATCCCTGAATTATTGGACAACAATCCATGTTGTCCTACATCCACAGTGGTCCATCAAGTTGTCTCATGACCCTCGAAAGGGTATAATTCACCAGATCCACAGACTCCTAATCTATTTTGACAACAATCCATATTGAGTTCACTAAATCCCTTCTTGTCTTCGAATAACAAACTTCACATTATATGCATTTTTTTAATTTTGTCAGCATAAAAAAGAAAGCACAAAAGAAAACAAAAACATATGCCTCTCACACAAGACACCATCTCTAAGCGAGAGGCTAGCTTGAGATGATGAAAACTCCTCCAGCCTCTGATGCCTCTAGCCTCCAATTTGATCTTGTTACATTTTATCTATTTGATGACTCATGTGAGTCTTTGGAGGCCTCGTCATGGGTAGCAAAGATGGCACCAAAATTCTTTTTTTTTGCACCAACCAAAATTGCATTACAGCATGACCAAATCATCTGACACCTTATTTTCCTTATCACTCAAATACATGTACAATTTAGAATATCTAATTCAACATTGTAAATTCACATATAAAAAATAATAGTATACATTTTCCACCATTGTTGATTTCCTTAATTCATTGGCAAAATTTTGTAAACTATAAAACTACTTTGAGAGTAATAAAAACTCTAACTTCACCCAGAAAATAAAACCAACTCAAAGCAATCACTTGAAAATGTCTCCAAATACATAAAAATTAAAATAGACCGGTTTGGAATGAACTCTCCTCCATAGTAATCTCTTTACCAATCCATCTATTGCCCTGACCTTTCAAACATATTCTTTTAATAAAAAATCCCTAAATAAATTACTTGTCAATGTAGATTGTAGAAATATTTTTCCTCCTTACAGTGCCTAGCTGGAAACAATATACACTAATAATATTTTGTTACCTTTTATTTACAGGTGACCAAAAAACACAAATTCTTTGCCTTCTAGTACATCAAAAGGTTTCAACAAATGCAGCCCAAACATCTTCTACCTTTAGTGAATTCCATGAATTCCTTCTTTGGCAGCTTTCTAAAAGAATTGCGATCTCTTTTTTTAAAAAAAAATTGTGGCCTTTTTGAACTAGAGTGGATTCCTATTGTATTGGTTGCAACTTATTTAGATATTTTCAAACCTTGATTTCCTTCATATGGCTTCCTCAGACATCAATTCATTCCTTTTGTGCAGTGATCTTAATGACCTTACTCTCTCATAACCTACAAACACTATTAATTTGGAGACAACTTTTGATCTCTATTGGATGATTCATATGATTTGGACTTACAAATATGCAGCTTGTTGCAATCTAGATCGGATTTTTCAACCCTTTAAAAGATGCTTTGTCTAGCTTTCAAACCATTCTTCAATCTCCAATAACTTGCTCTTAACTTGGCACAATTCTCCCACAATCTTCCTGCTCTACTACCATATGTTTGAAAAATCATAGATTGTCTACATTTGCTCAATAAAGAAAACATAAATATTGATCATATTATTGAGATGGTGATCAAATTATTACAATATGGATTTTTATAAAGCCTTTCAAATAGATAACTTCTCAAACCACCATATGGGAATAACTCCCAAATAGCTACTGTCGGCATAGTGACTATATCGACGATGAGATCCCTCTCTACCACAAGTACGTGATTTTGGTGTCACGGCAAAAAACTACATGGTATCAGAGTGTAGGTCATTGGTTCGATTCCCTCGAGCCCTTGACCCTTCGTCCGTGTAAGCTCATCTTATCGACGTGGTACATAGTGGGTACAAATCCCACATGGTACATGGTTGTATCTGGCTCTATCGTGTGGGGGGTGTTGGCATAGCGACTATATCGACGATGAGATCCCTCTCCACCACAAGTACGTGCTTTTGGTGTGATGACAAAAGTCCACAGCTACTAACTAACATAAGTCACTAAGGTGACTTTATTAATGCAAACCTTAATATTCTAACGCATTGTAGCTCAAGTCCTTGTCAAAGGGTGCAAAAATGGTTTGTAATTTTTTTTTTATAAAATGGTTAGAAAATTATGATAAATGTACACCAAGATGCAAGGTAAGAAAGCAATACATTCTTTGATTTTCAAATCTTAAAATACACCCACAAACCAATCCAATCAGGCAATTTAATTTCTCAAACAGAATTTACATTCTAGTGAATTTTCACATCACGAAGAAAATTACACTATAATATCCATAGTTTTGAAACATGTTAAGGACAATATGATAGCAATTTAAATATATGAGCATGGCCCTAGAGAGTTTTTTGTTGAGTTTAAATATCATATATTTTAGTAGTCAATTACATGCAGTAATTGGCTTATTTGACAATTCAAAACTGCTACAACTTGGTAGGAAGTTGGTGGTGTCTGGTCATATGGGATATAGCTAATGGATCTTACTACTATAATCACAAAACATTTTTTTCTACAATGAAAATTAGAAGAAAACATATGGCTCCTAGATTGTATAATCTTTGTAATGAAAATAAGAATAAAACATATTTTTGTGTGTCAAAGGGGTATTATAATAATGACAATACTAATAATAACCATTAGGTTTACCCAAATTAATCCTTATTATACAAAAATCTCTATATCAATTTGAATAAAAGCTACCTTTCTTTTTTCTTAAACAATTTGTAATAATTGCCTTCAACTACCCTACCCATTTAATAAGATGCATGAAAAATGTTAATGTTTATATTGAATTCCATAATAACATTTGTACTTATATCCATGTCCATGCAACTCTGAAGTTAACTATGTTAGTCATTGATTCCTTGAAAATGGAGATAATTGATTTCTACCAACATTATATGCTTATCTCAAGTACCTTACATCACTTCAATGAGTTCCAAAGTGAATATTAAACAAGTTCAAGTGAGCATTTCATTAGTTGATAGTTAATTAGGGATAAAATAGAATGTAATGAAAACATATAACTTATTTATACCCATACCATGAGACAAAGGTGGAATAAAAGTTTTGGCTTGAATACCCACAAACCCTAGCCTATTGGATATAAGAGTGTTGTCTATATTTCAACCGGAACAAAAAGTACCTATATTATTCACCAATAATGCAACAAGAAGCCTTTATCTCTAGATTATAATAGATGTTTTAGGGTATTATTTTTCCAACATTGGAGATAGAGGAAAACTTAGATTAGAGAAAAAGGTGTCAAATTATATAAACATTGTAGCTTTGTACAAATGAATCTTAACTTTAGGCAAGTAAATTGTTTGTGTACAAACACATATTAACTATTCACTATAAGTCAATAAAAAAATTTCTCCTATATCACATTTAAAATTTAGAAGTAGAAATAAAAACACATACAATACAAGGTGTGCTACCATTGAGTTATCTTCTTTTTGGAGGATTTATAATATTTCAACAATTTATCCCAAATTCATCTTGTTCATATAAATATAGATTTTACTTCTATGTCACAATATTTACAACATAATATCTATAAAGAACATTTTAAGTTTTGCATAGATCAAAGTAGACACTATCAGTATACAAAGGAATGGAATTTTAATTTGGTCTTTAAACAACAATAGGGCACCAAGAAGTGTTTTAATAGTCACAAGCAATAATATTAAAGTTTGATAGGGTGTCCTAGAAAATAAAAATGTATTGTATGGAATTTTTTGAATAGTAAAGTTAATAGCAATTGGAGCTATTAAGTAAATAGGCCTTCCAATGAAAAATAATATCTATAAAACACAAAAAATTCCAATGAAATGCATACAAAATTATAAGTTATATACCAAGAATTTGAGGAAATATTCCAAACAGGTAGGATAAAACCTAATTCATAAAACACTCAAATGTTTACACAAAATATAAGAAACACTCTAATGCAAAAACCAAATTTAAACACACCCAAATGCATATATCAAATTTAAATGGCCTACCAAATGACCACTAAATTCAAACAATGCCTAATTGCTTAATATCTAGCCTTGGGTTTATAAGTTTCAAACACAAAACTCTTCAAAATACCAAATTGATACAAAAATTATAGTTTTTAGGTATCTAAATACTTACCTTTTTAGCCTAACTCTATTACGAATTCGTAAGTTCTAAATAAATCCCTAAACATTGCACAAGGCTTAGATCTAAAAAACTATAAATTTATAGTTGGTCCAAGAATATATTCCAACAATCCATTTAACAAAACCAAGTTTTCCTTTAAAAACACCATGCTTTCATGGCTAGGGGGACAAATGAAATGCAACCCTAATCATGAAAAACTACATTCCCAAGAGGTGTTTGACCCCTATTTCACCTACTAAAGTAATGTCCTAAGAAAACAAATATTTATAAATTTCTATATTATCTTTTGCATGTCAGACTTGGGAAAAAATCATGAAGGTGGTAGTGTGCAATCATGGATTATTCAAAGCTATGATAAGATATTCTTGTTGAAGTATTTGGGTTCAAAAAACTATATAATAAATCATTTGCACTTGTAGTGATGACAAAGCCTTATAAAGGAATTTATTTGCATTCTTATCATGAAGCATTTTGACTAGCTCCTCCTTTGTATCCTTGAAATAATTAATTTGCATGTCAAGGGAAGGTCACTCAATCTATAGTCCAAAAAACATTTAACCAAAATAAAGCTAAACCTTTAAAGAAAAATAGAGCTTCTGTCATGTTCGTGTAAAGATCAAAAATATAAATTTGGCACAAAGAAAAATGAACTTCTCAAGGTTTTTTTGGTTATTGATTTTGGATTAACCAAGTCAAGGAAATATGGACATGGAATTTTCTTTTAGAGTTGGCCCTAATAAAGCCTACCTTGAGTTTCAAAATTTTCTTTTAAAAAATCCAAAAAATAAAAAACATTATCAAACAACTTTAATTTTTATCTAAGAAAACTTACAATGTAAACTAACTGATGAAAACTAAAAAAACATGAAGGGAGATGATCGTGTGTTATAGAGAGGACTATAAATTGTAGTTACTAGATTTGTGTAATTTAAATCATCATTTGAATCAACACAAAATATAATGAAAGGAACCCTAGCTTTCACCTTTACCCTAATCTTCTTAGCATTCAAAAAAAATACATACATGATCATGAAACACACAAGAAACACAAATTCTTAACAACCAAAAACTAATTCCAAGAAATTTAGGAATGGAGAACATGTAAAGGGCACATATACAAACTATATTTGAATAATCTTAATTATTCTATGCTATATTGCCACCACCAAAATTGCATAAATGAAAATACCAACAATTGAAGCATCCACAATAGAAATAATGCCAAGCCATTTGATATTAGAGGCTAGTATAAAAAGGGTGCACCCATATACTTCTTCACTAATAAATTTGTCATTAACTAGTTTATTCACCAGTAAATTACTATCATTGGTCCATTATACTACATAAAGGAAATAGGTTGTCAATAGAAAAATCCACAAGAAGAAAAAACTAAATCCAACCCATTGGTGTATTGAAAAACTAGTGTGAAAATGTAACACCAACAAATTGTATTGCTAATCTTGCAAGGGACCATTAATGGTAGAACCTAAAAGTAAGCAAAAATAAATGCCAAGCTATAACTTATATGAATGCTTATCTACAAATATGAGAAGCATCACATGTTTACAATTTTTATGAAATACATGCAAAACAAAGATACCAAACAAATGATAGATAGGAGAACTAGAAATGACACTTATATTGGCCACTAGCCCTAAAAGAAATCATGAATGATAAAATTTCTGTGGGCTTGACAAGCCAAGGCACAAAAAAAAAGTCAATTTCAAACAATTGTGTTGACAAGAACATGCATCTATGACATATGAAAATCTATGAAATTTCAAAAAAATATTAGGTATTCATAAGATCATTCAATGCATTTTCACAGAAAAACTCATCAAAATTGTTCTAAAATTTTAATTTATCATTTTATATTATATAAACACATTTAAAATACACCCTATACATACATGCATACATATATAGATATATGTAAATTTCCATAGACAAAAGCAAAGTAGTCATGTATGTGTTAGAACACACTGATATACTGAGAGGGGGGGTGAATCGATATATGCCAAAACTTAATCCAAATCAACTTTATCAACAAAACTTTCTACTACCTTAAATAGATGATACAACAATTTAAGAAATTCAAAGCACAACACATAAGCACATCAACATAACACCAGATTTACGTGGAAAATCTTAGAAGAGAAAAACCATGATGAGCAAGATGCTTGGATCTATTGTCCAAATCCAGCCTCACAAATTAAAATAGGTTTTATGGGCTACAACCCAAAGGAATCTACAACTCCCTAATACATTGTTTTATGGGTTCCAACCCAAAGGAAGCTACAACTCCTTAAACACAGTTTTATGGCACCAACCAAAGGAAGCTACAACTCCCCGAATCATAGTTTTTATGGGTACAACCAAAGGAAGCTACAACTCCCTAAAGTGCTACAACACTTACAAAAAGAGGCTACAACCTCTGCACAAGATACTTGAAAGAATTATGCTGATCAACCCTCTTCGCAACATCAACACCCTTCACTCTGACAACTCTTCTGCTCAACAAACTCTGCTCCGTTCAACAAACTTCTATACACACATACTCACATTCAAACGCACACATACATCCTCACACACTCTCTCTCTCACACATTTTTCATACCAAACAAGATCTTTCATTTATATCCTCCACAAGCTTCAATATCTTTCTCCTTTATCGGCCAAGATGAAACATGTAGCATGAAATGTGCAACAACCACAACAAGTCGGAACCCAAAAACATTTAGAGATCCAATGCGGTTCAAATCAAGTGATAAACATGACCTATTTCATCTTGGGTAATCCCACAAAAATGAGTCCCACTTTTTGGCCAAGATGGACATTGATATCAACATTTTTAACTAAATCTTCACTTTATGAGACCTATACCAACTAAACCATTAAGAATTTGGAGATGTTGAAAACTAGTGATTTGTGGTGATTTGTGTGTAGATTCTAAATATAGTTTTAAGATTTTTTGAAATAAATCATGAATCTTTCAATGTCTCTTTTAATAACTAGTTTTTAATAGTAAACAACATTTTTAGAAAGTAACGTTTATGTCATCTAGCATAACTTTTTTTCTAGAAAGGATAAAATTATAACTTTTAAAATATAGATTTTTAACATCAATATCTAGTGCATGGATATTTTTTCATAATTTTTTGTTACATAGTTTTTTAATTAATTTTTGAAATCAGGGTAACTATAATTTGGGCATAGGTTTATGTCGTCAAGCATAACTTCTTGTGTAAATATCGAAATTCAATTTTTTTTGGTGAAACAAGGACATCAATACCTAGTACACAAATATTTTTCAGATTTTTTTTGTTTTTTTGTGTGTGTGGAATAGAGACATTGATGCTCAATTAAAAACCTATGTTCACTAGAAAATATAAAATAAATATAAAATCAAATGAAACATATTCAAAATCATACTTTCTGAAAGCTTATACTAAGGACTAAATATTCACAAAATAGAGTTTCTAAATGACTTCATTTGATCTGCCAAAAGGTTCATACCAAACAAGATCTTTCATTTATATCCTCCACAAGCTTCAATATCTTTCTCCTTTATCAGCCAAGATGAAACATGTAGCATGAAATGTGCAACAACCACAACAAGTCGGAACCCAAAAACATTTAGAGATCCAATGCGGTTCAAATCAAGTGATAAACATGACCTATTTCATCTTGGGTAATCCCACAAAAATGAGTCCCACTTTTTGGCCAAGATGGACATTGATATCAATATTTTTAACTAAATCTTCACTTTATGAGACCTATACCAGCTAAACCATTAAGAATTTGGAGATGTTGAAAACTAGTGATTTGTGGTGATTTGTGTGTAGATTCTAAATATAGTTTTAAGATTTTTTGAAATAAATCATGAATCTTTCAATGTCTCTTTTAATAACTAGTTTTTAATAGTAAACAACATTTTTAGAAAGTAACGTTTATGTCATCTAGCATAACTTTTTTTCTAGAAAGGATAAAATTATAACTTTTAAAATATAGATTTTTAACATCAATATCTAGTGCATGGATATTTTTTCATAATTTTTTGTTACATAGTTTTTTAATTAATTTTTGAAATCAGGGTAACTATAATTTGGACATAGGTTTATGTCGTCAAGCATAACTTCTTGTGTAAATATCGAAATTCAATTTTTTTTGGTGAAACAAGGACATCAATACCTAGTACACAAATATTTTTCAGAATTTTTTTGTTTTTTCACGTGTGTGGAATAGAGACATTGACGCTCAATTAAAAACCTATGTTCACTAGAAAATATAAAATAAATATAAAATCAAATGAAACATATTCAAAATCATACTTTCTAAAAGCTTATACTAAGGACTAAATATTCACAAAATAGAATTTCTAAATGACTTCATTTGATCTGCCAAAAGGTGAAGCAAAATTTTTTTTTCTCAGCATTTTGATAGGTGCATAGGAGACTCCATCGAGGGTTTGATTTAAGATTAGGGGATTTCTTCAAAGGGGATTTGATCTAATGGGGTTTTATTGAACCCTTCAATTAAACTCCTTTAGATGGAAACCCTCAAGGCTTAAATCATTAATTTTTTTAAAAATATGTGATTTCAAACAAAAAATAGGATGTCCCATAAGTGGGACACACTATTATGACAACACCCTCTTAACACACCTCTTCACGCTGGCACACACTTCCAAGCACATGACACAATCACAAAAGCACACCAAGTCAGCCCAGTAAACACTTAACCTCTTATGCTTGAGCTCCAGACATAAAGTGGTACTGGAGAACACAAATAACATCATACGGTTCACTTCACATACATTATATGACTTGTAAAAACATTCTCATACACTCATTTCACAACTTCATGTTACTTCCTACTGGCACAAACAAATAGACACTAAACCCAACATTCTCTTACAACTCTGATTACATAATCTTGATATATAACATTGAAAAATAAACTTGTGGTACTCCTCAACCCCTGAAACTTGAAATGAGAAATCATACAAACACTCTGAACTCATCCTCCAAATAATAAATCCAAATAATGTAATGAGGTGAAATGTGGTGGCTTTCACATTCTCCTCCTGACAACCCTAATCAACAATATGATATGTCTTTTCTTTGCTAACTCCTGAGAACCTCTACACTACAACTTATCATCTGAAACTTCAATATAACAGACTTCTCATCTCTATCCAGCTATCCTCCAAGATGCAACATCACTTCTTCAAATGCAGAGAAATACGGAGCATTCCTAACTCTTTTTGTCTGCAACAACAATGAACCATTGTCTTCACTCTGCTAGGTCTAGAATCTTGTATGGTAACTTCTATGCTCGGAACTCAGGAACATACATACTTCACACATGTCTCTGCCTGAAACCTTTTACACTTTATTTCACATCTTAAGAAATTCTTTTCGTCGGGAAACAATGAATACAACATTCACCACATCATAGACTAAAATCAGGACACCATACACAACAATCACAGGTCTTTGTATCACAACTTCATATCAACAAACTCTTCATCCTGTCAACTTTCACATGTCCATGAACTTCAAAAGATAAGTTACAACTATGTACATCATGCTCATGGAATTCACCACCATATTCTTCACCACACAACTCTTCTAAACATCACTCCTATGTCTGCTCCTCCGATCTTTACTCTTTGACAGCAAATACTTGAATGCCTATACTTTCCACATCACAACACCTCTAATGACTCACATTGTTGTCTACTTCTTTGAACTGCTCCTTACCATCTTGTATCTACTTCTCTGAGATGCTTCTTATCATCTTCTTCTGAACTACTCCTTACCATCTTCTTCACTTGACATCACTCCTTTGTCTGCTTCTCTAAAATCTTACACTGTTGTCATCACATGCAACCTTCCACAACACAACTCTCCACAACACTACTCTGTTAACATCAATGACAATACATATGCAACAATCTCCCCCTTTGGCATTGATAGCAACACTTGACTTGATATGCAATTTTCTCCCCCTTTGACATCAAGGGAAAAGGGCTAGTGGTCTTCCTCTATACCTGAAAAACATACAAGCTTCCCCTGTCTACATTAGTCTTGATATTCCTTTATAAACTCTTATCTACCTACTCCCCCTGAGGGGCATCCATCATCAATCCAGGGTTAAAATGTATCTTGAATTGCTACCATTGGACAAATGCACCAACTATGCATCTAGTTAGAAGAAGGAGGGACAACAACCCTTAACTTATGTCTAAGATACTAAAATGTGTCCTTGGAAGGTGCCTTTGTAAATATTCCTACAACCTATGAACATAATCCAATTTTACCTCATGATTTGCAACCTTCTCTCTCAAAAAGTGATACTTAATAGATCTATGTGCTTGGTCCTTGAATACTTCAATGGATTCTTTGAAATATTTATGGCACTTGTATTGTCACAAAGAATAGGAATAGGCTCATCATACACAACCTTGATATTCTTCAATGTTTGCTTCATCCACAACACTTGAGTGCAACAAGATGCTGTAGCTATACACTTTGCTTCTGTTGTTGATAAGGATACTGAATTCTATTTCTTACATACTCAACCATGAAACAAATTTGTCTCCTGTAACGCCCGCCTTGAACGCCTTAAAGAATACACACTTTTGCAATATGAAACAGGAAATTTTTTTTTTTTTTTTTATGATTAAGCAACGTTAACACAACTAATTACAACATATTCTCTAAGGGTCCAAGGCTGCATCACTTAACAAATCGTCTAACACCAATTAACATACATCAACAACTGATTCATATTCATTGCATGTCGACAAATAATGTAATACCATCTACATAATTAAGTACACAACAGATATGCTTTCCTTACACATGAGTACATCATGATATCACCATTTATAGACTACATCAGAATTACATACACAATAAATGTTCTGTTACACAAATCCGGTACAAGGTTATACACATACATCTTCATCAACTGGTACAAGTACAACTGGAACAAATCTTTTTCTGCATAAGATCCTGACAAGAGAACCAATGGATAAAATAGCTCTTCCACCCGACCATGTGGAACCCAAAGGTCCACCCCCCGAGCTAGGAGTTAACATGAGGTCCCAACACTGACAGTCAGGTAGACGAAGGACAAACAAGAACAAAGGACGACCAACGCCAATACAACACATGGCAATATCAATACAACACAACATAACTTAACTTAACTTTCACTTTACTTTCACTTTCACTTCCAGAGGCGACACAAAACAAATGAGGAGAGACCGAACAAGGAATGCTAGGTTGTAGTAGGGAGAGTGTCATCGCATGGTCCTAACATGGGTTATCCTGACAGCCTCTCACTAGGCGCCGGCCCCCATCTATGGTTATCCTGACAGCCTCTCACTAGGCGCCGGCCCCATAGGGTGACACATGCAGAATCGACCTTCCTTTCATGAGGACAAGGAAGTCAATCATGCCAACCAGGCCTTCTCTACCCATCCTTAGTCTATACAAGCACTACAGGCCATGGGAGAGGAATCCATTAATCTTGTTTAGTGTGAAATCTACCCTTAACCCCCTAATTCATTTTTAGGTTATCACTTGATTAATCTACTTCCAACGGGTTATCCTGACTGCCCCTCTGGCGCCGGCCCCACGTTGAAAGCCACTCTCCTTCCTAACACCTAGTAAACCTTAAAACATCATACAAAACTTTGTAACAAAACACATATATGAACACTGCAAGGCATAAACCTTCTTGCATCAAAATAGAATCATAACATCAATTGTTATCCAATACTTTTAACATTGCAAGACTTTATTCTTTAACAGATTTCAGGTCTCTCCATACGACAAAACGGCACAATAAGATCACAAGTGGTTGGATATTCCATCCTGAGATTATTACTTTACAAGACACAACATTCAACCTTGACAGAACCTCATTATACTTCATACTTTGTTTGATACACATAAACGCTATTACATCGTAATTACAACATCAACAATACACAAGCTGCAAATACTCAACATTGACGACTTAGCCTCTGGAATTCAGGTTTGAACAACCTTAAATCGACTCATTACCACACTCAATCAATTCAATTCAAAACTCAGGAGATAAAATACTATCATTCATTCTCAGTTCAATGCAAACAGCCTCTGAAATAAAATCAACATTATATTACAACAATTAAATTAATACCTTGCAACAAAATCTCTAACTAATCTTTATTTTGTTTCAAAAGATAGATAAATTGATTAACTAAAACATTACAATAATAATAAAAGAACCACTTAATTTCTGTTTACCATTTGACACTTTCATAACGATACGATCTTTATATACTTTCCTTCGATCTTGTCCAACTAACTTTATTCTATAAAGGATAATAACGCTAGGCGAGATATTTTACGGCTGAACGATAACTACACGAGGAGAGTTCAATCACGAAATGTTTGTTATCCTTCATACGATCTAGCAGACGTTCTAGCGAGCTCAACCAAATAGATTCCTTTATGATGATTTGAAGATGTTTCTGAAGTTGATCCTATCCGTGGTGATATAACTTCTCAAGAGAACAATCGTAAATGCGCCCTATGCGAACAGCTTGAGATATTTTACTACTGCGATGTAAAATTGCTATTGACTGTTTTTCCATAGAAATGGATAGCATCAGACCTTAACCAGTCATTTCGGACAGACATTGACCTCACCACACTCTGTGGGTTTCAACAGTTGAACGTTGTTTGAGCTCCGTCGAATTTCTTCACTGCTCTGGCCTTCGGAGGAGCGCCAATCTGCATCTTCGAGATAGCTTGCCAGGTTTGTTTTGGTAGAACCATTTATTAACAGAAGGGACAAGACAAATACCGAGGCTGTGTTATTCATCTCATTGATATAACTGGTAAATCTGCATACCCTAAACTTTAATATTTGAGACCACAGTTAAATCTGCGGTGATTGAAAGGTTGTGATAGCTAATATACACAAGGTGGCGAGTGGCTGGTAACAGCGTTCCAGCAAATATAGGACATAACATGTTTCAGACAATATCCTCCAGATTTACTGTGAGGGCAGTAGTGAACAATGCAAGACCAACAAACGACACTAGCCAATGAATTCGCTCAAAACAAGGGCGATCTTTCCCGGATGATTATAATTCGCTCAAACTAATAGTAATCACTGTTTGCAGGCCAGCATGACTTCAATCACCCTAGCTATGGAGTGGACTGGTCAGATATAACAACTTTTCCAGTTTTGCAATGCAGGAAACCTAATTTATTAATACAAGCAAATTATAAGGACGGCAGTTTGATAAGTTCTCAAATGAAATTGTTAAAACAGATTATAATACGGCTAGAACCAATTATTAGATAACAGTTACGGGTGAGAGCAAACTTTGACAACTTTTACAGCAGGTTGGTTGAGTGACGCAGATTTAATGATCCTAGTGGTGGTGGTAATTGTATATCTGATGACACATCTTAAGTAGGTATCCATTTCGCTCTCCGATCTTTGCGAAATTCAATTCTATAAAAACAAGTGTGTAAACGCTATGAAGCATTGATTCTATTTAAGTGACAGCTGTTCAGTGGTGGAGAAGAATCCATTTAGGTGTCAAGTAAGCTGTACGTTATAGGTTACTAACAATTTTCTGAATGAATCTCTGCATTGAATATGTTGACATGGAACATCTAGTGCCCACATAATCACATGGCACCTATTGAGTTTTTAATACCATTTTCCTGTGTTGCTTGTTTACATTGGCCTTCCTAGTTGTTGCATAACTTAATCCATCGAGTAAGATGCATTCTGGAAAATGGCGTTATGGAAGCATTATCACTATTAGTAATAGATATTTAACCTTTCTCCAACTAAACCAATCTGATATGTCCATAACTCTTGTGACAAGTCATGGGTGCCGTCTTAAACCCTTGGATTGCTACATTGTTTATTCCTGCACTCTTTCGCTCAAAATGTGCCCCTGAATTCGGCAATCCAGTCATCACACTCAGTAAAGCTATATCATTCTTCCCGAGGCTTAGAGAAATGGGTATCTCAACACTGAAACTTGGACTTGTTTTATTTCCATTTGCACTTCCTACAAAATTATTGTTGACGAAGACACGCACAGCATAACCCTGAGACCCAATAGCAAGCAACGGTTAAATGTTACTCCTTAAAAAAGGGCTCATCTTCATTGACATCAACACTAATCATGTACCAAAGATAGTCTGTTGTGTCCTTAGTTGTACTAATGTGCTCCAAAAGACCTTTATTCTGAAATTGAGTATCTTCAAATCCTCCAATGTTCTCTTTAAATGTTGTCCAACCAATCCCTTCCATGAATTTCTCACTTAATAATAATTTAGATGATTCCAGCTTCGTCTGAGTATTTGATTTAAGAGAGTAAGACTGGGCATTCACCTTTGCAGTATTGAATGCCACATTTTGGCAATCAGGAAGTATGCTAACTGACCATGCAGGAAGATCATAAGACAAATTCTGAAAGTTCACTTTCACATCAGATTTAGAATCCCTGTTGGAAAGAAATGCTGCACATAGTCCTGCTTCTCCACTGTAAACATGTGCCTCTTGTGAAGGACCCAATGACTGCCCTTCAATCTCGTAGATCGCAAGAAAAATGACTTTTAATAATAATCCTAGATGTTGATGATTTAGATATTACATCTTATGCTTAGTTGATATAGGCCATTAAACACATGCAGCTTAAATCTTTCATTAATAGCATTATTATGTGGTCTTTCATGGTACTAAACTACTATATCTGAGTATGTCTTATTGTCCAAATGAAGTTTCTACTGTGCAGTACATCAAGAGAGGATGCATATTGATTACAAACATTGAAGAACAGAATTACTTAGAAAGGTGACATAATGTAGACATCTTATATCAAAATTAGTGTCAGATTAGAAGGTTTCTCACATACAGGAAAAGGAATCTAAATATCCCAATCATCTGCATCTTTTGATACCCTTCAAAAGCACAAGCATATTTGCAGGTTCCTGACATGACCTATATAATTAATCCCCCACAACGAAATAGATAGTTACGGAAGGTGTTCCAATACACACAACCAAAGCAAAATTTCAAGTAAATTTATCAGAACACACTTTACTACAGCATTCCAAAGACAATCATGAATCCATGTGCCAGTAATAAGTATAAATGTTTTAGGTGTATGCTAACAGACCAGTGTCACCTTCAAGGATAACTGGAAGAGTGGCTTCCTGCATAGCCGTCATTTGCACATACCCTACTGATGAAAGAGCCTGAAGGGAAAGTGGTGAGAGGTTACATTGATCAAATCTTGCCGAACTTAAGTAAGATTCCTCCTCAAGACATTTAATCGAATCATACTCTAAGCTTATGCACAGGGCGCTGCATACAGGGTGGACGCAGATCTTGTCTGAGTTTTACCTCTAGCACTGCCGAAACATCAGCTCTTAAAACAATACTACTGCTATGATGCTATGAAAGCGGTCAGAGGTTGTTGTATGACGAACACACACTATTTGACTTGATGGTAAATACTACAGCCTCCTTCGTTTTCCAGGGATAATTAAATCGCTCAGCTTATTAAAAGGTCAACAAAATCGTGGTATCCAAACTATATGCCAGGAATATTAAAGTCGCTCAGCTTGTTTAGAGGCCTATAAACCCGTGGTATCCAAAATATATGCGAGTGATTGACGGAGGCATGTTGCAAAGACTTCCGGAACTTCAATGAAGGCGGAAACACAGCATTAGCCGCGATCTCACCAACTCGCCCAGGCGTTACCTCCTGCAGTGTCTTCTAATATAATTCGGCCTACTACAGAAAGCATTGCCGACGCAACTAAACCAATAGCAAAATCGCTAGCCAAGTTTCTATCGCAGACCTAGAACGGTTAGCCTGTGCGGCTCTTGGGATAACCCTAACCAAATGGGTTAATTGCGACTGCCATAATATCAAGTATTATATCTCTGGAAAAATGTTCGCTAACCCTAAATAAGTGAAACCAAACTATTATAACTTTTCACGCAGGTAGAATATTTACAAAGATATACGAGCCTGTAAGAACGGAGGTGCAGGGAAAACCACTGTGTGATCTCTCTATGACCCTGACTAGCAATACGATCTCAAAGCCGGCTAAGTCTGTTAAAAGCAGCGACGGTAGAAACAGGAATGGAGGATACAAGAAACTAGTTTCTATGGAAATCTGGGACGGCATGGGGTAAGTACCAAATCAGAGAACACTACACAGCTTGCGAATCAGATGTATTAACCTATGATGGGGCTTTCTGAAAATGATATACGGTTCCCTATTCGGCAAATAGTGGAAGAAAGACAAATGACTTACGGAATCTTTGAGCAGACACGAAGTATTTAAACCCTAAGCGAATATGCTGTTTAAACACAAGAGGACAGTCTACAGAACTATTTGGAATTTTTAGATAAACTACAACCACATTTTCAGATTCGAAATGAAAATTCAGAGATGAGGCATTCGACGGAACCTGGCTACGCAACCCACTCGACGAATCTGCTTCAATCGTTGTAGTTCCAAGCTGCTTATTTCCTTTCACCTGTTCTGATCTCCTTGAAGCCCCTCCCGCTCTTTTATAACTCAGCCTCTCTCCTCTCCAAGGGCTTGGCACGCGATCCCGAGCACCACTCATTAAAAGAATATGTATTTTTTTTATTTAATTTAAAGATCCCAATTATTAGATATTTTATTTTATTATTATTTTTCCTTATAGCCGACCCCAAAATATTGTTATAAATAGAATAGTACTATATCGACAATTATATATTTTTGTACTATATTTTAATTTATCTTATTAATCAAGTTGTAAATCACAATTTACAACATGATTACATCTATTTATTTATTTAAATATTTATTATAAATAATATTATATCGAATAATACAAACTCCTTACAACTTATTTATCAACAACACTTCTATTAAAATAATAATTTATTTATAACTTAAATCGACAACTAACGACAATATGCCTATTTAACAACACTAAACTCTTCCGTAGAATAATTCTAATTAAAGCACAACATTGCCACACATACTTAGACACCTGCAGAACTCATTAGACTCCAAGATACGGCATTACCTGACCGTAAAACATGGGCGAATAACCACCACTAACCACAAGGGTAAACTGACGATGAAGGAACACTGACTAGGGACCTCACGTTAACTCCAACAACTAATCCATTGGCGAAGGCACGCTCAGACCTGTAATCAGGTGGAGTCGATGCCTAGTACCTGCATCCTGCAGCAACGCACAGTTAACCATAACAAGATATACATATACATCACAAGCAGTCCTATCGTGAGTGGAAATCGCAGTGAGGTAGGGTACTCGAGAACGAGTAATACAACACTGTTCCATTCACGTTTATAAATAACAATCAACTATATTGAACAGAGTATCAGATTACTAATCTACGACATAAAATGATCAACTAACTTTCAATCCATATAATGAATAATATCAAAGCATCTAAAACATCAGTTCATTTATCAAATTGTAAAGCATAAAATGGCATAATCCAACATCAACATCTGTTATCTTAACAATTAAGTTCACAATGAAGTAACAAGATAACAAGAGATTCATCATCTACGGTCTAGGACACTGTAAAGTTTAAGCAAACATCAATCTGATGGACGATGAGACGAGGGGCACTACATCCTCCCCCCCTAGGATCAGGCTTACTCCTGGAAGCCTGCGAACAAATATGGGTGAAATGTATTGAGTTTGGGCAGTTTTCACAACACTATGCAAACATGGAAGCACACACTGTGCATAAGATCTATTAACAGAAAAGTCCTGATATACTGACTTTACACCTTTAGCAGCATGGTACCAAAATTTATCATTTTATAAGCACTATATACATGATTTCACACACCTACACGAATTCAAATTACCATGAATCACATCTCAAGGCTACACAAGGATCCCTCTGGACACCGGTAACTGACCTACTAAGGCATAACACAAAAATCTATGAGCCAAAAGCAAACATCTACCCCGCACATTCCATACCACACACTCTGAGACTTGATGGTGCTAGGGCACACACACATGGTTAGCCCATCCAAACAAGACAACAATGACCTAACTCCTACAGCAAAAATTAATTAGCCTCCAAGAAATAGTCCTAGCTTCGGATATCCCCATCCTCAAGGTTCCCTGTATCTACTTCCTCATATACGCTCACCAAGTCTGCCTCATACATCCTTGGAGAGAAATCACAATACGACACACGGCCGACGTCGAAAACAATAAGGAAAAACTAGTTTAGCCACCAAAGTCAGATACAAAAATAAAGATTAGATTTCATCAACAAAACAAGAAATGCGCGCAATTCAACACTAAACCAAATGTAACCACAAGGGTTACGCACAAATGAAGTTCACAAGGTGTGGCTAAACCCTCACAATCAAATATAAACAAAGTGTCGGCCTTTTCAATTAATAGATAATCATCAAAAATTATAAGGAAAATACACAATCTTTGAAATTGCACTGTACAACACTGCGTGACTAGATACTAGCCACCAAACGAGGAAGGAGGGAACAATGTCAGGTTATCCTCAACTTTTTATTCCATACAATAAGGACTCTACATAAGCACTAAGAACATCCCAGAATACATACTTCACACGAGGAGGTACAAGCATCTAGTCCTCTACCTGACAACTCCTCTAACCAACCAAAGCTCCTTAAGGATAGGATGATCGTCGAGAGACACCTCTCGACTCTCCCCTAATTCCAAATTGTTCACCATCATGGCAAACAACTGACAACCTTGACTCATGCATTTCTTTGACCGTATGGCAGATATCATATGCAGGGGAATGGAACTCTACATGCCAACTACCTCTACCTTAACCTCTAGGCATCTACCTATGTATACACTGCCAAGGGACACCCTCACGCTGTTAGGCAAGGATGACAAAGGAAGAAGAAAATCTACAGAGTTTTAAGCAACTAGGACAACATAATGGGACTATGCACACCCAGAGTACCCAGTGTTTAAACTTGGCTCTGATACCAGATGTAACGCCCGCCTTGAACGCCTTAAAGAATACACACTTTTGCAATATGAAACAGGAAATTTTTATTTTTTTTTTTTTATGATTAAGCAACGTTAACACAACTAATTACAACATATTCTCTAAGGGTCCAAGGCTGCATCACTTAACAAATCGTCTAACACCAATTAACATACATCAGCAACTGATTCATATTCATTGCATGTCGACAAATAATGTAATACCATCTACATAATTAAGTACACAACAGATATGCTTTCCTTACACATGAGTACATCATGATATCACCATTTATAGACTACATCAGAATTACATACACAATAAATGTTCTGTTACACAAATCCGGTACAAGGTTATACACATACATCTTCATCAACTGGTACAAGTACAACTGGAACAAATCTTTTTCTGCATAAGATCCTGACAAGAGAACCAATGGATAAAATAGCTCTTCCACCCGACCATGTGGAACCCAAAGGTCCACCCCCCGAGCTAGGAGTTAACATGAGGTCCCAACACTGACAGTCAGGTAGACGAAGGACAAACAAGAACAAAGGACGACCAACGCCAATACAACACATGGCAATATCAATACAACACAACATAACTTAACTTAACTTTCACTTTACTTTCACTTTCACTTCCAGAGGCGACACAAAACAAATGAGGAGAGACCGAACAAGGAATGCTAGGTTGTAGTAGGGAGAGTGTCATCGCATGGTCCTAACATGGGTTATCCTGACAGCCTCTCACTAGGCGCCGGCCCCATAGGGTGACACATGCAGAATCGACCTTCCTTTCATGAGGACAAGGAAGTCAATCATGCCAACCAGGCCTTCTCTACCCATCCTTAGTCTATACAAGCACTACAGGCCATGGGAGAGGAATCCATTAATCTTGTTTAGTGTGAAATCTACCCTTAACCCCCTAATTCATTTTTAGGTTATCACTTGATTAATCTACTTCCAACGGGTTATCCTGACTGCCCCTCTGGCGCCGGCCCCACGTTGAAAGCCACTCTCCTTCCTAACACCTAGTAAACCTTAAAACATCATACAAAACTTTGTAACAAAACACATATATGAACACTGCAAGGCATAAACCTTCTTGCATCAAAATAGAATCATAACATCAATTGTTATCCAATACTTTTAACATTGCAAGACTTTATTCTTTAACAGATTTCAGGTCTCTCCATACGACAAAACGGCACAATAAGATCACAAGTGGTTGGATATTCCATCCTGAGATTATTACTTTACAAGACACAACATTCAACCTTGACAGAACCTCATTATACTTCATACTTTGTTTGATACACATAAACGCTATTACATCGTAATTACAACATCAACAATACACAAGCTGCAAATACTCAACATTGACGACTTAGCCTCTGGAATTCAGGTTTGAACAACCTTAAATCGACTCATTACCACACTCAATCAATTCAATTCAAAACTCAGGAGATAAAATACTATCATTCATTCTCAGTTCAATGCAAACAGCCTCTGAAATAAAATCAACATTATATTACAACAATTAAATTAATACCTTGCAACAAAATCTCTAACTAATCTTTATTTTGTTTCAAAAGATAGATAAATTGATTAACTAAAACATTACAATAATAATAAAAGAACCACTTAATTTCTGTTTACCATTTGACACTTTCATAACGATACGATCTTTATATACTTTCCTTCGATCTTGTCCAACTAACTTTATTCTATAAAGGATAATAACGCTAGGCGAGATATTTTACGGCTGAACGATAACTACACGAGGAGAGTTCAATCACGAAATGTTTGTTATCCTTCATACGATCTAGCAGACGTTCTAGCGAGCTCAACCAAATAGATTCCTTTATGATGATTTGAAGATGTTTCTGAAGTTGATCCTATCCGTGGTGATATAACTTCTCAAGAGAACAATCGTAAATGCGCCCTATGCGAACAGCTTGAGATATTTTACTACTGCGATGTAAAATTGCTATTGACTGTTTTTCCATAGAAATGGATAGCATCAGACCTTAACCAGTCATTTCGGACAGACATTGACCTCACCACACTCTGTGGGTTTCAACAGTTGAACGTTGTTTGAGCTCCGTCGAATTTCTTCACTGCTCTGGCCTTCGGAGGAGCGCCAATCTGCATCTTCGAGATAGCTTGCCAGGTTTGTTTTGGTAGAACCATTTATTAACAGAAGGGACAAGACAAATACCGAGGCTGTGTTATTCATCTCATTGATATAACTGGTAAATCTGCATACCCTAAACTTTAATATTTGAGACCACAGTTAAATCTGCGGTGATTGAAAGGTTGTGATAGCTAATATACACAAGGTGGCGAGTGGCTGGTAACAGCGTTCCAGCAAATATAGGACATAACATGTTTCAGACAATATCCTCCAGATTTACTGTGAGGGCAGTAGTGAACAATGCAAGACCAACAAACGACACTAGCCAATGAATTCGCTCAAAACAAGGGCGATCTTTCCCGGATGATTATAATTCGCTCAAACTAATAGTAATCACTGTTTGCAGGCCAGCATGACTTCAATCACCCTAGCTATGGAGTGGACTGGTCAGATATAACAACTTTTCCAGTTTTGCAATGCAGGAAACCTAATTTATTAATACAAGCAAATTATAAGGACGGCAGTTTGATAAGTTCTCAAATGAAATTGTTAAAACAGATTATAATACGGCTAGAACCAATTATTAGATAACAGTTACGGGTGAGAGCAAACTTTGACAACTTTTACAGCAGGTTGGTTGAGTGACGCAGATTTAATGATCCTAGTGGTGGTGGTAATTGTATATCTGATGACACATCTTAAGTAGGTATCCATTTCGCTCTCCGATCTTTGCGAAATTCAATTCTATAAAAACAAGTGTGTAAACGCTATGAAGCATTGATTCTATTTAAGTGACAGCTGTTCAGTGGTGGAGAAGAATCCATTTAGGTGTCAAGTAAGCTGTACGTTATAGGTTACTAACAATTTTCTGAATGAATCTCTGCATTGAATATGTTGACATGGAACATCTAGTGCCCACATAATCACATGGCACCTATTGAGTTTTTAATACCATTTTCCTGTGTTGCTTGTTTACATTGGCCTTCCTAGTTGTTGCATAACTTAATCCATCGAGTAAGATGCATTCTGGAAAATGGCGTTATGGAAGCATTATCACTATTAGTAATAGATATTTAACCTTTCTCCAACTAAACCAATCTGATATGTCCATAACTCTTGTGACAAGTCATGGGTGCCGTCTTAAACCCTTGGATTGCTACATTGTTTATTCCTGCACTCTTTCGCTCAAAATGTGCCCCTGAATTCGGCAATCCAGTCATCACACTCAGTAAAGCTATATCATTCTTCCCGAGGCTTAGAGAAATGGGTATCTCAACACTGAAACTTGGACTTGTTTTATTTCCATTTGCACTTCCTACAAAATTATTGTTGACGAAGACACGCACAGCATAACCCTGAGACCCAATAGCAAGCAACGGTTAAATGTTACTCCTTAAAAAAGGGCTCATCTTCATTGACATCAACACTAATCATGTACCAAAGATAGTCTGTTGTGTCCTTAGTTGTACTAATGTGCTCCAAAAGACCTTTATTCTGAAATTGAGTATCTTCAAATCCTCCAATGTTCTCTTTAAATGTTGTCCAACCAATCCCTTCCATGAATTTCTCACTTAATAATAATTTAGATGATTCCAGCTTCGTCTGAGTATTTGATTTAAGAGAGTAAGACTGGGCATTCACCTTTGCAGTATTGAATGCCACATTTTGGCAATCAGGAAGTATGCTAACTGACCATGCAGGAAGATCATAAGACAAATTCTGAAAGTTCACTTTCACATCAGATTTAGAATCCCTGTTGGAAAGAAATGCTGCACATAGTCCTGCTTCTCCACTGTAAACATGTGCCTCTTGTGAAGGACCCAATGACTGCCCTTCAATCTCGTAGATCGCAAGAAAAATGACTTTTAATAATAATCCTAGATGTTGATGATTTAGATATTACATCTTATGCTTAGTTGATATAGGCCATTAAACACATGCAGCTTAAATCTTTCATTAATAGCATTATTATGTGGTCTTTCATGGTACTAAACTACTATATCTGAGTATGTCTTATTGTCCAAATGAAGTTTCTACTGTGCAGTACATCAAGAGAGGATGCATATTGATTACAAACATTGAAGAACAGAATTACTTAGAAAGGTGACATAATGTAGACATCTTATATCAAAATTAGTGTCAGATTAGAAGGTTTCTCACATACAGGAAAAGGAATCTAAATATCCCAATCATCTGCATCTTTTGATACCCTTCAAAAGCACAAGCATATTTGCAGGTTCCTGACATGACCTATATAATTAATCCCCCACAACGAAATAGATAGTTACGGAAGGTGTTCCAATACACACAACCAAAGCAAAATTTCAAGTAAATTTATCAGAACACACTTTACTACAGCATTCCAAAGACAATCATGAATCCATGTGCCAGTAATAAGTATAAATGTTTTAGGTGTATGCTAACAGACCAGTGTCACCTTCAAGGATAACTGGAAGAGTGGCTTCCTGCATAGCCGTCATTTGCACATACCCTACTGATGAAAGAGCCTGAAGGGAAAGTGGTGAGAGGTTACATTGATCAAATCTTGCCGAACTTAAGTAAGATTCCTCCTCAAGACATTTAATCGAATCATACTCTAAGCTTATGCACAGGGCGCTGCATACAGGGTGGACGCAGATCTTGTCTGAGTTTTACCTCTAGCACTGCCGAAACATCAGCTCTTAAAACAATACTACTGCTATGATGCTATGAAAGCGGTCAGAGGTTGTTGTATGACGAACACACACTATTTGACTTGATGGTAAATACTACAGCCTCCTTCGTTTTCCAGGGATAATTAAATCGCTCAGCTTATTAAAAGGTCAACAAAATCGTGGTATCCAAACTATATGCCAGGAATATTAAAGTCGCTCAGCTTGTTTAGAGGCCTATAAACCCGTGGTATCCAAAATATATGCGAGTGATTGACGGAGGCATGTTGCAAAGACTTCCGGAACTTCAATGAAGGCGGAAACACAGCATTAGCCGCGATCTCACCAACTCGCCCAGGCGTTACCTCCTGCAGTGTCTTCTAATATAATTCGGCCTACTACAGAAAGCATTGCCGACGCAACTAAACCAATAGCAAAATCGCTAGCCAAGTTTCTATCGCAGACCTAGAACGGTTAGCCTGTGCGGCTCTTGGGATAACCCTAACCAAATGGGTTAATTGCGACTGCCATAATATCAAGTATTATATCTCTGGAAAAATGTTCGCTAACCCTAAATAAGTGAAACCAAACTATTATAACTTTTCACGCAGGTAGAATATTTACAAAGATATACGAGCCTGTAAGAACGGAGGTGCAGGGAAAACCACTGTGTGATCTCTCTATGACCCTGACTAGCAATACGATCTCAAAGCCGGCTAAGTCTGTTAAAAGCAGCGACGGTAGAAACAGGAATGGAGGATACAAGAAACTAGTTTCTATGGAAATCTGGGACGGCATGGGGTAAGTACCAAATCAGAGAACACTACACAGCTTGCGAATCAGATGTATTAACCTATGATGGGGCTTTCTGAAAATGATATACGGTTCCCTATTCGGCAAATAGTGGAAGAAAGACAAATGACTTACGGAATCTTTGAGCAGACACGAAGTATTTAAACCCTAAGCGAAGATGCTGTTTAAACACAAGAGGACAGTCTACAGAACTATTTGGAATTTTTAGATAAACTACAACCACATTTTCAGATTCGAAATGAAAATTCAGAGATGAGGCATTCGACGGAACCTGGCTACGCAACCCACTCGACGAATCTGCTTCAATCGTTGTAGTTCCAAGCTGCTTATTTCCTTTCACCTGTTCTGATCTCCTTGAAGCCCCTCCCGCTCTTTTATAACTCAGCCTCTCTCCTCTCCAAGGGCTTGGCACGCGATCCCGAGCACCACTCATTAAAAGAATATGTATTTTTTTTATTTAATTTAAAGATCCCAATTATTAGATATTTTATTTTATTATTATTTTTCCTTATAGCCGACCCCAAAATATTGTTATAAATAGAATAGTACTATATCGACAATTATATATTTTTGTACTATATTTTAATTTATCTTATTAATCAAGTTGTAAATCACAATTTACAACATGATTACATCTATTTATTTATTTAAATATTTATTATAAATAATATTATATCGAATAATACAAACTCCTTACAACTTATTTATCAACAACACTTCTATTAAAATAATAATTTATTTATAACTTAAATCGACAACTAACGACAATATGCCTATTTAACAACACTAAACTCTTCCGTAGAATAATTCTAATTAAAGCACAACATTGCCACACATACTTAGACACCTGCAGAACTCATTAGACTCCAAGATACGGCATTACCTGACCGTAAAACATGGGCGAATAACCACCACTAACCACAAGGGTAAACTGACGATGAAGGAACACTGACTAGGGACCTCACGTTAACTCCAACAACTAATCCATTGGCGAAGGCACGCTCAGACCTGTAATCAGGTGGAGTCGATGCCTAGTACCTGCATCCTGCAGCAACGCACAGTTAACCATAACAAGATATACATATACATCACAAGCAGTCCTATCGTGAGTGGAAATCGCAGTGAGGTAGGGTACTCGAGAACGAGTAATACAACACTGTTCCATTCACGTTTATAAATAACAATCAACTATATTGAACAGAGTATCAGATTACTAATCTACGACATAAAATGATCAACTAACTTTCAATCCATATAATGAATAATATCAAAGCATCTAAAACATCAGTTCATTTATCAAATTGTAAAGCATAAAATGGCATAATCCAACATCAACATCTGTTATCTTAACAATTAAGTTCACAATGAAGTAACAAGATAACAAGAGATTCATCATCTACGGTCTAGGACACTGTAAAGTTTAAGCAAACATCAATCTGATGGACGATGAGACGAGGGGCACTACATCTCCCAAAAAGAAAGCTCCACCATGGGTACTTCTTCTATCATCAACACTACCAGCCCAATCTGCATTAGTATAGGCACTCAGAGAAAGCCATCACCTTTTTTATACCATAATCCATACTCTAGAGTGCTCTTCAAAAATATGAAGATTCTCTTGAAAACCTTCACATGCGTTTCTCTTGGATCAGCTTGAAACCTTACAACCAAGCAAATAGCTTGCATAATATCAGGCCTTGATGTTGTTAAGTATAGTAGGCCTCCAATCATAGACCTATATAAAATCTCATCAAATTGAGATGACTCATCATCTTTTCTCAAATGACAACCTATTACCATAGGTGTACTTACTAGTTTTCTATCCTCCATACCAAACTTCTTCAACATCTCCTTGACATACATTGCTTGAGAGATAAAGATGCCATCATCTGATTGAGCAATTTGGAGTCCAAGAAAGAATGATAGTTCACCTATCATAAACAATTTCTTCTACATCTTTTTAGAAAACTTCTTACACATTTCATCATTGCCACCAATGATTATATCATCAACATACACAACAACTATTAGAATTTGTTCATCCTCAATTTTGATGTAAAGTTTACTATCTGCGATACCTTTCTTGAAGCCCTACTGGAGTAGGTACTTGTCCAACCTTGCATACCAAGCCTTAGGAGCTTCTTTGAGCCCATACAAAGCCTTGTTTAGTCTGCATACCATGTTTAGATCTTCTAATAACTAAAATCCATCAGGCTGCTCTATGTAGACTTCTTCTTCTAAGTCACCATTCAAGAATATAGATTTGACATCTATACCTTGAAAACCTTGTGAACTGCAAATGCAAGAAACATTCTGATTGCCTCCATTCTTTCTATCAAGGCAAATGTCTCCTCAAAATCAATTCCTTCTACTTGTGAATAACCTTTATAGACTGACGTTGCTTTTTTCCTTACCACTTCTCCATCTTCATTCAATTTGTTTCTGAACACCCACTTTGTACCTATCACATTTTTGTTTGTAGGCCTTAGGACCAGTTCCCAAGTCTAATTTTTCTCTATCTGAGTTAGTCCTTCTTCCATTGCTTGTATCCATTCTTCATCCTTGCAAGGATCAACAAAAGTTTTAGTCTCTATCTTAAATATCAAAGAGAAGTTCACCTATTCATTTGTCCTTGCAAATCTTCTTCTAATCAGTACTCCTAGAAGACAACTTCTTTCCTTAACACCCTTTAGGTTATATGAATTGTTCTTTGTCCTAGCACCATCTACCACCAATTTACCAGATTTTGCTCTTCTAATTTCACACCCTTGATCATGAAATATGAGATTGTATCCTTTGCTACACATCTGACTTACACTGAGAAGATTATGCTTAAGACCTTCTACATAAAGAACATCATCTGTTATAGATTTTCCATCAATACTTATGGTACCTTTTCCACAAATCTTTGCAGTTGAATTGTCTCCAAACCTGACTAATCCACCATTCCACTTAACGAGATTGATGAACTTGATCTTCTCACTTGTCATGTGACTTGTACATCCATTGTCTATTACCTAGAGATTTGTTTTCCCTAGAGCATGAAATGTTGTTTGGATGAACATTGAATTTTCAACAAGTGATTGTTTGTCTCCTATCTTTTGGAAGAGTCATTCTCCTTGTCTTGCTCAACAACATCTGTCATCTGAGATTCTAATTTTGCTAATCCACTCCTGCAATATCTTTCTATATGTCCAACATTGTTGCAAATATGACATCCACTAGAGAAGTAAGAGGATTTCTACTCACAAAATTTCTTCTATTCATTTCAGACTTGCAATTCATAGCCTTATGACCAAATTTATTGCAGATAAAACAATAATCAAAGAAATCATAATTGAACCTATTCATGGAGAAATGTCTTGCATGAAAATGTCTTCCTTGAGACATAATGAGATTTGCTTCGTCAGTGTCATCCGGACTTCCAACCTTTGCCTTTTCCAATTCCTTTTAGAGTGACAAATTTTCTTAATTCTTGCACGTTCTTTTGACTTAGCTTCAATCATAGTTCTTTGTTCTTAATTCTCTTTCCTTGCACAATCCAAGTCTTCAAGTGAAGAAACAAGTTCTCCTTCAAAATCAATTTCACATTCTTCTTCATCCACAATCTTGATTGAACCATCAGATATCACCATAGCCATGAATAGGGATTCTCCTTTTTCATCATCTAATGAGTAATGATCTGCTTCTTTTGCGAGATGTAGTCTTCTTTGGAAAGGAGGTTCCTCATGAAGTTGTTCCTTTTGAAACCCTTTTTTTCTATTTTCATTTTCTCGAAAAGGACATTTAGAAGCATAATGACCAACTCTTCCACAATTAAAACATTTGAATGGCAACTTACCTCTATACTTTCCTGATCCCTTCTTTAATTTTATCACAAAGTTTGGTTCTTCTTCCTCATACTCATTGTATGTTCCTTCTTTCTTCACATCTTTAAAAGAAGCTTCTCTTTTGGATGTATTGTGGACTTCATTTCTCAGCTCATAGGCAGTGAGGGACCCAAACAACTCTTCCATGGTAAGTGTCTTCGTATATTTCACTTCTTCAATAGTAGAAAGCTTTGAATCCAACCTGTGAGGGAGAGTTCTCGGGACTTTCTTCACAACCACTGACTCACTCACATCTTCACCTAGATTTTTTATTCCATTTACAGCTTCATCCACTCAGAGAAAATAGCTAGCTATGTTTTCATCTTCTTTCATCCTTAGATTCTCAAACATTGCTCTGTAGGTTTTTAATCTTGCTTTCTTTACACTATCATTTCCTTCATAGAGATTCTTGAGTTTATCCCATATCTCCTTGGTTGTCTTACACCACACTACCTTAACAAGTTTTGAACTGGTTAGATCACTCAAGATAGCATTCTTAGCTTTAGCATTGTTTTCATGGCTTTCTTGTCATCCAGATCTATAATAGCGTGAGCAGGTTCAATATAAGGATCATTTGCAGCTCTCCAAACATCATACCCTAGAGAGGTAAGATAGGCTTCCATCCTTACACTCCAGAAAACATAGTTACTTCCATAAAATACCAGTGCTTTAGAAGAGGAGTCTCTTTGAGCCATGTGTTCTACTCCAAGATCTACCTTTAGCTATTAGGCTGCACCAAGGAACTCAACTCTGATACCAACTATTAGAACACACTGATATATTGAGAGGGAGGTGAATCAGTATATGCCGAAACTTAATCCAAATCAACTTTATCAACAAAAATTTGTACTTCTTTAAATAAATGATACAAAAATTTAAGTAATTCAAAGCACAACACATAGCACATCACCATAACACCAGATTTATGTGGAAAACCCTAGAAGGGAAAAACCATGGTGAGAAAGCTACTTGGATCTACTATCCAAATCTAGCCTCACAAATAAAAATAGAATTTTACAATAGTTTTTATGGGCTACAACCCAAAGGAAACTACAACTCTCTAATACATTATTTTATGGGCTCCAACCCAAAGGAAACTACAACTCCCTAAGCACAATTTTATGGCACCAACCAATGGAAGTTACAACTCACTGAATCATAGTTTTTATGGCTACAACCATAGGACACTACAACTCCCTAAAGTGCTACAACACTAACAAAAAGAGGCTACAGCCTCTGCACAAGATACTTGATAGAATTCTACTGATCAACTCCCTCCACATCATCAACACCCTTCACTCTGACAACTCTTCTATTCAACAAACTCCGCTCCCTTCAACACACTTCCATACACACACATACTCACATTCAACCTCACACATACATCCTCACACACACTCTCTCTCTCTCACACTTATCATACCAAAAAAGATCTTTCATTTATATCCTCTGCAAACTTCAATATCTTTCTCCTTTATCAGCCAAGCTGAAATGTGTAGCATGAAACGTGCAATGGCTACAACAAGTCAACACCCAAAAAAATGTAGAGATATAATGACGTTCAAACCAAGTGATAAATAAGACCTATTTCATCTCAACACACCTCTCCATGCTAGCACACACTTCCAAGCACACGACACAATCACAAAAGCATGCGAAGTCATCCCAGCAAACACTTAACCTCTTATACAATATCTCCAGACCTAAAGTGGTACCACATAACCCAAATAACATTATGTGGTTAACTTCACATACATTATGTGAGTTGTAACAACATTCTCATACACTCCTTTCACAACTTCATGTTACTTCCTGCTGGTGCAAACAAATAGACACTGAACCCAACATTCTCTTGCAACTTTGATTACACATTCTTGATATATAACATTGAAAAACAAACTTATAATACTCCTCAAAACCTAAAACATGAAATGAGAAAAGATACAGATACTTTGAACTCATCATTCAAACAACAAAGCCAAATAATGTAATGCGGTGAAATGTGGTGGCTTTCACATTCTCCTCCCAACAACACTCATTAGAAATATAAAATATCTTTTCTCTGCTGACTCTAGAGAACCTCTGCAGTACAACTTATCATTTGAAAATTGAATATAACAAACTTCTCATCTCTATCCATCTATCCTTCAAACCGCAACATCACATCTTCAAATGCAGAGAAATACGAAGCACTCCTTTGACTCTTTCTGTCTGCAACAACATTGAACCAAATATCTTCACTCTGCTAGGTTTGGAATCTTCTGCGGTAACTCTTATGCTCTAAAATTAGGAACATACATACTTCATGTATGTCTCTATCTAAATTCCAAACCACAAGGTCATACCTTCAAATGTGGAGGAATGCGGAGTAGTCTATTGACCTTCTTCAATGTAACTTTTAGTGCCTTAGACTATCTAAAACCTTTTACACTTTATTTCAAATCTTAAGCAATGCTTTTCATCAGGAGACAATTAATACAACATTCACCACATCAAACACTACTATCACAACACCATACACAACAATCACAGCTCTTTGCATCATAACTTCTTCATATCAGCAAACTCTTCATCCTGTCAGCTTTCACTTGTCCATGAACTTTAGAAGGTAAGGTACAACTGTATACAAAATGCTCATGGCATTCACCATCATATCCTTCACTACACAACTCTTCTGAACATCACTCCTATGTCTGCTTCTCTGATCTTCACTCTTTGATAGCAAATACTCATCACTACACTTTCCACATCACAACACCTCTAATAAAGTCACACTGCTGTCTGCTTCTATGAACTACTCCTTACCATCATTTATCTACTTCTTATCATCTTCTTTTGAACTACTCCTTATCATCTTCTTCACTTCACATTACACCTTTGTTTGCTTCTCTAAACTCTTACACTGTTGTCATCACATGTAACCTTCCACAACACAACTCTCCACAACATTGCTCTATTGACATCAATGGTAATACATATGCAACAATCTCCCCCTTTGGCATTGATGGCAACACATGACCTAATATGCAATTTTCTCCCCTTTTGACATCAAGGGCAAAGGGCTAGTGGTCTTCCTCTATACCTGAAAAACATACAAGCTCCCGTTATCTACATTAGTCTTGATCTTAATTTATAAACTCTTATCTACCTACTCCCCTTGAGAGGTAGCCATCATCAATCCGGGGATAAAAATGTATCTTGAATTTCTCCCCCTAGATAGATGCACCAATTATGCATCTAGTTAGGAGGGGCAATAATCCCTTACCTATGTTTAAGATACTCAAATGTGTCCTTGGAAAGTGCCTTTGTAAATATGTCTACAACATGATCCTCTGTAGGAACCTACTCCAATTTTACCTCTTGATTTGTAACCTTCTCTCTCAAAAAGTGATACTTGATAAATATGTGCTTGGTCCTAGAATGCATCATTAGATTTTTTGAAATATTAATGGCACTTTTATTGTCACAAAGAATAGTAATAGGCTCATCATACAAAACCTTGATATCCTTCAATGTTTGCTTCATCCACAATACTTGAGTGCAATAGGATGCTACATCTATATACTCTACATCTACTATTAATAAGGACACTGAATCCTATTTCTTACTCAGCCATGAAACCAAACTATCTCCAAAAAAGAAATCTCCACTACTGGTACATCTTCTATCATCAACACTACCAGACTAACCTACATTATTATAGGGACACAGAGAAAATTCATCACCTTTTTGATAGCACAATCCATACTCCAAAGTGCTCTTCAAATATCTGAAAATTCTCTTGACAACCTTCACATGTGTTTCTCTTGGATCAGCTTGAAACCTTGCAACCAAGCAAAGAACTTGCATAATATCAGGCCTTGATGATGTTAAGTATAGTAGGCCTCCAATCATAGACCTATATAGAGTTTGATCAGCTTGAGGTGACTCATCATCTCTGCTCAAATGACAACTTGTTACCATAGGAGTACTTACTGATTTGTTTTCCTCCATTCCAAACTTCTTCAACATCTCCTTGACATACTTTGCTTGAGAGATAAAGATACCATCATCTGATTGAGCAATTTGGAGTCCAAGAAAGAATTATAGTTCACCTATCATAGACATTTCAAATTCCTTTTGCATCTCTTCAGCAAACTTCTTACACATTTCATCATTGCCACCAAAGATTATATCATCAATGTACACAACAACTATTAGAATTTGTTCGATGTAAGGATTACTATCTGCGGTACCTTTCTTGAAGACATGTTGGAGTAGGTACTTGTCCAACCTTGCATACTGATGTAGAGGCAATTTGGATAGGAGGAAGATCAACAAGTTAACTAGGTTTGCACTACACCAAAAGGCCCAAATTTGAGGTTCTTCATACAAAAGTGGGAACAACAATTAGGGAATCTAATTTATTCATGTAAAGGGTGATTAGACATGCATTGGGACCCATTCCAACTATTGGCTAAGGTAGGTCAAACTTTGGATTGGTACTTCCTTCACAAACCCAAGAAATGGCTTGTAGCCCTAAAAATGGAGAATAGTCCTAATAACTTTTGATAAATGACTTCAAATGCAAATCTTAGACAATTAGAAGATACCCATTAGGACCCCCTATCACATATACAAGAATGGGTATTAGTTGTTTTGGATGATATGGCTCAACGTATAACTCCTCCTGGTGCCTTAGAGACCCAATTAGGCCAAAATTACAAAGAGATTACTATAAAATGCAAACACAAAACTCAATCAAGGGTCTGAGAACTTAGGATACATGCCAAAACTATGAATTTTTTGGGTTTTATCCTCCTACAGTTTGTTGTTCCCAAAAATGTCTCTATGGTTGCTCCAATAGGCTTAATACATGGTCATATCAAGCCTCTTCTACAAAAAATTGCAAACACCAACTCCCCCTCTCATGCAATCATTCAAAACACTTGCAATACAATTGAGTACATCCATCCCACTAGTCTTATGGCCTTGAAAGATAGTGGGATGGTTATTCTTTCATCGTTTGGGACAAACCCTTGATTAGGTTTTAGTAAGACTGTTTTGAAGAAACCCTTATATCTCCTAAGAATACAACTTTCAAAACACTAAAACCACTTCAAATGATAGATAACTATCTATAATAGTTAATCAAAACATGAAGAAGTGAATACAGTCCTGTACCTTCACATAGTACGACCTATGATAGCAAAATTCCTTAAGGAAAACAGAGTTCTTAAAGGGCAGTCCAAGATCAAATGCCTCTAAGTTGTCTCCTCTTCCATTTCATATCCTCAAACCACACTTGAATTAGATTTAATTCACCACACTTCACTTCCCAATAGCCTAGGGGTCATAACAATTCCATACAGCAGAGAAGTACGGCCTGTTTCTCCAAAAAATTTAGAAAACAACAAAAAAAGTAGAGAATGGTGTTTGTATTGCATAGAACTCCTTCTCCTTATTAAATTTCACTTGCTCAAGGGTATATAGGCTTGTATAAACCTTTACATATTCATTGAGGATATTTTGGTCGATGGTTGAAGCCATAACCAATTCAAAGTTCCTTGGCAGTTTTGACACTTCAACTACTTACAACTATTTGCCAGTTTTTTCTTTACATGTTTAGGACTGTTTAGGCTTAAAAAGTTCCTTCAAATAGTTTACAATGTAATTAGGCCTTGAACAAGGCATTAGACTCCTTGAAATCCCTTAACAAGGCTTACAATCATGCATATTGTCTCTACATGCCTTAGGAAGGCTTACAAAAGTGACTACCTCCTACAAGACAACAATAGATATTTGGACATAGTCCTTATTACATAAAAGGTCTTCTAGGACCTTATTGGAACAAGACAACATGAACCACAAAACATGAAAACAAGTATGAAAACAAACATAGATGATCCCCTTGGTCCTCCTGCACCATACTCCCCAGGTGGAAAGAGAACTCAAGTCTCTTGAGGAAGTAGATCAGCAATTGTGACACCATGTTTCAAGATTTCTTCTTCACTCATCCAAGTGGTATCTTCAATGGGTAAGCCACTCCATTTGACAAGGAACTATTTGTATATCTTCTTTCTTGTCTTCTTCAAGACCTTGGTGTGAAGAATGCATTCCAACTTCAATGGTTGATTGGGTGGAAGACCCTTGACCCAATCTTCATCTCCTGCTTCTATCATATCTGCCTCTGAATCTGCATTAGGATCACCTTTGAAAGGAAACAAGTTTAAAACATTAAATATAGGAGATATGGCCAAGCCTTGAGGAAGTTCAATCTCATAGGCATTAAGCCCAAACTTGTGCACAATCCAGCATGGTCCTATCTTCTTCATGAGGAGTTTGGTTGGTTGCCCCCTTAGGAAGTCTTTCCTTCTTCAAATGTGCCATGACCAAATCCCCAACCTTGTATTGTACATCTCTCCTTCTCTCATTGGCTTTCTCCTTGTACTTGTCATTGTTCTTTTGAAGAGTTTCTTTGACATTATCATGGATGTCCTTCATGGCCAATGCAAAGTCTTCACCTTGAGTACTTTTCCTTTCCAATCCATGGAGATCTCTCAATTCAAGAATACCCCTTGGATGAACACCATAATCAATCTCAAATGGACTCCTTCCTGTGCTCCTATTGGTGGAATCATTAGAAGCAAACTCTACTTGAGGGATGATCATATCCCATGCCTCTCCATGTTGCTTGGCAAGACACCTGAGAAGATTTCCCAAGGACCTATTCACCACCTCAGTTTGGCCATCAGTTTGAGGGTGATAGGCTGAACTAAAGGACAATTGAGTGCCCAAATTCTTCCACAAAGTGTGCCAAAAATGGCCTACAAACTTTGGATCCCTATCAATCACAATGTCAAGAGGCAAACCATGGATTCTAACAATTTCTTTGAAGAACAAACCAACAATGTGAGAAGCATCATTAGTACATTTACATGGCAAGAAATGAGCCATCTTACTGAATCTATCCACCACAACAAATATACTATCAAAGCCTATTTGAGTCCTAGGAAGACCCAAAACAAAATCCATGCTAATACTTTCCCATGGCCTATTAGGAATAGGAAGTGGCTGATATAGAGCAGCATTAGATGAAGTACCCTTTTCCCTTTAACAAATACTACACCATTCAACAAATTTTCTAATATCTGATTGCATTTTAGGCCAAAAATAAAACCTCTTCACCTGATCCAATGTTTTATCCAACCCAAAGTGACCTCCTAGTCCACCACAATGTTTTTCCTTTATGATGTTCTCTCTCATGGAACACATAGTTGGCTATGTTTGAACAACAACCCATGCTGCAACAAAAACTCAGAAAAATTAGAATGATAAGAGTCTAAAAATTGTGAACAAACTTCATATACCTCCTTGAAATCTTCATCATCCCGATACATATGTTTGAGAGCATCAAACCCTACACTTTGCAACTAAATTTCCTGAATCATACACACCCTTCTACTCAATGCATCTACCACTTTGTTGGCCTACCCCTTCTTGTGTTTGATTGAAAAAGTATAGGCTTGGAGTTGCTCAACCCATTTCATATGCCTATGATTGAGTTTCTCCTGTGAATTAAGAAAACTAAGTGCATGGTTGTCAGTATAAACAATAAATTCTATGGGCAAAAGATAGTGCCTCCATTTTTTCAAAGCTTGTACCATTGCATACAATTCCAAGTCATAAGTAGAGTACTTTCTCTTAGCATCATTCAATTTTTCACTAAAGAAAGCAATAGGCCTACCTTCTTGACTTAGGACAGCCCCTATAGCAAGGTTACTAGCATCACATTCCACCACAAACAACTTTTTAAAGTCGGGCAAAACAAGAATAGGTTGTTGTGCTACCTTTTGTTTTAGAATTTCAAAAGAATCATTGGCTGCCTTTGTCCATAAAAACTTACATTTCTACCCCCCTTTGATGGTATCCAAAATTGGTGCACAAACATGACTAAAACCCCTTATGAATTTCCTATAAAATGTTGCCAAACCATGAAAACTTTTCACATCACCTATTGTTTTTGGAGTTGGCCATGTCAAAATGGCTTCTACCTTTGTTGGATCCATCTTCAAACTACCTTGTGAAATCACAAAACCAAGATAGGTGAGTTCTTCCTTCATGAAGACACTTTTTTCCATGTTGATCATCAATTGTTCATAATGCAACTTCTTCAAAACCTAATCCAAATGTTGCAACTGCTCTCCCTTAGTCCTGCTAAAAATAAGAATGTCATCCAAGTAAACCACAACAAATTTGCCAATGAAATCCTTCAACACTTCATTCATGAGATGCATAAAAGTACTTGGGGCATTAGATAGACCAAATGGCATCACCAACCACTCATAAAGACCCTCATTTGTTTTGAATGTTTTCTTTTATTCATCCCCTTGCTTGATCCTAATTTGATGATACACACTCTTAATATCAATCTTAGAAAAGTATCTAGCCCCTCCCAAACAGTCTATAAGGTCCTCAATCCTTGACATAGGGAACCTATATCTTATGGTAATCTTGTTAATGGCTCTAGAATCCATGCACAACCTCCATTTACCATCCTTTTTAGGGGCTAGGACTATTGGGACAATACATGGGCTAAGTCTCTTTCTTACCAATCCCTTATCCAACAATTCTTGCACTTGCTTGTCAATCTCTTCATTTTGTGAAGGTGTCATCTTGTAGGATGCTTTGTTTGGAAAAGTAGATCCTGGTATGAAGTCAATTTGATGGCTTATGTCCCTAATAGGTTGCAACTCATTAGGCATTTCTTCTACCATAATCCCCTTATACTTCTCTAGCAATTGTTGCACCTCATTAGGGACCTCTTCCTTACTAGGATCGTGCAAACTAGGACTGTTTTTAGGCTTCAAAATTAGAGCATACCTTTGGGTTCCTTACTCCTTAAGGGTGTCTAAAAACTCTTTACCACTCACAATCATGACACTTGACCCAACATTCTTCTCTACATTCTCATCAGGCAAAGGCTCCATTCTATATTTTCTACCATTGTTGGTTATGATGAAAGAATTAGGTTTACCATCATGTTGTGATTGAACATCATATTGCTATGGGCAACCTAATAGAAAATGACAAGCATCCATGGGAACTACATCACACAAAATCTTATCTTTATATTGGAACCCCTATCTCAAATTCTATCCATGATTGTTCATCTACCAAAACATGTTGTCCCTTATTCAACCATGATACTTTATAAGGACTAACAAGAGGAAGTATTTTCAATTTCAATTTGTCTACCATTTCAACGGAAACCATAGACCTTGCATGTTTTCTTGAACAATGTCTTCCTTTGAGGGGGTTCTTATGTTTGAGGCACCTTCAACATGGTTCTTCTCATCATCAAACTTTCTTCTTTATGGACCGGGGCTGCACTTCCAATTGGAGAGTTGACACTTTGGCAATCTTCCTCTTGGATCAATTGGTTCCTTCTCTCTCCTCCATGAGAGCTTGAGGCTTGCTTTTCAGGACACTTGAAGGCTAGATATCCCACTTGGTTGCAATTGTAGCACCTTCCTATGAAGACATTAGGACCTCTCCCTGGTCCACCAAATCTACCTCTTCTATTAGGCCTTCTTCCTCTAAAGCCTCCTCTAGAACCTGATTCTCCACTTTTCTCTTGGGAACTAGATTCCCCTTGACTTCTTTGGGACTGATTTCTACCCCCAAAACTGCCCCTACCTCTAAAATTTCTACCACCTCTTCCTCTATTTTGCTGCTCACCTTTCCTCTTCAACTTCTCTTCAGCCCTTAATGCCACTTGAAAGCATTTTTCCATGGTTTTAGGGGTTAATAAACTTATCTCATCTTGAATATTAAACCTCAAACCATTTAGATACCTTGCCACTTTAGCTTTTTCATCCTGCATGTACCCACAACGAAGAGTGTATTTGTGAAACTCCTCAGTGTAAGTAGCCACATCCAAATCTCTTTGCTTGAGATTTTGCATCTTCTTGTAAATTTGCACCTCATACTCTTATGGAAGGAATTGGGACTTTATCCTCTCCAACATTCTTCTCCATGAAGAGATCATACTCTTCCCATTCTTTACCCTCTCACCTTGGGCGTAATTCCACCATGTAAGGGCAGCACCTTTGAGTTTAGTTTTTGTAAATTTCACCCTCTTATTTTCAGGAACTTCTTTGTATTCAAAGTAGTTGTTTAGAGCCTCAATCCACTCCATGATTTCATCAGCATTCATCTTCCCACTGAACATGGGAATCTCCATCTAAGCCTCTGAAGAATCCTTGCCAATTGCCTTGATGGCTTCAAGGAAATGCATTTGATCAACCAGTACCTCTACCTCTTCTTTCTCTTCTTCTTCCTCCTCTTTTTCTTCCTCTTCATCATAACCTTCATCTATCCTCTTCCCTATCCTCAATGCCTTCAACTCTTCTTAGAGTGCTTCCTTGACTCCGCTTTTGATCTTCTCTTCCATCTCCTTGAACTTCTTGACCACTTTAGTGGTCATCCCCTTTGGAGGCATATTGCTAGCCTCTGCTTCACTCTCCTCTGCTAACATATATCAAGCCAACAACAAAACCTTTTATATCTCTAATACCACTATGATGTAGAGGCAGTTTGGATAGAAGGAAGATAGACAAGTTGATTAGGTTTGCACTACACAATTTGAGGTTCTTCATACAAAAGTGGGAACAATAGTTAGGGGATCTTATTTCTTCATGGAAAGGGTGATTAGACATGAATTGGGACCCATTCCAACCATTGGCTAAGGTAGGTCAAACTTCAGATTGGTACTTCCTTCACAAACCCAAGAAATGGCTTGTAGCCCTAAAACTGGAGAACAATCCTAATAAATTTTGATACAGGACTTCAAATACAAATCCTATACAATTAGAAGATACCCATTAGGACCCCCTATCACATATCCAAGAATGGGTATTGGTTATTTTGGATGATATGGCTCACCCTATAACTCCTCCTGGGGCCTTAGAGCCCCAATTAGGCCAAAATTACAAAGAGACTACTATAAAATGCAAACACATAACTCAACCAAGGGTCTAAGCACTTAGGATACATGCCAAAACTATGAATTTTGTGGGTTTTATCCTCCTATAGTTTGCTATTCCCGAAAATGTCTCTATGGTTGCTCCAATAGGCTTAACACATGGTCATATCAAGCCTCTTCTACCAAAACTTGCAAACACCAACTCCCCCTCTCCTGCAATCATTCAAAACACTTGGAATACAACTGAATACATCCATCCCACTAGTCTTATGGCCTTGAAAGATAGTGGGATGGTTATTCTTTCATCGTTTGGGACAAACCCTTGGTTAGGTTTTAGTAAGATTGTTTTAAAGAAAACCCTTATATCTCCTAACAATGCAACATTCAAAACACTAAAACCACTTCAAATGATAGATAACTATCTATACTACTCAATCTAAACATGAAGAAGTGAATACATTCCTGTACCTTCACATAGTACAGCCTGTGACAGCGAAATTCCTCAAGGAAAACAGAGTTCTTAAAGGGAAGTCCAAGATAAAAATGCCTCTAAGTTGTCTCCTCTTCCATTTAATAGCCTTAAAGCACACTTGAATGAGAGTTAATTCACCACACTTCACTTCCCCATAGTCTAGGGGTCATAACAGTTCCATACAGCAGAGAAGTATGGCATGTTTCTCCAGAAAATTTAGAAAACAACAAAAAATAGTATCTAGAATGGTGTTTGTATTGCATAAAACTCCTTCTCCTTCTTACATTTCACTTGTTCAAGGGTATATAGGCTTGTATACACCTTGAAATCTTCATTTAGGATAGTTTGGTCGATGGTTGAAGCCATAACCAATTCGAACTTCCTTGGCATTTTTGACACTTCAACTACTTACAACTATTTGCCAGTTTTGTCTTTACATGTTTAGGACTGTTTAGGCTTAACAAGTGCCTTCAAACATTTTACAATGCAATTAGGCCTTGAACAAGGAATTAGAGTCCTTGACATGCCTTGACAAGGCTTACAATCATGCATATTGTCTCTACATGCCTTAGGAAGGCTTACAAAAGTGACTACCTCCTACAAGACAACAATAGATATTTGGACATAGTCCTTATTACATGAATGGTCTTCTAGGAACTTATTGGAACAAGACAACATGAACCAAAAAACATGAAAACAAGTATGAAAACAAACATAGATGATCACCTTGGTGCTCCTGCACCACATACCAAGCCTTAAGAGCTTGTTTGAGCCCATACAAAGCCTTCTTAAGTCTGCATACCATGTTTAGATCTTCTGATAACTAAAATCCATCAGGCTACTCTATGTAGACTTCTTCTAACTCACCATTCAAGAATACAAGTTTGACATCCATTTCATATACCTTGAAACCCTTATGAATTGCAAATGCAAGAAACATTTTGATTGCCTCTATTCTTTCTACCAAAGCAAATGTCTCCTCAAAATCAATTCCTTCTACTTGTGAATAACCTTTGTAGAGCAATCTTGCATTGATCCTTACAACTTCTCTATCTTCATTCAATTTATTTATGAACACCCACTTTGTACTTATCACATTTTTATAATTTGCAGGCCTTGGCACCAATTCCCAAGTTTGATTTTTCTCTGTTTGAGTTAGTGCTTCTTTCATTTCTTGTATCAATTCTTCATCCTTGCAAACATCAACAAAAGTTTTAGGCTTTATCTTAGATATCAAAGAGAAGTTTACCTATTCATTTGTCCTTGCAAATCTTCTTCTAATCGGTACTCTTAGAAGACAACTTATTTCCTTAACACGCTTTAGGTTATACAAATTGTTCTTTGTCCTAACACCTTCTGCCACCAATTTACCAGACTTTGCTCTTCTAATTTCACACCCTTGATCATGAAATATGAGATTGTATCCTTTGCTGCACATCTAACTTACACTGAGAAGATTATGCTTAAGACCTTCTACATAAAGAACATTATTTGTTCTAGAGTTTCCATCAATACTTATGGTACCTTTCCACAAATCTTTGTAGCTGAATTGTCTCCAAACCTGACTGATCTACCATTCTACTTAACAAGTTTGATAAACTTGCTCTTATCACTTGTCATGTGACTTGTACATCCACTTTCTATTACCTGGATATTTGTTTTCCCTAGAGCATGAAATGTTGTTTGGACTGACATTAAAATTTCAACTTCATTGTTTGTCTCCTATCTTTTGGAAGAGTCATTCTCCTTGTCTTTCTCAACAACATCTATCATCTGAGATTCTAATTTTATTAATCCACTCCTACAAATATCTTGCTATATGTCCAACATTGTTGCAAATATGACATACTAGTTTGACATCCACTAGAGAAGCAAGAGGATTTCTACTTACAAAATTTCTTCTATTCATTTTAGACTTGCAAGTCATAGCCTTATGACCAGATTTATTGCAGATAAAACAATAACCAAAGAAAGCATAATTGAACCTGTTCATGGAGAAATGTCTTGCATGAAAAGGTCTTCCTTGAGACATAATGAGATCATCTCCTTCAGTGTCATCTGGACTTCCAACCTTTACGTTTTCCAATTCCTTTTTGAGTGATGAAATTTCTTTTTGAAGTCTTGCACATTCTTTTGACTTAGCTTCAATCAGATTTTTTTGTTCATGATTCGCTTTCCTTGCACAATCCAAGTCTTCAAGGGCAAAAATAAGTTCTAATACACCATCTATATTTTTAACTAGATACTTGATAAACTCCTCATTAAAATTACCATTATATAATCCCCGGTCATTTTTAACCACCTTATCAAGGTATTTCTAGTGAAAGTTTGTCATAATATCATGTATAGTATGAAAAAATAGTATAACTTGCTAAAAGACACAAGAATATTAAGAAATGGAATATTCTTTTTTTCTAATGTGATACAATATATAGAAGGCTATAACTTGTGTGTTGTAGTTATGGTTGTTTATTTGAAATTTATTCTTTATTTGAAATTAATTCTCCACATAAAGAGATATTAAGTTGATTGTAGAACATTGGTTATTTATAAATAAATAAATAAATAATTATCACAAAAAATAAATTGTTTATCCCTACTGCATCTCTTCGGCACCCGGATTCACTGGTCAGGCATTCTCCCATGCGTTAGACCTAGTAGAGTCTTCCTTGGTAGTCCCCTCTCCCCACTCTCCTCAATCTAAGGACCTGGAGAACTATGTTCCTTGGACTATTGTCTAAAGGTGGAAGAGAGGTCTTCTGGAGATTGTTCCTCAATCAATGCAGAATAGAACAATGAGGATGACTTGGAGAGGTCCGATCATTGTATAGGCTCTTCTTGGGGGTTGTGTCATTCCCTACAGCATGTTTGCAAGTATATTGTCTCTATTTGCTTTGGTTGTTCTATTCCTCTTGGTACACATTTTGCCTGTCTTTGGCCATTTTGTTGTAAAAGGGTCTAGACCTTTTCAAAATCCTATTTTTATAAATATCAAAAACAAAAAATTGTTAAGCATGAGAACACTTTCTATTATAAACCACAAATATTGTTCAGAATAAATTGAATATTTACAATATTATCATCAAATAACAAGTAATTCCAAAATACGTTTTCAGTATTCATGAACGAAACAACCAGGCCTATAGGATTTTTATACACACAAAACTAAAGAGATGGTTTAGACATTAACTTTCATGGAAAGTATGCACCAATTAAGCTCAGATCTTTTATAAATTAGCTTCTCGACATTGAAAATGATTGCAATTAATAGACAATTTCATCAAAAAGCTTATATTTAGTCCTAATTCTTTTCTCAGTACTATATATAAATTCAACATTCCTTTGGTTCTCCAGCTCTTCTAGTCTGTCGATTAATGCTAGCACATGTTTTCTTCAAATTTCTAATGCCTTTGCTTTTGCGGGTCATGCTTGAACACTCTCCAAACCCAGCATAATTTCTCATTCTTTTAATAGAATCCCTTTTCATAAGATTAACGTCAAACTATTCTATCCCACCCTACTAAATATCACACATTTCAATAGAATAACTTTAAATATATACTACTAAAACTTGTTTATCTGAAATTGAATAAATTGAAAGCAATGAAGGTAAATGTTATTCAATGAAAGCAATTGAATAAAATGAAAAAATTGAGATAAATTTTGTAAATCATTTGTTTAATTATCTCAGCTTGATGGGACTTGGTAAATTTATGATTCCAATGTAGTTGAGTATCATGTGAATTATATATAGATTAACTATCTATTAAACATTTTTTCCAGCAGTAGTATTTACATAATAGATACTAGATTCTAATTTCATAAGATGAACTTAATATTTAATTAGCTTCCTTCAATGATTTTGGAATACTTAGAACTTTATGCTATTTTTTGCAAAACTGGCAGTGGTGGGGATGTGCCAACTAGATATAGTAGACTTGGGAGTCATGTTTTCTATACTTAACACATATGCTTTCTATAGATGTAGCAAGAAAATATAGACAAATTCATAGCATCCTTAATCACTCAAGGTCAACAAAAATACTTTAATAAAAACATGTCTAATTTAGTGAATGTACTATAAGTAATACAAAATGAATCAAACCAAATTATATAATGCCTAATCAATTAAAGTGATTTTTAATGCCTAATTAATTAAAGTAATGTAATAGTCATATATTTCCATGGTAACTAGATATGTATAGTCATTGGTTGTATCCATGTTCTTAGTGTGTAATATTCATTATTTTATATCTTTAGTTGTTGAACCTAGATGTGCTATAATGATTTCAAAAGAAATCTCTTTATCTCTCTCCCTTGGGAAGTGTGTGAACACTATAAAGAAAGAAAGAGTACATGGAGTAGGAATGACTTAAATGTTTAATTTCACACATGCTATTCATTTTTATGACACTGATACATATTCAACATTACACATGTCTATGTAGATTTGGAAAACTTAAAATCTCTCTCTCTCTCTCTCTCTCTCTCTCTCTCTCTCTCTCTCTCTCTCTCTCTCTCTCTCTCTCTCTGTGTGTGTGTGTGTGTGTGGAAGTTGATAAGGAAAAGAATCATCCATGCATTTTAGAAATGAAATCTTCCCTCTTGTTCAACTATTTATTTAATGTGTTTGAATTGCATTAGGATCCAGCCATATTTAACCAATTCTCTACAAGATGACTAATATGCCTCACCAACACCAGTGATAACTAGTGTCTAAGTTTGGAAGTTGTGAAACAATGTATCAAATGTACACACCTATACATCAGAGAAGAAATGTATGTTGATACAGGCGAGTCAAACACAACATCCCTATCTACTCTGATGTAGGACATGTATGTTGATACATTTGTTCCATAGTCCAAAGTAGACAGTATCATGTTATGTTGTTGGTGTGACATATCAGTCATACTTGTAGAGAATTGGTTCAACATGGCCATCCTAATGCATGTGTATGTATGAATTGGAATAAGTAATTTATTTTTACATGCACAAAATTTAGGTTGATATATATATCATGGCACATGCACCACCACCTCCTGGACCTTCTATATTTACACATACATATACTGAGATTCAGAAATTGACAGCTCTTCTTTCTGACCCCTACACAACAGGGGTTTATAGGGACACGTGTCAATCAATTTTAACTAGCTTGCAGTGCATTAGACAGAGTCTAGGAGATACCCGTGCTTATTTGGGTGATACTCTTGTTGCTATTCTTGCCTAGATGTAGCAAGAGGTTACTAGTGATGTTTCTCTTGCTTCTGTTCAACTTAGTGTCTTGAAAGAGACTATCAAATCCCAATGTTTCCCATCTTATGTTGGCAAGCCTAATGTGAGGGGCTACAAAGTGACTAGATGTGTAGACCCTCTTATGGCCCCATTGATATATCCACGTTTTCTTGCTGCTCGTGGCCGTTATCCCAATAACGACCAAATTCCTTTATATTTTGCACAACAGTTATATGCAGAGGTTCATATGGGCCTCAAGGTCAACTAGTTGGATTTGCCAGAATATTTTGGTCAAGGGAGGGGCAGGGTTGCTGATAGAGATGCCTATCATCGACCAGATCAATAGGCTCCAGTTTATAGGGCCTTGGTTGGGGAGAGGATGCATGCTATCTCCCTAGCCCTAGCCCATGTTGCTGATCAGGTTATCATTGCTTCCCAAAGGGAAGAAATTGACAATGTGGGTGATATTGCAGCTACCACATCTATTATATGTTCTAATCGTGTGGGAAGATATTTGATGAGTCATTCTAGATGATCCAGACCATCTGATCATGCTACTGATCCTTATGCTATCATGGGTGTCCCATCTACTATAGACATAGATGATCTGACAGGAGACCATATGCTTCAGACTACAGGGAGTTATCTTTCAGAGGACCTATTGAAGTCATATGTTTTTATTAAATCAGAGCTTGGTATCTCTTTACATGAGGTTAGAGGATATGTAGGTATCTCTTTCCATTCTCAGAGTGTGTCATGATCCTATCAGGCTACATGACCTTCTCATCAGGTGCCTGGGAGTACTCCACATCCTGATCCACCCTCATATCATTCAGCTGTTGTAGAGGTAGATACACCTATCAGGCCTCATATTGAGCATCAGACATCCCAGCCCTCCCTAGATTCACTTGAGGAGGTGCAATTGCAGATAGGATCGATGTCAGGTTTTGTGGATATGCTTCTTCATTCAGCCTCTTCGTTGCCAAGTCACCTAGTTAGTTCACTTCAGACTTCATTACTTGAGCTAGCCAAGGAGGCACCAAATACAATCATTGCAGCGGATCATCCTACAACACCTGATACACATGTATGTACATGCGTATGTGCATGTGTGCATGCATGATTTAAACTTGAACTTACATTAAAGTAAGTTAAATTACTTTGCTCTAGATAGAGTCCTAATGTTGTATATATATAGGGGTTAGCTCATGTTACACCTAGTCTGGGGACGGACCGTGTACGCGGGCATGATTCATCAGATGGTAGTAATGTTAGTGGACAGGTGAGTTTTAAATTTTTAAATCATTACAACTTACATACATGTAAATTATGCATATAATTTGTACGTGTGCATGTATATTTATTTAACATCATTCTATTTAAATTTTAACATAATTTGTACACTTTTATACAAACATGTGTTGTACTATCTACAGGGCTCAGCGCATCCATCAAAGAAAGATGCTCAGTCAGACTCGAATCACTCAACTCGTAGCTGACATGATGACTAGGCTATTGGTAGCACTTCGTAGACATGTTTCTCTAGATATTTCTCTAGATATATTTGTTTGAGCAGACATTTCTATAGATGTACATGTTTATGTATGGACATTTCCATCTAGATACATGTGCATGTATGTGTGTTTATGGACATTTATGAGGACATTTCTATCTACATTTGTGTGTTTTTAGACATTATGAGGACATTTCTATTTATGATTATTATGATTGTTTTTGTCATGAGAAGTTATTTAGGTATTTGTGTAATTCAGTAAGTGTAGAATATAGGTTTTAAAATGTAAATTTACAATTGCATTTGAATTATGATTCATTTATGGGTATAAATAAAATGAAAAACAGAAAAGTCTTGATATACATGAAACAAAACAATATTATATAAATAAATGTCTCCAAATAAAACAAAAAGTTTACAAAAAGGTCTTGATATGTGAAACAAAACAATATTAAATCTACAAACACTATATCTCTCACCATCATGGATTGTGGAAATGTCATGTCTTTTATTACAATTCATTTCTTTTAATACAATTCTAGTGCTAATACTTTTCTTAAACCTAATTATGAGTAGTTAAGACTTAGAATAAAGTTATCTTTAGAAATGATTGCCTTGTATTAGACAAAACCGTTCTCCCAAAAGAGTTCATTAGAAAAAATCTACCATGACATAAACAAATCTAAACACAATTATGTGGTGCTAATACTTTGCTTAAACCAAGTGATGAACACTTATCATACAACGAAAAAATCAAATAAAATGGAAATGTTGAAATTTATTATAGTTTTTCTTGATTATAAATATAATTGTTCACATTGCTATTATTTGATGTGGGGATAGGCAAGCCACAACAAAATAATGATGATTTCTCCTTCACATTCTACAAACTAGCAATTGGGTTATTTGAAAGGGTGTAGTGGTTATGTGAAACTAGCAATTAGGTTATTTGAGAGGGTGTAATGGTTATGTTGACATGCCCATTTGAATGCAAAGTAGTTAGGTATTTATGTAATTCAGTAAATGTAGAATATAGGTTTTAAAATGTAAATTTACAAACTCAATTACAATTGCAAATTGTGATTCATTTATGGGTATAAAGAAAAGTGAAAAACAAAAAATTCTTGATACATGTGAAACAAAAAAATATTATATAAATAAATGTCTCCAAATAAAATAAAAGTTTACAAAAAAATCTTGATATGTGAAACAAAACAATATTAAATCTACAAACACTATCTCTCACCATCATGGATTGTGGAAATGTCATGTCTTTTATTACAATTCTAGTGCTAATACTTTGCTTAAACCTAGTTATGAATAGTTAAGACTTAGAATAAAATTATCTTTAGAAATGATTGCCTTGTATTAGACAAAACCATTCTCCAAAAAGAGGTCATTAGAGAAAATATACCATGACATAAATAAATCTAAACATAATTATGTGGTGCTAATACTTTGCTTAAACCAAGTGATGAACAATTATTATGCAATGACAATGTTATCAAATACAATGGTAGCATAAAATTTATTATAAAATTATTAGTTAAATTGTGCTAATATATTTTCTATTTATAATTATACTAATGTCAAATATCAATCCCAATAAATCAATGAACCAGAATAACCAATAGTGTTGCACTCTAAAAACTTTTTCTCATAATACATGTGAAACTTTAAATGTGTAGGCTAAAGATGTTGTAAAATTTGATTTTAATTTTAATTTAACCTCTTCTTAATTGAGGTTATTTAGATTAAACTATTATTCATTGAGAAAAGTAATATTATGGGATAAAATGTTTTGAAATACTATGGAAACATTACCCATACAAACTTATCATCATGTGTTTGTTTGAAATTGCATAGGACCCTAAACAACATTTATTCGATGAATGCTGTTATTTATGACACATATTACCTAAATCTACATGAATATGAGGAATAAAAAGAAGGGAAGGTACTGGGCCTATGATAAGAAAGAAATGTGAAATGATTCTTTAAGAGGAGCAATACTATGGCACTCTAAATTGAAGAACTTCCAAAATTGATTTTGAAATAAAATGGGAATCAATGTAATTTGTATTCATTGTGTAATTAAATTTTTTTTGGAAATGTTGCGTTGTTCAATTATTTTTGGACCTATGTGCAGTCAAATACTATTAGTGATGTTTTTCAATTACATGGCAATGAACAATGATTATTGTATATTATTAAATCTATTAATGATATCAGCTAAAATTTTTAGTAGATATTATTTTCTTTAGAAGATCCTCTCATATTTAGCATATCAAACATGAACAATTATAATAGAAGTAAATCTCAACAAATAAAAATAATAATATAAAAGATAGGTAAAATTAAAATCAAAATTAATGAAAACAATTTAAGAACATTATATTTCAATTTCAAAGAACAAAATTCTTTTTATGTAGTTTTTAGTTTTTCCATAGTGTGTTGAGAAGAAAAGCACCCAAAAAAGAACTAGCATACAATTGAGATAATCTTACATATAGTTGGACTTAGAAGACTAAACTTCTAAAGTTATGGTAGTTTTCACTTGAAACTAAAACAAGATTTTCAAGTACCTAATTCTTGCAATTCTCTAACTATCCACTTCATCATGAGGCATGTTCCTTGTGTCTAGGGGTCTAAGATTCCAAGCCTACCACAATATTTAGGTTAGAGATAATATGCCCATGTAAAGCTTGACATCCCTCTATTATTACCCCATTGGTGCATAGAAAGCATCTTATAATCTTTGTTAGCTATTTATGGAATGATTTGGAGAGCAACTAACATGAAGAAATGCATACATGGTTGGCTATGAGTAATTTATTGGCAACTTGAATTCTTCTAGCCATGAAGAGGAATCTATTTTCCAAGATAGGACCTTTTTTTAGCTTGTCTAGAAACTACTTCCACATGTTTGTAAGTAACCAAAAGGAATGCCTAGGTTTTTCGATATCATGTCATGCTTTAGATGACTCCATGGAGAAGGCCTAAATGAGGTCATCATGTATTTAGTTTTGTTCATTGAAAGTTGTGAACTTGATGCAACATGATATAGGTTTAGGACACATAGAGTAGTATTAGTTATCTCTTCAACTAAATTTTGAAGGAAAAACATGCAATCATTAACGAAATGGGAATTCAAAGACACTACATCATTAAGCAATGAAATACCATAAGATGTTGCAAATGGACACGATACAAGAGATAACCTAGGGAAGCTACTACATGAGAACATATATAAATGGAGCTAGGATGTCCTCACATTTTTATCATGTAAATTTTAAACTTTTGAGTCTACCAAGTCGAAGTCTGTCACATCTTCTCAAAGGTTGTGCAAGTATTTCAATTCATTTGTAAAAGTTTGTTGTCATCTAGCTTTGATCAAGTCAAAAATATTAATGTCAAATAGTCTCAATCATAGGTGATTCAGGAAAAGAACTTGGACATTTTAATTTGTCAAAAATGTTCAAAGAGCATATATGGAATTAAATAAAAGAATTCAAAAATTATCATATCGATGCATCCTTGAATAAGAATCTAGGGAATTCTCTACATGACTTCTAATAGAGAGATCATTTGTACATTAAGAACCGCCATGGTTTAAATTTAAAATTTGTTCAACAAAAGAACTATTAATTTAACTTGCATAGATTGTAAGATAATTAATACATGAACATACATCTAAGTAGTGAATTTAGGTCTTCAAAACATTAAAAATTGTAAGTTCTTCATCCATATTTTTCATACCACATCAAGTGGTTCAACTTGATCTTCAATCACATCTAATATTCTATGATGATCTTCACTATGTAGTCTCCACTTATGGCGTCCACGTGTGTTTGAAACTGTATGAAGAGTTAGGTCGGTAGCAATTACTAGGTGGCTATACAGATATACCTTGTTATTAGGTTGATAATCAATAAAGTGAATCCCATGTTGAACAATCTTGACTTCTTTAAGATATATCCCTTGAACTACAAATGAACCTATGGGAAACAACATTCCACACTATTAGACATAACATTTTCAAGGTAAATGTAACCTACATGCATCTATGAACACGTATAGCATTAGCATTGCTTGGTAAGACATAACATTTAAATTATAATATAAAAATTGTACACATTTTAAATCACTCTTGAGGTATTTGACATGTACATATGTAACAAATTGAAAATTATTTAAAAATATATTAAAATAAAGTTAAACATGTGGGAAACACCACTCCATCACTTGTTTCTAGATTTATTAGCTTTTGTCTCTCTTCTGTGCAACACAATAAAAAATAAATAACTTGTTCTATATTTCTAGCCTCTGCTATGATTGCAAAAACATCTCCTATGCCAAATTTACATGTCCAAAATTTGTAACTTAAAAAATTTAGAGATACCTTACACACACACACACACACACACACACACACACACACACACACACACACACACCTTTTTTAATCAATCCTCAAATATAGTTATAATCAGTTGAAATCAAAGGAATGTCTTGAAATCTTTCATTTTCATCTTCATTGTATGTGTTGGTAACAACTAGTGGCACATTTTCGCATTCACTGACATATCTACATTGCTGGTTATTACAATTCTCAAAATCTCCCAACATGCACTCATTACAAAAACAAGAGCAATCCCTAGTGCGTAACATCCATGTAGGGCTATCTGTACTCATGACACAATGCAAAGATCTTGTTTTCTCTACCCTCTTGCATCCATACATTGATCTTCTATCCACACCTACAAATTTATTATATCAAGTACATTATGAATAAAATATATCTAAATAATTAAATTCAAACTAAAATAAACAAACTTGTGTGTACACATATATCATATACATAAATATATATATTTAAAGTACATCCATACATTAAATAAATATAAACAATACATACCTAATATCTCCCAAAACACTCTATGTGGAATGTATCTATTTGTTCTTGAAAATGTACCAGCCTCATTTGGTTCAAAGTGTAACTTACACCATTCAACAACATCATGTGCATCATTTATACTGTCTACATCATAATTCATTTCATGTTTCCTTAGAGCACGTTTGATGCAAGGTCCTACGCCATCATGTTCACCCTTTCCATGCCCACTCTCAAAGAAACTCCAAACATGTGGTATATTGTCATTTCAATGATATCTACATAGTGCATAAAATGGCCTTGCTGATTTGAATTGTGATGCACATCCATCTGACCATACAAAATGCCTTTCAAAATTTACACCCCTGCTTGTCAAATATCCAAAAAACTTCTTAAAGCAATGTTGTACAAAAAGTGTGTCATGCTCTTTATCATCACTAAAATAAAAGTGATATTATTTCTTGATGACTCGTGGTTGAAATGTACTTTCAACACCATCCAAATCCAATTGTGCATGTCGATAACAGACATGCACCATAATAGTTATCTGCTCTAAAAAGTAATATTCTAATTGAATCTCTTTTTGATGTACAAAAGAGTAATTTTCTACAAAGTCAACCACTGATAAAATTATTCCAAGTGGTAAAGTATCTCTTAATGTTTAAAACTGTTCTGCTTGTCACTTAGCAAAAAAAGCATGATGTATGTATGGTTGAATCAATTTATAGAAATTTTCCATAAATGTTCCAATAGGTATCTCCTCTTCTACATAATCTAACCTTGTGGATTCTTTTCCATGTTTTGTTTGAAACTTTACATACTTGTACCTCTTGCAATTTACCAACTTCATTGGGTCGATATCTTCATTTCTCAAAGGTATTTTAGCCAAATTTCCACATGTTTCACAAAGACCTTTTATGTAGTTTATTTGACCATTTCCATTATCATCATATGATTTATCACATAAGATGGATGCTATGAACTAACTTGCCCATTTAGGAGGTGCATTTACAAGGCCATCACTGTCTTCACAAATCTTTCGAAACACCTGATAGTAGAGATCAAATTCAATATGATAACAATAACAACAAGTTTCAAAAACCTTGTTTCTCTTCACATTATATGGCCTTAACCTTTCAAACATTGTTTGCCCAATCTTTATATTTAGATTTGAATTACAAAAGTTCACATACATCTTATGTTGTGTTATCTCTAGCCAATGTTTTGTATGTAGTTCATAACTATTGGGCCTAATTCTGTGTTTGATAACATCTCTACTATTTGATGAAGCATGAGTATTATCATTCCAAAAGGTTGAGATCAAGTTTCTAACAACATCTTGAATCCTATCAGATCGAGGAGCTCTACACATAATTGCCCAATTGCCTTCCAAGGTACTATCATCCAATAATTTTCTCCTTTTCACATATTTTGTTACTGTCTTTCTACTGAAACCAAACTCAGATGAAATTGAAGACAAATGTCCTTTTTTGGAATTTCTTTCACTTACAATACCTGTGAACATCACTCTTCAGGTAATGGACTTATCCGCAAATCGAGATTATTTCCCAATGGAAGCCAAACCTTTTTTAACATTTTCAACAATATCTTTTTCTAGCTATGAACCTTTCCCCTTTTTCAATGACAAATCGACACCAAACAATTGTAATGGCTCATGTAGCTCCTTACTAAGAAGTACAATTGATAACAATTAGGTTCGGCCAAGTGTATCAAGATTATCGAAATGAGCAATTATTTCCTTTGCAATTTTATTCATTGACCTCCTATGAATATGTCTAGGTTGTCCAACATAATGTTTCAATTTCTCAATATCCATTTTAAGTAAATGATCTAAATTTATATAAGAAAATTTTCTTTTCACCTCTTCAACTAGATTAATATGCTCATCCCTACTAGTCAAAGGAAGTGATCCTGACCACTCTCTAACATCCATTGTTTCCACTTGGGCCTCCTCTTGGCTAACATCAACTATGTGTTCTTCAAAAACATTTGATCCACTTTATGTATCATAAATGAAGGAAATTTATTTTATAAAATAAAACTTTCTAAATAATAAACATTCTTTTTATTTTATTGATTTATACTCTTAAGTTCTACAATGTAGAAATTATTATGTTTTCTAAAAAATAATTTCATTCTTTAGGAAAAACAAAATATAAAAAGCATTCTAAAAATATTTCAGCAAATCTTTCCTTAAAAATTTTCTTTTATTCCTTAATTTAGCATTAAAAATCATAAATCACAAATAAAAAAGTTAAAAAAATATTCATGACAAAAATTTATTGGATAAAAAAAGCTAAAAATTATTATAAAATATATTTTAGAGAAAGAAAACAAAAAAATAGCGATAAGAGTTTGTTTTAAATTAGGAAGTGTGGATTTTTAAATATAAAGTTTTTAGATTTAAAAGAATTTTTAAATAAAAATAAATAATCAAGAAAAGAAATAATCTAAAATGAAAAGTGAACTTGATTTTTTTAATAAATTATAACAGAAATATATGTTACCACTTTAGAAAAAACAATGAAGTTGAGTTGGAGATAGGGAGAGGGATGTGGACAGTTAGAGAGGGAGAGAGATAGCTACGAAGGCCCCAGTGAGGGAGAGGTAGAGGTAAAGAGAGTGGGCACCTTGAGACAGAGAGAGTGGTGGATAGAGAGAGAGAGAGAGAGGTATGTATTTATCTCTAGATAGAGAGGTGGAGATCATAGCCAAGAATGAGGAATGACTGAAACTAAATGACATCGGAGCTACATGAAATCATTGCGTATATATTTAAGCATAAATCAAGTGACTTAGATTAAATGCCATCCTGCTACATGATTCATCAATACATGTATATATTTAAACATAAATAAAATGACCTAGATTAAAAATAGAAAAGAAAATATATGCATACCTTGTTTTTGTTTATGATATTTTTCCAATCTTGCTATAGTTTCTGTAGAATACTTTCATGTAGTCTTATTTTGTCTTGTCTTTTTGTTTCCCATCACCTTTGTAAAATATGACTTGAAAATTCTTCTCTCAAAGATTTCTTGGACTCCCTTGCAGAAGAAAAATATGAATTTATCTTGTTTGTAATTGATTTTTAATGAAAAAAAAGCAATCCTATTTATATGCTATACGAATAATTAAAACATTAAAAAAAAAGCACTTGAGATAGGTAATAACTCTTGATGATTATCCACCAAGTAGATCAAGAGTGGGGAATGGGAATGCTCCTCTAGGATACACCAAGATGCAATTATTCTCTCTAAGATCAGTCTCCTCTTAGGTCCATGAACTCATGCCCATATCTAAGTGAAAGGCTCCTCAGTCTTTCATATTGAAACCTGTAAATGTTAGTTTAGGTTTTTTATTCCTTATTATAAGGTTTTTCCTACACATTTATTTAATCTTGCTTAGGATAATAAAGCATGTCTTATTATGTGGGCGGTTGCGAGGTGTCACCTTCCTACATGTGAGCATCCATTAGCTATCTTGGGAAGATACTTTGCTATCTTTAGTCTGATAGATGGTTGCTCCTCATTGGTCGGTGTTGCCACCTCCTCCCTCTCTCTGGTCTATATAAGCATGCTATCTAGCTTGTATTTTCATTCGATATTGGAGATAGTTATCTGATGCTATTTTTCCATTCGAGCATTTCACATCAATCTCATGGTATCATTGTTATTATTTTTTCGCATTTGTAATTTATGTTTCTAACTCTTTCAATTATAATCTGTTTTACAGATTTTAACATGGTATCAGAGCAAGTTTTGTAAGGTTAGATTTTTTGTAGAGATCTTGTAAAATCTCATATTCTCTTCTCTTGCATTTTTCAAACGATCTGTAGAATCAGAAAGGTTTTATGAAGATCTGGTAATCTTGATTTGCTCAAATCTGTCAATCAGCTTGCATATTTGGTGTTTTAATCAGTATTGTAGGTTGCAAAATGCCTTTTCTTGTCTTAAGTAGCTGATTCTACCTTTGCATACCATTTTTTGGTTGCTGGGGTCATTTTTTACGGCTAAAGGCATCTGTTTTAGACTAGATCTACATCTTCTGTACATCAGCAAGAAAAATGCCTTCTGGGTTTTGTTTGCAGTGCAGAAAAACCATCTGGGTATCTTTTACTATTTGTATGTAGTCTGTATATTTTGTAGAAATGAACTCAAAAAGCTACAACAGACCCCCTCTCCATTGGCAATTGCAGATTTGAATGCAGTTTTCAAATGCTCCATTCTTGCTCATACGGACTCCGTTTCTCATGAAATGTTTTTTGATCTTGGCTATTTTTTCATGCTGTATGCACTAGTGAAGTCATTTTTTGATTTTAGTGTAGAGATTTTTCAGAAATTACAAATTCTCAATCAGGACACTACGTAGTCCTTGTTTTGGGAACTCTGAAGAGGCATAACTTTTGCATAAAACCTTGGATTGAGACAATTCTCTTTTTGAAAGTGGATTTTTTTTTCGTTTAGTTTACAGTGGTGCTATTTATTTTACTAGGGATTGGCCCTAAGTATTATTTTCAGCATATGCTTTTTTGAGGATCTGTAATAGCATTAAGATCAAGTCCACTCAGTATTTCTTGCTGTGGAAATTGTAAAAGCACTAAATATAAAGTGCCAAATCAAATTTTCTTGGGGGGGTTCTTTGATTGAGTGAAAAAGGGGGGTGTCTTGTGTATTCTTGCATCTATTCTTTCCTCACAACAACAACAACAACAACAATCTAATTCTGCATTAAGATGGATCAATTAATAGTGCCTGTTCTAACACCCTACAACTACTATGAGTGGAAGTCCAAGATGACTATCCAACTTAAGAAGTTAGGACTATATAGAGTAACAATGGGTCTAGAAACTGAACCAACCTTAATTGCAGAAAGGCCTAAATTTCATAATAGGCTAGATGAAGCTTTTGGAACTCTATGCATATTTGTATCTCTTGATCTTCTTTTTCATGTTGAATCTGCTACAACACCAAATGATGTATAGACTACTTTAGAAAATCTCTTTGGTAAACAAGATGAATTAAGGGGACATCAATTAGAGAATGAGCTAATAGGGTTAAATCCATGTAATTTTGATACAATACAAGACTTCTTCACAAAGCTAAAGGCCATTAGATTACAATTGAAGCAATGTGGGATTGAAAAGAAAGATCCACAATTGATCTTAAGTATTCTTTCTAAGCTTGGTCCTACCTACTCAATGTTTGTTTCTACATTTTATGCCACCAAAAGTGCTCTTGGGACTACCTACAAAATGCCTTCTTTAGATGAATTTGCTGCTGAACTCACTAAAGAACAGGATAAATTAGTTCACATGCGCACTATTAAGCCTTCTAAGTCTCATGCCTTGGCTGCAAATCAAGGCACTAAAGATCAGAAAGGCAATGGAAAGCAAAATAAGAAACAAAAGGATCAAGGAGAGAAGAAACAAGCTCCAAAACAAGCTGCAAACAATACAGCTCCTGAGTCTTCCTCTAAAGACAACATGTCTAAAAAGGAGAAGACAAAGTGTGCCTTTTGTAAGAAATCTGGTCACGATGAGCATAAGTGTTTGAAAAACCAAATGGCTCATCTCACATATCTTATTGAGAAGAATAATATCAAAGTGCCAGATTTAGCTAAGGAAGATTCTTCACAATCTTCAAAGGACACGAAAAATAGTAAGGGGAAGGGCAAGGCACTTGTTGTAGTTGCTACACTACTAGATAGTTGGGTAATTGACTCAGGTGCTTCTCACCAGATGGCCAATACAAAGGAAAGTTTCTCATCCTTGGAGTCATGTTCTGTGCCTGATATTCTTATGGGTAATGATACACCAGAGGAAGTTCTTGGGAGAGGGTCTATTGACATTGGTGATGGGACATTCCATGATGTTCTTTGTGTGCCTTCTTTGTCAACTAATCTCCTATCTATCTACCAGATCACCCATACAGGTTCCGGCAAGAGAGTTGAATTTACACCTGACTCAGTGGTTATCAGTGATCTGCACAGTGGGTCTACAATTGTTGTAGGAAAAGTTGATAACCATTCTCGGCTCTATCACTTTTCTTATTTTGTTCCTGATTCTCCTTCACTTGCATTGCTCACTCACTCAGATGAGGTGAGCTGTTTGTGGCATCAGCGGTTTGGCCACTTGAACTATCGCTACTTGCAGCAGGTCAGTCAACATGACATGGTTACAGGTTTGCCTTCTATTCAATTCTCTGATGGAGTTTGTCAAGGTTGCATTCTTGGCAAGCATCCTGAAGAAAAATTTGACAAAGGCAAAGCACGGAGAGCCACACAGCTCTTGGAGTTAGTACATAGTGATTTGGCTGCTCCATTTCAACATCCTTCATTCAACAAAGATAGATATGTATTAACCTTCATTGATGATCTTTCTTGATACACCTTTGTATACTTTCTCAAACAAAAGCTTGAAGTCTTTGAGTCTTTTCAAGACTTTAAAGCTTTTGTAGAGAAACAATCTGGGAAGGTTGTCAAGATTTTGTGCACCGATAATGGTGGGGAATATGTCAACCAAAGGTTTGAGCAGTTTTGTGCCTCAGAGGGCATTGATCTTCAGCACACAGTTCCCTACAATCCATAACAAAACTGATTTGCAGAATGAAAGAATTGGTCATTGAAGGAAATGGCCAATTGCATGATTCACTTCAAATCATTGACACCTCAGTATTGGGCAGAGGCCATCAACTGTGCGTGTTATATCCAGAACCAGGTTCCTCACTGAGCTCTAAAGGGGGTAACTCCTTTTCAAGCTTGGACCGGTCAGAAACCCACAGTCAAGCACTTTCGAGTGTTTGGGTCTCCTGCATGGGCCCACATTCCAGCAGAGAAATGCAAGGCTATGGATCCACAGAGTAGGCCTTATATATTTGTTGACTATCTAGATGGTGTCAAAGGCTACAGGCTACTCCACCCTACCACACTTGAGCTCTTTATTGAGAGGAGTGTTCAGTTTGAGGATGATACTTCTTCTACCACTTCTCCATCTTTCATTCCCATGGAGACACTGCGACTTCATGATGATAGTTCTTCTGAGGACCTTAATCCTCCTGGGGAATCTTCTTCCTCCACTTCAGATGGCGATGATGAGGGTTCATCTTCCTCCTCTCTTAGTCATCATTCAGAGGATGTTGATTCTCCTCCAAATTCTCCTACCACTGGGCCTCTTTGGGCTTGTCAGACTTTGGAGTCAACAAGTGATTGGGTTGGTGATCCTTCAGATGCGAGAAGAACAAGGTAATAGTTCGAGTAGGCTCCTCATCTCTTCTTTGCTTCAGCTTCTGGTGTCCCTGAGTGGGATGCTGCTATGTAGGAAGAGTTCAATTCCTTGGAAAGGAACCATACATGGGATTTAGTCCCACTTCCTAAGGGAAGAAAACTTGTTCGATGCAAGTGGGTCTATCAAACAAAATTTGCTACAGATGGGTCGGTCGGTAAACATAAGGCTCACTTGGTTGCAAAAGGATTCTCCCAAGTTCCTGGGATTGACTACTCTGAGACTTTTACACCAGTTGCCAAGATGAATTCAATCTGACTTGTTCTTGCCATTGCTGCAGCCCATCACTGGGAAGTTCATCAGATGGATGTGAAGAGTACTTTTCTTCACAGTGACCTTCAGGAGGAGATATATATGGAGCGGCCACAAGGGTTCATCCAGGATCCTTCACTTGTCTACCAACTTCGGAAGTCTCTCTATGGCCTTAAACAGGTCCCTCGAACCTGGTATGCCAAGATGGACTCCTTTCTTCTATCAGTTGGGTTCACTCAGTGCCATTCTGATCTGAACATCTACATTTTACAGCAGGATGATACTCTCACTTTCCTCGTTCTCTATGTTGATGACTTACTGATTACAGGGAGTTCCTCATCCACCATTAAGGCAGTAAAAACTACCCTTCATGATCATTTTCTGATGTCTAACTTGGGTCTTCTTCACTATTTCTTGGGCATTGAGATTACACAGTCTTTGGCTAGTATCTTTCTTTCTCAGCCCAAGTATGCTCTTGATATGCTCTCCAGATTTTGAATGGCTGACTATAAGCCTGTGCCGACTCCCTTTCTGTCAGGAGTCAAACTTGAGGATTCTTGTTCTTCACCTTTAGTAGATGCTACCTTGTATCACCAATTGGTTGGGAGTCTCATATACTTGACTCACACAAGGCCTGATATTTCATATGCCACGGGCCTAGTCTCTAGGTTCATGCAGGAGCCACATGAGCTGCATTTGAAAGAAGCTAAGCAGATTCTTCACTATGTACAGGGCACTCATAGTTATGGGATTCATTATGTAGCAGGTGTGGATATTGACTTGGTGGGATACATAGATTTAGATTGGGCAGGCGATTCTCAAGATCACAAGTCTACTTTAGGGTATTGCTTCTCTCTTGGTTCTGGTCTGATTTCTTGGTTGAGCAAGAAGCAGTCTATTATTTCTCTTTCATCTACATAGGCTGAGTATCGAGGAGCAGTTAATGTTGCTACTGAAGCCATTTGGCTTCAACACATTCTCACTGAGTTTGGTATTTCCTTCAGGAAGCCTATGGTCATCTTTTGTGACAACCAGAGTGCTATTCAGATCTCTCGCAATCCGATCCATCATCAGCGAACCAAACACATTGAGATTCACATGCACTACATTTAGGAGCTGATTCATGAGCAGGTTCTTGATCTTTAGTATTGTTCGACATCAGATCAGATAGCTGACATCTTTACCAAACCCTTCACTGAGAGCATGTTCATTCATTTGCGAGCTTTGCTTGGGGTGCGGCAGGTGTCCTCCTTTTAGGGGGCTTCTTAGCTCCTTCTTTCTTTCTCTATTTAGGGGGGTGTACTCTCTTTTGTGGGGGGGGGGGGTTACTTCTCTTTTGGGGGGGAATTCATTGTACATGGGTACCTCATCAGGCTTGATTTGTCGGGACCCATCTCTTTACCCACCTAAGCTACACTTAAGGGGGGGTGTTAGTGTAGGTTTTTTATTCCTTATTATAAGTTTTTTCCTACACATTTATTTAAGCTTGCTTAGGATAATAAAGCATGTCTTATTATGTGAGTGGTTGCGAGGTGTCACCTTCCTACATGTGAACATCCATTAGCTATCTTGGGAATATACTTTGCTATCTTTAGTCCAATAGATGGTTGCTCCTCATTGGTTGGTGTTGCCACCTCCTCCCTCTCTCTGGTCTATATAAGCATGCTACCTAGCTTGTATTTTTATTTGATATTGGAGATAGTTAGCTGATGCTATTTTGCCATTTGAGCATTTCACATCAATCTCATGGTATCGTTATTATTGTTTTTTTGCATTTACAGTTTATGTTTCTAACTCTTTCAATTGATTCTGGGTTATAATCTATTTTACAGATTTTAACAGCAAAGAGTAACCGTCTCAACAATATTTCTAAACCCAAGAGAACTCTAGCCTCACCCAAGTATCCAACTATCTATAAGCACCTACAACTGATCAATCCATGCTACGTTCTAAATGCAACACCACACTACCATGAAGTTCCCAAGCACATGATCAATGTACTTAGTACCAAGAGGACTATCAAAACCATTGTCAAAGCTCTTGTTGCACATCTGCATAATCGAGGAACACATCATGACATCATGATCTAAGACCTCCTTCTAGGAGATCACATGCTCCAATGAACATATCTTGGTCTTAAGAGAACTTGTACAATGCCAACACTCAAACTAGTAGATCTAGAGTAAACCAAGACACAATACCAAATATACCCTAAAATAAGGATCAACATCTCCAATCACATGAAAATAACCATATCCTGATAGTAGAAATTGGGATGTCAAAGCACTCTTGCTACAATATGAATCATAATCCAAGAGTTTGTCTATGACACCCAAACATTGTAAAAGATCATCTATCACTAGGTGATGAATACACATCGCTACCAAAGCTCCCATTGAAATTTAATATGAGCTACACATGGCATCATGATAACCATCTCCTAATTGAAGATCACAGATGGTCCACACACAACTGTAATACCAATAACTCAAAAAATAAGTAGAACCATTTAGATCTCCAAGCTAAGAAGGTAAACCATCACTATTAAAAGCACACACTAAATCATGTAACCAAGCTATCCATGACATCATGATAAACATACTACAAGTCCCAATAATCAACTATCTAGGTACTCTAATCATCCATCCTCTTATCCCAATGCAACATACCAATGCACAAATGACTATAGACAAAGCCAAGTAACAAAGTCTTCATCAACACTGAATCGATCTCATGGATATATGCAATCCACATCCGAGTCATCCCATTGTAATAAATGAGTTGTGCATACCCAGAAATTGCATAAATCGTAGATCCCAAACCAATGCAACATGCAAACTCATCATCACATCGATAACTTGTAAAATGCTTAGATAACAAAGAAGATGACCTGTAGACTTTAAGACTCAAACACTAGATCAAGCCCAAATCCAATTCACTAAACAAATCGACAATGAGTACCCATAGTCAAGGAACCCATCATGCAAATACTATAGAAATGATGAGTGACTAATCATGTACCAACATCTCCACACTGAGAAAGCTACAAATACCTTCCTCAAACCATGTGCAAAGCATACATGCAAATCTGCAACTATCTTGAATCCAAAAATACCCCCAGGGATTCATAATTTTAAAAAATGTTTATTCACAAATCTACAAAACCACAAGTTTTGATTAACTATGTAAAACTGTCAAATCCGCCATGTGACTGACACACATCCAAATCCATATCCAGTTCTCATTTGGAAGACCCAAAAGTCTAAAAATCACCCAAGATAGTTAAACCCTAGAATAATGGAATAACACAAATAAGCACAACTGGATAGATTTTGAATGCAAAATCTACAAAACACTCATATCAAATCGATATGAAACTAAGACATGCAAGCACAACCAATGAGAAGAAAGAAGAGGTCTAGGAACTCCAAGCCCACTTGTAGGCTAACTCCACAACCCCCACCATGTATAAGCATATAGAGGAGCTAGGCTATTCTAGAAGTTTTCAGATCATCCAATGATAAACTCCACAGCCTACATGTATTCAAGGTTAACAAAATAATGCCTTCCAATTCCAAGGACTACAACCAAGCACCCAATGTAAGCACATGAAACCATACTCAAGACAACTCAAGTTTCTCCATGTGATCAGAGAGCTAAGAAAAAACACACAACATGAGTATTGTACTACAAATAACCATAGAATGAACAAACACAACCATCATGAATGAGGGTTATTACATAGTATCAAACATAAGCTTCAATATCAATATCATATTAAATGTAACCACATGATCAATTCCAAAAAACTCCATCTTCTCCATCCTTGAAAAACAAGATCAACTACAAAATTTCCACTTAAACAAGGATTAATAATCAACCAATTTCTTCCTACGCATGCCCTCAAGCTTGCTAGGCTAAGGAATCATAACAGAAGAAATACCTAGAACCTTAAATATCATGGAACCAATACATAGCATGGAACCACCATAACTCTGATACCAATTGAAAGGGAAAGAGAATGAGTATGCACCTTCTAGTATTCTATGCTTCTCTTAATCAAATATTTAATAACCTGATACAAGCACATACTACTATGCCCTTAAAACAAAAATAGACATAGATGATTTCAATAGTATAACATGTAAATTAACACTTTAATAACATGAAAGAAGAAGAATATAAGAAATATAGATAGAAGAGAAGAGACACCAATATACGTGGGGAAAACCTTTTTTAGGTAAAACAACCCCACACTCCAAAGCATTAAACCAATGTATTAATTTGCAACAACAAACATATTACATTACACTTGCAGGCTCAAAGCCTTAATATGGAGATTTACATCTTTCTTCTCTAGAGGAAAGATGACAACATAACCTTGCATAAAAATCTCCTCATAAATGACTCATCAAGAATTCAATTTATAGGAGTTCCAATCAAATCCACCATAAAATGGAAAGTTACTTATATATGTTAAATCATAAGTGACTCTCCAAATATGACGCTCCATTTTTGGCTCATAAAATCAAGCTTGTTAAGTTTTCAAGGTAACTCCCTCTTTCAAGTTCTTTCCATTCTAGCAACTCTTACATTACAAGTTGTCATAGTTACATTTAGCAACTTCCATGACACTAAGTGATAAATAAAAATTGCCAAAATACAAAATACAAGTGACACATAGTGCCACTCCAAGTGGGATACCCAAAATATGTGCGTGCATAATAAATACAAAATAAATAAATATTTTAAATATTAGGACTTGCAAGGTGTAAAAGGAATCTATTAACAGTTTAGAGAGAGCTCATGTGATTGAAAAGGTGGCATCTCCATTCAAATGGTGTGCTTGAAGAACTTCTGAGTGTCGAAACTATGACTGAGTTTGAGTTATGCGCGGGAACTATGACTGAGTTTGATTTAAAACTAACTGCTAGCAGGAGCAAGTAAGGCAGTCACGCAGTTAATGTTTAACGTAAATTTTTTAGATAGAAACGGAGGGGGACAGGGCCCACCAACACACGCCTAAGGCAAAGCATAAAGTGTGTTGGTTAAGCCCAGTCCTTTTTATGCATTGGAATAAATTGATTAGAAACTTCTCTATCTTCTTCTTCAATTGAGATTGTAATACTACATCTAAAAATAGCAAAATACTTGTTTGATGTATAAATTTAGAAGAATAAAACCTCAATCCAATTCAATTTCATCCTTTACATGATGAACACCTCCTTCAAATCAGTCAAATATTTACCTTTATTTCTACTTTAAAACTTATGTTTTGGGATGCAAAAATGAATGTTTATAAACTAAAAACTTATTTCAACAGGGACCCACATGCTATGTCATTCACATATTAACCAATGGCCCAACAATGAAATGAAAGTACATTTGATAATATGATCAAGGAATGCTATTGGCTGTTGAAAAGATGAGCTTTTCTATATTGCACCCTCTGTCAGATAATCTACTATCGATCGATTGTTATTTGTTATTGTTACTGGGCATTGATTTTTATGGAGAGCTTTTGTTTGCTTGGTGTGCGCATTATTTTGTCTTGTGCCATTGCATCATTCCATAAGAGGTTCCATTGATCTCTGATCTACATAAGCCTCACGCCATTCTCAATGGCTACAAACAATGACTTTCGTTGGAATTTGATCTCATCGCGCATCATTCTTCAATAGCAGCACACTATGTTTATGCAGGCTGCGTTGGAGATGTCTATGGAAGCTGGCCCCTAGAGTTTCTGGAAGTATTGTGCTACCAATTCTCTTTCTGGAGCCATAGTTTTGTGTTCTACTTTGGTGTGGCTGCATACCATTGTTAAGATGCTTGTGCATTATTCCATAAGATGCTGCCTTATATCTTTTAGAGTTGCAATGATCTTTGGATCATGTGCATCATTCAGAGGAGGCACCTTGTAATGTCTTGTATAGAAGCCTGGAGAACTTGCACATGTTTATTTGTCCAGAGAGCTGTGCATTATTCTTTGGAGTGACTCGCTATCCCTTACAGCTGCGTTAGATTTATATAGTGCTTCATGCACACCATTTGAATGGAGATGCAACCTTTTCAATCACATGAGCTCTCTCTAAACTGTTAACAGATTTCTTTTACACCGTACATGTCCTAATATTTGAAATATTTATTTATTTTGTATTTATTATGCATGCACATATTTTGGGTATCCCACTTGGAGTGGCACTATGTGTCACTTGTAGTTTGTATTTTGGCAATTTGTATTTATCACTTAGTGTCATGGAAGTTGCTAAATGCAACTATGACAACTTGTAATGTAAGAGTTTCTAGAATAGAAAGAACTTGAAAGAGGGAGTTACCTTGAAAACTTAACAAGCATGATTTTATGAGCCAAAAATGGAGTGTCATATTTGGAGAGTCACTTATGATTTAACATATATAAGTAACTTTCAATTTTATGGTGGATTTGATTGGAACTCCTACAAATTGAATTCTTGATGAGTCATTTATGAGGAGAGTTTTATGCAAGGTTACGCTGTCATCTTTCCTCTAGAGAAGCAAGATGTAAATCTCCATATTAAGGCTTTGAGCCTGCAAGTGTAATGTAATATGTTTGTTGTTACAGATTAATACATTGGTTTAATGCTTTGGAGTGTGAGGTTTTTTTACCTGAAAAATGTTTTCCCCACGTATATTGGTGTCTCTTCTCTTCTGTCTATAGTTCTTATATTCTTCTTTTTTCATGTTCTTAAAGTGTTAATTTACATGTTATACTACTAAAATTTACTTAGATATGTAAGCTACACTGTCTTTCCTCTAATGGTTAATGTGATGGAAAATCATCTATGTCTATTTTTGTTTTAAGGGCATAGTAGTATGTGCTTGTATCAAGTTATTAAATATCTGATTAAGAGAAGCATAGAATACTAGAAGGTGCATACTCGGTTCTCTTTCCCTTTCAATTGGTATTGGAGTTATGGTGGTTCCATGCTATGTATTGGTTCCATGATATTTAAGGTTCTGGGTATTTCTTTTGTTATGATTCCTTAGCCTAGCAAGCTTGAGGGAATGTGTAGGAAGGAATTGGTTGATTATTAATCCTTGTTTAAGTGGAAGTTTTGTAGTTGATCTTGTTTTTCAAGGATGGAGAAGATGGAGTTTTTTGGAATTGATCATGTGGTTACATTTAATATGATATTGATATTGAAGTTCACTATGTTTGATACTATGTAATAACCCTCATTCATGATGGTTGTGTTTGTTCATTCTATGGTCATTTGCAGTACAATATGCATGTTGCATGTTTGTTCTTAGCTCTCTGATCACATAGAGAAACTTGAGTTGTATTAAGTATGGTTTGATGTGCTTATGTTGGGTGCTTGGTTTTAGTCCTTGGAATTCGAAGGCATTATTTTGTTAACTTCGAATACATGTAGGCTATGGAGTTTATCATTGGATGATCTGAAAACTTCTAGAATAGCCTAGCTCCTCTATATGCTTATACATGGTGGGGGTTGTGGAGTTGGCCTACAAGTGGGCTTGGAGTTCCTAGACCTCTTCTTTCTTCTCATTGGTTGTACTTACATGTCTTAGTTTCGTAAAGATTTGATCTGAGTGTTTTGTAGATTTTCCATTCAAAATCTATCCAGTTGTGCTTATCTGTGTTATTTCGTTATTGTAGGGTTTAACTATCTTGGGTGATTTTTAGACTTTTGGGTCTTCCAAATGATAAATGGATATGGATTTGCATGTGTGTTAGTGACATGGTGGTTTTGCAACTTTTACATAGTTAATCAAAACTTGTGGTTTTGTAGATTTATGAATAAACATTTCTTTGAATTGTGAATCCCTGGGGGTATTTCTGGATTCAAGATAGTTGCAAATTTTCATGTATGCTTTGTGCATGGTTCGAGGAAGGTATTTGTAGCTTTCTTAGTGTGGAGATGTTGGTACATGATTAGTCACTCATCATTTCTATAGTATTTGCATGATGGGTTCTTTGACTATGGGTACTCATTGTGGATTTGTTTGGTAAATTAGATTTGGGCTTGATCTAGTGTTTGAGTCTCAAAGTCTACATGTCATCTTCTTTGTTATCTAAGCAGTTTGCAAGTTACCAATGTGATGATGAGTTTGCATGTTGCATGGGTTTGGGATCTACGATTTATGCAATTTTTTATATCTTTGAGGCCTCTACAATAACCTCTACAATAACCTCTCTTGGTTTTTTATATCTCTAAGGCATTTGCCCATGGTGAAAGGTTTTTTGCTGCCCCAAAAATCATCAGAAGGAGGTAGTGTAAAGTTGCAAAGGGGTGTAATTTTAAGCCTACTCCTGATGCAACCAAACTAACTATTCCAATGCATCCAGATGGGTACATTTACACTAGGCATGGTCCTTTCTTTCACCCAAACATGTCAAAACAGTTTGAGCTACATAGTACCGATGATATCCCTGAAGAGTCCAAAGTGCAAAAAGGAAGCAATCTTTGACGAGATGTTACTCTAAAATTGTGTCACTTAGAAACATTTTGTCTAAGCCAACATGATCATGTAGAGTGCCTCTACAATAACCTCTCTCAATTTTTTATATCTCTGATGCATTTGTCCGTGGTGAAAGGTTTTTTGCTGCCCCAAAAATCGTCAAAAGGAGGCAGTGTGAAGTTGCAAAGGGGTGTAACTTTCGTCTTGCTCCTGATGCGACCAAACTAACTATTCTAATGCATTTGGATGGGTACATTTACACTAGGCATGGTCCTATTTTTCACCCAAACATGTTGAAATAGTCTGAGCTACATTGTACCGACGATATCCCTGAAGAGTCCAAAGTGCAAAAAGGAAACAATCTTTGATGAGATGTTACTCAAAAATCATGTCACTTAGAAATATTTTGTCTAAGGAAAAATGATCATGTAGAGTGCCTCTACAATAACCTCTCTCAATTTTTTATATCTCTGAGGCATTTGACCATGGTGAAAGGTTTTCTGCTGCCCCAAAAATCATCAGAAGGAGGTAGTGTAAAGTTACAAAGGGGTGTAACTTTCGTCCTACTCCTAACGCAACCAAACTAACTATTCCAACGCATCTGGATGGGTACATTTACGCTAGGCATGGTCCTGTTTTTCACCCAAACATGTCGAAATAGTCCGAGCTACATTGTACTGACGATATCCCTAAAGAGTCCAAAGTGCAAAAAGGCAAAAATCTTTGATGAGATGTTACTCAAAAACTGTCTCACTTAGAAACATTATGTATGAGGTAACATGATCATGTAGAGTGCTTCTACAATAACCTCTCTCAGTTTTTTATATCTCTGAGACGTTTACCCATGGTGAAAGGTTTTCTGCTGCCCCAAAAATCATCAGAAGAAGGCAGTGTAAAATTGCAAAGGGTTGTAACTTTCATCCTGCTCCTGATGCGACCAAACTGACTATTCCAACACATCTGGATGGGTACATTTATGTTAGGCATGGTCCTATTTTTTACCCAAACATGTCGAAACAGTCTGAGCTACATTGTACCGGTGATATCCCTGAAGAGTCCAAAGTGTAAAAAGCTAGCAATCTTTGATGAGATGTTACTCAAAAATTGTGTCACTTAGAAACATTTCGTCTAAGGCAACGAAATCATGCAAAGTGCCTCTACAATAACCTCTCTCAGTTTTTTATATCTCTGAGGTGTTTGCCCATGGTGAAAGGTTTTTTGCTGCCCCAAAAATTATCAGGAGGTAGTGTAAAGTTACAAAGGGGTGTAACTTTTGTTCTTCTCCTCATGTGGCCGTACTAATAGTTCCAACACGTCTGGATGGGTACGTTTAGGCTAGGCATGGTCTTGTTTTGCACCTAAACATCGCGAAACAGTCCGAGCTACATTATACCGGCATATTAAATTATTGACAAATATTGAATCATATAAACACATAGAAATTATTTTAAAGCATAAACTAACTCCTCCAAGTCAAGGCACAAATTAAGGTATGTGAAAGTTGAAATATGCACCTAGTAAAAGATAGCCTCATATTTGTCATTTTAATGACCTCAATCAATTGTAGATGTCTTAGAATGGTTTTCTTCTTCAAGGAACACAATCATAGGTGCCATTCTTATGTAATTTCTTCCTAGGTGTTCATTTAGGAGTGTAGGGAGTCAAAGTGAGCCTAGATGAACTTAGCCCATTCCTTAGCCTTTCAACATTTTCAAACAAGGTGAGGTATTTTATCCCTGATTCTTGCCTCCTTCACAAGACTAGACGCTAGTTGAAGGTTGCTCAAGTGACAATATGCACCTAGATTCTTTGGCTTATTTTCTTCATTTTTGAATCAAAGTAACATCATATTTCATAGTTTAAGCTTCCTCATGTTTAGGCATTGATATGTGATGTTCTAATCATGAAATAGCGCCTTGATGCTAATAGGTGTTCTCTCCAAGCTAAGCACTCATCAAAGGTAAAATGAGTTGAAAATTGTGCCTAAGGTTTTCATGTTTGTTAATCAATGCTTAAATATTTAAGAAAGTCCCCTTCATCTTAGGCGCAAATGTAAGGTTGTTCAGAGTTGAATGAGTGCCTAAGCTAGATGAAGACTTTTTAGCCACCTCATCCTTCAATCATTATAATTGTTCTCAAAAGACATCATCAAAACATGAAAATACTCCAAGACTTGTATTTTTAAGTTGATTTCCTCCAAGGCACCAATGTGAGGTTGATTTCCTCCAAGGCACCAATGACGTTATTTAGACACAAAAGTGTGCCTCCATACAAGATACTTATTCTCCTTCCACTTAGGTGCTCATTCATGATGATCCAAGTGACAATAGGTGCCTAGACTTCTTTTGGTAAGATTTAGTCATTTTGAAGGTTCCAACACTAGTCGCTATAGTTGGAAGTGATTTGAAGTTTATTTTCCTCTAGGTGCCCAAAATGGATGGTGGAGACAAGAAAAGGCACCTAGGCTTGTTTTGACAATTTTCAAAGTCTTCCTAAGTTATATTATATTATATTGACCCTTAGGCACAAATGGATGATCTAGGATGACTCTAGGCACATATCCAAGGTGATATCTTTCTAGGCATAGTCTTCACTAAGTTTAGACTTCACTTTACATCAAGGGACTAAAATGGATAGTTTAGATAGAGGCAAAAATGTGCCTAGAGGTATGATGCTTAGTTTGATGTGTTTGATCAACTTTGATAATCAAGATGAATTGCCTCCCTTAAGGCGCCCTCCTTTATACTTTAAAACATCCTTTCAATATCAAGGCACAATTTTGAGGTTGTTTAGATGATGAAAGGCGCCTTGAGTTCTAGGTAGAGTTTTGAGGTTGTGCAAGTACAGAAATGTGCCTAAGGTCTTAAAGAAAATTTGCACTTAAATCTAAAAATCCCCGAGGTATGACTTATGGAAGCCTATAGCCCCAATGTTATGTTGCATACTACAATTAGGTAAAACTCAATGTAATGTCATAACCTCGCTTTATATGTAAGAGGAATTACATTTAATAACCACAATGGTCATCAGGTCCTCATAAGCATATGATTTTGACTATCTTATTCAAAACAACAAACATAATCTTTGCATCCCAATATGGTATAATAACAAGAAATTAAGAAATATTTTCAATTGACCAACTCATAAAAAATAGGAATCAGCATACTCATTTGAATATTTTCAATTGAGCAACTCATAAAGAATATGAATATTTTCTGTTCAACATGATGATTCATTTTTTTTTAAATACAACTTTTATCTTTTAGTTCCAAAATGAGGTTAGGTGATACTTGAATAACAATAGCTAGCTTATTGGATCAACAAACATCCTATGTAATACAATTGGACTTTAAAAATTTGAAGTAGCCATCTACAAATATCTATTTAAACGTGGATTTATAATGCAAGTATGGACGCCATCAATAAAAAAGATTTGTATTAACCAAATATCCATATAGGAATACATCAATATTTGTTGATATAAGTATAACATATATACAAAATAGCCATATAGGCTTACAAGAATGCCATATAAGCATACAATGTCAACTATATGGAATACAAAATATATGTCCACAAATGCCATATAGGCATACAACAAAGGAACACAATAAAAAGTTATTCCCCTCTGGTTGGTGAAAAGAATAGATCATGGGCAACCTTTGATCTTCTACGGGATGGAGACGCGTATGTGGGTGGTCTACTATGAACTCAAGGGTTGCTCCTCCTATTTAGTTCTTCCTACATCTTTAGCTATTACAATAAAAAGTATAGACATTAATATATAGAAATTACATGTTATAAAAAATGAAACATTTAACAAAATAATCACTTACTCTTACCATATAATCTGTCTCCTCACTTGCCTCAGTAGCAGGAATAGGCCATGGTGATGCCATGTCCTATAGAACCCATCCAGATAGAAATTAAACTTCAAATCAATAATGTTTTGATTTTTCAAAAATAAACAACTATAACAATGAATGTAAATTAAAATTTACTAATCTGCCTCATACCCCTGTCAATGGCATGGAGCTATGAATCGCAGAGGTCACACCATGCTCCATTTCCCTATGAACATCGGGAGGTGTCTCCATAGCCTACATCATCTGGAAATAAAACAACATTATTCAATTACAAAAACTATAATAGTGATGCAAATCATGGCTCCTAGCATACACACACATTCATCTAAACATGGAAGTACAAACAATAAATCACACAAGTCACATACAAAAATCTAGTAAGTACAATTCATTCATTAAACTATTTATTTTATTACCTCCATGAAGCTTTGAAGTCCACCACCGCTGGAAGGTATTTCCATGAAATCTCCAATATTAACTAATTTAATATCCAAAATTAGATATTAGAATACCATTCATATAACGATGCTATTCACATATAATATTTATAATTGTTTACTAGTTACATACCCCGACAGTAGATTATGTAGTGTAATATGCAGGTGGAGAACCACTGAAAAATGCATCAACGCTATGACCCTGAAAATTCATTAAAATCATCAAACTAAATTAGTTAATCTTGCATTTCAAAAATGAAATTTAATAAATTAAATACAATAAACCTGCTGATATTTTCTTGACTATCAAGGCCAAAAGTCTCACTCAGGAGGGTATCTATCATCACCATCTGCTCAACTGCATATGTAGCCTATGCACCTGTATCCTGACTATCCATGGGGTCATAACCACAGGCTGAACCGCAAGTCTAACAAGCATGGGGTGGGACCCTACTCCTCACACTATCTCCCAACCCACGCTGTGCTACAGGACTGGCATGCTCTATGATGCTCTAGGCCAAGGCACTAATGGATTGAAGTGTATTGACCTTAACACTCTCCTTCACAATGGAAGGGATAGAAACATGCTCATGGGCTGGTCTACTGATTACACGTCTCACTAGCTGCTGTCGGTCAACATGTGCCCCTAGTCTATCTTGTACTGACCCCCCACCTCTACCCTAGAAGTTCCACATATCAAAATAGTTTAGAACTTTATTGAGGACAAACTCACAGTAGAGTTTCCTCAAAAAGTATTGTGGGACCTCATTATTATTACATGGAGGATAGTCAAAAACCATCCACCACCTCTGCCCAAAATTGTCCCTTATTGCTTTGTTATTGTACCAATGGATAGGGAACCTCTTACATGTAATGGGTGGAGGTTGATTTGTTTGTGGGTTTGTGAAAATGGAACACAAGTCTAATTTTGTAATTTGTAACTTTTTCACATTTTCATATGATATCTTGTCTACACAATAGTCTCTAAACTCTCTCCTCTTATCCGACCAACTAGATATTTGCTTGCTAATTGAATCTACATTTGATAACATAGATTCAAGAGATTGAACAAGCGTGGACCTATGCAAGGTTGACATGGAAGGATCTTTCAACCTTGCAATTATGTCTTCAATTTCTTTTTTATTGTTTTCAATTTGCCCCATTACATTTTGTTGTGTTCCAGGGGCATGTCGAGGAATAGATGGAGGAGTTTGTTGTTCAGGTTGTTCTTCAGTAGGTATTTCCTCTTTAGGATTTTGTAGATTTTGAGGAGGAGGAGGAGGTGCATTAACATTTCCTGACAATTAATGAAATTTACATCAAAAATCAACTCAAACCTACCTATTTAGAAACAAATTCAAACAAAAAAACAAATAAAACTCACTCCTTTAGCCTGCTCGATGTCGTGGTGGCATTTTGGCGACTAATCGATAAGATTTTCATGTTGAATCAAGTCTTCCAAAACACGAGCGTACTTCTTAGGGTTTGCAGGCCGCGGGTGTAGAGGAAAATAAAGAAATGAAATGAGCAGAAATGCTCTCTCTTTTTAATTTATAATTAGTCATAACGCGCTCACATTATGACTAATTATAAATTAAAAAAAGAGCAAATCTGCTCATTTCATTTCTTTATTTTCCTCTACACCCGCGGCCTGCATTTCTTTATTTTTTTATAACATGCTCGCGTTATGTTTTTTTTTTTTTGAAAAAAATTTGGCCACTTTTTGACCCCCCAACTTTTTGCACTTACCCTGTGGCTCTCTTCTAGTTGCAGTGTAATTATTTTTATTGGTTGTCCCTCCCTTTATCAGTAAAACAAAATAAAATAAATGTAGCAAAGCTACTACCATTATGTTACCAAAATGCTATCAATGCCAATTAATTTTAAATAGATTTGGCTCTGCAATGGTTGCCACTATCATGCACTCAACTTGTTAATTTTTACATTATAATAAATTGTCTTAAAAGCCTTTGCTTTCCCTTACTAACTACCAAAACTAACAATAATAAACTAACATTTAATTATTTAAATACTCGAACAAGTCACTAAGGTGACTTTATTTGTAATATATTTATTTATTAACTATATACTAAAGATGTAATAATTCCAACAATTTAATGAGAACATTTAGGAAATTTAGTATGAGTCTCAAATGATTTTAGTGTAGATATTTTATTTTTGATTTTTTAAACTCCTCTAATGGTGAAAATTCCATCCTTAATACTTTTCCCCAATCATTTTGGACTTATTTTGACCTATTGTTCTTGATGTCATAACTAATGTCTATATGGCATATTTTGTGTAGAGAATTGACATCCAATTTATACCTTATTTGAATATATGTCCTTGTTCTCTAGTGGTCCAAACCTAACCCTTTTAATATATTTTGGTTGTTGTTGTAGTTTAAAATTGTACTTATGATTTTGAACATGGTTCAAAACCACATGTGTGGTATTTCCCCATTTTCTAAAACTAAATTTAAACATGGGCCCAAGTTAACTTTCCTCCAACTAGTTGTTACCCACGTGCTGACTGAAACACAAAATATTCAAATTTGTGCACTAGGTTACATTGTATTAGAGGTTGAAGCCCTAGTAAATTTTAGACATCCACATGATTAATTAGAGTATCATATCATTGTATCGTTTGAACATCTAGGAGCATTGCATTATCATTTAATCATAAGGATGGACATAGGCATTTACATTTCTACTTGGCATGTCTTCAAACTTGTTCCAAAAATTGTTATAACAATCCACTTGAGTTTGACTAAGGTAAAAGGGGGAAGTAATTTGACTTCTCATCCCCATATTGAATATCAGAAGTACAAAGATCAAGGCCATATTTAAGGCTCAAAATTGAAGCAAAATGGTAAAAACTGTAGATGCACATATTAGAACCGCAAGTGCAAGTTTTGAAAATTCAGCAAGAACATGGTCCACAATGTGTATCTTGTTTATATAAACCCTTCAAGTAGATATGCTAAAATTGGAAAAAATGGTTCAAGTTATAATCAAAGTGTTTGATAATATTACTCTTCCTATTATCCTATGGGATAATTGTTTGTACCATTGATGCACTATTTCATGTGATTCCAAGGCATTTAACATAATTTTTTGATTGGGGCATCCATGGATTTATGCAATGAATTAAATTCCATCTAATGTAAATCAAAAGCTAAAGTTTAAGTATGGGAATAAGTTTTATACTAAATATGCAAATGAACATCCATTTATTCATTGTTAGATGGTTGGGGAAGAAAAAATTGTTTACATAGAAGAAGTCAACACAAGAAATGCCTAAAAATAAAAAACTTAGTCATACAAAAGAATAGAAAGAGGAAAAGAAAGAGGAAGATTCCCCACAAGATGGTATTAATGTTAATTATGGAGATGCTTTGGGTTCTTTATATTTTGCATCTTCCTTTATGGGAGAGTATAAGATAAATGATCATGATTTTCATAATCCACCTTATACATGGATACATCTATATATAGGTAGATGCCACAAAAGAAGAAAGATACTACTAAGGATTCTAAAGTGGCTTGTGTATGTGATAGAAAATTAAAGACTAATACCTCTAGTGCAAATTTTTGTATCTTATCTATGTTAGCATTAGTATTACATTTTGTTTAATCTCTTCTTTACAGTTATACTACCAGTTATGTAGTTAGAACTTCTTAACTGCATATACTACCAGGTAAAAGTACAAAGTAGTGTCACACTTTGAGCTAAAATAATAATTTCGATTGAGTAGGTTTAGGTCAAGTACGAGTCGGCTGAGTGGGATTCGACTGAATCAACTTGGCACCAACGTGGCATATATTTGGTGCCGATGTGGCTTAATTTATTAGGTCAAGTGGTTATGGGCCGAGCCCCTTTCAATCAAATCAATTAAATATAAAAAAAACAAAAAACACAACTGTAGTGGTCAATTGTTGTGTTTTTGGTAGAGTTCATTGCATTTGGATGCTACTCTACTGAATACCCAGCCCACATAGCCCGTGTAAGAATTCATTTTGCTCTAATAACACAGGTCATTATTTATTTCATTTTCTATGCTACATTTTTCATTTATTTTCATCATGTGCATTTTTTTATTGTCATCATGTAATTTTTATTGTTTGTTTCTCGAAATATAATGTAAATTCGAACGTTATACATGTTAAGTGCTTTTATTATTTTGTGAAGCACTATGTATGTGCTTCTGAACATATTTGATGTTTTAATTAATTTTTTTTAAAACCCTAGTCAGGCCATGATTAGGGCACATTTTTTCACAGTAAAACACTATTTATATTGGAATGGAAAATTTTTTAAAACCCTAGCTGGGCCATGATTAGGGCAGAGTTTTCTTTACACTAAAACACTATTTAAAATTAGGCCTATCAAATCTAATGGAAGATTATTTGGGTTGTATTCTTTTAATGGAAAATGCAAGCCGTCAATTCTCTAGTGTGTTATGATTATGCTTCTAGTGACACAGACATTCAATGGGGACAAACATTACAGTGGGGTGTATTAGTGGGTCACCTTGGTTGAGTTCTTTAAAGATATTGAAAGAAATCCCCTAACATACACTATGCTACTTTTCCAAGAGGTGGAAAATTCCTATGACAACACTGGGTCATACCCATTTATGGCTTCTATGAATGTAGTGAGGCCCCCTCTCCTCAATAAATTCCAAACAATAACATTATTGCAAACACTTTGACAGGTAGACATCTCTATCCTCATCAAGTCACCCTAGCATAATTCTAGCTCTGTTGACTGACCTATATGGTAGTTCAAGGTTCAAATTAGTGCAAATGTCAAGAATCTTTGCCATGACCCAATGCATGGATGTTTGATTTCTACTAGGCTTGATCTTTTCATAATTGTTCTTTGGTCATCCTTCATGTTGAAATGCATTGTCATTATGCTTTCTATACTTTCTCTTAAAATCATTTGTGTGACAGACTCTCCCAGCTTGAGGTATGACGTCATGGGGTTAGATATTTTCTTGCTTCATTTTTAATACTTTGTTTGATGTTTTGGGGTATAGTATGTACCCCATCGCATGTAACCTCTTATATTGCCTCCTAAGTTAGCAGATAGTGTATGTTAGGGGATTTCTTTCAATGTCTCCTAGACACCTTGTTGATTTGACCAAGTAAGCATATATGTAATCCTATTTATACAGCTATACAACTTTCAAAGGCATATATATATCTAGTCTTACCCTATCCATACCCTGTTCTAAAGTCCCCATTTGGACACAGGCTAGGAGAACACTACCAAAGGTTGTAGAATCTTGTTTTACACCACCAGTTGTATTTTCTTCAAAGTTTCTGCTACAACTTTCGAGTGCTTTAAATTCTTCCAATTACCTTAAATCCAAAGGCATCTTATTGAGGCTGCACCACATGATCACAAAAAACTCCATGTGAGAGGCAAAGGAAATGTCAATGAGAACTTTCGAAATAGTCATTCTAGATTTGGAGTTAATACTTTTAATTACAAATATATAGGAGAAGTATGTGAAGGCTAATGTGGGTACCATGTAGTCGTCAAATTTGCATCAGCAAGTATCACTTTATAAGATTTAACAAATTGATATTGAATTAAACAATTTATCATACATTAAACAATTTGTAAATTATCCTATATAGTTATCATACATTAAATAAGAAAGAAAATTGATATCATAACTTAAACAATTTGTTTTGTTTGTAGTCTAAACTGATTGTATTTAAAATCCAATCTAATCAAGGAGAGTATATAAATGCTTACAAAACAAAGGCATGAATAGAGTCTAAATCAAAGAATTAGTTATCCAAATCCAAAAAGTATGTCATGTTTATTCACTCTGGCTGTTAAAACATATAATAAATTACTAAAAAAATTTACAATTATCTTTCTGATGAGCACTGATGATATGGGGACCTAAATTGTTCCAAATGCCTTAAGCCCACTGCTCCAGAATTCTTTTCCTGCCTCAGTTTCAAGATTTGTGACTTTGGCACTACTAGATCAATTTAAGCATTGTTGTTATTCACCATTGAAGAGGATTCGGCTAGTGTTTATGAAAGGAATTAGTTCAAGCTGGTTGTATATTGTATTATTTGATGTGGAGAATGTAGGAGGCACTAGCTGTAATGGGTTTTCTTGATCAGCCCACATTGTTGCACTACTTAACATTTGAGGTTGTTCTACCTTCATTTGAAGTCCATCCATGGAGAATAGAGATGCAAAATCAAAAATTCTGGATCCACTATACTCATCATGGTTTATATTATATTTTCTTGAATTTGTTCTTTTATCACTCTAATTTAAAGAGACATAAACTTGAAAATATTTCTGAACTATCACTTTTTTTTTAACTTCTTTAATCTATAATGGTATTTTATTTGATTTTATTTTACATATAAGATGACATAAATTTGAAATTGTTCTTTTATCACTCTCTTTTAAAGAGACATAAACTTGAAACTATTTTTTCTATCACCTTATGACTGTAGTATCTATTGTGTACAACTTCATGAACTGGCATTTATGTATTTGTATTTTCTTATTCCAATATAAAAAAAAAAGAAACTTCTTTAATCTAGATCAAATCTTATAACATCCATCTATGCATTCCAAATGCAATTATAGGTATGATTCTATCTTTTAGACATAATTGTGTATGTAGTTGTGTCCTCCCAAATTAAATGAATTTCTAGCTATCTTTCCAAGATAACCTTTTTAGAAATTCATTTTGTTTTTTTATTGACTTCCATGCTTAATATTTTGATTTGAACACCTATGATTCTAAAGTTAAGGAAATCCCTAGGACGTTACAAGGGGGATTATTCAAGGGAGACTAAGTAAAAAGATCAAACATTATCAAAATGAGAGAAAATTAGAGCATATGGGATTGTGTTAAAAATGCTACACTTATGCATTCTTCATCATCTCTCTATATGGGAGACTAAGTAAAAAGATCAAACATAATCAAAGTGATTTTAAAGCAAATTAGAGCATATTGGATTGTATTAGGCTAAAAATGCTACACTTATGCATTCTTCTTCATCTCTCTTTGTGTCTTCAATCCTATGGAACTAAAAAAGTGTTTGATATGGATCTAAGAAGGTTTCATGCTTCAATCCTTTCACAAGAAAGCCCTTAAAGTACCTCGCTAGACTACATTTTTCTTACAATTTATAAGAACTACTTAAGATGACTAATTATTAAACTAGACATATATAGGAGACAACATCATATGGTTCAAAAGTATCCACAAACTAAATTGTAGGTACAATTTACTTTTGAGTTGTCCCCAAGTCACAAGGCTGAAGCCTTACAATTTGACAAGTGTAAGTATAATTCCAAATTTCAATCTATGAAATGTCAATGAACATAATTGTTGGTAACTTCAATTCTCTTTATTTGATAATACATTAATTAGATTTTTTCCATTATAGTTATGAAAACCATTATATACTAATGAAAAGTTGAATCTTGTAAATTGTCCAAGCTTATCTTTGAATCCTTTTCTTTTGCATGCAAATCTAAACTTTGTGTTTATTCAAATGATCTACATGTTGCATTTTTATATTTTTGTATGCTTAAAAGAAAAATGCTTGTACATATTTAATTTTTTTGTTTTAATTAAATGTAGATCTCTTTACATAGTTTTATCTAGATATGGCTGATGATCAAGGATCTCATCATTCCACGCAGTCTCAATGCGAAACTGAGGCTAGGGATAATGCTTTGAAATGTTTGGACCAAACTATAGAGAACCCCCAAAATTTGGCTAATAGAGATAGATTATTTAATATTCGGTGCAAGATTAGACATATGATTGAGATAATAAAATCATACAATCCATATGATGATATTACAACTGAGGAGTTTTATAGGTCCCTTGCTAGGACTGTTACTGACACTGAGAATATCAAAACTATTTCTGATAGAGTTTCATTACATAATGTGCATACTGTGTTCCCTTTTTATACTAGGAAAGACAAAGTTAGAGGTGATACTGTTACCAGGTGTACAGATCCGCTAGTTGGTCCATTTATATATCCCAGATTTTTGGCAGCCAATCATAGATGGCCTCATAATGACAAGTTGCCACTATATTTTTGCAAACACTTATATGTTGAGTTCCATTTAGGATTATCTGTGGATTACACATCTATGCCCGCACATGCTAGACAGTGTAGGGGGAGGTTTGCTGATAAACTTGAATTTAGATGTCCAAATTTGCCACAGCCCAAAAACAAGAGGGCATTAGTTGGTCCAAACCTTTTGGTTCTTCCAAAACATTTGGAATTAGCAGTAGCAAGAGATGCAACAATCGCACTGACTAGATCTAGGATTTTTGACAAGATGACCATGATTGCTACTCAAGTTGATTAGATGTCATCTGATCATGTAGGGAGATACTTACTACGTCCATAGATTGGCCTTCCTCCCACTGAGGCTACATCCACGAATTATGACCCCTATATTCGTGCAGATTTGCCATCCCCATCAGATGTGACCCATATGAGTGACACCATTATACGTAATGTTGCTTCAGCTTCCATTCTTGATTTACTATCAGCATACCAGTTTATCAATAATGAGTATGGTATTCCTTTGGATGTTGTATCTGTTAGAAATATCTTGTTGAGCTACTGCTCATATGGACCAGCTAGGACTCAAACCTAGGACCTTCCATTTGTTGTTGGAGTGCTCTACCAACTGAGCTACTGGCCCCTTTTGGCTAGCCCATCATTAGTCTAGGTGTGGCTTATTTCCAACACCCCCGCTTAAGCCACACTGCGGGTGCTTGGGGCTCCTAGCATGGCTCTGATACCACTTGTTGAGATGCTGCTCATATGGACCAGCTAGGACTCAAACCTAGGACCTTCCATTTGCTGCTGGAGTGCTCTACAAACTAAGCTATTGGCCTCTTTTGGCCAGCCCATTGTTGGTTCAAGTGTGGCTTATTTCCAACAACGAGCTCTGATACCATGTTAGAATCTAAAAAGATTATTAACCCAGAAAACTAGTGCAAATGAATAGATATTTAAACTATGAATGCAAATGATACGAAATCAAAATAGAAACATAGAGTTAGTCTCCAAGAGAGTAATGTAAATGCTAGAAGCAAAATAGCATTTAGAGGATGCAAAAGCAAAAGATACAAAATACAAGGCATGTAGCATGCTTATATAGACTAGGAAGAGGGAGGAGGTGGCAATAAGAACCAATCAGGGGCAACCATCTATCAAACTAAAGATAGTAAAGTATCTTCCCAAGATAGCTAATGGATGCTCACATATAGGAAGGTGACACCTCATAATCCTCTCACCTAATAAAATATGCTTGATTAACCTAAGCGAGATTAATAGAAGTGTAGGAAAAACCTAGGAATATAGGGAAAAATAAATAACCCAACTAGGAAATAAAAACCTACACTAACACCCCCCCATAAGTGAAGCTTAGGTGGATGTAGAAATGGGTCTCGACAAATCAAGCCTGATGAGGTACCCATGTACATAAAATTCCTCCCAAAGAGAGAGAAAAGAGAAGATACCCCCCCAAAGTAGAGAGAGTGAAAGAGGCTATGAAACCCCCCCACAATGAAGTAGCTCTGATGTTGAAGGAGGATGCCCATATATGAATGCTAAAGATGATCCATTTGTGGCAAATTACATTCCTCACCTTAGGAAGAAACAACTCCAATGGTAAATTCTAAAGTAACTCCCACTCAAAGAAGCAAGGTGAGGAAGGAAGCCTCATGATGTATCCTATCTCAGAACTCTGCTCAAGTGTCCCCATGTGAATATTAAAAGATGCCTCAATGCACGAAGGTAGAAGCAATCCAATCCCATGTGTAGAACCAAGAGGTACAAGATCCAAAGACAAGGAAGATGAGATAATAGTGATGAAATGACTGTCATCAAAGAGGAGTTGAATGTCCTCAAAAGTGTCATCTAGATCTGAAATGTGAGACTCTACAAATAAACAAGAGATGTCTGGTAGAAATTGGTCCCAATGAAGTGAATCCAGAAGACATATTTGATCCTGTTGCAAAGAATCACTGGAAGCCCTCAAAGAAGCAACTCTAAACTTTGAAGTAACAATAGGTGCAAGGACAAAATAATTGTCATGAAAGAGGAGAGATAACCCCTCAAATGTGTCCTTCAAATCTGAATGTGAGACTCCACAAACAAAAATGCAATGTCTAATAGATAGGAATCCCAATCAGAAAGACTATAATGATCCTGCTGCAAATAACCACTGGAAGCTCTCAAAGAAGCATCTTTGGAATCTAATGAAGCAACAGGTGATGTATTTGAAGATGGGGTATCAATGCATGTCACACAAGATGGGGTAAAAGAAGACTTAGTATCATCCACTAGAGCCTGGTCATCCAAGGAAACGTCACTATCAGATGAAGATCCAAAGTCTCCATACAATTGCTGGATGATGGTCCAAGCAGTGAAAGGGCACTTAGTGTGTTCTATGTGATGTAGAATATCCTCAGAAATAGTAATACATATTAATCCGTAGACCATGTCATTATTGTTAAACCATGCATTCTTCTATTCATAGTCACATGGCTCAGGAACGAGTCCAAGGAGATGGGGCAATAGATCCTTCTCAGGGCAATGATTCTTTATCCCTTGTTTCCAAGACAAATAGTTCTCTGAGGTTAGCTTAACAACAGAAGGATAGAAATAACTGAAATCCATGATGAACCCCCAAAATGGTTACAATAACCCCATAAAAAATGTAACTCAAAGAGAGCACATAAGACACCCCCTTTTTCACTCAATCAAAGAAACCCTCAATAAAATATGATTTGGCACTTTATATTAATTTACAATTGCCACTAGCAAGAAATACTAAGTGGTCTTGATTTCAATGCATTACAAAACCCTCACGAAGAGCATATGCTAAAAATACAACTTTGGCACAATACCCAAGGAAATAAATAGTACCACTACGATCTACTCAAAAAATTATGTACTTTCAAAAAAAGAATCTCCTCGATACGAGGTTGTGTGTGAAAGTTATGATCCTCCAAAGTTCCCAAAATGAGAACTGTGTAGTGTCACGACTGAGAATCTACAATTTCTAAAAAATCTCTGCATCAAAATCAAAACACGTCTGCACTAGTGCATAGACCATAAAAAAATAGCCAAAATGAAAAAAAAATTGTGGGAAACGGAGTCCGTATGAGCAAGAACGAAGCATTTAAAAATTGCCTTCAAAACTGCAACTGCCAACGGAGAGGGGTGCTGCTGTAGCTTTCTGAGTGCATTTCTGCAAAATATGTATAGTGCATGCAAAAACTAAAACATACCCAAATGGTTTTTCTGTGCTACAAACAAAACCTAGAAGGCATTTTTCTTGCTAATGTATATAAGATGTTGATCCAATGTAAATAGAATTCCTTTAGCAATAAAAAAATGACCCCAGCAACCAAAAAATGACATGCAAAGGCTGAATCACCTACCTAAGACAAGAAAGGCATGCTAGAACCTACAATATTGATTGAAATCACCAAATATGCAAGATGGTTGCCAGGTTTGAGCTTTAAACCTCGGTTCTGCAACTGTGTATGACGATCTCCGATTTCGGTGAAACAGAAGCTAAATCTAACTTTCTCAAGGCTCTTGGATGTGTTGGAATAGATGGAAATACTTTCAGTATAATCAAAAATGCTACAATCATCTAGATTTCATAAAACACATGTGCAAACCCCAGAGATTAAAAAAGTTTATGTCAAACTTTTTCGATTCTCAAGATCATCCGAAGATGCAAGAGAAGAGCATATTGGGTTTTTCAAAAAAATTGCAATAAGATTTATTAGCCCCCCTCGAATCTCTTAAATATGGAAACTAAAATCTACTATTGCATATAGAATAACTATAATACCATGTTAGAATCTCAAAAGATTATTAACCCAGAAAACTAGTGCAAATGAATAGATAATTAAACTATGAATGCAAATGATACGAAATCAAAATAGCAACACAGAGTTAGTCTCCAAGAGAGGAATACAAATGCTAGAAGCAAAATAGCATTAAGAGGATGCAAAAGTAAAAGCTACAAAATACAAACCAAGTAGCATGCTTATATAGACTAGGAAGAGGGAGGAGGTGGCAAGACCAACCAATCAGGAGCGACCATCTATTGGACTAAAGATAGCAAAGTATCTTCCCAAGATAGCTAATGGATTCTCACATGTAGGAAGGTGACACCTCATAATCCTCTCACCTAATAAGACATGCTTTATTAACCTACGTGAGATTAATAGAAGTGTAGGAAAAACCTAGGAATATAGGGAAAAATAAATAACCCAACTAGGAAATAAAAACCTACACTAACAGTATCGACTCATATTAGACGACATATTCGTAGACAGTTGGGTCAGGGTGAGGTAGCTTCAGAGGACCAAAATATTTCAGATCAGCCTATAGCCCCCACACAGCATCAGGTTGCACCTAATGTACATGGCACATATAGAACACTTCTCTTTGGTACTGGTCCTTTACCTTCAGATATAGGTGTTCCTAATGTTACCATTCATTCATCTGAGATTAGTGGGATTGGTAGAGTGCTCCAGGATGTGTAGGTACTTCAATAATTTCTATATTTTGTGTTCTACAAATTCACATGTGTATATATTAAATAAACTTGACTTAAAAGTAGTTCTCACTATTCATTGAAATCTTGTATTTGAAAATTTATAGCAACAAGGGGATAATTTGTCGCGCTTCGGAGATCTAGAGCATGTAGAGGATCCTGTGCATAATACATTTGAGGTACATTTATAATATATATTAATTACTTGATAAACTCACACATGTTGAAAGTACAAAACTTTAAGATGATTTTACATATATATACACATGTACATTAAATTAAATTATGTACTTTCTTATGCAGGGAGGTGCATCAGGTCAGGGATTGGGTTCCGGAGAGAGATCGAGACATGGATCCACACATGGATCAAGATCCAGAGAGAGATCGAGATATAGATCCACACATGGACCAGAAGATTGATCTATCTTATTATGTTTGACATTATGGTTTGACATTTGACATTATGGTTTGAGATTTTATATTATGGTTTGACATTTGACTTTACAGTTTGACATTATGGTTTGACATTTTATATTATGGTTTGAACATTATATACATTGAACATTTTGGCAATGTGGTAACATTCAATTCTATAGGTACTTAGTCCCTCAAGGATTTTCATTTCAAATTGGTTGTATACAAGTGATGTAGAGCACCAAGGACTAGAAACAAAACTTTAAGAACTCAACCAAACTGACTCACAAGGCTAACTACTTTTGACAGAGATCAAATATTTCATGAGGAAAAGGCTTTAACCCAACAACCATGCTTGATCAAGACACAAAAAATGAGTAGACTTCAAGGCAGACATCAGAAGGTTCCTGACCCAATCTAGATACTCCATCAACTCACTGTGCAGGGTCTAAAGACAGCAATTCTACTGAACATTTCATGGGACAGTCACAATACTAACTACCCTGTTTAAAATATAGTCACAATGTCCTTTTACAATGTTTTCAACTTAAACAAACTTAGTCTAATTTAGATGCTCCCATGACAAATCAACAACATACCAAAACACAACTAGTACCTTCCTTGAGATGACTGTCTTTGGTGAGGACTGGGAGAGTCAAAACAAGGTAGAATGGACTAGTTCCATAGAGGAACTCATGCTATTTCCTATCATAGGACTATTATGAGATCTAGAATACGTTGTGTTAGTGGGAATGCCTAGCATTTCATAGATTTTTCACTTCCACAGTAGATGGTTACCACCTATTTGCTACTGTTGTTCTTCTAGTCCCAACACATGGTTTTGTTGGGTTCTTTACACAACAAACTCAGTCCATTCCATTCCCTTTCTTCGAAGACCTTCACAAATCATGGGACTACCTATAATACAATCCATTCCACTGATCATAAATAGAAAAGATCAGTAGAATGAAGGAAAATGCGTCGAGTTTACTCAGGAAACCCTAACTCGGGGTTTAAGATAGTTTATGGCAAACCAGCGATTTCTTCCACCTAAACTATTGTCAAGCCTTCAATCAATGTTCATATCAAAGATACTTTGATCCACTATCCATCCAATATGCTCACAGACCATGACAATTCCTTACAGGGCCAGGTACGGGCTGGAAATAACAAGAAAATATAGAATTTGCAAGGGAACTGATGTTTCTTCGTTTCTTTTCACTTCCAATCTTCATCTATTTAAAAAATGGATAGGTTCAAGGATTTAAGAAGCCTGTCATGATGCCTTGGAATAGTTGGAGGGCAGTGGGAACTGATGGAAGGTGTAAAAGCTATTCTCCAACCATCAATTGCCCTGTCTGCAACTAATTACTAGTTGGTAACTACCCTGTTTAGGACTGCATCAATTGGTTTATGCTTAATAATACTTTCAAATAGTTGGTAACCTTTAACAAGGCTTTTACATGCCTTCTAACCCTTTGACATGCTTACAACCATGAGGAATGCCTCCTATATGCCTTAGGAAGGCTTACAAATGTGAGGAAACATATGATTGCCCCTAGGACTTCATGACTGCCTTTTACATGATAACAATATGTAGATATTTGGACATAGTCCTTTATTACAATCAAGTGGATGGTCTTCTAGGACCTTATTAGAATCAACAAGAGAAAAATGAACATCAAAACAAGTCATGAAGTTGAATGCCTCATGGAGGCCACCTTGTGTTAGGTGCTCCTGCACCATAAACCCCACCTAGAAAATAACTCATGTCACGTGAATTAATTCTTTGTCTTGCTCCACCTTTATCCTTTGATACCTCATGTCTTCCCCATGATTTATAGACTACAACCTTCTTCCATGGAATCAAAAACTCATTCCTAGCATTGTATGCTCTACTCACACCTTGCCATGAGTGGGTGCTTACAACCAGACCTATACTTTGCTTGCCATTCTTCCTTACTATCATCTCTGTTTGAACACCTGCTTTCAAAACCTTGGTTGATGCTTCTTGTACTACTGCTATGGCAGAATAAGATTGTCTTTCAACTCTTATTGTCTCTAGAGGACAAACAATGGTCCCTACTATGATAGCATCTCCTTCTTTCCAACCACCTTGTGGATGCTTGTAGACCTACTCTTTGACCTTCTTCTGATCCATCTCAAATATCACCATCTGATCTCCATCATTCAAAACTGAAACCACCTTCAAACTGTGATCTTTGGCAAACCCACTCCTTGAGGTATCCTCAACTTTCCTTGTCTCTTCTTCATTGATCTTCACAAACTCTTTCTTACCCACCAAGATGACCTTGGCTACCTTCTTTGCTTCAGCATCCTCTTACAATGGTGTCATCACAAAAGTCCTCTCATCCTTCTTGATGGTGTATGTGTTAGCATATCCATCATATAATGATTGTCTATCAAATTGCCATGGCCTACCTAAAAGTAGGTGACAACATTCCATGGGCAAAATGTCACATAAAACCCTATCCTTATATTCTCCAATCTGAAAATCAACATATGCTTGTTCATCTACCAAAAGTGATTGACTATCACTTACCCAAGATGCTTTGTAAGGAGTTTGATGAGGAATTCTTTCTAGGTTCAATTTATCCACCATTTTCCTAGACACCATATTATTAGTTGAACCAGAATCTATTACTACCTTGTATATTTTACCTTTGCTTTTGCAATTGGTCCTGAAAAGTGCTCTCCTTTGTGTCATTTCCTTGTCCTTGGATGTCTTCAAGAGTGTTCTCCTTAGTATCAATTCTTCTCCATCTTGAACTAGGGCTGCACTCCCAATTGGAGAGTTAACACTTTCATCTACCTCCTCTTCTTGCACATATTGAACCCTCTGTTCATTCCTCCTTTCACTACCACCGAATGTAGAACTTTGTTTCATTGGACACTTGTATGATGTATGACCAATCTCACTACAATGATAACATCTCCCAATGAAAACATTAGAACCTCTACTTCCACCACTTGTGCCTCTAAATCCTCCTCTAAAATTAGAAACTTGGCCCTTACCTCTTCTTGTGTCTCCTTGGTCTTCTTCGGTTGGTCTTGTTCCTCTTCCTCTGTTTTGTTGCTCACCCTTCCTCTTCAACTTTTCTTCAGCCCTTAATGCCATTTGAAAGCATTTTGCCATGGTTTCAGGGGTTAATAAACTAATTTCATCTTGAATATTAAACCTCAAACCATTTAGATACCTTGCCACTTTACCTTTTTCATCCTCCATGTACCCACAATGAAGAGTGTATTTGTGAAACTCCTCGGTGTAAGTAGCCACATCCAAATCTCTTTGCTTGAGATTTTGCATCTTCTTGTAGAGCTGCACCTCATAGTCTGATGGAAGCAATTGGGACTTGATCCTCTCCAACATTCTTCTCCATGAAGAGATTATACTCTTCCCATTCTTTACCCTCTCTCCTTGGGTGTAATTCCACCATGTAAGGGCAGCACCTTTGAGTTTACTTTTTACAAACTTAACCCTCTTATTTTCAGGAACTTCTTTGTATTCAAAGTAGTTGTTTAGAGCCTCAATCCACTTCATGACTTCATTAGCATTCATCTTCCCACTAAACATGAGAATCTTCATCCGAGCCTCTGAAGAATCCTTGCCAATTGCCTTGATGGCTTCATGGAAATGTTTTTGATCTGCAGGTACCTCTACCTCTTCTAAATCTTCTTCTTCCTCCTCTTTTTCTTCTTCTTCATCAAAACCTTCATCTATCCTCTTCCCTATCCTCAATGCCTTCAACTCTTCTTGGAGTGCTTCCTTGACTCCACTTTTGATCTTCTCTTCCATCTCCTTGAACTTTTTGACCACTTTGGTGGTCATCCCCTTTGGAAGCATATTGCTAGCCTCTCCTTCACTCTCATCTGCTGACATATACAAGACCTTATACCACCAACAACAGAACCTTTTATGGCTCTGATACCACTATGATATAGAGCACTAAGGACTAGAAACAAAACTTCAAAAACTCAACCAAACTGACTCACAAGGCTCACTGTTTTTGACAGAGATCAAATCTTTCATGAGGAAAGGGCTTTAACCCAACAACCATGCTTGATCAAGACACAAAATGTGAGTAGACTTCAGGTCAAACATCACAAGGTTCCTGACCCAATCTAGATACTCTATCAACTCACTGTGCAGGGTCTAAAGACAGCAATTCTACTAAACATTTCATGGGATAGTCACAATACTAACTACCTTGTTTAAAAGATAGTCACAATGTCCTTTTGCAATGTTTTCAACTTGAACAAACTTAGTCTAATTTATATGCTCCCATGACAAATCAACAACATACCAAAACACAACTAGTACCTTCCTTGAGATGACTGTCTTTGGTGAGGACTGGCAGAGTTAGAACAAGGCAGAATGGACTGGTTCAACAGAGGAACTCATCCTATTTCCTGTCACAGGACTATTATGAGATCTAGAACACCTTGTGTTAGTGGGAATGCCTAGAATTTCATAGATTTTTCACTTCCACAGTCGATGGTTACCACCTATTTGCTATTGTTGTTCTTCTAGTCCCAACACATGGTTTTGTTGGGTTCTTTACACAACAAACTTAGTCCATTCCATTCCCTTGCTTCCAAGACCTTCACAAATTGTGGGACTGCCTATAATACAATCCATTCCACTGATCATAAATAGAAAAGATCAGTGGAATGAAGGAAAATGCATCAAGTTTACTCAGGAAGCCCTAACTCAGGGTTTAAGATAGTTTATGGCAAACCAGTGATTTCTTCCAACTAAACTATTGTCAAGCCTTCAATCAATGTTCAAATCAAAGATACTTTGATCCACTATCCATCTAATATGCTCACAGACCATGACAATTCTGTACAGGGCTAGGTACGAGCTGGAAACAGCAAGAAAATATAGAATTTGCAAGGGAACTAATGTTTCTTCATTTCTTTTCAGTTTGAATCTTCATCTACTTAAAAAATGGATAGGTTCAAGGATTTAAGAAGCCTGTCACAATGCCTTGGAATAGTTGGAGGGCAGTGGGAACCAATGGAAGGTGTAAAAACTATTCTCCAACCATCAACTGCCATGTCTGCAACTAATTACTAGTTGGTAACTACCCTGTTTAGGACTGCATCAATTGGTTTATGCTTAATAATGCTTTCAAACATTTGGTAACCTTTGACAAGGCTTTGATGTGCCTTCTAACCCTTTGACATGCTTACAACCATGAGGACTGCATCCTATATACCTTAGGAAGGCTTACAAATGTGAGGAAACATATGACTGCCCCTAGGACTTCATTACTACCTTTTACATGACAACAATAGGTAGATATTTGGACATAGTCCTTTATTACAATCAAGTGGATGATCTTCTAGGACCTTATTAGAATCAACAAAACAAAAATGAACATCAAAACAAGTCATGAAGTTGAATGCCTCATGGAGGCCACCTTGTGTTAGGTGCTCCTGCACCAACAAGTCCTCTTTAAACAACCTTTTTTTAATTTTTTCTCATATAAAGACATTCTTCTTGAATTGTATTATATTTAAAAATACAAAGGATAGTTTTAATGAAAGTATACAATAATAGTCTCTACTACAACAAGATCTAATTGGCATAATTTGGAAGCAAATAGGGAATCACTACTCTAATTAGACATCACTACATTAGGATTTGAATAAATAATAAATGATTCTTGTTTAATCCTTGCATGCCAAGAAATACATTAGATTTAAATAAATAATTGGAAAAGATAAAATTATTGTTCTAAAAGTAGTTAATAAATCTCTTTCTCAATAATTGTTATGTGCTTTGTGATTCCAATTCATGTCTTTTGCAAATTTGGTTCATGTTTGTGGCTCATAGCTAGCCTTGTAAGACATTCATTGTATTCTTGATCATAGGGATTCAAATATCACTAGAAACAGGATGTAAAGTTAAATGTTTTGTTTATGTTTCAAGAGGTGTTATTTATCTCTTATATCACATTTGTTGATATTGATGTGGTTGTAATTGGTTAGCAAATTATGATTTATGTTTACAAGTAGACCTATATGAGTTTGATGTGTCTTTGTTTCTTTACTCTATTATGTGAACCATATGAAGCTACTGGGAAAATGATTTAATGCATGTGAATACATGGGAATGAAATTTTAACTCTACTATACACAGATTGGACAAAGTTAGGTCAACCCTTTTGAAACCATAACTCCTACTACATCATTAGAATATATACATGAAGCATAAATTGTAGTTTGTGGATATTTCAAGTATGCATACGAATAGATTTAAAATGATACAAATCTGATATATAGGTAGAGAGATGAAAATAATGCAAGGTAGAAAACAATAATTACATTTAGGATTGGGTCAAATCTGAAAAATGAATCCAAAGTGATAAGGGAAACTAGGTGAAAAGCTAGGGTTTTGAGAAAGAGAAGGAGAAGGAAAAAAATAAATCAAATACAATTCTAAATGGTAAAATTTTATATCTATAGAAATAGTGGAGAGATAGGAGGTAGAAAATAGAGAATAAAAAAGAATGGGTGTACATCTAAAAATGAATTAAAGAAGCAATGGAAAACTAGGGATTTTAAGAGGAAAAAATAAACATGGGAGAAGAAAAAGACTAATCAAATGGATTCCAAATGATATTAATTTGATATAAATGGAAAGTTAAAAGGGATGAGAGGTAGAAATCAGAAAAAAAATATTGGTTCATATCTAAAATTGAACTGAAGAGAAAAGGGAAATAATGTGGATTGTTTTGATGATGTTGGCCACCTTATCTCTAGAATGTGTTGAAGCTTCTCAATGAGGTCACCTCCCTTTGAATGTTATTAGAACATTATTATAAGCAATAAATAATTGTCCATAGTAGACTAACATTATATTTATTATATCTAAAATGATAATAAGGACATGATAACAATTGGATCATGCAATGTACTACTCCAAAAGAAAGAAAATGTGAAGCAAAGGCCAACTCCATGCCATCCATAACAAACTCAATAAAATTTCATTCACTTGTATAGACACAATTACATTGAATTTGGATATTTAGATAAAAGAAATATCTAGAAGTGTATATATATATATATATATATATATATATATATATATATATATATATATATATATATATATATATATATATATATATATATATATATATATATATATATATATATATATATATATATATATCACTAACATTAAGCTATTAAATACTAAAATTAACGGTTAGATGATTTCCTTGCTTGAGTTATGTATGACTTAAATAATAAATAAATTAGAAAACCTAATATTTTATTAATAGATGTTTTCTAAGTAAAATGCATGAATAAAAAAAGAGTAAATTTAATTTATTATCACTCAAAAATTAATACTTAAATATTATTAACTAAGATTTATTTCTACTTGATTAGATTTGTGAAGCAAAAGTGAAATTATACTTGGATTAAAAAGAAAGAGAATTTTAGTAAGATGCTAAATTGCATTTTCATTCTAGAAAGGAAATTATACAAGTTTGAAGATTGAAGCGATTGGATTGCATTTATTGTAGAAATAACAGATTGTGTTTGGATAGTGAATTTTTGTCATGAACATAGTTATTTTCAAATTTCCTAAGAATCTTTAGGTAGGATCACATCATGAGAATATTATACAAAACATTTCATTTGGATTTTATAATAAATGTAGATTCTTATTTTTGAAAGAGGTGATATGCACTAGTTTGAGTTTGATCTTTCCTACTCAATAAGAAACCATTGAACAAACTAGTTATTTATAAAGTCCATGTAACAATTAGAAATTCAAATTGATATTATATGATCATAGAAAAATAATTAGACAAACTCAAAATCTTCATTGAAACTTTTGTTTTTTCATCTAGATTGGAATCTAGAAAAATATATAGGGATTTCTTGAGAAATAAGAAATATAGAAGAAACTAAATTGGCCTTATCTATCCTAAAGACAAGAGTTTTAACCTTTCCATAAGCATTGGCCTTGAATTATCCTTTGCCTAATTGTAAGCTATTTAACTAAATTGGTTTTGAGATTGGCATTCCCTACCCTCAAGAACTAATCTTACACCATAGAGTCATTAGAAAATAGCTCAGATCACCAACATGTTGATTTAACAAATAACTTGGTGAACACATAAATGACTACACACATGCATCATACTCAATCATGTAGAATTTTTGAATCTATAAATAATTTTATTAGGCCTTAAAAACTAAACTTTATCATGACATCCAAAAATAACTCAATTCAATTAAGCTACATTAATATAAAATAAGATAGCCAATAACTTTATCATGACATCCATGACATCTAGAATTTACAAGCCATAGAGGATAGCCTCTAATTTCATCGAATCACAATATCTTAGGATGACCTGAATATTAGGTAAGATCTGAACACCAAAATGTAGGAAAAAGAAACATGTGGGCTGCAATTAATTGATGACCTATCTATTTCGATGATTAAGAAAAAAGTAATGTATCACCACATTGAATGAAATTATTTGAATTCAACATAAAATAAATTGTCATGGAAAATATACATGTACAAAAATAGCTTAAAGTTCTTGGTACATATAATCTGGATCCTCTCTATCTTTTATTATCTCTAAAGATTTTTCATGATCTTCAATAGGCAACCTCCACCTTTGTTTGGCACATCCTCTTTTTGGTAAAGTTTTAAGATTTATTCGTGTTGCTATAACTAAGTGACTATAATGTAGAACCTTTTGACTTGGCATATAATCAATAAGTATAATACTATTGGTATCTATCTTTGTTTGTTGATAGTATGTGCCTTTAACAACCACTGATCCAATTGGATACTCTTGTCCATCACCATCTATCATTGATTCTGACAATTTGCATTTTGGTTGCATACATCTTAGTAGATAGTAATCTACACCTTCTGTATTGTTAGGAACTGCAAGAACAACAAACATATCTCCTGTACACACCATGTAGTAAACCATGCTCAAATTAAATAGAATATATTATAAATCAATGTACAAGTTAAAATTTGATTTAAAAATTTAAAATTTGCCTGTAACAACTAAATCTGATACACATTCGTAATCAGCTGAATACAAAGGATCGTAGACATTTACAATGTCATTATCTTCAAAAGGGTCCGATGTGGCCACTAATTGTTTTATTTCCCATTCTAAAACATACACATCTCTAATATTCTCACATTGTAGAGTATTTGCATTGTTCTCAATGCAATCAACACAAAAACATGATTTTTCTCTCACTTGAATTATAATATACTTGCTATGTCCTATTGTCATGATTTGATGCAAACTTCTAATACCACTAATTGTTTGACAATTAGTAAGAGTTGATCAATCAATAGTTGTTTAAATTTCAATCATCCAATTAAAAAGTGTATAAAATTGAAAATTCAATTCATGTACACACATTGAAATTCAAAATAAAATATTTATGTACCTTTAACTTCCCAAAAAAAACATGTGCTGTATATTGAGTCACGGACGGCAAAATGACTTTTGCACTTATTTACATTCCTTATGGCATTACCTGCAAGTGCATGTTGGTGAAATGCCACGTTAAGAGGTTTTCGAGTTGAAAGGAAAAGACAATCTCAAAAAATATAATTAGATTTTTTTACAAATCCAACAGGAAAAATATTGAAAATTAGCAACATTGAATATATATCAAAACCATTAAATGTCTTAAGCTTCCACTTCTCAACACATGCAATATATTGAGATCTACACTTTTTTCCTAACAGGTTTAAATTCATTTAAAATATATTTAAGAATTTAAATTTGTATTTCATAATGTATTACCTGCAAGTTCATGTTGTTGAAGTGCATGCTTCACACATGCTCCAGCTCCATCATGCTCTCCTTTTCCATGTCCACTCTCATAGAAATTCCACAAAAATTGTATGTTCCATTTAATATGTTGTTGGCTTAACCAATTAGAAGCTTTTGTAGACTTAAATTGTCTTGTGAAGTTACAAACAATTTTAAATTTAAAACCAAAATATTTTTAAAAAACTATATACATATAGGTACAACATATTTAAGTAACTAAACAATTCAAGTCTACAAGTTAATTACACAAATAAATATAATATAATTTAAAGAAAAAATTAAATCAACACTTACCAGCACATCCATCAGACCATATCCAATGTTGTGAAACATCTATTTGATGTTGTCTTAGGTCTTCAAAAAATATTGCAAAACAATTGGCTACATAGCTTCTATCATGACCTGTATCATCACTAATATAAGAGTGAACCTCTTTGATAATAATTCATTCATCTTTTCTACTTTGTACACCATCCACATGTTCTTCAGCATGCCTATAACAAACTTGTACAAATATTGCAACTTGCTCTGAATGATAATATTGACTTTGAATCTCACTTTGAGGACTAAATGTATAGTTCTCAGAGAAATCAACAATAGATAGAATACAACCTGGTGGAAAGCAATTCTTTGAGTCACGAAATTGTTTAGCTTGCCATCTAGCACCATGACAATGTTCAATATGTGGATATATGATACTGCAAAATTTTTTCATAAACTCATTGCTTGACAATTCGCTTTCTTTGAGAACAATTTTTCTGCTCTTAACTCCTGACTCTGTTGAGTACTTCTCATATTCAAATCTCTTCCACATAACTTGCATCGAATGATCAATATTGTCAACCTATACAAGATTCTTCAAATTTTCACAATCATTACATATATTTTTTATACACTGCACTTTGAATTCATCTGAATCTTCTGATTTTTCATATAGAAGAGTTTTCACAAATTGTGTTGTACTTTCAGGGATGACTATATTTGGATTAATTACTGCCATAGGTTTTTTATATGACTGTAGGTGTAGATGAAATTCAACATGATTTCGACAACAACAAGTCTCATGTACCTTATTTGTACGCACAAAACTTGGTCGTAGTCTCTCAAACATCCTTTGACAAATCTTCACATCAGAAAATTCTTGCTTGAATGCTTCAAAAAGTTCACTTTGTGTTGTATCTATAAAATGTTTAGGATGTGAAATTTTTGTACCATCTATTGGAAGAAAAACGAGAGTGGCTAGTCCAATATTCAATCACCTGTTCCTTTACATCTTCTGAGATTCTATCTTTTCGGGGAACCCTGTAAATATTTACCCAATTATTCTCAACATTTCCATCCAATCTATTTCTCCTTGCAATATATCTTTGAACAGTTCTCCTAGAAACATTGACTAATTGGGAAATTGCTTGAACTTATCTTCTATGTGATAATTTCTTACTAGAAATTACAGTCATTAATCCTCTACATGCAACACTTCAATCAACAGCTCGACTCTTGCTTTCAATAAAATTCAATGCTTCTTGTAGGTTTTCAACTATTGTTTGCTTTAATGAACCTGATGACTTTTTCTTATTATCAACTCCAAAACAGGGGTCATCTCTTTCTTCCTAAATAACTTTGCAAATAACTGTGCTCTTCCAATTATAGACTTATTTTCAAAAAATTTGTCCCATATCTTTTTAGAGTGTAATTTTACTATGCTTTCAAGTACCATATCTTCAGATGAAATATTTTTGAAAAGAGAATCCTCATCCATCTCCATCAGATTTTCCATACCAAGGAAAAAATTTCTATCACCACCTTCAATTTGTTCTGGTATCTGTACTCTTTGGTCATCAACAATTTCCATGGGTTTTTCTTGAGTAGATGTTCCTTCATCGACATTTGTAGTATCTCTTCTTCGATCATACAACCTTTTTCTTGTCTTTTTATTGCCCATCACAAATTGATCAAATTTGAATTCACCTGCATGCAAAAATAACACATGTACAAATACCTTAACCTCTATTTTTTGAAGATCTAGGTCTACATTCAATAAATCAATGATTTTAATCAATTACATGTTTTAGAGCATTGTACCCAAGAATACAACTCTGCCCCTGTTGAAATCAGTGGTTCTTTTTCTCCAAATTTCTATAATTTAATAATTTAAGAAAACCCAAAAAACTAAAAAAAGTTAAAAAAGCCAAAAAAGCCATTAAAAAAACACTTTCAGATCATTGTGTTTTTGAATATGACTTTGCCCTTGTTGAAATCAGTGGTTCTTTTTTCTCCAAATTTCTATAATTTATTAATTTAAAAAAGCTAAAAAAAGCCAAAAAAGGCATTAAACAAACACTTTCACATCATTGTGTTTTTCAATATGACTCTTCCCTTCAAAATCTTTTTATTTTTTAAATTTATTGTAATTCAGTAATTAAAAAAAAACCCACAAATTCTTTAAAAAAAGCAAAGGAGTAGATTCGACCGAATGGGATTCAGCTGAATCCTATTAGATAGAATCCCATTCGTTTGAATCTATCTATGTGGCATCCTATTAGATAGCCAAGTCACCATTTTCTCAAACTTCTAACTTCTGCTCAATATTTTTGCAATCAAAATTAATTTTTTTTAAAAAAAGAAAAATACCCTTTTGTAGAGCTCGGAGTGCTGAATGTGGAAATATATATATTTTTATATTTTAGTAAATTTAGGATATAAATATTTGAAAATAATGCAAGTAGGTTGTTCAAGTTCAAAAAGAGGCTAATTTGAAACTAAAAAGAAAATAGTAAAACATGATTTTAAAATTTGACAAATATATGATGCCCTATAGGAGACAATCCTCTTCAAAAGGGTATAATTTGTTTTTTGAAAATGAAAAAAAAAACAATAGTTGACGTCAACTAAAAACTATCAAAATCGAGTAAGATTGACTTTAAAACGTTATTACGAGAAAAATATAGATCAAAAATTCTTTTTTTTTCCCATGCCTTAGATAATGAAGTCACCTATTTGGGGAAAAAAAATAAGGGGAAAACACATTTTTTTTTATTTGTTTATTGACGTCAACTAAACGTCACTTTTTCTTCAAATTTTCAGCATTTCAAAATCTGCTCTTAAATTGATTAAAAAAATCAAAACATTTTTTTAAAAAATCTAAAAAATTAGACTAAAACTACAACAAGAGATCTACATTTTTTTAGTTTACATCATTTTGAAATTCAAAACATAAAGACCACTTTTATGTGGTTGAAGTTGAGATTTTTTTTTATGTTGGCCGATTCCTTTATAAAGTGTGACACAGGTTTGTGCTTTTACCCTACCAGTCTTAACTGCATTTCTCCCTGTATAAATGTTTCATGTAGTTCGTGGAGTAAATCAACCAATAAAGATATTACTTCATAGGTATCAGAGCATACATTTTTTGGTCCCTGTGAAGGAGTGAACATAAGATGTAATTTGAGACGGTCCATTCTCAAGTTTCATGGGTAGAAAAGAAGTTGGTGCTACAAGTATTCTCTTAGCAAATTCAATCTTGGCTTTAAATCCTTTTCTTAGTAGCTGAGCGTGGATCTCCAGCATCTCATGGAGTATTATTATTGCTGCATATAGATCTCTTTGTAAAAAGATAAAGAAAGGTGTCAATGTGAGATCTCATCATTTTATTTATGTGTGGTTGCAGAGAATGAAAAGTCTGAAGATATTTTTTTCAGTGGAATTGCAAAATACTTTGAAGTGGCACATAGACTAGAAATTGAGAGACCGATCTAGAGATGGATAAATTGTGTTAAATTTGGTTGTATTTGTGTAAAACATTTTTATTTGCATGGTAGATTTGATGGAAAGGAATTGTGAAGGAAGATGTGACTGTATTCTCTGTCCATGATGTAATTTGAAGGTGTTTCATATCAAATGCACATGTTGAAAGCCATTTGAAGGCTATTTTCCAGGTGTGAAGACATTGAAGGTTGTATTTCAAGCTATGAGAAATCAAAGGTTGAATTGAAGAAGATTGAGCAAGCATATCCTCCATTGTAGAAGATTGAATCACTTTGGATGGTTCTCAAATTATGAATTCATAGAAAAGGCATATTAGGGTTTCATATTCTTGTTTGTGGTGTGTTTTATATCATTTGGGTAAAAACTTGGGAAGATAGTAAACTGAAAAATTTAAATTTTTATTTTGTTTAGCAAAGTAATACTTTTGGAGAAATAAGGAAGATAATGTTTGGATGCAAAGTTTAAAATAAAGGTCTTTCATTGGAGATAGAGGAATTTATGACTTTTGACAATACAAGTGATAAAGTTAGTGTGTTGTTTAAATGGAGAAATAAGGGAACCTCTTATCTTGTTAGAGGTGAATGGTTCTACACTTGCAAAGATCCTTTATAATTATAATTCTTTTACTTGGACTAATAAGGCAAAAATGATGAAGGCTTAATTTGATGAATGTTAAATAATATCTTAGCGGTTATACTACCGGTTGTGTAGTTACAACTTCTTAACTGCATTTTTCCCTATATAAATGTTTCTTGTAGTTTGTCGAATAAATCAAGCAATAAAGATCTTACTTCAATTTACACCATTTGTAAAGACATATATTGCCATAACCCTCTTTCCTAGACCTTATGACTTTTGACAATACAAGTGATAAAGTTAGTGTGTTGTTTAAATGGAGAAATAAGGGAACCTCTTATCTTGTTAGAGGTGAATGGTTCTACACTTGCAAAGATCCTTTATAATTATAATTCTTTTACTTGGACTAATAAGGCAAAAATGATGAAGGCTTAATTTGATGAATGTTAAATAATATCTTAGCGGCTATACTACCGGTTGTGTAGTTACAACTTCTTAACTGCATTTTTCCCTATATAAATGTTTCTTGTAGTTTGTCGAATAAATCAAGCAATAAAGATCTTACTTCAATTTACACCATTTGTAAAGACATATATTGCCATAACCCTCTTTCCTAGACCCTTTTTTTGTTTATTTAGTTGTCTATTTTTGTCATACTTATGTTGACAATAGAAAAATGATGAAATTATACATTCATATATATTTCCATGGTAACTCAATAAGATTTATAGCATATCCAGTACAAGAAACATCACAAAAATACATAAATTTATATACATAAATTTACACATGTAAACTACAAAATTTGTGTCACTATCCAAATAATGAGCTTCTTGGTATATGGTGAACAAGACTAGGATCTTGACATTCATGTGACTTGTTTTTCCATGATTCATCTTATCAAGTGAAGGATTTTTGTGCTCATGAGTATGTGTAATGTTTATCTTCCATTTGTCTATAATTTCTTGAACTTTACGTATCGACTCAATGCCTCTATACTTAGAATATCCATGTGTCTGATGAATTTAGTAGGTTTAGTATATGTATAAGCCATATGGGAAGTAAGATCTAACAAGGATCAAAAGATAAATGGTCCTAGTTTGCCAAACTAGGGTTTGACAAATCCTAGTTTAGGGTTTGTTAAATTAGGGTGAAACTAAATTCATCTTTTCACCATAGTTTGACAAACCCTAATTTCTTTTGAAACTCTAGGGTTTGATAGTTCTTTCATTGTCTCAAGAAAATTTTCTATTTTTTATGAAATTTTTCTTTATTTTTTTAATTGCAATGACAAACCCTAGTTTAGGGTTTGTCAAATTAGGGTGAAACTAAATTCATCTTTTCACCCTAATTTGACAAACCCTAATTTCTTTTGAAACTCTAGCGTTTATCAAACCCTAGTTTGGCAAACTAGGGTTTGATAGTTCTTTCATTGTCTCAAGAAATTTTCTATTGTTTATGAAATTTTTCTCTATTTTATTAATTGTAATGAAAAACCCTAATTTAGGGTTTTTCAAATTAGGGCGAAACTAAATTCATCTTTTCACCCTAATTTGACAAACCCTAATTTCTTTTGAAACTCTAGGGTTTGTCAAACCCTAGTTTGACAATTTGATACTTCTTTCATTGTATCAAGAAAATTTTATGTTTTTAATGAATTTTTTCTCTATTTTATTAATTGTAATGACAAACCCTAGTTTGGTAAACTAGAGTTTACCAAACTGATCTAGTTCTTTAACTAAATTCATCAAATTCCTGTGTTTAATTGAATTTTTCTATATTTCATTAACTGTAATCACAAATCCTATTGCCAAACTAGGGTTTCATAGTAGGAAATTTTCTTTATTTAATTGACTATAATGGAAGCCATGGAAGCCCCTATTGGCAAGAAACTAGTGTATTCAAGTGAACATGCAAGCATTGCATATATACAATATTAGAAATAGAATGACAAATTTATGCACCTGAATATGGGAGGGAACTCAACATGTATGATGATGTGGCCCATTTTCACCTATGAGAGGAGCTCAACGTGTATGGAGATGGTATCATGTGGTGTATTTGCCTTCACCCTATTCCCTGTCACCTTTGGACGTCATTCCCTATCGCCTTTGTTCTGCTGCGAGCTCTCAAATGACAAAAAAACTGTCATTTGAGAGTCTTAACCTATTTATAAAAAAATAATAAAATAATGCCTTTGTTTGAAGACCCTCTTTGATCAAAGGTATTATTTTATTATTTTTTATTTGGCGCTCAATTACCTTCGTTCACAGACCCCCTTTGAATGAAGGGTTTGATGATTTGCTTTTTGACTTGGCTGACAAGGCCTTCATTTGAAGTGTCAACCTTCAAATGAAAATGTCTGCTAAAGATTTTTTGGCACCTTCATTTTTTCTTCATCCACAAAAGTGTAACCCACTATTGTGGGATGACCTTCTTAGATTGCATTTTTCTTTATGATTTCTCAACGATATGGATCTTGAGCTATGGTTGTTAGTTTTGAAGGGTTCATTTGAGGAGTATTTGGCATGGTTATCTCCTTGGGTATATGGTTTGATTTATTAGAAGTTTTGGAGATGTTATTGGGATGAATTCCTATTTGTGGAATGACTTTTGAGTTTGACCATCCTTGGTTAGAGAAGCTTACATTCATTTTGGTTAGAGAAGTTTCATCTAATGAGATTGAACATTTAGGTGTTGTTAATACTTTTCAGTTGGGTTTTTGTGAAGGAAATATTACTTGGCATAGATTAGCACTTAGTAGTGTTGGTAGAAGGATGTGATATGGTTTGCATTTTTTCTTTATGATCTTATGTTTCTTCCTAGATGTTCTTATTCATCTAGTATGATCACTGGGTTTGTGGTCATCTACTGTTGTTATACTTTATTGTTTTTAGAAATAGTATGTGTTCTTTTAATGTATATCATTTGATATGTGGAGGACTTGGGAGAATTGAAGGAGATCAAAGGTGAGAAAATGAGAAAAAAATTGTTTGTGGAAGTATGCTCTGTTTTGTAATAGGTTGGTTGCAATTTGCATATCATTGTGATTGTTCTTTATATTGCATGATTTGATTATTAGCCACACTATTTATGTAAGTGTTGTTTGGTAGATTTTGAGTTTCTTTGGTTGACATAGCTCATGCAGTATGAGTCCTAGGATGTACGTGTGTCTTTGGTAGATTATTTTTCATAGGATTACAATATCAAACATCTCAAATTCATGGGAGATGGTGATTTTGAGTAGGATAGTGGATTATACATGGATAAGAGCTACAATATGGGATACATATTTCATGTGTAGAAGGTCTACCAATGATGGGTTTTTTAGTTGGATGTAAACAACTAGTTGTGGTTGTTGTTCTGACTATTTTGGAGCATTCATGCTCAATCTTGTTTTGGAGGAAGTTTGGACTTTTGATTTGTGTTCTAGTAACATGTTTGAAGTTGGATACATTAGTGTGTTTGTGATATTTAGTGTTTTATCATGTTTTTGAGAATTCTAATCTTTTGTCATGTTGGTGATCACTTGGAAAATGTTGCAAGTGCTTTTGTAAAGCTCACGAGCATAGTAGAGTTCAGTTGTGATAGTATGGTAACCTAGGTGGTTCACAAATTGGCTATGTTTACCTTTGGCTCTTGTAAGGTATATGACGAGTGGGAGAATGTTAGAGTTAGGTGTGTCATACACCTTGCAAATCCTAATATTTGAAATATTTATTTATTTGTATTTATTAGGCACACATATATTTTGGGCATCCCACTTGGAGTGGCTCTATCTGTCACTTGTAGTTTGTATTTTGGAAATTTATATTTATCACTTAGTGTCATGGAAGTTGCTAAATGAAACTATGACAACATGTAATGTGTGTAAGATTTGCTAGAATTGAAAGATCTTGAAAGAGGGAGTTACCTTGGAAACTTGACAAGCATGATTTTAGGAGACAAAAATGGAGCACCATTGTGGAGAGTCAATTATGATTTAACATGTGTATGCAGATTTTAATTTTATGGTGTATTTGATTGAAACTCCTATAAATTGAATGCTTTAGGAGTCATTTCTAAGGAGAGTTTCAAGTGTTAGTGTAGGTTTTTATTTCCTAGTTGGGTTATTTATTTTCCTATATTCCTAGCTTTTCCCTACACCTTTTATTAATCTTGATTAGGTTCATAAAGTGTGTTTAATTAAGTGAGTGAGTTATGAGGTGTCACCATCCTACAAGGGAGCACCCATTAGCTATTTTAGGAAGATACTTTGCTATCTTTAGACTGATATATGGTCACTTCCTATTGGTTGGTGTTGCCACCTCCACCCTCTCTCTTTTCTATATAAACATGATACCTAGCTTGAATTAGGCATCTTTGCTTTGCATCCTCATAATGCTATTTTTCTTATAGAATTTACATTACTCTCACGGAGACTAACTCTGTGTTTTTATTTTTATCTTGTATCATTTGTTGTCACGGTTTAATATCTATTCATTTGCACTAATTTTCTGGGTTATTCATCTTTTCAGATTCTAACATCATGCAGGGTTATGTTGTTATCTTTCCTCTAGAGAAGCAAGATGTAAATCTCCATGTTAAAGCTTTGAGCTTGCAAGTGTATTATAACATGTTTGTTGTTGCAAATTAATACATTGGTTCGATGCTTTGGACTATGGGGTTTTTTATTCAAAAGGGTTTTTCCCAAAATATTGGTGTCTCTTCTCTTCTGTCTATCTTTCTTCTATCCTTCTTCTTTCATGTTCTTAAAGTGTTAATTTACATGTCGTTATGCTTTTGAAATTTACCTAGATTTATAACCTACATTGTCTTTCCTCTAATGGTTAATGTGATGGGAAATCATCTATGTCTATTTCCACTTTAAGGGCATAGTATCGTGTGCTTGTATCAAGTTATTAAATATCTAATTAAGAGAAGCATAGGATAATAGAAGGTGCATACTAGGTTCTCTTTCCATTTCACTTTGCACACCATTGGAATGGAGATGCCACCTTTTCAATTACACGAGCTCTCTCTAAATTGTGAAAAGACATGATCTAGCATTCCCAATTACTACATGGAATTTTGAAAATGAAGTGCAAAAATTGGACTACATGTACCAAGGTAAGAGAAGTCTTGAAAACCTATAAAAGGTAAATGATCGAGAAATGAGGGTGTGGGGAGTAAGGAAAGGGATGTCAAAATAGGAAATTCCAAAATCCCATCCAATGTTGGAAAGTGGCCAAAACACCCTCATACTTGGAAATTTAAAAGGGGGACATTACATTCATGGAAAAATGTAGGCATATTATAACTAATCAGATCACATGGGATGTCAAGAGTGGTAGAAAGGCATTATTTTGGTTTGATTCCTAGAATGGACATAAACCCCTTCAAGAGTGAGAGGACTTGAGCATAATCAAAGATGTCCTCTCAAGAAGCTAGGACACCATTCTTTGGGATTATGTTCAAATTGAACACTTTGAGGACATCAAAAGATGCAAATAGAGATATTTTTCCTCTCTACTAGTTCCCAAAGAGCAATGTGGTTACCTCAGGAATATTTTATAAGAACAAAAGATTTCTATAAGTGAAGGAGATGATGTGATCAAATGGACATGCTCAAACAGTGTGTCTTATTTGGTGAAAATTGGTTATTTCTCAATGATGATCCCCAAAGGAGACAATGATTGGCCAACCATCAAATATTGGCACAAAGACTATTTGCCTATGGTGAGAGCCTTTGCTTGAGTAGTGATCCAAAGCAAGATCCTCACTGGAGATTGTCTGATGATGCCAAGATTTTGTGGTCCTTTTAGATGTTCCCTTTGCAAACAAGTTGATGAAACCATTGATCATCTCTTCCTTCAATGTCCTCTCACTATCCATTCTTGGAGGTGGATATGCACAAAAATAAGGTATCCTAACCCTTTCTCTAATACACTACTATGGCTATTCAAATATGGACAACTTTGCAAATCAAAGGCTCTTATATCAAATGTATTTACTACCATCCCCTTTATGGTTATTTGGCAGATTTGGAAGAAAAGGAATAGGCAACATCTTCCAAGACAAATTCCTAAATTGGGACACCTTCCCATGCAAACTTGAAATGGACATCTCGAAGGTTGCCACCAATAGAGCTAAAGAAAAAGCATGTTGAAAGTGTGTATTAACAACATGAGATAAAGATCTTTTAAAGGACTAGAAATACATCAATCTATATCCTATTAATGGGATTGCCAAGTTGAATTGCCCCTTACCAATAGAGAATATATCAAGTGGACCCCTCCAACTCCAAGCTTCCACAAACTCAATGTCAACAAGGCCTCTTAGAGTAATCTAGTTCCTTTTGCTGCTAGATGCATCATTAGGCAATGGAAACTTAATTAAGGTAGCCTCACTTAAACTCCCACTAGGTACCAATAATGAGGCAAAAGCATCCACCTTACTCCTTGGTCTCAAACTCATCAAATATTATGAACTAAATGTAATTAAGATTGAGGGGGACTCTATGGTCATTATCTCGAGCATTCAAAATAGGAAGGCAAATAATTGGAAGGTCAACAACATACTACCGAAAGCTTGGGCATTATTACAATCTCTTAGCAATTTCAAAATTATTCATTGTTACTACAAAAGCAACAAGGTGGTAGATTTCCTTTCTAACCAAGCTATAAAGATAAATGAGGAATTAATTGTTGGCAATAATGTCAAGGTGTGAGATGGACTCTAGCACATGAGGGATAAAATTGGATGATCTATTACATTCTATCAAATCATTAGTACAACATATACACCCACCTATCACCGCATTTAACACAAGGTAGGTTAAGATTCTCCTACACAAGGTAGGTCTAGTGAAAGGAATGAATGGGAAGTATGAGAAAAGATTCATCAAGATGGAAGATGATGAGAAGGAATGTGCATAGTCATATTGTCAAAATACTCTGTAATTATGACCCTATAATCTTTCTTGAGTTTCTTTGTTGTAATGGCCCTATAGTATGACTGCACTATGCTCTCTTTGTCCCATATTTAAAATAGTGGAAAATCTCATGTAACTCTCTTTTTGATATAATGTATAATATTCAGTGAGGGCCCTAACCCTCTTTGACTAATTAAAAATAATAATAATATCATTTTCTATAATTATGCCGAAAGGTTTAACCTACAAGAACAGTATGGGAGAAGCATTTGATGTCATGACCATGAAAGAAACACTATTTAGAACTAGCATTTATTTTTTAAATATAAAGTCACCAAAATTTTAAAATAATTCTAAAGTAAACAAAATATGTAATAAATAAAATAACACTCTAGTAAAATAAAGTAAAGGCAATGTTTATCTATCTATAATTTAACAAAACAAATAAATAAAAATCTTTCCCAAGCACAAATAATTTTTTTATAATAAATAGAAAATAAAATAACTCTATAATTAAAAATAAAAAGATAATGTAGATAAAATAAAATAATTGATCACTAAAAGTTAAAATTATGTCTATGTGTATATGTAGTAAATAATTTTTTTTAACAAATTCAATATAAAAGCTTCAAGAATAATATCTCACAACTTCAATATAAATACTTCATGAGTAATATTTTTGGGACAACTTCAATATAAATACTTAGAGTAATATTTTAGGCATCTTTTAGATAGATATATTTAAGATCTATAACAATAAAAACTCATATACACTAATCAAACAATCTGAGCCAATGCCCTTTTAAAAGAAAAATCCAAGTTCAAATAAACTTAAACCTACTTTGTAATGAGACAAATCTCACTAATGTTCTTTCAAAAGTAACCCATAATATCATCTGTCCTTCACTCAATAGTAATACCAGGATGGTGTCCAAGTCCCATCTACATAATAATGGTAGTCAAAGTAAATATTGACTACAACATATACCTTACAACATATACTTTGATTTTAATGGGGCTATTTTTAAACATCATTAAAGTTTAAAGTCAAAGTTAAAAATCAATTTTGGCCAATAAAAATAGGATAAATATTTACTATTTTTGGTGTGGAAGAAGTGTAAAATTACTATTGATTTTTTTACCAAATGACATTCAAATAGAGTGCTTCAAAAACTAGCTCTGTAAAATCAGAAGTGACATCCATATAAAATGGAGAAAAACTTTAGTTAGTTTAGAATTGTGTTAGTAGTATAGTCAATATAGAATGCACGAGCCGTTACTCCCACAGATCCCTGTGGAACACTTTAGTTTGACAATTTGACACTACTTTCCCCAAGCATTCTGCTATTTTTAGCTGCAGTATTACAATCTCAATTGAAGAAGAAGAAGAAGAATGTTCAATGGAGTGCAGTCTGTGTGGTGATGTGGGCTTTCAAATCTATTTATTCCAATGCAAAAAAATGTCGAATGCGTTTTCAGCATCAGTAAAATTACATTTGCTCTCCTTATTGCTTTCACTTTATTCAGTTTTAGATAGACGAGTTTCATGTAGTATGTACTAATTTAGAAAAGAAATGCTGGTTGGATTCAGGCTCTGGTTGGGAAGTTGATGATCAAAGATTCTGTTAAAACAATGAGAAATTGTGCTGGGTTTGGACAGTGCACAAGCATGACCCATAATAGCGAAGGCAAGAGAAATTTGAGAAAAAAGTGTGCTGGCATTAATGGACAGATACCCAAAGAGCTGAAGAAGCAAAGGAATCCTGAGTTCTTACAAACCATTTTTGCGTCCTTTGATAGCAACTTGAGCTACAATGCAACCTTTGTTTCAATATGTAATTTCAATATTGTTTAGGGCATCATAAGGTTATAAAGCATAATTGAAATTATAAAGTATTACGGAAACATAATGGAAGTATATGGAAATGAAGTATCTTCCTTAGATTGGAATTTGATTATAAGGGATTTGACACTATAATTTGAGAATATTTAAGGGTAGCCATTTTTTAATATTAAAAGAGACTCTGGGTATTAGTGTAAAATTTATTAGGGAGTTTTTACTATAATATTATGAGAGATAATTATAAGGATATGTGCATTATTGAAGTGGGATATGTTAATGTAGGGACATAGAACACATGTTATAATTGATTTAGGGAATGTAATTGATGGTAAAGTAATAAATAATAGTTAAACCAAAATTAATAATGAGTTGAGAATAAATTGTAGAGGGTTAGATGGGATTAGTTCTATTTGTTGATTTATGGTTAGTAAATGATGAATATTTTGATGTATGTTGTGCTCGATAATTGGGCTTAGGATTCTATAAATTACACATTTTAGACTATGATAGAATAACATAGCTCTAGGATGAGGTATTCACCTATAGTAACTTATTTCTTAGACATTTTATGTCTACACAAGTCAATCATTGTCTGTACATGTGGTGGTGCTAGAAAACGCCTTGGGGATCTACTGTGTTTAAAGGAAAGATTTAAAACTTCTTTGATAATGAATCAAAACCTTTGTTAATGTATAATAATTGAAGACATGATAAGAAATCAATGCAAGTGCCTAGGATGATGTATTTGTTATGTGATGATGATATAAATGCAATTAGATAATGTTTTGTGTTATGATATGATCCTTTTATCCCATTATTATGAATGATCAAGGATTGTTCTTGTTGGTGTGAGCAGGGTACATTATCTAATTGGTTCCCTTTTATGTCCTTTTCATACCTAGGCTAGTTATGTTTACTTAGGAAATTTACATTTTGTGTCTCAAGTCATATGATTATGAAAAGTGTCATAATCCTTTGTTATCCTATGTCTCACCCTTCTGTATATATATAAAGGTTCTCTTATACATTATTGATCTTGTATGCATTGTACCATTATTGGCATATAGCATTTTTCATTGGTTCTCTCTTGTGTGTAAGGTTTTTGGTGTTTCAGAGTCTTCCTACTCCTATGAGTCATTTTGGTGCTTTCAACATGGTATCAAAGCTTTGAATTTGCAAACCCCTTCTCTTTTTTTTTGGAGACTCTACTAAAATGTTTCATATAGTGCATCATAAGTTAGATATAACCACATGGTTGAGCCCATAAGGTCTTAATATGTGTGGACCGATAGTAAAGTCAATATGGTTTGGAGAAGTTGCAGATCTAAGTTTTTTGGAGGGTTCTATATTTTCTATTGTACTATCCATACTATGTTTGTGAAGTAAAACATATATAGTGAGGGAAAATTTATAATATACATTTTTTAATAATATTATTCTTTTTTTGCAAATAATTTTTTTTTTTAAAATATAGACTATACACAGGGAGCAACCCATACCCTATTATACCCTATAAATTTTTGGTGCTATCTTTTATTATAAAATTAGTTAAAAATTAAAAATATTACTAAAATATTTATGGGGCAAGGATTTTCATCCCATCCCATCCCCACATCCCTTATCCATGGAGTACCATAGGGGGTACATGCCCCCTTCAGGGGGTGTTAGGCCCCTTGAGCCCTACTCCTTTCATGGGGGTGATGCAGGATTCTTGAACCCCCTATGCCACATGATTTTTTTATTATTTTTCTTACTCAATTAAAAAAAAAGACATGACTTTTTAACCTCTATATGGTCTATGTGGCATTTTTTAAATCTACAACTACATTTGGTGTTCAGTTTGGTAAATTTTCCACATTTGGTGACTTTTATGGTGATCTTTCCAACTTTAGTTGTAATCTACAATTAGTGATAGTTATTCTAGTTTTGGTGAACCTCTACATCTAGTAGAACCTCTAAATATGATCTAGGATTTTTTCTAACTTTTGGTAGTGATGTCATGGTGATGTTAGTATTGTGTAAGCAACTCCTTACCCCTTGTCCATTGCTCCTTTTAGTATTGGAGGAAAAATTCAACAAATGATTTCTAACTCATCTAGTGCTCATTTTTTAGCATTTTTTGAAATGGGATAGAATTTCACATACTTCATAGTGGTGCAGATAATTTTTAGATTTGATGCATAGTTTTTTTAGAATTTCAATTTTCTTAGTGATCTTGTCGTGCAGTTCTCATTTTGGGAAAATTGAAGGGCCATATATTCTACATATCAAGGTATGTGCAGGATCATCGCGGGCCAAACAGTGGCAATAGGAAAAAAATCACGTTTTTACTTAGCCAAATTCGTGACTTGGCAAAGTTTGACTTTGAAACGGATATCCGTTTTTGAAAACATTTTGGGAAAAAGGCTTTTTACTGGTAGCAAGCAAGAGAAGAGAGAACATGAATGACAGTATGCAGACTTAAGACCACTTAAAAGGAGTGAGAGAGATGTGAGGTGGAGACCAAGATCAATTAAGGGAGAAGGATAGCTGCCTATCAAACCTAATGAAGTGAGGGACAAAGAGGAGTGGGGGACATCTAGGCACACTAAGACAAAACAAACAAAGAAAGACTAACTAGGATGAGAGGAAGACCCAAGTAAAGAAAATTAAAAAAGCAAACAAAGGAGCAAGGCCACAAATTAGAAGGGAGCAAAAAGAGGAATAAATGTAATACAATCAACCATAAAGAACAAACCGAGGATGAAAGAGATAAGATAATTAAATAATTAAATAAATAATAAAAAAGGGGGGGACAACCAAAGAGGTTAAAATGTGAGGGATAGATTGGGAAAAGCTACATATAAAGAACAAGAGAGGGCTCCAAGTTAAAAGAGAGAGAGGGGTGAACTACGAAGGCAAAGGAGGGGGGGCTAACAAAAAAGAAAGGTAAGCCAATAACTATCCAAAAGAGGAAAGAAACTAACTGGGAGAAAGCATAAGAGAGAAGAGTAAATCATAAAAGGGAAGACAAGCTACAACGACCAAATAATATATATAAATATATATTCACAACAAACTCCAAGCCACAAACGGAGCACCAGGGGGCAACAAGAAACGAAGGATACGGTTAAAAACCTACAAATTAAAGAGGAGGGAGAAGGGGGCAACAAGATCCAGAGGTTGGAGACGAGAGGTTAAGCTAGGGAACAAGAGTATGAGAAATAAAAAGGTGAGAATGGGCCAAGGAGGGTAAAGAGGAGGGAGGACAAGGAGCAAAGGGAAAGGGGGGAGAGGAGCCTAGGGGGGAGAGGAAAAGGGGATAAGATGAGGGAAAAAGAGGAGGGGCAAAGACTCAATCCCACAAAAGGGGACAAGGAGGGGACAGAGGGGGGGCGGGGGCAAGAACCGGTAAAGAGGGGAAAAAAGGACAAAGATAGGAGAAGGGAGAGGGGAGCTAACAAGATCGGGTCAGGAAAGAGAGGGGAGGAGTAAGAGGGGAGGATAGGGAAGAGAAATCGACTAAGAGTGAAGGAAATCATGATGGGGTAAGAGGGGAGGCTTTTTTTTTTGAAAATACACCTCTTAAATCTTGGATCTCCCATTAATATATGAACCTCCTTAAAGACCGTTTCTAGTGAAGGAGGAGGGCAAATTAACATTGGTAGCTTCTTTACAGATTGATCCATAAGGATTTGTTAAACACTAAGAATCATCACTAATGAATTACTCAAATAATCAATAATAAAATATTCAATTTTGTTCATCAGGTGAAATAATCACTTTTCTAGACCATGTTCCAATATTTCGGGGATAGAAATGGTGGCGTAGCAGGGGTTGTGTTTTGGGGCATTTTGGATTTCATGCCCTAAATTGCTTTACGCAATCCTTCATATGATTTGATTCATGATACATGGTTTGAGAAGGATACACATGATATACCCTTACCCTCTAGTGATAAAATTATGAATGATACTTTATGTGGTGAAGCTACACCTTCGTTAATCCTTCATGACATTGTTATTCCTTGTGATGATGATGTCCTTCATGTGATATGTTAGGACATAATGCAAAGTTAACATGGCATAAACTCTCTTGGAAGGGTAAGCATGGACTATAAGAACATTGAACTAGTTGGATCTGTTAAGCTCGCCATTTATGAAAGAACCTTTTAAAAGGTTAACCTTAATTAGGTAAGGTTATGTTTCAATGTGGTTGTTTGTGCAACAATGTGTAAATTAATGTTACTGAAGGATAAATCTAACTATAATATACTAACATTTTAATAACCATGAGAGCTGGGACTAACAATTAGACTAAAAACTTGACAAACAATACAACTTGGACACATGTAGGACTTGGAAAATGGAAAAGAATATAATTAAATGTGGAAAACAATGAAAAAGTGGTATTAGTCAAGCACCTATATAGAGAAGTGGTTTAGAGGTTGGTTAGGAGAATTATTTAGGGTTTAGAGGTTTAGGGTTGCTCGGGTTTAGGGGTTTAGGGTTTACAGTTTAAAGAGAGATAGAGAGAGGGGATTGATAGAGTTTGGGAGAGATAGAGGAGTCAAAGGGGAGAGATAGGAGATAGAGAGTGAGAGACATGTCCAAAGACATAGAGAGAGAGATTGAGAGGTAGAGGGATGATAGAGATAGGGAGATATAGGTTTAGGGTTGCTTGGGTTTAGGGGCATTATTTAGGGTTTAGGGTTTATGGTTTTGGGGTTAGGGGTTAAGGTTTAGAGGTTTAGGGTTTAGGGTTTAGAGAGAGATAAAGGACCAATAGGGAGATATAGAGGAGTCTGAGGGGAGAGATAGGGATATAAAGAGTGAGGGACATGGCAAGAGACATAGGGAGAGAGATTGAGAGGTAGAGGGACAAAGGTGATAGGGAGATAGGGGAGAGATAGGGAGATAGTGGTTTATGGTTACTTGGGTTTAGGGTTTAGGGGTTTGGGGTTTAGGGTTTCTCAGGATTAGGAGTTAGGGGTTAGGGTTTAGGGGCATTATAATTTAGGGTTTAGGATTTATTGTTTAGGGGTTAGGGGTTAGGTTTAGAGGTTTAGGGTTTTGGATTTAGGGTTTATAGAGAGAGAGGAATGATAGGGAGATATAGAGGAGTCTGAGGGGAGGGATAGGGAGATAGAGAGTGAGGGACATGGCTAGAGACATAGGGAGAGAGATTGAGAGGTAGAGGGACACAGGGGTAGGGAGATAGGGGAGAGATAGGGAGATAGTGGTTTATAGTTACTTGGGTTTAGGGTTTAGGGGTTTGGGGTTTAGGGTTTCTCAGGTTTAGGGGTTAGGGGTTAGGGTTTAGGGGCATTATAATTTAGGGTTTAGAATTTATTGTTTAGGGGTTAGGGGTTAGGTTTAGAGGTTTAGGGTTTTGGATTTAGAGTTTATAGAGAGAGAGGAATGATAGGGAGATATAGAGGAGTCTAAGGGGAGGGATAGGGAGATAGAGAGTGAGGGACATGGCTAGAGACATAGGGAGAGAGATTGAGAGGTAGAGGGACATAGGTGGTAGGGAGATAGGGGAGAGATAGGGAGATAGTGGTTTATGGTTACTTGGGTTTAGGGTTTAGGGGTTTGGGGTTTAGGGTTTCTCAGGTTTAGGGGTAAGGGGTTAGGGTTTAGGGGCATTATAATTTAGGGTTTAGGATTTATTGTTTAGGGGTTAGGGGTTAGGTTTAGAGGTTTAGGGTTTTGGATTTAGGGTTTATAGAGAGAGAGGAATGATAGGGAGATATAGAGGAGTTTGAGGGGAGGGATAGGGAGATAGAGAGTGAGGGACATGGCTAGAGACATAGGGAGAGAGATTGAGAGGTAGAGGGACACAGGTGGTAGGGAGATAGGGGAGAGATAGGGAGATAGTGGTTTAGGGTTACTTGGGTTTAGGGTTTAGGGGTTTAGGGTTTAAGGTTTAGGGGTTTAGGGTTTCTCAGGTCTAGGGGTCAGGGTTTAGGGGCATTATTTAGGGTTTAGGATTTAAATTGTTTATGGGTTAGGGGTTAGGTTTAGAGGTTTAGGGTTTTGGATTTAGGGTTTATAGAGAGAGGAATTATAGGGAGATAGAGAGAGGAGATGGAGGAGAGAGATAAGGAGATAGAGAGTGAGGCACATGGCTAGGGACATAGGGAGAGAGATCAAGAGAGGTAGAGGGATGATAGAGATAGGGAGATAGGGGAGAGATAGGGAGATATAGGTTTAGAGTTGATTGGATCTAGGGTGTACCTGGGTTTAGGGTGTCTCAGTTTTGGAGATAGCTAGATAGAAAGAGAGAGGAGATAGATAGGGAGAGATAGAGGTGACAAAGGGGAGAGATAGGGAGATAGAGAGTGAGCGTTATGTCTAGAGAAATAGGGAGAAGGATTGAGAGGTAGAAGGATGATAGAGATAGGGAGATAAGGGAGAGATAGGAGATAGAGTTTAGGGTTACTCACATTTAGGGTTTAGGGGTTAAGGTTTAAAGGTTTAGGGTTTAGTGTTTAGAGAGAGAGGACCAATAGGGAGATATAGAGTGAGGGACATGGCTAAAGCATAGGGAGAGAGATTGAGAGGTAGAGGAATGATAGTGATGGGGAGATAGTGAGATAGGGAGATAGAGCTCGATAGAGGTTTAGGGTTTCTTGGGTTTAGTGTTTAGGATTTAGGGGTTTATGGTTTCTCAAGTTTAGGGTTTAGGGGTTAGGAAATAGGGGTTAGGGGTTAGGGGTTAGGTTTAATCATGCATCCCAGTCATTCCCCTATCATTCCTATATATCCTATCTCTCCCCTCTATCTTTCCCTCTCCCTTATTGACGAAGCAAATGAAAATAAGAAAACTAGGACTCCCTTTGTCAGGTTTAGGGTTTAGGGCTTAGGGGAATTATTTAGGGTTTATGGTTTAGGGGTTAGGGTTTAGTATTTGGAAGAATTATTTAGGGTTACTTGGGTTTAGGGTTTCAGGGCATTATTTAGGGTTTACGGTTGCATGTCAAAAGTAGTCTCTCTCTCTCTCTAAATCTATAAACCCTAAATAATGGCCCTAATCCCTAACCCCTAACCCACATCTATCTCTCTCCTATATCTACCTCTCTCCTGTATCTATTCAAAAGTGCCTTTAAAATACTATGAGATACCTTAGTATAAGTAAATCATATAAAAATCAAATATATATATCATCATAATCCTATATAAATTTTGATAGTATTTTATAGCTAAAATGCCTAAATATCATCATAATCCTTTATAAATTTGCTTGTATTTTATAGCTAAAATGCCTAAATATCATCATAATCCTTTATAAATTTGCTTGTATTTTATAGCTAAAATGCTTAAATATCATCATAATCCTTTATAAATTTGCTTGTATTTTATAGCTAAAATGCTTAAATACTTAAAATGCTAAAAATGCTACAGTAATAAAATAAGAAACAATGAATACAATAGGGAAAAAGAAAATGGATATCCGTTTTGGAGAGCATAAAAAGCAAAAAAAGACTGTGTTTTTGCAAACCCGCGGCTTACAAAAACGCAATCTCATCTTCAAAAAATAGATATCAGAGAAAAGGAACGGATATCCGATCCAAAGAGGTAAGATTTCATGCAATTTTTTTGTTTGTTTTGTATTTTCAAGAAATTTTTTTGGTTTTTATGCTAAGTGGGTATGTTTTATAATTTAATTAGGTAAAATGGATGCACAAAAAGAAAACCCAAACCCTCCACCACCAAACCCTCCCCCTCCAACAATAGAAGAGAATATTCAAAGAAATATTGATCATATAAGCAGGATCATAGAAATGTATCGCCGCCACCCTCGATTGTCTATAATGACATCAGATTTAGAGGGAATCATTAATCATATTCAAACCTTGTCAACCCAACACGAATCATTTCAGCAATGGCGAGAAGCCAAGAAGGCTAAATATGCTAATGGTTTGTCATATGAGGAAGTCAAAGATTTAGAGATTACAAAAACTATGCTAGCCCAACACTTTGTCAATCCTAAAACCGGATTGTATGTTGATGTCCGTAAGCCCAAATTTTCAATCAAATGGTGTATTCATGACGGCATTAGTCAAAACTTTTGGGATCGTTGGTGGATGGTTTTTGATAAACCACCCAACAACAATTTAGATGTGCCTTTGTATTTCCTCCATAAACTCTATGCAGAGTTCGTCATGGGTCAACATGTTAATTATTTTGATTTTAGAGAGTTTCAAGGAGTGGGCAGAGGAATGCCTCAAGATAGACCTGGGGCAATTAGACACGTACAAGTTCCCTATATTCCCCCTCCTGCTATCCCTTCTCCACCCCCAATGCAGCACCCAGACGTTGTTGCAAATGCAACACAACAGGGTCTTAGTGCCATACACTCTTTGACCGAGCATTTGATTATACAGACATCTCAGTTTGTACAAGCACATGATGAAGGTGATGATATTGGATCACCTAGTACTACTAAACCGTCGTTGTCCAGACATGTATGTGTGCCCCATCATTGCATTTCTTGCAATCATTTATGCTTGGGTCCTATTATGGAGAGTAGTGAGCCACTGTTGAACACATTAGAGTATGATCTCCATTCATGAGATGAGGCAATGGGGTCCAGAACTCAAGCTGAGGGGTCAGGGACAAGAGTAGAAGCTACCGGATCAGTAAACATTAGAGAAGGAGAAATGCATGAGCAATCTTTTATGCAGGTAAAATTTAAAGTTAAATTTTATGGTCTATTCCATTTGAATATATAAACAACTTTATTAGTACTAATGTATCTAAGTGGGATAATAGTTGATGACAGAGGGGGAGTTGACAGAAGTTCATCATGGAACTTTGTCTGCCATCCAATTTGGCTTGGACTTGCCGGTATAATTTGTTGTACACATCAACTTTTTTTTTATGCATTAATTATCTTTGTGAGTAATTATATATTAATTTATATCTTGATGTTAATTTTATTTTATAGTCAATTGAAGATGTGAATGATGTGGCATCTGTGCCAATAGTCTTTTCTCAAACTCCTGATCAACCCAAGGGACTATCATTTGCAGAACGGCTTTCTCAACGCCAACAAAGGGTGGAGGTAATTTGATTGAATTGTACTTTAATTGATAATTTACAAAACTTAAATGTTTGATTATAGTCATTTAGAGTCTTACATTTTTGTCCTTCTTAATTGATGCAGGAGGCCTCGATGGTGGTATGTGCTTGTTTTCTAGTAGATAAGTTTTTGTGTAGTGCATTTCCTATTTTAAATGTATGTATTTCCTATTTTGTTTAATAATTATATATTAATTTATTTCAATGTTACTTTGCTTTTATGTAGTCTGTTGAGAATGTGAGTGATGTGCCACCTTTTCCATCATGCTTCACTAGGACACCTGATCATCTTAAGAGAAAATCATTTGCAGAACGATTGTCCGAACAACAACATAGAGTTGAGGTAATTGAATTGAATTTTTCTAAATAATTGATAGTTTATCAAGTGGTCTTATAGTTGATTGTAGTGATTTAGATGTATGTTAATAAATGAAAGTTCTTAATTGTAGTAGATAAGAATCTATTTACTAACTTTAACCTATTTTTATTTACCATTGAAGAGATTAATCAAATTTGTGTTTTGACTTGTTAATGCAGGAAACTTCACCTCCATCAATTACTAGACATTTTGGTACAAAGAGGACACTTTTTCAGGATCCATCACAGATTGAGGGTCAAGTGGACTTGTAGTATTTGATGTAGCTATTTGGCATGTAGATTGTATATAGATTTTGAGACATGGCATATGCCACATTTTGTAAAAAATATTTTGAGTTGGCATATTTGCCAAATTATTGTATATGTCTACCATTATGGACTAGATTTTAATGTATATACAGCTTGATATACAATATAATTTAAATTCCTTATGTGCAAGTCATGATACTTCCCATGATGCCATACATTATGATGATAGTTCTTTAGTCCATTGATTATATGTTTAGCATTGAGAATGGTTTTAGATCAATAGAATCAATAGAATCAATATGAAAAAATTCCTTATATATGCCCTAATCAAATAAGGTCATGATAAACCATTTCATCATGTATTTAGTCTTCACCTTGTCAAATTTTGTAAACATGTCCAAGTTGTCATATGAAAAATGTAAAAAAAAATGCAAAAGTATGGAAGATGAATAGTCAAGTACTCAAGAGCCAGTTGGAGACTATTGGTTTCCCTCAAATCATGTATAAATATGCATTAACCTTCATGGAAAAGGCATTGGAGATGTATTGAAAACATTTTGAAGATGAATTGAAGACATGTTTGAATGAAATTAATGTCAAGAAACTCTATGTCAAGGACACTGGGGGCACATTATAAACATAAAAAACTTACATCTTGGGGGGAGGTGCCAATAAGGCCAATAAGGATGCTATTTCAGTTAGGTGTGTGTGTGTATGCAAATCCCATTTATGGCCGAGAAGCTCTCTATTTACTATTATTCAACTCTCGTTGATATGAGGTTGGCTCTACAACTATTGCAATTTGTGTATGAAACCTAGATGCCTACAAGATCGTATATATATATATATATATATATATATATATATATATATATATATATATGTATGTATGTAAATCCTACAAGATAGTCATTCATGAAATTACTATGCAAAGAGGGTTTATAAGTTGCATTAGGGTTTATGACTATCCTAAAACAACATCGTGTATATGCTCATAAAAGACATCAAACTCTGAGAATAAACTCGTCATTAGATAAGGAGTGGAAGGCTAAAGTCACATTCCCAAAAACCTCTTAAAATCACATGTCTCCTGTTATGAAAACTAGGGTCTTTGCCGATACATTGTTCTATAAGAGCAAAGTCACTTAAGATCCTAAGAGCAAAAACTTTGCTAGGTGCCATATTTTTTGTTCTGCTCATCATGGGGTCGAATGGACTATGCCAACGCGTCAGAGTGGGTGGGTAAATGCTAGGGGAGGTCTCATTTTGTGCACCCAGCATCCCAGTCATTCCGGGCAAGAGGCTACTGGCAAAGTCCCTTAAGATCCCTGAGACCAAAAAACTACCAAACTTTGACCGGGTAATTCTCAAAATTTGTGATAGTGACATCCTTCCACAATAACCTCTCTCATTTTTGGTCAACTCCATTCCATTTGACCGTGCCGAAATCAAACGCATTGTTGCAAAATGCTTCAATTTGATGCAGTGGAAAGGTGCTAGGTGCGACATTTTTCATTCCATAGCTCATGGAGCTGAATGGACTACGCCAATGCGTCGGGGTGGGTGGGTAAATGCTAGTGGAGGTCTAGTTTTGTGCGCCAAGAGTCCTAGTCATTCCGGGCAAGAGGCTACCGGCAAAGTCCCTTAAGATCCCTCAGACCAAAAAACTACCAAACTTTGATGGGGTAGTTCTTAGAATTTGTGACAGTTGGGAATGTTCTGTTTAGACCTACAGGTGCACGTGGTATCCTTCCACAATAACCTCTCTCATTTTTGGTCAACTCCATTCCGTTTGACCGTGCCGAAATCAAACGCATTGTTGCAAAATGCTTCAATTTGATGCAGTGGAAAGGTGCTAGGTGCGACATTTTTCATTCCATAGCTCATGGGGTCGAACGGACTGTGCCAACACATCAGGGTGGGTAGGTAAATGCTACTGGAGGTCTTGTTTCATGCGCCAAGCATCCCAGTCGTTCCGAGCTGTAAGTTACCGAAAAAGTAAAAAGTTGCTAGGATTGAAATTTTGCATTCCACAGGCCCTGGGGCCGAACGGTTTGTGCCAACATGTCGGGGTGGGCAAGTAAATGCTAGGGGAGGTCTCATTTTGTGTGCAAAGCATCCCAATCCTTCCGAGCTGTAAGCTACCGGCAAAGTGTGACTTTGCCGGTAGCTTACAGCTCGGAAGGACTAGGATGCTTTACACACAAAATGAGACCTCCCCTAGCATTTACTTTCCCACCCTGACGTGTTGGCTTAAACCGTTCGGCCCCAGGACCTATGGAATGCAAAATTTCAATCCTAGCAACTAATGACTTTACCGGTAGCTTACAGCTCGGAAGGACTGGGATGCTTTGCACATAAAACAAGACCCCCCTAGCATTTACTCGCCCACCCTGATGTGTTGGAGCAAACCGTTTGGCCCCAGGACCTGTGGAATGCAAAATTTCAATCCTAGCAACTTTTGACTTTGTCGGTAGCTTACAGCTCGGAACGACTGGGATGCTTGGCGCACGAAACGAGACCTCCACTAGCATTTACCCGCCCATCCCGACGCATTGGCACAATCCGTTCGACCCCATGAGCTATGGAATGAAAAATGTCGCACGTAGCACCTTTTCACTGCATCAAATTGAAGCATTTTGCAACAATGTGTTTAATTTCGGCACGGTCAAACGGAATGGAGTTGACCAAAAATGAGAGAGGTTATTGTGGAAGGATACCACATGCACCTGTAGGTCCAAACAAAACATTCCCAACTGTCACGAATTCTGAGAACTACCCGGTCAAAGTTTGGCAGTTTTTTGGTCTCAGGGATCTTAAGGGACTTTGCTGGTAGCCTCTTGCCCGGGAATGACTGGGATGCTTGGCGCACAAAACGAGACCTCCCCTAGCATTTACCCACCCACCCTGACGCGTTGGCATAGTCCATTCGATCCCACGAGCTATGGAATGAAAAATGTCGCACCTAGCACCTTTCCACTGCATCAAATTGAAGCATTTTGCAACAATGCGTTTGATTTCGGCACGGTCAAACAGAATGGAGTTGACCAAAAATGAGAGAGGTTATTGTGGAAGGATACCATGTACACCTATAGGTCTAAACAAAACATTCCCAACTATCACGAATTCTGAGAACTGCCCCATCAAAGTTTTGTAGTTTTTTGGTCTCAGGGATCTTAAGGGACTTTGCCGGTAGCCTCTTGCCCGGAATGACTGAGATGCTTGGCGCACAAAATGAGACCTCCACTAGCATTTACCCGCCAACCCTAACGCGTTGACGTAGTCCATTTGACTCCACGAGCTATGGAATGAAAAATGTCGCACCTAGCACCTTTCCACTGCATCAAATTGAAGCATTTTGCAACAATGCGTTTGATTTCGGCACGGTCAAATGGAATGGAGTTGACCAAAAATGAGAGAGGTTATTGTGGAAGGATGCCACGTGCACCTATAGGTCCAAACAGAACATTCCCAACTATCACGAATTCTAAGAACTGCCCCGTCAAAGTTTGACAATTTTTTGGTCTCAGGGATCTTAAGGGACTTTGCCGATAGCCTCTTGCCCAGAATGACTGGGACACTTGGCACACAAAATAAGACCTCCACTAGCATTTACCCACCCACCCCGACACATTGGCGCAGTCCGTTCAACCCCACGATGAGCAGAACAAAAAATATTGTTCTAGTTGACACATTCTCAATCATTGACATGGATGATATCTCAGTACAATTCCTTTAGGCACAATATGAGCTTCCAATGGAAGGCGCAATTGTGAGGTTAGAGATGATGAAAAGTGTGCCTCATTCACAGTCATGTTTTAGAAGCACTTTTGGTGTTCTAGAAGCAAAACTAGCACCTCAAATAGTAAGGCACTCATTCTAGGTTGTTTATTCAATAATTGGCACTAGTCACATATGGTGTAGAGAGGTAGATGTGTGCCCAAGTCATCATTTGATGCCTTCAATAATTATAAACTCCTTTGATGATGCATTTTATCCTTCCAATTCACTATCTAGCCTTAGGCGTACATTTTAGGTTGATCAATCATAATCTAGTGCCCTAAGTACCAAGGCGCACTTTTAGGTTAGTTTGATAAAGGATTAGCACCTTCATTTCTAGGTAGAAGTTTCAAGTTGAAATATATCAAAATAACAAGTCTCTTCATCACTTCAAACATATTTAACACTTTGAAGATCTCCAATGCATGATTGAATATCAAGAAACCAATGTATCATTTCATGAAGGTCTTAAGTGTTGTAAATATGCATCTTCTTATTTAATCATGTGTTGTAAATGAAGGAATGCAATGATTGCAATATGTGCACAAAACAGAATTTTTTATAAAGATTGAAAGGAAATGTTAAGAAAATGCAATTGGCGGGTGTAAATCCAAAGTGTGGAAACATAGACAAGGCATGTGAACAGTTTGGCATGACACCTCAAAGAGATGCTATCTCATGGAATGCAATGACTGCAAGATATGCACAAAATGGATTTTTTGAAAAGGCTTTAGAAACTTTGAAGCAAATACAATTGGAACGTTTAAAACCAAATTCCATAACCTGTGCAAGCATTCTCCCTACTTGTGCCAAATTAGGATCTTATATATACATATATGCACATAATGTCATGAAAATAATGTATAGTGTATATATCAAGCCATATAGGCATGTACAAATAAAACCATATGGGTATATACAATGATATACATCGATAACATACAAAAGTATGTTTACAAAGCCAAATACACATATGTAACAAAATGTCCCAAAATCAAATCTCCTATGGATTGTTATCAAATAATCTATGGCTCTTGCTAGGCCATGAAGATGGTGGACCAGTCAATGACTCATCTTCTATCGCTCATCGACTAGACCTCCTTGATAGAGATTTTTGAATTTCCACCTATTAATACAATCAAACAATGTGCACATTAATATAGAATTTAATATTTAAAATATATAACATGACATAAGTAATCAATCACTTACCACCAATTAGTGATCCCTTTTGATCATTTGTTGTCTCTCTTCTTCTATAGAGCTAGATGGGTAGGGGAGGTGGCGTCCTGTGAGAAGCATGAACAAGCAGATTTAAAAGTAAACATGAATATCATAAATATGTACATTAAATGTTGCGCTTATTATAGGACTGTTCTAGTACTATTTTAGGACTGTTGTAGGACTGTTGTAGGACTGTTGTAGTTAAAACTATCCTAGTAGACATGTATAGGACTGTTATAGGACTGTCATCTCATGGAATACAATGATGGCAAGATTACTATCAAGATTAGTATGAAGATTAATTATGACTGTTATAGGACTTTTATAAGAATGCAAAGTAAATAAGCATAGGCAAGGCACATGAACTATTTGGTGGAATACCTCAAAGAAATGAGAATTTTGTCAGATGTTGTAGTTGCAATTGCCATGTGACACATGTATGTAATATGTGAAAGCATAGACAAGGCACATGAACTATTTGGCAAAAGACATCAAATACATGTCATCTCATGGAATGCCTTATGTAGAAAAAGGTACAAATGTGCAATATTAAGAAATACAAATGAGAACTAAAAATCATACCTCGAGTATAGTCAAAATAACCTACGATGCCATACAAAATAATTTATGATGCCATGCAAAATAATCTATGATGCCATGTAAAATAACTTTATTCACAGTCTTGTATAGTCAAAAGCATGCATTATAGTTAAAGTAACAAGATTTTTAATAAAACAATTCTAAAAAATAGAAAAAACAAGAACAAGTTAAGATAAAAAAATGTCATACATGTCCATCTAGAAGTTTAAATGCTAGTCAAGCGTACCTAAGGGGTCATCTCTTACCTTCAAAGTATCCAATATTGCTTCATGATCAGCATTACTAATTGTCCATAGTTCTTTTGATTTTTGTTTTCCATGATGCTTTAGTAACTTGACATTTGTTGCTACAACTAGGTGAGAATACATAAATATGGTTTTATGCTTCTCAAAGTCTTCAAAGGCTGGGATGCCATTCTTTTTAACCATATATGTTTGTAACCAAGTCCCAGCAATAACAACTGATCCTGTAGGATATGTGAACCCATCATCATCTGTCATAGGTTGTGTTAGCTTTTGTTTTCCCTGTACACATCGTGCCAACCAATAGTCTGACCTCTCTTCATTTCCATGCGGTGCAACAACTGCATAAACATGACCTGGCTATACAAGGTCTGAAAGATGTTCATAGTCAAATGAGCTCTCCATGTCATTGATGGAAGATGATTGATCTTCATATAAAGGGATTAAATATTGTGGAATCCATGCATCTACCCACTCACTTGACTCACAATTGTTCCAATCACATTTAATACAACTCTGACAAAAACAAGCTAATTCTCGTGTCCAAATAGTCCATGTACTTGCATTTGAGCTTTGAAATGAATGCATCTTTGATGATTCACTGATTCTCTGACATTCCAATTTCTCTATCGCTATCCCATCATCAACCAACCAAAAGAACCTGCGCACTTCAGAATCAAGAGCCACTCCTTGTGACAATGCATAGTTACACCACTTAACAATGGAATCTGTATCACTGAATGTAGCACTACCTCTAATCTTTAGTTGTTCTTTAAAAAGAGATCTCTTCACGCATGCACCTGCTCCATCATGTTCACCTTTTCCGTGCCCGACTTTAAAAAAATTCCAAATATGAGGTATACCCTTCTCTACATGCATTTTGCTCAACTAATAGAAATTACGAGTATTCTTGAATTGACTAGTGCAATTATCTGACCAAATGAGATGTTGATCTATTCTAATATCTTTTTCTTGCAAGAACCCATAAAATTGTTGAAAACAATATTGCACAAACTCTGCTGAATGAGATCGATCATCACTCATGTAAAAATTGTATTCTCTAACAATCTTCCTGTTCTCTTCTGTACTCTCAAAGGCATGTCTGTATGTGATGTGAACAAAAATAGCAATCTAAATAGAATTGTAGTACTGGGATTGAACTTCATTTTGGGGTTGTAATGTATAGTTTTCTGCAAAATCAACTACAGAGACAATAGTTCCAATCGGGAAAGAGTCTTTACACATCCTGAACTATTGATCTAACCATCGAGACCTGTGGCTATGTCTGACATACTTGTAGAAAATTTTTTTCTTAAAATCATCAATAAAATCAGCAATACTTACCTCTCTTACAATCAACTCACATCTAGAACCTTCACCTCCACTTTTCAAATTGTATTTCACTATCTCATATCTCTTTTTCTCAACCATTCTCTTTCCAAAATCATGCTCATTGCCCTCATGAAAACATGATACAAACTTTGATAACCCACCACATTGTAAACACTTTTCATTTAAACAATCATTCTTGTAGAACATGCAACCATCATCTCTAATACATAGAAATAAATCCAATAAGTCCCTAGATGACTTTGGTAGTTGAATTGCACCACACTCCTGTAACATTTCGTTAGTGTGCAAAGTAGAACGAATATTGCATAATAATTCATGGTACATAGAAAATTCTACATGGTATTTGCAACAACATGTATTACGAACTTTAAGAGGAACACAATAAAATGGCTTAAGAGATTCAAATGCTCTTTGTGAGATGCCATACCTGGGTGAGTTTCACAATATTGTTTGTACAATGTTGTTTGGCTACATTCCAAGTAATGTTTAGGATGTGGTGTGCGGTCTTTATCACCAATTCTTAACTTTACAACATCTTTTGCATTCGGTGATACCCTAGAGTTAGTGTGCCAAAATCATTCAATTTCTTCCTTTGTGCTATCAATTAGCTTCTTGTCAACTCGTGGAAGCCTACCACTAAAAGCCCAAGTATCATTGGCAACAGGACTATCTAGCCTTGATCTTAATGCTAGTGCTTTTGACAATGTTTTATGATTCAATCTTAAGTCAACACAAGTTTGCCTCATTAATCGAGCATTTCTTAATTATTTGCTTACTATTGACGTTGTTATTACTCTACGGGCAGCTCTTTTATCTTTCTCCTTGCTAGTCTTTCCAATAGAATTGAGTGCATTGAAAAGGCTTCTTACAATAATTTTATTCCGATCGGACACTTTGTTTAACCGAATCTTTAATTTCTTTAGTAAAGGTCTCATTTTGTACATCTTTAATAATTGCACAAAAAGTTGGCATTGTTTGGTTAATGTTTTCTTCTCAAAGTATTCATTGAAGAGTTTTGTAGCCCACAACCGAACCGTTCGTGATGACCTCTTGCCTTCAAGTTTTTCCATTATGTTCTCATCAATTTCAAGTAACCATTTTGGGGTTTTTAGGTGTTTTCCAATTTCATCACGGCTATTCTCTTCTTGACAAATGTCCTCTCTTCTTATGAAATTTGGAGATACATTGATTGTTCTTGTTTCATCCATGTTATCAACCTCATCAATTTTATCAACAAATAGATTATGGACTGCAATGTCAACATCATGATGTTCATATCCACTTTCTTCAAGTGCACATCTTCATTTTTCTTCTTCTTCTTTGTCCATGGTATTGCTATTATGAATAGGTGTTTCATAACAATTTTCAATATTTTCATTTGCAATATCATGGTGAATTTCATTCTTATCTAACATTTCATTATAATCAAAATTAACATCTTTAATTTGCATGTCATTAGATGGTAAAGAAGAAGATTCACCTTGATGAGCATCCGCCAAACCCACCCTTCCAATCCTCTTCCTTTCCCTATCTTTTTTCCTAATTGCTTCAATTTCCTCCAATGTAACTTTCCTCCTCCTTTTTGCTTTACGACGACTGTTGCTCCCCATTAGGGGAACAAAAATATCACCCTTATGATTGTAACAAGAAAATTGTGTCTCCAAAAATGCATAAAAATATTCCTTTCACTGTCATAGCCAGAAATCACGAGTATTTCGATAGCCGAGGGTCTCTGGTTGCAGAAGTTGGGCCCAACAATATTCCTTTTGTCTTTTTTTTGCTTTTACAAAATGGATATCCATTTTGGAAAACCCCAATTCTTTGCAACGGACACTTGCAATGTCCATATGGCTACTACAAAACAGATATCCGTTTTATTATGTACATTTGGATTCTAGACTAGGGATTCATTGTATTATTCAATAAACTTGTGAATTACCATCTAATTTCAATGTCTACACACTAATCCACCTAGGTATCAACTTAATAAAGCTCTGGATATAAGCCATTATTTGATTTTAGGCTATCATCAAATGAGGAGCTTCTAAAGGCAAAAATGTTGTCCCAAAAGAAGGCTCAATGTTATTCGTAAAGACATTAGATTGTTAAAATACAAATTCAAGGTTAGATATTCCTTGGGCTATTTTAGTATAGAGAAGCAAAATTGCAATATATGACTATCCTAGGAATTAGAATGGTTGATCATAGGATATTCATGGCATTTTGATATTAATGGATGGATTGATGGATGTTTAGGGAGTTTAAGTTTAAATGTAATGTATGAGAATTCTTATTTATGAAGGATCTAATATGTCTTATGTCTTATTTGCAGGCCATTCAAGAAAGAAATGAAAAGATACCAAGGACTATCATAACACCTATTATAATTAGGTGCATCAAAGGATTGTCATCTAGGACCTTACCAATATGGGAAGTTATCAAAACCATGTCATGTTTAAAATTAAAGGCTTTATCACCTCTTTGTCCCTATAGGCCTACTAGAACAATAGGTCACATTTTATTCATATACCAGGGTTGAGAATAAACACTAAGCATTTGTAGTTATGGCAAGTGTAAATGGAAATAGATCACAACTTTAGACAATCTATCCTCTCCTAGATTGCACTGACTAAGTGGAAATTAAAAATTCCCTATTAATGTCCTTTATATACTGAAGGTATGGGTGAGAAAGGTAAACTTTGTATGTTGTAGACAAGTGATGCAGAGCAACACAGCAAAAGCTTACAAACAAGGTGTAAAATACCCATTAACCCACAAATTGCTCAAATAGCTTTTAAAATATCCTTCCCAAGGTCCAAACGAGACCGAAATACACTCCTTTACTATCGGCAAGACATTTCTAATGTCTCATCGAACTATGCTTCACATGTCCTTCCTTTCTCTATTGTCGGCTAGACTTATCATTATCGGTAACCTTCAAATTTGTTAGCCTGATGTGGGACCTCTCGCCGATGTGTAGAATCCATCGCTCAGGCTTATGCTGTCAGTGTGACTCCTCTGTTGTTCTCTGATATGTATAAGAGGACGGATCAAAGTAATTAGCATGCTCCCTTCAAAGTAAAGACATGAGAATAGAGCACTTGTGAGATGGTTATTGTAAAGGGACAAATCAAGTAGAGACATGCAGTTTCCTAGAGAATTTGGAATGCTTCTGCTCAGGCGATTGTAGGACAAACAAAGATGTTCTAACTTCCCCAGACCACCAAATTCTGCAAGTATGCTCCCCTTCAAGTTGTTGTGTGAAATTCTTTTCCAGTGAAGTTGTGAGTAATTGGCAAGAGATTTGGGAATAGAACCCTCTAGTCCATTTCTTCTTAAGTCAAGTATCTTCAACACTTTCAACTGGTCAAACCAAGGTGGAATCCTTCCCTTGAAAGAACTAAAAGAGAGATTTAAAGTGCATAACAAGGAGAGACCTCCTTCAGATGGAAAAAGGGTACCTTTTAATTCCAATTGAGGGAGAATTATGGCCACCACTCTATTGGTATGTTTCTTGTACCAAACACTGGTCCAGAAGCACACATTTTCTGAATTGGTAGAAGTCTACTTGGAGAAATGTGGTCTCCTCGACTACTATTATTGTAGGATATGCATAAACGGGTTTGTTGAAAAGGCTTTAGAAAATTTCAAGCAAATGCAATTGGCAAGTGTAAAGCTAGATTCTGCAACCTTTGTCAGCATCGTCTCAACCTCTACCAAAATGGGAGCTTTGGAATAGGGTATGAACATTCATCAAAGCGTAATGGAAGTGGGATTTTTGTAGATATTCTAGTTGGAAATGCTCTGGTAGACATGTACGGAAAGTGTGGAAGCATAGACAAGACACATGAACTGTTTGAAAAAATGCCTCAAAGAAATGTGGTCTCATGGAATAAGATGATTGCAGGATATATACACACTTACTCCAATGTGAGATTCACCACCCTTGTCTATCGGTAAGACCAATACCCTCGATGAGACTTTTTACTTGCATTCTAACGTTATAATTCTCCCCGATGTGTTTACCATCCATTAGTCATTGGTAAGACTTCTACATCGGTCAGACATTCTCTTTGATTTCTGATATCGTATCTCACACTGAAACAATAAACACCGAACTACACCATCGGCCAGACCACCTCTATCGGTGACACTTTTCTTCTTGCCTCCGAGAGTCCATCTCTTTCTGATGTTCCTTTTGTCGGTGTGACTCCCTCTCATCGGTGTAGTTCTCAACCGTTCTTCCGATGTGCCGATAAATAACCCATCGATGACACTTAATGATTGTCACCCCGATATGACTTGATCGGTGAGATCAATGTTGTCGGCTTAATGGAACTTTCTCTCTCCGATAACTATTGTCAATCCGATGTCTTCGATTTAGCCTATACATAACATGACTTGTTATAACCGATCGACTAATGTATCTTTTCCCAATTTTCCTGATATGGCCAGTCAACCTTTGTATCCTTTGACATGTACATTCACCATTTACAACCACGATAAACAATAGCAGGATATACACGAAATGTCCACGCATACATAAATGATATACCCATGGATTGTATCTTCAGTGAAACAATACCAATGGTACAAAATATGTTGCTTCTCTTCATCCAAAACTAATGGTACAAAATTTTTCATAGATCAACGAAACGGATATCCGTTTTCAGAACAGATATCCATTTTTAAAACGGATATCCATTTTTAGAATGGATATCCATTTTGAGTTGCTTTTACCAAAGCAAAACTGATATCCGTCTTGCTTTGGTACAAAGCAAGACAGATATCCGTTTTGATTGTTGACTTTTTATGGATTGTAACGTGTTTTAATGTTTCAGTCTCTTCTTCGAACTTCACCCTTCGTGCTGACGACTTTCTTTTTATGCAAAATTGATAAAACAAAAAGGGTTTATAGAAAAAATTGTTAGCTTTCTAAAAATATAAGATTTATTTGGTTATCATTTTATTAAATAATTATTAATAATTTTCAATATACCATGTCTCTGAAATCCTGATGGACACACTGATTGAAAAACATCCATAACTTTCAAACCATTTCACCTTTTTGAGATCCGAAACCTGCGTCACACTCTATGCTTTTCTGGCTATAGGTTAAAAAAAAATTTGAATTTTGATTTTTTTTATCGAGTTACGTTGGCTGGAAAATTACTTTTTATTTTTTAAAAAAAGTCACAGTAAAAAAATCATAACTAATTATTTTATTAGAAAAAAATTTCAAATAAATATGCATCACATCCGGACATGAGTCCTCTACTTATTTTGAAAGTTTTAAAAAAATATATATATTTTTACTCATAGTTAGGTTGGCTGGACAGACACCCACTTTTTATTTTTTTCTGAAAAATTTAATCACTGTTCATTGAAATATTCAATTTTCACTAAATAAATTTTTTTTTTTTAAAAAAAAATTAGTAGCCTATAAACTAGATTCAATTCTCTACAAATTTTATTCTTACATCTTTTTCAAATTGTATAGATAATTCATTCAAAATTTCACATGAACTTGATAAAGTCTGATTTTTTGTATTTTCATTGCCACTTAGAGGTATAGTTTGGCCCATCATGATCCTGCACATACCCATCAACTTTTTTTTGGGTCAATTTTTTATTGAAAGTGCATATTTTATGTGTACTCCATAGTGGTTCCTTTAATTTTCTCTCATCTTGTAGTAGAACTATATTTTTATCATTTGGTTATCTTTTAACATTGTAAGGATCTATTGAATGCATTATCTTATTTGCAAATGCACTGAAATAAAGTGCCACACATTGTACTTATATTTTAAGTAGATTTCACATCATATTGAGTCTTTGTTGTACTCACACTAAATATAAAGGGCCATGGCGGGTTTGTTGTATGCACCTTGTATTTGTAATCACAACCTTTTCTACCTTCATGTGTGTGTTATTTATTCTTGCACACCTTTTATAAAAGTGTCATGTGGGGCTTGTTGTGCATGCTTGTTCTTGCATTCACAACCTCATCTACTTTTCATATGATTGTGTTGTGTTTTTGTACACCTTGTTTTAGTTGCAGGTATTTCTTGGTGCATCTTTTTGATGTTACTTATCCACCTTCTTACACTACCGACACATAATTTTAGTGGAGCTACCATACCTCTCCCTTTCCAACATTAGGGGGGTATAATACCATTTGTACTTGTGCTAATACTTCCTTATTTTCACTTTGGAGTGAGCTATGTACATCTACTTTTTATTCCTTTATACTAGTTGGATGGAGTAGTAGGTTACCCATGTATTTCAGTGAGATGGAACACATACCATATAGATAGTCTTAGAGGTCACCTTCCATCTTCTTTAGTTGATTAGATTTCTTGAGACACTTGGTACCTTTTGGTGTGTCATCTACATCTTCAAATATTAGATTATTTTCATGTTTGCCATCTATGCATTGTTTGAGAAGTGTAATTTTGGTCACTGATGTAGATTTGTGTCTTTTTGATCCTAATCTTTATCTTGATTTTAGTGGATGTTCTTTAATTCCAATAGTATAGCAATTATTCGTTGGTAGTTGTTTGTAGTTTATTCATGCTTTAGTGGATTTATTTATTGTTCATCTTCTTGTTTCTAATCTTTTAGGGACAACTTTTATTGAGGCTTCTTAGTCTTTCTCATGTTTTCTCTCTTTTGGTCCAAAGGAGTTTTTTTCCTACGAGTTTTCTCCTTTTCTTCATTTTTGAGAGATCTTTTTACATGTGCACATCATTAGCCCTTGTTGTGAGGACCCATCCTTGAGTCTTTTGCTCTTTTATTTTTCCTCCCTAAGTTTCACTTAAGGTGTGTGTTGGTGTGAACATGATACATTACCCATCTTGTATACATTACCCATATTGTTATCTTGTATATTACCCATCTTGTATACATTGTACCATTATTGGCATATAGTATTTTTATTGCTTCTCTCTTATGTATATGGTGTTACAGATTGTTCTTGATCATATGAGTCCATATGACGACTTCAACAATTCTTAAATATAAAATCCTAAATGCTTAACTCAAGGTGTTTTATTATGCAAGGTTACAAGTAACAATCAAATTCTTAAAACAATAGCCTTAAGAGAGGGAATTTAGCATTTGAAATAGGGGGACAACATTGAAATGTAGATCAATTCATGGGACAAATCACATTTACGGTCTAGTCGAGAGGAGGGTAAGATGCTAAAGGATTTAGATTAGTCCTATTCAATGGAAACCATAAAGTTATTTAAAGTGATGCCTATAAAGTTAGAATCAACTTTGTAAAGTCTAAAAAATACCACTTACTAAAAGAAACCAATGAAAAGCAATTTCAATCCATAAATAATTAACTAGAATTATATTCTTATAAAATAGTGTGAAAAAGGAAAATAATTAACCTTCTTCTCACAAATATCACAACTTGCGAATAATACCTTTATATAATCATCCAAAGTGATTCAATACATCTATTAACCAAAAAAAAACATAAATAATAGGACTAAGCCTTACAATATTTATCCATGTAGGCTCATTTAAGAATATCACATCAGTCATAGGTTAACTTGTAACATGTAAACCTTACATCCTAAATTTTACTTAAATAAATATTGAATAACTTGATGCAAGCACATATTACTATGCCCTTAAAGTGGAAACAAACATAGTTGATTTCCCATCTCATTAACCCTTAGAGGAAAGATAATGTAGCTTACAAATCTAAGAAAATTTTAGCAGCATAACAACATGTAAATTAACACTTTAAGAACATGAAAGAAGAAGAAACACTAATATATGTGGGGGAAACCCTTTCGGGTAAAAAACCCCACCCTCCAAAGCATCGAACCAATGTATTAATCTGCAACCACAAACATGTTACAATACACTTGCAGGCTCAAAGCCTTAACATGGAGATTTACATCTTGCTCCTCTAGAGGAAAATATCACCACATAACCCTGCATAAAACCCCTTCCCCAAATAACTCCTCAAGCCTTCAATTTATAGGAGTTCCAATACAATAATCCACCAAAAAGAAAACTCAAAACCATGAGTTACAATGCCTAGTCATGGAGAATCAAATCCACCGTAATATAGAAAATTACTCAAATCATAACTGACTCTCCAAATATGGCACTCCATTTTGGCTCCAAAAATCATGCTTTCACAATCTCCTAAAATCTTGCCTAATTTCTTTCTTTGATGAAGATCTCAAACTTTCAATCCTTTGAAACAAACATTGCCCAAAATTATCACAATTGCTCATCCAAAATCCTCTCCTCCCTTTTCTCCTCCAAAATCCCTTCTTTTTCTCCTCTATTTATTTATATCTAATGTTCCTTCTAAATTCACTATTGTTCCTAAAAAGTAAAAATACACTCAAAGGAAATTTAGAAACTAATAGTAAATTCAATTAATGACAATTCGTAAAAGACATTTCCCTAAAATGATATTCTTAAATTCTAAAAAAATTTGAACTACATTTATTACTAATTTTAATTGGCACTTATTAAATTTATTTATTACTAAATAGCTAATTAGTCTATCATTCTAAATAATATTCTATTTTAAATAAAATAAATATAACTTTTTTTTTTACTCACAAAAAGGCAAGTTCGTTAAACCACATAAATTCACTAAAACTAAATTTAAATTGAATTGGATAAGATTTAATAACTAAAATACAATTTAAAAAATAATAATAATTAAAGTCCTTTTCATAGGAAGAACTAATTATAAACTTACTAATAATATGAGTTTCACCACACAATTTAGAAATATCTAATAATGAAGAATTAGCTTTTCTAATTTTCTAATATAAAATAGTCATCTTTTTATTTTGTTGCTTTTATCTCATCAAAACTTTCTATTAAAATAATAAATCAAATAAATATACTCCTAATATTTATTTCTTTCTAAATTATTTATTTTCATTTCTCTTAACATGACTTTTTCCCTTGATTTTAGCTTCTAATTTTCTAATTTTGTTTTCTTTTTATATGAATTATTTCTATTGTTATAAAATAAAATATATATTCTAATTTTGAAAATGGCATAAATTTAATAACTAAATATAATTTTATTAATTAATTTGCCCACACAGTTATTTCTAAAAAATAATAATTAATAAAATCAATATATATAATTTAAATTACCGAAAGCATTTTTTACTATCAATTAATTAAATAACAACTATAACATATTAAATGATTTTCTTCTTTTCTAGTAAAATAAGAAGACAATATATCAATAAAATTAATTTATGGAATGACTATGCAGCTATATGCCATCTAAGTGCCCATGTGTACAAATTTCTTCCACCACAGTCGGCTAAATGCTCCCTCCCCCCTCCCCCTCCTTGATGATACTCTCTGGCGAGAGTATATTCCTGTTATGCACATGAGTCAAAGTTTGGTCAATGATCATTAAAATAGTATATTAAATTGAAAATAGAAGTTATGACAAACTTACACACAAAATATAAATTAAACTTTACAACACTAAGATGAGAAATTTAAAAAAAAGAGTGTACTTTTATTCCTACAATTAACCTTATTTAAAAATATATTATAATTAAGAGTAAAAACCTAACCTTGATGAACTTTTTATAAAAAAAAAGTTATATTAAATTTAAGGTCTTTTAACTTATTTAATTTTTTAAAGTTTTACAATATTAAGTATAGTAACATTCTAGAATTAAACATATTTGTTGTGACCAAAACTGACATTTATTTTTTAAATGTAAAGATGTGCCAAAATTTTAAAATAACTCTAAAGTACATAAAATATGTAATAAATAATGCTCCATATAAAATAAAGTAAAGATACCAATTTTTTTAAATATATAGTAAGTAAAATAGTTGTAAAGTGAAATAAAGTAACGTATAAATAAATAAATAGTTCTATGTTCTTTTTATCTATGTATAATTTAATTTAAGAGAACAATAAATAAAAGTCTTTCCCACGAGCAAATAATTTTTTAAAAATAAATGATGGCATTTCAAAAAGTAGGATCAAAAGTTACATAAACTAAAAAAAATAGCTCTTCAAATAAAAATAAATTAAATGATGTAGATAAAATAAAACAAGTGCCATGTAGTTGTAGTGTCGTTATTATAGTCTTTGTTTAGTTGTAATTTTTTTTGGTGATTAGCTATTGGTTAAATTGCATTCCAATAATTGAAAAATTAATTTTTGAAGAGTGTTGAAGAATACAATAAAAATGTAATAACATGGCGAAATATTTTTAACATGATAATGTACATTTTTAACTTTTGACTAAATAAAATTGAAATCCTAGATTTTTAACTCTTAAATAAATAAAATTGAAATCCCCAAAACAATCTAATTTCATAAAATAAAATGTGTAGAACCCTAAGATATTAAAATGTAATAATATTGAATACTATTAGAATTTAAAATGCATTAAAATATTGTAAGTTTGAAAAATAATTACACAATATAATAATAATAACATATTCAATAAAATGTGTAGAACCCTAAGATATTAAAATGTAATAATATTGAATACTATTAGAATTTAAAATGCATTAAAATATTGTAAGTTTGAAAAATAATTACACAATATAATAACAATAACATATTCATATTTAGATCACTAAGTATTTTATCTTAGTCACTTATTTTTTTTATTTAAGTAATAATAGTAACTATTTTTACAGAACATGATACTAATTATTTGAATTAATGTAATATTGTGGTTTAGTAATATTTTTTTCTAAAGATAAAGAATTGTTTATCATTTCAAATTTGTAACTACTATATTTCCAAAACTAAATTTATAATGTGAACTCATTTTGAAATGTCTTAGTAAAAAAAATTGAAATCTCAAAAATAATTTAATTTCATAAAAATAAAATAGCACTAAAATTTATAATGTGAACTCATTTTGAAATGTCTTAGTAAAAAAAATTGAAATCTCAAAAATAATTTAATTTGGTAAAAATAAAATAGCACTAAAATATTTCCTTAACTATGAAACTAAACTTTACAAAGCCTATTAAATAACACAAATATTTCCTTAACTATAAAACTAAACTTTACAAAGCCTGCATATTCATATTTATGTGGGGAGCCCCTTATTTAAGTAATAATAGTAACTATTTTTACAGAACATGATATTAATTGTTTTAATTAATATAATATTGTGGTTTAGTAATATTTTTTTCTAAAGATAAAGAATTGTGGAGAGCCCCGACCCTAGTTGAGTGTATAGAGATTTGAAATGTCTGCTTAAGCTATTAAAATTTAATAATATTAATACTATATGTTTGAAGAATAAAATAAAAAATGTAATAACATGTAGAAATATTTTTGATGATACTATAGATTTTTAACTTTGAGTAAATAAAATTGAAATACTAGATTTTTAACTCTTGAGCAAATAAAATTGAAATCCCAAAAATAATCTAATTTCATAAAATAAAATGTGTACTACCCTATATTTTTAATAGTATTATTAATATCATAACTTTGTCTTTTTCACAAAAAATAATTTTTATGAAGCCAAAAATTAAATTCATAAAAACTGATCATTCTTCATCTCATAATTATCACCATCCATTTAGGCATGACTTAACTAGTGGGAGACAAAATTTGTGTTCTTGATTTGTTTATTTGCCACATCCTCCCCTTAAACCGAATTTCTCTCCACATTTATAGGTGTTTGTTGACAATCCACAGAGAAGATGTCATTTTTTTACACAAATGTATTTAACATATCTATGAGGGTATGTAATAAACAAGTGCCACGTAGTGGGCATTGTAGTGTTGTAATTATAGTATGTGTTTTAGTTGTAATTATAGTTGTGTTTTACTTTTAATTTTTTAATTGATTAGGTAAACTTCAATTTTACTTTTTGTCAAACCAAAAAATTGTTATTATTTATAGTTATAATATTAATAATAATATTAATTAGATTATTAATATTTATTATAACACTTGATATATTATCTTAATTGATATTATAGTATTATAATATAGTATAATATTAATTGATATAATATTTGACTTAATTTTCTTCAAATAACTTGTGGGAAATAAAATTAGTGTTTATAGGTGTTTGTTGACAATCCAGAGAGAAGAGATCATTTTTTTTTAGCCAATCATAATAGAGATAAATCATTTTTCAATAACTTTTTGTTAAAATTTTCTCATCTTGACATAGGAAAAGTTCAAATTTATATCAAATTTGTCCGACAAGAAAAATAATGTTGTCTTGATTAATAACTAGATAAGCCTCAGCAATAGTATTGCCCGAAGGCAGGTACTAATAAAATAAGAAATTCAATACAATTGCTTGAAGAATAATATCTTACAAATTCAATATAGACACTTGAATAGTAATATCTTTCACATATTTTTATATAGATAATATCTTTGGGCATCTTTTAGATAAATATATTTAAGACATCTATGTGAATATGTGGTAAATAAATTAACAAATTTAATATAACTGTTTCAAGAATAATATCTTACAAATTTAATATAGACACTTCAATAATAATATCTTTGACATCTTTTTATATAAATGTATTTAAGATATATATCAATTAAAATAAACTTGACCCTAAATCGCTGGCATGTTATAGTCAACCTGATGCCACTTTACGTTAAGGGTTGTCCCACATTCCCATCTCAGTTCCTCAATACAACGATGGCGTCCAAGTCCCATCTACATACACATTGACTTCAAAGTAAACAAAAGTCATATTTAATAGTTTAATAAGAAGATACCCCACTGAAAAAAATCAAAATCACATCAGAAGTGACATCTATATAAAATGGAGAAAAACTTTAGTCAGTCTAAAATTGTCTTCGTAGTATAGTCAACACAGAATGCACGAGCCGTTACTCCCACGGATTCCTGTGGAACACTTTACTTTGACAATTTGACACCACTTTCCCCCTCCCTCTACGTATTATTACAATCTAAATTGAGGAAGAAGAAGAGACAACAATGGAGTGCAGTCTGTGTGGAGATGTGGGCTTTCAAATCTATTTATTCCAATGCACAAAATGTCTAATGCGTTTTCAGCACCAGTAAAATAACATTTACCTTCCTTGTTGCTTTCAGGTTATTCAATTTTAGATAGACAAATTTCATGTAGTATATACTAATTTGGAAAAAAACATTCCAGTTGGGAATTGTGGAATTCATTGTTTCCATTTGTGCAAATCTATCAATTTTGACTATATGGGTTTTGCTGTTTTGGTCAGATATTGCAGCAGAGCATATTATGAGAACGTATCAGTTAAGAGTATCAGTGAGGTGTGTGACTGGTGCTTCACTATTCAAGAGGAGGATGCAGGCTGTGATGTTAAGCTTATGATGAGGGATTCTGTTCAAAGAATGAGAACTTGTGCTGGGTCTGCAGAGTGCACAAGCATGACCCACAATAGCAAAGGCAAGAGAAATTTGAGAAAAATGTTTGCTGGCTTTAATGGACAGATGCCTAAAGAGCTGAAGAAGCAGAGGAATCCTGAGTTCATATACAGCACCGAAAGAAGAGTTAAGAAGAGATATAAGCTTCTTGATGAAATTGTCTGTTGATTGCAATGATTTTCAATGTAAGGAAGCCATTGGATGATGTCGAAAGCGCTGAGCTTAAGAGGCACATATTTTCCAAATAAACAGTAGTGAAAGTTATTGTCTAACAATCTCTTTAGTTTTGTGTATAAAAATCCTGTGGGACTGACTGTTTCGTTCATCAATATAGGAAAATTGCTTTGAAATTACCTCTTGATGTTGTTTGATGATGATACCGTGTGATTGTTGAATTTAATCTAAACAGTATTTGTGGTTTATGATGGAAAGTGTTCGGTGCTAAACAATTATTGGTTTTCTATGTAAAAACACTAGATTTTACAAATCATTTACTATAGTCAAGACTCAATGGCATAGGACAGAAAACCATATGCATTGTTAGCAATTTTTATTGTTATGGCTTATGTTTTATGCTGTCTAGAAACAGTCGACGCGTTGTTGGAGACTCGATTTCTAAAAAAACAGCAGATTTCAGGAAAACAGCCCACACATTACACAGGTTACATCCTTCTATATTCTGTATCACATTAACAGAAAGAATCTTCCATTTCTTAATATTTTAGTGTATTTTAGCAATTTATACTGTTTTCAAGTAGTATACATGACAAACCTTCCCTAGGAAATATATGCCCGACGTTGAATCGTGCCCATCCAATAGGATCAGATCAATGATCCAAGGCACTTTTGACTTCACATATATGACTCAAAGGGTATGAATTAAATGTAACAGTTAAAAGCCAAAGACCAAATCGTTCACCAACTTCCTCCTAGATTGTGTTAAAATGGAGGTCTTTTAATTATGAATGGGATATATCAAAATACACTTTACTTAAATATTATATTTTTTAACAAATATTATATTTTTTAACATGATAAATAGATGTCCTATTTTTAATGGGCAAAATTTACCTTTGACCATTGAACTAAATGTGGTTTAAAAATAATCAAATAATCAAAATATAACTATAAAAACAGTTTTGTCCAATGTTATATGTGAAGGCACAGTGGACCTCCAGGAATAATAAATTAAATCAAAAGATATTTTAACAAAGGAGGTCTTTGATGAAGGAGGAGGCAGTTGGGAGAGAGAAACATATTTATGCTGCAGGTAGGGACACCGCGACAGAGAATGGGGTCGCCTGCAACATCATTAATGAAGGGGCTGCCCTAATAGTGACAAGGGCATGCACAGGGTATGGACACCCATCAAAGTATAAGAAAAGTTTAACCAGCCAACACGTTATAAACAGCCTGCTGGTCAAAATCTTTTTGACTAATTTGTTTTCGACAATTTGATGGACATTTCATGGGGTTGAACAAGTGGACAGAGAATTTAGTGAACAGGTTGAAAGGATGGTGGACATAAATTGAGGTTGAAAATTCCATAAACAGTCAGGCACGACAACGTACGGACTGTTTACGGTGGGTGAAAGCATAAAGGATTGCCATTTCATATTATTATTCATTTTGGATGAAAGTTCTGGAGGAGGATTTTGGAAGGCAGATGGAGAAATATGGAGGAAGCAACGATGCTTTAAGGACAATGGCTTTGGACTCTATCTGTAAATTGGGGTTTGGAGTAGAGATAGGAACGTTGTCTTTGAAAATGCCAGATATTCCATTTGCCAGGGATTTTGACATTACCGTATCATAGATCTGGCAAATCAAATGTTGTCTACACATTGGAGTAGAAGCTTTGGTCAATCAAGGCATACACCTCATTGATGAATTTACCTATATGATTTGGAAAAGAAAAGCAGAGATCAAATAGGCATCAACTTACAATTCAGGTAGAGTGTGAGATAAAGCAACTCGAGTTATTCGAGTAAGTCTCTTCTTTTGGAGATTGCCACAAGTTCTACGCTCAGCTTTTGTTGGTTCTGATGCAGGGAATATCCATGGTATTTGGCGCTGGTGTGTTCAAGGCACCATTTCTGCTCTTCTAATCGTTCTAGGAATTAGAGTGAAGGTTATGACTCCAAGAAAGGTATGTTGTGATAATTGTGCATTCCCAAGATCTCGGTTGCTTTATTCACGATACCTAGCAAGTAATGCTAAAGAGTAGTTGTTTGGGTTCCCTTTTTAATATTTATCTCCTACATGATTTAATAAATCAAATGTATTTGAAGTGGAACGGATAAACAAACTTGAACTCATTAATCTTGGGCAGGAGATGGGGTTTTAAACTAGAGGGCATGATTGTTTATAGGCAATTACCTTAGATTTCCATGGGGTTGATGAGCTTGTTAGGCGGGAGATGGGGTTTTAAACTTGAGGGCATGATTGTTTATAGGTAATTGCCTTAGATTTCTATGGGGTTCATGAACTTGTTAGATTATAAAGGAGATTTTAATTTAAACAAAATCCACATGGTAATTTTGGAAATTCTTGTTTGAAATCATGAATCTTGAAAGAACTAGGCATAATAAATCTTTAAGGCTATCATGGGAATAGTTGAATAATTATATATTACATATAATGAAATACTCAAATAGAGGTGTTGAAGGTAAATGTTTTGAAATATTCTTTGGGGTCTATCGGACTAGGACTATTAAGTACCTTTAAGATACTTGACATGGCTTCGCTAACTTACTAAGATCTATTCTTATTCATGTTGTTTGATTCTTGATAAACATCCTATTGAAATATATACAAAAGACTTGTAAATTGTCGTGATATCCTTGATCACTTCACAACACATGAGGCCTCTGAGTCTCTAGGAAGCATAATAGCCTTCTCAATCATAGTTGTAACTGATATTTTAACTTCTTCTAGTCTCTTATATGCCTACATTCTACTTTGCCCACTATGGAGATGTATGCATTTGAACCTAAGGAGGCTAGAAATGTTTTTCCATAAATTCTAATATTGGAGTGCTTAGTCTAGTTAGTAAGATATTCGTGGATGAATGAAGTTGTCTATCAAGGATTGACTTATGTACCTTATTTTAGCTATAATGATAGTTAGATAAGGATGGTCTCTTGTGGAGATAGTATTCCATCATGTCTATAATCAATAAGGCCATTGGGCCTTATGGGATAACAAGTTTAATACCATCTTGCATGGTATGGTGATACAAGCATTATCAACATACCTTGTTCAGTGATATTGATATAGTAGTAAGTTACCTCGTCGATTAGTTAAAAGATGTTGTGACTAACATGTTAGGTATCAATAGTATGTTCATGGAAACACTTTATATGGTTGGTTTGAGTTTTGGATAAATGATAAGGTTGATATGATTTTGTTGACTATGGGTTGTATCATAATTCTCATCCTTTATGTTTATAATGGTTGTTTCATAAAGGTAGAGGTATTTGATAACTGAACTCATTATGTGGTCTATGTTTAGGATGAAGGTTGTGGTGTCTTGTAAACATGTTTTGTTAGTCATGATGAGATGGGTTATATGAGTAATCTATAATTAGTCTAAAATGTAGACTTATTGAAATAGGATTACCCTTTCATAACAACATCCTCACACCCTCACTAGTCAACACATTCACTAAGGAAGGGTTGCAAATGTTGACTATCATGGTGTAAATGGCACCTTTAAGTGCACCAAAAGTAGGTTGAATGACAGAAGTAAAGTACCAAGTAAAGTCCCAGACCATGTAACAATGTGCCTAAAAGGTGTTGTCTGATCTTGTTGATCTAGACGGATAAAAACTTAAAAGGCTTGCATCTAGTTATAACTATTATATGTGGTATTCAAGTTTTTTCCAACAAAAAAAGTGTATATATACAAATTTCTAACAAACTCATCTTATGACAACATAGAGTCCCACTGTGTGGGTTTTTCTACCACTTAAAATTTGAGTAGATTACAAAAACTCTTATTGAAAATATTCATTTGACCATCTATCTATGGACAGTATGCATTATTCTAATGAGCTACAAGCCCAAATTCTTCCATAAAGTGCACCAAAATGACTAAGGAAATTTGCATCCCTATCTAATGTCATACTCTATGGAAACCCATGTAATCTCACTATCTCCTTGAAAAATTAGTCAGCAATCCTAGACACATCATTCAAATTTTGATAATAAATGAAATGTGTCATTTTTGAAAGACTATCAACAACTACAAAGATATAATCACTACATCTCTAAGTAAGTTGTAATTTAGGGACAAAATCCATGGATGTTTCCTCCCAAGGCTTATTTGGTGTTCATAATGTCTTAAAAAACCTTGTGTTTTGCACCACTCCTTTTGCTACTTGATGTGTTCTACAAGACTAAACAATTTTTTTCACATCTCTATGAAAACTCAGTTAGTAGAATCTCTCCTCTAACATGTCCTGTTTGGTCTATACTAAAGTGTCCTACAAGTGCACCACTATGCTACTTGTGATTGATATTCTCTCTTTGAACTATATAGAAGAAATAATTGTTGTCTTTTAAACAAGTATCCATTTTATGCAAGGTAATCTTCATAAGATCCTTTGCCCCCAACCCAAGGCTCTATGCATGCATGCTATGTAGCTTCAAATTTTGGATCTACCCCATATAAATCCTTCACCCCTTCCATGCACACTAGTTCAACTATCATCATAAACAATAATGCATGCCTTTTTCTCAAGGTGTGTGTAACTTTGTTGGTCGTGCCAACTCTATTAAATTTACTATAAAAGAGTAACCCTATAGATATTCTACCCATCTTATGTGTCTTTGGTTCAACTTCACTTAACTATTAATGAATTTTAGTTTTTGGCTATCTATGTAGAACACAAATTCATGCTAGAACAAGTAATGTCTCCACTTGTACAAATCTTGAACAATGACATAGGATTGTTGGTCATAGATAGAGTACTTCTAGCTAGCCTTGTTTATTTTCCTATTGAAGTATGTGATTGGTCTATCCTCTTGGCTTAACACAGGCTACAAATTGCCTTTCTACTAACATAGTAATTAGCTTGGAAAATGTTTCCAAAATTTTTCATACTACCAAGGTTTGCCCAACTACACATGTCATGCATCCATCAAGATCATGTTGCACCATACTTCATCAACATATCCTTTAGTGTGGAATAGAACTCAACATTGCTCTTTCACTATGAGTTTTTGTCCCTTCCAAACCAAGAGAAATTGTATGGTGTGGGGTGTGCAAAAGCTTTCAACCTCAACTTTGAACCATCTATATGGATACTACATTGTCTATGCTACTATTATCAATGATGTACTTACAACACCTACTCCCTGACTTGCACTTAGTATGAAATATGTTCTTTTTTAACCATGGTTCATTTTTCTTATGCATGAGCTTTAGAAGAACCTTGCACATCATAAAAATTTTCCCACATTCAAGGTGATTCTCTTTATTTCACTTCCCCTCTCATATTATCCTTGTACAATATGTATGGGTTTCTCTTTGTGACCTTTCTCTTACAAGACATTTGGAGACTCAAACTCTTGATGACCTACTTTTCCACATTTAAATCAAGTCCCATTGAAGTCTTTTCCATGGCCTTAGCTTCCTCTTCCTCCACATTTTCTAGAGGTCTATTCATCCTTTGATCTTTGTGTAGTATTGCTAGATTTAATAGTTTCGTTTTGCATGTAGGTTTTTCTTCCACCACCCTATTTTACTTTTTTTCCCTTATGTTTGGCACTAAAGATTTATTTTTTATGTGATATCTTATCCTCTACTTTAAGTGTAAGTTTATAGGCCTCCTCCACATAATGAATTTGTAAAAAGATCTCATTTGGGATTGAGGTACAAAAATCATTCACATACATGGAGAATTTTTTCTTGTCATCTTCTACATGACCAAAGCAGATATTAATTTAGTAAAACTCCTCTATGTATCCTTCATTGATGTATCCCATTAGTGAAAGTATTGGAGCTTCTTGAACATGTCTAATGAGTAGTTGGTGATTATATATTTACCTTTAAGTTTCATGACCATGTGATCCCACCTTGTGATCCTATGCTTCTCCCTTTATAAATAGATCTTCTAGACCAAATTCCACCACAAGGCAACGTGCCCTTTCAATTTTGTGGGAGCATACTTCATGAAATTGGGATTCTCTAAGGATTCAAACTCTAAATACTTATCCAACTCAATGATCTAGTCAATCAAGTCTTCTAGATTTAAGCTTCCTAAGTATCTTGGGAAAGATAATATTGGTCTACTCACTACCTTCATCATTGCTAAGGCAATTCTATCTTTTGCAATGAATTCATCCTCTAAACTTATTGCACTATCTTCATGTGCTTCACAACTCATTCTCACATGATCACTAACATCCTTAGTCACAACCACTCCTCACATTTACAAGGTCTCAAATACTTTGGTTCTTTTTGGGATGCCTCTCAATGAATCATCTTGATCATTGTCACATGGTGCTCTCTAGTTTTTACGAGTTCTCCTTCAAAATTTGTGGTTCATTTTCACCTTTGGACCACTTGTAATATGGGACATGCACAAATTTATTCTCAGTTACAAAGCACAAATCACCTCAGGTTCAAGATTCAGAACCTAAGATTTGATAAGAACTAATGTAGTATCATTAAGGAGTCTAATGAACAACCAACTATTGGACACACATAGTACATAATGAAAAGAAAAAATTAGATAGTTATGGAGAAACAGAATAAAAAATTTCATTCATTTCTTGTAGAAAGATTTCAAATTACATATTGGTTACCCATTCACATGGAGATTATAACATATGCAAAGACTCTCTATTCAATGAATTGAAACTTCTTTAATAGATTCACAAGTTTCAAATGGTATAAATAATCTCATGTAGATGCTTCAAAATGATAGAAGGAAATGATTACATCCAAACTTGAAGATCAATGCACCAACCTCTTTCTTTCATATCTTGGTCTTCAATTGACTAATCGAGACCCTTTCACTTGGCAAGTTCTAGCCTTTTCAAGTGCCAATCAATCATCCAATTTCCAATAGTTCCTCTCTCTACTAACCCCTTAGCTTCTATATATAGAACACATGTAAATTGAATCAGGGAAACCTGGTACAAAAATAGAGTACAAATTCCCAAGTGAAATCCTTTTACATTTTCCAATATAGATTAGGTTCCAATGTAGATCGTTAAATTCACCCAGTCATCATTAGTTGTCTCAAGATACATTTTTCTTTGTCATTTATCAACTATGTTTGTTAGGTTGACATAACTAATCTATGTGCATGAACACCCTTTATGGGAAGCCTTAACCTTGTGTGAAAACTTTGGAATCAACTATGCCTTCAACTAATGGTGTGTGTGTGTGTATGAAAACATCTAAATGGAGCTAAATCACTATGTATGTGCTTTAAAGTCACTACACAATTAAAAAATAATAATGTGTAGGTAAATATCTTCAAAAGATCCTTCTACAAAACCATACAACACATGTGACAAGTAAACTTGCACAAAAAACACAAGACCAACAAAACAACAAACCATGCATACAAACAAATAACATACACACAACATATATTTTAGGTGATGTAAGATTGCATGACCTCTAAGATGCTCCTTCATCAAAAGACTATAAATTAGAACCTATAAATTTAACCTCACATAGATGGATAATGTATCTAAAGTAGGATTAGTAATATAAGGTCTTATAAAAACAAACACAATCAGTGATGACAGAAAAATTGCAATAAGGTGCAATACTGTGCACCAATAATGGATTTAAACTCCTTTGTCTTTATATCATCTAGATAACTTCATATAGATTTATGCTTAACTTCATATAGAATAAAAAATTATCCTCATTGTGCAAAAGTATAATTAAAGTAATCTTTTTTTATTGGAAATATTTCAATGAATCATATTAAATAAAAAAAACATTAAGAGTAAATTCAAAATTTCAGAATAAGAAGCGGTTGGTTGGTATGTAGAGTCCAAGATCTTATGCTAAACTATAAATCAAAAATTTAAAAAAACCATTGAATTGCTAAGTACAAGTAACCACAGGGTGACAACACAATAGTGTGTCCCACTTTTCGGCCTAAGTCAGACACTCAAAATCAACATTTTTTAGCATTTTTCAATTTGTGTTGATTATAGGGAACAAATGGTCAAGAATTTAAGGATGATGTAAACTAATGAATTGTGGATTTTTTTATATTTTCTAAAGAATTATTTCTATCATTTTTTAATTTTTAATTTTAATCAATTTTTATTTTTCTATTATTTTTTATTGAGTGACATTATTCCATATCGCATAACTTTCACTACAAATAATAAATTTCATGATTTAATGGAATTAGACTATTAGCTCCATTTTCTAGTGCATGGCTATTTTTTGCTAATTTTTGGTTAAATATTTTATTTATTATTAATTTTTGAATTAGCACTAACAAAAGTTTCAGACTTGCATTTGTTATCGGAAAATTGGAATGATTATCAATAGTATCAATGTAATCCAATAAACTCAATGAAATAAGAAACAAAGAAGATTAAACAAACAAAGAACTCAAACCTTGCAAACCTCTTTACTTCATGGCTTCCATTGGTCGCCTATCTCAAATGATCTTGTGTATGAATATGGCCCTCAAAAGGTGCACTTCCTTGCTATTTTCCAAGATGTCAGGCGGGAATGGCTATGATAGGTTCGGAATGAAGAGATTCTTCAACACAATTCGCAATGATAAAAGGGTGATCGCAAGCAATGGAGGAATTTGGTACCAAAGGTGCGCTGTGATTCTTGTAGAGTAACTTTACTAAAAGCTTGGATGATAGAAATGGAGGAATAGGGTTCAATTTATAGACTTGGGATAGAGAATATCAATAGTATAGAAAGAATAAGAAGATCAATGGTATAGAAACTTTGAGAGAATGTGTGCGAATACAAAGAAGACAAGTGTCACACAAAAAACTATTTTGTTTGAGTTAACTTCTTTCTTTTATAAAGATAAGATTTTCTTTCATAAATTAGAATGGTTTTTTTCTAATGCAAGAGTTGTTGATAAAAACAAGGTTGATTGATTCAATTAACTCAACTTGTGATTTGCTTTTACATGATTTGAGAGAAATTAAATAATAAATTATATCAAAATTATATAATAAAACAAGGTCATCTATGTGGAGTGCAATGCATTTTTATTTAGCACTACTTCATAGTTGTAAACAAGGTCATCTTGTCTCTTAACATATACATCAAAATTATATTTTTATTTTTTATTTAAACAAGGTCATCTATGTGGAGTGCAATGCATTTTTTTTTAGATTTTCTAACAATGTTATTTTTCCTAGTGTTTTGAATAGAAGTCATTATTTTTTGTCATGGACCTATATTCATTATATTTTTTTAAATACAATATTAAAGAAATAATAATATTATTATAATTTTTGGAAAGGTAATACTAAGGGGTACATACTTTAAAAATGAAATTTCCAAATGACTTCATTTGATCCCCTAAAAGGTGGAGCGACATTATTTTTTTGTCAGCATTTTGATATGTGTGAAGGAGACTCCGTCAGGGGTTTGATTTAAGCCTAGGGGATTCTATTGAAGGGAGTTTTATGTAAGAGGGTTTGATTTAACCCCCTTCAATCAAACCCACTTAAATGGAATCTCTCTAGGCTTAAATCATTAATTTTTCTAAAAAAATATATGATTTTAGAGAAAGAATAGGATGTCCCACAACTGGGACACACTATTATGTGATCAACCCACACCAAAAGGAGAGGGAAAATTATTCTATGGACAAATATTATCCCAAGAAAAGGGCTCTCCTAAGGAAAAATTTGGATCCACCTAACTATCCTAGACATCTTAAACTGCAAAAGGCATGAGTGCACCCCAAATAGGAGGTCAAGGTACAATAGTTCCATAATTTGTACCACCTTGGGTTAGAGAAGACCACTTAGAAGATCTAGGGACATTATTATCTTGTTATGATGGGGTCCAACACCTCCGCTAAGGAGTTGGAAAAAATTATTGTAGTTGTGTGAATGAATCCTCCTTCATGGTGTAATTTTAGATGAGTTAGTAAGCATAATTTTTCTCCCTCAATGATTAAAATGGTCCTGGGTGTTGAAATTTTGAAGCCATTTTTAACCTGCACCTAGATCTAAAAATAAATTATTAAAAAATCTTCAAGTAAGATGTAAATGAATTTTTTTTCTCATGGTTTAATTCTAACATGCTTTCACAAGTTAAGATATAAGAATAAAATATTTTGCATCTCTAGAGTTTATGCACCTCCAATAGGGTCTCTCTAGAAGGTACCAACTCTTACAACTATTGAGACAAAAGAGGCTCCAACTTGTGGTCTTAAGGGCACTTAGTCTTTTCTAACTATGATCAAATTATGTTGATTAATTTCCAACCCCTCATTCTCTTTAAGTATTTGACTATCACTCCTTGACAAGGTAAATATTTTCCCTCTATGCATTTTTCCTATCATGATTTGATCTTGATCAACTTTCTAAAAACCAATATAAAAGAGAACAAAAAATAATAAGTTGGATTTGAGAGGAGATGGGTACCTTAAATATTTGATGAACATCACACTTTTAATGTGAACATCATCATGATAATGTGACTTCCTAGTTAGATTTGTTTGGTTAGCACTACTTCATAGTTGTAGCAATCTAGATTCATATATAGATTTCATTATAATGTGGATGCAAAGATTTTTTTAGTTTTCAAGACTCTATTATTATGAAAAATAAATGGTGTTAGTGTACTTTTCAATATAATTTACTTAGATTAAATAATTAAACAATAATAAAATTTTAGGATTTAAGAGTTGGATTGATAATCAAAATAAATGTTATAATTAATATTTACATAAATATAATGTAAATTAAATAAATTAAATTTATGGTTACTTAGCTCCAATTTTGATGAAGATACTTTTGTCTAAATGTTAGAAAATTATTTACCAAGATTTGGAATTTTGTATTTTATTATTGATGATCCATAAATTGATCAAGATACTCCTAATCAACTCACCAATTATAGATTCTTACGATACATGACTACTCAAAATAAGAAAAAGTAAGATTTAACAATCCTTAATTTATTGGAAAATCATACATATGTATCAAAACATCATCAAGAAGTAATAGAAATATAGAAACAATAATAAGAAAATCATGACAATGACTAAGAAAAGTATTTTGACTTGAAGAAACCCTAAGAAAGGAGAAATCTCTAGCTGAGGGGAAAATCACTCCTCGTTTTCACTATGTAATCAACCAAGTAAATCAAGTACAGTGTGTAAAGGCCTGAACATGAACTATGAAGGTCAAAAGCATATTATAGGAGCTCCAAAGTATATCAATGTGATGTTTTGTTCCAAAACCTTGTTCAAATGGTGTCGTCGTATAAAAATACTCTTGCTTCAAATACCAAAGATGAGTGTCAACTCATGTGTAGTCACCAACAATGGTATATGTACCCCTTGCACACTTACCAAGAGTTAGGACATGCATCCCAATGCTTAGAAGTGAAACAAATAGTTGCAACCCTTCAAATTCCATGTTTTACACACATATCTAAATGAGTTCACTAGTTCTCCAAGAAATAATTTGTTGCTTTTGAGAAATTTGTTGGGGTGACCAAATGTTCACTACTAGATTTTCATCATTTGTTGTGATAGTTTTCTAGTTTTTTGGGATGAACACAGGTTCATTGCCTATGCAATCAATGAACTTGCCAAAAGTAAAAAATGCCAAGTTTTCAAACCAACACACAAGTCTATCTTCTTCCTCAAGATACTCTAGATCATCCCAAGTCTTTAACAACCCTCTATATAAGCTCTCAATGCTCTGAAACTAACAAAAAAAGACTTATTATAATGGACTCCTAGATTAAAATGGAGAAAAATAGACCTTACATGATTGTGATTAAGATCCAATTTTAATATCAATTGAACTATAAATTAGATTGTGTATGATTATGGGTCACTTTCGTGAGTTCATAAGTGATCTCTACTAATTTGGAATTAATTATGATGCACGGAAGTGAACATATAACTCACAGACTTAATCTGGCTATTTTCTACAAATTGAAACCTGTTTGTCTCAATTTTTGGTGTCTAGATTTTGTGTACAAGGAAGGGTAGTGTTTACTAACAACTTTGGGAATCTATTAAATTGTGAGGGTCAAGTTCTCTTCAACTAGAGGTCCCTAGATGAACCAATTCAATGCCGGTGAACAAAGGTCAAGAATGATAGGAAAGCATGTAATATGCTCCTAGAATAATGATGTAGTGTTGATGTAATCTATTTTATCCATGTGCAATCAAATTCATAGTTGTGCTCTCTAATTATGTTATTTCAAACCTAGTTGTTAGATGATCCATTTTCCAAGTAGGGTTAGTCTTTAAATGCACCACCCTAGTATGTAATTTGATAAATTCACATTTTAGTCAGCTCATAATGGTGAAGTGAAAGAGATGACAAAGATTTGAATTTGAATTTAAAATTTAAAATTTTAGGGGTTAGATCTACACATGTTGATCCATATCAATTTCACATTTGTGTACTTGACCTAAGGAAAAAAAAAATAGTTAGGAAATGGAATGAAATATAGAAATGAATGATGGTGGGATTTAGGAATGGATAATATTATTTATCAATTTCCATCTATAATAGATTATTTTAGACACTAACCAATACATAAAAATAACCTAATCATCATAGGCCCAAAACATTTACATATACATAATACACACATACACGCACAATTATTACCATTACGTATGTATATACATACATACACACATACACACACAACTATTACCATTATGTAATATAATATGTACATACATACATACACATACACACAATTATTACCATTACAACTATAATTTTTATTAACATACCAACTACTTGACTCCCTCCAAACCCTCCAAATAATATGGATTATTAAGGCCATCATAGTATATAGCCACTTTATCCTCTTTTTCTTAGATAAATAAACATATATACATTAATTTTGAATGCATTAAAAATAATAAAGGAGGTTTACTCTTATATTCCTGGCATGAGTATACCACTTTCAATCGATTTTCGTAGGAAGAAAGAACATATATTAAATTTGTGTCTTAAAATAAAATAAAATAAAAAACTCACCATTTGCTATTAAAAAATATATATGTCATTCTCCTTTGCAGGGTCAACTCAGTCGGAATAAAGTATTTTGTCCTTTGCTATTTTGTTTAGCAGGGAGCCTTTCACACTGTAATTCAATCATTTTTTAGGGTTCACATTACAAGAGAAAAGTTTAAACAATAGCTCACTGATTATTTAAGTGGGGGAGAGGACCAACCTTAAAATATAATTTTTTGGTTATTTATTTTTAATTAGTTGAATGTATTTATTATGTAGGATATTTAAAATAAATTTATACAATTTTTAAAAACGATTAGAAGTATATGTATTAGTTAAGTTAACTTAATGTTTTTAATTTTCATGTTATTCTAAAAATTTGATGTCTTTTTTTTTTAGGATTAACTCTCATTTTATGACTTTTTCCCTTTCAAAACTTACAGCTTAATCAATTCAAATTTAAGACAGAAATTATACATTATTTTTCAATTTAAATTTGAAACCAAATCTATATTAATCATTTTTTAAAAACTTAACTGTATACTTTAATACATTTATTTTAATATATGATCTTTTAATTTAAAAAACCCACATAAATAACTGAGTCTTTATCCATAGCAAAGGACCCACATTCCACTCCTCCAAAAGAAAAAAAAACAAATAAGTGACATGCATAGAAATGGGAAAATACTTAGTTTGAACATTGTCTAGTATAGTCAACTGAATATCTTCTAGCGTGTTCAAGACGGACTGTGCAAGGTTGAATCCAATAAACCGTTACTTCCCCGAATTTCTCCGTATTTTTATGCAACAGCTTTATTTGACAATTTCTCACTACTTTCCCCGTCCTCACTATGTCAAACAAGCATTTTCTGCTATTTTAGATGCAGTATACAATCTCAATTAGGGAAGAAGAAGAAACAACAATGGAGTGCAGTATGTGTGGGGATGTGGGCTTCCAGATCTATTTATTCCAATGCAGAAAATGTTTAATTCGTTTCCAGCATCAGTAAAATAACAATAACTCTCCTTATTGCTTTCAGTTTATTCAATTTTAGATGGACAAATTTCATGCAGTATATGCTAAGTCATTTATTTTTAAAATGCATGTTGGGATTGGTAGCATTCATTCAGTGCATTTGTGTAATGGCCTTAAATTTTGATTATATAGTTTTGCTTTGTTGGTCAGATATTGCAGCAGAGCATATTTTGAGAATGTATCAGTTGAGAGTATCGTTGAGGTGTGTGACTGGTGCTTCAGTATTCAAAAGGAGGAGACTGGCTGTGATATTAGGATTATCAGGGATTCTGTTAAAACAATGAGAAATTGTTCTGGGTTTGGAGAGTGCACAAGCATGACCCACAATAGCAAAGCCAAGAGAGATTTGAGAAAATCTTGTGTTGAAATTAATGGACAGATATCCAAATTGGTGAAGAAAAATAAAAAGCCTCAGTCAAGATACAGTATGGAAAGAAAAAGCAGGAAGAGATATAAGCTTCTTGATGAAATTATCTGCTGATTGCAATGGTTCTCAATGCAGAGAAGCTAATTCTCCATAGCATAATGTAGAAATCCTCTGGGAGTGACTATTTTGTTTATGAATATAAAACAATCGTACTTTGGAATTATCTCTTGATGCTGGTTTGTGATGATACCCTAAGAATATTCAATTTACTCTCAACAATTGAGTGTAGGTGTTTGTGTAGGTATATGTGTATATGTATGTGTAAATATATATGTATCCATTTAATTTCTCTTGTGGTCTCTTGGTTTCTGTGTTAACTCTCCCCCCTCTTATTTAGTCAGTTGTGGTCTGCAAATTGCTATTTTTAATTCTCCTCTTGTTTCCAATGTCATCTGAAATGTTGATGGAAAACTATTACACAATTAAATCCTGAAACACTCAATTGCATTATTCACATATTATTTAAAAAATTACTGTTTTTCTAAGTAAAATTATACTTTGAGTTATATGAAATCAGTTTATCATCAATGGCACAGGATGGAAGACTAAATTCATTGTTAGCAATCCTGCTATTGCAATCCATATTCCATATCTGATTAGCAGTTGTCTTTTTGCAAATTATGATTTTTTTCCATATAACACGACATTGTGACAAAAACTTCTACCATCAGTCAAGTGGCAGTATTTCAGAAAAAAAGAATATGGCAGGCTGGCTGACTGGTCAATGCTGCCCCCATTTGTGGAGTGGTAAGAAATGATGGCTCATTTGACTAGGTAGCTGTCTTATCCTTTAATTTCCCTAAAATTTTTGAACTTATATGAATAATAGAACCTTATGTGACAAACCTTTCCTTCACTAGAAATACCTGATAGGTTGGTAAACAAGTCTAATTATTTAATCGGTAAATTTTCTTCAGATTTTTTCAATTATCTATTTGAGAATTAGGCATAGGGATGCCAACAATAAACAAGAGCTATGAGTAGTTAGTGAAAATGCATGTTGTTTTTAAATCTTTTGAGGCATTCTTATCATTCTACCATTGTCAGATCAATGGTTCATGATGTTTCCCACTTCACTTAAGTAATGCAAGGAACCTTTGCCAATAAAGTATCATTTACAGTTGCTTCTGTTTGATTGAAATAGAAGATTAATGGCGAAGGTCCTAACTGTTAGTTTTATAATCAGATTTAAAGTAATCAGAAAATGCAATACAATGAACAATGAACACAACAAGATACCCTGGGAAAACCCTCCAACTTGAGGGGAAAAACCCAGCAACAATATATCTCTTATATATTGAATGATAAGATGTCATGTCCCAATATTAAAGCATTGTTTAAATTAAAGATTTAAACATTATGGTAAAAATAGAGTAGTCGCTTTCATCAAATATGCTTTCGAAATAATCAAATTGAATGATAGAAATAATCACGTCTATTATTAATATACAATATTTAATGAATAATATTAAATAATATTATTATATGAATATTTTAATATAATTAAATATAATATATTATTTATACATGATCAATATAACCATAAATATAATACATAATATATATACATATAATATATATATATATATATATATATATTAAATAATATAAATAGTTACAAATATAAATAAATGCAAATACTCAAATAAGGCTAAAGGTTTGTAAGTAATGACATCGAATGATTAGAGAATAAGACAAAAGTCTTATATCATCTTAATACAAAGACTCCTAAAGGTGGGGTCCATGGAATAAAAAGTCAGATTACTAGTAAAAGGGTAACCAATGATAAGAAGCGATCTGCTTATAATGTGAAATAATCATGATATTAAGGAGCCACGATATAATAGAGGCTGCGGTTCAAAAAGTGTGTGGCACGATGTGTATGAAAAGGAACGTCGATCTTATAAGACCAGCAAATGGTGGAGACCGACGGAGGGAAAAAAAAAAGAATAAGATTTGCGATTTCAAGAATTAGTTTATGACAGTGAGTATTAAGTAAAGACAGCAATTAGTAAATCTTAAAAAGGCAGCAGTGACCATTATGGTAATTATAAGGTAGCAGCGATTCTTTTAAAAGTGCTAACAGGAATTGTTTAAGGCAGTAACGAATACATTGTTACAAGGTAGCAATCATAAGGATATGCGATCAGTGAGGATCGGCAATTAGTCTAAAGAACAGCGATTATGAAGAGTTGTTTTTATTAGACAAAAGACACATTCCTTCAATAGGGACGTCTCTCTTAAGGATCAAAGAAAAGGTATAACCATGAAGAGTTTGAATCACTTTAGAGGCATCGGAGATAGGGGAATGCAATATCAACGGGAATTCACTGCGAAGGAATCAACACTCTCTTGGCATTTTAAACGGAAGGAAAATCGGTAATAACCTACCGTCGAGTCTTGAACAAATAAAACACATCACATCTGTGGATAAGAACTTCATCGCAGTGCATCATCGAACATTGAATCTTATTATAGACAGCATCGAATAAAGACATTGAAGATACCACAGGGAAGCAGTGAATTAGCAATATACGACAGGGAGTCGGGATTTAGACCGCAGCAAGTAAGAGAAGGCACCGGTTCTGCAGGGCATCCACCGTCCATTAGAGGTATTTAAGGTAAGTCTCTTACTTATTTATCATGTTTATAAGATATAAGGAAATTAGTATGCAGATATTACTATCAATATACAATAGAAAATATATAATAGTAAAGTAGGAATCTAGTACGTAGGTTGGTAAAAGCAATAAAATGAATCTCATGCTGATCTATCTCTGAATTAGAACAGGATATGTATAGTCATATTTTAGGATCTGCACTCATTATTAAGTTAAGGATTATAGCTAAATATGATTGAATTAGTGAAGAAATGGAATTAGATTAACATAGATATTTAGTGTGCATATCTCAATAAAGGATTGAATTGCAATGTATTAGATAAATAAAGATTTCCATATTGGAATATATGGCAACGGCATAAGACAAAACTGGTATCATGGTTTGTAAATATGAACTTAATGGGCATGATCACCCAAGGGTTGGATATGAGACCCCTTACTAAACTACCTAACACTAAGAATGTGGGGTAGATAGTTACGGTAGGTATGGATCATTCCATGGGAATCGGCCTTGATTGACGAATCAAGGATATTATGGGCCTTGATTGACGAATCAAGGATATTGCTATGGACCTTCGATTTAAGTATCGAAGGAATGGGCCTTAGTTGACGAACTAAGGAATTATGGGCCTTAGTTGATGAACTAAGGAATTATATTAATGGACCCATAGGATTGAGATGACATCACCTACCTAACGAATCTTCTCTCACAAGGTGAAAGGTGAGGTTAATAAGAGGTCTAAGATTATCTCACCCAAGGAGAATCATGATGTATGGAAAAATGGATTTATGAAATGGCAAATAGTATATGGTTATGATTATGATTATCATCAAGTTAAAAGGAAATGAAAAGTGGAATACTAATGTTCTCTTTTAGTAAGTTGAAATTGTTTACAAGGTTGCAGAAATTTTGGCTTGCCAGAAGGGGACATTACATAAGAACAGCAATTTGCTTTACAATGGCCAAATCCAAGGCCTACAGGTATGGCTTCACTTCTTGAAGCACAATGAATAAGTCCACACTTGATAAATCTGATTTGATTTTGAAATAACTTGATCTGCTCCTTAGAAGTCTGCTCTACCTTAGAAGTCCACTCTGCCTTGTGAATTAAGTTTGTAATTGAATGTGTTTTATTGAGAGAGAAATGACCTTGTATCTATATATATATATATATATATATATATATATATATATATATATATATATATATATATATATATGTGAGGGACGCACCCTTTCACAAGCGGTTGGCCTCATTACAATGTTAATTTGGTTGGCCTGTAGAAGGATTTGACTGAAGCTAAAAACATCAACACTCCCTCTTAGCTAGGGAGGATACTTCCAGCTGCATGAGACATATCACCTCATCGTGATGTCAACCACAATGGATGACATTCACTATGGCTTTCCCAGAGGGTGGAATCAAGGGATTTCACCTCGAACTTCTCTCACAGAGAAGAACTCGTTATCAAGGGATTTCACCTCGAACTTCTCTCACAGAGAAGAACTCGTTATCAAGGGATTTCACCTCGAACTTCTCTCACAGAGAAGAACTCGTTATCAAGGGATTTCACCTCGAACTTCTCTCACAGAGAAGAACTCGTTATCAAGGTATTTCACCTCGAACTTCTCTCACAGAGAAGAACTCGTTATCAAGGGATTTCACCTTGAACTTCTCTCACAGAGAAGAACTCGTTATCAAGGGATTTCACCTCAAACTTTTCTCACAGAGAAGAACTCGTTATCAAGGGATTTCACCTCGAACTTCTCTCACAGAGAAGAACTCGTTATCAAGGGATTACTGATACTGAGACGCTTTCTCAGTTAAGGTTGTATTCTCCACTATACCAAGCTTATCTCGAAAGTACACAAACTTTAACTTGGAGAGAGGCTTGGTGAGAATGTCTGCCGTCTGCTCATCAGTACTGATATACCTCAACTCTATAGCTTTCCTCACTACCATATCTCTGATATAATGGTATTTGATCTCAACATGCTTGGTTCTGTCATGAATCACTGGATTGACAGAAAGCTTCACACAGCTCTGGTTATCACAATGAATGATAGTAGGCTCCATTGATTGTCCAAACAATCCTGCAAGGAGCTTACGAAGCCATACTGCTTCTCGAGCTACCATACAAGCTGCAATATACTCTGCCTCTGTTGTACTCAATGCTACAGATGACTGCTTCCTGCTGCACCAGGTAATCATAGCAGATCCCAAACTAAAGCAACATCCAGAGGTGCTCTTCCGATCAGTGACACACCCTACCCAATCAGAATCAGTATATCCATGCAGCTTCAAGTCTACACTAGAAGAATATCTCAAGCCATACCCAACTGTGCCATGCAAGTATCTTAGGATATGCTTCACTGCGACTAGATGTATTTGCCTTGGTTCACACATGAACTAACTAAGTGCACTCACTGCATAGCAAATATCTGGTCTAGTATTAACTAGATACATCAATGATCCAATCATTTGTCTATACATGTTAGGATCCACTAGATCTGAACTAGTTGTAGCCTCTTTTAACTTCAACAAATTTGTCTCCATATGAATGCTCTTAGATCTTTTGAATGCAACATCCTCTTCAAATGTAACATCCCTGCTAATCTCAATCAACTTCTGACCTAGAATGTAAATTCTATAGGCTTTTGAAGTCTCACTACAGCCTACAAATATTCCCTTCTTGCCAGATGGATCCAACTTTGTCCTTTTATCTTTTGGTATATGAACATACACTAGACAACCAAAGATCCTCAAATGACTTACTTCCGGCTTCATCCCTGTGAATGCTTCTTCAGGAGTCATGTTCTCTAAAATGCGGTGAGGGCTTCTATTCTGAACATAAACAGCTGTCCTAGATGCTTTAGCCCAAAGCAAGGTTTGCAGATCTTGGTCATGAATCATAGCTTTGGCAGCTTCCACAATAGAACTGTTCTTCCTTTCTGCAACACCATTCTGTTGAGGGTTGTAAGGGACACAAAACTCCCTCTTAATCCCTGCTTCAATGCAAAAGTTACGAAAATTCTTCAGAGGTGTACTCCCCTCCGTTGTCGGATCTCAAAACTTTGATCCTCTTCCGGGATAAGTTCTCTACCTGAGCTTTAAACTCTTTGGACCTCTCAAGTACTTCTTTAGATTCTTTAGATTTCAAGAAATAAATCCAAGTCTTTCTAGAGTGGTCATCAATAAAAATAATGTAATACAAGAAACCACTCAAGGAAGCAACAGACATTGGACCACATAAATCAGAATGAATGAGATCTAGAATACATTTAGGTCTACTTTCTCTACTATGAAATGGACTTTTAGTATTCTTACCCATGGCACAACCTTTGCAAGTACCTTCATGCTCCTAGTTGAATTTCGGAAGACCCGTGACCATCTTCTCCATGAAAGGTAGAGCCCGAAAGTGTAGGTGAGCCAATCTTCGATGCCAAAGATCACACAAGCTTGAAGAATCATGTACTAATGCTTGAAGTGGACAAGTGAGTAGCCTATAGAGGCTCTCATGTCTAACTCCAATTACTCGAGCAGTCTTGAAGTTGGAATTCTTTACCCACACAAGAACTTTGCCTTCAGAGAAGGCAACTTGGTATCCCTTGTCTTCCAAGGCAGAAATAGAAACTAGATTTTGTTTGATACCTAGAACATAGAGAATGTCACTTAACTTTAGGGTAATCCCAGAATCCAAGTGGAGAGAAGAGATCCCAATCCCTTTCACTGAATAGCTAGCATCATCTCCAATGATGATTTGTTCACTAGAATTTCCCTCCACCAAGTTTAATAAATGCTCCTTAAAACCAGTGATGTGTCAAGATGCACCACTATCAATTAGCCAAGTGTTAGTGTCAGTAGGTACATTGCTTGACAATGCCGAATAGAACAAGTATTCACTTGAGTCCTTCTGAAGAGAGGCATCATCAACATCTGCAATGGTGGCCTGATGCTTAGGCCTGGATGGAAAATACTCGGCAATGTGACCATACTTGTCACACCTAAAGCATTGGATTTTGGAGAGGTCCCTCTTCTTCTTGACTGCAGGAGCATCATCAGTTCCATTATCTCTATTCCTCTTGAAGAATCCTTTCTTCCCATTGTTGCCTTTCTTCTTAGATGATTGAGAGGCAAGGACATGAATGTCTTCATTTGTAGAGCTTTGACCAATTCCTCTAGAGGCCAATCTAGACTCCTCTTGAATGCAATCTATCCTCAATCGATCAAACTTGGGAAGCTTCGATCTTGCACTGATTCCTTGAATGTAGGATTCCCATGATGAAGGAAGACCATTGAGAGCAAGCATGGTCAAGTCTTTGTCATCAACCACATGACCAATTGAAGAGAGCTGATTTCTCAATTCCGAAATCCTCATGGAGTAAGAAATAACCATTTCTCCTTTCGACATTTTCACATGATGTAGTTGTTGCTTCAGTGCAAGAGCCCGGCTAGTGTTGTTGATTTCGTACATCTCCTCCAAGGTTTTGAACATGTCCCTTGCCATCTTCAACTTGGAGACAATCAGAACAATATGATCTTTAACGGAGTCAACCAATATCTTCTTCACCTTGATGTCTTTCTTTTTCCATTGCAACTTCTCTTCTTCCTCCAAAGGTTTGGGAACTTTGGTTTCAACAAATTCAGCCAAGTCATTTTCTTCCAAGGTGAGCATGATTCTAAACCTCCATGCTGTGAAGTTGGATGCTCCTTCGAGTCTATCCTCAATTTTAAGACCGTTCATCATCTTGACTAAAATAGCGATAATAGAGAGTATTGTTGCAATGACAAATCTAATCATGATCTTCTTCAAACCCGCTTTGATACTATGTTAGTTTTATAATCAGATTTAAAGAAATCAAAAAATGCAACACAATGAACAATGAACACAACAAGATACCCTAGGAAAACCCTCCAACTTGAGGGGAAAAACCCAGCACCAATATATCTCTTATATATTGAATGATGAGAACAGCAATCTGCTTTACAATGGCCAAATCCAAGGCCTACAGGTATGGCTTCACTTCTTGAAGCACAATGAATAAGTCCACACTTGATAAATCTGGTTTGATCTTGAAATAACTTGATTTGCTCCTTCGAAGTCTGCTCTACCTTGTGAATTAAGCTTGTAATTGAATGTGTTTTATTGAGAGAGCAATGACCTTGTATATATGTGTGTGTGTGTGTGTGTGTGTGTGTGTGTGTGTGAGGGATGCACCCTTTCACAAGTGGTCGGCCTCATTACAATGTTAATTTGGTCGGCTTGTAGAAGGATTCGACTGAAGCTAAAAACATCAACACTAACTAGTAGAGAAAAGTTAACAAGAGCAGAGCTTGAGGAATAATGTCCAAGCTCATTTAGTGGAAGAGCTTATTTATCCAGTGAGTTTTTTTTTTTTTTTTCAAACTTCAGTTAAAACAAATTTGACAAAGCATTGATTAGTTCTATGTCCGTGCATGTAGCTGAATTGATATGGTTGTTGGCATGTAAACTGGTAGTCGGTGGTTCAATTTTGACACTGACATCTTTTAACAGCCAACATACCAAATCAGTGGTCCATGTTGCTTCTAGCTTGACATAAATGACGCAAGGATACAAACAACATTTAAACAAAACAACTAACCTTGAGTGTAAAGACAAAGGACAAGATCTTTTTTGGCATCCTCCTAGATTGTGCCAAAATGGAATTCTCAGCACATGGTATGGAGAGGTGTACTCCCCTCCGTTGTCGGATCTCAAAACTTTGATCCTCTTCTGGGATAAGTTCTCTACCTGAGCTTTAAACTCTTTGGACCTCTCAAGTACTTCTTTAGATTCTTTAGATTTCAAGAAATAAATCCAAGTCTTTCTAGAGTGGTCATCAATAAAAATAATGTAATACAAGAAACCACTCAAGGAAGCAACAGACATTGGACCACATAAATCAGAATGAATGAGATCTAGAATACATTTAGGTCTACTTTCTCTACTATGAAATGGACTTTTAGTATTCTTACCCATGGCACAACCTTTGCAAGTACCTTCATGCTCCTAGTTGAATTTCGGAAGACCCGTGACCATCTTCTCCATGAAAGGTAGAGCCCGAAAGTGTAGGTGAGCCAATCTTCGATGCCAAAGATCACACAAGCTTGAAGAATCATGTACTAATGCTTGAAGTGGACAAGTGAGTAGCCTATAGAGGCTCTCATGTCTAACTCCAATTACTCGAGCAGTCTTGAAGTTGGAATTCTTTACCCACACAAGAACTTTGCCTTCAGAGAAGGCAACTTGGTATCCCTTGTCTTCCAAGGCAGAAATAGAAACTAGATTTTGTTTGATGCCTAGAACATAGAGAATGTCACTTAACTTTAGGGTAATCCCAGAATCCAAGTGGAGAGAAGAGATCCCAATCCCTTTCACTGAATAGCTAGCATCATCTCCAATGATGATTTGTTCACTAGAATTTCCCTCCACCAAGTTTAATAAATGCTCCTTAAAACCAGTGATGTGTCAAGATGCACCACTATCAATTAGCCAAGTGTTAGTGTCAGTAGGTACATTGCTTGACAATGCCGAATAGAACAAGTATTCACTTGAGTCCTTCTGAAGAGAGGCATCATCAACATCTGCAATGGTGGCCTGATGCTTAGGCCTGGATGGAAAATACTCAGCAATGTGACCATACTTGTCACACCTAAAGCATTGGATTTTGGAGAGGTCCCTCTTCTTCTTGAATGCAGGAGCATCATCAGTTCCATTATCTCTATTCCTCTTGAAGAATCCTTTCTTCCCATTGTTGCCTTTCTTCTTAGATGATTGAGAGGCAAGGACATGAATGTCTTCATTTGTAGAGCTTTGACCAATTCCTCTAGAGGCCAATCTAGACTCCTCTTGAATGCAATCTATCCTCAATCGATCAAACTTGGGAAGCTTCGATCTTGCACTGATTCCTTGAATGTAGGATTCCCATGATGAAGGAAGACCATTGAGAGCAAGCATGGTCAAGTCTTTGTCATCAACCACATGACCAATTGAAGAGAGCTGATTTCTCAATTCTGAAATCCTCATGGAGTAAGAAATAACCATTTCTCCTTTCGACATTTTCACATGATGTAGTTGTTGCTTCAGTGCAAGAGCCCGGCTAGTGTTGTTGATTTCGTACATCTCCTCCAAGGTTTTGAACATGTCCCTTGCCATCTTCAACTTGGAGACAATCGGAACAATATGATCTTTAACGGAGTCAACCAATATCTTCTTCACCTTGATGTCTTTCTTTTTCCATTGCAACTTCTCTTCTTCCTCCAAAGGTTTGGGAACTTTGGTTTCAACAAATTCAGCCAAGTCATTTTCTTCCAAGGTGAGCATGATTCTAAACCTCCATGCTGTGAAGTTGGATGCTCCTTCGAGTCTATCCTCAATTTTAAGACCGTTCATCATCTTGACTAAAATAGGGATAATAGAGAGTATTGTTGCAATGACAAATCTAATCATGATCTTCTTCAAACCCGCTTTGATACTATGTTAGTTTTATAATCAGATTTAAAGAAATCAAAAAATGCAACACAATGAACAATGAACACAACAAGATACCCTAGGAAAACCCTCCAACTTGAGGGGAAAAACCCAGCACCAATATATCTCTTATATATTGAATGATGAGAACAGCAATCTGCTTTACAATGGCCAAATCCAAGGCCTACAGGTATGGCTTCACTTCTTGAAGCACAATGAATAAGTCCACACTTGATAAATCTGGTTTGATCTTGAAATAACTTGATTTGCTCCTTCGAAGTCTGCTCTACCTTGTGAATTAAGCTTGTAATTGAATGTGTTTTATTGAGAGAGCAATGACCTTGTATATGTGTGTGTGTGTGTGTGTGTGTGTGTGTGTGAGGGACGCACCCTTTCACAAGTGGTCGGCCTCATTACAATGTTAATTTGGTCGGCTTGTAGAAGGATTCGACTGAAGCTAAAAACATCAACACTAACTAGTAGAGAAAAGTTAACAAGAGCAGAGCTTGAGGAATAATGTCCAAGCTCATTTAGTGGAAGAGCTTATTTATCCAGTGAGTTTTTTTTTTTTTTTTTCAAACTTCAGTTAAAACAAATTTGACAAAGCATTGATTAGTTCTATGTCCGTGCATGTAGCTGAATTGATATGGTTGTTGGCATGTAAACTGGTAGTCAGTGGTTCAATTTTGACACTGACATCTTTTAACAGCCAACATACCAAATCAGTGGTCCATGTTGCTTCTAGCTTGACATAAATGACGCAAGGATACAAACAACATTTAAACAAAACAACTAACCTTGAGTGTAAAGACAAAGGACAAGATCTTTTTTGGCATCCTCCTAGATTGTGCCAAAATGGAATTCTCAGCACATGGTATGGAGATGCATCAAGATATAACTAAAAGAGGATTTTTATTAGATGTTATAATTGTCACTACACTAGCATGCATACAAAACATAAAACTTTGTTCAAGTCAATTGAATTGGTTGAAAAAAATCCCTAATACAATCTTGTCTTATGGAACGAGACTTGTAGGTTATGCATGAAATAGGCTTGTTGATAAAGCAAAGAGATGTTCGAGTAAATGTAAATGGTAGCTCTAAATCAAACTCAATAATCTTTAGCATCATTATCTTAATTTGTGTCAAATGATAGCTTTGGAACAAATAACATAGGAGTAACATGTGAAATTTATAAATAGAAAAACCTTCACCCAATATCTAAATCAATCTTGAAATCACAACCTCTTTCAAGATTTCAAAGATTAGAATGAGATTTGATTTTTCTATTTGATATTGTTATATTATTGTAATTAGGGGTGGTTTCTAGCTATTAAGATCCCAGGAGGGATTTCTTTATCATTTAACCAAAACCCAAATTTTTAAACTATTAAAGATAATCTAAGCTTCATTTTTCACAAATAGAATGATGGTTGATCAGTCTATCTGGTTGAGGTCCCATAGTATGGCTATAGTGGTATTATTGCATAGCTTGATGCCATGTTGCATAGTGCTATCACCAAAGTACCCAGTATAATGTTGTCTCATAGAATTAGATGATTGTCAAGTTATGCATGAAATGGGCTTGTTGATAAAGCCTTGGAGATGTTTTAGTAAATGCAAATGGTAGTTGTAAATTACAAGTCAATAATCTTTGGCATCATCATCCTAATTTGTATCAATTAATAGTTTTGGAACAAATAACATAGGAGCAATATGTGAAAATTTTAAATAGAATAACTTGCATCTAACATATTATTCAATCTTTAAATCACGACACCTTCAAGATTTTAAAGAATAGCATAAGATTTAATTATTTTGTTTAGCTTTGTTGTATTATTATATTTAGGGGTGGTTTTTAGCTATCAATTGATTTGAGATCTAATGAAAGATTTCTTCCATCACTTGACCAAAGCCCAAGATTTTTAATCCAATAAAGATACTTTGAGTTTGATTTTTTACCATTTTCCAAATGATGGTTGATTGACTTATCTTGTCTAAGTCATGCAGTATGGCTACCAAACATTATTACATAATTTTGTCCACTAGCACTAAATTACATCACACCATCTTCTAGGGACCTCCACTTAAGCATTGCTACACTAGTATATTGATACAATTTCAAACAATACCTTAATTGGCACCTAATAATTACCTCACCCTTAGGGGTAAATGCATAGAGATGTGGGGCCAAAAGTGGCTAAAATGTGTTTTGAAAGAACATGGAGACATAACATGAGTGTATTATCTAATACGTAACATGTTTGCATTAGAGACATAACATGAGTGTGTTATCTAATATGTAACATGTTTGCATTAGAGCACATTCATGTTATGGCTTGGTCATGTTTGAATGTGCTTGTGTTATGTCCATCACAAAATAGAAAAAAAAAAAGATTGTGTGCTAAGATTTCATTATCATTTCTCCTTGTTTGACAAACATGAACAAGAAAAAATGTGAGCACATCTAGACTTAACATTTGAAGCCACCTCCCTATCATCAACAATGCTATGATGCACAAGAGGTAAGTTTATAACATTTTTGGGTGATTTTTATTTAGATCAAAATTGTTTTTTCTTGAATTGCTTCTCATTTGTTGATCTAAATTATTTTGTGAATTCAGAGGACAATACCTAGCGTTAGGCTGATGGTATTGTAAAACATACAACAAACAATGTGCAAAACAATTGTATTCCAGAAATGAAGGTTCATACAATTTGGGTAATCTCGCAGAAGATATGTATCCCCTAAACAATTTGGGCAATCTTGTGGGAGAGATGTATTTCATGGAGACTCCATTTGGAAGAGCTCATAAAATTTGTCAATCTTTGAGAAGAGATGTATGCATCGAACTCCTCTCCTTATTGCTTTGAATTGAACCCATTTATACATTTTCAAAGAATTTGAAAGGTCACCACACCTTGTCTTTGTAAGAAGTCGAAATGGCCAGCCAAAAACCAAAAGGTCACCACACTCATTTCCTCTTTTTGAAATTAACAATTGTATGAGGATAAAGTATATTATTTAATTTTAATACCCAACTTATTGGGATCATTAGTCCCCTTGAGAGGCAATGGGTCCCATTGCACCTGCTTGAAATTATGTTGTTTCAGTCAAGGAAGATGTAGCACCAAATGCAGCTGGCGAAACCAAGAAATGAAATAGAATTGGTAATGCAAGTTGGCTCTGACGAAGTTGAAGAAGACGAAGCAACACTGCCAAACCCAAATGACGGTTGAGATGTAGAGAAAAACTAAGTGGCTGGGGTAGAAAATGTGACGGCCAGAGTGCTGAAAGACACTGTCGGTGCAGAAGCTTGTGTGGGAGTTGCAAAAGAGAATGGTGAAGGGGTGCCAAACAAATTGGAACTTCAACAGGAAATTTTCCCCTTTCAGTTTAGAATGGAAGAGTTTAAATAGCTGGTACGTTGTCAACATACTGGTTCAAAAATTTTGTTGAAATCTGCTGACTGAACAATTTTCTGTCAAAATCCTGTCGGCTATTCCTATCAAAAACATAAAGAACTGTGGATTGAACTAGTCGGAAAAAGTCATAAAAAATGTTGGAGGTCAAAAATCCAGTAAAACAATCTGCACACAACGTACCGGCTATTTATGGTGGGTAGTTTAGAATGGTGTTAATAGCATATTTTGCCTGCATGTTCTGTATATGCATTGAGATCATAGTCATCAACATGTTCCCTATAATCGGTTGCGAGCCCTTTCACCAATTCGCAGGTGATTCGCCTTCTCGTGTGAAGATCACTACACTCAATATCTCTTCTAATATATTCCACATGATTCATCTCAAGCAATTCTTGATCATAACATTGGGCACCACAATGCTCTCGCAAATCTGTTGCAAAACATCGACGCCAATAAACAATGCATGATGCACACTCTTGCTTACTGTTGTCAAAAACTTGATGGCAGTATCTGTTAAGACTGAAAGCACAACTCAATTGCAAAAAGAAAGAAGTAAAAACAGCGCACAGATGTAATTAGAAAGCAAACCGAAATAAGACACCAGATTTATCGTGGTTCACCAAACTTGGCTATATCCACACTGAGCAGAGGAATTGTTATTGATAATGAATTGTGTTTTACAATGAGATATCAAGCATATATAATGCTTCATTATACATCACAAGAGGAATGTGAAAGGACAAGCAATTGGCAGGAAAAATAATGTGTCCGTTGGTCTTCATTTCCTTACAATCTCCCACTTGAAGGTCAATGGATGCTGCAACTCGCCAATAATTCCTTTGCTCTAAACTTTTGATTACTTCTTCTTAACTAGACCAAGAGAAGTCCTGGCACATTCGAACTTCTCTTTGGGAACAACCTTGGTGAAAATGTCTGCCGGATTGACCTTTGTGTCAATTTTTGCAACTTGTAACTTGCCGTCTTCAGCTACATGACGAATGAAATGAGCATGTATGTCGATATGCTTAGAACGACGCTGAGATGAATGATTATGAGCCATAAAAATGGCGCTGCGACTATCACAAAACATAACATAGTCACTTTGTTGACATTTCAAATCACCAAACAACTGCTGTAACCAAATCATCTCCCTAGCACCTTCAGAAAGAGCCATGTACTCAGCTTCGGCAAAAGAAAGAGCAACAAAATGTTGCAGCCTCGAGACCCAACTAATGGTAGCTCCAACAAACATGAAAACATAGCCAGTAGTAGATCTCCGTTTATCTAAATCTCTGGCAAGATCAGAATCAGTGAAACCTTGCAACTGTACCTTATTGCCACCAAAACACAAAGCATAATCAGAAGTACCTTTAAGATACCTTAATATCCATTTGACGGCTTCCCAATGAGGCTTACCGGGATTGCTCATGAACCTGCTCACAACTCCCACTGCATGAGCAATATTGGGACGAGTGGAGATCATAGCATACATAATGCTACCAACAATGGATGTATAAGGAACACCTTGCATAAACTCTTTATCCTCTTGTGTTTTTGGACACAAATCAGAAGATAAATAAAAAAAGGCAGCAAGAGGAGTAGAAACAACCTTTGCATCAGCCATACCAAATCTGTCTACAACCTTGTCAATGTATGCCTTTTGTGACAACATGATCTCCTTCTTTTGTCTATCCCTAGTGATGGTCATTCCAAGAATCTTCTTGGCTGGGCCTAAGTCTTTAATAGCAAATCTCTTAGCTAATTGAGACTTCAATTCAGAAACAATCCTCATACTTGTACCAACTACCAACATGTCATCAACATAGAGCAAGAGAATGACAAACTCACCATTAGGAAGTCGCTTATAGTAGACACAAGGATCTGATTCACATCTCAAGAAGTTATGCTCAGTCATAAAGCGATCAAACTTGAGATACCATTGGCGCAGGGCTTGCTTGAGCCCATACAAGCTGCACTTCAATCTGCAATAAAGATGTTCCAGTCCCTATTTTTTAAATCCTTCTGGCTATTCCATGTACAATTCTTCATCAACATCACCATGTAAAAACGCTGTTTTAACATCCAACTGATCAAGTTCAAGATCCCAAACTGCAACCAAACCCAAAACTACCTAAATTGTGGTCATTCTCACAACTGGTGAGAAAATCTCATTAAAATCTATGCCTTTTTATTGATCATACCCTTTGACAACCAGTCTAGCGCGATAGCGCTTATTGCCCCCATCTTCCTCTTTCAACTTGTATACCCAGCGGTTCTTCAAGGGTCTTTGATTAGGCAGAAGTGGCACTAAATCCCAAGTGTTATTAGCCTGCAAAGAAGTCATTTCATCTTGCATTGCCTCTTGCCATTTCGAAGAATCAACTGCCTTGCAAGCCTGTTTATAGGTAGCTGGTTCAGGTTGATCAGAAATCAAAGATTCTGGTTGTGCCTCCTCTGAATATAATAACTCATAATCAAAAAATTTAGAAGGACGTCTCCTCTCCCGGGTAGACCTCCTTAACTGAGAAACCTCCTCTTACAAATTTGAATCATCCAGATTCATTCTGTGTAACTGGTTTTGAATATTTGCAATGTCATTTTGCAAATTAGCTCTGTTCTGAACATTTTCTTCATGACTCTGTATATTTCCCTGTTGCACAGTTCGCTGTGCCTGCACATTTCCTTGTGCAAATTCTCCAATGTTCTGCCTTTGTCTTTGCCAACCAAGGTATCCATGCTCCTGCTGTGTAAGAGGAGGCAACGTATTAACTGTAGGAGGCTACGAGTGAGAAATGGGAGGTAGCGATGGACATAGTATTTGCTGCGAATGACATGGCAAAGACTCTGAATAATTTGATGAGGGTAGCGAACTCATATTTGGGTGCAGTGATTCACCCAAAAGAGGCTGCATTGAAACTTGGCCAGGCAGCGAGTAAGGTTGACTAGGCTGTGTTTGGGTTAGAGAAGGCTGTGCAGGAGTAGAGGAGGGCAGCAAACTTGTATATGGAGGAAGCGTTGTATTAGCTTGCAGCGTTTGATCATTGAAAGGTTGAGTGGGCAGTGAGGGAGGCTGCGTTGGATGATAAATTGCCTGAGGTAGCGTGGGAATAGGGGAGGGCAGCGAATACATGTTCGGGAGTAGTGACTCACCAGCTAGAGGCTACATTGGTACTGGAGGAGAATCCACATCAGGAGCACCATTTAATGGCTGTACAAAAGAAGCACCATTGTCAAACAAATCAACCTTAATATATTCTTTTGAAGATGTACTTTCTCTATACAAACCTGGGAAAACTCTTTCATTGAAGACGACATCCCGACTGCGAATGACCTTTTTGGTGACGGGATCCCACAACCTGAATCCATACTGATCCTCGCCATACCCAACAAAGATACACTTCTGCAATTTGGGATCCAATTTGGATCGTTTCTCAGGAGGAATAAGAGCAAACGCTTCACATCCGAACACCCGTAGATGACTATAAGAAATACGCTTGCCCATCCACCTTTCCTCAGGAATGTCAAGATTTAACCGAGATGAGGGAGCTTGATTAATGAGGTAAACCACTGTGTTGCAAGCTTCTACCCAGAACTATTTTCCCAGTCCAGCATTGGAAAGCATACATCGTGCTTTTTCCAAAATCATTCTGTTTAACCTCTCCGCAGCCCCATTTTCTTGCGGTGTATAAGGAACAATTTTGATTCTTCGAATACCATTGTCAGTACAAAAACTATCAAACTCTATTGAACAAAATTCGCCACCATTATCAGTTTGCAAACACTTGATATTATGTCCACTCTGATTTTCAACTAGAGCTTTAAAAAATTTTGAACTTGCTGAACACTTCAATTTTTTATTAAGCATAAAAATCCAAACTTTCCTAGTGCAATCATCAAGGGAAGTTAAAAAATAATTAGCACCTCCAAGAGAAGTTACCTCAGTTGGCCCAAAAACATCTGAATAAACCAGCTCCAAAGGTGAGGTGTTCTTCTCATGACCCGTCTTTATGAAGCTGATCCGCTTCTGCTTGCCGTAGAGACAATGTTGGCAAAAATCTAAATCCACAGATTTCAACCCCAGTAGTTGTTCTCTTTGATCATGACTTCAAGACCTTTCCTACTCATATGTCCAAGCCGTTGGTGCCACAGCTCGGTTTCGCTGTCTGTCACTATCATAGCAGCTCCCACTTGAGAGTCATTCTCAAAAACATATAAACTGCCCTCTCTATTTCCTTTGGCAATCTGTATGACACCTTTAGTAACCTTCCATGAATCTAGATAGAAGGTAGTATTGCAGCGTTGTGAGAACAATTGGGTTATAGAAATCAGATTCTTTTTTAGTTTTGGGACATGCCTAACATCTTGCAAAAGTCATTTGCTTCCATTTTTAGATTGTAGGAGAACATCACCTTTACCAATGATGTCCAATGAATTGTTATCCCCCAAGTAGACCTTCCTGAACTTTCCTCCTTGATAATTAGAGAAGGCATCCGTGCAAGAGGTGGCATGAAAGGATGCACCCGAATCTAGAACCCATGAATCTGAAGTGGTTTCACTTACGGACAAAACCAAAATATTATCACCCTTGTCATAAACAACATTGACCTCACTGTCTTTAACCTTCTCTTGCGCCTTCTTATAGGAATAACAATTTTTCTTGGTGTGATCGGGCTTACCGCAGAACCAATAGTCACCAACTCTACCTCTAGATTTTGACCTCTTCACTGATTTTGATCTTCTTCTGTTATTGTCTTTGCCTCTATTATGAGGCCTTCCTCTACTAACAGCGATTAGGGCTTCACCGGAAGATATTTCTTGGTTCTTTCTATGCATATCTTCACTAAGGAGTGTAGCTGCTATGTCATCAAACACCAATTTTGTTTTGGCTGAAGCTGAAGTACTTATGGCCATCATGACACCTTCCCAACTGTTGGGCAATGAGCATAGCAGCAAGATTGCTTTAATTTCATCTTCCAACTTTATCTCCACCGAAGTTAGTTGGGTAAGTAAGGTATTAAACTCATTCAAATGGTTTGACATGATTCCGCCTTCTTTCATTTTCAGGTTATAAAGCTTTTTCATAATAAAAATTTTATTGGATGCTGAAGCCATCTCATACATCTTACAAAGTTTATCCCACAACTCCTTCGAAGTCTTCTCCGCTGAAACATTAACAACACATTGCTGGACAGCGAGAGGAAAATCGTAGCTCTTGCCTTCTTATCCATCTTGTCCCACTCTTCATCCGTCATTGAGCTTGGCTTCTTTGCTGACCCTTCAAGCGCGAGTGAGAGGTCTTGTTTTATTAGCAAAGACTCCATATGTACTTTCCACAGTCCAAAATTCTGACCGGAGAACTTCTCAATCTTTGGTTCTTCCATGGCTCGAAAATCCAACACCGATTTTCGCAATCAGCTATACCGTCACCGTACAGCTCTGATACCAATTGTTAAGACTGAAAGCACAACTCAATTGCAGAAAGAAAGAAGTAAAAACAACGCACAGATGTAATTAGAAAGTAAATAGAAATAAGACACCAGATTTATCGTGGTTCACCAAACTTGGCTACATCCACACTGAGCAGAGGAATTGTTATTGATAATGAATTGTGTTTTACAATTAGATATCAAGCATATATAATGCTTCATTATACATCACAAGAGGAATGTGAAAGGACAAGCAATTGGCGGGAAAAATAATGTGTCCGTTGGTCTTCATTTCCTTACAGTATCGACCAATCGGTCATGACTAGTCATAGTGGAGTAGCTTCTCTCTGATGGACTCAATCATCCTTTTCTACGCCAGGATCAACATTCTCCCTTGTTCCATGTTCTCTTTTAGGAGGGGCTGCTGCAACAGCCTTTGGGGGTGTAGATGCTTTTGTACGTTGAGGAAGTGTAAAACGTGCATTGACAACATTACCATCAATCTGGCCTACGTTCATCTACAATAAAGCCTTTTCTGCACCAGCTCTTGTTTTAAACTCAGCATATCCATATCCCTTGGACAGTTGAACACTTCAATCCATTGACAGTTCCACATTTACTACATCGCAAAATTATAGAAAATTTCCTTCACATGGCATTCATTTTCAAATTGGCAACTTGAAGGACTCCCGAGTGGTGGAGATTTGCTGACTGGTGATGCAATTTTAGGCGGCAATGGTGGTGTCTAGTCTCTTCTTGCTGATGATGTTGAGCTTTTCCTGGGTGGCAGTGGCTGCGGCTCCTGGAACGATCACTACGAGACACAGATGACAAAGAAAACAATATTGAACAAGACTGATCGGGCTATTCTTAAATATCATCCACTTCAATAGTCAAAGGTCAATTTTAACCAATAAAAATAGGATAAATATTTACCACCTTTTGTTGTGAATGAGGTGTAAAATTGCTATTGATTGTTTGACCATTGAAGTGGATGCTATTTAAGTAGAGTGGATCGAGAGTGTGAGCGTGAGCCCGAATGCTAAAGAAGAACAAATATATGAAGAAGACCGTGACATTGAGCCCGAAGGAGTTGCAGGTCTAGGCCGCCCTGATCTCACCATATCAAAAGCTCCTCTCTTTAAACCCTAACTTGAACACAAACCCTGTAGCAACTTTTTCAATTGTAGATTTGGTCGTTGATTAGAAATATCTCTACTGGCCTCTAAGATGACTTTCTTGTTATTGGGGAAGATGGAGAGATTCAATAGTGTCATCACAGTGTTTCTCGAGTTTTCACATCCAACGAGGAGAGAAGCGGAACCATGAATGGAACCACCCCAGCCTTTGCAATGCAAGCATAGTTATCCATCCCACACTTTGCAAGAATGGGCAACTCGTACGCAACCTGCTCTGATACTACTAATCTGAATTTTTTTGCGAATTCCGAGGATAATACTAAACGTTGGGTTGGCGGTATTGTAAAACACACAACAAACAATGTGGGAAACAATTTTATGACTTTTTCCCTTTTAAAACCTATAGCTTAACCAATTCAAATTTAAGACAGAAATTATAAATTATTTTTCAATTTAAATTTGAAACCAAATCTATATTAATCATTTTTTAAAAACTTAACTGTATACTTTAATACATTTATTTTAATATATGATCTTTTAATTTAAAAAACCCACATAAATAACTGAGTCTTTATCCATAGCAAAGGACCCACATTCCACTCCTCCAAAAGAAAAAAAACAAATAAGTGACCTGCATAGAAATGGGAAAATACTTAGTTTGAACATTGTCTAGTATAGTCAACTGAATATCTTCTAGCGTGTTCAAGACGGACTGTGCAAGGTTGAATCCAATAAACCGTTACTTCCCCGAATTTCTCCGTATTTTTATGCAACAGCTTTATTTGACAATTTCTCACTACTTTCCCCGTCCTCACTATGTCAAACAAGCCTTTCCTGCTATATTAGATACAGTATACAATCTCAATTAGGGAAGAAGAAGAAACAACAATGGAGTGCAGTATGTGTGGGGATGTGGGCTTCCAGATCTATTTATTCCAATGCAGAAAATGTTTAATTCGTTTCCAGCATCAGTAAAATAACAATAACTCTCCTTATTGCTTTCAGTTTATTCAATTGTAGATGGACAAGTTTCATGCAGTATATGCTAAGTCATTTATTTTTAAAATGCATGTTCGGATTGGTAGCATTCATTCAGTGCATTTGTGTAATGGCCTTAAATTTTGATTATATGGTTTTTTCTTTTTTGGTCAGATATTGCAGCAGAGCATATTTTGAGAATGTATCAGTTGAGAGTATCTTTGAGGTGTGTGACTGGTGCTTCAGTATGCAAAAGGAGGAGACTGGCTCTGATATTAGGCTTATCAGGGATTCTGTTAAAACAATGAGAAATTGTTCTGGGTTTGGAGAGTGCACAAGCATGACCCACAATAGCAAAGCCAAGAGAGATTTGAGAAATTCTTGTGTTGAAATTAATGGACAGATATCCAAATTGGTGAAGAAAAATAAAAAGCCTCAGTCAAGATACAGTATGGAAAGAAAAAGCAGGAAGAGATATAAGCTTCTTGATGAAATTCTCTGCTGATTGCAATGGTTCTCAATGCAGGGAAGCTAATTCTCCATAGCATAATGTAGAAATCCTCTGGGAGTGACTATTTTGTTTATGAATATAAAACAATCGTACTTTGGAATTATCTCTTGATGCTGGTTTGTGATGATACCCTAAGAATATTCAATGAGTGTAGGTGTTTGTGTAGGTATATGTGTAAATATATATGTATCCATTTAATTTCTCCTGTGGTCTCTTGGTGTCTGTGTTAACTCTCCCCTCTCTTATTTAGTCAGTTGTGGTTTGTAAATTGCTATTTTTAATTCTTCTCTTGTTTCCAATGTGATTTGAAATGTTGATGGAAAACTATTACACAATTAAATCCTGAAACACTCGATTTACATATTATTTAAAAAATTACTATTTTTCTAAGTAAAATTATACTGAGTTATATGAAATCAGTTTATCATCAATGGCACAGGATGGAAGACTAAATTCATTGTTAGCAATCCTGCTATTGCAATCCATATTCCATATCTGATTAGCAGTTGTCTTTTTGCAAATTATGATTTTTTTCCATATAACACGACATTGTGACAAAAACTTCTACCATCAGTCAAGTGGCAGTATTTCAGAAAAAAAAGAATATGGCAGGCTGGCTGACTGGTCAATGCTGCCCCCATTTGTGGAGTGGTAAGAAATGATGGCTCATTTGACTGGGTAGCTGTCTTATCCTTTTATTTCCCTAAAATTTTTGAACTTATATGAATAATAAAACCTTATGTGACAAACCTTTCCTTCACTAGAAATACCTGATAGGTTGGTAAACAAGTCTAATTATTTAATCGGTAATTTTTCTTCAGATTTTTTCAATTATCTATTTGAGAATTAGGCATAGGGATGCCAACAATAAAAAATAGCTATGAGTAGTTAGTGAAAATGCATGTTGTTTTAAATCTTTTGAAGCATTCTTATGATTCTACCATTGTCAGATCAATGGTTCATGATGTTTCCCACTTCACTTAAGTAATGCAAGGAACCTTTGCCAATAAAGTATCATTTACACTTGCTTCTGTTTGATCGAAATAGAAGATTAATGGCGAAGGTCCTAACTAGTAGAGAAAAGCTAACAAGAGTAAAGCTTGAGGAATAACGTCCAAGCTCGTTTAGTGGAAGAGCTTATTTAGCCAGTGAGTTTTTTTTTTGTTTTTTTTTTACTTCAGTTAAAAGAAATTTGACAAAGCATTGATTGGTTCTATGTCTGTGCATGTAGCTGAATTGATATGGTTGTTGGCCTGTAAAGTGGTGGTCGGTGGTTCAATTTTGACAGTGACATCTTTTACCAAATCAATGGTCCATGTTGCTTCTAGCTTGACATAAATGACGCAAGGATACAAACTACATTTAAACAAAACAACTAACCTCGAGTGTAAAGACAAAGGACAAGATCTTTTTTGGCATCCTCCTAGATTGTGCCAAAATGGAATTCTTAGCACATGGTATGGAGATGCATCAAGATATAACTAAAAGAGGATTTTTATTAGATGTTATAATTGTCACTACAGTAGCATGCATACAAAACATAAAACTTTGTTCAAGTCAATTGAATTGGTTGAAAAAAATCCCTAATACAATGTTGTCATATGGAACGAGACTTGTAGGTTATGCATGAAATAGGCTTGTTGATAAAGCAAAGACATGTTCGAGTAAATGCAAATGGTAGCTCTAAATCAAACTCAATAATCTTTAGCATCATCATCTTAATTTGTGTCAAATGATAGCTTTGGAACAAATAGCATTGGAGTAACATGTGAAATTTATAAATAGAAAAACCTTCACCCAATATCTAAATCAATCTTGAAATTACAACCTCTTTCAAGATTTCAAAGAATAGCATGAGATTTGATTTTTCTATTTGATATTGCTATATTATTGTAATTAGGGGTGGTTTTTAGCTATTAAGATCCCAGGAGGGATTTCTTTATCACTTAACCAAAACCCAAAAATTTTAAACTATTAAAGATAATCTAAGCTTCATTTTTCACAAATAGAATGATAGTTGATTAATCTATCTGGTTGAGGTCCCATAGTATGGCTATAGTGGTATTATTGCATAGCTTCATGCCATGTTTGCATAGTGCTATCACCAAAGTACCCAGTATAATGTTGTCTCATAGAATTAGATGATTGTCAAGTTATGCATGAAATGGGCTTGTTGATAAAGCCTTGGAGATGTTTTAGTAAATGTAAATGGTAGTTGTAAATTACAAGTCAATAATCTTTGGCATCATCATCCTAATTTGTATCAATTAATAGTTTTAGAACAAATAACATAGAAGCAATATGTGAAAATTTTAAATAGAATAACTTGCATCTAACATCTAATTCAATCTTTAAATCACGACGCTTTCAAGATTTTAAAGAATAGCATAAGATTTAATTATTTTGTTTAGCTTTGTTGTATTATTGTATTTAGGGGTGGTTCTTAGCTATCAATTGATTTGAGATCTAACGAAAGATTTCTTCCATCACTTGACCAAAGCCCAAGATTTTTAATCCAATAAAGATACTTTGAGTTTGATTTTTTACCATTGTCCAAATGATGGTTGATTGACTTATCTTGTCTAAGTCATACAGTATGGCTACCAAACATTATTACATAATTTTGTCCACTAGCACTAAATTACATCACACCATCTTCTAGGGACCTCCACTTAAGCATTGCTACACTAGTATATTGATACAATTTCAAACAATACCTTAATTGACACGTAATAATTACCTCACCCTTAGGGGTAAATGCATAGAGATGTGGGGTCCAAAAGTGGCTAAAATGTGTTTTGAAAGAACATGGAGACATAACATGAGTATGTTATCTAATACGTAACATGTTTGCATTAGAGCACATTCATGTTATGGCTTGGTCATGTTATCCTTGTTTGACAAAGATGAACAAGAAAAAATGTGAGCACATCTAGACTTGACATTTGAAGCCATCTCCCTATCATCAACAATGCTATGATGCACAAGAGGTAAGTTTATATCATTTTTGGGTGATTTTTATTTAGAGCTAAATTGTTTTTTCTTGAATTGCTTCTCATTTGTTGATTTGAATTATTTTGTGAATTCGGAAAACAATACCTAGCGTTGGGCTGACGGTATTTTAAAACATACAACAAACAATGTGCAAAACAATTTTATTCTAGAAATGAAGGTTCATACAATTTGGGTAATCTCGCAGAAGATATGTATCCCCTAAACAATTTGGGCACTCTTGTGGGAGAGATATATTTTGTGGAGATTCCATTTGGAAGAGCTCATACAATTTGTCAATCTTTGAGAAGAGATGTATGCATCGAACTCCTCTCCTTATTGCTTTGAATTGAACCCATTTATACATTTTCAAAGAATTTGAAAGGTCACCAGACCTTGTCTTCGTAAGAAGTCGAAATGGACAACCAAAAACCAAAAGGTCACCACACTCATTTCCTCTTTTTAAAATTAACACTTGTATGAGGATAAAGTATATTATTTAATTTTAATACCAAAGGGATCATTAGTCCCCCTTGAGAGGCAATGGGCCCCATTGCACCTGCTTGAAATTATGTTGTTTCGGTCAAGGAAGATGTAGCACCAAATGCAGCTGGCGAAACCAAGAAATGCAGTAGAATTGGTAATGCAAGTTGGCTCTGACGAAGTTGAAGAGGACGAAGCAACACTGCCAAACCCAAATGACGGTTGAGATGTAGAGAAAAACTAAGTGGCTGGGGTAGAAAATGTGACGGCCAGAGTGCTGAAAGACACTGCCGGTGCAGAAGATTGTGTGGGGGTTGCAAAAGAGAATGGTGAAGGGGTGCCAAACAAATTGGAACTTCAACAGGAAATTTTCCCCTTTCAGTTTAGAACGGGAGAGTTTAAATAGCTGGTACGTTGTCAACATACTGGTTCAGAAATTTTGTTGAAATCTGCTGACTGAACAATTTTCTGTCGAAATCCTGTCGGTTGTTCCTATCGAAAACATAAAGAACTGTGGATTGAACTAGTCGGGAAAAGTCGTCAAAATTGTTGGAAGTCGAAAATCCAGTAAAACAGTCTGCACACAACGTGCCAGCTATTTATTGTGGGCAGTTTAGAATGGTATTAATAGCATATTTTGCCTGCATGTTCTGTATATGCATTGAGATCATAGTCATCAACATGTTCCCTATAATCGGTTGCGAGCCCTTTCACCAATTTTGCAGGCGATTCGTATTCTCGTGTGAAGATCACTACCGTCAATATCTCTTCTAATATATTCCACATGATTCATCTCAAGCAATTCTTGATCATAACATTGGGCACCACAATGCTCTTGCAAATCTGTTGCAAAACATCGACGCCAATAAACAATGCATGATGCACACTCTTGCTTACCGTTGTCAAAAACTTGATGGCAGTATCGACCAATCGGTCATGACTAGTCGTAGTGGAGTAGCTTCTCTCTGATAGACTAAATCATCCTTTTCTACACCAGGACCAACATTCTCCCTTGTTCCATGTTCTCTTTTAGGAGGGGCTGCTGCAACAGCCTTCGGGGGTGTAGATGCTTTTGTACGTTGAGGAAGTGTAAAACTGTTAAAATAAGAAAATCAGATTTGTCTTTGTTTGTTGGGAATGTTTCTCAAACATTTTTTTGCATTTCTTTTTTGTTTGGGAAATTTTTCCATCTTAGTTTTTAGTTTACTTTTTAGTATGTTTTATGTATATATTTCAGTTTCCTTTCAATAAAGTTTGATGAAGACATTTTTGTAGCAAGCATATCAAATTTCTTCTCTGTCTCTCTTGTTTTAAGTTATATATATTTTTCTCTAGTTTATTTTCTGTGTATTGGCATTTGTTTTTAGTTTAATTTTTTCTAACATATGGTATCATAGCTAGATTCGAAATGACAACAAATGTTAACAGTACACAGCTGCAAATTCCTAAATTTAATGGGAAAAATTATAATTTTTGGAGTTTTCAGATGAAGATTCTATTCAGGTCATAGGAGCTATGGGATATTGTGCAGAATGGGTATTCAGAACCAGCAGATGCAGCAGCATTAGCAGTCCTCACACAAAATGAAAGGGATTTACTACGAGATAATAAAAAAAAGATCAGAAAGCATTATTGTTCATAGTGCAGGGTCTTGATGAAACTCTCCTTCCAAGAGTTACAGCCACTTCGAAGGCCAAAGAAGCCTAGGATCTCCTTGCACAGTCATTTCAAGGTACATAAAAAGTAAGAACAGTTCGCCTTCAAATGCTTAGAAAAAATTTTAAAATTTTACAAATGTCAGATTCAGAACTCGTACAATGGGTATAGTTAATCAGATGAAATCAAATAGTGAGGTTGTGACTAATGAGAAAATTGTTGAAATGTTTTTAAGAAGTTTACCTAAAAAATATGATCCTGCAGTTATAGCTATTGAAGAATCAAAAGATCTAACATCTTTATCTGTAGATGAGCTTATGGGTTCATTGTACACACATGAGCATAGAATAAATAAATCAACAAAGGAGCCACTTGAGAAAGCTTTAAAAAGCAAGGTATCCTTGAAAGAAAAAGAAACAGCACCAGAATCATCTTCAGCACAAAGAGGAAGATGTAGAAATTCAAGAGGAAGAGGAGGACGTTTTCAACAAAGAGACAGAGGTCAAAGAGGCAATAGAAGTGATGAAGAAAATTGTGGTTACACTCAAACAAGAGGTAGACACAGAGCAAATTTTCAGCAAAGAGGTAGAGGTTTTCAGAGGTATGATAAATCATCTATTCAATATTATTACTATCAAAAGTATGGACATTTTGCAGTTGAATGTAGGAAAAAGATTACAGATGAAAGTAAACAAGAAGCCCAATATGCAAATGAAGGTGAAGGACAGGAAGGATATGTCTTGCTAACATGTAGCACAAAGGAGGAAGTAAATGATGACAAATGGTATGTTGACAGTGGGTGCAGTAATCATATGACAGGACATAAAGAGATATTTCAGAATTTGGATGAGTCCATCAAATAAAGAGATATTTCAGAATTTGGATGAGTCCATCAAATCTGAAGTCAAGATGGGAAATAATACAATTGCACCGATCATGGGGAAAGGGAGGATATTAATCACAACAAGACAAGGTGAGAAAAAATATATTGGTGATGTATTTTAAGTACCAGGCTTAAAGCATAACTTGTTAAGTGTTGGTCAACTTGTGCAAAAAGGCCACACTATCGAATTTGAAAATGGTTCATGCATTATTGTTGATGGTAAAAACAAGCTGATAACCAAAATACCCATGACTGCTAATAAGATGTTTTCCCTTAGTATCAGAAACAATATGCATTTAAGTTTCAGTGCTCTTGTAAAAGACACACAGTGGTTATGGCATCTTAGGTTTGGTCATTTGAATTTTGGTGGACTAAATCTTTTGCATAAAAAGAACATGGTAACAGGTTTACCATTTATCCAAAGACCAGATGAAGAATGTGAAGGTTGTATTGTTGGAAAGCACCATAGAGAACCCTTTCTAGTAAGGGATTCTTGGAGAGCTTCAGAGCCATTAGAGCTAGTTCACTCAGATCTATGTGGACCAATTGAGGTTGCTTCATTATCTGGTATGAGATATTTTTTGACATTTATTGATGACTATAGTTGAAAACTCTAGGTGTACCTTTTGAAAAATAAATCTGATACTTTCAAGAAATTCAGAGAATTTAAAGAATTAGTTGAGAAGCAAAGTGGTTATTTTCTCAAAATTTTAAGGATTGATAGGGGTGGAGAGTATATTTCACATGATTTTCATAATTATTGTATTGAAAAGGGCATAAAAAGGCAGCTAACAACAAGGTATACACCTCAGAAAAATGGTGTAGCTGAGAGAAAAAATAGAACATTTTTAAATATGGTAAGGAGTATGCTTAATGCTAAGAATTTACCTAAAGTTTTTTGGGCAGAAGTAGTTTGTTGTGCAGGTTATATTTTGAATAGATGTCCTACGAACTCAGTGCATGACACCAAAAAAAGCATGGGGAGGATACAAACCCCAAGTAGATCATTTAAGAATTTTTGGTTGTATTGCTTATTCTCATGTTCCAGATGCACTTAGAAAGAAATTGGATGATAAGGCAGAAAAATGTATCTTTGTTCGATACAGTGAAGAATCCAAGGTATATAGGTTGTACAATCTAGAGACAAAAAAATTGGTGATAAGTAGAGATGCAAAGTTTCTTGAAAATCAGGAGTGGTGTTGGAAATTGGAAGAGAAATATCAACAAGTTAACATTGAAGATGAAGCTGCAAATCAAAAACAAAATTCAGTTGTTAACATAGGAGCCAGAGCCAGTAGTTGTAGCATTCAACAATCTGCACTAAGAAGAAGCTCTTCTTCATCAGAAGGCAGTCTTTCTCCACCAAGTCATAGACATGTTTCATCAAGTAGTTCTTCATCATCCACCTCAAAATCTCCAAAAAGGTGGTAGAAATCAAGGAGTTTGTCTAACATATATCAAGACACAACAAAGGTAAATGAAGATATTTGTCATATTGTATTTTTTGTTGATAGTGATCCTGTTACATTTGAAGAAGCATTAAATGATGATAAATGGATTAAAGCTATGAATGAAGAAATTGCAGCCATAGAAAAGAATCAAACTTGGGAAATTACAGATCTCCCTAAGCATAAGAAGCCAATTGGAGTAAAGTGGGTGTATAAAACAAAGTACAATGAGCAAGGTAAAGTGAATAAATACAAGGCCAGTTTGGTAGTGAAGGGCTACAAACAAAAATTAGGTATTGATTATAATGAAGTTTTTGCACCTGTTGCTAGAATGGATACTATTCGCATGATTTTAGCTCTTTTAGCACAAAAGGGTTGGAAAGTCTTTCATATGGATGTAAAATCAGCATTCTTAAATGGTGTATTGGAGGAAGAAATTTACATTGAGCAACCACCTAGTTTTGAGATTAAAGATCAGAGAGATTGCAGAAAAATAGAGAAAATTGTATTTATTCGATTGTATATCAAATGCAGATACAAAACACAGTTAAATACTGTGTTGATATAGTTCTGCAACAGCATAATATAGTTCTGTAACAACATAACCATCAGACAGTTAAAACTGAATGAAGACAGTTATAAAACCAGACTAAACACCGAACAATGTATTACGCTAACATTCCCCCCCTTATTACATTGTTCCTGCAATAGTATCAAAGTACCCCCCCTTAATGCTAAAATTACTCAACAAAGCTGATTACATAATATGAATACATATTTTATAGAAGATCTTCTCCCAAAGCACAAATCCTGAGCCAAGCAAGGCTCCATCACATGCTGTCTCGTCTACCCTCGGAAAGGCGTCGCTTCGAGCTATGTTCTTGAGCTCTTTAGTCCCAAGCTCTCAAATCACAGAGTCTTGAATTATTCGACAATGGCCCCTAAGAGATACGACAGATCTCTGCCATGTTGTCTAGTGACCGCGAAAGGGTATAATTCAAGATCATATACTCTTTGAAGTTCGCTGGACAACAATCCATATTGAGCTCAGCACCAAACCCCAAACCTGTCTCCAAAACAAAATCTTCACAAAATATACATTCTTCAAATCTGTCAGCTCTGTTAGCAACAACAAAGAAAAACAAAGCGACCAAAACCAAAAATGCTTCTCATGCAAAGCATCATCTCAAAGCGAGAAGCTAACTTGAGATGATGGTAAATCCTCCATCCTCCGATGCCGCCTGCCTCCAATATGACCTTGCTTAAAGGGCATATCCACAGAAATTAATAGCACCATCTAGTGGATCCTCATCCTTAATATCTGGTGGGTCTTTATCATCTTCAATGCAAGCAAGATTTCCTTCATTTTTGAGCTTTCCTTTAAGAACATCATTCGCTCGAGTTCTACAATCCCAAGCTATGTGACCATTTTTCTTACAATAAAAACATTTGATTCTCTCTGATCTCTTGTAATTGCTTCTTGAAAATAATGCTTTCTCCTGAGGATCATCTTCTGAATCTTCTGTTGTTCTCTTCTCTTCTGATAGAAGAGCAGAAATCATACCTTCTAGAGTTTGTGAAGATATTTGACTGAGAGTAAAAACAACATTGTTATATTTTGAAGGCAAGCTATTTAATAGGATGGCCCTAGCATCATCATCATCTACTATAACCTTAACCTCTGCTAGCTATCTAATGAGAGACTGCAAGTTACTTATATGATTTGACATTGTGATTCCATCTTCCATCTTAAATCGAAATAATTGAAGTTTTAGAGAAAACTTTGCATTAACGACTTTTGCTCCAAACAATTTATTCAAATTTTCCCAAATTTTGGCTGATGATTTATCCAAATCAATATGGTGCAATTCGGTGTGAGAAAGAGCAAGACCAATTATAGCTTTGGCTTTATCATCTCTACTACTCCAATCTAATAACTTATTTGCATCTGTAGGTGCTTTTTCCTTTCCACTGACTATTGCCCATAAATTTTTATTCATTAGTTGCATTTGAATTTTCATTCTCCAAGTATGAAAATTGGAACCAGAATATTTGTCTAATGGGATCTCCATTTAGATAATACTCAAAAGATTGACTTCAGACTTAAATATATTTGCTTATAAAATTTGCATTGACAAACACACTTCAATACATACCAATAATGGACATCCACTTTTGTTTGATTACCAGGTTTTGCCGACTATGTCTTCCTCTTTCAGGTGCACTGCGCCTTTGTTATGAATCATAGATGAACTTTCCACATGATTTCCATGAAAATCTGATGGATAAGAGTAACAATAAATCTAATGCATTCAACTCCCCATGCACAGCAATGCACACCCATATGTATTTCTTTCGATGCTTGCTCACATTGTGACTCCCCATGCACAGCAATGAATAAAGAAACCCATGGCAAATTACTGCACAGGTGTGAACTGTGAAGACGTTGGCATCTGCGGCCACAACAACAACTAACAACAGCGTGTGAATGTTCGAAGCAGGCTTTCCTTCAGCTGTGTGGTCTCCAATCTCCACGTCCCTTCAAACAGAAACCAAAAACAAAGATTGAAAGTTAATGCTGACGTTCCCTATCGCCATGGCTCTGATACCATATGTAGAAAAATAGAGAAAATTGTATTTATTCGATTATATGTCAAATGCAGATACAAAACACAGTTAAATACTGTGTCGATATAGTTCTGCAACAGCATAATATAGTTCTGTAACAACATAACCATCAGACAGTTAAAACTAAATGAAGACAATTATAAAACCAGACTAAACACTGAACAATGTATTGCGCTAACAGAGGTAAGGTACTCAAACTAAAGAAAGCTTTGTATGGTTTAAAGCAAGCACCTAGAGTTTGGTATGAAAGGATTGAATCATATTTTTTTAAAAATGGTTTTGAAAAATGCCCTTATGAGCCCACCTTATTCATTAAACAAAATCAACAAGGAGATGTTATGATAGTTTGTATTTATGTTGATGATTTGCTTTATACTAGAAATAATGAAAACATGCTTAGAGAATTTTTAGTGGCAATGAAGAGTGAATTTGAGATGACTAATCTTGGTTTGTTGCACTATTATCTTGGTCTTGAAGTAACACAAAATAGTGATGGAATTTTCATTTCACAAGAAAAATATGCAAATGATATTTTGAAAAGATTCAAGATGGAAAACGTCAAACTAACAATTACGTCTATTGCTATGGGTGTGAAGTTGAGCAAAAATGATGAAAGCAAAAAGGTAGATTCTACTTTGTATAAAAGTTTGGTTGGAAGTTTAATGTATTTAACTACAACAAGGCCAGATATCATGTATGCAGTAAGCTTGATAAGTAGGTTCATGGAGGATCCACATGATACTCATCTACAAGCAGGTAAAAGAATACTAAGGTATGTGAAAGGGACTACAAATCATGGAATATTTTATGAAAAGAAGGGTGTTTTGAGGTTAACTGGTTATACAGATAGTGATTGGGTTGGAAATCAAGATGATAGAAAAAGTACTTCTGGGTATGCTTTTAATCTTGGGTCAGGTGTAATTTCATGGTCTTCAAAGAAGCAACCCATTGTTGCATTGTCCTCAGCAGAAGCAAAATATGTGGTAGCCACTTCAGCAGGTTGTCAAATAGTTTGGTTATGAAGGATGCTTGAAGCATTGATGCAGCCCCAAATGGAAGAAACAATTATATTTTGTGATAATCAATCAGCTATTGCACTTTCTAAAAACCCAGTCTTTCATGGAAGAAGCAAGCACATAGACATCAAATTTCATTTCATCAAAGAGCTGGTTAAAAATAATGAAATCAAACTTTATTATTGCAGGTCTAAAGATCAGGTTGCTGACATTTTGACAAAACCTTTGAAAGAAGAAGATTTCAATGGACTGAAGAATCTTTTAGGGATGAGAAGTTGTCCCACAAATAAGATTTTAGGGAGGATGTTAAAATAAGAAAATTAGATTTGTCTTTGTTTGTTGGGAATGTTTCCCAAACATTTTTCTGCATTTCTTTTTTGTTTGGGAAAGTTTCCCATCTTAGTTTTAAGTTTATTTTTTAGTATGTTTTATGTATATATTTCAGTTTCCTTTCAATAAAGTTTGATGAAGACATTTTTGCAGCAAGCATATCAAATTTCTTCTCTATCTCTCTTGTTTTAAGTTATATATATTTTTCTCTGGTTTATTTTCTGTGTACTAGCATTTGTTTTTAGTTTAATTTTTTCTAACAAAAACATGCATTGACAACATTACCATCAATCTGGCCTACGTTCATCTACAATAAAGCCTTTTCTGCACCAGTTCTTATTTTAAACTCAGCATATCCATATCCCTTGGACAGTTGAACACTTCAATCCATTGATAGTTCCACATTTACTACATCGCTATAATTATAGAAAATTTCCTTCACATGGCATTCATTTTCAAATTGGCAACTTGAAGGACTCCCAGGTGGTGGAGACTTCCTGACTGGTGATGCAATTTTAGGCGGCAATGGTGGTGTCTACTCTCTTCTTGCTAATGATGTTGAGCTTTTCCCGGGTGGCGGTGTTTGTGGCTCCTTGAATGATCACTACGAGACATAGATGACAAAGAAAATGATATTGAATAAGACTAATTGGGCTATTCTTAAATATCATCCACTTCAATAGTCAAAGGTCAATTTTAGCCAATAAAAATAGGACAAATATTTACCACCTTTTGTTGTGAATGAGGTGTAAACTTGCTATTGATTGTTTGACCATTGAAGTGGATGCTATTTAAGTAGAGTGGATCGAGAGTGTGAGCATGAGCTCAAGGCTAAAGAAGAACAAATATATGAAGAAGACCGTGACATTGAGCCCGAAGGAGTTGTAGGTCTAGGCCACCCTGATCTCACCATATCAAAAGCTCCTCTCTTTAAACTTGAACACAAACCCTGTAGCAACTTTTTCAATTGTAGATTTGGTCGTTGATTAGAAATATCTCTACTAGCCTCTAAGATGACTTTCTTGTTATTGGGGAAGATGGAGAGATTCAATAGTGTCATCATAGTGTTTCTCAAGTTTTGACATCCAACGAGGAGAGAAGCGGAACCAACGATAGAACCACCCCAGCCTTTGCAATGCAAGCATAGTTATCCATCCTACACTTTGCAAGAATGGGCAACTCGTACACAACCTGCTTTGATACTACTAATCTAATTTTTTTTGTGAATTCAGAGGATAATACCTAACATTGGGTTGGCGGTATTATAAAACACACAACAAACAATGTGCGAAACAATTTTATTCTAGAAATGAAGAGTTCATACAATTGGGCAATCTCATGGAAGAGATGTATGCTTTAAACAATTTGGGCAATCTAGTGGGAAAGATGTATGCCCTGGAGACTCCATTTGGAAGAGTTCATACAATTTGGCAATCTCTGAGAAGAGATGTATACCTTGAATTCCTCCCCTTATTGCTTTGAATTGAACCCATTTATACATTTTCAAAGAATTTGAAAGGTCACCACACCTTGTCTTCCTTGGAAGTCAAAATGGATAGCCAAAACCGAAATGTCACCACACCCATTTCTTCCTTTTGAAATTAACACTTGTATGAGGATAAATATATTATTTAAATTAGATACCCAACTTATTGGGATCATTTGTTCATTTTTTATTCAATCCCATCAAACCCTACACCTCATCTTGTGCATCACCCTCCACCTAATCTTTTACAACAACAAAATGAGCAAGAAGAACATGGAGAAGAAAACCTCCTAAAACTCCTCTGGCACTTCCCATGCATCCTCCATAAACACAAGAAAACATATTAGGACAAATACAAAATAATAAAAATGAGCTTGAACATTTGGTACAAACTCTAAAAACCTCTAGTGACACAAATGTCAATCACCAATTACTTGCAATGACATTAGAATCATTACTATCCAACATTAATTCCATGATAAGACAAATAAACACATGGACCAATTATAGAGAAACTTGTCACCAATTTTATGTGCCAAAATTGTCTTGTGACCAAGTGAAAGACAAAAAATAACCAAAGATAAATTGTGTACATTAATTATCAATCCAAAAACCAACACACCTTTTGATGTTAGTTGCAAAAGATTACCAATGCATTAGTGCAGCCATTAGCAAATTGAGAATAACTTTTGGGATATGTGATGAATGGTGTCTAAATTGGCTCATTTGTATAACCACAAGGTGCCTATGTATTTCTTGAGGAAACTCTACTGTGAGTTTGTCCTTAATGAGATCCCTAGCTATTTTGACATGTGAGACTTCCAAGCTAAAGGCAAACTATGTAGGATAGAGAGGGGACATGTCATACACAAGATTGGCTAGTGAGAACTCTTAGTTGGCCATCTATTCATCATGTGATACTGTCTTTAATTATAATGGACACTATGGCAGTTTAGACCCTCAAAGCAACTAATACATTGGCTAGTGGGTCTATTTGGCTAATAGGATGGCCTCTATTGGAAGTTATCATCATTCTAAAAAGGTATATAGCCATTATTAGCTTGATGTTTGTATTGTTAATTTTGTAGAAATTGTTTTAGCGGTCTATTGCATTGTTTTGCTATCTATTGAGGGAAATAACCTCATTAGACATATTTCCAAGAAAACTTCTCACTTCATCAAGCTTGCTAGGATTTGATGACTTATAAAATGGTATTTTAGTAGTGGTCTTATGGGAATAATGTTAATAGTGGGAATTTTGTTGGTCAATTGGTGGGTGTAGTTTGGTATAGAGGCTGAATGTCGAGAAAACAAAGGCATGGGTTGTCAAGTTGCCAACCTTCTAATCTAGATCAAGTCATTCTCAATAGCAATGGCAACATCATATGCATCTAGGAGAAAATTTTGACCCTTCGATTTGACCATTATGGTGATCTCAGAATCTTTTTATTTCAAATATTAAATATATGCCATACCTAGTGGAGTATACATACCTTAATAGGAATCTACTACCAGGTTATCTAAATTTTTTTGTTGAAATATTCTAGTATTTCCATTGGAGCTCTCTTTATATACTAGTAAGTTACTCTAGCAATGAGGTGGCATCACCCTTTTCTTTTTATTTTTTGACTAGTGTCTAACCCAATCGATCCCAATCAACTATTGACAACAAAGCTAAGGATTAGTACTACTCAAGGGCCCTTCCCTTAAATGAACTGGCAATTAGTTTGAGTGCAATGATTTCCTCTCCAAAAATGTGAACTATGAAATGATTCATAATATTGTGCAAATGTTTAATAGGAGGACGCTGCCACAATAATGGGTTACAATTTCTAGGACATCCTAATTTTTGCTGAAATCACATAATTTTAGAAAATATAATGATTTAAGCCTTGAAAGGTTCCATTTAAAGGATTTTAATTGAAGAGGGTTTGATCAAACCCCTTTAGACTCAAACCCCTATGGATAGAACCCCACTAGTTTTAAACCATACCTATAATGGAGTCTCCTCTATACCTATCAAAATGCTGATAAAAAACCACTTTTGATTTACCTTTCGGGGGATCAAATGAATTCATTTAAAATTTATGTTTTGTAAGTATGTAGTCCTTATTATAAGCTTCCTAAAAAGTATAATTTTAAATATATTTAATTTAATTATTATATATTTTTTTAATTTATTGTGAATGTAGGTTTTTCACTGAACATCAAGTTCTCTATTCTACACACATGGAAAATTAGTGAATTAGTCAAAAAAAATTCTGAAAAATATCTATGTCCTAGGTAGTAATGTCCTTGTTTCAACAAAAAAAAATGAATTTCAATACATTTAGAAAAAGTTATGTTTTATGGAATACACCTATGTCTAAATTATAATTGGTTTGACTTCAAAACTTAATTAAAAAAAATATTCAACAAAAGATTATGAAACCAAATGTATGCCCTATATATCAGTGTTACCAATCTAAATTCAAAAGAATCATAATTTTATCCTTTGTAGAAAAAATGCTATGTGCCACAGAATACACGTCACTTTAAAAAAATGTTGTTTACTATTAAAAACTAGTTATCAAAGGAGACTAAAAAAATTTGCAATTTAACTACAATTTTTAAAATATATATATATTTAGAATCTACAAACAAAATCTCACAAATCACTAGTTAACATTATCTTCAAATTCCTAATGGTTTAGCAGCTATAGGTGTCAGAAAGTGAAGATTTAGTTCAAAATGTTGATTTCAATGTCAAGTTTGGCCAAAAAGTGTAACCCATTATTGTGGGATGACCTAGGAGCGATTGAGTCTTCTATTGTGAAGTGTGGAAGGGAGCACAATGCAACATCTAGGATGGCTCCCCATATAGTGGGTGGTATAGAAGGGATAAACATACCTCTTATATTCCATGTTGGAAAGATTCTTGGTGGTTTTCGAGTAGCCATTGAAGGACTAGATTATTGGGTCTGAGTTTGTGGCTACTATGTGGTTTGGGGTCTTCTTCTTGGAATGAACACAAGGGGCTACACCAAGATGTGCAAATTATCTCTAGTTATAGACCTTGTGGTGGTTCCAAGGGTCATAGGTGCTCTAGGTTGTTCTTAGTGAGAGTTCCATAGATAGAGTTGCCAGGTAATAAGTAGGAGTATATGGCCAAGGTCTCACCTAAATTTGGCCATATCTAGGTTTGAGCCTTATGATAGGTATAAATCTTTGAAAGGGCTTGAGCCACACTAGGCATGCCATAATTTTTTTTATTTGGTCTTTGGTCTTGTTCAAGATCAATGCACCATGTGTAACCATCAACACTTGGAAAGACAATGTGTAACCATCAACATTTTCTAGATCTTACTATTTTGGATAGAAAGTTCTAGTTAGAAGATGAGTTTTCTCTTTGTGATTTAATAGGTCACATCTTGTGCCCACATTGTTTGATTTTGGACTTCTTATAGGTGAAGGAGAGCATTTTCTAAGCACTTTGTAGTGGTTAGGTTTGGAAATGTTGATATGTGATTTGTTCACTTATATTTTTGTTTGAGCTATTTTTAGTTCCTTTGACTATTGTACTTTATGAATATGTGGCAAATTGAATCTAGAGGTGATTTTGTGTTTGAGTCATGGAAAACTTACATTTTTATCTTTGGTTATCTATGTTTGACATGGTTATCAATGTATGGTTGAATTTCTAGGTTGCATTATGAGATCTACGAGTCATGCAGTATTGTAGGCTATCCATACTTATAGGTTGCATGGATAACTTGAATGTGCATTGTCTATACCCATAGATATTTCAATCTTTATGTACATTATATTTGGTTGGCCTAGTTTGGTTACTTGGTTCATTAGTTTTAATGTCATTATGAGGTAGAGAGAGATGGTGTTATTTGATACAATTGTGTTGTGGGACCTAGACTTGTTAACTATATGGTATGTAGACATGTGAGACTTGGTGAGAGTTTGATGTAGGTACATTGGGTGGTGATCATGGTGTCATTGAGGTTTGTAGTAGTGCTTTGGCACAACATGGTTCTTATATAGATGCATTGTTGGTGGTGTTAGCAGGTGGTGGTTTATCTTCTTGGTTTCAAGATCATGGTTTTAATTTACCCTTTGGGAGCTCCTGATGTTGCAGTTGAGTTCTTAGTTAGGAGATGGTTATCATGATGCCATGTGTAGCTCAGTATCACGATTCAATGGGAGATTTGGCAATGATATTGACTCTTCACTTGGTGATGGATGATCTTCTACAGTGTTTATTGGTGTCATGGAGGAGTTCTTGGATCTTGTTTCTTGAATGCAACTAGAGTTATTTGACATCTTGAGTTCTATTGATAGGAGATGGTTCTCTTCATGTGATTTGGAGATGTTGACATTTTGGTACCATGGAGGACTTGGAGTCTTTAGTTGAGGCACATCAGTTATGATTTGTCATTTTTGATACATGATCCTTATTTACACTTGATGGATTCTATTGTGCTATAGTGGACTCTTGAGTACGTGTTAGAGATTTGGCATGATATAGGTGCTCTTGGGAGAAAATATATATTTATTTGAGACATATGATCTTCCATTGAGGAGATGTAGATCATGAAATCATGGCAAGTTCCTGATTATGCATTTGGAGCTTTGGCGACGATTTGTGATATTTGATTGATGAGTGTTGTGATTATTTTTCTTGTGAACTTCTAGTTATTATGGTGTTGAAGTTTAGTTGGCATGAGATGATTAGTTGTATACCTATTTCAAATTTAGGTTAGGCTAGAGATCTCTTGTTTCTTGGAGATTGTGTGTTGAGATGGTTGCTCTTTGATGAGGTTTCAGCAGGAAGATAGAGAAGCCTACACCTAGGTTGGATGTGAGTTCAACATGGACCTATTGAGGAGATTATTCTTGGAGAAAGTCATTGTGGCTTCATGTATCCCGGAAGAGCAATCTCATTCCCCACTCTTGCTCCTTTTGGTGGTGAAATATTTGTTAGGTGTTGCCCACCTAATTTTCAAATGCATTCTTTCTTTGTGTCTTGTCTTCTCATGTATGCTTGAGTCTTGAGCTAAGGATGTTAGTTTTGAAGACTTGTTTGAGGAGTAGATACGTGGTTATGATTTGTTATCTCTGTATCTTGAGTTTTTTTTAGGGTAATGTGTTTTGAAGAGAAAAAGGAGATGGTTAGTGATAGCACCATCATTAACATGATCATTTTCCCCTTGCATTCCACCAACTGAGAACCTTGTCTCTGCATTTTAAACAGACTTTTATAGACCTTCTTTCACAAAATGATAGTAACCAGGACAGCCAAATAAATAACCCTATAACCGCACATTCTAGATGATAGGAACTCTAAAGTTTGCTACCTTGATGGCACACTTCTCCTAACTCTATTCTCTCAATATAGCTTCATACATTGCAGGTTATAATGCCTTATATGAGGGCTACCAAATAACTGAAACAAGAATACACAATTTACCCAATGATGAAACACAGATCATAACTACACATTCATTTCCTAGGTGATAGGAACTTTACAATTATAGAAACATAATGAACCAGAATTTACACTTTCATTACATTCAGCCAAATTGGCCACTAATACAAAACGTCACAAACTATGCAAAAATCACATCATCATGATGTATCGATCCACCTGCTGGACCGTCCACCCCTATCTACTATGTTCTAATTCCTAAACTCATCAACCTATAACTGGCCTTATCTCCTTTGCTTAGTCTAGTCTATTTGGCCTTGGGCCACATTCGATTCCTTCCTATCGGCCTGATGAATCAGCCTTCTCTATTTAACTTCTACTTTTCCTATTGGCTATTTCTCTTATTTACGGCCTTTTCTTCTGCATTGACTTCTCTACCTTCTTCAGCCTCTCGTCCTTCAATTCCAGCCTCTCCCTATTTGTTTTTTTGGTGCTCTTTTATTTCAGCCCGCCTACCATATGTTCGGCTTTTTTTTTTGTCAGCAAACATCGATCTACCTGCTATCTTCTTTGTAACTAACGACCCTCACAATCATATTTGCCTTTTGTCTTACTATTTGATGCCTCACCTTCTTCTCCTTCCTTCTACAGATTCCTTCTACTATCCCACTCTCTTCCATCTACAACTTCCATTTTTTTGTCTCTCAACTGACTCTCTCCTTTTTCCTAACGGCTCCTAATTCTTGGCCTTTTTCTTTTCTTAACTCCTCTCCTCTGATGGACTGTCTTCTTCATGGGAATGATTCTCATTTATTACCCTCTCTCTACTCCAATCATTCACATCCACATTTTATTTCTTTCCTTTCCCGACCGTTACAAGATGCAGTTGCTCCACTACCTTCTGGCTGCCTTGAAACTATCGCGGGGTGTTTGGTTTTCCCATGGTCATATCTCCATCTTTCATGTCCACCATATTCAGCCATCCATCTTCCTTTTGTAACTATCCCAATGATCATATGTTACGGTGACAGGAGCTAACTTTTGCAATACAAACGACATGTGAGTCACTGGCTGGCGACAAGAGGCTCCTCAAACCAACAAAACACCATAGAAACCCAACACTAAAATGAAAATTCAAACCCAAAATTGTATGGAGAGCGATGCCCCTGCATCAGACTCCCCAGGGACATAGATCATGTGCTCCGCACATGTGGTCCTTCTACAAATTTACGAAAATTTCTTCTTCTTTCGCTTCTTCCACATTCTCTCTGGCTTAAATGCTATATTCCTCCAACATTGTTGTGCACCGATGTCTGCTATCCTCCTGGAACTGTCTTCAACAAATTGCATCCTCCTCCAATTTCTAATTTTCTTTTCATTTATATCTAACATATCAGAAACAAATGGAAAATTTCCCATACCTTCAACATTACCTACTGTATTATCAACATTTACCATCTCTACATCAAACTTTCTTTCCAGCCACTCTTCCTCCATGGCCATCTATTGCAAAAAAATATTTTCAAACTCATCCTTTATAATCTTCCTCTCCAAATCTACAACATCTTCAATTTTATTTATGCAACCACTTCTGCATCATTGTCTTCAATCTCCTCTATTGCCCTGCTTATGCTCAAGCTTTTAATCTTCTCATTCCATTCTCACTCAATGGCTGCAAATTGTGTCCACAAATCCTCTTCGGTGTCTGCAATTGTTGCTCCTCCTTCTAACACTATTGCTGCATCATTTGCATTCTCCTTTTGTTTTCCTTCTTCCTCTAGAACTATGGCTGCTCCACCATCATCTTCTTCATCTGTAGCTGCGCTCTTATCCAAATCTGCATCTTCATGTTTTGCAACATATACCACTGCTATCTTTTTTTCAAGTTCAACTCTACCAACTAACTTTTTCTCTTCTATGTCATGCTTCTTGTTGCACTGCCTTTGCTTACCTTCTTGCTTCTTCTGGTGTTTATTTCTCCTCATCTCCTTTTCATCCAACAATCTCCTTATGTTTTCCTCATTTTTATAAATTTCATTCAAAGCCTCATAATCACCAACATCACAATCTGACAGCTCGTTCAAAATTTCTCTATCTTTTCTATCAACAAAATCATCAAAAGTTTCAAAGACCTCATCATTCAACTTAATTTACTTACCTTTCATAACATATGGGGCATTTTGCAACTACTACCATTCTAGTGCCTCCATTTTCTTCTCATTAGGTTCCTTCACAAGCTCTTTGCCAACATCTTCCTTTACAAGCTCCATTATTTTATCAACATCATTTATTGCAGCTCCTTTTGTCTTCTCATCTGCCATACTCTTTGCTTTCCAAAATTTGTTTGCCTCAACCTTGGGCTACCCTCTTTTCATTGTTGCATTTATGCTTCCCACTCTTTGCTTTGACTTCATCCTCAAATCATCTTCTTCCCTAGGCCTCCTTGCTGGCCACTTTATCTGCATAGCTATTTGCTTCATGTTCATCAGCATACTCCTCACTCCTTGCACAAACTTGTTAGTATAAACATGATAAAAAAACAACATTCTTCCTATACCTCAACTTTGGCTCTTTATCCATCTTTCTCTTTTGCTAACATGGGACTATGTACCCATGATCCACCCATTTCCTTTTCTCATAAACTTGTCCATCTATATTCACACTTCTATGCACATGATTAAAATTCACATTACAATCTTCATTTACAAAATAAAAATTAGTATTGCAACCTTCCCTTACCCGCTGCCCTGATTTATTCTCTTCATTAGCTTCTTCAATGTCTATCTCTTCCTCTACATGAGCAACTTGTGCTACATCTGCAACTTCTTCCAAAGCATCATAGAATTTAGGGGCTGTCTTCTTATCTTCATCTTCTAACCAGAGATCTTCATCTTCATGCTCCTCTTCATTTTTAGGCACTTTACAATGTACCTCTCCCGTAAATTTTTATATACATTTTTTTGTTACCAAACTCCTCTCGTTCACATCTTCTTGACTCTCTTTTTAGGGGCTATGCTTGCCTCCTCTTTCTTCATCTTCAAGGTTTCACTCTTGACCTTCATTATTGCCTTCTTCATACCTACATACACAGCTACAAACATAAACAAAATAAGAGACCACAATGTCTCTCTCAGTGTCTTCTTTAGGGACAGTCTTCTCTCTTCAATTTTCTTTTCCACAAGTGCTACTTGCGGTACTTCTTCCTCTTCCTTGCTTCTTTCCTCGTTATCTTATCTCATGTTCTCTACAACGAGAACTTCATTTACCACTTCTGGTGCATGTTGCTCCTCCAACAACCTCTTGTTGTCCCAACCTCTGTGGGTATTCAAGGCATTCATCTTTTGCCTTTTCCTTCTCTCCATAATCATCCTCATAGGCTACCTTACTTTCTTTTCCGTTGGCCATCCCCAAAAGTATCCCTGACCTTTTTCTTCAAGCCATTGCTGCCTTGCAATATACTCTTTCAAATCTCTTTTCAACTTTACTAGCTCTCTTTCAAAATTGGTGGTTTGTTTCTTCATGTTTTATTGGCTCAGTTGCCTCACTTCAGCGATCTACTCAGCACTCAGAACCTTCTGTGCTTTGATACCAATGTGATAGCACCATCATCAACATGATCATTTTTCCCTTAATTTCTACCAACTGAGAACCTTGTCTTTGCATTTTAAACAGACTTCTATAGAACTTCTATCACAAAATGACAATAACCAGGACAGCCAAATAAATAACCCTATTACCGCACATTCTAGATGATAGGAACTCTAAAGTTTACTACCTTGATGGCACACTTCTCCTAACTCTATTCTTTGAAGATAGCTTCATACATTGCAGGTTGTAATGCCTTATCTGAGAGCCACCAAATAACTTGGACAAGAATACACAATTTACCCAATGATGAAACATAGATCATAACTACACATTCATTTCCTAGGTGACAGGAACTTTACAATTACATCTAAACATAATGAACCAGAATTTACTCTTTCCTTACATTTAGCCAAATCGGCCACTAATACAAAATGTCACAAACTATGCAAAAATCACATCATCACAATGTATCGATCCACCTGCTGGACCGTCAACCCCTATCTACTATGTTCTGCCTCCTAACCTCGTTGGCCTCTAACTAGCCTTTATCTCCTTCACTTGGTCTAGTCTATTTGGCCTTGGGCCACATTCAATTCCGGCCTCTCCCAATTTGTTTTGTCGGGCCTCTTTTTATTTCATTGCCCCTACCATATGTTCATCTTTTTTTTGTCAGCAAATGTTGGTCTCCTTTATCAGTCTACCTACTATCCTCTTTGTAACTGATGACCCTCACAATCATTCTACCTTTTGTCTTATTGTCTGACGTCTCACCTTCTTCTCCTTCCTTTTGTGGATTCCTTCTGCTATCCCACTCTCTTCTATTTGCAACTTCCATTTTTTTGTCTCTCAACCAATTCTCTCATTTTTTCTAACGGCTCCCGATTCTTGGCCTTTTTCTTTTCTTAACTCCTCTCCTCTGACAGACTACCTTCTTCACAGGAATGATTCTCATTTATTGCCCTCTCTCTCTCTACTCTAATCATTCACAACCACATTTTATTTCTTTCCTTTCCTTGCCGTTACAAGATGCAGTTGCTCCACTACCTTCTGGCTGCCCTAAAACCATTGCGGGGTGTTTGGTTTTCCCACGGTCATACCTCTGCCTTTCATGTCCACCATATTTGACCATCCATCTTCCTTTTCTAACTATCCCAACAATCATCTGTTACGGTGACAGGGGCTAACTTTTGCAATACAAATGACAGGTGAGTCACTAGTTGGCGACAGGAGGCTCCACAAACCAACAAAACACCACAGAAACCCAACACTAAAATAAAAATTCAAACCCAAAATTGGATGGAGAACGATACCCTTGCATCGATTAGTGGCTTTGGGCATATTCCTAGTTGAGGGAATGGAGGTTTTGTTTGATCTTCCTTTGGTTTGAGAGGCTTATATCTTGATTAGTTGGATGTTAAGGAGGTTCCTTGTTTTAGGGTTTTAGGAAGGAGATCTTACTTTTTCATAGCTATAGCACATTGGTGTTGGTAGAAGGACATGGTTTTTGTATTTGTACGTTCTCTCTTGTTGGTCTAATACTTCTTCCTAGATGTTCATGTTCATGCATGACATTGGAGTTGGTTTGTTTATCTTCTATGATGTTGAGAACTTGTGGGAGATATGGACTTGTGGTGAGAGTTATGTTGCAGTTGTCTGAGTTTGTAGATTTTGCATATCAATGTGTGTGTACACATGGACAAGAAAAATATTTGAAGACCTCTGTACCATTGTCCAATGACACATATACTCCCTCAAACTCCCATTGCATAGGCAATGTCTAGTCTAAGATTGATCAACACATCAAAAAGTCCACCAAAACACTCTCATAGAGGACATGGCTAAATTCTCTTAACACATCGTGTTGAAAAACAAACATTGATCTGCAATCCTACAAAAAAAACACTGCAAAAATCTCTTCCTTGATCCTCTAAGCTTTCCTAGGTCCTTCATATCACAAAGAAAATAGAGATTAAAAAGGCCCAATCATTCATACTATTACTAAAAAGAAGTACAATAATAATAAATGATCAACTCTAGACAAATCTCAACTCTAATATGAAATATATTGAATTGTGAGGGTGTAGTTCTTTTCAGTCGAACCCCTAGATTCAAACTAATTCAATGACGATGAACCAAGGTCAAGAATAATAGGGAAGTATGTAATAAGCTCCTAGAATAATGATGTGGTGTTGATGTATTCTATTTTATCCATGTACAATCAAATTAATAGATGTGCTCTCCAATTATGCTATTTCAAACCTAGTTGTTAGATGATCCATTTTTCAATTAGGGTTAGTCTTTAAATACACCATCCTATTGTTTCATTTGATAAATTCACACTTTAATCAGCTCATAATGGTCAAGTGAAAAGGGTGACAAAGATTTCAATTTGAATTTAAATTTTAAAATTTTGGGAGTTAAATCTACAAGTGTAAAAATGATTAAGATCAGTTTTACACACATATTCAAAAATGGAATGGAATATAGAGATGAGTGATGGTGATATTCTAAAATGAATAATATTATTTTCCTACTTACATATAAAAAATAGATAATTTTATACACTCATCAATATATAAAACAACCTAATCATCATAAACCCAAAACACACATGTATATATAATTTTTAACATTATAACTATAATATTTATTTTTATTTTTATCATAGTAACTAGTCTCTTTCTCCTCTTTTTCTTAAATAAATAAAGATATATACATATATACACTACTTTTGAATGCATAAAAAACAATAAAAGGAGGTTAACTCTTATATTCCAGGCATGAGTATACCTAGTCAAATTGGATTTTCCACTTTAAATCAATTTTTTCGTAGGAAGGAAAAACATATATTAAATTTGTGTTTATAAATTTTTATTTTTATTTGTAAAAACTCATTAATTGCTATATATATATCTTTGCAGGTTCCTCAATCTCCTCGGTTCGAAGAAACACTTCAAGCCGAACTCAACTATAGAGGGCATGACAGGGCAGCGCAACATAATTGGAATAAAGTATTTTTGTCCTTAACATTTTTTTTAACAGGGAACCTTTCTATTGCAATTGATCTTGAGAGAGTTCACACTGTAATTGAGGGTTACATTACAATTTTAAAGAGAAAAGTTTAAACATTAGGTCATTGATTATTTGACCTTAAAATATAATTTGTTGGTTATTTACTGATCAAGTTTTTATGTAAAAGAAAAGTATATGGTTTAAAATAACAATGTACTATATATCATACAATATTATATTATCATTTTATACTGGTTTACAATCAAAACATATTTTACTTACAAATATATGTAATAATTATGCTGATTGTTTTTAATCTTTTACAAAAGTTAATTATAAAGGACTAAAAAATAAAGTTGTTTAAATAAGAAGAGATTAATACTTAAAATACAAGTCAAAATATAAGGTACTTATTATTTACTTTTTAACCTATTACAAAAGTCAACTATCAAAAAAATAATGGTAAAATATATTTTTCTTTTTTTCATTTAATTACAAAATATAAATTGAAGTGAACTCTCTATAAATCAAATTCCTTAAACACTATTAAAAAATCATAAACATTTTTTATTATAACCCTCCTTCCATAAGACAAGGTCTTGCATAAATCCTACACTGAAGTAACCAACTTTGTAATAAAAAAATCTGTCCTAACACAATTTAAAATATCTCTCTATCCAACAATATAATAAAGTTATTCAAATTCATTCATATATCAAGGTGTTGTTATTTAAGGTAAGACTTGTTTTCAAGAAGGTTAGCTTACCAATTTCTTATCACATTATATAAATATAAAAATAATAAATAATTGTTATATTTTAAAAAAGTAAAATTAAAAAAATGAAAAAAAGTACCCAGAAATTTATTAAAAATTAATTGTTGTTAATGATGGGTAAAAATTTATGGACAGTGGTAAAGATTTGTTAGACACGGGATGGATAGCGGATGGGATAATACTGGGCCCTTCTCTTCTTACTGGTGTTTTTCTTGCCTCCTTAATGTTTTTAATTTTCATATTATTCCTATAATTTAATGATTATTTTCTTTGTAGAACCTTAAACTCTCTCATTTTCTAAATTTTTCCCTTTAAAAAATTATAACTTAAAAAATTTAAATTTGAAATTGACTGACTTTAAATATATATAATCTTTTGATACTAAAAAAAAACCATATAAATAACTGAAACGCTAAGACTAGCCTACTGATGTTTACTTTTTCAAGTCATAGCAAGGGACCCACACTCCGCTGCTTCAAAAGAAAAAACCAAATGAGAACTGGGATCCATATAAATGGAAAAAAAGAGTCTGAAAAATGTCTAGTATAGTCAACTGAACATCTTCTAGCGTGTTGAACACGGACTGTACGAGGTTGAGTCCACTTAACCGTTACTCCAGCGCATTCCTCCGATTTTTTATGTAACCACTTTTTTTGAGAATTTCTCAGCACTTTCCCCGTCTTCTATGTGTCAAACAAGCATTTTTTGCTATTTTAGGTGCACTTGCGGTATACAATCTCAATTAGACGAGAAGAAGAAACAACAATGGAGTGCAGTATGTGTGGGGATGTGGGCTTTCAGATCTATTTATTCCAATGCAAAAAATGTTTAGTTCGTTTCCAGCATCAGTAAAATAACAATTACTCTCCTTATTGCTTTCAGTTTATTCAATTTTAAATGGACAAGTTTCATGCAGTATATGCTAATTTTTTATTTTTTTTTCAATGTATGTTGGGATTGGTAGCATTCATTCAGTGCATTTGTGTAATGGCCTTAAATTTTGATTATATGGTTTTTGCTGTTTTGGTCAGATATTGCAGCAGAGCATATTTTGAGAATGTATCAGTTGAGAGTATCATTGAAGTGTGTGACTGGTGCTTCACTATTCAAAAGAAGGAGACTGGCTCTGATATTAAGCTTATCAGGGATTCTGTTAAAACAATGAGAAATTGTGCTGGGTTTGGAGAGTGCACAAGCATGACCCACAATAGCAAAGCCAAGAAAGATTTGAGAAAATCTTGTGTTGAAATTAATGGGCAGATATCCAAATTGCTGAAGAAGAATAAAAAGCCTCAATCAAGACACAGTATGGAAAGAAAGATTTGTTTATGAATATATCAAACCTACTTTGGATTTATCTCTTGATGCAGATTTGTGATGATATTGTAAGAATATTCAATTTACTGTCAACATTATTTGTAGTTTAAAGAATTACTGTTTGTCTAAGTAAAATTATACTTTGAATTATATGAAATCAGTTTATCATCAATGGCGTAGAATGGAAGACCGAATTCATGGTTAGGAATCCCTGCTATTATAGTCCATATTCCATATCTGATTAGCATTTGGCTTTTAGCAAATTATGACGTTTCAGCAATTTTTCAGAAAAAGGCATATGGCAGGCTGGCTGACTGGTCAAATGTTGCCCCCATTATAATTTATGATGTTTCAGCGTATCCCTTTTCTTCCTGAAAAATGTGAATTTACATGAATAATAAAACCTCATGTGAGAAACCTTTCCTTCATTAGAAATACCTGATAAGGTAGTAAACAAGTCTAGCTATTTAATCGGTAAATTTTCTTCAGATTTTTTGAATTATCTATTTAATAAAACCTCATGTGAGAAACCTTTCCTTCATTAGAAATACCTGATAAGGTAGTAAACAAGTCTAGCTATTTAATCGGTAAGTTTTCTTCAGAGTTTTTGAATTATCTATTTGAAAATTAGGTATATTAATGGTTAGTGAAAATGCATGTAGTTTTTAAATCTTTTGAAACATTTTGTCATTCTATCATTGTGCGATCAATGGTTCATGATATTTCCCACTTCACTCAAGTAATGGAAGGAACCTATGCAAATGTAGTATGATTTACAAGTGCTTTCATTTGATCAAAATTGAAGATCAATTCCAAACATATAGAGAAAAGTTAATTAGAGAAATTGTTGGAAATTAAAATGTCTCAACCTTGCAAAAATTCCAGAGTATATTTATTTATTATTTAACATTTTTTTACATATTAATAACTTTTTTGAGTTGGCATTTGTGTTACATGTCATTATTCTATTACATGAGATGCAAGTTGTCATAAGATGGTTGTTATAAGATGGTTGTTATTAGCATATTTGATGCTTGCTTCCTATTTTGTACGGATTTTATGACATTTTCTTATGACAACTATAAGAGCTTGTAAGAGGAAGTTATTGGGAATCTTGACCTGCACTATGATGCATGTCATAAGCATGATTTAAGGAGATTGTGGAGCCAAAAATGGAGTGCTACATTTGGGGAGTTTATGATGACATATGATAGGTGTAAGGAATTATTCCCCATGACTTGGGCATTGAATTTTTCCACCCAATTTGGGCAACACATTTGAGGATGGTTTTAGCTCATAGTTTTGGGTTTCCATTTGGTGGTTTCATGTATTGAATCTTCTATAAATTGGTGGTAGCTTGAGTATGAGAGTTTGCAAGTACACAAGTGCTACCAAAATGCTGTCCAAATTTAATTTACTGTTGTAATCTTGTTTTGGATTTGTTAATACATTGAGCAAGTTTTGGAGAGTAGGGTTTATCTCCTGAAAGGGCTTTCCCCATATATATCGGGTGTTATGTGTTTATTTCTTATTGCTGATTTATATGTGTTTCTATATTATTTTTGTGATTGTTAGATAATATTTGAAATGTTTCTATATAATACTTCTTTCAAGATTAGAGGAAGAAGTTGTCTCTACTACTTTAAGTTCCTTACCGAAATGATATCCAAGTTCATTTAGTGGAAGAGCTTATTTAGTTAGTGAGTTGTACTTTTTTATTTCAATTGAATAAATTTGACAAAATGTAGATTAGTGTTATGTGTGTGTATGTAGTCGAGTCAAGTTGGTATGGTTGTTGACTTGTGAAGTGGTGGTCGGTGGCTTGAATTCGAAATTGGCATTTTTAGTAGTTAGCACACAACATTTCAACCACTTATATTAGACCTCCTTTTGTACCCTCATATCATGTTTGATTAATGGATCACATTTTATCTCATCATGCTGAGCCAATGTAGAAAAGGTTAGTAAAATATGCCTCAAATTAAAACGTTTCCATCCAATAAAACCAAATCAATGGTCCAAGTTGCTTCTAGGTTGACTTAAGTGACATAAGGATACACACTACATTTAAATAGAAAAGAACTAACCTTGAGTGTAAATACAACTTGCAAGATCTTTTGTAAACATCCTCCTAGATTGTGCCAAAATGGAATTCTTAGAATATGGTATGCACATGTATCAAGATATAGTTAAAAGAGGATTTTTATTAGATGTTGTAATTGTGACTACACTAGAATGCATGCAAAACATTAGAGTGCACTCAATTCAATTGAATTGTTTGAAAAAAAATCCCTAATATAATGTTGTCTGATGGAATGAGATGATTACATATAGGTTATGTATGAAATGGGCTTGTTGATAAAGTGAGGAGATGTTTTAGTAAATGCAAATGGTAGCTCTAAAATCAAACTCAATAATCTTTAACATCATCATCCTAACTTGTACCAAATGACAACTTTGGAACAAATAATATAGGAGAAATATGTGAAATTTGTAAATAGAAAAACTTTTACCCAATATCTAAGTCAATCTTGAAATCACAAACTCTTTCAATACTTTAAAGAATAGCATGAGATTTAATTTTTATATTTAATATTGTTTAATTATTGTAATTAGGGGTGGTTTTTAGTTATTAATTCATTTGGGCAAGGAGAGATTTCTTATATCACTTAACCAAAGCACATAAGTTCTAAACTATTAAAGATAATTTGAGCTTCATTTTCACCAATGGAATGATGGTTGATTGATTTATATTTTTCAAGTCCCATAGTATGGATACAATAGCATTATTGCAGAGCTTCATGCCAAGTTGCATAGTGCTAGCACCAAAGTACCCAATGAAATGTTGTCTCATGGAATGAGATGAATGACAAGTTATGTGTGAATTGGGCTTGTTGATAAAGCCTTGGAGACATTTTATTAAATGCAAATGGTAGTTGTAAACTCAAAGTCAGTAATCTTTGGCATCATCATCATAATTTGTGACAACTAATAGCTTTGGAAGAAATCACATAGGAGCAATTTGTGAAATTTTTAAATAGAAAAGCTTGCATACAACATCTAATTCAATCTTTAAATCACAATGTCTTCAAGATTTTAATGATGAGCTTTAATTTTTCTATTTAGTCTTGTTGTATTATTGTAGTTAGGGGTGGTTTCTTGCTCTCAAATCATTTGAGATCTAAGGAAAGATTTATTCTATCACTTGACTTAAGCCCAAATTTTTTAATCTAATAGAGATACTTTAAGCTTGATTTTTCACCATTGTCCAAATGATGGTTGATTGATTTATCTTGTCCAAGTCATGTAGTATGGTTACTTAACATTATTGCATAATTTTGTGCCATGTTGCATAGTGCAAACACCAAAGTACAACACACTATCTTCTAGGGAACTCCATTTAAGGATGGCTACACTAGTAGATTGATATAATTCAAAACAATACCTCAATTGTTAGTCGATTGAATTATCTCACCCTTAGGGGTAAACACACAAAGAAAAGCGGCTAAAATGTGTTTTGAAAGTACATGGAAACATAACATGAGTATGTTATCTAATACATTAAACTCTTCTTAGTGGTATTTCTCTTACTGCTTAATGTTTTTAATTTCATATTATTCCAGTAATTTAATGGTTGTTTTCTTTGTAAAACCTTAAACTCTCTCATTTTCTATATTTTTCCCTTTTAAAATTATGACTTAACCCATTTAAATTTGAAACATAATCCCATACCATACACTTTTTTATAAATTTGACTGACTTTAATTAGCCGATAGGCTTTTATATGTGAGCATTATAGTGCTCGGAATTGTCTCACACCACTAAATTGACGCCGAAAAATTTTCTAAACTCGTGGTTGTTCCTATCGATGTATTCCTTAAACCCCTATGGGCGCAAGTGCTAGTATATAATCTTTTAATACTTAAAAAAAACATATAAATAACTGAAACTCTAAGGCTAGCCTAAGTGATGTTTACTTTCAACTCATATCAAGGGACCCACACTCCTCCTTCAAAAGAAAAAACCAAATGAGAACTGCCATGCATATAAATGGAAAAATAGAGTCTGAAAAACGTCTAGTATAGTCAAATGAATATCTTCTAGCGTGTTCAACACGGACTGTACGAGGTTGAGTCCACTTAATCATTACTCCCCTATATTCCTCTATTTTTTTATGTAACCCCTTTATTTGAGAATTTCTCAGCACTTTCCCCCTCCTCTATATGTCAAACAAGCATTTTCCCCTATTTTAGGTGCAGTATACAATCTCAATTGGAGAAGAAGAAGAAACAATGGAGTGCAGTATGTGTGACTGGCTTTTAGCAAATTATGATGTTTTTACATATAGCACGACATTGTGGGCAGTTTTTTAGAAAGAAAAGAAGTGGTAAGAAATGATGGCTCATTTGACTGGGCAGTAGCCTATCCTTTTTTTCCTGAAAATTGTGAACTTACACGAATAATAAAACCTTATGTGACAAACCTTTCCTTCACTAGAAATACCTGATAAGGTGGTAAACAAATCTAATTATTTAATCGGTAAATTTTCTTCAGATTTTTTCAATTAGCTATTTGAAAATTAGGTATATTATGGTATGAAGGGATGCCAACAAAAAAACAAGAGCTATGAATGGTGAGTGAAAATGCATGTTGTTTTTACATCTTTGAAACATTCTTGTCATTCTATCATTGTCAGATCAATGGTTCATGATATTTCACCCTTTACTTAAGTAATGTAAGGAACCTATGTCAAGTGTAGTATGATTTACAATTGCTTCCATTTAATCAAAATTGAAGATCAATGGTAAATGTGTAGAAAAAAGTTAATTAGAGAAATTATTGGGAATTAAGGTGTTTGGACAAATTCCAGAGCATATTTATTTATTATTTAACATTTTCCCCCATTTTAATATTTTTTCCTGCGTTTTATTTAATTTAATATTGCCTCACATGAAAATAGGATGTGGGATTTTGAGTTCACATTATGTGTCACATGGTAGTACTTTGTTACATGAGTTGTAAGTTGTCATAAGGTGGTTATTATTAACAAGTTTTATGCTTCCTATTTGGTAGGGATTTTATGATAGATTCTTATAACCTATAAGATGGAGTTATTGGGAATCTTGACCATCACTATGACACATGTCATAAGCATGATTTGAGGAGGTTGTGGAGCCAAAAATGAAGTCCTACATTTGGGGAGTTTATGATGACATATGGCAGGTGTAAGGAATTTACTATTTTATGGTGGATTTGATTCCCCATGACTTGGGCATTGGATTTTTCCATCCGATTTGGGTATCACATTTTAGTATGGTTTTAACTCATGTTTTGGCTTTCCATTTGGTGGTTTCATGTATTGAATCTTCTATAAATTGGTGTTTGAGGAAATAGTTTGAGGATGAGAGTTTGCAAGTACACAGGTGCTATCTAAATGCTGCTAAAATTTTTCCAAGTTTAATTTGTTGTTGATAATCCTATAATAACTTGCTCTATAAGTGTGTTTTAATCTTTTTTTGGATTTGTTAATACATTGAGTAGGTTTTGGAGAGAGGTTTTTCTCCCAAAATGGTTTTCCCCACATATATTTAGTGTTATGTGTTTATTGCTTATTGCTGATTTATGTGCTTCTATATTATTTATGTAATTGTTAGATCAAATTTAAAATGTTTCTATATAATACTCCTCTCAAGATTAGTGTAGGAAGTTGTTTCCACTACTTTAACTTCCTTACAGGAATGATATCCAAGTTCATTTAGTAGAAAAGCTTATTTAGTTGGTGAGTTGTATTTTTCAATTTCAAATGAATAAATTTGACAAAATGTAGATTAGTGTTATGTGTGTGTATGCAATCAAGTTGGTATGGCTATTGACTTGTAAAGTGGTGGTTGGTGGTTTGAATTTGACATTAGCATTTTTAGTAGTCAACACACAATATTTCAACTATTTATTTTAGGCCTATTTTAGTACCCTCATATCACATTTGATCAATGGATCACATTTTATCTCATCGTTGTGAGCCAATATAGAAAAGGTTAGTGAAAATATGCCTCATATCAAATATTGTCCATCCAATAAAACTAAATCAATGGTCCAAGTTTCTTCTAGATCTTAACTTAAGTGGCACAAGGATACACACTAAATTTAAACAAAAAAGAATTGACTGTGAGTACAAATACAAAGGCAAGATCTTTTGTATCATCCTCCTAGATTGTGCCAAAATCAAATTCTTAGAACATGGTATAGAGATGCATCAAAATATACTTAAAAGAGGATTTTTAGTAAATGTTGTAATTGTGACTACACTAGAATGCATGCAACACATAAGAGTGTGCTCAAGTCAATTGAATTTTTTTTTAAAAACCCCAATATAATGTTGTCTTATGGAAGAGATGATCATATAGGTTATATACGAAATGGGCTTGTGGATAAAGTGAGGAGATGTTTTAGTAAATGCAAATTATGGTAGCTATAAATTCAAACTCAATAATCTTTAGCATCATCATCCTAACTTTTGCCAAATGATAACTTTGGAACAAATAACATAGGAGCAATATGTGAAATTTGTAAATAGAAATACTTTCACCAAATATCTAAGTCAATCTTGAAATCGCAACCTCTTTCAATACTTCAAAGAATAGTACATGCGATTTAATTTTTCCATTTAATGTTGTTTTATTATTGTAATTAGGGGTGGTTATTATTTATTAATTCACTTAAGCAAGGAGATATTTCTTATATCACTTAACCAAAGCACATAAATTCCAAACCGTTAAAGATAATTTGAGCTTTATTTTCACCAATGGAATGATGGTTGATTGATTTATCTTTTCTAAGTCCCATAGTATGGCTACAATAGGATTATTGCATAGCTTCATGCCAAGTTGCATAGTGCTAGCACCAAAGTACCCAATGAAATGTTGTCTCATGGAATGAGATGATTGCCAAGTTATGCATGAAATGGGCTTGTTCATAAAGTCTTGGAGATTTTTTAGTAAATGCAAATGGTAGTTTTAAATTCAAACTCAATAATATTTTGCATCAGGGTCATCCCACAATAATGGGTTACACTTTTTGGCCAAACTTGACATTGAAATCAACATTTTGAACTAAATCTTCACTTTTTGACACTTATAGCCGCTAAACCGTTAGGAATTTGAAGATGATCCGAACTAGTGATTTGTGAGATTTTGTTTGTAGATTATAAATAATTTTTTTTAAAAAAATTTAGAGTTAAATTTTAAAATTTTTTGTTTCCTTTGATAACTAGTTTTTAATAGTAAACAACATTTTTTTAAGGTGATATGTATTCCGTAGCACATAACTTTTTTTCTACAAAGGATAAAATTCTGATTCTTTTGATTTTAGATTGGTAACACCAATATATAGGGCATGCATATAGTTTTATAATGTTTTGTTGAATTTTTTTTTTAATTAAATTTTGAAGTCAAACCAATTATAATTTAGACATAGGCGTATTCCGTAAAACATAACTTTTTCTGTATGTATCAAAAATCAATTTTTATTTTTTTGTTGAAACAAGGACATCAATACCTAGGGTATCTATATTTTTAAGAATTTGTTTTCACTAATTTACTAATTTTCCATGTGTGTAGAACAAAGAACTTGATGTTCGGTGAAAAACCTACATTCACAAGAAATAAAAAAAATAAATATAATAATCAAATTAAATATATTTAAAATTATACTTTTTGGGAAGCTTATCATAAGAACTACATACTTACAAAACATAAATTTTAAATGAATTCATTTGATCCACCAAAATTTAAATCAAAAGTAGTTTTTTATCAGCATTTTGATAGGTGTAGAGGAGACTCCATTATAGGTATGGTTTAAAACTAGCAGGGTTCTATCCAAGGGGGTTTGAATCTAAAGAGGTTTGATCAAACCATCTTCAATTAAAATCCTTTAAATGGAACCTTTCGAGGCTTAAATTATTATATTTTCTAAAAAAATGTGATTTCAGCAAAAATCAGGATGTCCCGGAAAGTGTAACCCATTATTGTGACCGCACCCATCATCATCATAATTTGTGCTAACTAATAGCTTTGGAACAAATCACATAGGAGCAACATGTGAAATTTTTAAATAGAAAACCTTGCATCCAACATCTAATTCTAATGAGGGGGTCAATCCTAAAACACACAATAGTTACATAGATTGCACATAGAAAATAGGAATGTTCTTTTATCTATTTGAACAACACATTACATTACATAAATTGGAATAAGATAAGAGGATGAATCCTCAACAAGTTGCAACAAATTATAGCTTCTTATGTCTAGATTCTGAAACCTTTTGCCTTCTGTAGCTTCAAATCTGTTAGGGTTTCTATTTTCCCTCTCTTTTTTGACTCTCAACTTTCCTCTTTTTTTGTCCTACCCCAAAGGATTCCAAAAAATGGTCATAAATAGCCCTTTTTGGTGTCTTCCAGCCAAAATTTTGAAATTTGTAACTCCCTCCAAAAATAGGTCAACTTCCAAGAGCTATAACTTTTGATCTGGGTGTCCGATTAATGAACTGTTTGATGCATTGGAAAGATCATGGAGTGCTCTATGCACTTATAATTAGTTCTACCAATTTTGCTCTTTTTTAGGGTCGTGCCTCTAAGTGCCTCATATCTGACTTTGAAACTTTTTCAGAGGTTTTTAAAGAAATGGAAACTTTAATATCTTTCGGTCCACAAACGATTTTTGGCCAATTCCTTCACCAAAGGTCATATTTTTCAATTTCAAAGCTTGGGGTAAATTTTAGCTTCCATACATTCTCAAATGCAAACTTTCTAAAAATAGTATTTGGCTATTCTTAGCAAGTTGGAAAAACTTAAGGTTCTACATTATTATTCAAGCAATTGTGTATCCAAAAGTATAAAATTTGAAAAGAATAGAAAATAATATCATCATTTTTTGGGTGATGCAAGATTTCCCTTACACCACTGGATGCTCTTGCATCAGACACCCAGGGTAATTTGAGAGGTGATCTTGTCACATCTCAGGTGTTTAGGGAAAACCTAAATAGTCAACCTCAACTAGGAAGAATCTTTGATAGGCCTTTCTTTCCATGTCACCAAAGATTCTTCATATTACATGTTTCGAGTACTTCTTCCCACACGGCTATCCAAGATCTCTTCCATCTCCTCCTTTGAAGTAGATGCCGAGAAATTCCACTATTCTTTTGTTGATCCATCCTCTATGCCACCTTCATGATACTCTGTTAAATCATCTATGTTGAACATAGGGAAAATATTGATTCCACTCAGTAGCTCTACTTCATATGCATTTCCTGAATCATGCTTCTTCAGGATCCTGTATGGTCCAAATTTCTTCATCTTCAACTTATTATATGCTCCCATAAGATACCTTTTCTTAGTTAAGTGAACCATAACTTCATTTCCAACCTTGAACTCTTTGAATCTTCTCTTTTGATTTGCCAAGTAGCCTTGTACTATGAATTCATCTTGTTGATATGCTTTCTTAGGTCTCATCATCCAAGTTCTTTAGGTGCTCTGTAAAGTCTCTAGCCTTGGCACTTCTTTTCTCTCCTCTATCCATCTTCCTTAACTCAGAAGCATTTCTTGTACTACTATCATATACAATATATAATGGAGATTTACCAGTACTTCTCTTAACGAAATTATTGTATGTGAACTTTGTCTGTGGTAACATCAAATCCCAACCCTTGGGTGTATCTCCTACCAAGCATCTCAGCAAGTTGCCTAAACTTCTATTCACCACCTCTATTTGTCCATCAGTCTACGGATGATGTGCAGAACTATACTTCAAATCAGTCTTTAACTTCTTCCATAAAGGGGTAGGTGCAAAAAGTTGGCGGGCCAAAAAGTGGCCAACTTTTTTTAAAAAAAATTTAAGCCATAATGCGAGCAAGTTATAACACACTCATGTAATGGCTTAGTGATGTCAAGGCTAAGGCTTGACAACACCAAGCCATAATGCACTCGCATTATAACGCAAGCGAGTTATGCTATGCTATATAAAAAAAAGCATGTGTTTCATTTCATTATTTCACAACATTTCATAGCAAACCCACGACTTGGAGACAAAGGAGAGCGCGTGCTCGCATTATCGAAGGGCATATCATCAACAATTTTTTACTGATTCATCATAAAAATATCGCCACGACGTCAGGGAGGCTGAAGGAGTAAGTTATATTTGCTTCTTGTGTGAATTTGTTGCTAAATAGGTAGGTTCAAATAGTTTTTTGATGTAAATTTCTTTAATTTATAGGAATTGATAATGCACCTCCTCCTCTTGAAAATCCACAAAATCCTCCATCACCTGAACAACAAATACTTGCTGAAGAACAACCCCAACAACAAACACCTCCATTCATTTCTCAATATGCCCCTGGAACACAAGAAAATATAATGGGGCAAATTGAAAACAATAAAAAAAAATTGAGGACATAATTGGAAGGTTGAAAGAACCTGCAACTTCAACCTTGCATAGATCCATGCTTGCTCAATCCCTTGAATCTATGTTATCAAATGTAGATTCAATTAGCAAGCAAATCTCTAGTTGGTTAGAAAAGAGGAGAGAATTTAGAGAGTTCTATGTAGATAAGTTGTCCTATGAACAAGTTAAAAATGAACAAATTATAAAATTGGACTTGTGTTCTATTTTCACAGACCCACGAACAAATCAACCTCTACCCCTTACATGTAAGAGGTTCCCTATCCATTGGCACAACAACCAAGTGATAAAGGACAATTTTGGGTAGAGGTGGTGGATGGTTTTTGACCATCCTCCATGCATTAATAATGAGGTCCTGCAATATTTTTTGAGGAAACTCTACTACAAGTTTAACAAAAATAAAGTGCCAAATTATTTTGATATGTGGGAGTTCCAAGGTAGAGGTGGGGGGTCAGCACAAGATAGACCAAGGGCACGTGTTGACCCACAGTGGCCAATGAGACAAGCACTCACCAGACCAGCCAATGAGCACATGTCTATCCCTTATGTTGTGAAGGAGAGTGTTGAGGTCAAGACACTTTAGTCCATTAGTGTCTTTACCCAGAGCATCATAGAGCATGCCATTCCTGCAACACAGTGTGGGCCAGGGGAGAGTTTGAGTAGGGTTCCACCCCATACTTGTCAGGCTTGCGAGTCTGCTTGTGGTTATGACCCCACGGATAGTCAGGACACAGGTGCGCAAGCTACATCTGTAGCTAAGCATATGGTGATGACAGATGCCCTCCTGAGTGAGACTTTTGGCCTTGATACTCAAGTAAATCTTAGCAAGTTCATTGAATTTAATTTATTAAACTTCATTTCTGAAATGCAAGATTAACTAATTTAGTTTGATGATTTTAATGAAATTTCAAAGTCATAGCATTGATGCAGTTTTCAGTAGTTCTCCACATGCATATTACACTATGACATCTACTGTCGGGATATGTAACTACTAAACAATTATAACTATTACATGTGAATAGCCTCATTATATGAATGGTAACTTAGTCCTTAGACACTTTAAATCTTTGCACAAGTCAATCATTGTCATTACAAATGTGGTGGTGCTAGAAAACACCTTGGGGATTTACTATGTTTAAAGGAAAGATTTAAAACTTCTTTGATAATGAGAAAAAACCCTTTGTCAATGTATACTGATTGAATACATGATAAGAAATCAATGCAAGTGCCTAGGATATCACTATGATGTATTTGTTAATGCGATGATGATATAAATGCAATAATATAATGTTTTGTGTTATTATATGATCCTACTATCCCATTATTATGAATGATCTAGGATTGTTCCTATTGGTGTGAATGGGGTACATTATCTAATCGGTTCCATTTTAAGTCATTTCCATGCCTAGTTAATTATGTTCACTTAGGGAATTTAAATTTTGTGTCTCAAGTCATGATTATGAGAAGTGTCCTAATCCTATGTTGTCCTATGTGTATATATACAATGGTTCTCTTATGTAATACATTATTGATCTTGTATGCATTGTACTATTATTGCCATATAGCATTTTCATTGGTTCTCTCTTGTGTGGAAGGTTTTTAGTGTTGCAAAGTGTTCCTGTTCCTATGAGTTGATTTGGTTCCTTCAACATGGTATCAAAGATTTGAATTTGCAAGCCCCTTCTCTTCTTTTTTGTGGACTCTGCTAAAATGTTTCATATAGTGCATCCTAAGTTAGATATGACCACACAGTTGAGCCCATACAATATAAATATGTGTGGATCAATAGTAAAGTCAATAGGGTTTGGAGATGTTGTAGATCTAGGTTTTTTGGAGGGTTCCATATTTTCTATCATACTATCCATACTATGTATGTGTAATAGTTGGCGTAAACATATACAGTGAGAGAAATTTTATAATCTACATTTTTTTAATAATATTATTCTTTTTTTACAAATTAAAAAAATTTATAAAAATATAGACTATACATAGGGAACAACCCATACCTTGTTGTACCCTACAAATTTTTGGTGAAATGTTTTATTATAAAATTAGTTAAAAATTAAAAACATTATTAAAAAAGATTTGGGGCAAGGATTTTCATCCCATCCCATCCCCACACCCCTTAGCCATGGGTTACCATATAGGGGATACATACCCAATTTGGGCCCTACTCTTTGTGAGGCAAGGGGGGCTAGAGCACCACCCCTTGTCCATGACTCTATCATTGTAGGGGTGTCAGGCCCCTTGGGCCCTGCTCCTTTCATGGGGTTGATGGGGGGTTTCAAACCCCCTCTACCACATGATTTTTTTAAAACTTTTCTTACTCAATTTAAAAAAGGCAACTTTTCAACCTTTGTATGGCCTATGTGGAATTTTTGGAAGCTACAACTATATTTGGTGTTTAGTTTGGCAAATTTTCCCTGGTGACTTTCTAGTGATCTTGCCAACTTTAGTTGTAATCTACATTTAGTGATAGTTATTCTAATTTTGGTGAACCTCTACATCTGGTAGAACCTCCAAATATGATAGGCTTTTTTCTAAGTTTTAGTAGTGATGTCATGGCAACATTAGTATTGTGTAAGCACTTCCCTACCCCTTGTCCATTTCTCCTTTTAATATTGGAGGCAAAATTCAATAGATGATTTCTCACTCATCTAGTGCTCATTTTTTAGCATTTTTTGAAATGGGATAGAATTTCACATATTTCATAGTGGTGCATGCAATTTTTAGATTTGATGCATAGTTTTTATAGAATTTCAATTTTCTTAATGATCTTGTTCTCCACTTCTCATTTAGGGAACTTTGAAGGGGCATATCTTCTACATATAGACTTCTTTTTGGGTCTAATTTTAATTGAAAGTGTAGATTTTATTTGTACTTCGTAGTGGTTCCTTTCATTTTCTCTCATCTTGTAGTAGATTTATATTTTTATCATTTGGTTATTTTTTAACATTGTAAGGATCTATTGAATGCATTATATTATTTGTAAATGCACTAAAATAAAGTGCCACACATTGTACATATATTTTGAGGAGATTGCACATCATATTGAGTCTATTGTACTCACATTACATATAAAGGGCCATGGGGGGTTTGTCGTGTGCACCTTGTATTTGTAATCACAACCTTTTCTACCTTTATGTGTGTGTGCTTTATTTTTGCACACCTTTTTATAAAAGTGTCATGTGGGTCTTGTTGAGCATGCTTGTTCTTGCATTCACAACCTCATCTACCTTCATGGACTATGTCTTGTTTTTGTAAACATTGTTTTAGTTGTAGGTAGTTCTTGGTGCACCTTTTTTTATGTTATTTCTTCACCTTCTTACACTGCATCATGACACATAATTTTAGTGGAACTACGATACCTCTCTCTTGTCAACATTAGGGGGTACATATATAACATTTTACTTGTGCTAATACTTCCTCAGTTTCATTTTGGAGTGATCTATGTATCTAGTTTTTATTCCTTTATACTAGTTGGATGTAGTAGTAGATTACCCATGTATTTCAGTGAGATGGAACACATACCATATAGACACTCCTAGAGATCACCTTCCATCTTCTTTAGTTGAATAACTTTCCTGAGACCCTTGGTACCTTTTGGTGTGTCATCTGCATCTTTGACTATTAGATTGTTGTCTTGTTTTCCATCTATGCATTGTTTGAGAATTGTCATTTTGGTCACTCATGCATATTTGTGTCTCTTTGATCCCAATCATTATCTTGATTTTAGTGGATGTTCTTTAATTCCAATAGTATAAAAATTGTTCTTTGGTAGTTGTTTATAGCTTCTTCATGCTTTAGTGGAGTTCTTTATTGTTTATCCTCTTATTTCTAATCTTTTAGGGTTAACTTTAATGGAGGCTTCTTAGTCTTTCTCATGTTTTCTCTCTTCTGGGAAGGAGTTTTTTCCTATGAGTTTTCTCCTTTTCTTCATTTTTGAGAGATATTTTGTACATGTGCACCTCATCAACCCTTGTTGTTAGGACCCATCTTTGAGTGTTTTACTCTTTTATTTTATCTCCCTAAGTTGCACTTAAGGGGGGTATTGATGTGAACATGGTACATTACCTTATAGGTTCCTTTTTAGGTCATTTTCACACATAGTTAGTTAAGCTTACTTAGATAATTTACTTTTTGTGTCTCAAGTCCTATGTCTCACCTTTGCTAGATATATATACAAGTGTTCTCTTGGATATTACTCACCTTGTATACATTGTACCATTATTGGCATATATCATTTTCATTGCTCCTCTCTTATGTAGATGGTGTTGCAGAGTGTTCTTGATAATGTGAGTCCTTTTGGTGACTTCAACAATTCTTAAATATAAAATCCTAAATGCTTAACTCAAGGTGTTTTATTATGCAAGGTTACAATTAGCAATCAAATTTTTAAAGCATTAGCCTTAAGAGAGGGAATTTAGCATTTGAAATAGGGGGACAACACTGAAATTTAGATCAATTCAATAGACAAATCACATTTACGTTCTAGTCTAGAGGAGGGTAAGATCCTAAAGTATTTAGACTACTCCTATTCAATGGAAAGGATAATGTTTTCTAGAGTGATACACAAAAGATAAATTAAACTTTGCAACACTATATTTACAAAAATATTAAAAATATATAACATGAAAATTTTAAAAAAGAGTATGTACTTTTATTCCTACAATTAATCTTATTTAAAAATATATTATAATTAAGAGTAAAACTTAACCTTGATGAAATTTTTATAAAGCAAAAGTTCTATTAAATTTAAATTTTTTAACTTTAATTGATTTTTTAAAGTTTTACATTATTAAAAATAGTAACATTCTATAATTAAGCATTTATGTTGTGACCAAAATTGATGTTTATTTTCAAATGTAAAGACATCAAAATTTAAAAAATAACTCTAAAGTAAATAAACTATGTAGTAATAAATGCTTTATATAAAACAAAGTAAAGATACCAAATTCTTTAAATATATAGTAAATAAAATAATTGTAAAGAAAATAACTTATAAGTAAATACAAAATAGTTTTATGATCTTTTTTATCTAAGTATAATTTAATTAACAAAACAAATTAATAAAAATCTTTTTAAAGAGCAAATAATATTTTTACAATAAATGGTTGTTTTTCAAAAAGTAGGATCAAAAGTCACATAAATTATAGAAAAAAAATAGCTCATCAAATAAAAAGAAATTAAATAATGTAGATAAATTAAAATAAAATAACACATTCAATATAAAAACTCTAAGAATAATTATATACAAATTCAATATAAATGCTTCAATAGTAATATCTTTGAACATCTTTTAGATAAATATATTTAAGATATCTGTGTGGGTATGTAGTAAATCAAATAACAAATTCAATATAATTGCTTCAAGAATAATATCTCACAAATTCAATATAGACACTTCAATAGTAATATCTTTGACATCTTTTTATATAATACCAATTAAAATAAGCTTAACCCTACCCCTCGCATCCTATAATCAACTTAATGGCCCCCTATAAAATGCCAACTATGTTATGAGAGACACTTTATAATGAGACAAATCTCACTAATATTATTTCTAAACTAACTCCATTTCCATCTGTCTCTCAATACAACGATGGTGTCCAAGTCCCAAAATAACAAAGGTACCCAAAGTCGCATTGACCAAAACATACACATTGACTTTCAAAGTAAACAAAAGTCACATTTACGCGTTTCGTAAGAAGCTACCTTATTGAAGAAAAATCAAAATCACATCAGAAGTGACATCCATATAAAAAGAACTTTAGTTAGCGTAGAATTGTCTTCATAGTGTAGTCAACACAGAATGCACGAGCCGTTTCTCCCACGGATTCCTGTGCAACACTTTGACAATTTCACACTACTTTTCAAACAAGGATTCTGCTTTTTGTAGGTGTGGTATTACAATCTAAATTGAGGAAGAAGAAGATACAACAATGGAGTGCAGTCTGTGTGGGGATGTGGGCTTTCAAATCTATTTATTCCAATGCACAAAATGTCTAATGCGTTTTCAGCACCAGTAAAATAACATTTACCCTCCTTATTGCTTTCAGGTTATTCAATTTTAGATAGACAAGTTTCATGTGGTATATACTGATTTGGAAAAAACATTCTAGTTGGGATTGATGAAATTCATGGTTTCCATTTGTGCAAAGGTATCAATTTTGATTATATGGGTTTTGCTGTTTTGGTCAGATATTGCAGCAGAGCATATTATGAGAACGTATCAGTTGAGAGTATCAGTGAGGTGTGTGACTGGTGCTTCAGTATTCAAGAGGAGGATGCAGGCTCTGATGCTAAGCTATTCAGGGATTCTGTTCAAAGAATGAGAACTTGTGCTGGATCTGGAGAGTGCACAAGCATGACCCACAATAGCAAAGGCAAGGGAAATTTGAGAAAAATGTGTGCTGGCTTTAGTGGACAGATGCCCAAAGAGCTGAAGAAGCAGAAGAATCCTGAGTTCATATACAGCACCGAAAGAAGAGTTAAGAAGAGATATAAGCTTCTTGATGAAATTGTCTGTTGATTGCAATGATTTTCAATGTAAGGAAGCTATTTTACATTGGATGATGTCGAAAGAGCTGAGCTTAAGAGGCATATACTTTCCAAATAAAAAGTGGTGAAAGTTATTGTCTAACAATCTCTTTAGTTTTGCGTGAATGAAAATCCTGTGGAACTGACTGTTTGATGATGATACTTTGTGATATTCAATTTACTCTAAACAGTATTTGTGGTTTATAATGGGAAGTGTTTTACATACGTAACAATTATTGGTTTTTTTTGTGTAAAAAAACTGAATTATACAAATTGTTTACTATTGTCAACTGGTTTATAATGGAAAGAAAACCAAATGTATTGTTAGTAATTTTTACTGCTATAGTTTATGTTTTATGCTGTCTGAAAACAGTCGATGCGTTGTTGGAGACTCGGTTTCCAAATAAACAACAGATTTGAGGAAAATAGACCACACATTACACAGGTTACATCCTTCTATATTCTGTATCAGATTAGCAGGAAGAATCGATGACGTTTTGTATGGAGATTTGTATGTTATGATGTCTAAGGCATGCCGTTTTGTTGAGGGAATAGCCACTTCCCTGTAGGATCATCCGCTAATCTACCTCTGTGCATAATTTCATAAGAGGTTCCATTGATCTCTGATCTACATAAGCCTCACGCCATTCTCAATGGCTGCAAACAATGACTTGCGTTGGAATTTGAACTCATCGCGTATCATTCTTCAATAGTAGCACACTATGTTTATGCAGGCTGCGTTGGAGATGTATATGGAAGCTGGCCTCTGGAGTTTCTGGAAGTATTGTGCTACCAATTCTCTTTCTGGAGCTATGGTTTTGCGTTCTACTTTGGTGTGGCTGCATACCATTGTTTAGATGCTGCATTGATTTTTGGAGTCTGTGCATCATTCAAAAGGAGGCACCTTTTTTTGTAATGTCTTGTGTAGAAGTTTGGAGAACTTGCGCACTAATTCTACTTGTCCAGAGAGCTGCGCATTGTTCTTTGGATTGACTCTCTATTCCTTACAGCTGCGTTAGATTTATATAGTACTTTCCACAACATTTGAATGGAGATGTCACCTTTTCAATCACATGAGCTCACTCTAAACTGCCAACAGATTCCTTTTACCATAACATGAATTTATGTCGTTGGCTAAAGCGTGAAAAGGCATGATCTGCAACTTCCCCAATTACTGCATGGAATTTTAAAAATGGAGTGCGGAAATTGGACTACAGGTACCAAGGTAAGAGAAGTCCCGAAAACCTGTAAAAGGTAAATGATTGAGAAGTGAGGGTGTGGGAAGTAGCGAAAGGGATGCCGGCAAAGGAAATTCCAAAATTCCATCTAAGAAAGGGGGATATTAAACATTCATGGCAAAATGTAGGCATATTATAACTAATCACACCACATGGGATGCCAAGAGTGGTAGAAAGGCATTATTTTGGTCTAATTCTTGGAATTGACACAAACACCTTCAAGAGAGAGGGGGGACCTCAGCATAATCAAAGATGTCCTTTCAAGAGGCTAGGACGCCAGTCTTTGGTATTATGTTTAGATTGAACATTTCGATGACATCAAAAGGTGTAAATGGAGATATATTTTCTTGTTGGTGTAATTAAATATTTAATTACACTTTATTAAGTTGACTTAGGGCTTCTTTAAGTCATTTTAGGTTTTCTTATCTTGCACTTATAAAAGCAAGATGTCATCTATAATTCATTAATCCAATTCATTTATTGCATCCAATGTTATGCAAATTCATCCTCTTTATTTTTTCTCTTGTAGAAGATAAATCCTTGGTTTTGCAGGTGATCTTAGTGGCTTGAGTCAATCAATGACTCTCACATGGTATCAAAGCTCTAGATCTGCAAGTCCCTTCTCAAATCTAGAGAAAAATTAGGCAAGAGCTATTTGCTATATGTATTTCTTTGTAAAACATAATCTTCCATTCGATTCATAATAGTCGAAATAGTCAAATTAGCCTTTTATTTGGCTTGATTTAAGCTTTGTAGGCCATATTTGCAAGGGTTTGAAGTGGGTATTTTTTCTTATCCAAAGGAAAGCTTAATTTTGGAGCATTTTGGATCAAATCCGACTCTACCATCGCACTTAGAAGGCCCAAAATCCTTAGAAATCACTGTCAACTCACTAAAATCTGACCTAGGAGCACAAAAGACATTTTTTGGTTTCCAAGGCTATTATATGGCAATTGTATGACCCTGTCATATGATTTTTATTTTTTTAAAAAAATAGCACTTCAACCCTCATTTGTGAGACACATGTCAAATTTTGGACACACAAGATAGAATCGAGACAAGTTGACCCCATTTTTTGGCCTGCGATCCCTCTTTTGGTTCCTATGGATGCCATTTCAGACTGCACATATGCTCCTTGGCTCACTATTTGGCCCATCAGGCCCAAAACCTGCCTCCTTTGCCCCAACGGATAGAAAATTTGGTCGTTGCTAGCCTAAAAGGGAACTCCACCCATTGACCACCAATTGTTGCCTCTCAACTAGCCGCACCACCTAATCGAGCCACCCTAGCTTGCGCTACCACTAATCTGCCACTAGAGGATAGCCCACGCACTATCGAAAAAGGGTCCAGGGCCTATTTTTTGCCCCTTCCTTTCCCTAAAGGAGTAGTTTTTTTTCTTTTTAGCATAACATAGGCAATCGGAGTTAGATTTTCACAAACAAATAGGGATTAGAAAGCTAGTTCTAAGCACAATCTATTGGTGTAGGTATTTTTTCCAATTTTTTTTGCTATTCCAATTTATTGTTGTTTGAAATATCAATCATCTTTTTGGCCTCTGAGCTCATAACTATTTGCCACAATCTCCAAATTTTGTGATTCTTATGGTATTGGAATGGTATCGAGGAGCTCTACACAACTATCCATGCACTTTTTCTAGATTTGCCCCAATGTATTCTTTATTCATTTTATCATTTTTATGGTTTCTTTTTTATAACTTGGACATATTAGCACTTGGAAAGGTTCTATTTATTTTGGTGGGTTTCATTTATCAGCATTAATCAATATTCAGATTGTTGATCTTTGATTTTATTATTTGAGGAGATATTATGGGTTTTTCTATACACCCTTCTATGGTAACATTGGATAAGGATAATTATGAGTCTTGGTGAAAGGGCATTTTGACACATCTCAGGTGGATCAATTTTTTGCCTTATCTTTATGGACTCATGCCTGAACCAGATACACCTAGGAGGAAATCTGCATGAGGAAGTAATATTGATCATGTTGTAGGAATGATTGGTTCCAATGTTGATTTTGACACTATATGTTCCATTTCACATATTGAGTTCCCACATGCTCTTTGGAATAGAATTTGGGAGATCTATGGAGATCCACATATCTCTTCATTCCTTGATGATCTTGCTATGGATTGCCACATAAAATTTGATGAGGCAGATCATATATACCCTTTGATGATCTATCAATATAGAAGAAAGACTTGAATATCAAGCAAGTCTTGATAGTTTAGATGACATAAAGACTTCTTTTGTTTCTCTCTCTACTCCTATTGAGATAATTACTCCACCATCACTTTTGCTACTTCAAATTTTAGAGTTTCTTCCTTGAGAGCTTCTAGCGATTCTTTGCAGTAGGACATTATCAGGTTTCTAGAGATAGCTCATTGGGACACATTTCTACTAGATATCTCATCATTATTTGTAGAGTCCCACATTGTAGATTTGGGAGATACTTTGGAGGGTATTCAGATCCTCTTTGATGACAGCTTTGATGGAGTTGCATCACCATCATCTTCTTCAGAGATTGTTCTTCTTCTTTCTATTTAGTCATAGATTGACAGTGGATTGGAAACATTTGAGTAGTTTTTGTGAGCCTCATTGTTGTCCTTGGATCACGTGCAGAGTTAAGAGGCATTCATCCTTCTTATTTTTGCCTATCTAGAATGGGAAGACATTATGAACACATCTACAGTTCTATTTCTTCCCAAGAGGAGGAATGTGGATAAATGTTCATGGATCCTCATTTTAATCCTTTATCGAGCATCTACAAGCACTGCAAGAGTCATTTTGAGGAGTTGTTGCATGCTCTCTATTCTCATTTCTATTTTGGGAGGGAGCATTTCCTCACGAGGTTCCATCCTTCTCACTTTTGGAGGGGTTGCCAGACATTCTTTCTACATCCTCTCTTATGGAGGGTTGTACATATCTATTGATTGTATCTTCATGATGGATTTAGTCCTTGGGGGGTTTTAGTATCGAGTCCTCCTTCCATCACTTATTTTGTATTTTATCTCTTTTGGAGAGGAGTTTTCTCCCACTAGGTTTTTCTCCTTTTCTCCACTTTATGAGAGATTCTTGTTTGCACATGGGTACCTAACATGGCCTTGTATCTAGGGTCCATCTTTGCATATTTTTCATTTTCCCTAAGTTACACTTAAGGGGGTGTTGGTGCAATTAAATATTTAATTAAATTTTATTAAGTTGACTGAGGGCTTCTTAAAGTCAATTTAGGTTTTCTTATCTTGCAATTATAAAAGTAAGATGTCATATGTAATTCATTAATCCAATTCATTTATTGCATCCAATGTTGTACAAATTCATCATCTTTTATTTTTTCTCTAGAAGAAGGTAAATCCTTGGTTTTGCAAGTGATCTTGGTGGCTTGAGTCTTGATCGGCGACTCTCACATTCCTCTCTGCTAGTTCCCAAATAGCAATGTGATTGCCTCAAGATTATTATGCAGAAACAAAATATTTCTATGAGTGAAGGGCATGATGTGATCAAATGGACATGCTCAAATAGTGGGGCTTATTTGGTGAAAATTGGCTCTCTCAATGATGACCCCCAAAGGAGACAATGACTGGACAACCATCAAATGTTGGCACAAAGACTATTTGCCTCTGGCCGGAGCCTTTGCTTGAGTAGCGATCCAAAGCAAGATCCTCACTGGAGATAATTTGATGAAGCTAGGATTTTGTGGTCCTTTTAGATGTGCTCTTTGCAAATAAGTTAATGAAACCATTGATCATGTCTTCCTTCAATGTCCTCTCATTGTCCACTCTTGGAGGCGGATATGTGTAGAAATTAGGCATCCCTTGACCCTTTCGTTAATACACTACTATGGCTATTCAAATACTAGAAACTTTGCAAATCAAAGGTTCTTATATCGAGTGTATTTACTACAACCCCCTTTATGGGTATCTAGCATATTTGGAAGGAAAGGAATAGGTAGATCATCTTCCAAGACAAATTCCTAAATTAGGACACCTTCACATCCAAACTTGAAATGAACATCTCAGAGGTTGTCACTAATAGAGCTAAAGAAAAAATAAGCTGAAAGTGCATATTAAAAACATTATATAGAGATCTTTTAAAGGACTAGAAATACATCAATCTTCCTCCTATTAATGGGATTGACAGGTTGAACCACCCCCTACCAATAGAGAAGATATCAAGTGGACCCCTCCAACTCCAAGCTTCTACAAACTTAACTTCAACAAGGCCTCTTAGTGTAATCTAGGCCCTTCTAGTGCTAGATGCATCATTAGGGACATAAAAAGAAACTTAATCAAGGTAGTCTCACCGAAATGCCCATTTGGTACCAATAATGAGGTGGAAGCATCCACTCTACTCTTTGGTCTTGAACTCATCAAATCTTATGAACTAAATGCAATTAAGCTTGAGGGGGGACTCTATGGTCATCATCTTGAGGATTTAGAATAGGAAGGCAAAGCATTCGAGGGTCAACAACATACTTCCAAAAGCTTGGGCATTATTAGAATCTCTTAACAATTCCAAAAAATTAGCCACTATTACTACAAAAGCAACAAGGTGGCAGATTTCCTTTCTTACCAAGGTATAGATAGAAATGAGGAATTAATTGTTGGCAATAATGTCAAGGTGTGGGATGGAATCTAGCACATAAGCGATCAAATTGGATGATCTATTACATTCTATCAAATCATTAGTACAACATATATACACCCACCTATCTCTACATTCAACATGAGGTAGGTTAAGTTTCTCTTACACAAGGCAAATCTAGTGAAAGGAATGAAAGGTAAGTATGAGCAAAGCCTCATCATGATGGAAGATGATGAGAAGGAATGTGCATAGTCATATATTTTCAAAACACTCTTTAATTATGACCTTGTAATCTTTCTTGAGTTTCTTTGTTGTAATGGCCCAATAGTATGATCACACTATGTTGTCTTTGTCCCCTATTTAAAAGAGTGGAAAATCTCATGTAACTCTCTTTTTGATATATAATTTATAATATTTGGCGAGGGCCCTAACCCTCTTTGACTCATTAAAAATAATAATATTAATATCATTTTTTATAATTATACCCAAAGGTGTAACCTAGAATAACAATAGGGGAGAAGCATATGATGTCGTGACCATGAAATACAAACTATTTAGAACTAACATTTATTTTTTTAATATAAAGTCACCAAAATTTTAAAATAATTCTAAAGTAAATGAAATAACTCTATAGTAAAATAAAGTAAAGACAATGTTTATATATCTATAATTTAACAAAACAAATAAATAAGAATCTTTCTCAACCACAAATAATTGTATTACAATAAATAGAAAATAAAATAAATACAATTAAAAATAAAAATATAATGTAGATAAAATAAAATTATGGTTCCCTAAAAGTTAAAATTTATGTCTATGTCTATATGTAGTAAATAAAATAACAAATTCAATATAAACGCTTCAAGAATAATATCTTACAACTTCAATATAAATACTTCAAGAGTAATTTTTTTTGGGCGTCTTTTAGAGAGATATATTTAAAATCTGTACAAATAAAAACTCACATACACTAATCAAACAAGAGTGAATGCCTTTTTAAAAGAAAATCTCAAATTAAAATAAACTTTACCCTACTTTGTAATGAGACAAATCTCACTAATATTCTTTCAAAAGTAACCCACAATATCATCTATCCCTTCCTCAATACGACCATGGTGTCCAAGTCACATCCATATAACAAAGGTAGTCGAAGTAAACACTGACTACAACATGTCCCTTAACTTTAAGGGGCTATTCTTAAACATCATTGAGTTCAAAGTCAACATTTAATTTGTGTCAATTAAAATAGGAAAAACATTTACCTTTTTTTGTATGAACGAAATGTAAAATTAGTATTGATTGTTTGACCATTAAACCAGATGATGTTCAAATAGAATGCTTGAAAAGATACCTATTTTACCTTTTCCAAAAAAACTACCCAACTGAAAAAAAAAAAAATCGAAATCAAATCAATCAGAAGTAGCATCCATATAAAAAGGAGGAAAACTTTGCACGAGCCTTGACTCCCACGGATTCCTGTGGAACACTTCACTTTGACACTACTTTCCCCCTCCCTCTATACAATAGGTGCAGTATTAGAATCTCAATTGAAGAAGAAGAAGAAACAACAACGGAGTGCAGTCTGTGTGGCGAAGTGGGCTTTCAAATCTATTTATTCCAATGCAGAAAATGTCTAATGCGTTTTCAACATCAGTAAAAAAACATTTATCCTCCTTATTGGTCTCAGTTTATTCAATTTTAGATAGACAATATACTAACTTAGAAAATAAATGCTTGTTGGGATTGGTGGAATTTATTGTTTCCATTTGTACAAAGGCTATCAATTCTGATCATATGGGTTTTGCTGTCTTGGTCAGATATTGCAGCAGAGCATATTATGAGAACGTATCAGTTGAGACTGAGAGTATCAGTGAAGTGTGTGACTGGTGCTTCACTATTCAAGAGGAAAATGCAGGCTCTGATGTTAAGCTTATGATCAGGGATTCTGTTCAAAGAATGAGAAGTTGTGCACAAGGCAAGAGAAATTTGAGAAAAAAGTGTGCTGGCATTAATGGACAGATACCCAAAGAGCTGAAGAAGAGTTAAGAAGAGATATAAGCTTCTTGATGAAATTGTCCTTTGATTGCAATGGTTTTCAATGCAGGGAAGCTAATATCTGAAAGAGCTGAGCTTAACCGATACATACTTTCCAAATAGAGAGTGGTGAAAGCTATTGTCTAAACCATCTATTCAGTTTTATTTGTATGAAAAATGCTGTGGGAGTGGCTGAACTTAACTTACTTTAGAATTACCTATTATGTTGTTTGATGATAATACTCTCTGAGTATTCAATTTACTTTGAACAGTATTTGTGAAAGTGTTCCGTGTTCAACAATTTTTTTTGTTGTTATAATTTATATTTTGTTTATTTTATAAACAATCAGTGATCTGATAACTGTTTATGTGGAGAATCAAATTCAAATAAAACAAAAAATTTCAGATAACGTGCATTCACTATTAACTACAACACCCGTAGGCAAGATACACTGTTTCTACATTCTATACAAGACATTATGACAAACTTTCACTAGAAATACCTTGATAAGGTGGTGAAAAAGGACGTGGGATTATATAATGGTTTTTCAACTATCTAGTTAAAAACATAGATGGTGTTGTAGAAGGGCTGCGAACAATTTAAATTTGATATATGCATTTGGGTGTTCTTTAAGTTTGGTGTATGCGTTAGATTGTTGCTTATTCTATAAACATTGGAGTGCTTGATGAATTAGGTTTTATCCTATCTATTTGGGACATTTCGTCAAATGTTTGGTATGTATCTTATAATTTTATGTATTTCATTGAAATTTTTGGTGTTTGGAACCTATGATTTTCCATTGCACTGTATGTTTACTTAATATCTGCAACTTCTATTAACTTTACTATTCAAACAAGCCTCCATACACTACATTATTATTTTCTACAACTCTCCCTATCAAACTTCTATATTACTGAGCTTTTTGACTATTAAAGCACTTCTTAGTGCCCTATTTTTGTCTAGACCAAATTTCATCCATTTGTAGACTGATAGGGTCTCCTTTGATCGATGGAAAACTTAAAATGTTCATCATAGATGCTATTTTGTAAATGTTGTGACTTAGTAGTAACATTTGTATTTATATAAAAAATAAATTTATGATAAATTGTTGAAATATTATAAATCCTCCAAAAAGAAGAAATCTCTAATGTAGCACACCTTGTATTGTATGTGTCTTCATTTCTACTTTTAAACTTTAAATGTGATATAAGAGAAGATTTTGTTAAGAACTTATAGGGAAAAGTTAATTTACGTTCATACAAACAATTTACCTACCTAAAGTTAAGATTCATTTGTACAAGCAACAATGGCTCTATTATTTGACACTTTTTGCTCTAATCTAGGTCTTCCTCTATCTCCAATATTGGCAAAATAATACCCTAAAACATATATTCTAAGCTAGTGACAAAGGCATCTTGTCACATTTATGGTAAATAAGATAGGTACTTCTTTCTCTCGTTGAAGACAATACTTTTTTATCCAATAGGCAAGGGTTTGTGCGCATTCAAGCCTAAAATTTTATTCCATATTTATTTAGTGGTATGGATATTAATAAGTTATATGTTTTCACTACTCCATTTTTGTCCTTGATTAACTATCAATTATTGAAATGTTCAGTTGAACTTGTTGGATATTTACTTTGGAACTTGTTGAAGTGATGTAAGATACTCAAGATAAGTAGATAAAGTTGGCAACAAGCAATTCTCTCCATTTTCAAGGAATCAATGACTAACTAGTTAACTTCTCAATTTTATGGATATGGATATAAGTACAAATGTGATTATGGTATTTAATATGAACATGGAACATTTTGCATGCATCTTGTTAAATGGGTAGACTAGTTGAAGGCAACCGTTGTAAATTGTTTAAGCAAAAGGCAAGGTTATTCAAATTGAGATAGAGATGTTTGCATAAATGAAGACTAATTTTGGTAAATTTAATGATTACGATTAGCATTGCTATTATTATAATACACCTTTGACACACTTACAAAAATGTGTATTCTTCTTATTTTTATTGTAACTTGAAATTATATAATCTAGGAGCCATATGTTTTCTTTAAATCTTCATTGTACAGATTTTTTTTATGATTGTAGTAATAGGACCTATTGGCTCAATCCTATATGAATACACACCATCAACTTCCTACCAAGTTGTTATGGTTCTAAATTGTCAAATGAGTCAATCATTGCATGTAACCAACTACTAAAATATATGATCTTCAAACTCAACAAAAAACTCTCTAAGGCCATGCTCATCTATTCAAATTGCTATAATAATGTCCTTAACATATTTGAAAACTATGGATATTATAATGTAATTTTTTCATGATGTGAAATTTCAGATCAGAATGTAGAATTTGTTTAAGAAATTAAATGAGCTTCTTACAAACCATTTTTGCATCCTTTGACAGGGACTTGAGTTACTACAATGCAACCTTTGTTTCAATATGTAATATCAATCTTGTTTAGAGCATCATAAGGTTATAAAGAATAATTGAAATAAAGTATTATGGAGACATAATGGAAGTATATGGAAATGAAGTATCTTTGTTCGTAGCATTTGGTCAATCATAGAACCTTCAGATTTGAATTTGAACATAAGCGATTTTGCACTATAATTTGAGAATATTTAAGAGTAGTCATTTTTTAATACTCATAGAGACTGAGGGTTATTAGTGTAAAATTTATTAGGGAGTTTATATTATAATATTATGAGAGTTAATTATAAGGATATCTACATTATTGAAGTGGGACATGTTAATGCAGGGACTTAAAACACATGTTATAATTGATTTAGGGAATTTAATTGATGGCAAAGTAATAAACAATAATTAAACCAAAATTAATAATGAGTTGAGATAATAACTATGTAGATGATAATTTGTAAAGGGTTAGATGGGATTAGTTCTATTTGTTGACTTATGGTTAGCCAATGATGAATATTTTGATGTATGTTGTGCTCGATAATTGAGATTAGGATTCTTTAAATTACACATTTTAGACTATGATAGATTAGCATAGCTCTAGGATGAGATATTCACCTATAGTAACTTAGTCCTTAGACACTTTATCTTTGCACAAGTCAATCATTGTCTTTACTAGTGGTGCTAGAAAACACCTTGGGGATCTACTATGTTTAAAGGAAAGATTTAAAACTTCTTTGATAATGAGACAAACCCATTGTTAATGTATAATGATTGAAGATGTGATAAGAAATCAATGCAAGTGCCTAAGATGTCAATATGATGCATTTGTTAATGTAATGATGATATAAATGCAATAAGATAATATTTTGTGTTATGATATGAACATACTATCCCATTATTATGAATGATCTAGGATTGTTCCTATTGGTGTGAGCTAGGTAAATTATCTAACCGATTCCGTGGATGCTGCCAAAATAATGGGTTACACTTTCTGGGACATCCTGATTTTTGCTGAAATCACATATTTTTAGAAAATATAATGATTTAAGCCTTAAAATGTTCCATTTAAATGATTTTAATTAAAGAGGGTTTGATCAAATCCCCTTAGATTCAAACCCCCTTTGATAGAACCCCGCTAGTTTTAAACCATATCTATAATGGAGTCTCCTCTACACCTATCAAAATGCTGATAAAAAACCAATTTTGATTTATCTTTTGAGGGATCAAATGAATTCATTTAAAATTTATGCTTTGTAAGTATGTATTCCTTATTATAAGCTTCCCAAAAAATATAATCTTAAATATATTTAATTTGATTATTAGATTTATTTTTTATTTCTTGTGAATGTATGTTTTTCACTGAACATCAAGTTCTCTATTCTACACATGGAAAATTAGTAAATTATTGAAAAAAAAATTCTAAAAAATATCTATACACTAGGTATTGATGTCATTGTTTCAACAAAAAAAAAAATTGAATTTCGATACATACAGAAAAAGTTATGTTTTACGGAATACGCCTATGTCTAAATTATAATTAGTTTGATTTCAAAAAATAATTAAAAAATATATATTCAACAAAATATTATGAAACCAAATGTATACACTATATATCTGTGTTACCAATCTAAACTAAAAAGAATTAGAATTTTATCCTCTGTAGAAAAAAAAGTTATGTGCTACAGAGTACACATCACTTTAACAAAATGTTGTTTACTATTAAAAACTAGTTATCAAAGGAGATGCAAAAGAATTTACAATTTAACTCCAAATTTAAAAAAATATTTATTTAGAATCTACAAACATAATCTCACAAATCACTAGTTTGTATCATCTTCAAATTCCTAATGGTTTAGTGGCTATAGGTGTCAGAACGTGAAGATTTAGTTAAAAATATTGATTTCAATGTCAAGTTTGGCCAGAAAGTATAACCCATTATTGTGGGTTTTAATTCCTTTTCACACCTAGTTAGTTATGTTGACTTAGGTAATTTAAATTTTGTGTCTCAAGTCATATGATTATGAGAAGTTTCATAATCCTATGTCAAGTCCTATGTGTATATATATAAAGATTCTCTTATACATTATTGATCTTGTATGCATTGTAACATTATTGGCATATAGCATTTTCATTGCTTCTATCTTGCGTGGATGGTTTTTGGTGTTGCAAAGTGTTCCTATTCCTATGAGTTGTTTATGTGCCTTCAACAAGGTATCAAAGCTTTGAATTTGTAAGATGCTTCTCTTCTTTCTGGGAGACTCTGCTAAAATGTTTCATATAGTGCATCCTAAGTCAGATATGACCACATGGATGAGCTCATAAGGTATAAATATGTGTGGATCAATAGTAAACTCAATAGGGTTTGGAGAAGTTGTACAGATCTAGGTTTTTTGGAGGGTTCCATATTTTCTATCACACTATCCATACTATGTATGTGTAGTAGTTGGTGTAAACATATACAGTGAGGGAAAGTTTATAATCTACATTTTTTCAATAATATTATTCTTTTTAAACAAACTAAAAAAATAAAAATATAGACTATACACAGGGAACAACCCATACCCTGTTGTACCCTACACATTTTAGGTGCAATTTTTTATTACAAAAATAGTTAAAAATAAAAAAAATTATTAAAAAAATTATGGGACAAGGGTTGTCATCCCATCCCATCCCCACATCCCTTATCCATGGGGTACCATAGGGGGTACATACCCCCTCCAGGCCCTACCCTTTGTAAGGCAAGGGCGGCTAGAGCACCACCCATTGTCCATGACTCTACCATGGTAGAGGTGTTAGGCCCCTTGGGCCTTGTTCCTTTCATGGGGGTGATGGGGGGTTTCAAACCCACTCTACCACATGATTTTAAAAAATTTTCTTACTCGATTATAAAAAAGGACAACTTTTGAACTTCTGTATGGCCTATGTAGCATTTTTAGAAGCTACAACTACATTTGGTGTTTAATTTGGAAAATTTTCCACATTTGGTCTTTTATGTTGATCTTGCCAACTTTAGTTATAATCTACATTTATTGATAGTTATTTTAGTTTTGGTAAATCTCTACATTTGGTAGAACCTCCAAATATGATAGGCTTTTTCTAAGTTTTAGTAGTGATGTCATGGTGATGTTAGTATTGTGTAAGCACCTCCCTACACCTTGTCCATTGCTCCTTTTAGTATTGGAGGTAAAATTCAATAGATGATTTCTCACTCATCTAGTGCTCAATTTTTAGCATTGTTTGAAATGGGATATAATTTCATAATGTTCTAGGCAATTTTTAGATTTGATGCATAGTTTTTATAGAATTTTATTTTTCTTAGTGATCTTGTTGTGCAGTTCTCATTTAGAGAACTTTTAAGGGCCATATCTTCTACATATAGACTTCTTTTTGGGTCTAATTTTCATTGAAAGTGCAGATTTTATGTATACTTCATAGTGGTTCCCTTCATTTCTCTCATCTTGTAGTAGAATTATATTTTTATCATTTGGTTATTTTTTTAATATTGTAAGGATCTATTGATTGCATTATCTTATTTGTAAATGCATTAAAATAAAGTGTCACACATTGTACTTATATTTCAAGGAGATTGCACATCATATTGAGTCTTTGTTGTACTCACACTACATATAAAGGACCATGGAGGGTTTGTTGTATGCACCTTGTATTTATAATCACAACCTTTTCTACCTTCATGTGTGTGTGCTTTGTTTTTCCACACCTTTTATAAAAGTGTCATGTGGGGCTTGTTGTCCATCCTTGTTCTTGAATTCACAACCTCGTCTACCTTCATGTGAATGTGATTTGTTTTTGTACACATTGTTTTAGTTGTAGGTAGTTCTTGGTGCACCTTTTTTTATGTTACTTCTTCACCTTCTTACACTATAATGTTACACATAATTTTAGTGGAACTACGATACCTCTCCCTTGTCAACATTAGGGGGTATAATACCATTTGTACTTGTGCTAATACTTCCTTAGTTTCATTTTGGAGTCATCTATGTATCTAGTTTTTATTCCTTTATACTAGCTGTATGTAGTAGTAGGTTAAACCCATGGATTTTAATGAGATGGAACACATTACCATTTAGACACTCTTGGAGGGCACTTTCCATCTTCTTTAGTTGATTAGCTTTCTTGAGACCCTTGGTACCTTTTGGTGGGTCATCTGCATCTTTGACTATTAGATTGTTGTCTTGTTTGCCATTTATGCATTGTTTGAGAAGTGTCATTTTGGTCACTCATGTAGATTTGTGTCTCTTTGATCCCAATCATTATCTTGATTTTAGTGGATGTTCTTTAATTCCAATAGTATAGAAATTATGCTTTGGAAGTCTTTTATAGCTTCTTCATGCTTGAGTGGAGTTCTTTATTGTTCATCTTCTTGTTTCTAATCTTTTAGGGACAACTTTTATGGAGGCTTCTTAGTCTTTCTCATGTTTTCTCTCTTTTGGGAAGGAATTTTTCTTGAGTTTTCTCCTTTTCTTCATTTTTGAGAGATTTTTGTACATGTGAACCTCATTAGCCCTTGTTGTTAGGGCCCATCTTTGAGTCTTTTTCTCTTTTATTTTTCCTCCCTAAGTTGCACTTAAGGGGGGTGTTGGTGTGAATAGGGTACATTAGCTAATAGGTTCCTTTTTAGGTCATTTTCACACCTACTTAGTTAAGCTTACTCAAAGAATTTACTTTTTGTGTCTCAAGTGCTATGTTTCACCTTTTCTAGACATATATACAAGTGTTCTCTTGTATATTACTCATCTTATATACATTATACCATTATTGGCATATAGCATTTTTCATTGCTTCTCTCTTATGTAGATGGCATTGCAAAGTGTTCTTGATCATGTGAGTCCTTTGGGTGACTTCAATAATTCTTAAATATAAAATCCTAAATCCTTAACTCAAGGTGTCTTATTATGCAAGGTTACCAGTAACAATCAAATTCTTAAAGTATTATCCTTAAGAGAGAGAATTTAGCATTTGAAATAGGGGGACAACACTAAAATTTAGATCAATTTAAGGGACAAATCACATTTACGTTCTAGTCTAGAGGAGGGTAAGATCCTAAAGGATTTAGTGAAATGTCCCTTTTTATTTTAGCTGACTTAAAGAAGAAAGGGATTTAAATTAAAGATATAAATTCTTTATTAAGACTGATTTTGATATATGATGAAACATCATTCATTATTAATAATCAGCAATCATTATAAAAGAAACAACATTTATAATTAAGAAGATATCATCAAGCATCGACCGTTATGTTAGAGTTGGTAAATTTTGCCTAAGTTATATTAAAATTCTTTCCAAACCCTAAGATCCATCATCCATTTGAATATTCCTACCCACAGTATAATCCATTTTTGTCCAAGAATGTTGTTTGTCATCCTTGTATCCCAGTATGTATGAGAAATTTATGTGTAAGACCCTGTAATACATCCTTTATTGTACTCTCACAGAGCTAAGGAGTCAACCCTAACTATGATGGCAGAACTACGGGAGTCAACATTGGGCTTAAACATGTACCGTGTTATCGCAAGAAGTCTGAGATCAAATTGGCAGGTTGGCGAGGAACATAAAATGCAATATAAGTGTTACTGCAGCTCTGTGATGGACAAGATGGAGCAGGTGCGGGCTTGCGGTGTGAATATTCTTGTTAACTGATTGTTACTGCTATACTGCGAGGTGAATTTGGTAGTCAATGATGTTGTTGTGGGATAGAGGGGATAGGTAATATAACACTAAACTAGCCACCGCACCCCCACCACCGTGATATCAAAATCTTGCAGGTTTGTAATAGATATAAGATAAAAGAATTAGTGATCACCACGATCCCATAGTGGTCAAGTTTGAAAGGTCTTGTGGAGTGTGGGTAAGTGGTAAAAAAGTAGCTTGCTATCCCGCGACAGGTGAAATATAATGTTTGTTGTTGATGCGGTAACACGGTAATGGCTATAGGTGACAAGGTACATCCCACTACCCCACAGGAGTGACTTCACTAGGCTTGTGGGGCAACGGTAAATGGCGAAGGATAGGAGATGACCATCAAATGTCACCACGGTCCCACAACGGGGTTCAATAGAGGTCACGGTATTGTGGTGAAGCATTGAATGTGGAAATGAGTACCCCACCGCCCCGCAAAGGTCATCATTTATGATGGAGGGAGTGTGGTAACTGATGAAATGACTGCACATTTGGTAAAATTCTCTATCCCTATGATCTGTGTAGATCAATGGTCTATGTTCAAAGCAATGTAAGCATGCAAATTTATCAATCTCCTAGCATGAATAGAGTAATGGTGAGGTGACTTGTACCATCTTGAAATAAATCTTAATTTTTAGTTCATTTTACTCACTTAGACAAATCCAGAAGGATGCATAAGAAGGAGATTCAAGTTCTGGGTTAAAGCTTGCAGTTTCTCACAATTAGGTGTGTTCATTTTGTGCTTATCTTTGTTACAGTTGCTATTTTCTGTGTGTAAATTACTTTGTAATTTGTTTAGTAAATCAAGAAGATAAGAAAAACCCTAGCTCAATAGATTCACACACGATGGCACCCAAAAAGTTTGAGTCTACAAGTAAGAAAGTTGAACCATCTGTTCTTGAAAAAAAGAAATGGCCCCTTCAATAGTCCCTATTGGATATTCTACCTAACTCCATTGACAAGGGGTATAAAAAGTTATTCAAAGATGTGGCAGAGGGGTGTCGAGATGCTAGAGTCCCCATTTCAGGTTGGAACCTCTTTTGGTACTTTTGTGAGAAGAAAGATGGATAGGTTCCAGTTGCCAACCCATGGAATCTAAATTTGGCTAAACTTGTGGTACCAAATGTGTTCATTGATGTTGATTTGATTAGAGTGATGTCACAGCACTATCATGTAGCTACCAGAACAATCAGATTTCCAAATGGGTCACCTTTGGTGGCTGTGGAGAGGAATGCAATCATTGATTGCTTCATGCTCAACAAACAAGCCCTCACAAAGGTTGATTTGCAAAAGAAAGTGAAGAGGAATATACTAGTCTGAGGAAAACACATAGGAGTGATGAGTTGCCTATGTATATGAGAAAAGGGGGCAACAATAAAAGGATTCCAATTCCAACCACTTTTGTAGAGCCTTTCTCAATTGATGACTTTGATGTATATTTCAAAACGACTACTTTGCTTTGTGCCAAGTGCTAGGTATTCATGCTCAAGATAGAATACCAATTGGCATAATGATGAGTATCAGAACACAGATTATTGAGTATGATTTTGCATCATTCATTCAAAAGAAATTGCATGATGGATTATTACAAATAAGGGAAAACAAAACACCCATGGATTTCAAATATTATTCTTTATTGTGCCATTTAATATTGTATTAGAACATAAAGAGATGGACAAGTAGAATGGATTTGAGGATGATGGATCAAAAGAGATAGAGACTGCTTATACAAAGATGGTGTTAGAAATGGGACAGTCATTGCAAAAATTGTAGTTATGTAGTGTTCCATGATGATTTCACAATCAGGATAATGAATGCACTTGAAAACCTTTCTCCTAGATTGACTAAAGAAATCAGAGAAATATTGAGGCCTCTAGCTACTAAGCCAGAACAAGGCCATATGCATAATTTTGCTGATTGGTTTTTTCTCCCTGATCATACTGTAATAAGATTCTATGGGTGTACTCAGCCACCCCATGTGTTGCCAAAATTTGTGCCAAACATACTTGTATTTCTTGAGTTCATGTGGAAAATGCCCTAGATGGAGAAAGATGTAATAAAAAAACAAAAGAAGGGCACATTTCTTCCTGATTCCACTGTGTTTGGTGAGTTGTCTGTTGGTTCAGATACCTTGGAGGAACAGTAACCTTACTTGAAAGAAAAATATTCTTTGAAATCAAGAACAAAAAGGGTCTGTGACCCAGAAGGACATATGAACTTTGTTAGACAAGTCATTCTCAACCACTTGTTGGTCAAGAAATAGAGGCACACAAACCAGAGGCAAGAATGGATGAAGAGGTACAAGGTGAGCCTAAATTGCAAGAAGATGAAAGGGTTGTGGCTTCAATGAGATTTATGGAAGATGATGACTTCATCAACACCAAGATTGAGATAAATAAAATGGGTACAAATGAGTCACAACATGACTAGATTATAACCCAAACTTTCAAAGAATTGAAAATTGATGAAATAAATGTCAACTTTAATGAGGCTAGACAATTGGTTTTGAAAAGCAATATGTTGATCATCCCTGACCTAGAACTAAAGAGAATGTTTTTGTTGGACCAAGTGAGAAACCGGGATGACCCCATGATGGTCTCAGAGGTTGATTATGAGAATAGTGTCAGTGGTGTTGGGTTCAACCCAAAATAGAGACCCTAGCAATGTGGGCCACACAAAATAGCACCAACAAGCCAAGATTGTTTGATGTGGTCCAGGAGCTGAGGGGAACAACCATGGTCAAAACACTAAAAGATACCTCAGCCCTAGAAGCAGCCACTCTCACTATGCATTCAACCATGTTCACACATGTTGCAGTCAAAAACATGGAGCAAAAGTTGCTTGACTATGAAAAAATTCATATAGAAATGAATGAGGAGGTCAACAGACTCTATTTGGAAAATGTAAAGTTGAAGCAACAAATGAAAGGCATTAGTTCTTCTCATTGCCAAGCAATTGTGCCATATCAAGCCCTTGTGCCACAAGAGACTAGTGATAACACATTGCTTGTTGATCAGATGAATGCTATGAAGTTGGCATTTGAAAAGGAAATTGAAGATTTGAAGAAGCAAAATGAAATGACAAAAGAAGAAACAAGGGAGAAAAAATTTGATGTGTTTGAGAAGATCTTGGAGTATAGGGTGAAATTGGTTGTTGACAAGTTGGGAGATGTACATGAATGCTACACTTCCTTGTCTCATCCCATTAAGAAATTGAATAGTTAATCTTACTATTTTGGATCTAGTATACAAGAGATGGTAGATAGCACACCATACATTGATGACCTTGTGCAAAATTTTGCAGAGAAATCCAGGTGCCCCTGCTGCACTTAAGCTAATAGAGAAAATGGTAAAGATGATTTTGGATGAATTTTAATACATGAATTGTGAAAGTTAGAAGATACAGGCAAAGATTGACTCTTTTTCTACATTCAAACATCAATTCATTCCTCCAATTCTGACAGAGGATAAACAAATCAAGAGTTTTGATGCATGGAAAAATGAGTTTGGTCAAATAGTTTCTCAGGTAATTGATCATTTGAAGAAGGATGAAAACATAAACATTCTCAGTTTCAATGTGATTCTGGATAGAGTGATTTGTCTAGATGCTAGATATGCAAAGTTCATCATTGATGTCAAAGTGTTGTTGGATAAGAGATGGAAAGATCACTAGGCCAATCTGCTTTAGATCCAAAAATATAAATGACCTAGTGATTATGTTGTGTACCAATGGGAGCAACAATATTTGTCAACTAAAGAATTAGTAGGCCAAGTATGCAGTGGAACAAAGAGCATCAAGTTGGTGTCAACATGGCATAAGATCTTCATCAAGAAAATTTTGGACGTCATCCTATTTTGTCTCTTTCTTGTTTTATGCTTTTGAATATGTATTTAAAATATATTTGACTTGTCAAAAAGTAAATATTATAATAGCTTATATTAAGGGGTGGGCATATGAAAAGTCATTTTTGGAATGTTAAAGGTCTGAAGCTTGTAGCTTTATTTGCCCTTATAAGAAGGAAACCAAGACCTTGGGAAAAGCTCTCTGGGAAATTGATTTTGGAAAGAGACATTGTAAGGCCTATTCTTCAAAGCAATATCAATAAAACCAAACTACATTTCTCTAGTGCCATATATTTAGTTCTCAATTGCTTGTTGAATGTTTTTGTTATATCTTATCTAGTTGTCTCCATATTTGCTTTCTCCTTGTTATTTGAATTAGCATATCAATTATATGTCTAATTTTTCAAAGCATCCTTAATGTTTTGAGTGGTTTATCTGATAGGGTTTCCTCAAGTAGGAATTAAATTCCATTGAATAGATCACTATAATTTGGAGGATCCAATTTGGATAACTAAGTAGAGCCATGTAAATTTTTTTTCGCATGTTTATGGCAGTCATAGACAATTCTATGCCAAGTAATTTGAGTTGTAGCTAGATAGAAAACACAAATCTTTCTGTGAATAGACTCTGTTTCCCATCTAGAGAAAAAGGCACTGATCAATTCTTTTCTAGAATGATTTCCTCATATTATATTTAAAAATCCAAATTTAATTTCCTATTTGTAGGAGTAGGAGTAGTGGTAGAACAAGAAAAATAACCTATTAAAATATCATGCCAATCTGAATTAGGTTACACTAGATGATTTAATTGATAAAACTACACAAACCCTATAATCTACTTAGAAGTCACTAACCAATTCAAGGATTAATTATTCATTGGTGAATATAAGGTAACACCCACCTAGACAAAGCAGAGCCTAAAGTACAAATAATCTTAACCATCTGGGTTAAATATGTCAGTTGGCCAAATTGGTTGCATGACCTAATTATAAAGCTTGGCATCCTTTTAGGGTTTTGCATACTACAAATTTGAGAACCAACACCTTAATGAAGAGATCAAGTGCTAAGAATACAAATTGATGAAGGACCGGTTAAGGCACTGACCTGCATAAGTCAAATTAGTTAAGATGCAATGATTGCATATAGGAAAGGGTACATCTCTTATTAAGGGGTGGCCTTTATGAAAAGACATGACTCCCTCCAAGAAGGAGTATAAAAATAGACCATTTCACCAAGGCAGAGGGGGGGAATGATACTCAGAAATACAGGAATCTAAGAATATTCATTAGAAGGTTATGCAAACATAAAGAAAAGATAGAGAAGAGTTACAATGATATATCAATTCAATCGAGATGGCATACTGTTACATATATATTTATGTTTTATTCTTGCTGCTATGATAATTGAGCATAATAGAATAGAAATATAATGATTCTTTTAAGAGCCATTATCCAATCTGTCATCCCATTATGGAGGGGAGAAAAGTGCATATACGGATTGCAAGTAGCTAGGAATCCATTCCAATAGACACCCCAAGTGGGGCTGGCAGGCCGAATGATGGTTGTCATTCCGTGCTCCTGGGCTGGATGGAATGGCTCAAGGTGCATTGTATGATCTCCCAATGGTGCTCTATAATGACGATGGGCTATTTGGATGGATGTACCATGTCCTTGGCCTTGGTTGAAGATGACAGATTCTCAATGCCCTAGATGCTTTCTCATGGAATTTCATTATGGAACTAACCATTGGAATAACCTTGAAATGATCATATGCCTACTCTGTGAATCACATGTATGCTTCATGACTGGCATGTATACTTTGTGTCTACTTAGTATACATATTGATCTGAATACTAACGATGCTATGATTTGAATATTATCATAACTTATTGATCTTTAATATTCCTAATGTCCCTTTAGTGAGTATTTATATGTACAGGTTAAGAAATAAAGAATACCCTAAAAAGGGGACATTGCATTTAAACCACTCCTATTCAATGGAAAGGATAAGTTTATCTAGAGTGATACACAAAGGACAAATTAAACTTTACAACACTATATTTACACAAATATAAAAAAATTATAAGATTGAATTTTTTAAAAAAGAGTAGTACTTTTATTCCTACAATTAACCTTATTTAAAAATATATTATAATTAAGACTAAAAACATAACCTTGATGAACTTTTTATAAAGCAAAAGTTCTATTAAATTTAAATTCTTTCAACTTCAATTAATTTTTTAAAGTTTTACATTATTAAAATAGTAACATTCTATAATTAAGCATCTATGTTGTGATCAAAATTGACATTTATTTTTTAAATGTAAAGACATAAAAAATTTAAAATAATTCTAAAGTAAATAAAATATGTAGTAATAAATGCTCTATATAAAATAAAGTAAAGATACCAAATCTTTTAAATATATAGTAAATATAATAATTGTAAAGTAAAATAACTTATAAGTAAATTAAAAAAAGTTTTATATTCTTTTTATCTATGTATAATTTAATTAACAAAACAAATAAATAAAAATCTTTCCCACCACCAAATAATTTTTTTACAATAAATAGTGGTTTTTCAAAAAGTAGCATCAAAAGTTACATAAACTATAGAAAAAATAAAATAGATCTTCAAATAAAAATAAATTAAATAAGTAGATGAATAAAAATAAAATAACATATTCAATATAAAAACTCAAAGAATAATTTCTTACAAATTCAATATAAATGCTTCAATAGTAATATCTTTGGACATCTTTTAGATAAATGTATTTAAGATATCTATGTGGGTATGTAGTAAATCAAATAACAAATTCAATAATAAATTCTTTCAAATTTAATTAAAATATATTTAAGATATCTATAAGGGCATGTACTTCAAGAATAATATCTCACAAATTCAATATAGACACTTCAATAGTAATATCTTTGACATCTTTTTATATAGATGTATTTAAGATATCTATATCAATTAAAATAAACTTAACCCTCCTTTATAAAGAAGAGCCAGGTTGTAGTCAACTTGATGACCCCCAATGTAAAATCAATGTAAAATGCCAACTATTTTATGACAGACACTTTGTAATGAGACAAATCTCACTAATATTCTTTCTAAAGTAACCCCATTTCCATTGATTTCGGCTATTCTTAAATATCATCCACTTCAATAGTCAAAAGTTAATTTGGACCAATATAAATAGAATAAATATTTACCAGTTTTTTGTTGTGAATGAGGTGTGAAATTGCTATTGAATATTTGACCATTAAAGTGGATGATATTTAAGTAGAGTGATTTCATCTCAGTCCCTCAACCATGATGTCCAAGTCCCATCTACATGCCAAAGGTACCCAAAGTCAGCATTGAACAAAACATACACATTGACTTCAAAGTAAACAGAAGTCACATTCCCGCGTTTCGTAAGAAGCTACCTTACTGAAAAAAATCAAAATCACATCAGAAGTGATCTCCATATAAATTGGAGAAGAACTTTAGTTAGTCTAGAATTGTCTTCATAGTGTAGTCAACAAACAATGCAGGAGCTGTTTCTCCCATGGATTCCTATGGAACACTTTACTTTGACAATTTGACACTACTTTTCCCCTCCCTCTATACTTCAAACAAGCATTCTGCTATTTGTAGGTGTAGTATTACAATCTAAATTGAGGAAGAACAAGAGACAACAATGGAATGCAGTCTGTTGATAACTGAGAGGGGGGGTGAATCAGTTATCCAAATTATTTCTTCTTTTGAACTTTCTTATTATTCAAAGCAGCATTGAATTAAACAAACAAACATTACCATGAAATGAGAAACACATGACACAGTATTTTTGACGTGGAAACCCAGTTAAGGGAGAAAACCACGAGGTGATTAACCCAAAGATTATTCTCTGTTAGAAGAATAAGGAGTTACAAAAATGGCACTTGCCAATTAGGGCTCACTGCCCGAGCACACTGCTCACAAGAGGCACACTGCCTACAAAAGAATGTTATATAATACTTGAACTGATTGGAAGCATCTACATATGTTGGAGTTCAGTTCCGATTAGGCTCAGTACACTGATCTGCTGCACTTCATCTTTCCTCTGTTCTTTATTCTGCTATCCTTTCACATACCGGATCTTTCTTACTACTTCTACTCTGCTCTGCACTTATTCGCATACACCATCACACTTTCAGACCTTTCACAACTAAATCCATCCTCTATATATATCCGCACAAGTAATTTCATCACCTTTCTAGTTGGCATCCGGAACAGTCTAGTTTCTTACAAACTCTGTTCTGTTGGCTGAATCCTTGCTCACCAAGCAATGCGGATCAAGCATATACTTGTAGATATCATTAATCATGTCGGCCAAACATGATTCATGCCTTCACAACCTTTACCATCAACAATAACACATCCAGAAAATATTCTGATGCTTTGTCAGTCAGTTCTTCCTCTGTTCTCACTGTCTTTCAGGAATCCGGTACTCAGCTATTCATATCTTTTTCTTTGTCCATCACCGGAGGCTAAATCCTTGGAATATACTACTCAAGGTAGTCCTCTTGACTTCCCCAAATCCGCACTGCACCAAGACACTTCCTCTGAGAGGTCCAGACCAATCTGTCGGACCTTGCCACATGCTCTGTTCTTGTTCACCGGACCACAACAGTTCTTCATTCTGACTTCCGGTAGAGGCACACCATGACTTGTGGATATGTGGGATGACCTTTGTTTCCATCAATGACAACAACCATGAATCCATGTAGTGTCTCTTGCCAACAATCTCCCCCTTTGGCATTGATGGCGACACTTAGTGAAAAATGACTAAGTGTTTACACTATGCTCCCCCTTTGCTGATGCTCTATCTTTATATACAATTTCTAGAACTCCCCCTTAGTTGGATTCCTCATTTTTCACTGCTCCTCACTCCCCCTTTGACATCAATGGCAAAGGGTAGGGTCCGCACACCAAAATTTTCAAAAATTTTCTATACATAGCCGCATATTTACATACTCACATAAACTGAAGAATGTCTGCAAAAGATGTCTTCAGTTGGATCAGTTCTGTAGCCCAACTTTGCTTCATTCTATCCAAAATTGAAATGTGACCACTCAACAAAAATGCAAAAGCTTCTGCCCTCTTGAGATCTGTCGAATCATTTGTTTGGGCGGTAGTCTGAGCATCACTGATGGCCTCATGCATAGTTTCTAACTTAGGGATTATAATCCTTCTAAGTTCTCCCATCCAGTTAGTGATATTCTTCCTTTCCTTCTCAAAGTTCTTTATTGCATTTGTGATTGCAATAGTTTGACATTCTTGATTTACTATGGAGGAAGAGAGAGGATCAAAACTTTGAGACAATCTTTGTAGTTTGTCCTGTTCCGCTTTTATTTTCTTATCAATTTCTACTGTTGCCTTTGACCAGGAGATACAAAATTTGTAAATATCACCGCCATCCTTAAGAGCATTTTCTAAGATCTTTATTCCAATACTCATATTTCTCCTATCATTAGAGATTAATCCTAGTACTTCTGAAAATCTTTTATCCAAAAATTCCTTCCGGACCTTTTCTTCAGCTGATTTTTCTAGAGAATCAAAATGTGTATCAACACTGCTGACTAAGGTTTTGAGATTACCGGAAGAGGAGGCTGTCGGATCTATCTGGATTGATGGCATAATCTTTTCAAGCACTCCGGAAGCAGCCTCTATCAACTCACAGTCTTCCATATGAGACTTTAGGAGTTTTTCATTTGCCTTAGCATTTGCAAATGAAGCTATCTTCATTGTCTGTACCGGAGAGAGAGAGTCAAAGTCAAATGGGCCTTTTAGAAGCTCCGGTTCATCAATCTCTAATGTTTCTTGGCTCAGAAACTTTTGAACAGTTTGTGCAGTGTCTCTTGCTGGAGACAGATGTTTCTTTTCTTCTGCAGTTTTGTCCTTTGGAGTCTTTTCTCCTCCACATTCTTACCACTTGCAGTTGTGGTTTTCTCTGTTGGATTCTTCTCTTTCTCTGCATCCTTGGTCCTGTCAACCTCTTTTTCTTTTACTGCTGCTTCTTTCTCCTGTAATTTCTCTTCTTCTTGGGATCCGGAGACTGTAGGAGAAGCTGGAGAAGAGATGTTAGTCTGTTCAAGTGGCACTTCTTCCGGAGCAGATGATTCCAAGTCCGCAGCTGTTTCTACACCTAAGTCCTCTATAATAGGAATGTTGAACCTTTTGAATGTATTCCGGAGGATCTCTTCAGTGTCCTTGGCTACTTTGTCGGTCTCACCAAGCATAAGCTGATTCATCCTTGCTTTGCTTCTGAATTCATCCTTGCAGTCTTTGAATATCATGTTCATTGTTTTGTGATCAATTGAAGGATATAGCTGAATAGCTATCTGTTCCCTGATCTCAAAGTCTTTTGCCATGGCATTGTTCTTTCTTATTTCTAATTCCTTCTCTAGACTCTTAGGAATTTCGGAGATAATCTCAATAAAAGCTTTATTGTAAATGTTTAGGTACCTACTTATAGCTTCCTGCAGGATCTTTTGATCTGCCTCATTGTAGTCATCATAGAATTCAGCCACCAGTTGAAGGTTCCCATCCACAGTGACTGATTTGACTACACTGTCTAGAGACAGGGTGGGCTTTTCAGCAAATTCCTCTGTCATTTCTTCCTTGTCTTGGCCTGAAGAGGGTTTACTGGATCTTTTCTTCTTCTACTTCTTTATTTCTTTTACTCCCTCATCTGACTCAGTTTCTTCTTCATCCTTTTGGCTTTGATAAGCTCTTGAGGCTTTTGTCTTAGATCTCTTACCGGATCCCTAGACTTCCAGTTTTGAGCTTTTGGTTCTGATAGGTGTAGATCCTTTTGATGATCTGGTCTGGGTTGAGGTTTCCATCAGAGCACTTTTCTTGCTTTTCTTTTCTGCCTCTTTCTTTTCTTCCTCAGCCTTTCTTCTCTTTTCTCAGTTGGCATCAAGTGCCTCCTTTGGGATGCCTAGGCCTTGAGCAATATGCTCTACTTCTTTTCTCACCTTCCTCTTTATCTCAGGTTCCCTGAGTTCTACATGGATCTTTACACTCAGCTCCTCAAAGGTTCCAAACCTTTCTGCCTTTGGATCTTTGGGCTGACTTAGCATGTGTTGAACATGTAGCTCCACTATCTGTTCATCCACTTCATACCCCATGGGCATGATCCATACAGTTCTTCGTTCTACTGCCTCCATTAGACACTGATCTGTTTCTACCATGAAGCATACTGTGTCTTTGTACTTTTCAACAAGGGATTGGGGTATTCTTTCTCTTGCATGCATCATGCTTTGGAAGTTCTTGAAATATCCCCATAGAGCTGTATTTCTTGCTTTAGCATCCCCAAGTCCATGCAAATAATCTCTGATTTGGATGGCAACCGGTCTGTCATTCTGCCATATCCATCCACTGGATCCGGGAAGCTCATTCATGTAATAAAAGAAGAGACAAAGGATCAGATTGCCATACTTGAAGGAGTTTTTCTTGTCCTTCTTAATCTTCTGCAGATTTTCAAAAAGTTGGTTTACAAGAAGCTCACACAAGTCATAGTCTGCATTCTCCTTTAACATTTGATAAGCTGTGTAGATTGCAGTTCCTGGTACTGAATTTTCCCTACTGGAGTGATAGATTTTGTAACCAATTATCATAGATGCAAATTTGACATCCGGTTCAGTGATGTCTTCAACTGTCATAGCTCTCTTGTCAAACTTGGATCCGGTTGCATCACTAACTGTCTGATTTTTGACAGACTTGAGAATAGGTAATCCACCAGATGAGTGCAGACTGGTTACAGCCCTAATTGCATCTTTGGTGATCTTGAAGGGCTTGTTCAACCATAGGAAGTTGTCATGTACTCTACTTAGTACATACCGGACCCATTCATCTTCTTCAAAACAGGGGAAATGGATGCACTGTGCAAAGTGTTTGTCCCAGATGGCTTTGTATTGAGGTTTAATCTCAAAGGAGTCATCTATCAATTGTTTGTGATAGATATCCATCAGTTTTGATTCTCCAAAATCTTCAAAATTCACATGGATGTAAACCTTAATGTCTTCCGTATGCAATACACCATGTGGAACACTAGAGAAGGCTCCTAGTGGATCTACCTCCAAGGATTTGTAAGGATGTTTCTTGAATGTGGGATGAGGTCTATCAGAGATCTTAACTATATTAGGAGTAGCCATTTTTCAAAGATTTGCAGTGAGATATTGAAAATGGAAAATACCTTATGCGCCTTCGGTTATAAGGAGTGGTTGGATTGATTTCTGTATGTAGTAACTTCTGCAAGTGATCTTCGGTGAACTTGATGAATTTTGTTGCAGAGATCCGCTTTTCACTTCTTCTTGGGTGTGGAATGATCAAGTGATTATTGAGAAATCCCTTATATCATTTCGCAAACCCTAATATCTGTTTGCAATAAATGCTCCACCTACATTATTCTAATTTGCCTTATCCAGATAGCTTGGAGTATCCTGGATCAGTCCTGATCTATGAACATCATGCGGATCTTTCAATCATGAACAAATCAAGATGACACATTACAAGAACATCCCAAACACTCTGTCCAATCCGTAGAGTAAAATAATGCACTTCTGAATCTCTCTGGACCCTTTTGTAATCCTCTATCATTCCGGAGCATCTCCCAGAACAGGTCTTATTTGATCGATCACAACTTCTTTATATCTTCATGCGGACCTCTGAAATCTTATCTGGATTATCTCAAGACTTATATCTTCAAACCCTTTACTCCGCATCTTGTGCCATATCCGGCACCACTTGATTGGCTGGGGGAACAGGATTTTCTTTGAGTCTCCCCCTGAGCCAGAGCTCACTTTTTAATTTCCGGAAGGAATATCAGCACTAGAGTCTGGTGCGGATCCAATTTCTATATTCTCTGAACTTTTCTTTACCCATGTTTTGCTCATCTGATTCCTAACTTCATCCGCATTCATCTTTTGTTTACCCTTGTCTTGATTCTGATTATACACCGGACCTCTTTTGTCCTGATTCTTGCTTCTGCAGACTTTAGCATTATGACCGGACCTATTACAGATTTGGCAAATAACATTTCTTTGCATATTTGACTGATAACCTCTTGATCTGCATTGATTAGCCATATGACCTATTCTATTGCATGCAAAGCATCTACCATTGAATGATTTGTTTACTTGCATATTTCTGCATTCATGAGACTTGTGTCCATACCTTTTGCAGTTAAAGCACTGTCTGGAGAAGGATGGATTAGTTTGATTCATTCTTTTTCTGCATTGATTAGCTTTGTGACCAAAGTGATTGCAGCTGTGGCAGTATCCATTGAAAGATGGATATCTTTGAGCATTGGGCTGTCTTACCGGAGGTCTTCTAGGCTGTCTTACCGGAGGTCTTCTAGGCCTATTCCTTAGATTTTCTGATCCAAAATTCTTTTGATCGGATCCGGAGCTTTCTCCTTTCTCATATCCCAAACCATACTTGTCATCTGTCTTCTTTTGACTTCCAAGAAGTACTTCAAGTTGGGCAGAACTTATCTTGAATTTTTCTTTATATTCATTTGCTGTTTGAAGATCTCTTTTGAGGGGGACAATTTGATCCTCAAGCTTTTCTTCATTATCTTTGGCATCTTCAAGATCAGATTCAAGATGTCTGATAATCCTGTCCATCTGGTGGCATTCTTCTGATTTCTATTTAAGAGATTGTCTTAGATTGTCTTCAACTTTTCTTTTTTCTTCAATCTCTTGAGTAAACTTTATAGTTCCTGATTCCATTTCATGTCTTAACATAATGACTTCTTTTGATAACTTTTCACATAACTTGGTTTTCTCAGTCAATTCTTGATTTGTATTGCTTTCTTCACTTTGTCTTGCCAATTGTTGGAGCAGCTCCTTTCTCTTTTTCATAGAGAGACTTAATTTGTCTTTTAGTTCTCTCATGAATTCATCAGCCTGTTTGAGTCTTTCCTTTAATTCATTGACTTCAGAGTTTGACTATTCCAAATCCTCAAGGGCAGTCTTGAGTTGCTCCCTTAAACCATATGCATCCATTTGAACTCCCAGATCTTCCTCAAGCTGTTAGGCTCTATTAGGAGGAACTTAGCTCTGATACCAATTGTTGATAACTGAGAGGGGGGTGAATCAGTTATCCAAATTATTTCTTCTTTTGAACTTTCTTATTATTCAAAGCAGCATTGAATTAAACAAACAAACATTACCATGAAATGAGAAACACATGACACAGTATTTTTGACGTGGAAACCCGGTTAAGGGAGAAAACCATGGGGTGATTAACCCAAAGATTATTCTCTGTTAGAAGAATAAGGAATTACAAAAATGGCACTTGCCAATTAGGGCTCACTGCCCGAGCACACTGCTCACATGAGGCACACTGCCTACAAAAGAATGTTATATAATACTTGAACTGATTGGAAGCATCTACATATGCTGGAGTTCAGTTCCGGTTAGGCTCAGTACACTGATCTGCTGCACTTCATCTTTCCTCTGTTCTTTATTCTGCTATCCTTTCACATACCGGATCTTTCTTACTACTTCTGCTCTTCTCTGCACTTATTCGCATACACCATCACACTATCACTCCTTTCACAACTAAATCCATCCTCTATATATATCCGCACAAGTAATTTCATCACCTTTCTAGTCGGCATCCGGAACAGTCTAGTTTCTTACAAACTCTGTTCTGTCGGCTGAATCCTTGCTCACCAAGCAATGCGGATCAAGCATATACTTGTAGATATCATTAATCATGTCGGCCAAACATGATTCATGCCTTCACAACCTTTACCATCAACAATAACACATCTGGAAAATATTCTGATGCTCTATCAGTCAGTTCTTCCTCTGTTCTCACTGTCTTTCAGGAATCCGGTACTCAGCTATTCATATCTTTTTCTTTGTCCATCATCGGAGGCTAAATCCTTGGAATATACTACTCAAGGTAGTCCTCTTGACTTCCCCAAATCCGAACTATACCAAGACACTTCCTCTGAGAGGTCCGGACCAATCTGTCGGACCTTGCCACATGCTCTGTTCTTGTTCACCGGACCACAACAGGTCTTCATTCTGACTTCCGGTAGAGGCACACCATGACTTGCGGATATGTGGGATGACCTTTGTTGCCATCAATGACAACAACCATGAATCCATATAGTGTCTCTTGCCAACACAGTCTGTGTTAAATCAATGGAACAACGAAAAACAAAAGAATAGTAAACAATCACACAGTGCAAAGTTATTTAACGTGGTTCACCATATGTGTGGCTACATCCACAAAGCAAGGGAAAACTCTTTTATTATGTGTTCTCTAATATGTTTATAGCAGCATATACTTATGCTTATATAGATTACAATATTCGTGAGGAGATAAGATAGAAGGAGCCGAACAATGAAGAGTCACCACAAAAGGACAAGAGGTGACCGTTGGGTTTCATATCCAACAATCTCCAACTTGAAACCCAACAACTACTAAAAACTTTTAGAGCTATTCCACTAATTTAAGCCTATTGTCAGAGTTTGACAATGCCGAGAGAAGTCTTGCATAATTTGAACTTCTCTCGAGGTACAACCTTGGTCAATGCATCAACCGGATTGATCTTGGTGTCGATCTTTTGAACTTGCAACTTGCCTTCTTCAATCATGCTACGGATGAAATGATACCTCAGCTCAATGTGTTTGGTTCTATTGTGGAATGCTGTATTCATGGCCAAATGAATAGCATTGTTACTATCACAAAAGAGTGTGAAAGCTTGCTATTTGGAACCCAATTTAATAAACAAATGCTGCAACCAAACCATTTCTTTTGCTCCTTCAGTGAGGGCAATGTACTCAGCCTCAATAGTAGAAAGAGCAACTACTTGTTGCAATCTTGAGACCCAACTGATAGCTGCCCTGGCAAAAGTGAAAACATAACCTAATGTAGACCTTCTTTTATCCAAGTCACCTGCCATATCAGAGTCAACAAAGCCTTGTAGCTGTGCAACTTTCCCACCAAAGCATGAGGCATAATTTGAAGTGCCTTTTAGATACCTCAATATCCACTTCACAGCTTCCCAATGAGTTTTTTTAGGATTAGTCATGAACTAGCTCACAACTCCCACTGCTTGGGAAATATTAGGATGGGTGCATATCATTGCATACATAAGACTTCCCATAGCTGAAGAATATGGAATTTTCTTCATGTAATCTTGTTCTTCTTGTGTCTTGGGGCACAATGTGGAAGACAAATGAAAATGATCAGCAAGTGGAGTGCTAACTGGCTTAGCACTTCTCATATTGAATTTGTCCAAAACTTTTTCAATATATTTTTTCTGAGACAATCTAATTTCTTTCTTCCTTTGGTCCCGAATGATGGTCATGCCAAGAATTTTTTTTGCTGCCCCGAGGTCCTTCATTGCAAATTTGTTTCCCAAGAGTTGCTTGAAATTAGCAATGACTCTCATGTTGGTGCCGGTGACTAGCATGTCATCAACATAGAGTAGCAACAAAATAAATTCACTAGGCAACACCTTGTAGTATAAACATGGATCAGATTCACAACGTATAAACTGATTCTCCATCATGAAGTTATCAAACTTGATGTACCACTGTCTTGGGGCTTGTTTCAGCCCATACAAGCTCCTCCTTAATCTACAAAATAGATTTTCATGCCCTTGCTTGACAAAACCTTCTGGTTGATGCATGTACAATTCCTCTTCTATATCACCGTGGAGAAAAGTAGTTTTGACATCGAGTTTCTCAAGCTCAAGGTCATGAACTGCTACCAAACCCAAAATGGCTCGAATTGTGCTCATCCTCACAACTGGTGAGAAAATCTCATTGAAGTCTACTCCCTTTTGTTGATCATATCCTTTCACAACAAGTCTAGCCCTGTAGCATTTTGTGCCACCTTCTTCCTCTTTGATTCTATAGAACCACCGATTCTTCAAAGTTTTGCAATTAGGTAGAAGCTAGACTAGATCCCAAGTATGGTTTTCCATTAGTGATTCCATTTCATCCTTCATTGCAGCCATCCACATTTCACTGTCTTTTGCATTGCAGGCCTCTTGAAATGTATTTGGTTCTGATAGATGAGCAACGAGCAATTGGTAGTCATCAAATTTTAGAGGAGGTTTCCTCTCCCTGGTAGACCTCCTCAATGGAGGAATTTGTTCTTGTAGACTACCCTGTGCAATACTCTATTAAATTGCAACATTCCTCTATTTTTGAACATAACTGCCCTGTATTTCTGTATTGTTCCTCATAGAAGTAGATGAATTTCTGAATTGAGAGTTTACCTTCTCCATTAATACTAGTAACTCTCTTACTGGTTGCATGGGGAGATGACCTCTCTGCTGTACATCAATGTTTGTTGACTATGTCCCATGATGAGAAGGCGTAGAGATTATAGGGGATGGTAGATTAATGAATGCTTGTGACGCTGCGTTAGAAAGATCTTTGCCAGTCTTTTTAAAACTCTCACATTCTTCCTGAGGTTGCTGAGCATGTGATATATTGAAAGGATAATTTGACTTTGTCTGGGACCCGCCCTCAAAAGCTTGTCTATCTTCCTGTTGGACCGAGTGGGAGTATTTACCACACTATATTTTGTGCATTTTATACCACTGGGAATACTATTTTTAGGCAGAGGCAGCAATTTCAAAGAATTCTGATGTGCTGTGTGTGGTTATCTTTAGCCTACATGGGAGGATATCTAACAGCACTTTGTATGTGTCTGATGCCAGTGTAACTTGAATTGTTAGGGGACTACATATCATGTTGTGAGGATGTCGCTGGCAGATTACAAGGTTCTTGCATATTGTTAGACCTTTGATCCTGAGGCCATGTCTCAATTACTCCCACACTGTTGGTGATTCCCTTACTAGCTGCATGGGAGAAATTGAGTGTGAAGGTTGCATGGCATTTGTGTCATCGTTTCTTTCTAGAGGCTATGTGGGACAGTCAATAGACTATGTAGACTGGCAAAGAGGGTCCACAGGGGATGGCAGATTTAAAGAGCACTAAATCATATTGGAACAATGTTGATCCTCAAGCTACGTGGGAGTAAACTATGTTGTGTGTTTTGATGTTTGAACTGCATTACAATTTCTTAGCAATGTTGGATGGAGACTTAGTCATGGGGGAGGAATCATCTCACGAAAGTCATAAAACACTTGTCCCATAGTGGAAATTGCTACCTTTTCGGCTTGCGTGGGATTCATCCCCATTGAATTTTGAGCTCTTCTAACATGAGAGTCATAATTTCTTGATTGTGTAGCAGTTAAAGGAGGAAGAGTGGGACGTTGGAGGCAAATTTCTTCACATAAAGAAGTGTTTGTTTGCAAAGGCAGCGTATGATGTGTAACTGCAGTTTTCTTGGCATCTTGTGGTGCGTTTGGCTCCCATGCACCACAATTTGGAAAAGATGCTTGTGTTTTGAAGGTCGCTCCACCTTCAGCTAGTGTGGGAAACACTCCCACCGAATGGGTATAGGTTGGCAGATATGAGCCTGAGTGCTCACTAATATCAACATCTGCAGAGTGTGAACTAGAATTAAGTGGTGGCAGAGTGATTTGATTACCTGGTAGTTGGGAAGGAATACTTCCAATATTGGCATCTGTAAAAGAAAGTGGTGGATGTAGGGCTCCCACTTCATCTAATATTTGAATGGTACCTTGAGAAATACCTCTGGCTGTTGGTGATAGTTGTGGAGACTATGAATCACACCCACTGAAACTATCATCCAATGAAATATATTCTTTTTTAGATCTCCTCTGTTCTTGCAAGGCAGGAAATACTTTTTCATTGAATACCACATCACGATTGTGAATGATTTGTTTTGCAATAGGATCCCACAACCTGAAACTGTACTGCTCTTCCCCATAACCGACGAAGATGCATCGTTTAGATTTGAAATCCAATTTTGTTCGCTTTTCTTTTAGAATGTGAGCGAATGCCTCTTAGCCAAAGACTCGAAGGTGATTGTAGGAGATCTTCTTTTCAAACCGCTCTTCTTCTAGAATATCAAAGTCTAGTTTAGTGGAAGGACTTCAGTTGATCAAATAAACTGCCGTGTTAACTACCTCAGCCCAGAATTCTTTACTCAAACGAGCATTAGAGAGCATGCTACATGCCCTCTCTAGAATCATGCAATTCATCCTTTTGGCTGCACCATTTTCCTGAGGTGTAAGTGGTATAACCTTGATGTGCTGAATGCCGTTATCTACACAATAAGCATCAAAATCTAAAGAGAAAAACTCCCCCCATTGTCAGTTTTAAGACATTTAATTTTGCTCCCAATTTAATTTTCCGCAACAGCTTTAAAAATTTTGAATTTTACAAACACTTCTGATTTTTTGTTGAGCATATAGACCCAAAGTTTATAGGTGCAATCATCTAAAAAAGTTACAAAATAGTTTTCTCCTTCAATGGAGGTTACCTCTGTGGGACCGAAGACATCCGAATGCATGAGTTCCAAGGGTCTTGCCTTCTTGTCGTGTCTGATTTTGGAGAAGCTGGCCCACCTTTTTTTCCTATAAATACAATGCTCACATAGTTCTAAATCTACTGATTGTAAACCAAAAAGTTGGCCTCTTTTGAGAAATACTTCCATTCCCTTCTTGCTCATGTGGCTAAGTCTCCTATGCCAAAGTTCTGTCCTGCTGTCAACTACGGCCATCACCGCTCCCACTTCAGCAGTACATTCGAGTGCATAAAGAGATCTTGATTTACTACCTTTTGCAACAACTAAAGCGCCTTTGGTTACTTTCAAAATGTTGGAAGAGAAAGTGATGCTGCAACCTTGTGCATCAAGTTGTCCAACTGAGATCAAGTTCCTCTTAAGTTTAGGAACATGTCTTACATCATTTAGTAGCACTTGCTTCCATTCTTTAGTTGTAGCAATATGTCACCTTTGCCGACTATCTCGCATGACTCATTGTCTCCGAGATAAACTTTGCCAAATTTTCCTTCTTGATATGTTTGGAAGGCATCCTGATTTGAAGTTGTGTGAAAGGAGGCACCAGAGTCTAAAATCCAAGAGTCGACTTCAGCTTCACTTGCTGCCAAGACAAGAGCTCCTCCATCATCTTCAAGAGTCGTGTTAATCTCATTTTCTTTTACCTATTTTTGGACTTTCTTGTAACACCAACAATCCTTCTTGACATGTCCATCTTTTCTGCAAAACGAAGAACCTTCTTTCTGTCCTCTTGACTTTAATCTCTTGGCTGATTTAGATCTTCTCCTGTTTTGTTTTCTTTGATCTTGGGTTCTTCCCCTATTGCCTAGAACCAAAGCTTCATCGGATATTTTATTTTGTCCTCTCCTCATGTCTTCATTGAGAAGGGTGGCAGCGACATCATCAAATCTCAACATGCTTTCTTTTCCTTGTCTTCGGATCCTCTTCTTCCAGGTGCTGAATTGCTGATCATCATCACGACATTATCCTAGCTATCGGGAAGTGAGCACAGGAGTAGCATAGCCCTCATTTCATCATCTAAATTGATTTCTACAGAAACTAGTTGGCTGATTACAATGTTAAATTCATTCAAGTGATTTGAAAATCCTTTTCCCTCTTTCATTTTTAGATTGAATAACTTCTTTAACAAGAAGACCCTATTGGTTGTGGATGTCATCTCATACATGTCACAAAGCTTGTCCCAGATCTGTTTTGTCAAAGTTTCTATTGCAACATTAAATAAGACATTGTTGGACAGTGAGAGGATAATTGTAGCGGCTGCTTTTTGATCCATCACATCCCATTCGTCATCTGTCATCTTCTTCGGTTTTGCTGATTTTCCTTTCAACGTGATAGCTAAGTCTTTTTGAATTAGTAGGGCATGAATTTGTAGCTTCCAAAGTCCAAAATTCTACCCCGAAACCTTCTCTATTCTCCACTTGTCCACTTCTTCCGTTTCTTTGAAATTTGTCATAAATTTCTCAACCAGCTGCTTAACCGAGCTTTGATACCAATTGTTAAATCAATTGAATAGCGAAAAACAAAAGAACAGTAAACAATCACACAGTGCAAAATTATTTAACGTGGTTCACCATATGTATGGCTACATCCACAAAGCAGGGGAAAACTCTTTTATTTATGTCTTCTCAGATATGTTTACAGTAGCATATACTTATGCTTATATAGATTACAATATCCGTGAGGAGATAAGATAGAAGGAGTCGAACAATGAAGAGTCACCACAAAAGGACAAGAGGTGACCGTTGGGTTTCATATCCAACAGTCTGTGTGGGGATGTGGGCTTTCAAATCTATTTATTCCAATGCACAAAATGTCTAATGCATTTTCAGCACAAGTAATGTAACATTTACCCTCCTTATTGCTTTCAGGTTATCCAATTTTAGATAGACAAGTTTCATATAGTATATACTAATTTTTAAAAAACATTCTAGTTGAGATTGGTGAAATTCATTGCTTCCATTTGTGCAAAGGCTATGAATTTTGATTATATGGGTTTTGTTGATTTGGTCAGATATTGCAGAAGAGCATATTATGAGAATGTATCAACTAAGAGTATCAGTGAGGTGTGTGACTGGTGCTTCACTATTCAGGAGGAGGATGCAGGCTCTAATGTTAAGCTTATGATGAGGGATTCTGCTCAAAGAATGAGAAATTGTGCTGGGTTTGGAGAGTGCACAAGCATGACCCACAATAGCAAAGGCAAGAGAAATTTGAGCAAAACATGTGCTGACATTAGTGGACAGATACCCAAAGAGCTGAAGAAGAAGAAGAGGAATCCTGAGTTCATATACAAGACCGAAAGAAGAGTTAAGAAGAGATTTAAGCTTCTTGATGAAATTGTCTATTGATTGCAATGATTTTCAATGTAAGGAAGTTTAGTTTTGCGTGGATGAAAAGTGGGGAAAGTTATTGTCTAACAATCTTTTTAGTTTTGTGTGGATGAAAATCCTTTGGGACTGACTGTTTGGTTCATGAATACATCAAATTTACTTTGGAATTACCTCTTGATGTTGTTTGATGATGATACTTTTTGAATATTCGATTTACTCTAAACAATATTTGTGGTTTATAATGGAAAGTGTTTTATGCTTAACAATTATTGGTTTTTGATGTAAAAAAACTGAATTATACAAATCATTCACTATTGCCAACGGCATAGGAAAGAAGACCAAATGTATTGTTAGCAATTTTTATTGTTATAGTTTATGTTTTGTGCTGTCTGAAAATAGTCAGTGCGTTGTTGGACACTCGGTTTCCAAATAAACAACAGATTTCAGGAAAACAACCCACACAAAGTTTTTTTTGTAATGTCTTGTGTAGAAGTTTGGAGAACTTTCACACTTCTATTTGTCCAGAGAGTTGCGCATTGTTCTTTGGAGTGACTCTCTATTCCTTACAGCTGACAACATTTGAATGGAGATGTCACCTTTTCAATCACATGAGCTCACTCTAAATTGCCAACAGATTCCTTTCACCATAACATGAATTTATGTCATTGGCTAATGTGTGAAAAGGCATGATCTACAACTTCCCCAATTACTGCATGGAATTTTAAAAATGGAGTGTGGAAATTGGACTACATGTACCAAGGTAAGAGAAGTCCTGAAAACTTGTAAAAGGTAAATGATCGAGTAGTGAGGGTGTGGGAAGTAGGGAAAGGGATATGGCAAAGGAAATTCCAAAATCCCATCTAAGAAAGAGGGGATATTACATTCATGGCAAAATGTAGGCATATTATAACTAATCACACCACATGGGATGTCAAGAGTGGTAGAGAGGCATTATTTTGGTCCGATTCTTGGAATTGATAGAAACACCTTCAAGAGAGAGTGGACCTCAGCTTAATCAAAGATGTCCTCTTAAGAAGCTAGGATGTCAGTCTTTGGGATTATGTTTAGATTGAACATTTCGAAGACATCAAAAGGTGCAAATGGATATGTATTTTCTTGTTGGTGTAATTAAATATTTAATTACACTTTAATAAGTTGACTTAGGACTTCTTTAAGTCATTTTAGGTTTTCTTATCTTGCACTTATAAAAGCAAGATGTTATATGTAATTCATTAATCCAATTCACTTATTGCATCCAATATTATGCAAATTCATCCTCTTTGTTTTTTTCTCTTGTAGAAGGTAAATCCTTGGTTTTACAGGTGATCTTGGTGGCTTGAGTCAATCAGTGACTCTCACATGGTATCAAAGCTCTAGATCTGCAAGTCCCTTCTCAAATCCAAAGAAAATTAGGCAATAACCATTTGTTGGATCTATTTCTATATAAAACATAGTCTTTCATTGGATTTATAATAGTTGAAATAGTCAAATTAGCCTTTTATTTGTCTTGATTTGAACTTCGTAGGTTAGATCTACAAGGGTTTGAAGCAGGTGTTTTTTTATCTGGAGGAAAGTTATAGTTTAGAGCATGTTGGATCAAATATGACTCTGCCATCGCACTCAGAAGGCCCAAAAATCTTAGAAATTACTGTCAATTTGCTAAAATCCAACCTGCAAGCATAAAAGACATTTTTTTTGTTTCCAAGGCTATTATACGGCACCTATACGACCCTGTTGTATAATTTTTAAATTCTTTTAAAAAACCGCACTATGACCCTAATTTGCGACATGCATGTCAGATTTCGAACACACAGGCCATAATTGGAACAACCGACCCTATTTTTGGGCATGTGGTCCCTCTTTTGGTACCTACGGATGCCATTTCAGACATCATAGGTGCTCCTTGGCCCACTATCTAGCCAATCAGGTTGAAATCCAGCCTCCTTTGCCCCAACGGACAAGAAATTTGGCTGCCGTTGGCCTAAAAGGGAACTCCACCCATTAACCACCAATCGTTGCCGCCTAGTTAGCCGCATTGCCCAATCAGACCACCCTAGCCTAGCCTACCACTGATCTACCATCGGAGGACAGCCCATGCACTATCAAAATAGTGTCCAAGGCCTTTTTTGCCCCCTCTTTGTCCTAAAGGAGTAGTTTTTTCCTTTTGGCATAACTTAGTCAAACAAAGTTAGATTTTCACAAAAAAATAGGCATTAGAAAGCTTGTTCCAAGAACAATCTAGTGGTGTAGGTATTTTTTCTAAATTTTTCTGCTATTCCAATTTATTGTTGTTTGATATCTCGATCATCATTTTGTCTTCCGAGCTCACAACTATTTCCCACAATCTCTAATTTTTGCGATTCTTATAGAGTGGGAATGATATTGACGAGGTCTACACAACCATTCATGCACTTTTTTTAGATTTAGCCTAAGGTATTCTTCATTCATTTTGTCATTTTGATGGCTTCTATTTGATAACTTGGACATATTGGCACTTGGAAAGATTTTATTTACTTTGGTGGGCTCCATTTATCAGCATTAATCAATATTCAGATTGTTGATCTTTGATTTTATTATTTGAAGAGATATTATGGGTTTTGCTATTCACCCTTCTATTCTAATAGCGGATAAGGATAATTATGAGTTTTGGTGAAAGGGCATCTTGACACATCTCAGGTGGATCAATCTTTTTCCTTATCTTTATGGACCCATACCTAAACTAGATACACCTAGGAGGAAATCTGCATGGGGAAGTAATATTGATCATGATGTAGGAATGATTGGTTCCAGTGTTGATTTTGACACTATGTGTTCTATTTCACATATTGAGTGCCCACATGCTCTTTCAACTAGAATTTGGGAGATCTATGGATATCCACATATCTCTTCATTCCTAGATGATCTTGCTATGGATTTCCACATAACCTTTGATGTTGTAGATCATATATAACCTTTGATGATATCAATACATAAGAGATGCTTGAATATCTAGCAAGTCTTGATAGTTTAGATGACATACAGGCTTATCTTGTTTCTCTCTCTCTCTCTCTCCTCCTATTGAGATCATCTTGTTTCTATTTTGGGAGGGAATCACATGAGGTTCCATCCTTCTCACTTTTGGGGGGGTTACCAAACCTTCTCTCTACATCCTCTCTTATGGGGGTTGTACATATCTATTGATTGTATCTTCATGATGGATTTAGTCCTTGGGGGGTTTTAGTATTGAGTCCTCCTTCCATCACTTATTTTGTATTTTCTCTCTTTTGGAGAGGAGTTTTCTCCCATTGGGTTTTTCTCCTTTTCTCCACTTTATGAGAGATTCTTGTTTGCACATGGGTACCTAAAATGGCATTGTATCCAGAACCCATATTTTCATGTTTTTCATTTTCCCTAAGTTGCACTTAAGGGAGGGTGTTGGTGTACTTAAATATTTAATTAAATATTATTAGGTTGACTTAGGGATTCTTAAAGTCAATTTAGGTTTTTCTTATCTTGCAAATATAAAAGCAAGATGTCATATGCAATTCATTTATTGCATCCAATGTTGTGCAAATTCATCCTCTTTTCTTTGTTTTCTTGTAGAAGGTAAATCATTAGTTTTGCAGGTGATCTTGGTGGCTTGAGTCAATCAATAACTCTCACATTCCTCTCTGCTAGTTCCCAAATAGCAATGTGATTGCCTCAAGAATATTTTGTAGGAACAAAATATTTCTATAAGTGAAGGAGATGATGTGATCAAATGGACATGCTCAAATAGTGGGGCTTATTCGGTGAAAATTGGCTCTCTTAATGATGACCCCCAAAGGAGACAATGACTGGACAACCATCAAATGTTGGCACAAAGACTATTTGCCTATGGTAGGAGCATTTTCTTGAGTAGCAATCCAAAGTAAGATCCTCACTGGAGATCATTTGATGAAGCTAGGATTTTGATAGGGAGAACTCTAGGCTGCCTGCTCTGCATCCTGTAGGTGTACAAGACTGTTTGACAACACTAGCCTCTCTACCAATTCAATGTGCTAACAGACATCTTGCAGAGATGGAAGACTCAACTAGTCTGCAATTTCAATACAGACCACCCTACTTGGTATGAGATGCACTATCTATCTCCAGTACTTCCAAATTTTATGCTATCAAGGCTACTTGCCTTTCAGAGTCCGTTGTCAACCCTCCTCTCTAGGTCAGGGTCTTGACTGCTTGGTACTCACTGTCTGTAATCTCTTGTTTTCCACCCTTGCAATGTCCTATTCTCCTACTTGTCTAACTAGCCGAACTTCTCACAGAACTCGCCTAGGACAAGTGGACATTCCACTGGTCCACCATTCAATTATTCCAAAACAGAAAAACAAACACAAATCATGGCTCTGCTTGATGGCCTCCATACTATACAAATGGGGCTTGAAGAACCTCAACGCAGAGCCATGGTTTACCGAAGGAAACAAAATTGCGGAATGGAAACTACCAACTAATTCAGAATAGAAACTTGCAAAACAAAATAGAAATACAAATAGGTCGAACTGCTGTGCTTTGATTTATATTCAAAAATGTGCTTTTGCATCAAAAATGCATTCAAAACATAATCCTCCCGAACTCCTTCACAAAGAAAATCCTACATCTTATAGCTATCTAATTGTCCGTTACAGGACAATTCAGTTCTCAGACAGTTTAGATTCCAACTGTCGGTTCACCTTCTGTGTTGTTGTTCCATTGTTGCAACTAAATCTGTAGTTTGGGCGATAGCCCGATACCAACTTGCTCATTATGACAGTTTACCTTCACTCCTTGGTCTTTCCACTTTGCAAACTGTCAAAGTTTGAGATTATTACCTTGTCGGCAATGTAATTTCCATACTGTGCTATAGACCGATAACTCCCATCAAAGTATCGTTGCGACATAAAAGTTACTTGGGCCAATAGGCCGATCCACAGGATTGACTCCATTTGGCTTTCCAACTTCACCATTCCATATTGTTGAACCTGTTGAACCATTGAACCTTCAACGGTGAGGTTCAACGGCGAGGTTCAACCCTTCAACAAAGTGACCAATGCATATCGGTTGAACCAATGCCGAACACCTTCAAACATACATTCTTTGACTTGTATTTCACTTGGGCTGATAGGCCGATCAAAAGTAAAAGCTTCTCCCGCCAATGCATTTTAAGAAAACTAAAAAGCTCCTAAAACAAAACCACATGCTACAAACTCAAAATTGACAAATCAAAAATGCTATGTACAGGTTGCATTGAGCCCTTGGTGCTCCTGCACCATACTCCCCCTATGCGGAAAGAAGCTAGGTCACCTCTGATGACAATGAGGCAAAATCAATGGCCCTCTTTTTGAATTCTGACTCTGCAACCTAGGTAGCTTCTACTTTAGGCAACTGCTTCCATTTGACCAAATGCTCCATGTAGACACCATGTCGGGTTTGCTTCTGTACTCTTGAATCCAGTATTCTCTCTGCCTCTAGTTTGGGTTTTAGTGGCAAAGTCACATCTTTGACTATCTGCTCCTTCTTGGAAATGGATCCATTTGCTGCTGACTGAGGACCCCGGTATTGCACCAAGTCGTGAACATTAAATACTGGTGAGATTGCCAGGTCCTCTGGCAATTCAATCCTATATGTATTGTTACCATACTTGTTCAGGATTATGCAAGGACCAATTCTTCACATTTACAGTTTGGTTGGCATTCCCTTCTATAGTCTAGCTTTGTTCAGGTGCACCATAATGAGATCACCAACTTCAAACTGGATGTCCTTCCTATGGGCATCTACTTTGTCCTTGATCTTCTGTGTGTTTTCTGTCAAGGTTTTCTTCACCTGTTCATGTACTTCTTTCATGGATTGTGCAAAATCCTCTGCATGTCCACTTCTGTTCTCCGTGTTTCCCATCTTCCTGAGCTCACATACACCCCTGGGATGCATTCCATAGACTATTTCGAATGGACTCTTACCAGTAGTCCTGTTCACACTATCATTATAGACAAATTCTACCTAATGAATGACAAGATCCCAACTCTGTCCATATTCTTTGGTTATACACCTTAACAAGTTGCCCAATGTCTTGTTTACCACCTCTGTCTGTGGGTGATATGCTGAACTGAAAGACAAATTTGTTCCCAATCTCTGCCACAACGTTTTCCAGAAATGCCCCATGAATTTAACATCTCTGTCAGACATAATACTTGCTAGTAGCCCATGAATTCTGATCACCTCTTTGAAAAACAAATGTGCTATGTGACTAGCATCATGAGTCACCTTACAGGGAATGAAATGACTCATTTTGCTAAACCTATCCACAACTACATAGATACTATCATATCCAATCTTAGTCTTAGGCAAACCAACTACAAAGTCCATGCTTACACACTCCCATGGTCTGGAAGGAATGGGCAAGGGTTGGTACAGTCCTGCATTTGAAATGGTTCCCTTGGCCTTCTGACATACGATACACTGCTCTACATACCTTCTGATGTCTCTGTGCATCCTCGGCCAATAATAGAACCTTTGGACTAGCTCCAGTGTTTTGGTCATACCAAAATGGCCACTCAGACTGCCATTGTGCTTCTCCTGTATGAGATTTTCTCTCATAGATCCCCTTGGCACACATAATTGTCCACCTTTGAATAGCAATCCCTGCTGTAAGGTGAAATCTACAAACTCACTGTGAAAGTGATTTTCAAAATCTTGACATACCTTGTATGCCTCAGCAAAGTCTTCATCATCTCTATAGAGATCCTTGAAATCTTCAACTCCAATGCTCTTCAACTGCACTTCCTGCACTGTGAGCAACCTCCTACTCAAAGCATCTACAACTTTGTTGAGCTGCCCCTTCTTATGCTTAATTATAAAAGTGTAGGATTGCAGGTACTCCATCCACTTGATATGTCTACTGCTCAACTTATCCTGTGAGTTCAGAAAACTCAGGGCTTGGTTATCTGTGTAGACAACAAATTCCTTAGGTAGGAGATAATGTCTCCACTTCCTAAGTGCTTGGACTAGAGCATACAACTCTAAGTCATACGAAGAGTACTTACTCTTTGCTTCATTCAGCCTCTCACTGAAAAAGGCTACAGGTCTGTCCTCCTGATTTAACACTACTCCTATAGCTATGTTACTTGCATCACATTCAATAGTAAATAGCATATCAAAACTAGGCAGCGATAGTACAAGTTGTGTTGCTATCTCTTTCTTCAACCGTTCAAAACTTCTATCTGCAGCTGGTGTCCATCTAAATTTTGCTTTCATTCCACCCTTAATTGTATCCAACATGGGTGCACATATCCCACTGAAATTTCTGATAAACTTTCTATAAAACTGGGCTAAGCCATGGAAACTTCTCACCTCTGTGGCTGCTCTGGGAGTAGGCTAGCTCAAGATTGCCTCTACCTTTAACTTGTCCATCTTTAATTCTCCCTAGGACACCACAAAACCAAGGTATACCAATTCCTGCTTCATGAATTCACACTTCTCCAGATTGATGGTTAGTTGTTCATCATGCAATTTTTGCAAAACAGTATTTACATGTTCTAGATGTTCTTCCTTGGTCTAACTAAAAATTAGAATATCATCTAGAAAAACAACTATGAATTTACCAATATAATCCTTTAGGATTTCATTCATGAGTCTCATAAAGGTGCTAGGTGCATTTGATAGACCGAATGGCATAACAAGCCACTCATATAGTCCTTTTGTGGTCTTGAAGGATATCTTCCACTCGTCTCCTTCCTTGATTCTTATTTGGTGGTAACCACTCTTCAGGTCTATCTTGGTGAAGTACTTTGCTTTTCTAATACAGTCCATGAGATCTTCAATTCTGGGAATTGGAAATCTATACCTTATAGTTATTTTGTTTATGGCTCTGGCATCTGTGCATAATCTCCATGATCCTCCTTTCTTTGGTGCCAACATTGTGGGTACTGCACAAGGACTAATACTCTTCCTGATCAATCCCTGATCTAGCAACTCCTACACTTTCCTGGAAATCTCTTTGTGCTGATCTGGAGTCATCTTGTAAGGTGCCTTGTTTGGCAAAGATGCCCCTAGAATTAGGTCTATTTGATGGCTTATTGCTCTCTATGGAGGCAATGTGGCTGGTGTAACATCACTGATTATGCCTTTATACTTCTCTAGTATAGGCTGCACCTCTTTGGGAATCTCTATCTTCTTATCCTATTGTCCTTCTTTTGGTTTTACTATGATGGTATAACCAATACCATCCTCCTTAAGAGTACTCAGAAACTCTTTTCCACTCACAACCAAGATATTAGGACTCTTTGTTTGAACTGCATCTTCATCCTCCAATGACTGGATCTTATAGGTGACACCATCCTTCTAAAAAGAATAGGCATTCTTCTCACCATCATGTATTGCGTTTCAGTCATACTGCCATGGTCTGCCCAATAAGAGATGGCATGCATCCATGGATAGTATATCACATAATACCTTATCCTTATAGCCACCTATACTAAACTCTACCCAACTTTGTTCATTCACTACCACATGTTGACCCTTATTCAACCATGTGACTCTATATGGGTTTGCATGAGTTATTCTTTTCAAATTTAGTTTCTTAACTGCCTCATTAGAAATAATATTATCAGTAGATCCCGAGTCTATGATAATTTTACATACCTTATTCAAAATCTTGCATTTGATTCTGAATAGTGCTCTCCTCTGGCTTAGTTCAGACTTTACTAGTTCCTTCATCAAGGTTCTCCTTATCATCAGGTTCTCTCCATCTTCTGAGTTCAGACTGACTTCAGGTGACTAGCTGCTGGATGCATTATCTTGGACATAGTGATTTCTCTTATCACCTCCTTGAGAAGAGGATGTGGTCTTTTCTGGACACCTATACACTGGATGACCTAGATTACCACAGTTGTAACACTTCATGGTGGTGAAATAGGATCCTCTGCCTAATCCTCCTGATCTTCCTCTGTTAGATCCTCTTCCTCTATGGTTTCCTGTACCACTCGACTCCCCACTCTGCTCTGTGAGTTTTGATTCTGCTTGGGATCTATTGTCAGCATTCCTTCCACCAAAACTTCCTCTGTATCCTCTATTATCTCTGCCTCTTCCTCTTCCTCTTCTATTTGAGTCTTGTTTCCTCTTGTTCTTTTCCTCCACTTTCAGTGCCAGCTGATAGCATTTGTGCATTGTTGTACGACACAACAAACTGATTTCTTCCTGTATATTCCACTTCAGACCGTTAAGGTACCTTGCTACCTTTATGCTTTCATCCTCCATTACTTTAAACCTTAAGCATAGCATTTGGAATTCTTCAGTGTATGCACTGACATCTAATTCCTTCTGTCTCAGATTCTCTCTTCCTGTGCAGCTGTATTTCATAATCTTCTGGCATATATGCTTCTTTGATTTTAGCTACCATTCCCTTCCAAGTAGCTATGGGCTTCTTATCTTCTTTTGCTCTTTCAGTCTGCACAAATTTCCACCAGGTTAAGGCAACTCCCCTGAGTCTGGATTTGGCCACCTTTACTTTATATGCCTCGCTTACACCATCACATTCAAAGTGATTTTCAAGTCCTTCTATCCACTCCATGACCAAGTATGGGTCCATTTTCCCACTGAAAAGTAGTACTCCTTCCAATGTTTTACCACTCATTGCTTTCAAAGCTTTCAAGAATGGTTCTTCTTCCAACTTAGGATCAGGTGTGGGCTCTTCATCTTCTATAGACACACCTTTTTCCTTGTTTACTTTTTTCCTGACTTCTTCAGTCTTCTCCATCATTATACCCAGTCTACTTTCCATTGCTACCAATCTTTCCTGTAGGAGCCTATTCTCCTCTTCTTGATCCTCAACTTTCTTTGTTAACTCTGCATTAGTCACCATCGTCTTTATTGAATCCACAGATTCACTAGTTGATGACATACAACCCTTATATTCCAATCTAGGAATAACCCAAATCTTACTGCTCTGATACCAATTTGATAGGGAGAACTCTAGGCTGCCTGCTCTGCATCCTATAGGTGTACAAGACTATTTGACAACACTAGCCTCTCTACCAATTCAATGTGCTAACAGACATCTTGCAAAGATGGAAGACTCAACTAGTCTGTAATTTCAATACAGACCACCCTACTTGGTATGAGACACACTATCTGTCTCTAGTACTTCCAAATTTTATGCTATCAAGGCTACTTGCCTTTCAAAGTCTGTTGTCAGCCCTCCTCTCTGGGTCAGGGTCTTGACTACTTGGTACTCACTGTCTGTAATCTCTTGTTTTCCACCCCTGCAATGTCCTATTCTCCTACTTGTCTAACTAGCCGAACTTCTCACAGAACTCGCCTAGGATAAGTGTACATTTCCACTGGTTGACCATTCAGTCATTCCAAAATAGAAAAACAAACACAAATCATGGCTCTGCTTGATGGCCTCCATACTGTACAAATGGGACTTGAAGAACCTAAATGTAGAGCCATGGTTTACTAAAGGAAACAAAATTGCGGAATGGAAACTACCAACTAATTCAGAATAGAAACTTACAAAACAGAACAAAAATACAAATAGGTCGAACTGTTGTGCTTTGATTTGTATTCAAAAATGTACTTTTACATAAAAAATGCATTCAAAACATAATCCTCCCGAACTCCTTCACAAAGAAAATCTTGCATCTTATAGCTATCTAATTGTCCATTACAGGACAATTTAGTTCTCAGACGGTTCAGATTCCAACTGTCGGTTCACCTTCTGTGTTGTCATTCCATCGTTGCAACTAAATCTATAGTCTGGGCGATAGCCCGATGCCAACTTGCTCACCATGATAGTTTACCTTCACTCCTTGGTCTTTCCGCTTTGCAAACCGTCGAAGTTTGAGATTATTGCCTTGTCGGAAATGTAATTTCCATACTGTGCTTGATGCAGTGGCATCCCGTATCATCCAATTTTGGATTGCATTTTTTTTCTATTTTTTTTTGGGTTTGTGGTGTTGCTGAACCTCCTGACAGTATCTTGATTTTGGCTATTTCTGTCACCACTATTGTGATATTAAATTTCTATTTTTCATCTGAAGGTTATGGCTGGCAAATTGTTCAGTTAGAAAAGATTTGAAAAGCCTCAAATTGTACAATTAAAGAAACGTATCTAGTTGGCAGATTTGATTCCTTCTTGGGTTCAGCTTAATATAGAAATAGTAATTAAACCTTTTTTTTGGGCATTAATGCTCTTCGCATAAACATTTCTTCTACAATCGTTGCATGCAAAGATATTCTTATAGCAATGACTGTTTCAAGAGCATGGACATCATGGGCGGCTCCGTGCTATTGGTCAGATAGTGGCGGCTTCATGGAAGCAGTTTAATAATGTTTATGGTGCAACTGATTAATAGAGGCAGCAATGGTTACATTCATGCCACGCCCTATAAAGAGAAGTGGATTGATATGAGGAAGAGTGGGGGGTAGTGGCCATTCATCTTAGCCGTGTAGTTTTGAGGAGGGGAGATCAGAGGTCAAAAGATCAACTAACATATATGCGAAGGATATATTTTATAGGAATCAGAATGATCGGTGGTGGAAATTGATAGATAGTAGAAGTTAAGAGTATGAGGAGGTCGTAGTGATTGAAAGGGAGGTCGACAGCTCCATGAGAATTGATGTGAGAGTAGTATAATTAGTTATAGTCATTTATTTTGGGATTGAAGGATAGGAAGGTTGAATACAAGGCTGGATTCTAAATATGTAATGAACTCTCTTAGCTAGAAATATAAATGAATGATATATGTCTTCTGGGTATTTATCTTGGTGTTGAAAATCAATTACTTGTGACTTTAAAATTACAATAGTTGGCATAATCTCCTATCATTATGAGTAACTATTCTTATGTTTTCTGTCATTATTTCTGAATTATTGCTTTGATTTTGATATCTCAAAAATGGGATTTACTCTGAATATGTGAATTCTTCCCTCAAGGGATTTCAGAACAAAATGTTTGAAGAACTGGTTCCATCAAGTGGTATCAGAGCCCTAAAAGATCTGGGCAATAAAAGTTTGATGTGGGTTTTGATAGTTTGATGTTTTTAAGAAACCTAGAGTGTTATGTGTGTTTGGATAGTTAATGGGTTGTAGAAGAAACCTAGAGTCCCAAAATATCTGCGCAGTGAGCACTATGTGTGTTCCTAATTTTGATGGGTGTTGTGTATGAGTGTTATGATCTAATGAATGCTGCAGAGGTAGAAGATCACTAGCATGGTGGGAAATATGGACATGAGAATTGCTGATTAATATAGTAACAAGAAAGGAGAAGCACCAAAAGACTAGGCAGAGAGGAAAGAGAGAAGCCTTAGTTGAGGTGCAGAGGTGTTTTGTTGTGTGTGAACAGATCGCCGAAGGAGAGGCAGTTTGCACTTGGAGATTGAATAAGAGAAATGGGTTTTTGTGTAAGAAAACCTGTGATAATCCCATATTGGAATAGATATTAGGATGAAGTAGAAAGAAGAAGGTACCCAGAGGGATTGGAAGAGATCTCGAGAAGAATGGAGATCTTGGAAAAGATTTATTTTCCTGACAAGGTTGTGACTGTACAAAGCAGACAAGGAGAGAAGAAGAAAGTTTTCATGGCACCTGAGGAGACATCATGGTCTGTTGATTTATTTTCTAATGATTTGTTTGAAGTTGTGAATACAGGTGTGAAGAAGACTAAGGACAAGCCTTTGGAGGCAAAGAAAGAAAGGGCAAGAAGAGAGCCCATCAATGGAGTCAGAGATAAGAGCAAAAGAAGACAGATTGCAAGCCAGATTGCAACAATAGATGAGAAAAGACACTTTGTACCTGAAGGTGAAAAGAGGGCTGATCAAGAAAAGAAGAAAGCCTGTGAGGAAAGGGAGTTGGCAAGACATGCAACCAAGAATATTTGCAAATTGGGGCAGTAGACCAATGACAAGGTAAAAGTTCATTTTGATTGTGTAAGTGGTAATGGAAATGTAGATGTGCAAGTTCAAAAGGAAAAGGGTAAATTAGTAGATCATGGGTATATAATCCCATCTTGGCAAAAGAAATCAATTGTTGATGTGCAACAAAGAGGAGTGGTTTGTATTAACTTTTGTGATAGAAAAATAACATCAAGGGTAGAAGAAGTTGATAGCAAGAAAGCTAAGGATGTTGATGAGGACTACGGACAGTTTGTAGATTTTCAGAAGTGTGAAGTTGATCCTGTTGATGTTCAAGGTAATTCTAAGTTCAATGTTATAGTTCATGTCGCTAAAGATGATAAATATAATGAAGATGAAAAGAACACCATGTCTGTAAAAGAGGATGAGCAACTGGATGTGCAGAACAGTTCGAAGGAAAATTTGGATGGTGAAAAGCTGATTATATAGAGAAAGAAAGTGTAGAAGGTTCAATGAAAGAACCAAATGATGTAGAAGAGGCAAAAGACTTATTGTTACTTGATCACATTGCGGTCGTAAAGATTCCAGAGGTAATTTCATTTGCACAGAGCAAAGATAAGGTTTTATTTTCATTTGAGATGGTGTCCGTAGATGATTATGATGATGAGTCAGCATGGTGGAGATTTGGAGTTGATAAGGAGAATCAAAGGTGGAAGCATGCACAGAGGGAAAGAAGCCGACAAATACAGATAACAAAATTTCAAAGGCAACAATACAAGTGTGGAAGTGCAGAGTTAATGAATTGAAAAGCGAGGAAAAAGAAAAGAGGAATTGTGGACCTCATGAGCAGGAGCTCATGAATTTTTCTGCCTGGGGAGTCTGATGCAGTGGCATCCCGTATCATCCAATTTTGGATTGCATTTTTTTTCTATTTTTTTTGGGGGTTTGTGGTGTTGCTGAACCTCCTGACAGTATCTTGATTTTGGCTATTTCTGTCACCACTATTGTGATATTAAATTTCTATTTTTCATTTGAAGGTTATGGCTGGCAAATTGTTCAGTTAGAAAAGATTTGAAAAGCCTCAAATTGTGCAATTAAAGAAACGTATCTAGTTGGTAGATTTGATTCCTTCTTGGGTTCAGCTTAATATAGAAATAGTAATTAAACCTTCTTTTTGGGCATTAATGCTCTTGGCATAAACATTTCTTCTACAATTGTTGCATGCAAAGATATTCTTATAGCAATGACTGTTTCAAGAGCATGGACAACATGGGTGGCTCCGTGCTATTGGTCAGATAGTGGCGGCTTCATGGAAGCAGTTTAATAATGTTTATGGTGCAACTGATTAATAGAGGTAGCAATGGTTACATTCATGCCACGCCCTATAAAGAGAAGTGGATTGATATGAGGAAGAGCGGGGGGTAGTGGCCATTCATCTTGGCCGTGTAGTTTTGAGGAGGGGAGATTGAAGGTCAAAAGATCAACTGACATATATGCGAAGGATATATTTTATAGGAATCAGAATGATCGGTGGTGGAAATTGATAGATAGCAGAAGTTAAGAGTATGAGGAGGTCGTAGTGATTGAAAGGGAGGTCGATAGCTCCATGAGAATTGATTTGAGAGTAGTATAATTAGTTATAGTCATTTGTTTTGGGATTGAAGGACAGGAAGGTTGAATACAAGGCCGGATTCTGAATATGTAATGAACTCTCTTAGCCAGAAATATAAATGAATGATATATCTCTTCTGGGTATTTATCTTGGTGTTGAAAATCAATTACTTGTGACTTTAAAATTACAATAGTTGGCATAATCTGCTTTCATTATGAGTAACTATTCTTATGTTTTCTGTCATTATTTTTGAATTATTGCTTTGATTTTGATATCCCAAAAATGGGTTTTACTCTAAATATGTGAATTCTTCCCTCAAGGGATTTCAAAACAAAATGTTTGAAGAACTGGTTCCATCAGTGCTATAGACCGATAACTCCCATCGAAGTATCATTGCGACATAAAAGTTACTTGGGCCAATAGGCTGATCCACAGGATTGACTCCATTTGGCTTTCCAACTTCACCATTCCATATTGTTGAACCTATTGAACCATTGAACCTTCAACGATGAGGTTCAATGGTGAGGTTCAATGGCGAGGTTCAACCCTTCAACAAAGTGACCAATGCATATCGGTTGAACCAATGCCGAACACCTTCAAACATACATTCTTTGACTTGTATTTCACTTGGGCCGATAGGCCGATCAAAAGTAAAAGCTTCTCCCACCAATGCATTTTAAGAAAACTAAAAAACTCCTAAAACAAAACCACATGCTGCAAACTCAAAATTGACAAATCAAAAATGCTATGTACAGGTTGCATTGAGCCCTTGGTGCTCTTGCACCAGATTTTGTGGTACTTTTAGATGTGCCCTTTACAAACAAGTTAATGAAACTTGATCATCTCTTCCTTCAATGTCCTCTCATTGTCCACTCTTGGAGGTTGATATGTGTAGAAATTAGGCATCCCAACCCTTTCCCTAATACACTACTATGGCTATTCAAATACTAGCAACTTTGCAAATCAAAGGCCCTTATATTGAGCGTATTTAATATCACCCCCTTTATGGTTATCTAACATATTTTGAAGGAAAGGAATAGGTAGATCATCTTCCAAGACAAATTCCTAAATTAGGATGCCTTCACATCCATACTTGAAATGGACATCTTGGATGTTGTCACTAATAGAGATAAAGAAAAAATAAGCTGAAAGTGCATATTAACAACATTATATAGAGATCTTTTAAAGAGCTAGAAATACATTAGTCTTCCTCCTATTAATAGGATTGTCAAGTTGAACCAACCCTACCAATAGAGAAGATATCAAGTGGACCCCTCCAACTCCAAGCTTCCACAAACTTAACTTCAACAAGGTCTCTTAGTGTAATCTAGGCCCTTCTAGTGCTAGATGCATCCTTAGGGACATAAAAAGAAACTTAATCAAGGTAGCCTCACCAAAATCCCATTTGGTACCAATAATGAGGTGGAAGCATCCACCCTACTCCTTGGTCTTGAACTCATCAAATCTTGTGAACTAAATACAATTTAGATTGAGGGGGGACTCTATGGTCATCATCTTGAGCATTTAGAATAGGAAGACAAAATATTGGAGGGTCAACAACATAGTTCCAAAAGCTTGGCCATTATTAGAATCTCTTAACAATTTCAAAAAATTAGCCACTATTACTACAAAAGCAACAAGGTGGCAGATTTCCTTTCTAACCAAGCTATAGATAGAAATTCAAAATTAATTGTTGGCAATAATGTCAAGGTGTGGGATGGAATCTAGCGCATAAAGGATCAAATCAGATGATCTATTACATTCTATCAAATCATTAGTACAACATATACACCCACCTATCATTACATTCCACATGAGGTAGGTTAAGTTTCTCTTACACAAGGCAAATCTAGTGAAAGGAATGAAAGGTAAGTATGAGCAAAGCTTCATCATGATGTAAGATGATGAGAAGGAATGTGCATAGTCATATATTTTCAAAACACTCTTTAATTATGCCTTGTAATCTTTCTTGAGTTTCTTTGTTGTAATGGCCCTATGGTATGATCGCACTATGTTGTCTTTGTCCCCTATTTAAAAGAGTGGAAAATCTCATGTAACTCTCTTTTTGATATATAATGTATAATATTCGGTGAGGGCCCTAACCCTCTTTGACTAATTATTAATAATAATAATAATAATAATAATAATATCATTTTCTATAATTATACCCAAAGGTGTAACCTATAATAACAATAGGGGAGAAGCATTTGATGTCATGACCATGAAATAAAAACTATTTAGAACTAACATTTATTTTTTAAATATAAAGTCACCAAAATTGTAAAATAATTCTAAAGTAAATGAAATAACTCTATAGTAAAATAAAGTAAAGACAATGTTTATCTATCTATAATTTAACAAAACAAATAAATAAGAATCTTTCTCAACCACAAATAATTTTATTACAATAAATAGAAAATAAAATAACTACAATTAAAAATAAAAATATAATGTAGATAAAATAAAATTATGGTTCACTAAAAGTTAAAATTTATGTCTATGTGTATATGTAGTAAATAAAATAACAAATTCAATATAAAGGCTTCAAGAATAATAACTTACAACTTCAATATAAATACTTCAAGAGTAATGTTTTTTTGGGCATCTTTTAGAGAGAGATATTTAAAATCTGTACGAATAAAAACTCACATACACTAATCAAACAAGAGTGAATGCCCTTTTAAAAGAAAATCCCAAGTTAAAATTAATTTAACCCTACTTTGTAATGAGACAAATCTCACTAGTATTCTTTCAAAAGTAACCCACAATACCATCTATCACTTCCTCAATACGACCATGGTGTCCAAGTCCCATCTACATAACAAAGATAATCAATGTAAACACTAACTACAACATGTAACTTGACTTTAAGGGGCTATTCTTAAACATCACTAAGTTCAAAGTCAAAGTTTAATTTTGGTCAATTAAAATAGGATAAATATTTACCACTTTTTAGTATGAATGAAGTGTAAAATTAGTGTTGATTGTTTAGCCATTAAACCAGATGATGTTCAAATAGAATGCTTGAAAGGCTACGTATTTGACCTTTTCCTAAGAAACTACCCAACTGAAAAAAAAATCGAAATCAAATCAGAAGTAGCATCCATATAAAATGGAGGAAAACTTTAGTCAGTTTAGAATTGTGTTAGTAGTAGAGTCAACACAGAATGCACGAGCCTTGACTCCCACGGATTCCTGTGGAACACTTCACTTTGACACTACTTTCCCCCTTCCTCTATACAATAGGTGCAGTATTACAATCTCAAATGAAGAAGAAGAAGAAACAACAATGGAGTGCAGTCTGTGTGGCGACGTGGGCTTTCAAATCTATTTATTCCAATGCAGAAAATGTCTAATGCATTTTCAGCATCAGTAAAAAAACATTGACCTTCTTATTGCTTTCAGTTTATTCAATTTTAGATAGAAGAGTTTCATGTAGTAAATACAAATTTAGAAAAGAGATGCTGGTTGGATTGGTGGAACTCATTGTTTCCATTTGTACAAAAGCTATCAATTTTGATCATATGGGTGTTGCTCTTTGTTGTCAGATATTGCAGCAGAGCATATTATGAGAATGTATCAGTTGACACTATCAGCGAAGTGTGTGACTGGTGCTTCGGTATTCAAGAGGAGGATTCAGGCTCTGATGTTAAGCTTATGATAAGAGATTCTGTTAAAAGAATGAGAAATTGTGCTGGTTTTGGACAGTGCACAAGCATGACCCATAATAGCAAAGGCAAGAGAAATTTGAGAAAAAAGTATGCTGGCATTAATGGAGAGATACCCAAAGAGCTGAAGAAGCAAAGGAATCCTGAGTTCATATACAACGCCGAAAGAACAGTTAAGAAGAGATATAAGCTTCTTGATGAAATTGTCTTTTGATTGTAATGGTTTTCAATGCAGGGAAGCTAATTTCTGAAAGAGCTGAACTTAATCGATACATACTTTGCAAATAGAGAGTGCTGAAAGTTATCGTCTAAACCATCTATTCAGTTTTATCTGTATGAAAAATCCTGTGGGACTGGCTGAACTTAACTGACTTTAGAATTACATCTTATGTTGTTTGATGATAATACTCTCTGAATATTCAAATTACTTTGAATAGTATTTGTGAAAGTGTTCCGTGCTCAACAATTTTTTTGTTGTTATAATTTATATTTTGTTTATTTTATAAACAATCAGCGTTCTGTAATCAACTTAATAACTGTTTATGTGGAGAATCAAATTTAAATAAATAATAAATTTCAGATAACGTGCATTAACTACAACACCCGTAGGCAAGTTACACTGTTTCTACGTACTATACATGACATTATGACAAACTTTCAGTACAAATACCTTGATAAGGTGGTCAAAAAGGACGTGGGATTATATAATCGTATTTTTTATGAGTAGTTTTTCAAGGCTTTACTTAAATATGATCCATTTCAATGGTCAAACAGTCAATAACAATTTTACACCTCATCCACAATAAAAAGTGGTAAATATTTGTCGTATTTTTATTGGCCAAATTTGACTTTTGACTGCTGAAGTGGATGATGTTTAAAAAGAGTCGTTTTTCAACTATCTACTTAAAAATATAGAGATGGTGTTGTAGAAGGGCTGCGAACAATTTAAATTTGATATATGCATTTGGGTGTTCATTACGTTTGGTGTATGAAATTAGATTGTATAAACATTGGAGTGCTTCATGAATTAGGTTTTATTTTATTTATTTGGGACCACTCTACCTAAATATCATTCATTTCAATGGTTAAACAATCAATAGCAATTTTACATCTCATTCATAACAAAAAGTGGTAAATATTTGTCCTATTTTTATTGGTGAAGTGGATGATATTTAAGAATAGCCATTTGGGACATTTCGTCAAATGCTTGGTGTTACTGCTCGAATCGACAGAGGGTTTGCCAATTCCAATGCACAGGCAGATTCGGCCAACGAATACAGGAGGTTGCGTGAGCTGCCTCCCCTTCACTACTGGTTTTGTCGCACCAAGGGGGGTATCCCTATTTGCTAAAGATGTAACATTGGCTTGCCCAATGAAAGAAAGATTTAGCTTTGTGAAAATAGGCAGAATACTCTCATGTGTGGACTAAGATTTGTGTGACAAATCACAAGGTTAGCAATATTCTTGGACATATTTGTCTGGTTAAGGATGAGAGTATGCAGAGATTCCTAATCTTACTCCTACAAACTAACAGGATGGAAGATATGAAAAGATGGATTTTATGTTTTGGATGCAAGACAAGGGGTTTTGGTTCATAACTACTAACCCAGGAGCAGATTGGTGCCTATCTCAGGGCAAGGAATCAACTAGACGTATACGGAAAAATGGATTGCATATTGGATTCAAGTTTCAAGGGGTTAGACTGATGCTTGCCTTACAAACATCACCCAAAAACATGTATTTAGCTGCCTCTACTTACAAACATCCCTGCGGACATACAACCTTCTCCATACCTAACCTAAAACAATTTAATCCATTCCTTGAATGGAAGTTAGAGTTGAAGCATGTGATACAGATATCCATACCCTAGAACCTGAGAAACCCTTAGCAGCCAGATTCAAAAGAAGGAAAAGCATGCAACAAAGGAGACAAACAGGTAAACACATGCATAATACATTTTTCATATAAATCAACAATGAAACTGAGTATATCTACAATGTACATTCATGATGCAACTCATAAACTCTAAAATGAGATAGAACAACAAGGAAATACTCTGTCTTTCATTATTTACACAAAAATGCCCAAGTCTTCAACCACCCAAATGAGTAACACAGTTTGCTTTTTATAGTAAGACTGTGAAGCTCAGCAAAATTAATTACAAGGCAAATAAAAAATCTGCCAGATACAATGCATGAGAAATGGTGCTCCAAACAGTAAATGCAGCAGAGGGATAAAGAGGAATGAGCAGGTGGAATCAGGATCTGAACCGCTGCCCAGGGATTTTCTTCATAAATTTGGTGGTTGGCTGGTCATTCCATCCATTGTGCCCCTGCAAGACCGCCATTAATGCCCAACTACCCGCGGCCTTCAGGAGACACAACAACGAACGCATCTGAAACTTTTTCCCATCCAAAAATGCGGCCGTAAAATGCAGAAAATCCCTCGCTGCATGAAAATTTAAAACTTGTCGTTGATCATCTCCTTGCCACTAAGATCAACGGCTCTAAAATATGCAGAAAAGTTGCCAACCAATGAAAACGTGCCATGTAGGTACTTCATACTTCTATCGCTGACTTTTCGCTTCCTCATTTTACCCTTTTCGCCCTTGTATATGCATAAACATGTGCATGTACAAATTGCTTTTTTAAATCATTGTATATGCAGGATGCATATACACGCAACTGCTCAACATACAAGGCGGACACCAAGCTATTATAGAGTAATTTGAAATTTTCAATCGGGTCCACCCCGCATCTTCCTTCTTGCATCTTTCCTTGTATATGTGCATATACATTCAACTTATATATACAAGGCATGGATTTCAAATTTTCACGAAGCATGCTGAAGTCGCTTTGAAATCCAACTTGTACCTAACCTTTGTATATCGACACACATACAAGCATCCAATATACATGCCACGGACGCCAGTGCTTTATCTGCCAACTTTGACTTTTCCTTCGGGTCTGAAATGTATGCTTTTGTTTTGTATATTGGCTTGTATGTTGCATATACAAATGCAACATACATGCAATCCACAGATTCCAACCATTATCAACTGGACTGCACATTCCTTCAGATTCTGGCTTGTATATTTAGAATGTATATTTGAATATACAACCACCTTATACAAGTGGCGGGTCCCATCAAATGCATCTCAGCCACACTGTTCACTTTGCATGTGAGGCAGACCCTTGTATATTTTCCAATGTATATCTATATGCCACCCGATATACAAAGCGAGAATATTCTCAGGAATTTGTGAAAGATTCCCCCTTTGTATATGCACATTCTAAGCCCAATATGCATTCAGAAATACATCAAACTCATTTTTTCAAAGGCCGATGGAGATCTTGCACCTACTAATGAATATTTTTTGACCCGCATGTATATACAAACCACTTTGTATATACAAAGACACTTGCACCTTAACTGACTCTAGCATTTTTTAACTGCAGAGGCCAAAAGTGTTATAACTTTTTTTTGGACTTTTGGGAAAGGGCCTGCATATTTAAATACTTGAAACCAGACTGCTCATGCAAGCGGTAACATAGGCTTCGATTGGGAACACATGCCTCCTGCAAGTATGGCGAGAACCATAGATCTCTGGGATGCAGACCAGTCCCTATCTATTGGGCAGCAGAGTCAAACATTGCAGCATCCTGCATCACAAAACACATTATTATTATTAAAAAAACTTGGTGGCCTAGGGCCACCAAAAAGGAAAAACTAGAATTTTGCTTTGTCAAAAACTCTGTTTTCTTTTGATTTCTTCAACTGAAGCCTGAAAGCATTTAACCACTTGTAGCTCCCAGCATTGCAATTGATTGTGTTGATGCTGCTTTCTTTTTCTTTGACAAAACTACAAGTAGCTTCATCAACATACATTATCATCAGCTGTAGAATGTCATCATCATATGAGTCACTGATGTTGCTTGGGAAAATGACAGACTCACATGAAACCAATGAATCCACATCAAAATTTTGCCCTTCTTCAAAATATAAGAGCTCCCTTGTATTGAACAAACAATATTTAGGCACAAGCAACATCTCATAATCATATTCATCTTTATAAACAATCAGGTATTCATCATCATTGCTCTCAACAATCTTATCATTAATGTCCACCTGGAATGTCTCAAAAGAAGCCAAAAATAGCTCAAAATGTAGCCCTACACTGAAAGCTTTGTAGTCACCCCTGCAACCAACATTATCCCCAAATGTATGAGCACATACATCTGCAACTTGTCCATTCACATCTAACTAGTGACCCTATTTTTTCTCTTCACCAATGCACTGATAATCAAAAGCAAAAGTTTCAACCTCTGCATTGTAGAGGTGGTCACAATCTTCAGGGAAACACTCATACTCAGCATCCATATATGTTTCATCACCTGAAAGGCTCACATATGTATCTGAATGCTGACAATCGTTATCATATTCACTGTCATTCCTTGAATCTACATTTCCTATATTTAAAGTGAAACTCTACATATCCACTTCATAGAAACAATCAGGAGCAACTGGGATATGCCTATTGCTGCAAGACACAACCTCATGTATGTCTTTCATTTCATCATTTGGAAGGCATTTTGCATCTGCAGACTTCTCTTCTAGAGGTTGATAACAGTCTTTGTTTTCATCATTATAGGACGTGCCTACATTTTCTACAACATCTTCTTCATGCATCACATCATGGCTGCACATACTATTCTGAAATATATTTCCCTCTACACAATCATTTATCAATGAACACACTGGAACATCAGAAATATATTCACTTTGATAACTAATTTTACAACTTGAGCCATGAAACCTACTGGCATTCCATATTTCTCATTGTTTTCTATATCCATAGCAAATTGGTAAGCCTGGTGGAGTGTGGCTAGTTCTTTACCTCTCAATAAATAACTCACTTCTTTATCAAATGCAACCAAATAAATTGCCAAGCACAATACATTATTTGGTCTCATATATTCAGGGATCTGCTTGAGCAACTTAATCAATCTAAGATTAAAGGCTGGAACCAGTTCCTCATCATCCTTTTGAATATTCATGAAATGTATGATCAATGAGGCCAAATCAAATCTTTCACCAAACTGCTCTAGGAATGTAATTTCTAAATCTACCCATGAAGAAATTGAACATATAGGCAAGTCTGAAAACCAGACCCTAGCATCATCTTCTAATGACTGCACAAAGAGTCTCATCACTACATCTTCATCCTCTACCTTATAATTTTGTATTAAATTATAAAAATTTTGCAGATGTTTGTTTGCCGATTCAGAACCTAATCCACTATATTTTGGCAAACACTTTCTAATTTTATTTGGAATAGCATTTGGGTAACCATATATTCCTTTAAAATTTAGGGCTTTATACCTTTCAATGACAAATGGTTTCCTTTGAGAACACAACCAGGTTTGATGTTCTAAACTCATCATTTTTGAAAAGATGGAATACCTGTAAATATGTTGTAGCCTTGATAGGTTCAATCAACAGAGTCACCACCTCTTACAGAGAGGACAATATATCAACAAGGCCGTTTTGTTTTATGGATTCACCACGCCAGTAGAGCACCACATGGTTATTTTTGGATCTTGTTGCAACAACTTCACTGGAAACTAGATTTTCCAGTCTTCAAATCATTTGACTCTCTCTATCCCCAGCGGAGTTGCCATCTGTTACTACTCGAATCGGCAGAGGGTTTGCCAATTCTAATGCACAGGCAAATTCGGCCAACGAATACAGGAGGTTGTGTGAGCTACCTCCCCTTCACTTCTAGTTCTGCCGCACCAAGGGGGGTATCCCTATTTGCTAAAGATGTAACATTGCTTGCCCAATGAAAGAAAGATTTAGCTTTGTGAAAACAGGAAGAATACTCTCATGTGTGGACCAAGATTTGTGTGACAAATCACAAGGTTAGCAACATTCTTGGACATATTTGTCTGGTTAAGGATGAGAGTATGTAGGGATTCCTAATCCTACTTCTACAAACTAACAGGATGGAAGATATGAAAAGATGGATTTTATGTTTTGGATGCAAGACAAGGGGTTTTGGTTCATAACTACTAACCCAGGAGCAGATCGGTGCCTATCTCAGGGCAAGGAATCAACTAGACGTATACAGAAAAATGGATTGCATATTGGATTCAAGTTTCAAGGGGTTAGACTGATGCTTGTCTTACAAACATCACCCAAAAATAGGTATTTAGCTGCCTCTACTTACAAACATCCCTATGGACATACAACCTTCTCCATACCTCACCTAAAACAATTTAATCCATTCCTTGAATGGAAGTTCGAGTTGAAGCATGTGATACAGATATCCATACCCTAGAACCTGAGAAACCCTTCGCAGCCAAATTCAAAAGAAGGAAAAGCATGCAACAAAGGAGACAGACAGGTAAACACATGCATAATGCATTTTTCATATAAATCAACAATGAAACTAAGTATATCTGCAATGTACATTCATGATGCAACTCATAAACTCTAAAATGAGATAGAACAACAAGGAAATGCTCTGTCTTTCGTTATTTGCACAAAAATGCCCAAGTCTTCAACCACCCAAATGAGTAACACAATTTTCTTTTTATAGCAAGACTGTGAAGCTCAGCAAGATTAATTACAAGGCAAATAAAAAATCTGCCAGATACAATGCATGAGAAATGGCGCTCCAAACAGTAAATGTAGCAGAGGGATAAAGAGGAATGAGCAGGTGGAATCGGGATCTAAATCGCTGCCTAGGGATTTTCTTCATAAATTTGGTAGTTGGCTAGTCATTCCATCCATCGTGCCCCTGCAAGACCACCATTAATGCCCAACTACCCTTCAGGAGACACAACAATGAATGCATCTGAAACTTTTTCCCACCCAAAAATGCGGCTGCGAAATGTAGAAAATCCTGTGCTACATGAAAATTTAAAACCTTCCGTCGATCATCTCCTTTCCACTGAGATCAACGGCTCCAAAATATGCAGAAAAGTCACCAACCAATGAAAACGTGCCACGTAGGCACTTCACGCTTCTATCACTGACTTTTCGCTTCCTCATTTTGCCCTTTTCGCCCTTGTATATGCATAAACATGTGCATGTACAAATTGCTTTTTTAAATCATTGTATATGCAGGATGCATATACAAGCAACTGCTCAACATACAAGGCAGACACCAAGCTGTTATAGAGTAATTTGGAATTTTCAATCGGGTCCACCCCGCATCTTCCTTCTTGCATCTTTCCTTGTATATGTGCATTTACATTCAACTTATATATACAAGGCACGGATTTCAAATTTTCATGAAGCATGCTGAAATTGCTTTGAAATTTGGCTTATACCTAACCTTTGTATATCGACACACATTCAAGCATCCAATATACATGCCACGGACACCAGTGCTTTATCTGCCAACTTTGACTTTTCCTTCAGGTCTGAAATGTATGCTTTTGTTTTGTATATTGGCTTGTATGTTGCATATACAAATGCAACATACATGCAATCCACAGATTCCAACCATTATCAACTGGATTGCACATTCCTTCAGATTCTGGCTTGTATATTTAGAATGTATATTTGAATATACAACCACCTTATACAAGTGGCGGGTCCCATCAAATGCATCTCAGCTACACTGTTCACTTTGCATGTGAGGTAGACCCTTGTATATTTTCCAATGTATATCTATATGCAACCCAATATACAAAGCAAGAATATTCCCAGGAATCTGTGAAAGATTCCCCCTTTGTATATGCACATTCTAAGCCCGATATGCATTCAGAAATGCATCAAACTCATTTTCTCAAAGGACGATGGAGATCTTGCACCTGCTAATGCATATTTTTTGACCCGCATGTATATACAAACCACTTGGTATATACAAAGACACTTGCACCTTAACTGACTTTAGCATTTTTTAACTGTAGAGGCCAAAAGTGTTATAACATTTTTTTGGACTTTTGGGAAAGGGCCTGCATATTTAAATACTTGAAACCAGACTGCTCATGCAGGCAGTAACACTTGGTATGCATCTTATAATTTTGTATGCATTTTATTGAAATTTTTGGTGTTTTGAACATATTATTTTCCATTGCATGGCATGTTTACTTAATATCTTCAATTTTTATTAACTTTGTTATTCAAACAAGCTTCCATACAATACATTATTATTTTCTATTCAACTTTTCTTATCAAACTTTTATATTACTAAGCTTTTGACTATTAAATCATCTCTTCGTGCCCTATTTTTGTCTAGACCAAATTTCATTCCTTTGTATACTGATAGGGTCTCCTTTGATCTATGCAAAACTTAAAATGTTCATCACAGATGCTATGTTGTAAATATTATGACTTAGGAGTAACATTTGTATTTATATAAAAAATGAATTTATGATAAATTTAAAAAAAAATTATAAATCCTCCAAAAAGAAGAAATCTCTAAGGTAGGACACCTTGTATTGTATGTGTATTCATTTCTACTTCTAAATTTTAAATGTGATATAGGAGAAGATTTTGTTAGGAACTTATAGCAAAAATTTAATGTATGTTCATACAAACAATTTATCTACCTAAAGTTAAGATTCATTTATGCAAGCCAACACTTTTTGCTCTAATCTAGGTCTTCCTCTATCTCCAATATTGGAAAAATAATACCCTAAAACATATATTCTAATCTAAAGACAAAGCCATCTTGTTGCATTTATGGTAAATAAGATAGGTACTTCTTGCTTTGGTTGAACGACAGACAACACTTTTGTATCGACTAGGCAAGCGTTTGTGGGCATTCAAGCCTAAACTTTTATTCCACATTTGTTTAGTGGTATGGATATTAATAAATTTTATGTTTTCACTGCTCTAATTTTGTCCTTGATTGACTATCAATTATTGAAATGTTCACTTGAGCTTGCTGGATATTTACTTTGGAACTTGTTGAAGTGATGTAAGATACTCAAGATAAGTAGATAAAGTAGATAATGTTGGCATCAAGAAATTCTCTCCATTTTGAATCAATGACTAACTAGTTAACTTCTCAGTTGTATGGATATGGATATATGTATGTAAATATGATTATGGTATTTAATATGAACATGGAACATTTTACATGCATCTTGTTAAATGGGTAGACTAGTTGAAGGAACCGTCGTAAATTGTTTAACCAAAAGGCAAGGTTATTCAAATTGAGATAGAGATGCTAGCATAAATGGAGATTAATTTTTGTAAATTTAATGATTATGATTAGCATTGCTATTATTATAATACACCTTTGACACACTTACAAAAATGTGTATTCTTCTTATTTTCATTGTAAAGAAATTATATAATCTAGGAGCCATATGTTTTCTTTTAATCTTCATTATAGATAACTTTTTTTATGATTGTAGTAATAGGACCCATTGGCTACATCACATATGACTACACACCATCAACTTCCTACCAAGTTGTAGTGGTTCTAAATTGCCAAATGAGTCAACCACTGTATGTAACCAACTACTAAAATATATGATCTTTAAACTCAACAAAAAACTCTCTAGGTCCATGTTCATCTATTCAAATTGCTATAATATCATCCTTAACACATTTGAAAATGATGGATATTATAATGTAATTTTTTCATGATGTGAAATTTCACCAAAATGTAGAATTTGTTTGAGAAATTGATGCAAACTCAGGATGGGAGTCTTATTAGACAGCCAATCCCAACAACACACATACACTAAACTAGTTCTCTTACTCAGTTAATTTTATAAGGAGCCACAAAAACAATAATTCATTACAAAATCAAATACATGTCACAACAAATAAAGAGAAAACTTCCAAATTTTATTCAAGCTTCAATCTCCATGAAATTTTAGTGCACTTACATTCCCATTATACATCCTCTATTCCCCAACTCGTCTGGCAATTCTATGAAAAATTGACCCTGAATCTCCCTTTGGTTATCTATTTTTAGGTATCATCATCTGCAATTCACTATTCTTCCTCCTAACATCGAGACCCTACAGCATCTCTCTTTAATGCCTCTGTGTTTGTTCTTCAATGTATATCTTCTAGCAGTTGTAGATTCTTAATTTCAAATAATTACCTCTTCCCATTTTGGAGATCTACATTCCATTATGAGTATGCATTCAAAGGACCGTTATCTCTGTCAAATTCACTCTTCCTGTTTCATTTTCGACCCTTAATGCCGTATATACTTTTCCTCTATTTCTTTTTATTCTTCTCTTCTCTTCAAAGTCGAACCCCTAAAATCCATCTCGTTTTCCCTTTTATGCTATTCAAGATAGAGTTAGCAATGAAAGGTTACTTTTCTTCAGTCCAATCAATGCCTTTGAATACTTTAAAATGATATTTTATTTTATCCAAAGGCAACTTCAATTAGCAATTGTTAAACCACACACAATTTATCTTTTTGACTCCCTCAGAATGGTCACCCATACGCCAAACACCAATGATCCAATTTTTAGTTTTAACAACTTTGGATCATCTGAAGTCTTAGACATCAAACGTCTCATATAGCTGCTCAAATCGACCTCTCTTTCTTATAACTATTTTTTGTTAATAATTTATGGAATTCAATTTTCTTTCCCAGCCACTCCAAACATATAATCGACTCACCAAATTTCACTTTTGTTGTATATTGTAGTATATACATACATATGGTATTGTGAATGGGAAAATCAAGTTTTAATTTGAACTCAACAAACATCACAAATATGAAACTATAGTACTGTCAATGAATAAAACACCACAAAATAGATACAACATGAAGTCACCAACAGTCCTGACAACAATTTCCATACAACAAAACATGACAGAAACAAGAAATAATGAAACCAAACCAAAATTGAATCAAAAATCCTTTTTGGTCAGTGCAAGATAGCTTGTGAGCCTTGGTGCTCCTACACCAGACACGCCGAGGGAGAAAATGCTTCACGAGTGTGGAACTCATGAGCAGTTTGGAAAATCCAGGACTGAGATCCCAATTTTGCCAGATCTACAATGCTGACCCACAAAGCCTCATCTTCTAATTGGTTCTTCCAACAAACTAGATACTCCCAATATTCCTTGCCTCTAGTCCTCTTGGCTACACGGAAGTCAATGATTTTATCTACTTCTTCAACTTTCTTTGTCAGCAACTGCTAAACCCATTCACTTGTATCTGGCAAATCTAAATGTACACTCCCATGTCCACTTGTTTCTCCCTCATAGTATTTGTACAAATTAGCAACATTAAATATTAGAGAAATATCAATACTCGTTGGAAGTTCCAACTCATATGCATTTGATGAGAATTTTTGTACAATCTTACATGGGCCAATATTTTTCCACTTCAACTTATGATAAGTTTCTTGTGGGAACCTTTCCTTCCTCAAGTGTGCCATCACAAATTCTCCAGTCTAAAACTTTTGCTCCCTTTGATGTATATCAGCATACTCCTTGTACTTTATGACACTCCTCTCCAAATTTGTCTTCACTTCTTTATGCAAATCATGAATATACTTTAAAAAGTCTTCCACTACAATGTACTTTTTCTACCCAAATCTACACTATCCCTCAATTCATCCACTCGTGTAGGGTTGTACCCATATACAATCTGAAATGGACTCTTACCCACACTTCGATTGACCAAGTTATTGTAGGCAAATTCAGCTTGTACTAATGTCAAATCCCATTGAGTTGGTTTGTCACTCACCAAGCATCGCAACAAATTTCCCAAGCTCCTATTCACAACTCCAGTTTGACCATCAGTTTGTGGATGGTAGGCTAAACTAAATCCCAATTGTGTTCCCATTTTCTTCCACAAAGTGCGCCAAAAATGACCAACAAATTTGGTATCCCAGTCTAAAATAATATTCTTCGGCAAGCCATGCAATCTAACTACTTCTTTGAAAAACAAATTAGTTATGTGGGAAGCATCATTGCACTTTTGACATGAGATAAAGTGAGCCATCTTAGAAAATCTATCCACCACAACAAAAATTGAATCATTAACTCTTTTGTGTTTGCGGTAGCCCCAAAATAAAGTCCATGCTTATGTGTTCTCATGGTCTTTACGGTATGGGTAATGGCTAATACAAACCTGTATTTTGCCTCACTTCCTTTGCATATTGACACACTCCACAACCTTGCACCATCTTCTTTGCATCATCACTCATATCCAACCACTAATAACTTTCATTTAGTTGTGCTAGAGTTTTATCCACTCCAAAATGACCACTCAAACCACCACTATGTTTCTCTCTTATAAAATTTTCCCTCATTGAACTATGAGGTATACACAATCTCTTCCCCTTGAACAACAAACCCTCTTGCACAAAATACTCCAACCATGGAGTTCTATCCCTCTCCAAAGGATTATTACATTCTCTCCAAGGCACTTTGAAATTAGCATCATCTTCATACAACTCCCACATAGAGTCAAAACCAACAAAATTTACACTCATTTCATTCAACAACAAGTACCTCCAACTTAATGCATCAACAACTCTATTTGATTTCACACTTCTATGTTTCAATACAAATGAATAGCTTTGAAGAAATTCAACCCACTTTACATTCTTTTGACTAAGCTTACCTTGGCTGTTTATGAATTGCAATGCATGATGATTGGTGTACAAAATAAACTCCTGATCATGGCACAATGGCATAGAACTCTTGATCATACACATAGTACTTCCTCTTTGCTTCATTCAATTTCTCACTGAAATATGCTATTGGTCTGCCCTCTTGACTCAAGACTCAACCAATTGCCATCCCACTTCCATCACAATCAACTTGAAACACTTTACCACAATTGGGGAGTGCTAACACAGGCTATTTTGTCACTTTATCCTTCAGAAGTTTTAAATTTCTCTCAGCTGCATCTATCCACACAAATTCCCTCCTATTACCCTTCATAGTTTTCTTAATAGGAGCACAAATCCCACCGAAATTCCTTATGAACTTCTTGCTTCAAACATACTCCTTGGCAAAGGCCAATCTACAATTGTTTTTACCTTTTTTGGATCTATTTTCAAACCATTTCCAAAAACATCAAAACCCAAATACACCTACTCTTCTTTCATGAAGCTACACTTTTTCACATTCACTAACAACTTCTCCTCTTTGAGTCTTTGCAAAACTGCCCTAACATGCTCCAAGTGCTCTTCTTTTGTTTTACTAAAAATCAAAATATTATCCAAATACACAATGTCAAACTTACCAAAGAATGGTTTCAGCACTTTGTTCATTAGCCTCATGAAGGTACTTGGCACATTTGGTAACCCAAATGGCATCACCATCCATTCATACAATCCATCCTTTGTTTTGAAAGCGGACTTCCACTCATCTCCCTCTCTTATGCGAATTTGATAGTAACCTCTCTTCATGTCAATCTTGGTGAAGTATTTAGCCCCACTGAAACAATCCATCATATCATCCATTCTTGGTAAGGGAAACCGATACTTGATAGTTATCTTGTTTATGGTCTTGAGTCTGTACACATCCTCCATTCACGATCCTTCTTTAGTGTCAACACCGTTGGAATAGCACATGGACTCAAACTCTCTCTAATCAGCCCATTATCTAGCAACTCTTACACTTTCCTAGATTTATTTCGGCATTCTCCATAGGTGTCATTCTATATGGTTCTTTGTTGGGTAAACTCACACCAGGAATCAAATCCATACAATGACTTATGCTCCTCATTGGTGGAAATCCATCGGGTAGTTCTTTCATCATTATGTAATCATACTCCTCCAAAATTTTCTTAATTTCCTTTGGTATTTCATCATTTTCTTTTGTTGTCCCAACCATTGCAACCTTTGGTACTATGGAAAAACATGTTCCTCCTTCCTTCAAATCTTTCAAAAATTGCTTACAAGAAACTAAACAAACCTTGGCTCATTACTTCCCACTTCTTCTTCTCTTTCTTGAATTGGATTTAGTGTATATTCTTTGCCATCTTTTGTGATTCAGTATGTATTTTTCCAACCATCATGAACAACCCTTCAATCAAATTGCCAAGGTCTTCCCTAAAGTAGATGACATGCATCCATTGGCATCACATCACACATTATTTCATCCATATATTTCCCAATCTGAAAACTCACAAGGCATTGCTCACATACCATCAAATTATGATCTTTTTGCAACCATGAAACTTGGTATGGGCTGGGATGTTTCAATCTTTTCAATTTCAATTTTTCCACCATTTCCTCAGATACAATGTTATCCATGCTACTATTGTCCACTATGACTTTGCAATACTTGCCACCCGCCTTTCATCTTGCTCTAAACAAACTTCTTCTTTGTATTGGCTCCAACTTAGAACTCCTTTTTGGGATTGATCAAAATCCTTTTGAGCATGAGAGGCTCTCCATCTTCAGGTCCTTATCCATGATTTGGTGCAGCCATATTTTCATTTTCAGCATGCGCTACATGAATCCTTGCTTCCTTTCCTTTTTCATTATTTTGTTGTATTTGTGGGCACTCAAATGCTCTATGCCCTTGCTCACAACATTGGAAGCATGTACCTCCAAACCCTCTTCCTCTACCTCTACCAAAGTATCCTCTACCATGGAAATAGTCTCCTCTTCCCCTAGAAGATTCTCCTCTTCCTTTGTTTTCTTGCACTCCCACATGTGATGAACTTGCCTCATCTTGTTTATTTTGGAAGCCTCTACCACTGCTATTTTGGCCTCTTTCTCTTGAAAATCTGCCCCTACCATGGGAATTATGTTACTATTTTCTTGCAAGTTTCTCTTCCACTTTCAAGGCATATTGATATGCCTCTTCTACGCTATTCACCCGCAACATACTCATTTCATCTTGAATAGAATTATGGAGACCATTGATATACCTTGAAACTTTTTCTAATTCATCATCCACATGTCTAGCCGAGATGCTCAATTGATCAAACTCCTCAGTATACCCTTGCATGTTCTTCTCTTTTTACTTCAAAATTTGCAGCCTCTTGAACAAATTTGGCTTGTAATCTGGTGGAAAAAAATTTGCTTTTAGCTTCGTCACCATTCTTTCCAATGTCTTGATCTTCTCCTTTCCTTTTTGTCTTCTTTCAAGTTCCACATGCTCCCACCACATGGAAGCGTGTCCCTTCAATTTTGAACCAACATATTTCACTCTTTTTAGGTCTTTAATTGACTCTATCTTGAAATATTTCTCCATTTCGGATATACAATCCAGTATTTCTTCCAGATTCAATGTGCCATTGAAACTTGAGGGGTCCAATCTAGTCTTGTTATAAAGCCTTGCCATTGCCTTCAAAGACCTACTTTCTTCTTCATCTCCATTATCATTTTCCACATCAAGTTCAGATACTACTTCCTTAGTCTCATCATCGTTGACATCTACCACCGGAATTCCTCTTTGGTGTTTCCTACCTTGCTCCTATTATGTCTTCCAGGCCTCTTAAGATTTCTCTAAAAACCTCTTGGTCTACCATTCATGGTCCTCTTTGCCCATGTCATCTTTGTGCCATTTTCATAACCCTCTACAATTGCGGGTTCTGTCGCCCTCTCTCACACCCACAACAATCTTCTATGGTTAATCTCTGACACAAGGATGGGAGTCTTATCAAACTGCCAATCCCAACAGCACACATACACTAAACTATTTGTCTCTTACTTAGTTAATTTTATAAGGAGCCATAGAAACAATAATTCATTACAAAATCAAATACATGTCACAACAAATAAAGAGAAAACTTCCAAATTTTATTCAAGCTTCAATCTCCATGAAATTTTAGTGCACTTACATTCCCATTCTACATCCTCTGTTCCACAACTCATCTGGCAATTCTATGAAAAATTGACCCTCAATATCCCTTTGGTTATCTATTTTTAGATATCATCATCTACAATTCACTATTCTTCCTCCTAACATCAAGACCCTACCAACGTCTCTCTTTAATGCCTATGTGTTTGTTCTTCATTGTATATCCTCTAGCAGTTGTAGATTCTCAATTTCAAACAATTACCTCTACCAATTTTGGAGATCTGCATTCCATTCTAAGTATGCATTCAAAGGACCATTGTCTCTGTCAAATTCTCTTCCTATTTCATTTCCCCCCTTCATGCCGTATATACTTTTCCTCTATTTCTTTTTATTCTTCTCTTCAATCTTCAAAGCCGAACCCCTAAAATCCATCTCGTTTTCCCTTTTATGCTATTCAAGACATAGTTAGCAATGAAAGGTTGCTTTTCTTCAGTCCAATCGACAGCTTTGAAGACTTCAAAATGAGATTTTATTTTATGCAAAGGCAAATTCAATTAGTGATTATTAAACCATGCGCAATTTGTCTTTTTGACTCCCTTAGAATGGTTGCCCATACGCCAAACACCAATGATGGTTTTTAGTTTTAACAACTTTGGGTCATCTAAAGTCTTAGACATCAAACCTCTCATATAGCCACCCAAATCAACCTCTCTTTCTTATCATTGTTTGTTGTTATTAATTTATGGAATTCAATTTGCTTTCCCAACCACTCCAAACATATAATCGACTCACCAAATTTCACCTTTGCTATATATTGTAGTATATACATACATATGGTATTGTGAATGGGACAATCAAGTTTTAATTTGAACTCAACAAACATCACAAATATGAAATTATAGTACTGTTAATGAATAAAAAACCACAAAACAGATACACCATGAAGTCACCAATAGTCCTAACAATAATGGCCACACAACAAAACATGATAGAAACAACAAATAATGAAACCAAACCAAAATTGAATCAAACATCCTTTTTGGTCGATGCAAGATAGCCTGTGAGCTCGAGTGCTCTTGTGCCAGAAATTAAACGAGTTGATTGGATTGGGTTGTGGGTTTATTTTAGGATTTGAAAATGCAAATGATGTGTTGTTTCCTTACCTTGCATCTAGATATGCATTTCTCATAATTTTATGAGCATTTTAGAAAAATATTTCTTACAAACCATTTTCACATCCCTTGACAGGGACTTGAGCTACAATGCAACCTTTGTTTCAATATGTAATATCAATCTTGTTTAAAGCATCATAAAGTTATAAAGCATAATTGAAATAAATTATTATAAAAACATAATGGAAGTATATGAAAATGAAGTATGTTTGTTAGAACCTTCCTAAGATTAGAATTTGATTATATGTGATTTTACACTATAATTTGAGAATATTTAAGGGTGGTCATTTTTAATATTAAAAGAAACTTTGGATTATTAGTGTAAAATTTATTAGGGAGTTTATATTATAATATTAGGAGAGTTAATTATAAGGATATGTACATTATTAAAGTGGGACATGTTAATACAGGGACTTAGAACATATGTTATAATTTATTTAGGGAATTTAATTTATGGTAAAGTAATAAAAAAAATTAAACTGAAATTAATAATGAGTTGAGACAGTAAATATGTAGATGATAAATTGTAGAGTCTTAGATGGGATTCATTCTATTTGTTGATTTATGGTTATCAATGATGAATATTTTGATGTATGTTGTGCTCAATAATTGAGATTAGGATTTTATAAATTACACATTTTAGACAATGATAGACCAACATAGATATAGGATGAGATATTCACCTATAGTAACTTAGTCCTTAGACACTTTAAATCTTTGTACAATTCAATCATTGTCATTACACATGTGGTGGTTCTAGAAAACACCTTGGGGATTTACTATGTTTAAAAGAAAGATTTAAAACTTCTTTGATAATGAGAAAAACCCTTTGTTAATGTATAATGATTGAAGATATGATAAGAAATCAATGCAAGTGCCTAGGATGTCACTATGATGTATTTGTTAATGTGATGGTGATATAAATGCAATAATATAGTGTTTTGTGTTATGATATGATCCTACTATCCCATTATTACGAATGATCTAGGATTGTTCCTATTGGTGTGAGTAGGGTACATTATCTAACCTATCCCATTTTAAGTCATTTTCAGACCTAGTTAGTTTGTTCACTTAGGGAATTTAAATTTTGTGTCTCAAGTCATATGCTTATGAGAAGTGTCCTAATCCTTTGTTGTCCTATGTGTATATATATATAAAGGTTCTCTTAGATACACTATTGATCTTGTATGCATTGTACCATTATTGGCATATAACATTTTCATTGGTTCTCTCTCTTGTGTGGAAGATTTTTGGTGTTGCCAAGTGTTCCTGATCCTATGACTTGTTTTGGTGCCTTCAACATGGTATGAAAGCTTTGAATTTGCAATCCCCTACTCTTCTTTTTGGTAGACTCTACTAAAATGTTTCATATAGTGCATCCTAAGTCAGATATGACCACACAGTTGAGCCCATAAGATATAAATATGTGTGGATTGATAGTAAAGTCATTAGGGTTTGGAGATGTTGTAGATCTAGGTTTTTTGGAGGGTTCCATATTTTCTATCGTACTATCCATACTATGTATGTGTAATAGTTGGCGTAAACATATTCAATGAGGGAAATTTATAATCTACATTTTTTCAATATATACTCTTTTTTTACAAATTAAAATAAAAATAAAAAATATAGACTATACATAGGAATAACCCATACCTTGTTCTACCCTACAAATTTTTGGTGAAATGTTTTATTATAAAATTAGTTAAAAATTAAAAATATTATTAAAAATATTTTTGGGGCAAGGGTTTTCATCCCATCCCATCCCCACACCCCTTAGCTATGGGTTACCATAGGGGGTATATACCCCCTTCAGGCCCTACTCTTTGTAAGGCAAGGGGGGCTAGACCACCACCCCTTGTCCATGACTCTATCATGGTAGGGGTGTTAGACCCCTTGTGCCCTACTCCTGTCATGGGGGGTGATGGGGGGTTTCAAACCCCCTCTATCACATGACTTTTTTTAACTTTTCTTACTCTATTAAAAAAAAGGTAACTTTTCAACCTTTGTATGGCCTATGTGGCATTTTAGGAAGCTACAACTATATTTGGTGTTTAGTTTGGCAAATTCTCCAGATTTGATGACTTTAGATAGTGATCTTGCCAACTTTAGTTGTAATCTACATTTAGTGATAGTTATTCTAGTTTTGGTGAACCTCTACATCTGGTAGAACCTCCAAATATGATAGGCTTTTTTTCTAAGTTTTAGTAGTGATGTCATGGTGATGTTAGTATTGTGTAAGCACCTCCATACCCTTTTCCATTTCTCCTTTTAATATTGGAGGCAAAATTAAATAGATGATTTCTCACTCATCTAGTGCTCATTTTTTAACATTTTTTGAAATGGGATAGAATTTCACATAATTCATAGTGGTTGAAGCAATTTTTAGATTTGATGCATATTTTTTATAGAATTTCAATTTTCTTAGTGATCTTGTTGTGTAGTTCTCATTTAGGGAACTTTGAAGGGACATATCTTCTACATATAGACTTCTTTTTGGGTTTAATTTTTATTAAAAGTGTAGATTTTATGTGTACTTGGTAGTCGTTCCTTTCATTTTCTCTCATCTTATAGTAGATTTATATTTTTATCATATGGTTTTTTTTTTAACATTGTAAGGATCTATTGAATGCATTATCCTATTTGTAAATGCACTAAACTAAAATACCACACATTGTACTTATATTTCAAGGAGATTGCACATCATATTGAGTCTGTTGTACTCACACTACATATAAAGGGCCATGGGGAGTTTGTTGTGTGCACCTTGTATTTGTAATCACAACCTTTTCTACCTTCATGTGTGTGTGCTTTATTTTTGCACACCTTTTTTTATAAAAGTGTCATGTGGAGCTTGTTGTGTATGCTTGTTCTTGCATTCATAACCTTATCTACCTTCATGGATTGTGCCTTGCTTTTGCACACATTATTTTAGTTGTAGGTAGTTCTTGGTGCACCTTTTTTATGTTACTTCTTCACCTTCTTAGACTACATTGTGACACATAATTTCAGTGGAACTACCATACCTCTCATAATTTTATGAGCATTTTAGAAAAATATTTCTTACAAACCATTTTCACATCCCTTGACAGGGACTTGAGCTACAATGCAACCTTTGTTTCAATATGTAATATCAATCTTGTTTAAAGCATCATAAAGTTATAAAGCATAATTGAAATAAATTATTATAAAAACATAATGGAAGTATATGAAAATGAAGTATGTTTGTTAGAACCTTCCTAAGATTAGAATTTGATTATATGTGATTTTACACTATAATTTGAGAATATTTAAGGGTGGTCATTTTTAATATTAAAAGAAACTTTGGATTATTAGTGTAAAATTTATTAGGGAGTTTATATTATAATATTAGGAGAGTTAATTATAAGGATATGTACATTATTAAAGTGGGACATGTTAATACAGGGACTTAGAACATATGTTATAATTTATTTAGGGAATTTAATTTATGGTAAAGTAATAAAAAAAATTAAACTGAAATTAATAATGAGTTGAGACAGTAAATATGTAGATGATAAATTGTAGAGTCTTAGATGGGATTCATTCTATTTGTTGATTTATGGTTATCAATGATGAATATTTTGATGTATGTTGTGCTCAATAATTGAGATTAGGATTTTATAAATTACACATTTTAGACAATGATAGACCAACATAGATATAGGATGAGATATTCACCTATAGTAACTTAGTCCTTAGACACTTTAAATCTTTGTACAATTCAATCATTGTCATTACACATGTGGTGGTTCTAGAAAACACCTTGGGGATTTACTATGTTTAAAAGAAAGATTTAAAACTTCTTTGATAATGAGAAAAACCCTTTGTTAATGTATAATGATTGAAGATATGATAAGAAATCAATGCAAGTGCCTAGGATGTCACTATGATGTATTTGTTAATGTGATGGTGATATAAATGCAATAATATAGTGTTTTGTGTTATGATATGATCCTACTATCCCATTATTACGAATGATCTAGGATTGTTCCTATTGGTGTGAGTAGGGTACATTATCTAACCTATCCCATTTTAAGTCATTTTCAGACCTAGTTAGTTTGTTCACTTAGGGAATTTAAATTTTGTGTCTCAAGTCATATGCTTATGAGAAGTGTCCTAATCCTTTGTTGTCCTATGTGTATATATATATAAAGGTTCTCTTAGATACACTATTGATCTTGTATGCATTGTACCATTATTGGCATATAACATTTTCATTGGTTCTCTCTCTTGTGTGGAAGATTTTTGGTGTTGCCAAGTGTTCCTGATCCTATGACTTGTTTTGGTGCCTTCAACATGGTATGAAAGCTTTGAATTTGCAATCCCCTACTCTTCTTTTTGGTAGACTCTACTAAAATGTTTCATATAGTGCATCCTAAGTCAGATATGACCACACAGTTGAGCCCATAAGATATAAATATGTGTGGATTGATAGTAAAGTCATTAGGGTTTGGAGATGTTGTAGATCTAGGTTTTTTGGAGGGTTCCATATTTTCTATCGTACTATCCATACTATGTATGTGTAATAGTTGGCGTAAACATATTCAATGAGGGAAATTTATAATCTACATTTTTTCAATATATACTCTTTTTTTACAAATTAAAATAAAAATAAAAAATATAGACTATACATAGGAATAACCCATACCTTGTTCTACCCTACAAATTTTTGGTGAAATGTTTTATTATAAAATTAGTTAAAAATTAAAAATATTATTAAAAATATTTTTGGGGCAAGGGTTTTCATCCCATCCCATCCCCACACCCCTTAGCTATGGGTTACCATAGGGGGTATATACCCCCTTCAGGCCCTACTCTTTGTAAGGCAAGGGGGGCTAGACCACCACCCCTTGTCCATGACTCTATCATGGTAGGGGTGTTAGACCCCTTGTGCCCTACTCCTGTCATGGGGGGTGATGGGGGGTTTCAAACCCCCTCTATCACATGACTTTTTTTAACTTTTCTTACTCTATTAAAAAAAAGGTAACTTTTCAACCTTTGTATGGCCTATGTGGCATTTTAGGAAGCTACAACTATATTTGGTGTTTAGTTTGGCAAATTCTCCAGATTTGATGACTTTAGATAGTGATCTTGCCAACTTTAGTTGTAATCTACATTTAGTGATAGTTATTCTAGTTTTGGTGAACCTCTACATCTGGTAGAACCTCCAAATATGATAGGCTTTTTTTCTAAGTTTTAGTAGTGATGTCATGGTGATGTTAGTATTGTGTAAGCACCTCCATACCCTTTTCCATTTCTCCTTTTAATATTGGAGGCAAAATTAAATAGATGATTTCTCACTCATCTAGTGCTCATTTTTTAACATTTTTTGAAATGGGATAGAATTTCACATAATTCATAGTGGTTGAAGCAATTTTTAGATTTGATGCATATTTTTTATAGAATTTCAATTTTCTTAGTGATCTTGTTGTGTAGTTCTCATTTAGGGAACTTTGAAGGGACATATCTTCTACATATAGACTTCTTTTTGGGTTTAATTTTTATTAAAAGTGTAGATTTTATGTGTACTTGGTAGTCGTTCCTTTCATTTTCTCTCATCTTATAGTAGATTTATATTTTTATCATATGGTTTTTTTTTTAACATTGTAAGGATCTATTGAATGCATTATCCTATTTGTAAATGCACTAAACTAAAATACCACACATTGTACTTATATTTCAAGGAGATTGCACATCATATTGAGTCTGTTGTACTCACACTACATATAAAGGGCCATGGGGAGTTTGTTGTGTGCACCTTGTATTTGTAATCACAACCTTTTCTACCTTCATGTGTGTGTGCTTTATTTTTGCACACCTTTTTTTATAAAAGTGTCATGTGGAGCTTGTTGTGTATGCTTGTTCTTGCATTCATAACCTTATCTACCTTCATGGATTGTGCCTTGCTTTTGCACACATTATTTTAGTTGTAGGTAGTTCTTGGTGCACCTTTTTTATGTTACTTCTTCACCTTCTTAGACTACATTGTGACACATAATTTCAGTGGAACTACCATACCTCTCATAATTTTATGAGCATTTTAGAAAAATATTTCTTACAAACCATTTTCACATCCCTTGACAGGGACTTGAGCTACAATGCAACCTTTGTTTCAATATGTAATATCAATCTTGTTTAAAGCATCATAAAGTTATAAAGCATAATTGAAATAAATTATTATAAAAACATAATGGAAGTATATGAAAATGAAGTATGTTTGTTAGAACCTTCCTAAGATTAGAATTTGATTATATGTGATTTTACACTATAATTTGAGAATATTTAAGGGTGGTCATTTTTAATATTAAAAGAAACTTTGGATTATTAGTGTAAAATTTATTAGGGAGTTTATATTATAATATTAGGAGAGTTAATTATAAGGATATGTACATTATTAAAGTGGGACATGTTAATACAGGGACTTAGAACATATGTTATAATTTATTTAGGGAATTTAATTTATGGTAAAGTAATAAAAAAAATTAAACTGAAATTAATAATGAGTTGAGATAGTAAATATGTAGATGATAAATTGTAGAGTCTTAGATGGGATTCATTCTATTTGTTGATTTATGGTTATCAATGATGAATATTTTGATGTATGTTGTGCTCAATAATTGAGATTAGGATTTTATAAATTACACATTTTAGACAATGATAGACCAACATAGATATAGGATGAGATATTCACCTATAGTAACTTAGTCCTTAGACACTTTAAATCTTTGTACAATTCAATCATTGTCATTACACATGTGGTGGTTCTAGAAAACACCTTGGGGATTTACTATGTTTAAAAGAAAGATTTAAAACTTCTTTGATAATGAGAAAAACCCTTTGTTAATGTATAATGATTGAAGATATGATAAGAAATCAATGCAAGTGCCTAGGATGTCACTATGATGTATTTGTTAATGTGATGGTGATATAAATGCAATAATATAGTGTTTTGTGTTATGATATGATCCTACTATCCCATTATTACGAATGATCTAGGATTGTTCCTATTGGTGTGAGTAGGGTACATTATCTAACCTATCCCATTTTAAGTCATTTTCAGACCTAGTTAGTTTGTTCACTTAGGGAATTTAAATTTTGTGTCTCAAGTCATATGCTTATGAGAAGTGTCCTAATCCTTTGTTGTCCTATGTGTATATATATATAAAGGTTCTCTTAGATACACTATTGATCTTGTATGCATTGTACCATTATTGGCATATAACATTTTCATTGGTTCTCTCTCTTGTGTGGAAGATTTTTGGTGTTGCCAAGTGTTCCTGATCCTATGACTTGTTTTGGTGCCTTCAACATGGTATGAAAGCTTTGAATTTGCAATCCCCTACTCTTCTTTTTGGTAGACTCTACTAAAATGTTTCATATAGTGCATCCTAAGTCAGATATGACCACACAGTTGAGCCCATAAGATATAAATATGTGTGGATTGATAGTAAAGTCATTAGGGTTTGGAGATGTTGTAGATCTAGGTTTTTTGGAGGGTTCCATATTTTCTATCGTACTATCCATACTATGTATGTGTAATAGTTGGCGTAAACATATTCAATGAGGGAAATTTATAATCTACATTTTTTCAATATATACTCTTTTTTTACAAATTAAAATAAAAATAAAAAATATAGACTATACATAGGAATAACCCATACCTTGTTCTACCCTACAAATTTTTGGTGAAATGTTTTATTATAAAATTAGTTAAAAATTAAAAATATTATTAAAAATATTTTTGGGGCAAGGGTTTTCATCCCATCCCATCCCCACACCCCTTAGCTATGGGTTACCATAGGGGGTATATACCCCCTTCAGGCCCTACTCTTTGTAAGGCAAGGGGGGCTAGACCACCACCCCTTGTCCATGACTCTATCATGGTAGGGGTGTTAGACCCCTTGTGCCCTACTCCTGTCATGGGGGGTGATGGGGGGTTTCAAACCCCCTCTATCACATGACTTTTTTTAACTTTTCTTACTCTATTAAAAAAAAGGTAACTTTTCAACCTTTGTATGGCCTATGTGGCATTTTAGGAAGCTACAACTATATTTGGTGTTTAGTTTGGCAAATTCTCCAGATTTGATGACTTTAGATAGTGATCTTGCCAACTTTAGTTGTAATCTACATTTAGTGATAGTTATTCTAGTTTTGGTGAACCTCTACATCTGGTAGAACCTCCAAATATGATAGGCTTTTTTTCTAAGTTTTAGTAGTGATGTCATGGTGATGTTAGTATTGTGTAAGCACCTCCATACCCTTTTCCATTTCTCCTTTTAATATTGGAGGCAAAATTAAATAGATGATTTCTCACTCATCTAGTGCTCATTTTTTAACATTTTTTGAAATGGGATAGAATTTCACATAATTCATAGTGGTTGAAGCAATTTTTAGATTTGATGCATATTTTTTATAGAATTTCAATTTTCTTAGTGATCTTGTTGTGTAGTTCTCATTTAGGGAACTTTGAAGGGACATATCTTCTACATATAGACTTCTTTTTGGGTTTAATTTTTATTAAAAGTGTAGATTTTATGTGTACTTGGTAGTCGTTCCTTTCATTTTCTCTCATCTTATAGTAGATTTATATTTTTATCATATGGTTTTTTTTTTAACATTGTAAGGATCTATTGAATGCATTATCCTATTTGTAAATGCACTAAACTAAAATACCACACATTGTACTTATATTTCAAGGAGATTGCACATCATATTGAGTCTGTTGTACTCACACTACATATAAAGGGCCATGGGGAGTTTGTTGTGTGCACCTTGTATTTGTAATCACAACCTTTTCTACCTTCATGTGTGTGTGCTTTATTTTTGCACACCTTTTTTTATAAAAGTGTCATGTGGAGCTTGTTGTGTATGCTTGTTCTTGCATTCATAACCTTATCTACCTTCATGGATTGTGCCTTGCTTTTGCACACATTATTTTAGTTGTAGGTAGTTCTTGGTGCACCTTTTTTATGTTACTTCTTCACCTTCTTAGACTACATTGTGACACATAATTTCAGTGGAACTACCATACCTCTCATAATTTTATGAGCATTTTAGAAAAATATTTCTTACAAACCATTTTCACATCCCTTGACAGGGACTTGAGCTACAATGCAACCTTTGTTTCAATATGTAATATCAATCTTGTTTAAAGCATCATAAAGTTATAAAGCATAATTGAAATAAATTATTATAAAAACATAATGGAAGTATATGAAAATGAAGTATGTTTGTTAGAACCTTCCTAAGATTAGAATTTGATTATATGTGATTTTACACTATAATTTGAGAATATTTAAGGGTGGTCATTTTTAATATTAAAAGAAACTTTGGATTATTAGTGTAAAATTTATTAGGGAGTTTATATTATAATATTAGGAGAGTTAATTATAAGGATATGTACATTATTAAAGTGGGACATGTTAATACAGGGACTTAGAACATATGTTATAATTTATTTAGGGAATTTAATTTATGGTAAAGTAATAAAAAAAATTAAACTGAAATTAATAATGAGTTGAGACAGTAAATATGTAGATGATAAATTGTAGAGTCTTAGATGGGATTCATTCTATTTGTTGATTTATGGTTATCAATGATGAATATTTTGATGTATGTTGTGCTCAATAATTGAGATTAGGATTTTATAAATTACACATTTTAGACAATGATAGACCAACATAGATATAGGATGAGATATTCACCTATAGTAACTTAGTCCTTAGACACTTTAAATCTTTGTACAATTCAATCATTGTCATTACACATGTGGTGGTTCTAGAAAACACCTTGGGGATTTACTATGTTTAAAAGAAAGATTTAAAACTTCTTTGATAATGAGAAAAACCCTTTGTTAATGTATAATGATTGAAGATATGATAAGAAATCAATGCAAGTGCCTAGGATGTCACTATGATGTATTTGTTAATGTGATGGTGATATAAATGCAATAATATAGTGTTTTGTGTTATGATATGATCCTACTATCCCATTATTACGAATGATCTAGGATTGTTCCTATTGGTGTGAGTAGGGTACATTATCTAACCTATCCCATTTTAAGTCATTTTCAGACCTAGTTAGTTTGTTCACTTAGGGAATTTAAATTTTGTGTCTCAAGTCATATGCTTATGAGAAGTGTCCTAATCCTTTGTTGTCCTATGTGTATATATATATAAAGGTTCTCTTAGATACACTATTGATCTTGTATGCATTGTACCATTATTGGCATATAACATTTTCATTGGTTCTCTCTCTTGTGTGGAAGATTTTTGGTGTTGCCAAGTGTTCCTGATCCTATGACTTGTTTTGGTGCCTTCAACATGGTATGAAAGCTTTGAATTTGCAATCCCCTACTCTTCTTTTTGGTAGACTCTACTAAAATGTTTCATATAGTGCATCCTAAGTCAGATATGACCACACAGTTGAGCCCATAAGATATAAATATGTGTGGATTGATAGTAAAGTCATTAGGGTTTGGAGATGTTGTAGATCTAGGTTTTTTGGAGGGTTCCATATTTTCTATCGTACTATCCATACTATGTATGTGTAATAGTTGGCGTAAACATATTCAATGAGGGAAATTTATAATCTACATTTTTTCAATATATACTCTTTTTTTACAAATTAAAATAAAAATAAAAAATATAGACTATACATAGGAATAACCCATACCTTGTTCTACCCTACAAATTTTTGGTGAAATGTTTTATTATAAAATTAGTTAAAAATTAAAAATATTATTAAAAATATTTTTGGGGCAAGGGTTTTCATCCCATCCCATCCCCACACCCCTTAGCTATGGGTTACCATAGGGGGTATATACCCCCTTCAGGCCCTACTCTTTGTAAGGCAAGGGGGGCTAGACCACCACCCCTTGTCCATGACTCTATCATGGTAGGGGTGTTAGACCCCTTGTGCCCTACTCCTGTCATGGGGGGTGATGGGGGGTTTCAAACCCCCTCTATCACATGACTTTTTTTAACTTTTCTTACTCTATTAAAAAAAAGGTAACTTTTCAACCTTTGTATGGCCTATGTGGCATTTTAGGAAGCTACAACTATATTTGGTGTTTAGTTTGGCAAATTCTCCAGATTTGATGACTTTAGATAGTGATCTTGCCAACTTTAGTTGTAATCTACATTTAGTGATAGTTATTCTAGTTTTGGTGAACCTCTACATCTGGTAGAACCTCCAAATATGATAGGCTTTTTTTCTAAGTTTTAGTAGTGATGTCATGGTGATGTTAGTATTGTGTAAGCACCTCCATACCCTTTTCCATTTCTCCTTTTAATATTGGAGGCAAAATTAAATAGATGATTTCTCACTCATCTAGTGCTCATTTTTTAACATTTTTTGAAATGGGATAGAATTTCACATAATTCATAGTGGTTGAAGCAATTTTTAGATTTGATGCATATTTTTTATAGAATTTCAATTTTCTTAGTGATCTTGTTGTGTAGTTCTCATTTAGGGAACTTTGAAGGGACATATCTTCTACATATAGACTTCTTTTTGGGTTTAATTTTTATTAAAAGTGTAGATTTTATGTGTACTTGGTAGTCGTTCCTTTCATTTTCTCTCATCTTATAGTAGATTTATATTTTTATCATATGGTTTTTTTTTTAACATTGTAAGGATCTATTGAATGCATTATCCTATTTGTAAATGCACTAAACTAAAATACCACACATTGTACTTATATTTCAAGGAGATTGCACATCATATTGAGTCTGTTGTACTCACACTACATATAAAGGGCCATGGGGAGTTTGTTGTGTGCACCTTGTATTTGTAATCACAACCTTTTCTACCTTCATGTGTGTGTGCTTTATTTTTGCACACCTTTTTTTATAAAAGTGTCATGTGGAGCTTGTTGTGTATGCTTGTTCTTGCATTCATAACCTTATCTACCTTCATGGATTGTGCCTTGCTTTTGCACACATTATTTTAGTTGTAGGTAGTTCTTGGTGCACCTTTTTTATGTTACTTCTTCACCTTCTTAGACTACATTGTGACACATAATTTCAGTGGAACTACCATACCTCTCATAATTTTATGAGCATTTTAGAAAAATATTTCTTACAAACCATTTTCACATCCCTTGACAGGGACTTGAGCTACAATGCAACCTTTGTTTCAATATGTAATATCAATCTTGTTTAAAGCATCATAAAGTTATAAAGCATAATTGAAATAAATTATTATAAAAACATAATGGAAGTATATGAAAATGAAGTATGTTTGTTAGAACCTTCCTAAGATTAGAATTTGATTATATGTGATTTTACACTATAATTTGAGAATATTTAAGGGTGGTCATTTTTAATATTAAAAGAAACTTTGGATTATTAGTGTAAAATTTATTAGGGAGTTTATATTATAATATTAGGAGAGTTAATTATAAGGATATGTACATTATTAAAGTGGGACATGTTAATACAGGGACTTAGAACATATGTTATAATTTATTTAGGGAATTTAATTTATGGTAAAGTAATAAAAAAAATTAAACTGAAATTAATAATGAGTTGAGACAGTAAATATGTAGATGATAAATTGTAGAGTCTTAGATGGGATTCATTCTATTTGTTGATTTATGGTTATCAATGATGAATATTTTGATGTATGTTGTGCTCAATAATTGAGATTAGGATTTTATAAATTACACATTTTAGACAATGATAGACCAACATAGATATAGGATGAGATATTCACCTATAGTAACTTAGTCCTTAGACACTTTAAATCTTTGTACAATTCAATCATTGTCATTACACATGTGGTGGTTCTAGAAAACACCTTGGGGATTTACTATGTTTAAAAGAAAGATTTAAAACTTCTTTGATAATGAGAAAAACCCTTTGTTAATGTATAATGATTGAAGATATGATAAGAAATCAATGCAAGTGCCTAGGATGTCACTATGATGTATTTGTTAATGTGATGGTGATATAAATGCAATAATATAGTGTTTTGTGTTATGATATGATCCTACTATCCCATTATTACGAATGATCTAGGATTGTTCCTATTGGTGTGAGTAGGGTACATTATCTAACCTATCCCATTTTAAGTCATTTTCAGACCTAGTTAGTTTGTTCACTTAGGGAATTTAAATTTTGTGTCTCAAGTCATATGCTTATGAGAAGTGTCCTAATCCTTTGTTGTCCTATGTGTATATATATATAAAGGTTCTCTTAGATACACTATTGATCTTGTATGCATTGTACCATTATTGGCATATAACATTTTCATTGGTTCTCTCTCTTGTGTGGAAGATTTTTGGTGTTGCCAAGTGTTCCTGATCCTATGACTTGTTTTGGTGCCTTCAACATGGTATGAAAGCTTTGAATTTGCAATCCCCTACTCTTCTTTTTGGTAGACTCTACTAAAATGTTTCATATAGTGCATCCTAAGTCAGATATGACCACACAGTTGAGCCCATAAGATATAAATATGTGTGGATTGATAGTAAAGTCATTAGGGTTTGGAGATGTTGTAGATCTAGGTTTTTTGGAGGGTTCCATATTTTCTATCGTACTATCCATACTATGTATGTGTAATAGTTGGCGTAAACATATTCAATGAGGGAAATTTATAATCTACATTTTTTCAATATATACTCTTTTTTTACAAATTAAAATAAAAATAAAAAATATAGACTATACATAGGAATAACCCATACCTTGTTCTACCCTACAAATTTTTGGTGAAATGTTTTATTATAAAATTAGTTAAAAATTAAAAATATTATTAAAAATATTTTTGGGGCAAGGGTTTTCATCCCATCCCATCCCCACACCCCTTAGCTATGGGTTACCATAGGGGGTATATACCCCCTTCAGGCCCTACTCTTTGTAAGGCAAGGGGGGCTAGACCACCACCCCTTGTCCATGACTCTATCATGGTAGGGGTGTTAGACCCCTTGTGCCCTACTCCTGTCATGGGGGGTGATGGGGGGTTTCAAACCCCCTCTATCACATGACTTTTTTTAACTTTTCTTACTCTATTAAAAAAAAGGTAACTTTTCAACCTTTGTATGGCCTATGTGGCATTTTAGGAAGCTACAACTATATTTGGTGTTTAGTTTGGCAAATTCTCCAGATTTGATGACTTTAGATAGTGATCTTGCCAACTTTAGTTGTAATCTACATTTAGTGATAGTTATTCTAGTTTTGGTGAACCTCTACATCTGGTAGAACCTCCAAATATGATAGGCTTTTTTTCTAAGTTTTAGTAGTGATGTCATGGTGATGTTAGTATTGTGTAAGCACCTCCATACCCTTTTCCATTTCTCCTTTTAATATTGGAGGCAAAATTAAATAGATGATTTCTCACTCATCTAGTGCTCATTTTTTAACATTTTTTGAAATGGGATAGAATTTCACATAATTCATAGTGGTTGAAGCAATTTTTAGATTTGATGCATATTTTTTATAGAATTTCAATTTTCTTAGTGATCTTGTTGTGTAGTTCTCATTTAGGGAACTTTGAAGGGACATATCTTCTACATATAGACTTCTTTTTGGGTTTAATTTTTATTAAAAGTGTAGATTTTATGTGTACTTGGTAGTCGTTCCTTTCATTTTCTCTCATCTTATAGTAGATTTATATTTTTATCATATGGTTTTTTTTTTAACATTGTAAGGATCTATTGAATGCATTATCCTATTTGTAAATGCACTAAACTAAAATACCACACATTGTACTTATATTTCAAGGAGATTGCACATCATATTGAGTCTGTTGTACTCACACTACATATAAAGGGCCATGGGGAGTTTGTTGTGTGCACCTTGTATTTGTAATCACAACCTTTTCTACCTTCATGTGTGTGTGCTTTATTTTTGCACACCTTTTTTTATAAAAGTGTCATGTGGAGCTTGTTGTGTATGCTTGTTCTTGCATTCATAACCTTATCTACCTTCATGGATTGTGCCTTGCTTTTGCACACATTATTTTAGTTGTAGGTAGTTCTTGGTGCACCTTTTTTATGTTACTTCTTCACCTTCTTAGACTACATTGTGACACATAATTTCAGTGGAACTACCATACCTCTCCCTTGTCAACATTAGGGGGTATGTTACCATTTTTACTTGTGCTAATACTTCCTTAGTTTCACTTTAGAGTGATCTATGTATCTAGTTTTTATTCCTTTATACTAGCCGGATGTAGTAGTAGGTTACCCATGTATTTCAGTGAGATGGAACACATACCATATAAACGCTTTTGGAGGTCACCTTCCATCTTCTTTAACTTTTATTAACTTTCTTGAGACCCTTGGTACCTTTTAGTGTGTCATCTGCATCTTTGACTATTATATTTTTGTCTTGTTTTCCATCTATGCATTGTTTGAGAATTGTCATTTTGGTCAATCATGCAGATTTGTGTCTCTTTTATCCCAATCATTTTCTTGATTTTAGTGGATGTTCCTTAATTCCAATAGTATAGAAATTGTTCTTTGGTAGTTGTTTATAGCTTCTTCATGCTTTAGTGGAGTTCTTTATTATTCATCTTCTTATTTCTAATCTTTTAGGGTTAACTTTTATGGAGGCTTCTTAGTCTTTCTCATGTTTTCTCTCTTTTGGGAAGGAGTTTTTTCCTACGAGTTTTCTCCTTTTCTTCATTTTTGAGAGATGTTTTGTACATCTGTACCTCATTAACCCTTGTTGTTAGGGCCCATTTTGAGTCTTTTTATCTTTTATTTTATCTCCCTAAGTTGCACTTAAGGGGGGTGTTAGTGTGAATAGGGTACATTACCTAATAGTTTCCTTTTTATGTCATTTTCACACCTAGTTAGTTAAACTTAGAGAATTTATTTTATGTCTCAAGTCTTATGTCTCACCTTTTCTAGATATATACCAGTGTTCTCTTGTATATTACTCATGTTGTGTACATTGTACCATTATTGGCATTTAGCATTTTTCATTGCTTCTCTCTTATGTCGATGGTGTTGCAGAGTGTTCTTGATCTTGTGAGTCCTTTTGGTGACTTCAACAATTCTTAAATATAAAATCCTAAATGCTAAAATCAAGGTGTTTTATTATGCAAGGATACAAGTAACAATCAAATTCTTAAAGCATTAGCCTTAAGAGAGGGAATTTAACATTTGAAATAGGGGGACAACACTAAAATTTAGATCAATTCAAGGAACGAATCACGTGTACGTTCTAGTCTGGAGGAGGGTAAGATCCTAAAGTATTTAGACTACTCCTATTCAATGGAAAGAATAAAGTTATCTAGAGTGATACACAAAAGAAAAATTAAACTTTACAACACTATATTTACAAAAATATTAAAAATTTATAAGATGAAAATTTTAAAAAAGCGTATGTACTTTTATTCCTACAATTAACCTTATTTAAAAAGATATTATAATTAAGACTAAAAACTTAACCTTGATAAACTTTTTATAAAACAAAAGTTCTATTAAATTTAAATTCTTTTAACTTTAATTAATTTCTTGAAGTTTTACATTATTAAAAATAGTAACATTCTATAATTAAAAATTTATGTTGTGACCAAAATTGACATTTATTTTTAAATGTAAAGACATCAAAATTTTAAAAATAACTCTAAAGTAAATAAAATATGTAGTAATAAATGTTCTATATAAAATAAAGTAAAGATACCAATTTTTTTAAATATATAGTAAATAAAATAATTGTAAAGAAAATAACTTATAAGTAAATAGAAAATAGTTTTATGTTCTTTTTATGTATGTATAATTTAATTTAACAAAACAAACAAATAAAAATCTTTCTAGGAGCAATTAATTTTTTTACAATAAATAATGGTTTTTCAAAAAGTATGATCAAAAGTTACATAAGCTACAGAAAAAATAAGATAGCTTTTCAAATAAAAATAAATTAAATAATGTATATAAATTAAAATAAAATAACATATATGAGGGAGACCTTGTGGTGAAATGGTGGGGCTTCTTGCCTGTAGTGCCAACAACCCAGGTTTAAACCTCGCGGGGTTTCCCTCTACCACGTCAACAATTGAGGGGTCTGCAAGATCTTGTATCTTGATTTACCCGTGGCATGTTGAGTGGAGCATTTGCATGTTGCCCAGGGGTACATCCTTGGTCCTAATTTAGTTGTCAAGGGCACTAGGGTTCAAATGGTCAAGTTTCTTGGTTGTAGTGGTGGCCACTAGGGTTCAAACCCCCATTAGGCCAAAGAGCTTACAGACTCATGCTCGCGGGTGCAAGCCCAGGGGTACATCCTTAGTCCTAATTTAGCTGTCAAGGGCACTAGGGTTCAAATGGTCAAGTTTCTTGGTTGTAGTGGTGGCCACTAGGGTTCAAACCCCCATTGGGCCAAAGAGCTTGCAGACTCATGCTCGCGGGTGCAAGCCCAGGGGTACATCCTTAGTCCTAATTTAGTTGTCAAGGGCACTAGGGTTCAAATGGTCAAGTTTCTTGGTTGTAGTGGTGGCCACTAGGGTTCAAACCCCCATTGGGCCAAAGAGCTTGTAGACTCGTGCTCGCGGGTCTTGCACCTTCGCTGGGCTGTTGTGTTCGTAGGCTTTAATAACATATTCAATGATATCTATATCAATTAAAATAAACTTAAAGAAGGGTTTAAACTGCTGACACGCTGTAATCAACTTAATGGCCCCCACTGTAAAATGCCAACTATTTTATAACACACTTTGTAACGAGTCAAATCCCACTAATATTCTCTCTAGAGTAACCCCATTTCCATCTCAATCCCTCAATACAACGATGGTGTCCAAGTCCCATCTACATAACAAAGGTACCCAAAGTCGCATTGACCAAAACATACACATTGACTTTCAAAATAAACAAAAGTCACATTTACGCGTTTCGTAAGAAGCTACCTTACTTAAGAAAAATCAAAATCACATCAGAAGTGACATCCATATAAAATGGAGAACTTTAGTTGGTGTAGACTTGTCTTCATAGTGTAGTCAACACAGAATGCACGAGCCGTTTCTGCCACGGATTCCTGTGGAACACTGTACTTTGACAATTTGACACTACTTTCCCCCACTCTATACAGCAAACCAGCATTCTGCTATTTGTAGGTGTAGTATTACAATCTAAGTTGAGGAAGAAGAAGATACAACAATGGAGTGCAGTCTGTGTGGGGATTTGGGCTTTCAAATCTATTTATTCCAATGCAGAAAATGTCTAACGCGTTTTCAACATCGGTAAAATAACATTTACCCTCCTTATTGCTTTCAGATTATTCAATTTTAGATATACTAATTTGGAAAAAAGATTCTAGTTGGGATTGGTGAAATTCATTGTTTACATTTGTGCAAAGGCTATCAATTTTGATTATATGGGTTTTGCTGTTTTGGTCAGATATTGCAGCAGAGCCTATTATGAGAACGTATCAGTTAAGAGTATCAGTGAGGTGTGTGACTGGTGCTTCACTATTCAACAGGAGGATGCAGGCTCCGATGTTAAGCTTATGATCAGGGATTCTGTTCAAAGAATGACAAGTTGTGCTGGGTTTGGAGAGTGCACAAGCATGACCCACAATAGCAAAGGCAAGAGAAATTTGAGAAAAATGTGTGCTGGCTTTAATGGACAGATGCCCAAAGAGCTGAAGAAGTAGAGGAATCCTGAGTTCATATACAGCACCGAAAGAAGAGTTAAGAAGAGATATAAGCTTCTTGATGAAATTGTCTGTTGATAATGCCGAAAGAGCTGAGTTTAAGAGGCACATACTTTCCAAATAAAAAGTGGTGAAAGTTATTGTCTAACAATCTCTTTAGTTTTGTGTCTATAAAAATCCTGTGGGACAGACTGTTTCGTTCATGAATATAGGAACCTTGCTTTGAAATTACCTCTCCATGTTGTTTGATGATGATACTGTGCGATTATTCAATTTACTCTAAACAGTGTGTGGTTTATGATGGAAAGTGTTCGGTGCTTAACAATGATTGGTTTTCTATCTAAAAACACTAGATTATACAAATCATTTACTATAGTCAATGGCATAGGAGAGAAAACCAAATTCCCCTCCACACCTGCATAAGTATATCACATCTGTCAATTGCCGATCCTCTGTATATACTTCTAATAATCATTCTACTTCTAAGAATGCCATTAGAACAAACATTATCTTTTAGTGATGTGATCTTCAATTTGAAAGACTGGGAGTGCAGTTCAGGCCTAGAGTAGGCAGACTCATGAATAGTGATGCGTGTACAGATAGGAGAGTGGTCAGACATAGTGTTAGGCCTAACTTGCACAGGGTATTCATCAGAGTTAAATACCATGCCCAGAGAACCCTTATCCTCATAGAATTTGTCTAATCTTGAATACACTCTTCTCCCAAAAACCTTGATTATTGCACCATGTAAACCATATCTTCCTCTTGGAGCCTTTAAGATTCTACATGGGATCTGCAACATTGAGGGATCTTTCAATTTTATACCAAAAATATAACTCATTTGCTTTCCACAAAAATTTACTACCCCTATTTTATCCTGTTTATTCTCCACCATGTTGAAGTCTCCCACCTAAATCCATTATGCATGCCTTAGGAAGGGACAGAGCCAACCAATTCCACATTTTAGCTCTTCCTTATAGTCATTAGAGGCATAGATCGAACATATCCCAATAGTATTCTTTTCAATTTCTAACATGACCCAAAAAAATTCTATTACAAGGAGAGGACCCATTTTGCACATCATGTCCAGCCCAACATTCCTTTAATAGGATTGCAGCACCACCTTTCCCTTTCTCATGAGAAGTATGAAAATTTTGAGCTCCCCTCCAGACAAAATTGAGAGTATGACCAAGTAAAAAGCCCGTAACTTTAATCTCTTGCAGGCAGACTACATCCATGTCCCTATTACTGTTACAAAACCTCCCGAGGAGGTATTTCCTATCAGGGGACGTCCCCTGATGTTCCAACTATAGCATTGTAGAATCATTTAGGGGGGATTTAGCCACTCCCATCTTTTGGGACTTGCTAATCTTATCAAAAAACTTAGGCATTTTTTCTTCTTTGCCTTTTTTAATACCCTTTTTTTCCCCACCATCCACTCCAACAAGGCCATAGGATTTGCTTTTTTTATTTTCTCCTTCATTCATGGAGCAATCAATCTCCATACTGTCGCACTCAGGTACATTATTGTTCCACACATCTTCCTTGAGACTTAATATTTGGGAATTTTGCAAATTTTCCAGATCCTTAGAACACATGGAAGATGTAGGGACATGGTGGGGTTCCACGAACTCCCTTATTTTTTGGAGCGGCAACTGTTGTGCATTAAGCTTTTCAAAAATCACCATGGAGACTACAATGCTTTCTTTTACAGGGATAACAACTAACTCTGTGTTTTCATGGGATGGCAGCCTAGCGGCCTTACAACCATCCGCATCACCCAACTTAGTCCCACCATCAGTTGCAACATTGTACACCTTAGACCACCTTTTGGTGTCTAAAAAGTATGACTCAGACACTTTATTACTCAGCCCGACAGGTTTTTCCCCTACATTCTCCCCCTCTGGGAGAGTAGTAGTTTTCTCCGTATTGAGGGAGACAGAATAATTCGGCCTGCTATTCCAAGGGCAATCTTTCCTCATATGCCCACTCTTTTTACACGAATAAAATGCATTCAAATCACCCAGTAATTTAATTGGGCAACAAATAAATTTAAAGTCAATTGTAACATCCCTTTTCATATTACTCGAATAAACTCAAGAATTTTTCAAGGAAGTAAATAAGGATGGTAAACATGAGAGAGAATTTTTTTTTTAAATAACATTTGCATAAACACAAGAAATAAAGTACAACTTTCTATATAATTTCAATCTTGAAATCTAAGCATAATCGAAGATAGAATCATAGTGAAATCACTTCACTTAACATTTACAATACATAAAATACATTTGGCATAAGAATAATTTTACCTCATACATGTGACTCTCACAAGTCATAACATAGAGTACCCTGCATATGGAATATGGATATTTGTCTTCACAAGCCTCGATGAGTCTTCTACTTTAGAGGGAGAGCATCATCCAAGCACTTTTCCTCCAACCACAGACTGACGGTCCCCCGCCCACCTTCCTTTTTAGAAGTGGTCCTACCCTTCACGAAAAGTATAGATATAAGGAACTATCACGTTTTTCCATTTGAGTCCTAGTGATGTGTACTACAAAACTCAATCGACCATACAACTTTAGACCCCTTCTAGCTAAGTATGATCATTTTGATTGGTTATGCCATCTAGACACACACCACTAACTCGTCTTAGAAACTATCTCATCCTATAGTTTTACTTACTTTATTTGGTACTTTAGAAACAAACTTGTATGTACTGAAAATTCATTCTAGGCAATCTGACTTAGAACTAATCCTTAATCCCAAGATATACATGTAATATAAAGATTTAGGTATTTCTAACCTTTTTAAGAGTCCCTCACTGCGTACTTGCAATTTGTAGGGTTTATGACTTTCTGTCACTTAACTCTCTAATTCAAATATCAAACATCTTTGATGCATTAAAATGAGTTTCGACATTATCATAGAATCTCTTCAAGTATTAAATGACTCTTGTTCTATGGTTTTCTCAACCTTTCACTATCGATCAAACTATGGTTTTCTCGACCCTTCACTATCGACCAATATATACATATATAAATAATGTCACAACCAACATAAGAGTTATAGGTTTCCTAAACCCTTTAGGTTATGATTCTAGGGTTTGACTCCTCTAACCCATTGTATGGAAATAACAAAAACCTTATTTTCCAAAGATAATAACATAAATATATAATATAACATGGAATCAAATACCGCTAGTCTTCCCTAGACCACTTGGCTTTGTTGAATCTACATTCACAAAACATGAATAATTCTAAGATACAAGATCTATCCTCATTCATATAATATCTAAATGAACACTATCATTTCATATCTAAACTTTTGATCCAAGTCAAACTTTCAACCCTAATAGGTTTGAATCATAAAAGATAATAATATACTTTCGACCTTTAGGTCTTCTTAAGTCTACCGACTTTCGACAAAGATAGGTTATGAACTCATACATAACATGATCCCTTGCATATATTCCACATAAACGTTATCTATTCAGAGAAATAGGGATTATATGCTTCAGAAGGGCAATAATAAATCTATGGATTAGTCAAAGTCTTCATCATAACTTTATGGTTCAAACTCTATTTTCAAAGGTTCTCTTTTCTTACCTAGAATCCAAGTATTAGTAATATAATAATACATCATGTGTGAAGTAAACTTTGGTTTTCTCTAAACCTTTTAGGCACTATACAGATCCTCATTACTCATAATTCATAGAATACAAGTACACTTATGAATAGTATAAACATTCATGATTTATTCGAGTCTGTCCCCAAGGTAAGTTTGAATTTACAATAATAATGAGATAATTTCAACCACTAGGTTTCCTTGAGTCCACCGGCTCCTAATAAGGAAATAAGTTTGTTGTTACATTAACTTCTTTAGATAAAGAAGGATAATACTTAGCATTTCTATAAATGCTTATGTGATACTATAATCTTCTATGTTTCTAAAGATGTCAATATCTTTTAGATACCTCAAAATGAGTAGATAACCTAACATAAAATCTTGTGATTGTAAACAATATACTAAAGATATAAGTCTTTAAGAGAGATATTTTTGTCTCAGTCAACTTACTCATCTTAACTTCAATCTTTGAAAACAATGAATGCAAATGGTTTAGTCTCTATCTTCATAAATATAAAGCATTCTGTTGGGCACTCTACTTAAATATCATTAGCTTTAGTGGTCAAAAATTCAATAACAATTTTACACCTCATTCACAATAAAAGGTGGTAAATATTTGTCCTATTTTTATTGGCCAAAATTGACCTTTGACTATTGAAGTGGATGATATTTAAGAACATCCTCATTTGGGTTGGTTAATGATGATTATCTCCTCATACCTCTACCTTACCTTGGCTTTATCTCGGCCTTCAACAGACATAATGACCTTGTTCTTCGGTCTTCATGGTTTTATCTGTATCTGTCGGTTTAATACTACACAAGGTTTATATAGACGTATGATGGCCTCATTTTACACAGTGGTTAACAAAGAATTCCTAAAACATGACTTTGTTTCAATCTTCTATCAGTCTTAGAGACTAGCAGGGGTTTTGAATATTGGACAACTACACAAAACATAGAGGTTTGTATATATAACGAACTCAGAAACTAGTTTGATCGTACATACAAAAGTCTGTCTCCAACAGCTAGTTAGACATCGATATACTATAAGGTTTTATCAGCCACAAAACACATGGCTATGCTTTACTTCTCCATTCTCAAAAGTACTCAAAAACATTTTGTTACACATGGTAAGCCAATAAAAACAATATATATACTCTAATGTCTATCTGCCATAAATAAAATATGATAAAGATTCCAAGGAAGAAGGAACCTGATAAATTTTTTGAGAAGAATTTATTTTCCTCCCTTTTGCCAAGCTCTCTCTACTCCTTATCCCTTCATCAAAAGGGGTTCCAACAATACTCTAATATGAACAATCGACGACGAGTTGGAACTCAAACTACATGCCATATTTCCAAGCACCGCCCTCCAATCTAACTACCAGTTCGTGCTTCTATCTCTCAGAAGTCTCTCATTTGTTTTTCTTTTGAAAGGGCTACATCCTCCCTTTTTCTCAGGATTCCCACTAAAATGGCCTTCTAAAGGCTTTATCATTTCCACGTAACCACAGTAAGATAGGTAGAGTTTTTGCCTTTTAATGGGTTTTAGATAACATGCAAGAAGTGGATAGTTGTTCTTTAAGACCACTCTCACTCTTGACCATCATGGATGTTTTTGAAACAAAATGCCGTGAGAGCTAAGGGAGATTTGAGTTTTGACTACGTTTTTCCCCATGCTCATCAAAAAATCTTCCTTTCAAAAGGGCTCATCCCCACATGTATACAATCCATGAAGTATAAGGTAGAGAATATGCCTAGTAAGTATCCCACAAAGATTTCTAGAACTAGTGGAGATGATGGTTTTAAGAACCACTCCCAAATCAACTTCAAAGCTTCTCCACACTCTCTCCATAATATCGAGGACTAAGGAGTCGAACTCCACATTCTAGGGAAAGTAGTTTGAATTAACCTTCAATCATAACATGCTCTCTTGAGAGCTCACAACAATTTAGAATAAGTTAAACTCATACATCAACTTAACATAAATTAAATATATAAACATATATCATCGTAATGTTTGTATATATGATGTTTACCTACGTCATTATAATTCATTCGACAAGATGTGTGATTGAGGTCGAGGTATTCTCCCCCTCACAATCTTGTGTATATATAAAAAATATATAAACAGGTTAACATATTGGTATTTCGACCAGAAATTACCAAAACAATAGTTAAACCACTAGCATATATATGTATTTATTCTCTTTTGAGTATATCCATTTCAAACACATAAGAACTAATGACTATCGACTAATCCTTGTCAACAGTCAAACTTTCCTTAACATAAATTGACAATTGTTGAATAGGAATCTTGACTTACACCTAATGGCTGAGTACCACTTGAAGGGGAAGTAAAATGTTTTATTGATGATTTCAAACAATACAATGCAATGTGATTTATACAAGGAGGAAGATGCAGTTCACATAACTGTATAACAGTTTTAACTGCAACAATGTAATACCAATTTTTAATACAATTATACACCAACATTCCCCCCCTTATTACATTGTTCCTACAACAGTACCAAGGGACCCCCCTGAATGCTAATATACTCAACAAAGCTGATTACATAATATGAATACATATTTTATAGAAGATCTTCTCCCAAAGAACAAATCCTGAACCAAGTGGGGCTCCATCATGCTGTCTCGTCTACCCTCGGAAAGGTGTAGCTTTGAGCTGTGTTTTTGAGCTCTTTAGTCCTGAACTCTCAAATCACAGAGTCTTGAATTATTCGACAACAATCCCTAAGAGATATGACCGATCTCTATCATTGTCTAGTGACCATGAAAGGGTATAATTCTCGATCATATACTCTAAAGCTCACTGGACAACAATCTATATTGAGCTCAACACCAAATCCTAAACCTATCTCCAAAACAAAATATTCACAAAACATACATTCTTCAAATCCGTCAGCATCAACAAAGAAAAGAAAAACAACCAAAACAAAGAATGCTTCTTATGCAAAGCATCATCTCAAAGAGAGAAGCTAACTTGAGATGATGTAAAATCCTCCATCCTCTGATGCCACCTTCCTCCAATTTGACCTTGTTACACTTTAACCAACTGATGTCTTGGATGAGTCTTTGGAGGCCTCATCAGGAATAGAAAAAATGGCACTGAAAGATTAAGCTATCTTTGACATATGTGCATTCATGATAATAATGCCAATTTGAACCAATGATAGACCCATACACTAATCAACCGTATACCTCCATAAACACACCTTTATTTTCATGAATAACCAAAAAGAAGATTTTATTTCCTCCCTGAAGAAAGATATCTAAAACTCAGACAATGTTCAGTGGATATAAAATGACTAGAATACCCCTTTTTCACACATTTATATGCAAGGTTTGTTGAATACTTACCCAACATTAACTCAGCATACATGTCTAGGTTTGTTGAATACTTACCCAACATTAACTCAGCATACACATCTAGGATACATGCTAGATCTCTCAAAAACATACATAGTCATAACGAACATCACCAGTCAGAGTAACTAATTTTCCTTCACCCGCAGCAATGAAGATTGAACAACATATATAGGCACTTCTTTGAAATGATCTAGAGCTTCGAACTGGTTTGGCTACAGTTGCTTCACATGTCACTTAATCATAGGTTGACATCATTGTAAAATGTTCTTTGGAGATATCCAATAGCAAGGATACCCTAGAAACTCTTCCTTCCTATCTAGGTTAGACTCTTCACAACATTAACACAAATACCTCCTTGAAATATCACGCTGGCAAGAAATAAACATCATATGTATGGAGTGGTAGCCTCTGCTAGGAGATTAGTAGTCCAACAACCATACAATGATTATCTGAGCATCGATCTACCTCGTTCTACATGTAGGGGGTTTTAAAAGAAAAATGGATGCAACAATAAAAATGTTTCAAATGCAGTAAGAAAAAATATGACATTCTTCAACTATTATCTCAAAATTATCAACACTTTAGTCATGCAATCTTTTGAATACCTGATGTCATCTAAATGACCATGGATCACCTCTAAAAATTGTATGCTTCTCTCTCATATTTTACATTGAAACACTAATTTCTCCATAGTAAGAGCCATCCCACAACTACTCGCAAAAATCAAATGCAAAGATTTGATTTTTTAGATTGACAAACTTGCTCAACAATCTTTTTCTTCACAACCCATTCTCAAAATGTTCTGATACCATATGAAGGGGCAGTAAAATGTTTTATTGATGATTTCAAATGATACAATGCAGTGTGATTTATACAAGGAGGAAGATGCAGTTCACATAACTGTATAACAGTTTTAAACATAACTTTATAATAGTTTTAAACATAACTGTATAACAGTTTTAACTGCAACAATGTAATACCAATTATTAATATAATTATATGCCAACACCACTTACCTAACTTAACTAGGTTCACCATTTTGCACCAACACAAGACTTACGATGGCAACAAACTGTTCTTTTCCTTATATCTATTCCCTTCTCTTCGATGATGTTCTCCCTCCCTTTCTCAGAGGGGCGGAAAACTATTTCCTGAATGCAACTCACAATTACCAACTCAAGATTAGTGTATACATAATCATTTCATAATCCTTATGAAATCATCACATCTTGACAACCTTGAAAGACATGTCAATTTTAGTCAAATAAACATAACTCGTGAAAACATTGATTTTTCTAGACATTTTTACTAAACGTCAAATCATTGAATTATGTGTAATCATCTACTAATTACTTCAAAAGTAAAAAGTAAAATAGAGTCAAAGTTAGGAATGTAACATTAATATTTAACTCTAACACCTCTGGAAAATCCATATCTAGTTTAATAGAAATCAAGACCCGAGCATTTAAATGCAGTAGGGCAATTCTGGTTTCTTCAACTTGCAATACTTCACCAATAGGCTTGAGGAAATGTGGGATAAATTTCCATAGATGCAGAGGCACATTTTTAACCTCAATCCATCTGGGAGCTAAAAACTCCAAGATTTTTCCCAGATGGGCCTCAACCGACCATGAAACCACCCTAAACAAGGACTTACCAACATTCCAAAATGCTTTCTTTAAGACACTAGACTACATGCTCTGATTTTTGAGAAAAATGACAAATAGGCCCATATGAATCATATGACAAAAATTGACATAAATCCCCATTTTTTTCCCCCAGGCCTTCCCAAGGTAGTCATCAAAAAAATTTCTTAATGACAGAGCCTTGATATCCAGGCACACAAAGAATATAGTAGTGTTGTTCAACCTTTTTTCCTCTTCCTTAATTGCATGTAACATATCATTTGAAGGAATGTAATAGATAGAACCTTGACAGGAGGAGACGTCTCACCTTGTCTTCTTTCTCTGGGTCTGCCTCCTTTGACTCCGTTGTGACCTCCCATCCTTCACCCTCCATAGTCAACATCCTTCACTTCGAAGCTTGCAATCACCAGTACTAGTTTGTTTCCTTCTCCCAATATCTCTTTATATGACTGCTTCTCCTGACCACAAGAAACCTGTGTTGGGGGAATGGCCAATGTTTCTCCTTCCTTCTCTGTAACATAAGCATCTAAACTCTCACTCACCCCCAAACGATGACCATTGCTATTATCAGTCTGACCCAACTCCATAGAGCTAGCTAGCATGAAGGAAATAAATCACTGATGACCCTTCCTGACTGTAAGCATTAAATGCTCGTTGCTGCCACCACCCATGGATCGGCCCCCAAGGACAACTGGTCCAACATGCATAGTTCACGCAGGAGCCAACTTAAGAAAAAGACATCAATTTCAAATTTCAAATTTTTACAAAGACACCAAAGACACCATGACACAAGACACACAAACAATCACTGCAATTCAACCAAGCCAACAAGCAACAGAATTAGGGAGCATCCAGGCACAATAGGGAAGATGACCTTTGGTCTCCCACCCAGAGTCGAGAGCACCCCCTCCAAGCCCCTCCTTGAAAACCTTCTACCTTTTTTCAAATATTTAAAATAAATTCTTCTCTTAATTATATTATTTCTCTAAATATATTAGAAATAAAATGAAAAATTATATTAATAATACTTTATATAACTATTACACCATTTAAATACAAAAATAGATAAAGTTAAAAAAGAACAACTTCACCAGTAAACTACTCATCTTTAGTTTCATATAGAATTTGAAGCTAAGTGATGCAACCAACCATTGACATGTGTTTAAATTTAATCTCATTTATTGAACCCTCTAACAGGTAATTAATATTATAATAAATGGTTTTCTTCCATTTCCATCTAGTTAAAAACTCTTCTCTCATATTCTACTAGATTTTGATAATGCAACAATATTTTATTGTCCCATATAGTAAAATAATTTTATTTATTCATGTGCTAATTTTCCTTTAGAATTACATTTCTTTTGTTTTTTTATGAAACAAAACATGTTTCCCCCCACATTAATGTAAATTTGGTAGGGTATGGTATGCATTCTGGAGTATGAGGTAGCCATATGTTATAAGCCACATGTAGAGCCAAAAACAGGCTGCCCGACATCATGGACTATAAAAGGATCCATTTCCATTTCCATTTCCAAATATCACAACCCATGGAGTTTGCATTAAGTGTTAAAAGCTTCATTTTATTATTATTTTTAAATTGTCTTTTTAATTTATTATTAAACTTCTTTATTTTCCTTTCTAATTATTATAATTAATTATATCTAAAAAAATTATGACTTTTTATTTTTATTTCCTTTCTTTTACAATTATTTATCTTATTTACTTGAAATACATTTTTTTACTTTTGAATGTAACTTTCAATTTTACTTTCAATATTTTGGTAATTCTTTTTTTTATTTTTACTTTCATAAATGTAGTGAATAATATATACTTATATTAATGCATACCTTTATGAGATATTCTTATATTAGTTTTTGTTGTTTTTCCACATCAACCAATTATAAGCTATAATTTTTTACATTGACTAATCTTTTGCACATATTGATAATTAACACTCTCTTTTGTTAATCTTGATTCATAAGGTAACTTTTATTTTTATTTGATTTACATTATTTTATAAATTGTACATTATTTTGAAATTACTTAAACATGTTTATATGGTTTAGCCACATTCATTAAAAGCCACCACAAGTCACCTTATGTCTTCCATCTCCAATTGTTGTCAAGCTGATTGAAGAATCACTTTGTGATAGCTCATCCTTTGATAATTAAACAATTGCTATTATTACAATACTACAAAGTAGGTACTAGCCACTACATGGCACTTATTATCTATATATAATTTAATTTAATAAAACAAATAAATAAAAATCTTTGAGGAGCAAATAATTTTTTTACAATAAATAATGGTTTTTCAAAAAGTAGGATCAAAAGTTACATAAACTATAGAAAAAATAAAATATGTCTTCAAATAAAAAGAAATTAAATAATGTAGATAAATTAAAATAAAATAACATATTCAATATAAAAACTCCAAGAACAATTTCTTACAAATTCAATAGTAATATTTTTGGACATCTTGTAGATAAATGTATTTAAGATATCTATGTGGGTATGTAGTAAATAAAATAACAAATTCAATATAACTCTTCAAGAATAATATCTTACAAATTCAATATAGACACTTTAATAGTAATATCTTATATCAATTAAAATAAACTTAACCCTATTTTATAAAGAAGAGCCAGGCTTAGTCAACTTGATGACCCCCAAGGTAAAATCAATGTAAAATGCCAACTATTTTATGACGAATGAGACAGATCTCACTAATATTTTTTCTAAAGTAACCTTATTTTCATCCGCTATTCTTAAATATCATCCACTTCAATAGTCAAAAGTTAATTTGGACCAATACAAATAGGACAAATATTTACCACTTTTTGTTGCCAATGAGCTGTAAAATGGCTATCGAATATTTAACCATTAAAATAGATGATATTTTAGTAGAGTGATTTCAATGTAAGTCCCTCAACCATGGTTTCCAACTCCCATCTACATACCAAAGGTACCCAAAGTCGCATTGAACAAAACATACACATTGACTTCAAAGTAAACAAAAGTCACATTCACGCGTTTCGTAAGAAGCTACCTTACTGAAATAAATCAAAATCACGTCAGAAGTGACCTCCATATAAAATGGAGAACTTTAGTTAGTGTAGAATTGTCTTCATAGTGTAGTCAACACAGAATGCACGAGCCGTTTCTCCCACGGATTCCTGTGGAACACTTTACTTTGACAATTTGACACTATTTTCCCCCTCCCTCTATACAATGAAGAAGAAGAGACAACAGTGGAGTGCGGTCTGTGTGGGGATGTGGGCTTTCAAATCTATTTATTCCATTGCAGAAAATGTCTAATGCGTTTTCAGCACAGGTAAAATAACATTTACCCTCCTTATTGCGTTCAGGTAATTCAATTTTAGATAGACAAGTTTCATGTAGTATATACTGATTTGGAAAAAAACATTCTAGTTGGGATTGGTGAAATTCATTGTTTCGATTTGTGCAAAGGCTATCAATTTTGATTATATGGGTTTTGCTGTTTTGGTCAGATATTGCAGCAGAGCCTATTATGAGAACGTATCAGTTAAGAGTATCAGTGAGGTGTGTGACTGGTGCTTCACTATTCAACAGGAGGATGCAGGCTCCGATGTTAAGCTTATGATCAGGGATTCTGTTCAAAGAATGAGAACTTGTGCTGGTTCTGGAGAGTGCACAAGCATGACCCACAATAGCAAAGGCAAGAGAAATTTGAGAAAAATGTGTGCTGGCTTTAATGGACAGATGCCCAAAGAGCTGAAGAAGCAGAGGAATCCTGAGTTCATATACAGCACCGAAAGAAGAGTTAAGAAGAGATATAAGCTTCTTGATGAAATTGTCTGTTAATTGCAATGATTTTCAATGTAAGGAAGCTATTTTCCATTGGATGATGTCGAAAGAGCTGAGCTTAAGAGGCACGTACTTTCCAAATAATAAGTGGTGAAAGTTATTTGTCTAACAATCTCTTTAGTTTTGCGTGGATGAAAATACTGTGGGACTGACTGTTTGGTTCATGAATACAGCAAACTTACTTTGGAATTACTTCTTGATGTTGTTTGATGATGATACTTTATGAATATTCAATTTACTGTAAACAGTATTTGTGGTTTATAATGGTAAATGTTTTATGCTTAACAATTATTGGTTTTTGGTGTAAAAAAACTGAATTGTACAAATCATTTACTATTGCCAACGGCATAGGAAAGAAGACCAAATGTATTGTTAGCAATTTTACTGTTATAGTTTATGTTTTATGCTGTCTGAGAATAGTCGATGCATTGTTGGAGATTTCAGGAAAACAGCCCACACATTACACAGGTTACATCCTTCTATATTCTGTATCACATTAGCAGTAAGAGTCTTCCATTTCTTAATATTTTAGTATCTTTTGGCAAGTTATACTGTTTTTAGGTACTATACATGACAAACCTTCCCTAGTAAATATATGCTCGACATTGAATCGTGCCCATCCAATAAGATCAGATCAATGATCCAAGGCACCTTTGACTTCACTTATGTGACTCAATGAGTGTGTATTAAATGTAACAGTTAAAAGCCAAAGACATGATCAACTTCCTCCTAGATTGTGTCAAAATGGAGGTCTTTTAATTAGGAATGGAGATGTATCAAAATACACTCTATTTAAAGATTATATTTTTCAACAATCTACTAGTCAATAGTAATTTTATGTACATCCCCACTAAAAAGTGATAAATAGATGTCTTATTTTTATTGGCCAAAATTTACCTTTGACCATTGAACAAAGTGTGGTTTAAGAATATTCAAATAATGAAAATATAACTGAAAGGGGCAGTTTTGTCCAATGTTGTAGGTTTCATGCAAAACATGGAAGCATGTTGAAGGAAAATGAATTCTTTGACAAAATGGTTCAACGTAAGTGTTATGGACTGTGATGATTGTAAGATTTTGAATGGAAACATTTAATGAAAAAGATTTTGATCTTTCGAAACTCAAAATGGAAAACCTATAGGTGGAGTGTGCAACAATCAAGAGATTGTAGTTACAATAGTGCTAAGATTTGTTCCTCAAGGTATAGATCAAGATGGTTGAAAAAATAGATAGAAAGGCTAGATATAGTATTCATTTGTGTATTTCAAATTTAATTCTTTTAAATCTTCGAAAGAGAATACAGCTAAAAAATCATGGGTTAAGATACATGCTATATATCAAACTAATTCTCTGGTAAATAAACTTTTCCTACCAAAAAAACAAGTATTCTTTAAAACTAGCTAATGGAGATTCAATGATAGAGCACTTGAATGAGTTTAAACCAATATTAGTTTGTTGACATTAATCAATCAATGCCAAGATGAATGAGGAAGAATGGTGTATTTATTTTCTTTGTTTACTACCAAATTCATGTGAAAACCTTGTGACGGTGATTAGCAACACCGGTTTGTAAGTGAAACTTGAGAATGTGTTTGGAGCCTTGTTATTTGAAGAAATGAAGAGTAACTCCATGGAGTCTACTAAAGATGTTTTGATTATCAGAGTTCATGTAAAGGAGAAGGATAGTCTAAAAGGAAAGGAGATAGAAGATCTAGGTCTAAGTTGGGTAGATCTAAGTCTCTAGGTAAGTCAAAGCTGAAATGTTGGAACTATGGTAAAACTAACCATACTAAGAAAAACTATAGAGTGAAGAAGGATAAGGATGAATTTAATGGTGATTTTGATTTGAAGACATCTAATAAAAAATTTAAAGATGTTTTTCTTGCATCTTCTGTTATGCACCCAAGTGATTATGTATGGTTGATTGATTCTAATTGTGTCATACCAAATGACTACACATAGGAAGTAGCATTCTATGTATGAGAACTATAATGGTGGAAAGTCTTCTTGCATGATAATACATTTCAAAATCATTGTTCATGGGAAAATGAAACCCAGTTTTAGAGATGAACGAATCAATACTCTCTAGTGTGTTGGACATCCTAGGTTTGGTGAGGAACTTGTTATGTGTTAGTGAGACAAATGATGTGGGAGTGCATGTTGTTTTCACCAAAGAAGGATACAAAATGGAGAGAGTAATTTTACTCTTGGAAAAGGGGGTTTCTAGTATGGGACCTTGTTTAAATTCAATGCTAGTACCATGTGTGGTGGATGTGTTTCCTCCATAGTTCAAAATGTTTCCACAATGTGTTACCATTATAATACCTCACCAAAAAGAAAGACAAGCTATCACCAATCTAATATCTTAGAGGGAAAGGAGTCAAAAAATTACTTGAAGGATGCCTCAATCCATCACCCTGACAATACTTTGAAGGGTGGAAAGTGAAGTGAAGGGAAGAAAAAGGTACAAAAAACACTTCCTACAGTAATAAATGAGGAGAGGTATGTGCAAATAAATTTAATATTTGCATTTATAGAAAAGAATACATCAGAAACTATACCATAAGGTTTACATGGGAAAACCCTTTCAGGAGACAAACCCCATACTATAAAAAGTAAGAATAATTGTATTATTTAGTAACAATAGTTACAATGCAATATCCAAGCTATGCCTCTACAGGAGTATCAACATGTAAATATGGAGTAATTCTAGTAGCGTAAGAGTACCTACAAATCAACTATAGTAACTCCATCTCTAGGCACCAATAAATAGATGAAACACATACTACAGAACATCAACAAACCCACAAGAGGTATGGCACCCAAATTGCATCACACAAGCTCTTGCAACCCCTTGGTCTTAGTCTTCTAGGCTATTTTTGGTATATTCCTTACATATTATCATTTTGTCATAACTTGTCATATTTTATCACCCAAACTTGGGCATCCTAATTTGTCTTCATTTTTCATTCAAAGATGCTCTATGACATGCATCATAAATCTGTCATAATTCTGGTCAATGTTCGTTAAGATTCTAAACTTGCCCCCTATAATCATGCTTTTACACATCATAAGAATCTGCCATAAGTAACTACCACTTGTAAAAGAGGTTGTGCTTAAATGGAAAGGCCGTAAGGTTCTCAAGATGGAGTTCCAAGTTCAAATCCCCTAAGTGACATCTATAGTTGGAATTCCAAGTTGTGGCTCTTGGACTTCCATTGTGGCATCTATGTTGAATAAGTGCTCTAAGTTGAATATGTGGATGGGGAGGAGGTCCCCCTTGTGACCTCCGCTGGTATGGGGCTAGCCTAAATAATCCCTACTTACCGATAAAAAAAATCAACTCCCACCTTACAATGTCATAATGACATTTATATGCTCTTACAATCTCTTACACATATTCCAAGATGGCTAACACATGGAAAAGAGTTCTACCTCAAAGTCAAATGCCCCACTTCTCATGTGAGGATAAAATAATAAATACAAAATAAATAAATCAAAATAATTAATAAATATAGACATTGGTAAGACAAGGTTGAGACATCTTTTCCGAACATTCTCCCACTTATCAAACACCTTTCAAGAGAAAAAGGGGAACACCAACATTGTCATCTAACTACTAGGTGCCAAGAGGCCCATAGACTCACAACACCATTGGAACTTCTATGTGCTCATTGGCTTCATCAATGCATCTGCAACATTCTATGAAGTGTCATATTTCTCTAGCATCACCCTCCCATCCTCTACCATGTCTCAAACAAAATGATACTGGACATCAATATGCTTTGTCCTCGCATGAACGGTCAAGTTCTTTTCTATACATATGCACTTTGACTATCACATTTGATCTTGATCACCTTGTAGTCAAAACTAACTTTGGAGTATAGTCCAAAGCTCACTCCCACTCTGGAACTTAGTCTAGAGGACACTCTAGAGGCCACTTCAGAGCTCAATCTCACTCTAGATCTCAGTCTAGAGAATACTCCAAAGCTCATTCTCATTATAGAGCTCAGTCTAGTGGACACTCTAGAGAAGACTCTAGAGCATAATCTCTCTAACCAAATAACCTCCTTTTAATGCCGCTGGTGCTTGTTCCTTGTCATTTGTTGACTTTTATTTTGGATCCACTATTGTTATTAGTGATGATGTTTGATTATGCCATCGAGGTGTTTTTTGATGGAGTTTTATATTGATATTTAGGTATTTTGTGTTTATCATACATGGATTAGTATGTGGATGGCTATTATTTATTGCATCGATTATGATTACAGTTGATGATTCATTTTAGATGTGATGTTTATTTGGTGTATATGATATGATGCCACGTTAGGTGTGTAGAAATCAGGAACATAGAGTGAATGCGAGTACTCATTCAAGCCACTTGAGATGAATATGAGCACGCTCAACCTGCAAGAAAACAAGTATTGCTAATAATGTACAAATTGAATGCAAAATATGGGATGATGAATTAACTTACAAGATGTGGTAAATATAGGGCAATATCACTAAGAATAGTGGTGCTCCAAGAATAGGAAAAGCAACCACTTAACTTAGTTAAGCTAATCTAGGCACACCAAGTATATCTCGAGGCTAAACATAGAATGATGTGCACACCTAAGTAAGCTCAATAAACACCAACACCCCTCCTTAAGCATAGATTAGTCAGGATAAATGAAGATTGTTCTCGGCAACTAGGCTTGATTAGGTACCCATGTACAATGCAATGCAATGCAATCTGGCATAAAGTGGAGAAAGGAAGAAAACCATGTGGGAAAAAACTTCCCTCTAAAAGAGAGAAAAGAAAATGAAGAGTCTACACCGAGCCTGAATACATGTCATGCTGACTGAGATGATGTAGAGAAGAACCTCTCAAGGAATAGAGAGAAAGAAACTATGTAACCCCCCACAATGAAGTAGCTCTTGTGCATGTAAGCGTAAAAATCATGCACAACCTCCATGAGGACCCCTATGATGATTTTAATCCTTGTCATGTACATGTAAGTGTGAAATAATGTCTTCTCAGTAGAAAACCTCTTGATGACATGTCACTTCTTTCATCTTATGTTGTTTTTCTTTGTCATTTTCCCTCCCTCTTTGTTGTCTACAGTTTTTGACACTTTTGTGACACTTGTCGATTTGCGTTTAATGAGATTTTGACCCTATTTCTAAGCCTTGTAAGCATCTTGTAGGTGAGTTTTCACCTTTCCCCTATGTTTTTCATCTTCTCCACCCCCTAGAAGCCTTCTAGAGGTCCCCATAGCCATCTCCCACTTTCAATTTTTAGTTTCACTCAACCAATCCAAATCTCCCCCTATTATTTCTAGATCTCCCCCAGGAGATCCTACTTTGCAAGAGAAGATTTGGATTTTCACACATGACTAACATATTTATGGAGGCAAATCCCCTCATTTTCATTTCCTCTTCCATCTCCCATCATGCATTTTCACCCAAACCCCTTCCTTTCTGGATCTCCCCTTGGGAGATCTTGCTAAATCTGGATCTCCCCCAGGGCAACCTTGATTGGTGAAAGGGATGACCCACTTTTTATGTGGTTTCATAAAAAACTAATAGAACCATTGCATAGCGCATCAAAAATCATGCACTTTCAAAAACAATGGCACCCAAAAAGGAGTCTATATGTGCCCGAATGAGCTCCCGGAAGTTCTACGACCAATTCAGAAAAATTGTTACAGGATCGTCCCCTGGGCGACCCTATAAAATTGAGAACTCCCCCCAGGAGACCTAGGGTCACCCCTCAGGTGACCCTACTGGCAAAAGGGGTGACGCTGTCACATTTCCACCCATGGAAAAACTCAAGTTTCTCACTCAAAATAGCCCCATTCCCGTCTTTCTTCCAGTTCACATGATTTTTGATGCCTAATATGGATTTGACTATTTCATGCACCCACATATGAATAATTAACTCCATTTGATCTAAAATTAACAACTCATTCTCTCTCATGCATTATTCCAACTCCAATTCTTCTTCAGTGATAAGCTATTATTGATTTATCACTCCCTAATTAACTGAGTTCACTGGGTAATCAATCCAGTTCACTCCCCAATCAATTCTTGTTATCTCTTCAATCAATTGTATTAACTTCTCAATCAATTCCACCTCTCATCCCTTCTTCAAATCTATAAATATCCCTCATCTCTTCATTATTTTCCATGTTGAGCAAGTTGGAGAATACTCTTCTCACAATCTTTTTCAAGCTTCTTTGCAGGCCTTTGAGCCTCTTTCTTCATTACTCTCTTTAGTTTTCCAAAACTTCAAAGCTTTCATTTTTGCATAGCTTCAAAGCTCTTCCATGGAGGAAAATACATTGTACACACAACTCTTGCTAAGTTTTTGCTCTCCAATCAGCATTCTCATGCTCACACAGGATGAATGTGCCTTTTATTTGTTCATTGTTCATCAAGATTTCACATAAAGCTCTTTAAGCATCGTTATGCTGCTTCAATCAATGACATTGTGCTCATCAAACACTCTCATTGAGCTCTCTCAAGCTTCTATAGGCTTCTTTTGCTTCTTTGTGTTGTCTTGTCATTAAGAGGTCTCCCTGCTACTTCAAGAGGATACGAGGTTGCCATCAAGGATTTATGAGGGTAGTGGAGTCACACAAATCTTCTCTATTTTTAGGTTCCTCTATGCTTTTGTCAATTTTTAGTAATTAGAGAATTGAAATTGCTCTAGGGATTAGTAATTTATTGGTTTTTCCTTGATAGAAAGGTTAGATCTAGCATTTTAGAAGTAATTTGTGTTCATAGTTTAATTACTTGCAATTTCCTTTTCTAGATTAATTGTTTTAAAACATTCAAAAATCCCAAAAACATAAAGTAATTGCATTAGGTTAAATTCATTCTAGTTGCATCCATATTTCCATTCTTAGATTAAAAAAAAGCGTCTTTATTTCCATAAATATTAAAAAAAGTACAAAAGCAAGTTTGCATGTCATATAGTTGCATTCATAAAAAATATAGAAAATAACAAAAACAATAGTCACATAGATAACTTGCAAACCCTTGATATCATCACAAGGTCAACCATGGTCAATGAAAGTCAAACCCTTGATAAGATACAAGGTCAACAAAAGTCAAAAACACAAATAAACCCTAGGTCAACCAATACCCTAGGTCAAACCCTAAAGTCTAGTCAAGGTTAGTCTACATACACCTATCCCTTGTTTTGGCTCACGAATGTGCCCAGGATTAAGAGGTGAGTGGATGAAGGAAGTCCTCGAAGAGATTGAGGAAAACCATTCGAGACCACAACAAGATCCATTTGTCTTACAACAACTAGAGGCATTTAGACAACTTCAAATACAATGAGCAATCATCCAACAAATTGAAAGACAAGAAGCCATCAACAAAAGTAACAGCTTACCCACACAGAGGTGGAACAGTTGAAACCCTAACAGATGAAGAGTAATTAGTGACCCTTCGAGTCATAGGGTTATCTCTACAACAACACTCATCGAATGAAACATTTACATTAGCATACACCAACAAAGGCCCCAGGATGTGCCAACCCCTCTCCGTGAAGTACAGCTCTCCAACGAGCCAGACACCCACTGTGTGTCATCTCCTCTCAACTCACAACTTCCATGAGAGGGAGAGTGATGTGGTAGATTGCCCCGCGGAAAGGAGGGAAGGGTCTGTGTGCATTCTGAAATCTGACTTGATAACCCCAAGCAACCAAAGTCACAATTTTGAGTGTACATATTTTGGTGAACCTGAAGTGAAGAGAAAAAAACCTTTTGGTTGAGCTTTTTGTGTTTCATTGCAAGATCCCACTTTCATCATCATTCAACAAATCCTTTTGGGATGGATTCTTTCACATTTTTTCACGTTTCACAATGTTTCATGCAAAAATTCCAAGGGAATGTCCCCTCGTGTAAAATTACAAGTTCAAAATAGATCCAAAAAGATCTTGACAACGTCAACCAAATCAAAACACAACAAGTGAACAATCAATCTAAGATCCATCAAGATGATCAACCCATAATAAGCTATAAAAAAATGGCTACTGAAATGGACAATGAAGTATGTTGTCAAGAGAAGAACTTACAAGAAGCTCAGGAGGTACAAAAATCACTCCACATAATACATCAAGATAAAAAGTCCACAACATGTGAAATGTAATCCGAAGAAACAAATAGGGTCACTCAAACCCCAATGCAAAGCAATCCATTTCATGGTGGAAAAACTCAAAGAATGGACAAAGCCTCACTCACAGACCTTATAGATATTTTGGTCCAACGAATCGAGACCCTTGAGGCTAGGAGGGTTGAACAAAATTTCCAAAATAAAATTGAGGAAAAACCTAGGTCACATGGAAATCATTTCATTGACAAGATCAAATCAAACCAGAGGGCAACACAAAATACCCCTCATCCAAACTTCCATGAAACATTTAGGCCTCCCTTGCCCTCACCATTGAACACTAGAAGTCTCAGTCAAATACATGGGATTCCTATGATGCAAAATCAGCCACAAATAATCCCACCCAATCTTCAAAACATAAACATGACACCATCTAGTCATCCAACTTTTTCAGGATATCAACAATCTAGCATACCCTTTCAACAAACATAACAAGCTCCACTTGAAGGGCTAATGTTTGGAGGAACAAAATCCTCTAAACATAACTCCCTCTTAGGAACATACCTCAAGTATTTAAAGGATCCTCTTGACTACAACATTCTTCAGGTTATACTTCCACAACCTCTCCCCAAGCTTCCAAAATTTAAAGGAGAGGGTGATCCCAACTCTCTTATTAAAGCTTACATCATGGTAGTGCGATAACTCCTTCCATGCGATGGGGTGGTATTAAAGATTTTTCCAAAAAACTTAAGAGGGTATCACTCTAGATTGGTACTATCAACTTCTAGAAGCATCGATCCACTCTTTTAGGCAACTCATCAATCAATTTGTGGCTGCCTTCGACATAAACAATTTGGTCAAGATAGGAATATGAGAATTGTTAACAATCAAACAAGAAGCCAATGAGTCAGTTGCACATTTTATCACATGATGGAGGAAAGTTCTTTATTCTTCAATTAGCACATCAAACATGGATCATAGAGAAGTTTGTGATCTCTTCTTACACGCTCTCAACAATGACATATGAGAACAAGTCCAAAACCTCCCTTACAAATCATATGAAGAAGCACTTGAAAGTGCCCTTAGAATTGACCAATCCGCTATTGATAGTGAAAAAAGGGAGTATGATTTTAATGGACGGTTGATAAACCATGATACAAATAACAAATCCTTGAAAAATGATCAAGACACAGATGGGTCAACAAACACTTTACCATCAAGGAACAACAATTGTGACTACGATAGTCATACAAATTTAGGAAATGAAAATGCTAACAACTATCCCTTGCGAATCAACAAGAAGTCATACAACAATCATCATAAACCTCAAGATCATAATCATGATAAATATTGTTCATTTCACAAGAGAAGGGGGCATGAGATCAAGTCATGTCTAGGGTACCATCACTTCATATCAAACCTCCCCAAACGTCAACAAAAAGCATTCATGGACACATTCTCACAAGATGAAGAATCTAGTCCCAATACTTGTGATCAAAACACCTTAGGCCTTGTGGAATTAGATAAAGATAAAAAAATTTATGTCACCCAAGTACTAGAATGACCAGATGACACTTCCAAGAATTCAAAATTTTCTCACATGCTAGAGCTTATCAAGAGTTCTCCTACACACAAGAAAGCTCTCCTCAAATCCTTAGATCTAGGCCATCTAGTTCAAAACACTCCAAGTGAAAAGTGTTCTTCTTCGACATTTGATTTTGAAAATTTAACCTCAGACAATGACATAACTAAATAAGGTGATCTCCCCCTCCATCTGATAGTCCAAGTGCAAGACTGTTCTATTAAACATGTAATGATTGATGATGGGTTTGCAATAAACACAGTCTCCTTTTTACTTCTTCAAAGAATGGGTTATGATGAAACACAAATCACAAAACAAACTTCCATCCTTAGAATTCATGATAACCTAAACACTCAAACCATGGGTAAGGTTAATCTTCAAATCACATTGGGTACCAAAACTCTCCCAACTAAATTTTATGCCATCAATGGAGAAACCACTTACAACATGATCCTAGAAAGACTTTGGATCCATAGGATGAGTGCCATTCCCTCCACATTATATCAAAAATTACACTTCTCGTACATGGGACAAACCGACATCATCAAAGGAGATCCTAATCCTTTCATCCTTTATAGAGTTAAACAAGTCAAAAAGAAGGGAAAGTCCATGGAAACCACTAGTGACCCAAAAATCAACACTTTTGAAAAAGGAGAGATATCAAAACAAATTGTAAACATAGACAAGACCTCAAAATGTATGGAAGGGGGCAACAAGAGAATTCCCCTTCGATCCCCACACAACAAAGTCTTATGCTCCATTCAACTTAGTAGCCATTCCAATCGAACTAGACATAAACATTCCAGAAGAACCAGAATCCACATAGAAACTAGGAGCAACACCAATGCCAATTGCCCTTCAAAATTTCAAAACAAACCAGAGAACTCAACAAGAACATAAAATAATAAATCTAGGGGACAAATAATCAAACAATGATACATGTGAGTACACAAAACTCCTCAATAAATACAAGGACATTTTTACACCAAGTCTTCAAGTGTCCTTGTAAAGACTTCCAAGTGAAGTGTAGAACAAATTGGATTGGTCTAGAAACAGTTAAGGAAGACATAAAAAATGATGCTACCTCTTGTGCATTATGGAAGGAAAAGATCTTAGCATTCATAAAAAGCATATAACATAAAAATACAAAGAAATTATAAAAATAAAAAATGTCAAAAAGAATTTATTTTTTGCATTTCGATATCATTCTATTCATCTTGCATTACAATCAATGACTTGCTCTTATATCATTTTCATTTCAGTAAGGAGACTAAGGTTGCCTAAGTATATGTGATCCTTTCAGGACCTAGAGATTCTCTATTTTCACAATAGCCATTATCCCCTTTTCACTCCCAGTGATTCTAATCAAAGCCTAGCTCTTAGCTTTACACTAATCCTAGTCTTAATGTGTCAAGATGTTAGGTCTAAAAAAAGTCAGTATTTAAACCTACAATGATCAAAGGAAGCTTGCAAGTAGACCTTCCCAATTATTTCTTAGTAGAAGAGAAGTCCAAACATATTACAACAACTTTAAGTGGTGCTCAGCCCCTTATCTTTCCTGGCCAAAAACGTTAGGAGGATCAAAACTCTGAAGGAAGCGATCTAAAATATGAGTGAATAAAAAAATGAGTGATCAAAATAAGAGTATTGAAAAGTGATAATTGAGAGACCAAGTTATTGCATATCCAAAAGTTCCAAAAGCATTCATTTCTTGAAAAGTCAAAAATCCAAAAAAAATGAGAAAAATCAAGAGAGGCATTCTAGGAAATACAAAAAAAGAAGTGAAAAAGCAAAAGAAAAAAAAGAGATACAAAAAGAAAGAGTGAAAGAGAGAAGATTGATGAGTGTCCGTACTCTTGGGTGGAAATCAGTCTAAGCTTGAAGCCTCAAGGGTAACATTCTAACAGAGAAAGAAAGGTACAAAGCAGACATGCACACATACTAGCTGAGGAAAGATGAGAGTCTAGTAATCTCTAGGATCATCTTCTAGCTAGGGACCCTAGTTCTTTCCCACTCATCCTTTACCTCATTTCTATCTTGCTTGCCATCTATGATCTAAGTCTAGTGAACACCAATAAAATTTGTTATTTGTCCAAGTTGAAATCTTATAAAATTGTCTTATCTAGATAAGGATCAGTGTTTAGCTTTTAGCAAAGCCTAAATTTAGAAGCACTCCATTTCACTCCCACTCCCCACTTGAGTTTTTAAAATCCCATCTCACATCTTTGAATAGGTCTCTTATATCAGGACAACTTGCAATCCCCTGGATTAAAAATTGTACTAAAGAGCAGTCACATTGTTTATTTGACATTGCATTCATACCAAAATTAGAAAAGGAGTCTCAAAGAAATAAGGTCAATGTCATATCTCATGACATCTAGTAGAAGAAAATGTTTCAGTTTAGCATTTCTTGTGTCCTTGCATCTGCATATCGTAAACTGCATCTCATATATATTCTAAAAAAGACAAAAATAAATTACATCATCCATATGTGATCATCTTAGGTATTCATTCTCGTGAGAAAAATAAAATCTGTAACCAACCATATGCACAAAAGAGAAAGTGAAGTACAAGATGTCGACTAAAGCTATGTATGGATCTCATCAAATCAGGTCTTGTAACAATAAAGTCTAAAAGAATGTTTGAGCACAAGTCACACCTCCAACAAGTCAAAAGAACAAAACTGTGTAGTCAACTACACAAGTCTCCCCATGCAAGGGAGCAAGGGTAAAGATCCCTTCAATAAATACAGGTCTCTCAAAAACCTCAAGGAGTTTCAAATCAAACCTTTGTAAAATCTCCAAAAAAACCATAAAAATTAGAAAAATCAAAAAAACCTTAAAAAATTGTAAAACATAAAAAATCCTTAAAAACCAAATATGTTCCTCAAAATCTGCAATAAAAGGAGAATTTGTTCTCCTCTCTAGCTTAGTGATGAGGTATAAACCACCTCATTCTTATGATGAGCTAAATATCCCTTTTTGTTCTTGCGCCCAACCACCTCAGGCATGCCAATTTGTTTATTTTTAGAAGCAATAATTGTCTACTTTTTATAAAATGGTGTATAAATATTTATTTCTCAAATTGAATGGAATTAGCTAACTAATGTTGATATAATGGTATAGACTTAAATGAGTAATTGTGTAGGACTTATGCATGGCCTATGAAAGGAGTGGACTTCAAGCGGTTGAAGTATAGAGCACCAGAAGTTGGGGCACCAGAAATTTAGGCGTGCATAGTGGAAGACTTCTTTTAAAACATTCTGTTATTTTCTGTTAAAAACTATTTGTGACTTTACGGCTCCACTCAGAGCCTTTATTATGTTTTATTTCATGAACACCAGTTAGTTGTAATTCTATTTAAGACTTTTTCAATGGCATTTACCTTCCATCTGCAAATTAGGATTTTTAGTAGTGCAGTATATATATGTAGTTTTTAAAAACAAGGATATATTGTTATGATATATTTTGGATATTGTTTAGTTATGTTCTCTGTGCTGTTACACTTTTATGGTATGAATGAATGAATATCGCTAGTATTGTTCTGAGTAATGGAAGTGTTGTGAATGGATTTACTTTGAAGCTATTAAAGTACCACATGTGATTTGAACTAATAGTAAGAATGCCCAAGAGCTAGCCACTCAAGGGATCATAGAGTAGATAATTATTTTTATCATTAATGTTGTTATTTCTATTCTGTGCATGTTATGTTTAGATAAATGTTATTTTGTGTTTAGTTATGTTGTTTGTTCCTACAGGTTATGTTTTTTAAGTTACTAATCTTTGAATTTTGTTTACTTAGAATTTCTGGAGCATCCACTCTATTCTTAAAACTATTGTTAGCTATTGATTAAAAGATGTTAAGTCTACTTTCAATCAGTAGTTAGTCGTTAGTAGTTAGTCGCCTTTGTTTCAATTTCATAGTTAAACTGCAAGTGTTCATTCTTAGATAGATTACATACTTTATAGAATAGGAATTTGAATGCTTTCTCGATTAAACAATCTCATTCTTTCTAGTTTAATTTATGTTTTCAACTGTTTCAAAAATTTAGAAAAATATTACTAAGAGAGATGGCCAAAATATCCCCCATTGCATACAGCCTTTGGACACTACCCAGTCGACATAATTGACATATTTGTAACTAAAGTGTTAGGACCTTATGATAGCCTGTCACTTAGCATGTCTTCTATTTCTTTTATTCATCTCTCGTTCATTCATTTTGCATGCATTCATTCTTATAGGTCTCTCTGACAAAGGCAAACAACTAGTCAAACTCTCACGATCTACGGTAAGTTCATCATTTTAGTTTTCATTGTTTGTTTTGATATATTTAGACGTCGAGCTAACACTATTTATTGCATGTACAATTGTAGGAAAATCAACAACAGGTAAGGCCTAGTTCGGGAATGGTACCTACCTTTTATGTATGCTAGTGTCCCCAAGGGGGAAAATATGTAAGCACAAAAATCACACAAGCTCAATGAGGACCCCTATGATCAATGATTTTAATCCTTGTCACGTACATGTAAGCATGAAATAATGTCCTCTAAGCAGCAAACCTCTTGATGATGAGTCACTTCTTTCATCTTGTGTTGTTTCTTCTTTGTCCTTTTCCCTCTCTTTGTCCTTGATGCTTTTTGACACTTTTGCGACACTTGTTGATTTGCATTTTCTAAGCTTTTGACCTTGTTCATAAGCTTTGTAAGCATCTTGTAGGTGAGTTTTCACCTTTCCCCTATGTTTTTCATCTTCTCCACCCCCTAGAAGCCTTCTAGAGGCCCCCCTAGCCATCTCCCACTTTTAATTTTTAGTTTCACTCAACCAATCCAAATCTCCCCCTATTATTTCTAGATCTCCCCCGAGAGATCCTACTTCACAAGTGGAGATTTGGATTTTCACACATGACTGACCTATTTTCGGAGGCAAATCCCCTCCTTTTCATCTCTTCTTCCATATTCCATCATGCATTTTCACCCAGACCCCTTCCTTTCTAGATCTCCCCCTAGGGATCCTGCTAAATCCAGATCTCCCCCCAGAGATTCTGCTAAATCCAGATCTCCCCCCGGGTGACCCTGATTGGTGAAATGCGTGACCCACTTTTTCTATGGTTTCATCAAAAAATAATAGCACCATATCACATTCCATCAAAAATATGCACTTTAAAAAAAATGGCACCCAAAAAGGAGTCTGTATGTGCCCGAATGAGCTCTTGGAAGTTCTATGACCAATTCAAAAAATCTGTTCCAAGGTCACCCCTTATTACTTCAGAGTCACCCCCTAGGTGACCCTGTAAAATCTAGAACTCCCCTTGGGCAACCAAGAGTCACCCCCCGGGTGACCGTACTGGCAAAAGGGGCGACCCTGTCACGTTTCCAACCATGGAGAATCTTGAGTTTCTCACTCAAAATAGCTCCGTTTTCACCCATTTTTCTTCTAGTTTGCATGATTTTTGATGCCTAATATGGAGTTGACTATTTCAAGCACCCACACATGCATAATTAGCTCCATTTTATATAAAATTAACAATTCATTCTCTCTCATCCATTTTTCCAACTCCAATTCTTCTTCAGCGATAAGCTACTATTGATTTATCACTCCCTAATTAACTGAGTTCACTGTGTAATTAACCTAGTTCACTCCCCCAATCAATCCTTGTTAGCTCTTCAATCAATTGAGTTAACTTCTCAATCAATTCTACCTCTCATTCCTTCTTCAAACCTATAAATACTCCTCAACTCTTCAATATTTTCCAAGTTGAGCAAGTTGGAGAATACTCTTCTCATCTTCACAAGCTTTTTCAAGCTTCTATGCAGGACTTTGAGCCTCTTTCTTCATTTATTTCTTTAGTTTTCAAAAGATTCAAAGATTTTATTGTTGCATAGCTTCACATCTCTTCCATGGAGGCAAAATCATTATGCACACAGCTCTTGCTAAGTTTTTTGTCTCCAATCAGGATTCTCATGCTCACACAGGATGAAGATGCCTTTTATTTGTTCATTGTTCATCAAGATTTCACATAAAGCTCTTCAAGAATTGTTATGCTACTTTAATCAATGCCATTGTGCTCATCAAAAGCTCTCATTGGGCTCTCTCAAGCTTCTACAAGGTTATTTTGCTTCTTTGTGTTGTCTTGTTGTTAAGAAGTCTTGTTGTTAAGGATTTGTTTTAAACTTGTAATTTTACACGAGGGGACATTCCCTTGGACTTTTTGCATGAAACATTGTGAAATGTGAAAAAATGTGAAAGAATACATCCCAAAAGGATTCATTGAATGATGGTGAAAGTGGGATCTTACAATGAAATGCAAAAAGCTCAACCAAAAGGTTTCTACTCTTCATGTCAAGTTCACCAAAATATGTATTCTCAAAATCGTGACTTCAGTTGCCTGGGTCTATCAATTTGGATTTCAGCACGCACATGGACCCTTCCCTTCTTGCCACGGGGTGATCCTCCATGTCACTCTCACTCTTGTGGAAGTAACCAATCGAGAGGAGGTGAGATATGGCGGGGGTCTGGCTCATTGGAGAGTTGGACTTCATAGAGAGGGGTCAGCACATCTTGGGGCCTTTGTTGTTGTGTGCTAATGTAAATGTTTCATTCAAAGAGTGTTGTTGTAGAGATAACCCTATAACTCGAAGGGTCACTAGTTACTCTTTATCTGTTAGGGTTTCTACTGTTCTACCTCTGTGTGGGTAAGTTGTTACTTTCATTGATGGCTTCTTGTCTTTCGATTTGTTGAATGATTGCACATTGTATTTAAAGTTGTCTAAATGCCTCTAGTTGTTGTAAGACAAATGGATCTTGTTTTGATCTCGAATGGTTTTCCTCAATCTCGCTGAGGACTGCCCTCACCCACTCACCTCTTAATCCTGGGCACATTCATGAGCCAAGACAAGGGATAGGTGTACGTGGAGTAACCTTGACTACACTTTAGGGTTTGCCCTAAGGTTTTGGTTGACCTAGGGTTTAGTTGTGCGTTTGACTTTTGTTGACCTTGTGATGTTAGCAAGGGTTTGACTTTCATTGACCGTGGTTGACCTTGTGATGATATCAAGGGTTTGCAAGTTATCTATGTGACTAATGTTTTTATTTTTTTTTATATTTTTATGAACGCAACTATATGACATGCAAACTTGTTTTTATGCTTTTTTTGATATTTATCGAAATGAAGATACTTTTTCAAATCTAAGAAAGGAAATATGGATGAAACTAGAATAAATTTAACCTAATGCAATTACTCTATGTTTTGGGGATTTTCGAATGTTTTTGAAACAATTAATCTAGAAAAGGAAATTGCAAGTAATTAAACTATGAATGCAAATTACTTCTAAAATGCTAGATCTAACCTTTCTATCAAGGAAAAAGCAATAAATTCTAATCCCAAGAACAATTTCAATTTTCTAATTACTACAAAATGATAAAAGCATAGAGGAACCTGAAAATAGAGAAGATTTGTGTGACTCCACTATCCTCAAAAATCCTTTATGGCAATCGTGTATCCTCTTGAAGCAGCGGGAAGACCTCTTGACGACAAGACAACATAAAGAAGAAAAATAAGCTTGTAGAAGCTTGAGAGAACTCCATGAGAGATTTTGATGAGCACAATGGTGTTGATTGGAGCAACGTAACGATGCTTGAAGAGCTTTATCTGAAAGCTTGATGAACAATGAACAAATAAAAGGCATCTTTGTCTTGTGTGAGCATGAGAATCCTGATTGGAGAGAAAAAAACTTAGCAAGAGCTATGTGCATAATGAATTTGCCTCCATGGAAGAGATTTGAAGCTATGCAACAATGAAATCTTTGAATCTTTTGAAAACTAAAGAAATAAATGAAGAAAGAGGCTCAAAGGCCTATGAAGAAGCTTGAAAAAGCTTGTGAAGATGAGAAGAGTATTCTCCAACTTGCTCAACTTGGAAAATATTGAAGAGATGAGGGGTATTTATAGGTTTGAAGAAGGGATGAGAGGTAGAATTGATTGAGAAGTTAACTCAATTGATTGAAGATATAACAAGGATTGATTGGGGAGTGAACAAGATTGATTACCTAGTGAACTCAATTAATTAGGGAGTGATAAATCAATAATAGCTTATCACTGAAGAAGAATTGGAGTTAGAAGAATGCATGAGAGAGAATGAGTTGTTAATTTTAAATCAAATGGAGATAATTATGCATGTGTGGGTGTATGAAGTAGTCAACTCCATATTATACATCAAAAATCATGTGAACTCGAAGAAAAATGGGTGAAAATGAAGCTATTTTGAGTGAAACTTGATTTTTTCTACGGCTGGAAACGTGACAGGGTCGCCCCTTTTTCTAGTAGGGTCACCTGGGGGGTGACCCTAGGTCTCCTAGGGGGAGTTTCAAATTTTACAGCGTTTCCTAGGGGGCAACCCTGAAGTAATAAGGGGCGACCCTGGAACAATTTTTCTGAATTGGTCGTAGAACTTTCAGGAGCTCGTTCGAGCACATACAAACTCCTTTCTGGGTGCCATTTTTTTGAAAGTGCATGATTTTTGATGGGATACACAATGGTGATATTAGTTTTTTATGAAACCATAGAAAAGTGGGTCACCCCTTTCACCAGTCAGGGTCGCTCGGGGGGAGATCTAGATTTAGTAGGATCTCTCAGGGGGAGATCCATAAAGGAAGGGGTCTGGGTGAAAATGCATGATGGGATATGGAAGAGGACATGAAAAGGAGGGGATTTTCCTCTTAAAATAGGTCAATCATGTGTGAAAATCCAAATCTCCACTTACAAAGTAGGATCTCCCGAGGGAGATTTGAAAATAATAGGGGGAGATTTAGATTGGTTGAGTGAAACTAAAAACTGAAAGTGGGAGATGGGTAGGGGGACCTCTAGAAGGCTTCTAGGGGGTGGAGAAGATGAAAAACATAGGGGAAAGGTGAAAAATCACCTACAAGATGCTTACAAGGCTTAGGAACAGGGTCGAAAGCTCAGAAAACACAAATCGACAAGTGTTGTAAAAGTATCGAAAAGTGTTGATGACAAAGAGAGGGAAAATGACAAAAAAGAAACAGCACAAGACAAAAGAAGTGACACATCATCAAGAGGTTTGCTTCTTAGAGGACATTATTTCACACTTACATGTACATGACAAGGATTAAAATCATTGATCATAGGGGTCCTCGTGGAGGTTGTGCGTGATTTTTGTGCTTACATATTTGCCCCCATCGGGGATGGTAGTCTACATGAAAGGTAGGTATCGTTCCCGAACTAGGCCTTACCTATTGTTGATTTTCCCACAATTGTACCTGCAATAACCAGTTTTAGCCTAGCATCTGAATATATCAAAATGAACAATGAAAACTGAAATGATGACTTACCATAGATCATGAGAGTTCAACTAGTTGTTTGCTTTTGTCGGAGAGACCTGTAGGAATGAATGCACGCAAAAAAAATGCATGATAGATTCTTAAAAGAAATAGAACATATGCTAAGCTAGAGAGGAGAACAAATTCTCCTTTTATTGTAGATTTTGAAGAACATATTTGATTTTTAAGGATTTTTCATGTTTTACAATTTTTTTAGGTTTTTTTTTTTTTTTTTTCTAATTTTTATGGTTTTTCTGGAGATTTTGCAAAGGTTTGATTTGAAACTCCTTGAGGTCTTTGACAGATCTATATTTATTGAAGGGATCTCTACCCTTGCCCCCTTACATGGGGAGACTTGTGTAGTTGACTACACAGTTTTGTTCTTTTGACTTGTTGGAGGTGTGACAGGTACTCAAACATTGTTTTACACTTTACTATTACAAGACCTGATTTGATGACATCCATACATAGCTTTATTCGACATCTTGTACTTCACTTTCTCTTTTGTGCATATGGTTGGTTAGAGATTTTATTTTTCTCACGAGAATGAATACCTAAGATGATCACATATGGATGATCATGCAATTTGTTTTTGTCTTTTTTCAGAATATATATGAGATGCAGTTTACGATATGCAGATGCAAGGACACAAGAAATGCTAAACTAAAACATTTACTTCTACTGGATGTCATGAGATATGACATTGACCTTATTGCCTTGAGACTCCTTTTCTATTTTTGTTATGAATACAATGTGGAACAAATAATGTGATTGCTCTTTAGTACGATTTTCAATCTATGGGATTGCAAGTTGTCCTGATATAAGAGACCTATTCAAGATTGTGAGATGTGATTTTAAAAACTCAAGTGGGGAGCGTGAGTGAAATGGAGTGCTTTTGAATTTAGGCTTTGCTATTAAAGGCTAAACACCGATCCTTATCTAGATAAGATAATTTTATAAGCTTTCAACTTGGACAAATAACAAATTTTATTGGTGTTCGCTAGACTTAGATCATAGATGGCAAGCAAGATAGACCAAAGGTAAAGGATGAGCGGGAAAGAACTAGGGTCCCTAGATAGAAGATGATCCTAGAGATTACTAGACTCTCGGCTTTGCTCAGCTAGTGCATGTGTGTGCTTTGTACCTTTCTTTCTCTATTAGAATGTTACCCTTGAGGCTCTAAGCTTAGATTGATTTCCACCCAAGAGTTCGGACACTCAGCAATCTTCTCTTTCACTCTTTTTTTGTATCTCTCTTTTTTTGCTTTTGCTTTTTCACTTTTTTTGTATTTCCTATAATGCCTCACTTGATTTTTCTCATTTTTTTTTTGGATTTTTGACTTTTCAAGAAATGAATGCTTTTGGATCTTTTGGATATGCAATAGCTTGGTCTCTCAATTCTCACTTTTCAATACTTTTATTTTGATCACTCATTTTTTTATTAACTCAGATTTTAGATTGCTTCCTTCAGAGATTTGATCCTCTTGGCATTTTTGGCCAGGAAAGATAAGGGGCTGAGTGCCACCTAAAGTTGTTGTAATCTGTTTGGACTTCTCTTCTACTAAGGAAGAATTTGAAGGTCTACTCGCAAGCTTCCTTTGAACACTATAGGTTTAAATACTGACTTTGTTTAGACCTAACATCTTGACTCATTAAGACTGGGATCAGTGAAAAGCTAAGAGCTAGGCTTTGATTAGAATCACTAGGAGTGAAAAGGGGATAAGGACGATTGTGAAAATAGAGAATCTCTAGGTCCTGAAAGGATCGCATATACCTAGGCAACCTTAGACTCCTTATTGAAATGAAAATGATGTAAGAGCAAGTCACTGACTATAATGCAAGAGACAGAATGATACCGAAATGCAAAAAACAAATTCTTAGCTACAACGAAAGTAACAGCTTACCCACACAGAGGTGGAATAGTAGAAACCCTAACAGACGAAGAGTAACTAGTGACCCTTTGAGTCATAGGGTTATCTCTATAACAACACTCATCAAATGAAACATTTACATTAGCACACAACAACAAAGGCCCATGATGTGCCAACCTCTCTCCATGAAGTCCAGCTCTCCAATGAGTCAGACCTCCTCTATGTCTCGCCTCCTCTTAACTAGCTACTTCCACGAGAATGAGAGTGATGTTGTGGATTGCCCCATGGCAAGGAGGGAAGGGTTTGTGTGCGTGTTGAAGTCTGACTCGATAGCCACAAGCAACCAAAATTGTGGTTTTGAGCGTATAGTGCCAAAAAAGGATGCCTTTGTATGAATGCCAAAAATGATCCATTTGTGGAAAATGACATTTCTCCCTTTAGGAAGAAATAACTCCAATGGTGAATGCTCAAAGAAGCAAGATGAGGTGGTAAGTCTCATGATGTATCATGTCTCAGAATACTGCTTAAATGTCATCATGCTGATGTCGAAATGAGTCACAATCAAATCAGGTGTCACAGGCCTAACTGAAACAAGTGACCTATCAAAATCATGTGAAAGCTGATGAAGAACAAGATCTGAAAAACTGATGTATGAAAGTGGGATGTCAATGCATGCCATGTGACTACAAAGTAAATCCCACAAAATTTCCTATGAAGAATCACTGGAAGCCCTCAGTGAAGCCTCTCTGAACTCTGTAGTAGTAGTAGCAGGTGTATGTGTACTGTCATCAAACAGAAATATGAGATCCTCTAAGGTGTCATCAAGGTCTGAAATATGAGACTCTTCAAATAGCCAAGAGATGTCTGGTAGAAGTGTGTCCCAATCAGATATAAGACCCTATTGTAAAGAATTACTGGAAGCTCTCAAAGAAGCAACACTAAACTCTGAAGTAGCAGTAGGTACTGTAGGAGTGTCCTTAACTGTAGATGGGGTATCAATGTATGTCAACCAAATAGATTGATCATCCCATGAGGATGTGTCCACACACGAAGGGGAAGTTATACAAATCCCAGTATCATCCACAAGAGCTTGGTTATCCATAGAAACATCACTTTTAGATGAATAATCAAGATCTCCATATAGTTGTCAGATGATGGTCCAAGCAATGAAAGGGTACTCAGTGTGGCCTATATGATGTAGAATATCCACAGAAATAGTAAGACCTGTAGACACCTGAAAATGTCTCAACCTCGTTAACCATTTTCCTCTATCCTTGCATTACCAACTTAACCCCTTCACCAATTAATTAAATAAAAATCATAATTATTTAATTAATTAACCCTAAGTCATCTATAACCATCTACCCTTAGCCATTTACCCCTAACTCATTCTTAGTAATGAATTAATTTGATTAATTCATAACTAGACCTTACAACTTCATTCCTTATTAATTAAATATATATTCCTAATATTTATTTAGTTTATTTTTTCATCTCCCTAATCTTAATTAATTAAATAAATCATACTTATTTAGTTAATCCACCCTATCCTATAGCCTAAACCTAGTCTAATTAAATAAATACTAATTATTTAATTAGCTACCCTAGCCTACATGACCCCTAGACCAAAATTAATTAAATAAATCATTATTTAATTAATTTTAACCCCTAATTAACCCATCCATTAATTTTTTCGAGACATATTAATTAAGTTAATCATTTGATTAACTTGGTCAAAGCATGCTTAACACCCATTCCCACACCATTTGAATAAAAAGAAATTTTTTATTCAAATGGGTCACATGACCCTTCCAACTCATCTTTCCTCTTTCATGTTAGAGCTCTTTTTCATGCAAAGAGCTCACACGTGTTTTCCAAATAAAAACATGTGTCACATGACTCACACATTCACCAATAAAATAGAATTTTTAATTCTACCTCCTCCCACACAAATTAATTTTTTATTCCATCACTTGTCTTAATCCTAATTAATGCTAAGCCTTCCCAAGGTGAATTTAAAATTCACTTTTAACCTCAACCCTTCAATATTGTTGATGAAATCTCAACCCTCCATCTCATCCTCTCATCTCCGCCATTGATCTTGAACTTTCAATCCTAGCCCTTGATCCCATTCCCCTCCAATTTGCCTATAAATACAAGCCTCCACAAGCCATTTTCACATCCAAGTTTGAAGCAAATGTATCATGCCAAAATCATTCCCCATTTCAATCTCCATAGCTAGGTTATGCCAAAATTGTGTTAGTTTGAGAGCATTCCACATATATTCATCACATTTGGGTAAAGCTAGGAGACTTGGGTGCATTCTTCTTAACCCTATCAAGGAGTGAGGGAGATTGGAAGCTTGTGAAGGTATAAAATCTCTTTTATTTTGAGTTCTTTCATATTTTTATTGTCTTCCACATCTTTTTAATCTTCAAGACCTATTAGTCCGTAGACCATGTCTTTTTTGTTAAACCATTTATTCTTCTATTTATAGTCACTTGGCTCAGGAAAGAGTCAAAAGAGATATGGCAATAAATCTTGTTCAAGATAGTGATTCTTTATCCCTTGTTTTCAGGACAAATAGTTCTTTGAGGTTGGTTTGACTATAGAATGATGGAAATAGATACTGGAATCCATGATGAACCCACCCAGAAATTGGAACTTTATCTTAGTTCATGGATTACAAAATATTGTGCATAACTCCCCCCAATACATAAAAAGCACTTTATAAGTTGAGTGCATGAATAACCCCCAAATTGCTTAATTACCCGCTTAGAATTTAGCACTAGATATTTCTTAGTGCATAGACTATAATTAATTACATTTGCACTCTAAATTTAAAAAATTGCTTATTTTTGCACTTCAAAATAAATAAATAAATTTCAATGCCTTGGGCCAAAAATAAAAAGCAAAAAAGGGCATCTACTGGAGTTATTTTTGAAACCCTTGCATAGATGGGTGAATTTCCTCCAAAACAACATGTAGTAGGTGAATAAGTGCTTGCAGATAAGGTTCTACTCTTCAAATGCTTTCCAGGGAATACACCTTGCAGATAAGGATGAATTGCCTAGTTTGGTGCATGTTTTTAACCAAAGAGTGATTGATGGCGCTTTGGGCCGCCCTTCCAAACCACCGCATGCCTTTACCTGGCTGCAATATTTTTTAAATCTGGTCTTTGCCCTTTTTCATAGGCAACGAGCCTTCTCTATGCCATGGGCCTTGCAATAAAATAGGTAGACCGCCCTTAGGTGATGGCACTTTGCAAATCTCACATGTTTTTTTGCAGATATAGAAGTAGTTTGCACGAGTTGATTTGAATAGTACAAATTCACTTCAAGGCGTGACAGTTGCAAGAGTATTGCAGATGCCTCCCTACACCTTTTTGGGTGTGAGCAAGAAGTTGAGTCCACTTTTTGGCCAAAAAGTGGAAGTGTTTTCCCTGATTTTTAGAATTTGTCACATTTGACCTAAAAATTTGAAGCACTTAAAGGCGGAATCTTAAAAAAAGTCAATAAATATGAAATGTAGTACTCAGAGTCTAGTTTCCAAATATGTAAATTTTTTTAATACCCAGATGATACAAATTGATTTTTAATAGGCGTTTCTAAAACCAATGTTTAAAAGTCACTTTTTTTTTACTATACCATGCACGTGTACGTCATCCATATTTTGACCTAAATAATCATATTTTTCTAAATTCTTTTGGAAAAAGATTTGTGACTCACTGAAGCACATTTTCCATATTTTTTTGTAATTTTTTATTGAATATTTTTTTTTGTTAATTTTTTATTGACCATTTTTGGTGTTTTAAAAAATCATCGTGTATGTCACGCATAAGATGACCTAAATTTATCATTTTTTGATTTTTTTTTCAAATTGAAAAGAATTGTCTAAAGTATTTTTTCATACAATTTTTTTTACAAAAAAATATTTTAATAAAAAGTTATTAAAATACTAAAAAACCTTGATAATTCAAGTTTATGGATCCGTTTCATCATAAATTAATTAAAAAATAGAAAAAATTATCCAATTGTAAAAAAAATTACATATTTGGAATCTACACTATCTCATCTATAATGGGTTTTAATTTCGTCAAAAAATTCTGTAAAAAAGGCCTTTAGACATATGCCTAAAGTCACTATTTTGTTGTGACATTGATAGGACCTTCAACTTGCAGGTCAAACCAGGTCCAAAGCCAAGGGTTGGGTTCCCAAGCCTTTTTTCTGACCCAAAACCCATAGCAAAAAGTGAGTCAGAAATTCAAATTTTATGAAACGGGATCCCATTTCATAAAAGGTTAATATTTTAACCTTTATGAAATGGGATCCCGTTTCAAAACGGGATCTCATTTCATAAAGGTTAAAATATTAACCTTTTATGAAACTCAAAACGGGATCCCATTTCTAGAAAACGAGATCCCGCTTTTGGCTCAGGATCCCGAAGCAAAACGAGATCCTGTTTCATAAAAAGTGGGATCCCATTTTAGTTAACCTGATTTCAAGTTTTTTCCTAAGTCTGAAACTTCCATCTTAAGTGGACTCATCTTTGTGCATTTACCCTTTTTCCTTTTTTTTTCTCGGTTCGACAACTTGCTGGGATGCCCCTTGGTTTGTACCTCTCTGCCACAAATTTGGACGCTTTACAAGTAAAAATGCCTCCACAATAGTGAAAAATGAGGGTAAACACCAAACAAGGTTGAGACAAGAGCAAAATGCTTAGTAGACTTCCACCTAGCTCACACCTTCATGCACAATAGGGCCAAATCACCCGTTGCACACCTGGTCGCTCCTTGGAAACAATTTACTCACCTCAGCCAACACCTTCAATGGGGTTTTAAACACCCTGGACTATGGGTCCACCTCCAAACATGCCTCTGTCAAGGTCGTTAATCACCCTTCCATGCAAATGAGAATGTTATCTTCAACAGATTGTTCTCCTTTGCAAAATATGGGATGTTGAATTAGCTTACAAGATGTAGTAAATATAGGGCATAATCAACTAATAATAGTTGATCCAATAATAGAAAAAGCTCACTAAGAATAGTGGTACTCCAAAAATAGGAAAAACAACCACTTAACTTAGTTTTAAGCTAATCTAGGCACACCAGGTATAGCTTGAGGCTAAACATAGATTGATGTGCACACCTAAGTAAGCTTAATATACACCAACAAGGTGCTTATTTTTTTCTTTGTCTATTATATATGAGTAGGTACACCTATTGTTTGACTTGAGTGTGTAGCTACAAGGTTATTCCCTAATGGTGGTCACAAATGAGATGTTCATATTGGGTTTCATATGTGTGCGAACCTTTATCTTTATCAATTCAAGCATGAGATGGATTATGTGTATCCATGTGTAAGTTCTAGATTTGAATCGGTAATGATTCTAGAATCCGTATGTTGTGAAAACCCATAAAGTGTGTGGAATTTCTTTGAATATGTTTAATTTTATTTCAGAACTTTACAATCATAATTATCTCAAAAGGCATGTTTACCATGTTTGTAGAAAAGATGTTTAATTATGTTTTCATATAAAAACCTGGAGTACTTTATTAAATTATTTTATGTTCAACAAGAAAATATATTGGATTTAATTGTCTCCAGGAATTAAAATAAATTATTAGATAGTGAAGAAAATGAATAGTGGTTATTGTCTTATGTTATAAAGGTTTCTTTTATTTTTATTTTCCTTCCAAAATCTCTTAATGAAAATGTGAAAAAAGAAATAAAAACAAAAGGGGAGATTTGGAAAATATATTAAGAAAAGTTTCTCTCTCTCTCTCTGATGAAGGGGGTAAATCAGAAAACACATAATAACAGATATTGAACACAGCAAATAGAACTTTCTTTTATTGAACTGGGCAACTCATTACATTACAAAAGCTCAATTACAATCAGAGGATAAATCCTCTACTGGCTGCAACCTATTACAGCTTTCCCAACCTCAAGACTCTAGAACCTTCAGCCTTCTGTAACCCCAAATCAGCTAGGGTTTCTGTTTTCTCACCTATTCTTGTCTCCACACTGGCCCCCTTGACTCCACCACTGCCCAGGGTTCCCAAAATAGTCATAAATAGCACTTTTTGGTGGCCTCCAGCTAAATTTTGAATTTTGCAACTCCCTCCAAAAGTAGGTCAACTTCCGGGAAGCATAACTTTTGATCCGGGTGTCTGATTGATGAACCGTTTTAAGCGCCGGAAACTCGCAATGTAAACTATCATGCCAGAAATCCGTAAATAGATTTCTGTCAACTTTTTGAGACATTATGAGAAGTTTTAGTGCCTCATATCTCATTCCGTAAATTTTCAGGGGCTTTTTGGAAAACAAAAACTTTAATATTTTTCAGCTCACAAATGATCTTTGCTTGATTCCTTCACCAAAGGTCTTATATTTCCATTATGTAACTTTCTGAAAGTTTTTGCTTCATTATGTGCCCAAATGCAAACTTTCTAAAAATAGCAAGTACACTTTCCTAAATAGGCAAGTCGCTATTTTTAGCAGTTTTGGAAAAACTGAAAGTCCTACATTATTATTCTGGATATTATGGAACCAAAAACACTAATTATGGGAAGAAATGAGAACAACTACAATGGTTTTGAATTAACTTCTTTTTGGGTGATGCAAGATTACCCTTACACCTCTAGATGCTCCTGTATCAGACACCTAGGGTAATTTGAGAAGTGACCCTGTCACGTCTCAGGTGTTTGTGTGAGGAAAACCCAAATGGTCAACCTCTGCCTTAGACAACCAAGAAGAATTTTCAATAGGCCTTCCTTTCCATTTCACTAGATATTCTTCATATTGCTTGTTTCGAGTGCTCCTTCCCACACGGCTATCCAAAATCTCTTTTATCTCCTCTATTGAAGTAGATGCCGGAATACTCCACTGCACTTCTATTGGTCCATCTTCTGTTCCACCTTCATGATATTCTGATAAATCACCAATGTTGAAAACAAGAGAAATATTGATCCCACTTGGCAGCTCTACCTCATATGCATTTCCTAAATCATGCTTCTTCATGATTCTGCATGGTCCAAATTTCTTCATTTTCAATTTATTGTATGTTCCAACTGGGAACCTTTCTTTTCTCAAGTGAACCATGACTTCATCTCCCACCTGGAACTCCTTATACCTCCTCTTCTGATCTGCCTTAGCCTTGTACTGAATATTCATCTTATTAATGTGCTTTCTCACTTCTTCATGCAATTTCTTCAAATGTTCTGCAAAGTCTTCAGCTTCAACACTTGTCTTTTCTCCATTGTCTAGCTTCCTTAACTCAGAAGCATTTCTTGGGCTATTACCATATACAATCTAGAATGGTGATTTACCAGTACTCCTATTGATAGAATTGTTGTAGGCAAATTCTGCCTATGGTAAAATTGAATCCCATCCCTTGGGCTTATCTCCTACTAAGCATCATAGCAGGTTACCCAAACTCCTATTCACCACTTCTGTCTGTCCATCAGTCTGTGGATGGTGTGCAGAACTGAACTTCAAGTCTGTCTTCAACTTCAATGTCCTCCAAAAATAACCAACAAACTTGGTATCTCGGTCTGGAACTATGCTTTTTGGTATACCATGTAGTCTCACCACTTTCTTGAAAAATAACTCTACAATATGAACAGCATCATTAGTCTTCTTACAAGGAATAAAATGTGCCATTTTTGAGAATCTATCCACCACCACAAAAATAGAATCATGTCCTCTCTGTGTCCTTGGTAAACCAAGAACAAAATCCATGCTAATATCATCCCATGGCTTCTTCGGTACAGGTAATGGTTGATACAACCCTATATTCTGACTTGTTCCTTTGCCATCTAACACACTCTACAACTCTGCACAAATTTACTCACATCCTATTGCAATTGCGGCCAATAATAATTTTCACCGACAATGGCAATGGTCTTATCTCGACCAAAGTGTCTAGCTAACCCCCCACTATGCTTCTCCTTAATTAGGTTCTCTCTCATGGAACTCCTTGGAATGCACAATTGGCTTCCTCTAAACAACATGCCATCTTGGATTATGAAATCCAACCATTTTGTCCTATCCAAAGTAATAGGTTCCAAACAAGCTTTCCAAGCCTCTACAAAATCTAGATCTTCAGGATACAAACTTTTGAGTTCATCAAAGCCAACAACCTCTATCTTCATTACTGTCAACAAATTTCACTTTCTGCTCAAGGCATCTACAACCTTGTTGGACTTCCCACTCCTGTGCTTCAAAACAAAAGTATAACTCTGTAAAAACTCAACCTATTTTAAGTGCCTTTGATTTAACTTTCCTTGACTATTAAGATACTACAAAGCCTGATGATCAGTATATAAAACAAACTCTTTTGGCAACAAATAATGTCTCCATTTCTTCAAAGCCTGGACTATTGCATAAAACTCTTGATCATAAATAGAATACTTTTTCTTGGCATCATTAAGCTTCTCACTAAAATAGGCAATGGGCTTACCTTCTTGGCTCAAAATAGCTCCTATACCACTACCACTAGCATCACAATCTACCTAAAATACCTTATTAAAATCTGGAAGTGCCAAAATAGGTTGTTCTACGACTTTCTGCTTCAATGTGTCAAAGCTCTTGTCTGCTCCTTTAGTCCATCTAAACTCTTTTCTATCCCCTCTCATTGTCTTAGTTAGGGGTGCACAAATTCTACTAAAATTTTTGATAAACTTTCTGTAAAAACTTGCCAAACCATGAAAAGATCTTACCTCCGTTGCACTCCTTGGCGTAGGCCATTCAATGATAGCCCTTACTTTTTCTGGGTCCATCTTAAGACCTTCCTCTGAGACAACAAATCCCAGGTATACCAACTCCTTCTTTGCAAAACTACATTTCTTCAGATTAATCAGCAACTTCTCTTCCCTCAACTTCTCTAGAACTCTTTTGATATGCATCAGATGCTCATCCCAAGTCTTACTGAAAATCAAAATATCATCCAAATAAACAATAACAAAACTTCCCAAAAATTCTTTCAGTACCTCATTCATGAGCCGCATGAATGTGCTCGGTGCATTAGTTAGCTCAAATGGCATGACTAACCACTCATACAAACCTTCCTTTGTCTTGAAGGTTGTCTTCCATTCATCTCCTTCTCTGATATAGATCTAGTGATACCCACTCTTCAGGTCAATCTTCGTGAAGTACTTGGCTCCACTCAAACAATCCATGATGTCATCCATTCTTGGCAATGGAAATCTATACTTGATCATTAACTTATTGATGGCTCGAGAGTCTGTACACATCCTCCATTCTCCATCTTTCTTTGGTGCTAGTACTGCAGGTACCGCACATGGACTTAGGCTCTCCCTTATCAGTCCCTTCCTCAACAACTCCTGAACTTGTCTGTTCAGCTCTTCATTCTCTGTAGGGGTCATTCTATGGGTTGCCTTGTTTGGCAAACTGACTCCTGGTATCAAATCCATTTAATGACTTATCTTCCTTACTGGTGGTAAACCTTCTGGTACATTATCAGAGATAATGTCCTAGAACTCTTCCAACATATCTGAAACTTCTATAGGTACATCTTCACATTTCTCTTGACTAATCTTAGGAATCAATGCAAAGCAATGACGCTCATGCTTCATACCCTCCAAAAATTTCCTACCATCTACCAAGCAAATTCTAGCAGTACTACATACCTTTTCTTCCACCTCCTTCAAGGGCTTCAACTTATGACAAACTCCATCCTTTGTTAGGGAATATGTGTTTGCACAGCCATCATGGACAGCACTCCTATCATACTGCTATGGCCTCCCTAACAGCATATGACATGCATCCATCAGTATGATATCACACAACACCTCATCATGGTAGTCACCAATCTTGAACTTCACTAAACACTGCTCATTGACCAAAGCTCTATGGTCCTTCTGCAACCATGCAATCTGATATGGATGTGGATGCTTTCTTCTTGTCAACTTCAACTTGTCAACCATCTCCTCTGAAACAAGATTATCAGTGCTTCCACTGTCAATAATAATATCACAACACTTACCTTCACATTTGCACCTTGTGCGGAATAAACTCTTCCTCTGATTGGGTTCTCTCTCCTCATTCAACAAAGTTCTTCTGACAACTAGGGTTTCTCCCCTTTCAGCATCTTCAGAACGCTCAGACTGTGCATCTTCATCTACATGTGCAACTCATTCATTACCTTCAAGTCTTCTATTCGTCCTTCCTTGATGTTGCAGACATTCATATGCCCGATGCCCTTCTTCTCCACATTGGAAACAGGTTCTTCTGAAACCTCCTCTTCTAGGTCCTTGCCCAGGTCTGCCTCTTCCTCTTCTTCTTTGCTCACCATTGTTCTGGTCATGAGGGCAGTAGGTATTATCACCTCTCTGATTTCGACTGGTGCTAGCTTCTTCACTTTTCTTTGCATCTTCATTTCGGCCCCCATAGGGTCTTCCACCAGTCCTTCTGCCTTGACCTCTTCCCCTTTGCTTGCTGTCAAATCTTTTATTCAGCTTCTCTTCCACCTTCAGGGAAAACTGGTACGCATCTTCTATGGTGGTCATTTTGACCAGGCTCAACTCCTCTTGAATGCTTAGCCTCAACCCATTAATGTAATGGGCTACCTTGTCCTTGTTGGGCTCTGAATGGCCTGTCCTGATAGTAATTTTATAAAACTCTTATATATACTCCTTAACAGACTTGTATCCTTGCAGCTTCTTCAGCAACTCCATCTCATAGTCCACAGGAATGAACTTCTTCTTTAGTTTCTCCACCATTCGATCCCATCTGGTGATCTTTCCTTTTCCTCTTCTGTTCCTCTCTAATTGGACCTCCTTCCACCAAATATTGGCATGGCCCTTCAACTTTGTTTTTGCAAACTTAACCTGATCTGGGTCCTCCACATCTTCATACTCAAAATACTCCTCCATGTCATTGATCCAATCAATAAGCTATTCTGGATTCAAATCTCTAGAATATGTAGAAAATTTGATCCTGAGCCTCTTTTTGATCTTTGGAATGGCCCTCAACAACCTAACTTCTGCAGGATCTCCGGCAGCTTCTTGTTCTTCCTTAGATAGCTCTTCTTCATCTTCACCTTCACTTTCTTCTCTTGTCCTCGGCTCAAACCCTCTTCGTAGCTCCTCTTGCAATGCATCGATTTGCCTTTGTAGGGCTCTAAAACCCTCTTCTGTCAAAGCATTCCTCCCAACACGATTTCTTCGTGGAGGCATTTTGGTCTCTGCAGCAAACCCACAACCTCGGGTCCTGGTGCAAACTGCCTCACGGTCCGCGATCTATCTACACACTCAGGAACCCTCACTCTGATACCACTTGATGAAGGGGTAAATTAAAAAAATACAATAACAAATATTGAACACAGCAAATAAAACTTTCTATTATTGAACTGGGCAACTCATTATATTACAGAAGATGAATTACAAGCAAAGGATAAATCCTCTACTGGCTGCAACCCATTACAGCTTTCCCAACCTCAAGACTCTAGAATCTTCAGCCTTCTGTAACCCCAAATCAGCTAGGGTTTCTGTTTTCCCACCTATTCTTGACTCCACACTGGCCCCCTTGACTCCACCACTGCCCAGGGTTCCCAAAATAGTCATAAATAGCACTTTTTGGTGGCCTCCAGCTAAATTTCAAATTTTGCAACTCTCTCCAAAAGTAGGTCAACTTCTGGGAAGCATAACTTTTGATCTGGGTGTCCGATTGACGAACCGTTTTAAGTGCCAGAAATCTCACGATGTAAACTATCATGCCAAAAATTCATAAAAAGATTTTTGCCAACTTTTTGAGACGTTATGAGAAGTTTTAGTGCCTCATACCTCATTTCATAAATTTTCAGGGGCTTTTCAAAAAACAAAAACTCTAATATTTTTCATCTCACAAATGATCTTTGCCTGATTCTTTCGCCAAAGGTCTTATATTTCTATTATGTAACTTTTTGGAAGTTTTTTCTTCATTATGTGCCCAAATGCAAACTTTCTAAAAATAGCAGGTACACTTTCCTAAACAAGCATGTCGCTATTTTTAGCAGTTTTGAAAAAATTGAAAGTCCTACATTATTATTCTGGATATTATGGAACCAAAAACACTAATTATGGGAAGAAATGAGAACAACTACAATAGTTTTGAATTAACTTCTTTTTGGGTGATGCAAGATTGCCCTTACACCTCTGGATGCTCCTGCATCTCTCTCTCTCTCTCTCTCTCTCTCTCTCTCTCTCTCTCTCTCTCTCTCTTAAACCCTCTTCTTTCCATTTTGAAAAGAATTGGAAAAGGGTTGAAAAGAAAAAGTTGGGAGGATTGTTGAAGTGGAATTGCTTGGAGTGAAGATTGTTGCTTGTGATAGAGGACTGTTTTGGTGGTGTGCTTGCATCTAAAAGAGTAATTCTTCCTTTTGTGAGAAATTTTTGTTGGAAGGTATTTTCCCCTCTTTCATGTTTTAGAATTTTCAAATTTGCAATGGATTTTCACTGTAGCCATGTCCACAATAGGTCGTTGCATATGGCTCCCTTACTATAGGAGTTTAATTGAATTGAAATTATTTGTGGAGATTTCTATGTTTTATTTTATCTTTTCAAATTTGGAAAATGCCAAAATAGAGCCATTACTATGGAAAAATTTGCCTAAAACCTCTCTCCCAAATTTTATTGAGGAATAATGGTGTTGGGTTCATTTAGAGTAAGAGTGTAGTTTTGGTTTTTGAAGAATTGTCTTAAATCAAACGTAGGAAATTTTTGAAGGTTGCATACACTCCGTTAATGGAGGTATGAATAATTTTAATGGTCTTGCAAGATAATTTGAAATGATAAAATTGCAATTCAGGGCTTGTTTAATTAAATTGATTTATGAAAGAATGACATCCATTATGATTTAGAAATCTGCACCTTTTTGCATTGTGTTGTATCATTGCATTATTTTCTATGCCACATCCATTTGGTAGAATTGGAGTGATGGGCCTTTAGGACTGAGGTCTAGAATAGGAGAGGAGTGGCTCTCACCACTCACCACAATCTAGAGAGACATGTGATGATAGAGCAGAGGAGAGTTTTAAGCAAGTAAGAATCTCATTAGGTAATTTAAAACATGTTAACTAAGATACCCATGCCATATTCAATGCCTTGGATGGATTCAATTTAGTCGTGAAGGACATGTCACATCTCATGATAGCTGGTGAATGTCATTGACATAATTTATTGAGGAAGTTCTACTCCTAAACCCCACATGGTTGATGTGCTATTGTGATGAGACTTCTCATTCGATTTCTAGGATTCTTGTGGTTTCATGCAGTTGGATTATATATTCAATGTGATAGTATAGAGGAGGGTAAGATCCTAAAAGATTTAGGCTAGTCTTGTTCAACGGAAAGAATAAATTTATTTTGAGTGATTGTAAATTTAGGATCAACTTATACACAAAAGACAACTTAAATTTTACAACACTATATTTATAAAAATACCAAAAATATATAAGATAAAATATTTTTTAAAAGAACTATGTACTTTTATTCCTACAATTAACCTTATTTAAAAATATATTATAATTAAAACTAAAAAATTAACCTCGATAAACTTTTTATAAAGCAAACGCTCTATTAAATTTAAATTCTTTTACCTTTATTTAATTTCTTAAAGTTCTACAACTTTTTTTTATCATCAATGCTTTTGATGGAAGCTATGAACTGGTGAGACCACAACATGGGGTACCTCATCCCCTAGCATGAGCGCCTACATTAATGTTGGTAGGATCAAGTCTGCAAGCTCAGTAGCCTAGTGGGGGCACACAAGACCCGTGAGCACAACAGCCCAACAAGGGTTTGAACCTAGGTGGCAATAACCACTTTGGGCCCCAAGCGACAAGAACCACTATGAAGAATCAAACCTTGAGCACAAGAACCCAACGAGGATCAAGTGGGGGTCCAATAACAACTAAAGTTCTACAATATTAAAAATAATAACATTATACAATTAAGTAGTGACCAACATTTATTTTTTAAATGTAAAGACAACAAAATTTAAAAATAATTTTAAACTAAATAAAATATGTTAAAATAATGCTCTACATAAAATTAAGTAAAGACACCATTTTTAAAAAAAATATACACTAAATAAAATAGCTCTAAAGCAAAATAAAGTAGCTTATAAGTAAATTAAATAAAGTTCTATGTTCATTTTATCTATCTATAATTTAGTTTAACAAAAATAAATAAATATAAATCTTTCACAATAAATGGTGGTATTTAAAGAGCAGGATCAAAAGTTACATAAACTATAGAAAAAATAAAATAACTCTTCAAATAAAAATAAATCAAATAATATATAAGATAAAATAAAATAACAAATTCCTATAAAAACTTCAAGAATGATAAATTACAAATTCAATATAAATACTTGTAATATCTTTTGGCCTCTTTTAGATAAATGCTATCTATGTTGATATGTAGTAAATAAATTAACAAATTCAATATAACTACTTCAAGACTAATATCTTACAAATTCAATATAAACACTTCAATAGTAATATCTTTGACGTCCTTATATATATATAACCCTAACCCTAATTTGAAAGGAAGTGCTTAAACTGCTACCATGTTGTAGTCAACCTGCTGCCACTTTGACCACAACATACATTTTGACTTCAAAGTACACAAAATTCATTTAAGCGTTTCGTAAGAAGCTACCCAACAAAAAAAAATCAAAATCAAATCAGAAGTGACATCCATATAAAATTTAAAAAAACTGTAGTTAGTCTAGAATTGTCTTCGTAGTATAGTCAACACAGAATGCACTAGCCGTTACTCCCACGGATTCCTGTGGAACACTTTAGTTGTAGTATACAATCATTCCCTCTATACGCCAAACAAGCATTCTGCTTTTTTTAGGTGTAGTATACAATCTCAATTGAGGAAGAAGAATAGACAACAATCGAGTGCAGTCTGTGTGGAGATATGGGCTTTCAAATCTATTTATTCCAATGCAGAAAATGTCTAATGCGTTTTCAGCACCAGTAGAATAACATTTACGCTCCTTATTGCTTTCAGGTTATTCAATTTTAGATAAACAAGTTTCATGTAGTATATACTAATTTAGAGAAAATATTCCAGTTGGGATTGGTGGAATTCATTGTTTCGGTTTGTGCAAAGGCTATCAATTTTGATTATATGGGTTTTGCTGTTTTGGTCAGATATTGCAGCAGAGCATATTATGAGAACATATCAGTTAAGAGTATCAGCGAGGTATGTGACTGGTGCTTCAGTATTCAAGAGGAGGATGCAGGCTTTGATGTTAAGATTATGATGAGGGATTCTGTTCAAAGAATGAGAAGTTGTGCTGGGTCTGGAGAGTGCACACGCATGACCCACAATAGCAAATTCAAGAGAAATTTGACAAAAACGTGTGGTGGCATTAATGGACAGATACCCAAAGAGCTGAAGAAGAACAGGAATCCTGAGTTCATATAAGCTTCTTGATGAAATTGTTTGTTGATTACAATGATTTATAACGTAAGGAAGCTATTTTCCATTCGATGATGTCGAAAGAGCTGAACATAAGAGGCACATACTTTCCAAATAAAAAGTGGGGGAAGTTATTGTCTAGCAATCTCTTTAGTTTTGCGTGGATGAAAATCCTGTGGGACTGACTGTTTGGTTCATGAATACAGCAAACTTACTTTGGAATTACCTCTTGATGTTGTTTGATGATGATTCTTTTTGAATATTCAATTTACTCTATACAGTATTTGTGGTTTATAATGGAAAGTGTTTTGTGGTTAACAATTATTGGTTTTTGGTGTAAAAAAGCTGAATTATACAAATCATTTACTATTGCCAACGGCATAGGAAAGAAGACCAAATGTATTGTTAGCAATTTTTACTGTTATACTTATAGTTTATGTTTTGTGCTGTCTGAAAACAATCGATGCATTGTTGGAGACCTGGTTTCTAAATAAACAACAGATTTCAGGAAAACAGCCCACACATTACACAGGTTACATCCTTCTATATTCTGTATCACATTAGCAGGAAGAATCTTCCATTTCTTAATATTTTAGTGTCTTTTGGCAAGTTATACTGTTTGTAAGTACTATAAATGACAAACCTTCCCTAGAAAATATATGCTTGGCATTGAATCGTGCCCATCCAATAGGATGGGATCAATGATCCAAGGCACTTTTGACTTCACTTATGTGACTCAAAGAGTGTGCATTAAATGTAACAGTTAAAAACCAAAGATATGGAGGTCTTCCTCCTAGATTGTGTCAAAATGGAGGTCTTTTAATTAGGAATGGAGATATCAAAATACACTCTACTTAAATATTATATTTTTCAACAATCTAATAGTCAATAGTAATTTTACACATCCCCACCAAAAAGTGATAAATAGATGTCCTATTTTTATTGGCCAAAATTTACCTTTGACCATAATTTACTTTTGACCATTGAACAAAGTGTGGTTTAAGAATAGCCAGGTAATCAAAATATAACTAAAAGAGGCAATTTTGTCCAATGTTGTAGGTTTCATGCAAAACATGGAAACATGTTGAAGGTAAATGAATTCCTTAACAAAATGATTCAATGTAAGTGTTATGGAATGTGATGATTGTAAGATATTTAAAAATGGGATTTTTGGTATAGGTTTGGAAATGTTTATACAAATGCAATTTGTAGATGTGAAGTTAACCTCAACTATATTTGGTAGTATCATCTCAACTTGTATTAAAATTGGAGCTCAGAAAAGGCCATAAGGTTTATATTGAATTTTTAAGTAGAACACCTTGCACCTAAAATTTGAGTCAATCTTGATATCACTCCTTTTAGAAATAGAGTAGAATGAGATATATTTTCTCTAAGTCTTTTTATCGTGTTCGTATAGGAAACTGTGGGCTTTATCTACTAATTTAATTGAGTTGTTAGGGAAGATATCTTATCCTCCTCGACAAGAGCACACACAATTTTAATAGGTTAGAGATACATCAAGCTTCATTTTGCACCCATAACCATCCAATTAAAGGACCATGTGACCGCAACAATCATGTCATCAAGGCACAACAATCATGTTATCAAGGTTGAATCAAATGAACAACTCCATAGATTCATCCACACATTTTTTATACAACACCTTATTTTGACTATTTTTCACTGCTTTCCCCATCCTCTATGTACATCATGCACACATTTTACTAGTTTTAAGTACAATATCACAATATCTTGAGTGGAGATGATGAAGTAGCAATGAAGTGTAGCATATTGGGGATATGGGCATCCAAATCTATTTATTCCATTGAAGAAAATTTTCATTGACAATAAACTAATAAGTGCTTTCTATATTGCTTATTCTCATTTAAAAACAGAAAAGTTTTATTATGTATATAATAATTTCTAGAAAAATCGTAGGTTGGCATTGGCAGATTTTTTTAAGTGTATTTTGCAAAATGATGTCAATTTTGACTAAATGTTTTGTTTTGTAGGGAGGGGGAGAGTTGGATATTGCAGAAAAGCTTATTTGAGAATGCATTAGCTAAGAGTGTTTCTACTTGTTGTTTGACAAATCTACAATATTCAAGATGATGCATGCTCTAATATTAAGCTTATCAAGGATTCTATTAAAAGAGACTTTGACGATTTATGTTGAGTTTGGAGAGTGCACAAGTATGACCTACAATACAAAAGAAATTGATAAAATATTGTTTCAAAATTTCTAGATAAATACTCAAAGAAATGAAGAAGCAAAAGAAGATTGCATTATTTAAAATATAGAAACAAGAGCTAAAAGAGATATGGGTTTCTTGATGAAATTATTAGCTTGATTGAAATCGGTTTCAATGTAGGGATGCTTATTTTCCATAGAATATTGTAAAAACTATATTCTTAGTTATGTTTGTATGAAAATGTTATGGGAATGGTTATTTTTTACCAATTGATAAAACAAACCTTATTTAGAATGGAAGAGCTTATTTATTATGTTTATTTGTGATAAAAAAAATAAAATATTTTTTGAGCAACTTGATAAAAAATTATTTTTCTATGTCTTATTATTAGTTGTAAGGTCACCATGAGTCTTCATGGAGAGAGAAACAACATATTGTATTCTTTGCCGATTTTGGAAAACAACATAGTTCCTTGATTCTCTATTAGTTTTTCATCAATTTTATTGTGTCCTTGTGAATTTGTAGTTAAATAAAATGACATCATATATTTAAATAAGCATACACCCAAATGTTGATTAGGGACATGGTGTAGGGTATATTAGGGGGTCAAGTCATGGAAGCTAGCTACAAGCAAGATAGCTACAAGCAAGGGAAGTTATAAGGCAACTTTTTGTATGTAGGTGTGTAGTCGACAAAATTCATGTGGCATGTTAACTAAAAACATGCACGATATTTGTGTCCATCCATTCCAAATCAATGTTGTTTGGTGGTGATACTTGATGAAATTAAAATCACTTTGAATAATATGTCTAAATTATAATGGAATGTTTTATTTCTTACCTTTATTATTCTTAATTTTTTTTAGCATAAATTTTAGCAATTCATATTGTTTTCACAAATATATCACAATGTTGTGACAAAAGTTAGAAAAAACTTGATAATATGGTTAAAAATTATGTGTATTTAATTATATAATGTGTAAGTTTTTAAAGGAATATTTTGAATATCTAGTTGAAAATAGAGATAATGGTGTAAAATAGATGCCAAGGAAAAAAAATCCTTAAAATGGTTATCCTTCACAATTACTAAGCATGCTTTTCTTATTTCTTAAATTATCTTTATCATTCAATCAATACTAGATAAGTGGACCATGCTACTTATAAGTTCCCTCAAGTGATGAAGGAAGAACATACCAAATGTAGTGAGAGACATAGTCAAGACCATTTTAATAATAAATGATCAAGGAAAAAAAATATTATCTAGAGAACAAAATTTAACTACAAGAAATATTGAGCAATGAAATCATAGCTCCTTTTTGTACCATCAAATCAAGTTAGATCAATGAAGCATTCTTTATCTTGCTAGGGTGAGGAGAGAATAAGGAGGTGATGTAGTCAAGGGTATAGAGCTAAATGAGTGGTGACCGACCTTTCTTTACAAAAAGACATCACAAAAAATCTCCAACAGACTCATTATGGGGTCTAAATGTGAACATAAACATATTTGAAAAATATGATGATAAGAGACCAACATTTAGCTTGGGACTTTTGGAAAACTAGTTACACAAACTTAACCCAATCAAGCTAAAATTTAGATTTAATTTAAATGGGTATTAAAAGACTAATATTACTTATTTACAATAGCACTAAATGAAAGGAAGTTAGGTGTGTGGAAACGCTTCCTACACTAATCTATTGAGGAGAAGGCTATGCAAATTCAACTTTATCCTAACTATTACAGCAACGTTAAACCATTAACATGTGATATTGCAGCAAAACACAAGAACCAGAAAGTAGACAGAAGAAGAGAGACAAAGATTTATAGTGGGAAAAACCCTTATCGGGTGAAAAACCCCACACTCAGAAACCTGCACAATGTATTAACAAATCTGAAAGAATGTTTACAATACACTTGCAATGCAAGCTTCAATGGTCTTCGACACTTGTGTCTGGAGTCAATCTGGCAGCATAACAGTACATGTAAACCTGTGATACAAACTCCATCTCCAAACACCTGTATATAAAGAAAATACAAGGCAATATTGGACCTATCTTGGAATGGGCATCCAATATGGCATCTTGGACCAAAACCCACACCTAGGGACACTTGGTCAACATTGTAGAATGTGTCTGACACTTGTCCACAGCTCCCATCCCAAAGAGGTCACCTATTTCTAAAATGGGCTATGACAGATGCTCTTACGACACTTACGACCGTCATAGAATCTGTCATAGCGGTTACAATTTACAGCTGTAAGAGAATCTATCATACACATACTATAAATAACATATTCTCTTACAACACATCATATTCCACCTTGGAGTGCCAAAATATGTCTCATTCAAAGATGCTACATGACACATGTCATTACCTGTCTTACAACCTTCTATTCTTGACTCTTACATGTCATAGATTCATCATAGGAATCCGTCATAATAGTTTTGGTCAAACATTCCTTACACAACATAGAAGATGCTGACACATGGCAAAATATTCCTACCACTAAGTGGGATGCCTATCTCCTCATGTGAGGACAAAATAACAAGTTGTCATAATCCATGTAGGATTGACACATCACCGTTCCACATCCCACAATATGACAAAGTTAAATTTCCAATTATTTACAACATAGGCAATTGAATAATAAATACAAACATTTCAAATGCAGAGAATTACCAAGGTTGAGACACCTTAATTCCCAACATTCTCCCACTTGTCGAACACCTTGTAAGAGCCAATAGAAAAACAGGATTTAACTGCTATAGGCCGAGAGGCCGATAGACTCTGAACACCATCTGAACTTCTCTGTGCCCACTGGTTTCGTCAATGCATCTGCAACATTCTTCAAAGTATCTACCTTCTCCAAATTTACCTTTCCATCCTCAACCATGTCCCTCACGAAGTGAAATTGAACATCAATGTGCTTGGTTCTAGCATGGAAAGTTGGGTTCTTTGCAAGGCAAATTGCACTCTGACTATCACAACTGATCATGATCTAACCTGCATCAACACCAATATCAGAACACAATATCTTAAGCCAAATGGATTCCTTACAAGCATGAGTTGCTACCATATACTCAGCTTCTGTCGTGGACAAAGCAACAACTGGTTGTCACTTACTCATCCAACTAATAGCACCACCAAACAGTGTAGAAACATAAGCACTAGTGGATCTCCTGCTATCAATGTCACCTGCCCAATTTGAATCCACAAATCCACGAATATCAATAGAATGCGGAGGTCCTAAAACATTACCATGATAGAAAATGGAATACTCGGAAGTACCCATCAAATATCTAAACACTTGCTTAACTACATCCCAATGAACCCGTCTAGGATTAGCCATAAATAGACTAAGGACTCCCACTGCTTGGGAAATGTCTGGTCTTGTGTAGCCATAGCATACATCAAACTACCAACAACACTAGCATAAGGTACTCTGCTCATGTCCTCCACCTCACTAGGAGATTTTGGACAATCCTCAACAAACAACTTTGTCCCCAAAGAAATAGGAACACACAATGGTCTACAATCTGCCATGCTGAATCTGTCCAACACGGACTTCACATACTTACTCTGGCTTAACCAAAGTTTTTTGTTGGTTCTATCTCTTTTGATTTCCATTCCTAGAATGTACCTGGCTGCCCCTAAATCTTTCATTTCAAACTGATTTGACAACTGAGATTTAAAATTAGAAATCATATTTTTACCCTTCCCAATGAGCAACATATCATCAACATATAGTGCAAAAATGAGAATATGATCACCATCAAATTTATAATACAAACAGTGATCCGATTTTGATCTCACAAATCTAATTGACAACACAAAGGCATCAAACTTCAAGTACCATCTCCTAGGGGATTGTTTCAAACCATACAAAGACTTCTTAAGTTTGCAAACCAATTTTTTTTTAACTTTCACCATATAATGCTCTGGCTGTGACATGTAGATCTCTTCCTCCAAGTCACCATGAAGGAAAGCTGTCTTCACATCCATCTGTTCTACCTCCAAGTCATAAGTTGTTGCGAGTGACAACAGGAATCGAATGGATGTCAGCTTTGCAACTGGAGAGAAGATCTCACAATAATCTATACCCTCCACTTGTGAATACCCCTTCACAACCAATCTAGCCTTATACTTCTCAATACTACCATCTGCACCAATCTTCTTCTTGAACACCCATTTGCATCCAATGGGTTTCCGTCCAAGAGGCAAAGGCACCAAGTCCCAAGTTTGATTCCTTTCCAAAGAAGCCATTTCTTCCTCCATGGCCTCCTTCCAGGAACCTGCATCCTTCATATCCAAAGCCTTTGATATAGTTCTAGGTTCATCACTGTTAGTGATTAAAGTATAAGCACAACTAGAATCAAGCAATGTAAAACCAAACCTTTCAGGTTGCTTTCTTATCTGTGTAGACCTTCTCAAGAGTTGAGGTTGAGGTTTAGCTTCTTCCTCTGAGCTTTCAGAGCTTCTAGAGCTCTCCTCATCATCAGGTCCAACATTATCTTTTTGTTTAGTCCTCTCAAGGGTGAGAGGAAACTGAACAACAGCCTCTTTCTTTTCTTTTTCTTCTGGCTACAAAACAATGGAAGAAGGTGTAAGCTCTCTGAAGATGACACTTCTGCTATACAACACCTTTTCAGCCACAGGGTTCCAAAGCTTGTATCCTTTGACACCAACACCATAGCCAATGAAGATACACTTAACAACTTTGTTCTCCAACTTTAATCGCTTCTCCCTAGGCACATGTGCATATGCCTCACAACCAAAAACATGAAGATGCCTTACTGAAGGCTTTCTACCAAACCACACCTCCATGTGTGTCTTTCCAACAAGCGCTGATGTAGGAGATTTGTTTACCAGATAGCAAGCAGTGGCAACAGCTTCAACCCAGAACTTTTGTTCTAGACCAGCTCCACTAAGCATACTCCTAGCCTTCTCCATCAGTGTTTTGTTCATCCTCTCTACAAATCCATTTTGCTACGGTGTGTATGGAGTTGTCTTATGTCTTTCAATCCCAAGTTCCTTGCAATACTTATAGAATTTTATAGAACAAAACTCACCACCGTTGTCAGTTCTCAAACATTTAATCTTTTTAGCAGTCTGATTTTCAGTAAAAGCTTTAAACTCCTTAAACTTGCTATAGACTTCAGATTTGCTTTTGAGAAAATAAATCCATGTCCTTCTACTATAATCATCTATAAAAGATACAAAGTATATAGATTTTGATAACGAAGGAACATTAACAGGACCAAACACATCAGAATGAATAAGGTCCAACACACCAGAAGACTTATGAGAACTCAAGTAAAATTGAACACGGTTTTGTTTTCCATAAATGCAATGTTCACAAAAGTCAAACTCAAGATTACAATCATCTAACCCCTCAACGAGGTTCTTATTTTTCAGGGTACACAGACCCTTCTCACCAATGTGGCCAAATCTCTTATGCCATAACATTGTCTTTTGTGCAGGAAGTTTAACTTCCAATGCATGATTACAACCATCAAGACTAGAAATAACAGATTTCTTCACTGCTCATTCAGATGGTGGGGATGAAGTGACTACTGCCCTCTTCCTTGAGTCAGAAGAACTATTGTATTGTGAAATGCATGCCTCCAGCTGAAACAAAGTACCTCTCCTAGTACCCTTAGCAAGCACCATAGCTCCTCTAGTCATCTTGCATCCTTCTTTCAAAAAGACAACATGCACAACTGCATCATTCAAACTACTTACAAAAAGTAGGTTCCGTGCTAAGCCTGGGATGTGCATAACCCCAGAGATGCCCTTCACTCGATCATCAGTGAATTGGATAGAGACTCTTCCACGACCAACGATCTTCAGATGAGAGTCGTCACCCAGATACACCTTTCCACCATCAAACTCCTCATACTTAGTGAACCAGTCTCGATGCGAGGTCATGTGGAATGATGCACCAGAGTCGATTAGCCACACATCATTAGATGCATGGGTTGCCAGGGCTGCAATGAAAGTATCACCGTCATCTTGTGATTTGTCAAAATCTGAATCAGGAGCTTTCTTCTTTTTCTTCTTCTCCTCTTTGCATTCCTTTCAGAAATGCTCAATCTTGCCACAGTTCCAACAAAGATCCTTGGACTTTCCAGGAGATTTGGATCTCCCACGGGATTTGGATCTACCCTTCTCAGCTTTCTTGTCCTTCTTCTTCCCTTTCTCCTTGGATCTTCCACAAACTGCAAGGGCTTTTTTGGCTACCTCAGAAGACTTTCTCTGCATCTCTTCAGACAATAGTGAAGAAACCACTTCTTCCATTTTGAATGTGGATGTGGTGTTTCCGATTGCCATGACAAGATGATCCCATGAGTTTGGTGGAGAACAAAGTAGGGTCATACACCAATCCTTCTTCTCCATCTTTACACCAATAGATGTTAATTGTGCAACCAACATGTTAAAAGCATTCATATGCTCAACAACAGATCCTCCATCCTCCATTTGAAGACAATACAACTTCTTTCTCAGGAAAAGTTTATTGACTAGGGATTTGGCTTGATACACATCCCCCAACTTCTTCTAAAGAAGTTTTGCAGTAGTCTCCTCATGGACATTTAACAACACAGAATCGACAAGACTAAGTCTTATGAGACCCTTAGCCTTCCGATCCTTGAGATCCTAATCAGCTTGTGACATTGCAGCTGGTTTACTTTCATTCACACTTTCCCAAAGGTCTCAGTCAACTAACATGTCTTCCATTTTGAGCTTCCACAGCTCAAAATTACTGCAGTTGAACTTCTCTACTTCAAACCTTCCTGATGTGCTTGCCATCTCCTTGCTATAACAAGATACAAAATGCTCTACACAGACTCCCACTCAACCTGAGATTAGCTCAAAAAACCCCTACCCTACAACTAGGACCAAAGGTGATCAAGCTCTGATACCAACTGAAAGGAAGCTAGGTGTACGGAAATGCTTCCTACACTAATCTATTGAGGAGAGGGCTATGCAAATTCAACTTTATCCTAACTATTACAATAATGTTAAACCATTAACATGTGATATTGTAGCAAAACACAAGAACTAGAAAGTAGACAGAAGAAGAGAGACAAAGATTTACAGTGGGAAATACCCTTATCGGGTGAAAAACCCCACACTCAGAAACGTGCACAATGTATTAACAAATTTGAAAGAATGTTTACAATACACTTGCAATGCAAGATTCAATGGTCTTCAACACTCGTGTCTGGAGTCAATCTGGTAGCATAACACTACCTATAAACCTGTGATACACACTCCATCTCCAAGCACTTGTATATAAAAAATACAAGGCAATATTGGACCTATCTTGGAATGGGCGTCCAATATGGCATCTTGGACCAAAACCCATGCCTAGGGACACTTGGTCAACATTGTAGAATGTGTCTAACACTTGTCCATAGCTCCCCTCCCAAAGAGGTTACCTATTTCCAAAATGGGCTATGACAGATGCTCTTACGACACTTACGACCGTCATAGAATCTGTCATAGCGGTTACAACTTACAGCTGTAAGAGAATCTATCAGACACATGCTATAAATAGCATATTCTCTTACAACACATCATATTCCACCTTGGGGTGCCCAAATATGCCTCATTCAAAGATGTTACATGACACATGTCATTACCTGTCTTACAACCTTCTATTCTCGACTCTTACATGTCATAGATTCGTCATAGGAATCCATCATAACTATTTCAATCAAACATTCCTTACACAACATAGAAGATGCCGACACATGGCAGAATATTCCTACCACTAAGTGGGATGCCTATCTCCTCATGTGAGGACAAAATAACAAGTTATCATAATCCATGTAGGATTGACATATCACCGTGCTTGCCACATCCCACAATATGACAAAGTGGAATTTCCAATTATTTACAACATAGGCAATTGAATAATAAATACAAACATTTCAAATGCAGAGAATTACCAAGGTTGAGACACCTTAATTCCCAACACTAAAGGACCTTCCAAGACTTTATATTACTAATCTAAAATCTAAAATGAAACCAAGAACATAAACTTCAGTATGTTAAATTTTGAACAATTGATATTAGGAGAAATGTAAAATGAAGGTCCAAAATGAAAATTAAATAAACATGTAAGCGGCCCACCATCCCAAGTGCCCTTATGAGAAATTATTATCATCAACTTCGAAAGATTGGACAACTAAAGTTGAAAGTATAAATGAGAGGGAAAATTTTGACCTTGAATATAAGAGATTTCCTCCTACACCAAGAAACACAAGGTTAGATAAAAAAAATTCTAAAATTGTAATACAAGATAAAAAGGAGACTGAATTCCCTGAGTTTTACAAAAAATTAATTTTGTCTTGGTTAATTCGCCTATGCATTATTTTTTTAAACTAATAAATAAAATTGATTCACCATGTAAATGATGCGTCATTGGAATTGATTCGCTGGTAGTTTATAATGTAATTACAAATCTAAATTATATTCACTAGTAATATTATGTTCCTGTCATTAATTTTGGGGCAATATGGGTGTGTGTAGGCCTTAAATATGACAATCAACATTGATTGTCAAGCAATTTTTTTATGACAATTATCTATTCAATGTTGCCTTTAAAATACTATTACATACTTTAGTATAAGTAAATTATATAAAAACCATATATATATATATATCATCATATTCCTATATAAATTTTTGCAGTTTGTCCAAAATCCCTCCTTTCATATGATACGGTCTATTCAAAATTTTAATTGTATTTTACAACTAAAATGCCTAAATACATCTATACAACTGTCAAATTTAAGCCATGGGTGTGTGCAAGAAGTTGAGTCTACTTTTTGGCCAAAAAGTGGAAGTGTTTTCCCTGATTTTTCAAAATTTGTCACATTTGAGGTCTAAAAATTTGAAGCAATTAAAGATTGAATCTTAAAAAATGTTAGTAATATGAAATGTAGTACTCGGAGTCTAGTTTCCAAATATGCAATTTTTTTTAATACCCAGATGATAGAAATTGATTTTCAATAGCAATGTCTAAAAACCACTGTTTAAAAGTCACTTTTTTTTACAATACCATGCACGTGTACGTTAACCATATTTTGACATAAATAATTGTATTTTTCTAAATCCTTTTGAGAGAAGATCTATAACACACTGAAGATTGATGAGGATATTTTTTTGTATTTTTTTTAATATTTTTTTAATTAATTTTTTATTGGCTGTAATTGTTGTTTTGAAAATCCCTCGTGTACGTCATGCATAAGATGACCAAAACTTATCATTTTTTAATTTTTTTTCAAATTGAAAACAATTATTTGAAGATTGATGAGGTATAATTTTTTTCAAAAAAATTATTTTAATAAAAAGTTATTAAAATAATAAGAAAACCTGATATTTCAAGTTTATGGACTAGTTTCATCAAAATTTATTTGAAAAATAGAAAAATAATCAAATTGTAAAAAAAATTACATATTTGGAATCTACATAATCTCATCTATAATGGGTTTTAATTTTGTCAAAAATAATGTAAAAAATGTCTTTAGACATGTCTAAAGTCACTCTTTTCTAATGACACTGACATGACCTTCAAGTTGCAGGTCAAAACAGGTCCAAAGCCAAGGGTCGGGTTCCCAAGCCTTTTCCTGACCTGAAACCCATAGCAGAAACCACACCTAGATTTGAAATTTCATGAAACAGGATCTCGTTTGGTTTTTTTATTAATTCCAATGATGAAAAATAAAACGAGATCCCGTATCCTAAATGGGAGCCTGTTTAGTTTTTGATTTTTTTTTAATTTACTGATTAAAAAAGTATTGTCAAGTCTGTGACTTGCATCTTACACAACTCTGTACGACTAACAACAACTTTTTCTACAATTTTTTATCGAATCTTGTCTTCTACATGCTCTTGAACTTGTAGGTTCAATTGAATTTTAGGAGGAGGCAACATTGGGACAATTTTGAAGTGGAATTGTGTTCATTTTCTATTCATTTGATGGAGGAATAAAAAAGAGACTTTTACTATTGAAATTCATTTGTACTTCATAACTTTGTAATCATGGGATCACAACAACGTCAAAAGAGGAAAGATAGGAAGGTATTGAGCCCTAAAGAAATTCAAGCAAATAGAGAGGAGGCAAAATGACAAAGAGATAGAAGAATGAGGATTCAAACAACGAATAATGTTGAAGCATCTAATTCCATGTCTACTGAAGATAAAAACATTGAAGAGATCATAGATGTAGATGATGCAAATTTGCAAGAGCTAAATGTGGAAGATAATTTGATTATAGAAACTAATCTTGGTATGTCTTCAAATCCACCTTTCAATGCTATGGAGAATGTGACAATAGGCATGAATCCAGGTACATCTTCAAATCCACCTTTGAATAATATGGAGAATGTGATTATAGATAATTTTCGTATTGATCATTTAAAAGAAGCTGGATATAACAATGTTGAGATCGATTTAATTCATAGATAAGATGTAGAAACTAATATTGAAAAAGAGATCCCTTGTGTTGGTCAAAATGATTTTTTTTTTGTTGAAAATGAAAATCCTTGTGTTCAAGGTGAAAATGAAAATCTTTTTGTTGTTGAAAATGAAAATCCTTGTGTTGTTAAAAATGAAAATATTTTTTTAAAAAATTGAAAGTACTGCTTTAGATAATCTTCCTAGTAAGATTTCTTGGAGACAAATAAGAACGCATGCCAATAGATTATACAAAAAAAATTTTATCGAAACAAACTATCATTTCAATATCAACTCATGATGCAATTAATGAGAAAGTGGAAAATGAGAAAAGTAATGAAAAAGTTAGACAGTTTTGTGAAACAAAAAAAAAGATGAATCACTTAAACATGCTATATGTACTATTGCTAGTGCCATTGAGTCTATTGGAAAGAAGAGTCGATCTAATGATATGACTGCGACATGACGAGCTATAACAACTGCTATAGTTAATAAAACAACTTTGGATAAAAGAATGTTAAGCAACATTATTGGAATTCTAAACATACATCCTAAAACATTGGTAAGAGCGACAAAGAGAAGAGAAAGTATAGAAAACAATCCAATCAACTAATGTTGGAGTTTTAGTGGTCGACTCCCAAGGTCTGACATGAAATTAAATATTGAAATCAAATCTTTGGTTGAAAATATTGGCATGATAATACTAGGGTATCATCTAATGCTAGAGATGTTTTGAAATCAAGAGTGGGGTCCAAAATTTGTGATCCTCATCCAAAACACCTATTAGACACAACTCAAACTAAATTTTATAGAAAATTTTTAGATGATTTAGTGTTACCTAGAAATATTACCATAAGTCAAAGATCATTTGAATAATGTAAACCTTGGTATGTCAAAATTAATAAGAAACAAATCTCTTGTTGTAAAATGCATGTGCAATTTCATTATTATTATGAAGTTTTTGATATATACATTGTACTTTACATACTAACATGATTATGCAGGAATGTGGTATTAATATGCCACATAAAACAATCAAGGAGTTTATAGCAGGCTTGTTTTGTGAAAGATCTAATGGCCATTTATTTTATTTAAGTTCATGTATTTCTAGACAATGCACTAGTTGTGGCAATCGTTCATTCTTAGGAGTTTGTATGCATGAAAGTGTTGAAAATGATTTCAGACAACAATTAGTGGATGTTAAAAAATTTAATAATGTTGAGTATTCTTTAAAGGATGGAAAATTAGGAAAGCATTGTGATTTAATCACAGAAAAAATTAGTGTACATGCATTCATATCAGAATTTAAGAGTAAGATTGTACCAAAATATGTCAAACACTCTCAACATGCTCAATGGCTTTATGGACAATTTGGCACATGTAGAAACACATTTCCAGTTGGAACTATACTATTAGTGGTTGATTTTACAAAAAACTATACTCTTGATCTACATGAGGAAATCCAATCACAATATTACTATTCAATGCAGGTGGCTATGTTTGTTCATATTGTATACAGGCATGCAGATGATAGTATAGAGGACGATAGAAATTTTTTGAGGGAATATCATTTCTATTTGAGCGACAATCAGTTACACTCATAAGAGTTTGTCCAGTATTGTTTCAATATATTTTATACAAATATAAGAGAAAGAGGAATCCAAATGATAGAACATCTCATATGGTAAAATAATTGTACAAGACAGTTTAAGAATGCTCAAATGTTTTATTGGTTAAGTACGATTCACAAGGAAAATAATTTCCAACATATGTGGAGTTTTTTTGAAGTTGGACATGGTAAAGGAGAATATGATGGAACTGGTGCATGTGTTAAAAAAATTCTTGCTAGAGAGCAATTGAAATTTGAGGATGCAATAAAATTTAAAGATGCACGTGTGATTTTGGATTGGTGCAATACAAAATTATCTACAGGATCAAGTGAGTACTCTACAATTTGACGATTCTTTTCATTGATTGAAGAAGAGAACATTCTACCTAGACTTGATTGTGAGACAATCAGTGGATCTACTAAATGGCATTCATTTAAGAGTTCGAATGCAAGCACATGGACTATATGGACAAGGGAACTTGCATGTTTTTGTCAGTTTGTATTTCAGGAGATTGGGAAGCATGTGAGACAATGATCAAGTGTTTGCATCGAATGACTATGACCATGTTTCAAACCTTGTACAAGAAGGTAATTTAATTCAATTTATTTCATTTTATTTCACTTTATTACTATTTTGTAATTATATATGGATGCATGTATGTAGAAATTGGTCAAATTGTATGTCACATAATTTATTGAATTAAATTTGATTTGCAGTCCTGACATGTGTATGTTGTTGTTGCACCTAAGGAGAATGAAGAGGAAACAAATTATTGGTTGGCTCGATGTGTGGAGACTAAACATAAGTTAATAGCACCTCGAGAAGATGATGATGGATTTTATTATCCAATAGGTTCGATGGTGGTTGTTGGCACTTGGCTATGCAAATATCTAACAAGGAAGAATGGTTTTCCTGCATTTGAAGATTATGAAATATATAATAAGATTATACACTACTCACATTTGGTGGTGGAAACAAATATAAAACTAGTGAGGTATCATGGAAGACCTGCTAGTTGAGAGCTATGGACAATTTCTATGGAAGAGCATGAGACAATCATAGATGTATTGCAAAAAAGAGAGGATGCAGATGGTACAATGGAATAAATTTTTAGGTATGTATATAATTGTATATATTTAATCGATAGTTAATATAGTTGTATTAAGTCATCCCCTTATCTCCTCTTAATCCATCCTCTTACCTACCCTTAATCAATTTCCTATAAATATAGAACTAATTTTCTCACATGACACATAATTTTTTCTGAGCTTACATCCCCTTAAGCCATCCTCTTACATCCCATTAAATCAGTGTCTTAGCTCCCCTTAATCCATCCTCTTACCTCCCCTTACATTCATTTATTTTGCAGGTCCCCCACAAGTCTAGAGATCCTACATGATTGTATCGATGAACATTTGTATATTCTTTCAATCTCATTTGACCTTCTATAAATTATTCTCTTTATCTTAAAATTTGTATCGACTCATGTATATATAGTTTATTTACTTATGTTAATTATTTTGTAGGTGTGCCCTACAAGTAGATTTTTGCATGATTTTCACTACAGGTTTTGACCATACAAATTTGTTAGATCAAATTTGTAGTCTTCAACTTAAAGTGAATGCATTAGGTAATTGTATATATACTCATATTTCATATCGCATGTTATCTAGTTACATATTGCATCAATGTTTTGAGTTTTTGATATATTCTTTCATTCTCATTTCACCTTCTATATTATTCCCTTTTTCTTAAAATTTGTATCGACTCATGTATTTTATGCTTATATACACAGATAAAACTTATTTATTGTCATTTTGTATCTTTAAGCCATCATCACATTCATCACATACTTTGAGACAAAAAAGAGAGGATGTAGATTCAACCTAAAACATGGAATACTTGTAAATACAGGTAAGTATATATATAGTTTTATATAAATTTAAATACATGTTTTGATGATATATTTATATTGCTTATATACATAGTTAAAATTGATTTATTGTCATTTTGATGTCAGGTGGCGTGAAGAGGCTACATTTTCATGATCTTCCACGAGTTTTGGATTTCCTTGCGATGGCATAGCCATGTTTTGTAAATATTGTTTTGAGTTGGGATATATGCCAAATTTGTATATGTACATACACAGTTACTCTACACTTTTATATATAAAAATTAATATTTAATATATTTTGTTCATTATGTGCATGTTTTCCTACTTTGAAACTTATTAAAAATTTGAATGTATAATCAATTTGTCATGTATATTACTGTTAAATTTGGTTGCCTTGGGCAACTTCACCAAATTTATATATATTCTAATTTATTATATCAATTGTGATTGAACATGAGACATACTTTGAATTCTTTGATCCCCTTAAGACATCCTACGAGGACCACTTAAGACATCCTATTAGGATCCCCTTAAGACATCCTATGAGGACCCCTTAAGCCATCATTTCTCATAATCACTTTGTCATGTATATTACTATTAAATTTGGTTACCTTCGGCAACTTCAACAGATTTATATATATTCTAATTAATTATATCAATTGTGATTGAACATGAGTCATACTTTGAATTCTTTTATTCCCTTAAGACATACTATTAGGACCCCTTAAGACATCCTATTATGACCCCTTAACCCATCATTTCTCCTAGGACCCCTTAATTCATATATATCCTAATTAATTATATCAATTGTGATTGAACATGAGACATACTTTGAATTCTTTGATCCCCTTAAGACATCCTATTAGGACCCCTTAAGCCATCATTTCTCCTAGGACCCCTTAATTCATATATATCCAAATTAATTATATCAATTGTGATTGAATATGAGACATACTTTGAATTCTTTGATCCCCTTAAGACATCCTATTAGGACCCCTTAAGCCATCATTTCTCCTAAGACCCCTTAATTCATATATATCCAAATTAATTATATCAATTGTGATTGAACATGAGACATAGTTTGAATTCTTTGATCCCCTTAAGAAAATTTTGAATTCTTTGATCCCCTTAAGCATATTTTGAATTCTTATATATTGTTGATTTTCAAGAACTTGAATACCATCAAAGTAATACATGTATAGCATCTAAAGTAATGATATCTAACATGTGCTTCACATTTGTATAATTACCTATTCCTATTCTAATGCTATCGAATGTTTTGACTACATGAATCAAATTTGTAAAGTAAAAATATTTGAAATGCTTATGTTTTTGCTAACTTGTGAATATTGTATTATTGTTATCACTACTACAAGTAATTAAATTTCATAAATCTAAATATATGTGTAAATGTACAACAATAGTCCATAAATTACTAAAATTAATAAAGTCCATGAAACAATATATAAAGTCCATGAAAAAACTGAAACATATATATATAGATCTAGTCCACATGTGAAATACTGAAATACAAAAACATGTACATATACAGTCCATGAAATACTGAAACCTATATAGATATAGTCCATGAAATACTAAAATACTGAAACATGTATAAAGAATATGTATGCAACATGTACTAAAACATATATAGAGTCCATGGATGTACTAAAACATGAAATGTACTAAAACATATATATGTGTAACTCCTATCATCCCTATAATCAAGAGACCTCTTCACCCCACGTTGACTAGGATGATCTGAATCAGTCTGAACAAGACAAATATTTACTTGAAATCAGATTTAAAATGTTTACAAATGATAATTTAATTCATTTTAATTTATAAAATCATAAAAAATACTGTATCAGGCTGCTCATCTCCTCTGACGCCCTGCTCTGCTACATGACCTGTCTCATGCTATAAAAGAAAAAGAATTTAACATGTGTCAACATATATTCTATTGAAATTTACTATAAGTTCACAATGTATTGACTTTAAATATAATCTAAATTTTAAATTATACTATATGAGGCTGCTCATCTCCTTTGTCATCCTGCTCTGCATGTGCTGTTATAGGTGGTATGGCATTAGCAGGATGAAACATGCCACTAACAAGGTCCTATAAGGTCATTTATAAGCCACATGTGTACAAATTAGGTTAAAACATATATATTCACTTGTGTACCAAATTTTTGTTTTAATATATTTAAAAGACCCACATAAATTGCACATACACATAGATAATTTTTTCAACAACCTGAAATGCAACCAACTCCTAAAATTGACTTCGATCATCTAGGTGTGCTGCAATACCCATCCTCATTGTTGTGTCAACCTACATAGACATATATTTTTAATATATATAAGTACATGCACATTTGATATAGTGAATTCAAAATACAAAAATCTAAGTATAGTTTTTTAGAACAGTATACATACAAGTGGCTCATGTGAGACGTCCGACAATGAAGGAGTGCTCGAGACACCCTCTGGAGGATCTGATGTGGAAGTCAGATTACTTCCCTGAACCAACATAAATGTTTAATGTGCATGTTCAGGACTGAATTATAAATTAAAATCAACTTATTAAAATTATTTAATATATATTTAAAAAATTAATCAAAATACCCCAAATGGGTGGCCGAGATGAACATGTGTCGATGATAAACAAAATCGATCAAAGGAACTCATTGTGCATGTTGCCATCATCTACACCAAATAATTTGATCATTAAAATATTACAATTTAATTGATCTATATGTTCATTAAAAACATGTGCTTAAAATTGTTATAAATTCAACATGTGTATATATATATATATATGTTGAATGATTGGTGGGGTGATCCTCAACAATTAGAAAATCAAAAAATGAATCCATATCATCATATGCTACACGTGTAACTGAAGTGGGTGCTGCCTAATCAGGTCCATAACATAACTGATTACAACTAGTACATATATGAGGCATCGACACATGTGGAGTGGTACTAGGAGCAGCTCCACGATCTGCTCCTCCACGGTCTCAAACCTCAGCTACCATCACAAAAGTCTTCTCATAGAGGCTAGCCGAGAGTGCACTCAATGCTCCTAGTGCGGATACCACCACACAATGCTGGATGGGTACAGGAATGACAGTATAAGGAGGTTCAACAAGAGGTTGAGTAGGCACAGGTCATTAGGGATCAACCCATGCCCCTAACATCTATTGTGGCATGCCACCACCAATACCCTAGAATGATCTGAAATTAAATAATTAGGTTTCCTATTCATCACAAACTCTGCATATAATTTTCTCAAAAAATAAAGAGGAATCTCACAATTAGCATGAGGTGGATAATCAAATACCATCCACCACCTATCCCAAAAATTGGCAGACATCTCTGCATGTTTACACCACCTAATTGATATTCTTTTCTTGTTTGGGGGAATTGCTTCATTAGTGATGGGGTGCCTAAAATATTGAGCTAAATTAGCTTTTGTGATTTTTAAATCCTAGATCTGCCTTAAGAGAGGCCATCAGCATAAAATTGGCACCTCTCCTCTCTTCATAATCGAAAAGTGTCAAAGTCCATAGTAATAGACCTAACAGAATCTACAACATTTTTGCATCAAAGATGCAAAACACATCAAGTGAGATGCCATGAATTGTTCACTTTGAATGGCATTGATTTTTTCATTGATGGAACTGATATTTCTATTAATTCTAGCTTGCAAGTGAGCCTCATCAGATCCAGGTGGGGTGGAGGTGGGGGATTTTAAGGTGGAGATGGAGGTGGATCATGGTGTTCAAGTGATGGGGACCGTAGAGGTGGCGTATTGAGGAAATCCTCAACATCAAAGTGAATATCCATGATATAAAAACTAGATGAACCTGCATATACACATAAATATACAAACAAGTACAAAATTAACTTTCAAGAATATATATAATGGGTTACACTTTCTAGGACATCCTAATTTTTACTAAAATCACATATTTTTATAAAATATAATGATTTAAGCCTTGAAAAGTTCCATTTAAATGATTGTAATTGAATAGGGTTTGATCAAACCCCCTTAGATCAAACCTCCTTGGATAGAACCCCGCTAGTTTTAAACCATACCTATCATGGAGTCTCCTCTACACCTATCAAAATGCTGATAAAAAACCACTTTTGATTTACCTTTTGGGGGATCAAATGAATTCATTTAAAATTTAATGTTTTGTAATTATGTATTCCTTATTATAAGCTTCTCAAAAAGTATAATTTTAAATATATAATTTAATTTGATTATTATATTCATTTTTTATTTGTTGTGAATGTAGGTTTTTTAATGAACATCAAGGTCTATGTTTCATACATATGAAAAAATAGGAAAATATAGAAAAAAATTCTAAAAAATACATGTCTCTAGGCATTGATGTCCCTATTCCACCAAAAAAAATTGAATTCTAATACATATAAAAAAAGTTAGCTTTACACAATACACCTATGTCTAAATTGTAATTGGTTTGACTTTAAAAGTTAATTTAAAGAAAAATATTCAATAAAACATTATGAAACCAAATACATCCTCTAGATATCGTAGCTAAAAATCTAAATTCGAAAAAATTAGAATTTTATCCTCATAGAAAAAAAATTATGTTTTACACAGTACATGTCACTCTTTAAAAATGTTGTTTACTGTTAGAAACTAGTTATTGAAGGAGATGGAAAGGGAAATATAATTTGATTCCAAAAAATTTTAAAAATATATATTTAGAATCTACAGACAAAATTTGACAAATCATTAGTTTACATCATCTTCAAATTCCTCGTGGTTTAGTAACTATAGGTGTCCAAAAGTGAAGATTTTTTTTAAAATGTTCATTTCAATGTCAACTTTGGCCAAAAAGTGTAACCCAATATTGTAAACATATATCAAAAACTAGATATTATACATGTTGAGAAATTAAAAGAATTATTTAAATTAAATGTACATGACTACATTTGAAAGAAAAATCAGGATCTACATACACATACATACATCATTCAACTTGAGCATACATACAAATTTCAAAATTTAAGAGATTCTAGTTCTATGTAGTTTTAATACATGTACTCATACTAAAAAATAAACTAAAAACATGTACATACTTTAAAGTGTTTACAAGGAATAGTGAAGTTTCCCCTTAAATCCTAATTTATTAAATCCCCTTAATCCACATGTCATCTTTTCTAGGTCAATAAACCATGCTAATGGAATGATTTTGTCCATAATTGACCAAGTTTAATATATATATCTTAAACAAGTTTGTAAAAAATTCAAGCATCTAACATTATATAAATCAAGATTAAATGTGAATGATCAATTTTCAACTATTATTAGTGGCTTAAGGGGATTAATGAGTAGATTTCAAGTTGTAGGTCATCTACATCTTCTTAGATCATCCCTTGACAATGAGTAGATTTCAAGGGTCCATTAGTGCTATTATTCATGGTTTAAGGGGATTTTATGATCATTCCTTGACAATGACATGTGGTTTGTCTACCTTTGAAAAATAAATAATTGTTAATGTGATGTGAAATCTAGTTTTGTAGGACCACATTTTGATGAACTATTGTTGTAGGTTAATTATTGGTTGTTTCAACGTCCTACCTATAATTAATTGATAGTACACTTTTCATTTTACATATCCTATTTTTTTAAATGTATTTAGGATGTAATTAAACCCTAAACCCTAAACCCTTAACCCTTAACCCTAAACCCTAAACCATTAACTCTAAACCCTAAACCCTAAACCCTAAACCCTTAACCCTTAACCCTAAACTCTAAACATTTCACCCTAAACCCTAAACCCTAAAACCTTAACTCTAAACCCTTAACCCTAAACCATTTTAACCCTAAACCCTTATCCCTTAACCGTAAACCCTAAACCCTTAACCCTAAACCCTCAACCCTAAACCCTTAACCATTAACCCTTAACCCTAAGTTCCCTAAACCCCAAACCCTAAATCCTTAACCATCTACATCCTCTTAGGACAGACCTTAAGCAATTTTCTTAAATCCCCTTAATCCATGTCATCTTTCCTAGGTCCATAAAACCATGCTAATCAAATGATTTTGTCTTAAGTTGACCAAGTTTAATAAATTTATATTTTTAAACAAGTTTGTAAAAAATTCAAGCATCTAACATTATACAAATTAATCAAATGTGAATGATCAATTTTCAACTATTATTAGTGGCTTAAGGGGAATAATGAGTAGATTTCAAGTTATAGGTCATCTACATCCTCTTAGATCATCCCTTAACAATGAGTAGATTTCAAAGGGATTAGTGCTATTATTAGTGTCTTAAGGGGATTTTATGATCATCCCTTAACAATGATATGTGGTTTGTCTACCTTTGAAAAACAAATAATTGTTAATGTGATGTGAAATCTAGTTTTGTTGGGCCACATTTTGATGAACTATTGTTGCAGGTTAATTATTGGTTGTTTCAACCCCCTACCTATAATTAATTGATAGTACACTTTTCATTTTACATATCCTATTTTTTAAAATGTATTTAGGACATAATTCATAACATATGATGGCCTCCTATTGTTAATTAATAACTATAAACTTACCATTTTGATGAGATATTATTGATTTCTATTCATTTATGTCTAAGGCATATAAAACTTTGTGGCTTGATATAAATGAGTAGATTTCAAGGTGTACCATCTATGTATCCTCTTAGGACATGCCTTAAGCAATTTTACTTAAATCCCCTTAATGAACATGTCATCTTGCCTAGGTCCATAAACCCTAAACCCTAAGCCCTTAACCCTTAACCCTTAACCCTAAACCCTAAACCCTAAACCCTAAACCTCGAACCCTAAACCCTAAATCCTTAACCATATACATCCTCTTAGGATGGGTCTTAAGCAATTTTCTTAAATCCCCTTAATCCATGTCATATTTCCTAGGTCTATAAACCATTCTAATGGAATGATTTTGTCTTAAGTTGACCAAGTTTAACATATTTATCTTTTTAAACAAGTTTGTAAAAACTTCAAGCATCTAATATTATACAAATTGATCAAATGTGAATTATCAATTTTCAACTATTATTAGTGTCTTAAGGGGATTAATGAGTAGATTTTAAGTTGTAGGTCATCTATATCCTCTTAGATCATCCCTTGAAAATGAGTAGATTTCAAGGGGACTAGTGCTATTATTAGTGGCTTAAGGGGATTTTATGATCATCTCTTGACAATAACATGTGGTTTGTTTACCTTTGAAAAATAAATAATTTTTAATGTGATATGAAATATAGAACTTTTTGTAGGGCCACATTTTGATGAACTATTGTTGTAGGTTAATTATTGGTTGTAGGGCCACATTTTAAATTCCTACTCAATTTTCTCAATTCTTTCCCTATACTCTAGTATACCTTGCCACATAGAGGTCCTTCGATGCTATTGATTTTATCCTTTATTTCTATTCCCCCCATAATCTACTTATTCATATCTAGAATCATTCCCATATCTAAAATATTCCTTCATCTACCTCCTTAAGCAATTGACCATCATTGAGGGGTTGACTACCATTAAAATATAAAATTTTGCATTTATCCTATTACTCTTAATGAAATACCATTTTATGAATTCATTTGAACCATTGAGACTTAAAAATAATAATCTATATCAGAATGGATTAATTTTACAAACTCATTCGAATCCTCCAAACTCTCAAGGTCCTCACAAGTAAGAATTGAATTTATAGGTTTGCAGGCGTGACTGAATCTCATTTTAGGGTTCATATTTTTGTTTGAAGGGTAAATATTTTTGTTTTAATTTAGTTTAGGGTTTCTTTTTTGTGTGTAGGGTAATTGTTTTTAGTTTTCTTTGATATGAGGGTTTATACAATTTTGAGAAGATTCAAACCAAATTTAAAACCTAATGTACAACAATACAGAAAATAAACTTGAAATAGAAATTACAAAATATAAAAAATTAAAAAAAGCGGAAAAATCCACTCACCTAGAGTTTGAGATGGCTAGAAATAGTCCTTTGATACTTGGGATCCTGTTCTGGAAGACCTGTGGCTGTCACTGAGAAATGAGCTTGCTGACATTTTTAAAAAAATTTAATACTTTTCCAAAACAGGATCCCATTTTATAAAATGGGATTGAGTTTCTTGGTCTGAGGTTCGGGATCCCACTATGTAATGGGATCCCGTTCTAGATTTTAGGCTTAGGATCCTGTTTTGGTTTGCCCGATTTTGGGTTTTTGCCTAAGTCTAAAACTTCCATGAGAAGTTGACCCAACTTCATGCTTTTACCTATATCACCTCTAATAATAAATTACCATTTAATTTTAGGGCTATTTTATCTTTGAATAGGGGTTTTATTTGTTGCCATCTATTAGCTTTTTAATCAGATGGTTGTAGGTCAATTTTGTGACCTATATGCACGTGCCTTTTAATAGGCTTGTTGAGGCCTAGAATTTGTTTTGGGCCACACGAGCATATAGGTCACGGAATCAACCTACAACCTTTCAATTAAAAAGCTAATTGATGGTAACAATTTCACTTTTCTTTTAGTCTTATTTGTAAAGTGGGATTTTTGAAAAATACTTAATCTGTGTGTGCTTCGATGTGTTTCCCCCTCAACCCCCACAAGGGGCGCTGCCCCTTGACCCTGTTGGTGGCTGCCATCCCCGGTCCCCTGCTTCAATATTACAAAAAAAAAATATGGGAGCACTGCACTGATCAACTATGCAAATTTTAGCCGATAAGGACATGGTTCAGTGGTTAAGTTGCTTGGTCATAGTGGCGGCCACCAGAGTTAAAACCCCCTTTGGGCCAACAAGCTCACAGGCTTTACACCTTTGCTGGGCCAATGAGCTCGTGAGTTTGAAGTGTTCTTGCTAGGGGATGAGGTCCCCCATGTTATGGCCTCACTGGTTCATTGCTCCGAGCAAAAGCATTCACATGGAGTTGGAGGGCATGTCGCACTAGCGTCGCTGGTTAAAAAAGTTTACCAGGCGCATTATCTTTTAAAAAAAAAACTATTCAAATTTTAAAAGGAGAGATTCACCATTGTAATTAATTTTTTGAGTGATTATTCGTTAGGATTCGCCATTGTAATTATTATTTTTACCAATTATTCATTAGGATTTGCCATGATTTTACAAAAAAATTCTAATAATGTGCATAGATTCACCACGAAAATTAATATTATTTAAAAAAAAGAGGAAAGATTCACTATGAAAATTATATCATTTAGCCAGGATTCACCAGGATTTTATAAGTTTTTTTTGTTTTTTTTTTTTTGGGGGGGGGGGGGGGTTCAGGTCAAAGTTATCATTGTCCACCACGCATGCTACACTTCATCCTGGGTCAAAAGGAAGCTAGATAACTAGGCTATGTGTAGGAGAAAATGTGCACCATCTGCTGAAATCCTATAGGAGATTAATATAGGGAGGATCAACAGGAGTGGAATGTGTGCTTATGTATGAATAAGCATAAAAATGATTAATCTTTTTTTGAGAATAGTGGGTGGTGCCAGGAAGATACCATTCTCCTAAAATTTGTGTATTTGTATGATGGATATACCATTCTAAATAATTTAGGAAATTCTAAACACATATTAAGAATACATTCAAGTGTTTCCCAAATAGTTATGTCTCAAAATGGGGTCATATGAGACAACATATGTTTGGTATGGTGGCTGAGCATACTGAGGAAAGTGTCTGTAGAATGGATTCCATAAGGGAAACCTTGGTTTATAGACCTGCAACTAATCTACACATGGACAAGGTTATATTTCCTTCTTGTAATAGCATAGGTCCATATCATAACTTCTTTACTTTCTAGATCTATAATGATATTGTCTCATGCAGAAGTAGTATCTAAAATAGAAGGGTAACCATGATGATATAGAAACTTTTTGATGATGATCTTTTGACATTTTGCTGGCAGCTCTTTAATTTTTCCGAGTGCAGTGTCAATTGGAGCTTCAGGTAGAGGATTTCCTTTTGCATCAAAACTCATGATCTTCAGGATAGAATTCTTAGGACAAGGATATTCTAAGAATGAGACTTCTTGATAAATTCCTTGAATATGCATGGTAACATGGTCATAAAACATTTCCAATTTGACATTTTTTTTCAATAAGGTAGAGGAAATATTGCATAATAAAGATGGCTCATCAAATTTGTGGATTGGTGTAGTAATTAGGAAAGGGATGCCTCCAATTGACTTAGCCTAGCTTTCCCATGAATGATGCATTATGTTTATGTGGTTAGCATAGTGGAGAGGAGCATGGAAAGGGGCCTACCCAACTAAGATGGAGGCTTGCATGATATTTCAAGGCATATCAAGTGTGCTAAATACAATCCATCAATAGTGCAATCTAATTTAATTAGCACGAAAAAGATGGATAGGCAACACACAAATTAGCATTAACTTATCTAGTGCAACATATATAAAGTTGATGTAATCACAAACCTAGCAGGAGCAATTCAAAGGTGGCATAGAGAAATGAAATGGAAGGATAGGCATATGTATAGTCCAAGTGGCCGTCAATAATAATGTGGAAATTTGAAAGCACTATGTAAGCCAAAATAATAATGGTGCAAGACAAGGAGAACAATGCATACAATAGCTTGGCACAACCAACTTAGTAGGAATGCACAACAAAATAATAAATGGCACATGGGTGTTAAGTCCTGATGTAGATATTTTTAGGGAAACGTGTGAATTTTGAGGAATGGCATACCATTTGGTCTATGGTATAGCCTATTCAACTATGTGATATTTATTTTATAATGTGGTGTGGATATTGGAAGGCTATCATCCATCCAAAAGAAGAATGAAACAACACTAGAGCAATTCATAGCTAGATTTTGGAAGTCATTCTCTGCTTTTCCTATGCAGGTTTTTAAGGTTAGGCTTCCTTTGCAGATAGACATGCAACCGTTTGGGAGTATTGTGTGCAACTCTCTATATCAGGAAGTTGTATTAGATGTGTAGCTAAAGAATACCTTCTCCATCAAAGATTTAGAAATGGTCAAGTTTATTAAATTGATCCTTGGGCCTTAGCCAAGATGGTAATGAAAAAACTAGGGTTGCAAACAAGGACATGAACACAAAATTTTGATTTCAAGTGATATATATTATTATAACATTTAATAGATGAGATTAATCAAATCTTGGAAGTAATATAATAGTCCTCTGCATAAAATTATACACCGGTACTCTAATAAATAGTCCCAAGCATACATTATAGACGAAGGCAGACTAAATACCAATCCCAAGCATAAAATTATAGACAAAATAAGTAACAAAAAGTCCCAATGAGGAAAGTAAAATAAGTACCAACCAATTCCTGACATAGTGCTGCTAGACATGTGGGCTTTCTATGATCTCACTAGAAGTACAATGATGACCCCTAGCAAGAAGGTTTCGACCTCCACTAAAACCTGTAGTAGTTCACCAATATTCAACCTGCCTTTAGAAAGGATAATGTCCCATTGAAAAAGAAAAGAAATCAATAGCTCAAGCCTGAAAGAGAACCAAATATTCAAAGCCCTCTATTGATTTTTCAGCTCGAGCCTGGTTGGAAATGAGTTATCTAATATATAAAGAAAAAGCTAAGAGCATACACTTAATAGATGTTATCTGTAGAACACAAAATGAAATCTAGCCATGCATACAATTTTTCCTCTCCTACAAAATGCTATAGATTTTGGATATGGTACGAATATTAGTGCAGAGACATGCTATCGCTGAACTAATTCTCAAAAACATTGAATATAACAAAGAACCTTACCTTCCCGATCTCACGTCAACAACCTTCAACTCTAGATGTTGCTAAATGCCCTTCCTTCTGTTTTGTTTTTGTTACTAATAATAATCTATGAAAAACAAAATCTACTATGAGATTCTCATATCTGTTGAAATTTAATTGAATCTCTTTGTTTGGAATAGAAAAATATTTTTTCATTGGATGACAAAGAGCATACTAAAGAATAGTCAAAATATTATTATAAAGTGAGCACATGTAGGTCTATTAATTAAAGACTAGAAATTCTTGTCATGAACCTTCCACTATAATATTGGTAAGGTAAAAAAAGTAGCCAATGGTGGAGACCCTACAAAGCCCATTATGCACCATTAAGCCGACACCAATATCTATGCATATGCAATAACTTTGCAATAATACTTTTACTGAATATCAATTTTTTTTTGTGACATTTAAATACTTTGGGACTCCAATCATCCACTATTCCACAGTCAAATGAACATATGAAATTATAATGCATGTATTGATTACAATCATGCAACTAAATATTCGAAACATGGAACCAAATAGTCAAAAGCCATTAATCCCAATAAAAAAAAAAATTTCTATCATTTTGACAATTGTTGAAAAAATTATAAGTCCAATTGCTTATGTCATACTAATAAGACTATTACAAACTATGGTCCAATGAAATATCAAATAAAACGATTTTAATATACTAAAAAATATTTTGAAAAATAATATACATTAGAAACTTTAGTCAAACGATTTTAATTCTTCTTTCTCATTGATAGATTGTATAAAAATCAATAGAACTTGCATGAATGCATTAATAGACCTACCTACTGAAGAACTAATAATATCTTTGACATCTTTTTATATAAATGTATTTAAGATATATATCAATTAAAATAAACCTAATCTTACTTTTTAAAGAAAAACCTAAATCACTGGTATGTTATAGTCAACCTGATGCCACTTTACGTTAAGGGCGGCCCCACATTCCTGTAAGGCCTGCCATTTTCTAACTGATGTGTACCCTATTATTCTTATGGTTCTATATTAAAAGATGAAATGATTTGATTATTTTATATTATAATTGCAAGATGGATATATGTTGTGTTGGACTAAACGCTCCCGTTGGTTATTTTATGTCGCTTTGGCTATGATCTCCATCGTTGGATTTGATGTTCGAATTGAGTGTACAAGACATACTTATATACGTATTGACCAATGGGTGGGTGTGGAGGAGGAGACATGGAATCACTTAACCACTTGGCCATCCCACCTTACCTAGTCCAATAATTGAGTTGCTGACCTTGGGTTCTTGTGGTATGTCAATCGCTTAACCCATTCTATTTGGTTGCAAATACAGGACTAATTTGAGTATTCACCCAATTGCCTCTTTATCCAATCATTCACGAATCGGATTCTTGTACTGTGTGTACCTCATAAAGTGTTTGTGTTGAATTGTGTGTTTTGTTAGTGGTCTTGATTTTTCTTTTACTTTACTGGTTCTTTTGGTTAGTAGTGTTGTGCTTTCTAGAGACCTCTTTACTTTAGATGTGAAGTTGATTTTTCGTGTATCTTCTCATAGGAGGCATTTTATTGTGGGGACCCCTTGATATGCATTTAGAATTAAAGTTAGTCCTTACAATTATGACATAGTTAGATAATTTAATCTAGTGATAATTTGATTCCATTGTGATTGATTTACGTTTTGCATTAATCTTGATAATGCTCTAAGGATAGCATATCATTTGTTAGTTGATCTTGCTTGTCGATAGTTCGTTCATGACAATTATGTATTCAATGGCGTCCCTTATAATATTATGCCATATATTAATAAGGGTAAGTGATATATATATTTATATCTATCTATTATCCTAATCCCATATAGAGTTTGACAACTTTTTTTTACGTACCTTCTTTTATAGGATACTGTTGTTATTTAGCCGATAGACTGTTATATGTGAGCATACAGGGCTTGAAGTCATAGCTTAATCTTGGTGGTTGATCCTACCTGTCAAGTAATTTTTGTATAATAGTTATCCCTTGCATGGTGCCCTTAACCTTATGGCATACCTTAATATAAGTAACTTATATTAAAGCCATATAAATATATAGGTAATTACTATCATTATTCTATTTAAATCTTGACAGCTTGTTCAAAAGATCTCCTTTCATGGCTTACGACATATCTAAAATGTCGATTGTAATTATTCTATCTTGTGATTCAAATTTTGTAAGATTTCATGGAAATAGTGTTTTCAAGCTATTCTGCTATGACAATAATCTATTTTATGGTGCCTTTATAATACTTGGCATATCTTAGTATGTGTAAGTTATATGGAAACCAAATATACTTATCTATATATATATATATAATCATAACCCTATTTAAACCTTGGTAGTCTTTTTAAAATCATCCTTTCTATTGTATTACGGCCAAGGCCTAAAATTGACAATCGACCTTGCCAGTCAAGCAATATTTTTATGACAATTATCTATTCCATGGTGCCTTTATAATAACATAGCATGCCTTAGTATAAGGAAATTATATAAAAACCATATATAGTTATAGTTGCTCTCTTAATCTGGGAATAAATTTGGTTAGTTCATCCATGTTCTCTTCTTCCATAGGATTTGGTCTTTTAAAATGGGAGGGTACTTTCTTTAGAGAGGTTTTTCTTTTGTAAGAGTTTGTTTTTTCGAGAAGGAGGGGAAAATTTTAGGATTATGGTATTTGTTTTTTTGGGGGGTTGGCTCTCTAGTTCACAGAGGCCTTTTGGGGAGGGTTTTAATAAAAAAAGTTGTGGGAGCTGCGAGGATTTTGGTTTTAGTATTTTTGGTTTAATCATGGCCTCTACTTCTTCTCACCTGGTCGCTATTGTGTGGTGTGCTCTATGCGATTTTGTGCCTCATGGGTTTTGATTTTTTTTTGGTTGGTGGGTCGTGGGTTTTGAAGACATATGGGCGATGTTCAAGTAAAGCTACAACTTGCAAGTGCCTCATAAATGCCAAGCTTTTCATCATAGGTGGTTGACTCCATTATTGGTTGCACTCATGGCTGAGCTGAGTATTGCCTAAAACGAGGTGGTTGACATCAAGGTTTCAACCTATAGTCTACCCTTTGTCGTGGTTAGTGGTCAAGAGGTCACAGTTTCAAGATACTACAGGCTTTGTATAATGCCATGTTGTGGAAGATTCCTCCATTCTTGAGGTTCAACGAACCCTAACCACCAATGGCAGAGTTCAACATCGACTACTAAGTCATGAATACCACCTCATGCCCTAGTCGATGTTTCAAAGATACCAGTCAAGAGTGGAAATTTGGACATTTGTGATGGGTTTTCTAGTTCTATCTTGGATATACTCTGCCTAAGGCACGACCTAAACCAGCATGGTTGGAAGCATTATTGATAGATAGTTTTTTTTTTCTTTCCCAAGGCATCTCAAGATAAAGAAAAATAAGAACAATATATTTGGCATCGATTGCAGCAAAAGTATCTGTCAACACTATCTACCCAACCATCAGTCACATCGTCTTCTACAAGTTTTAATCATAACTTTACCAAATCGCCATTTAATTTTTGACATTTTCATACATAGCCAATGACTATTAATTTGTATGCTTACCTTGTTCAAAAAATATTCATTTATTATGTTAGATTACAAATGATAATTTAAGTCATAGGATTTCATTTGAGACGAGATGAGATCACTTAAAATAACCTTTCTGCCAGGTCTGTAGGAGTATATCTACTTGCTAAGATGATTGTTCCTATAGACTTCTATTTTAAAACCAATTCTCCAAGCTTTGTTTGAATTCTTTTAATTGTAGACTTCTTGCAATTGATTATGACTGCAAAATAGTTAGTTCTTCTTGATAGTACTTCCAAGTCAAAATGATCTTTTTGTCCCTCTTCAATTTCATTAAGCCAATAGCTCATAAATTTTCTATTTTTTTTAGTTTCTTGGTGGTTTCATTTACTGGGTTTGTTGTCTCATTGTTGTAAGTTGGTTATTAGTTTTGAAATGTTGATGTTGCCCTTAACACGCTTCCCTATAAAGCCACTTCATTTTTTTTGTTGATTGGTATGTGTGAAATTTCACTGATAGAGATTATAGAAATTTAATTCAACTATCAAACATACCAGCATGTGGAGAGTGGAAAGACTATTTTAATATTATAATTTACTAGCTTGTATATATGCTAGGATTTTTACTGGATTTGCCTATCTTCAAAAGTCATTAATGAGAGTTGTCTGGTATGAAGGAAGTTATTTAAGAATTTGATGGGTTGATGTTATATCTTATTTTGTGTGTTTTCTCCTAATAGTGAAATGTTATTTTTTAGCATGCATTAATGGGTGGAATGTGCTTTTGACTGGGGTTTTTTTCTCTCTCTCTTCTTGGTTACTTGTGATCAAAATGATTGGTGTCTTCGAATAGTAAACAAAATGTTTGGAGATAGATTTTAATAATGTTCTTTATGGTAACTTCACTTCCTCCTCCTCCTTTCTTAAGACTTGAATGACCTTACGGTGATATATGCTTCGAGCTTGCGTTATGTGTATGTTCATGGGTGATTGTTGATTGAGTACTACTAGACCTTTCATTTCCCCCTTGGTAATATTTTTGGTGTATGTGAGTCTCATGTTTTATAGTTATGTGGTTGGACCTGTTATCCTGTTTGAGATCCTTGTGGTGTGAGTTGGCTACTGGCTGTGGTTCCTTGATCTCCTCTCTTCATAGCTTGTGGGTTGCCTAGGGCGCAATGGACATCTATTACACTTGACGATGGCAATATGGTTGGGAGGTGGGCAACATGCTCCATTTGTCTCACGCAGACGATCCCTTGGAGACTTGGTGAGACTCTCGTGCCGTTTCACCTTGATGTACTCTTGTTGCGCACTGTGCGATTCGGCATATCAATTGTACTTATTTTATTGTTGTATATTATTTGTTGTCATTTATTAATTGGAGTTGATGTTCCTTGTTGGGAGATAGCCTCCATTTGTTCTTGTAATGTATTATCATTAGATGTAAGATTACTTTTATTGTAAAGGAGATCAATTATTGGATTATGTCCTTAATTATGTTTAAATTGTTTATTTTGGATGATGGTAACCTCGTACTATCATTTATGATGCTATGATATGTTTTAGAAATGGATTCAAAGCCTTTGTCTAGAAAATGCTCATGTGTGTAGAATGAACAAATTGTATCTCATCTACTCATGTATGTATTAACCTAACTAGAGATGAAATGATATAATAAATTACTTCTTTCTATTTTGATGTTTGTGTTCTTCGCTTATGTCATCTTTCCTTGGTTTGGTTCACTTGTCAAGGTGTCGTGGATATCGTATTCTAATCCTTGTTTACCTTCCCCATCTTTGTGCGACAGGGTTTTAGGGATAGGTGGAAAAGTTTTTAGTTGCTCATGTCATGACCACATGGCAAATGTGGACATGACATGTTTTCTGTGTCATGGCCACATGGGAAAAGTTGGCATGACATTTGGTATCAGAGCCCATGTTTCAACATTGGGAGTTCTAGGGTTTTGCATGTTTGATTGGGCCAACATGGAGTGGATTGAGGGTGGTTTGACCATCATCTTACTCTGTGTAGTTGTGAGAGAGCAAGGTTGTGGACTGACAACAAACCTCCATCTTTGAGGGATATCCATCCTCTCGTCTTGTCATCGTAGTGACTTTGTCACACAATTATTGAAATCTTCCGCTTGTGTTTTTGGGATGGTGGTGCTCATCCTTGTGGATTCTCCTCTTGAGTAGGTTGGTCTAGATCGTGAAGGTTGTGTTGGGCCCTTTATTTCCCATGTGTATCTTGTAGAGCATGGTGTTGTTCCCTAGTATGTACTCTATGTGGTTGGGATTAGAGGCTAGCATCATGAGAACAGTTGGTCTTATGTTGCGCCTTGATATATGTTATGATTTTTGATGTAAAAGAGATGATGGTGTGTTTTTTGCTTGGGTTCTTTGAAAGAATAATGTAGTCTTAATACTTATTTGATTAGTTCATGCCTTATCTACTTTGCGTACGTGTATCATACTATAAGAATTGCATATCTTCTTGAATCCCTAACCCTATTTATCAATTAGAAATTGACATTTTCTTCTTGGGTTAACTAGAAATGCTTGCATGAAACATATTTGGCTTGAATCTTATGAGCGCAAGTCATTGATTTATGTTCACTTTGCTTTTGATTGTAAAAGGTAAAAAAAATGAGTAATGGAGGCTTATGCTTAGAATTGTTATGAAATAATATATGTTCTCAAAATGAGACAAGGGTGAATGGTGTGCTTGTTGCTCATTTGTAAAGTACTTCCTTGATGAAAATTTTGCACTTTATGATTTTTGACCTTATGTGAAATTGCTATCAAGTTGTGCATACCTTGTGTGGAGAAAATGTCGGCATCTTTCGACACACTACTAGGTTTGGAAGGTAAGCTTTTAATTAGATTATTCTTATGGTAAGGCTCTATCTTATGAATCTTGTATTGGGTAAATCTATGTTTTGATCATAGGGCATATGTAGTGTTTTATGGTTTACAATGACTTCATGGTGTGTGGGATGTGGTGAGTCACCATCTTGCGAGTTGAGTAATGGTGCTTGGGTTCGATTATGATCTAGTATGCAATAGCTAGTAATTTGGTGTACTTAATTGGGGTGTATTGCCTTGTCTCTATGTGTGAAGTCATGGTTGGATTCCAATATGCCTTAGAAAGATTAATTTGAGTTGATGTTTGAGTAAATTTCTTAGAAAACCTTTATGGTAATTAGTATGTGACCTTGTATTCACTAAGTAATGAACAGTAAAGGAAAATGGTGTTATGTGTTACCTTGTGGATGTGAATACCCTTTATGTGAGTACTTGCTAGGTGTTGTGTACACCCCATACATGATCTGTGTACACATGAGCTTGTGATACCAGGTATCCATCCGTGGGTTGAGTGTATAGCTACAAGTATGGTGTAGTCATACTTGGGTGGTTGCTTGTTTGTTTACCTTGTAAGGTCCAACCTTGTAGTTGGAGACCTTCCATGTGTGGAGTTAAGTAGTGGAGAGGAAGAACTTAGGGAGCTATGGTGACATGTTGTGGCATTGGTTTGGGGTTACCCAACCCACCATACCTTCCTATGCCAGAGTACCCCCTACTTCTCCTTAGTGAATAGACCTTTGAGAGGCCCATAGTGCTATCCTATCATACTTTGTTTCCTTGATGGTACTATTGACATCTGACTTGGGATCTTGGTGATGGTTTAGTATAGACATGTGTCATTTGAGGCCATGTTACTTGGCATAGGTTTACTCTTACCCTTGAATCTTATTTTGAGTTGGATGTGTAGTAATTTGGGGAAACTTTGGCATTATGATAGAGTAGCAATTTCACAAGAAATACATGTTTAAATTTGAATCATATCAGAGCATTTATTGAGCTGCGTTAGACTTATGCTATGATTGGTGATTAAGTGCATTGAAACCTGATTGACATGAGGTGAATAAATGTGATGCCACACCACACTGATGTTCCAACATAGTGTTGGTGGTGATGACATGTTACCTTTGAGAAGGACATGATTCCACATAGGAGTATGTGAAGGCACATTGATAATACTTACCTGCATGATGTTAATGCATTGGTTGTGTTTGCATAGCACGTATAACGACCGTCTTTCCCTCCTTGCTTATTGGTGACTTAATGTTAGTCACATAGTGATGTAATGTGCACTTTCATGGATTGCGATCATTTCTTTTGGTTGTTTGATGACCTTTTTGTATCTTACTTGTGTGGACCAACCATGTTATTTTATCTTGTATGAAAGTAGCTTAGCCACAAATCGTTGATTTTTCTATTTCTACGTAACCCTTGTGGTTATGTTTGATTTATTGTTGGAATTGTGTGCATTTATTTATTTTACTATTGGATTTGGAAAACTCCTTCTTTTGGTATATTTGTTATTTGTGGTGGCTAGGCTAGGTTATTTTTTGTTTGCAAGTGTTGGTCATGTGTTTTGATGTTCTTCTCGCCATGTCGATGGAGCGACCTCTGGTAGAGTGTATATAAGGAACCAGACTTGGGAAACTTATGAGGATGGGGGTAGGTGTGGACTAGTATGGGCTAGTCATTATCCACTTACCTTCCTAACGATTTATGTTATTATGTTGGCTATCTCTTGGAGGCTAAACCCCTTATACAAACAAGAGGTAGGCCATTGTGGAAATGTATGGATGGGCCCCCAGGCGCGTGGCCCTGAGACCATCACTCCACTTGGTTCTTGGATCTTTGGTTACTTGGCACTGATTATTGGTTACTTGGTTCTATGATGAGACTATGACATTCCTCTTAGCCCTTCTGTGGGCCTTATGAAGTTAATTCATGTAATGTGGATGAATGAAAATGTGTGTTTTGTATAAGCTCTACATTTGATGTATCTATATATGAGTTGATGGATTCTTTATAAACATGTTATGCAATGTTTGAATTCCTCTATGCATGGGTGAAAATGATTGATAATCATGAAATTCTTTGTGTTGAGTTTCAATCCATAGAATGTGTTTTTTGAAAAGAATTATGCTCTTATGACATTCAGTTTACCATGCTTTATATTCTTGTGAATAGTTCTTTATTGCATATGTTATCTTCTATAATTACCTCGTTGGTTGCAAAGAAGTTCAGGAGAGTGCTCCTATCCTCCTCTTAATGATTTCCATGAGTATGTTATTTCCTAGGGGGTAGGATGTAAGGCTTGCCCTTGTCTAACTAGTGTGTACCCTATTATTCTTATGGTTCTATATTAAAAGATGAAATGATTTGATTATTTTATATTATAATTGCAAGATGGATATATGTTGTGTTTGACTACACGCTCTTGTTGGTTATTTTATGTTGCTTCGGCTATAATCTCCATCATTGGATTTGATGTTCGAGTTGAGTGTGTAGGACATACTTATATAGGTATTGACAAATGGGTGGGTGTGGAGGAGGAGACATGGAATCACTTAACCACTTGGCCATCCCACCTTACCTAGTCCAGTAATTGAGTTCCTGACCTTGGATTCTTATGGTATGTCAATCTCTTAACCCATTCTATTTGGTTGCAAATAGAGGACTAATTCAAGTATTCACCCAATTACCTCTTTATTGAATCATTCACGAGTTAGATTCTTGTGTTGTGCGTACCTCGTAAAGTGTTTGTGTTGAATTGCGTGTTTTGTTAGTGGTCTTGATTTCTCGTTCACTTTTTTCATTCTTTTGGTTAGCAGTGTTGTTCTTTCTAGAGACCTCGTTACTTTAGATGTGAAGTCAATTTTTTGTCTATCTTCTCATAGGAGGCATTTTATTGTGGCGACCCCTTGATATGCATTTAGAATTAAAGTTAGTCCTTTCAATTACGACATAGTTAGATAATTTAATCTAGTGATAATTTGATTCCATTGTGACTGATTTATGTTTCGCATTAATCTTGATAATGCTCTAAGGATAGCATATCATTTGTTAGTCAATCTTGCTTGTCGATAGTTCGTTTATGACAGTTATGTAATCAATGGTGTCCCTTATAATATTATGCCATATCTTAATAAGGGTAAGTGTTATATATATTTATATCTATCTATTTTCCTAATCCCATATAGAGTTTCACAACTTTTCTTAGTACCTTCTTTTATAGGATACTGTTGTTATTTAGCCGATAGGCTATTATATGTGAGCATATAGGGCTCAAAGTCATAGCATAATCTTGGTGGTTGATCCTACCTGTCAAGTAATTTTTGTATAATAGTTATCCCTTGCATGGTGCCCTTAACATTATGGCATATCTTAATATAGGTAACTTATATTAAAGCCATATAAATATATAGGTAATTACTATCATTAATCTATTTAAATCTTGAAAGCTTGTTCAAAAGCTCTCCTTTCATTGGATACGACATATCTAAAATGTCAATTGTAATTGTTCTATCTTGTGATTCAAATTTTGTAAGATTTCACAGAAATAATGTTTTCAAGCTATTCGGCTATGACAATAATCTATTTTATGGTGCCTTTATAATACTTGGCATATCTTAGTATGTGTAAGTTATATGGAAACCAAAATACTTATATATATAATCATAACCCTATTTAAACCTTGGTAGTCTTTTTAAAATCGTCTTTTTTCTTGTATTACGACCAAGACCTAAAATTGACAATCGACCTTGCCGGTCAAGCAATCTTTTTATGACAGTTATCTATTCCATGGTGCCTTTATAATAACATAGCATGCCTTAGTATAAGGAAATTATATAAAAACCATATATAGTTATAGTTGCTATCTTAATCTCAGAATAAATTTGGTTAGTTCATCCATGTTCTCTTCTTCCATAGGATTCAATCTTTTAAAATGGGAGGGTACTTTCTTTAGAGAGGTTTTTCTTTTGGAAGAGTTTGGTTTTTTGGGAAGAAGGGGGGGGGGGGGGGGGGAAATTTTAGGGTTATGGTATTTGTTTTTTTGGGGGGGTTGACTCTCTAGTTCACGGAGGCCTTTTGGGGAGGGATTTAAAAAAAAAAGTTGTGGGAGCTGCGAGGATTTTGGTTTTAGTATTTTTGGTTTAATCATGGCCACTAGCTTCTTCCCACCTGGCTGCTATTGTGTGGTGTACTCTATGCGATTTTGTGGCTCATGGGTTTTAATTTTTTTTGGTTGGTGGGTCGTGGGTTTTGAAGACATATAGGCGATGTTCAACTGAAGCCATAGCTTACAAGTGCCTCATAAATGCCAAGCTCTTCATCATAGGTGGTTGACTCCATTATTGGTTGCAATTTGTGGCACTCAAGGCCGAGCTGAGTATTCTCCAAAACAAGGTGGTTGACATCAAGGGTTTCAACCTATAGTCTGCCCTTTGTCATGGTCAGTGGTGAAGAGGTCACAGTTTCAAGATACTACAGGCTTTGTATATTGCCATGTTGTGGAAGATTCCTCCATTCTTGAGGTTCAACAAACCCTAACCACCAATGGCAGAGTTCAACATCGACTACTAAGTCATGAATACCACCTCATGCCCCAGTCAATGTTTCAAAGATACCAGTCAATAGTGGATATTTGGGCATTTGTGATGGGTTTTCTAGTTCTGTCTTGGATATACTTTGCTTGAGGCACAACCTAAACTAGCATGGTTGGAAGCACTGCTGACGGATAGTTTTTTTTTTTTTGCTTGTCCAAGGCATCTCAAGATAAAGAAAAATGAGAACAATATATTTGGCGTCAATTGCATCAAAAGTATCTGTCAACATTGTCTGCCCAACCATTAGTCACATCGCCTTTTACAGCTTTTAATGATAACTTTACCAAATCGCCATTTAATTTTTGACATTTTCATACATAGCCAATGACCATTAATTTGTATGCTTATCTTGTTCAAAAAATATTCATTCATTATGTTAGATTACAAATGACAAATTAAGTCACAGGATTTCATTTGAGATGAGATGAGATCACTTAAAATAGCCTTTTTGCTAGGTCTGTAGGAGTATATCTACTTGCTAAGATGATTGTTCCTATAGACTTCCATTTTAAAACTGATTCTCCAAGCTTTGTTTGAATTCTTTTAGTTGTAGACTTCTTGCAATTGATTACGACTACAAAATAGTTAGTTCTGCTTGATAGTACTTCTAAGTGAAAATGATCTTTTTGTCTCTCTTCAATTTCATTACTTGCCAACAGCTCATAAAATTTCTTTTTTTTTTTAGTTTCTTGGTGGTTTCATTTACTAGGTTTGCTATCTCATTGTTGTAAGTTGGTTATTAGTTTTGAAATGCCGATGTTGCCCTTCACGGGCTTCCCATAAAGCCACTTAATTTTTTTTTGTTGATTGGTATGTGTGAAATTTCATTGATAGAGATTATAGAAATTTAATTCAATTGTCAAACATACCAGCATGTGGAGAGTGGACAGACCATTTTAATATTATAATTTACTAGCTTGTATCTATGCTAGGATTTTAACTGGATTTGCCTATCTTCAAAATTCATTAATGAGAGTTTTCTGGTATGAAGGAAGTTATTTAAGAACTTGATGGGTTGATGTTATATCTTATTTTGTGTGTTTTCTCCTAATAGTGAAATATTATTTTTCAACATGGGTTAATCGGTGGAATGTGCTCTTGACCGGGGTGTTTTTCTCTCTCTTCTCGATTACTTGTGATCAAAATGATTGGTGTCTTTGAATAGTAAAAAAAATGTTTGGAGATAGATTTTATTAATGTTCTTTATGATAACTTCACTTCCTCCTCCTGCTTGCTTAAGACTTGAACGACCTTATGGTGATATATGCTTCAAGGTTGCATATAATGTGTATGTTCATGGGTGATTGTTGATTGAGTACTACTAGCCCTGTCATTTCCCCCTTGGTAATCGTTTTGGTGTATGTGAGTCTCGTGTTTTATAGTTATGTGGTTGGACCTGTTATCCTGTTTGAAATCCTTGTGGTGTGAGTTGGCTACTGGTTGTGGTTCCTTGATCTCCTCTCTCCATAGCTCGGGGTTTGCCTAGGGCGCAATGGACATCTATTGCGCTCGACAATGGCAATATGGTTGGGAGGGCAACATCCTCTATTGGTCTCATGAAGATGATCCTTTGGAGACTCGGCGAGACTCTCGTGCCGTTTCACCTTGATGTACTCGTATTGCTCACTGTGCCATTCAGCATATCGATTGTACTTATTTTATTGTTGTATATTATTTGTTGCCATTTATTAATCAGAGTTGATGTTCCTTGTTAGGAGATAGCCTCTGTTTGTTATTGTAATGTATTATCATTAGATGTAAGATTACTCTTATTGTAAAGGAGATCGATTATTAGATTATGTCTGTAATTATGTTTAAATTGTTTATTTTGGATGATGGAAACCTCGTACTATCATTTATGATGCTATGCTATGTTTTAGAAATGGATTCAAGGCTTTTGTCTAGAAATTCTCATAATGCTCATGTGTGTAGAATGAACAAATTGTATCTCATCTACTCGTGTATGTATTAACCTAACTAGAGATGAAATAATGTAATAAATTACTTCTTTCTATTTTGATGTTTGTGTTCGATGCTTATGTCATCTTTCCTTGGTTTGGTTCACCTGTCGAGGTGTCATGGATATCATATTCCGCACCTTGTTTGCCTTCCCCGTCTTTGTGCAACGGGGTTTTAGGGATAGATGGAAAAGTTTTTAATTGTTCATGTCATGACCATATGGCAAATGTGGACATAACATGTTGTTTTCTGTGACATGGCCACACGGAAAAAGTGGGCATGACAATCCCCATCTCAGTTCCTCAATACAACGATGGCGCTCTATGTAAATGTCATCCACTTTCAAAGTTGAACCGGTCAAACAGCCAATAGCATTTTTCTATTTCATTCACAACAAAAAGTGTTAAATATAGGAAAACTTTTCATTGGCCAGAATTTACCATTAAATATTGAAGTGGATGACATTTAAGATCAGCCCAACGATGGTGTCCAAGTCCCATCTCCATACACATTGACTTTAAAGTAAACAAAAGTCATATTTAAGCGTTTCGTAAGAAGCTACCCCACTGAAAAAAAAAAAAATCACATCAGAAGTGACATCTATATAAAATGGAGAAAAACTCTAGTTAGTCTAGAATTGTCTTCGTAGTATAGTCAACACAGAATGCACGAGCCGTTACTCCCTCGGATTCCTGTGGAACACTTTACTTCGACAATTTCACATTACTTTCCCCCTCCCTCTATACGCCAAACAATCATTCTGCTTTTTTTAGGTGGAGTATTACAATCTCAATTGAGGAAGAAGAAGAGACAACAATGGAGTGCAGTCTATGTGGGCTTTCAAATCTATGTATTCCAATGCAGAAAACGTCTAATGCGTTTTCAGCACCAGTAAAATAACATTTACCCTCCTTATTGCTTTCAGGTTATTCAATTTTAGATAGACAAGTATCATGTAGTATATACTAATTTAGAGAAAATATTCCAGTTGGGATTGGTGGAATTCATTGTTTCGGTTTGTGCAAAGGCTATCAATTTTGATTATATGGGTTTTGCTGTTTTGGTCAGATATTGCAGCAGAGCATATTATGAGAATGTATCAGTTAAGAGTATCAGTGAGATGTGTGACTGATGCAGGCTCTGATGTTAAGCTTCATTATTCTGTTACTTGTGCTGGGTTTGGAGAGTGCACAAGCATGACTCACAATAGCAAATTCAAGAGAAATTTGACAAAAACGTGTGCTGGCATTAATGGACAGATACCCAAAGAGCTGAAGAAGCAGAGGAATTCTGAATTCGTATACAGCACCGAAAGAAGAGTTAAGAAGAGATATAAGCTTCTCGATGAAATTGTCTGTTGATTGCAATGATTTTCAATATAAGGTAGCTATTTTCCATTGGATGATGTCAAAAGAGCTGAGCTTAAGAGACACATATTTTCCAAATAAAAAGTGCTAAAAGTTATTGTCTAACAATCTCTTTAGTTTTGTGTATAAAAATCCTGTGGGACTGACTGTTTCGTTCATGAATATAGGAAACTTGCTTTGAAATTACCTCTCAATGTTGTTTGATGATGATACTGTGTGATTGTTCAATTTACTCCAAACAGTATTTGTGGTTTATGATGGAAAGTGTTCGGTGCTTAACAATTATTGGTTTTCTATGTAAAAACACTAGATTATACAAATCATTTACTATAGTCAAGATTCAATGGCATAGGACAGAAAACCAAATGCATTGTTAGCAATTTTTATTGTTATGGCTTATGTTAATGAGTGTTTAGAAACGGTCGATGCGTTGTTGGAGATTAGATTTCTAAATAAACAACAGATTTCAGGAAAACAACCCACACGTTACACAGGTTACATCCTTCTATATTCTGTATCACATTAGCAGAAAGAATCTTCCATTTCTTAATATTTTAGTGTATTTTAGCAATTTATACTGTTTTCAAGTACTATACATGACAAATCTTCCCTAGGAAATATATGCTGGACGTTGAATCGTGCTCATCCAATAGGATGGCATACATGATCCAAGGCACTTTTGACTTCACATATGTGACTCAAAGGGTGTGCATTGAATGTGACAGTGAAAAGCCAAAGACATCATCGTTCACTAACTTCCTCCTAGATTGTGTCAAAATGGAGGTCTTTTAATTAGGAATCGCGATATATCAAAATATATTCTACTTAAATATTATATTTTTCAATAATCTATATAAGGGAGAGGGACCAGTAGCCACCCACCCTAACTTCGCGCACGTCAAGCACATAGTTAGACATATTGAATTTCGACGATTTTTTTTGAGTTTTTCCGTATGCGACCAAAGAGCTTAAAGCCATTCTTTCGGCTTCTGGGCACTTATACATTTCCCTGTAGGACACATTATGTGCACATGGGTCGAAAAATGGTCATTTCAACATGTCGCCCCATACATCCACACCGATGTGCTGGTAACCGCTCACCATCACATTTGTACACTTGTCTTAATTTCATTGGTTAATTTACAAATGTATTGGTGCATTTGTGAACATGTACAAATGTTGTGAACATGTATTGGTGCATTTGTGTTAATTTATTTGGTTGGTATTTTACATGTATTGGTTCTTTTTAAAAATTTAATTGGGGCTCAAGTGATTAAAAACATAGCTGTTATTGGGATGTGGGCGGCAATTGGCCCCTCTCCCTTAATAATCTAACAGTTAATAGCAATTTTACACATCCCCACCAAAAAGTAATAAATAGATGTCTTATTTTTAGTGGCCAAAATTTACCTTTGATAATTGAACTAAGTGTGGTTTAAGAATAGTCAAATAATCAAAATATAACTAAAAGAAACATTTTTGTCCAATGTAAGGTTTCATGCAAAACATGGAAGCATGTTGAAGGAAAATTGTCACATCCTGTGTGGAAGAGTAACTGGCATAGTGGACCCATAGGAATAATAAATTAAATCAAAAGATAGGGGAGAGGACCCAGTAGTTGAGCACCTTAACTTTAGGTCTCTCAAAATCATACGTGGCAATTTTGAATCACTCCAAAATTTTTACAGTAGTTTATTTGGCAAGGCCTCTGCTTATAATTAAGGTTTTAGGGCCACATCATCAAATATAATGACACATCAGCATGCTTTTTGTTGAGGTGTCAAATTGTTTCCCCCAAAAAAGGGTGGACCAGTAGGTGTGCATTAAATCATGTTTTGTTGGTGCGTTGATGTGGCATCACATGATTGGTAGCTTTTTAGATCTAAAGGGCACATTTCATTCAATTATTAGTACTTATAGTCAGCACTAATAACCTTAAAGTCACAACTACTAGTGCTAAACTTTTAAAAATATTAGGCCTTAAATGCACAAATACTATCTTAGCCATTGGAACTATCTCAAGTATTTGATCTTTTCCCCTATTTTAATAAAGGAGGTCTTCAATGAAAGAGGAGGCGGTTGGGAGAGAAACATATTTATGCTACAGGTAGGGACTGTTAGAAATAAAGCATTTTAAAAATAGAAAAAAACAAAAAGATTAAAACAAATAATAAAAAAAGAAAGTGTCTCAACCTTGCATGGAAATAAAAAATAAAGCAAGCCAAGAATAGAAGATTTTATGATAGGTGAAAAGAGGCTATTTTGAGATGAATCTTTATATGGAGATAGAGATGAGTTTTTAATGAGATTTTATTAGATATTTCTTAAAAGAAATGCTTTATCTCTAGAAGGTTCTCATATGCAATGTAATATATATTGGTACTTTGAGATAGTCATTTTGGGAGAAAGGTGAGAGTTAGTTTGCAAGTTTGTATGTTGCCGGAATGCTGTTGAAATTACTCTAGTTTGAGTTGAGGTGAAGACTCCTATAAGAACTTGCATTGCAAGTGTGTTGTAATTTGGTTCAAGATTTGATAATATATTGTGCAGGTTTTGGAGTGTGGGGTTTTTCTCTTGAAAAGATTTTCCCCACATATATCACTGTGTTATGGTTTTAATGTTATTCTGTTTATGATATTTCATGTGTTTCTTGATATCTCTATAATATTGTATTTGAAATTTGCATAACCCTCCTCTCAAGGTTAGCGTAGGAAGCATTTCCGCACACATTTGCTTCCTTACAAGTTGTATCAGAGCCTGGCCAATTTTGGTTCCATTTGTTGGGTACAAGGTTTTTTGAGCTAATCAAGTTTGAGTGGGAGCTTGTGTAGAAAATTTCATATTCTATATTGCAGGATAATGGAGATGGGGAGCACATTTGGAAGAGTTGAGGTAGAGAAGTTTTCTGGCACGAATTTTGAAATGTGGAAGCTGAAGATGGAAGATCTATTGATTGATCAGGATCTATGGAATGCAGTGGATGAAAATGTCCAAAGGCCTATGGATCTAGCTTTGGTTATAAAATATGATTCAATGGATAGAAAAGCTAAAGGTCTCATAAGACTATGCCTTGTAGACTCAATTCTGATAAATGTTCATGAAGAATTCACTTCAAAGAAGCTATGGAAGAAGCTGGGTGAAATATATCAGGCTAAATCTCTAGTAAATAAGATTTTCTTGAGGAAGAAGTTGTATTCCTTGAGAATGGAAGAAAGTGGACATATTTATGAGCATCTGGAAACTTTTAATATGTTGGTGACTCAGTTGACCTCAGTTGGGGTTAAGATGGAAGAAGAAGAAAGGTGCCAAACTTTGCTGTGTTTGCTGCTAGACTCGTGGGACAGCCTAGTCATAGCCATTGGGAGCACTTCAGTCACTTTGAAGATGGAGGATGTTGTTGGTTATCTACTCTTTGAAGAGATGAGAAGGAAGGTCTCTCTAAGTGCCAAAGAGGCTCTGAGTGTTTGAGGAAGACCAAAAGAATGAGACAAAGATGAGAAGTAGCATGGCCATTCCAAGTCCAAGAATAAGGGGAGATCAAAATCTCCTAGTAAGTCCAAGGCAGTATGCTAGAACTGTGGAAAATCTGGACACTTCCGAAAGGAATGTAAAGAAGACAAGAAAAAGAAGAAGAAGCAAGATTCTATTTCTGAGTCCGAAAAGGAAGATGGAGATGCCTTTATTGCAGCCTTGGCCACTCGTGCAGGTGATAATGCATGGTTGATAGGCTCAGGTGCATCTTTCCACATGACTCCTAACAGAAACTAGTTTAGTAAGTATGAAAACTATGATGGTGGTAAGGTGTATTTGGGTGATAATTCTTTCCTTGACATTGTTGCCCGTGGTAGTATTCATGTGAAATTTTTAGATGGTAGAGTTAGATGATTTGATGGTGTCTTGCATATCCCAGGACTAGCAAGAAATTTATTATCTGTTAGCAAGCTAATAGATGCAGGTGTGCATGTACAGTTTTCTAAAGCAGGCGTGAAAATGGTGAGAGGTGCTATGGTGATAGCAAGAGGAAGTAGATTGGGTGCATTGTACTAGCTTGATGCATGCACGATTGAGTGCAATAGCACTTTTGATAAAATTAAGTCAGTAACTACTTCACTGAAAAAAGAGATGGTTTCCTCTTCTGTGGATGGTCATGGCTTTTGGGTACCCAAGGGTGCTCTGCCTACCGAATCAAAGTTGCCTATAGAAAAGACCATATTATGGCACCAAAGGCTTCGCTACATTGGAGAGAAGGGTTTGAAAGCCTTGAAAAATAAGAATCTGGTTGAGGGGTTAAATGATTGCAATCTAGAATTTGATATTTGTGAACATTGTATTTATGGCAAACAAAATCGCGTTCAGTTTTACCCGTCTTCTCATAAGTCTTCATGTATCTTGGATCTAATTCATTCGAATGTATTTGGTCCTGTTGATGTTTCTTCTATTGGTAAATCAGTTTATTATGTTACTTTCATTGATGGTTTCAGTAGGAGAACATAGGTATATTTTTCAAAGAATAAATCTAAAGTTTTCAGTCATTTTAAGGAGTTCAAGGCTTTGGTAGAAACTCAGACTGGAAAGAAAATTAAATGTTTAAGGACTGACAATGGCGGTGAGTACTGGTCTATAGATTTTGACAGATTCTGTATAGATTGCGAGATTAAAAGACAAAAGACAACTCTGTATTCTCCGCAGCAGAATGGAGTTGCTGAAAGAATGAACAAAATGTTGATGGAGAAGGCTAGGAGCATGTTGAGTGGAGCTAGTCTAGAACAAAAGTTTTGGGCTAAATCTGTTGCCACTACTTGTTATTTGATCAATAGATCTCCTACATCAACAGTCATTGATAAAACACCAATGGATGAGTGGTCAAGGAAAAAGCCTTCACTTAGACATCTAAGAGTTTTTGGTTGTGAGGCATATGCACATGTGCCTAAGGAGAAGAGAACAAAGTTGGTTTCTAAGGCTGTCAAATGTATTTTCATCGACTATAGTTATGGTGTGAAAGGATACAAGCTTTGGCACCCTGTTGTACAGAAGGTAATTTATTCTAGAAGTGTTATTTTTAGAGAGACTAAATCTTCTCATGTTACTTTTCAGCCAGAACAGCATACAGAAATTGAACATCAAAAGTATGTGATTCAACTTCCTTCTACGCCTGAGAAAGTTGAATCGAGGCCAATGTTAGAAATGAAAGAAACACTACTTCAATGGAAATCTGATTCAATATAAATTTCAGCAATCTTTAACTGTGTTATTAATGGAGATTGTAACACAGAAAAAAAACTATGCTTCATAGAAATGTAAAATTAGAAATATGAACACATAACACAATGTTTAAGGTGGAGAAAACCCTTTCGGATTAAAAAAAATCCACACAGGAAAGAGGCCCAATGTTTGTATTAATCTAAAAATGATTTACAATACAACAACACTTCAACTCTCTCCACTAGTCTTCAATCTGACAGCATTCCGACAGCACTCGAGTACCTAAAATCTGTATTGTAGTAACTAATTCATGGCAAATACTTATAGGAACATTTTCTACCTCATCTTAGGCATTCACCTTCTCTCTCCTAAGATTCTCCAACTTGTAAACATTAATTACCATTTTACAAGCATTTTACACTTGTCCAAAAAATAGCCATGCAAAGGTTGGGGGCCTAAGACTAAATATAGCCTCTTACAACATCTTATAATGCATCATAACCATCATAGATTCCACAAAAAAAGTACCTTTCCAAGATAGGAACCTTAGGCTAAATATAGCAAATATACAACTAACATATTTGTCATATGCGTCATAGAATCTTAAAATCTTATGACAACTTGCAGCTATCATAGATTCACTCACCAAACATTATGATAGTTGTCATACATGCCAAAAATAGTATATTCCTCAAGGGAGTATGCCTATCCTTATTTACTATGAGTTTTTACATTTTTCAATAGTAAAAGTCACTCCGTAACTACTGCCGGTAACTCTGAAATTACAATTGTTAATGAGACTACCTCATTCCCTTATGGGTAATTACAAATAACAAATAATAAATGGAATAAAATATAATATTGGAATTTACAAGGTTAATGGCATCTTATTTCAAAATTCTCCCACTTGACATTATACATTGTAAATCAGCCCATAGGAAATCAAATGAAATAATCAGGCACTAGAAACAAGGCCCATGGCCTCTCTGCACCACACGAACTTCTCTATGCTCACAGGTTTGGTCAATGAATCTGCAACATTCTCTTGATTGTCTATCTTCTTTAGCTCAATCTCTCCATTTGCAACCAACTCTAGAACAAAGTGATACTGAACATCAACATGCTTAGTTCAAGCATGATACATATGATTCTTGGCCAAACAAATAGCACTCTAGCTATAACAACCAATCTGAATGATCCTACAATTAAATCCAATACCTGTACATAGTCTCCTCAACCAAACTGCCTCCTTAGAAACATGAGTACTAGCCATATACTCTTCTTCTGTAGTGGACAAAGCAACTGTGGGCTGCCTCTTACTCATCCAACTCATTGCACCTTCAAACAGAGTAAACACATAGCCACTAGTTCGACTATCAAAGTCACCTGCCCAATCTGCATCAACAAAACCCTGTATGTCCAAAGATTTATCAGCACTATCAATATCAGAATAAACCAAACAATGATCAGGAGTACTTGTAAGATATTTAAACACCCTCTTCGCATGGTTCCAATGCTATGTACTAGGGTTAGACATAAATCTACTCAAAACTCCCACTGCTTGGGCAATATCTGGTCTAGTGAAAACCATTGCATACATCAAACTCCCTACATCACTAGCATATGGCACATTAGACATATCCTCAAGATCATCCTCAGTCTTTGGACACATATCTAATGAAAGCTTATTACCAATGGGTAAAGGAACTCTAACTGGGTTATTGTCGTACAAACTAAACCTCTGCACAATAGCATTCACATACTTATTTTGTGACAACCAAAGCTTTCTATTAACTCTGTCCCTCCTGATCTCCATTCCCAAAATATACCTTGCAGCACCAAGATCCTTCATCTCAAATGCACTTGAAAGTTGGGCTTTAAGCTCACTGACCATACCCTTAGTATTGCTGAAAAACATGTCATCAACATACAAAGCAATAACCAGTATAGAATCATCAACACAATGAATGTAAACACAATGATCCTCCTTGCTTCTAACAAAACCTAATTTCAAAACAAATGAGTCAAACTTTTGATACCACATTATGGGGGACTATTTCAGACCATAAAGTGACCTCTTCAACCTACAAACCCAATGTTCTTTTCCTTTTACCTCAAAACCTGTAGGCTGTTGCATATAAATTTCTTCTTCAAGATCTCCATGCAAGAATGTAGTCTTAACATCCATTTGCTCAATCTCCCAATCATAAGCTGCAGCAATGGATAAGAGAAATCTAATAGAAGTCAATTTAGCAACAGGAGAGAATATCTCACCAAAAGCAACTCCCTCTCTCTGGGAGTAGCCCTTGGCTACCAGTCTAGCCTTGTACTTCTCCAATGACCCGTCTGCTCCAAACTTCTTCTTGAAGACCCACTTACATCCTATGGCCTTTCTTCCTTTGGGCAAATGAACAAGATCCTAGGTGTTACAAGAGTCTAAAGCCATCATCTCCTCCTATGTGGCTAACTGCCAAGACTCACTATCATCTGTAGAAATAGCTTCCCTGTAGGATCTAGGTTCATCGTTAGTACTCAATAAAAAATATATACAATAGAAATATGATGGGCTATACATGTCAACTGGATTCCATTGTCTTGTGGATCTCCTCAAGCGTGGAGTAAGAGACTCTACTTGTTCTTCTGCATGATTATCTGTACCAACTTCTTCTGTCACAACAGATTCATCTTCATCAGAACTACTCAAATCTTCTTCTTCTTCTTCACCCCCTAATCCACCATTTTGTTCTTCTTGAGGTGCATCTTGCTGCTCTTTAACTCAAAGTGCACTCTCTTTACCTTTTCATCTTTTTCTTTTGGCTGCTTAGGTTCAGAAATAGCTCTAAGTTCCCTGAAAATTACATCTCTAGAAAAGATAATCTTGTGGGTTTGTGGATTCCAAAGCTTATAACCTTTGACATTATCACCATATCCAATGAATGTAGACTTTTCAGCCTTTTGACCCAAATTAGCTCACTTTTCCTTAGGCACATGAACAAAAGCCTCACAGCTAAAAACCCTTAAATGTGAAACAGAAGGTTTCTAACTGTCCACACTTCATAAGGTGTCAAATCAAGAGCCTTACAAGGAGATCTATTTATCAAGTAGTAAGAAGTACATACAGCCTCTACCCAAAAGCATTTATCCAATTGTGCATCACTAAGCATACTTCTCTTTCCATAATTGTTCGGTTCATTCTTTCTGCAACACCATTATGTTGTGGTGTATAGAAGTTGTCTTTTGTCTGACTATACTTGCATGCTTGCAAAACTCATCAAATTCCTTAGAGCAATATTCCCCTCCATTATCAGATCTTAATATTTTTATCTTTAAACCTGATTGGTTCTCTACTAAGACTTTGAATTCCTTAAACTTAGTGAAAACTTCAGATTTATTCTTCATAAAATAAATCCATGTAAATATGGATACATCATCAATGAAGGTTACAAAATAATGAGATTTTTTGATAGATTCATTAGCCACAGGTCCAAACACATCCGTATGAATAATTTCTAACTTCTCTTTTGCTCTATTGCTTCTTGAAAGAAATGATTTTTTGTTTTGTTTACCAAACACACAATGCTCACATAAGTCAAAGTGCTCATCAAAATAGGAGAAATCATCCAACAAATTTTTATTCTTAATATTTTTTAATACATTATTGCTTGTGTGGCCCAATCTATGGTGCCACAACATACAAGTGTTTTCAGAAGCCTTAGATACATAGGATGCGTTATAAACTGTAGTGGCTTCAAGCTTGAACAGGCTTCCGAATCTCTTCTCCTTCGCTACCACCAAGTTCCCTCTCAATCTGCAGCCATGCTTGTCAAATGTCACATGCATTGCCAAATCATTCAACTTCGAAACTAAAATTAGATTTCTAGCTAATCTAGGAACATGCAAAACACCAGGGAGGGTTTTAATCCTCCCATCACTAAAACAGAACAATACCTTTCCTTTCCCAACAATCGGATATGAAGAATTGTCACCAAGTTAGATATTACCTCCATCATATTCTTCATATCTGGAGAACCATTCCTTATGTGGGGTCATATGAAACGAGCATCCTGAGTCAACCAACCAATTTTCCTTAGAAAAACATTACATGCAGAAAGTAAAACTTCTTCACCTGCATTCGAGGACTTATCTGAAGTACTCTCCCACTGTTTCTTGGGGTTTTTGTACTCCTTCACATGTCCCCTTTTACCATAGTTCAAACACTTAACTCTGTTCTTTTTACCAAGAGTCTTAGACCGGCCCTTGGACTTGTTCTTAGCCCCTTTCTAATCTCCTTTAGGTCCTCTTTCCTTAGACCTTCCCCTGACACTGAGAGCATCCCATGAACTATCTGAACTCTTCTTCCTCAATTCTTGTGATAGTAGCACTAAAACAAGAGCATCCAACTTCATATCCACAAGGTTAGCAGTGATAGAAAGGATAACATTCTCCCAAGACTCTGGTAAAGAACAAAGTATGATACATTTATCTTCCTCACTAACCTCAACATCTATTGAATCAAGCTGACTCACTAACAAACTAAAAGAATTTAAATGCTCTGCAACTGATTCACCTTCTCGCATTTTCATGGAAAATAATTTTCTTTTTAAATAAAGTTTATTTACCATACTCTTGGCTTGATAAATCTCACCCAACCGTTTCCACAACTTATATGCAGTCTCTTCCTTTGTGACATTTAATAGGACAGAGTTTAAAAGACACAACCAGATGGTTCCTCGTGCCTTCTTATCTAGTCTATCCCACTCATCTTGAGAGACATCATCGAGTTTCTTCTCTTTTTGAATAGCCAACCATTGGTTTCTTTCTTCCAATAAATCTTCTATTTTCATCTTCCACAACTCATACCCCCTTCTGTTGAACTTCTCAATGTCCAATCGAGAGGTTGATGCAACAGTGGATGTAGCCATAATAGCAACACAAGATCTGCAAAACAAACACAACCAAATCTCCCACTGTAGCTACAGCTTCCACACTACCACCCAAAAGTCAAAGCTGGCTAGGCTCTGATACCAAATGTTAGAAATGAAAGAAACACTACTTCAATAGAAATTTGATTCAATATTAATTTCAGCAATCTTTAACTATGTGTTATTAATGGAGATTGTAATACAGAAACAAAACTATGCTTCACAGAAATGCAAAATCAAAAATATGAACACATAACACAATGTTTAACGTGGAGAAAACCCTTTCAGGTAAAAAAACTCCACACACGAAAGAGGCCCAATGTTTGTATTAATCTGAAAATGATTTACAATACAACACTTCAACTCTCTCCACCAGTCTTCAATCTGACAGCATTCCGGTAGTACTCGAGTACCTAAAATCTATATTGCAATAACTAATACATGGAAAATACTTATAGAAACATTTTCTAACTCATCTTAGGCATTCACCTTCTCTCTCCTAAGATTCTCCAACCTGTAAACATTAGTTACAATCTTACAAGCATCTTACACTTGTCCAAAAAATAGCCATGCAAAGGTTGGGGACCTAAGACTAAATTTGGCCTCTTACAACATCTTATGATGCATCATAATTGTCATAGATTCCACAAAAAAGTATCTTTCCAAGATAGGAACCTTGGGCTAAATATAGCAAATATACAACTAACATATCCGTCATATGCATCATAGAATCTCAGGATCTTATGACAACTTGCAACTATCATAGATTCACTCACCAAACATTATGACAGTTGTCATACATGCCAAAAATAGTATATTCCTCAAGGTAGCATGTCTATCCTCATTTACTATGATTTTTGACATTTTCCAATAGTAAAAGTCACTCCGTAACTGCCACCGGTAACTCCAAAATTACAACTGTCAATGAGACTACCTCATTCCCTTATGGATAATTACAAATAATAAATGGAATAAAATACAATATTGGAATTTACAAGGTTAATGGCACCTTATTCCAACAGCCCCAAGATAGATAAGAAGTTAAGGAGAGCTCATCAAGCTCTGAATCTTCAGAAGAGGAAGAAGAGGAAGCAATGGAAGAACCTCCACCTATGCTTGTTCGAAGATCTACAAGGCATAAACAACCACATGAAAGGTATGGGTATTCACCTAATGATTGGAAGTGCATATTTGCTTTGAGTACTAATATTGATGAACTGAGATTTGTGAAAGAGGCTTTGGGTATGAATGATGCAGAGTCCTAGAAAATAGCCATGGATGAAGAGATGGCAGCCCTTGAAAGAAATGATCCATGGGACTTAGTACCATTACCTGAAGGATGAAAACCTGTTGGATGTAAATGGGTGTTTAAGAAAAAGATTGGTTCAAATGGAAATGTTGAAAAGTATAAGGCATGGTTGGTTGCGAAGTGATACTCTTAGGTTGAGGGTATTCATTATGGTGAGATCTTTTCTCCTGTTGCTAAAATGACATTCATTCGGTTTTTATTATCTATTACAGTAGCTTATGACTTAGAAGTTGAACAAATGGATGTGAAAACTGCTTTCTTTCATGGTGATTTGGAGGAAGAAATCTATATGACACAGCCAGAGCACTACGTGGTGAAAGGTAAAAGCAAGCTGGTTTGTAAGTTAAAGAAATCTTTGCATGGCCTTGAATAAAATCCTAGGATGTGATACCAGAAATTTGATACATATGTGTTAATTTTTGGATTTGTATGGTCTAAATCTGATGGTGATCATTTCCTGGTAATTGCTTTATATATTGATGACATGTTGTTTATTGGGAAAGGCAAAGGTTTGATTGTAGAATTGAAATCTCAGCTCTCTACAAAATTTGAAATGAAAGATCTTGGTACAACAAAACACATACTTGGTATGGAGATCAGAAGAGATCGTGAGAACAGAAAGCTATGATTTGGCCAGAGTAATAATGTTTGTTTAGTTTTACAAAGGTTAAATATGCAGGATTGTAAACCACTTTGTATTCTTGTTACATTGGGAATGGAGCTCTCTATTTCATGATGTCCTACATCCCCATCGAAGATGGAAGACATGAGCAAAGTGCCTTACTAGAGTGCAGTTGAAAGCTTAATGTATGCTATGGTCTGTACAAGACTAGACATTGCCCAAGCAGTGGGAGTTCTTTTTCATTTTATGTCTAATCCTAGAAGAGTGCAATGGGATGTAGTTAAGAGGGTCTTCAGATATTTGTAGGGTATAACAGAGTACTCTATATGTTTTCATGGTACAAGAGATCAGCATTCCTTGAGTATTCATGGTTTTGTGGATTCAGACTGGGCTAGTGATGTCGATAGTAGAAGGTCTACCAATGCATATGTATTTACTCTTAATGGTGGTGCAATCAGTTGGATGAGCAAGCGACAGGCTGTGGTCACTTTGTCCACTACAAAGGTAGAGTATATGGTAGCTACTCATGCATGTAAAGAAGCCATTTAGCTAAAGTGTTTGTGTTTGAATATTGGGTGGAAACTTAGTTTAGTTACAGTTTATTGTGATAGTCAGAGTGCAAGATGCCTTGCAAAGAACCTGACTTTTCATGCTAGGACCAAACACATTGATGTTTAGTATCACTTCGTGAGAGATATGATCGAGGATGGCAGGGTGAAGCTAGGAAAAGTAGAGACTGTGGTGAATGTTGCATATGCATTAACAAAACCTGCGAGCACAGTGAAGTTTAGGTGGTATTTTGAATTAATGGGCCTTTCGGCCCCTAGCAATTAACTACCTATTTTCTATTGGCTTATGCAAGGTGTTCGACAAGTGGGAGAATGTTAGAAATAAAGTGTTTTAAAAATAGAAAAAAAAATAATAAAAAAAGAAAGTGTCTCAACCTTGCATGGAAATAAAAAATAAAGCAAGCCAAGAATAGAAGATTTTATGATAGGTGAAAAGTGACTATTTTGAGAAGTATCTTTATATGGAGATAGAAATAAGTTTTTTGTGAGATTTTATTAGATATTTCTAAAAAGAAATGATTTATCTCTAGAAGGTTCTCATATGTAACGTAATATATATTGGTACTTTGAGATAGTCATTTTGGGAGAGAGGTGAGAGTTAGTTTGCAAGTCTGTACGCTGCTGGAATGCTACCCAAATTCCTCTAGTTTGAGTTGAGGTGAAGACTCCTATAAGAATTTGCATTGCAAGTGTGTTGTAATCTAGTTCAAGATTTGATAATACATTGTGCAGATTTTGGAGTGTGGGGTTTTTCTCCCGAAAGGGTTTTCCCCACGTATATCACTGTGTTATGGTTTTAATGTTATTTTGTTTATACTATTTCAGGTTTTTCTTGATATCTCTGTAATATTGTATTTGAGATTTGTATAACCCTCCTCTCAAGGTTAGCATAGGAAGCGTTTCCGCACACCTTTGCTTCCTTACAGGGACACCATGATAGAGAATGAGGTCACCTACAACATCATTAATGAAGGAAGGGGCTCACCACTATGGCTCCACTAACAGTGACAAGGGCATGCACAGGCTATGGACACCCATCAAAGCATAAATGATTGCCATTTCATATTATTATTCATTTTGGATGAAAGTTTTGGAGGAGGATTTTGGAAGGCAGACGGAGAAATATGGAGAAAGCAATGATGCTTTAAGGACAATGGCTTTGGACTCTACTTGTAAATTAGGGTTTGGTGTACCATCCACATTCGATTAACATAGTAAAACTAGAAGATTTACCATAAAGTAATTCAACAAGGTAAGAATGAGATAGAGAAATTTTTTCTTTTATTTAACAAATAATCAAGTAACTACAATTACAAGATTTCTTTTACAAAATACAATATACCAATATTGTCTTTTCATTTACAATGTTTACAAAAATAAAACCATTACATATACAAATTTGGAATAATTACTACATCTGAATATCTGACATCTTTATGATAAGTCCAGGCATGTTTCCTGCTTGGAGAGAGGGCATCTTTCCAATGATTAACCTCTAACCACAGACCGGCGGTCTCCCACACATCTTCCACATAGGAAGTGGCCCTACCCTTCATGAGGAATATAGACCATAGGTGACTAGTGGTAATTTGCCTTTTCTGAGTACATAATGTTGTATTCTACTCAACTCTATCAACCATACAACCCTAGATACGCTCTAGCTAAGTATGATTTCTGATAGGATGAGCAATCCAAATATAGTGAACCGACAATGCATGTAGAAAACAAATGCATTACTTTGGCAAAAGTTTTTAATTTCAATATTGCTCGTAAAGAACATAGTTGTTGTGTTCACCCACCCCGACTCAACTTGGATACTATCTTATTCTCGTAGTTTAAACTCTTACTTAACTTAATCATGAATTAGTGTAATCCATGAGTCATGATAATAATACCTTTAAACTTAAACAAGTCTATATGACATAACCATTCCATTGGTTTGTAATTGACTCTAGGGTTATCCTAATACCCTTATCAATATGACATAACAATATATCCATATCTTATAACTAGGAGTTTTGGATTCATAAATAACCCTTGATTAACTTAACCAAAGTTAATAATATTATAATTCTCAAAAAGATAATGTCTCCTTGTTGGCCTCATGATTCCATCGGTCCTCACTAAAACTTTTGAAAGTCATCTATCTTGCCGAAGATGAAAAGCAGTTTCAAAAGTAGCTCTTGCTGCCGATGAAGTTGGGAATTGCCTCCAAAACCTTGATGAAGTTTCAAGATTCCACGATGATGTTGTACCAAAAATGATGCCAATACTGAGATAAAGGAAGGAGTTGGTTATAACGAACCAAGAAGTTGGCATAAAAATAGATTTTTCTTCGCATCCATCCGAACCTCCATCAAAGCATGATTCAAAATGCTCTAGCAGATATGTATTTCTACAAAATGGGAAGCATAGACAACGCACAGGAAAGGTTTAACGGTGCAATCTCAGAGAAATGTTGTCTCATGGCATGCAAAGATCACATGATATGAACAAATTGGATGCATTGAAAAGACTTTAAAATCTTTCAAAGAAATGCAACTGTGGGTGTAAAACCAGATTCTACTAATGCTACCAGCCAGCATCCTTCCAGCAGAATGAAAGATTTCAAATAGCATATGGAACTCCAAAACCCCAAGAACTCCACCATCATCTCGCCTTAGTGTGCAATGTTTGAAATGCTCTGCAATATATATGCATGTATGATGTGGAGGCACAGCTGAAACAGTGAACTTTTTGCCAGAATACCTCAAATCTACATATAATGGTTTTTTTTTTAATAAGATTTTTGAAATCTTCAAGTAAAAGCAACTGGCAGGTGTAAATTCAAAATGCTCAACCTTTTCCAGCATCCTTGTGCAACCTAGACAAAGCAAATGAATTGTTTGGTAAAATGCCTCAAGGAAATTTGGTCTCATGGACTGCCATGACTGCAGAATGTACACTAAATAGATTCCTTGAAAAGGCTATGGGAACTTACAAGCAAGAGCAATCGGCTGGTATAAATCCATTACTCATGGCCTTCATCAACACCCTCCTGACTTGTGAACGTGGAATGACATACACAACACATAGGCATTATTTTCAAGAAAATCTAAAAAAATTTGGATCTTCAATAGAATCCTCTCGATCTGTGCCCAAAGAAATGCAAGATTGTAGATTCCACGGTGTTTATCAGCATCTCTTATGCGTGATGAAATAGAGAATTTTGTCAGATATTATAGTTCGAGGTTCCTTGATAGACATGGATGCAAAATATGGAAGCATAGATGAGAAACATGAACTGTCTAGAAGAATGCCTCAATGAAATGTGGTCTCAAGGATTACAAATATTACAACATATGTTCAAGCATACTTTATATTTGTCCCAAATGGGAATTTTGGGTCAAGGTATGGATGTCTCACAAAGCATTATTGAAAATATTTTTCTATTAGCGGATGTAGTTGCAGCTTCCCTAGCACATATACAAGCAAAATTTGGAAGCAAAGCTAAGGCACGTGAATTATTTGACAAATTGTCTCGAAGAAATGTCATCTCATGGACAACATTGACTTCAGATATATGCATTCGACTATTGAAAATTCATTCCACAACCTTTGCAAATATCTTCTAAGACCTACACCAGCATCATCTCCAATAACACCAAATTGGGAGCTTTGGAATCGGCATTCCAAAGATTGGTCGTAAGGATGTAGACCCGTATTTATTATATAGGGAAGTAACTGCTCGTGGACGACTGCAAATGGTCATAAATGATAGAAAATGGAAGGAGATCACCGTTGTGCTTAACATTCCTCGCACTACAACAAGTGCTTCATTTGTTCTTCACAAGTACTACATTAATTTGCTCCACCATTTTGAGCAGGTTCACTTCTTTCAAGTCCAAGGGCCCTTGGTTCATCCTAACTCTTTCTTACATAGTTATTTTAAGTGCCTAAGTTAAGTAGTTACTCTAAGTGACTATCTTTACAAAAGAAAGTTAGTTGTGCAAAGTTAGTACACTTAGGTAGTTATACCAAGTAGTTATAAAAAATGGTTGAGGTAGTTACCCTAAGTGGTTACTAACCTCACCTATAAATATATCATTGTGATTCAATCAAAGGGGGTTCCACTTTTTCACATGACAGTGTATGAAAGACTCGGATAGTATTATTCAAGTTTGAAAGCAATAAAGAAACATTTTGAATGTGTGTTCAACTTGATTTCATGTGTTGTTATTGGTATTCGTACATTTCATCAATAATGAACATGTGCTTTCCTTTCAAAGTTGCATTGTGAGAAAGTTATTTCGCATCAAGTTTTGGTATCTCTACTTGGATGCATGAAACTTAAATTCATGATTTTAACTCTTATTTCATCACTACTATTTGTTATTTCTTTGTTTTTGTTCTTATAATTCTAGAAAATCCAAATACCCCTATCATACGAGGGAGCTACCCCTCTTAAACGCAGAGAGGAATTGACAAGACCTGCGATTCTTCAACTGTTGTGAGCAGGTTGTTGCTAATCCAAGGGAGAACGGAGTTACTCAAGAAGATTATTTTAAAGCAACAAATCTGTTTACCAATAGATTTTTGGTGACTCTGCTGGGGAATGAGCTGAAGCATTGGTGCCTTTTTATTCCTCAAGAATATACAAGTATCTCCCCAGAAAGGAAAATTGGCAACTCTATCTGAAAGAAGAATCCTAGAAGATGGTTTGGTATCGAAGAACCCAGATACATAACATGCAACTTCCTGAATCAGATAGTGACAGTGATGATGAAAAATATCCTTCTCCTACGTCCTCTGTGTTGATGACTGTTTTGATGCAATCATAACAATAAGTTAAAATTCACATAAAATGAACTAAAACTATACTTGAAAGACAAGAAGGAATCATTTGGTGATTCAACTAATCCCAAGTCTACAATGGTTCGGTTGGTCAAGTTCAGTTGGTCAATGTGAAGCTGTAATGTTCAAGGGGCCTTACGTAGTTTAGGTTTATTTTGTGGTTTACTGGACTAAGAATATGCAAAGAGGTCATAGATTTCAACAAGTATTCTGCTCATTTGCATACAGGTGATACCGGGCTGCAAGTTTTAGAGGGTTTTCTTAGATTTTTGCAGCTTTCTTCTTGATCTGTTTATGAAAACTGTCTACTTATAGCTCTGTTATCATGCTTCTTCAAAGTTGAGACAATTTCCTTTGGATTTCATACGTTTTCAGCTAAATATTTCAGATGGGTTGGGAAAAGTTAGAAAGATCTAATCTATACCTCACTTAATCTACAGAAGGATCTAATTGTTTCTGTTATCCACTATGTAAATACCACAGTAATCTGATCAAATCCACAGTAAAAACCCTAAATGTAAGTTCTGAGCATTTTCACAAACATACATTTAAAATTGCAAGCTCTCAAAGAAGATATTTCAAAACACAAAGAAGAGCAGGAGAACACTCAGAAGATAGATGCAGAACTCCAGATTCTATTGTATTAGAAACGAATAGCCATACATGATTTACAATGTAAGAATGACTCTTAGTTTCATTGATCATACTACAGAGAACTTACAAGCTTTACAGATACAGTAAGGCAGCCAAACATTCCACGCGCACCTTACTGCAGACAAACAGGCGACCTCCTTCTTCTACTTCTAGACTATTCTAACTTGCTGTATGTTCCTAAAAAGAAATTCTGTTGTAGTCACTATTGCTTTCCTAAAATTCCTGTTGTGTAGCCCCTGTTGTAAAGTATTACAGTGTAGAGAGGCACAATACATAACATTCTGATTGTCCTCACTACAGCAAAAACCTAACTGAACCCCTGGTTCAAACCTCTAGCTACAGCAATAAATGCAGGTGAACCAGTTCTCAAAAATATCTCTGATCAGTTGTCAAATCTGGGCGAAATATTGCCCCTTCTGAGAAGTTCCAGCAGCTGGGCAATAACTTATGTTTGTCTTTTGCAGAAATAGCTCTAGCTGCGACCTTCTTCTTTACTTGAATGGCCTTGACTTTTTGCATTTCATCTCTATCTTCTTGCTCCTGAGATCAGATCTTCTTCCTCCATGAGGTCACTGTATTGACTTTCCAGCTGCTTCCTCAACTGCAAGCCTGCAAGACAAGACAAGCAATAAGTATTCCATTTATCACAAAACAACATGAAAATTAAAATAAGCGTTTAAATACAGGTGACTGCGCAAGATGAAGGAGATTGGATCAAGAAAACTCCAAAAAATGCATCCAAAATGCGCCCAAGCTGCTCAAAATTGATTGGGTCAACCATCGATGACCAAAAAATGCCAGAGGCGCCAAAAAAAAACACTTTAAAACCCGACCGCCTCATTTCCCGCCCATCGGCATGATATTCGCTGTCGGTGCGTCAAAAAACAGGCTGGTCGATATACCTCATCATCATGATATTCTGGAAATATGATGCATTCCCTCCTGAAGGTCCAGATGAATGTCATCATGATGTTTCGCTTCTGCATATTGGAGAAAAGAACAACAACATCATCATCATCATGTTGAAGAAGAATAGGAGGGTATGAATATAATCATGCTGCTGAGGAAAGGAAGATGATGGTGACGTCATCATGATATTCGGGATTCATGAAAATGCTAAGGATGACGTCATCGTCATATCCGGTTAAGATCAGGGGGATAATTGTGATATCGGGTCACCCAAGGAGCATGATCAGGATGATGAGCATAATATGACCCTTTTGCGGCCAAGGCAACCCTCTCGAGAAAAATCAGCATGATGAAGATCATCATCATATTTGCTTTTGTCGAACTTAGAATAAGACGTCATCATGATATTTGGGAAAACGGATCGCTCTTGAAAAAATATCCTGTTTGAAGGAAAAATGATGATGATCATCATCATCAGGATATTAGCTTCTGTCGAACATAGAATAAGACATCATCATCATATTTGGGAACCGGATCGGGTTTTAAAAAATATCCTGTTGAAGGAAAAATGTGATGATGATCATCAGGGGGATATTTGTTTTTTTGCTATTCAGATCGGGATGACGTCATCATGATATTCGGGTCCTTTGTTAAACTTAGAACATGACGTCATCATGATATTTCGCCAACCGGATCATGTTTGAGAAAAATCCTGCCGAAGGGAAAATGTGATGATGATGATGATCATCATCAGGATAATTGCATAAAGGTCGTATTTTCGGCAGGAGGACTTCACGAAATATCAGGCGAACAAATAAGATCATGATGATCTTGACAATTAGGACAGGATAAAGAATGATGATGACATCATCATGATATTCGCGCTAGGGTGATATTGTAAAATATGATGATGCTGTTTAAGAAATGCAATATCGACCACCTCTTCTGAATAGACAGGGTGATCATCATGATATTCGCTAACTGAAGATCAGGAGGATATGAAGATGATGATCCTCCTTCTCGAATTATGATGATGATGTCTCCAACACTTACGCAAATTTTAGTGAATATGACCTTCTTGTGAAAGATCAGGATGATGTGAAGTCGTCATCATCATATTTCAAACTTCAGTAAATATCATGATGATGACCTTGCGATAGGATTTGAACGTGCGCATGCAAATATGCCGAAGGTGGATTTTGTTAATTCAGGGTGATCAGCATGATATTATAAGATCAGGTAATGTTGAATTATCATGATGATGCTTGCGATACAAAAGACCACTTCGACGGGGGAACTTACCTTGACTGAAGGCCGATGTCATCATGATATTCGAACCTCAGGATATTATCGGGGGGGTTCAAATATGATGATGATGATGCTCTTCAGCAAAACTGAGTTTATAATATGACCTTCCTAAAAGATATCATGATGCTGCATAATGCGAAGATCATGATGATCCCGTCAACATGACCTAGGATATAAAAATATGATGATGCTCCTGCGAATATCAGGTTTGACCAAGACTTTGACCGTGCATAACTTCCACATATGGACAAATTTTCAAGTGAAGTAAAAGGCAAACCTGCATGAAATTTCAAGCTCTTTCAAAATATGAGGTCACAGAAACAAAATATGAACTTTGACAAACAGACCTCATGATGATGACCTACCTTATCATATATCATGATGATGATGCACCTGACCTTTATTTTTACCAGACAGCCAGGAAGCAGAAAAAAAACACAAGCAGAAGCAAAAAGCAAGACATCAGCAGGGGTCCCCATTTTGCTAAGGAGCATAATGGGGCGTGTTGTGAACATCACAACAACTAGCAACCAAAACAAAACAATTAAATTTAGAGTGTTCAAGGAAACTAGGTGAAATAAACTCATAACTTCCAACTATCTTTCCTGCAAATTACTATTCAGCTTGAGACTCAAAGTGTTCAATAAAGATGCATGAATTTCCATTTTCAGTTTAGTTGTGTGCATGTGATTAATTATCCTCATCTTGAAGATCGGTTGAACAAACCAGTGACTGACATTAGCCTACGTAGGTGAGGATATTCCCTCATAGCCGACCGGATAGAGCCTTGCTGCCAGCGAGCGTCTATAGCCCCGGCAAGGTTATCGTTACAATTCTCCTAAGTAGAGCCCCACTGCCAGCGAGCATCCATAGCCCCGGTAGAGTTACTTAGATGGCCTAATCTGGATTTTCAGTATAATCCGCTTTATTCATTTATTTATTTATTTTTTTGTTTTCTAATTTTGAAAGATCTCATAAGATATAGCAATTTGTAACTTCATGATGATGCAAGGAGTGGACACTTGCTGAAATTAAGCTGAGAATTGTAATGGTAGCAAGGGTGACCTCTGATTTTTCACCTAATATCTACACTGGTAGGTTCAACAAACCCAAGGATTTTAGGTGTGTCATCGTGAGAAACCTGCTTCGAATTCTCAATCACATTTATTGAATACGAAACTTCAGAAGATGAACAACTCTCTACATTCATGACAGTGACAAGTTATGTGTAAATTGCAAATGGTTAACCTGAATACCCTAAATTATATACTGTTTTGAATGGTTGTTAGTTCTGCTCCTTAATACTCTACAGTAAAATAAAGATCCCTGCTGAGGAGACAACAAACAAACCAAACAAACAGGCTGTACAAACAGCACAACAAAAAAAAAAAACTGTACAAACAGAAAGAAACAAAAAGAAGACAAGCTATACAAACAACCAACCTAAGAAGAAAACAGCAAAAGAAGACCACAAAAACAAAAACAACTACCCCACCAGACTATATACCAGCCTCTCCAAGGCAAACTGAAACCCAGGAAAAAGACCCAAGAACACCCCTACTTGCATATTTCTTTAGGTTGTGCAGGAGTAACAGGGTACTGGTGATGGTTCTCATCCTAGCAGATTTATCTTTGAATTCTGAAAAAAATTCTGATATTCTAGATTCATTGTGTTTATCAGAATAGCTCTTAACTAGTAACTGAGGCTGCTCATCAGGTTTATGATTAATCCATATGCATGTCTTATCTCTTGAATTTCCATAATCAAAATAGCATTTATCATTGTTTACTAAGGAAAGGAAAGAGACAACCTGATGTGCCTTTAGCTCTGTGGAACACACTTGTTTATTAGTAGCTAGCTCTTCATTTAGCTATGCATTTTCATTGCCCAGCTCTATGTCTAGTCCTTTTTCAAGTTGAAAGATGAATGACTCTAGATGTATCATTTCTTCATCTTCATCCAGCTTTGTTCCTTCATTCTGGATGTTCAGTTTATCCTCAAATTTAGCAAACCTCTCAATGTTCTCATTAGTTTCCTGCACATCAGCACTTAAGTAAGTATCTTCATCATCATCTGATATATAGAAATTAATCATTTTTAAATCACTTGAGAGTAAAAGTGGGATGACATCTTTTGATTGACAGGAGTACTCCCCTGTTTTATTTTCAACATAGCATGAGGGTGATGTCTGATTATGCACAGCAGCTCCATGATCCTCTGTATTTTCAATTTTCAAAAATTATTCATCAACTGACTCACATTTATCGTCCAGTGTGGAGTCTGCTTCTATTAACCTGCAACAATCATCACATGATTCCTGGAGAGAGATCTTATTATCCTTTATTCCTAGCATTGGTTCCATCGTTGTATCCTCTACACATTTAACGACCGTTGCTGCTGCATCCTCTTGTCGCCCAATAATCTCTTCACTTCCTTGCCAACTTTCAGCCTTATACACATATTGGACTGGGAAATTGTATGTAACGCACTCTTCCACCTCTTGTCTAATGTCATGACCAAATTTGTCTATTGCATTGTTTTCCTCATCTGAAGAATTTCTGTCAGATTCAATGAATAGTGTTGTTCTATTGCTGACACACTTCTTTCTAATGTTTAACATCATAACCTCCTCAATCTGCATCCCATTGTTGGTAACTCTATAGACACCTGGCTCAACAGCAGCATATAAGATTTCATTAGTTCGATTATACTCTGTTATCATATGTCTCATTCTGGGCTCTGCCTCTATTCTGATCTGGTTTGGGATGCCTCTCCATGGTAACCACATGTGTGAAAAGTCAGTAGCCATATATCCGTTTAATGTCTTGGACCAATCCCTACTCAGCAACATTCCATAATTTACGGGTATATCCACTACTTGGATGTCAATGATTTGGCTCACCCTAGGGTCTGAAGCTAACTGCACCTGTATGTTCATGAGTTCTCCTATCACACTAACCTCGGTCTTATATAATTGTGTGACAACCTTGGCAGATTTGGTGGGAGTTAGCCCGAGAGTTTTACATATTCCTAAGGGCATTACGTTGGCTGAAGCACTAGAATCTACCATGCAATTGTGTATATTCTTCCCACACAACCTAACAGTTAACAAGAAAGGTTGAGTATCCCTCTTATCCGCATGTATTACCACATTTGTATTGGAAGGCTGCTCAACTTTCTTACCTTTCTCCTTAGGTGGTGAATCACTACTAGGAACAGTTATATCAGCAGACACCATGTTTGTCATGGATGTATCCAGGGATTTTAAAAAAGCATTTCTGATCCCTGGGGTCTTCAATAATTCATTTAGAGGTATGCTGACCTTAATTTTCTTTATTTCCTCTGATAAGTAATTCACTAATTTTGTTGTCTCTACTGCTTCTGTCTTACCTGTTTGATCCTTTTGCACTGCTATTCCGTTATTTGTGTGCTGACTAGCTTTAAGTATGGCAGGATTGTTGCTAGCATTCTGATCTGGGGGTGTATTGATGTTATTCGGGGGAGTGGAAGTGGTGAAAGGTCCTCCCGGCCTAGGGTTGTTCCTCAAATTTTAGGTGTGGCTTTTATTTGCCTGTTGAAAGGCCTGCACCTCCTCTGTTTCATTTAATATCTCGTTTTCAGATTCAAAAGGAAACTGAGAAGCATTTAACACAAAGGCCGATTCAGGATAAAGACTTTCACAACAGTATGGTTCATCCTCTAGCAATTCATCCTCTTTCTCTTCTGCAGTTGCGAAGGTAATCGTTTCGAAGACTAATGCTGTGTCACATTCTGAGGGTACTACCTCATTACCCTTAGGAATAAGAAATTCAGAGGTAGGAGGCTGTACATCTACGTTTAAAATACTAGCTGCCAAGTGGAGCTATGGACAGTCGTGCTCAGCATGGGTATTGGTATTGCGAAATCTGCACCAAATTTTGGGTGCTGTATTGGCCATTTGTATGTTAGTTATTTGTTTTGCACCATGATTATCTGTATTCTCAAAAGGAGAAGCCAGAGTACCGTTGTTGGGCCCAGTGTTCCATGTCTTGGGTGGCCTAGGTTGATTCTGGTTCTTGTTATTATTGCCCCAGGTCCTATTATCTATCACTGGCCCCCTATTTTGCATTGGTTGCCCCTGACTGGGGCCTTGATGCTGATTGTAATTTTGGTTCTGATTGTACTGCTGATTTTGATTGAGACTATAATTCTGATTTTGGCCTTGGTTGTGATTTTGATGTGGATTGTAGTTTTGGTTGCTTCTGCCATAGAGATTCTCATTTCTTAGCTATGTCACTTCGGTTGTTAATCTTTTCAAATGTGCAGTAATCTCTTTGATGTCTTCCCTATCATCTTGTGCTTTTGCCACAGTTACATCCCTAGGAAGTTGGAAGAAAGGCTGACCATTATTTTGACTGTTATTGGAAGTACTAGCCGTGTAAGGAGTTATACCCTGGATTGGAGTAGGATTATACACAGGTGTGTAAGAAGGAACCGAATTTACTTGTGGAGCATGCTGCACAGGGACTCCGTTCCATGGGTGTGCCTGATTCTGCACCCCAAAGTTTCCTCCAAATGGACTGTAAGTTGTATGTCTCATTTCTTGGTTCACTAAGGCTGCCTCTTTATAGGCTTTGGATATTGAATCTATGTCAGGTTTCCTTTTGACAAACATGGCAGTTAAAGGATCCAAGGCAGCATAGTACATAGCCAACAAGGGAGCATCATCTATGGTATAAGGGGCTGCTAGCCTAGAATAGGCCTTTTGAAATCTGTCATTGAAATTATTAATTAGCTCTCCCTCACCTCGTTTTATAGCAGCCAGTTTATGATACAAAGCACAAGGGTCAATGGGTCCTCTAAATCTTGACAGAAATGCTTCTTCCATAAGTGGCCAGGAAGAAATGCAACCATTGGGTAAGTTTACGTACCAGCTAGAGGCCTGCTCATTAAAGGTGTAAGGGAACAATCTACACACAACATCCTCGTGCTCATATATAGCCCTACAACATGCTTCCTTAAATATTCTAATATGATCTTCTGGGTCTTGATGCAACTGGTATTTGGGACATATCTTTTCCGGATTTTTTGGCATGTCATGATAATCATTGAAGAATATGGGAGAATTGACATCGAAATAAGCCATTGCAGGTGTTTGAGCTTGACTTGAACTTGCAGAAATACCTGGATTGATTGGTGGATTAGGATTTAGAGGAGGATTGAGACCTCCAGAAGTGCCTGAACCAAGATTTAAAGATCTGAACAGTGATCTGTCAGGACTTACAATACTACGGATGTTAAAAGGTGACCCAGGAGGTGTTCCAGATGAACTTCCCGCTTGCGATATCTTTGGATTCCAAATTAAAGGGCTTTTACTTCGCCTTGTATCAGGTAGTTGCACAAATATATCTCCTGAACTGGACCTAGACCTAGTCACTCTGTTACTATCGTTAGCCAGTTTGAAATAAAACCTAACTCAGGCAAGCCCTCCTTCTAGCGCTAGCAAACTGTTGATGACTGTTTTGATGCAATCATAACAATAAGTTAAAATTCACATAAAATGAACTGAAACTATACTTGAAAGACAAGAAGGAATCATTTGGTGATTCAACTAATCCCAAGTCTACAATGGTTCGGTTGGTCAAGTTCAGTTGGTCAATGTGAAGCTGTAATGTTCAAGGGGCCTTACGTAGTTTAGGTTTATTTTGTGGTTTACTGGACTAAGAATATGCAAAGAGGTCATAGATTTCAACAAGTATTCTGCTCATTTGCATACAGGTGATACCGGGCTGCAAGTTTTAGAGGGTTTTCTTGGATTTTTGCAGCTTTCTTCTTGATCTGTTTATGAAAACTGTCTACTTATAGCTCTGTTATCATGCTTCTTCAAAGTTGAGACAATTTCCTTTGGATTTCATACGTTTTCAGCTAAATATTTCAGATGGGTTGGGAAAAGTTAGAAAGATCTAATCTATACCTCACTTAATCTACAGAAGGATCTAATTGTTTCTGTTATCCACTATGTAAATACCACAGTAATCTGATCAAATCCACAGTAAAAACCCTAAATGTAAGTTCTGAGCATTTTCACAAACATACATTTAAAATTGCAAGCTCTCAAAGAAGATATTTCAAAACACAAAGAAGAGCAGGAGAACACTCAGAAGATAGATGCAGAACTCCAGATTCTATTGTATTAGAAACGAATAGCCATACATGATTTACAATGTAAGAATGACTCTTAGTTTCATTGATCATACTACAGAGAACTTACAAGCTTTACAGATACAGTAAGGCAGCCAGACATTCCACGCGCACCTTACTGCAGCCAAACAGGCGACCTCCTTCTTCTACTTCTAGACTATTCTAACTTGCTGTATGTTCCTAAAAAGAAATTCTGTTGTAGTCACTATTGCTTTCCTAAAATTCCTGTTGTGTAGCCCCTGTTGTAAAGTATTACAGTGTAGAGAGGCACAATATATAACATTCTGATTGTCCTCACTACAGCAAAAACCTAACTGAACCCCTGGTTCAAACCTCTAGCTACAGCAATAAATGCAGGTGAACCAGTTCTCAAAAATATCTCTGATCAGTTGTCAAATCTGGGCGAAATATTGCCCCTTCTGAGAAGTTCTGGCAGCTGGGCAATAACTTCTGTTTGTCTTTTGCAGAAATACCTCCAGCTGCGACCTTCTTCTTTACTTGAATGGCCTTGACTTTTTGCATTTCATCTCTATCTTCTTGCTCCTGAGATCAGATCTTCTTCCTCCATGAGGTCACTGTATTGACTTTCCAGCTGCTTCCTCAACTGCAAGCCTGCAAGACAAGACAAGCAATAAGTATTCCATTTATCACAAAACAGCATGAAAATTAAAATAAGCGTTTAAATACAGGTGACTGCGCAAGATGAAGGAGATTGGATCCAGAAAACTCCAAAAAACGCGTCCAAAATGTGCCCAAGCTGCTCAAAATTGATCGGGTCAACCATCGCTGACCGAAAAATGCCAGAGGCGCCAAAAAAAAACACTTTAAAACCCGACCGCCTCATTTCCCGCCCATCGGCATGATATTCGCTGTCGGTGCGTCAAAAAATAGGCTGGTCGATATACCTCATCATCATGATATTCTGGAAATATGATGCATTCCCTCCTGAAGGTCCAGATGAATGTCATCATGATGTTTCGCTTCTGCATATTGGAGAAAAGAACAACATCATCATCATCATCATGTTGAAGAAGAATAGGAGGGTATGAATATAATCATGCTGTTGAGGAAAGGAAGATGATGGTGACGTCATCATGATATTCGGGATTCATGAAAATGCTATGGATGATGTCATCGTCATATCCGGTTAAGATCAGGGGGATAATTGTGATATCGGGTCACCCAAGGAGCATGATCAGGATGATGAGCATAATATGACCCTTTTGCGGCCAAGGCAACCCTCTCGAGAAAAATCAGCATGATGAAGATCATCATCATATTTGCTTTTGTCAAACTTGGAATAAGACGTCATCATGATATTTGGGAAAACGGATCGCTCTTGAAAAAATATCCTGTTTGAAGGAAAAATGATGATGATGATGATCATCAGGATATTAGCTTCTGTCGAACATAGAATAAGACATCATCATCATATTTGGGAACCGGATCGGGTTTTAAAAAATATCCTGTTGAAGGAAAAATGTGATGATGATCATCAGGGGGATATTTGTTTTTTCGCTATTCAGATCGGGATGACGTCATCATGATATTCGGGTCCTTTGTTAAACTTAGAACATGACGTCATCATGATATTTCGCCAACCGGATCATGTTTGAGAAAAATCCTGCCGAAGGGAAAATGTGATGATGATGATCATCATCATCAGGATAATTGCATAAAGGTCGTATTTTCGGCAGGAGGACTTCACGAAATATCAGGCGAACAAACAAGATCATGATGATCTTGACAATCAGGACAGGATAAAGAATGATGATGACATCATCATGATATTCGCGCTAGGGTGATATTGTAAAATATGATGATGCTGTTTAAGAAATGCAATATCGACCACCTCTTCTGAATAGACAGGGTGATCATCATGATATTCGCTAACCGGAGATCAGGAGGATATGAAGATGATGATCCTCCTTCTCGAATTATGATGATGATGTCTCCAACACTTACGCGAATTTTAGCGAATATGACCTTCTTGTGAAAGATCAGGATGATGTGAAGTCGTCATCATCATATTTCGAACTTCAGCAAATATCATGATGATGACCTTGCGATAGGATTTGAACGTGCGCATGCAAATATGCCGAAGGTGGATTTTGTTAAGTCAGGGTGATCAGCATGATATTATAAGATCAGGTAATGTTGAATTATCATGATGATGCTTGCGATACAAAAGACCACTTCGACGGGGGAACTTACCTTGACTGAAGGCCGATGTCATCATGATATTCGAACCTCAGGATATTATCGGGGGGGGTTCAAATATGATGATGATGATGCTCTTCAGCAAAACCGAGTTTATAATATGACCTTCCTAAAAGATATCATGATGCTGCATAATGCGAAGATCATGATGATCCCGTCAACATGACCTAGGATATAAAAATATGATGATGCTCCTGCGAATATCAGGTTTGACCAAGACTTTGACCGTGCATAACTTCCACATATGGACGAATTTTCAAGTGAAGTAAAAGGCAAACCTGCATGAAATTTCAAGCTCTTTCAAAATATGAGGTCACAGAAACAAAATATGAACTTTGACAAACAGACCTCATGATGATGACCTACCTTATCATATATCATGATGATGATGCACCTGACCTTTATTTTTACCAGACAGCCAGGAAGCAGAAAAAAAACACAAGCAGAAGCAAAAAGCAAGACATCAGCAGGGGTCCCCATTTTGCTAAGGAGCATAATGGGGCATGTTGTGAACATCACAACACTCTGCTCAACATAATCAAGTTCTTGCTGACCCTAAGAAAGTAGAGTTTTTGAAGAATTTCTATGGTGGCATGCAACTCGATTCTAACCAGATTCATCCTTCTTTGCTTCAAACATTACAGAAGATTAAACAAAAAGATGGGAAGGAGACTCATTTTCTTGCTCATGGTCACCATTCCCTATCAGAGGAGATTCATGCACCAGAAGATGAAAGAAATTATGCTATGATATATCATTTGTATGATGAGGACAGCAATGAAGATGCAAAGATTTTTCCTACAAATGAACCTGTATTGAAGGAAGTGTCCAAAAGAAACTCATCAGAACATGCATGTCCACTTAAGGAAGACCAAGAAGAAGAAGTGATGAAGATAGAAGAAGAAGATTGTATGGAAACATGCAATGATGAAGAAGAAATCTATCCAGATGATGACATGTTCTCAATTTCTTTGAAGAGTGTCACTCCTCTTGTGACAACTTGCTCCGGTTTGACAACTATATCTTTCGTGGAAGGTTCCCATGACATGGTTAATGTTCAAGGGAATGCAGAAGAAATTTTAGACCAAAGTGTAAACAAAGAAGATGAAGATGAGTTGCAAAATGTTTTCTTCACACACATGGAATCCGAGCAAGAGGAGAATAATGAAGAAAGAATGCCCTAAGAGCTCTCTCATGAGGTTTTCATCACAAATTCACCTCTCAAGACTCCTGATGATGATTTTCTTTGTGAAGAAGATGTCATCCTCTCTCCTTTATCACCTGTTAAAGAAGAAGTCTTCCATGAACCTGAAAACAAAGATCTTAAAGGAGAAGTAAATAATTTCAAGACATTCATGCAGCCCAAGCTTCAAGAAAATGATGAAGAAGAGAAGAATAAAGATGAATCTCATATAGTTTTTGTCCCAAACTGGTGTCTCAATACTTTTGATGATGACTTTCTATATGGAAAAGATATTCCTACATCACCAATTGCTGAGGTAGAAAGACCCGTTGATGAAATTAGAAATATAACATCTATTGGACAACTTTGTACTATTATAATCAATGGAGAGGCAACCATAAGTGAGCCCTTACAAATATCTTCCTTAGCTTCAGAAATGGAGACCTTTACCTTTGAAGATATTGATAGAGTTTCAATTAGTGGTACAGTTAATACAAAAGTCAAAGATCAACTTCAAAATGAAGATGATTCATCAAGCATTCGCTCTTTATCATACATACAATTGGAGTATGAAGTTTTCAGATTTCATGAAGAGTTCCATGGAGAAGAACCACCGAGTCCAGAGAATATTGAGCAAGTTAAAATTGAAAGCTATGTAGATACATTAACAAATGTTCATGTCTTATTGGAAGCACAATCTTTATCTTATGGAGCATTTAAGGTTCAAAACAATCCTCTTTTCAAATATTTAGATCAAGAAGACACCCCTATTTCAGAGGATAGTTGTGGGAGTTGTGCCAACAATGAAGCAAGGAATGAGGTAATGGATGATCCAATCAAGGAGTTTAATAAAGTCAACCCTCATGATGTTTATGTCCCAAGTTGGTACTTGAAAGGTTTAGACAATGATTCCCTCTATAGCCAAGGTGTCTACTTTAATCCTATATTTGTGAACGAGTGCATTTCCACAAATGTCTCTCAAATTGATATTCAAAAGCATGATTCAACGGGTATGTCTACATGGATTTCTTCACATCATAAATTGTATGAAGGTTGTCCAATTCATGGGATAATTTGTTGCAAACCAGATTATCAAAAAGATCTTCAGATAGAAGATATTGGTGTGCTTGGCATGATGCTGGAAGATATGTCTGAAGCTACACAGAGCAAGACCAGTTCAATTTGGAAGGACTCAAATGCTTATGATGAGAAATGGTTGTTTGGTGTACGATTCAAAGAGTCCTCACATTTCATGTATTGTATTTTTCTCATCATCTTGGGATATCCGCGGAATCTACAGGTGCCTCATCTGTGCACCTCTCTTTTTCATATAGGTGCCTATTTTTTCCAACCTGTCAATGGTTTTACATGATCATTCTAGAACAATTTTGAGGTAGGAATCACCTACCATGTACATAGGTTAATTAGGAGTTTTTGTTGTGTCTATCCTGTTTTGGTTTCTGTTAGTTTTTGTTGTTTGCCTAATCTCTGCTGTCCTTTGTCATTTGTCCTTTTGTCTCAATGAGTATCCTTGTTCTCCTGAACATCATGTTATATCCTGACTCTATTTGCCTAATGGATTTAAGGCACTGTTCATTTCCAGATGATTCTAGGTTCATCCTGCATCCTTTATAGTCCTTGTCCCTAGTTAGAGCTAGCTGTTGGCTGCATGATTCCATCGGTCCTCACTAAAACTTTTGAAAGTCATCTATCTTGCCGAAGATGAAAAGTAGTTTCAAAAGTAGCTCTTGCTGCCGATGAAGTTGGGAATTACCTCCAAAACCCCGATGAAGTTTCAAGATTCCACGATGATGTTGTACCGAAAATGATGCCAATACCGACATAAAGGAAGGAGTTGGTTATAATGAACCAAGAAGTTGGCATAAAAATAGATTTTTCTTCACATCCATCTGAACCTCCGTCAAAGCATGATTCAAAATGCTCTAGCAGATATGTATTTCTACAAAATGGGAAGCATAGACAATGCACAGGAAAGGTTTAATGGTGCAATCTCAGAGAAATGTTGTCTCATGGCATGCAAAGATCACATGATATGAACAAATTGGATGCATTGAAAAGACTTTAAAATCTTTCAAAGAAATGCAACTGCTACTAACGCTGCTAGCCAACATCCTTCCAGCAGAATGAAAGATTTCAAACAGCGTATGGAACTCCAAAACCCCAAGAACTCCACCATCATCTTGCCTTAGTGTGCAATGGTTGAAATGCTCCGCAATATATATGCATGTATGATGTGGAGGCACAAATCAAACAGTGAACTGTTTGCCAGAATACCTCAAATCTACATATAATGGTTTTTTTTTTTAATAAGATTTTTGAAATCTTCAAGTAAAAGCAATTGGCAGGTGTAAATTCAAAATGCTCAACCTTTTCCAACATCCTTGTGCAACCTAGACAAAGCAAATGAATTGTTTGGTCAAATGCCTCAAGGAAATTCGGTCTCATGGACTGCCATCACTTCAGAATGTACACTAAATAGATTCCTTGAAAAGGCTATGGGAACTTACAAGCAAGAGTAATTGGCTGGTATAAATCCATTACTCATGACCTTCATCAACACCCTCCTGACTTGTGAACGTGGAATGACATACACAACACATAGGCATTATTTTCAAGAAAATCTAAAAAAATTTGGATCTTCAATAGAATCCTCTCGATTTGTGCCCAAAGAAATGCAAGATTGTAGATTCCACGGTGTTTATCAGCATCTCTTATGCGTGATGAAATAGAGAATTTTGTCAGATATTATAGTTCGATGTTCCTTGATAGACATGGATGCAAAATATGGAAGCATAGATGAGAAACATGAACTATCTAGAAGAATACCTCAATGAAATGTGGTCTCAAGAATTACAAATATTACAACATATGTTCAAGCATACTTTATATTTGTGCCAAATGGGAGTTTTGGGTCAAGGTATCGATGTCTCACAAAGCATTATTGAAAATATTTTTCTGTCGCGGATGTAGTTGCAACTTCCCTAGCACATATACAAGCAAAATTTGGAAGCAAAGCTAAGGCACGTGAACTATTTGACAAATTGTCTCGAAGAAATGTCATCTCATGGACAACATTGACTTCAGATATATGCATTCGACTATTGAAAATTCATTCCACAACATTTGCAAATATCTTCTAAGACCTATGCCGGCATCATCTCCAATAACACCAAATTGGGAGCTTTGGAATCAGCATTCCAAAGATTGGTCATAAGGATGTAGACCCGTATTTATTATATAGGGAAGTAACTACTCGTGGAGGACTGCAAATGGTCATAATGATAGAAAATGGAAGGAGATCACCGTTGTGCTTAACATTCCTCACACTACAACAAGTACTTCATTTGTTCTTCACAAGTACTACATTAATTTGCTCCACCATTTTGAGCAGGTTCACTTCTTTCAAGTCCAAGGGCCCTTGGTTCATCCTAACTCTTTCTTACATAGTTATTTTAAGTGCCTAAGTTAAGTAGTTACTCTAAGTGACTATCTTTACAAAAGAAAGTTAGTTGTGCAAAGTTAGTACACTTAGGTAGTTATACCAAGTAGTTATAAAAAATGGTTGAGGTAGTTACCCTAAGTGGTTACTAACCTCACCTATAAATATATCATTGTGATTCAATCAAAGGGGGTTCCACTTTTTCACATGACAGTGTATGAAAGACTCGGATAGTATTATTCAAGTTTGAAAGCAATAAAGAAACATTTTGAATGTGTGTTCAACTTGATTTCATGTGTTGTTATTGGTATTCGTACATTTCATCAATAATGAACATGTGCTTTCCTTTCAAAGTTGCATTGTGAGAAAGATATTTCGCATCAAGTTTTGGTATCTCTACTTGGATGCATGAAACTTAAATTCATGATTTTAACTCTTATTTCATCACTACTATTTGTTATTTCTTTGCTTTTGTTCTTATAATTCTAGAAAATCCAAATACCCCTATCATACAAGGGAGCTACCCCTCTTAAACGCAGAGAGGAATCGACAAGACCTGCGATTCTTCAACTATTGTGAGCAGGTTGTTGCTAATCCAAGGGCGAACGGAATTACTCAAGAAGATTATTTTAAAGCAACAAATCTGTTTACCAACACTCCTATACAAAGGAATCATGAAATAACTTTGGTAATGTTTTATAAATGAACTTATCCTAGTATAAATATCCCTACAAGGTCATTTTTAGGAATACTTACCCTACTCCATTGAATTAAATCTTTTCATGAATAATAAAGATATTGGTCTTAAATGGGATTCTCATAATAACCTTATTCCATCTTCCCTAATATCTCTAAGTTACTTCCATTGATATGTTACCATAGTTTACTAATAATTCTTATGAAACTAGTACTCTTGGTTAAATAATATCTATGACCTATACAAAACATAAAGTTAACTCCTTATAACCTCATTTACTATATAGCTCAAAACTGTGAGTAAGAAAACATAGTTCATCCATTCGTGAGTCTATCACATGGTTATTCTCATACGCAGTATTAACTTGCTTCAAACTTAATTCAATAAGAAGACTATATGTTTAAGCTAATAACAACTTATGACTTTCTCCTGCTAAGATATTCATTAATCTTTCATTCCCTAATGGGGTATGATCAATAGTTTTTAAACACTAAGTAATAGGTCAACTCACTCTATTATAATAGTAACCTTACTGGCATGACAAAATATAAACCATATAAGTAGCATTCATTGTCTTTAACGGCTACAAGAAAATAATTCAAAATGGCTTACTATATTTCTAAGTTGATACATAATAGTTATCGACCATCACATCATAATTCAGAAGGTAAATTCTTACTGGCGAGCTCATACAATCACCTATATTACTATGATATACCATTTTAGATGAACTAAATGATTTACTCAAGTATTAATAATACATGCACTGAGGAATACCTGATAGTATATAAACTTGAACTAGTTAAGATAGGCAAATAATTCACCAGGTCAACGCCATTGGACTATGAATTCCTGCACTGTCACAACTATTGTATTCTATTCCCCGTATCACTTTCTATTTTGCCCTCTGTGTTCACTACAAGTTCTAAACCTGCTTAATATTAAACAACCATGACTCATTCGAGTCGTTAGTCATAATGGCAGAGGAATGACTCCTATAGAGTCACCTCATTATCCACCTCCTCTATGTTCAGTTACAAACTTTATTCAAAGCTTAACAGTTTAAAAATGGTTAAATCAAAACTGAAGACCAATATTTAAGTGTAAATCCCACATGTCGATGGGAAATTATCGCTCCAAGACTCGTTGGTTGTGGTGGTTAAAACCACAGTCCTCCTTCTAAGATGTGGCTAATACATCACTTAAACACAACTAATCTTTAAATGCTACACTAGACATGGTTCGATCCACCGTTAACAGTAATAAAGACTCTCCTACAATTAAGCCTTCAGCTTACTCAACATTAAACCATCGACTCAATGGGAGGTATTATCCTCATTCGATACTAAGGCATCAATATATATTGATTACATCAATTATAATTCTCATAACATTGCCTATTGCATTAGATAGATATGGTTTATTCAATAAAAAAATATTATTAAACCATGGTTTATGGATATTGTGATCGGGTTGATCTTGTCTCCCCATTAGAATCCATTGACATAATTCACATATTCATAACTTGACTATATCATCATAACATTGAGAATCGTTATAATATCTCAAATGACTTAATAGTAATAATAAGATAATCATTTTACAACAATAACGTCGTAATATTTATGTTAAATGTAAATAGTTATAAATCAAACTCAGACGACGTCGTTAACATTATTAATGACTAAGATGACTTAATACGAATTAGAAAGATTTGAAAACAATATCAACTACCTGTCGATTAGGTTCAGAAGTAAACTGACAAGACAAAGCTTACCTCTTATGACACCTTGGTTTACATTTTAGTTAAACACTTATAACTTGGTTCGGCAAATAAATCACTTGTAACCTAAGGTCTATCTCTCTCTCTCTTTTCTTCAAGAGTCATCTGATAACATGGAATCCTATTTCACTTGTCATCAAACAATATGTGATCAGTGCATCATTATTCAATTAATTCATCTAATAAATCAAATCTCATAATACAAATATTACATCAATAATAACAGAATCATTTCTATGATTTCAATAAATGACATTTAATATAATCCATGTTTTTCCTTGTCATCAATCTAAATATCATAATAAATTTACTTATGTCCAAGTAAAAAGTAAAAGTATAGCAAGACAAAAATTTGGGATGTAACATATCCTTCCCCTAAAGATTCATCGTCCTCGATGATATAGGGTATCAAAAAGTAACTTGAAAAAAAAACAAGTTCATTGTTTTCAACTAGTAACATTACTAAATAAATGAGGAAACTTTTGATAGAGTTCAGGGTAATTCTCCCATGTAGCATTTTCCTCAGCATACTGGTCTTATTGGACCTTGCATTGCAAGACCTCTCTGTTATGCAAGCGGAGCTTTCGCATTTCTAACACCTTGAGTGGCTTGATCATGACCACCCCTGGGTCTTGCATCTGTAAGGAATTCCAAGTCAGAATATGATTATTACCTGCAACATATTTCTTCAAATAAGACACATGAAAAACATTGTGCATTTTAGATAAGACTGGTGGTAGAGCAATTCTGTAGGCAACTGGATTGACTACTTCAAGCACTTTAAAGGGTCCCACATATCGAGGGGCCAACTTAGAAGACTTCCCAAACTTAATAGAACTTTTATGAGGTTTAACCCTCAAAAGAACTTTTTCTCCAACAGAATATTGCCTTGGTACACGTTTTGCATCCGCATAGCTCTTTTGCCTATCATTGGCTTCTACCAATCTTTTTCTGATCAGCTTAACTTTCTCTTCCATTTCAGCTAGCATTTTTGGCCCGATGCTAATCCTATCCTCTAGCTTATCCTGGCTTATAGGAGTTTGGCATCTTCTTCCATACAATGCTTCAAATGGCGCCATCTTAATAGAGGAATGATAGGAATTGTTGTAAGAAAATTCCACAAGTGGTAAGTATTCTTCCCACTTATATTGTTGATCCATGCAATACATTCTCAACAAATCTTCCAAGACTTGATTAACCCTCTCAGTTTGCCCATCAGTTTCAGGATGGTAAGTTGTACTCACATTGAGTTTAGTCCCTAGTGCAGAAAACAAAGTTTGCCAAAACCTTGATGCTGCACGTGCATCTCTATCCGAGATAATCTTTTCAGGGAAGCCATGCAATCTAAACACCTCTTGCACAAATTTATGAGCTAACACAGGTGCTCCATTAGTCAAATTCCATGGTATGAAATGTGCTACCTTTGTGAGCTTATCAAACACCACTAAAATGGCATCATGTCTATTCCTTGACATAGGAAGACCTTGAACAAAGTCCATGCTAATAACTTGCCATTTCCACTCTGGCACGTCATGTGGATATAACAATCCTGCAAGATGATATTGCTCTACTTTTACCCTTTGACATTCTAAACAGCTTGCTACAAATCTTGCAGCATCAGTCTTCATTCCTTTCCAAAAAAAAAAGAGGTTTAACATCTGCTAGAAGTTTGGTCACTCCTGGATCTCCTAAATACGGAGCAGTATGAACTTCTTTCCATTCTAACTCCCTCAATCTAGCTGCATTAGGTACATAAATTCTATCTTTATACCTCAATAGCCCATCTGACTCAAATAGATAACCATCATATCTTGGATCTTTAGGATTATTTTTTAGAGCCTACTTAACCTGCTCATAAAACTCATCTCAAGACAAATTTTGCAATACCAAATCCTTGAAATTTCCACGAATAGAAATAATAGAAGCTATATGTCTTCTACGACTCAAAGCATTAGCTACTCTATTCTCTTTTCCTTTGATGTAGTTTATCTCAAAGTCATAGTCAAATATCAATTCTAACCATCTCCTTTGTCAAGCATTCAAATGTGGTTGTGAGAATGTTTTGATTTAAGTACAAAAGTTTTTCCCAACAAATAATGTCTCCACATCTATAAGGCATGAATTACTGCTGCCAATTCCAAATCATGTGGCACAAAATTTTTCTCATAAGATTTCAATTTCCTTGACTCATATGTAATAACTCTTCCATCTTGCATAAGCACTCCTCCTAATCCTTCTCCCGAGGCATCTGTAATTACCTCAAATTGTCCTTCGGGGTCAAGAACTTTCAAAATTGGAGTTGAAGTTAACTTTTCCTTTAAGAGATCAAATGCTTCCTGACATTTGTCTATCCATTCAAATCTCTTTCCTTTTCTCTACAGGGAAGTGATTGGACTAGCAATACTGGAGAAATTTAAAACAAAACTTTCTATAATAGCCTACCAAGCCCATGAAACTACACACCTCATGTACATTTGTTCATACAGGCCAATCTAGAATAGCTGTGATTTTTGTAGGATCAACAGATATTCCATTAGCTGATATAATATGCCCTAGGTATTGAACCTCCTTCTGGAAGAATGTGCACTTAGATAGCTTCCCATATAACATATGTTCTCTTAACCTCTGCAGAACTTCTTGCAGGTGCCATTGATGTTTTTCCTCATTCTTAGAATAAGTGAGTATATCATCCAAAAAGACTAAAACAAACTTATCCAAATAATATCTGAATATACTATTCATGAGATTCATGAATGTAGTAGGTGCATTTGTCAAACCAAATGGAAACACTGTGAACTCATAGTGTCCATCTTTGGTTCTAAAAGTTGTCTTATGAATATCTTCATCCTTCAGTCTTAACTGATGATATCCTGATCGCAAATCAATCTTTGAAAACACAGCAGCTTCATGTACCTGATAAAAAAGATCAATACGTGGTAAAGGATATTTTTTCTTTACCATTTCTTAATTAAGGATACGATAATCAATACACAAATGAAGGGTTCCATCCTTCTTGTTAACAAAAATAACCGGAGCACCCCAAGGTGAAACACTGGGCCTAATTAAACCTTTTGCCAACAATTCTTGTAATTGTGCTTTCAATTCCATTTCCATTTTTGTCATATGGTAGGGTGCTTTTGATATAGGCTCGGATCCTAGTTTAATATCAATAGCAAAATCAAACACCCTCTTAGGAGGAAATCTTGGAAGTTCTTCTGGAAACACATCTTGAAATTCCCAAAGAAAATGATACTTTTCCCCAAAAGATAATCTAGGGTTTTCTACCCCTTCCTCCACTTGTTCTATTTTGACTATAAACAACTGATAACCTTTTGTTCTAGCCCTTTTTAATTGCTTAGCAGAGATAGTTCTGATTTTAACTTCTCTTTAAATCCCTTGGAATTGGGTCAGATTCCCTAAATCATCTAAGCATTCAACTATTTTTGAAAAATAGTCAACCTTAGCTCTATGTTTCCATAACCAATTCATTCCTAGGATCACATCATAGGAACCTAAGGGAGCTACATACAGATTTACTTCAGTTGAGAAACTAGGAAGGTCAACTTTTGTTTCAAACAAACATTGCTCTACCTAAGCCTTAGATTGATTAGCATATTCTACTAACCAAGGTTTGGACATGTAACCAGCTTTTTTAGAAAATTTATTCAAAATTCTAGGAGAAATAAAGTTTTATGTGGCTCCTGTATCAATCAAAATAGATATAGGGACTCCAAACAAAGTACCTGTCATCTCAATAGGTGTGATTTGATACTTGGCTTGACGATTGTCGAGAGGTGCATGAATCCTTTGCTGGAATGCTTCTTGCTGAGTAGGTAGTGTAGTACCTCTTTGTTTACCACTTTGATTCTTGTTAGGGCAACGATTTGCATAGTGGTTTCCCCCACAAGTAAAACATCCTCCAATGGGTCCTTTCTTATCTGAAGTCTTCCCATTGTTATCCTCATTTCTTTTATAGTTGCCATTCTTTTTCTCATTTCTAGATCCACCTTTGTTCTTCTGAGGTCCTTTATCTTTTCTCTTGTTATCATAACTCTTTTAATATCTTTTCTTGTAGGGTTGATTGTTAAAAGTTCCATTAAACCTCTTGTGGCTTCTATCTCAATAAGTCGAGATGGATTTCAACTTTTTCTCTTTCTTGATGGCCTTCTCGTACACTTGATCCATTGTTGTGGGACCATGTACATCCACTTCACCACCAATTTGAGCATTTAAGCCAATGATAAATTTTTTGATCCTGAATCTCTCATCCTTTTGATACTATGGAACATATTTCAGGAGTCGAGTGAATTTTTCTCCATATTCTACAACTGTCATATCTCCTTGTCAAAGGTTCTAAAAATCAGTCAGTTTCTGATCAAAATAGAATTGTGGTAACCACCTCTTGCAAAAGAGTTCCACGAACTCATCCCAAGTTACCCTTAGAGAGCTTAAATTCAATTCCATCTTTTTATTCATTCACCAAGTGGATACTTTTCCTTCTAGTTGGAATGCTCCCCATACTGCCTTGGTCACCTCCGAGTAATTCCTTATCTCAAAGTATTTTTCCATTTCTGTTAACCAAGCTTCTGCAGCATCTCTAGTCTCTGTCCCATCAAATTTTGGTGGAACAACTTTCTTCATATCCTTCGAGAGCTCCAAGGTCAATCTATCTCTTGCCTCTTTATGTTGCTCAGTACTCTTACTTTTATCTTCATGATTTTCTCCACTTTCACCATGAGAGTTTTCACCTCCTCCCTCAGTATTCCCTTTCTCATCCACTTTCTTCTGCAAATCACCCAATCTTTTCTTGGTTTCCTCAAGCATGGTTATGATTTGGTCTAGCTTATTATTTGGCGGGTGGTTTTCCTCTTCACTTTCTCCTTGGTTAGTTCTTGTTTGCACCATGTTTATCAATTTCTCACACCTGAGAATATTGAGTTGTCCATTAGTTCAAGATTGTAATGTAACCCATTAAATCTTAACATAATACTCAATTAAACAATATTTTGGCACAAAAACAACTCTTTTTATTTATTTATTTCTTTTCAAAAGTAAAGAGTATTCTTCTTTATACAAGAAATGACTTTAAAATTCATGCTCAAGAGGAGTATATCCTTCAGACTCATTTTCAAATACATAATCTCAAGGTATATAACCCTCTGACTCACTATCGGACCTAACTTCTGTGATCTCAATAGTTGAGGGTATGCAGGGATCTCGCCTAACCAAAGTTATTTCCTCACCTTTAACCCTTTCCAAGTACTCCTTTCTCACTCACTTGATTTGAGTTAAGGTAGTCACTAGATTTTCGGTATCACTTAACCAAATGTCACTCTCATCATTGGTTCCCTCAAAGGTTTTGATAATAGCCTCAAGGTCTCTTTTTTCTTTAAGGATACGTTGACTCGAATTAACAAACTTTCTTTCTGTCTTCTTAAAACATACCATCCTGGCACAGAAATTTTCAAACATTAGCTAACTGCATAATGTTGACTACAAGCAAGAATAGTGGTCTCATAAGCCCTAGTACTAAACCTGGTAGCTCTGATACCATATGTAACATCCAAGTTCGATTAACATAGTAAAACTAGAAGATTTACCATAAAGTAATTCAACAAGGTAAGAATGAGATAGAGAAAATTTTTCTTTTATTTAACAAATAATCAAGTAACTACTATTACAAGATTTCGTTTACAAAATACAATATACCCATATTGTCTTTTCATTTACAATGTTTACAAAAGTAAAACCATTACATATAGAAATTTGGAATAATTACTGCATCTAAATATCTAACATCTTTATGACAAGTCCTAGCATGTTTCTTGCTTAGAGAGAGAGCATCTTTCCAATGATTAACCTCCAACCACAGACCGACGGTCTCCCACATATCTTCCACATAGGAAGTGGCCCTACCCTTCATGAGGAATATAGACCATAGGTGACCAGTGGTAATTTGCCTTTCCCGAGTATATACTGTTGTATTCTACTCAACTCTATCAACTATACAACCCTAGATACCCTCTAGCTAAGTATGATTTCTGATAGGATGAGCAATCAGAATACAGTGAACCGACAATGCATGCAAAAAACAAATGCATTACTTTGGCCAAAGTTTTTTATTTCAATATTGTTCATAAAGAACATAGTCATTGTGTTCACCCACCCCTACTCGACCTAGATACTGTCTTATTCTTGCAGTTTAAACTCTTACTTAATCATGAATTAGTTTAATCCATGAGTCATGATAATAATACCTTTAAACTTAAACAAGTCTATATGACATAACCATTCCATTGTTTTTAATTGACTCTAGGGTTATCCTAATACCCTTATCAATACGACATAACAATATATCCATATCTTATAACTAGGAGTTCTGGATTTGTAAATAACCCTTGATTAACTTAATCAAAGTTAATAATATTATAATTCTCAAAAAGATAATGTCTCCTATACAAAGGAATCATGAAATAACTTTGATAATGTTTTATAAATGAACTTATCCTAGTATAATATCCCTACAAGGTCATTTTTAGGAATACTTACCCTACTCCATTGAATTAATCTTTTCGTGAATAATAAAGATAATTGGTCTTAAATGGGATTCTCATAATAACCTTATTCCATCTTCCCTAATATCTCTAAGTTACTTCCATTGATATGTTACCATAGTTTACTAATAATTCTTATGAAACTAGTACTCTTGGTTAAATAATATCTATAACCTATACAAAACATAAAGTTAACTCCTTATAACCTCATTTACTAGACAGCTCAAAACTATGAGTAAGAAAACATAGTTCATCCATTCGAGAGTCTATCACATGGTTATTCTCATACTCAGTATTAACTTGCTTCAAACTTAATTCAATAAGAAGACTATATGTTTAAGCTAATAACAACTTATGACTTTCTCCTACTAAGATATTCATTAATCTTTCATTCCCTGATCGGGTATGATCAATAGTTTTTAAACACTAAGTAATAGGTCAACTCAATCTATTATAACAATAACCTTACTATCATGACCAAATATAAACCATATAAGTAGCATTCATTGTCTTTAATGACTACAAGAAAATAACTCAAAATGGCTTACTATATTTCTAAGTTGATACATAATAATTATCAACTATCACATCATAATTCAGAAGGTAAATTCTTACTAGTGAGTTCATACAATCGCCTATATTACTATGATATACTATTTTAGATGAACTAAATGATTTACTCAAGGATTAATAATACATGCACTGAGGAATACCTGATAGTATATAAACTTGAGTTGGCTGAGATAGGCAAATAATTCACTGGGTCGATGCCACTAGACTGTGAATTCCTCCACCGTCACAGCTACTATATTCTATTCCCCATATCACTTTCTATTCTCCCCTCTGTGTTCACTACAAGTTCTAAACCTACTTAATATTAAACAACCACGACTCATTAGAGTCGTTAGTCATAATGGCAGAGGCACGACTCCTACAAAGTCGCCTCATTATCCACCTCCTCTACGTTCTGTTACAAACTTTATTCAATGATTAACAATTTAAAAATGGTTAAATCAAAACTGAAGACCAATATTTAAGTGTAAATCCCACATGTTGATGGGAAATTATCACTCCAAGACTCATCGGTTGTGGCGATTAAAACCATAGTCCTCCTTCTAAGACGTGGCCGACACATCACTTAAACACAACTAATCTTTAAATGCTGCACTAGAAGTGGTTTGATCCACCATTAACACTAATGAAGACTCTCCTACAATTAAGCCTTCGGCTTACTCAACATTAAATTATCGACTCAATGGGAGGTATTATCCTCATTTGATACTAAGGCATCGATATATATATATATTGATTACATCAATTATAATTCTCATAGCATCGCCTATTGCATTAGATAGATATAGTTTATTCAATAATAAGATATTATTAAACCATGGTTTACAGATATTGTGATCAGGTTGAGCTTGTCTTCCCATCATAATCCGTTGACATAATTCATGTATTCATAACTTGACTATATCATCATAACGTTGAGAATCATTATAATACGTCAAATGACTTAATTGTAATAATAAGATAATCATTTTATGACAATAACGTCGTAATATTTACATTAAATGTTAATAGTTATAAATCAAACTCAGACGACATCGTTAACATTATTAATGACTAAGACAACTTAATACGACTTAGAAAGATTTGAAAACAATATCGACTACCTATCGATTAGGTTCAGAATTAAACTGACAAGACAAAGCTTACCTCTTACGACACCTTGGTTCACATTTTCGCTAAACACTTATAACTCAGTTTGGCAAATAAATCACTTGTAACCTAAGGTCTATATCTCTCTCCTGGAAAGATACTCTCTCTCTCTTTTCTCCAAGAGTCATCTAATAACCTAGAATCTTGTTTCACTTGTCTTCAAACAATATGTGATTAGTGCATCATTATTCAATTAATTCATCTAATAAATAAAATCTCATAATACAAATATTACATCGATAATAACAGTCATTTCTATGATTTCAATAAATGACATTTAATATAATCCATGTTTTTCCTTGTCATGAATCTAAACATCATAATAAATTTACTTATGTCCAAGTAAAAAGTAAAAGTATAGCAAGACAAAAATTGGGGATGTAACATTTGGAGTAGAGATAGGGACGTTGTCTTTGAAAATGCTAGATATTCCATTTGCTAGGGCTTTTGACATTACCATATCATAGATCTGGAAAATCAAATGTTTTCTACACATTGGAGTAGAAGCTTTAGTCAATCAACGCATACACCTAATTGATGAATTTACCTATATGATTTGGAAAAGAAAAGTAGAGATCAAATAAGCATCAACTTATAATTCAGGTGGAGTGTGAGATAGAGAGCACTTCAAGTTATTCAAGTAAGTCTCTTCTTTTGGAGATTGCCACAAGTTCTACGCTCAGCTTTTGTTGGTTGTGATGCAGCGAATATCCATGGTATTTGGCGCTAGTGTGTTCAAGCCACCATTTCTGCTCTTCTAATCGTTCTAGGAATTAGAGTGAAGGTTATGAATATCCAAGAGAGCCTATGTTGTGATAATTGTGCATGCCTAAGATCTTGGTTGCTTTATTCACAATACCTAGCAAGTAATGATAAAGAGTAGTTCTTTAGTTCCCTTTTTAATATTTATCTCCTACATGATTTAATAAATCAAATGTATTTGAAGTGGAACAGATAAGCATACTTGAACTCATTAGATCTTGGTTTCTTTATTCACAATACCTAGCAAGTAATGATAAAGAGTAGTTGTTTGGTTCCCTTTTTAATATTTATCTCCTACATGATTTAATAAATCAAATGTATTTGAAGTGGAATGGATAAACATACTTGAACTCATTAATCTTAGGCAGGAGACGGGGTTTTAAACTTGAGGGTATGATTGTTTATAGGCAATTGCCTTATATTTCCATGGGGTTCATGAGCTTGTTAGATTATAAAGGAGATTTTAATTAAAACAAAATCCACATGGTAATTTGGGAAATTCTTGTTTGAAATCATGAATCTTGAAAGAACTAAGCATAATAAATGTTTAAGGCTATCATGGGAATAGTTGAATAATTATATATTACATATAATGAAATACTCAAATAGAGGTGTTGAAGGTAAATGTTCTAAAATATTCTTTGGGGTCTATTGGACCAGGACTATTAAGTACCTAAAATACTTGACATGGCTTCACTAACTTACTGAGATCTATTCATATTCATGTTGTTTTATTCTTGATAAACATCCTATTGAAATATATACAAAATACTTGTAAATTATCATGATATCCTTGATTACTTCCTAACACATGAGGCCTTTGAGTCTCTAGGAAGAATGATAGCCTTCTCAATCATAGTTGTAACTAATATTTTAACTTCTTCTAGTCTCTTATATGCCTACATTCTACTTTTCCCACTATGGAGATTTAAGCATTTGTATCCAAGGAGGCTGTGTTTTTCCATAAATTCTAATATTGGAGTGCTTAGTCTAGTTGGTAAGATATTTGTGGATGTGTGAAGTTGTCTATCAATGATTGACTTGTGTACCTTATTTTAGCTATAATGATAGTTAGATAAGAATAGTCTCTTGTAGTGATAGTATTACATTATGTCTATAATCAATAAGTCCATTGGGGCTTATGGGGTAACACGTTTAATACCATCTTGCATGGTATGGTGATACAAGCATTATCAACTTACCTTGTTCAGTGATATTGACATAATAGTAAGTTACCTCATTGATTAGTTAAAAGATGTTGTGACTAACATGTTTGGTACCATATAGTATGTTCATGGAAACATTTTATATTGTTGGTTTGAGTTTTGGCTAAATGATAAGACCTTGATATGGTTTTGTTGACTATGGCTTGTATCATAATTCTCATCCTTTATGTTTATAATGGTTGTTTCATAAAGGCAGAGGTATTTGATAACTAAACTCATTATGCGGTCTATGTTTAGGATGAGGGTTGTGGTGTCTCATAACCATGTTTTGTTACTCATGATGAGATGGGTTATATGAGTAATCTATAATTAGTTTGAAATGTAGACTTACTGAAATAGGATTACCATTTCATAACAACATCCTCACACCCTCAAGGGTCAACACATTCACTAAGGAAGGGTTTCAAATCTTGAGTACTATTGGTTATTTTCCTAGACTAGATGCTTATTCCCCGTTATCTCTACAAGGTAGCCATCATTGATCAACAGGGTTCTCGGGCCAGGGGCCAAAAGTATAGGAGATAGACTCTATAAATATCTCCTCTTCTTCTTTAGGCTCTGCAGAACCAAGGGGGGTATTCCCTATTCAACATCTATGAAATGTATCGATGTACTAGCTGGGATGTTGACACAAAATAGATAAATCCTCTCTTATGAAGACCAAAACTGTGAGATAAGTGCAAAGGGGCTAGCTTTGGGCCTATATTCAGTTGTAGACAGAGGATTTTGGGTCCTAAAACTATTTCTAAAATCCTAAAGGTTTGTATTTAAAGTTTGAGTTAGATTTTATATTTGGATGCAAGACTAGGACTTTGGGCTGTAACCTCAATACAAGACTGGATTGGTGCCTATCCAGGGCTCGGAGTCAATAGACATACACATGTGAATGGCTAGCATGAACATAGACCAAAGACTAAGTTTCAAGGGGGTTGTTTAATATCTACCTTACAGATACTTCCCAGAATTGAGTATTCAGTTACCTCTGCTTAGAAGATCCTCACTGCAATGTATTCTTCTTAACACTTTAACCTAAAAAATTTAATCTACTCCTTGAGTAGAAGTAGAAAATCAAGCATTCAACATAGCAAATCTATATTCAAGAATCTTAGACATCCCTTAGCTGTTTAGATTCAAAAGAAGAATACATTCAATTTGGAGACAAGTAAAAAAACACACGCAATGAAGCATTACTCATTTAAATCAACATGAAACCAGTAAGTTTATGCATTAAATATACAACATGAGACTCATAAACTCACAAGACAACTAAGACAGAATCACCAATGAAGTTGTATTGTGTCACAGCACCAAAATTTTGTCCAGTTTCCAACAACACACAAATTGAGTAACACAACCTGCCTAATACAGCAAGAAAGTGTACCCGACAAATTAATTACATGGCACATCAAAAATTCCATCAGACCATGCACTACAAAAATGGCGCTCAAAAACACTGCAGGCAACAAGCAGAAGGAAAGCTGAGGAGGAACAAAACTTGAGCCCCGTGCCGCTGCTTGGGGACATTCCTCATAAAACTGGTAGTTGGCCCGTCACTCAATCCATCGTATGTGTCTGCATGACCGCCATTAAAACCTCAACTACTCGCGGGATGCAACAGTAGATGCGTCTGGAGACTTTCCCACTCAAAAATGGCCGCAGACACAAGAAAAAAAAACCATCGCTGAAGGTTCAAAACCTGACCGTCGATCCAAAATCCATTGCTGAGATCAATGGTCCCAAAACATGCATGAAGAGTCACCAACCAATGGCATCATGCCACATAAGCACCCTGACTTTCTATTGCTGACCTTTTCTTCCTTTATTTTGCCTTTATCGCTTTTGTATATGCAAAACCAAATGCATATATAACATACAAGGTGGACGTCAAATGCTATAGAACGAACTGGACTCCCGTCCGGGTCCAGTTCGCATCTCCATCCTTTGTATATTTTTGAGTGCATAACTGCATATACATTCGCCTCATACATACAAGGTGGATTTCAAATTTTCATGAGGCATTTTGAAGTTGCTTTGAAATCTGGTTTGTATCTAGCTCCTCTTGTATATCAGCATGTATGCAAGCAATCAAACATATAAGCCGCGGATGTCAACCCTGAATTTGCTGAATTTGATCTTTGCATCAGATCTGGCCTGCACATTTCACTTGTATGTCCTGAATGTACATCAGCATATACAACTACCCTTGTACACAATTGGTGCGCCCGATGTCTTGCATTTTGCTTTTTGGAAACTTGCATGTATCTTTGTATATTCCCCTTTTCACTATTTACCTTGTATGTCGCAAATACATACAATGCGCCTTGTCTATCTAACATGCATTTATCCTTGTATGTCCACAATGTACATTCTGCATTACACTTGCCTCCCGTGTATGCTGAATATAAAAACTTGTTTGTATATATTTGCAGGCCCACTTCATGTATCACCTCCGCTGCACTATGGCAAATGCACCTTTGCACCTTTGTATGTCAAATATGCAACCACAAATATACAAACTCCTAATATACAACTATAGAATTTTCTATGGAATATTCTAGGAATGCACCTTCCACTTGCCACTGTAGAAATTGTATATCAGCACCTCCTTGTATATTTTGCTTTGTATATAACCCAATATACAAAGCAGGGATATTCCCAAGAATCTACGAAAGATTCCCCCTTTGTACATGCACCCTTTAGAGCCCGATATACATATAAAATGCATATAATTCAATTTTTTTATGGGGCGATGGAAATTTCACAAGCTCGCCAATAGATTTGATCACTTACATATAAAGAAACTTGACACCTCTCTCATGTGTGATGGGAAAAGACAGTAAAAACATTGCACTGGGCTAGTCAAACCACACACACTAAGGCATGGAGATGAAACATAGCAGCAGGGAACCCGTTACAGGAAGCCAACACCAAAACAGACAAAACAATGCAATAGACCGAGGAAGACAGAATCATTAGGGTTTGAATGAGAAAACCTACAAACGCCCAAGCTTAAAACCTCAACCATAAATGATTACCAATAGGCTCTAATTGGGGACGTGTAGGTGCAAGACTGCAGTGAGGATCAAAATACTCTGGGGCAGACCAGACAAAACACAAAACTCAGAACACGACCGACTATACAAGGCATATACAAAACACTTACAACTATTTTACAGTGCGCACACAAGGTATTCATTTATGAGAAAAAGGTTTTAAGGAATTTACCATGCACTGGCAATTCCAGTAGTTCACCATTTAGGGCTTGGAGAAAGTAAGAATCATTCTCATAGATATTGCCAATTTGATATGGGCTAGTCCATAAGGGCTCAAATTTACCGTGCTTGCCCTTATCCTAGCCCCTTACATTACACATAAGGACCAGATCACCTATCTGAAACCTTCTCTCTGTAGCCCTTTTATCAAACAGATATTTCACCTTTTGCTGCCTTTTGATATTTGTTTTTTGTGCTTCCCTTCTCATTTCATCCAGTGCAACCAGCTGATTTATTCTTTCAGTCATTGGATTTTCAGTCTCCTCATCGTTCCCTTGAATGAATTTATAAACTGGCAATAGGTTGTTCATAGGCAACCTAGCTGTTGCACCATATACTAATTCATAAGGTGACCTTCTCGTTGCTCTTTTCACCATCACCCTGTTAGCCCATAATGCCAACTTCATCTTTGAGTCCCAAGACCTCTTATTTTTATCTATTATCCTTTTGATGATTTTCATGAGACTTTTGTTGTTTGACTCTGCTTGACCATTCCCTTGTGGGTGGTATGGTGATGTATGAAACAAATCAATTCCATAATTGCTGCAAAAATCAATGAATTCACCAGACCTGAAGCACATTGCATTATCCATGACTACTTTTACCGGTACCCCAATCTAGCAATAATATTCTCTAAAATAAAGTCCATCACCACTTTGCTTGTAGATTTTTTGGTTGGAACGGCCTCAATCCACTTGGTGAAATAATCAGTGGCAACCAGAATCCAACTGTGCCCTCCGCTTGATTTTTCTGAGATTTCCCCTATAAAATCAATTCCCCATTACTTGAATGGAGCTTCTATAGTTATAGTTCTAAGGGGTAATGCACCTTCATATCTTAGCTTTCCTGAGAACCTTTGGCAAGGATCACATCTCCTTACCATTTTGTGTGTGTCTGAGAAGAGAGTTGGCCACCAATAGCCTGCTCTGAAAATTTTGTGGGCTGTTGTATGGGCAGCATAATGTCCACCACATACTCCATTGTGCATGTCATTGAGAATATTCTTAGCCTGATCCTCATTCACACATCTGAGTAATACACCATCAGGGTTTTTCCAATACAAGTCTTCTTGAACAATGATGTATTTAATAGCTTGTAGCTTCAGAGTTCTCTTCTGGATATCACTGAGGTGGGAAGGACAGTTCAAGTTTTACAAATAATATATTATGTCTTTATACCACTCAGATTCTGACATATTTATAACTTCATTATGCACTACATTCACTTGGCATGCCTCTAGATTTGACTGTGTCATCAATTTCGCCAAACCCTGTCCTCTTACCAGCTTAGTGATTTGTATTTCAATGTTGAATTCCTGCAATTTGTTTATCCATCTGCATCTCCTTCCATTTACTTCCTGCTGAGTAAAGATGTCCTTGACTATTGCATGAGGCACATATGCAATTACTTGAGAGCCTACCAAATATGGCCTGAAACTTTTAATTGCTTTGACCACTACATATGCCTATTTCTCCATGAAATATTTTAATTCAGCAGCCTGTAATGACTTACTAAAGAAGGCAATAGGTTGTTCAAACCCTTCTTCATTTTTCTGCAATAAGCATGCAGCAACAGTGTGGAAAGAAGCGAATGAGAATAATTGAAATGGCTTAGAAAAATTAGGAGATTTTAAAATAGGAGCCATCTTTATAGCTTCCTTTATGTTCTGAAATGATTTGGTTGCTTCATCTTCCCATTTGACAATTGCATTTTTCTTCAGCATTTTAGAGATCTCTCTGGTGGTCTCCGCAAAGTTAGGCACAAATCTCCTAACAAAATTAATTTGTCCAAAGAAGGACTGAACACCCTTGACTATTTTGGGGACCTAGATTCTGTCAATTACAGCCACTCTTTCAGGATCAATCTTGACTCCATCCTTGGAAATAATGTGTCCAAGCAATTTTCCTTCTATAACCCCAAAAGCACATTTCTTTAGGTTGAGTGAGATACCATACTCTAATGCTCTAATAAAAATCTCTTCCAAGTGCATACAGTGTTGCTCCTCCCTTTTTGAATAAGCTGTCAAGTTATCTTGATACATAGCCAAGATTGAATCGATCAATCCTGCAAAAGCAACATCCATTGCCCTCTGAAATGTAGTACCTACATTTGTCAGTCCAAATGGCATCCTAACATATACATATGTTCCCCATGGAGTAGTGAAAGTGGTCTTGAATTGTTCTGATTCCTTTACTTTCACTTGATTGTACCCTGAAAACCCATCCATCATGGATAGAAGCTCACAGCCAGTCACCCTCTGTAACATGGCTTCCATATTTGGCAATGGATAGTTGTCATTCAAAGAAGACATATTCAGATTTCTAAAATCCACAGACAGCCTTATATCACCATTCTTTTTTCTGACCGGGACAAGGTTAGACACCCAAGTTGAATGTTTGATGGGCATAATTATTCCAGCCTCCCTAAGCCTCATGAGTTCTTGCATTTTAGGAGCTAAAGTTTGGTTGATAGGCCTCTATTTTTGTCTAAATGGTTTAGCTCTAGGCTTCAAAGGGATTTCATGCTGAAATAAATCCTCTCTATAAGCTTTGAAGTCCTCATAAGACTAGGCAAAGACATGCTTATATCTTCTCAGTAGTGCAATCAGCATACTTCTAATATGTGGCTTGAGCTGTTTGCCAATGTATACCTTCCTGGGATCATGAGATGTTCCCAAGTTTATCTCCTCTAGATCATTCTTATTTGTTGGAGATGTCTTTGTAACAAATTGGTCTCTATGGTAAAAAGCTCTCTCTAAAGCAACCAACCCTCTAGGGAGTTTGTTTGTCTTGAGTTGAATTATTTCTTTCCCTAAGAGAGTTTCTTTTCCATCTATAACCTCCACAAAGTTCTAAAAATCTATTTCTTGGTTCTTGTATTCATCAATGCAATGTAGAAATCTTAGTAAATCCTTATCATTATCAAAGACTTGCCAGCTGCATACGTTATCTAGCACTGCAGGTTTGAGTTTGACTTCAACATTTGTAACATCTAATAAAGTTATATCATCTGGTCTTATGGCCACATTAGCTAGAAAATCTGCCCTGACATTTTTTGATCTCTCTATCTAGTTTATTGAAAAAGCATCAAACAATTCTATTGTATCCCAAACAGCATGCTTATATTGCTTTAACCTTTTATTTTTTGATGCATACTTATCTCTAACTTGGGAAACGACTAACTCTGAATCACCGAATACCTTGAGCATCTTAATTCCATGCTTCAAGGCCATATTCAATCCCAATAACAGAGCCTCATATTCTGCAATATTGTTTGTACAGGCAAACTTTAGCAAGAAAGAGAATTTTAGAAGCTTACTAGATGGAGACAGAAATACAACTCCAGTGCCAGAGTCTTCCTTCGAACAAGCTCCATCAAAATACATGGTCCATAGACCCTGTTGATCCAATTCTCAGATGCAAATATTTTTTCCTTTATCTCCTTTATCATCTGAGACAACCCTGAAATTATCACAGTCAGTGTTCACAAAACATATCTATTCCTCTAATTCTTGATCTTCCACTATCTCTAATGATCTTTCTTCTCTGATCAGTTTGACATCCTTGCCATTCATTAAGATCATAGCATATGACAAATCTAATTGCATACTCCCACCAATTAATGTTGCCCATCTTCTTGATAGCAACATGCCGTATTGTGGCTTGATATCAACAACTGTTATGTTCATTTCGTAGGTCTTCTCAGGATATGCTGCCATTCTAAAATCAACATCTTTCATAATTCCAATGACAGGGACTTCCCTAGCATCCATGGCATAGCACTTCCCGCATGCCTTATCTATCTTTAACCCAGTTTGTTGCATGATAGCCAAAGGCATGATGTTTGTTGATGCTCCTATGTCAAGCATACAGTTCTTAATTATTTTTCCATTCATGACAAGGGAGACATAAAATGGTTCTACTTGTGAAGGGCATTTTGTAATGGTTACCCCCAGATATACCTCAGGAACTTCATCTTCATCAATGTACAGGGCTTGTTTCTTACCCTGAGGTTCATCACTCAATTTGGCTTGACAAGGCACACCTGAAATCAGGGATACTACCTTATTTTTGAATTCTTCCACTTTCATCAGCTCCATCAGTGAAACAGAGACTTTTATTTGAGATAAGACTTGAGTTATGTCAAATGGAGCATAATTTTGAATAACAGTTGTAGCTTGCTCCACCATTTTATCTCTATCCTAAGATGATCCAGCTTTAATTTTTATAGCTCCTTGTCTGTCATTGCTGCTCTAAAATTTTTTATTTTGATCCTCAATCTAGGGAATTATATTCTCTATTTTTTGAGAATCATAACCTATTTTTTGCTTAAGCCCTTATTTATTGTTGTTCCATTGTCTCTTATATGTTTCAGTCCCCTTATAATTTTGCACTGGTCGGCTCTCAAAAGTATTTTCTGGTTGGTGTGAATTGCTTACCTAAGCTTTACCCCTTAGGTTGTAATTGCTTTTGACTTGAGCTACTGCTACAGCTGTGAGGGCTCAAATTTCTTCATCAGAAGGTCTCCTCAAATTATTTAGAAAATTATGTCAATCCTGAGCATAAGCGTAGCTGTCTTCATCATCTTCATCATAGGGAAACTATTGCCAGACCTGAATTTCATCATTCACGCTTGCATCAACATCGTGAGAAGAGTATTCTCTATTTATAGACAACATATTGACATTATCATCTTCCATGCAATGTGGCTCATTGCACTCATCACAAGCAACAACATTGTTGTATAGAGACTGAGCAATCATACATTGTGACTGTGAGTGAGGCATTTGACATATTATACACCATGGAGTGTCATCAACCATATTTATAGCCTTCTTCAAAGGGTCAGGTGTTTCCTTTGCATTTTGAATCCTTTGACCTGTGTTGCTGTTTGGAAGAATAGGCTTACCATTATGCCAATTGGTATGATATGGCATGTCATGTAATGATGGTCTTCTTTCTTGCCTTGGGTAAACTGGTCTGTTAGGACCTATCCCCTTTTCATTTTTAGCCATTCTATAACCTAGGTCCTTAACAATAGTTGTTAATTTATCTATTTTATCCTCAGAAGTAGATGTATTTCCTTGAACACTTTGAGATTTAGTATTTGGATTTTGCAGAATTTTTACATCATCTCTTATGTTTGTCTTACCAGATGCCTTTCTATTATTTTCAATATTTGTTGCAACCTTGAACGCATCTCTGAGGCTGTGAGGACCCTTATCCCTTAATCCATAGGCAGTTTTGGCATCAAAAGCATTTATGTACAACACTATGCACATAGGTTCATTAGGCCTCAAGTCTTGTGGCAATTTGTTCAATACTTTAGTGAATCTAGCATTGAAATCAGCAACCTGTTCATTTGAGCCTTTGGTGATTCCAATGAATTCATTAATAAAGAAACTAGGATCAATTTTGTCACCATACTGTTCTTTGAATATTCTCCTGAAGTCATCCCATGATGAAATGCTTCTGTCAGGCAAACCTTTGTACCATTCCTTGGCTTCATCAACTAAGGATTGCATAAATGATTTCATAAATACATCCTCATGCTCAACCTCAAAGTTGTCCATGATATTCTGAAAAGCTTTTAAATGGTCTTCACCTGATACAGTATTATTTCCTAAAAATTTAGGCACTTGCAGCCTCACATGTTTGTCAATAGGATTGGGGTAACCAGGAATGCCATCAAAAACCAGTTGTCTGAATCTATCCAGCTACATAGGTTGTCTACTAGGCTGAATAACATTGGCATTCCTATTTGCATTCTGATCTCTGACATTATTTAATGGTATTCTAGCATTATTTACATTCTGTCTTTGATCATTGTGTTGATCCTATATTTCATTCCTGTGTTGATTTCTTTGCATATCTGCACTGCCAAGGGTAGGAACTGAATCATTTTGAGCAACTCTCAGAGCTTGCACTTTCTGTCTCATGTCATCTCTGATCTTTACTACTTGCAAATATTCTAATTCTTCTCTTAAACTTTTGATTTCTTCAGCTAACTGTTCCTCTTTGGGCATAGAGGAGGATGGTCCCATTCCATTCTGATCATCATTATCTTCATCCCTTGGAGACTCAACTTCTTCAAATCTATCACTGGGATCCAAGAAAGGGCGTTCTTAAAAAACTTCTGACCTTATTCTCAAACTAGCAACCTGCTGTCTTTCATATACATTCTCGATTTTAGCCTCAGTGTTTGAAAAATAAGGTATTGTTTGCTCTGAAGATCCTGGATTGTCCTGAATAAATTCATTTTTCCTAGGGCTAGGAGAACCATCTTGACTAGCTCAAACAGTCCTTTTTTTCCTATACATCATTTTTATGGGTAACTCCTCAAACAGAGTATTACGATGGGATCTTCTCCCTTGCATACAAATTTTTACTTTACCAGTTGGGAGATTGGTTTGGAGTTGCCACCTATTACTAGAAATTGTTTTCTTTTAAAATCAGGGTTCTTTCACAAAGCATTCCCCAGCGGAGTCACCAATTTCTGTTGGTTATTTTTCCAGACTAGATGCTTATTCCCAGTTATCCCTACAAGGTAGCCATCATTGATCAATAGGATTCCCGAGCCAGGGGCCAACAATATAAGAGATAGACTCTATAAATATCTCCTCTTCTTCTTTAGGCTCTGCAGAACCAAGGCGGGTATTCTCTATTCAACATCTATGAAATGTATCTATGTACTAGCTGGGATGTTGACACAAAACAGATAAATCCTCTCTTATGAAGACCAAAACTGTGAGATAAGTGCAAAGGGGCTAGCTTTGGGCCTATATTCAGTTGTAGATAGAGGATTTTGGGTCCTAAAACTATTTCTAAGATCCTAAAGGTTTGTATTTAAAGTTTGAGTTGGATTTTATATTTGGATGCAAGACTAGGACTTTGGGCTGTAACCACAATACAAGACTGGATCGGTGCCTATCCAAGGCTCAGAGTCAATAGACATACACATGTGAATGGCCAGCATGAACATAGACCAAAGACTAAGTTTCAAGGGGGTTGTTTAATATCTGCCTTATAGATACTTCCCAGAATTGAGTATTCAGTTACCTCTGCTTAGAAGATCCTCACTGCAATGTATGCTTTTTAACTCTTTAACCTAAAACATTTAATCTACTCCTTGAGTAGAAGTAGAAAATCAAGCATTCAACACAGCAAATCTATATTCAAGAATCTTAGACATCCCTTAGCTATTTAGATTCAAAAGAAGAATACATTCAATTTGGAGACAAGTAACAGAACACATGCAGTGAAGCATTACTCATTTAAATCAACATGAAACCAGTAAGTTTATGCATTAAACAATAAAACATAAGACTCATAAACTCACAAGACAGTCAAGACAGAATCACCAATGAAGTTATATTGTGTCATAGCACCAAAATTTCATCCAGTTTCCAACAACACACAAATTGAGTAACACAACCTGCCTAATACAACAAGAAAGTGTACCTGGCAAATTAATTACATGGCACATCAAAAATTCTGTCAGACTGTGCACCACAAAAATGGCACTCAAAAACACTATAGGCAATAGGCAGAAGGAAAGGTGACAATAGGCAGAAGGAAAGGTGAGGAGGAACAAAACTCGAGCCCCGTGCCGCCGCTTGGGGACATTCCTCATAAAACTAGTAGTTGGCCCGTCACTCAATCCATCGCATGTCTCTGCACGACTACCATTAAAACCTCAACTACTCGCGGGATGCAACAGTAGATGCGTCTGGAGACTTTCCCGCTCAAAAATGGCCACAGACACAAGAAAAAAATAACCATCGCTGAAGGTTCAAAACCCGACCGTTGATCCCAAATCCATCGCTGAGATCAACGGTCCCAAAACATGCATGAAGAGTCGCCAACCAATGGCATCATGCCACATAAGCACCCTAACTTTCTATCGCTGACCTTTTCTTCCTTTATTTTGCCTTTATCGCTTTTGTATATGCAAAACCAAATGCATATATAACATACAAGGTGGACGTCAAATGCTATAGAACGAACTGGAGTCCCGTCCGGATCTGGTTTGCATCTCCATCTTTTGTATATTTTTGAGTGTATAACTGCATATACATTGACCTCATACATACAAGGCGGATTTCAAATTTTCATGAGGCATTTTGAAGTTGCTTTGAAATCTAGCTTGTAGCTAGCTCCTCTTATATATCAGCATGTATGCAAGCAATCAAACATACAAGCCGCGGATGTCAACCCTGAATTTGCTGAATTTGATCTTTACATCAGATCCGGCCTACACATTTCACTTGTATGTCCTGAATGTACATCGACATATACAACTGCCCTTGTACACAATTGGTGGGCCCGAGGTCTTGTATTTTTCTTTTTGGAAACTTGCATGTATCTTTGTATATTCCCCTTTTCACTGTTCACCTTGTATGTCACAGATACATGCAATGCACCTTGTCTATCTAACATGCATTTATCCTTGTATGTCCGCAATGTACATTCTGCATTACACTTGCCTCCCCTATATGACAAATATACAAACTTGTTTGTATATATTTACGGGCCCACTTCATGTATCACCTCCACCGCACTGTGGCAAATGCACCTTTGCACCTTTGTATGTCAAATATGCAAACACAAATATACAAACTCCTAATATACAACTGCGGAATTTTCTACAGAATATTCCAGGAATGCACCTTCCACTCACCACTGTAGCAATTGTATATCAGCACCTCCTTGTATATTTTGCTTTGTATATAACCCAATATACAAAGCAGGGATATTCTTAGGAATCTGCGAAAGATTCCCCCTTTGTACATGCACCCTTTAGAGCCTGATATACATATAAAATGCATATAATTCAATTTTTTTAAGGGGCGATGGAAATTTCACAAGCCCGCCAATACATTTGATCACTTGCATATAAAGAAACTTGACACCTCTCTCATGTGCGATGGGAAAAGACAGTAAAAACATTGCACTGGGTTGGTCAAACCACGCACACTAAGGCATGGAGATGAAACATAGCAGCAGGGAACCCGTTATAGGAGGCCAACACCAGAATAGACAAAACAATGCAATAGACCGAGGAAGACAGAAACCTCAGGGTTTGAATGAGAAAACCTACAAATGCCCAAGCTTAAAACCTCAAACATAAATGACTACCAACAAGTATCATGGTGTAAATGGCACCTTTAAGTGCACCAAAGGTAAGCTAAATGGGAGAAGTAAAGTACCAGACATGTAACAATGTGCCTAAAAGGTGTTGTTTAGTCTTGTTGATCTAGAAGGATAAAAACTTACAAGGCTTGCATCTAGTTATAACTATTAGATGTGGCATTCATGATTAGATTAAAGAAACCCATAAAAGCATTTAAGCTTTTTCCAACAATAAAAAGTGTATATATACAACATATTTCTAACAAACTTGTCTTATGACAACATAGAATCCCACTGTGTGGGTTTTTCTACCACTTAAAATTTGAGTAGATTACAAAGACTTTTATTGAAAATCTTCATTTGACCATCTATCTATGGATAGTATGTATTATTCTAATGAGTTACAAGCCCAAATTCTTCCATAAAGTGCACCAAAATGACTAAGGAAATTTGTATCCCTATCTAATGTCATACTCTATGGAAACCCATGTAATCTCACTATCTCCTTGAAAAAATAGTCAACAATCCTAGACACATCATTCAAATTTTGATAAGAAATCAAATGTGTCATTTTTGAAAAACTATCAACAACTACAAAGATATAATCACTACATCTCTAAGTTTGTTTTAATTTAAGGACAAAATCCATGGACATTTCCTCCTAAGGCTTATTTGGTGTTCATAATGTCTTAAAAAACCTTATGTTTTGCACCACTCCTTTTGCTATTTGATGTGTTCTACAAGACTAAACAAATGTTTTCACATCTCTATGAAAACTCAGTTCTAGTAGGATCTCTCTTCTAACATGGCCTATGTCTTGTCTATACTAAAGTGTCCTCCAAGTGCCCTACTATGCTACTTTTGAATGATATTCTCTCTCTTTGAACTATATAGAAAAAAATAAATGTTGTATTTTAAAAATGTATCCCTTTTATGAAAGGTAATCTAAATAAGATCCTTTGTCTCCAACCCAAGGTTCTATGCATGCATTCCATGTAGCTACAAATTTTGGATCTACCCCATATAAATCCTTCACCCCTTCCATGCCCACTAGTTCAACTATCATCGTAAACAATAATGCATGCCTTTTTGTCAAAGTGTGTACAACTTTGTTGGTTGCATGCCAACTTTATTAAATTCACTATAAAAGAGTAACCTTATATATATTCTACCCATATCATGTGTCTTTGGTTCAACTTCACTTAACTATTAATGAATTCTAGTTTATGGCTATCTATGTAGAACACAAATTTATGCTATAACAAGTAATGTCTCCACTTGCACAAGTCTTGAACAATGGAATAGGATTGTTGGTCACAGATAGAGTACTTCTATCTAGCCTCATTTGGTTTCCTATTTGTAGACACATAAATTTAACCATATCTTATGACATTACCTTGTGACATATTTTGTCCTAGGTCCTCTTCCATAACCCCTTCCATTACTCCCATAATTAGTTAAATAAATTATATTTATTTAACTAATTCCTCTTATCCATTTACCCTTCTCTTACACCAAATTAAATAAATCTTATTTATTTAATTCCATTTGCACCAAATTAAATAAATCTTATTTATTTAATCCCTTTTTCCTCCACCATCCAGTTTAAATAAATCAAATATTTATTTAAATTCCACTTCTCTCATAATTTAAATAATTTTATAATTTAAATTATTTATCCTACTCGCATCTCTATTTTTAACCTCATTCATTGTGCCTCATAAGCACTTCCTCTCCAAAATTAATTAAAAATCCCACTTAATCCCTCCCATCCTTATTTTAGTCACTTGTCATCCTCATTTATGGTGTATCATAAGCAGTAAGTTTGACTCTCAATCCTAGCCATCCACCACATCCCTCACCCTTCTAATCTTAGCCATCCATATGATTCCTTCTCAGTCTATAAATTGAAACTCTTATTTCAATTTTAAACCCTCACACACTCTCATCAAACTTCTATACACACGCATATCTATCAATCTTCATTTATCTCATATCATTTTGTATCATGGTTATGCTAGTTGTGTGACCAGCCCACAAATCATCTAGAGGACAAATCAATGGAGCTTGGGTGCACTTCATTCCTTCCTATACGAGGTCTGATTTTTTGCAAGGTTTGAAGGTATTTGCATTGTTTATCTTTATGTTATTTCTTTGCATGATTTTTTGGGTTTCACTATTGAAGTATGTAATTGGTCTATCCTCTTGGATTAACACTCTACAAATTGCTTTTCCACTAACATAGTAATTAGCTTGGAAAATCTTTCTAAAATTTCTCATACTACCAAGGTTTGCCCAACTACACATGTCATGCATCCATCAAGATCATGTTGCACCATACTTCATCAACATATCCTTTAGTGTGGAATAGAACTCAACATTTCTCTTTCACCATGAGTTTTTTTCCCTTCTAAACTAAGAGAATTTGTATGGTCTGGGGTGTGCAAAATGTTTCAACCCCAACTTTGAACCATCTATATGGATATGGGTAAGTGCATGGAAATGGGATACAAATTAGTGGCCAACCTTGAGAATTTTTAGAAAAATAGGCTTGCATTATGAAAGGCATTATTCATACATGTTTTAACATGTATACATTTTTTGTGATGCCCCATCATGCAACCCTAGAGTGTTAGACTAACAAGTGCAAAATAATAGAATTTTTTTTTTTTGAAGCAAGTAAATGCATTAATCATCTACACTATTAACAACATTAAATAAAATGAATAGCTAACACTTCTAGGGAACATAACTACATCAGAAAAACATAAAATTATAACAATACAAGTGATATAAATTATAATACAATAGCAGAGGATTTACATCATTCATTTGTAGAGGTGAATAATTACAAAGGTTCAAATACAAGATTACATGACCGATCACATCAGTTTAAAATATACAAAAAGTTTATACAATTTTAAAAGTAGAACACAACTCTGGGGATGCAATTGCAAATCTGGAACTGGAATCACATCTGATGTGATCATGAATCAGGACAATCAAGGGAAACCAATGGATTAAGCTCTTCCACCCAACCATGTGGAACCCTGACGTCCACCCCTCGAGCTAGGAGATAACATTGAGGTTCCAGTAGGTCAAAGGATACAAGAAGATAGATAAAGGTTTGACACAGACAACTCAGATCATCACAAATCATCCAGTCTACTCAAACATCAAGACAAGTCAAATCATTAAGACAAATCTTCAAGACAAGTCAAATCATCAAGACAAGTCAAATCATCAAAACAAATCTTCAAGACAAGTCAAATCATCAAGACAAGTCAAATCATCAAGATAAGACAAATCACTAAGATAAGTCAAATCATCAAGACAAATCTTCAAGACAAGTCAAATCATCAAGACAAGTCAATCATCAAGATAAGTCAATCATCAAGATAAGTCAAATCAGCAAGACAATACTCTAGAGGCTACAACAAAGGATAAAGAGGAAGTAACTAAGCTGCAGTAGGGAGAGTGTCATCGCATGGTCCTAGCATGGGTTATCCAATCTATCTCTCACTAGAAACCGGCCCCCATCTATGGTTATCCTGGCGACCTCTCACTAGGCTCCAGCCCCATAGGGTGACACAAGCGGAGCTGACACATCCTCTCATGGAGACAAGGAGGATGACCTTGCCAACCAGGCCTTCTCATCCCATCCTTAGCCTGTGAGAGCACTCAATGCATGGGTGAGGCATCATACTTATCTTGTTATGTGAATTACTACCCAACCCACCTAGATAAATTATTAAGTTATCACTTGATTACAACTTCCATGGGGTTATCCAGGCAGCCACTTTGCGCACCGGCCCCACCATGAAAGATACTCTCCTACATACAACTAGTAAGCCTTAACCATCACCCATAAACCAATAACACGCATGGACAAGGGATTGAAAGGCATCAAACTTTTCACAAAGCAAAACATTACATATATCATTTTAAATCCAAACTCTCAACCACGAAACTTTCCCCTATCCATTTCAAAATCCCAAATCAAATAAAACATTTAATCAACAATTTTCAAATTCAAAACAACAATCTTTTCTAATCTACATCAAGACCTCATACCAAAATACACATCACCAAAACATCCTTGCCACAATATCACACTGAATTCAAGGTAACAAGCCTCTGGAGCTAAAAGGATTTTAACACAAATACCAATAAACAACTAACCAAAGCATGGCGCTTAACAACCTTGACCTCTCACAAAACTAACATGGTCACCAAATAGAACAACAAGACTCAAAACCAAAATAAATGCAATGACCCAATTGCATCGTTGATACACATCAGTTTAAAATTAGCAATAAACAATAGGGAATAAATATATATCCAAAACCCAAGTACTACTACTATTTTGAACTATTTCAATCATGGATTCAATAAAAGACTTTAAATCTCTCTTATTAGATTAAATCATAAACTTACTTAAGATAACAATATTCCAATCAAATCACAAAGATCTATAATTCCCTCAATGATTTATTTAGTAACTTACTACTACCCTTCATCTATTCACTTTTAAAAAGAATAACTATGATCCTCCCAATCTCAACTCAACCTATGAGTAAATCTATGTCTCTAAAGATATAAAGCAAATCAATAAAACAATATTAAGAATCGAATCATGACATCAAGCTACTACAAATTTATTACCAAAAAGATTAGTCATAGACAAGATGCATTAAAGCCCTATTCCTACTACTAAGATCCCTCAAAAGAGAAGGTTACTGACAACATTTAAACTTATAATACTAATATCATCAGTGCCTATGACGTTAAAACAATGTTCATTAACAAGTATCCAATATTTATTACCCATTTTAAAAGATTTCTATTAATACACAATCCTAAGCAATTCTATTCTATTGTAACAATTACGAGGTTACTAAGCATGCCAGGTAATTATATTGTAGGATAAACCTATTAAATTGTAAGGCGAAGCTTCTCCACATCAACATTGCACAGTGATACTGACCACAGTTCAAGAAATCTAACAGAGTATTAAGACTCTATTCCTAATTATCAACACTGTAAAATTTTACCCTTTCTTAAACAAAATTCTAATAATAACATATTCTAATTTATTCTAAAATTTAATTTCATCTATTTGGAAGAGAAGGCATAACGGTCCAAAGATAGTCATTGATTATCCACAAAATTCAAAGGTCCTAAGTCATCTTCTTATAATGCTATTAAACTATAATAACAACAATAATATAAACTATAATAACAAATAATATAAACAATATTTCCACTAAAATAATAAGGATGAGTACACTAAAATGATTTTACTAAACTGACAACAACTGGTAAATCATCCTTATTCCATAACAATACTTATTAATTACAATAATATAAACGATCCAATCATGGTGATAATTCTTGCATGCTAAAGTTAAAATACAATATATATAAATAAGGTTGAACATATCCTAGTCACAAAACATCTTGATGTAGTTTCAACTAACTCAACCCTATGTTTCTATATCATAGCATTCTTACCAAGGTCTACAATTTGCTAACCATAACATTTTTTTGAATTTTACTAACTTAACCAAAAACAACTAATAAAATCATGTTCTTTCAATATTTATATAGATATAATCATTCCAACAATACTAAAAGAAATTCTTTTATAAAAAGACAATATCTTACCATGATTTTTAAAAATAAAACTAAAAAAAATTAAATTCTTACATCATGATTTTCTTTAAAATTAATCAAAGAAAAATAAGGTATAAAAAAAAGTATGATTAAAAGAGTCAAGTGGTTTAATTTTAAATAGAGAATATTTCTTAGAGGTTAAGATTCTTAGAGGATCACTGAAAATTAGCATGGTTTCTAAATTAAATAAAGAAAGCTTATCAAGGGAGGTTACGCATTCATAAGAGTATATAAAGCATCTTTTAGTTAAACTGAACCAAAAATACTCTTGAAATGGAAATAATAAATGATCTGTAAATACCTATTCTATCATGGTCGATGCCTCTGTATGGGAGATTAAAAGCAGTCATAAAACATAGCAACTTTACATAACTTCTTAGAGAATTCAATGCCACTTATGATAATACTAAATAAGAGTTTTTTAACTATAAATCTAATTTTTCCTTAAGCAATACAAGCTAAGGTATAAAATCATAGTCAAGGTATGAGAACATTCTGGTAGACATGCATACAAAAGGTGAAATTATAGACGAAGCGCTTATCTTGATCAATAGAATGCACTAACTATAATGATTGCATGATATGCACAAAATATGTTTGCAAAAAAAGATTTAGAAACTTTCAAGCAAGAGCAATTGTAGGTGAAACGCAATCTTCGCTAGCATCATCTTTGCCAGTGCACATTTGGGAGGAGATTATGGACTTCCATCAATGTGTAAGGACAAGTGAATTTTTTTTTTAACAGATATTGTAATTGGAACAGCCTTATCCATCATGAATGAGAAAAGTCAAGCCTCGAAGATATGCAATGATTGCGGGAATAGGCACAAAATGGATTAACAGTGGAGTAAAGAAATAATGGTAATAATATCTTAAGAAGATGTTACTTCATTGCATGCAAAGTTTGAAACATACTAACCTCTACTATGAGATTGGTTCGTTAGACATGCCAATGGATTAACTATAAGAACCTAAAAATATGCACACATTATTGTGCTACTGCCAAAAAATTATCTTTGAGTTTACCACAAGAGAAATCTTGTGCTAGAAGGAGACCATGATGAGAATCGATGCAATTGCAAAATAGGCTTGTACTTTAAATTGCACTCAAATTGAAATGAAAGGACATTCACCAAAACATAAAAAAGAGTATTTTGCTAGTTGCTGCAATAACTGAAAGAGCCAAAGAGGACATGCGTACGACATAGATAATGTACAAAAATGAACATGCAGTCTACAAGTGAAGTGCCTCCCCACAACATGAATCCAATTATCCATATAGTAGAAGAAATGGAGGGAATTTTCCCTGGTAGACATCCACAATGAGGAATCACAACGTTGTTTGACATAAACCCTCAAAGAACGTCATTTACTGGAAAGCCACGATTGCACGATGAGAGCATGATGGATTTGATAGAGGTTCCAAGCAAGCGCTAGCCAGTGTAAGGTCAAAGTTAACAGATGACAAGAAGAAATAAATGAGATTAAAGGATAAAAACTTCCCAATGATGGAGGAGGAGTTCCATAACTAGAGATTTGCATTTCTTGGGCATCAAAATTCACACATAACAGATTGTTCATGATTATAGAAATGTTTTGATTGCAGGATTGAACATATTTATTTATGTTGAAAATAGCTGTTTAGGATGTTTGAAAGAGACATCACCACATAGCATGAAATGATTGTAAGAGAAGCAAAAAGATGATTGCAAGTCTAATGGAAAGCTTTTACAAGCAATTACGAGGAAATCACACATAAAAAGAACATGGATTGTCACATACCTCAAAGTATTGTCCTCTCATGGTGATGATTGCAAAGTACTCGTATAATATCTTAAAGAAAAGTGCACAATGGCTTCGCTGATTTTGGGATTCTGTGAAACATCCCTTTTCTCCATATTCCTTGATGGAAGTTCTCATTCTTTTTTTCCATTCCTCTCTAGTTTTTTTTCAAGACAATAACCCAGAAGCAAAAATAGCCCCCAAAGCCTAAATGCCCACTGATACAAAATATAATTCTAGAAACAAAAATAGCCAAGACTCATTAATTTCCACGACCCCCCCAAAATCAGTTACAGAGAATCCCACTACTCAAATAAAATCAGAAAATAATTAATTTTCTTTGACAGAGAGATTCTCTGAAATCGAATTCTCATCTGACAACTCACAACAATAAATTATTAACTAAAAGTATTTTCAAACTACCATATAGTATTAATCATACAATATTATCCATGACTTAGGACAATATCAATTAGAATCCATTAAAAACAATACTTTAATCACTTAAACATAGTCCTAGCTTCACATTAATAAATATCAACTATAAAATGCTTTCCGACCAATACACAAATATTGAAAACAAAGCATACCAAAGACAACCATAATCGAGGAAAAGACCATACAGTGGCAACAAAACTCACGACCACCAACTGAAAATAGAACTGACCTAGGGCAAACCTCATGTTATCTCCCATCAATGTTATCCATTGGTGCAAGGGCTCGCTCAGACCTGCTAAGTCAGGTGGAGTCGAGGCTCGGTAACTGTAACCTACATCCAAACAATACATTGCATTTGAGTATATACATATATAGCACACACACAGAGTTAGGGATTTGTAGCATAGTGGGGTGCTCAAAATGAGCAATACTACACTGTCCCCTCTTTGAAAACATTACAATATCATAAACACCTGTAACTATAAGTTAGATACCAACAAATCACATAAGCATGATTCTAATCATTACTGATAATATCAATCACAAGTCAATAATCACCTCAGTCAAGTAGAGTCCAGTATGAGCATAAACCATAAATATAACCACTCAAATGTCTCAAAACTGTCTAAAAGCAATAGAAAAACTAACAACTGTCACAAATCAAAAATGAGGGGCATTACATCCTCCCCCCCTAAGATCAGGCTTACTCCTGGAAGCCTGCAACAAGATAAAGATAGGGATCTCGCATCTTGACCTAGGCATTTTCATAAACAAACATACCTCTGAGGGACAACTTCAAAACAAGAACTACTTAAAAAAAAAAAAATTAATCTACAGAGTTTAAGCACTAAGTTACATAATGGGATCAATATTAACCAGAGTACCCAGTGTTCAAACCTAACTCTGATACCAAATGTGATGCCCCATCATGCAACCCTAGAGTGTTAGACTAACAAGTGCAAAATAATAGATTTTTTTTTTTTTTTGAAGCAAGTAAATGCTTTAATCATCTACACTATTAACAACATTAAATAAAATGAATAGCTAACACTTCTAGGGAACATAACTGCATCAGAAAAACATAAAATTATAACAATACAAGTGATATACATTATAATAAAACAATAGGGGATTTACATAATTCATTTGCAGAGATGAAAAATTACAAAGGTTCAAATACAAGATTACATGGCCGATCACATCGGTTTATAATATACAACAAGTTTATACAATTTTAAAAGTAGAACACAACTCTGGGGATGCAAGTGCAAATCTAGAACTAGAAGCACATTTGTAGTGATCATGAATTAGGACGATCAAGGAAAACCAATGGATTAAGCTCTTCCAACCAACCATGTGGAACCCTGAGGTCCACCCCTCGCACTAGGAGATAACATTGAGGTTCCACTAGGCCAAAGGATACAAGAAGATAGATAAAGGTTTGACACAGACAACTCAGATCATCACAAATCATCCAGTCTACTCAAACATCAAGACACGTCAAATCATCAAGACAAGTCAAATCATCAAAACAAATCTTCAAGACAAGTCAAATCATCAAAACAACACTTCAAGACAAGTCAATTCATCAAGATAAGACAAATCATTAAGACAAGTCAAATCATCAAGACAAATCTTCAAGACAAGTCAAATCATCAAGACAAGTCAATCATCAAGATAAGTCAATCATCAAGATAAGTCAAATCAGCAAGACAATACTCTAGAGGCTACAACAAAGGATAAAGAGGAAGTAACTAAGTTGCAGTAGGGAGAGTGTCATCGCATGGTCCTAGCATGGGTTATCTAGGCTATCTCTCACTAGAAACTGGCCCCCATCTATGGTTATCCTAGATACCTATCACTAAGCACCGGCCCCATAGTGTGACACATGTGGAGCCGACACATCCTCTCATGGAGACAAGAAGGTTGACCTTGCCGATCAGGCCTTCTCATCCCATCCTTAGCCTGTGAGAGCACTCAAGGCATGGGTGAGGCATCATACTTATCTTGTTATGTGAATTACTACCCAACCCACCTAGATAAATTATTAAGTTATCACTTGATTACAACTTCCATGGGGTTATCTAGGAAGCCACTTTGGACACCGGCCCCACCATGAAAGCCACTCTCCTACATACAACTAGCAAGCCTTAACCATCACCCATAAACCAATAACATGCATGGACAAGGGATTGAAAGGCATCAAACTTTTTGCAAACCAAAACATTACATAGATCATTTTAAATCAAAACTCTCAACCACGAAACTTTCCCCTGTCCATTTCAAAATCCCAAATCAAATAAAACATTTAATCAACAATTTTCAAATTCAAAACAACAATCTTTTCTAATCTACATCAAGACCTCATACCAAAAGACACATCACCAAAACATCCTTGCCACAATATCACACTGAATTCAAGGTAACAAGCCTATGTAGCTAAAACGATTTTAACACAAATACCAATAAACAACTAACCAAAGCATGACGCTTAACAACCTTGACCTCTCACAAAACTAACATGGTCACCAATTAGAATACCAAGACTCAAAACCAAAATAAATGCAATGACCCAATTGCATCGTTGATACACATCGGTTTAAAATTAGCAATAAACAACAAGGAATAAATATATATCCAAAACCCAAGTACTACTACTCTTTTGAACTATTTCAATCATGGATTCAACAAAAGGCTTTAAATCTCTCTTATTAGATTAAATCATAAACTTACTTAAGATAACAATATTCTAATCAAATCACAAAGATCTATAATTCCCTCAATGATTTATTTAGTAACTTACTACTACCCTTCATCTATTCACTTTTAAAAAGAATAAATATGATCCTCCCAATCTCAACTCAACCTATGAGTAAATCTATGTCTCTAAAGATATAAAGCAAATCAATAAAACAATATTAAGAATCGAATCATGACATCAAGATCCTACAAATTTATTACCAAAAAGGTTAGTCATAGACAAGATGCATTAAAGCCTTATTCCTACTACTAAGATCCCTCAAAAGAGAAGGTTACTGACAACATTTAAACTTATAATACTAATATCATCAATGCCTATGACGTTAAAACAATGTTCATAAACAAGTATCCAATATTTATTACCCACATCAACAATTTTAAAAGATTTCTATTAATACACAATCCTAAGCAATTCTATTCTATTGTAACAATTACGAGGTTACTAAGCATGCTAGGTAATTATATTGTAGGATAAACCTATTAAATTGCAAGGCGAAGCTTCTCCACATCAACATTGCACAATGATACTGACCACAGTTCAAGAAATCTAATAGAGTATTAAGACTCTATTCCTAATTATCAACACTGTAAAATTTTACCCTTTCTTAAACAAAATTCTAATAATAACATATTCTAATTTATTCTAAAATTTAATTTCATCTGTTTGGAAGAGAAGGCATAACAGTCCAAAGATAGTCATTGATTATCCACAAAATTCAAAGTTCCTAAGTCATCTTCTTATAATGCTATTAAACTATAATAACAAATAATATAAACAATATTTCCAATAAAATAATAAGGATGAGTACACTAAAATGATTTTACTAAACTGACAACAACTGGTAAATCATCCCTATTTCATAACAATACTTATTAATTACAATAATATAAACGATCCAATCATGGTGATAATTCTTGCATACTAAAGTTAAAATACAATATATATAAATAAGGTTGAACATATCCTAGTCACAAAACATCTTGATGTAGTTTCAACTAACTCAACCCTATATTTCTATATCATATCATTCTTACCAAGGTCTACAATTTGCTAACCATAACATTTTTTTGAATTTTACTAACTTAACCAAAAACAACTAATAAAATCATGTTCTTTCAATATTTATATAGATATAATCATTCCAACAATACTAAAAGAAATTCTTTTATAAAAAGACAATATCTTACCATGATTTTTAAAAATAAAACTAAAAAAAATTAAATTCTTACATCATGATTTTCTTTAAAATTAATGAAAGAAAAATAAGGTATAAAAAAAAGTATGATTAAAAGAGTCAAGTGGTTTAATTTTAAATAGAGAATATTTCTTAGAGGTTAAGATTCTTAGAGGATCACTAAAAATTAGCATGGTTTCTAAATTAAATAAAGAAAGCTTATCAAGGGAAGTTACGCATTCATAAGAGTATATAAAGCATCTTTTAGTTAAACTGAACCAAAAATACTCTTGAAATGGAAATAATAAATGATCTATAAATACCTATTCTATCATGGTTGATGCCTCTGCATGGGAGATTAAAATCAGTCATAAATCATAGCAACTTTACATAACTTCTCAAAGAATTCAATGCCACTTATGAAAATACTGAATAAGAGTTTTTTTAACTATAAATCTAATGTTTCCTTAAGTAATACAAGCTGAGGTATAATATCATAGTCAAGGTATGAGCACATTCTGGTAGACATGCATACAAAAGGTGAAATTATAGACCAAGCACTTATCTTGATCGATAGAATGCACTAACTGAAATGATTGCATGATATGCACAAAATATGTTTGCAGAAAAAGATTTAGAAACTTTCAAGCAAGAGCAATCGCGGGTGAAATGCAATCTTCACCAGCATCATGTCTGCCAGCGCACGTTTGGGAGGAGATTATGGACTTCCATCAATGGGTAAGGACAGGTGAAAATATTTTTTTTAACAAATATTATAATCAAAACAACTCTGTCCGTCATGAATGTGAAAAGTCAAGCCTCAAAGATATGCAATGATTGTGGGAATAGGCACAAAATGGATTAACAGTGGAGTAAAGAAATGATGGTAATAATATCTTAAGAAGATGTTAATTCATCTAATGCAAAGTTTGAAACATACTAACCTCTGTTATGAGATTGGTTCGTTAGACATGCCAATGGATTAACTATAAGAACCTACAAATATGCACACATTATTGTGCTACCACCAAAAAATTATCTCTGAGTTTGCCACAAGAGAAATGTTGTGCTAGAAGGAGACCGTGATGAGAATTGATGCAATTTCAAAATAGGCTTGTACTTTAAATTGCACTCAAATTGAAATGAAAGGACGTTCACCAAAACATAAAAAAGAGTATTTCGCTAGTTGCTGCAGTAACTGAAAGAGCCAAAGAGGACATGCGTATGACATAGATAAGGCACAAAAATGAACATGCAGTCTACAAGTGAAGTGCCTCCTCACAACATGAATCCAATTATGAATAGAGTAGAAGAAATGGAGGGAATTTTCCCTGGTAGACATCCATAATGAGGAATCACAACATTGTCTACATAAACCCTCAAAGAATGTCATTTACTGGAAAGCAACGATTGCAAGATGAGAGCATGATGGCTTTGATAGAGGTTCCAAGCAAGCGCTAGCCTATGTAAGGTCAAAGTTAACAGATGAAAAGAAGAAATAAATGAGATTAAAGGATAAAAACTTCCCAATGATGGAGGAGGAGTTCCACAACTAGAGATTTGCGTTACTTGGGCATCAAAACTCACACATAACAGATTGTTCACAATTATAGAAATGTTTTGATTGCAAGATTGAACAAATTTATTTCTATTGAAAATAGCTGTTGAGGATGTTTAAAAGAGACATCACCACATAGCATGAAATGATTGTAAGAGAAGCACAAAGATGATTGCGAGTCTAATGGAAAGCTTTTACAAGCAATTACGAGGAAATCACACATAAAAAGAACATGGATTGTCACATACCTCAAAGTATTGTCTTCTCATGGTGATGATTGCAGAGTACTCATATAATATCTTAAAGAAAAGTGCACAATGGCTTCGCTGATTTTGGGCTTCTCTGAAACATCCCTTTTCTCCATATTCCTTGATAGAAGTTCTCATTCTTGTTTTCCATTCCTCTCTAGTTTTTTTTCAAGACAATAACCCAGAAGCAAAAATAGCCCCCAAAGCCTAAATGCCCACTGACACAAAATATAATTCTAGAAACAAAAATAGTCGAGACTCATTAATTTCAATGACCCCCCCAAAATCCGTTATAGAGAATCCCACTACTCAAATAAAATCAGAAAACAATTAATTTTCTTTGACAGAGAGATTCTCCCAAATTGAATTCTCATCCGACAACTCACAACAATAAATTATTAACTAAAAGTATTTTCAAACTACCATATAGTATTAATCATACAATATTATCCATGACTTAGGACAATATCAATTAGAATCCATTAAAAATAATACTTTAATCACTTAAACATACTCCTAGCTTCACATTAATAAATATCAACTATAAAATGCTTTCTGACCAACACACAAAGACTGAAAACAAAGCATACCAAAGACGACCATAACTGAGGCAAAGACCATAGAGTGGCAACAAAACTCACGACCACCAACTAAAAATGGAACTGACCTAGGGCAAACCTCATGTTATCTCCCATCAATGTTATCCATTGGTGCAAGGGCCCACTCAGACCTGCTAAGTTAGGTGGAGTCGAGGCCTAGTACCTACAACCTATGTCCAAACAATACATTGCATTTGAGTATATACATATATAGCACACACACACAGTTAGGGATTCACAGCATAGTAGGGTTCTCGGCATGATCAATATTACACTGTCCCCTCTCTGAAAATATTACAATATCATAAACACCTGTAACTATAAGCTAGATACCAACAAATTACATAAGCATGATTCTAATCATTACTAGTTATGTCGATCACAAGTCAATAATCACCTCAGTCAAGCAGAGTCCAGCATGAGCATAAACCATAAATATAACCACTTAAATGTCTCAAAACTGTCTAAAAGCACAGAAAAACTAACAACTGTCACAAGTAAAAAATGAGGGGCATTACATTTTTAATGCCTTGAATTCAAAATATATATGATCCTTTCCCATTTAGGCTTGGACTTAGAATCATAAGGGTTGGACATCTATTGTGGCTCCTAAAGTTATGTTTTTAACATAAAATAACTTAAATTCAAACTTCAACCTCATCAAGTTTACATGTTTTACAATAAAATTTTACAAAACCACCACCAATTTTAAGAGCTACTTCTTAGCTTTCTATCCATACAATTTTTTTAATATTTTTAGTAACTTAAGGTATTTATTTTTATTTTCTTTGAAGAGTGTATCTATATTCCTCAAGTACATATGTATTGAATTTTTTTAATAACTTTTGACTCGCTTACCCAAATTTGGAAAAAAATATATCGGATTCTTCTACACTTCATTCTATACACATTCAATAAAAGAAATTTATATTTTTAATTTGTTTTATACAAGTTATGTGATGCACACACTTAATGATGTAATTTTTAGGATGTATCCACTTCAAAAAAATGCAAAAAAAATTCAATAAAAAAATATAAAAATATACAACTTGTAGTAGTCACTCTTAGCTATATTTCCACCAAATGGTTTTTAAAAATACCTAATGTAGAAAAAAAAAGGGGGGGGCGCACACCAAACACTATCTTATATATTAGTGATAAAAACAGGAACACTTTTGTGTGCACTCAAAATTTCAGCCCCTTAACTTTAACACTTTTCTAAAATCTTTAGTAGTTTAGAAACTAGATTTAGAGTACTACAATTCTTGTTGTTATCATATCTTCAAATTTTGAGTGTACACAACTTGAATTACTCATACAAGTTTAGCTTTAACTGATTTCAGAAAAAAAAAAAAAAAAAATAGTGGCCACTTTTGACCCCCTTTTTGTACCCCATTTCCATGCACTTACCCATAGTACATTTTCTATGCTACTATTGTCAATGATCTACTTACAACATCTATTCCCTGACTTGCACTTAGTATGAAAGATGTTCTTCTTTAACCATGGTTCATTTTTCTTATGCATGAGATTTAGAAGACTCTTGCACATCATTAACTATTCCCTACCTTCAAGGTGATTCTCTTTATTTCACTTCCCCTCTCATATTATCCTTGTACAACATGTATGGGTTTCTCTTTGTGACATTTTTATTGCAAGACATTTGGAGACTTGAACTCTTGATGACCTACTTTTCCACATTTAAATCAAGTCCCATTGAAGCCTTTTCCATGTCCTTAGCTTCCTCTTCCTCCACCTTTTCTAGAGGTCTATTTATCCTTTGATCTTTGTGTAGTATTGCTAGACTTGATAGTTTCCTTTTGCATGTAGGTTTTCCTTCCACCACCCTATTTCACTTTTTTTCCATTACCTTTGGCATTAAAGCTTTATTTTATATGTGATATCTTGTCCTCTGTTTTAAGTGTAAGTATATAGGCCTCATCCACATAATGAATTTGTCAAAAGATCTCATTTGGGATTGAGGTACAAATATGATTCACATACATGGAGACTTTTTTCATGTCATCTTCCACATGACCAAAGCAGATATTAAGTCAGTAAAACTCCTTTATGTATGCTTCATTTATGTATCCCATTAGTGAAAGTATTGGAGCTTCTTGAACAAGTGTAATGAGTAGTTGCTGATTATATTTACCTTTGAGCTTCATGACCATATGATCCCACCTTGTGATCCTATGCTTCTCCCTCTATAAATAGCTCTTCTAGACCAAATTCCACCACAAGGTAGCATGACCTTTCAATTTTGTGGGAGCATATTTCATGAAATTGGGATCTTCTAAGGATTCAAACTCTAAATATTTATCCTACTCAATGATCCAATCCATCAATTCTTCTGGATTTAAGCTTCCTAAGTGTAACATGCCAACTCATATTACTAGGAATTACACACGCAATTTACTAAGAAAGTAAAAGAACATGATAAACATGGGTAATTTTTTTTATCATTTACATAATTACAAAGAAATAAAAGCATATATTTTCTATATATTTTCAACCTTGAAATACATTATATTCAAAGATAAATCATAGTGAAATCATTTCACTTTATGTTTATAAATATTTTGTACTTAGCAATATGAACAAGTTTACATAAGTTTGACATAAGTCAATCATGAAATATACTGCATCTAGAACCTTGATCTATCTATCTCACAAGTCTTGGCGATTCTTTTGCTATAGAGGGAAAGCATCATTCGAGTGCTTTACCTCCAACCATAGATCGGCAGTCCCCTGCACACCTTCTTTCCTGGAAGTGGCCCTACCCTTCACAAAGAGTATAGACATAAGGAACCAACAGGTTTTTATCTAAGTTCTAGTGGTGTGTCCTACGTAACTCAATCGACCATACAACTCTAGACATACTTCTAGCTAAGTATGATCACTCTAATAGGTTACGCCATCTAGACATGGTGAACCAACTAATGCATGCAAAGATAAATGCATCACTTTGGCCAAAGTTTCTATATTAATAGATGTTTGCAATAAACATAGTCATGTGTCCATACACCTCTAACTCGACTTGGAAACTACCTCATCCTATAGTTTGACTTGTTTGACTAATAACTCTAGACATGAATCATCTTTGCTAAACTCAATCCTAGTCAATCTGACTTAGAATTTAATCTTTAATATATATATATATAATATGTAGATTTAGATGATTTTAACTTTTCAGAGAGTCCCTAGTTGCATTCTTGCAAAATCAAGGTCTATATGGCTTCTTGTCACTCTACTTAATGACTCAAAGAATTAAGCACTCTTGTGTTATATGTCTAGTTCGACGCTATCAAGAAATCATTAAAATTTATCAAAATGCTTCTTAAGCTCCTTCTAATTTTAATTGTCTTAATCTATGGTTTCTTGGGCTTTTTACTATCAACCATAATATACACTAGACTGAGTCAATGTCAACTTAAGAGTTATTAAGTTTTCTATACCCTTCTGGGTTGAATCTAGGGTTTAACTTCTCTAATCTCGTACATCGGTATATTCTTGTTTCTCCCAAAAGTAAATGTTTATAATTATTATAAAACATAGAAACATAAACCTATATTCTTATCTTGACCGCTTGGGCAATGTTTGGAATCACATTTCTCACAACATGTGAAAATATAGCACACGAGGTATATCCTCTTCATAAACGATCTTAATGAATACTACTATTTTCATAACTTAATCTCTCAACTAAGTCTATCTTTCAACCTAGACATGTTTGAGTCTACAATAATAATGTTTTCCGACCTCTAGTCCTACAACTCTCTACATAGAATAGATTTTGAACTCACATAGAATATCTTTCAAATATCATGATGATACTTGTCATTGTTGTAGAATGCTTATGTGATGATATATCACTATCTTAGATGTTTCAAAAGATATTTTAAAACATTTCCATATACTCTACAATAGGTGTAAATCAAACACAAAATCATTTGATTGAAAAGTAATAAAATTTATACATTCCTACTCTTAACAACCCCTAGGTTAAATTCAGAGTTTTGGTAAGGCTTGGTCTCTGCAAATGCATACATAACTTTTTCCTAGTTATACATTGCGACCTTAAGATATAGCTACAATAACATGTATTCAAAGGTGAGAATAAGTATATCAAATTATCTCTGCCTGAATACACTAACTTTCTGCTCACCTGGGGTGTTTGTTAGCTAAAGGAAATACTATGGTTGCTCAAGTGTAGACTTAGTATAAGATATCTTCCTGCGAACCCCAATATCCTCTGTACAAACAGAGTCATTCAAATTCATTTCTCCACAAATTGGTCTCCTCAAACTACTGAGTTAGAAACCTAATGACCCTATAGGTTAGATGACAAAAAGATAGCATAAGAGTTATCCTCTACAGTTACTTCTATTGAAACTATAACTTTGAACTGATAAACTCTGCGGTTTATACTACTGAATAAAAGACATAAACAGTGATTCCTTCATACTTCGTTTCTCTACTAAGAATATTCTATACATATAACTCTAAGAGAACATCTTTCTGTTTGTATACATACGATAGAAAACTACTGCATTTTAAGAATGATAAAATAATGTTTTTCTAAGACATTCATCCTCCAAAAGCCATTGGTTTCAATCCCTGAGCAAGCTCTATTTATCTTCTAGCTATCTAGGCTTGACTTCACCTATCCTTTTGTGTATCTATGACTTTATCCCCATGGATTTCTTGATAAGAACAATGTCACTGAGTTATCAGAGTTCTCTATCTTATTTGGCTCTTTCTTCTTATATGAAGCTCTCTCTCTTCTACTCTATTTTACTGCACACTATCACTTATAATTGCACTCACAAAGGCATGTTCTCACTTAAAGATATCACTCTTTTCCTTCAATATCCTCCCTCGAGCTAAAGATATAGCCTTATTAAGACTTAACCTCTCCACATTACTGCGAAGCCCTTAGCAGAATCCTTGCCTCTTATCATACTTCATTAGCATACAGATGTAGTGGAGTAACTGGTCTTTAAAGACCACATTTAAAATCCTCCTTTCCTCCATAACCAATGTGGAGGAAGGAGTTGAGTGCACACGTAAAGCATGAAGTGGTTTACAATAATTTCCACTATCCCATGATACTAAATGAAGCTCTACGACAACATACTATAAATTTAAACTTATAGATAATATTTAAATAGATATAAAACATCATAGTACATAGGTATATACAATGTTTACTTACATTGTTCCTATCACTTGACAAGATACAAGAATAGGGTCAAGCTATTCTCCCCCTATCTATCTTGCGTAAACACCAAAAAGAAGATAGGTTATCATAATAGAAAATTTATCAAAAATCACTAATAATAAAATAGTTTAACCACAAGTACTTAATTTGTTATAATAATATAAACTATATTCATATCACATAAGGAAATAACTACTATCGACCATATCTTGTTGATGGTCATATTATCCTGACTTAATTTTTGACAAAATCTACGCTAATGAATCTTGATGACAAATCAATGATTAACTAGTCGAAACCCAAACTCTGACCAAATGGATTGAACACAACTTACCAAACTTGACGAGGGTTGACTAAACGACACAATCACGAGACTTAGATGGAAACGACTTGTTCTTACCCATACATCTATTCACTTCTCTTCAATGATGCTCTTCCTCTCTTTCTCGAAGGGCAGAAACTTGTTTCCTAGTTACAACTTACAATCACCAAACTGAGATTAGTGTATTGTTAGTCAATCTATCTACCTTATGAATAATTAATCATGACAACATATAATCACATGTCTAAATTCTAAACATCTAAACATAAACTTATGATATCATTGATTTATCCTAACATTACACAACGTCAAATCATTAATCCATGCAAAATTATCTACTAATTACATATAAGTAAAAAGTAAAACATAGTCAAAGTTAGGGATGTGACACTAAGTATCTTGGGAGATATAATATTGGTTTACTCACTACCTTCATCAATACTAAGGCAATTCTATCTTTTGTAGTGAATTCGTCCTCTAAACTTATTGCACTATCTTCATGTGCTTCACAACTCATTCTCACATGATCACTAACATCCTTAGTAACAACCACTTGCTCACATTTACATGGTCTCAAATACTTTGGTTTTTCTTTTATGCCTCTCAATGAATTAGATTGATCATTGTCACATGGTGCTCTCTAGTTTTTACCATTTCTCCTTCAAAATTTGTGGTTCATTTTCACCTTTGGACCACTTGCAATTTGGGACATGCACAAATTTATTCTCAATTACAAAGCACAAATCACCTCCTTTAAGATTTAGAACCTAAGATTTGATAAGAACTAATGTAGTATCATTAAGGAGTCAAATGACCAACCAACTATTCGACACACATAGTACATAATGAAAAGAAAAAATTAGAAAGTTATGGAGAAACAAAACAACAAATTTCATTCATTTCTTGTAGAAAGATTTTAAATTACATATTGGTTACCCATTCACAAGGAGATTATAACATATGCAAAGACTCTCTATGTAATGAATTGAACCTTCTTTAATAGATTCACAAGTTTCAAATGGTATAAATAATCTCATATATATGCTTCAAAATGATAGAAGGAAATGATTACACTCAAACTTGAAGATCAATGCACCAATCTCTTTCTATTATATCTTGGTCTTCAATTGATTAATTGAGACCGTTTCACTTGGCAAGTTCTTGCCTTTTCAAATGCCAATCAGTCATTTAATTTCCAAAAGTTCCTCTCTCTCTACTAACCCCTTAGCTTCTAGATATAGAACACATAAATTGAATCAGAAAAACTTGGTACAAAAATAGAGTACAAATTCCTAAGTGAAACCCTATTACATTGTCCAATATAGATTAGGTTCCAATGCATCGTTAAATTCACCCAGTGATCATTAGTTGGCTCAAGATACATTTTTATTTTTCATTTATCAACTATGTTTCTTAGGTCGACATAATTAATGTATGTACATGTACACCCTTTATGGGAAGCCTTAACCTTGTGTGCAAACTTTGGAATCAACTTTGCCTTCAACTAATGGTGTGTGTGGATGAAAACATCTAAATGAAGCTAAATCACTATGTATGTGCTTTAAAGTCACTACGCAATCAAAAAATAATTATGTGTAGGTAAAAACCTTCGAAAGATCCTTTTGTAGAACCATACAACATGTGTGATAAGTAAACATACACAAAAAAATAAGACCAAAAAAACAACAAACCATGCATACAAACAAACAACCTACACACAATATATATTTTAGGTGATGTAAGATTGCATGACCTCTGAGATTCTCTTACATCAAAAGACTATAAAGTAGAACCTATAAATTTAACCTCACATAGATGGATAATGTATCTAAAGTAGGATTAGTAATATAAGGTCTTATAAAAACAAACACAATTAGTCATGACAGAAAAATTGCAATAAGGTGCAATATTGTGCACCAACAATAGATTTATACTCTTTTGTATTTATATCATCTAGATAACTTCATATAGATTTATGCTATTGTTGGAGATAAATATTTTTGATGTATCACTAGATTAAAAGAATTATCCTCATTGTGGAAAAGTATAATTAAAGTAATCTTTTTTTATTGGAAATGTTTCAATGAATCATATTAATAAAAAACATTAAGAGTAAATTTAAAGATTCACAATAAGAAGTGGTTGGTTGGTATGTAGAGTCCAAGATTTTATGCTAAACTATAAATCAAAAATTAAAAAAACTATTGAATTGCTAAGTACAAGTAACCATAGAGTGAAAATAGTGTGTCCCACTTTTTGGCCTAAGTCAGACACTCAAAATCAACATTTTTTAGAATTTTTTAATTGTGTCGATTATAGGGAACAAATATTCAAGAATTTAAGAATGATGTAAACTAATGAGTTGTGGAATTTTTTATGTAGATTCAAGCTATAGTTTTTTTTTTATTTTCTAAAGAATTATTTCTATCAATTTTTATTTTTATTTTGTAATCAATTTTTATTTTTTCTATTATTTTTTATTGAGTGACATTATTCCATAATGCATAACTTTCACTACAAATAAAAAAATCATGATTTAATGGAATTAGACTACTAACTCTATTTTCTAATGCATGGCTATTTTTTGGTAATTTTTAGTTAAATATTTTATTTATTATTATTTTTTGAATTAGCACTAACAAAAATTTCAGACTTGTATTATTTTGTAATGCATCTCTCTTAGCATATATATCAAAATTATATTTTTTATTTTTTATTTAAAAAAGGTCATCTATGTGGAGTGCAGTGCATTTTTTTGAGATTTTCTAACAATGTTATTTTTCCTAGTGTCTTGAATAGAAGTCATTATTTTTTGTCATGGACCTATATTCATTATATATTTTTTAAATACAATATTAAAGAAATAATAATATTATTATAATTTTTGGAAAGGTAATACTAAGGGATACTTAATTATAAAATGAAATTTCCAAATGACTTCATTTGATCCCCTAAAAGATGGAGCAACATTATTTTTTTGTCAGCATTTTGATAGGTGCAAAGGAGACTCCGTCGGGGGTTTGATTTAAGCCCAGGGGATTCTATTGAAGGGAGTTTTATGTAAGAGGGTTTGATTTAACCCCCTTCAATTAGACCCCCTTAGATGGAATCCCTCTAGGCTTAAATCATTAATTTTTCTAAAAAATATATGATTTTAGAGAAAATATAGGATGTCCCACAAGTGGGATACACTATTATGTGATCAGCCCGCACCAAAAGGAGAGGGAAAATTATTCTATGGACAAATATTATCCCAAGAAAAGGGCTCTCCCGAGGAAACATTTGGATCCACCAAACTATCCTAGACATCTTGAATTGCAAAAGGCATGAGTTCACCCCAAATATGAGGTGGAGGTACAATAGTTCCTTAATTTGTGTCACCTTGGGTTAGAGAAGACCACTTAGAAGATCTAGTGACATTATTATCATGTTATTATGGGGTTGAACACCTCCACTAAGAAGGAGTTGAATAAATGAGTGTGGTTGTGTCAATAAATCCTCCTTCATGGTGTAATTTTAGGTTAGTTAGTAGGCATATTTTTTCTCCCTCAATGATTAAAATGGTCCTGGGTGTTGAAATTTTGAAGCCATTTTTAACCTGCACCTAGATCTAAAAATAAATTATTAAAAAATCTTCAAGTAAGAAGTAAATGAATTTTTTTCTCATGGTTTAAATCTAACATGCTTTCACAAGTTAAGATATAAGTATATAATATTTTTCATCTCTAGATTTTATGCACCTCCAATAGGGTCTCTCTAGAAGGTACCAACTCTCACAACTATTGAGACAAAAGAGGCTCCAACTTGTGGTCTTAAGGGCACCTAGTCTTTTTTAACTATGATCAAATTATGTTGATTAATTTCCAACCCCTCATTCTCTTTAAGTATTTGACTATCACTCCTTGACAAGGAAAATATTTTCCCTCTATGCATTTTTCCTATCATGATTTGATCTTGATATACTTTCTGAAAACCAATATAAAAGAGAACAAAAATAATAAGTTGGATTTGAGAGGAGATGGGTACCTTAAATATTTGATGAACATCACACTTTTAATGTGAACATCCTCATGATAATGTGACTTGCTAGTTAGATTTGTTTGGTTAGCACTACTTCATAGTTGTAGTAATCTAGATTCATGTATAGATTTCATTATAATGTGGATGCAAAGATTATTTTAGTTTTCAAGACACTATTATTATGAAAAATAAATGGTGTTAGTGTACTTTTCAATATAATTTACTTAGATTAAATAATTAAATAATAAAATTTTAGGATTTAAGAGTTTGACTGATAATCAAAATAAATGTTATAATTAATATTTACATAAATATAATGCAAATTAAATAAATTAAATTTATTCTTACTTAGATCCAATTTTGATGAAGATACCTTTATCTAAATGTTAGAAAATTATTTACCAAGATTTTGGAATTTTGCATTCTATTATTGATGATCCATAAATTGATCAAGATACTCCTAATCAACTTACCAATTATACATTCTTACAATGTGACTACTCAAAATAAGAAAAAGTAATATTTAACAATCCTTAATTTATTGGAAAATCATACAGATGTGTCAAAACATCATCAAGAAGTAATATAAATATAGAAACAATAATAAGAAAATCATGACAATGACTAAGAAAAGTATTTTGACTTGAAGAAACCCTAAGAAGGGAGAAATCTCTAGCTGAGGGGAAAATCACTCGTCATTTTGACAAAGATGAGTGCCACTCATGTGTAGTCACCAACACTGGAATATGTACCCCCCTCCACACTTACCAAGAGTTAGGACTGTTGGAATACAATGGATAATTGAGACGGGGGTGAATAAATGATTTGATAAAACTAATTCATTCATTAGCCCAATAGTATAAATATGATTAACATCAACATGCCAAAGACATAGAGAGCAATAGAATCTTGAAAAATGAAACCATGACACAAGTGTTTAAAATGGAAAACCCTAAACATGGAAAAACCACTATCCAACCTCACCAAAATCCTTATTAGGTCTCACTGACCAAAATCTCACTGATTACATTTATGTCTCACTAACAAATGATCTCACTGATCATGTACTAATAGGAACACCTATTCCTTTCACCAACTCTAAATCTTTCAAGAGCATCAACCCCTACATCAAGAACACCAACTTTGCACAAACTAGGAGCACCAACTCCAAATACAAAACATGAAGATCTATAGTGTACTACTTTGTTTACAATAATAACAAAGGTTATAGATGAGTTCTATAACTCTTACTCAATCAAGTCCACTCTCTTAGATCTACATGGATATCTCAACAAAAACCCCTTTCTTTTACATAAAAAGACTCTTTAGAAATCCATCATACATCCAATACAAAAGAACATTACTTTGACATCATAGGATAATACAAGAACTCCTGATATCAACAGATACTCAAACCTATATCAAGAATCCCTTCTTTATAGAATGCATCATTTTTCTTGTCACATAATCTATCTAGCATACATACATCCACTTTCCATCAGCATATGTCCTTGTATCATCATAACATTGCACTCAAGAACTATATAAGATCAACACAAAGTAAACATTAAAGAGGACATCATCATACTGTGAGAAATCATTCCTTTACCTCTGTAATAAACACATTCAGATTCCAAGTGTGTATCTCAATATGCCATCATTATACTCTACAAGAACACATCTCACTGCATACCTTGTCTTTGTCTTTCTTATACATTCTACCTTGATCCTCTAACTCTGTAATAGGCCATTCACCTTCAATCATTTATGTTTGCTTATGTCATCTCTGTGTCATTAAGAATAGTGTCTTCTTTTTGTTTTACTTCAGTCACAATAATGCCTTCTCACCTAACATCTCTATTCACATAGAAGCCTTCAAGGTTATTCACACATCATAACTAAAAGACTATGTATACTTTTTGTTCCTTACAATATACAAGAATCTCTATATTCACTCAAAACCCCTACACTCACATCATAAACCACTTTAATCTCAACCTTCAAACATTAGTAATATCTCTGCATAAAACACACATTTCATAAACATTGATCTAACAGTGACACCGTCTTATATTCTGCAGTATAATACTCCCTCTCTGTGCATAGTTTTACAAAAACATAAAAATAGAGATTATAGTCTTCAAAGTCTCACTATCATTGATCAAGGTTTGGTCAAAAAACTTCTCAATGTATTCACACAAAACCAAAAAACCTTTCGCTGGCTCAAAAACAAAAACAATTATAAAACTATGTAACTGTAATTAGGGAAAAGACTCTCATATGCCCATCAACTTTATTCAACGAAGGTGCTTGTTAAAAGGTTTGAATCTGCAACATTGATCCTTGTCTTCATGCCTGGAACAAATTAAATAACCACCGTCGATGGAGTATTTCCCGCTCATATACACATTGTCCACTAAAGACACCGGATGAGACTAGGGGATGGGACCGGTATTCCAATGTCTTAGAACACTCAAGTTGTCACTTAAGTGACATGTCCACCGGGTATAGCAAGTCACTGAGAATTTAGAACAAAAAGTAACTTTGCATTGACAGCCTTCCTAGCATATAAATCCTAGGTCTCCAAACATAAACCCTAGGTATTTAGAGTTCTCTCTTAGGGATTTAGACCTTAGTATTTTAGGTCAATATGTAGAGAAATCTTAACCACTCAAACCCTAAAAAGGAATTATCACCATGCTACTTGTCTATGAAGCTCTTTGGAACCATCAAGTAGCAACACCCTTTGCACTTTGCAACACCATTACCTTTGACACTTTTGCACCAATATCAACACCAAGAACTGAGAATTTGACAGATACCTTTGACAAATACCTCTTACATATCAATCACCATCAAATGAATGAACTTGTACCTTTTGAGATCAAGTACCCAAGAATCTTTAGGGTTCTTTGACATCAATCCCTCGACACCATGAGATGAACCATGAAAAGAAACAATGATCAATACCATCATGGGATGAAGCATCTTCTGAAGCAACACTCAAGTAATCCTGTGATACATGAGCCATGAACACCATTCTGTCATCAACAAACTTCAACTCTTTGAGACAGATGAAAAAGGGAATGCAACTCTGTGATAAGGATGAAAAGAGAATAATCAACAATATGCATTGCATCATCAATGTGAAAGCATCATCACTATATAGAAGGCATCACTACTGTGAAATGTAGATTTGCATCAACATTGTGAACTAAAAAAGAACAAGAACCTTTGCCTTTGGAGACACCAAGCCACCACTGCAACAACATCAACAAGTACAACTATGTCATAACACCACTGCAACCTGCAGCTCTTTGCATTTTGCATCTCTTGGACATCAATGACAAATTACATTTTGCATTACTTTGACATCAATGACAAATACCATCAACAAATTCCCCCTTTGTCATTGATGGAAAAACTCTTGCTTGTAAGTCTATCAATCTCCCCCTTTGACATCAAAGACAAAGCAATGCATTCTTCCCCTGCAAAATAGAGATACCTTCATGGAAAGATAGGAGTTGTTAGTATCATCTTATCTACATACTGAGATAGAGAATAGAGCACTAAAGCATTGTGTTTGATGCAAATATAATGAGATCTAATATAGAGGATAGAAAGAAGATACAAAGAGGTGTCATAAAACACTGTTAGACCTGACGTCTGATACAATCACAAAATCATCAAACCACTATCTCATTAGGAGATGGGGATACAATAAAGAGGATGCAGATCTAGATTTGTATCACTAAGGACTGATCACTGTCACATTAACATCCTGACACAGAAACTACATTGTCAGAACTGCAAACCAAGTCAGTCACCAACAAGAGCTCTATTGAATATATCTTGACTGTATCTGATCAGTTCTGATAGCATCAAATCTCATCTATTTTTGAGAACAACAAATCTCTACTAACAAATCAACACATCACCACTATGATACCATTGTGAACATAGTCAATATTCTACTCAACACTGGTAAATGTCTCTATCTACTCAATACTATCAACACAATTGTCTCTGTCTACTCAACATTGTCAACACTGTGAAGATGAATATGGACTGTGAACAAGGATCCATAACATACATCAAATGTAAAACAAGAACTACAATTGAAACTAGAACCAACAACATCATATCACCATCAACATGAATAAAAAGGAATCATAGAAGGCACTATCACAAGCTCAAAAGACCTAGTTTCAAATATGATAAACAATTCATGAACTCCCCCTTGGACAAATAGGGACTATTTCACTATTCTTGCACTTTTAATCATGAAATGTCATGTAAACTCATTTCCCATTGGCATAACTGAAACCTGTCATTGGCACAATACCACTATTCTATTAACCATATAAATCTATTGTACTGATCAAGATGTGATGCAAACAAAGGCAAACCACTATCTAATACAATGATACAAAGCACTATTTGCCTACTACAAACTATCTACCAACTTACAGAGGCTACAAGGTGTCTGATAAAAATCATTTGTCAAATCCAAAGGGAATCAATGTCTAATATAAAGCATTGTCTATTGTTAGTAATACATCTCAAAGGATACATTTATCAAATGCATTGTGTATAAGTTTCTATGACTTTTTTTAACTCACCCATGTTGAACATATCATCTAATCAGAACATTCCATTAGACCATATTTTTGAGGCATTTTGACAAAAATTCATGGACTTGTTTATTCTTCTACATTTTGCATCCATGACTACCAAGGCACTACAACATTTGACAACAATCTTCTTTCTCTATACATTGATGAATGTCATACCTTGTTCCAAAGTTTCCATATTTGCACATACTAATAGAGATTGCAAAGTCCGATTTTACACCTACCAACTGCATCTTAGTGAAGATTGCTCAGGCCTTTTCAACAAAACTATTGTGTGTGTATCCTGTAATCATTAACAATATTGCAATGACTAAAAACATTTGTCAGATTCCTACAAGTAGAGAACATACTTAGTAGGCTATCTGTCCCATTTTTATTGATCTACAGACTCTTAAACCTGCCCTGTCACTTCCTTCATAAAATGTCAAATATGAAATACCATTTGAAAAGTCTAACAGCAATAGGTATAGTAGAGGAATGTTTACTTGATAGACCCTTAGAAAACCTTAACAAATTTGCAATGAACTTTTGATCTCATCTATTGCTTTAGTTAATGAAAGCCATCTCAATCTTTCCTTACCCCTAATGTCTTTTGAAGTATCATCATCATGCAGAGATAGTTTTCTCCATGCTAGTTTCAAGGACTAATGTTCTTTGAGTACCAACAGTCAATCATTGAAATTTTCATTAAACTTCAAAGATAATGAGCCAACAAAGATAACAACAAAAATGTAGTACTTTACTAATACAAAATTGTCCATATTGTCTCATCCTTGAAAAATTTTAACTCTTTTTCTAAGTCATCTTGTTATTCTTGCACAATTCAATGTCCATCCATTATGCACTGTCTTCTTTGATATTCACAGTGACTGTCACTTAATTGCACTCAGCATAGTCAACATTATGAAAGTGTTGATAATGATTACTATTATATGCCCTTATTGTCAAATTGAGCACAACATACTCATGACACATGGCTGCCACTACTCATTCAAGCTTTACTTGTAATTGTGACTTTGTTTTGAAAGTGAGTACTGCTCCTTTTAGGGACTGCTCCTTCAAAGGTCTAAGATCAACCTACATAGGACCATGAATCTTTGTCTTTCATTGTGACATTAAATCTTATTCCTAGCTCAGTTATTGTCATCCAAACAACACTTGATACCTAATCTATAATCATTGATGCAAGTATTTTGTAATCATTATCTAGTCTACTGAGACATACAAACCAGTAATGTACTTGATCTTTGAAGGAAGAAACAATGATATACAAACAAATATTTGATCTTACATTCAACATGGTTCTGATGCAGATGTAAATACTATTATCACCAAGGTAAGTAATCATGCAAACCAACTTAAACCATATCAAATGATTACTTACTCCCCTTAAAGTTATGCTACATCTTATGCAATTTGTGATATATTTTGTTCAAAATGCACAAGATTAAGCTCTTCCTTCTTTTGCTCTAGTTTTCTTCTCCACACTTTCATAGGTTCTTTCTTTTTCTTGATCAGGATATCTATCTTCTTGTTATTTCTAGATGATTTCATCAACTTACTTCTACAATGTTGTGCTTTATGCCCAATGTTATTATATTTAAAGCAAATGATATTGTTACCAACTAGAGAAGCAAAGGAATCATATCTTCTTGAAAACCCAAAAACACAATTTCTTGCTTGAGTACTACAAAACTTTGCAGTATGTCCTAGATGCTTGCATTTATAATATAGAATATTGCTTTGTCTACTTGACAACTCATAAGAACTCTTATTCCAATTAACTTTTCTTGCATGCATCGAACAGTCTATTGCTCTATGACCAAACTCATAACATGAATAGCAATCTACAAAAAGTTTTCAAACCTAGTCATTTGATGTTGTCCTGAATGAAAGGATCTTTTGAACTTGTTCTTGTTGGTTTGTGGAGGAGTTCTTTCTATTGTCTTCTTCTTGTCTTTAGTCTTAGGAGCAGCAGAATGATAGTTTACATCTATTTTCATTCTAGGAGTTTCTATGACCTTAGAACTCTGTCCTTTATCATAGCCTAATCCAGTAGTATCCTTGTGACATTTTTTCTTTCCCAACATCTCATACAAATTGCTAGTACTATCTTCAAATTTCTGATTTTTCTTTGACTGAATCTGGTGATTTTCAAAATCTTTTCTCAAAGTGACTATCTCTGCCTCTAGTTTTTGGCATACAATAGTTTTGACTTCAAAATCAGATTTTGTCATATCTGCTATTCTTTCGGTCTCTTCAATCTCTATTTTTAGATTAATGATTACTTTATTTGATTCTTCAACTCATACCTTTAAATCCATGATCTATTTTTCTACTCTTTGAAGGGCCGAATGTGTTATGTCCTTTGTTTCTTTTTCTTCTTAAAGCTATACCTTTAGTTTTGAGTTTTCCCCTTTCAATTTTTCAACCACATTGTAGGCATAAAATAGTTCTTCTTCAAGATCCACTTCTTCATCATCTTCTAGATCAGATTTGACTTCTTCTTCTTCATGTAAATGTCTCCTTTCATTATCACTATCCTCAGTCACCAGGATGTCCTCTCTTTCAAACACATCATCTTGATAGATGCTAATCAATTCCTTCCAAACATCATGTACAGTTTCACAATGTATAACTTTACAAGAAACATCATTACACATCTGAACCAGAAAGAATAGCCTTCTTTGCCTTATCCTTACATTCATAAGCCTCTTTATCACTTGTAGTAATTGTTGGCAAGAGATAGTATGTGGATTCATGAGTGTTGTCATTGATGGCAACAAAGTCCATCCCACTCATCCACAGCACATGGTATGTCTATACTGGAAGTCAGATTGAAGAGTATTTTGGTCCAGTGAGCAAGAATAGAGCATGCAATAAGGTCCAATAGTTAGGTCCAGATCTCTCAGAGGATGTATCTCAGCAAAGTGCAGACTTGGGGAAGTTATGAGGAGTACCATGACTACCACATTCCAAAGATTGAGCCTCCGTTGATGAAAGAGTGAACATATATGAGCACCTAAGTGATGGGTTCCTGATAGGTAGAGCAGACTGAGAAAGAACTAACCGGCAAAGCATCAGACCTTAATCCGGATAAGGAATTGATGGTGATCAAGCTTCTTGAGGGATCATTCATGGTTGGCCAACATGATTGATCACTTCTATAACTATCTTTTTGATACGCATCACTTAGTAAGCATGGATTTATCCGACAAACCAGAGTTTGGGAAAATCTTGAGTATTCTAGATGCCGACTAGAAAGATGTTGAAATCCTTGGTGCGGATATATATACCAAATGGATTTTGATGTGAAGTAGTATGTTATGTGATATAGTGTGCGAGGAAAAGCAGAGATAAGTGTGGAAGCAGGAATACAAGTCTGGTATGTGACAGAACAGCAGCACTAAAACAGAGGAAGAATGAAGTGTAGTAGATCAGTATATTGAGCCTAACCGGAATTGAACCTGAACATATGTGGATGCCTTTGATTAGTTCAAACACCTAGTTACCTTATTTAACTTTGTAGATAGTGAGTCTCTTGTAGGCAGTGAGCCTCTTGTGAGCAGTGTGCTCGGGCAATGAGCCCTAATTGGCAAGTGCCATTTTGTACTTCTATTCTTTTAACAGAGAATACAATCTTGGGTTAGTCACCCTATGGTTTTTCCCTTAACAGGGTTTTCTACGTAAAAATCCTTATGTTATGTGTGTTGATTTCATTTCTGCTCTCATGTCCATTTATGCTTATATGTTTTGATACTGCACTATTGTTAAAGAAGAAAAGAAAGTTAAATTATTTAAGATAACTGATTCACCCCCCCTCTCAGTTATCTGCCTTGTTTCCAAATATTGGTATCAGAGCTAAGTTCCTCTAAACAGAGCCTAACAGCTTGAGGAAGATCTGGGAATCTCAATGGATATGTATGGTATGAGGGAACAACTTCAATTTGCCCTAGATGATCTTGAGCAATCTCACTCTGAAGTCAATAACTTGAGGGAAAGACTCAAACAAGCTGATGATTTCATAAATGAACTCGAAGAAAAACTAAGTATCTCAGTGAAGAAAAGAAAGGAACTACTTCAACAATTAGCAAGTCAAAGTGAAGCTAATGATACTAACGAAGATCTAAATGAGAAAAACAAGTTATGTGAGAAGCTATTAAGAGAGGTCATTATGGTAAGACATGAAATGGAATCAGGGGTTATGAAATTCACCCAATAAATTGAAGAGAAAATAAAAATGGAAGATAATCTAAGACAATCTCTCAAGGAGAAGTCAGAAGACTGCCACAAAATGGATAGAATAATCAGACATTTGGAATCTGATCTTGAAGAAGCTAGAGATAATGAAGAACAACTTGAAAATCAGATAGACACTCTTAAAAGGGATCTTCAAACAACAAATGAATACAAATAAAAATTCAAGATAAGCTCTACTCATCTTGAAGTTCTTCTTGAAAGCCAAAAGAGGGTAGATGATAAGCATGGCTTGGGATATGAGAAAGGTGAAAGCTCCAGATCTGGTCAAAAGAACTCTGGATCAGATAATCCAAGGTACATGCCTAGAAGACCTCTGGTAAGACAACCAAATGCTCAAAGATATCCATCCTTCAATGGATACTTCTACAATTGTAATAACTTTGGTGATAAAGCAAATCAATGTAGAAGAAGAATGAATCAAACTAACTCATCCTTCTCCGGATAGTGTTTTAACTACAAAAGGTATGGTCACAAATCTCATGAATGTAGAAATGTGCAAATAAACAATTCATTCAATGGTAGATGCTTTGCATGCAATAGAATGGGACATATGGCTAATCAATGCAAATCAAGAGGATACCAGTCAAATATGCAAAGAAATGTTGTTTTCTACAATTGCAATAGATCCAGTCATATTTCCAAATTCTGCAGAAGTAAGAATCAGGACAAATAGGGTCCAGTGCATCATAACCAAAATCAAGACAAAGGAAAAGGAAAAGTGAATGCAGATGAAATTCAAAGGGAAATGAACAAAATTTAAGTGAAGAGAAGTACATAAAATGTTAGGGATGGATCCACAATAGAATCTGGTGCTGATATTCCTTCCGAAAACTAAATAGATGAGCTCTATCTTAGGGGGGGTCACAAAAGGAAACAATTTCTCCTAGCCAGTCAATTGGTGCTTGAAATTGGCACATGGAAAGTTGCGGATTAAAAGGGCTCTTAGAGAAACATCTAAATAACCCTTGGTAAAAATATAAAAGATCCGCAAGGAGTTTGAAAAGGTTAATCATCCAAGATTAATCCAATTTGACAGTCATCCGGCAAAAGGACTTTCATAGTTAGATCCGGTATGATTCAAAATTGAAATATTTGGATCTGTGGTTAGATGGAATGATTGGAGAAAGGGAGATACATTGTAAGTTATCATGCTAGGTACATCTCAGTGATCTAGAAAGATCTCTCTCAAAACAAGGAGAACAAGGCAACCGAAATGACTTAAGTTGTGCATTTATTGTAATATGGAATTAGGGTTTGCGCATAAATAAAAAGGTTCTTTTGTTCATCATTTGCACATTTGCATTCGAAAAGAAGAAAGAAAGAGCTCTGCAACAAGATTGCTTCAACCCTCTCAAGGATCAACCACAGAATTTGATTCAACCAACGATCTTTTCAGCTCTTATCACGAACCCTAGAAGCGTAAAAAGGTATTTCTGCTCTTGAATATCTCCCTCTGAATCTTTCAATAGATGGCTACTCCAAATGTTGTTAAGATCACTAATAGGCTGCGCCCTAAGTTCGAGAAACATCCTTACACATCCCTAGAAGTTGATCCCCTAGGCACATTCTCTAGCATTCTGCATGGGGTTCTGCATGTAGAAGATGTTAGGGTATACATTCACGCCAACATTGAGGAATTTAGGGAATCCAAGCTAATGGATATCTATCACAAGGAATTAATAGATGAAACATTTGAAATTAAACCCCAATACAAGGCCATCCGGGATAAGCATTTTGGACATTGCATCCATTTCCCCTGTTTTGCAGAACATGAATGGGTCCAGTATGTTCTTAGTAGACTACATGATAACTTCATATGGTTGTTGAAGCCCTTCAAGATAACCAAGGATGCAATCAAGGCGGTAACTGGATTGTAGTCATCTAGTGGGTTGCCTGCTCTCAAATTAGTCAAAAACCAAACTGTAAGTGAGGCTATCGATCAAAATTTGACAAAAGGGCAATGACAATAGAAGACATCATAGATCCAGATATCAAATTTGCCTCTATGATAATTGGCTACAAAATCTACCACTCCAGCAAGGAGAATTCAGTATCTGAAACTGCTATATATACTGCATATGAAATGCTAAGGAAAAATGTTGACTATGATCTTTGTGAGCTTCTCCTAAACCAACTGTTAGAGAATTTACAAAAAATAAAGAAGGATAAGAAAAATTCATTTAAGTACGGTGGCTTGATATTATGTCTATTCTTTTACTATATGAATGAGCTACCTGGATCCAGTGGTTGGGTATGGCAAAATGACAGACTAGTTGCCATACAAATCAGAGATTATATGTATGGGCTTGGTGATGCCAAGGCTCAAAGTACAGCACTCTGAGGTTACTTCAAAAACTTCCAAGGCATGATGCAGGCCAGAGAGAGAATCCCCCAATCTCTAGTTGAAAAATACAAGGATACAATGTGCTTCATGGTAGACACTGATCAATGCCTAATGGAGGCAGTGGAACCCAGAATAGTCTAGATTATGCCAATGGACTATGAGGTAGATGAGAAAATTTGGAGCTACATGTTCAACACCTGCTAAGTCAACCAAAGGACCCTGAGGTAGAAAGGTTTGGAACCTTCCAAGAGTTGAGTGTAAAAATTCATATTGAACTGAGACAGCCTGAGATCAAGAGAAAGGTGAGAAGGGAAGTAGAAGAAGTTGCCAAGAGTTATGGGATATCAAAGGAGGTAGTTGATTTCAACAGAGAGAAGGTAGAAAGGGCAGAGAAAGAAAGGCGAGAAGCAGAAAAAGAAAGTGCTCCAGTGGAAGCCCCCTCCTAGACTAGATCCTCAAAGAGCTCTGCACCTGCCACTACTAAGAGCCCAAAAGCCTCAAAACTGGAAGCAAAGACATCCGGAAAAGGAGAAAAGAGAACAAAGACAAAGGCCACAAGGTCATACATAAGCCAAAAGGATGACGAAGAGACAGAGACAGATGAGGAGGTCAAGAAAATGAAGAAGAAGAAGAAAACATCCAGTGAATCCTCTATCGGTTAAAACAAGGAAGAAAAGGTGGAAGAATTTGTTGAAAGGCCTACTCTTTGCATTGATGATGTCATCAAATCAGTCACTGTGGATGGGAACCTGTAACCAATGACTAAATTGTATGATGAATGTAGTGAAGCTGACCAGAAGATCTTGCAAGATGCTACAGTCAGGTATCTAAACATCTATAATAAGGCATTCATTGAAATCATATATCTAATTCCCAAAAGCCTAGACAAGGAACTTGAAATGAGAAAGAACAATGCTAAGGCAAAGGACCTAGAGATCTGCGAATAGATAGCTATTCATCTCTATCCTTCCATCACTCCAAAACAAATGAACATGATCTTCAATGATTGCAAGGATGAGTTCCAGAGCAAAGCTAGAATGAACAAGCTTATGCTCAGAGAGACTGATCAGGTGGCAAAAGAGACTGAAGACATCCTCTGGAATTCATATAAAATATTCAATCTTCCTATTATAGAGGACATAAGTGATGAACCTTCTGCCATGAATGTTGAAGGATCAAGTGCATCAAAGGAAGATTCTACTGAGAAAATTGCAAAAGAGTCAAAGGAGATAGGTGAGGAGAAGACTAAGGACTTGGATTCCTTTGTTTCAGAAGAGGAAGTCCATGAAGAAGTAAACATCTCTCTTCCGGATCCCCCAGCAAACTCTGGAATTGAAGGAGCAAGAAAAGAGGAGAAAGCAAGTCAAGAAGAGGAGAAAAAGGGAAGAGAAGAAGATCAAACAAATAAGATCCCGGATGACAGCTCTGAGGTGGGAAAAGAAAAGAAGACTCTATCTCTGGAAAGAGACACTGTAGAAGTAGTTAAAGACTTCCTGACCAAGGAAATGATGGAATTAGATGAACCAGAGCTATTTCAAGGACCACTCAATTTTGACTCTCTCTCTCCGGTCCAGACAATGAAGGTAGCATCTTTTTCTCAAGCCAAAGAAAAAGAAAAGATTTTGAAATCTCACATGGAAGACTGTGAGCTGATAGAGATTGCATCTGATGTGTTGGAGAAGATCATGCCATCCTTCCAGAAGGATCTTTCGGCCTCTTCATCCAGTAACTTGAAATCTCTTGTTAATTCTACTAGCACACATTTTGATTCTTTGGAGAAATCAACAAAAGAGAAAGTCCAGAAAGAGTTTTTGGGAAAGAGATTCTCCGAAGTATAGGGACTTATAGCAAATGATAGGAGAAATCTGGATATTGGGATAAAGAGCCTAGAAAATGCTCTTAAAGATGGCGGAGACTTATACAAATTTTGTCTATCTTGGTCCACAGTGACAGCAGACATTGCCAAAAAGGTGGAAGAACAAGAGAGTAAATTGTCAAGTTTATCTCAAAATTTTGATCCTTTCACCTCATCCATAATAAATCAAGAGTGTCATACTATTGCCACTATTAATGAAATAAAGAGGCTTGAAAAGGAGAAGAAGAATAGAATAACCAGGCTAAGTGAACTAAGAAGGATAATTATCCCTAAGTTAGAAGCAATGCATGAGGCTCTAACTGATGCCCAGACCACAACCCAGACCAGTGATCCGGTAGACTTAAAGAGGACAGAAGCTTTTGCATTTTTGTTAAGTGGCCACATATCAATTTTGGATAGGATGAAGCAGAGTTGGGTGACAGAAGTTGTACAGTTGAAGAATACCTTTGCGGATATCCTTAAGTATATGTAAATACAACATGTATATATACTTATCCGGCAATACATAGGTTGTTTTTCTTTGCAAATTTTGGTGTGTGGATTTCACCTTTTGCCATTGATGTCAAAGAGGGAGTGAGAAGTAGTGAAAAATGTGGAATCTAGCTAAGGGGGAGCTCCAGTAAAAGTGTACATAAGACAGAGCATTAGCCAAGGGGGAGTGTGCTATAACACTTAGTCATTTTTCACTAAGTGTTGCCATCAATGCCAAAGGGGGAGATTGTTGGAAAGAGACACTGTGTGGATTCATGAGTGTTGTCATTGATGGCAACAAAGTCCATCCCACTCATCCACAGCACATGGTATGTCTATACCGGAAGTGAAATTGAAGAGTATTTTGGTCCGGTGAGCAAGAACAGAGCATGCGGTAAGGTCCGATCCAAATCTCTTAGAGGATGTATCTCAGCAAAGTACGGACTTGGGGAAGTTATGAGGAATACCATGACTGCCACATTCCAGAGATTGAGCCTTTGTTGATGAAAGAGTGAAAAGATATGAGCACCTAAGTGATGGGTTCCTGACAGGCAGAGCAGACTAAGCAAGAACTAACCGGCAGAGCATCAGACCTTAATCCAGACAAGGAATTGATGGTGATCAAGCTTCTTGATGGATCATTCATGGTTGGCCAACATGATTGATGACTTCTATAACTATCTTTTTGATACGCATCACTTAGTAAGCATGGATTCAACCGACAGACTAGAGTTTGGAAAATCTTGAGTATTTCGGATGCTGACTAGAAAGATGTTGAAATCCTTGGTGCGGATATATATACCAAATGGATTTTGATGTGAAGCAATATGTTATGTGATATAGTGTGTGAGGAAAAGTAGAGATAAGTGTGGAAGAAGGAATACAAGTCTGGTATGTGACAGAACAGTAGCACTCAAACAGAGGAAGAATGAAGTGTAGTAGATTAGTATATTGATCCTAACCGGAACTGAACCTCAACATATGTGGATGCCTCTAATCAGTTCAAACACCTAGTTACCTTCTTTAACTTTGTAGATAGTGAGTCTCTTGCAGGCAGTGAGCCTCTTGTGAGCAGTGTGCTCAGGTAGTGAGCCCTAATTGGCAAGCGCCATTTTGTACTTCTATTCTTTTAACAGAGAATACAATCTTGGGTTAGTCACCTCGTGGTTTTTCCCTTAACAGGGTTTTCCACATAAAAATCATTATGTTATGTGTGTTGATTTCATTTCTGCTCTCATGTTCATTTATGCTTATATGTTTTGATACTGCACTATTGTTAAAGAAGAAAAGAAAGTTAAATTATTTAAGATAACTGATTCACCCCCCACCCCTCTTAGTTATCTTCCTTGTTTCCAATAGTAATAGGTGATTTAGAAGATATAGAATACCCATCCTCTATTGACATCCCCACATCAAATCCTAAAGAAGATAAATAAGCTTGCATTCTATCCAAATAGAGAAATTTGAGCCATCAAAGAAAGGTACTCCAAAAAATTATTCCTCTAACTTTGTACCTAATTCAACTTGTGAGCCACTTCTATCAACTAATTCTACATCACCATTTGTATTTGGTATTGATGGTACCTTTTGACCAGCATGTTGCTTGGCATTTCTTCTTCTCTTATTTCTTTTACTCTTTGCCATAATATTCCACCTCCAAGATCAACCCAAGTCTATTAGACTTCTCCAAGAAACCTGCAGCTCTGATACCAATTGTTGGAATAAAATGGATCACTGAAAGGGGGGGTGAATCAATGATCTGATAAAACTAATTCATTTATCATCCCAATAGTGTAAATGCAATTAACATCAACATGCCAAAGACATAGAGAGCAACAAAATCTTGAAACCATGACACAAGTGTTGAATGTGGAAAACCCTAAATAGGGGAAAACCACTATCCAACCTCACTAAAATCTTTATTGGGTCTCACTAACCAAAATATCACTGATTTCTTTTGTGTCTCACTAACAAATGATCTCACTGATCATGTACTAATAGGAACACCTATTCCTTTCACCAACTCTAAATCTTTCAGGAGCATCAACCCCTACATCAAGAACACCAACTCTACACAAACTAGGAGCATCAACTCCAAATACAAAACATGAAGATATATAGAGTACTACTCTATTTACAATAATAACAAAGGTTATAGTTGAGTTCTATAACTCTTACTCAATCAAGTCCACTCTCTTAGATCTGCATTCATATTTCAACAAAAATCCCTTTCTTTTACATAAAAAGACTCTTTAGACAATCCATCATACATCGAATACAAAAAAACATTACTTTGACATCATAGGACAATTCAAGAACTCCTGAACCCAACAGATACTCAAACCTATATCAAGAATCCCTTCTTCACAGAATGCATCATTTTTCTTGTCACATAATTTATCTATCATACATACATCCACTTTGCATCAACATATGTCCTTGTATCATCATAACATTGCACTTAAGAACTGTATAAGATCAACACAAAGTAAACATTAAAGAGGACATCATCATACTGTGAGAAATCATTCCTTTACCTCTGTAATGAACACATTCTACCACTGTATCTCAATCTGCCATCATTATACTCTACAAGAACACATCTCACTGCATACCTTGTCTTTGTCTTTCTTATACATTCTAGTACCTTGATCCTCTAACTCTACAATAGGCCATTCACCTTCAATCATTTATGTTTGCTTATGTCATCTCTGTGTCATTAAGAATAGTGTCATCTTTTTGTTTTACTTCAGTTACAGTAATACCCTCTCACCTGACATCTCTATTCACATAGAAGCCTTCAAGGTTATTTGCACATCATAACTAAAAGAATGTGTATACTTTTCATTCCTCACAATATACAAGTATCTCTATATTCACTCAAAACCCCTGCACTCACATCATAAGTCACTTTACTCTCAACCTAAGAACATCAGTAATCTCTTTCCATAAAAACACACATTTCATAAACACTGATCTAACAGTGACACCATCTTATACTCTACAATATAATACTCCCTCTCTGTGCATAGTTTTACAAAAACATAAAAGATAGAGATTATAGTCTTCGAAGTCACACTGTCATTGATCAAGGTTTGGTAAAAAAACTTCTCAATGAATTCACACAAAACCAATAAACCTTTTGCTGGCTCAAAAAAAAAATTAGAAAACTGTGTAACTATAATTCGGGCAAAGACTCTTATATGCCCGTCAACTTTATTTGAGGAAGGTGCCCATTAAAAGGTTTGAATCTGCAGCATTGATCCTTGTCTTTGCACATGGAACAAATTAAATAACCAATGTGGATGTAGTGTTTCCCTTTCATATACACATTGTCCAATAAAAGACACCGAATGGGACTAGGTGATGGGGCCAGTAGGCCAACATCTTAGAACACTCAAGTTGTCATTTAAGTGACATGTCCACTGGGTATAGCAAGTCACTAAGTAGTTAGAACAAAAGGTAACTTTGCATTGACAGCCTTCCTAGCATATAAACCCTAGGTCTTTAGAGTTCTCTCTTAGGGTTTTAGACCTTAGTATTTTAGGTTAAGATGTAGAGAAATCTTAACAACTCAAACCCTAAAAAAGATCTATCACCATGCTACTTGTCTTTGAAGCTCTTTGGAACCATCAAGCAGCAACACCCTTTGCACTTTGCAACACCACTACTTTTGACACTTTTGCACCAATATCAAGACCAAGAACTGAGAATGATAGATACCTCTGACAAATACCTCTAACATATCAATCACCATGAACTGAATGAACTTGTACCTTTTGAGATCAAGGACCCAAGAATCTTTAGGATTCTTTGACATCAATCCCTGAACACCATGAGATGAACCATGAAAACAAATAATGATCAATACCGTCATGAGATGAAGTATCTTCTGAAGCAACACTCAAGTAATCATGTGATACATGAACCATGAACACCAATTCATCATCAACAAACTTCAACTCTTTGAGATAGATGAAAAAAGGGAATGCAACTCTGTCATAAGGATGAAAAGAGAATAATCAACAATATGCATTGCATCATCAATGTGAAAGCATCATCACTGTAAAAGGCATCACTACTGTCAAATGTAGATTTGCATCAACATTGTGAACTGAAAAAGAACAAGAACCTTTGCCTTTGGAGGCACCAAGCCACCACTGTAACAACATCAACACGTACAACTATGTCATAACACCATTGCAACTGGCAACTCTTTGCATTTTGCATCTCTTGGACATCAATGACAAATTGCATTTTGCATTACGTTGACGTCAATGACAAATACCATCAACAAGGACATGCATTCCAATGCTAATAAGTGAAACAAATAGTTGCAACCCTTTAAATTCCATGTTTTACACACATCTAAATGAGTGAACACTAGTTCTCCAATAAATAATTTGTTGCTTTAGACAAATTTGTTGGGGTGACCAAATGTTCACTACTAGGTTTTCATCATTTGTTGTGATAGTTTGCTAGTTTTTTGGGGTGAACATGGGTTCATTGCCTATGCAATCAATGAACTTGTCAAAAGTAAAAAATGTCAAGTTTTCAAACCAGTTGACACACAAGTCTATCTTCTTCCTCAAGATACTCTAGATCATCCCAAGTCTTTAACAACCCTCTATATAAGCTCTAAATCCTCCAAAACTAACAAAAAATGACTTATTATAATGGACTCCTAGATTAATATGGAGAAAAATAGACCTTACATGATTGTGATTAAGATCCAATTTTAATATCAATTGAACTATAAATTAAATTGTGTATGATTATGGGTTACTTTCATGAGTGCATAAGTGATCTTTACTAATTTGGAATTAATTCTGATGCACAGAAGTGAACCTATAACTCACAAACTTAATTTGGCTATTTTCTACAAACTGAAACCTATTTGTCTCAATTTTTTGCGCTTTGATTTTGTGTAAGGATGGGTAGTGTTTACAAACAACTTTGGGAATCTATTAAATTGTGAGGATCAAGTTCTCTTCAACCATACCCCTAGATGAACCAATTCAATGCTAGTGAACAAAGGTCAAGAATAATAGGAAAGCATGTAATATGCTGTTAGAATAATGATGTAGTGTTGATGTAATCTATTTTATGATCCATGCACAATCAAATTCATAGATGTGCTCTCTAATTAATGTTATTTCAAACCTAGTTGTAGATGACCCATTTTCTGGGTTAGTCTTTAGATGCACCACCATAGTATGTAATTTGATAAATTCACATTTTAGTCAGCTCATAATGGTCAAGTGAAAGGGGTGACAAAGATTTGAATTTGAATTTAAAATTTAAAAATTTAGGGGTTAGATCTACAAGAGCTGATTCAAATCAATTCATATTTGTGTACTTGACCTAAGGCAAAAAAATAGAATAGTTAGGAAATGGAATGAAATATAGAAATGAATGATGGTGGGATTTAGGAATAGATAATATTATTTGTCAATTTCCATATAATAGATTATTTCAGACACTAACCAATACATAAAAATAACCTAATCATCATAGGCCTAAAATATTAATACATGTACATACGCACATAGTACATACACATACACACACAATTATTATCATTACGCACTTATTTACATACATACATACACACATATACACACAACTATTACCATTACATCGTATCGTATATACATACATACATACACACATACACACAATTATTACCATTACAACTATAATTTTTATCAACATACCAACTACTTGCCCTCCAAACCCTCCAAATAATATGGATTATTAAGGCCATCATGGTATATAGCCACTTTCTCCTCTTTTTCTTAAATAAATAAACATATATACATTAATTTTGAATGCATTAAAAATAATAAAAGGAGGTTTACTCTTATATTCCTCGCATGAGTATACCACTTTCAATCGATTTTCGTAGGAAGAAAGAACATATATTAAATTTGTGTCTTAAAATAAAATTAAAAAAAAACTCACTATTTGCTATAAAAAAGTATATCTCAATCTCCTTTGCAGGATCAACTCAATTGGAATAAAGTATTTTTGTTAGAATTTTTGTTTAGCAGGGAATCTTCCTATTGCAATTGATCTTGAGAGAGTTCACACTGTAATTCATTCATTTTTTTAGGGTTTATATTATAAATGAAAAGTTTAAATAGTAGGTTAGTGTTTATTTAAGTGGAGGAGAGAAGCCACCTTCAAATATAATTTGTTCAAGTATATGTATTAGTTACGTTAACTTAATGTTTTTAATTTTCATGTTATTCCAAAAATTTGATGTACTCTCATTTTATGACTTTTTCTCTTACAGCTTAACCAATTCAAATTTGAGACAGAATCTATATTAATCATTTTTTAAAAACTTAACTGTATACTTTAATACATTTATTTTAATATATAATCTTTTTCATTTAAAAAACCCACATAAATAACTGAGTCTTAACTGATGTTTCCTTTCAACCCATAGCAAAGGACCCACATTCTACTCCTCCAAAAGAAAAAACCAAATAAGAAGTGACATGCATAGAAATGGGAAAATACTTAGTCTGAACATTGTCTAGTATGGTCAACTGAATATCTTCTAGCGTGTTCAACACGGACTGTGCGAGGTTGAATCCAATAAATCGTTACTTCCCCGAATTCCTCCGTATTTTTATGCAACAGCTTTATTTGACAATTTCTCACTACCGTCCCCATCCTCACTACGTCAAACAAGCAATCTGTTATTTAAGGTGTAGTATACAATCTCAATTAGAGAAGAAGAAGAAACAACAATGGAGTGCAGTATGTGTGGGGATGTGGGCTTTCAGATCTATTTATTCCAATGCAGAAAATGTTTATTTCGTTTCCAGCATCAGTAAAATAACAATTACTCTCCTTATTGCTTTCAGTTTATTCAATTTTAGATGGACAAGTTTCATGCAATATATGCTAATTTATTTATGTTTTAAATGGATGGTGGGATCGGTAGCATTCATTCAGTGCCTTTGTGTAAAGGCCTTAAATTCTGATTATATGCCTTTTTCTTTTTTGGTCAGATATTGCAGCAGAGCATATTTTGAGAATGTTTCAGTTGAGAGTATCTTTGACTTGTGCGACTGGTGCTTCAGTATTCAAAAGGAGGAGACTGGCTCTGATATTAAGCTTATCAGGGATTCTGTTAAAATAATGAGAAATTGTGCTGGGTTTGGAAAGTGCACAAGCATGACCCACAATAGCAAAGCCAAGAGAGATTTGAGAAAATCTTGTGTTGAAATTAATGGACAGATATCCAAATTGCTGAAGAAAAATAAAAAGTCTCAGTCAAGACACAGTATGGAAAGAAAAAGTAGGAAGAGATATAAACTTCTTGATGAAATTCTCTGCTGATTGCAACGGTTCTCAATGCAGGGAAGCTAATTCTTCATAGGATAATGTATAAATCCTCTGGGAGTGACTATTTTGTTTATGAATATAAAAATCGTACTTTCGAATTATCTCTTGATGCTGGTTTGTGATGATACCCTAAGAATATTCAATTGACTCTCAACATAAACTCAATATTCAATTGAGTGTAGGTGTCTGTGTATATGTATGTGTATACATATATGTATCCATTTAGTTTCTCTTGTGGTCTCTTGGTTTCTGTCCCAACTCTCCCCCTCTTATTTAGTCAGTTGTGGTCCGCAAATTGCTATTTCTAATTTTCTTCTTGTTCCCAGTATGATTAGAAATGTTGATGGAAAAGATCTGAAATGTAGATGGAAAAACTAATACATAATTAAATCCTAAAACACTCAATTGCATTATTGACATGTAGTTTAAAAAATTACTGTTTGTCTATGTAAAATTATACTTTGAGTTATATATGAAATCAGTTTATCATCAAGGGCACATGATGGAAGACTAAATTCGTTGTTAGCAATCCTGCTATTGCAGTCCATATTCCATATCCGATTAGCAATTTGCTGATTTTATTCCATATAACACATGACATTGTGACAAAAACTTCTACCATCAGTCATGTTAAGTGGCAATATTTCAAAAAAAAGAATATGGCAGGCTGGCTGACTGGTCAATGCGGCCCCCATTTTTGGAATGGTAAGAAATGATGGCTCATTTGACTGGTTAGCTGTCCAATCCTTTTATTTCTCTGAAAATTTTAAACTTATATGAATAATAAAACCTTATGTGACAAACCTTTCCTTCACTTGAAATACCTGATAGGTTGGTAAACAAGTCTAATTATTTAATTGGTAAATTTTCTTCAGATTTTTTTAATTATCTATTTGAGAATTAGGCATAATATGTTGTGAAGGGATGCCAACAATAAACAAGAGCTATGAGTGGTTAGTGAAAATGCATGTTGTTTTTAAATCTTTTGAAGCATTCTTGTCATTCTACCATTGTCAGATCAATGGTTCATGATGTTTCCCACTTCACTCAATTAATGCAAGAAACCTTTGCCCAATGTAGTATCATTCACAGCTGCTTCTGTTTGATCGAAATAGAAGACTAATGGTGAAGGTCCTAACTAGTAGAGAAAAGTTAACAAGAGCAAAGTTTGAGGAATAACGTCCAAGCTCGTTTTTGTGCAAGAACTTATTTATCTAGTGAGTTGTTTTTTTGTTTTTTGTTTTAACTTCAGTTAAAATAAATTTGACAAAACATTGATTAGTACTAGATATGTGCATCTAGCTCAATTGATATGGTTGTTGGCCTGTAAAGTGGCTGTCGGTGGTTCAATTTTAAAATTGACGTCTTTTAACAGCCAACATACCAAATCGATGGTCCATGTTGCTTCTAGCTTGACTTAAATGACACAAGGATGTACACTACATTTAAACCAAAAAAGAACTAACCTTGAGTGTAAAGAAAAAGGACAAGATCTTTTTTTAACATCCTCCTAGATTGTGCCAAATTGGAATTCTTAGCACATGGTATGGAGATGCATCAAATGGAATTCTTAGCACATGGCATGGAGATGCATCAAGACACAATTAAAAGAGGATTTTATTATGTTATAATTGTGACTACACTAGCATGCATACAAAACATAAAAGTGTGTTCAAGTCAATTGAATTGGTTGAAAAAAATCCTTAATATAATGTTGTCATATGGAATGAGACGATTGGTGAAATGGGCTTGTTGATAAAGCAAAGAGATGTTCGAGTAAGTGCAAATGGTAGCTCTAAAATAAATGTAACATCTCAACTAGAATAGTAGATAAACTTAAACATAATTAAGTAATAATCTCACTTCTTTTTTTTTGGAAAAACTAGAGAAATATCCATAATCAATATATTACATTTGTAATATCCAAGTACAATCTACATGTTTCAAACAAGATCACTTCATATGGTAGCTCTAAAATCAATGTAACATCTCAACTGGAATATTAGATAAACTTAAACATAATTAAGCAATAATTTCACTTCTTCTTTTTTTTTTTGAAAAACTCTAGAAATATCCATAATCAATATATTACATTTGTAATATCCAAGTACAATATACATGTTTCAAAGAAGATCACTTCATATGCGACTAACAGTTTGTACAAATGTCTCCATTTTGTCGTATTTCTTAGGACTTCCAATCAATATCATATACAAAATAAAGAACGTATTCTTGTTCACAAGTCTTCAACAGTCAACTATAGGAGAGAGAGAGAGAGAGCATCACCCTGGTGCTTTTCCTCCAACCATAGACTAGCGGTCTCCTGCACACCTTCCTTCCTGGAAGTAGCCCTTCCCTTCACAAGGGTAATAGATAATGAGAATCAACTGATTCCATATGCCATCTGAGAACTAGTGATGTGTCATAGCTAAAGACAATCGGGTTACAACTCTAGTCTAGCTCTAGTTATGTATGTCTGATTCTTATTGTTTAGCTTATCTGGTACATCATGAACCGACAATGCAAGCAGTGACTTTTGCATTACTTTGGCCAAAGTTTCACATATATATAAATAGTCATATGTTCACTCTCTTTCTCAACTTGGAGACAACATTCTTATTACTTTATTTAATCACATATATAATAATTCTTTTCAACTTGCTTATACCATACTTGCTATAAAGATATATCATAATCCTTATCTACTAGTTGTTTTGACAAGTTTAAGTCAAGAAATTAGATGACTATATATAATATATTAAGTCCCTCTTTGCATTCTTGCAATCACGGGTCTATGACATCTTATCATCTACTCAATACCTTGTCAACCTATTCTCATACTCATTGTATTCTCTATACAAGCAAGTTTCTAACATTTAAACCATAGGGTTTTATGATTAAGACTCTATCTATTTAGTCAAAGAATCTAGTTATTCCACTCATAATCTATCAAAGATAACTATCATTTCATGTACCATTGAATTGAATACACTTCCTCATGTATATCAAAGAGATACCATATTAATAAAGAAATCAATATTACAACTTATCATTATTTTAGTGAGTATATCCCTCAACTATCATGTGGCTAATCTTAGCCTAAGATAGGATTAAAGATCATTCCTCTATAAAATTAGAATATGTATAACTTAGGATAACTCAAAAATAGCTTCTAGATACATCTCATTCTTCTTTATCTACTTAAAGATAATAGTCTATGTCAAATGTTCCTACTCAATGACTTTGACTCCAAACTAGCTTATTTTAAAGCTCTTCAAAACACTATATATCTTCATGATTAGCTACCATTGTAATATAAGTACTTTGTTTTCATAAAAATGACCTTCACTTAGGTCTCTTTAAGTACACATTAACCCATAATAAAATTTCTATGACCAAACTTGGTTTTTCTATGACCAAACTTAGTTTTTGTATAACAATCAAGCACTTCTTGTTGTCTTAATCTTGACCTAGCCAGGCTCCAAGTGTCCTCAGCACACTCGGCCACACTTAAGGGCAAACCAATATTACCATGAGTTTCCTGAGCTTTGAAACCACTCTCCAAGCCTTGATCATCCATATTATCCTGGTTCCCCTGTTTCAGAGTGCTCTTGTCACAACCTAGCTCATAACCCATATCCACATTCCCTTTCTCAAGAGACTGCTTACTTTCTTCACAGTCAAGGGGGTTTTCCTTTTAGCAGGCAGACTCTTCTTACCTTTATACCCCTTGAGAGAGGAATCAGACTATCCCCCATCTTCGACCCCTCCGACCAGGATATGTTGACCTCCCTCTTTTGGGTCCTTCTCCTCTTTTTACTAGACCCTTCTTCGCCTTCCTCCTGGTCTTCTTCAACAACACAATCCCCATCATCAGAGTTGGTTTTCGAGTCACTAGACACCATGCACACCTTCTTCTTGGCACTGTGCTTATCCTTAAGCCCTTCTTTAGGTGTATTATTTTTCATATACTCCATTAAGAAAATAATAAGGCCTTCATGAAGGATAGGAAATTTAGGGTTTACAAAGTTTTCCTTCGAACCATATTCCAACAAAACAAGCAAATAAAAAGGGACAAAGACATACATACCATGGCAGAAATGGTTTAGCAAATTAAAGTGATAGCTATAGACAGCAATGTACCTTCCATCCGAGGTGATATACCGCATAATTACCTCTGCCACCTCGGCCCATATTGGCTTTATAGAGAGGTGATTATACCCTCCAGACTGCAACTTAACTAGCTTGCTACATTCATTTCCCTTGAAGAAATTATTCAAGGCTTCCTCACTATATTTCCTCTCCCGGAAGAATTTCTTTCCATTGGTTGATAGCCTAGAAACCGAAGCAATGAGATCTTCCATTATAGTTAACTCCCATCCAAAAGCCAAAAAATAAATTGTTGTTGAACAGGTAGATGTTGGAGTGTTTTAGACAGCATGAATTTTTGTAGCAGGCATCGTCTAATGTGTTTTTCTCATGTACATTTCAATATTTTGAACTGTTAAATATAGGTAGTGTAGAGATGGGTTTATATATAACATGCTCAAATAACCATATTCTTGTTTGTTTAGCTAATGGGTTTAATTGATACTTCTCCCCATATATGGGATTGAGTAGACATCAATGTTGTTCTTGTAATTGCTTTATTTATGCCTCTAACAAAGGTATGAGTACATGGTGTATCTAAAATTACACATTTCTTCACTGATGTGATTAAATAATTGTAAATAATTAACATCAACTGTAATATATTACTTCTCTTTTTCCATGATCTATTGCAAGCACTCTAGTATAGGGACATGCCTCTCTTGACAAGTCTGACCATCATAGGCAAGTTGAGACTACTAGCTTGTTGTAAGTGTGTTTACTATTTTAATTTATTTTTAGTACTTTTTAGTTGAGAAACATTGGCACAGTATCTAAATTTATAATTTGTATTAATAGGTTAAGCTACAATCCAACCTTAAGCCTAGGAGATTAGATCAATGCAAGAAGACTATTGATCCCAAGGTTCAAGCTTTATCTTCTAACTAGGCAAAGAGAGGCCAAATGTATCATGATTAGTCCCTAATTTATATGACATTTTATTGTATCTATATGGCATTAGAGGCCAAGTATGCAATTATATTTATATATTTCATTGTATACCTATATGGCCTTGTTGTTACATCCCCAATTTACAAATTAGACTTAATCAATAACTTGGCATGATAATTAGGAGGATTAGTCATAGTTAATTGATTTGATATTGTGGAAATATCTGATTTAACTTTTGATTATGAAGTAGAAACAAATGTTAAATAGTTTTAAATGATTTTCAATTATGTGATTTGATAATGACGCACTAATTGCAATCTTGTGGCCCTGAGTGTGACAGGAGAACCGAACGTCCTTCAAAGAAGGAAGGAGAGTATCATCCTGGAGGAAGGGGTTAGATATTGTGATAATATAAGTTGACTAGCCATCTGAGTAATCAACTCCTATGTCTTTCTTAACCAATCATAAGTTGACACATGTTATGTCTCTTGTCTTTTGTTTCTATGTTCTTGGTTTATTCTTTGGTCAATGAAGTTATCTCGGCAATTTGTGATGACCAAATAATGTTTGGGAACATCATCCCTAGCTGAGAGATAATAATATTTTGAGACAAAGAGGTCTCTCTTATTTATTGTTCTTAGGGTCATTATGTTATTCCTAGTCTTTTGACTAATGGAATAGTCAATTTTGGGGGAGTATCACTCGACCCCGATAATTGACGTAAATAATGAGAATTCTTTTTATGTATACTTAACCCTATGATAATCCTTATCAAGGATGAAACCTTTTAATTTGATATTATCCATAATAATAATATTGCTATTATCTTATTTTGATAAGTTTAGTCGGTGGAATATTCTTTAGTGGTTAGTCGATCATGGAGATGGATGGGAGCCTTGTGCTCAACCATCCCATAATGTGCTTTCATCAGGCCACCTTTTTAGGGGAACTACAGGGTGTAAGGTAGTTGTTAGCCTTTATCGGCATGTAGAATCAGTTAACTTATTTTTGGGAACTAGTCTCTCATCATTGAAGCAGAGAAAAGGAAGAAAAGAGACTGCGGGAAAGAAAGAAGGGCAGGTTGGCTTTCTAGGAGGAATTGGGTGGTAGAACTATTCGAGGAAGAATAGTGATAAAAGGAAATAGGGAGTAGTGGAAAGAATCACAGAACTAGGTCTGCATTCGGCCTTGTGCTCAACATAGGTAATTAAGATTCTTGAAGTCTTTTTTATTCAATGGAAATATGAGGCACGCATACTACCAGACGATGCCATGTATGATAATTATTTTTCTCTGAGTCATGGCTCTAGGCTAGTCGGCCAAGCCATTCCTATGTATCATTTTGAATAATTTATATGTTTTGGTTTGGGATGCGGTTTGGCCGAACCTGTTAAATATAATTATTGAGTTACATTTATACTCGAAGCCTCTCGATTGAGTTTGTTAGGCATAATAACTGTTAAGACTATGCTCAAGGCGGGGAGCCAAGCTGAAACCATATTTAACTTCTTGAAACTTGCATACAGTTGAGAGCCGAACAAGGAAACCATATATATAGTCTTGAATATATGTTCAGTCAAGCCTTGTAAAGATTGACTCTTTCTTGTTGAGCCTTGAGTCTTTCGACTTGGCCATTTTGTAAAGCATAATGTATTATGAAAACTGGAGCTCAAGCCGCAGTGGCTAAGCATGTAATCTTTTCATGTGTGTTTAACCCACGTCATATGATGGCAAGGGTTGAGCTTTTGAGCACTCGATGGGAGTTAAATATGACTCCATGTGTTTTTGATAATGTATACAGTCTTACAACTATGTTGATGGCCGCCTATGCATCATTTCTTGTATACAATCATACGACTGTATTGATGGCCTCATAGGAATCATTTCCTTGTATGCAATCTTAGAATTGTATTGATGGCCAGATAAGCATCATTACTTAGTAAATGGTCTTATGACTGTATTGATAGCGATTTAGGCATCATTGCTTGGCATACAACTTCTCTCGACTGTTATAATCATTGTGAAAACTTTTGATATCTTAAAACATAGATCATCGACTGTAAAGATTACCGAGAAGCAAATATATATATATATATATATATATATATATATATATATATATATATATATATATATATATATATATATATATATATATATATATATATATATCGGTGTACATTTATCACCCAAACAAAACCCAGTCGGGCTTACTTGAGAAGTCGACAATGAATTGCATGTAGTATTACTAATACTATTATGTATGTTAAATGAACCTTCGAATATGAAGGAATATGATCATAGTCTCTATACGAGACAGTTGTGAATAAGTTTCTAACAAATTATAAACTAAATATATTTGGGACTGAATTATGACTTAATGAATAACGTTAAGACTTATAAATTATTTTAGGGTTAGAGAATAACCCATGAGCTCAATTGATAATAAAAGAGTCATTGATCCATAAGGAACTAATTTATTTACTAAGGCAAGGTATGCCTTAAGTATCATGAAACCAACTTCATCATATGTGATGAATGTTATTGATACATAAATACAGGAGAACAAGATGGTCATGAAGTTTGAAATGAAAATGAATTGAATGGAACAAGGTGATGTGGAGTCACTAGTTTCACTTTTCTTAAATAACCTATTTGGTCATAATTAACCTTGATGGGAGTCGAATGTTCAAAGTTTGGACTGTGATTCGAATGGATCCCACACTCATACTTGACCTAAAGGACAAGGTCATTAAGATCTGACTGTAGGACATGATAGCTTATAAGTCGAGTTAGGGTGGTGGGCATAAGACAACATTCATTACATAACATCTTGTATGAAAACTTTGGCCAAAGTAATGCATCCATCTTTGCATGCATTGTTAGCCCACAGTGATCTAGATGGCCTAGTGTCTCCAGTAGTGTCATACTAGTTAGAGTGGATCTATAGTGTGTGACCGTGAGACATTAGGAAGGACACAACACCAGTTACTCAAATGGCTAACCAATTGGTTCCAATGTCTAACATTTCTGTGAATGGTACGACCTCTTCTAGTTAGGAAGATGAGTGGGGGACCACAGGTCTATAGTTGGAGGAAAAGCACCAGATGATGCTCTCCTTCCCAAGCATGAGACAAGCTGAGGCTTATGAAGACAGATGTCAGTGGTTCCAGATATAGTGTTTGCGTTTTTACCAGTTGGTCTATTGTAATGTAAAGATTTGAATAAGATGCCTAGAGCATATAATGTAATTGATTAGTGATGGTTATTCACTAAAGATTGTAATAATTTATTAGACTATAAGTTTTGTTATATCCTAATTTACTTAACATGCTTAAATGATGGAAAAGAATATATTTCTTTTATTTCATACTTTTGAATATCTCTATCAATTCTTAATTAATGACTTGATTAAGTTACATGTTTAAGTTAAGTCTTGTTGATTATGGAAAGTGATGTTACATATGGTATCAGAGCTACCAGTTTCAGGACATGGACTTAATGAGCTCACCATTAGGGGAAATTTACATAAAAAATGGGCCTCCTAAGGATGACATCATCAACTTTTTGAGTTATCAAAAAACAACTAAAAGATGACATCAACCGTTACGGTGACGTCATCCAAAATAAAAATAAAATTATTTATTTTATAAAATTAAAGTTTCTAAATTCCTATGAATTAACTCATGATGGTTAATTTAACTCTACACATCCTATTCTATCTCATTTATCTTTCTAAATATAAAAGATTTTTTTTGTTTTTTAGATTTATATTCTTAAGTTCTATTATAGAAATTTTTATGTTTTCCAAAAAATAAAAAAAGAAAATTAAAAAAAAAAAAAACTAAAATAGAAACTACAAAAGAAAGGATAAAGATGAGATAAAAGAAAGATTAAAATAGAACAACCTGTAAAGCTAAAAAAAAATTAAAATAATAAATCTTAATTTATTAATGAGTTTATTAAAAAAATGATACTTGAAAGACAAATGCTACAACATTTTTTATTTAGAATATTAATTTTATAAACATATATAAAATAGTATATATATATATATATATATATATATATATATATATATATTATACAGTGTTTTAAATATATATAAATTAATAATTAAATCTGTAAAATGATAAATATTTTAATTTTTTCTTTTCCCTCCAAAATTATTCTTAAAATAACAAAAAGAAAAAATATTATTTTGAGAAAGAAAAATTAAAAACTAACATGTACTCATTAAAAAATGTTACTTTGTGAAAGAAAAATAATAAGTTAATAAATACTAAATAGAAATATTTAAAAGTTATTTTGTGGAAAAAAAAAATAAAAAATTAACAAATACTCATTAAAAAAGTTATTTTGTGAAAGAAAAATAAAAAGCTAAGAAATACTAAAGAGAAAAATATTTAAAAGTTATTTTGTGAAAAAAAAATTAAAAAACTAACAAATATTCATAAAAAATTTATTTTGTGAAAAAAAAAAAAAAGCTAAGAAAAAAGTTATTTTGTGAAAAAAAAAAAGTAAGAAATACTAAAAAGAAAAAACATTTATATTTATATCTTAAAAGAAAAATAAAAAATCTATTGTAATTAATTAATGAAGTCATGACTTAAATTTGACAATCCACCTTGTCTTTCAAGGAATTTTTTTCCTATAGTTTAGTCTTCAGTATTGTCTGTCACGTGACAATTAATTTTTTTAAATGCAAGTCAAAATTTTATATATAAAGATGGAGCTTTCTCAATTCAAAACCCAATGCTTTATCAAGTGAAAAAGCCTAGGATAAATAAAATATTTTATTAAAAAAACAAATCTAAGGAATTTTTTTTTAAAATAATAGAAGTTCCTATTAAAAAATTTAAAAATAAAAACAAAAAACTAGAAATTTAGAATGAATATATTCTATAAAAAAACAAATATATTTCTTAAATAATAGAAGTTCCTATTAAATATATTTCTTCCTAGGGGATGAGGTCCCCCAGTTGTGGCCTCACTGGTTCATTGCTCCAGGCAAAAGCATTCGCGTGGAACCGGAGAGCATGTCGCACCAGCATCGCGGGTCAGTTAAAAAGTTTACCAGGGGCATTATCTTTAAAAAAAATTAAAAATAAATGGAAAAATTATATATTATATAATTTAGAATGAATATACAATTATATTCATAAAAAACAAATCTAAAAATTTGGGATATATTCTATTAAAAAAAAATCTAATATATATATATTTAAAATGAATATATAATTATATTCATAAAAAACAAATATAAAAATTTGGGATATATATTTAAAATGAATATATAATTATATTCATAAAAACAAATCTAAAAATTTGGGATATATTCTATTAAAAAACAAATATAAGATATATATATATATAGTCAGATTGTTTTTTTACAGTTTTAAAAATAAATTACTTGTATATCAATACAGTTAAATATTTATTTTTATTGTATTTTACAGCTGAAATTTTTAAATACAGCTATACAACTATCAAATTTAAGCCCTGAATGAAGTGTTTTTTAAAATTTTTGAAAGTTTTGCTTTTAGAACCATAAGTTTAAGATAAAAGATTTTTTAAAGGAAAACTAAAACAAAAAAAGAAATAATATAAAAAGAAAAGTGAACTTGAGCTCTTAAAGTATTTATAATAGAAATATGTGACTCCCTTAACTCCTGTAGTTAACTAATTTTTATTTATTTATAATTAAGTAATTTATATTATTTGAGATATGTTTTGCTTTTTAAGAGTTTCTTAGGAGGCCCATTTTATATGCAAATTTCCCCTAATATATTTGATGATTAAGGAATCCAACATTAAGTGTACTAATGATTGTATGTTCTATGCCAGAATGGTAAAAATTAGAACTACACCTCGCAAGAAGGTAACGGAACATGGACGTTACCTATGCCATCAAAAGATTTTGAAGGCATGAGCCTTTCTAAAGGAGAAACTTGAACTGACTGGATGCTTGGTAGGTGCATGGTTATCTGATGAGGAAAGTTTCATTGATGTAGTAAAATGCATCAAGTAGGAGTTATGGAAAGATGAACGGATGGCTTCCCTTAACTCTACTGGAACATCAGTGTCACCCTCTACTCCTATAGCACCAGCTGAGAAAAATGATCATAATGAATGTATTGTAACTAAGGAGGATGTGAGGGAATACCAGTGTGTATCCTCACCTCCTAAGACTGAAAAGAAAATCTGATAATGGGAAGTTGTCCCAATTATGAATGCTTTGCAAGAGCAAATGTAAATACAATTTTGTAATTTTGTGGACTATATGTAATCCAATGGAAAAATAATGCAATGGAAATTTTTTGACATTCTTTCCTTTCTTGTTAAAGATTACATGAATGTGAATAGATTTGTGAAATAATTGAATTATAATATGGCATGGAAAACTAATCCATGTTTAATCTACAAACTTCAGGAAGAAGTAAATTGTAGTAAGGGTTCAAGTTAGAACCAGAATGGAGGATAGCCAAGATGAAGGAGCACCTTCAGGGCAATCCGAGTCTAAATTAGACCAAATCTTGACTTTGTTGAAAGAAATTAGGGTGAGGGTAGAAACCCTTGAACATAAAGTGGGAGGCCAGTCAGAAGACAAGTGAGATAATTATGATGGGGGTGATGGCGAGGAACGCCATAATGACACTGGACCCAAATCAATCATGGAGAAAATAACTCTGTGGCTAAACATGATGGGGATAAAAGGAGCCTTATGGCTATGGAACTATCTCATGACATGAAAAAGGTCATGCCACCTAAATTTGATGGATCTATAAGCAGAGATGCCACAAAGGCATGGCTTATGGAGATGGAGAAGTATTTTGAAATTAGAAATTATAATGAGGTTACTAAAGCTATCTGGGGAGCATTTTAGGAGAAGCATCCACATGATGGATGAACAAAAAGATGGAGTTAGACTTGAGGTCTACAAGCCTTACATGGGACAGGTTTGTAGAATTGTTTAGGCAAAGATGGTTGCCTCAACTATACTATGCTCAGAAACTCATAGACTTCTAAAATTTGAAATAGGCTAATATGACTGTAAATGGATATTGGGAGAAATTCACCTGATTACTAAAATATGTGCCACAGTATCAACATGATAAGAAGTTCCGGGTCCAAAAAATCATCATGGGATTGAATGCCCAGATTGGGGACAAGGTTAATGTTCATGGCCCTACAACCATGGAACAGGTTTATGAGAAGGCTGTGAGGCAAGAACAGAACCTGAAGGCTATATCGGCCTATAGAGAAAGAAACAGGAAGAGATACAATTGGTCTCAATCTTCTCAACCCTCAAAGAAGAAGGAAAAGAAATAGGATTATACTGAGAAGACTGATAAAGGGGCTAAAAATAAACAAAATGAATCCAAGGGAGATAAAAAAGGGGAATAATCACTCCAAGAAGAATGGGAACAATTTTGGTAAACCTTAGGAGAGTCGAGGATTGGTTGGAGGATGCTTCACTTGTGGCGGAGATCGCTATGCCAATCAATGTCCCAACAAATCACAAGGAGTGCAATCAAAACAAAATCTTCTACCTTCCCAACAATTAGCGTTCCAGCAATGTGCGGCCTTGGATAACCATCAAGCTGAGTATCAAATAACTCCAAGAGAGATAACAGGTATTTAATTTGGAGTTCCTATCTCAGTTTTAATTGATACCGGTGCCACGGAATGTTTCATTTCTCCAAAGATTGTAAATAAGATTCATAGAAAAGGAGTCATGGAAAATACTTGGTCTGTAGAGTATGCAAATCACACCTAGGCTCAGGTAGAGCAATGCTTGTTTGAAGCTCAAGTTGAACTTCCAAACTTTTCCACTGAAGTAAATCTGTATGTAGCTCCACTTGACTCGTATGATGTTATCCTTGGAATAAATTGGTTATGGATACATCGAGCCAAAGTGGATTGTTATGCTAAGACAGTAGATTGCTTAGATGACCTAGGGAACCAAGTCCATATTCAAGGCAAGCTTGGAGAAATTAAACTGAGGCAAATCTCTGCTTTACAATTAAAAAGGGCACAGACAAAAGGATGCCAACTTTTTGCTGTTAAGGTGGATAAAATAGATGAAACAAAGGAAACCTACTTTCAAGATGATTTGATTTTTTATGAGTCCCTAAAACTCAATGAAGTAGGGATGAAGGAGTCCATAGGTCAGGAAAGACCAAATATGGACAAGTATCTCCTTCTCAGAGAATTTGAGGATGTATTTCTGAATGACCTTCTAGGGTTACCACCTAAGAGAGATTTTGATTTTGCCATTGATATTATACCTAGGTCAGAACCTATTTCTAAAGCCCTTATAGGATGACCACAACTAAACTAATGGAGTTAAAGGCTCAACTGCAAGAGCTATTGGATAAAGGGTTGATTAGACCTAGTGTGTTGCCATGGGGAGCACCTGTCATTTTTGTGAAAAAGAAAGATGGCACTTTGTGGTTGTGTATAGACTACACATGTTAAATAAAGTGACCATCAAGAACAAGTATCCTCTACCCCGTATTGATGATCTTTTTGATCAGATGAAAGGAACAGTATTTTACAAGATTGATCTTCGGTCGGGTTATCACCAATTGAGGGCAAAAGATGAAGACATCCATAAAACAACCTTTAGAACTAGATATGGACATTATGAATTCACTGTCCTACCTTTTGGGTCGACAAATGCCCCTGCAATGTTTATGAATGTTATGAACAGTGTGTTCAAAGACTGCCTGGACAAGTTTGTCTTGGTATTTCTTGATGATATTTTAATCTACTCTAAGAATGAAGAGGAACATAAGAAGCATTTGAGAATCATTCTTCAGAGATTAAGAGAGCATAAACTATATGGTAAGCTCTCTAACTGTACCTTCTTTTAGAAAGAAGTACAATATTTGGGTCATATAATTTTAGCTAAAGGAATAACTATAGACCCAGCTAAGATTAAGGCTATATCTAAATGGCCTGAACAGAAAAATGTTCATGAAGTCTGAAGTTTTATGGGCCTTGCTAGTTATTAGAGGAAGTTTGTGAAAAACTTCTCTAAAATTGCTTATCCTATAACTTCATTGCAAAGAAAGGGAAAGAAACTTGAATGGTCAAAAAAGTGCCAGGAGGCCTTTGACCTGCTAAAGGAAAAAATAACTTCAGCCCTGATCTTAAAAGTGCTTGACCCGGATGGTCAATTTGTAGTCATTATCGATGCCTCAGAGGAGGGCTTAGGTAGTGTACTAGTCCAAGATGGACATGTTATTGCATATGAATCACGTAAACTAAAAAACTATGAACAAAACTATGCCCCACATGATTTAGAATTGGCAATAGTTATGCATGCACTTCAAATGTGGAGATAGTATCTACTTGGAAAACCTTTTAAGTTGAAAATAGATCACTAGGGACTTAAATATCTGATCACTCAGCCCCATCTTAATGCTCTTCAAAGAAGATGGTTGGAATTTATCTCAAATTATGATTTTGAGATTAAATATATCTAGGGAAAGGAAAATCAAGTAGTAGATACTTTAAATAGGAGAAGACATATCTCCTTTATGATTTCTATACATTCTGGTTTTAGAAATCAAGTGTTACAACAATCTAAGGGAGATGAATTTTACGAGCAGGTAAAACAAGCCCTTGAGAAAGATCCACAGAATCCAAAATATTTAGGATTCAACCTTGAATCAAATGGGTTATTAAGGTTTAAAGGAAGGATGTATATACCTAACTTAGCAAGAGTTAAGGAATATGGTTTGGAAAGAGGTTCATTCTGCACCATATTCTGGACATCCTAGAGTAACTAAATTATTCACTGATGTGAAACCTCTATACTTTTGGAAAGGAATGAAGAGAGATGCTACAAACTTAGTAACTACTTGCATTGAATGCCAAAGGGTGAAGGCGGAACACCAACACCCAGCAGGATTATTATACCCTCACGAAATTCCTATGTGGAAATGGCAGATTATAAGCATGGAATTTGTGCAGGAACTTCCTATATCAAGGAATAAGCACAATGTTATCTTAGTTGTGGTGGATAGACTCACCAAAGTGGCCCATTTTATTCTGGGAAACTTGACAGATGGGGCTCCCATCATTGCTTGGAAATTTGTTCAAGAGATTTTTAGACTTCACAATATTCCTGAGAAGATTATCTCAGATAGGGATGCGTGAATAACTTCTAGATTTTGGTAAACTTTGTTCTCTTCACTCAGAACACAACTGAATATAAGTTCTTATCATCCTGAAATGGATGGTCAAACTAAAAGGGTATATCAAGTGTTGGAGGACTTATTAAGGATGTATTACATGGATCAGCAATACAAGTGGGAGGATTATCTTCCTCTAGTGGAATTTGCTTACAATAACTCTTACCATTCAGCGATTAAGATGGCACCGTTTGAGGCATTATATGGATGGAAGTGCTAAACCCCTATAAGCTGGGATAAGCTTGAAGATAGGATTAGCCTTGGTCTAGAAATGCTATCTGAAATGGAAGAACAAGTCCATTTGACTAAAAAGAGACTAGCAGAAGCCAACGACTGACAAAAGAGTTATGCAGATGCTAAACATGTTGAAAGACATTTCACTATGGGAGATAAAGTTCTCCTTAGGGTAAAACCCCAGAAAAGTTCCATCAAATTTGGAAAAATGTCCAAATTGGCACCAAGATATGTGGAGCCATTTGAAGTTCTTGAAGAAGTCAACCCAGTGGCATACATAATTGCTCTACCACTAGCACTTGCCATGATGCATAATGTGTTTCATGATTCTTAAAAAAGTTTAATTCCGCTAATAATCAGATTCCTATACTTGATTGGACTATGTTATAGGTGAAAGACCCAAGAGTGGTGGTGATTGAGCCTAGCAAGGTGCTCAAAATGCATAAGCTACGCTTATGTAATAAGGAAATAACACAGTGCAAGCTCCAGTGGGACCAATATTCGGTGGAAAATGCCAACTGCAAAATTATGATGACTTCTATGCTAGATTTCCTCATCTTTTCTAAGACATTTGATATTAGTTTTTGAAAACCTTTTCATATTATGTTGGTTTGTTTTTAAGAAAATTAATCAGAGGATGATAATTCTTATGAAGGGAGATATGTTACATCCCCAATTTACAAATTAGACTTAATCAATAACTTGGCATGATAATCAGGAGGATTAGTCATAGTTAATTGATTTGATATTGTGGAAATATCTAATTTAACTTTTGATTATGAAGTAGAAACAAATGTTAAATAGTTTTAAATGATTTTCAATTACGTGATTTGATAATGATGCACTAATTGCAATCTTGTGGTCTTGAGTGTGATAGGAGAACCGAACATCCTTCGAAGAAGGAATGAGAGTATCATCCTAGAGGAAGGGGTTAGACATTGTGATAATATAAGTTGACTAGCCATCTAAGTAATCAACTTCTATGTCCTTCTCAACCAATCATAAGTTGACATGTGTTATGTCTCTTATCTTTTGTTTCTATGTTCTTGGTTTATTCTTTGGTCGATGAAGTTATCTCGGCAAGTCGTGATGACCGGATAATGTTTTGGAAACATCATCCCTAGCCAAGAGATAATAATATTTTGAGACAAAGAGGTCTCTCTTATTTATTGTTCTCGGGGTCATTATGTTATTCCTAGTCTTTCGACTAATGGAATAGTCGATTTCAAAGGAGTATCACTCGACCCCAATAATCTACGTAAATAATGAGAATTCTTTTTATGTATACTTAACCTTATGATAATCCTTTTCAAGGATGAAACCTTTTAATTGGATATTATTCATAATAATAATATTTCTATTATCTTATTTTGATAAGTTTAGTCGATGGAATATTCTTTAGTGGTTAGTTGATCAGGGAGATGGATGAGAGCCTCGAGCTCAACCATCCCATAATGTGCTTTGATCAGACCACCTTTTTAGGGGCACTACTAGGTGTAAGGTAATTGTTAGCCTTTATCGGCATGTAGAATTAGTTAACTTGTTTTTGGGAACTAGTCTCTCATCATCGAAGCAAAGAAAAGGAATAAAAGAGACTGCAGGAAAGAAAGAAGGACAGGTTTGGCTTTCTAGGAGGAATTAGGTGGTAGAACTGTTCGAGGAAGAATAGTGATAAAAGGAAACGGGGAGTAGTGCAAAGAACTGTAGAACTGGGTCTATATTCAACCTTATGCTCATGACAGGTAATTAAGATTCTTGAAGTCTTTGTTATTCAATGGAAATATGAGGCACTCATACTACCAAGAGATGCCATGCATGATTATTATTTTTCTCTGAGTCATGGCTCTAGGCCAGTCAGCCGAGCCATTCCTGTGTATCTTTTTGAATAAGTTATATTTTGTGGTTTGGGATGCCGTTTGGCCGAACCTGTTAAAGATAATCATTGAGTTGCATTAGTCATAATAACTGTTAAGACTATGCTTAAGGCGGGGAACCAAGCTGAAACCATATTTAACTTATTGAAACTTGCATACAGCTGAGAGACAAACAAGGAAACCATATATATATTCTTGAATATATGCTCAGTTCAGCCTTGAGTCTTGTGACTCAGCCGTTTTATAAAGCATAATGTATTATGACAACTGGAGCTCAAGCCGCAGTGGCTAAGCATGTAATCTTTTCATGTGTGTTTAACCCACGTCATATGATGACAAGGGTTAAGCTTTTGAGCACTCAAGGGGACTTAAATATGACTCCATGTGTTTTTGATAATGTATACAGTCTTATGACTGTGTTGATGGCAGCATAGGCATCATTTCTTGTATACAATTTTACCACTGTATTGATGGCCGCATAGGCATCATTTCCTTGTATGTAGTCTTACAATTGTATTGATGGATGGATAGGCAGCATTACTTAGTAAATGGTCTTTACGACTATATTGATATCCATTTAGGTATCATTGCTTGGCATACAGTCTCTCGACTGTTATAATCATTGTGAAAACTTTTGATATCCTAAAACATAGACCATCATCTGTAGGGATTGTCAGGAAGGCATATATATCCCAATTGGGCTTACTTGAGCAGTCGATAATGAATTGCATGTAGTACGACTAATACTATTATGTATGTTATTTATGAACCTTCGAATATGAAGGAATATGATCATAGTCTCTATACGAGAGAGTTGTGAATAAGTTTATAACAGATTATAAACTAAATCTATTTGGGACTAAATTATGACTTAACGAATAACGTTAAGAGTTATAAATTCTTTTAGGGTTAGAGAATAACCCATGAGCTCAATTGTTAATAAAAGATCTATTGATCCATAAGTAACTAATTTATTTACTAAGGCAAGGTATGCCTTAAGTATCATAAAACCAACTTCATCATATGTGATGAATGTTATATAAGAACAAGATGGTCATGAAGTTTGAAATGAAAATGAATTGAATGGAACAAGGTGACGTGGAGTCACTAGTTTCGCTTTTTCTTAAATAACCTATTTGGTCAGAATTAACCTTGATGGGAGTTGAATGTTCAAAGTTTGGACTGTGATTCTAATGGATCCCACACTCATACTTGACCTAAAGGACAAGGTCGTTAAGATCTGACTATAGGACATGATAGCTTATAAGTCAAGTTAGGGTGGTGGGCATATGACAACGTTCATTGTGTAACGTCTTGTATGAAAACTTTGGCCAAAGTAATGCATCTGTCTCTACATGCATTGTCAGTCCATAGTGATCTAGATGGCCTAGTGTCTCCAATAGTGTCATACTAGTTAGAGTGGATCTATAGCGTGTGATCGTGAGACATTACGAAGGACACAACACTAGTTACTCATATGGCTAACCAATTAGTTCCAATGTCTATCCTTTCCATGAAGGGTAGGGCCTCTTCCAGTTAGGAAGATGAGTGGGGGACCACAGGTCCATGGTTGGAGGAAAGGCACCAGGATTATGCTCTCCTCCCCAAGCATGAGACAAGCCTAGGCTTATGAAGACAGATGTCATTGGTTCGAGATATAGTGTTTGCATTTTGACCAGTTGGTCTATTGTAATGTAAAGATTTGAATAAGATGCCTAGAGTATATTTAATGTAATTGATTAGTGATGGTTATTCACTAAAGATTGTAATGATTTATTAGACCATAAGCTTTGTTATATACTGATTTGATTAACATGCTTAAATGATGGAAATGAATATATTTCTTTTATTTCATACTTTTGAATATCTCTATCAATTGTTAATTAATGACTTGATTAAGTTACATGTTTAAGTTAAATCTTGTTGACTATGGAAAGTGATGTTACACTTGTATTTATGTATATTACATTATACTCTTATATGACATTTCGATGAAATTTTGTATCCCTTCATGGATTTATTCATGTAATTGTTTTTTAGTAATATTACAGATTATTTGAGTTTCATTACATTACAATGTCCATACAAAATGTACACATGCTTCATTTCATCTCTATTTAGTAGAGAATATGTTGCAATTGACAAAATGTATTTATAATCCATGTTATTTTCTATTTGTAGGAAATCAATATTTGTATTAATTAGCCTTTCTTTGAAAACAAATAATTTGAATCTATTTATAATTTAGTGCTTAAACAAATTGTTGGGAAAGGTGTGTTGTACAACTTGCGTAATATGTATAATGTAAAATGTAATATTAAATTGTGGTGCATCTTAGAGATGTGAACATCACAATGAGTTAGGCATTCTTAGGGTCACTTGCAAGTTGTATGTAACATTTAATGTGGGTTGTACATTGAGAAAATATTTAATATTGGTCCAAAACTTAGTACCAAAAAGTAAATTAGGGGGACATGGTTTAGTGATCTCATGGTTTTGAGTGACATGGTTATGTAATACGACTTTGTGGTTTTGTACAAGCTTATTTCTATAAAAGCAAGCACATGAGTAGTTATTGAGTTTAGCTATTTGGCTTGGATAACCTTTGGCTTGTTGGCTATGGTTGGATTGAGCTTCTCTTGTAGGTTGCATATGTGAGGAGAGAAAGCATGGATTGGGATGTGTAGTTACATAATTCTCATTTTCTTGTTCACATGGAGTGCAATTAGGGAGCTTGATGTTTTAGAAGTATTCATGGAGGCTATGTATTGTAATCTTTGTTCATGAGATAATACATTAAGTGTGGATTCTTTTGGAGGCTAGGTTTTTCCCTCATGAGGGTTTCCCCAAGGTATATCTTGTGTCATCTCGATAGTATGATTGTCTATTCTTTTGTGTGGATTATGAATACTTGTTTGCATATTTTCTCTCATGGGGTTATGTGGAAATAGTTCATTATGGATACAAATTTTCTTTCATTTGGTATTAAAGCTTGGTTGCCAAGTTATGGGTGGAGATCTCCCAAGTATTTGTAATTCTTTGTATGAGTAGATTCTTGTGCATAGTTGAATCCATGGCCTTGCAGGAAAATATTGAAGGCATTTTCAAGGTTACAGTTTTATTTGCAGACTTGGGTTGTTAGATCTAGGGTTTGATGGAGATTTAGCAAGTGGTTTTTTTGCTTGGGCTCTTTATATGAGCATTTTGGGGTGAGATTTTGCTAAAGACCTCTTGGGAAAAAAAACTCACCATTGAGTCTAGAACCTATCAAAAAACTTATGGATCCATAAAAAACTTGACTATATTTGGTGACAGAAAAATTTAGCCATTTTTAGGGCCACAGAGGAATCTTAATAGAGAATATTTTGTATGGTTGTATGAAATCCATACAACCGTTTAGTGTCATCGGTGGATCTTGTAGATACAAGGAATATTCCTTGTGTAGGTATTGTTTGTAGTGTTATTTATTGAAAAAAATTAAAATTTTTGATTGGTCAGTGGTGACAGTTGTCACGTCAGTGTAAGGATAGCTGCATAGGGTTGGAGTTAACAATGGGTTTAACCCTATTCTCATGGTAGGCCAACCACATGGGGCCAACCCCTAAAGATGCCAACGGCCAGTAGTTGGTCATGCCTAGCACATGGGGGCTAAAACCCCAAAGCTACGGGTAGGTCGTGTTATTTGTGGAGTGCCACCGCCACTCTATTGAGCCATCAATCCACCACCAGTGATGCAATAAAAAAGAAACCACCCATGAGCCACTAATCCTCTGCCAACACTAGGTTGCACTACCCAATTTTGTTTCCCAAGCACCGCCAGCCACCGGGGAGCTACACTCCAATGACCAAGGTTGTTTTGGATTACCATAATAGAGATAATTTTTGGGGAGGCATAACTTTCACCCAACATGTCAAATTTTTAACTTCTTATAGTCGATGGAAATCTCTTTTTGAGTACTATGTTGTGTTATCATTGGATTTTCTATATTTTACTATTTTACATAGAAAATTCTAGTTATAAGATGAGTTTTCTCTTTATGATTTGATAGGTCATATCTTATGCCCACAATGTTCGATTTTGGACTTCTTATATGTGAAGGAGAGTATTTCCTAAGTAGTTTGTAGTGGATCAGGTTTGGAGATTATGATATGTGATTTGTTCACTTATATTTTTGTTTGAGCTATTTTTGGTTCCTTTAACTATTGTACTTTATGAATTTGTGGAAAATTGAATCTAGAGGTGATTTGGTGTTTGATTCAAGGAAAACTTACATGTTTAACTTTGGTTATCTATGTTTGACATGGTTATCAATGTATGGTTGAATTTGTATGTTGCATTGTGAGATCTACAAGTTGTGTAGTATTGTAGGCTATCCATACTTATAGGTTGTATGGATAACTTAAATGTGTGTTGTCTATACCCATAGATATTTCAGTGCTTATGTAGATTCTATTTGGTTGGCCTAATTTGGTCACTTGGTTCATTAGTTTGATTGTCATTATAAGGTAGAGAGAGATGGTGTTACCTAATACAATTGTGTTGTGGGACCTAGACTAGTTGACTATATGGTATGTAGATGTGTGAGACATGCTAGGAGTTTGATGTAAGTACACTGGGTGGTGATCATGGTGTCATGGAGGTTACTTGTAGTAGGGCTTTGGTACAACATGGTTGTTATGTAGATGCATTGTTGGTGGTGTTAGATTGATTCTTGGATTACAGGTGGTGGTTTAGCTTATTGGTTTGGAGATCATGGGTTTACTTTACCCTTTGGGAGCTCTTGATGTTGCAATTGATTTCTTTGATTATGTTGGGGCTATCGATGATTTTTAGTTAGGAGATGGTTATCATGATGCCATGTGTAGCTCTATATCATGATTCAATGGGAGCTTTGGCAATGATATGGAATCGTCACTTGGTGATGGATGATCTTTGATAGTGGTTGTTGGTGTCATGGAGGAGCTCTTAGATCTTTTTTCTTGTATGCGACTAGAATTCTTTGACATCTTGCGTTCTATTAATAGAAGATGGTTATCTTCATGTGATTTGGAGATGTTGACATCTTGGTACCATGGAGGACTCTTGGAATATTTAATTGAGGTGTTAGTTATGATTTGTCAGTTTTTATAGGTGATCCTTGTTTACAAGACAGATGCTATTGTTTTGTGGTGGACTCTTGAGTACGTGTTAGAGTTTTGGCATGGTACAAGTGCTCTTGGGAGAAAATAATTGTTTATTTGAGACATGATATTCCTTTGAGGAGATGTAGATCATGACATCATGGCGAGTTCCTGATTATGCATTTGGAGCTTTGGCAATGATTTGTGATATTTGATTGATGAATGGTGTGATCATTTTTCTTGTGAGCTTCTAGTTATTATGATGTTGCATTGAAGTTTAGTTTGCATGAGATGATTGATTGTACATCTATGTCAAATTTGGGTGAGGCTAGAGATCTCTTGTTTCTTAGAGATTATGTGTTGAGATGGTTTCTCTTTGATGAGGTTTCAACAAGAAGATAGAGGAGCCTACACCTGGGTTGGATGTGAGTTCAACATGGACCTATTGAGGAGATTATTCTTGGAGAAAGTCATTGTGGCTTCATGTATCCTGGAGGAGCAATCTCATTCCCCACTCTTGGTCCTCTCAGTGATGAATGATTTGATAGGTATTACACACCTAATTTTCAAATGCATTCTTTCTTTATGTCTTATCTTCTCATGTATGCTTGAGTCTTGAGCTATGGATGTTAGTTTTGAGGACTTGTTTGAGGAGTATATGCATGATTATGATTTGTTATCTCCTTATCTTGAGTTGTTTTGAGGGAAATGTGTTTTGAAGAGAAAAAGGACATGGTTAGTGGATTTAGGCATATTCCTAGTTGAGGGAATGGAGGTTTTGTTTGATCTTCCTTTGGTTTGAGAGGCTTACATCTTGATTAGTTGGATGTTAAGGGGGCTTCTTGTTTTAGAGTTTTAGGAAGGAGATCTTACTTTTTCATAGCTATAGCACATTGGTGTTGGTAGAAGGACATGGTTTTTTATTTGTAGGTTATCTCTTGTTGGTCTAATGCTTCTTCCTAGATGTTCATGTTCACATGACATTGGAGTTTCTTTGTAGTATCTTCTATGATGTTGAGAACTTGGGAGAGATATGGAGTTGTGGTTAGAGTTATGTTGTAGTTGTCTTAGTTTGTAGATTTTGCATATCAATGTGTGTGTACACATAGACAAGAAAAATACTTGAAGAACTTTGTACCATAGTTTAATGACACACATACTCCCTCAAACTCCCACTGCATAAGCAATGTCTAGTCTAAAACTGACCAAAGCATCCAAAAATCCACCAAAACACTCTCATAGAGGACATGGCTAAATTCTCTAACACATAGTGTTGAACAACACACATTGATTTGCAATCCTACAAAAAACATGTGCACAACTCTCTCCCTTGATCCTCTAAGCTTTCCTAGGTCCTTCATATCACATAGAAAATGGAGATTAAAAAGCCCCACTCATCCATACCATTACTAGCAAGAAGAGGTACAATAATAATAAATGATCAACTCTAGACAAATCTCAACTCTAATATGAAATTTATTGAATTGTGAGGGTGAAGTTCTCTTCTCTCAAACCCTAGATTCAAACTAATTTAGTGATGGTGAACCAAGGTCAAGAATAATAGGCAAGTATGTAATATGCTCCTACAATGATGATGTAGTGTTGATGTAATCTATTTTATCCATGTACAATCAAATTCATAGATATGCTCTCCCATTATGCTATTTCAAACCTAGTTGTTAGACGATCTATTTGTCAATTAGGGTTAGTCTTTAAATACACCACCCTAGTGTTTAATTTGATAAATTCACACTTTAATAAATAATATTATTTTCCTACTTACATATAAAAAATAGATAATTTTTTACACTAATTAATATATAAAACAACCTAATTGAATCATAAACCCAAAACACACACGTATATATAATTTTTAACATCATAACTATAATTTTATTTTTATTTTTATCATAACTAATTACTTTCTCCTCTTTTTCTTTAATAAATAAAGATATATACATTACTTTTGAATCCATAAAAAAACAATTAAATAAGGTTAACTCTTATATTCCACGCATGAGTATACCTAGTCAAATTCTATTTTCCACTTTAAATCAATTTTCAGTAGGAAGAAAGTACGAAGAAACACTTCAAGCCGAACTCAACTATAAAGGGCACGACAACTTGATTGGAATGAAGTATTTTTGTTCTTTGCATTTTTGTTTAACATGGAACCTTCTATCGTGCACTTGATCTTGAGAGAGTTCACATTGCAATTCAGGTTTATATTAATATTTTAAAGAGAAAAGTTTAAACATTAAGTCATTGATAATTTGACTTTAAAATATAATTTGTTGGTTATTTACTGATCAGGATTTTTATATAAAAAGGAAGTATATGATTTAAGATAACAATGCACTATATATTATATAATATTACATTATTATCATTTTATAGTGGTTTGCAATCAAAATATATATTATCTACAAATATATTTAATAATTATGTTGATTGTTTTTAATCTTTTACAAAAGTTAATTATAAAAGAATAAAAATTGAAGTTCTTTAAATAAGAAGGGATTAATACTTAAAATATAAGATACTCATTATTTACTTTTCAACCAATTACAAAAGTTAACTATAAAAAAAATAATGGTAAAATATATTATTTCTTTTTTTTTTTTATTTAATTATAAAATACAAATTGAAGTGAACTCTCTATCAACCAAATTCCTTACATTTTTTATTATAACCCTCCTTCAATAAGACATGATCTTGCAAAAATCCCACACTAAAGTAACCAGCTTTGTAGTAAAAAATCTCTCATTACACATCTCAAAATCTCTGTCTATTAAACAATATTAACAAAAACATTTAAAATCCAGATTCAATTTTAAATTCAAATCCTAAAATATATTTATGGTAGAAATACCACAGTACCTTAAAAAAACATGGAATCAACAGGGTTTCGCACTAAATATAATATATACATCACAGGAATGAGGAAAATTTTCGATTTTTGACGGAGTCTACGTATTACAATACGTATGAGACAAAAATTCGTTTTGGCGGACGGCAAAAAAAATTACATGTAAATTCGGTGAGTTTATGATTAACGGACATAAGTTACAGTATATGAAATATTCATTTTGTGACAGCTAACAAAAGAATAAAACTTTCAATATTAAGGTTATTCAAATTCATTCCTATGGTAAGATGATGTGATTTAACCTGAGATTTCTTTTCAAGAAGGATAGCCCACCAATTTCTTATCACATTATATATAAAATTAATAAATAATTGTTATATTTTTAAAAAGTAAAATTAAAAATTTGTCAATATTATAATGTAGTATTGTTAATATGAAAAAAAGTTCCCATTTATGTAAAATTAATTGTTATTAATGATGGGCAAAAGTTTATAGACAGTGGTATAGACTTCTCCGACAACAGATAGGATAATCCTCATGATCAAGGTCCTACTCTTCTTACTAGTGTTCCTACTCTTCTTGCTAGTATTTGTCTTCCCTTTTTAATTTTCATATTACTCCAATAATTTGATGGCTATTTTCTTTATAAAACCTTAAACACTCATTTTCTAAATTTAACCCATACCCACACACTTCTTTAAAAACTTGACTGACTTTATATATATAATCTTTTGATACTTCAAAAAAACCCATATAAATAACTGAAACGTTAAGATGTTTACTTTCAAGTCATAGCAAGGGGCCCACAATCCACTCCAAAAGAAAAAACCAAATGAGAAGTGGCAACCATATAAATGGAAAATACAGTCTGAAAAATGTCTAGTATAGTCAACATCTTCTAGCGTGTTCAACACGGACTGTACGAGGTTGAATACACTAAACCGTTACTCCCGCGCTTTCCTCCGATTTTTAATGTAACAACTTTTTTTGAGAATTTCTCAGCACTTTCCCTGTCCTCTATATGTGAAACAAGCATTTTCTGCTATTTAAGGTGCAGAATACAATCTCAATTAGAGAAGAAGAAGAAACAATGGAGTGCAGTATGTGTGGGGATGTGGGCTTCCAGATCTATTTGTTCCAATGCAAAAAATGTTTAGTTCGTTTCCAGCATCAGTAAAATAACAATTACTCTCCTTATTGCTTTCAGTTTATTCAATTTTAGATGGACAAGTTTCATGCAGTATATGCTAATTTTTTTTAAAAAAAATCCATGTTGGGATTGGTAGCATTCATTCAGTGCATTTGTGTAAAGGCCTTAGATTTTGATTATATGTTTTTTTTCATTTTTTGTTCAGATATTGCAGCAGAGCATATTTTGAGAATGTATCAGTTGAGAGTATCATTGAAGTGTGTGACTGGTGCTTCTGTATTCAAAACGAGACTGGCTCTGATATTAAGCTTATCAGGGATTCTGTTAAAACAATGAGAAATTGTGCTGGGTTTGGAGAGTGCACAAGGATGACCCACAATAGCAAAGCCAAGAAAGATTTGAGAAAATCTTGTGTCGAAATTAATGGACAGGTATCCAAATTGCTGAAGAAGAATAAGAAGACTCAGTCAACACACAGTATGGAAAGAAAAAGTAGGAAGAGATATAAGCTTCTTGATGAAATTCTCTGTTGATTGAAATGATTCTCAATGCAAGGAAGTTAATGTTGAAATCCTCTGGGATTCACTATTTTGTTTATGAATATATCAAACCTACTTTGGATTTATCTCTTGATGCTGATTTGTGATGATACTGTAAGAGTTCAATTTACTCTCAACATTATTTGTACTGTAAAAAAATACTGTTTGTCCAAGTAAAATTATGCTTTGAATCATAGGAAATCAGTTTATCATCAATGACGTAGAATGCAAGAAAATTCATTGTCCAGGAATCTCTGCTATTATAGTCCATATTCCATATCTGATTAGCATTTGGCTTTTAGCAAATTATGATGTTTTTACATATAAAAATACATTGTGGGCAGTTTTTCAGAAAAAAGAATATGGCAGGCTGGCTGACTAGTCAAATGTTGCCCTCATTTTTGAAGTGGTAAGAAATGATGGCTCATTTGACTGCACAGCTAGCTTATCCCTTTTTCTTCCTGAAAATTGTAAATTTACTTGAATAATAAAACCTTATGTGATAAACCTTTCCTTCACTAGAAATACCTCATAAGGTAGTAAACAAGTCTAATTATTTAATCGATAAATTTTCTTCAGAGTTTTTCAATAATCTATTTGAAAATTAGGTATACTAATGCTTAGTGAAAATGCATGCTGTTTTTAAATCTTTTGAAACATTCTTATCATTCTATCATTGTCAGATCAATGATATTTCCCACTTCACTCAAGTAATAGAAGGAACCTATGCAAATGTAGTGTGATTTATAGCAGAAACTTATGCAAATGTAGTATGATTTACAACTGCTTTCATTTGATCAAAATTAAATATCAATCCCAACATATAGAGAAAAGTTAATTAGAGAAATTGTTGGGAATTAAGATGTCTCAAAATTACAAAATTCCAAAGTGTGTTTATTTATTATTTAACATTTTTCCACATATTAATAATTTTTTGCGCATTTTATTTAATTTAGTATTGTGTCACATGAAAAAGGGGGTGAGATTGAGATTTTGAATGGGGATTTGTATTAAATGTCAAATTTTTTATTACATGAGTTGTAAGTTGTCTATTTGATGTATTTTGTGGGGATTTTATGAGGGATTTTATGACAAATTATTGGGAATCTTGACCACACTATGATGCCTGTCATAAGCATGATTTAAGGAGATTGTGGAGCCAAAAATGGAGCTACATTTGGGGAGTTTATGATGACATATGATAGGTGTAAGAAAGTATTTTCCATGACTTGGACATTGAATTTTTCCACCCAATTTGGGCAAACATTTAAGGATGATTTTAGCTCATAGTTTTGAGTTTCCATTTGGTGGTTTCATGTATTGAATCTTCTATAAATTGGTGCTTGAGGAAGTAGTTTGCGTATGAGAGATTGTAATAACTTGCTCTGCAAGTGAGTTGTAATCTTGTTTTGGGTTTGTTAATGCAAATTTTGAGAGTGGATTTTTTCTGCCAAAAGCGCTTTCCCATATATATTTGGTGTTATGTGTTTATTTTTTTATTGCTAATTTATATGTGTTTCTATATTATTTTTGTAATTGTTAGATCAGATTTGAAATGTTTCTATATAATACTCCTATCAAGATTAGGAGAAGAAGTTGTTTCCACTACTTTAACTTCCTTATAGAAATGATATACAAGTTCATTTAATGGAAGAACTTATTTAGTTGGAGAATTGTATTTTTTATTTCAATTGAATAAATATGACAAAATGTAGATTAGTGTTATGTGTGTGTTTGTATTTAAGTCAAGTTGGTATGGTTGTTGACTTGTGAAGTGGTAGTTGACGGTTTGAATTCAAAATTGGTGTTTTTAGTACTTAGTGTATACACCTAAAAATGACGCGACTCTAGCTAAATAAATATTTTAAATATTTATTTGATTTTTTATTCCTCTATCAATAAATAAATAAATCAATTTATTTATTTGATTCATGTTTCTCCAAAAAATTAAATAAAATCATTTATTTAATTAAATCATCCAAATTCTTCTAAAACCATTCTAAATTAAATAATATCAAATTATTTAATTAGTTCTTCTAAATTCCAAAGTCTTCAAATCCATAAATATCAAATCATTCTCTATATTTAAATAAATCCAAGTATTTATTTAAATTGTCTATTTCCTCCAAAATTGAATTAATACCAAAAATAATTTAATTAATTCATGTGCATGTGTAATTAAATATTTTAATAATTAATTAGCTAATATCCCCTCACCCACATGTCCTATTTCTCCTCTGGTCAGATTAGTTAACTCATCAATCAAAGCAGTTAACTAATTAGTCATCTGAGTTCACTATTCAATCATCTCAGTCAACTCCCCAATCAGCCCACTTATCTCTCCAATCATCTGTTAACTGGCCAATCATCCCAGTTAACTCCTCAATCTATTCTATTAACTCCCCTGATGAATGAAGGAGTAGGACACTTGTCCTCTCCCTATTCACACACATCCTCTCAAATTTCCTCAACCATTGATCTTCTTATTCATTCTACACCATTGACCTTCTTTCTCACAAATCTATAAATACAACCCCTATTCCTTCATTTCATCCATCCAAGCTTTTTATAAACTTACTCTGTAGGAATCACAGTGCGCCTTTGGTACAAATCACTCCATAGCTTGAGATCAATCATCACACCATTATCACCATTATCATTGTATTGTGAAGATCCTCTTCATTGCAAAACCTATCAACAACCATTCTCCATTGTCATCTTGGAAAAAAGCAAGGAAGTGCACCTTCTGAGGGCTCTATTCATACATGAGATCAATTCGAGATAGGCAACCAATGGAAGTCATGGAATAGAAAGGTTTACAAGGTATTGTGATCTTTGTGTTTGATCTTATTTGTTTCAATTTCATTGAGATTATCAGATAATTAGTTATTTATACTATTTTTCATATTTTTTGATAACATTTCTGGCACCCACCATGGGGCCCTTGCCCTAATTTAACTTCAAAATTGAGTTTTTGTGTTAGAATCCATACACAGGATGTTTCTGCGCATATGTCATATTCCACTATGCTTCTACTCTCTATTACTGCACATCCACTCACTGTTACGGCACATCTACTCTCTATTACTACACATTTGTCAAATCTGTGCATCCACTCACTTTTACAACACATCTACTTTGTATTGATGCGCATCTATTTCTGCACATTCATTCACTGTATCTGAGCATCTATTCTATGTTACGGTGCATACATTCTCTGTTAGTGCACATCTATTTCTGCGCATTCATTCATTGTATCTACGCATTTATTCTGCTAGGGTTTTGAGCTATTTCTCAAGAAATTTCTAATGCTAACATCATTTGCAGGAATATTCTCAGATCCACCTTATAGGTTAAGAGTTGGTCAGGCATATAGTTGCATGGTTAACTCTCATCTAGATCTAAATAGAAAAAGAAGTAATTGAGCTTGCTCATGCAAATTTCACTTAGATCTAAATAGGAGGGAAGTAACTTGTACTTGTTGTATCACAACTTGAACATAGTCCCAACTAGGAGGATTGAAATTGAACAATTACTTTCAAAATCTTTTTCAAAGCTAACAAATCTTGTTTGCTTGATAGAGTAACTCATTTAGTTTTTCTCTTTTTAACTTGGAGGAAAGAACTAGTGTTTTCCATGATTTTGGAATGATGATAGGACTATGCTCTTCCCTTAACTGGGTGACCAAAATGCTAGAATAATCATTTCGCATGTGTTACCTTTAGAGAGGCCTGCCCTTGGAATTCCTTCCTTCCAAGTGGGATGACCCTAAGTAATAATGGCTAAAGCCAAGTACCTCCAAGTCACTATAAATAAATTGTGTTTGTGATGAAAGTTGCAAGTGACGGGTGTTGTTGTATTACACCGACCAATGTTTCCCCCAAAACCATGTGGAGCGTAACCTCTGTAGGCTGGGAAGCCTTCTTGTCAAAGCGAATGGCCGCACGTGTAATCACCTGAACGGATGCCTTGACTAAACTCCTTTTGTTCTAGTAGGCTAAAATCCCCTATTTAGTGACATAGGAGGAAAACATTCTCCAGAGCCATCCAACATCATACACTCATTTAGTGTAGAAATAGAAAAGTTCAACTCTTCAGAGGAACTATAACTTGGTATGCATGAGAAGTGAGTGCCATGGAGGGAAGCCGGTGCTACCAAGTTATTAGTTGTCCGCCTTTATGCAAGTGGCTGGTGTAAAAACCAAGTTGGAACTCATTGAATACTGTCCTTACCAACCTTAGGATTGTGCTTGCATTGTAATTAAAAAAACAAAAAAAATCAAATAATCATGAAAATATTCTATGTGTGATGTGTCTTTCTTGCCATAATTGAAGAAACACATCAAAAAGAGCAACATTCAAACAAAGAACCCAAAAACATTGAAAAATATGCCTTTACCAAGTCAAAAGTAGTCAAAATCAATTGAAACAACATAGATCTATTCATATACTTCATCTTGCTATGCATTTGCTTCACCCTGCTATGCATCTATCTTTTGCTGCGCTTTTACACAGTTCTGAGCTATGCTTTTACATAGTTCTACTACGCATATACTTTTTCACCAGATCTATGCTTTTACTTCCTAAAGCTATGCATTCATACTCTATTCTGGTGCATCCACTTTTCTACCAGATCTACGCTTTTGTTTCCTATTGCTGCACATATACGCGCTATTCTTGCGCATCTATCACAGTGAACACTCCTATATAGTTTGTTAGAAAAACACCTACCTTTTTGAGCACCCATTCCAATCTTGTATCAGTTTATGAGATCAAATTAACTGTGCAGTCACTTCTCCCATTCATTTCTTCAACGTACCCTCTTTTCCATCAATTACCTCATCAAAATTTTGCAAAACTTCCCAAGAACAAATCAAACTATCAAATTTAGGTTACTACAAGGCAATTTTTGGATCATATCAAACTCAAATGTCACTAGTGTGTCTCCACTAATAGGATCTATCATCCTTCTATCTCAAAACTTCACTAGTTTGTTTTGGTACAAAACTAGTCTCTACCAACTAATCAGATTTCAATCATCTTTACTTTTGGCTATCGTTTTGTATCAACCAACTTGTTTGACACCATTTGTCAAAGAAAACCTTTGTTCAAATCTTATCATGACCAGTATCCCCTTCACTACAACTTCCAAACACATCTTACCAAAGCATCAAATTTCACCACACTCCATTCCAAATCACATTGCATGGTACTAACTAGATCGCAAAAATAAAAACAAATTGAAATGGCTAAAACATTTGAAAAAATTGTCCCCTCCCCTCATGACAGTGACGAGGAGATATCTCACGAGGACTTACAAGAAGCTCTCCAAGATAGAAAATTTCAACGAATGATGGACAAAGTATTACACCAAGACCCTACAAAGTTTTTTCTCCATCTAGCAACCCAATGAGTTAAGCTCCCCTCTAACTTTGACATCACAGTGTTGAAAGAAACTGAAGAGGAAAGAACTCATGAAGATAGCTCACGTGAGGAGAGAACCCTTGGCACAAACAAAGGCAAGAAAACCATAAACTCAACCACACCTTTAGACATGTTGACAAAACAAGTTCCAACCCTACAACAACAATTAGTAGACCTCCAAACAAGGACATCCACTAAGCACTATTCATTGGAAGAGATCTCGTCGTGTCCCTTCGATAAGAGCTTGAACATGATCCCATTTCCCCTTAAATTTGAAGTTCTAAAATTTGACAAGTATAGAGGAAAGGGTGACCCTAGAGACCATATCAGAGAATTCAGCGCTGCATGTCTAAAGGTTGCTCACAGTGAAACTTTTCTCATGAGACTCTTCCCTAGATCTCTAGGAGGGCAAGCCATGGAGTGGTTCTCTCGACTCCCCCCGGGTATCCATACTTTTGATGAGTTAGTGAAGAAATTTGTCATGCATTTCTCGTATAATATCGAACATGAGGTATCCATGCTTGACCTTTGCAACATAAAACAAAAGAGTGGCGAATCCTTCGCTGCTTTCTTACAAAGGTGGAGGCAACTTGCAAGCAAGTGCTCATATCATGCCCCTGAGAAACAAATGATAGAAATGTTTGTCCATAATCTCAATCTCAATCTAAGCTATCAAATTCAAATCCAATGCACTACCTCATTCACAAAAGTCATTGACATGGGGTTATTCATCAAAAAGGCTATGATCACGAAAGGACAAATAAAATTATTCAAAGACACTCCTAACTCAAACTATACCACAGATAAGTCAAAATTCTGGACCAAAAACAAGAACATCATCAATTATGGAGTGGTTGATACTAAAGTAGCAGCTCCTAAGCATCCAATTTTAAATCTCAAAGGAGCCTCAAACAATGCAACACCGAGCAAAGCTTCAAATGAACCGAGACAACCATACAATTTTCCTCCTAGACAAAAATTTACACCACTGGGGGAGTCATATGAGTCTGCTTTGAGAAAGTTAGTGGCAAACAATGAGATCACCCTTCCCACCACAAGAGACTATGAACCTCAAGTCAAACCTTCTTGGTGGAAGGATACCAATTTCTGTGAGTACCATAGAGGCAAAGGCCATAAAACTGGTGATTGCATCCATTTGAAAAACATCATACAAGACTTACTAGATCAAAATTGTGTGGGCACAAAAGATCATCCCTCTAACGAATCACATGTGGCATTCAAGGATCCACTCCTTAACCATGATAGGCAGAACACTCATAACAACAACAATAACAACTGGCACAATCATAATAACAGGAACAATGATGCTAACTACACGAACATGCCGTTCAAGTACACTGTTAATTGCATATCAGAGCATATCCTGCAAATCAATGTGCTCATGTTTAACAAACAATCAGGTTCCAACACCAAATCTGATTGCAATGTCACCACCCACAGTGGGAAAGTCACCTTGCACACTCCCTCCAAGGTCACCATCCTGAACATCTACCCACCACAAGTACAATGTCATTGACTAACTACGAAAGACTTTGGCCCATATATCCATATTAGAGTTTTACGTCTATCACCATCCCACAAAGAGATTCTTGATAAAGCCCTAGTGGAAACTACTGTACCCACCAACTTGGCCCAAGAGAAATTTCAAGCCATGGTAGGTCACCTTACCTCACCTAACATCCTATCATTCATTGAACATGATGATCTATCCATATCTCAACCCCATAATGCATCATTACATTTTGAGGCCTTCATAAACATCGCATCAAAAGGGATCTCAGTGATGGAGGAGTAGGTTTGAACATTTACATGCTAAAATTAGTCCTTACATTGGGGTTCTCAGAAACTAGAGTGGATCCAAGAAAGAAGATCACAATAAAAGCCTATGATGAAGAAGAATGGACAACCAAAGGAACTGTGGTGTTACCATTAAGAATTGGACCAGTTGAGAAAGAATTTGTTTGCCAAGTCCTTGACAAAGAACTTGCATATAACATTCTCCTAGGTAGACCTTGGATACATGCCATGAAAGCTGTGCCTTCCACATATCATCAATGTATCAAGTTCCCCCACAACGACCGAGAGATCACCATCCAAGGTGATCCTGATCCTTTTCAACACTATAACACTATCCAATCAAAGCCAAATTTCACTATCCCTAATAATAGAGCTTCCACATCTTCCACCTCCCAACATGATCTTGGCTCCCAAGCTTCCACATCAAGGGCCACAAAGAAGAAGGTCAAGATTAAAGAAACAAGGGTAGGAGAGTATTCCATCGAGCATACCCTTTACTTAGCCAAAATGCCTTTATCTCTAAAGTCCTTTGGGTGACCTACACCCTACCCAAAACTGTCTGCTCCTCCTGAACCTCCCAAAGATCCCTTTGTCAAATGGGGCACTCTATCAGATGAGAGCAAGGAAAGAGATGTTTTGCAATGGCTCTACATAGATGAAGATGACACACCACAAGACAAACAACTAAAGCTCCCAATAGAAATATATGGCCATGGTCAATCTATCTTACACAGAATGGGTTATGAAGGACAGGGTCCAATTAGCCTGAGAAAAGAAGGAATAATTGAACCCATTCAACCCTCTTCATCCTCATTGGCTTGAGACATAAGAGGGCTAGGATACACAGGCAACAACAAAGGCAAAGCTAAGGCTACTAATTGTTTTGTGGAATAGATCCATAACCTCCAAGAGGATAGTGATACAGATTCTAATGAATATGAATGGGATGACCTTTCAGAATATTCCTATGAGGACAAAGGAATCAATATTGTTCACACCTATAGCCCCTATCGTGAGGGACAAACTCTAAGGCCTAGACTAGTAGAGTGTGATTTACCCATTCTAGAGAGAACAACTTATGAGCAAGGTTGGAGTTCTCACAAGATAGATAATCTTGAGGAAAGTACCATCACAGATCTTATTCCTATCACTCCCAATCCTGATCATGTATCCATCTTTACCATCACACCCACAGAATCAGATCAACCTATCGACCCCCTCCCCCTGGTACATCCTAAGCTTATTGATTGGGATCTACAAGGAACCCCCCAACTTGACATGTTCCAGAATGACTGCCTACATTGATTACATGGAACTAAGAGACCACCTACCTGTAGGAGATCATAAAGCTAGCTTCACCATAGAACTCAATACTGTAGCTTATTTTGGAGAGGGTGCCAAGCCTTCTAGTCGCAAAAATATAAAAATCAAACATGGATCTGATGGTGAAAACTGCTCTGCGGTAGTGTCAGATCCCAAAAAAGTAAAAATAAAGGACCATCCAATGGTGAAAACCTCTCTGAGGTGCTAGACGATGGAAGGATTGACACTCTTCCCAACAACATGTATCAGGAGAAGTCATAAATTTTGGTAGAACCTACAAAACCTATTGACATCAGACAGAAGGTAACCCAAAGATCATACACTTTGCCAAGTCTCTATCTCCGGCAGAAAAGATGAAATTTGCTCCCTTCTTAAAAAAAATAGGTCAACTTCGCTTGGTCCTAGCAGATATGCCTAGGTTAGATTTAGACTTGATCTTGCATCATCTACCACTAGATCTAGGAGTTAAACCTGTTAAACAAAAACTCAAGAAAATGCATCCACATATCGCATTGCTAGTCAAAGAGGAATTAAAGAAACTACTGGATTCAAGGTTCATTAGAGCAATTGATTATCCGGAGTGTGTATCAAACATTATACTAGTATTAAAACCTGATGGAAGAGTCAGATTGTGCAATGACTTTAGAGATCTCAATAAGGCATGTCACAAAGATAATTTCCCATTTCCCAACATTGACATCATCGTAGACTTGACAGCTGGACACACTATGCTCTCTCTTATGGATGGTTTCTCTGGATACAACCAAATCATAATAGCGCTAGAGGATCAGCATAAGATGACATTTACATGTCCATGGGGTACCTTCTACTAGAATGTCATGTGATTTGGGTTGAAGATCACAGGAGAAACATACCAATGGGCAATGACTACTATCTTCCATGACATGATGCATGTCACCATGGAAGACTATGTGGATGACATCCTTGCCAAGTCACTTATAAGGGAATCTCACTTAGATGTCCTAGAGAAAATATTTCAGTAGCTAGAACGCTTCAATGTCTGTTGAATCTAAAAAAGTGTGTGTTTGGAGTCACCTCTGACAAACTCTTGGGTTTCATAGTATCAGCTAATGGGATTGAGGTAGATCTTGTGAAGGTAAAAGCTATCATGGAGATGCTACCACCAAGGAACATCGCCCAACCATGGTCTTTACAAGGAAAATTATAGGCAATCTATCAATTTATCTCACAACTGGCAGACAAGTGTCAACCTTTCACTCATCTCTTGCATAAGAACATCCCATTTAGATGGGATGAGAAGTGTGAAGACAGATTTCAGAAATTAAAGGAGTATCTCATGAATCCACCTATCTTGATGCCACCTATCCATGGCAAGCCACTATATCTTTGCATATCTACTACACCAATAGCTCTTGGAGCCCTTTTAGCACAACAAGACTATGAAGGCAAAGAATGGGCAATCTACTACATCAGTCGCACATTGGTGGGGTATGAATTGTAATATTCTCAAATCAAAAGATCTCATCTTCCTACGGTTTTTTTCTTCCCAAAAACTATGCCATTACATGCTTGCACATTCCATCAAGCTAATTGCAAAGATTGATCCACTAAAATACTTGTTAAGCAAAGCAACTTTAACAGACCACCTAGCTAAATGGGTAATGCTACTAAGTGAGTATGACATAGAATATGTGGAAAGGAAAGCTATCAAGAGTCAAGTCATTGCAAATCAGTTGGTGGAGGCACCATTACAAGATACTACTCCAACGACATTCAAGTTTCCCAATGAATCAATTTTCAGTGTCACAACACATTCATGGAAGCTCTACTTTGATGGGTCTTACACAAACCATGGATCGGGGGTAGGAATCTTATTAGTCACTCCTCAAGGCAACACAATACCTAAGTCCTATCATCTGCTTTTTCCTTGCATAAATAGCATAACAAAGTATAAGGCCTTAGTCGTTGGTCTTAAGATGGTGGCAGAGTGGAAAGTGAAAGAGCTACATGTCTATGGAGATTTGTAACTCATCATTAATCAAGAAAATGATGGCTACCAGATGAAAGATGACAAGCTAATACCATACAAGCGTATGGTAGTTGACTTTAAAGGATATTTTGTGATAATCTCCTTTGAGTAGATTCCTCACATAGAGAACAAAGCAATAGATGCCATGGCAACCATCTCCTCGCTTCTCGATATACCAGAGAATGAGTCACATTTTGAGTTCTTGGTGGAGATAGTCCCACAACCAGCTTATGATATCCCTGAAACACAATCCATTTGCCTCCTAGTAGGATTTGATTCACCCTTGTATGGTAAAATTTACACTTACCTCAAGGATAACATCTTATTAGCCAACTTATCCAACACCAACGCCAAACCTTTATCCACCAAACATCATGTTATACCATTATTGCTGATACCCTCTACCGCCAAGGATTAGATGGTACTTTACTCAGATGTCTTGAACGTGATGAATCTCAAACCACCTTACGAGAAGTGTTATGGAACACACTCTAGTGGTCCTATCTTAGCTAAGAAACTCATGGGTTTGGGATACTATTGGTTGAACATGGAGACAGACTCATATCATTTTGTCATGAAATGCAAGTAGTGTCAGATTTATGTTAACCTCATCCATGCACCAGATCAAGAACTACGACCTTTAATGACACCTTGGCCCTTTTGTAAGTGGAGAGTCGACCTTGTGGGCAAAATCCACCCTCCATCATCCAACGGCCACAAGTTCATTATCACCACCACTGAGTATTTTACCAAGTGGATTGAAGCCGTCCTACTCACCAATGTCACAGGCAAACAAATTACTTCCTTCATCCTTAATTACCTCATTTGTCGATATGGAATTCCCTCATCCATAGTCACGGACAATGGAAGAACCTTCAAAAACTAGGATGTCCAAGAGCTCTGTGACAAATTCCAAATCCAACACTGCTTCTCTACCCCATACGACCCACAAGGCAACGGTCAGACAAAGGCATCCAACAAAACCATCTTGAAAATCCTCAAGAAAATTATCAAAGACGTTGGTCATGATTGGCACATGCAACTAAATCCTTCTCTGTGGGCCTATTGAACTAGCATACGCACTCCCATAGGTGCCACACCATATTCCCTTGTCTATGGTTTTGAAGCCATTTTTTCCATTGAGGTCGAGTTACCATCTTTGAGGGTGTCATTAAAAGGTCTTATAACTTATGAGGACTACAAAGTTTCCAGACTACAGGGGTTAGAACTGTTGGAGGAGAAATGACAAAATGCTTTCAACCATCTCAAAGCTTACCAACAAAGAATGGCAAGAAGCTATAATCATAGAGTCCATCCAAGGGTCTTTAATGTTGGTGATCTAGTGCTCAAATAAAATCCCCGCAATTAGTAGGATCTGGAGAAGAAAGGAAAGTTTGAACCCAACTGGCTTGATCCTTATGTAATTGTTACTGCCTATAGATCAGGAGTGTACTAGTTAGCTACATAAGAAGGTGATCTATTAGATGATCCAATCAATACTATGCATCTTCGTCGGTCCTATACCTAGAGAACCCCAATGTAAGGGGGGCAAAAACAAAAAAATATTAAAAAAAATAGAAAAAATAGAAAAAACAACAAAATAATCATTCTCAGGTGAAAACCTAGTAAACAGGTGCCTTGGATAGATACCATGATGAAAACCTGGCAAATAGGCATCATGTGTATTTTAGCTTTCATTGCAATAAAAATAAAGTAGTGAAAACCTAGCAAACAGGTGCTTTTTGTGATGCAAACCGCTTCCTCCATCTTTAGGAAACCATCACCTTGTGTCCATCCTTCCTACCATCCTCTATCATCTAATCTTATATGTTTCACAAAACCACCTAACGATAACCTATCATGGCTTGATACTCTATCACCATTGTCACCTTATTTCCTAAGGTTTATCCACTACCCTATCCAGAATGTCAGCCTGTCATAGGGTCTATCATCAATATCTTATCATCCTGAACTACGTTGCCTCTATGTCGTCATGTAGGCAAGGCCATCATTGATGGGCCCTCGAGGCTACCTATCCATTCCATACCTTATTTCCCATCCTCTGGTCCATCTGCATCCGCACCATTTCCCATCACCTAGGTCTTAGGTCCACAAAGTCCACACCTCGAACTACGTTGTCTTTGTGCCATCATGTAGGCAAGGCCATTTATCAATGAGCCCCTGAGACACTAGGTCAGTCCCTTAGGGACCGTTTCTCTATGTCTATTGTCCATTCTTCAATAATAAGTTGATCCTTTACCTAACTGGGGACAAGTCTTCGACCTAGTTATAGAGTTGGATTCTGCAATGCCACATGTTCTAAGAGGGCACCAATGAGGATTGTGATACCTTTCACTAGACACACATGCACAGTAAAGCCTGCTTCCAAATAGAAATTTTGACGCAAGCCATCAACCGATAGAAAGCTAAACAAAAAAGGGCCTAAACACTCCAAATGATTTTATCTAAATTATGGCAAGAAGACACATCTAATGTGAGAAAGTTTTTGTTTTGATTGGTTGTGCCTTAAATTTTAACTTTTATTATCATGTTTCCTACACCACTCAAGGATGCCTAAAAACTAGAGGTGCTATGATGGGGGCATGATTATTTAATTTGTTTGCTGCTTGTGGGTTTATCTTTATTAATGTGAAGCCTTATCTAAAGACATGATCAACATAATGATCATTGAGGACATCAGAGGTCTAAACATGAAACAGGTGTAATCCTTGTCTATTAATACGCAAGAAATACTCAGGTCATCTTGGTTCAATTATACTTAGATGCTTGTATTAACTTGCTATATCAAAATCCATGTAAGCAATACTCAGATCATCTTGGTTTAATTATACCTTGATGTTTGTATTTTCTTACAACATTTTCAAGAGAAAAGAAACAAAAAATGCTCAATGATGAATCAAGCACTTCAAAATACTTGCAATATCAAGGTGACAAATATCTGCATCCATACATATCCAATTACATTTCATATAGCATCCATAAATAAAGATTTTGTTCACAGTGCCAGTGTTTACAAATAAATAAAAGCTTGTGATTCCTTCATTCGTGTTTCTTCTATCAATCAAATTTCTACTTATCATTGTGTCTTTCATCAAATCTCTTCTACAATTGATTGAGTACACTTGGACATAGCAAAAACATAGTATCATTTTGCATTTCATATTAGGTGAGATAGTCATTAAAATGATTAAATCATTTTGCATACATATAGGTGCATTCAATCATCCATATACATTTGTAACAACATAACATAGATGCATACATAGTGTCTCATCAGAAAACCATAAAAAACATAGCTATCAATAATCATCTCAATTCCATTTTATTTGCATAACAAGTGCTGCATATTAGATATCATAAACATTTGCATAACATACAAACATAAAAAATAGAGTGCATCCATGACCATCACATAAAAACATGCCTGTAGGACATCATAACTGCATCATCATATATATAATCATAAAACATAAAAGTATCCAAGTGTACAATACCAATCTGTCATCCATGAGTTGAATCACAAAAGGTGTATAAATACATCAAAATAATAATGATACATGTCTTAGTAGCTGTACAAAATAAGAGTGATATATACATAATCTGACTATCCATGAGCCACCAAAACATGTATGTACAAATAAAAAATCTATGCAAAGTCAAGTCTAACCCTACTGCTGAGGGATGATGCTCCCAGCACTGTCCTATCCCCCTCGGCCTATCCCAGACTACTGTGGGGCCATGCCTAAGGCCATCGCCACCTGCCCTCCGTGAGGACACAGCTACTGACTAGCTCCTGTAGCTCGGTGCCCTCTGATCTGCTGGCACCACCCCATGATATAACCCTCTATAGTACTGTGTCTATACTCAAGTTGAAGACAACTCTCCCAACACTTGTGTCACCTAGGCCTGGGCCTATGTCAACTATGTCACAAGCAATATTGTAGCTACGTCAGTGCCCAGGGTGGCTATGGCTACATCCCTCTCCCCTGTCAGTGCCTGTACCCTAGCTAATGCAACATCCCTCTCTATAGTGATGCCAACAATAATCCCCGCGTCTCCCTCTATGTGAGCCTTTGTAGCTTTTAGTTGTGCTCTCAACTGTCTCAGTTGGCCTTGTAACAAGGCTATTGCATCCCCCTGCACCTGCTACTACAGGTCAGGCTGATCAAGTGCCTGTGGTACCTATGGAACAACTTCCAATACTACTTGCTATGCCATCTATTGGGGTGGGGCTTACCCCACTCTCTACCGCTGTCTCGGTCGGTCGCCACCTCCTCCACCTCCTCCTCCATCATCTCTTCCTCCGCCATCTCCTCCTACACCATCTCCTCCTCTCCTCCTCCTCTGCCTCCTCCTCTATCTACCTCCATCATCCTTCTCCTCTGACTCAACCTCCTCCTCTGACTTAACCTCCTCTAGACAAGGAGATAACTCTCCCAGACCCAAGTACCTAGGGAACAGGTGTGCTACAAACCAATCCTCAAAATCCTGCGTCATTTCTATGCCAACCACCTCCTACCTCATCGGCCACACCTGATAAGGAATCTATAGGAAGTTTGCCTAGGCCTCCTTGTAAGAGGCCACATGACCCCATCGTCACCGCTCTACCCATGTCCTCACAAATAGTGCCTACCACTGTGGCATACCCTGTATTCGCCCAAACTGCCGGAAGACATGACTAACTATCTGCCTCTCCAAATTATGATGGGTCTGGCGAATCAACTATGACATCTGAAACACATACGACAGCTCATCAACCTCATTATCCCATACCTCACACTCTAGGTATGGTCGCCACACAACTGCATCCACATTATCCAACTCATGGCTCTAGTACTCCAACTTACCCAACCTGTGTTGTGTAAGTACACCCGCGTATCCATAAGAGTATGGCTCATCCAGCTACTGGTGAAAAGTGTAAATGGGCCATGTAATTGCAATGTGCTCCCAAGCCCAAAACTATAACAAAGAAACACCTACAGAAAGACTCACCGCTCCACAGTACACAACCTGATGCATATCATGATATAGGTGGGCCAGTACATAGACACCCCAAGTAAAATGGGTGCCCTTAGTCAACATCCTCTCTAGAGTCTGACCCCAACCAACTACAAATCCATGTGATCTCTAATCAGGGCATACAACACCTCTGATCAAGCCAGCTACAATCCCTAGGAAGTAGTCATAGTAGTCTTACATATCCTGCCAGCTAATCACTAATCCCTCTATGTCAGGATCATAAAAATCATCCTGCACTCAGTTAGCCTGGCGCCATGCTACGAGCCATACTCTACCTGCTCCCCTACTATCAGAAGTCTCAAGATCCTATAAACATGCTCCAAAGTCATAGTGATCTCATCGGTGGGGAGGTGGAATGTCCCGTCATCGCTATGAAAGTGCTCTATCAAAGCAGTCAGTAGACCGAGGTTCACACAAACCTCAGGCATGAAGCAAACATAGTACAACCCAATCACTCCAAGCACTAGATGATCCACCTCTATGAGCATGTGTCGCCGCTGCATAGTAACCAGGAACTTCTCTTGAGACATGATACAATCAAAAATATCCTCCTGCCATCAACAACTTAGCAAAGCATCAACCTGAACCGTATCAATGCAAACTTGCTCAACTATCAAACCTATCCAAATCACTTACTTATCATATCAAATTGATCAAACCAAGCATATCATCTCTTGTCTAGATTCTATCAGTCTTAGAGATCGCTTATCAATTGTTGCATCGATCAAGATGACAATTGAGTCAATTTCACTAAGTAATTGAGTATCCTAAGCAAATGCACCATTCTAGGTAGCATTTGCGCAATATCAGACCAAAAGTGTAGCTTCGCAATGCATGCACCACATAAAGGAGTAAATGTGCAACACCTAAACGTAGGCACAGTATCTAAACACATGTGCAACAACCTAAAGTAAATGCGCAGAATAGTACAAATACACAATAAGATGAAACACATGCGCATTAACCTCTAGCAAATGCACAAAAATTGAAAATGTACAATAATAAAACCTAAATGCACTGAAATAGAACAAATGTGCAATTTCGGGCCATAGATGCACCGAAACTCAAAGTTACACATATGCTCAAGTAACTTTTACAAGCATTTATTGCACTAATAAATGCACCTAGCCTAAAAATTTTGACATATGTACCAGGGGTCCTGCCTTCGCTGCCTGTCCAAATCATCGAACCTACTCGAAGCGATGCTCCTCGACCGAAATATCCATCTCTCTGTTGACTGCTTTGGCTCCTGCGCTCTGTAAAGCTCCTAATGGCTCTCACAAAATCACAAGTGTACAAATTACTAGGATTGTGGACCTAACTTCTAGATATAGACATGCAACCCTAACTAGCTGTGTGGTGAACTTGCCTGCTCTCCGTGACATTTCTCCTTTGCTTTTTCAAGTTGTAACCTCTTTTCTCCACTATTTCACGCATTCTTTCACCTTCTTCATCGTGAGATTATATGTCTCACGCCCTCAAAATTTTCTTCCCGTCCAATCTCTCAAGGGGGTATCCTAATGTCATAACCTATACCAGGGGCAAACTGGGGCATGTATCATTATCAAAAATATTTTTTTATTCTTTAAAACAACGTGATAAAACACATTGCATCAAAGAGGGGAAAAATGTATACACCTAAAAATGATGCGACTCTAGCTAAATAAAAATTTTAAATATTTATTTCATTTCTTATTCCTCTATCAATAAATAAATAAATCATCCAAATTCTTCTAAAACCATTCTAAATTAAATAATACCAAATTATTTAATTAGTTCTTCTAAATTCCAAAGTCTTCAAATCCATAAATATCAAATCATTCTCTATATTTAAATAAATCCAAATATGTATTGAAATTGTCTATTTCCTCCAAAATTGAATTAACACCAAAAATAATTCAATTAATCCGTGTGCACATGTAATTAAATAATATTTAATTACTTAATATCCCCTCACCCACATGTCCTATTTCTCCTCTAGTCAAATTAGTTAACTCATCAATCAAAATAGTTAACTAATTAGTCATTTGAGTTCATTGTTCAATCATCTCAGTCAACTCCCCAATCAACCCACTTATCTCTCCAATCAATTCTGTTAACTGGCCAATCATCTCAATTAACTCCTCAATCTATTATGTTGACTCCCCTAATGCATGAAGGAGCAGGACACTTGTCCTCTCCCTATTCACACACATCCTCTGAAATTTCCTCAACCATTAATCTTCTTATTCATTCTACACCATTGATCTTCTTTCTCACAAATCTATAAATACAACCCCATATTCCTTCATTTCATCCATCCAAGCTTTTTATAAACTTACTCTACAGGAATCACAACGCGCCTTTGGCACAAATCACTGCATAGCTTAAGATCAATCGTCACACCATTATCACCATTATCATTGTATTGTGAAGCTCCTCTTCATTGCAAAACCTATCAGCAACCATTGTCCATTGTCATCTTGGAAAAAAGAAAGGAAGTGCACCTTCTAAGTGCTCTATTCATACATGAGATCAATACAAGATAGGTGACCAATGGAAGTCATGAAATAGAAAGGTTTGCAAGGTATTGTGCTCTTTGTGTTTGATCTTATTTGCTTCAATTTTATCGAGATTATTGGATAATTAGTTGTTTAATCTATTGTTCACATTTTCTGATAACACTTAGCACACAACATTTGAACTTTTTATACTAGATCTCTTTTAGTACCCTCATATCATGTTTGATTCATGGATCACATTTTATCTCATTATGGTGAGCCAATGTAGAAAAGGTTAGTGAAAATATGCCTCAAATCAAAATGTTTATATCCAATAAAATGAAATCAATGGTCCAAGTTGCTTCTAGCTTGACTTAAGTGACATAAGGTTATGCAGTACATTTAAACAAAAAAGAACTAATCTTGAGTGTAAATACAAAGGCAAGATCTTTTGTAACATCCTCCTAGATTGTGCCAAAAGGGAATTCTTAGAACATGGTATGGAGATGCATCAAGATATAGTTAAAAGAGGTTTTGTATTAGATGGTGTAATTGTGACTACATTAGAATGCATGTAAACCATAAGAGTGTGCTCAAGTAAATTGGATTGTTTGAAAAAAATCCCTAATAAAATGTTTGTTTTATGGAATGAGATGATTGTATAGGTTATGTATGAAATGGGCTTGTTGATAAAGTGAGAAGATGTTTTAGTAAATGCAAATGGTAGCTCTAAGATCAAACTCAATAATCTTTAGCATCATCATCCTAACTTGTGCCAAATGGTAACTTTGGAACAAATAACATAGGAGCGATATGTGGAATTTGTAAATATAACAAATTTTACCCAATATCTAAGTCAATCCTGAAATCACAACCTCTTTCAATAATTCAAATAATATCATGAGATTTAGTTTTTCTATTTAATATTGTTTTGTAATTGTAATTAGGGGTGGTTTTTAGTTATTAATTCATTTGAGCAAGGAGATATTTCTTATATCAATTAACCAAAGCACATAAGTTTTAAACTATTAAAGATAACTTGAGATTCATTTTCACTAATGGAATCATAGTTGATTGATTTATCTTTTTTAAGTCCCATAGCATGGCTATAATAGCTTTATTTCATAGATTCACGCCAAATTGAATAGTGCTAGCACCAAAGTACCCAATGAAATGGTGTCTCATGGAATGAGATGATTTCCAAGTTATGCATGAAATGGGTTTGTTGATAAAGCCTTAGAGATGTTTTAGTAAATGAAAATGGTAGTTGTTGTTGAAATGCACAAGACAACTGAGAAGGCGGGGTGGTGAATCAGTTGTCACAAAACTTTAACCAATTATCTTTACTTCAAATGTTCAATCACTGTTATTATGATTTAATCATGAAAGCATGAAATATGAAGCTCAACATAATAACATATTCAACACATGAGACACCAGATTTTTTATGGGGAAAACCCTATAAGGGAAAAACCATGGTGGGTGTTAGGCCATAGAAATATATATGTTATAACAATACTGAAAACAGAGGCTCATTGCCCAAAATGCTCACTGCAAAGATAGGCTCACTGCCAAGGATTTGCAAATTGATTTGATAGCATCTACTTCATGCTTGAGTTCAGTTCCATTGAAGCACAATACTTCTCCTCTACTCTACTCTTCTTACACTTCTCACTTATCTTCTCATTTTTGCACATACATACCTTTTTGCAACTACATTACATGTTTTTATACAAGTCATCAACCTTGGAATGAACATCAAGGTCAGCATTACATTCATCAACCATTGGAACAATCTCCAAGGTTAGCATTACAAACATACATAGAAATAGGTCTAGACCTAATACAAAATTAGCTAAGGGAAAGATGTATGCAAATCATGCTATGCCTTAGCTGGGACTCAAATATAATATTCCACGCCACAACACGCTACTACTATTTTCATTGCATCTCTGCAATTAGTGAAAACAACCAAGTTGGCCAAGACTAGTGTTCACATGAAGACTTCCAAGAACAGTCCTCATCCACAATCCAAATTTCTCTTCACGGAACAATCCAAAGGTAGGAACATGATCAGGAGACATCCACAAGCACATTGTAATAATCAAGAACATCTGCACAATCTCTAACCACTTAGTCAAGAAGATTCTTCAAACCGGAGTATATAAACAACACTGCCTGCTACTGTCATAAAGAAAAGATCACTTGCAGACCACCAAATCATGAACCATTGGATTTGAAGGCACATAACATCATCTCAAACTAAACTCTAGAACCGTAGACCAAAATACTTCAATGCAGAGGAATGTAGAGCATAATACATTCTCTCTGTCACCACCAAATATACAGAAAAAGCAGTTTTCATTCTGGTGAACATATCTCACTCAAATCTTCATGCCGGAGGCTCAAACTCGGAACATAGCATCTTCAGACATGCATCTAAATAACTTCCAATCTGCAATCAAAGATATTCATTCTACAAGAAATGAGAAGCAAACTACTGAATTGTTCTGTTGTGGACAAAGGTTCTTTGCAACACACTATTTCCACCGGAGGAGCAAATTTTCTCAATATCCTCAATACTATGATCTCCAACACTTATATAGGCAAGTATAAAACATCTACCTCATTACAAACAAGCATCAAAACAAGAGCATAGTTGACACCAATGACGACACTGATATGTTGACATCAATGACAATAGCGGTTAGGCACATACTTGCAACAGTTGTATATTCAAAGTCAATAATATTTGGCATCCTAATCATAATTTGTGCCATCTAATTATAGCTTTGGAAAAATCACATAGTAGTAATGTGAAATTTTTAAATAGAAAAGCTTGCATCCAACATCTAATTCAATATTTAAACCACAATGTCTTCAAGATTTTAAAGAATAGAATGAGATTTATTGTAGTTAGGGGCATTTTTTATCTCTCAATTCTATTGAGATCTAAGGAAAATTTTCTTCTATCACTTGACTAAAGACCAAAATTTTTAATCTAATAAAGATACTTTAAGATTGATTTTTCACCATTGTCCGAATGATGGTTGATTGATTTATATTGTCCAAGTCATGTAGTATTGCTACTAAACATTATTGCATAATTTTGTGCCATGTTGCATAGTGTAAGCACCAAAGTAAATCACACTATCTTATAGGGAAATCCACTTAAGGATGGATACAGTAGTAGATTGATATAACTCAAAAATTGTTACTTGATCAAGAATTATCTCACCCTTAGGGGAAAATGCACAAAGATGGGGGCCAAAAAGTGGCTAAAATGTGTTTTGAAAGCACATGAGACATAACATGAGTATGTTATCTAACACATAACATGTTTGCATTAATGCATGATCACGTTATGATTCAATCATATTTTAAACATGTCCATATTATGTTTATCACCAAACAAAAAAAAGATTGTGAGCCCCCACTTCATTTTTAGTTCTCCTTGTTTACTAAACATGAACAAGAAATAATGTGAGCATTTCCAGACTTGACATTTGAATCCACCTCCTTGCCACCCACAATGCTATAATGTATAAGAGGTAAGTTTAGATTTTTTTTGGTAATTTTATTTAGGGTTTTAAATTATTTTTTATTGAATGAGGAGGAAAGTGGATCAATGTAAAAGTCTAATAGAGACAGTGCTACCTAACCTAGTTGCAAAGGGTAGAGCCATATTGGAGCATGAGTTAATTTTTTGGACACATGTGAAGAAGATACGGACTAGGGAAATCACAAAGTACCTAGTTAAATGGATGTATTTATTAGTCAAAGTTACCACATGTGAAGATGAATATTTTATACAAAAACATCCATAATTGATAAACACCTAGGACAACACTTGTGTGAAGAGAGGGGGCATGCTACACTCTTAATCCCATAGGTGCATAAGGTTATGAATATTTGTCCTTAGGATTTACCTTAACTCTTAATTAGGCTTTATAATCATTAATATTGTCTTATATAGGTAGTTAAGTTGACCTTGGTGACATCCAAGGAATAAGTATGGTATATATAGGAGGTAGAGATTAGTTATTATCATCATATTGAGTATTGTGTTCTTATTAAAGACTATTGGAGGTTTCCCCTCAAAGTGGTTTAGGAAGTTACCCCATTAAAGTGGCATATTTATAAAGTATTTGCAACATATTTCCTATTATATTCTTCTATTGTCCAAGTTGTTTCATTATAGTCTCTGGGTCCATTCTTTACTTTTCTTTATTTGTAGGTGTAGTCAATACTTTTGGTCTAACTACCACACCAATGTCATTTCTAGGATTCATCTACCTACTTCTAAGTCGATACTCACTTTGCACTTGAATAATAGCTACATCAATAAGAGCTTTAATGTCTTCAATTGAAGAATTCACCCTTTTGTACCTTTGTTGCATGAGTTCCTTAAGATTTTCAAAATCATGGTTTGGTAACTCATACTAAACTTGATAGTTTTCATGATCACAATGAAAGAATTCATCACATTCATATGCATCAAGATGACCTGCATCATCATCTTCATAATATTCTTGAGTACCATCTTCATTAGGGAATTCTTTCTCTTTTAGAAGTGTAATTATACCAACACACTTCATTGGATGATGGGATAAATAGCATTCTTCACACCAATGAATCTTCTTGGACATTCAAATGATCCAAGTCCAAAAGGGGTTAGGGGTATCTTTGTCTTGGTGTTTTAGAGTTCCTTACTTAAGAATCATTTATTTATCATTCTTCCATGGTCTCTTAGACCAATCAGTATTGTAAGGCCTATTATATAACCTCTAGCCCTCATTGAAATGAGTAACAACATTGAACTAGAAGGTATCCCTTTCTCATTTCTTGCAACCCTATAGAATAGATCATTCATTTCTCCCATTATCTTGTCAAGATTATCCTTAGATATGAGAGGTTTACTTGAGGTGCTTGCATCTAGCCATAAGATCTTTACATTAGTTCCTTTTACTTGCTTTCTTGATTCTCTCATATTATTTTCTATGTTGATTGCCATGGTATAAGCTTTTCTCAAAGTTTGAGGGTTCTTTTCATAAAAGCAATTTCCTAGTTTAGCATCAAATGCTCCATAATAGAGAACTAGGCATGTTGATTCAGTAGGCCTTAGATTAGGTGTTACCTTTCCCATTTTCATAACAAGCTTCTTGTTGAAATCTGCAAATGTCTCATTCACTCTCTTTTTTTATGTTTGTTAACTCATGAATTGGAAACTTGGGGTCAATACTATCCGCATATTGTAATCTAAACACCCTCAAGAATTCCTCCCATGAATCTATGTTGTTGTCAAGAAGGATTTTGTACCATTATTTATGCCCTCTTCCAAGGATTGCACAAACAACTTGATTATTACATCTTCATCTTTGATCTCATACTCATTGGTGACATTAATGAAGTGCCTAAGATTCTCTTCCCCAATGTGACAACATCATTACCCTAGAATTTAGGTACCTTTTCCCTAATTTAATTTGGTATCTAATTAGGGTAATTAGGGATGCTATAAAATTATAGCTATCTATATCTTTCTATCCCTAAGGGCTATCTCAGTGGTGTGAATCTTTGAGCTTATCTTTGGAATTAGGCTCTCATATTTGGTTGATTATTGAGCTATTGGTTATGTTGTTGACTTGGTATCGGCTAGTTCGGAACATTATGAACATAATTCTTTATTTTTTACTGGGCATTCTAGGCAAGTTGAGTTTGTTGCAATTCAATTTGAGCTTTAATTTTTTTCTACCTTTGTGTGAGGTTTTCAAGAAAATCTAACCTATGATCAATGTTCTCTTTCTCTAAGCTCATTCTGTAATTATGTGGCTATATTTACATCATGGATTGCAAGGTCTTTCTCATGTTTAGTTATATTTGATAATGTTGGGTAATTAGGGTGTGAGCCCATTCTTGTGGTTCTTACATATGAAGGACTAGGTAGGTTCATATCTTGAATATGTGCCTCATGGGACCTATTTATATTTCTTCCACTTATATTCATTTCATTTCTTGGGATACCATAGTCATGTCTATGAGTTCTCTTACTAGTTCTAATAATTTTGTCACTTGAATCATCTAAATTATATGGATATTGATCTTTCAAATAACCAAATGTGTTATCCATGCTAGGAGGACCAACATCATTTCTCTGAGGAGAAATTCTAATAGACATGCCTATGCTTTTAGATTTCTAAGTAGTACTTTATCTTCCTACTTGCACTGCCACATCCTTGGGTTCTTAGAGATCTCTTGAATACCCTCCTCTTTCCATTTTAATTCTTAACTTTGACCTTTGGATGGGTTTAGGTCAGCACAGCCACCACATTTCACTTGGGAAGAGAGATAATTCTTTGTAATAATCAACAAAACATCCAAGAATTGATGTGATCAACAAAATAATAGAATAAGACTTTTAATACTTATTTCCTTCCCTAGAAATAATGTCATTATGTTGGGTTTTCAAAGTTGTAGGTTCCCAAATCCCTAAATCTAGTCCATTTAGGAGTGTCAAGGGTGTCAAACTTAGGGAAAAAGATCTTTAGCTTGTGACTAGGTAGGGACAACAATGGACTAATTTGATAAGGCTGAGTAATTCCATGTTCTTACTTAGGCTCTATGAGGCCAAGGCGGTATTCTATGAGGTGTTACACTAAAGATAATTATAGAGGATAACATTAAAAAAACCTTAAAATAAACCATACTTATTGCATAGGAAACTCTCACTTGACTAACACTAAGTGCCTATATGTTGGTTTGACAATACAAGGATTTTATACCTTCATAAAGTAGATAAGAAGGCATGTAAAGAACTTGAATATATTGCTTCAATAACCCCTAATGATATAATACACACTTATTAATGGATGCAAAGAAAACAACAAAGAGCACCTCCTTTTTGAGATAAAGCTCATGTAGATAACAGATTAAGCATTGTTGATGGAGCAATCAATACAATATAAGAATAAAGATGTCACATCTCATTTTCATGGACTACATTATTACTCTAGATTAGTGAAAATTTACTATGAATGTTTTTACTTTGAGTAAGTTCCACGTGTGTGAATGTAATTATCGTGATGTTATAATTGTGCGAATTAGAAAGTTGATTTAATATTAAATATTATCGATGTAATTATAATGTTTTGCTTCAGCTATGTTTTGAGGAACTAGCCTAATGACTTTGAGTTGAGTGTGAATGAATGCAGGTACTCATTGAAAATGATAACATGGTTGAGGTAGAGATGTTCTAGCCACTTGGTAAGAACTATTTGGGATGGATAACCTTGATGCACTCACACACTCACATAGTCTCATATTGCATTTTGAATGGCCTTTATTATGCATTATTGTATGGATAATAAATGTGAATGGTATCTTGGGATTAGATAAATATGTGTTTTTAATTGCTACAGTAACTCCATTTCGAATGCATGATTTAGTCATAAATATTAATGTTCTTTTGATTATATTTAAAATGGTGTATTTTATATTATTTAATAATAAATAATAATATGTGTTTTCTATATTTAAATAAATTAGATTAATAAAGAGCTTTGTTATTATTATAAATACTTCTTGTTTTGATTTAAAGTGATTATGTTATATTGAAAATAAATAAATTATATTAATAATACTTATTATATTTAGAAATCTAAATAAAGGAATTAAAAGAATAATAATTTTCTTTCATACAAGCGATAGGGATAAATAAGTTTATTTTATCTTATTTTAGATGCTTTTGCAATGTAAACACTTGCAAAAACTAAGAGAACTAAAGTTATTAAAAAGAAGCCAAAACCTAATTTTTGGAACACCAAAAATAAGAGAGGATTTTTAATAAAAGAAGGGACGACAGAGAAAAAGGGGACCACGAATTACAGTAGCAGAGACAAGAAGAAGATCCTTGTTTTGCAGTGACGCGAAGCAGAGAAGACCATTGACAGCAAAGAAGAAGAAGCACAGTGGTAGGAGCAAAATTGACCCTTAACATTAGAGTAAATGAGTATTCCTCTTGAGTTTTTCTTGCATAGAGTTTGCTATGTAATTTCTTCAATTTAGAGTCTATAATTAAGCCCTTGGTTGGCCTGTGTTGACCATTGCTTAAGTTCTTTTTCTATTTTCTCTTGCCGGCTCTTGAACTTTCCCTTTGACCTACTTTTTCTTCCTCTGTTCTATGCCTTTTGGGTAGACCATGTTGTCTAAAGGCATTGACCTAAGTACCTTTTTGTAAATACTTAAAAATCTGCCCACCTCCTTATCTTTCATTGGCTTGTTCTTGTTTTGGCAGTCTGATTTGGAGTGGCCTAGCTATAGGTAACGACCTGCTATATGATGGCCTATAAAATTAGTTTTTATGAACAATTAAATTATCCCTTGGTTACTGTAATTAATAGCTCATGCCTGTTGTTTTTGTCCCTCTACATTTTGTTTGAGGATCGGCCTTTAAAAACCATGATGGCCAGTATATTTTGATCAACCTATTCTTCTTGCTGACTGTCAACCTGCCAAGCTTTAGCCTGCAAAATAAACAATATTCCTGTAGCTTGATAAATTTTGTAGCTGTCTTTTTATATGTTTTTATTGTTGTAACAGACTTCTTAGAAGTTCTTGTAGCCTGATTAATATTTCCTATAGCTTTGTTTTATCACTGTCACAGTAGTTCTTTTATCACTGTTGCCATATTAGTAGTTCCTGTAGTAGACATACGTTATTTTATGTAGCTTACAGTTATGAGTTCTTGTATCTTGAATGTTATGCTTCTATAGCTTCATTTAAAAACTCTTTAAAATAGTTATATTATTTCATAGAACAAAGACTGTTTGATTTTTTTATTATTACCTATGTTTATTTGATGTTGAAACCATTCTTAAACTTGTATTATGTCTTCATTTCAACAAATTACTTGAATCACAAAACAACAATTGGATAGGAAGTAGTTAGCATTAGTTTTCTACAAACTATTAAACAATAAAATAAGGTTAGAGAATAAAACTAGATTATATAAAATATAATTATATTTGCTTGAACGAATGATGCTCTTCTTTATTACTTGCTTGAAAGTGTGTTTTTATGAGTGATTCTTTGGAAAGGGAATTAGAGATGGTTTGTAGGAAAATATGGGTTGTTATTTATTGTGAAAAGAAAGTATATTTTTAGCTTTTCAAGTGGTTTGGGTTACTTTTGGGCTAGGATGCCGAATGTGGATTATCAGAGATGGCTTTTCCTCTTTTCAAGAATTGAACCTGTAACTATTTTTCAAATGTTTAGATCTAAACGAGCAGTCATTGAAAAAGATGAATATTTGTCTGGGAAACTTATTTGATATATATCTTTTCCACATCTTGTTGTGAGACAATTTGCATTTCATTATTTAGAATTGCACATTAGACTTTAGGTTGCATCGGGTGTTTCCTCCTACCAAATGTTTCTAGGTAGCTAGACATTTCGTGTAGGGCTGGGTTTCCTTCGTGTTATGAAGGGATCTGGGGAAGTGTAATTGCTTCATGGTTGGGTGGAAAAGTGTCTAAGCAATGTTCACATCTCTCAACTTGCAGGAGAACCATGTGGGTTCGTGGAGACTGGAGAGTTTGTTTGATTTATTATTCTATATTGTACATGATTATTGTATCTTGTAAATTGGATGTATTATGGAATGAAACTTGATGGACTTTGTATATTATTTATAGTGCTATCACCTAGATTGAGCACGTGATTTTTGTAAGATTTAATGACTTTTATTGATTCATATTTATCAGATTTAAATTTTACTTGAGATGTTGTAATTAAGTGGATTATTTACTTCAAGTAACTTTTGTGATGGTTTGACTACTTTACATTTAGTATTAGAGCTTAAAGGTTGAACACTAGGGCCTCTTTTTGGGACTTATGCTAAGTTGCAAACTTGATGCAAATTATTCATCATGAATACTAGAAACACTAATCATAGTGGAGGATTAGGAAGTGGTCAAAATAGAAGAAATCATGGAGGTGCAAGTATTGGTCAAAATGCAAGGAATCGTGGAGATGCTAATAATGATCAAGATGGAAGATTGGACCATATTCTTTCTCTCTTGACCCAACAGGATACGAGAATGAATGCTCTTGAGCAGGAGATTAGAGGTAATCATAGAGAACAGAATCAGAATGAAAGCCCAAGAGATGCAAATGCAAATGAAAACCCAAGGGCTGAGGCACAAAATGAGAACCCAAGGATAGAAGTCTAGGTTCCTAAGGTTGGAGATAATGCTAATAATTGAGTAAGTATTGCAGAGGAGTTGGGAAAAGACCTCAAGAAGGTCTCACCGCCTAAATTTGATGGAAAGATAATTGGAAATGGAGTTGAATCATTGATAATAGAAATGGAGAAATACTTTGAGCTCCAAAACCTCTCTGATCACATGAAGGAAATGTGGGAATCATATCAGTTGACTGGTGAAGAAGCAACATGGTGGGACAATGAGAAGGTAGATAAGAAACTGTTACCTGGTGAAATAACTTGGGAAATTTTCCTACATCTTTTCAGGAAAAGGTAGTTACCATAGCTCTTATTCGACAAGAAGATGATGGAGTTTCAGAATTTGGTTTAAGGAGGAATGTCCATAACCAATTATTGGGAAAGGTTTTCATATATACTTAAGTATGTTCCACAATACTAGATGGATGAGAGATTCTAGATTAGGAAGTTTATATTAGGCTGAAGGCCCTAGATTGGAGTAGAGATAGACATTCATAATCCACTTACTATGGATGTCATTTTTGAGAAAGCCATTAAACAAGAGAAGAAGTTGCAACAAGTAGCCAATTACTATAAGCAAAGAGATGTGAAGTTTGCCAATAAGAGACCTTAGAATAACCAAAAAAATTATAATTAGAATAACAATCAAGGTAATAACAATCGATAGGTAAAGAATTTGAAAAGAGGTAAATCTCTCAAGATGGAAATGGTGGAAACCATTAGGGAGGAAACAAAAGAGGTGGCTATAACAAATGAAACAACAACCAGCGAGAAAAAACTAAAGGCTTCAAAGCACCTAAGGGTGGATGCTATGTTTGTGGAGGAGAGCATTATGCTAATTCATGTCCCCAAAGATCAGTGGGAAGAGGAAATAGAAATCAGCAAGGAGCACCTCAACATCAGATACATGCCATAGTGGACAATCGGCATGCTAACTTTCAAGCAGAACCTATACAGTTCCAAGGTAAGCCCTATGGACTACCTGTTTATATTTTGATTAATAATGATGCGACAAAATGTTTTATAGATCCTAGAGTAGTATCTAAGTTATCTATTAGACCTAAGCATATGGAAAACTCTTGGATGGTACAATATGGCAATAGAGTAGAAAAGAGAGTAGACTCATGTCTAGCATGCAGTGAGTTAGAGCTTCCAAGTTTTCAAACACAAGTTAATCTATATGTAGCACCTTTAGGAAATCAAGTGGAAATTAATGGATCTAAGAGACATTTAGAGCTTAGACAAATCTCAGCTATGCAATTGAAGAAAGCCAATAGGAAAGGGTGTGCCATTTATTTCATCCAAGTAAAGGACCTTGACCAAGAAGAACCAACATTCAATGACCACCCAATCCTTAGAGATTTCTGAGATGTACTCCTTGTGGAGTTGATAGAGTTACCCCCAAAGAGAGAATTTGACTTCTTGATTGATTTGCTACCAGGGACTGAGCCTTAATCTAAGGCACCCTATAGGATGACTACTACAGAATTGTATGAGCTTAAAGCACAATTGCAGGAGTTTCTAAATCAAGGGTTCATTACACCTAGTGTGTCGCCTTGGGGTGCACTGATTATCTTTGTAAAGAAGAAGGGTGGTACTTTGAGGTTATGAATTGATTATAGGATACTTAACAAAGCCACTATAAATAATAAGTACCCACTCCCAAGAATAGATGAGATTTTTGATCAGATGAAAGGAGCTACGGTGTTCTTGAAGATAGACCTTAGATCCGGCTATCACCAATTGTGGATTAAGGATGAGGTCATCATATAAAATACCTTTTAGAACTCGTTATGGTCACTACAAGTTCACAGTGGTACCATTTGGTTTGACTAATGCTCTAGCAACCTTCATGAATTTGATGAATAGCATATTCAGTGATTGCTTAGATGATTTTGTGTTGATCCTCCTTGATGACATATTGATATACTCTAAATCAGTGGAAGAGCATGAAAGGCATTTGAGGATAGTCTTACAATGCTTGAGAGAGCGAAATCTTTATGGTAAGCTATCTAAGTGTACATTCTTTCAAGATAAAGTGCACTATCTTGGTCATGTGATCTCAATAGAAGGGATTGTAGTTGATCTTGAGAAGATTAAGGTGATAATGGAATGGCCTACACCTCAGAGTGTAATAGAAGTCAAAAGTTTTATGGGACTTGTAGGTTACTATGGAAAGTTTGTGGAAGGTTTCTCAACTATAGCAGAACCAATTACCTCTCTACAAAAGAAGGGTGAGAAGTTTGATTAGACATAAAGGTGTGAGCAAGCTTTCCAAGTGCTAAAGGAAAATCTCACAACTGCTCCTATCTTGACCATACCAAATCCTAATGGTCACTTTATAGTTATAATTGATGCTTCAAAAGGAGTAGGAGGAGTGTTGATGCAAAATGAGCAAGTGGTTGCATATGAGTCAAGAAAGTTAAAGCAATATGAGTTAAACTATGCGTGGCATGATCTTGAGTTAGCCACCATAGTTCATGCACTTCAGATGTGGAGGCATTATCTTCTAGGTAATCCCTTTGAGTTAAAGACAAATCATTTAGGTCTCAAGTATATATTTACTCTACCTAACCTTAATGTACGACATAGAAGGTGGTTAGAATTCCTTAGTGAGTATGACTCTGGAATTGAGTATATAAAAGGAAAGGAGAATAGAGTAGCAGACACTCTTAGTAGAAGAAGACATCTGGCTGCCATGGTTACACTGATATCTAATTTGAAGCTGAAAGTAAGTTAGAATCTTCAAGGGGATAAGAATAATGAAAGAGTAAAAGAAGCTTTGGAAGTAGACACCTTAGATCACAGGTTTGATGGTTATGTGATTGAGTACGATGGACTTTTGAGATATCAGCGAAAGATATATATTCCTAACTTAGGAGAGTTGAGGAAACTAGTGCTTGAGGAGACCCACAACGCACCATATTCAAGGCACCATGGAGGGACTAAGATGGTCAAAGGTTTGAGAATCTTATACTTTTGGCCTAGACTTAAGAGGGATGTGACAGAATTTGTGGCTCAATGTTTGGAGTGCTAATGAGTCAAAGTTGAGCATGGGCATCTACTAGGATTGTTGTACCCGCACAGTCTTCTTGAGCATAGGTGGAAAGTAATAAGTATGGATTTTATTCAGGGGTTGCTCGTGTCTAAGAATAGGCATGATGTCATCTTAGTGGTTGCGGACAAGTTGACAAAGGTAGCTCATTTTATTCAAGGGAATCTCTCAGATGGTTCTTTGGTTTTAGCTAAGGAGTTTGTTTAGGAGAATTTTTTATTGCATGGAGTGCTGGAGATGTCATTTCAGATTGAGACACTTGCATGACATCCAGATTTTAGACAACTCTTAATGCAGCATTGGGAAGCAAGTTGAATTTTAGTTTGGTATATCATCCTCAACAGATGGTCAAATAGAAAGAGTCCATCCAGTTGTAGAAGACCTTCTTAGAATGTATCGTATGGATCAACAATATAAATGAGAGGAGTATCTTCCAATGGTAGAGTTTGGATACAACAATTCATACCATGCATCTCTGGGAATGGCACCATTTGAAGCTCTTTATGGGCATAGGTGTTGAACACCTATCAGTTGGGATAAGGTGGAGGATAGAATAGTGATTGGTCCTAATATGTTAAGGGAAATGGATGATTAGATGAGAATAATCAAAGAGAATTTGAAGCAAGCTTCAGATTGTCAGAAGAGTTATGCAGATAGAAATAGGATGCCTAGATAGTTTGTAGTTGGTGACAAAGTCTTCTTGAGGGTCAAACCTCAAAAGAGTTCAGTTTCGTTTGGCAAATGAAACAACATTTGGAGCAAACCTTAAAAACCCTAATGAAACAAATGTCCATTGCCAATTACTTGCAATGACATTGGAATCATTACTATACAAAATTAGTTCTATGACAGGCCAAATAAACATATGGACCAACTACAAATTAACTTGTCATCAATTTTATGCAACAAAATTATCTTATGATGAAGTGAAAGACAAAAAATAACCAAAGAAATTTTGTGTGCATTATTCACTAATCTAGAAACCAGTGCACCTTTGGAAGTTAGTGGAAAATATTCCTAATCCATTGGTGCAACCATGATCAAATCAAGAATAACTTTTTGGATATGCGATGGATGGTATTTCAACTAGCCCCTTTGTAATACCCACAAGGTACCTATGTATTTCTTGAGGAAACTCTATTGTTAGTTTATACTCAATGTGTTCCCCAACTATTTTGACATTTGAGAATTCCAAGATAGAGGTAAAGGTTCTATGTAGGATAGAGAGGAGTAAAACCATACACAAGACTAACCAATAAGAGCTCTTGGTTGACCATCTATTCATCATGTGAAAATTCCTTTGGTTGTAAAGGGTACTATGGAGATTCAGACCCTCCAAGCAATTAGTACATTCATATACACCCTCATTTAGCATGGCAAGTAGATGACTACATTTGATACTATGGAAAATGGACCATCTAGACATTCTACTAATGATGAGGGTCCTTTTAGATCTTGTGTTGTGAACTCCACTTCTACACTATTTATTAATCTATCTACATAGGGGACTCAAAGTGTTGTATGACCACACTCCACTATATTTGATGATCTAATGTAGGAGATCTTTTTCATTTACCTATAGCTATTTTATGAGTTATCTTTTATATGTTATATTTTACATTAAAGATTTTAATATATGATTATTGATTATTAACCTATAATTGAATTAAAATGTGTATTTCTTATACATTTCAAAGCCATACATCGAATGGTGGTACATTGTCCACTATTCCAAAAGTGAGTGTTGCAGGCTCATCCATTTCACAAGTAAATTTATAATAAATCATTATATATTAGTTGTCAATATTTTCATAGTACTATTGAATTTATAAAAAACATAAATTGTTGTTGAACAGGTAGATGTCAGAGTGTTTTCTAGCATGAATTTTTGTAGTGGGCATCCTACAATTTGTTTTTCTCATGTGCATTTCAATGTTTTGAATTGTTAAATATAGGTAATGTAGAGATGGTGCATATATAACATGCTCAAATAATCATCTTCTTGTTTGTTTAGCTAATGGGTTCAATTTATACTTCTCCCCATATATGGGAATCATTAGACATCATTGTTGTTCTTGCAATTGCTTTATTTATGCCTCTAACAAAGGTATGAGTACATGGTTTATCTAAAATTACACATTTCTTCATTGATGTGATTAAATAATTGCAAATAATTAGCATTCAATTGTAATCTATTACTTCTCTTTTTCCATGAATTGCTGCAAGCACTCTAGTATAGGGACATGCCTCTCTTGACAAGTCTGACCATTAGAGGCAAGTTGAGAATACTAGCTTTTTGTAAGTGTGTTTACTATTTTAATTTATTTTCAATACTTTTTAGTTGAAAAACATTGGCACGGTATCTAAATTTATAATCTTTATTAATAGGTTGAGCTACAATCCAACCTTGAGCCTAGGAGGTTAGATCAGTGCAAGAAGACTCTTGATCCCAAGGTTCAAGCTTTATCTTCTAACCAAGAAAAGAGAGGTCAAATGTTTCATGGTTAGTCTGTAATTATATGATGACATTTTTTTGTATCTATATGGCATGAAGGCCTCATGCAGTTATATTTATATATTTCATTATATGCCTAAAATGGCCTTGTATTTATGTATATTACAATGTTCACTTATATGTCATTTCAATGAAATTTTGTATCCCTTCTTGGATTTATTCATGTAATGTTGTTTTAGTAATATTATGGATTTTTTAAGTTTCATTATATTACGATGTCCATACAAAATGTACACATGCTTCATTTAATCTCTATTTAGTAGAATGGATGTTGCAATTGATAAAATGTATTTATAGTCCATGTTATTTCCTATTTGTAGGAAATTAATATTTGTATTAATTAGCCTATCCTTGAAAACAAATAATTTTCTATTTATAATTTAGTGTTTAAACAAATTGTTGGGAAATGTGTATTGTACACCTTGCATAATATGTATAATGTAAAATGTAATATTTAATTGTGGTGCATCTTAGAGATGTGAACATCACAATGGGTTAGGCATTCTTGGGCTCACTTGCAAGTTGTATGTACCATTTAATGTGGGTTGCACATTGAGAAAATATTTAATATTGGGAAAACTTACTACCAAAAAGTAAATGACGGGGACATGGTTTAGTGATCTCATGGTTTTTATAAAAGCAAGAACATGAGTAGTTGAACTGAGTTTGGCTACTTGGCTTGGATAACCTGTGTCTTGTTGGCTAAGGTTGGATTGATCTTCTTTTGTAGGTTGTATATGTGAGGAGAGGAAGCATGGATTGGGATGTGTGGCTACATAATTCTCATTTTCTTGTTCACATGGGTGCAATTAGGGAGATTGATGTTTTAGAAGTATTCATGGAGGCAAGTTGTAATGTAATCTTTGTTCATGAGATAATACATTGAGTGTAGATGCTTTTGGAGGCTAGATTTTTCCCTCATGAGGGTTTTCCCAGGGTATATCTTGTGTCATCTTGATAGTATGTTTGTCTATTATTTTGTGTGGATTATGAATACTTGTTTGCATATTTTCTCGAGCATGGGGTTATGTGGAAATAGTTCATTATGGCTACAAATTTTCTTTCATTTGGTATTAGAGCTTGGTTATCAAGTTGTGGGAGGAGATCTCCTAGGTATTTGTAATGCTTGCTATGAGTAGATTCTTGTGCATAGTTGAATCCATGGCCTTGCAGAAAAATAATGAAGGCATTTTCAAGGTTATAGGTGTGGTTGTAGACTTGGGTTGTTGTAGATCTAGGGTTTGATGGAGATTTAGCAAGTGGTTTTTTTGTTTGGGCTCTTTTTATGAGCATTTTGGGGGTGAGATTTTGCTAAACACCTAAAAAAAATAAACCTCACCATTAAATCTAGAAGGTCAAAAAACTTATGGATCCATATAAAACTTGACTATATTTCGTGACAAAATTTTTTAACCATTTTTAGGGCCATCTAGAAATCCTCACAGAGAATCATTTATACAATTGTATGAAATATATAGAACCATACAATTTCATCGATGGATCTTGTAGGTACAAGGAATATTCCCTATGTAAGCATCTACACCACCTGTGTAGATATGGTCTATAGTGTTATTTATTAAAAATAAATAAAAATTATTTGTCTTGGTGATAGTTGTCACGTTAGTGTAAGGATAGTTGTGCAAGGCTTGAATTGAGAATGGGGCTAACCCTATTCCCATGGTATACCAACCACATGGGGCCAACCTCTAGAGATTCCAGTGACTAGTACGTGGTCATGCCTATCCCACGGGGGCTAAAACCCAAAGGCTACAAGTAGGCCATGCCATTGGAGGAGAACCACCGCTACCAGATTAAGCCATCAATTCACCATTGGTGGTGCAATAAAAAAGAAACCACCTGTGAGCCACCAATCCTCCCAATACTGGGTGGCACTACCCAATTTTGTCACCCAGGCACCGCTAGCCACTGGGGAGATACACTCTAGTGACCAAGGTTGTTTTGGATTGCCATAATAGAGTTGATTTTTTTGGTGACATAACTTTCACCCAACATGTGAGATTTTTAACTTCTTATAGTTGGCATAAAGTTCTTTTTGAGTACTATGTTGTGGTATCATTGGCTATTCTAAATTTTACTATTTTGGATAGAAAATGCTAGTTAGAAGATGAGTTTTGTCTTTGTGATTTGACAGGTAATATCTTGTAACCACAGTGTTTGATTTTGGACTTCTTATAGGTGAAGGAGAGTATTTTCTAAGCACTTTTCAATGGATCAAGTTTGGAGATGTTGACATGTGATTTGTTCACTTATATTTTTGTTTGAGCTATTTTTGGTTCCTTTGACTATTGTACTTTATGAATTAGTGGCAAATTGAATCTACAGGTGATTTGGTGTTTGAGTCATGGAAAAATTACATGTTTATATCTAGTTATCTATGTTTGACATGGTTATGAATGTATGGTTGTTCAAATTTGTATGTTGTATTGTGAGATCTACGAGTTGTTTAGTATTGTAGGCTATTGATACTTATAGGTTGAATAAATAAATTGAATGTGCATTTTCTATATCCATAGATATTTCAGTGTTTATGTAGATTCTATTTGGTTGGCCTAGTTTGGTCACTTGGTTCATTAGTTTTATTGTCATTATGAGGTAGAGAGAGATGGTGTTACCTGGTACAATTGTGTTGTGGAACCTAGACTTGTTGACTATATGGTATGTAGACTTGTGAGACTCAATGGGAGTTTGATAGAGGACCCTACACTTGGGTTTGATGTGAGTTCAACGTGGACCTATTGAGGAGATTATTCATGGAGAAATTCATTGTGGATTCATATATCCTGGAGGAGAAATCTCATTCCCCACTCTTGGTCCTCTTAGTGGTGAAATTTGATAGCTATTGCTCACCTAATTTTCAAATGCATTCTTTCTTTGTGTCTTGTATTCTCATGTATTCTTGAGTCTTGAGCTATGGATGTTAGTTTTGAGGACTTGTTTGAGGATACTTAGATGCATGGTTATGATTTCTTGAGTTGTTTTCATGGCAATGTGTTCTGGAGAGAAAAAGGAGATGGTTAGTCGCTTTGGGCATATTCCTAGTTGAGGGAATGAAGGTTTTGTTTGATCTTCCTTTGGTTTGAGAGGCTTACATCTTGATTAGTTGGATGTTAAGGAGGTTTCTTTATTTAGGGTTTTAGGAAGGAGATCTTACTTTTTCATAGCTATAGCACATTGGTGTTAGTAGAAGGACATGGTTTTTTTATTTGAAGGTTCTCTCTTGTTGGTCTAATGCTTCTTCCTAAATTTTCATGTTCACATGACATTAGAGTTGTTTTGTTTATCTTCTATGACATTGAGAACTTGGGAGAGATATGGACTTGCAAGCTTATAGTGAGAGTTATGTTACAGTTATATCAATTTGTAGATTTTGCATATCAATGTACATAAACAATAAAAATACTTGAAGACCTTTATACCATAGTCCAATGACGCATGTACTCCCTCAAACTCCAATTGTATAGGCAATGTCTAGTCTAAAACTGACCAAAGTATCCAAAAGTCCACCATAACACTCTCACAGAGGATATGGCTAAATTATCTAACACATAGTGTTGAACAACACACATTGATCTACAATCCTACCAAAAAAAACACTACAAAACTCTCTTCCTTGATCCTGTAATCTTTTTTAGGTCCTTCATATCACATAGAAAATAGATATTAAAAATCCCCAATCATCCATACTATTACAAAAAAGAAGTACAATAATAATAAATGATCAACTCTAGACAAATCTCAACTCTACTATAAAATATATTGAATTGTGAGGATATTTTTCTCTTCAATCAAACCCCTAGATTAAAACTAATTCAATGATGATGAACCAATGTCAAGAATATTAGGCAAGTATGCAATATGCTCCTAGAATAATGATGCAGTGTTGATGTAATCTATTTTATCCATGTACAATCAAATTCATAGATGTGCTCTCCAATTATGTTATTCAAACCTAGTTGTTAGATTATCCTTTTTTCAATTAGGGTTAGTTTTCAAATACACCATCCTAGTGTTTAATTTGATAAATTCACACTTTAGTCAGCTCATAATGATCAAGTGAAAAGGGTGACAAAGATTATAATTTGAATTTAAATTTTAAAATTTTGGAAGTTAAATCTACAAGTATAGAAATGATTAAAATCAATTTTACACTCACCTATTGAGAAATGAAATGATATATAAAGATGAGTGATGGTGATATTCTAAAATAAATAATATTATTTTCCTACTTACATATAAAAATAGATAATTTTATACACTAATTAATATATAAAAGAAGCTAATCATCATAAACTCAAAACATACACCTATATATCATTTTTAACATTATAACTATAATTTTTACTTTTATTTTTATTTTTATTTCTATCATAGTAACTAGTCACTTTCTCCTCTTTTTCTTAAATAAATAAAAATATATACATTACTTTTCAATGCATAAAAACAACAAAAGGAGGTTATTTCTTATATTCCACGCATGAGTATACTTAGTCAAAATTCGATTTTCCACTTTAAATCAAATTTTCATGGGAAGAAAAACATATATTAAATTTGTATCTATAAATTTCTATTTTTATTTTAAAAAATTAACTTATTATTTGCTATATATATATATATATATATATATATATATATATATATATATATATATATATATATATATATATCGAAGAAACACTTCAAGCCGAAATCAACTATAAAGGGTAGGGCAACTTAATTGGAATAAAGTATTTTTTTCCTTAAGTAGCATTTTTTTTAACAGGGAACCTTCCTAAAGGGATATTGAGAGAGTTCATACTATAATTCAAGTTTACACTACAATTTTAAAGAGAAAAGTTTAAACATTAGTTCATTGATTATTTGACCTTAAAACATAATTTGTTGATTATTTAATAATGAATATTTTTATGTAAAAGAAAAATATATGATTTAAGATAACAATGCACTATATATCATATAATATTACATTATTATCATTTTATAGTGATTTACAATCAAAAGATTTGTAATAATTATGTGATTATTTTTAATCTTTTACAAAAGTTAATTATAAAAGAATAAAAATCAAAGTTGTTTAAATAAGAAGGTTAATACTTAAAATAAAATACATGGTACTCATTATTTACTTTTTAACCTATTACAAAAGTTAACTATAAAAAAATAGTGGTAAAAGATATTATTTGTTTTTTTTTCATTTAATTATAAAATATGAATTGAAATGAACTCTCTATAAACCAATTCCTTAAATGCTATTAAAAAATCATAGACATTTTTTTTTATTAGGCAAAGGTGTTCTACACTCATAGAAAGGGCTGAAAGAATGAGATTCCTGTAACCAATAAACAAAAATCCAAATAATTAAAAAAAAATAGCATAAATAAAATCAAGTCAAATAAAATTCAATATATGGTTGTAGTGGATCATAATGAAATGCCACAATAAATACACCACTAAACTTGACACTACTTTAAAGATGCTTTTTCTATTTTAAATCAAATCAAATCAAATTCAATGCATGGTGGTACACCGTAGTGGATCATAATGAAATGCCACAATAAATACACCACTAAACCTGAAAGATGTTTTTACTATTTTAAACCAAAATGCAAATATTCTCTGTCAGATCCTTAGATATATTTTTTTAAATATAAATATACTACTATTCTCTATTAGATCCTTAGATATATTTTTTTAAATATAAATATACTACTTATAACCCTCCTTCAGATAGGGTCTTGCATAAATCCCATGTTTAATATAAAATCTCTCCTAACACAACTTAAAATCTGTCTATATTGAACAATATAATAAGATTATTCTAATTCATTCATATAGCAAGGTGTTGTGATTTTGAAACTTGTTTTCAAGAAGTATAGCTTACCAATTTCTTATCACATTATATATAAATATAAAAGTAATAAATAATTTTTATATTTTAAAAAAGTAAAATTAAAAATTTGTCAATATTTTAATGTACTGTTGTTAATATTAAAAAAGTTCCCTGTAATTTATTCAGAATTAATTGTTGTTAATGTGAAAAAAGGTTCCCGGAATTTATTCAGAATTAATTGTTGTTAATGTGAAAAAAAGTTCCCCAGAATTTATTCAGAATTAATTGTTGATAATGATGGGTAAAAATTTATGGCAGTGGTGGAGATTTGTTGGATAATGATGAGGGCCCTCCTCTTCTTACTGATGTTTTTAATTTTCATATTACTCCAATAATTTGATGGTTATTTTTTTATATATATGTGGCTTAGTGTTTAGTTTTTGTATTACTCCTGTAATTTGACACTCTACTTAAATATCATCCACTTCAATAGTCAAACAATCAATAACAATTTTACACCTCATTCACAATAAAAACGTGGTAAATATTTGTCTTATAGAACTTTAAACTCTCTCATTTTCTAAATTTTTCCCTTTTAAAAATTATAACTTAACCAATTTAAACTTCATAATCCCATACTACACACTTCTTTAAAAACTTGACTGATTTTATATATATATATGAGAAAAATACAGTCTGGATAATGTCTAGTATAGTCAATTGAAACATCTTCTAGCGTGTTGAACACGGACTGTACGAGGTTGAGTCCACTAAACCGTTACTCCCGCCCTTTCCTCCGATTATTTATGTAACAACTTTTTTTTAGAATTTCTCAGCACTTTCCTTATCCTCTATATGTAAAACAAGCATTTTCTGCTATTTAAGGTGCAGAATACAATCTCAGTTAGAGAAGAAGAAGAAACAACAATGGAGTGCAGTATGTGTGGAGATGTGGGCTTCCAGATCTATTTATTCCAATGCAAAAAATGTTTAGTTCGTTTCCAGCATCAGTAAAATAACAATTACTCTCCTTATTGCTTTCAGTTTATTCAATTTTAGATGGACAAGTTTCATGCAGTATATGCTCATTTATTTATTTTTTAATGCATGTTGGGATTGGTAGAATTCATTCAGTGCATTTGTGTAAAGGCCTTAGATTTTGATTATATAGTTTTTGCATTTTTGGTCAGATATTGCAGCAGAGCATATTTTGAGAATGTATCAGTTGAAGTGTGTGACTGGTGCTTCAGTATTCAAAAAGAGGAGACTGGCTCTGATATTAAGCTTATTAGGGATTCTGTTAAAACAATGAGAAATTGTGATGGGTTTGGAGAGTGCACAAGCATGACCCCCAATAGCAAAGCCAAGAAAGATTTGAGAAAATCTTGTGTTGAAATTAATGGACAGATATCTGAAGAAGAACAAGAAGCCTCAGTCAACACACAGTATGGAAAGAAAAAATAGGAAGAGATATAAGCTTCTTGATGAAATTCTCTGTTGATTGCAATGATTCTCAATGCAAGGAAGTTAATTCTCCATAGGATAATGTTGAAATCCTCTGGGATTGACTGTTTTGTTTATGAATATATATCTTTTGATGCTGATTTGTGATGATACTGTAAGAATATTCAATTTACTCAGCATTATTTGTAGTGTAAAAAATTACTGTTTGTCTAAGTAAAAAGTATACTTTGAATCATATGAAATCAGTTTATCATCAATGGCGTAGAATGGAAAACCAAATTCATTGTTAGGAATCCCTACTATTATAGTCCATATTCCATATCTGATTAGCATTTGGCTTTTAGCAAATTATGATGTTTTTACTATGGCAGGCTGGTCAAATGTTGCCCCCATTTTTGGAGTGGTAAAAAATGATGGCTCATTTGACTGGGCAGCCAGCGCATCTCTTTTTCTTCCTGAAAATTGCGAATTTACATGAATAATAAAACCTTATGTAGCAAACCTTTCCTTCACTAGAAATACCTGATAAGGTGGTAAACAAGTATAATTATTTAATGGGTAAATTTTCTTCAGATTTTTTCAATTATCTATTTGAAAATTAGGTATATTAATGCTTAGTGAAAATGCATGTCATTTTTAAATCTTTTGAAACATTCTTGTCATTCTATCATTGTAAGATCAATGATATTTCCCACTTCACTCAAGTAATAGAAGGAACTTATGCAAATGTAGTATGATTTACAACAGGAACTTATACAAATGTAGTATGATTTAGAAGGAACCTATGCAAATGTAGTATGATGTACAATAGGAACTTATGCAAATGTAGTACGATTTACAACTGCTTTCATTTGATCAAAATTAAAAATCAATCCCAAACATATAGAGAAAATGTTGGCAATTAAGATGTCTCAACCTTGCAAATAATTCGAGAGTGTATTTATTTTTTATTTAACATTTTCCCACATATTAATATTTCTTTTCCCATTTTATTTAATTTAGTTGTAAGTTATCATAAGATGGTTATTATTAGCATATTTGATGCTTGCTTCCTATTTTGTAAGGATTTTATGACAGATTCTTATGACAACTATAAAGAGCTTGTAAGAAGAAGTTATTGGGAATCTTGACCAACACTATAATGCATGTCATAAGCATGATTTAAGGAGATTGTGGATCTAAAAATGGAGTGCTACATTTGGGGAGTTTGTGATGACATATGACAAGTGTAAGGAATTATTCCGCATGACTTGGGCATTGAATTTTGCCACCCAATTTGGGCAACACATTTAAGGATGGTTTTAGCTCATAGTTTGGAGATTCCATTTGGTGGTTTCATGTATTGAATCTTCTATAAATTGGTGCTTGAGGAAGTAGTTTGAGTATGAGAATTTGCAAGTACACAAATGTTGTTAAAATTCTTCCACATTTAATTTACTATTGATATTCTTGTACTAACTTGCTCTACAAGTGTGTTGTAATCTTGTTTTGGATTTGTTAATACATTGAGCAAATTTGGAGAGTGGGTTTTTTCTCCCAAAAGGGCTTTCCCCATACATATCTGGTGTTATGTGTTTATTTTTTATTGCTAATTTATATGTGTTTCTATATTTTTTTTTAATTGTTATATCATATTTGAAATGTTTCTATATAATACTCCTCTCAAGATTAGTGGAAGAAGTTGTTTCCACTACTTTAACTTCCTTACATAAATGATATCGAAGTTCATTTAGTGGAAGAGCTTATTTAGTTGGAGAATTGTATTTTTCGATTTCAATTGAATAAATATGACAAAATGTAGATTCTCGTTATGTGTGTGTATGTAGTCAAGTCAAGGTGGTATGGTTACATTGACTTGTGAAGTGGTAGTTGGTGGTTTGAATTCGAAATTGGTATTTTTAGTAGTTAGCACACAACATTTCAACTATTTATATTAGACCTCTTTTAGTACCCTCATATCATGTTTGATTCATGGATCACATTTTATCTCATCATGGTGAGCCAATATAGAAAAGGTTAGTGAAAATATGCCTCAAATCAAAAAGTTTACATCCAATAAAACCAAATCAATCGTCCAAGTTGCTTTTAGCTTGACTTAAGTGACATAAGGTTACACAATACATTTAAACAAAAAAGAACTAATCTTGAGTCTAAATACAACAGCAAGATCTTTTGTAACATCCTCCTAGATTGTGCCAAAATGGAATTCTTAGAACATGGTATGGAGATGCATCAAGATATAGTTAAAAGAGGTTTTGTATTAGATGTTGTAATTGTGACTACATTAGAATGCATGCAAACCATAAGAGTGTGTTCAAGTAAATTGAATTGTTTGAAAAAAATCCCTAATATAATGTTTGTCTTATGGAATGAGATGATTGTATAGGTTATGTAAGAAATGGGCTTGTTGATAAAGTAAGAAGATGCTTTAGTAAATGCAAATGGTAGCTATAAGATCAAACTCAATAATCTTTATCATCATTATCCTAACTTGTGCCAAATGATAACTTTGGAACAAATAACATAGGAGCAATATGTGAAATTTGTCAATATAATTGTTTTTTACCCAATATCTACATCAATCTTGGAATCACAACCTCTTTCAATAATTCAAAGAATATCATGAGATTTAGTTTTTCTATTTAATTTATTGTTTTGTAATTGTAATTAGGGCTGGTTTTTAGTTATTAATTCATTTGAGCAAGGAGATATTTTTTATATCACTTAACCAAAGCACATAAGTTTTAAACTATTAAAGATAATTTGAGCCTTATTTTCACTAATGGAATAATAGTTGATTGATTTATCTTTTTCAAGTCCCGTAGTATGGCTACAATAGCATTATTTCATAGCTTCATGTCAAATTGCATAGTGCTAGCACCAAAGTACGCAATGAAATGATGTCTCATGGAATGAGATGATTGCCAAGTTATGCATGAAATGGGCTTGTTGATAAAGCCTTGGAGATATTTTAGTAAATGTAAATGGCAGTTGTATATTCAAAGTCAATAATTTTTGGCATCGTAATCATAATTTATGCCAACTAATTATAGCTTTGGAAAAAATCACATAGCAGCAATGTGTGAAATTTTTAAATAGAAAATCTTGTATCCAACATCTAATTCAATCTTTAAATCACAATGTCTTCAAGATTTTAAAGAATAGAATGAGATTTATTGTAGCTAGGGGCAGTTTTTATCTCTCAATTCTATTGACATCTAAGGAAAGATTTCTTCTATCACTTGACCAATGACCAAAATTTTTAATCTAAAAAAGATACTTTAAGATTGATTTTTCACTATTGTCCATATGATGGTTGATTGATTTATCTTGTCCAAGTCATGTATTATGGCTACTAAACATTATTGCATAATTTTGTGCCATGTTGCATAGTGCAAGCACCAAACTACATCACACTATCTTTTAGGGAACTCCACTTAAGGATGGCTACACTAGTAGATTGATATAACTCAAAAATTATTATTTGGTCGAGAATTCTCTCACCCTTAGGGGAAAATGCACAAAGATGAGGGCCAAAAAGTGGATAAAATGTGTTTGAAAGCACATGAGACATAACATGAGTATGTTATCTAACACATAATCATGTTTGCATTAAAGCATGATCACGTTATAGTTCAATCATATTTTAAACATGTCCATGTTATGTTTATAACAAAACAAAACAAAAATTAGATTGTGAGCCCCCACTTCATTTTCATTTGTCCTTGTTTACTAAACATGAACAAGAAATAATGTGAGCATGTGTAGACTTGACATTTGAATCCATCTCCTTGCCACCCACAATGCTATAATGCATAAGAGGTAAGTTTAGATTATTTTTTTTGGTGATTTTATTTAGGGTTTTAAATTGTTTTTTCTTTAATGAGGCAAATGGATCAATGCAAAAGTCTAATAGAGACAGTGCTACCTAAGCTAGATGCAAAGGGTAGAGCCATATTGGAGCATAAGTTAATTTTTTGGACACATCTGAAGAAGATAAGGACTAGGAAAATCACAAAGTACCTAATTAAATGGATGTATTTATCCGTCAAAGTTACCACATGTGAAGATGAATATTTTATACAAAAACATCCATAATTGATAAACATCTAGTACAATGCTTGTGTGAAGAGAGGGGGCATGCTACACTCTTGATCCCATAGGTGCATAGGGTTATGAATATTTGTCTTTAGGATACCTTAACTCTTACTTAAGCTATATAATCATTAATATTGTCTTATATAGGTAGTTAAGTTGACCTTGGTGACATCCAAGGGATAAGTACGGTATATATAGGAGGTAGAGATTAGTTATTATCATCATATTAAGTATTGTGTTCATATTAGAGACTATTGGAGGTATCCCCTCAAAGTGGTTTAGGAGGTTACCCCATTAAAGTGGCATATTTATAAAGTGTTTGCAACATATTTCCTATTATATTCTTCTATTGTGCAAGTTGTTTCATTATTGTCTTTGTTGAATGCACAAGACAACTGAGAGGGGGGGTGAATCAGTTGTATCAAAAACTTCAAACCCTCACAAACATTTAGATCCACATTAACCTTTAAACTTATGATGTTTAAGCATGAAAAGAAAATAACAAAAACTAAATCATAACAGCATTAAACACAAGACAACACCATATTTTACATGGAAAACCAAAGAAGGGAAAAACCACGGTGAGGATTAGCCCACAATATAAAGTAGTAACAACACCAAGTTACAAAAGGCTCACTACCAGAGGGATCATTGCCCAAAAGAAAGAAAGAAAGGCTCACTGCCAAAGGATTCACTGTCCAGAAGAAAGAGATAGAAGAGGAGGCTCACTGCCAGGGATGAACCGATATAATTACATCTAACATATGCATGGAGTATAGTTCCATTGAAGCTCAATATTCACCACAACACAAACATCACCTTCACAGCAACACTGAAAAATAGTAGACACGTTCTGCTCACTGCATCCGATAGCCTAGCACATGAAATCTCTCACTGCACTGATCAAATTTGCATCACAAACACTATATCCATCATGCATACATCCAGTCACAAATCCTTGACACTTATTTATACCGTGATCAATCTTGAAATTGTTCTCCAAGGTCGGCAACACATCTTAATCTACAAAATTCAAATTAAGTCTAGACAAAAACATTCTTGCAGAGGAAAGGAATGAATGCAGACCACATCACACCTTAGTACAGACCTAAATCCATACATACATTCTTCATCACACTTTCACAATCACCAAAGTACAACCGCAATTAGTGTAAATAACCAAGTCAGCCAAACTTGTGTTAACACTATGAACTTTTGAGTGCACACTTCCTCAAGATCAAAAGATGACATGCAGACCATGCTCCAAGCTTAAACATGATCTAGAAACATCAACAAGCACCTGAAGACCAACAAAAACCTTTGCAACATCTTTCACCTAAAGAATGTTCAAACCGAAGCACTTTGATTACTTTGTCATCAACTGCAACTCAAGAAATGAACTTGCGGAGCCCTAAACTAGAACCACTTGAACTAAAGAAAGATACAGACCTTATAAGTATAAATCTAGAATCACAAAGCTAGAAACAAATCTGCAGAGATATGTGAAGCAAAACAGTTTCTCCCAAACACCTTTGCACACCTCAAAATAATAGTCCACACACTAGTGAACACAACTTTCTCTGCACAATGAACTGGAGCACCAAATTTGGAATATAACATCTCTAAACACCTCTGAACAACATATTCAAACTGTACAAGCAGATCTTCAATAAGGAAGAAATGCGGAGCAAAACCAGAACACTCCTCTGTTAAGCCAGAACACATCTTCAACACATTATTTCCTATATTAATCAAATTTTCTCAAAAGCACTTGGAAACCAACCAACAGAAGTGTATTCTCAACATCTTCAGCATCTCTACAAAGCAATCAAAACACCTTTAGCAATAGCTCATAGCCTTATCTCTGCTCAACACAAACTTCTCAAACTCTTGCATCATTTCTTAACTCATACTCTTCACACAGTTGACACCAATGACAACACAAGCTTGTTGACATCAATGACAACACCGATAGCACGTACTTGCAACAATCTCCCCCTTTGTCATTGATGGAAACACATAATGTGAAAAACCATCAAGACACAAATTTGCACCAACTTATTTCTTTTCTTACTTTCCCCTTTTCTTTTACACATCTTACTCTCTATGAACACTGATTCTTTTCTTTTTCACATTGCTCTCTCTCCCCCTTTGACATCAATGGAAAAGGGTAACACACCTCTTCTTTCACTCTTATCAGGTCACATGAACTTTTCTTTTCACTATTCTGAATACTCCCCTTAGGAGTGCACACTAACCTATATCAACTCTTACTCCCCCTGTCTACAACAATCATAATGTCTACTACGTACTCCCCCTAAGAGGTAGGCTCCAACATCAGTCTAGAAAAGAATGAATCTTAAAGTCCACTGGACTAATACATCTAGTTCAAAGAAGGAGGGGTAATAACCCCTAACTTTTCCCAGAGATAATCAAATGTATCCTTAGGAAGAGCCTTAGTGAGTATGTCAGCAACCTGATCCTTTATAGGCACATACTCAAGCTTCACTTCATTCTCTGCAACCTTCTCTCTCAGAAAATGATACCTAATTGAAATATGCTTTATCCTTGAATGCATCACCAGATTCTTTGAAATGTTAATAGCACTTGTATTATCACAGAAAATAGAAATTGGCTCATCATACACAACTTTGATCTCCTTCAAGGTTTGTTTCATCCATAACACCTATGTGCAACATGATGTTGCAACAATATACTATGTCTCTGCACTAGATAAAGACACTAAATTTTGTTTCTTACTTAGCCAAGGCACCAATCTACATCCAAGAAAGAATGCACCACCACTTGTACTTTTCCTATCATCTACACAACCATCCAAATCTACATGTGTGTAAGCACTTAGAGTAAAGTCAGTATCTTTTGGATACCACAAGCCATGATCTGGAGTTCCCTTTAAATATCTTAGAATCCTCTTCATTGCCATAACATGTGACTCTCTAGGATCTACTTGAAATCTAGCCACAAGATAGATTGCATGCATAATATCTGGTCTAGTAGCAGTCAGATAGAGTAATCCTACAATCATTGGTATGTACTTGCTCTAATCAACCTTAGGAGATTTATCATTCTTGCTCAACTTGCAACTAGTAACCATAGGAGTACAAATTGGTTTAGAATCTTCCATTCCAGACTTCTTTAACAACTCTTTTATATACTTTGACTAAGAAATGAAAATACCCTTATCTATCTAAGTGATATGTAACCCAAGGAAGAAGTTCATTTCCCCACACATTGAAATTTCAAATTCTTTCTGCATTTCATCTGCAAAACTCTTACACATACCTTCATTTCCACCAAAAATTATATCATCTACATACACTTCCACAATCAGAATTTGATCTTCACTTATTTTGCTGCATGCAGATTGCTATCTATAGTACCTTTATTGAATCCTTGCTATAATAAATATATGTCTAACCTTGCATACCAAGCTTTGGGGGCTTGCTTCAATCCATATAGTGCCTTCTTCAACCTGCAAACCATATCTATCTTAAATCTGACAACTGAAATTCTTCCGGTTGTTCTATGTACACTTCCTCTTCTAGCTCACCATTCAAGAAAGTAGATTTCAAATCCATTTGATACACTTTGAAATCCTTATGTACTACAAAAGCCAAAAACAACCTAAAGGCATCCATTGTTGCCACTGAAGCATAAGTTTCCTCATAATCTATTCCTTCCACTTGTAAGTAGCCTTTACACACAAGGCTTGCCTTGTTCCTTACCACTTCTCCATTCTCATTCAATTTGTTCCAGAATACCCACTTAGTTCCAATCACATTTTTGTTCTTTGGTCTTGGGACAAGTTCCCAAGTCTGATTCTTCTCAATCTGCATTAGTTCTTCTTCCATATCCTTGATCTAATACTCGTCCTTGCATGCCTCAACCACTGTTTTAGGTTCAACTTTAGAAAGTAAACATAGATTTACTTGTTCTTCAGTATCTCTCCTTCTTATTGGTACACCTTTTCTCTTATCACCAATGATTTGGTCTTGCCTCTGCACATACTTGGGAGTTTTAGGGATTCCTTCCAAAGCTTCTTGTTCTTCAACCTACACTTCTTCTTCTTTAGTTTCTTCTTCTTCTCCACAAGAAGATTCATCTGATTCATATCCATTAACCTTTGAAATCTTCTATATATTTTCATCAACTTTAACATTAGCACTTTCAATAATTTTTCTTAGTCTTTTGTTGTAGCACTAGTAAGCTTTGCTTTTAGAAGAATACCCTAGGAAAATACCTTCATCACACCTTGCATCAAACTTTCCTACTTCTTCATCTCTTCTGATATAACATTTGCTTCCAAAAACTTTGAAATATTTAACAGTAGGAATCCTTCCATACCATAGTTCATAGGGAGTCTTTGTGTCATTTGCTCTTACTTGTACTCTATTCTGTGTGTAGACAACAGTATAAATTGCTTCTCTCCAGTAGACTTCCAATAGGTTTGCTTCTTTTATCATTGTCCTTGCAGCTTCTTGAACAATCATGTTCTTCCTTTCAACTACTCCATTCTGCTAAGGAGTCCTAGGAGCAGATAACTTCCTCTTTATCCCATGATCCTCACAATTTTTAAGATAAGAAACTCATTTGAAGTAAATTTTCCACCTCTATCAGATCTCAAGCATTTTATTTTCATATCCATTTCATTCTAAACCATAGCTTTAAATGCCTTAAACTTATCTAGGGCTTCTGATTTTTCTTTTTAAGACAAGTAACCTATGTCATTCTAGAATAATCATCAATTAGCAACATGAAATACATGTCACCTTGAAAACTCCTTACTTTGTTAGGACCAAAAAGATCTGTATGCACCAATTCCAATAGTCCGGTAGAAGATTGCTCTTTGACTTTGAAACTTCTTCTCACTTGCTTTCCAACTTGACATTCCTTACAGGCAACATTAGCAGGCTTTGTAATCTTTAGCAAATCTCTCACAGCTTAAACTAAATTTATCCTTACCAGGCTATAGAAATTGATGTGACACAATCTCCTATGTCATAGCTAGCTTTCATTGATTTCAGTCATGAAGCAACATCCATCAGCACCTTTGAGTTCATAAACATTTCCATCTATCCTCTATCCAGCAAAAATCACTGTTCCAAAGCTTTTTCTAATCTCACAGCCATCATCCTAAAACATAAGATTGTAACCATTGCTACACATCTGTCCAACACTCATGAGATTATGCCTTAAACCTTTGACATCAAGAACATCATTAGTTTTATGCTTTCCATCAAAACTAATTGAACCTTTTCCACAGATCTTAGCAATTGCATCATCACCAAACCTAACTACTCCAACTTCATATTTTTCAAGTTTAACAAACTTACTCTTGTCACCTATCATATGATTTGAGCATCCACTATCAATGACCCAGTCATCCTTTTCTCTTCTAGAATGAAAATCAGACATTATAGTGCCTTCAGGGTTAGTACTTACTTCCAAACCCTTTTCCTTCACACAACTTCCAGTGTTAGCAGAAACAGTTTCATCTCTTAGGGCTATGAAAAAGCATTCATCATTATTATCCTCATAATTAGATTCATCATCAGATATACTTGCATCTTCTCTAACATAGTAACTTTTCTTAACTATCTTACCTCTTTTTTCCCTATTCTTATTTCTCAGAGCTCTATCTGGACATCTTGAAGCATAATGAACTATCTTTCCACAATTGAAACATTTAAAAGGCAACTTACCACTGAACTTTCTAGTACCCTTTTTCATCCTTCTCACAAAGTTAGCTTCCACCTCATCAAGGTCTTTTGGATCTGATTCCACAGTCTTCTTTGATTTTCCAGCCTTAAAATAAGTCTCAACCTTTGCAGTTCCACTAGTTGTGGCAAACTCTCTTATTTCAAAAGCAGTTAAGGTGCCAAGCAACTGATCTTTGGTAAACTGATTCAAATTTTATAATTATTCAATAGAAGAAACCTTATGATTGTAAGTCTTAGGAAGAGTTCTGAGTACCTTTAATATCACTTCTTTATCATCTATCTTTCCACCAAGTCTTTTGATGCCATTGACAACTTCATCCACCTTGTGCAAGTAGCATGTAATGTTTTCATCTTCAGACATTCGTATGTTCTCAAACATGAGCTTCAAATTCTACACTTTAGCTTGTTTGACCTTATCATCTCCTTCATAAACACTTTCCAAGTTTTTCCAAATCTTATTAGCAATTTTCAAATTCACAACTTTCACCAATTCAGAGTTAGTAAGACCACTTAGAAGAACATGTTTTGCCTTACCATCAATTTCATGAGCTTTGATCTCAACATCAATATTTATACCATTCTTAAGTACAATGTAATTAAACTTAACAGATCTCCAGATCTCATAACCAAGAGAAATCATAAAGGCTTATCTCCTTACCTTCCAGAGTACATAGTAAGATCCATCAAATAGGGGAACATCCTTCTTGTGTGCCATCCGAGATCTACCTCAAGCTGTTAAGCTTTCCTCTAAGGAACCTTTCTCTGATACCAATTGTTGAATGCACAAGACAACTGAGAGGGGTGGTGAATCAGTTGTATCGAAAACTTCAAACCCTCACAAACATTCAAATCCATATTAACCTTTAAACTTGTTGTGATGTTTAAGCATGAAAAGCAAATAACAAAACTGAATCATAACAGCACCAAACACAAGACGACACCAGATTTTATGTGGAAAACCCAAGAATGGAAAACCCACAGTGATGATTAGCTCACAATATAAAGTAGTAACAACACCTAATTACAAAATGCTCACTACCCAAGGCTCACTGCCCAGAAGAAAGAAAGAAAGGCTCACTACCAAAGGATTCACTATCCAAAAGAAAGAGATAAAAGAGGAGGCTCACTACCAGGGATGAACTAATATAATTGCATCTAACATATTCATGGAGTACAGTTCCACTGAAGCTCAATATTCACCACAACATAATCATCACCTTCACAGCAACACTAAAAAATACTAGACACCTTCTACTCACTACATCCGGTATCCTAACACATGAAATCTCTCACTACACTGATCAAATTTGCATCACAAACACCATATCCATCATGCATACATCCAGTCACGAATCCTTGACACTTATTTATACCATCATCAACCTTTAAATCATTCTCCAAGGTTGGCAACACATCTTAACCTAGAAAATTCAAATTAGGTCTAGACCAAAACATTCTCGTAGAGGAAAGGAATGAATGTGGACCACATCACACCTTAGCACAGACCTAAATCCATATATACACACTTCATCATGCTTTCACAATCACTGAAGCACAATCATAATTAGTGTAAATAACCAAGTCAGCCAAACTTGTGTTAACACTATGAACTTTTGAGTGCACGCTTCCTCAAGATCAAAATATGACATGCATACCATGCTCCAAGATTGAACATGATCTAGAAACATCCACAAGCACTTGAAGACCAACAAAAACCTTTGCAACATCTTTCACTTGAAGAGTGTTCACATCGGAGCACATAGATTACTCTATCATCAACTGCAACTCAAGAAATGAAATTGCGAAGCACCAAACCATGAACCACTTGAACTAAATAAATATATAGACCTTATAAGCATAAATCTAGGACCACAAATTAATAAACAAATCTACGGAGAAATGCGGAGCAAAATAGTTTCTCCTAGATACCTCTGCACACCTCAGAAACACAATCCACACACTAGTGAACATAACTTCCTCTACACAACAAACCGGAGCACCAAATTTGGAATATAACATTTCTAAACACCTCTAAAGAACATATTCAAACTGCACAAGTAGATCTTCAATAAGGAAGAATGCAGAGCAAAACCAAAACACTCCTCTGTTAAGCCAGAACACATCTTCAACACAATGTTTTCTTTATTAATCAGATTTTCTCAAAAGTACTTGGAAACCAACCAACATAAGCATATTCTCAACATCTTCAGCATCTGTATAAAGTAATCAAAACACTTTCAACAATAGCTTATATCCTCATCTCTGCTCAACACAAACTACTCAAACTCTTGCATCATTTCTTAACTCATACTCTTCACACAATTAACACCAATGACAACACCGATAGCACATACTTGCAATAGTCTCTGGGTCCATTCTTTACTTTCCTTTATTTGTAGGTGTAGTCAATACTTTTGGTCTAACTACCACACCAATGTCATTTCTAGGATTCACCTACCTACTTCTAAGTTGATACTCACTTTACACTTGAATAATAGCTACACCAATAAGAGCCTTAATGTCTTTAGTTGAAGGCTTCACCCTTTTGTACCTTTGTTGCATGAGTTCCTTAAGATTTTCAAAATCACAGTTTGGTAACTCATACTAAACTTGATAGTTTTCATGATCACATTGAAAGAATTCATCACATTCATATGCATCAAGATGATCTACATCATTATATTCATAATATTCTAGAGTACCATCTTCATTAGGGAATTCTTTCTCTTTTAGAAGTGCAATTGTAACATCACACTCCATTGGATCATGGGATAAATAGAATTCTTTGCACCAATGAATCTTCTTGGACAATATTCAAATGATCCAAGTCCTCAAGCGGTTAGGGGTATCTTTGTCTTGGTGTTCTAGATTTCCTTACTTAGAATCATTTATTTATCTTTCTTCCATGGTCTCTTAGACCAATCAATATTGTAAGGCCTATTATATAACCTCTAGCCCTCATTGAAATGAGTAACAACATTGAACTAGAAGGTATCTCTTTCTCATTTCTTGCAACCCTATAGAATAGATCCTTCATTTCTCCCATTATCTTGTCAAGATTATCCTTAGCTATGAGAGGTTTACTTGAGGTGCTTGCATCTGGCCATAAGATCTTTACATTAGCTCTCTTTACACACTTTCTTGATTCTCTCAAATTATTTTCTATGTTGATTTCCATGGTATAAGCTTCGCTCAGAGTTTGAGGGTTCTTGTCATAAAAGCAATTTCCCAGTTTAGCATCAAATGCTCCACAATAGAGAACTAGGCATGTTGATTCAGTAGGCCATAGACTAGGTGGTACCTTTCCCATTTTCATAACAAGCTTGTTGTTGAAATCTACAAATGTCTCATTCACTCTCTTTTTATGGTTGTTAACTCATGAATTGGAAACTTGGGGTCAATCCTATTCCCATGTTGTAATCTAAAAACCACCAAGAATTCCTCCCATGAATCTATGTTGTTCTCAAGAAGGATTTTGTACCATTATTTTATGCCCTCTTCTGAGGACTACACAAACAACTTGATTATTACATCTTCATCTTTGATCTCATACTCATTGGTGACATTAATTAAGTGCCTAATATTCTCTTCCCATGACACGACAACATTATTACCCTATAATTTAGGTACCTTTGCCCTAATTTCATTTGGTATCTAATAAGGGTAATTAGGGATGCTATAAAATTATAGCTACCTATATCTTTCCATCCCTAAGGGCTATCTCAGTGGTATGAATCTTTGATCTTATCTTTGGAATTAGTCTCTCATGTTTGGGTGATTATTGAGCTATTGGTTATGTTGTTGACTTGGTATCAACTAGTTCAGAACATTGTGAACATAATTCTTTTTTTTATTGGGCATTCTGGGCAGGTTGAGTTTGTTGCAATTCAATTTGAGCTTTAATTTCTTTCTACCTTTATGTGAGGTTTTCAAGAAAATCTAACCTATGATCAATGTTCTCATTCTCTAATTATGTGGCTATATTTACATCATGGAATCCAAGGTCTTTCTAATGTTTAGTTATATTTGAGAATGTACGGTAATTAGGGTGTGAGCCCATTCTTGTGGTTCTTACATATGGAGGACTAGGTAGGTTCATATCTTGAATATGTGCCCCATGGGACCTATTTCTATTTCTTCCACTTATATTCATTTCATTTCTTGGGATACCATAATCATGTCTATGAGTTCTCTTACTAGTTCTAATCATTTTGTCACTTGAATCATCTAAATCATATGGATATTGATCTTTGAAATCAACAAATGTGTTATCCCTACTAGGAGTACCAACATCATTTCTCTGAGGAGAAAGTCTAATAGACATACCTATGTTTTTAGCTTTCCAAGTAGTACATTATCTTTCTACTTCCACTGCCACATCCTTGGGTTCATAGAGATCTCTTGAATACCCTCCTCTTTCCATTTTAATTCTTAACTTTGACCTTTGGATGGGCTTAGTTCAAAACTATCACCACATATCACTTGGGAAGAGAGATAATTCTTTGTAATAATCAACAAAACATCCTAGAATTGATGTGATCAACAAAATAATAGACTAAGACTTTTAATACTTATTTCCTTCCCTAGAAATGATGTAATTATGTTGGGATATCAAAGTTGTAGGTTCCCAAATCCCTAAATCTAGTCCATTTATGAGTGTCGAGGGTGTCAAACTTAGGGAAAAAGATCTTTAGCTTGTGATTAGGCAAGGACAACAATGGACTGATTTGATAAGGCTGAGTAATTCCATCTTCTTACTTAGGCTCTACTAGGCCAATGGGGTATTCTGTGACGTATTATATTAAAGATAATTATAGAGGATAACATTAAAAACCCTAAAACAAACCATACTTATTGCATAGGAAACTCTCACTTGACTATCACTAAGTGCCTATATGTTGGTTTGACAATACAATGGTTTTATACCTTCATAAAGTAGATAAGAAAGCATGTAAAGAACTTGAAGATATTGCTTCAATAACCCCTAATGATATAATACACACTTATACATGGATGCAAAGAAAACAACAAAGAACACCTCCTTTTTGAGATAAAGATCATGTAGATAATAGATTAAGAATTGTTGTTGGAGCAATCAACACAATATAAGAATAAAGACTATTTTTTGTTATTTTGAATGTGTTGGTGAGATTGGAGGTTGAAAAAAAAGTAGATGGACCTACCTTTATCTAGTGAGGGCATTAGAGTCTAAATTTTCTAAACCAAAGGGGAACATGAATATAACCCACTCTATAGCAATAAGCACCATACCTCTTAATCTGACACATAATCTAGGTTCTATGCATGCAAACTAGTAAGTAAAAAAAGTTACAAAACATCTAATTGAACATACCTTAGTTATCCATAAAAAAACCTATAAATTTCTTGTGTTACGTTCATAAGGTACCTTGTAGAATCTTTGTAAGGAATCTAACTATCTTCTAGTTGACAAACTAGTCAAAGATAACACTTAAATAAACAAATGTGACTAGGAAGATCAATAAGACTAGATCAAAAATTCATACAATGTTCATGAATACATTCAAAATATGTCAAATCTGCACATTGAATAATTCCTTGAGGATTACAATGTCATCATACACCATCTGGGAGAAAACCTAGAAAATTACAATCAAAATGCCCTAAACCCATTACAAGAAAACACCACAATGGTCTACAACCCTTTCCCTGTTTGTTTATGTCTACAACCCTTTTTCCATCATCCCCTTTTTGTTTGAAAATCTACATATATATTTCTTCCAATGCCATCAAGTAGTCTTGGGGGAACAACCATGGTCATCTAGAAGTGCAAAGGCCACCCATCTCTACCTACATCATCTTCACAAGGCCATGCACTTGAAACCATGCCCTTGAATTAGAAACCATATGCATTTGTACACAAGCTATGTCTCTAAGGGGTCCATAGCTACTAAGAGATGCTTGAAAGTCTTTCTCTATCTAATCACATCTTCTTGAGACCATTAATGATGTCTTTAGTCATGCATAGAGGTAGGTATGTTTTTTGTTCAAATGATGGGGTTCTAATAAAATGGATGTCAAAGGGTTGATAAAGAGTAAAAACCCAAGGAAACCCTAAAATGATATCTTGGGAAGGGAAACCATGAAATTATAAAATGGAGGGAAATGGGAAAAGGGGATTTGAAGGAATGGCATACCAAGAAGGGAAACCTTGAAATGGTATGCCAAGGAGGGAAATCATAAACCCCAAAATGAAAGTAAATAGAAAAAAGGAACTTTGAAGGAATGATGTGTTGGGAAGTGCAGCCTCTAAATGGTATGCCGAGAAGAGAAACCACTAAACACCTGATGGAACCTGCAAAATTTTGCAAATTTTGAATGCATAGATCCTTTCATTGTGTCGACAAAGGTTAGGTCAACATATTGCTCAATCTACCCCAGAGCCCACCTTCATCGATTAAAGTTTTGAAACTTAGAAGTGATCTTCCAATTCCGTATGGCACAATGTTTCTTGGTACATATGATAGTGCACATGATCAGTTTTACACTTCCAAGTTGAGTTTTGATGGGCTATTTAATTATTTTTTGACTACAACAAGGCTAAAATTGGTGTTCCGGAAAGCTGCAAATTTCATGATTCTGAAGGCAACCCATTTCTTCTTTTGGTCAAAAACATCTCCAATTCCATTTTCATCAGATATTGAGTTCATATGATGCATTATTTTAATGCATCTCGGTCGCGGCAAACACATTTTGCAGGCTAGTTTACAAAGGGGGTATATAAATTTGGTGAGCTGGATGGGATCCGTAGACAAACCCATGTTTTAAATAATTGATTATGCCCACTCGCAAGTTTTCATAGCTCCAAGTGTCACGGTTTGTCCACAGTGAATTTCCTTTGTTTGCCCCACAGGGAAAATTAAAATTTCGCTATTTTTCCAATGTTTCAAATGCAAATGTTTAAAATATTTTATATATTTTAAATAACTTTAAAAAGGAAAAGTAAATTGAACGTGATTAGGGCAAATTTGATATTTGCCATATATTACAAAGTTCAAAGTTTACATAAAAGTTGTTGTATGAGGATTCCGCAATTCCGCCTTTGGAATAAAGTAATCACCACATAGAATGGCAGAGTAGTGGAAAGCATTCTAATGGTTTAAATATTATTGGTAAGGCTTTGTTTAAAGTTTCAGCTGCCTTATTATTTCTTCTCCGCCATTCCATGGAAGGTAAAGGCAAGCGCTCAAAGTGGATATGCAGAACAACGGAAAGCATTTCTTAAAAACATTTTATATATTTTAATGTTTGGCAAAGGTTAAAGTTTGAAGGAATGACTTTATTAAAGGATTTATTATGAACTTTAATCAGCATTCCACCATTCCGAAGGTAGCAGAAGTAAATGCTCAAATACATTGGTGGAATCATGGAAAGAATTGCAAAGCAGTACTGAAGGTTTGCTGTCACGTTTTTTGGTTTTGAGCATGGATTTGGGGCTTCTTACAAGCTGAAAATGAGTGTTTTCACTCCCAGAATATGCCTGAGGTATTCTCCATGACCAGAGGGCAATTTTTGAGATGTTCGGAGCATTTTAAATTTCCTAGAGGTGAGAAAAACGGGACAGCAAAAGGAAAAACGTGGTAGCATTATTTCTATTGCCTCTAGCAAATTTATAAATGTATTGGCATATAAAAAAATTGATCTGGAAAAAGGAATAATGCCCGTGTATATGCAAAAACACTTTGCATATTTGATTTGATTCTGAAATTTAAAATTGTATGGTAAATGCATTTTCTACTTGCCAGTGAAATGTGAAAACTGCTTAGGAGTAAAATTTGTTACATACCAAGTGAAATTGCAGTTAAACAATGATTCTATCATCAGGGTAAAATTGTGCATGGGAATGCAAAATAGATTTGGGACAAATCAATTTCAGTTGCAAAAGGGAAGTGGGCAGATTGAAGAGGGAGAATGAGGAATGAGGAACATCTTATAGAAGCAAATCCATTGTAGAATCAAGAGTGCAAAGGTGTGCCATGTGTCATCAGTGGATTATTTTTAGGGTTTTTCATCTTCTTCTCTCCTTACTATAAGACTGTAACTTTTGTATCATTTTAGGTGTTGGTTCCAGGTTATCTTCTCAAACTAGGTATGGAAGATAAGGTTCAATCTAGGGGTTCTATTTTACTGCAATAGTTAAGTCTCTATTTTATGATATAATAGGTCTATTTGTGTATGAATTTCTGTATTGGATTTGGAAGTATCTTCAATAAATCAATATGAGTCCATGCTTTTGTTGTCAATACTATTCTCTGTGTCCATCAATATTTGAGTATTTCAGGGGATCTAAGGTGTTGCTAGGTGTATATTTGCTACACTCTCCATTTGATCTATATTAGTCTATATTTTCAAGGAGATACAGTAATAGTATTTTGCTTAAATATTTACATAAACATCTAAGTGAACATGCTTTCATGGACAAATATTTGGGATGTTTCAGTGCATTGTGGATAACTAAGGATGGATGTAGTGTTGAGTGCAGAAGGGCTATTGAGGGTTTAGTGTTTCTGTGAGGCAGAAACCTTTTCAATTGAATTCATTTGAATGTATGCTTTCCTTTTCATTATGGATTTGTATCCAAGTGTGACTCTGTTGCCCATACAATTAGGCACTGATCTAGAGCAGTCAAGTATAACCCTACCCCATTACAAAATTGAAAATCATTTTACTTTCTACAATATTTATTACTAAATTATTTGCATACTTCATACCTAGGTTTTAATAACAACAAGGATAGTGCCTTCCATTTTGCATATATCTGAACCCTTGCTATTTATATGAAGTTTATCTGCTAGGTGCTAAAATAAAACCTTATTTCATATCTAATTCTAGTGCTATATAGAGAGACCTACCTAGGTTTCTCAAAGCCTAAAGTGCAAGGGAGAAAATTGTGAGATCATTCTCCTATTCGTTGGCCAAATCTCTCTTTGAATCTGAGCATTAGACATGGCACATCTTTAGGGTTCAATGTTTGTAAATTTAGAGGACCAACATATTGGCGACTCTACTGGGGAACTAGTCTATAAATGTCAAGATCAGTCCAATGGTTTGTCATGGGTATTTAGAGTTAGTATATGAATAAAGTATTATCATTCTCTTTAGAGGGTGGCGACTTTGCTTGCCTTTGAACACATTGAACAAAGAAGAAGTTCTTAGACCTAGAAGAGGTTTTGTTGCAGCATATTTAAAAATGTTGTGTGGCTCTGTTGTTGGAGAAGACCCCCTAGAATAAAAGAAATCTTTAAAAGAGCTTTGTGTTGTTTGAAATTCAATCCTCTATGAAAAGAGGTGGTGACTCTGTGAGAATGAACCTGATAAAAGTATGAAGAACATTTCAACACTCATGGTTTCCAGTTAGGAAGAGAATTTACAGCAGTAGTAACAGACTTCCAGGTGTTTTACATATTTCTGTCTTTATGAAGGATAGTTCTATGTTTCAAGGTATCTTGTGAAAGGCCTTGGAAATAATTTGGTTCCTTATTAAGTGAATGTTAAAGTACTAAGAGAAAGGAAAGTGTAGTCAAAGGTTTGCGTACTTCTGTATTACTTGACTGTAGCATGTATTTTGAGATGAAGTATGCGTATTTGTGAAGAAATTCATTTAGAGGATCTTACGAAAGTTGTGGTAGAAATTTGCACTATCAAAGGCTTAAGATCATGGATTCAAATGTCACAATGCAAAGTTCACAGCAACAACAATTATACCCTCAGAGAAGGGTCTTCTCTGTTGAAAGATATCGAGCACTAGATTTTAGTGGTAGCCAAAACTATCCAAATTCTATTCTTGATAGGATTAAAGAGCATCTGCCAAAGTTCAGTGGTGATAAATTTGAAATACCAAATGAGCATCTACATGATTTCATTAATGTGATAGATGATTATGAGATAGATTTTGAAAATGTTGTCATGAGATTATTTGTTCAATCTCTGAAAGGAAATGCAAGAGATTGGTTCTCTTATTTACCAGCATGCTCTGTCTATTCTTGGGATGAGTTCAAAGCAGTTTTGATGGAGCAGTTTGGTGAGAGAATCAATGCAAGTTCAATGATCAGCGAGTTGAGATTTGCAAAAGCATTGACAGATATTCCTGAAACTGTGAGACCAAATGATTCAATGAGTCTGGTTGTTTACCTGGGAGCTTTTGATAGGAAGATGAGTTAAGATGAGTTAAGAAGAAGAAGATGATTTAAGAGGAAGATGAGTTATTGATTGAGAAGCAAGGATCCTACAACCTTGTATCAAGCCTATGAGATGGCCATGCACATTGAAGACAATTGAAAGCATGGAATGTTCAAGAGCTATTTTTCTGCAAGTGTTTGTTGTCCTAAAGCACCCAATGCTGATGTAAGATATAAATCAGAAATTGAAAAGGACTGTCAAAGCAATTACACCCCTATTGTTCCAGCTTATACATCATTCCATAATGTTGATCACATAGAGCTCCAAACAAATTGTCAAGAAGCTACATGCATTTGTGATCCTGTGGTCTCTGTTCAAGCCCTCTTTGACATAAGGAGACATGAAGGAGAATCATCATATGATCTCTATGCAAGATTTATGGATACTCTATCTACAATTCCTAAGTGTCACAGACCTAAAAATTTAGTATGCATTGATTTACTTTATGAATCTTATGAATCAGGTTTGAGTGCTCTACCAAAGGAGTTGAAGCCTGTTAGGCTTGACCAAGTATATGAATGCATTTTTCTTTTTGAAGAGACTAGAGATGATCATCAAAAAACTATTGTGTTTTCAATCTGTAATGTTGATGATTCTGCTACTCCATATGAGTCAAGCAGTGAGATATCACATGAAGAAGAAGAGAGTAAAGCAAAGGTTGAAAATGCATACATCGGTGAAGCAAATGAAATGTGTGGTAAGATCATTGGTTATATAGATAATGATTATAGTCATCATATTTCAAGTGCATGGTCTAGTGAATAGAAGGAGGTATGTGGAGTTATCCCTTGTTGTAGCTCTCATGAAGATCAAGAGGAAGAAGCAGTGGAAGATGTGAAAGAAGCATGTTCAATCAGCAGTGAGCAAATTTCAGATTTGTTGACAATGGAATATAAGAGGTATGTACATGAAAATGGTCGTGAGCTTCTATGCCCTGCTCACATTAACTTTGACAATGATCATGTTCCTTTGGGTACTAAGTATGACACATATCCATTTACAAATAAACAAGATAATTTGTGGGATAACAATTTTCTTATGAAGGGATATCTGATGATTTGTGAAATTCATTGTGATATTGGTCAAAGTCAGGATGTTCTAAGTGCAGATTCTTATGAGTGTCTATTTTCTGAACTAGATGAGCTTAATCATGAGTTTCCTCATATGGACATGTATGTTAGTTTTAAGGTTGAATCTGATTCCATTTTTTAACCAGAATTGCTTACTTTTGAGCATACATGGGGTGTTGAAGGTACTGAAATATTTTTCTCAGAAGATAATGAAGCAAACAAACATGACAGTAAGTTGGATAAGGTAAAATGTCATAATTATTATGGATTTCAGTTGGTATTTGAATGCAATTTTCAGATTGATAGAGTTAATGTTGATAGTGGTAGGCTCAGTGATATGGTTAAGCAAGTTAGTGGCAGAGGTAAATGTGGGTTGAGGAAAATTAGTTCCTTTAATAGGCTGGTATTTGACATAGGCAAACATTGATTCTTCTTTTCATTTGATGTCCTGGGGCCATCAAATGAGGTTTAAAAAAAATTGAATAAAGGAGCAGTTATAGAGCCGCCCAATGGAGTAGGCACTTGGTCTACATCCCAAAGATCTGGAATCTCACCATGCCCATAGGGTGCATGCATCCCCAACTAGAACCACTAATGGAACCTTCAAAATTTTGCAAATTTTGAGTGCATATGTCCTTACATTGTGTCGACAAAGGTTAAGTCGGCATACTGCTCAATCTACCCCAGAGCCCATCTTCACTGATTAAAATTTTGCAACTCAGAAGTGATCTTGGAATTCCGTATGGTACAATGTTTATTGGTACATATGGTAGTGCACCTATTCAGTTTCACGCTTCTAGGTTGAGTTTTGATAGGCTATTTGATTTTCTTTCTCTTCTCTTGCTCTTGTTCTCCTGATGATGGATCACGAAGTGTGATCCGAAACATTGAGGGAAATAATTGATCACAGTCAAAGCCAGAAGCATTCATTTCACAACACTATGGACTGTGGAAAACTAATGAATTCAGGCTATTTAATTGTTTTCTGACTACAACGGGTTAAAATTGGTGTTTTGAAAAGTTGCAAATTTCATGATTTTGAAGGAAGCCCATTTCTTGTATTGGTCAAAAACATCTCCAGATCCATTTTCATCAGAAATTGAGTTCATATGATGCATTATTTTAATGCATCTCATTTGCAGAAAACACGTTTTGTGGGCCAGTTTACAAAGGAGGTATATAAATTTGGTGAGTTAGGAGAGATCCGTTGACAAATACATGTTTTAAATAATTGATTATGCCCGTTCATAAGTTTTCATGGCTCTAGGTGTCACGATTTGTCCACAGTGAACTTCCTCTATTTGCCCCACAGGCAAAATTAAAATTTTGCTATTTTTCCAATGTTCCAAATGCAAATGTTTAAAACATTTTATATATTTTAAATAAATTTAAAAAGGCAAAGTAAATTGAATATGATTAGGGAAAATTTGATATTTTCCATATATTACAAAGTTTAAAGTTTGCATAAAAGTTATCGTATGAAGATTCTGCCAATGGAATAAAGTAATCACCAAATAGAATGGCAGAGCAGCAGAAAGCATTCTAATGGTTTAAATATTATTGGTAAGGATTTGTTTAAAGCTTTAGCTGATTTATTATTTTTTCTCTGCCATTTCGCGGAAGGCAAAGGCAAGCACTCAAAGTGGATATGTGAAATAGCGAATAGCATTTCTTAAAAACATTTTAAATATTTTAATGTTTGGAAAAGGTTAAATTTTGAAGGAATGAATTTATTAAAGGATTTATTATGAAATTTAATCAGCATTCTTCTATTCCAGAGGTAGCAGAAGTAAATGCTCAAATACATAGGCAGAATCACGGAAAGAATTGCAGAGCAGTACTGAAGGTTTGCTGTCACATTTTTTGGTTTTGAGCATGGATTTGGGGCTTCTTACAAGCTGAAAATGAGTGTTTTCACTCCCAAAACAATGCATGGGGTATTCTCCATGACCAGAGGGCAATTTCTGAGATGTTATGAGCATTTTAAATTGCCTAGAGGTGAGAAAAATGGGATAGCAAAAGGAAGAACATGGCAGCATTGTTTCTATTGCCTCCAGCAAATTTATAAATGCATTAGCATATAAAAAAACTAATCTGGCAAAAGGAATAATGCCCATGTATATGCAAGAATGTCTTTCATATTTGATTTGATTCTGGAAGTTAAAATTGTATGGTAATTGCATTTTCTACTTGCTAGTGAAATGTGAAAACTGCCTGGGGGTAAAATTTGTTACATACCAAGTGAAATTGCAGTTAAACAGTGATTCTACCAGGAGGGTAAAATTGTTCACGAGAATGCAAAATAGATTTGGGACAAATCAATTTCAGTTGTAAAAGGGAAGTGGGCAGATTGAAGAGGGAGAATGAGGAAATAATGAGCATATTCTAGAAGCAAATACAATGATAAGATCATACAGGATGATATGAAAGAGTTTTTTGACCATTTGCAAAGAAATTTTTGTTGGGCTATTGAAGAAGGAATGAGTGGACCATCAGGCTATTTGCAAAATAGATTTAATTATGCATTACCACGAATTGAATATTATCCTTTAACTCATAATTGGTTCCCACAGGCCCAGGTGGAAGATATGGAGGTTGCCTTGCTCCCTGCTTTAATTGCTGCAAGAACTGAAATAGATTTTGCTTCTCCTGATGAAGTTACCAAAATTATTTATACTTTCCACCAACAAGATGATGACTTGGCAATTGCTTTCAGGCCTCTTCCTTGACATTTTCTTCCACCAACAAATTTAGATCATGACTATGATTTTGATGAGCTGGATCCCGTTTCTGACAATGACAATACCTCCACTGATGAAGATAATGATGGTTACAACTCAGATGGTAGCTAGCGCATGGGCTTGTCTGTGCCATGATGTCAACCACGTTATGATCTGACAATAGGACGCAACCCTATCTAAAAAGCAAGATCCCCGTAGTCACTTTCGGGTGTAAAGTGGGCCGTTTTCACATGCGGTGTGTCTCATGTGAAGAATCTTTGTACGCTCTACTGTAGTGCTTGATCGCTGCTTTCTCCTCCACTACCTATAGTGTTAGATGCGTGTCATGTTTGTATGGTCAGAACTCAAAATTGTTCTAATCTTTTGACATCTGACTTATGCTATAAATAAGAACCCGATGCTATTGCTAAGCATTGGGAGTCAGATAGAGGAATTAGGAAGTTGAAAATTAGAGTCTAGGTTTGTAAATCTTCGCAAGAGTATGCTTTTGTTCTGCGCCTTGAGCGATCTGAACAATTAGAAATTGCATTAAGTTGTAATCTCTTATCTACGTGCAATATAAAAGATTGGTTGCCTTTTATAATTCCGTAGTGTTCAGAATTGTAATTCCGCAGTGTTCAGAATTGGTATCAGAGCTTGGTTTTGCAGTGGGTGAGTTCTATCACTGAACGTGCTTTTAGTAGCGTGCTATAGTACTTATGGAGGCGTGCAGTAAGACCCGTTGTTGAAGGCCAAAGGAAAGTGCCGTGTTAAAGGGCAGTGAGTCACGAAAAGTAGCAAGGAATATCGTGAATGAGTAATCAGTAAGTCTTATTTCTCACCAATGGCATTACGTAGATCTATGGATGCAAGTTCTGCTCTATCTGATGTTTTACATAACTATTTCCAAGGTGGCAACACTCATGTCGTAGATGATAAGGGAAATTTCAAATTTCCAGATGTTAAAATTAATACTTTCTATCCAGAAAAAGGAATTAAGGCTAAAGTCTATGACTCAGTGCGTCAAAGTGAAATTAATCTTTTAGTTTCGGGTACTGGAATATGTCCTATTTATTTACCTTTCCTTCTTCCTGAAGACGTCTCTAGATGGCAAGACAAAGGTTTCTTTTATGTTCATTTCCCTCATGTCGATCTTATCGTCCATCCGCATTTTAATTACAACATAGGTGCTGAGTTCTTTGCCACTCTAATTGATACTCGATGTCAAATTTGGGAACAAGCTGTAGTTGCCCAATTTCATGGAATTCTCAGTGCTGAGAAAGGTGATGGAGTCTTGTCAGTTCAACCCAACTTTACTCTGTCTTTATCTGATAAATTCATTTCTTCTGCTTTTTGTTTACTTCTACAAGTCAAAGGTGTCTCGTTAATGCCTGGTTCTATCTATGCCACCATAGGAGGTCGCTGTGTATACAGAATTATGAATACTATGTCTCCACCTGTTTCCTTACCCACGGGGGTATCTTTCCCAAGAGGATCTTCCAATCTTCTTACGGCCGATTCATTGATTCAACAGGTTTTGACATTGGTTTTCCAATTATAGAACAATTACTTGACAGGCAAAAACCACAGTTCATCAATCTTCCTATTCACAGAAATAGATTCTCAGACAGACCTCTGTTTCAATCCTGAAGAGTAGGCACCATAACTCTCCAATCTGTCCCTGGTCAAACCATCCTAGAACAACCATTAATAGAGGAAACTCAAGCCAGAGCTCAACCTCTGTCTCACAGTAGATCTATGGCCCATGCATATGCTAGTTCTAATACAAAGCCTTATGTAGATTATAATCCTGAAGAATGCTCAACCTCTGGTAGCTCACAGAGATTCAAGCAAATGCCCTCTCGATCATCTTTCTCTTCTAGATCCCAATGATCTTATCCTGATCAAATAGATGAACTTGCCAGACAAGTAAGTGCGAGATTACATCTTGCACCAAAACAGGATGAAGACCAAGATAAGAAAAGAAAAGGAAAAGGGATTAAAATAGCAAAACTAGGTGAACATGCAAGTATGATGAGAGAGCATTTACCTAGGTATGGATCAGAAAGAAGAACTAAGCATACTCTACAGTTAGATTCTGCTACTGCTGTCGATTTAGTCAGCTATACTCCTGGTAGATGGCCAACACAGGATAGTTATCAGGTTGTTACACCTGATGATAAAACAATGGGTAGATATGAGGCAAAAATTCATACTAAGGTAGGGACGAAGCAAAAGAATTCTGAAGCTCAAAGAAACTGGCAGTCTGCATGGATGAAAACAGCCTCAGAAAACATAGATGATATAGCAGTAGATGTCAAACAAGGAATTAATAGAACTATTTCTGTTTATGATGGAATGTTACAAGTACAGAATAGTCAATATAAAACAGAAACTGCTATAGGTAGAATCGATAAGCAATGCACTTCTACCTTAAATAATTTTGGTTCACTAAATTACCAAGTCAGTCAGACCCATACAATGGCCACAAGCATACAGTCAAGCAGTGAAAGATTAGAAAATGTGGCAGGACAAATATATTCTCATGTCTCTACGACTGACTCTAAAAGAGATACTCAAGCTCAGGAGAACAAAGTCTTACTTGAGCATGTGGCAAGAAATTTAGAAAAAGTAAGAAAATATGCCAAAAAGATTAGAGTATCCCAGAAAGGCAAGGATAGTTCTGAGGAAGAAACTGAGGATACAAAGACCCAGAAATCTCAGAAAACAGATCCCAAGCCCAGACCAAAAATACAGAGAAGAAAAAGCATTCTCTTTTCTGAAGAAATTGAAGAACATCCAGCATCTTCTACAACTAGAAGTCACACACCCTAGATGCCTTCTAAAATAGTTCTGCCTAAGCAGAAAGAACATTTGTTACAGGTTTCTGAACCATTAAAAGATTGGTTACAAGAAAATGAGTTAGAAGATAACGAACCTATTTACATGGAAGAACCAGCTGTAGCCATGAATTCATCTGATGAAGAAATATTTGAAACAATTTCTTATCATGAATCCGCTTCTGAACCAGAATATATGTCTTCTGAAGAAACTCCATATGTAGAAATTATAGAGGATTGGGAACCTTTATGCATGGCTAGCCAGTCTACTGTAGAAAATCAACTAGATGTAGAGATGAGAGATGCTGTATCTGAAAATGCCCGGCCAGAAAATTTGAGAGCTTATGCAACCTGGTTATATTTTGAACATTGATAAAATTATAGATCCCTATGACACTATTTGTACATGGTGTGATACTCTTGAGAATTTCTTTGATACTAGGGGCTCTGTATGGTCTGAAGCAAACAAAGTTTTGTATGCAGTCCGACTCATGTCTGGTAAACTCCGCAGTTGGTGGAACTCTCTTCCTGATAATGGTATAATTTCAATGGATGAAGATAGAGATGAGTACGTTAAAGAAAAAGACATGGGTAGGAATGATATTTCTGCTGAAGGATTTGCTACCTTAAAATTATATCTGATTGATTTATTTTGTGGCAACAAAAAAAATGATATACTTGAAGCAGAAAAAATCCTCTATTCATTGCAGCTCAAAGACTTAGGAAAACTGCATAAGTATAATTTAGTCTTTGAAAAATATATGATAGCTGTAGGAAAATTGCATGATTCTACCACAAAGAAGTTTTATCTAAATTCATTACCTTGTGGTTTAGGAGAATATGCCGAAGAATATATAGGTAACAAGTATAAAACCAAAATTGATGCTTATGGTTTCAGTGAATTAAGGACTTTGGTTACCTACAAGTAGATAAAGGATGTCTGCTTAAAGCTTTAAGTGATAACAAAGATCAGTATAATTCCTCTTGCAATATGAAGGATTATTGCAGCTTGCCACCAATCAATCAAATAAAAGAATTCAAACATGTCAGAAAATTTAGTAGAAAATCATGTGGAAAAGATTGTCATTGCAAGAAATGTAAATATGCTTATGACAATGATGACCATAGGAGACATACTCCTTATAAGAAAAAGCAGTATAGGAAAAGATACAGGTTTGCTCCTGTAAATAAAAATTCTTTCAAGAATAGAAAGCCACCAAAGTTTCTATTTAAAAAGAATAAAGATTCCAAGAAGAGTGGAAAATCTGTTCAGTGTTTTATTTGCAAAGGTCTACACTATGCTACAGATTGTCCAAAAAGGTATAAACCAAAAAATAAAGTTTATGCAATGTTTGATGAACAGCATAGGTCAGAAAATTGGGAAATTGTTGCTTCCCATGAAGTTCTTGGTTCTTCCTATGTTGATTTGTTTGAATTAGTTGAAATATTGCCTGATCAATACTACATGGCCAGAGATAAATATAGAAGAAAGCATTCTTCTACCAGTTCAGAATCTGAGTCTGAACAATCCAGTTCATCTGACCAGAAAGTTGTTTCTAAGACAATCAAAGAAGCTATTAAAGATCTGGATTTCAAGATAAGCATGGCCAAATCTAAGGATCCCTATCACATGCCAGGATCACTTGAAGACCGCAAAGCTGCCGCCAAACAACAGGTTAAAGATATCAAAGCCTGGGAAAAGGAGAAACTTGCTCTTTATACAAAATCCAAACGAACTCCTAAACATTCTGTGTCTAGCTCTCCCTCACCATCACCAAAGCCTAAATCCTCCCATGGTTACACCCATCCTTCTTGGTCATCTTCCAAACCATCTACTTCCAAACATCATTCTCGCCATTCGCCCTCTGTGTCTCTTGGCAGAAGCATTGATATTTTATGTGCTGAAGTTGACCGCTGTAATGAATCTGTTGATATTTTAGCTCGGCAATGTGCTTTGCAGCAAAAGGCCTTGGATAAACTCATTTCTGTAGTGGGGGAAATTTGCGAACTTCTAACAAAAGCAGATGATTCATCTACAAATGATTCTCCAGATATTCTATCTGAACCTGCAAATGCTCTATACATGGTAGAAAATTGTACATATATCCGTGTAAATCTTTGTTTTTCTGGATATAAGCCTATCCCCATGGATGCATTTGTAGATTCTGGTTCTTCTCGTAGTTTTGCGAAAACTAATGCTATTCCTTCTGAGTTTTGGAAAACCAAGAATGATTTACCAGCTAGATATGCCATAAATGGAGAAGAAATCAAAATGGGGAGATTTGCTCAGGATGTCAGAATTGAAATTCAAGGTAAGTAGTTTATTGTTGATCTAATTGAACTTGACAGTTTGAGGGAAGATATTTTGCTTGGTTACACCTTCTTAACCAAATATCAGCCATTTATTTTACGCACCCATGAAATATCTCTTAAGCACACAGATGGCCCTGTCAAGATCCCCTCCTTGAAATTAGTCAACCATAAGCTGTCTGATAAAGCCAAACAACAAAAGAAAGAATCTCTAAAGTCCCAAGGACCACAGTTACCTCTGCTCTTAGAACCAATTAAGGCAAAATTTGAACAGGATTGTTGTAGCATGAATCCTTTACAGTTTTGGTCTAAGGAGCATGAAGAATGCGAGATTAGGTTGAAACCTGAATGTAAAACTGTCATACCATTTGAACCATCCTATCTCATGAGTCCCATAGAAGTAAAAGAAATGGATGAGCATTTGAATGAGCTCATTGAAGGAAAGTTTATCAGGGAAAGCAAGAGCCCATTTAGCTGCCTAGCTTTTCTGGTAAATAAAAGGGCTGAACAACAGAGAGGTAAGAAAATATTTTGTATAAATTATAAGCCTCTAAATGATATTATCCTACCATTCAATTATCCTATTCCATTCAGTACAGATTTAATAATGAGAGCAGCTTCAAAGAATGTGTTTTCTAAATTTGATTGCAAGTCAGGCTTCTGGCAAATTAAGGTAAAAGAGGAAGACAGATTCAAAACAGCTTTCTCAGTACCACAAGGTTTGTATGAGTGGAATGTGATGCCTTTTGGTCTCAAGACTGCACCTGCCTATTTCCAGCACAGAATGGATAAAGCTTTAAGAAGTTTGAAAGATTTTTGTTCTGTATATATTCATGACATAATTGTTTATTTTGAAAATGATTCCCAGCATTTGAAGCATTTGGAAGCTTTGTATAATGCAATCAGAGATAATGGGATTTGCTTATCAGCTAAGAAAATGGTAATTGGCAAACAAGAAATTGATTTCTTGGGTCTGGTTCTGTCACATGGCAAGGTAAAACTCCAGCCTCATATCCTTAAGCATATTTTAGAATTTCCTGATGTTCTGGTTGGAACCAAGCAAATACAAAGATTCTTAGGATGCCTCAATTATGTCAGTCCGTTCTATAATGGATTAGCTAAAGACAGGAAGAAACTTCAAGCTCAGTTGAAAGAAGGAGTAGGTCCCTAGAACGAAGAGTTAATAGAAATTGTTCAAAAGATAAAATAGAAATGCCAGTATTTGCCCACTCTTCATTTACCTAAAAATGGATATCCTTTAATTTTATTCACTGATGCATCTGATGATGTTTGGGGTGCTGTTCTCATACAGGATATTCCATCTAAAGGAGCACAAGTGTGTGGTTACAGATCAGGAACCTTCACTGATATAGAATGCAAGTACACCATATATGAAAAAGAGATCTTGGCTGTAAAGAAGGGTATAGAGAAGTTTAAGATTTTTCTTAAACCTGTTCATTTCATTGTAAAAACTGACAGTCAGCCAATGAGATCTCTGCTCAGCAAGAAACCAAACAAAGATATTGCCCATGGCCGAATTGCACGATGGTATCTTGATTTTACCAGTTATGATTTTGAGATAGAATGGATTAAAGGAGATAATAATCCATTAGCAGATTCTCTTACTCGAGAAATGGCCAAGCTTGTAGAACCAATGTGTATGATGATCGAAATTGGTGATACATTGGTAAGAAATGATGGTATAGAAATTTTCCTTAGTAAAGATGAACAAGGTAATGATTTGTGGATACCTTAGCTGCCTCCAGAAATTATTACCCCTATCCTCCACACACATTTCTTGAATAAATGGCTTCTAGAGTTAAGGAATCTGATCAGAGACAATTATGATAAAGGAATTCTTATAGGTCCCTAGCAAACAGAATTTCTATCACACTTTGGTCTTCAAAATGCTGCTATTTATTTTGCACTAAGAAATAGCATTACATTTGATGTCTGCATTACATCTTTGTTGCCTATGAATTGGCCCATAAAGATCAAAAGGAACTTTCTTAAGTGTGCAAAATTTGGTTTGTTTAACAGCATTACCCTTTTGCAGACAGAATTTGAAGACTATGCAGACTTATTTCTTGGATACAATGATAAGATCATAGAGGGCAATTTCTGAGATGTTATGAGCATTTTAAATTGCCTAGAGGTGAGAAAAATGGGATAGCAAAAGGAAGAACATGGCAGCATTGTTTCTATTGCCTCCAGCAAATTTATAAATGCATTAGCATATAAAAAAACTGATCTGGAAAAAGGAATAATGCCCATGTATATGCAAGAATGTCTTTCATATTTGATTTGATTCTGGAAGTTAAAATTGTATGGTAATTGCATTTTCTACTTGCTAGTGAAATGTGAAAACTGCCTGGGGGTAAAATTTGTTACATACCAAGTGAAATTGCAGTTAAATAGTGATTCTACCAGGAGGGTAAAATTGTTCACGAGAATGCAAAATAGATTTGGGACAAATCAATTTCAGTTGTAAAAGGGAAGTGGGCAGATTGAAGAGGGAGAATGAGGAATGATGAGCATATTCTAGAAGCAAATAAGTTGCAGAATCAAGAGTGCAGAGGTGTGTCATGTTTCATCAGTGGATTATTTTTAGGGTTTTTCATCTTCTTCTCTCCTTCTTACTAGAAGATTGTAACTTCTGTATCATTTTAGGTGTTGGTTCCAGGTTGTCTTCTCAGACTAGGTCTAGAAGATAAGGTTCAATCCATGGGTTCTATTTTACTGCAATAGTTAAGTCTCTGTTTTATGATATAATAGGTCTATTTGTGTATGAATTTTTTTATTAGATTTGGAAGTATCTTCAATAAATTAATATAAGTCCATGCTTTTGCTATCAATACTATTCTATGTCTCCATCAATGTTTGAGTATTTCAGGGGATCTAAGGGGTTTCTGGGTGTACATTTGCTACGCTCTCTATTTAATCTATGTTAGTCTATTTTTTTAAGGAGATACAGTAATAGTGTTTTGCTTAAATATTTACTTAAACATGTAAGTGAACATGCTTTCATGGACAAATATTTGGGATGTTTCAGTGCATTGTGGATAACTAAGGATGGATGTAGTGTTAAGTGCAGAAGGGCTATTAAGGGTTCAATGTTTCTATAAGGCAGAAACCTTTTCAATTGAATTCATTTTAATGTATGCTTTCCTTTTCATTATGGATTTGTATCCAAGTGTGACTCTGTTGCCCATAGGATTAGGCACTGATCTAGAGCAGTCAAGTATAACCCTACCCCATTACAAAATTGAAAATCATTTTACTTTCTACAATATTTATTCCTAAATTATTTACATACTTCATACTTGGGTTTTAATAACAAGGATAGTGCCTTCCATTTTTCATATATCTGAACCCTTGCTATTTGTATGAAGTTTATCTGCTAGGTGTTGAAACAAAACCTTATTTCATATCCAATTCTAGTACCATATAGGGAGACCCACCTAGGTTTCATAGAGCCTGAAGTGCAGGGGGAAATTGTGAGATCATTCTCCCATTCATTGGCCAAATCTCTCTTTGAATCTAAGCATCAAACATGGCACATCTTTAGGGTTCAATGTTTAGAAATTCGGAGGACCACCAACACCAAGAGTGAAGGGAAATGGGAAAAGGGGACGTTGAAGGAATGGCATGTTGGGAAGGGAAACCCTAAAATGGTATATTGAGAAGGGAGATCCCTAAACCCAAAAATGAAGGAAAATAGGAAAAGGGTGCCTTGAAGGAATGACATGCTAAGAAAGGAATCCCTAAAATGGTATACCAGGAAGAGAAACCACTAAACCCTGAAATGAAGGGAAATGAGAAAAGGGGATTTTGAAGGAATGTCATGCTAGGAAGGGAAATGGGAAAAGAGGACATTGATGGAATGACATGAGAAGGGAAACCCCGAAATGGTATATTTCCTAAAGAGAAACCCTAAAATTTTTCCCAAGCCTAAGAATTGATCTAAAAACCTTGACACTTAGGTTTTCTAAAATGTAGGCTCATGATGAAACAGTAAAGGGCTCAAGAAAAACATAGAATGACCTAGGGGTGCCATTAAGTAATTCTCTAATTTGTTATTAATGATGGGTAGAGTACGTGTTTAGTGTCTAGGATATGAGAGAAAATCCAAAAGAATCTCAGGAAACCATAAAAATTCTAGACAAAGGAAAAGATTCAAAATGTTTTAGGGTTTACCTAGGTTTGAGGTCAAGGTTTAGAAGGGTGTAGTAGGAAATCCAAGAAAATAAAGAGGATACAAGATAGAAATCTTTTTACCACTAGGGTAGGTGCCAACACCTTCAAGGAAAACTATTATGCTTCCTCAATTGATTGGAATCTCATCATACTTAAATCTTCATGAATAATTGTTCTCACACAATTTATCTATCTTGTTATCTTTTCCTAATCAATTTTATTCTAACCAAGCCTACTTTTCATCTTATAAATTTTTTCAATATAATCCCTCATAGTCCTATCTTTTTCATTTAAAATTCTACAATTTCTTCAATAGATCTGACTAATAGCATACAAGCATAAACTTAGATTTCTATTTTGACACCATCATATCCCATCTTTCAATTTTTTCTAAGCTCCCTCTTCTATTTCTTTTTAATTGTACCTATTTCCAACATAATGCAATATGCCCTTTCAATTTAGTCTTAGCAAACCTAACTCTTTCAAGATCTTAGACTTCCTCATATTCAAAGTATTTTTCTATATCATTCAACTAATGTATCAACTCTTTAAGATTCAAATAACTAGAATAACTAGGAATCTCAATTCTAGATCTCTTACCAATATTTGAAATAGCCTTCAACATCTTCACTAGATCTAGATCTTCTTCTTCTTCTTTTACAAGTCATTTGGTAACTTGTCCATTTCTTATTTCATTTTGTTCTTCATCACATTCATCATCCAACTAGAATTATTATGACCTCTTCATCCATCTTCATCAACCTGATTAGGGTTTCCAAAAACTAATGCCTTCATCAGGTCTGTACCTACTAGTTCTGCCCTCTTCCCGGAAGCCACCTTTAAAAACCTATTCTTTTGACCTACACACACACAAGAAGGAAGATGGTTGGGTGCTATTTAGGAGCTTGCCTCTGTCAAGATTTATGAATGGTGTTTCCACATTCACAATAGCAAAGATGATAGGTAAATAGTGTGTGCCCTAGAAGGGCAGAGGTAAATCTAAAGTAGAATGGAATGCTAGAACAAAGCATGAAGGAAAGAAGCCACCATGAGCATGGAAACCCTAGAATGCTTGATGCAACATCACAACTTGACTCAAGAAGTTGGTGTAGCCCAAAGAAGTAGAAGGATCTTCACAAGACATGCATTATGTTAGTGTCGCAAAAATAATCCACAATAGAGAGCTTTAGTGAAGAGTAGAGAACATGAGAGAGAGAGGAAAAATCTTTCAAGTTAGAGATTTCTTAGAGATGTTCAAATGAATAGAATAACTTACTTTTATATGAATTCTCATTAATTTATTGAGAATTAAACCACATGAGGTTGACATTGGGAATCATTTAAGAGGTCCCAAGCCAACAAACCATTAATTAGGCCAAGGCTAAAAAGGGGACAAGGGCGCTTGGTCTCCTTGGTCCCTTAGCCCCAAACTCCTAGGATAAGGCACTTAAAGTGTCATTAACCCCTCCTTATAATTACTTTTCTTAGTTTTGTGCATCAGTATCAAAAATTACATGCTTAATGCTCAAAATGTGTTATAATAGGTCCTCATTAACAAGTGTAAACATTTTAGGTCCACTTGGGTACTAAACTAAGTGTAAAATGGTAGTGTCCACATTTTACAACATAACAAAAACATTGAATGGAATGAGCAGTGTCAATCCTATTTTGACATATTGAAGTAGAAAATTGTTGAAGCCCCTATCCTGATATTCCCTGATTGGAACACTCCTTTCCATGTTCGTGTACACGCCTCAATCATAGTAGTAAGAGTAGTATTAGCTCAACCCAAAGGAACTAAAGATCATCCTTAGCCTTTTCTAGTAGGAAATTATCAAAAGCTGAGAAAAATTAGGGTGAGTACAAGAAGATTTCACTTTTTAGCCAAAAAGTTGAAGTGTTTTTCCTATTTTTCAAATTTTGTCATAATTGGAGTGATAATTCAAAGCACTTGCACATAAAATATTAAGATGATGTAAAAATAAGAAATGTAGGATTTTGTTTTTAGTTTTCAAATATGTAATTTTTTCTAATACCCAAATGATGAAAGTTGTTTTTATTGGGTGTACAAAAAGTGTCTTTTTAAAATTCCCATATTTTTTGCCAAAGCATGCATGCGTACGACCAACATAATTTGACCTAAATGAGGGCATTTTTCTAATTTTTTTTGTGGAAACATGCACAAGATGTTGAATTTTGGTCAGGATATTTTTTTGTAATTTTTTGATAAATATTTTTCTTTAATTAATTTTTCAATGGCCCTAATTAGTGTTTTTTAAAACCCCTCATGTATAGCCAGCATAATTCGAGCTAAACTAATCAATTCACTAAAAAAAATCATCATGTAGATAATGATATCTAGATTGGTCTAACATAATTTTTTTTCAAGAAACTTTCAAAACCAAAAGTTATTAAAAAAATAGTAACATATGTTATTTCAAGTTTATGAGTCTGTTTGTTTAGAAAATAATTAATAAATAGAAAATTATGTCCAATATAGAAAAAATTACATATTTGAAAACTAGAATTTCAGATCTACAATGGGTTTTAATTCCGTTAAAATATTCTAAAAAAAAAGTCGTCAGCCACAGTGGCGAAACTAGCTTTTTCTCCTATTATTTTCATGGTCTCCTAGTTGCAGGTTAGTTGTAGGTCCAAGGCTTGAGCTTAGGTTTCCAAGCATTTACCAAGCTTAAAACCAGTGCAAATTGATGGGTTTGCAGTTTGAAATAATTAGAAATAGGTACCCATTTATAAACAAGTGCCCGTTCATAACGATTGCCCATTCATAAGGGTGCTTGTTACAAATGGGTACCCATTTTAAAAACAACAGGTACCCATTTTAAACATAATGGGTACTCATTTCAAAATGAGCACCTATTTCTTATTTAGCCAATATTTATTTTTTTCATAAATTCGTAGTATGACAGATACTTTGCAACATTCATTTTTACTAGTGCGGCTGACAATGATGAATTTTGTGATTCTTGTATATAAAAAGTGTCAATTCAAGCTTTCAACGAAACATATTTTATGCAATTTTTATAGGGATTCAATCATAATGAGCATTTTTAGATGGAATGAAGTAGAAAATCTAATTTTTACAGGGATTCAATTTGTTAGAGAGATCAAACAAATATCAAGAAAATATCATATTGAACAAAGGATCTACATCTACTTGTATTTCATAAATTTTAAGAAGGGATCCGACTCTAAGTATAATACAATATTATTTGTTGATTTTATCAACACATTTTGGTAATCATGGGATCAAATAAACGTCAACAAAGAAAAAAGAGAAAGGTTATGACACTTGAATAAATTGAAGCACATCAAGAGAAAGAGGCAAAATGACAGAGGTAGGAGAGAGAGGATTTAAAAAATGAAGAATGATGTAGGGGTCAGTGCAAAAAGTTGGGTCTAGTTTTTGGCTAAAAAGTGGAAGTGTTTCCATGAAAATTAAAAATTTTCCCAGTTGGAGTCAAAATTTGAAGCACTTACACATAAAATCTTAAGAAAGTCTAGTAATATGAAATGTAGTATTTTGAATCTAGTTTTCAAATATGTAATTTATTCTAATACCCAGATGGTACAAATTAATTTTTCATAGGCTTGAACAAAAACCACTTTTAAAAGTTATTTTTTTAGGACCATACCATGCACGTGTATGGCCAACATAATTTGACCTAAATAAAAGTATTTTTCTAAATCCTTTTGTGGAATGATGTGTAGTATAGTAAATTTTGATGAGGATTTTTTTTTATAATTTTTTTCCAAATATTTTTTTAATTAATTTTTCATTGGGCCTAATTTTTGTTTTTGAAAACCCTTCGTGTATGACCAACATAATTTGAGCAAAACTAATCATAAAATAAATAAAAAATCATTGTGTAAAGAATGATGTTTAGATTAATGAAATATAATTTTTTTAAAAAAACTTTAAAAGTTAAAAGTTATTAAAAAATGCAAACACCTCTCATTTCAAGTTTTTGGACTAGTTTGCTCATAAAGTAATTAATAAATAGAAAAATAAGTCGAATAAAAAAAATTACATATTTGAAAACTACACATCATCATCTCTAATGTGTTTTAATTTTGTAAAAAATTTATAAAAAAAATGTCATCAGCCATATAGGTAAAGTTAGTCTTTCCTCTTGCTCTGAACATAGACTTGTACTTGCAAGTCCAAGGCTAGAGGTCAGCTACCCATGCCTTTCTTGAGCCTAAAACCAAACCAAAACCAAGCCAAAGAAAAGGGAAAACGCGGGCGGCCAATTCAAATTTTTAAGAATGGATACTCGTTATAAAATGGGTAACCCTTCTTATTAAGAATGGGTACCAATTTTAAAATGGGTACCTTTTTCTTATATATCTATTATTTTCCATTATCAATAAAAATGTACTATCACTATATACTCGCAACTTGCATTTCTGATGTACGGGCTGACAGTGACGTTTTATGCACATTTTTTATTTACACGTGTCTTGTGGAATCACTTGGCATGCCATATTATATTCAAATTTTGAAAGGACATATGAACAATTTTGAAGTAGAATCAAGTCTAGGAGCTATTTTTAAGAGGAATAAAAAAATATGGTTTTTTAATTCACTTCTACTTTTACTTTAGAATTTATCAAACAAAGGATCTACATGTAGTTGTACTTCAAAATTTCAAAGAAGTACATCAATCTAAAAATAGATTAAATATCATTTTTTTTTTTATCAAGAGGGTTTGGTAATCATGAGATCAAATCAACGTAAAAAAAAATATAGGAGGGTCATGACACCTAAAGAAATTGAAGCAAATAGAGAGAAGGAAGAAAAAAGGCAAAGAGATAGAAGAACAAGGATTCAAGAAATGAAGAATATTGAAGCATCTAGTTCCATGACTATTGAAGAGAAGAACATTCAAAACACTATAAAGGATGAGATGAATGTAAATGATGCAAATGTAGAAATGGTGAATGTGGAAGAAAATGTGACTATAGAAACAAATGCATGTATGTCTTCAAACCCAACTTTCAATGATATGAAAAATATGACTATAGAAACAAATCTAGGTATGTCTTCAAAGCCAACTTTTAATGATATGGAAAATGCGACTATAGAAACAAATCCAGGTATGTCTTCAAACCCACCTATCAATGATATTGATCATATTAGTTTATTAAATGAAGTTAGATATACCAATGATAAGCTCAATTGTACTGCTAAAAATATGGAAAGAGGAAATGAGAATGAAATCTCTTATGTGAGTGAAAATGAAATATTTTTTTTAAGATTGAAAGAAATGTCTTGGATAATCTTCCTCGTAACATTTCTTGGAGATAAATGAGAACCCATGCAAATAGATTATATAAACTATTTTTTTTATAGAAAAAGGCTTGGATTTCAATGTCAACTCATGATACAATTAATGAAAATGTGGAAATTACAAAAAAGTAATGAAAAAGTTAGGCATTGTTTTAAAACCTAAAAAAAAGATGAATCAATGAAATAAGTTATATCTAGTGTTGCTAATGTTATTGTTTCTATTAGAAAAAAGATTCGATCTAAAGATAGAAATGCAGCATGAAGAGCTATAACAACTGCTTTAGTTAATAAATTATTTTCAAATAAAAGAATGATAAGTAAGACTAGTGAATTTCTAAATATAAATCCTAAAAATTTGAGAAGAGCAGCAAAAAGAAGAGAAAGTATTGAAAATGATCTAATTAACCAATGTTGAAGTTTTGGTGGTAGACTCCCAATGTTTGACATGAAATTAAATAATGAAATCAAATCTTTAATTGAAAAATATTGTCATGATAATACAAGGGTATCATCTAATATTAGAGATGTTTTAAAATTAAGAGTGGGGTCCAAAATTCGTGATCCTCATCCAAAACATCTATTAGACATGACTCAAACTGAATTATATAAAAAATTCTTAAATGATTCAGTGTCAATAACATTTAATATTACCATAAGTCAAAGATCATTTGAGAAATGTAAACCTTGGTATTGAAAATTAATAAACAATGAATCTCTTGATGTTGTAAAACTCATGTGTAATTTTGTTATTATTATGATGTTTTTTGATATATGTATGTTGTACTTTGCATACTAATGAAATTATGCAAGAATGTGGTATAAATATGCCACCTCAAACAATTAACGAGTTTATAGCAAGTTTGTTTTGTGAAACATCTAATGGATACTTATTTTATTCAAAAGCATGTATTTCTGGGCAATGCAATATATGTGGTAACTTTTCATTCTTAGGAGAATGTATGCATGAAATATTTCACATGAATTTGGACAACAATTAGTGGATGTTCAAAAAGATTCAAGAACATTGAATATCCTTTAAAGGATGGAAAAATTGGAAAGTGTTGCAAGTTAGTCACAGAAAAAATTAGTGTGCATGCCTTCATCAAAGATTTTAAGGGTAATATTGTATCTAAATATGTGAAACACTCCCAATATGCTCGGTGGCTTGATGCACAATTTCACTCATGTAAAAACACATTTCCAATTGTAACTATACTATTAGTGGTTGATTTGCAGAAAACTATATGTTGGCAACATAAGCATGATGATAAAGAGATTGATGAGCATGACAATGAAAATTGTTGTCATTGATGGCAACAAAGTGTAAAGACACAGTTGTGTTGGTCCAGAGAGTGGAAACAAAGTGTAAGGATACAATTGTGTTGGTCTAGAGAATGATATGGAAGAGAATACACCTAAGTGTTGATCCAGAGAAATTACTAAGTGCAATATGGAGGAAAATACACCTAAGCATGATATCCTTCCATTTTGGCGTTCCGCAGTTAGGCACAATTTGCTAAAGATTTTTGTAAGGCATTTGTAATACATAACCTATGATAGGGTCACAGTATTTTAGTCTGCATTCCTCAGCTATAAAGAATCTTGCTATGTGGTTGTAAGTTGTTGTTTGTGCATACTAAAAGAATCTAAATCCAAAGACTCGGGTCTTGAAGCCCTCCAGAGTGAAAGATAAAGTTGACAGAGTATCTGACTCTAAAATGACAGTGTAATAATAGTGCCAGTGGTATATTGGAATGCTCTGCATTCCACTGCAGATGAATATCTTGCTATGTGGATTTGAGGATAAGTTTGTGGATGTCAGAAGTGTGTTGTCTCCAAGAACAAAGCACTTTGGTGGTCTACATGTTGATCTGTGAGCAAACCATCAGTTCATGATGTTGTTACTTCACTAGTTGAGCTGACCTAAAGATGTTGAGGTTGTGTAGAGTTAAGTAATATATGAAACTATGTTATGGGAGTAAATATAGGTTATGCCGACCTATATGAACTATGTGCTACACACTTTGGTTCTCTCTGCAAAGCGTATAGGGTTGAAGTTTGGGCCGACATATCAAGAAGGCACACAGTACATCTATCAGGCTAACTTGTTTGATGTTTTGCATGATTGCAGTATATATACAAGATTTATGTCATGTGTAAAGTGGTTGAGGAGAGTGTGTGTTGATGCGAAAAAACCAAGTTTGTGAGTGGAAGTGAATTTGGATGTAGAGAACAATAAGATAAGATTGTGGTGAAGATGAAGTGTGTTAAGTCAGTATTCTAAGCTTTAATGGAATTGTATCTTCAACATAAGTCAGATGCATGACTAACAGTTCAAATTCGGCATTGAGCCACCCCTTCTTCTATCTCTTTCTATTCAAGACAGTGAGTCCTTTGGCAGTGAGCCACCTGTAGTGAGCACTTCTTTTATGGACATTGAGTCCCTATGGAAGTGAGCCTAATTGTAATTAGTATTGTTATTCATAAATATATGTGAGCTAATCCTCACCGTGGTTTTTCCCTTTTTAGGTTTTCCACATAAAAATCTAGTGTTCATGTGTTATCTATTTTGATGGTTGATTTAATACTTTCCTTTCTTACTGCAAATTAAATATGCTATGTGGAATGAATGTTTAAATGCTTAAGTGGTTTCAGAGAATACTGATTCACCCTCCTCTCTCATTATTCTAGGTGTTCAACAATTTGTATTAGAGCTTGGTTCCTTTGAAGAAGCTTAACCACTTAAGGAAGTTCTTGAAGTGTGAACTCATGGCGACTTGGAGATATCCTAAACCTCTGGGAGAAATTTTTGTTGTTGAATTTACTAAAGAAGACTACATAGTTGATATGAATGGAGAGCTTAAATCAGCCTTTGAAGATTTGGAGAAAGTTCAATGTGAGAATAGAGATCTGGAAGAAAATATTAAGGAAGCAAATGAATGCATCAAGAAATTGAGAAAGCAAAACAAGAAATTCAAAGAAAGATACAAGGAAGTAAATGAATATCTTAATCAATCAAATGATACAATCACTAGTCTGAAAATACAAATTGAGGAAAGGAAAAGGAATTGAAGAATGCCTAAATGAAAAATTGAAAGGCGAATCTGAAGAATGCTCAAGATTTGAACAAGAAATTGTGATCCTAAAGACAGAGTTGGAGAAACCAACTTGAATCAAGAAGATAAATTCAAGAAAAGCTCCACCTTGCTTGATGAAATGATTGCAAATCAAAAGGCTCCTAATTATAAAGAAGGATTGGGATTTTAAAAGGGTGAAAGTTCAACTTTAGCAAACAATGTTGAGAAGAAGAACAATAACCAAAAGAAGACTATAGTCAAGAAGGGTAATAATAGATAGGTCCAGAACTAGAAAAAAAACTTCAAGAGGCCACCTATCAGACAACCAGTTGTACAAAGGTACTCTAACTACTGTTACTCTTGCAATAAATTTATACGTAAGGCTATAGAATGCATAAGAAGGATAAATCAGAATGTTCAATCATTTTCTAGTCAATGTTTTACATGTCAAAGAATTGGTCATAAAGCTAGTGACTGTAGAAGTCAGATGATGAATAGTTACAATAAGGGTATGCTAGTTTTATCTTTCAATGGTTATTGTTATACATGCAATGAATTTGGGCATAATACTAATCAATGCAGATCTAGGATGAATGGAAGTAAGCTTGTTCAAAATGTTAGATGTTATGAATGGAACAAATTAGGTCATATTGCTAAATTTTGTTGAAGTAAGAATGTGAAGGTTGATCCGGTAAGGAAGAGTGATCCAGTGAAGAATATGGATCTGATAGCGATGAAGAAAGAAATGGACAAGGTCTCAAAAAAGAAAGAAGAAAATAAGATGAAAGATGAGGTTGTGCGAGTATCTGGTGTAGATGTTCGCTCCAAAAACTAAGTAGAGTGCTTTGGCATAGGGGGAGCTTTAACAGGAAAACTTTAAGCCCCTGCCAAAGATATGGTGCTAACATTCTCAACATATCATGGATATGTGATGTAGGTTAACATTCTTGACCTATTGGAGAAAACACCAGTGAAAAATGTCATATTGCAGAAGTTTGTGGAGAAACTGAAGGTGATTGTGTATTACAGTTGAGGTCTTGATAGCTTTATCAATATGAGCATTGAATACGATTTAGGTTTTTCAAAAGGAGGTTTTTAAGAAATCTCACTTGACAAAAACTAATTTGCAATCAAACTTTGAAGAGATAAGAGCAGTGAAAAAGCAAGGAGAAGCTAATCAGGATTCTTGCGCACGAAGCCCTAACTAGAAGTAATCAAAAGGTATTTACAAACTTCTTGCCCTAGGTCTTTCTGTAACACTTTGAAGATGTTTACTCCACAAGTTATAGAAGTAGTAGACTGGCCCCACCCTAAGTTCAAATCACATCCATTTAAATCCATGGAGATAGATCCAGATGGTGCCTTTTTGGTATGGTGTTTTACATATAGAGAATGTGAGGATATATATCCATACAATGATGGAAGAATACAATCATGCAAAACTAGGAGAAGTATGGGTAAATGAGTTAACCAATGATGAGTTTGAGTTGAAGACCAAATTTAAGGGTTTGACGGAGAAGAAAGTGGATGTATGGAATGACTTTCCTATATTCTTTTATGAAGATGCATTAGTACTCTATAGTGCTACATCTAAAGAATATATAGAAGGATATTCTTCCCACCAAATAGTAAGATTCATATTCTAATTTCTTGTACATATGCGGAAGGATAGAATAAAACATTTTTTGATACTTTGATTTATAGAAGTAAAACAAGAAGGGGGAGTATGTACATAGAAAGGCAAGATCAGTTTTGAGATAGGGCGAGAGGTTTTGATTTGTAGATATGTAGGTAGTTCCTTTGTCATTGATGACAAAGGGGGAGAAGTTTTGGTGCATGTTGCCATCAATGACAAAGGGGGAGATTATTGGCAACATAAGCATGATGATGAAGAGACTAATGAGCATAACAATGAGAGGTGTTATGATTGATGGAACCAAAGTGTAAAGACACAATTGTGTTGGTCTGAAGAGTGGCAACAAAGTGTAAGGATATAGTTGTGTTGATCTAGAGAATGATATGGAAGAGAATACACCTAAGTATTGATCTGAAGAAGCTACTAAGTGAAATATGGAGGAAAATACACCTAAGCATGATATCCTTCCATTTTGGTGTTCCACAGTCAGGCACGATTTGCTAAATATTTTCCTAAGGCATTTTCAGTACAAAACCTATGATAGGGTCAAAGTATTTTAGTTTGCATTCCTCTGCTATGAATAATATTGCTATGCGGTTGTAAGGTGTTGTTGGTGCACACTAAAGGAGTCTCAATCCAAAGAATTAGGTCTTGAAGCCCTCCAGAGTGAAAGATAGAGTCGACAAAGTATCACACTCTGAAATGTCAGTGTAATAACAATGACAGTGTAATAACAATGTCAGTGGTATATTGGAATGCTCCACATTCCACCACAAATGAATATCTTGCTATGCAGATTTGAGGATAAGTTTGTTGATGTCAGAAGTGTGTTGTCTCGAAGCAGAAAGAATTTTGGTGGTCTGCATGTTGAGCTATGAGAAAAGCATCAGTTCATTTTGTTGTTACTTCACCAGTTGAGCCGACCTAAAGATGTTGAGGTTGTGCGGAGTTAAGTCATATATTGAACTATGTTATGGGAGTAAATAAAGGTTATGCCAACCTATCTAAGTGTGCTATACACTTTGGTTCTCTCTACAAATCGTATAGGGTTGAGTTTTGGGCCAATAGATCAAGAAGGCACACGATACATCTATTAGGCCAACCTGTTTGATGTTTTACATGATTGCAGTATATATACAAGATTGATTTTGTGTGTAAAGTGGTTGAAGAGAGTGTGTGTTGATGTAAAAGAACCAAGTGTGTGAGTAGAAGTGAATTTTGATGGAGTGTGTTAAGTCAATATTCTGAGCTTTAGTGGAACTGTATCTTCAGCATAAGTTAGATGCATTACTAACAGTTCATATTTGGCAATGAGCCACCCCTTCTTCTATCTCTTTCTATTTAGGACAATGATTCCTTTGGTAGTGAGCCACCTACAGTGATCACTTCTTTTATGGACACTAAGTCCTTATGGCAATGAGCCTAATTGTAATCAGTATTGTTATTCATAAATATATGTGAGCTAATCATCATCGTGGTTTTTCCCTTTTTGGGTTTTCCACATAAAAATCTAGTGTTCATGTGTTATGTATTTTGATGGTTGATTCCATGCTTTCCTTTCTTACTACAAATTAAATATGCTATGTGGAATGAATGTTTAAATGCTAAAGTGGTTTCAGGGAATACTGATTCACCCCCCTCTTAGTATTCCTGGAGTTCAACACTATACTCTTCCTCCACAAGAGGAAATTCAATCTAAGTATTATAATTAAGTGCAAGTGGCCATATTTGTTCATATTCTATACATACATGTAGATGATAGTATAGAAGATAATATAAATTTTTTGAGAGAGTGCCATGTCTATTTGAGTGATAACCAATTACACTCATCAGATTTTGTGCAATATTATTTTAGAAAAATTTATGAAAGTTTAAAAGAAAGAGAAATCTAGATGACACATCTCATATGGTCAGATAACTATACAGGGAAATTAAAAAATGCTCAAATGTTTTATTGGCTATGTAAGGCTCGCAAATAAAACAATATCCAACATATGTGGATTTTTTAAAGTTGTACATGGTAAAAGAGAACATGATGGAGCTGGAACATGTGTGAAAAGAGCTCTTGCTAGAAAGAAACTAAAATTTGAGGATGCAGCAAAATTTAGAGATGCACATGCAATTTTGTGGATTGGTGTAATGTAAAATTATCTATGGGATCAAGTGAGAACTCTACAATTCAATGATTCTTTTGGTTAGTTGAAGAAGAGAATATTCTTACTCGACTTGATTTTGAGACAATTAATGGATCAACAAAATGGCATTTATTTAGGAGGTCAAATGCAAGCACATGGACTATATGAACTAAGATGCTTGCATGTCTTTGTTGATTTTGTATTGCAGGTGATTGTGAAGCATGTGAAAATACATAATTGGTTGAAGAATGGAAATAAAGATCCTTGACACCTACAAAAACACATGATCAACTTGAAACAACAATTGAAGATGATAATTGAGTGTTTGCATCAGATGACTATGATCATGTTTTAGACCTTGTACTAGAAGGTACTTTAATTTTCAATATTTTTTATTACATTTTTTTGTAATATATATAATTAATTATATATGTATGCATGTACATATTTATGTGAATTCTATACATGTCACACTTTATTGAATTAAATATTTTTTTTGTAGGACATGTGTATGTTGTTGTTGCACCTAAGGGCAATGAAGAGGAAGTATTGGTTGGATCGATGTGTTGAGACAAAAGAAAATTTGTTACATCCTAGAGTAGATAATGATAACTATGAGTATCCAACAATTTCTATGGTTGTTGTTATCACTTGGCTACGAAAATATCTAATAATAAAGAATGGGTTGCCTACATTTGAAGATTATGAAAGACATAAGAAGATCATACACTACTCACATTTAGTTGTGGAAACAAATATAAAACTAGTTAGATACCAAACGAGACCTGTTAGGAATTGCATGCAAAAGATATCAATTAAATGCAAATAAATATTAAATAGAGGAATGAAAATATATAGAAATAATAATAGCGAGAGATAATTTTTAATGTGGTTCACCCAAACTCAAGCTACATCCACCAATAGAGAGTCCAATATTATTATCCATCAAATTGAACCAATTACAACTAGCAATCCTTGCAACTCAATACCACTACAAATGCTACAATACAATATCAATAGAAACCCTAACCCTTAGCTATTTTACCAAGACTTATGTTGGTTACAAAATAGGGTTTTTTTATGTCGGCCAATAGAAAAAAATAACTCCTAACGCCTTTATAAAATAATAGGCAATTTTTCTTTAGGGGCACTACCCCAAGACCCCCACCGTGGGCTTCCCCTACACTGCCCCATTAAATTATTTAGGGGGAAACCACGCCGATAAAAGTGGGAAAAATTTAACCTCTAAGTCTGATTAGGCTCCATATAACAACAATCTCCCACTTGGAGACTGATCAGACTCCACACCATATAATCTTCCTCTTGGAGACTAATCATAACACTACTGACCCTGTCACTCCCACTGGAACTAAGGACCCTAGACCCTATTGTTCTAATTTTATTGTTTTCAGTCTTGAAGACCAATCGAAGTTGAAGAGGATCTCAGCTTCTCCCTTGTCACTGCCTTTGTAAACATATCTGTTGGATTGTCATCTGTATGTATCTTTTACAGCCTTAACTGTCCATCATCCAACATCGACCGGATGAAGTGATACCTTAGCTGTATGTGTTTGGTCTTTGAATGCAAGGTATTATTCCTTGTAAGATATATGGCACTCTGACTGTTTGTAAACAAATAATTGTTAGCCTATTGTTTTCCCAATTCTTCCATGAAATATTGTAGCCATATCATCTCCTTATTTGCCTCTATTGCAGCTACATACTCTACCTCCATGGTGGATAAAGCAACCACCTTTCGCAACCTGCAGATCCAACTCACCACTGTCCCACCTATAGTAAAGACATAACCTGTAGTACTCCACCTAGTATAATATCCCTTGCCAAATCTGAGTCCACATAGCCTGCTAAATCAATATTAGAGCCCCCAAAACATAAGTTTATTAATTAATGGATGTACCTCTCAAATATCTGAGAATCTATTTTACTGCATTCCAATGCTCCAATCTAGGATTACTCATATACCTTCTTATGACTCCTACATCATGTGCAATATTTAGTCTTGTGCATACCATGGCGTACATTAAACTTCCTACAGTTGAAGCATATGGTACCTTGGACATTTTGTCTTACTCCTCTTGTGTCTTTGGACACATCTCCTTAGTCAATTTCAAATGACTAGGCAAAGGTGTGCGGACGGCTTTTGCATTCTCCATATGGAATCTCTACAACACCCTTTCGACATAATCAGCCTGAGATAGAGTCAATTTTATGTTCTTCCTATCTCTACAAATTTTCATACCAAAGATTTGTTTTGCTACCCCCAAATCCTTGATAGAAAATGATTGTACTAACTTCTATTTTAACTCTTATGTGATCCATGTTAGACCCTGCTACAAGCATGTCATCAACATATAATCATAAAATAATGTAGTTGTCATTATCCAACCTCTTAAAATAAACAGAATGGTCATAATTAAACTGGTTGTAGCCTTGCTCAGCCATAAAACTATCAAATTTTAAATACCATTGCCGAGGTGCTAGTTTGAAGCCATATAAACTCTTCTTCAATTTGCACACCAATTTCTCCTTACCTTTGACCTCAAATCCCTGTGGTTGTTCCATATATCTCCTCCTCCAAATCACCATGGAGAAAGGCAGTTTTCACATCTAATTATTCCAAATGAAAATCTTCAATAGCCACAATACTTAAAATAGTATGAATAGAAGTTATCTTAACAACTGGAGAAAAAATCTCATCAAAATCAATACCTTTTTTATGTGCAAATATTTTTACAACTAACCTGGCTTTAAATCTTTTCTTACCTCCATCTTCCTCTTTCATCCTATAAACCTATTTGTTTGGTAAAGCCTTTTTACCTGTGGGCAACTTACATAATTCCCAAGTCTAATTTTTCAGCAAGGAGTCCATTTCTTTTTTCATTGTAAGCTCCCATTAAACCTTTGTATCCACCTGCATAGCTTCATCATACCCTTCTAGTTCACCAGCATCTTTTAACAAATAGAATACAAAGAGGGAGAAAACCTTTCAGGATGTCCACTTAGCCTTGTTGACCATCTAACATTCACTAGAGTTTGTGGTATTTCTTGTTGCTATTGTAGAGCATGAGAAACCACTAGAACATCACTATCTAGAGTATCATCCAACACCACATAATCCTTTTATTTCTTCTCATGATGCTACAACTGATCTTTGTACAACACCTTCTCATTAAATACAACATCCCTGCTTCTCACAATTTTTAGATTTTCAACATCCCAAGGCCTATAACCAAATTCATCAATGCCATATCCAATGAAGACACATTTTTTTTATTTTGCATCCATCTTGGTTCTATTTTCAAAATCTACGTGTGCAAATGTTTCACATTCAAAGGTTTTAAGAAAAGAATAATTCACCTTCTTACCTGTCCATGCTTCCTCTGAAATACCACAGCCCAAAGGAACTGAAGGACCTCTGTTAATTAAATATATAGCAGTATTGACAGCCTCTACCCACATGTTTAAAGGTAGCCCAACATGCAATCTCATGCTCCTTGCAAGCTCTATTATTGTCCTATTCATGCACTCAGCCACTCTATTCTCCTGTGGAGCCCTTGGAACCATTTTCTGCCTACAAATTCTATTAAAGGAACAATAATCCTTAAATTTTTTGTTGCAATAATCACCATCATTATCAGATTTGAGACATTTTGATCTTTTACCTGTCTCATTCTTAACCAAGCTTCTCCATTTCTTAAATGTTTCAAATACATCAGATTTCTGCCTAAAGAAATAAATCCAAACCTTCCTAGTTGCATCAACTATGAATGTAACATAGTACTGAGAGAAGATACCTGAGCTAGTCCCCATACATCTGTATGCACAAGCTCCAACTTTTCATCTTTCTTTTGCTTGCCATCCTTGAGAAAACTAACTCTCTTTTGTTTGTTATACACACAAATTTCACAGAAATCCATATTAATACATTTAAGACCTAGTAAAACTTTCTTAGAATGAAGTACCTTCATACCTTTTTTACTCATATTCCCAAGTCTGTTATGCCACAGTGTTGTCTTAGAACCTGCAACAACTATTTTAGTCTCTTCCTACGAACCCACAGCAACTGTTCTTGAACCTATTTGTTTTTTCTCTACAACAACTAAAGTAGAAGGAACATTATGACTTGTACAAAGATATAAGGTATCTGCTTTCACACCTTTTGCTACTATTAAGGCACCTCTTGAAACCTTCCAATTTTTATTATTAAAAGTAACTATGCAACCTTCATCACCTAGCTGCCCTGCTAAAATTAAATTCCTACTTAGCCTTGGAACGTGCCTTACCTCTTGTAGTAGCCAATGATTCCCATTCTACAACTTAATCTGAAATCTTCCCTTTCCAACAATCTGACAGAGTTCATTATCTCCCAAATAAACCAGCCCAAAATCCTCTTAGACATAATCAAGAAAATAACTTCTATGGGGCGTAGCATGGAATTGGGCCCCTGAATCTAAAACCCATGAATCATCAACATTATCTAGGGAAAGAATCAAAACATCATCTTCAAATTTATTACTTACCACATATGCCTCCTTATTTCCTTCTAGTTTGTCTCCTTCTTTATTCTTCTGAGACCAGCAATCTTTCTTTAGATGACCTAGTTTCCCATAGTACCAGCAATCCTTCTATCCTCTAGATTAGAATCTCTTGTCCTTTGATTTTCCTCATGACTTCCCATGACTTCTAGAACCTTTTCCTCTCTCCTTTGAACTACCCTTTCTTTCTGCATTCAAAACACTACTTGATGTGGACCCTCTTGAGCTTTTCTGTTGCATTTCCTTGCTAAGAATAACACTAACAACATCATCAAATTTCAAAGTGTTTGAACCAGAGACAGAGTTACTTACAGCCATTACCAAGCTATTCTAGCTTTCTGGAAAAGAACATAAAACCAAGAGAGCCCTCACCTCTTCATCAAATAAATCACTTTTACAAAAGTTAACTAATTGGTGGGTATGTGCAAGATCATCACGGGCCAAATAGTGGCAATGGAAAAAAAATCACATCTTTACTTAGCCAAATTCACGAATTGGCTAACTTTGACTTTCATAGGCATGCTAAAAATATCCGTTTTGGTTTGGATACCAAACCAAAATGGATATCTGTTTTGTGGTTTAAAAAACTATTTTTATAGTTCCAGGAAACGGATATCAATTTCTGGAATATTCCCAAAATGGATATTCGTTTTGGGAATATTCTAAAAATGGATATCTGTTTCCTGGAACTATAAAAATGGTTTTTTTTTTAATTCTTTTCATTGGTTTTTTAATTGTTTTCATTGGTGTGTGTCATGGTATGATGTCTCAAGGAATGGGAAGAAAGGATGGTGATTCATAAGATAATATGAAGAATGATGGTAAAGTGAATTGGCATTGTGGTAACTGTAACATGTCATGGGGTGAATCATGTGTTAATACAGGTTGTGGAGTGAGAAAGGGGTGGTATGGGTATGGTTGAATGGAGTAATGAGGTGATTTAATTAGTGATGAAATAGGTGAAGTGATGGGTAAGGTGTCTTATGTGGGATTGCTAGAAAGTGTGATTGGTAATGGTGGGGATAGCTAAATGTCATCTTATAGGGGTTCAAAGGTGAGGAAAGTGTAAGATGGGGATATGGGATAATCCATGGTTTAATGATTATTCAAGGGAGACTCCTTAAAATGATTTTCAATGATGGTGTCAATAGGGGGAATGGAGTCTATGAATGCAGGTGTGGGAATGTGAGCTATGACATTGGGATTGTATTGGATGAATAATATAAAGTAGGGGCATCTGTCTAGTGATGGAAGGAGCAACATGATCAAATAATGTTTGGGGAAGGGCTATTCTTAGGAAAGTAAGGATTTGGGTGAGGGTCTAGGGTTTGGTGGAGAAGAATTTATGGAAAATTTGGAGGTCATTAAAATTGACATGAATAGAAGAAGTACAAGACATGGCTAAGGATAAATGGTAGGCTCAAAATAGGATAACTAGGACTATGATGATGAAGATGGAAGAAAATTCAACAACAATAGTATGATATAGGGATAGGATTAGAAAAAAAAAAAGAGTACTACAACTAGCAAGAAAAAAGTGAAGACATAATGCAAATTTAACATAGCATGAACTCTCTTGGAAGGCTAAGCATGGACTATAAGAAGATTGAAGTAGTTGGATCTGTTAGGCTCACCAAATGAAATAACCTTAAAGGTTAACCTTAATTAGGTAAGGTTAGTTTTGAGTGTGGTTGTTTGTGCAACAATGTGTAAATTAGTGTTACCTAAGGATAAATCTAACTATACTAACATTTTAATATCCATGAGAGTTAGGACTAACAATTAGACTAAAAACTTGACAAACAATACAACTTGGATACATGTAGGACTTGGAAAATGGAAAAGAATAAGTATTTAATGTGGAAAACAATGAAAAAGTGGTATTAGTTGCACCTACGTAGAGAAGTGGTCTTTATGAAAGATGCTTAGAATTATGCTCTATATTTATTTGTGAAGTTTGGAGGTGATTGGACCTAAAGGATATGACCACCATATGCAAAATAGCCTACCTAATGGGTGTGTGCATGGAGAGAGAGAGAGAGAAGGGGAGGTTGAGATAGAGTGAGAGGATATAGAGATGGAGAGACATACATATAGAGGGGTAGAGATAGAAAGAGAGGATTGAGAGAGAGAGAGAGAGTCCTAGTTTTCTTGTTTTCATTTCCTTCATCGATAAGGCAGAGTGAGAGATAGAGGGGAGATATAGGAATGATAGGGGGAGAGAGGCAAGAGAGAGATAGGGAGAGATAGCTCGGTAGAGAGAGATAGAGAGGAGACAAATAGGGAGAGATAGAGGAGACATAGGGGAGAGATAGGGAGATAGAGAGTGAGAGAGATATCTAGAGACATAGGGAGATAGAGGAATAATAGGGGAGAGAGAGGCAATATATAGGGAGAGATAAATAGGTAGAGAGAGGAGATAGATTGGGAGAGATAGAGGAGACAGAAGGAGAGATAGGGAGATAGAGAGTGATATGTTCAGAGAGATAGGGAGAGAGATTGAGAGGTAGAGGGATGATAGAGAGAGGGAGATAAGGGAGAGATACTTGGAGATAGAGATTTAGGGTTTCTCAGGTTTAAGGTTTAGGGGTTATGGGTTAAGGATTAGAAGCATTATTTAGGGTTGAGGGATTTAGAGAGAGAGAGAGAGAGACTTCTTTTGACATGCAATCATAAACCCTAAACCCTAACCCCTAGACCATAAACCATAAAGCCTAAATAATGCCCCTAAGCCCTAACCCTTAAAACCTAACCCCTAAACCTAAACACTAAACCCTAAATTCCTTACAAAACCTTTTCATTTCATGATTGCATTGAAAATTTGATGAAAATTGCATGATTTAAGGGGTTTTCACTAGCTTTTCATTGCTTATCTTCACAAGACTACTCTACAAGCATGTTGTAATAGAATTTGTGACTTTATCAAAATTATATCAGACCTATTTACTTCTTCCCTCCATCACATTCTTTACAACACCTTTTGTTTGACACTTTTGCATTGACATTTGATCAAAAATTGCATGTTTATAGGCTTTTTTCACTAGGTTTGACTAGTCAACTCTCTACAAACACTCTAAAGGCGTTTTGTGTCTGATTTTTTCTCACAAGGTGACTGATTACATGGTTATTATATGATATACATCATAAAATTTCACACAACACCCTTTCTATCAGTTGTTTGCATGCTTTTATTGTGAAAAAATTGCATATTTTGCTTGATTTGTACTAGGGTTTGACTTGCAAACTTGTTAAACTTGCATGGCATGCATGTTGTGAAGGATATTATTGATCTAATTGACTGATATCCATGAAATACTCTTCTTCACAACTTAAATTTCATTACAACACTCTTTATTTGGACATTTACATTGTTTATTTAGGGTTTATTTAAGGTTTAGGGTTTATTGTTTAGGGGTTCGAGTTTATTTAGTGTTTAGGGGTTAGGGGTTCGGGTTTAGAGGTTTAGGGATTAGGGTTTATAATGTCAGAATTTAAGGTTTGTAACGTCTAATATAAAATTCAAAAATTTATCATCAATTGCTAATTTGTATTGCATTTTCATTGTCCATTTGGTCAAAATTGCTTGAAATTGTGTGTTTTTATGAGACCTAGTTTGTGCATGAGCTAGGGTTGGTAGCTAAAATTTGGTTTCAGATTTTACAACTATCCTTTACACTCTTCAAAGCCTAATTTTGACCTGTATCATTCCATTTAATTACATAATTTCATTTAGATTTCATACCTAGGGTTTGAAACTTGCATTTTCACTAGGTTTTGCACTAGATTCCTCTCTAGGGTTGCATTCTAGGATGTGAAGCAGATTATTTCATGGATATAAGTCAATTAGATCAATAATATCCTTCACAACATGCATTCCATGCAAGTTTAATAAGTTTGCAAGTCAAACCCTAGTAAAAATCAAGAAAAATATGCAATTGTTTCACAATAAAAGCATGCAAACAACTGATAGAAAGGGTGTTGTGTGAAATTTTATGATGGATATCATATAATAACCATATAATCAGTCACCTTGTGATAAAAAATCAGACACAACATGCCTTTAGAGTGTTTGCAGAGAGTTGACTTGTCAAACCTAGTGAAAAAGCCTAAAAACATGCAATTTTTTATCAAATTACAAAGCAAAAGTGTCAAACAAAAGGTGTTGTAAAGGATTTGACTGAGGGAATAAGTAAATAGGTCTGATATAAGTCTGATAAAGTCACAAATTCTGTTACAATATGCTTGTAGAGTAGCCTTGTGAAGATAAGCAATGAAAAGCTAGTGAAAAACACTTAAATCATGCAATTTTCATCAAATTTTCAATGCAATCATGAAATGAAAAGGTGTTTTAAGGAATTTATCAGAAGGAAACAAGGAATATGTATTATAATAATCTACTAATGCAACAAAATCCACTACAACACCCCTAGGATGCAACCCTAGACCTCTATCTCCCTATCTCTATCATTCCTCTACCTCTCAATCTCTCTCCCTATGTCTCTGGCCATGTCCCTCACTCTCGATATCTCCCTATTGGTCCTCTCTCTCTAAACACTAAATCCTAAACCTCTAAACCTTAACCCCTAAACCATAAACCCTAAAGCCTAAATAATGCCCCTAAACCTTAAAACCTAACCCCTAAACCCTAAATCGAATCAACTCTAAACCTCTATCTACATATCTCTCCCCTATCTCCCTATCTCTATCATCCCTCTACCTCTCAATATCTCTCCCTATTTCCTTGGCCATGTGCCTCACTCTCTGTCTCCCTATCTCTCTCCTCGGTCTCCTCTATATCTCCCTATCATTCCTCTCTCTCTATAAACCCTAAACCTCTAAACCTAAACCCCTAACCCCTAAACAATAAACCCTAAACACTAATAATGCCCCTAAACCCTAATCCCTAACCCCTAAACCCAAGAAACCCTAAACCCAAGTAACCCTAAGTCTCTATCTCCCTATCTCTCCCCTATCTCTCTATCACATTTGTCTCTCTACCTCTAAATCTCTCTCCCTATGTCTTTGGCCATGTCCCTCATACTCTATCTCTCTATCTCTCCCCCAGACTCCTCTATATCTCCCTATTTGTCCTCTATCTCTCTCTAAACCCTAAACCTTAACCCCAAAACCATAAACCCTAAACCCTAAATAATGCCTCTCTCTCTGGACATGTCTCTCACTTTCTATCTCCCCTATGTCTCCTCTATCTCTCCCAATCTCTATTAATCCCCTCTCTCTATCTCTATTTAAACCCTAAACCCTAAACCCTAAACCTGAGCAACCCTAGATCCTAAATAATTCCCCTAAACCCTAAACTTGAGCAATACTAAACTCATAAACCCTAAATAATGCTCCTAAACCCTGACCCCTAACCCCAAGCAACTCTATCTCCTAGTTTTCTTGTTTTCATTTCCTTCATCGATAAGGGAGAGGGAGATATAGGGAGATATAGGAATGATAGGGGGAGAGAGGAAAAAGATAGAGAGATAGGGAGAGATAGCTAGGTAGAGAGAGATAGAGAGGAGACAAATAGGAAGAGATAGAGGAGATCGAGGGGAGAGATAGGGAGATAGAGAGTGAGTAAGATGTTCAAAGATATAGGGAGATATAGGAATGATAGGGGCGAGAGAGGTAATAGATAGGGAGAGATAGATAGGTAGAGAGAGAGAGGAGATAGATTGGGAGAGATAAAGGAGACAAAGGTGGAGATAGGGAGATAGAGAGTGAGTGAGATGTCTCGAGAGATACAGAGAGAGATTGAGAGGTAGAGGGATGATAGAGAGAGGCAGATAAGGGAGCGATAGGGAGATAGAGGTTTAGGGTTGCTTAGGTTTATAGTTTAGGGGTTACAAGTTAGGGGTTAGGGATTAGGGGCATTATTTAGGGTTGAGGGATTTAGAGAGAGAGAGAGACTTCTTTTGACATGCAACCATAAACCCTAAATAATGCCCCTAAACCCTAAACTTGAGCAACCAGAAACCTCTAAATCTTAAATAATGCTCCTAAATCCTAACCCCTAACCCCTAAAATAATGCCCCTAACCCCTAACACCTAAACCCTAAACACTAAACCCAAGCAACCCTAAACCACTATCTCCCTAACTCTATCGTTCCTCTACCTCTCAATCTCTCTCCCTATGTCTCTTAAGTAGCCCTAAACCCCTAAACCCTAAATAATTCCCCTAAACCCTAAACTTGAGCAATGCTAAACTTATAAACCCTAAACAATGCCCCTAAACCCTGACCCCTAACCCCAAGCAACCCTCTCTCTCTCTCTCAACCCTAAATAATTCCCCTAAACCCTAACCCTTAAACCATAAACCCTAAACTCAAGCAACCCTAAACCTCTATCTCCCTATCTCTCCCTTATCTCCCTTTCTCTATCATCCCTCTACCTCTCAATCCTTCTCCCTATCTCTCTGGACATCTCACTCACTCTCTATCTCCCTATCTCTCCCCTCTGTCTCCTCTCTCTCTATCTATCTAGCTATCTCTCTATCTCTTGCCTCTCTCTCCCCTATCATTCCTTTATCTCCCTATCTCTCCCCTCTATCTCTCCCTCTCCCTTATTGCCAAAGGAAATGAAAACAAGAAAACTAGGACTCTCTTTCTATCTATCTATCTATCTCTCTCTCTCCTAAGGAAATTGGAAAGGAAAAGGAAAACTAGGAAAGCTAGGAATAGGTTGACAAAGGAAATGAAAACAAGAAAACTCGTACTCTCTTTCTATCTATCTATCTCTTTCTCTCTCCTAAGGAAATTGGAAAGGAAAAGGAAAACTAGAAAAGCTAGGAATAGGATTTAATTAGGAGGTAGATAGGTCAGAGTGTGCGAGAGAGAGAGAGAGAGAGAGAGAGAGAGAGAGAGAGAGAGAGATCCAAAAAAGTAGAAGTGTAGAGTCAAGGTGCACTTTTGCCAACTTAATTTTATCTTAACATTCCCAAAGTCTTACATGATTAAAAGTAATGTTAATCTATTTGGTGGAAAAGTGGAACCTTTGCAAAGTTGTAGATGGAAAACATGACTCCACTTCCCAAAATCTCATAAGTATATAAATGAAGGTTTTGAAAATAATTATGCATCATCAATGCAAAATCCTAATGCACTCATCCACAAAATTGTAAATTGCAGTGAAGTTCAACATCCCCATGCCTCATAAAGTTCCACAACGTTCATTTACCAAAAGACCAACTATTATGTGTAGACTTTTCTTATGTTTACATACATTTCAAAAAAGAACTTACAAAGTGCCAACATTACAATGCATAACATAATGAAATTTGTTGAAAAAGTTAAAAAAATCTTCAAACAAATGTAGTTGACTTGTATATAGCCAAACTCCATGACCTTTTCTACTATCTTATTTACTTACACCAAAGGAATGGTACATGGGCATCCATCAAAAGAATAATGATAGGGGGATTCTTATCAAATATTATATTTGGTAACTTTCTAGTAAATATTTATTAAAACTATGGAAACATAGACAAGGCATTGCTAACTATTTGATAGAATGTCTCAAAATAATGTGATTTCATAGATTACCATGATTATAGGAAATACAGAAAATGGATCTAAAAATGGACATTACAATTTTGTTACCAATGCTCTTAACAAAACTTAGAAAATAGACAAGCCTTTTCGATCATAGATGAAATTAGATGCAATGGTCATAAGAATATGGTGGGATATTGGTAGACCACCTTTTTAGCATTTTACACAAAGCTAAAGATGAATTCTTATGACCATTGTGAGATATCGATAGACCACCTTTAGACAGAGAGAGTAACATATAGGGTAAAGCAAAACGGATATCCGTTTTGTAAAACATAAAAAAGGAAATATGGTATTTTACCAAAGCAAAACGGATATCCATTAATAACGGATATCCATTTTGCTTCACTTTTGCCTTGTATATAGGCTTGGGGCTGCCATAGTTGACTTTCCCTCAATTCTAACATTTTATAGGTTTCACTCTCTTCTTCGAACTTCACCCTTCATGCTGATGACTTTTTTTTAATGCAACATTGATAAAATCAAAAGGGTTTATAGAGGAAATTGTCAGCTTTCTAAAAATATAAGATTTTCTTGATTATCATTTTATTAAATAATTATTAATAATTTTCTATATAGTGTGTGTCTGAAATCCTGATGGATACACTAATTGAAAAACATCAATAACTTTCAAACTATTTCACCTTTTTCAGATCTGAAAGATGTGTCACACTCTATGCTCCGTTGGCTACAAGTTAAAAAAAATTTGAATTTTGATTTCTTTTTTATCGAGTTAGGCTGGTTGGACAATTACTCTTTAGTTTTTATAAAAAGTCAAAGTAAAAAATCATAACTAATTATTTTATTCGAAAAAACTTTCAAAAAAATATGCATCACATCCAGGCACGTGTCCTCTACTTATTTTGAAAGTTTAAAAAAAATATATTTTTTTTGCTCATAGTTAGGTTGGCTGGACAAACACCCACTTTTTATTTTTTTCTGAAAAAATTAATAGTTGTTCATTGAAATGTTCATTTTTCACTAAGTAAATTTAGTTTTTTTTTTTTAAATTAGTATCTCATAAACTAGATTCAATTCTCTACAAATTTCATTCTTACATCTTTTTCCAATTGTGTAGATAATCCATTCAAATTTTCACATGAACTTGATTAAGTCTAATTTTTTGTATTTTCATTGCCACTTAGAGGTATAGTTTGGCCCATCATGATCCTGCACATACCCTGGTAATTGTATTAAACTCATTTAAATGATCTATCATAGATCCACTTTCAATCATTTTCAGATTAAACAAAAGCTTCATGAGAAATACCTTATTTGAGGCTGAGGGTTTTTCTTACAATTTAGCCAAAGCTTTCATCAATTCATCTGTTGTCTTCGCTTCTATTATATTAAACATCATAGATGGTGCCAGGCACAACCGAATGGTTCCCAATACCTTTCTATCCAGAAGTTCCCAATCCTCATTAGTCATCGCTGCCAGTTTCTTAGCTTTTCCTTCCAACGGCCTCCATAAATCCTTCTAATAGAGATAATCCTCCATCTACATCTTCCATAATTGATAGTTCTACCCATTGAATTTATCTACCTTCAATTTACCCTCGTATGGCATTACTCCCACTTAACTATGAGACTCCCACTCAACTGTGAGACCTTCCTACAAACGATAATTGAACACAACCCGCTCTGATACCACTTGTTAGGAATTACATGCAGAAAATATCAATTAAATGCAAATAAAGATTAAACAGAGGAATAAAAATACACAAAAATAATAACAATGAGAGATAATTTTTAACGAGGTTCACCCAAACTCGGGCTACATCCACCAACAGAGAGTCCAATATTATTATCTAGCAAATCAAACCGATTACAACCAGCAATCCTTGCAACTCAATACCACTACAAATGCTACAATACAATATCAACGGAAACCCTAACCCTTAGCCATTTTACCAAGACTTATGCAAAGTAGGGATATCCTGGGAAGAAATATTTGACCTTCTTATGTGATAAGACTAGGAACTTGGGGTTCTGATGTATTGGTATCATCATTATGCAAAGTATTAGAACCCATGATTTGAAGACTTCTTCACACAAGGATGTTAGAATCGAGGCACCAAGTCACAAAACTCATAAAGTGTCTACAAGCTTTAGTAACACACAAGATGCACCAATAGAAGAAATGAATGATGAAGCAAAAGAAAGGTTTGATTTTTTGTTTAAGTGAAGCAATGTTTTGTTCAAATGTAAACAAGCATAATGCACATAATATACCCTTGATCAAATTTCACTTAACTCAAATCCACTTAGATATAAATGATGCCAATGCTTAAATCAAACCCAAATTTTAATGTTTTTCAAAATGCAACAACTCAAAATGCAAGATGAAAATTGTAATGTTGTAGAACAATAAAAAATCAGATTTGAAATGCAAATGATAGCAGCAAAATCTAAAATTAAAACTATCAATCATAAATCCTAGATTCCAATATTAACTAGGTTTTCACAATATGCAACTTTTTTGACAATTTATAGCAATGAAAAGGATTCAAATGCACAATGTAACACTATGAAATTATTAAATACTATAATTCCAATCATATCTGATATAAAAATTAGAAATTTAAATTATGCTATGATGATCTATCCTTATTAAATGCAAACAAAGTGACAAATAAGCTTTTTTCCAAATCTAGAATGAAGTTTTTCTTTTCCAAATTTCAAAATTATGCAATGATGTTTTAAACACCAAGAATGAGAAGGTACAAAAAATGCAAATGCTTTTAACAATCTATCAATGCAACAAGATCTGAAACAACTCACAAACCTATAAACCTTTAGCTAGATTATCTAGAAATGGAAGGTTTTTTCAAACCCTAGTTTTGAAACTATGCAATATTTAACTATGCATGTATGTAAAATGATTAATGAACTCAATCAAAATCAGATCTAGTGTAGTAAACAACTTAGATCTGAAAGAAGAAGGATGCAAAAGTGCAAGACAAATCAGGTTCACCAAAATATTATGTGGAAAAGAGTGATCTAGCCTAAGAGGTTAAAATAGGTCAAAACCCTCTTCCATAAACATTAGGGAACAAACTGAGCTTGGATTCTATCCAAGAAGGAGAGAAAAACTATATGGGTTCTACCCTTTTTGTTATATAGAGAAGATTCAACCAAATCCAATGAAGATCAAGCAAGCAAGCTAGGGAAAATGGTCAAACCCTAAATGACAAAGATCAGGTTATAACTAATTGTCAGAGATAGATCTCAGAAAACCAAAAGTACAATAGAGATCAGGGAGTAATTCAAAACCTAGATTTGAAAGTAGAAATGCCAAAGACCAGGGTGCACAAGTGCCCTAGAGATCCAAATTAGGGCTTTGTAGAATCTCAAGGTATCACTAGACTTATACCTGCCTGCTCTGTCTTCTTCCCAAAGTTTATCTTCATAAACATGTTTCTCTAACCTACACACAAGGAAAGAGAGAAAATGTTGTGTTGTGTATAAGGGTGTGGCTCAATCAAACCCTATGTTGGTGTTTCCACCTCCACTACAATGATGATTAGATCCAAGAGTGCATGCCTAGGAGGGCAGAGGCCGGATCTGTAATATATGATAGAAATGTGAATGAAAATGATGATGAATACCACAAGATATAAATCCCTAATTGATGAAGATAACTCAAGATCATTCACCAACAAGGATAATGATGGAGAAGGCTTGAAACTTCCTTCAAGACCTACAAATAAACTTCAATAACATTCATAAGTAGATAGCACCTCCAAGCATGAAGAACACTTTAGTATAGAAGATCAAAACATGAGAGAAAGCTCCAATTTCACATTAGGCAACTTATAATCATCTAGTGTATAAAATAAATTACAAAACTCCTTTATATATGCATTCCCACTCACAAATGATGAATAAAATCAAATGGAGCCAACATATACAAATTAGGGAGGTGTTCTAAGCTGACACCACAAGAGAGGGGCTAAAGATCCCAACTGGGACTAGGGTGCTCGAGTGCCCTAGGCCTTTAGCCCCAAAAACTCTAAGGAGCGTCAAATGTCCTGCGCTTAGTCCAGTCCTTAGTCTATTCTATTGAATTTATTCATCATGATCAAGATTTTATCATTTTATGATTAAAAAAAGGTGTTAAAATAGGTCTTGATTAACAAAGGCAACAAATTAGGTCCAACTAGGTGCTAAACTAAGTGTAAAATGCTAGTGTGCACATTTTACGATGTGACACTTCTATAGTAGTTGTTGGTGTTATGGAGGGCCTCTTGAATCCTATTTCTTATATGCAACTAGAGTTCTTTTACATCTTGAGTTCTATTGATAGGAGATGGTATCTTCATGTGATTTGGATATGTTATCATCTTGGTACCATGGACGACTCTTGCAGTCTTTGGTTGAGGTGTCAATTATGATTTTTCACTTTTGATAGGTGATCTTGTTTACAAGATGGATGCTATCATGCCATGGTGGACTTTTGAGTCTATGTTAGATTTTTGGCATGATACAGGTGCTCTTGGGAGAAAATATATGTTTATTTGAGACATATGATCTTCCTTTGAGGATATGTAGATCATGAAATCATGGTGAGTTCCTAATTGTGCATTTGGATCCTTGGTGATGATTTGTGATATCTAATTGATGAGTGGTGTGATCATTTTTTTGTGAGCTTCTAGTCATTATAGTGTTGTACTAAAGTTTAGTTGGCATGCGGTGATTGGTTGTACACCTATTTCAGATTTGGGTGAGACTAGAGATCTCGTATTTCTTGGAGATTATGTCTTGAGATGGTTTCTCTTTGATTAGGTTTCAACAAGAAGACTGAGGAGCCTACACCTGGGTTGGATATGAGTTCAACATGGACCTATTGAGGAGATTATTCTTGGAGAAAGTCATTGTAGCTTCGTGTATCCTAGAGGAGCAATCTCATTCCCCACTCTTGGTCCTCTTGGTGGTGAATGATTTGATAGGTATTTACCACCTAATTTTTAGATGCATTCTTTCTTTGTGTCTTGTCTTCTCATGTATGCTTCAAGAGTCTTGAGCTATGGATGTTAGTTTTGAGGACTTGTTTAGGGAGTAGATGCTTGGTTATGAATTGTTATCTCCTTATCTTGAGTTGTTTTGAGGGCAATGTGTTTTGAAGAGAAAAAGGAGATGGTTAGTGTCTTTGGTCATATTTCTAGCTAAGGGAATGGAGGTTTTGTTTAATAAAGTCCTTTGGTTTGAGAGGCTTACATCTTGATTAGTCCCAGATGTTGAGGAGACTTCTTGTTTTAGGCTTTTAGGAAGGATATCTTACTTTTTCAGAGCTATAGTACATTGGTGTTGGTAGGAGGACATGAGTTTTTGATTTGTAGGTTCTCTCTTGTTGGTCTAATGCTTCTTCCTAGATGTTCGTGTTCACATGAGATTGGAGTTGGTTTTCACATGAGATTGGAGTTGGTTTATTATCTTCTATGATGTTGAGAACTTGGGAGAGATATGGACTTGTGGTGAGAGTTATGTTGTAGTTGTCTCAGTTTACAGGTTTTGCATATCAGTGTGTGTGTACACGGACAAGAAAAAGACTTTGAAGACCTCTATACCATATTCCAATGACACATATACTCCCTCAAACTCCCACTGCATAGGTAATGTCTAGTTAAAAAATGACCAAAGCATCCAAAAGTCCACCAAAACACTCTCATATAGGACATGGCTAAATTCTCTAACACATAGTGTTGAACAACACACATTGATCTACAATCCTACAAAAAACCACTATAAAACTCTCTCCCTTGATCCCTTGAGATTTCCTAGGTTCTTCATATCACATAGAAAATAAAGATTAAAAGCCCCAAATCATCCATACTAAATTACTAAAAAGAAGAAGTACAATAATAATAAATGATCAACTCTAGACAAATCTCAACTTTAATATGAAATATATTGAATTGTGAGGGTGAAGTTCTCTTCAGTGAAACCCCTAGATTCAAACTAATTCAATGATGATGAACCAAGGTCTAGAATAATAGGCAAGTATGTAATATGCTCCTAGAATAATGACGTAGTGTTGATGTAATCTATTTTATCCATGTATAATCAAATTCATAGATGTGCTCTCCAATTATGCTACTTCAAACGTAGTTGTTAGATTATCCATTTTTCAATTAGAATTAGTCTTTAAATACACCACCCTAGTGTGTAATTTGATAAATTCAAACTTTAGTTCGCTCATAATGGTCAACCAAAAAGGGTGACAAAGATTTGAATTTCAATTTAAATTTTAAAATTTTGGAAGTTAAATTACAAGTGTAAAAATGATTAAGCTCTGTTTTACACTCACTTATTTAAAAATAGAATGGAATATAGTGATACTCTAAAATGCATAATATTATTTTTCTACTTCCATATAAAAAATAGATAATTATGCCGAGAGGTGTTCCTACATTCACATCACGGATGGAGTTGAGAGGCACGGATGGAGTTGAAAGATTCTAGAATTTCTATGTAAACTTATAAGATTCCAATCTAGAATCTTTATTAAAAAACCAAATAGTCACTCCACAAATTAAAAAAATTTTAAAAAAAAGGTGAAAGAATATCTCTCCACATCTTTAGATATATTTTTTTAAACATAAATATACTAGTTTTATACAAAATCAATATATATATAATAACCTAATAATCATAAACCCAAAACACACACGTATATATAATTTTTAACATTATAACTATAATTACGCCGATAAGGCGTCCTACAGTGGCAGCGAAAGCCCGTAAACAAAAAAAACATGTAATTTAAATTCAAAAAATTAAAAAAAAAAAAGTAAATTGTACGCCGGCAATCCTCCACGGTTTTTTTTTTCCGTCCGTTGCGTTTTGTCGGTTGTTTTGACGCCGGGGAATCGCCGTATTGATTTTATTATAATTTTATGTATTCATGTTTCAGAACAAATTCAAATTTTCTTAATACTAATATTTATTATAATTAAAATTTTATATGTAATAATTCCTACACAAAGGTACTCCAACATGTAATGAAGAATTGTTACAGTACTAAATCTTAAAGAACTTTTAGTGGTTGCCTGTAAGGGTGGGACTACAAATTTTCCGATCAATTCTTTTTTTTAAATTTATTTAAATAGTGTTATTTGGAAGAAATTTAAATTTTTCAAATTTCCCTACTAAATTCCAGAGGAAATTTTTCTTTTAATAAATCATAAAATTATAAATTCCCTGATAAAGTTTTTACATTAATTACCTCTGAAAAATTCATAACAAACCCTAATTATAAAAGGCTCTAAATTTTCAAATTTTTGGGCAGCCCATTGGAGGCTAGCTAAATAGTTGTCCTTAAAATATATTATTTTAAAATTTTAAATTCGTGAAATTGTTCATAGAAAAATCCACCAAGGTTAAATTGTGTAGCAATCCTAAGAGGATTATAATATATATGCTTGAAATTTTTCTTTTAATAAATCATAAAATCATAAATTGCTGATAAAAATTTTACATTAATTACTCCTAAAAAATTCATAACAAACCTTAATTATAAAAGGCTCTAAATTTTCAAATTTTTGAGCAGCCCATTTTGATCATAGCCAAATAGTTATGGATTCAACTGTATTTTAACCTCTACTACGCTAAAAAATTATTAATAATAGTGTAAAAATACCAATGTTTTATGTCATGTTGTCACAATATAAGTTTAATGTAATTAACACACTTTTAGTATTTTACGTTATATTGAGGTGGAAAATATAAGTTTAATGTAATTAACAGACACTTTTAGTATTTTACGTTATATTGAGGTGGAAAACCTTTCTCATGCAAACATTTGATAGAATTATATAGATAACTATTTAAATTTATTATCTATATGTTAACTAGGTATAAATAAATCTATAGAAAGATATTAAGAAAATATTTATATGTGATGGAAGGGCAATAGAACGACATTAAGAAAATGGCCTCTTAATGTATACAAATGTACGTCTATTTTTTAAAATAATGGTACATAATTATTAGTGATATATATTATTTATCTTAAAATTTATTATTAAAAACTATTTGAAACATAAATTCAATAATCTTAGATATTATAAGAGATAATATAATATACAATAATAAATATAACATATTCATATGATGTTAGTGGCGGATCTCTATGCCAAATTTGTATATGAACATATGTTCCTATCATTATTTAAAATATAATATAATAATACTATGCATCTTATTATATTGTTATATTTTATTTGTATTTTATAATTTATATAATTATTTAAAATAATATATTAATAAATATAATAGTTATAGTATAGAATTTATATATAGAATAAATATATAATTGAATTTTGAAATATTTAAATATACAATTATATTATACTATATCATATTTAAAATATATTTGAAAAATATTGAATTTTAAATATGGTGCATGACAGAGATAGAGATAAGGGAGAGAGGGAGGAAGGCATAAAAGTGAGAGATAGAGGGGTGAATAGAGAGAGAATTAGAGACTAATTTAAAATAGACATGAGAGACCAAATTTGTATATGAACATATGTTCCTATCATTATTTAAAATATAATATAATAATACTATGCATCTTATTATATTGTTATATTTTATTTGTATTTTATAATTTATATAATTATTTAAAATAATATATTAATAAATATAATAATTATAATATAGAATGTATATATAGAATAAATATATAATTGAATTTTGAAATATTTAACTATACAATTATATTATACTATATCATATTTAAAATATATTTGAAAAATATTGAATTTTAAATATGATGCATGACAGAGATAGAGATAAGGGAGAGAGGGAGGAAGGCATAAAAGTGAGAGACAGAGGGGTGAATAGAGAGAGAATTAGAGACAAATTTAAAATAGACATGAGAGAGAGAGAGAGAAATTATTTAGGAGAAACCTTCTGTGTGCATTGACATTTTCATTACACAAATAATCCCCATAACAATGGTGGAATGTTTCATTAGCATTCCTTGTATTTTTCAAGGAAAATTAACATCTTATAAATAAGAGAAAATAACCATCATCATGGTAGAAGATCTATACAAAATTTCTCCACAACTATTTGTAGAGGTGAGAATAAGGAACCGTAGACTACATATCTTTTTAAATAATGAGGTAATATATTAATTTTGAAATTCTTGACTTGAAGAGACAACAAGAACTTGTCTTAAGGTCAAAGAATAAAATGCTTAAATAATCAAATTATATAACATAATAAAAATGTATTTTTTTAAATCTAGGATAGAGCTTGAGACATGGGATATGTTCATGCAGAAATACCAAACAATTCATATTAGAGGATCCCTAATTTTATTGAGTAGTTTACAAATTTATCATGGGACCCAGCTTCCTAAAAAATCTCTACTAAATTATTTAGCATAAATTATTGTTTAAAAAACTTCATGAGACCACCCCTTTGATAAAATTCAGAACTTCAAATTTTAAGCATACTAGCAAATACAAAATTCATGGGATCACCCGCTGTAAAAAATGCTCCTAAAAAATCTCAACAGCACCGCTGAGATAATTTAGGAAGCCCCCTTCCATGGGACCGCTTCCTAACACTTTTAATTATTCATGTAGATTCAAATTTAGTTTCAAATTACATGAACAATTAAAAGTGTTAGGAAGCCCTCTCCCATGGGACCACTTCCTAACACTTTTAATTGTTCGTGTAGATTCAAATTTAGTTTCAAATTTTATGAAATAATATTTTAAATATTTAATTATGTTAGTTCTATTGCTAATAATTGGCTAACTATTCTTTATTTTATGTGATGCTAATGTAAGTTGTTTTAATTTTTATGTGTTACATCTATATCTTATTGCCCCTTTAATATAAGGATATAAATTAGATAAATAATGAAGACACATATCTAAAATGCTTAAATAATCAAATTATATAACATATAAAAAGGTATTTAGGTTGAACATTTCTATTTAAGTTTTTAGAAAAAAATATTAACTAAACAATCAAAAAGATTTTATTTCTAAAATTATTTTCTTTGACTTTTTAAATGTTGTACTATATGACTTTAACATTTTTTTATTGCCCCTTTAATATAAGGATATAAATTAGAAAATTAAATCAAGCCAGGCCCCTACCAATATTATTTATATTTCTTATTTTAATGCATAATTTTTATTTTTCTTTAAACTTAAAATTAATTTTTAATTTGACTCCATAGTTTCTAATTTTAAAGTTTAATTAAATTATAAAATCTATTTTGCTTGACATGATATAGTTGCATACAATTATATTTCTCGATAAATAATGAAGACACATATTTATTCCTTACTTAATTGGTCATTGTTGTTATATTTGATTACCATATATACATAACAATTGTATATTAAAATATATAAAATTTTCTAATTATAAATCAACACAAAAAACCTTAAACAATAAAAAGTTTCTAATAACAAGGATGATAAAAAAGGTATTTAGGTTGAACATCCCTAAAAATTATTTTCTTTGCCTTTTAAAATGTTGTAGTATCCTTTTGACATTTCTAATTAATTATTAAATTGTAGATTAAAATTGAGTTCCAATTTTATGAAAAATCTTATGAATGTGAGAAATAAGTAGTGATATTTAGAAAAAAGTAATGTAATTACATATATATTTATTTGTAAATGTTTATAATTCTTATTTTATTTTTAATTTAGAATAATATTCCATTCAAATTCTCTAAGATTTTAAATTCTATATGAATGCACAATGTTATATTCAATTATAATGAAAAAAATAAAAGTAAATATTTTTTTGGTACTTGTTCATATATTATGTTATTGAGATATATGGTCAAACATTGTACATAACATATTTGATCTAATTTATGGAACAATCTTTTGTAGTTAAAAATTAAAATGATATATAATAATTCACATATAAGCCTTATCCGTAATCCAACCCTACCATACATAGATCCAACTTAGTTTCAAGAAGTATATCTCTCCGCGTACTTCAGATATATTTTCTTTTTTAAATATAAATATGCTAGTTTTTAGTTTTATTTTGATAGGATAACTAACACTTTCTCCTCTTTTTCTTAAATAAATAAAGATATATACATTACTTTTGAATGCATAAAAAAACAATAAAAGGAGGTTAACTCTTATATTCCACGCATGAGTATGCCTAGTCAAATTCGATTTTCCACTTTCAATCAATTTTTCGTAGGAAGAAAAAACATATATTAAATTTGTTTGTCTATAAATTATTTTTAAAACTAGCATACCTATATTTAAAAAATATATCTAAAGTACGCCAAGAGATATCCTTCTCGAGGCACCTATTTCCACCTATGTGTGGTACATTGATTAAAAAAATAGGCGCCTCGAGAAGGATATCTCTCGGCGTACTTTAGATATATTTTTTAAATATAGGTATGCTAGTAGCATCTGGAGTGACAAGCCTATTTCTAACTATATTATATAATTATAAGAATTATTATAATTAATTATAATATAGATTAGATATATTATATTATAATTATATATAATATTTATAAAATTTATTATTATAATATATTAATAATTAAAATTTTATATTATATTTAGGATCAGAGTTAGGGATTAAAATTAGGGTTAGGGTTAGTGCTTAGGTTAGAATTATGATTAGAAATAGGGTTAGGGTTAGGGTTAGTGTTAGTATTAGAATTACGACCAAAATTATGGTTAGAATTATGTTAAATAGGGATAGATTTAGAAATATGGTTAAATTGAGGGTTTTGAGGCTTATAAAATAATGTTGAGTGTAATCTTATAGTTATGGTAGGAATTAGGGTTAGATTAATAATTATAATAATAACACTAACCCTATTATAATCCTAACATGAATCTTGACCCTAATTCTAACCCTAATCATAATCCTATATGCAACCCTAGTTCTAACTTTATCTATAATTCTAACCATAACTATATCGCTAATTCTAAACCTATCCCTAAGTCTATCACTAACTTGAATTCTATCCCTAACCTTAATTGTAAGTCTAATTCTTACCCTAATTCTAATAGTAACCTTAATTTTAACTCTAACCCTAACCCTAATTCTAACTATAACTCTAACCCTAACCCTAATTCTAACACTAACCCTAACACTATTTCTAATTCTAATTTTATCTCTAACCCTATTTCTAAGCCTAACCCTAACATTAATTCTAATTCTAACCCTTATTATAACCCTAACCCTAATTCTAACTCTAGCCCTAACCCTAACACTAATCCTAATTCTAACCCTTACCATAAACTTGATTCTAACCATAAACTTAATTCTAACATTGATTTGACCCCTAACCCTAATTCTCACCCTGACTCTAACCCTTATTATAATAATAACCCTAACCCTAACCCTTATTATAATAATAACCCTAACCCTATTAGTAACCCTAATTTTAATTCTTACTCTAATTATAATTATAATCCCAACATGAATCTTGACCTTAATTCTAACCCTAATCATAAGCCTATATGCAACCCTTGTTCTAACCCTATTTATAATTCTAACCATAACTGTATCCCTAATTCTAAACCTAAACCTAATGCTAATCCTAATTCTAAGCCCAACCATGAAATTAATTCTAAACATAATTTTAATTCTAACACTAATTTGATCCCTAACACTTACCCAAACCTTAGTTCTAACCCTAACACTAATTATCACTCTAACCCTACTTTTGATCCTAATTCTTATTATAATTCTCACACTATTTTTAATTGTAACCCTTAAAATAGCTCTGATTTTAACCGTAACCCTAACTCTAACCCTAATTCTGATTGTAAGTGAAACACAAACCCTAACCTTAACCTTATTTCTAACCCTAACCCTAATTCTCACCCTAACCCTAATCAGTATTATAATCCTAACCCTACTTTTGACCCTAATTTTCATTGTAATTGTCACCCTATTTTTAACTGTAACCCTAAACATAGCTCTAATTTTAACCCTGACTGTAACCCTAACTCTAACCCTAATAGTGACCATAATTCAAACCCTAAACCTAACCTTAGTAGTAACCTTAACCCTAATTGTAACATTAACCTTAACTCTAATTCTAAAAATAACCCTAATTATAGTCCTAACCCTAACCCTAATTCTAACCCTAACCCTAACCATAATCCAAACCCTAGCCTAATTCTAACCTTCACCCTAATTCTAATTTAAACCCTAACCCTGATATCTCACCCTAACCCTAACCGTACTTTTGACCCTAATTCTCATTTTAATTTTCTCCCTATTTTGACTATAACTCTAATTATAATTATAATTCTAACCCCTATCCTAACCCTAATTATAACTACAATTCCAACCCTAACTCTAATTTTGACCGTAACCCTAACCCTAACCCTAATTCTAACATTAACCCTAATTTAACCCTAACCATAACCATAATTCTAACCCTAACCCTAATTCTAACTCTAACCCTATCCCTAACCCTAATTCTAACCCTAACCCTAAAGCTTATTCTAACCCTAAACATATCTCTAATTTTAACCCTAACCCTATCTCTAATTCTACCCTTGACCATAAATCAACCCCTAACCCTAACCTTAATACTAACCTTAACCCTAATGGTAACCTAACCCTAACTCTAATTCTAACATTAACCCTAACCCTAATTTAACCCTAACCATAACCATAATTCTAACCCTAACATTAATTCTATCTCTAACCCTAACCCTAATTCTAACACTAACCCTAACCTTATTTCTAACTCTAATTTTAGCCTTAACCCTAATTTTTAGGCTAACCCTAACCTTAATTAAAATAGTGCATTCTATACTCTACTTTGCTCTATTTTAATAACAAGAAAATACCAATTAATGTATTATATCAACCCAAAATGAATTTAGATACTCATTTCATTTGCACTCAATGGTGACTTCCCCTTAATATTGTTTGCATTAAATAAAATAATAATTACCTTTTTAAAATTATTTGCATACATTAATTTAAAAATAATAGACTCCTAAATTAATTTAAATAAACCAATAATCTCATTTGATTTCACTTATATTTATTCTACAACTAAATTAATTACTTAATTTAATTTTAATTTAAATAATTTAATTACAATTAAATAACTTTCTAACTTAAATGTATTTTTGAAAAAAAAACTTATTATAAATTGGTAACCTAAATTCATGGAATAAGTATATGAAGCTAAATTTAAGGAAAAGAAAAAGAATTAGTTAAGAAGCATATAAAACATATCTCCTACTCAATTCCTTTTCATTTTTCTCAATTCTTCTTATGTTTCATTTATCTTTGCACAATGGAGGAGAAATTTCTGGAACAATGTTGAAATGCCCTATTCTCATCTCCTTACCCCATTCTTGGAGTTATATTTTTTTTGTCACTCCTTGTTTATGTGTTTATTAATTTACATTATTTTTTGTTTTGAAACCCTAATTTTGAATTCTCTTGTTTTGTGTTAAGATATCTGAAACTTTCAAGTGTTGCATGATGTAAAAATGGTCTACAAAGATAAATTCACAAGTTTTTTATATATACAGCTATGTGCATGGATCAATATATACCGTTTTTTAAATATTATGAAATCTCTCTTGTTTCTTTTGTAAGGAATGGATCAATACAAAATTTAACATTAATATATATTTATTGTTTTAAAAGCAAAATGGTTTACTACAGATTTGATTTGATTTGATTTGATTCCAATATCTTAAATACAATTAATATTTTATATAAAATTAAACAACAAATAAGAAAATAAATTTTTTTCTTAAATTTAAAATAAAATTTTAAAATAAAAAATTAAATAAGTTAACATCAAATTTTAGTCTTGGTAATTTCAAATCCTAATTTTCATTTAGCACACAATATACATTCCTTTTAAAAAATCAATTTTAAACAATATTTACTATAATTAAGTCAAGTTGGCTACATTATAGGAATCCATATTGATTTTCCCTGATATGCTTTCTTTTATTTTTAACCATTATCGTTTCCCTTTTTATTTTAAAATTTCCTTGATTTTAAAAAAAAATATATATTTTTTTTTTAATTATGAATTTTTATTTGTTGTGTTTTATATTTAATATTTTTTTATTTCCTTTTGTCTAGGATTATGATGTGGTTTTGGCATGTTTTCTTTTATTTGTAGCCATTGTTTTTATCTTTAACTTCTTTTGGTATGCTTTCTTTTATTTTTAACCATTGTTTTTATCTTTAACTTCTCTTTAATATTGTATAACTTAATAATTTTATTAAAAACTAAATCTTTAACTTATTGTGGTTTTTTTAAAATTAAATTCAAATTAAAACAACTACTATTATTAGTGAGCTATTTTTTTAATAAAATGAAAGGTTTTAATAATGTGACCAGCTTGCTATTTTTTAATTTTTTTTTTATTTGCTATCATTCTTGTGCTTACTGCCATACCTTGCAATGGCAGTTACGCATAGAGGCATTACTGCCACATTTATTATTATTACGTATAGAATCTTATATTATTTTTTTAAAATTAGAATCTTATATCAACTCCACCCCTGTTGTGACTGTAGGAAGGCGTTTTAAAAAAAAAAAACCTAATTATTTTGCTATAAAAAATATATATATCAATCTCCTTTGCACGGTCAACTTAATTGGAATAAAGTATTTTTGTCAACATTTTTGGGAGCAACTTATTTTTGTGATCAACTTAATTGGAGCAACTTCTTTTTGTCAGCATTTTATTTTAATAGAGAACCTTCCTATTGCAATTAATCTTTAGAGAGTTCACACTCTAATTCAATCATTTTGTAGGGTTTACATTATAATGTTCTTAAGAAAAATTTAAACATTAGACTAGTGATTAGTGATTATTCAAGTGAGTAGAAGACTAACCTCAAAACATAATTAGTTGGTTATTTAGAATTTTTATGTAAAAGAAAAAGTATATGATTTAAGATAACAATGCCCTATATATCATATAATATTATATTATTATTATTATTTTATACTGTTTAAAATCAAACATATTTACCTACAAATATATGTAATAATTACAGTAATTATTTTTAATCTCTTACAAAAGTTAATTATAAAAAAATAAAAATTGAAGTTATTTAAATAAGAAGGAATTAGCACTTAAAATACAAGTACTCATTAATAACTTTTTAAACTTTATATATATAAAATCTTTTGATACTTAAAAAAAACCCATATAAATAACTGAAACGTTGAGATGTTTACTTTCAAGTCATAGCACGGGACCCACAATCCACTCCAAAAGAAAAAACCAAATGAGAAGTGGCATCCATATTAATGGAAAATACAGTCTGAAAAATGTCTAGTCTAGTATAGTCAACATCTTCAAGCGTGTTCAACACGGACTGTACGAGGTTGAATACACTAAACCGTTACTTCCGCGCTTTCCTCCGATTTTTTATGTAACAACTTTTTTTGAGAATTTCTCAGCACTTTCCTTGTCCTCTATATGTCAAACAAACATTTTCTGCCATTTACGGTGCAGAATACAATCTCAATTAGAGAAGAAGAAGAAACAACAATGGAGTGCAGTATGTGTGGGGATGTGGGCTTCCAGATCTATTTATTCCAATGCAAAAAATGTTTAGTTCGTTTCCAGCATCAGTAAAATAACAATTACTCTCCTTATTGCTTTCAGTTTATTCAATTTTAGATGGACAAGTTTCATGCAGCATATGCTAATTTTTTTTTAAAATTTGCATGTTGGGATTGGTAGCATTCATTCAGTACATTTGTGTAAGGCCTTAAATTTTGATTATATGGTTTTTGCATTTTTGGTCAGATATTGCAGCAGAGCATATTTTGAGAATGTATCAGTTGAAGTGTGTGACTGGTGCTTCAGTATTCAAAAGAAGGAGACTGGCTCTGATATTAAGCTTATCAGGGATTCTGTTAAAACAATGAGAAATTCTGCTGGGTTTGGAGAGTGCACAAGCATGACCCACACTAGCAAAGCCAAGAAAGATTTGAGAAAATCTTGTGTTGAAATTAATGGGCAGATATCCAAATTGCTGAAGAAAAATAAGAAGCCTCAGTCAAGACACAGTATGGAAAGAAAACGTAGGAAGAGATATAAGCTTCTTGACGAAGTTCTCTTTGATTGCAATGATTCTCAATGCAAGGAAGTTAATTCTCCATAGGATAATGTAGAAATCCTCTGGGATTGACTATTTTGGTTATGATGCAGATTTGTGATGAATATATCAAACCTACTTTGGATTTATCTCTTGATGCAGATTTGTGATGATAGTGTAAGAATATTCAATTTACTCTCAGCATTATTTGTAGTGTAAAAGATTACTGTTTGTCTAAGTAAAATTATACTTTGAATCATATGAAATCAGTTTATCATCAATGGCGTAGAATGGAAGACCAAATTCATTGTTAGGAATCCCTGCAATTATAATCCATATTCTATATCTGATTAGCATTTGGCTTTTAGAAAATTATGATGTTTTTACTATGGCAGGCTGGCTGACTGGTCAAATGTTACCCCCATTTTTGGAGTGATAAAAAATGATGGCTCATTTGACTGGGCAGCCAGCGTATCTCTTTTTCTTCCTGAAAATTGCGAATTTACATGAATAATAAAACCTTATGTGGCAAACCTTTCCTTCACTAGAAATACCTGATAAGGTAGTAAACAAGTCTAATTATTTAATTGGTGAATTTTCTTCAGATTTTTTCAATTATCTTTTTGAAAATTAGGTATGTTAATGCTTAGTGAAAATGCATGTTGTTTTTAAATCTTTTGAAACATTTTTTTGTCATTCTATCATTGTCAGATCAATGATATTTCCCACTTCATTCAAGTAATAGAAGGAACCTATGCAAATGTAGTATGATTTACAATAGGAATCTATGCAAATGTTATAGAGAAAAGTTAATTACAGAAATTGTTGGGAATTAAGATGTCTCAACCTTACACAACTTTCAGAGTGTATTTATTTATTATTTAACATTTTCCCACATATTAATAATTTTTTCAGCATTTTATTTAATTTAATATTGCCTCACATGAAAAAGGGGGTGAGATTTTGAGTGGGCATTTGTGTTACATGTCATTTTTTATTACATGAGTTGTAAGTTGTCCTATTTTGTAGGGATTTTGTAGGGATTTTATGACAGCACTATGATGCATGTCATAAGCATGATTTAAGGAGATTGTGGAGCCAAAAATGGAGTGCTACATTTGGGGAGTTTATGATGACATATGATAGGTGTAAGGAATTATTTCCCATGACTTGGACATTGAATTTTTCCACCCAATTTGGGCAACACATTTAAGGATGGTTTTAGCTCATAGTTTTGAGTTTCCATTTGGTGGTTTCATGTATTGAATCTTCTATAAATTGGTGCTTGAGGAAGTAGTTTGAGTATGAGAGATTGTAATAACTTGCTCTGCAAGTGAGTTGTAATCTTGTTTTGGATTTGTTAATACATTGAGCAAATTTGGAGAGTGGATTTTTTCTCCCAAAAGGGCTTTCCCCATATATATTTAGTGTTATGTGTTTTTTTTTTTATTGCTAATTTATATGTGTTTCTATATTATTTTTGTAATTGTTAGACCAGATTTGAAATGTTTCTATATAATACTCCTATCAAGATTATTTTTTATTTCAATTGAATAAATATGACAAAATGTAGATTAGTGTTATGTGTGTATGTAGTCAAGTCAAGTTGGTATGGTTGTTGACTTGTGAAGTGGTAGTTAGCGATTTGAATTCAAAATTGGTATTTTTGGTAGTTAGCACACAACATTTCAACTGTTTATATTAGATCTCTTTTAGTACCCTCATATCATGTTTGATTCATGGATCACATTTTATCTCATCATAGTGAGCCAATGTAGAAAAGGTTAGTGAAAATATGCCTCAAATCAAAAAATTTACATCCAATAAAACCAAATTAATGGTCCAAGTTGCTTCTAGCTTGACTTAAGTGACATAAGGTTACACAGTACATTTAAACAAAAAAGAACTAATCTTGAGTGTAAATACAAAGGCAAGATTTTTTGTAACATCCTCCTAGATTGTGCCAAAATGGAATTCTTAGAACATGGTATGGAGATACATCAAGATATAGTTAAAAGAGGTTTTGTATTAGATGTTGCAATTGTGACTACATTAGAATGCATGCAAACCATAAAAGTGTGCTCAAGTAAGTTGAATTGTTTGAAAAAAAGCCCTAATATAATGTTTGTCTTATGGAATGAGATGATTGTATAGGTTATATATGAAATGGGCTTGTTGATAAAGTGAGAAGATGTTTTAGTAAATGCAAATGGTAGCTCTAAGATCAAACTCAATAATCTTTAGCATCATCATCCTAACTTGTGCCAAATGATAACTTTGGAACAAATTTAACATAGGAGTGATATGTGAAATTTGTAAATATAATTTTGTTTACCCAATATCTAAGTCAATCTTAAAATCACAACCTCTTTCAATAATTCAAAGAATATCGTGAGATTTAGTTTTTATATTTAATATTGTTTTGTAATTGTAATTAGGGGTGGTTTTAGTTATTAATTCATTTGAGCAAGGAGATATTTCTTATATCACTTAACCAAAGCACATAATTTTTAAACTATTAATGATAACTTGAGATTCATTTTTACTAATGGAATGATAGTTGATTGATTTATCTTTTTCAAGTCCCATAATATGGCTACAATAGCTTTATTTCATAGCTTCATGCCAAATTGCATACTGCTAGCACCAAAGTACCTAACAAAATGGTGTCTCATGCAATGAGATGATTACCAAATTATGCATGAAATGGGCTTGTTGATAAAGCCATGGAGATGTTTTAGTAAATGAAAATGGTAGTTGTTGTTGAAATGCACAAGACAACTGAGAGGGGGGTGAATCAGTTGTCACAAAACTTTAACCACTTATCTTTACTTCAAATGTTCAATCACTATTATTATTATTTAATCATGAAAGCATGAAATATGAAGCTTAACACAATAACATATTCAACACATGAGACACCAGATTTTTTATGTGGAAAACCCTATAAGGGAAAAACCACGGTGGGTGTTATCCCATAGAAATATATATGTTATAACAATACCAAAAAATAGAGGCTCACTGCCCAAAAATGCTCACTGCCAAGGATTTGCGAACTGATTTGATAGCATCTACTTCATGCCTAAGTTCAGTTCCATTAAAGCGCAATACTTCTCCTCTGCTCTGGTCTCCTTACACTTCTCACTTATCTTCTCATTTTTGCATATACATACTTTTTTGCAACTACATTACATGTTTTTATACAATTCATTAACCTTGGAATGAACATCAAGGTTAGCATTACATTCATCAATCATTGGAACAATCTCTGAGGTTAGCATTACAAACATACATAGAAATAGGTCTAGACCTAATACAAATTTAGCTAAGGGAAATATGTATGCGGATCACACTAAACCTTAGTTGGGACTCAAATGCAATCTTCCATGCCACAACATGCTACTACAATTTTCATTGCAACTCTGCAATTAGTGAAAACAACCAAGTCGGCCAAGACTGGTGTTCACATTAAGACTTCCAAGAATAGTCTTCGTCCACGATCCAAATTTCTCTTCGTGGACCAATCCAAAGGTAGGAACACAATCAGGAGACATCCACAAGCACATTGTAATCATCAGGAACATCTACACAATCTCTAACCACTCTGTCAAGAAGATTCTTAAATCAGAGCACATAAATAACACTACCTACTACTGTCATAAAGAAAAGATCACTTGCAGACCACCAAATCATGAACCATTAGAGTTGAAGGCACATAACACCATCTTAGACTTAACTCTAGAACTACAAACCAAAATATTTCAATGCGAAGGAATGCGGAGCATAATACATTCCCTCTATCACCACCAAATATATAGAAAAAAAAGTTTTCATTCTGGTGAACATATCTCTCTCAAATCTTCATGCCAGAGGCTCAAAATTGAAACATAGCATCTTTAGACATACATCTAAATAACTTCCAATCCACAGGCAAAGATATTTTTCTGTTAACTAACTAACGAAAAAATGGTTATATCGCCACAGCTATAATGAGATAGAGTCTCTCCTCTCAGCAAGGGGAGGTTCCCTCTAGTTGCTTTAACTATTACAAACAACAGTTTACAAAACTTATTTACACCAAACACTATTTTCGTGGTGATTCCATTTCATCCTATTTCTTTTTTCAGAATAGATGTTCTTGCTTCAAAATGATAACTTGAATGAAACTGATATTAAAGAAGTTACTATCATAAAACCACAGAAACACAAAGTCTTATTTTGCTTCACTTACAAATTACAAATAGAATTATTTGTTCAAAGTTAAATGCAGCCCAAAGTCTCCACTCTACTCCAAGATGGTATAAGTAAATCAATACAACAACTTGCAGCATAAAGTCTTCAAGTTATTTTATCCTCACAAATGTGAAGACAAACTTCAGTAATGAGAAAATAGCACAAAGTCTATTTAACCAGAACAAAAACACTTCTCTCAATTTTCAATAAAACTCCACAATCCCATAAATGATTCAATATAACTTAATACCAATGACATAAGAACACTGATATCATAAAACAATATGATTCAACTCAAAGTTGGATACTCAAACTTCTTTCTTATATTAATATTTGCTTGAAAATTTGATAAACATGAAAAGCTCAAAGTCTTGATATGTTTTCAATTCGGCAGAGTTTTCTTGCAATAGATAAAAGTTAATAATTACAATAGAGGCCCTCTTTATTTATAGGGAGAGGCCTTGAGAAAATTTACAAAAAACCTAACTACTTTGACTTATTCAAAAATAGGAGTCCTTATTGACTAGGGACTTCCTAAGTTTTTTACATGTAATTACATATGTGCAAAGTACATGTAAAAGTGTCCAAAACTAAATGAAAAGTACATATGAAAATACAAAAATATACTAAGGCAAAAATCAAATATGTCAACTTCCACTGGAATCTTTCTTTGCTGACTCTTCATACATTATGACCAGTGCTTGTATTTTAATACTATCTGGTGCCGCAGTGTTGTTGGAGATTACTCTGGCCTTAGTGATGGTATCTCTGATGCTAGGGGTGACTTTCTCATGATCTTTCTGTTAGACTTAGGGTAGACAACTCAGAGGGGGGTGTGAATTAGTTGTCCAAAACTTTCTTCCAAATCAAATACTTAACTCCACACAAGCATAATAGTAAATCAATCATGAAAGCATAATGCAACAAGTTAAGAGCAGATACACATTAACACACATAACACCAAGATTTTTGATGTGGAAAATCCAATTAAGGGAAAAACCACGGGGTGATTAACCCAAGATAATATTCTTTGTTAGAAGAATAGAAAGAACAAAATGGCACATGCCAATTAGGGCTCACTACCCGAGCACACTGCTCACAAGAGGCTCACTACCTACAAGAGACACACTATCTACAAAAGAATAAGTATCACATACTTGAACTGGTCAATAGCATCTTCACCATGCTTGAGTCAGTTCCATTTAAGCCCAAACCTTCTGCTCTGCCTTTCGCTCTTCTCCTCGCTACCACATACTCATTTCCACAAGTCCACATCTGAAATGACTTCGCAATCCCTTATTTATACATGACATCAACTTAGGAACAAACATCTAAGTCGGCAACCACCTACAAAAGCATCCACAAGACATGTAATCTATTCAGTCGGCCAATCACAGAAGGAACACCATCATCCGGAAGTTATTCTTCATTTTCGGGACCCCAATTCTAATGTGGACCATAAACATGAACTAAGCATGATCCAAGGACCTCCACAAACTTGCCTAAAACACCAAGAACATCTACACTTCCTCTACTTATTGAAATCCTTCTCTCCTTTATCCGGAACCTCAAGAACATAGTCTGCCATTACTGTCACAAAGTAATAGATACTTGCGGACCTTCAAACCATGAACCAAACAAGTTGACACACCATACAGACTTCCCCAACACTTCCTTAAATCTACAGAATGGGATAATGCATTACCAGACCTCACCAGACCTATCTGTGTCACTCTATCACCTTTGGACACCTGCCAGAGCCGGTTCTACTTGAGCGACCATAACTTCTTCAGATCTTCATGCGAACCTCTAAAAACTTGACTAGAGCATCTCAAGACTTATATCTACAAACCCTTTAAACCGCATCCTATGATCCGCAACCTATCTTGGACTTTTACCTTGTTGTCATCACTATTCTTCACTGTTCCTGATTGAGACTAATTTTCTCAATATCCTCAGCACACAGCTCATCCAATCCTTCTCATCAATGCAACAAGAGTATGTTGACATCAATGACAAAACCGGTTAAACCCATACTTGCAACAATCTCCCCTTTTGTCATTGATGGCAACATATGATGTGAAAAACCATCAAGACAAGAACTTCTCCTTACTGTCACAACTCCCCCTATCAACAACAACTATTCACATGTCTTCTCTTCCTGTATTGCTCCCCCTTTGATCATCAACCACTTGTTTTTCACATGTCTTCTCTCCCCCTTTGACATCAATGGCAAAGGGCTCATACTTGCAACTTCAGAATCACACCTACTGCTCCCCCTGAGTAGCAGCTCCCCATCATCAATCTGGATCACAAGATATGACTGTGATATCCACCAAACTGATGCACATCAGTGCATCCTAGTTCATCACCGGAGGGGCAATAACCCCTAACTTCTCCCTGAGATACTCAAAAGAGCCCTTGGGAAGAGGTTTAGTAAAGATATCTGCAATCTGATCCTTGGAGGGCACATACTCTAGTATGACTTCATCCTTGTTCACTTGCTCTCTCAGAAAGTGAAACTTGATAGATATATGCTTATTCTTAGAATGCAACACCAGATTCTTAGAAATATTTATTGCACTTGAATTATCACAGAAAATTGTGATAGGCTCCTCATATTCTACTTTAATATCTCTTAGCATCTGCTTCATCCACAAAACTTGAGTGCAACTACCTACTGCTGCAATGTATTCTGCTTCAGTTGTAGAGAGAGATATTGCCTCTTGTTTCTTTCTTAGCCAAGAAACCAATCTTTTTCCCAAAAAGAATGCTCCACCACTGGTACTCTTCCAGTCATCCACATCTCCTGCCCATTCTGCATCTGTATATGCATGAAGAGAGAAATCATGATCTCTAGGATACCACAGATCATACTCAACTGTTCCTTTTAGATACCTAAAATCCTTTTTGATTACCATGACATGAGATTCTCTGGGATCAGCCTGGAATCTCGCAACGAGACCAACAACCTACATTATATCTGGTCTAGTTTGAGTGAGATACAGTAATCCCCTAATCATTGATATGTACTTTCTCTGGTCTACCTTAGGAGAGTCATCATCTTTGCTCAACTTACATCCAGTTGCCATGGGAGTATGCATTGGCTTTGAATCTTCCATTCCAAATTTCCTCAACAATTCTTTCACATATTTAGTTTGGGAAATAAAGATTCTTTTCTTTGTTTGAGTAATTTGCAGACCCAAGAAGAAATTTATTTCACCAAGCATTGACATCTCAAACTTGCTTTTTATTTGATCTGCAAAGGTTTTACACATACTATCTCTTCCTCCAAAGATGATATCATCAACAAATACTTCAACAATCAAAATATTTTCATGATCAATTTTGAAATATAAGTTACTGTCAGCAGTACCTTTGTTGAAGCCAATCTTCAAAAGATGTTTGTCCAATCTTTCATACCATGCTCTTGGGGCTTGCTTTAGTCCATACAGTGCCTTCTTCAACTTGCAGACCATATCACCATGCTCAGATAATTGAAATCCATCCAGTTGTTCAATGTACACTTCTTCTTCCAAATTACCATTTAGGAAGGCAGATTTGACATCCATCTGATACACCTTGAAGTCCTTAAAGGCAGCAAATGCAAGAAATAATCTGACTACTTCAATTCTTGCCACCGGGCAAAAGTCTCTTCAAAATCAACTCCTTCAATCTAAGAGTAACCCTTGCAGACCAATCTAGCTTTATTTTTGATTACTTCACCAGCTTCATTCAGTTTGTTCCAGAAGACCCATTTGGTCCCAATCACATTCTTGTTTCTAGGTCTCGGAACAAGATCCCAAGTGTGGTTTTTCTCAATTTGCATTAGTTCTTCCTCCATTGCTTTTGACCAATTTTCATCATTGCAAGCTTCATTCACTGTCTTAGGTTCAATCTTTGAAATTAGACAATACTCATCTAAATTTTTTGAGCAATTCTCCTCCTTGTTTGCACTCCTTTGCTTTTGTCACCTATGATCTAATCTTTAGAGTGGTTTAGAGTTACATACCTTGGAACTTTGGGAGTTTCTTGCACCTCTAACTCTTGATCAGTCTCATTGAGACTTATCTCTTCTTCCTGACTTGCCGGATCAACTTGACTTTGTTTCTCAGAAGAGGCTTGGATACTTTGAATCTGAACACCATTCTGATCATCTTCATCATACTCATGAATTCTTGAGGGTCTTTCAATTTCTTCATCAACCTTCACATTCACACTTTCTACAATCTTTCTCAGTCTCTTCTTGTAACACCGATATGCTTTGCTTTGAGTAGAGTAACCCAAGAATATTCCTTCATCACTTCTAGCATCAAAATTTCCTAGATCTTCATCCCTTTTAATGTAACATCTGCTACCAAAAACTCTGAAGTATCTCATAGTGGGAGTAATGCCAAACCAAAGTTCATAAGGAGTCTTACCGATATTGTTTCTAATTTGAACTCGATTGAGAGTGTAGACTGCAATGCTAACAGCTTCTCTCCAATAGATTTGAGGAACATTTGCTTCCATCATCATGGTCTTGGATGCTTCCTAGATGGTCCAGTTTTTTCTCTCAACTACTCCATTCTGCTGTGGAGTTCTAGGGGCAAACAATTGTCTCTTTATTCCATGTTTCTCACAGAAGTCTATGAACTCACCGGATGTGAATTCTCCACCTCTATCAGACCTCAAACATTTCAATTTTAATCCGATTTCATTCTCCACCATGGTCTTGAATATTTTGAATTTCTCAAGTGCTTCTAATTTTTCATTCAGAAAGGTTACCCACATCATCCGGGAATAGTCATCAATTAGCAACATGAAGTATCTATCACCTTGGATACTCCTAACTCTTGCTGGACCACAAAGATCAGTATGAACTAAGTCCAACAGTCCGGTAGAAGACAATTCCTTATTTTTGAATGTGACTCTGCTCAGTTTGCCCAACTGACATTCTTTGCATAAGCTATTAGTAGGTTTCACTAATTTTGGAAGATCTCTTACAGCCTAAGTATTGCTTATCTTGATGATATTATCAAAATTCACATGACACATCCTCCTATGCCATAACCAACTCTGATCAATTTGAGCAAATAAGCAACTTTTACCAGTACCAACCAAGTGGAAGATATTACCTTTAGTTTGAGTACCAGATGCAATCTCTGTTCTGAAACTTTCAAAGATCTTGTATTTTCTATTCCTAAATCTGAGATCATAGCCTTTGTCCACCAGCTGTCCAACACTGAGAAGATTGTGCTTTAATCCTTCAACATACAGTACATTACTGGTTTTGTTCTTTCCATCAAGAGAAATAGTTCCTCTAACTCTGATTCTGCCAACAGAATTATCTCCAAACTTTACAATTCCTCCTTCATACTTTTCCAAATTCAAGAACTTATTCTTGTCACCTGTCATATGGTGAGAGCATCCACTGTCAATGATCCAATCATCCTTTGCTTCAACTTGGGCAGCTAGAGCTTTTTCTTCAACTTTATGATTGATAGATACAGAGGATATTGGTTCCTCTTCTTTGATGGCAATAAACACCCATTCAGTACCAGGTTTGTTTCCTATCTCTGATTCATCATCTATTACTCCTTCATTATCATCTTCTTCATGAACATAGTAACAATTCTTTTGAAAACTTGGTCTGTTACGATTTGGTCTTGAAAATCTTTCCGAACATCTTGAGGCAAAATGACCAATTTTATTGCAATTAAAACACTTAAAATCTAATTTCCCTTCATACTTACTAGATCCTCTTGGCAGTCTTTTTGCAATAAGAGCTTCAAAATGAGCAGTTTCAGCTTCTTCTTCTTCCAAGTCTTTTCTTTCTATTTCATACCATGATAGGTTCCTTGAAGAGTTTTCTCCCGGATCAAACCTTTGTTTCCCTTTTACAGAGGCACTAGCTTTGAATGCAGATTCAGTCTTTGGAGGATCATCTCCAAACTCGGCCATTTCAAAAGCAGCCAACTTACCAACCAATTGATCTCTTGTGACTGTTGTGTGAGCTCTGAATTCTTCAATTGCAAAAGCCTTGATTTTATAAGAGGCAGAAAGGGATCTGAGAACTTTTCCAACGATCTCTTCTTCACTCAGGATTCCACCTGCATTTCTAATTCCACAAACCAGCTCATTCACTCTTGGCATAAAAGAGGTAATATTTTCATCATCTCTCATTTTTAGTTTTTCAAATTTCCCTTTTAGACTTTGTAACCTTGCACATTTAACATACTAGTCTTCTTCATGCAAAAGTTCCAGTTTATTCCAAATCTCAAAGGTAGTTGGTAGATCAATAACATTTGAGAGTTTTGAGTCAGATAATGCGCTTAAAAGAGCCTCTTTGGTTCGTAGATTGTTTTCAGCATCTGTGATTTCATTTAGGGTTGTTGGACCACCCTATGGAGGTACATAAGCTTTTGTAACCATGGACCAATATGCAAATCTCATACACTGCAAGTGACATTTCATGCGACCCTTCCAAAGAGCAAAGTTAGTTCCATCAAACTTCAAACTATCCTTCTTGTAGGATGACATCCTGGATTTCCTCAAGCAGTTAAGCTCCTTTTAGAGGAATTTAGCTCTGATACTAATTGTTAGACTTAGGGTAGACAACTGAGAGGGGGGGTGAATCAGTTGCCCAAAACTTTCTTCCAAATCAAGTACTTAACTCCACACAAGCATAATAGTAAATCAATCATGAAAGCATAATGCAACAAGTTAAGAGCAGATACACATTAACACACATAACACCAAGATTTTTGATGTGGAAAACTCAGTTAAGGGAAAAACCATGGGGTGATTAACCCAAGATAATATTCTCTATTAGAAGAATAGAAAGAACAAAATGGCACATGCCAATTAGGGCTCACTACCTGAGCACACTGCTCACAAGAGGCTCACTTCCTACAAGAGACACACTATCTACAAAAGAATAAGTATCACATACTTGACTGGTAAATAGCATCTTCACCATGCTTGAGTCAGTTCCATTTAAGCCCAAACCTTCTGCTCTACCTTTCGCTCTTCTCCTCGCTACCACAATTTCCACAAGTCCACATCTGAAATGACTTTGCAATCCCTTATTTATACATGACATCAACTTAGGAACAAACATCTAAGTCAGCAACCACCTACAAAAGCATCCGCAAGATGTGTAATCCATCCGATGGCCAGTCACAAAAGGAACACCATCATCCAGAAGTCATTCTTCATTTTCGGGACCCCAATTCTAATGCGGACCATAAACACAAACTAAGCATGATCCAAGGACCTCCACAGACTTGCTTGAAACACCAAGAACATCCGTACTTCCTCTACTTACTGAAATCCTTCTCTCCTTTATCTGGAACCTCAAGAACACAGTCTGCCATTACTGTCACAAAGGAATAGATACTTACGGACCTTCAAACCATGAACCAAATGAGTTGACACACCACATAGACTTTCCCAACACTTCCTCAAATCCACAGAATGGGATAATGCATTACCGGACCTCACCGGACCTATCTGTGTCACTCTGTCACCTTTGGACACCTACCGGAGCCGGTTCTACTTGAGCGACCATAACTTCTTCAGATCTTCATGTGGACCTCTGAAAACTTGACTGGAGCATCTTAAGACTTATATCTACAAACCCTTTAAATCGCATCCTCTAATCCACAACCTATCTTGGACTTTTACCTTGTTGTCATCACTATTCTTCACTATTCCCGATTGAGACTAATTTTCTCAATATCCTCAGCACACAGCTCATCCAATCCTTCTCATTAATGCAACATGAGTATGTTGACATCAATGACAATACCAGTTAAACCCATACTTGCAACACTTTCAACTTGACCTTCAAATTATCTATGGTTACTTGATAATCCATCAGGTTATCCAATGAATCGATTAAGAAAGCTTTTTCCTCAAACTCAGCCAGCATCATCTTCTTGAATTATTGCATCATTTCATCAACTGGAAGAAACTCATGATTATCAACAATCAATTTACATGGGAGCTACTCTAACTTGTGCAAGAGACTTAGATCACTGTCATCACACAACTCTCATGCATCTCCTAGTTCTTTAATTACTTCATTCAAGACTTTCCTTCAGTGAACTAGGCCTTCTTTTGTTGAAACATATGCCTCTCGATTTGTAATAATGCCAAGTGAAACAAGAGTCTTCATTTTCATGCTTTCCCATTTTTCCAAACTGGAATCTAGATATTCAATATCCGCAGAAATAGAATCAATCAATTCATCTAATTATGCTCTTACCTTGGCCATTTTTGCTTTTATTTATGTTGATGCCTTCAGTAGTGAAACACCCTATGTTGACAATTTCTTTAAATATTCCTCTACAACCTTCCCTTTTGCTTGAGTCTTTTCATCTTTTTGGACCAAGGGATTTTCAACTGCTACCACCATAGGCTCTATAATTTCTGATGTCATCATGATTTTCTGTAACAACATGGCTAACTGCTTAGCTTTTAATTTGTAGTATTCCTTTTGTTTCTTCTCCTCATCATATTTCTTAAGAAGAGATGTGGCAATGACCTGGAAATCAGCTTTAATACCTTCTTGTGTTAATTTCCCCAATTCCACCCTAGATATCACATAGTCATTCACATCAAAAGTATCTTTAGTAGCCTCAAAAGGAGGCTGGGCAATCTCTGCATATCTGATCCCCTTATCATCAATAAGCTTCTTCTTTTGTGCCTTTGGCTTGGGAGTCAACAGTTTCCCCAAATCAATATCATCTGGTGATATCTCTTGTTTCTTTCCCTTAGGAGTATAAGCTGAAAACCATGGGAGAAGTATTGATGTACTTATATTCTGATCAAGAACCATTGGTGGAGTGGAAAGAAATGTACTTACACCTATAGTAGTAACAATGGGAGGAGTATTGGTGAACACAACACCTGGTACATCCACATTAACGGCTTGCTCAGAACCCAAAATAAATTGCTCAAACATTGCATAACTATTAATGTCATAAGAAGGGGATGACAAACTAGGAATAGATCCAAAAGAGTGAAGAACATTATCAAAATTCACATTAGAATCATCAATAATTATTTTGGAAGATGATGGAGACTCAGATGATTGAATGTGAATGGATGACATTGGGGTTATAGGAGGATTAGGCACATAAACTAAAATAGACACATTTAGATGAGGAGAAGAGACATCAGTATCCTATAACACATCTCCATGTGGAGACACAATTGTATCTTGCACATCTTCCTATTCATTTTCTTCTTCTTTCTCATGTTCACCCTCATTGTCTGATGCAGACTTATCCTCAACATCCATGTCCTCAACATTCATGCCTTCAGAAGATGGTTCTTCAACATCTTGCTCTGCATTAACTTCCATTTCTTTAGCAACAAATTCTCCCTCTGCTTCTCTAGCTTTACTTCCTCTTGTCACAAATTTGATCTTAGGCTTAGAAGCCTTAGATGTGCTAGGAGCATCATTCTTATTCTTGGTTCTTATCTCATCTTTCTTTCTTTTTTCCTTAAAAACTTCTTCCTCTGAACCGGTCATAAAATCCTTCAATGGTATACCTTTGCTTTGGAGCCACAGGTTTGTATTGGCTAACACGGACTCAAACCTTTTCCTTAAGGAAGTCAATTCCTTCTGAGACCATTGTATAGGAGGTAGAGGAGAATTTGCAATTTGCTCATTATCATATTTAGGATTAACCAGTTCTTCATTATCTACCATACCTTCAGGGATATTAGCTAAACTAAAATATTCAATTTGGTCCAGAGATAACCTATTGTAGTCTAGCTTTCTAATTTCCTTTTCTGTCCTCAGATCAACCCTAATGTCATCAACCATTAGCTCATGAAATTGAGTCTTTCTTTTGATTTTATTCTTCACTCATCTATAATCAAATTTTAGTATCCTCTTGAATTGCTTCATAGTTACCAATTGCATTTCAATTTCCATAGCCCTAGCTTTTGCTATAGTTGAAACTCAGTATCCATCGATCTCAAAGGAAAATCTAAAACCAGGCTTCTTTAACTCCATTTGCTTGTTGTGGACAATAATCATTTGGCAACACAGCTTCATCGGAACCATTTTATCAGAAGGAAATCTTGGCAACATATACGGATAGCCTTCGAAAAAGACAACCCTTAAGTATGTGAAAGTCAGGAATTGAATAAACAAACAACCAAATCCATTTACTACTGACCATGCTTCATCTAAGACTCTTCTTTGTTCCAATTGAGGATCAAAAAGGCACAAGAACACAACAAAGAAGGCATCATTTACCCTTCTAAAATGGTGGATTGAACCCTTCAATGTAAGCTGAGGATAATATTGGTAAACAAGAACAACCCTCCTATCCCCTTCAGATGTCAAGCCTAGGAAAATCCTCATTGAGGCTGCTATGTATACAAGATAGGAATTCATATAGAATTTGAAGGTAGTACATACCTTGGTCAGTTTCTCATGGAGAGCATTGCTGATTTGTTCACCCCAAAAGATAGTCTGTTTGCCCTAAAGTATAATTTTGATGAAAGGATACATCCATTCATGAAAAAGTAAAGAAGAAGCTAGTCCCCTTACTCTACTAAGAAGAGTTATTAGATCACCCACTTCCTCAACAAAATCACTTTGAGGAAAGCTCCTTGGCCACCTAGACAAGTTTGGCCTTGGAGTCTTAAGCCACTTGGTATTAATTATCCTTTTAGCCTTCTCAAAATTCTTATCATATTCTTGTTGAGCAATAGTAAAATCAAGTTTCACAACCTCAACAAGAGTAGGACACATGAAAACCTTATCAACAAACTCTGGATCCAGTCTCATGATTACATTACCTTGAGCATCAATGACTGCTCTGGTATCTCTATTATAGAAATGAGCAAACTGGAGAACAAACTATGTATTGTGTACAACCACTGGGAATGAAGACGCTAGGTGAATGTTGCTCTTGACAATCTTTTGCATAAGAGGGATGGGGTTATCTGACTTAGTCTTCTCTACAAATTCAGTCATATCCACATGATCGATCTCTATGTCCTGAATATCATCAACATTTGAAGTGACCGAAGTGATCGAAAAAACACATTGATACTTGTACTTCATTGCCTTTGCTTTCTTTAGAGACAACTCAGTCATTTGAAAAAATGACTCCTTCAGATGAAGACCTCGACAGCTACTTGCAAGAGAAACTGTAATCAAAGAGTCATGATACAACAGTTAGGGGAAATACTGGAAATTTTGGGAAACTGCATATTTGTTGATCATGACTGGAGGGATGAGCGGGTCAAAAAAAATGGATAAGAGTGGGCTTAGGATAGAAATTTAGAAAGTTTTCCAAAGTTAGAAAATTTTGAGGGAGTGAATGCATGGGCAGCAAAATTTGCCGCCCTTGCATGTCAAGGGAAATGCAAATGTTAAGGCAGCAAATTTTGCCACCCTTGCAGGCAAGTCGAAAGATTTGCAAGTGTATTGACGGTGATTTTTACCGCTTTCGCATGAAGGGGAAAACTTCATATGCCTAGTCGGTCGAAATGATCACTCATGCATCTCATTGTTGAAACCTTTAACATATGTGGAAGTGGCGACTTTTACCGCTTGAGCATGTAATGTTAAAAGTTTAATTTCCATGTAGGGACGACATTTTTTACCACTCCTGAATGAGGGAAAAAACCAAGTCGAGGCATATGTATCGACGGTAGTTTTCACCGTTGATACATTCAAGGTTAATGATGAAGTATGGTCGGCAATAAACACCAACAACACTCAGGTTGAAAACAATTCCTAAACCTAATTTTATGAATTTTGATGAAAATCACCAATAAAATGAAGATAAACAATAGCCCTAAAAATATCAGGATCTAGGGTTTAGAAACAAAATAAAAATGATTTCTATGAGAATTAAATGCAACAATAAGATCTATAGGAAATGTAAACAATCATTTCGTAACATGCAGGAAAAACCCTAGGAAGAAAACAAAAATAAAAATTGAAAAATAAAGGCTTACCTGTAACAGGAGATTGAAAACCCTAGGCGCGATCTCAAACTTGATTCGTCCAATCTGTGGTTGGCGTAATTTGATCAACTTAAGGAGGAGTAGAGTTGCATCACAAGGGAACTTGAAACAAATGCAAATGAAAATAACAATAAGAAATAATTAAAAATGGTTTAAAAGACTTCATTAAAAATCTCACAAGTGATATTAATGTAGTAAGAGATAATTGGATACACCCGAGATATGCTCAACCGACAAATTTTGCCGACTCAACATATAAAATAGGAAAAACATGCTAGGGTGGTGAAATTTGCCACACTTACATGCAAAAGGTAAGTCTTTGAAAACATGCATTGGTGGCGAATTTTGCCGACCTAGCATGTTAAAGAAATTTTCTAACTCCAAAAAACTAAAATATGCAAGGGTGGCAATTTTTGCCGCTCTTGCATATACACAAAAATACTCTCTTTAAAATTGAGAAAACCATTTTAGTCAACTTATACAAGTTTCAAGAAATTCAAATGAGAAATGACTTGAATAGATAATTGAGAATGAGAGGACTACATAGGAGAATGAGACGACTCGCCTCAATTTGCAAACTTATAGTGTAGGCTACGAAACAGACAAGTTTCGTAGGATTCATCCTACAAAATGAGTTTAGCTAATTTTGAGGACAACAGCTGGCTCTAACTGGGGAACTTCCTTCAATCACTCTTTGAAATAATCAAAGGGAGAAGAATCTAGTCTCTAAGTGCCTTCATCCATGCCATTGGGCCATAGAGTCAAACTACCAAAAGAAAAAGACATAAAAAGACTAAAAAAATGAAAAAGGAAAAACACAAAACTATACAAATATACAAATGAACTTATCTGATACTTCATGGATTGAAATGCTTCAGATGTTGTCCACTATGGGGCAGCAAGAATGTTGTCCCATCTTGATACTCCAACAAGAAACTATTCTCACCACAAAGTTGGTGAATGACGAAGGGGCCTCTCCATAGGGAATCAAACTTCCCATGCATTCCTTTTGGCTCTCTCCTCTTGTCCCATAACAAGACTTGATCCCCAACTTGAAATTCTTTGGCCTTCACCTTCTTGTTAAAAAATTTCTTGACCTGACTTTGATGCTCAGCAATACGTTCTACCACCATAACCTGCTGCTCCTCAAGTTTAGAAAGGTACATTATTCTTTTATCAATAGAACTTTCAAAAGTTCTATCTTCCACTACTTTTGCCAACTTTAGAGCTGGCAATTCCAAAGTAATAGGTATTTTTACATTTGAACCATATAGAAGCTGGAATGGTGACATACCTATTGCCCTCTTGGAGGTAATTCTGTCCACTCATAAAGCATCAAACAAAGCTTTATACCACATTCTCTGATTATCCTTCACTAGTTTCCTGATAATTGTAACCAAATTCTTGTTGCTAGATTTTGCCTAACCATTCCCTTGTGGATAATAGTCTGATGAATGTGAAAGGATGATCCCATATTCAAAGCAAAAACTAGTGATCTCATTTGAAGAAAAACAAGTAGCATTATCTGCTACAATTTTGTTTGAAAATCCAAACTGAGAAATGATATTCTCCTTGATAAAATTACATACTACCTCAGAAATAGCATGCTTAACTAGAATAGCCTCCATCCACTTGGTGAAGTAATCTATTGCAGTGAGAACAAAATTGTGTCCCGCACTCAACTGTGGGTTCACAGCACCAATGAAGTCAATGCCCCATTGCTGAAAAGGTTCTTCAATCACAATTGGGTTTAGTGGTAGTGCAACTAACTTAGGCTTCCCAACAAACTGTTGGTAGAGTTCACATCTACGTACCTAGTTGTATGCATCTTGAAATAATGCAAGCCAATAGTACCTAGCCCGCAAGATTTTATGAGCTATTACGGGTGTAGAAAAATGTCCTCCACATGCCAAATTGTGAAAAGACTCTAAAAGCTTGCTTTGTTGTGCTTTATCCACACAACGGAGAAAAACCCCATCAAGGCTTCTTTTATACAAACCGTTATCCCACAAGACATAGTTTGCAGCGTTTAGCTTGATAGTGCACTTCTCTTTATAAGATAAATGAGAAGGGCACTCACCATACGTAAGAAAATAAGCGATATTGGAATACCACTCATCTGTTGTAGCAACAAGGAGAACTGTCAAAACATCTTCAGCCTCAGCCTCTTCATCCCCTATTTCTTTTGGGACATTATCAGCAATCAACTAACATAAACCTCTCCCATGCACAAGCTTGGTGGGTTTGATATCAAGATCAAATTCTTGAATTTTGGCAATCCAATTGCCCCTTTTAGTCCCAAATTCTTGTTGCATCAGGATAGATTTCACTGTTGTATCCAACACCAAAACAATAGTATGTGAATTCAAAATGTAAAACCTGAAATGCTTCACTGCTTTGACTATGGCGTAAGCATCTTTCTCCATATTTGAGTACTTAAGTTCATGACCCTTCAGTGGGCAACTCATAAATGAAATCAGAGATTCCACACCCTCTTCATTCTACTGAACCAGAATCGTTGAAAGTGTATGCTCAGAAGCATAACTATACATTATGAAGTCTTTAGTGTAGTCAGGACAAACCAGAACTGGAGCATGAGCAGTGGCCCTTTTAATGTCCTCGAACGCTACTTTACCTTCTGCACTCCAATGAAAAGTGGTCTTACCTTTCATCATTTTGACAATATGATGAGTTTTCTCTACAAACTCTGGAATGAACCTTCGCAGAAAATTCACCTTCCCGAAGAAAGAATGAACTGTTGTCTTACTAGCAGGCAAAGTAAGACTCTGGATAGATTTGACTCTTTCTAAGTTAATTTTAGTACCTTCTCTGGAGACAATGTGACCAAGAAGCTTACCTTCTGTAACCCCAAAAATTGACTTCGTAGGATTAAGAGAAATACCATTTTGATGACAACGTTCCAAAACTTGTCACAAATGGTATGCATTATCTTGACACTTTTTAGAGAAAAAGGTCAAGTCATCAAGGTACACCAAAATGAACTTCCCCATTTCATCTCTGAAAATGAGGTCCATTGCTCTTTGGAAAGTAGCATCAGCATTAATCAATCCAAACGACATCCTGTGGTATGCAAATGTGCCCCATGGTGTTGTGAAAATCGTCTTGTATTGATCTGCCTCATTGACTTCTACTTGATTGTAGCCTAAAAAACTGTCTAACATAGACAGCATCTCTGAACTAGTTACAATTTGTAACACTTGGTCCATAATAGGTAGAGGGTAGTTATCCTTTAAAGAAGATTGATTCAGGTTTCTAAAATCAACACAAATACAGATTTCTCTGTTCTTCTTTCTCATGTAGGAACAATATTCACAATCCAAGTGGAATGATGGATAGGAAAGATTATCTGAGCATTCAACATTTTTTGGATTTTAGAAAGAATAGTACCTGATATCTTGGGATTATACTGCCTCTACTTTTTCTTGTGAGGCAACGATCCTACTTTGAGAGGAATCTCATGTTGGATCTCCTTACGTCTAAAAGACTTCAGATCATCATATGAATACGCCAACACATTAATGTAGTGGTGAAGAAGTGTAATGAACTTGAATTTCTCATTAGCAGTGCAACATTTCCCAATGTTAACCATCTTGGGATCCACTTCAGAACTCAAATTTACTTGCTCAAATTCCATGGATGAACTTGAATCAAGTTGTTGCTATTGTTTGATATATCTATCATGCTTGTCAAATAGCTTTTCCAGACAAACCAAACCTTTTAGAATCTTATTCCCTTTTAGCTGAAGAATCTCCTCACCAGTCTGTGAATCTATTTCAGAAACATATTCCTGAAGTGGAGAATCACTACCTTCAAAGTAGAGCTCATCAAAGCTATCTGTCTTCTCTTAGAAAGCTATGATCTGATTATCACCATTAAAGACCTGCCAATGGTTGGTATTATCCAGTACACTTGGTCAGAAAACCAACTCAATTATGTACTTATCACCTTTAAAATCCTTGTGAGGGATGATAAGGGTGGCAGAGACAGCTAATGAATCAACATGATCATTAAACTCTCTTGGTACTGCAAAGATATCAAAAGCATCAAAACCTTCAATGCAATCCCAGACATGATTACGGTAATGTCTTAGCCTTTCATTCTTGGTCTGGTAAAGATTTCTCACCTAACAAACAACAAGCGCTGCATCACCTTGTGCGTGAATATTTTTAATACCTTTAACACGAGCAGCCTCCATTTTGAGTAACAATGACTCGTACTCAGCGGTGTTATTAGTATTGTTAAAATGCAGCTTATAGGAGAAAGGAAAAATATCACCTTGTGGAGCTATTAGAACGACTCCAGCCCTAGATCCAATGGAAGAATAGCTGCCATCAAATTCTAAAATCCAAACATCATTTGAACTTACCACTTTGATGTTTCTACGACTAGTAGACTCTTCCTCATCAGAGAAGGAAGAATCCGGCATCACTATGCTCTCATCTGAACTTTCATCTAAATTTTCTTCTGATTCTTCATCTAAATTATTTGAATTCTCATATGATGAACTAGAAGTGTTTTCAGTGGTCAATAAATAATTACCCATCCTTGAAGACTCAAACAAAATTTGAGCTTTTGGATTTTCAGTTTGAGTAACAATATATTTTGCCTCCTTTTCAAGAAGCAATTTCTGCATGACACCTTTAACAAGTATCCTTGCCTTGGATAAATCCATGTTTAGTTCACCTCCCACATCCTTACAAAAACTACATCCAAGAAAAATGCCATAAGAAGCTGGAACATCAGCAACTATGATGGTCATCTTGATCCTCTTATCCAAAAAAGCTGCAAATGCAAATTGGGCATCCTTGATTTGGCCTAACAAAGGCACTTGCTTATTCTCCATTGAAAAACATCTCCAAAAGGTCTTAGTCAAAGTGAGACCGAGAGCATATGCCACCTTAGCAGGCATGACGTTGTCAGAAGCTCCAGAGTCTATGATACAATTGCTTAGCTTGTGACCATTGACTAACAGAGAAACATAGAAGGGTTCTATTTTCCCTGGAGAAACAAGGGGAGTAGTGACTAGGTTATTTTGGGTGGACGTATCCTTTGAGGAGTCATGAACAGTTTTAGGAGAATCTTGCCCTGTAGGGGCGGCCTTGTTTTTAACATACTTAGCTAACCTATTGGTCAGGGTTAGCTTGTAAATACTCAACCTCAAACATCTATATTTTGGTTTTCCTAGGAAGATCAATTATGTCAAAGAGCTGAAATGAATTAGATACAGAGGTAGGAAATCCTTCATTCTGGGCTTTGATTGGGGTAGTACTGGTCTGAGGAACAGAAGTAGAAGAAATAGGATTGTTAGATGAACTTACTTGTTTATTGACAACTAGGTCCTTTGACTGAAAAGGTAATAGAGTCCCTCATTTGGCAATTGAAATCACAAGTTGAGGCTCTTCTCTTGACTTTCCTTTATCATCCACTTGCTAATTTGATTGATTTTGGGACCTAGTGAAAACAACATATGCTCCATCATATACCTCTCCTTCTCTTTCTACTTCATCTTGGTAGTTTAGAAACCCAATAGTAAAGTCGCCAGCTAATTGTTTTTCTCCTTCTGTAAAAAGCTTAGCATTATTTTCTTGATCCAAATCAGGTTGGAAAGAATTATCCTGTTCTACTTCATAGTAGCCAACTGCTGAGTCGCGGTGCTTCAATGGCAAGCTTCCCTTGTGATGGTGGAAGCCTATTCTACCCTTGATTTCTCATGGCATTACCTTGATATGAATTGTTAGGGAATGTCCTTCTTGGTATGTCCCTATAAGAAGGAGAGAACATAACCTAGGACATTTGATTTTTCAAAGCTAGCAAATCATTTGCTAACTTCTGCACCATATGATCTGTGGTGTTTGTGGAAGAATTATCAGTAGAGGGTTGACCTCTATTTATGTTTGAATCCCTTCTTATCTTACCTGCAAGGATAAGATCATCTTCAACCTTCATACCCAAACTTTGTGCTAGAGGAAGATCAGCAGGACTAGCCTGCCTTAACAAAAAGCTTACCTCAGGAAGCTGAGTGTTGATGAAGAAATACTTAAGATTCTTCGCCATTGGTTGAGCGATTGCTGGAATCATATTTGTCAATTTATTGAACTTGGTGATGAATTCTTGCATGGGCTCATGTGGTTCTTTCTTCATCTATGTTAGCTGGGCTAAAAAAGTATGTGCATCTTCTACAGGCTTAAACCTAGCTTCAAACTTGGTTTTGAGAGTATTCTAATTGGTTATGCTTTGGGCTTGAAGATGATAAAACTAGTCTGCAGCAACACCTTGAAGTGTTTCTACAAAAAACCTCACAGCTACATCTTCGTGTTCCACCCTTGGCACACCACAAGCTATACAAAAAGTTGCAATGTGTTCATCAGGATGGACTTTCCCATCACCGTAGAATTTCAAGAAATTCTTCCTTGAACTATGGGGTAGTTCATGCAGTGGTGGTGTCAAATTCAAAGGTCCAAAAGTATTACCCCATGGGCCTTGAGCTACCATGGTACGCTGATTGAAAGGTGGGATAACAAACCTTTGTCGAACTTGAACAGATAAAACTCTGTTAGTATTTGAGCTAGAAGCTTCACTAGGTATAGGAGACCTAGTGGTGGTAGGAGGAAAACTCCTTGTTCGTTGAAGCTGAGGTTTTGGAGGCAAAAGACAAAAAATTATTTTGCTGCATTAAGTCAAACACATGATCAATAATTCCTTGAGCTCTCTTACTTCTTGTATACCTTGAGTCTGCCAGAATGCAATGTACTCAACAAAGATTGAGAAACAACTTAAAGTGATGGATTAGGATGAAAAAGCTTCAACTCAAAGTGTGAGGCTCCAAGTTGCACATTCTTCCCCATTAGAGTCACCAAAAAATTGTTGGGTGAATATTTTGTCGTTAATTAACTAACGAAAAAATGGTTATATCACCATAGCTATGATGAGACAGAGTCTCTCCTCTCAGCAAGGGGAGGTTCCCTCTAGTTGCTTTAACTATTACAAACAATAGTTTACAAAACTTATTTACACCAAACACTATTTTCGTGGGGTTTCCATTTCATCCTATTCTATTTTTTCAGAATAGATGTTCTTGCTTCAAAATGATAACTTCAATGAAACTGATATTAAAAAACTTATCAACTATTGTAAAACCTTAGAAACACAAAGTCTTTTGTCACTTCACTTACAAATTCCAAATAGAACTATTTGAAATTAAATGCAGCCCAAAGTCTCCACTCTTCTACAAGATGGTATAAGTAAATCAATACAAAAACTTGCAGCACAAAGTCTTCAAGTTATTTTATCCTCACAAATGTAAACACAAACTTCCGTAATGAGAAAATAGCAAAAAGTCTATTTAACCAAAACAAAAACACTTCTCTCAATTTCCAATAAAACTCCACGATCCCATAAATGATTCAATATAACATAATACCAATGACATAAGAATACTGATATCATAAAACAATATGATTCAACTCAAAGTTTGATACTCAAACTGCTTTCTTATATTAATATTTGCTTGAAAATTTGATAAGCATGAAAAGCTTAAAGTCTTGATATGTTTTCAATTTGGCAGAGTTTCCTTGCAATAGATAAAAGATAACAATTACAAGAAAGGCCCTCTTTATTTATAGGGAGAGGCCTTGAGAAAATTTAGGAAAAACCTAACTACTTTGACTTATTCAACAATAGGAGTCCTTATTGACTTGGGACTTTCGAAGTTATTACATGTAATTACATATGAAAAAGGTACATGTAAAAGTGTCCAAAACTATATGAAAATTACATATGAAAATACAAAAATATATTAAGGCAAAAATCAAATATGTCAACTTCCACTGGCATCCTTCTTTGTTGACCCTTCATACATTGTGATCACTGCTTGTATTTCAATACTATCCGGTGCCGCAGTGTTGTTAGAGATGACTCTGGCCTTAGTGATGGTATCTCTGATGGTAGGGTGACTTTCTCATGATCTTTCAACTTGACCTTCAAATTATCTATGGTTACTTGATAATCCGTCAAGTTATCCAATGAATTGGTTGAGAAAGCTTTTTCCTCAAACTCAGCCTGCATCATCTTATTAAATTCCTGTAGCATTTCATCCACTGGAAGAAAATCATGATTATCAACAATTAATTTACATGGGAGCTGCTCCAACTTGTGCAAGAGACTTAGATCACTGTCATCATACAGCTCTCGTGCATTTCCTAGTTCTTTGATTACTTCATTCAAGACTTTCCTTCGGTGAACTAGGCCTTCTTTTGTTGAAACATATGCCTCTTGATTTGCAATAATGCCAAGTGAAACAAGAGTCTTCATTTTCATGCTTTCCCATTTTTCCAAACTGGAATCCAAATATTCAATATCAGCAGAAATAGAATCAATCAATTCATCTAATTTTACTCTTACGTTGGCCATTTTTTCTTTTCTTTCTGCTGCTGCCTTCAATAGTGAAACACTCTGTGTTGACAATTTCTTTAAATATTCCTCTACAACCTTCCCTTTTGCTTGAGTCTTTTCACCTTTCTGGACCAAGGGATTTTCAACTGCTACCGCCATAGGCTCTATAATTTCTAATGTCATCATGATTTTCTGTAACACCATGGCACACTTCTCATCTTTTAATTTGTAGTATTCCTTTTGTTTCTTCTCCTCATCATATTTCTTAAGAAGAGATGTGGCAGTGACCTGGAAATCAGCTTTAATACCTTCTTGTGTTAATTTCCCCAATTCCACCCTAGATATCACATAGTCATTCACATCAAAAGTATCTTTAGTAGCCTCAGGAGGAGGCTGGGCAATCTCTACATATCTAAACCCCTTATCATCAATAAGCTTCTTCTTTTGTGCCTTTGGCTTGGGAGTCAACAGTTTCCCCAAATCAATATCATCTAGTGATATCTCATGTTTCTTTCTCTTAGGAGTATAAGCTGAAAGCCATGGGGGAAGTATTGATGTACTTATATTATGATCAGGAACCATTGGTGGAGTGGAAAGAAATGTACTTACACCTATAGTAGTAACAATGGGAGGAGTATTGGTGAACACAACACCTGGTACATCCACATTAATGGCTTGCTCAAAACCCAAAACAAATTGCTCAAACATTACAGAACCATCAATGTCATAAGAAGGGGATGATAGCATTTCCCATCTATGGAAGACTTCTATGAAATCTATACTCATCTTCTTGCACTTACCCATTACACTACAATAGAAAGGGAAGCCTTAGCAATGGTCTATGCATTGCAAAAATTTAGACACTACATATTGTCCACACCCTTCACTTTCTTTACTGACCATGAACCACTCAAATACCTACTAAACAAATCGTTCATATCGGGTAGAATATGTAGATGGCTGCTACTATTCCAAGAATTTGAGTTTAACATTAAAGTGAAAATAGGAAAACAGAACCAAGGCCATGATTATCTATCAAGAATTGAAACAAGGGAGGAGCATCATAGCCATGAACAGGAACTCCCTGACACAAACATGTTTAGGGTCACTGCGGTTCCAAAAGAACCAAAAGACATTTCATAGCTACTGGCCATATAGGATAATGTCCCAGTAGGACATCTCCACAAAGACAAACAAATGCTTATGTGGAAGGCTTTCCCCTATACATTGATTGAAGGAGAACTACACATAAGAGGGAAAGATGACATCAAAAGGGTGGTGAATGAACATGAAAGGGAGGATATTATAAAGGAAGCACATGAAGGGATAGCAGGAGGACACAACTCCAGAGATTTAACAGCAAGAAAAATAAAACTAGCAGGCTTGTGTTGGCCTACCCTGTTTCAAAGTACTAAAAGACATGTGAAATATTGTGACATTTGTCAGAGAATGGGTAAACCCACCACATAAGATAAAATGTCATTAAGACATGTATCAACATAACTTCCCTTTGAGAAATGGGCAATTGACTTTATGGGACCCATAGATCCTCTGGCCAAATAATCAAAAACAAGATACATCGTCATTGGAGTAGAATACATTACAAAATGGGTAGAAGCTGTACCTACAAAAGATTGTACTACAAGAACAATAGCTAAGTTCCTCTACGAGAATATAATCACTATATTTGGATGTCCACTCAGCATCACAAGTGATCAAGGAAATCACTTTGTAAACAACATGATTGTAGAGTTACTACAATCCTTTATGACATTACACAACAAAAGAACACCATATCATCCCTAGGAAAAAAGGGCAAGCGAGCCTTAAACAAGATCATTGGTAAGGCACTAACAAAAATGTGATGGAAATAAAATGGATTGGTACCTAAAAGTACCTGCGATACTTTGGGCCTACCACACCGCTAACAAAAGATCTACAAATTTCACACCCTATGAGCTAGTCTATGGCCTAGATGCTACCATACACATACACTTCATACTTCCTAACTTTCATACTACAAAGACTCTAAAACTAAATGTGGACGAATCCTTGAATCCAAAAAAGAATGTTCCAAACACGGGTTCACCAAAATGTTTTGGGTGAAAAAAGGATGAAGGTTAATGTTTTCTTTAGTTTGAATCCTCCTTTCCACAAAATATTCCAAGGGCTTTTCAACCGAGTGCCTCACCTATCAAGAGGAGAGTCAGCTATCAGATTTGAGTTGTCACTTGGTTTTCTACTGGGAAATTCAGATGTGATCATACAAGTTTGCCAATTAATGCCTTTATGTCCTTAAAACCCTAATTTAAGTAAAACAGTAATCAAATCTGTGAATTACAACAAATGCTATAGGAAATAGACAGTGTGCAGAGAACCTTAACTCATTATTTTTCATAGTTGGAAAATGAGAAAATCTAGGACAACAGTGATGGCACTCTAGTCTAGTGTGTCACTTTTTTTCGCATAGTCCCAATCTCCTTTCGGCACTAATCTCTGCTATGTCTTATGTTTCCCATGATTTTAAAATAGAGGACAAGGTTGATGGCACCCTTGTCCCAAAAAGTTGAACAGTGTCTGCTTCTTTTTAGTTCCAGAATCTTCAATGTCTACCTTCCTACTTTGCAACACCACTTTCTCCAGATCCAACACCTGTAACTTGCAATCACAAGGAGTGTGAGAAGGGGTTGTGGTGTTTAGAGGCTTGCCTCGATCAAGCCTTGGAGAGACATTCAAGTCTTCTGAACACCGTTGTCAGAGATAGTGTGTGCCCTTGGGAGGAAAAGGGAAAAACCAAATGATAATGATTGATAAAGCACAATAAATGATACCTTGATGATGAAGCTCTCATGGAAGGAAGAGGCTCTTCAATGCCATGAGGAGAAGATATAATCCAACCTACAAACAAACACAATAACAATGCTATGCTCTGCAACACAATGATAATCACAACTATGACAATGGCTCAAGTTCACAATAATCTTCTCTATATGCAAATGATAACCTAAACATGCTTATATATGCAACTATTAAGATTCCCGCCAAGAATTTCATATTTGAAACTTATGATGTCAACAGTCACAAAACTAACATTTCAAATTAGGGCAAACTGAAAATACAGCTGGACTAGGGCACTAGTGCCCTTGTCCACCCCCTTGTCTTTGCTCAAGATTCATTAAAGTGCAGCACCCTAGGTCCTATTTGCCACAAGACCCATGGGTTTTCTCATCGGGAGTCTGATTTAACATTCAAAATGCTCTAAATGCAAATCTAAAGACCCGGGAGCTAAACCTTTAGGAAAAAACCCCCAAGGGTGCATTTTTTCAACATAACATTTAGCCCCCTCTTTAATGTATGCATTAAATGCAAGGCCAATACATGCATTAAAGTAGGTCCACAAACACAACAAACACGCCAAGCATGGAGAAGACACACCAAACACATTGAAGACAATGACAGGCATGCAAAACACGGAGAATACAGCATTGAAGACACACGGAGCACATAGAATACAATTAATGCAGTGATTATTTTCTTTATTATTTTTCCATATGAGATGCAAGATGCAAGTACAAGGAAAGTAAACAAACAAATCCCAAAAAGTGTAGAGGGTCTGTTCAACACCAGTCTTGCACTTTTTGAGAACAAACACACCAAACAAAATCCCAAGGTGTAGAGGAGTTGTTCACCACTATTCTTGCACCTTGTGAACAAACACACCAAATAAATCCAAAAGTGTAGAGGAGCTCATCGCCACTGGTCTTGCACTTTGAGATAAAGCACGCCATACACACACACTAAAGACATGGAGAAAACATGGTAGACAAGCGATGGAGTGTTCCTATTGCTAGGTTCATCATGATCTCAAGCACATTACAGGCACACACCGATGATTGAGCTTTGCCACAATTGCCAAAAACACACTTAAGGGTTGAGTTAGTCACAGAACCGCTCCTCACCTCGCGATGAGGACTTTTGAAAATGATAGGATAATGCAATCTGCTCTTGAAATACACCATCCCCGCCTTACAATGAGGGCTTAAGATAACAGGATATGCTTGATATCCTACCTCTGCAGAAGGCTTAAATGATTTGATTAATTTTTAGATTGTTCAAACACAATTTTCTATGATCTAAAGTAGACAGCTTACCTTATATATGCACCCACCTTAAGGTGGTTGATATTGCCTACCCATATCAAGCACATTAAGATAGGAAGAAAACACACAAGGGAACACAAGCTCTTGCAAAGCCTATGCCCCCCAGAGGTGACATGTAATTTACGATCGCCAAATGTTTCCACAAACACATCCCTGTAAGAAAAGTGTTAGTGTCCAAATAATCGTGATAAACAACAATGCATATGATCAACTACATGAAAGAGCCAAGCAAGGCGATATTCATCATAAACAAAATGCGTGGAGCAGCAGTATTGTTAAAGTGTTGTTAGCAAGATAAGATAACATCGACATCAACATCAAGATAGGGAAATCACAGAGTGATTCCACTAGCCAAGCATCGAATAATTTGTTACAACCCCGTCGTCATGTATGGACTAAGTCCATTTTTTTATTACTCTCAAAAGGGACACTAGGTCTGCATCAGTGTAAATGGTTTTTCATCATCCGCCTGCTAGATGGAAACACTAGAGGAAGGTAAACAATAAATCAGAGAGGAGAACAAGTGTCTTAGGGATAGTCACGTAGGAGGGTACCCCCAAATCACCAACTGCAATGCTACGTCCGTAAGACACAACACACAACAATGAAATTAGAGGAGAAGCAATTCAACAGAGGCGGTCTCCTAGTATCCTTGACCTTACAAGAGAAACAAGGGTCATCCTAGGAGGCCTAACAACACATGGCACATCACGGGGGAAGCACATCATGAAGAGATAAAGGGTTAGAGATACTTACCTGTTAGATCCCAATGTTAAGAACACACATATCTAGGAAGAGGCCACTCTTGAGAACTACTATAATATTCACTGCAACAATTTGTTGTTATATGGAGCCTAATCAGACTTGGAGGTTATATTTACCCCACTTTTATCGGCGCGGTTTCCCCCCCAAATTCCTATGGGGTCAAGAGGCAGCGCTCCTGGCGCGATCCCTATCGCGATACAGGACGGGGTCGAGGGGCAGCGCCCCCGTGGGGGCTCGGGAGCAATGCCCTCGAAACCTCACATGGTTTTTATTATTTTATAATGCACTGGGAGTTAATTTTTTCATTGACCGACATAAGAAAACCCTATTTTGTAACCAACAAAAAGCTTGATAAAAAGCGGCTAAGGGTTAGGGTTTTGATATTGTATTGTAGCATTTTGCAGCAGTATTGAGTTGCAGGGATTGCTGATTATAATCGGTTTGATTTACTAAATAATAATATTGGACTCTCTGTTTGGTGGATGTAGCCTGAGTTTGGGTGAACCACGTTAAAACTTGTCTCTTGTTGTTATTATTTCTGTGTATTTCCATTTCTCTGTTTAATCTTTATTTGTGTTTAATTAATATCTTCTGCCGGCTAACCCTAACACAATTGTGGCCTATCAACTTAGGATATCTGACATATTGATTTGATCTTGTTGATATTGTTGCAAGTGTGTGCCTAATCGGTGTTGTCATTGATGTCAACATATCTTTATTGTTATTGGTGTCAACTCTATCCTATTTTATTATTTGGTTAGAAGGATATTGAGAAAATTAGCCCCTCCAAAAGAATCAGGAAGTAAACAGTGAATCACAGTGAAGACAGTGAGTTGCATATTGGAGAACAGTCTAGAAGATTGCTCTGAATTTCTTGCTGACTGAAGATCTTAGTCTATGGATTGGAAGTTATTTAGAGGCATGTCTGAAGATGCTAAATCTTGAATTTGAGTCTCCGGTATGAAGATTTGAGTGAGTTACATCCACTAGAGTAAAACCTACTTTTTTTATTATTCACTGGTGCCTGAGAGAAAGTATTTTGCTCCGCATTCCTCCACATTAATGTGTTTTTCTTTGCAGTTCTAGAGGGAAGTCTGGGATGATGATAAGTACCTACAATTGTAATGGTTCATGTTTTGGTGGTCTTCAAGATATCTTTCTTTTATGACAGTTGAAGATAGTGAAGTTCATGTTCTCTCATGTGAAGAATCTCATGGATAAAGTGGTTTGAGCTTGTGCAGTTGCTCCTAGTGATTTCAACATGCTTGTGGATACCTCCTGATCATGTTCCTACCTTTACATTGGTGCGCATTAAGGAATTAAGATCATGTTTGAAGATTATTCCCAGATAATGTAGCATGTAACCAGTCTTAGCCAACTTAGTTAACTCCAGTGATTGCAAAGATCTGTTGAAGATTGTAGGAGTGTATTGTGGTGTGGAAGATGGTGTTTGAGTCCCATCTAAGGCATGGCATGATCCACACACCTCTATACTACATTTCCTTCGCATAATTTTGAATTAGGTCAAGACCTATTTTATAAATGTTTGTAATGTTGACCTTGATGATTGTAATGTCGACCTTGATGATCATTCCAAGGTTGATGAAGTGTATAAATAATTGTAATTGAGTCATGGAAAAGATGTCCTTGTACGAAGATAGGAAGATAAGGAAAGAGGTGGAAAGGCAGAGCAGAGTAGAGGAACCATTGTACTTCAATGTATTAATCTCAGACATGAAGAAGATGTTGATCTTGGCAGTCAACTTGGCAGTGAGCCGCCAGTAGGGTTTAATAGCCCTTAGGGTTTAATAGTCATCATTGTAATATTTCTAGGTTTAGGGTTGAGGCAGTGAGCCTGCTAGACCTAGTTGTACTTCATGGCAGTGATCCAACATGTTCTAGGCTCGTGGAGTGACCAAGCTTGAACATCATTTTTCAAAGATTGCAATATATTTTAAGAGCTAATCCTCTCCATGGTTTTTCCCCACCTTGGGGTTTTCCACGTAAAAATCTGTTGTCTCTTATGTTTAATGTTGCATTTGTATTTAAGTTTATGATTTCATGCATTCATTGTTTAATCATAATATCTGTGGACAAGTGATTAATGTTTAAGTGCAAAAGTGTTTGAGTTTTTGGGACAATTGATTCACCCTCCACCCTCTCAGTTGTCTGATGCATTTCAAAAATTGGTATCAGAGCAAGGTTCCTCTGAAGAAAGTCTAACATCTTGAGGAAGATCCAAAATGGCTTATAAGAATGAAGCACCGCATTTTGATGGGATGAATTATGCTCTTTGGAGGGCACGAATGAAAAGTCATCCTCTTTGTCTTGGTTACGGAGTATGGAAAGCTACAGAAGCAAAATACACCATGCCTCAAAATGGTTTGATGACTGAAGATGAAATCAAAGAATATGAGGTGGATGTCAAAGAAAAAGATGTTCTATTAAGTTCATTAAGTGATTCAGTACTAACAAAAGTTGTGGATCTTGAAACTGCAAATGAGGTATGGGAAAAGATGAAAAATCTATATGAAGGAGATGATTCTATGAAGGAAGCCAAGCTACAAAGTCTGAAATTGAAATATGAGAATTTGAAGATGAATGAAGATGAAATCATAATAGCCTTTATGCAAAGAGTTGATGAACTTGTCACCGGGATAAAAGGTATGGGGGGAACTCTTGGTGATAAGGAAGTTGTGATGAAAATTCTCAAATCACTACCAAAGTCCTACAGTCACAAGGTAGCTGCAATTGAAGAATTTATGCAAGTAAAAGCTATTGACAGAGATCAGTTACTTGGTAAGCTTATTGCCTTTGAAATGAGAGAGTTTGGTGATTCCCTACCAAAAGTTGAGACTGCCTTCAAAGCCAACACTTCTGGGAAAACCTCTAGATCAGAAAAGTATAAGGTAGAATCTGATGATGAGTTTGATGAAATTGAAGCCAACTTTGTGGATAGACTGCAAAGAGGATCTGGTAAGTTTAAAGGTAAATTACCTTTTAAATGTTTCTCTTGTGGTAAAGTAGGCCACTTTGCTTCCAGATGCCCTGAAAGAATTGAAAGAAATAGAAAAAGATATGAGAACAAGCCTAGGATCCAAAAGAAATGTTATTATGTTGAAGATTTTGATGATGATGAAGGAGTATCAGATAATGGTGAACCAGATAATGCTAGTACTTCTAGTAATGAATGCTTGTTTATTGCTATTAAGGAAGAACATGTGTCTACTAATCTTGCTAGTTGTGTGTAGGAAGAAAAACCAGTGGAAAGTGCTTTGGCTGCTCAGGTTGTTGAATACAAAGATGAATGGGTTATTGATAGTGGCTACTCTCACCATATTACTAGTGAAAAATGTAAATTTGTGAGTTTGGAAAGATATGATGGTGGACTGGTTAGGTTTGGAGATGATACAGCTGGTAAGATTTGTGGAAAAGGATCTATTTCTTTTGATGGCAAGCATAATACTACAGATGTCTTGTATGTGAAAGGATTAAAGCACAATCTTTTGAGTTTGGGTCAGATGTGTGGCAAAAGTTATGATTTAAGCCTCAAGGACAATGGATGCAAGATCAAGGAAAGCTCTGGAACAGTCATTGCAATTGGTAAGAAGACCAGAGGTAATATCTATCACTTGAAAGGAACTGATAACTATTGTTTGTTGGCTCAGACTGATGAAAGTTGGCTATGGCATAGAAGGTTGTGTCACATCAATTTTGATAAAATTATGAATATAAGTATTGCACAAGCTGTTAGAGATTTTCCTAAGCTTGTGAAGCCTGCTAATTCTATTTGCAAGGATTGTCAATTTGGGAAACAAACAAGAACAAGTTGAAAAAGCAACGACCAATCAGTTGATGGACTACTGGAACTAGTGCATACAGATTTGTGCGGACCTACCAAAGTAAGAAGTTTTCAAGGAGACAGGTATTTCATGTTTCTTATTGATGATTATTCTAGAATGATTTTGGCTACCTTTTTGAAGGAAAAAGCAGAAGCTCTAGATAAGTTCAAGGCATTTAAGGCAATGGTTGAAAATGAGATGGATTTGAAGATCAAATGTTTGAGGTTTGATAGAGGAGGAGAGTTTACATCAAATGAATTCAATTTCTTCTGTAAAGAACATGGGATAAAGAGACATTTATCTATACCTAGAACTCCACAACAAAAGGGAGTTGTTGAAAGGAAAAACAGAATAGTTTAAGAAGCTGCTAGAACCATGATGAAGGAAGCTGATCTTCTGGAAGTATATTGGAGAGAGGCAATTCACACTGCTGTATACATCCTAAACAGAGTCTAAGTTGAAGGTAATAGTTCTAAGACTCCTTATGAATTGTAGCATGGTAATGTTCCTACTATGAAATATTTCAAAGTTTTTGGTAGCAAATGTTATATCAAAAGAGAAGAAGATCTAGGCAAGTTTGATGCTAGATGTGATGAAGGAATCTTCCTTGGTTACTCCACCAAGAGCAAGGCCTACCGGTACTATAATAAGAGGCTGAATAAGATCATTGAGAGTGCAAATGTCAAAGTCAATCAAAGCAAAGAGAGGTGTCTAGAATCAAGTGGATACTTTTGAGTATCTCAGAGAAAAATTAGGGGTTATCACCCATCTTGCTCTAAACTGAGATGCATAGAAGTGCATCAGTCTATAGGTACCTAAAAATCCATCTCCAGATCTAGATTGATTCCTATAATGGCTACTTCTTAGGGGGGTAGTTAGATGAAGAGAGTTCAAAAGATAGATTGGATCATAACAATAGAATGCAAATATGTGCCCTTTGCCATTGATGTCAAAGGGGGGGAAAAGTCATGTAAAAAACTCAGAGATAAAGAGTGCAGATGTGTAAAGAGATAGAGGAGAATCTTGTCTTGATGGTTGTTACATTTTTTCACATTATATGTTGCCATCAATGACAAAGGGGGAGATTGTTGCAAGTATGTGCCTAATTAGTGTTCTCATTGATGTCAACATTTCTTTGTTATCATTGGTGTCAACTGTATCCTATTTTTTTATTTGGTTAGAAGCCTTATATGTTGAGGATATTGATAAAATTAGCCTCTTCGAAAGAATCAGGAAGTAAACAGTGAATCACAGTGAAGACAATGAGTTGCCTACTGAAGAACAATCCAGAAGATTGCTCCAAATTTCTTGCTGACTGAAGATCTTGGTATGTGGATTGGAAGTTATTTAGAGGCATTTTTGAAGATGCTAAATCCTAAATTTTAGTCTCCAGTATGAAAATTTGAGTTACATCCACTAGAGTAAAACCTGCTTTTTTAGATTATTCACTTGTGCCTGAGAGAAAGTATTTTGCTCTGTATTCCTCCACATTAAAGTGTTTTTCTCTACGGTTGTAGAGGGAAGTATAGGATGATGATAAGTGCCTACAATTACAATGGTTCATGTTTTGGTGGTCCGCAAGCTATCTTTCTTTTATGACTATTGAAGACAGTGAAGTTCATGTGCTTCAATATGAAGAATCTCATGGATAAAGTGGTTTGAGATTGTGTAATTGCTCCTAGTGATTTCAATGTGTTTGTGGATACCTCCTAATCATGTTCCTACCTTTATATTGGTCCGCGTTAAGGAATTGAGATCATGTTTGAAGATTATTCCTAGATAATGTAGTGTGTAACTAGTCTTAGCCGAATTGGTTAACTCCAATGATTACAGAGATCTCTTGAAGATTATAGAAGCGTATTGTGGCGTGGAAGATCATGTTTAAGTCCCATCTAAGGTGTGGCATGATTCACACACATCTATACTATATTTTCTTTGCATAATTTTGAATTAGGTCAAGACCTATTTTATAAATGTTTGTAATGTCAACCTTGGAGATTGTTCCAATGGTTGATGATTGTAATTCCGACCTTGATGATCATTCCAAAGTTGATGAAGTGTATAAATACTTGTAATTGAGTCATGGAAAAAATGTCCTTGTGTGAAGATGGGAAGATAAGGAAAGAGGTGGAAAGGCAGAGCAGAGCAGAGGAACCATTGTACTTCAATGTATTAATCTCAGACATGAAGAAGATGTTGATCTTGGTAGTGAGCCTAACAGTGATCCGCCAATAGGGTATAACAACCCTTAGGGTTTAATAGCCCTCATTGTAATCTTTCTAGGTTTAGGGTTGAGGCAGTGAGCCTACTAGACCTAGTTGTACTTCATGGCAGTGAGCTGGCATGTTCTAGGCTCATGGAGTGACCAAGCCTGAACATCATTTTTCAAATATTGTAATATATTTTGAGAGCTAATCATCTCCATGGTTTTTCCCCACCTTGGGGTTTTCTACGTAAAAATCTGGTGTCTCTTGTGTTTAATGTTGCATCTGTGTTTAAGTTTCTAATTTCATGCATTTAATCATAATATCTATTGACAAGTGATTAATGTTTAAGTGCAGAAGTGTTTGAGTTTTTGGGACAGTTGATTCACCCCCCCTCTCAATTGTCCGGCGCATTTCAATAGATATTGCATTAATATTAAGTTTAGCATGACGAGAGGCTTTGGTGGGTTTCAAAGAGTTGTATCCTATATCGGTCGTGTAGTTAATTCTAGCTACTTATAAAGGTACTAGGATTCCTTGTTGATTTACACATCCATTGCCTAAATAGTCATGATTTTTGTACAATATTTGAAATCCACGACCATAGAGAGAGTCCATTTCTTTAGAGGAAGGTGAAGACTCACATGTCTCATAATTTGTAGTATAAGTGAGAGTACTATCCTTATTTTCAACCAAGGAAACTTTGTTTTTGTTAGGTGTTTCAAAAGATTGCTTAGATGAGATCGATGTGACTTTTGATGTGTCAAGGTTATTAAGTTTATATTCCCCTATAATGCAAGGATTAAAATCTAATGAACCCCAATCATCACCAAAAAGTGCATTCGATGGTTGAGAGTTTTGCACAACATTATCAAGAGGTCTTAAAGAATCCACTCGTAAGTTGTTTAAACTTGAATGATTATTAACTTTTTGTGAATAGTTATTTGGGTCAGGATCAACTTTTACAGTGTGGACCTTGTCTTGATAAATAAACTTTATTGATTGATGAAGGGTAGATGAAACTTCCCTCATGGCATGAATTCAAGGTCTACCTAGAATCATATTATATGAGAGCAAATCAATCATTACATGAAAAAGAGTATCTCATGTCACAATTCCAACCATTATAGGTTAAATTATCGTGCCCATAGATTGTCTTCCAACATTATCAAAGGCACGAATGTTGATCCTATCTGCTTTGATTAAAGAAGTGTCAATCTTGATTTTACGTAATAAGCCCATGCTACAAACATTAAGGCCCGATCCATTGTCAATCATAACTCATTTTACCAATTTTTTTATTTATTGTGACATATTATAAGCATGTCATACTAGTTTTCAACTTCAATTGACAGTAATCCATGTGGTTGAAAGAGAATATATGTTTTTGTTGCATTTATACTATACAACACAGTTGCTACATCAGTCAGCTTAGCAGTGGGTGGTACAATCACCTTTTGTAAAGCTTCCTGGAGCATTCCATGGTATGTAGGTGATGTTTGTATTAAATCCCAAAGAGAGATCTTATTCGGAGTAGCACGGAGCTGCTCAACAAGATCATATTCTTGACCACTTTTATGAGTAAGATGAGGTGGTAGAGGGAGCATAGGTTGAGAACATGGAAGAAAGATAGGCACATGTAGTTCTTGCTTACTTTGCTTGTTATAACAGGTGTTATATGTGTGAGTAATCATAGTGTGGTGTGGTTATTGTAATGCATTTTGAACACCTTGACATGGTTGAGAAATTTGTTGTGCATATTTGTAGATGTGATTGAGAGGTCTACCTTGAACTATAATCACCAGCTTTAAGGAAGAGGGTGTACTAGGTGCCCCTCGAACAATCATCTTAGGAATATTTCTACAAAGTCTATTAATGAATATTGAATTAACATTTTTTTTCATTTTGATCTCACCCAACGTCTATCCCTAAATGATTTAATGTGAGAGACCTTCTCTCATCCACTAATGATACATCTCTTCCAGGGAGAGCAGTGGGATGAGAGGAAGGTATGGTGTTGTTAGGAGGAATAGAGCTATCCATAGTCTTCTCATTGAAGGTTCTTGAGTTTTCAATCAAAGGTGCAAGATCTATTGGATTTTCATGCACCATATGATCATTAGGTGAATAATCTTTTTCTACCCATGAAGAATCCTTCTTGAGATGGAACCCTTTGTCCATTGATGTTTCATTTTCCAAAGAGGGTAAGGTAATGTTTAGGAATGTATCAATGATTTCATCCTCTTGTGCTAGTATATCCTCAAAGGAGGAATCATTTTTTGTGTCATCATCACATGTTTTAGCTATGAATTCCAAAGTGGTAGAAGGAGTTTCACACTCATCATTCTCAATGTGTTTTGATAAATCATATAATACCATAGGGTATGTATTCATTAAAGATATGAAGTTGTCATTATCAGATACATAGTCAAGGATTTCAAATGAAGAGTATTTAAATATATCCTTGTGATACATAGTTTGTATTTAAGTGAGAATATGAGGATGCATATTAAGAAATTTGTAAAAACTCTCAAAGTTTTTGATAAATGCATGTAAAGAAACCCAAGAGTAATGAGCTGAAGGTTTCATAATTAAATTTCTTCTAACATCAATGTCCAACAAGATCTAGTGAGGCAAGACATGCAAAAAGTAAATGCAAAACTATGTGAGAATGCTCTAAAATGTTTGATTTTTCAAAATTTCTCAATTGAAACAAGTGAAAGAAGATGTGTTGTAAATATTTTCAAGAGGGACATAAAATTGTATGCCTAATAACAGTCCACTAATTCAATAATACCGTTTACAACATTCCTTTGAATTAACTCTAGGGAGTCGATAAGCCAACACCTAGTGAAAATAGGCCAAAATATGCAATTTTTCACCAAATCTCAATGCAAAAGAGTAGGGCAGAGGGTGTTGTAAGGAAAAATATGATGAACATCAACTTATAATGATAACAGCCACCTAATGTCAAAAAATCCATTACAACATGCGTATAGTGCCACTCTAGATCAAACCCTAGTGCAAAGATAGCAAAAATATGTCAATTTTTCCAATATTTCAATGCAAAAGCCCAAAAGAAAGGGTGTTGTATGTAAATTGAGAAGGGGAAGTAGATAATAATTCTAATAATAGCCAATTAGTGAAATAAAATCCCTTACAACACGCTTGGAGTGCAAATCTAGCAAGACGATAGGCTCAAATCTAATGAAAAATGCAAGTTTTCAAGCCCTAGACATGAAATTTTACAAGGAGGCCATTATAATGCAACACTACCATCAGAGATCAGACCTAATGAGTTTTTTGACAAGGTAGTAAAATTTGAGACAATATTTTGACTACAACCCTAGCTTATGCAAAACTAGGTTTTTATGAAAAATGTAAGATTTCAAGCAAATTTTGACAAATCAAGCATGCAAATGAAATGAAAATGAATTGTAAATGATGAATTTCTGTATTTTGTATCATATCTAATGCAAATGACAGAAATTAATTTGAATTAGATGCCAATTAATTCAAATTTCACAAAAAAAACAAGCTTAATATGCCAATTTTTGCAAATTTTTCAATTTTTTCAATTTTTTTGTATTTTTTCTAATGCAATATTGAAAATAATGAATTGAATGATTATGAATTTCAGATCTGATGTAAAAATCAGAGAATTAATTAAATGTAATTGAATGAATGCAAACTATGTCAAAAATCAAACCCTAGAATGCAATTTTTTCAAAATTTTCAAATATATCAATTTTTTTGTAAAGTTTCCAATGCAATAGAATGAATGAATGCCAATTTGTCAAACAACACTTATCAAGGTGCCAAAAAAAAAGTTCCAAACAAGGGTTCACCAAAATCTTTTGGGTGACAAAAGGATGAAGGTTAATGTTTTCTTTAGTTTGAATCCTCCTTTCCACAAAACATTCCAAGGGCTTTTCAACTGAGTGCCTCACCTATCAAGAGGAGAGTCAACTATAGGATTTGAGTTGCCACTTGGTTTTCTTCTGGAAAATTCAGATGTGATCACAAAAGTTTTCCAATTAATGCCTTTATTTCCTTAAAACCCTAATTTAAGCAAAACAGTAATCAAATCTGTGAATTACAACAAATGCTACAAGAAATAGACAGAGGGAAGAGAACCTTAACTCAATTTTTCATAGTCAGAAAATGCGAAAATTTGGGACAACAATGATGGTACCCTAGTCCAGTGTGCCACTTTTTCCACATAGTCCCGATCCCCTTCCGGCACTAATCTCTGCTATATCTTTTGTTTCTTGTGATCTGAAAATGGAGGACAAGGTTGATGGCGCCCTTGTCCTAAAAAGTTGAACAGTGTTCACTTCTTTTTAGTTCTGAAATCTTCAATGTCTACCTTCCTGCTCTGCAACACCACTTTCTCCAGATTCGACACCTGTAACTTGCAATCAAAAGGAGTGTGGGAGAGGGTTGTGGTGTTTAGAGGCTTGCCTCGATCAAGCCTCGGAGAGACATTCAAGTCTTCTGAACACTATTGTCAGGGAGAGTGCCTGCCATTGGGAGGCAGAGGCAAAACTAAATGATAATGATTGATAAAGCATAATAAATGATACCTTGATGATTAAGCTCTCATGGAAGGAAGAGGCTCTTCAATGCCATGAGGAGAAGATATAATCCAACCTACAATCAAACACAATAATAATGCTATGCTCTGCAACACAATGATAATCACAATTATGCCAATGGCTCAAGTTCACAATAATCTTCTCTAGATGCAAATGATAATCTAAACATGCTTATATATGCAACTATTAAGATTCTTGCCAAGAATTTCTTTTTTGAAACTTATGATGTTAGCCTGGAGACCAGATAACAGTCAGAAAACTAACATTTCAAATTAGGACAGACCCAAAATAGGGCTAGACTAGGGTGCTAGTGCCCTTGTCCACCCTCCTATCTTTGCTCAAGATTCATTAAAGTGCAGCCCCCTAGGTTCTATTTGCCACAAGACCCATGGGTTTTCTCATCGGGAGTCTGATTTAACATGCAAAATGCTCTAAATGCAAATCTAAAGACCTAGGAGCTAAACCTTTAGGAAAAATACCCCAAGGGTGCATTTTTCTAACATAACAAGGCTGAAAGACATGGAAGGAAGAATAACTATCGAATATGTTAATGGAGCTTGGCTAAAGCATTATCACAAGCCTCTGGGATGAAAAGATCAAATGCGTGTGATGAAATCCACACATGTAACATACTAATTGTATCATATTGTATCATATGATAGAATAAAGTACCCGTTAGCAGCTTCCCATAACAAACAGCTAGAAAAACTAGTGAAAAACATAATGGGTAAAAACATTAAATGCAAAATGTAACTTTTAGGGTTACTTTACCCCATTCCAACCTAAAATCATCATTTGCATCCTAACAAGATTGAGAAATTGAGCTCTAAGGTACTTAGAAATCAAGGCCAAGCTGACATACTATGAAAAACAAAATGGCTACACCAATGCTTATTGATGTGATGGAGAAACCATGCCCTAAATACAAGAAATGCCCATATAAAGCAATGGAAGTGGACAAAGAAGGAGATTTTTCTAATATCTTAGTAGATGTGGTCTATATTGAAGATGTAATGAAGTATTGTTAGAATCTAAAAAGATGATTAATCCATAAAACTAGTGCTAAAGAATAGATATCTAAACTATGAATGTAAATGATACAAATCAAAATAGCAACACAGAGTTAGTCTCCAAGAGAGTAATGCAAATGCTAGAAGCAAAATAGCATTAAGAGGATGCAAAAGCAAAAGATACAAAATACAATCTAGGTAGCATGCTTATATAGACTAGGGAGAAGGAGGAGGTGGCAACACCGACCAATCAGGAGCAACCATCTATCAAACTAAAGATAGAAAAGTATCTTCCCAAGATAGCTAATGGATGCTCACATGTAGGAAGGTGACACCTCATAATCCTCTCACCTAATAAAACATTCTTTATTAACCTAAGCGAGATTAATAAAAGGTGTAGGAAAAACCTAGGACTAAAGGAAAAATAAATAACCTAACTAGGAAATAAAAACCTACACTAACACCCTCCTTAAACATAGCTTAGGTGGATGTAGAAATGGGTCCTAGCAAATCAAGCCTGATGAGGTACCACCATACATAAAATTCCCTCCCAAAGAGAAGAACCCCCCCCTAGAAGAGAGAAAATCCCCCCAAATAGAGAGAGAAGAGACCCCCCCAAAGTATAGAGAGTTAGGACTTCAAGTGAGAGGATGAAGCCCCCCACAAAAGATGAAGCATCCCGCACCCCCAGCAAAGCTCACAAATGAAGGAACTTGCTCTTAGTGAAGGGTTTGGTGAAGATATCAGCAACCTACTCAGAAGTAAGACAATAGTGAAGGTCGATGACGTGCCCATGGATGAGATCCAGGATGTAGTGCATGTGGACCTCTATGTGTTTGGTCTGCTGATGATGGACCGGATTCCATGAGATCTTAATGGCACTCTGGTTGTCACAAAATATGACTGATGGTTGTTTGATCTGAATACCAAACTCAGTGAGAAGATTTTGAATCTAGATGGCCTTAGTGGTGGCATTCATAGTCAGCCTCAGTAGAAGATAGAGCAATAGCAGACTACTTCTTGCTCGACCAATAAACAGGACCTGAACCAAGTGAGAAGCTATAACCTGAAGTAGACTTGTGATCCTGAGAATCACCTACCCAATCTAAATCTGTGTAGCCCACCAAGTCAAGATCAATACCTGTTGCATCATAAATCCCAAAATTGTGAGTATCCTAAATGTAGTGAAGGATCTGCTTGGCTTCTTTCCAGTGCAGCTCATGGGACTCCTATATGAATCAAGAGACCATGCCTACAGCATATGAATTGTTAGGTTTTGTATGAGTCAGATAAATGAGACTCCCAACAAGTTGTCGGTACAAAGTGTCATCAACAAATGGAGAAGAACATTGAGCCTCAAGTTTGACTCTAGAAAGAAAGGGAGTCGGAGCAGGCTTACAGTCAACCATATGAAACCTTGAGAGAAAATCTAGATCATACTTGGACTGTGTGATGGTGATTCTGGAAGGAGACTGGAAGATCTCAATCTTGACAAAGTAATACAACAAGCCCAAGTCAGTCATCAAAAACCTATCATGAAGGGCAATTTTGATAGCCCCAATGGTGGATGAAGAACTCCCTGTGATCAGCAAATCATTAACATACGGAACCAAAAATAGGAGTGAATCATCCTATTACAGAATGTAGACATTGGGATTAGAATGGCACAGATTAAACCCAACTATCAGAAGGAAGGACTCAATCTTGGCATACCAAGCTCGAGGAGCCTGTTGGAGGCCATAGAGAGACTTTCGAAGATGGCACACAAGTGAAGAATCCTGAACGATCCCTGTGGCTACTCCATATAGATCTCCTCCTAAATGTCACCATGAAGAAAGGCACTCTTCACATCCATCTAGTGTACTTCCCAATGGTTAGCTACAACAATGGCAAGAACAAGCTGGATGGAGTTCATTTTGGCAACTAGTACAAAAGTCTCAGAGTAGACAATCCTAGGAACCGGGAGAATCCTTTGGCAACCAAGCGAGCCTTATGCTTGTCAACTGACCCATCTACTACAAAATTTGTTTGATAGATCAACTTACATCGAACAAGTTTTCTTCCCTTAGGAAGAGGGACAAGATCCCAAGTGTGGTTCCTCATCAAGGAATTATACTCCTCCTCCATAGTTGTATCCCACTCAGGAATACCAGGAGTCTCATGAAAAGAGTGGGGATCTGAGGCAGTAGAAATGAAGACATGTGGAGCATCCATGAATTGTGAACAAGTCTGCCTAGTCTCTGATGGATCCCCAACCCAATCACCTATAGACTGCAAAGTCTATCTAGCTCAAAGTGGATCAAAAGATGGAGAATGTGGAGGAGAATCATCATAGTCTGAATGATGACTAGGAGAGGAAAGAGGCAAGTCCTCTAAATCACTCTCGGCATCTAGAGTGGAGGTAGAAGACTGCTTAAGTGAATCTAACTCATCAAAAGATTTTTCATGTATCCCAAGTGACTCCAATGTCAAAGTAGGAGGTGGAGAAGTGATAGAAAGTGAGCTCAAAGAGCCCTCCTCAAACTAAACACTCCTCTCAATGAACAACTCATCTGCAGTAGGGTGGAGCAACCGATAACCCTTCACACCATCAATATATCCTACAAATCTGTAAGGTCTGCTCTACGGATCAAAGGCTTTACATTTCTTTGCAGGAATGTAGGCCCATGCAAAAGAACCAAAAACTCAAAAGTGCTTAACTGATGGTTTCCGACTGCTCCAAGCTTCAAAAGGAGTGACTCCCTTCAAGGCTTAGTGAGGAACACAGTTCTGGCTATAACAAGCACAATTAATGGCCTCTATCCAATACTGTGGTGTAAGAGATCTAGAGTGAATCATGTAGTTCACCATTTCCTTCAAGGACCTATTCTTCCATTCTACAACACCGATCTACTAAGGATTGTATGGAACTAAATGCTGCAAATAAATCCCCTCTGAAGTGCAAAACCTCTTAAAATGATGTTTGACATACTCACCACCATTGTCAGTGCACAAAACTTTGTTGGCTTTCTCAGATTGTTTCTCTACAAAAGTTTTGAAGTCCTGAAAATGATCAAATACCTTTGACTTCTGTTTGAGAAAGTACACCCAAGTATAGCAAGAAAAGTAATCAATGAATGTGAGGACATATCTAGCCTTGTTGAAAGAAGGATACTGAAATGGACCAGCGAAATCACTGTAAACTTACTCTAGTATCTGTGAAGCTCTCCATGCCTTACCTTTGTCAAACTTTTCCTTAGGATGCTTACCAAGAATGCAGGGTTGGCAAACACCACCTAAAAACTAAACTAGAGGCAACCCTGTGACCATGCTCTGTTGGTTAAGCTACTACAAGTAGCGATAGTTAAGATGGCCAAACTGCTCATGCCATAATCTACTCAAATCATCAAAATGAGTGAGAAAAACATTTGAAGGAGGATCAAGAACAAAGTGAGAAAATAGATAGAGTAGTGACTGATGATCTGCTCTCCCAACTGCAACTATAGAACCACTGTGCAACTCATGAATCTCCACTAAATCAGGAGTGAACTCAACTCACTTGCCTAAACCTGTGTGAGTGATCTAATAAACTAACAGGAAATTAGTTGATAATGAAGACACAAAGAACATTATGGAACATTTGTGTCATCCCCCACATCAAACAGACCCTCTCCCACACACCTCAACAGGAGTGTCATCACCCATCAAAATAGAAGGCATGGTACATGTCTCCAAAGATGCAAGTTCTTCCTTAGATGAAGCCATGTGGTGTGAAGCACCTGTTGTCACATAGAATTGCACCCTACTTGGAGAGAGTCCAAGCATTCTAATAACACAATGGGAATGATCTCAAAAGTGTGGGACTTGGCAAATTGAGATCAGATCTCCAGAGAAGGTTAGTTCTCATTCTAAGCCTAATGCTTAGAGAAATATATCTAAACCTAGTGCTAATGCTTGCAAGGGAAAAGGGTTAAAAGGAAACCAAAATGAAAGGGTGATACACCAGATTTAGTGAGTGATGGTGATCTTGATGTAGACACAACAATGATCTCAATCATGAAGGGAATTCACACAGACTTACAAGGCTGATTGAGGCTTCGATATGAAGATCAAACCTACAGAGGAGCCGCTTTACTCATAGAACAGACTATAACTCCAAATAAAACAAAGAAATCAGGACACAAGAGAGGCAAGAAATCATGCATATATTGATCATGAAGGCCAAAAACCATTACATTACAAAATAACTAGTAGCAAGAAAAGACACAGTATAGCTAATCACATTCATTGGTGGATAAATAGGAAGACAACAGAGGCCAGATTCAAGCACAATGAGTCACATTCCCTTACCCTAGAATTACACTAAGAGGTCTTACTAGAAGAAATTTTGTAGCATAACAGCCCAAAATTACCATCCCCCTCAAAAATGAGGTTACAATGCATTTTATAGATCAAACTCTTGTGCAGAAGGTGTTGAAGTCGCTCCACAGGATCCAAGGTCACCAATGCAGGAATAGGGGCACATGGGCAGGGACATGGTGAAAAGGACAGGAACCATGCTGCTGATAGGTCCACAACTTCAGAAAATGGTTGTCCATACACAAGATAGGACAGGGCATTGAAGGGAAGACCCCAAAAGTCTTCGCAGACCATAGTGATACCCACCAGCAAGACAGAGAAGTCAATCGCATTCCAGAACAGGGCCATCCGCCATGAATTGTGAATACAGAGTTCACCAACTGGAATTACTATGAAAGTATCAGCATCTGTACATGCCAAATCAGTTGCTAAGATGTCCTGTCAGCTGAGCATGCATATATACATCATATTTTGAAAGTGAGAATATTCCCCTCAAAAGCCCGCCAGATGAAAGAGGGGGCAAAAAATAAGCACTTTTGCCTTTTGAAGCATGTCAAAATTCGCCAGAATGAGGGAGATATCCGTGGTCAAAGTTTTGGTCAACTGCATCTTGCACTTGTACATTGCTTTGCATATGCAATGTATCTGATCATGCATAGGCAATTGTATATGCACTTTACACTGCTAGGTTCACTTTATGCATTTATGCAATCTTCTTTCCTTCCATTTTTTCCATATTCATTTTTTTGTATATGCGATTGTATGTGCCTTTGTATATGCTTTTGTATATCACACACATGCAACATACAAAACATACAAATATACAAAAGTGGACTTCAACATTTTTATGAAGCAAAATGGAACTGGGTTCAGGTCCGGGATTGCATCTACCTCCTTTGTATATCACTTTGTATCTGACTTTGTATATGTGATATACAACCGCAAACCCCATCTTGAAGTCTGTCAGAATTAATTCTCCAGTCACGTCTGGATTGTATCTTTGCCCCTTTTGCATATTGCACATACATGCAATCATACATACAAAAGATGTTTGACTTTTCTAGCTTTCAGCATGTACAAATGCACTTTGTACCTTTTGTTTCTGCATTGGCATGCATGACTACATATTCAATTTTGTATATCTCATTATATCTGGCTTTGTATATGCCTTTGTATATTGCACACATGCAACATACATACAAAACCACATACAACTGCCTTTGCCTTCTCAAACCGATGCATTTACTTTCGGGACCAGAGTTGCATCTCCACCTGCATGTATCAACTCTCATATATCGTTTGCATCCTTGACACACAAATACAAAAGCGGATCTGAACCGCTATCAAATATAGCACAAAGGAATGGTCGGGTCCAGAATGTATATGCACCTTGGTATCTTGCCTTGTATATGCATTTGTATTTGCAAAGATACAAACAAATATACATGCAAAGATGCATACAAAGAAACCCAATGTACATTGAACATGCAGAGCGATATACAAAAATTGACCAAAAGATAGAAAATCCTCAACCAGAAGATGACATCACCTTCAGATGCATAAAAAATGACTAAGTATAAAACTGAGAATTATCTGCAATGGAAGGCACTTGAAGACAAAGAGTTTCTAGGTTTTTTTGGGTTTTCTGCAAGGATTCTCCAGGTGGATTTTGGGAAATTTTGTAAGGCATAGCATGGGGAAATATAGGATTTAAGACTTTTCCTCCTATTTAGGCTTTCTCTGATCGGATTTCTCTGATAGAAGGAAGGAAACAAAATATTTTGGAGTCAAGCAAAATATGACAACATTTTGGCGACCTCTCGGGGATGTTTGCCTACTAAACAAATTGATTAGTGGCCTTATACATCCATTGGGCATGGAGTCAAAAAAGGGATGCAACAAGAACAGAGGAGCTGCAACACTAGGCAAGCTACCAAGCCAAAACAAAAAACAACAAGGAAGCATGTATCTCCTAATGAGAATACAATAGAGTGTAAGGGCACTTATTGAAGGGGAACCTACCTTATTTATAAGACCTCACAACCATGCTAAAAGTAGGGTTTGAGATTAATCCCATTGACTAGGATGGGCAGGACCTCACCATTCAGCCTAGAAAGTTGAAATGCATTAGCTTTCTTGTAACTGATGATGACGTAAGGGCCACTCCATAGGGCATCAAACTTTGAATGTCTTCTAGCTTTGGCTCTATCTGCATCCCACTTCAACACTATATCTCCCTCACTAAATGTTCTGTTAGTAGATTTTCTGTCAAAGGTGCTCTTAACCTGATCTTGGTGAACCTCAACAGTTCTCATGGAAGGATCTCTCTTTTCTGTGAGTTCCATCGGTTATGCAAGCCTAACAATAATGGCATCATTTTCTATTAACTCTAGTTGTTGCGCTAACTCAAGAGAAGGAAGTTCAAATGACAATGGAACCCTTGCTTCCCTTCCATATACCAACATGAAAGGGGAATTACCTATGGCTCTTTTGGGAGTGATTTTGTCAGCCCAAAGAGTAGTCTTCAACTTAGAATGCCAAGTCCTCTGATTATCCTCCACGGTCTTCTTGATAATCCTAATTAAGTTTTTGTTGGTGGACTCAGCCAAACCATTGCCCTGAGGATAGTAGTTTGATGAGGTCTTCATGTACACTCCATGATTCAGTGCTCATTCACTGACCTTTGTGCCTATGAATGCCTTAGCATTATCAGAAATGATGGTGGATGGCACACCAAACCTTGTGGCTATACCTTCAAGGAAATCCACAATAGATGCCTCTGTAGCATCCTTCAATGCAACTGCCTCTATCCATCTAGTGAAATAGTTAGTGGTTGTAAGGATCTATTTATGACCTGCACTGGAAGGGGGATTGATTACCCCAATGAAGTCTAAACCCCATTGAGAAAAAGGCTAGTCTATTTTGATTGGATGAAGGGGAAGAGCTACCAATATTTGCTTCCCAGCAAATAATGCACATTATTTACATTTTCTGATCCACTTATGCGCATCATTGAATAAACTAGGCTAGTAATAACTGGCCCTCATGATTTTCATTACAGTTGTTCTGGGAGAATAATGGGCCCCAGAAGGGTCATTATGAAATTCTTCTAGTACTCTTGAAGTCTGATTTTGTGTTATACACCTGCAAAGAACTCCATTGATGTCTCTTCTAAACAAGACACCATCAATAATAACATAAGGGATGGATTGAAGTCTGAAATACCTTCTTTTTTATTGATTCAATCCATCTGGACATCTACCTAATTGTAGGAATGTGACCATGTCATGATGCCAATCAGTTGGAGTATGAGGCTTAACTGATTGCGCCTGCTCTTGAGCATACACAGCATCACTTCTACCTTTTAGATCTATTGCCATTTGTTCACATAGACCTTTGCCATGGATCGGCCTACTAATGTTGATGTCTATGTCATACTCCATCACCTTGGTGATCCACCCAGCTCTTTCTTGTTCATATCCTTGCTCAAGAGAACTCTTTAGCGCCATGGTGATTCACCATCAATTGAATTTTATTGTTTGAGACCATGTGTCTGAATTTCTTCAAGGCTTTGACCATAGCAAACACTTATCCTTCTATGAAGTCATAATTCAATTCATATCCCTTGAGAGGCTGGCTGAAGAAAGCAATCAGCTGCTCCAACCTCTCCTCATTTTGTTGTGTCAGGACAGCTAATATACCCTCTTTGCCTCCAAAGGTGTAAAGAATGAAATCTTTCTCATAATTAGGATTTATCAGTGTAGGAGATTTTGCAATAGCTTGTTTGACAGCTTCAAAACTATCCCTACCTTCCTTGGACCAAATGAAAGCACCATTCTTCTTTAGCATAGTTGTGAGGGGTTTTGCTATTGAGGCAAAATCAAGTATGATCCTTCTCACAAAATTGATCTTCCCCAGGAAAATTTGCAGACCTTTCTTATGGCTGGGAAGAGGAAGAGCAAGAATGGCACTTGTTCTCTCTGGATCAATGGCCAATCCTTCTTTGGAGACCACATGTCCTAGCAATTTACCTTCAGGGATAACAAATATACACTTCTTGGGATTTAATGATATCTCAAACTCTCTGCATCTTTCTAAGACTTTTCTCAAGTGACCCAAATGGTTAGCTGCATGCTTAGAATACACTATCAAATCATCAAGATATACTAAGATAATATTATTGATTAGCCCTTTGAAGGCTGAATCCATTGCTCTGTGAAAGGTGGTTCCAGCATTTGTCAGTCCAAAAGGCATCTTTTGATAGGACAAAGTGCCCCATTTGGTGGTAAAGGTTGTTTTGTACTGATCTGATTATTTCACTAGGATCTGATTGTAGCCTGAGTAGCCATCTAGGAGTGAAAACCTTTCAGCACCTGCTACTGTTTGTAGGATCTGCTCCATGGAAGGGAGTGGGTAGTGATCTTTAAGTGAGGCCTTGTTTAAGTCTCTAAAGCCCACACATAATCTAATTTCTTCATTCTTCTTCCTAGTTGGAACTAAGTTGGCTACCCAAGAGGAATGTTTAATAGGATAAATGATCTTAGTCTCAATGAGCTTGGATAGCTCTTTTCTCATTAATGGTTCTATTTTAGGATTGACAGGCCTTTGCTTTTGATGGACAGGCTTGGCATTAGGATCTAGGTCAATGGTATGTTGGATTAAACCAGGATCAAAACATTTCAAATTCCTATAATCCCAAGCAATTAGATCATTAAACTCATCACAAAGCCTAATGAAACCTTGCCTTTGAGCTTGATTATTTACCTTACCATGTTTTAGAAATTTTCCATGTGCAACCTCTACCTCTTTGTTTTTGATCCTTCATTAGTGTCTTCATGTGTAGTTGTCTATAGAATTATGTTCATCTGTATCCAATTTCATTATAACTAGGGTTTGAGGCTTATTGAATCTAGGGTTTAACAAATCTATCAATCTAATCTATCTTTCCATATCATTCCTTAGTGACATCAACCTGCAGCTAACTCCTCATCCATCTTGTAGTGACCTAGCTAGGTTATTGTCCTTGAATGTTATTGTGAAAGGAGGGTATGATTAGATATACACCTTAACACTTTATCCCTATCTTCTTTTCATGAAATAACAGAATGCAACACATCGAGAAATAACAAATTCTTTAGTTAATAAATCAGTTGTGAGCAAAAGAATGATAAGTAAGACAAGTGGATATTTAAATGTGCATGTTATAACTTTAAGAAGAGCAGCAAAGAGAAGAGTAAGTATTGAAGAGGATCCAATTAACCAATGTTATACTTTTAGTGGTAGACTCCCAAGGTCTCACATGGAATTAAATAATGAAATTAGGTCTTTGATTGAAAATTTTTGGCATGATAATACAAGGGTTTCATCAAATGCTAGAGATGTTTTGAAATTAAGGGTGGGGTCAAAAAAATGTGATCCTCATCCAAAACATCTTTTAGACACGAATCAAACATAATTATATAGAAATTTTATAGATGTTTTAGTTATAGAAAATTGTAACATAAGTCAAATATCATTTGAGAAATGTGAACCTTGGTATGTCAAGATTAATAAGTAATGAATCTCTTGTTGTTGCAAAACTCATGTGCAATTTCATTATTATTATGATGTTTATCGATATATACGTTGTACTTTTCATACTAACCAAATTATGTAGGAATGTGGTATTAATATGCCATCTACAACAATTAAGGAGTTTATAACAAGTTTACTTTGTGAAACAACTGATGGGCAATTCTTTTTTTCAAAACCATGTGTTTCTGGACAATGCAATAGATGTGGTAACCTTTCATTGTTAGGAGAATGCATGCATGAAAGTAGTTCACATGATTTTGGACAACAATTAGTGGATGTGAAGAGGTTCACCAATGTTTAATATCCATTAAAGGATGGAAAAATTGGAAAGCATAGTGAGTTAGTCATAGAACAAAGTAGTGTACATGCATTCATCACAGAGTTCAAGAATAAGATTGTGTATAAATATGTGAAACACTCTCAATATGCTTGGTGGCTTGATGAACAATTCCACAGATGTAAGAACACATTTCCAGTTGCATCTATACTTTCAATGGTTGACTTTGCAAAAAACTATACCCTTGCTCCATAAGAGGAGATTCAGTCACAATATTATAACTCAATACAGGTGGCCATCTTTGTTCATATTATATACAGAAATGCAGTTGATAGTACAGAAGATGACATGAAAATTTTGAGGGAGTACCATTTCTATGTGAGTGATAACTGGTTACATTCATTAGAGTTTGTGCAGTATTGTTTCAAAGTATCTAACAAGAACTTAAAAGAAAGACAAATCCATATGACACAACATCTCATATGGTCAGACAATTGTATTGGACAATTCAAAAATGCTCTAATGTTTTATTGGTTAAGTAGGGCCCATAAAGAAAACAATATCCAACATATGTGGAGTTTCTTTGAAGCTAGACATGGTAAAGGAGAACATGATGGAGTTAGAGATTGTGTGAAAAGGGCTCTTGCTAGGGAGCAACTAAAATTTCATGATGTAACAAAGTTTCAAGATGCACATGCAATTGTGGATTGGTGTAATGCAAAATTGACTACAAGATGAAGCGAAAACTCTAAAGTTCAATGGTTTTTTTGGTTGGTTGAAGAAGAAAACATTCCTCCCTGATATGATTGTGATACAATTAGTGGATCAACAAAATGGCATTCATTTAAGAGTTCAAATGCAAGCACATGGACTATATGGACTACGGATCTCACATGTTTTTGTTAATTTTGTATTGGAGGTGAGTGGGAAGCATGTGAAAATACAAATTGGGTTGAAGAATGGCAACAAAGATCCCTAACACCTCTACAAACACATGATCAAAATGAGATAACATTTGAGGAGGATAATCATTTGCAAGCATCAGATGACTATGATCATATTTCAGACCTTGTATAAGAAGGTACATTAATTCAATATTTAGTTTCAATACATTTTTTTGTAATCTATATTTAATTGTATACATGCATGTATATTTTTGTGACTTATTGAATTTGAAAGTTTTTTTCCAAGACATGTGTATGCTGTTGTTGCACCTGAGGGTAATGAAGAGGAAACAAAGTATTGGTTGGCTCGGTGTGTTGAGACAAAACACAAGTTGTTATAGCCTAGAGTAGATGATGATAACTTTGATTATCTAACAGGTTCTATGGTTGTTGTTGGCACTTAGCTACATAAATATCTGATAAGGAGGAATGGTATACAGGTTGCATTTGAAGATTATGAAAGACAAGAAAATTTTGCACTACTCGCATATGGTTGTGGCAACAAATATACAATTAGTGAGATATAAAGGGAGACCTATCACAAAATATTTATGGACACTTTCTATGGAAGAGCATGAGGCAATCATAGATGCATTACAAAAAGAGAGAGGATGCAGATCGTACAATGGATTAAATTTTTTAAATGGTTAATAGGTGTGTAGAAATTTTTAAACTTTTAATCTTTGTTCTTTGACTAATGTATAGTTGTATACATATTTAATTGATAGCACTAATTCATTTAATTTCATGCTCCAACCAAACTATTAAGTAATTCCATGTCCTCTTAAGTCATCCTCTTAACTCCCCTTACACCATCCCCTAGATAAGTTTCATAAATTAAGTAATTATGATTTAGTTTAATAGCTTTAGAATTTGGTCTAGGATGTGAGTTTAGGATTAATATGATTGATAGTTAATTGATATAATTTAGCACACCCTTACCAAAATACTAGAGTTGATTCCATCTCCCCTTAAGCCATCCCCTAGCTATGTTCCATAAGTTAGGTAAACTAAGGATTTAGTTTAATAACTTCAATATAGTTAATTGATTCCATCTCCCCTTAAGACATCATCTTAACTCCCCTTAAGCCATCCTCTTAACTCCCCTTAAGCCATCCCCTAGCTATGTTCCATAAGCTAGGTAAACTTAGGATTTAGTTTAATAACTTCAATATAATTAAATGATATAAGTTAGCACACCCTTACCAAAATACTAGAGTTGATTCACTCTCCCCTTAATACATCATCTTAACTCCCCTTAAGCCATCCCCTAGCTATGTTCCATAAGTTAGGTAAGTACGATTTAGTTTAATTAGGTAGTTCTTAGAATGTGAGTCTTGGATTAAGTATATTTATAGGCAATTGATTTACTAGCATGCATCTCCCCTAATTAATTGCATCTCCCTTAAGTCATCCTCTTAACTCCCCTTAAGCATTCATATTAATATTCCTGATTCTCCTAGATCATTTTCTAATAAAATGAGTAATTTGGTTATTAAATATCAAAATTCATTACACATTCTAACTTTTTTACATTTCATTACATGGTGTTGTTGATAACTGAGAGGGGGGGTGAATTGGTTATCTAAATTAATTTAACTTTTTGTTCTTCTTTAACAACTAGTGCAGCATCAAAACAAATAAGCATCCATAATCATGAAAGCAGAAACAAAATTAATACACATAACACAAAGATTTTGACGTGGAAAACCCTGTTAAGGGAAAAACCACGGGGTGACTAACCCAAGAATGACTAACCCAAGAATGTATTCTCTATTAGAAGAATAGAAATACGAAAATGACACTTGCCAATTAGGGCTTACTGCCCGAGCACACTGCTCACAAGAGGCTCACTGCCTACAAGAGACTCACTGTCTACAAGTTACAATGAAAGATACTTGAACTGATGAGAAGCATCCACATATGCTGAGGTTCAGTTCTGGTTAGGCTAAATACACTGATCTACTGCACTTCATTCTTCCTCTTCTTTGGTGTTGTTGTCATGTCACATACCGGACCTGTATTACTACTTCCACACTTGTCTCTACTTTTCTTCACACAATATAATACACCACACACACCTTCATACCGAAATCAATCAAGTATATATATCCACATCAATGATTTCAATCATCTTTCTAGTCAGCATCCGGAATACTCAACATTTTCCCAAACTCTGGTCTGTCGGCTGAATCCTTGCTTATTAAGTGATGCGTATCAAAAGGATGCTTATAGAAGTCATCAATCATGTCGGCAAACCATGAATGATCCCTCAAGAAACTTAATCACGATCGATAACTCATCCGAAAAAAAGTCTAATGCTTTGTCGGTCAGTTCTTCCTTAGTCTACTCTGCCAAACAGGAACCCAACACTTAGGTGTTCATATCTTCTCACTCTTTCATCACCGGAGGCTCAATCTCTGGAATGTGTTAGTCATGGTACTCCTCTTGACTTCCCCAAGTCTGCGCTTTACTAAGATACTTCCTCTGAGAGATCCAGACCTGACTGTCGAACCTTGCTGCATGCTCTGTTCTTGGTCACCAGACCAAAATATTCTTCAATCTGACTTCTGGTATAGATACACCATGTCCTGTGGATGTGTGGGATGAACTTTGTTGCCATCACTGACAACATTCATGAAGCCACACAGTGTCTCTTTCCAACAATCTCCCCCTTTGGGATTGATGGCAACACTTAGTGGAAAATGACTGTCACACTACAGTCCCCCTTCGCTGATGCTCTGTTCTAATGCACACTTTACCGGAGCTCCCCCTTAGCTAGATTCCACATTTTTCACTACTCCTCACTCCCCCTTTGACATCAATGGCAAAGGGTAGGGTCTGTACACCAAAATTTCCCCAAAAACAATCTATACTTGGCCGCATAAACATATATACATGTTTTACTTACATATACTAAATTATATCTGCAAAAGTTGCCTTGAACTGGACAAATTATGTTGCCCAACTCTGCTTCATCCTGTCCAAAATTAAGATGTAACCACTCAATAGGAATGCAAAAGCTTCTATCATCTTTAGATCTGTCGAATCATTGGTCCGGGCTGTGGTCTGAGCATCAGATAGGGCCTCATGCATGGCCTCTAATTTAGGGATAATTATCCCTCTAAGTTCACTTAACCTGCTTATTCTATTTTTTGTCTCCTTCTCAAGCTTATTTATTTCATTTATGACTGCAATAGTCTGACACTCTTGATTTATTATGGAAGAAGTGAGAGGATCAAAACCTTGAGATAAACTTGATAGTTTGCTCTCTTGTTCTTTCACTTTCTTGGTGATGTCTGCAATTATGGTGGACCAAGATAGACAAAATTTGTATAGATCACCACCATATTTAAGAGCATTCTCTAGGCTCTTTATTCCAATATCCAAATTTCTTCTATCATTTGTTATTAGTCCTTGTATTTCAGAGAATCTCTTTCCCAAAAACTCCTTCCGGACCTTTTCTTCTGTTGACTTCTCTAAGGAATCAAAATGTGTATGAACAGAATTTACAAGAGATTTTAGATTACCAGATGAGGAGGCCGAGAGATCCTTCTAAAAGGATGGCATGATCTTCTCCAATACATCGGATGCAGTTTCTATGAGCTCACAGTCTTCCATGTGAGACTTCAGAAGTTTTTCTTTTGCCTTTGCTTGAGTAAAGGATGCTATCTTCATGGTTTAAACCAGGGAGAGGGAATCAAAGTTGAATGGTCCTTAAAGCAGTTCCAGTTCATCAAATTCCATCATCTCTTTGGTCAAGAAATCTTTGACAGTTTCTGTAGTGTCTCTTGCCAGAGACAGAGTCTTCTTCCCTTCTGCAGTCTCAGAACTATCTCCTAGGGTCTTCTCTGTTTGGTCTTTTTCCCTTTCCTTTACTTCTTTTTCTTGACTAGTTTGCTCTTCTATTCTTTCTTCTCCTTTAGTTCTGGAGTCTGCAAGGGAAACCAAATGAGAGATATTTGCTTCTTTAAGGACTTCCTCTTCTAGAACAGAGGAATCTAGATTCTCAATTTTCTCCTCACCTTCCTTTGTCTCTTCTGTAACTGTCTTAGTAGATTCTCCTTTGTCATCCATGGCAGAGGGTTCATCACCTAAGTCCTCTATAACAGGAAGATTGAATCTTTTAAAAGCATTCTGGAGGATATCTTCTATTTCTTTTGCCACTTTTCCAGTTTCTCCAAGCATAAGCTGATTCATTCTAACTTTGCTTCGGAACTCATCCTTGCAATCTTTGAAGACCATGTTTATTTGCTTTGGAGTGATGAAGGGATAAAGTTGGATAGCAATCTTCTCCCGGATTTCTAGGTCTTTTGCCATGGCATTGTTCTTTCTTATTTCAAGTTCCTTTTCTAGACTTTTAGGAATCAGAGATATAATTTCAATGAATTCTTTGTTGTAGATGTTCAAATACCTAACTGTAGCTTCTTGCAGGATCTTCTGATCAATTTCACTATAATCATCATAAAACTCAGTCATTAGTTTCAAGTTCCCATCCACAGTGACTGATTTGAATATATCTTCAATGCGGAGAGTAGGCTTTTCAACAAATTCTTCTGCCTTCTCTTCCTTGTCTTGACTGGTAGAGGGTTCACCGGATGTTTTCTTCTTCTTCTTCATTTTATTGACTTCCTCATCGGTTTCAGTTTCTTCATCATCCTTCTGACTTGTATAGGATCTTGTTACCTTTTTCTTTGTTCTTTTCTCTCCCTTTCCAGATGTCTGGGCTTCCAATTTTGATTCCTTTTGGCTCTTAGAGGTGGCAACTGTAGAGCTCTTGGAGGATCTGGTCCGGGAAGGGGCTTGCACTAGATCACTTTCCTTTTCTACATCTTGTTTCTCTTTCTTTGCCCTTTCCATCTTCTCTCTATTGGCATCAACTACCTCTTTTGATATTCCATGCCTCTTGGCAAATTCTTGTACTTCCCTTCTTACTTTTCTCTTGATCTCTAGCTGTCTAAGTTCAACATGAAATTTTACACTCAACTCTTGGTAGGTTCCAAACCTTTCTGCCTTAGGATCCTTGGGTTGACTCAGCAGGTGTTGGATGTGTAGCTCTAGGATTTTCTCATCAACTTCATACCCCATTGGCATGATCCACACTATTGTAGGTTCCACTGCCTCCATCAGGCATTGACCAGTGTCCACAATAAAGCACATTGTATCCTTGTACTTCTCAACTAATGATTGAGGGATTCTTTCTCTAGCTTGCATCATACTCTAAAAATTCTTGAAGTATCCCCAAAGTGTTGTATTCTATGCCTTGGCATCACTAATTCCATGTAAATAATCTCTGATTTGTATGGCTACTGGTCTGTTATTTTGCCATATCCAACCACTAGTTCCAGGTAGCTCATTCATATAATAGAAGAATAGGCAAAGTATCAATCCACCATACTTGAATGAATTATTTTTATCCTTCTTAATTTTTTGCAAGTTCTCCAACAATTGATTCAAGAGAAGCTCACAAAGATCATAGCCAACATTATCTCTTAGCATTTGATAAGTAGTGTAAATTGCAGTTCTGGGTACTGAATTTTCCCTGCTGGAGTGATATATCTTGTAACCAGTTATCATGGAGGCAAACTTGATATCTAGATCAGTGATATCTTCTATTATCATTGCTCTCTTGTCAAATTGTGATTCGGTAGCCTCACTCACAGTTTGGTTTTTGACCGATTTGAGAACAGGTAACCCTCGGGATGAGTGCAAATCAGTTACCACCCTAATAGTATCTTTTGTGATCTTAAATGGTCTATTCAACCACATGAAGTTGTCATGCACTCTACTCAAAACATATCGGACCCATTCATCTTCTGCAAAACAGGGGAAATAGATACAATGTCCAAAATACTTGTCTTGAATAGCCTTGTACTAAGGTTTGAGTTCAAAAGCATCATCTATTAACTGATTGTGATAGATATCCATTAGCTTGGATTCTCTAAATTCCTCAATGTTTGCATGAATATATGCCCTAACATCTTCTACATGCAAAACCCCATGTGGAATGCTTGAAAATGCGCCTAGGGGATCAACTTCTGGGGATTTATAGGGATGTTTCTTGAATTTAGGGCGCAGCCTATCAGTCATCTACACAACATTCAGAGTAGCCATCTTTCAAAGATTCAAAGAGAGATTTCAAGAGTGGAAAATACCTCTTATACTTCTAGGGTTCACGATATGAGCCAGATTGAGTTGCTTGGATGAATCAACTTCTGCAGTTTGATCTTTGAGAGGATTGAGATAACTTGTTGTAGAGCTCCTTCTCTTTTCTTTTCAAATGCAAATGTGCAAATGATGAACCAAAGAACCCTTTTATTTCTGCGCAAACCCTAATTCCATTTTGCAATAAATGCACAACCTAAGTTATTCTGGTTGCCTTGTTTTCCTTGTTTCGAGAGAGATCTTTCTAGATCACTGGTATGCACTATTAGTTGTCTATCTATCTTTCCCAAATCATTCCACTTATCCACAGATCAAGATACCTCAAATTTGAGTCATACCGGATCTGACTGTGAGAATCCTATTCTTACCGGATGACTGTTAAACTGGATCAATCTAGGAAGATTAACCTCTTCTAAACTTCTTGTGAATCTTCCATATCTTTACCAAGGCTCATTTAGATGTTTCTCTGAGAAACCTTTAATCCGCAACTTTCCATGTGCCAATTTCAGGCACCAATTGACTAGCTGGGAGAACTTGTTTTCTTTTGAGACTCCCCCTAAGCCAGAGCTCATCTATTTAGTTTCCAGAAGGAATATCAGCACCAGATTCTGGTACGGATCCATCCCCAACATTTTCTGTACTCCTCTTTACCCAAATCTTGTTCATCTCCCTTTGAATTTCATCCGCATCTACTTTTCCTTTTCCTTTGTCTTGGTTTTGATTATGATGCACCGGACCCTTTTTGTCCTAATTCTTACTTTTGTAGAATTTGGCAATATGACTAGATCTATTGCAATTGTAGCAAACAACATTTATTTGCATATTTGACTGATATCCTCTTGATCTACACTAATTAGCCATATGTCCCTTTCTATTGCATGCAAAGCATCTACCATTGAATGAATTGTTCATTTGCATATTTCTACACTCATGAGATTTGTGACCATACCTTTTGTAATTAAAATACTGTTTGGAGAAGGATGAATTAGTCTGATTCATTCTTCTTCTACACTGATTTGCTTTATGACCAAAGTTATTGCAATTGTGGCAGTATCTATTGAAGGATGGATATCTTTGAACATTAGGTTGCCTTACCGGAGGTCTTCTAGGCCTATTCCTTGGATTTCCTGATATAAAGTTCTTCTGACTGGATCTAGAGCTTTCACCTCTCTCATACCCCAAGCCTTGCTTGTCATCTACTCTCTTTTGTCTTTCAAGAAGAACTTCAAGCTGAGCAGAGCTTATCTTGAATTTCTCTTTGTATTCATTTATTGTTTGAAGATCTCTTTTTAGAGTGTCAATCTGATTTTCAAGTTGTTCTTCATTATCTCTAGCTTCTTCCAGATCATATTCCAAATGCCTGATTATTCTATCCATTTTGTGGTAGTCTTCCAATTTCTCTTTGAGAGATAGTTTTACATTATCTTCAGTTTTTCTCTTCTCTTCAATTTCTTAGGTGAATTTCATAACCCCTGATTCCATTTCATGTCTTACCATAATGACCTCTTTTGATAGCTTCTCACATAATTTGTTCTTCTCATTCAGATCTTCATTTGCATCATTGGCTTCATTCTGACTTGCTAATTGCTGAAGTAGTTCCTTTCTCTTTTTCATAGAGATACTCCGTTTCTCCTTAAGTTCATGTATGAAATCATCAGCTTGTTTGAGTCTTTCCCTTAAGTTATTTGCTTCAGAGTGAGACTGTTCAAGATCATCTAGGGTAGACTGAATTTGTTCCCTCATACCATACATATCCATTGAGATTCCTAGATCTTCCTCAAGGTATTACGCTATGTTTGGAGGAACTTAGCTCTGATACCAATTGTTGATAACTGAGAGGGGGGGTGAATCAGTTATCTAAATTAATTTAACTTTCTATTCTTCTTTAACAACTAGTGCAACATCAAAACAAATAAGCATCCATAACCATGAAAGCAGAAACAAAATTAATACACATAACACAAAGATTTTGACGTGGAAAACCCTATTAAGGGAAAAACCACGAGGTGACTAACCCAAGAATGTATTCTTTGTTAGAAGAATAGAAATACAAAAATGGCACTTGCCAATTAGGGCTCACTGCCCGAGCACACTGCTCACAAGAGGCTCACTACCTACAAGAGACTCACTATCTACAAGTTACAATTAAAGATACTTGAACTGATGAGAAGCATCCACATATGCTGAGGTTCAGTTATGGTTAGGCTCAATACACTGATCTACTGCACTTCATTCTTCCTCTTCTTTGGTGCTGCTGTCCTGTCACATACCGGACCTATATTACTGCTTCCACACTTGTCTCTGCTTTTCCTCGCACAATATAATACACCACACACACCTTCATATCAAAATCAATCGGGTATATATATCCACATCAATGATTTCAATCATCTTTCTAGTTGGCATCCGAAATACTCAACATTTTCCCAAACTCTAGTCTGTCGGCTGAATCCTTGCTTATTAAGTGATTCATATCAAAAAGATGCTTACAGAAGTCATCAATCATGTCAGCCAACCATGAATGATCCCTCAAGAAACTTGATCACCGATAACTCATCCGGAAAAAAGTCTGATGCTCTTCTAGTCAGTTCTTCCTCAGTCTACTCTGCCAAATAAGAACCCAACACTTAGGTGTTCATATCTTCTCACTCTTTCATCACCGGAGGCTCAATCTCTGGAATGTGTTAGTCATGGTACTCCTCTTGACTTCCCCAAGTCCATGCTTTACTAAGATACTTCCTCTGAGAGATCCAGACCTTGCTGCATGCTCTGTTCTTGGTCACCGGACCAAAATACTCTTCAATCTGACTTCTGGTATAGATACACCATGTCCTGCAGATGTGTGGGATGGACTTTGTTGCCATCAATGACAACACTCATGAAGCCACACAGTGTCTCTTGCCAACAAGTGTAGTCCTAGATGTTTTTGCAATCATAGCAGAGGTTGGAAACATAGAAGGTGTTAATTATTATTTATTTCACTTACACTTTATTTTAGCTATTGACTAGACCTATACTATTAATTATTTTAATTTATGCTTCAATAGTTATTTCCTTTCATTATAATTTCAATGGAACTTCTTAACAAATTTTATCTTTAAATAAAATGATCTCTAGGTTCTAAATTTTTATTTACATTTTATCGTGGCCTGACCTCTAGATTTGTTTTTGCAATCATGTAGTGCTGAAAAGATTTCAAGCTATTGTTTCTTGTTGCACAGGTATGATCTCTACACATGATGTATAGAGTCTTCAACTTCTAGGTATCAAGTACATGTAGTCTTTAACTTAGGTGACTTAGAATTTGATATATATACAATAGGTGTGACCTTAGGTATATAATAGGTGTCAAGTACATATACATCTTAGATCTAGACATAGAGAATAATGTATAAAATCTAGGTGTCTTGGGTTGTAACTATAATAGGTGTCTCTAGGTGCCTTAGGTATACTATATGTCAACTAGGTCTGGAGACTAGAAAAATGGTATAATCTAATCTAGGTGTCTTAGGTAGATACTATATATCAACTAGGTCTAGAGACTAGAATTAGGTGTAATTTAATCTAGGTGTCTTAGGTAGATACTATATGTCAAATAGGTCTGCCATAATAGGTGTCTTGAGGTTTCTTAGGTAGAACTATAATAGGTGTCTAGGTGACTTAGGTCTAGACTATGAAAAGGCATAAAGTCTAGTTGTCTTAGGTCTACTATGTCTATAAAATCTAGATACATACTATACAATAGGTGTCTTAGGTGAGGCCACATGAGCTTCCACCTTCATGTGGTTGACCTTACTAGTACAAAATATTTATATTTCCTAAAGCTAAGGGAAGCTCTTTTTCTTGTACAAAGAAGTTATGAAAAAACAATTAAAACATTGATTAAATTGTTATTATTTGGTGCTCTTGATGAAATTACATACAAAATGCTAATTTTATATATTTTTTAGAATTATAATTTTTAGCTTTTTTTCAAAATTAAAAGCAAATCTCAAAAGTTTTAGTAGATAGAATCGAATATTCTTTATAAAATATAGCAATTTAAAGTAGGTATTTGTTTATTTTTCTTTTGATATTTAGGTTAGGTATTTCTCTAATGTTATTTTGATATTTAGAGTAGACCTAAATTTCTCTAATTTTCTAAATTTCTTTTGTAAATTTAAAGGGTAGGTATTTCTCTAATTTTCTTTTTCTTTTGTAAATTTAAAGGGTAGGTATTGATCTATGAAATGTTTAATCGATTAAATAAATTGATTAAACATGGTTACCCTTGACAAATCTAATCATTAAAATTTCCCTAAAGATTTAACTTGATTATTTAACAAGTCCCAACATTTGACTCATGTAAATCCAAAAAGAACCATAGAAATTACTAGAATAACTTATCTTTCAACAAATAAATATTTTTAAGATTAAGTGCTTGTGATCAATTGCCTTCAGAGACTTTCCAATTATTTATATTCATTCTAGCTCAACAAAGTTAATTTTCATTTTATTTTGTAAATTTAAAGGGTAGGTATTTCTCTATTTTTCAATAAAGGCCCTACAATGTCCAAATATAAATTATGAAAAGTACTCCTAACCTAACATGTCAAGAACATATTAAGCAAGCAAAGATTAAACCTAGTTAAAGCATAGAGATATACCAAAAATTTATTATTAATTTGCACTTGTATGATAGTCTGTATAAATATCCAACCTAGTCTATATCTAATAATGTTTAATAAATTAAATAAATTGATTAAACATGGTTAGGCTTGACATATCTAATCAATAAAATTTCCTAAAAGATTTAACTCAATTATTTAAATGAAAACATTAGTTAAAGACAAAATAATTAGTGATCCACAAATGATCTAAATTTCTAACAATATTGACTTATTCGACCTCTTTTCAACTGGGGATAATTTCATTCCAATTTGTAACTTGTTAGACTAATTTTTCTAGACATGACTCCTAGATGTGAATTGTTTTTCAAATTAATATTTGAAATAAATAAATTTATTATATTTTGGACCAAACATAAATGCCCATCCATGTGAAATTTTCCTCTTATCTAATTAGAATTAGTAATTTGCAATTTTATAATTAAACACACGATAATTTGAAGTGTTAAATATGAGATATGAAATAAAAGTTTGAATATAGATGCATATAGTGGACATTCAATAAATAGTAAAATAGTCTATGAAATAGATGAAATAGTCTATGAGATAAATACTAACATAATAACAATCCATGTAAAAATAGTGAAATAGTCATAAAACCCACATGAAATAAATAATTTGATACACATGTGCCCTAATTTTGATCATATCCATTTCAAGTCACCTTTTGGTCCCACATGACTCAAAGGGCAATTCATGTTGTGTATAAGAAAAAAGAAGCTTCAAATCAGTTTTATTGTCAAAACTACATCCAAATTATTTAAATCAAATATTTAAAACCAAACCATCAAATTAACTTTTTAAATCTAAAATTGAAAATGTCTAAGCATACCACAATGGGCTCATCATATCTCATGTCATGCTCGTGTGCAATAGATACCAATTCTGGCAGAGTAAATGTCTATGTCACCAATTCCTATATTTCAATAAAACATGAATTAGGCTAGAGTATAAATACAAAATGCAAGGTTGAATGATATAAAAGACTTTGAAATGACATAGTATTTAACTATAGGACCTAAAATATGATAGATGACTCGTGCATCTATGTAGGCTCATCAATGGTAGGACTAATTGAGCCTGCACCTATACAAATCTCATCCTACATATATATGTGTACATGTATATATATAAATTCAACTTCAAAGAAGAATTTAAAATCATGAAATTATGTTGGAAATTCAAATTTAAACTAAAAATGTACAATTTTAAGCTACAAACCATGGAATATGAAGCAAGTTCCTGCATAGGTGATGGTGGCACTAGTCTTGGATGACTTGGTTGGTTTGATATAAAAGTGCCATGACCTCCCATCTACTTTAAATTAAAAAAAGGGTTCATCACATTTTCATATAACTATTAAAATAGATATCCAATCAAACAATCTCTAGATATTAATTTTTATATCTCAACCGTATAAGCTCTACACACCTCTACAATTGTTAACAATAAATGGTCCAACCGTGATGAAGTGGTAGTAGCTGATGGAGTCATCTGTAACAATCAACATGTTTAATATATTTAAAATTTATTAAAAGATTGATAATTGATAATTGGATCTATATTAATTTATATTAGATTTAATTTTATTAAATGTGGCATACATACCGATTCCAGAGGAGCAAATAATGTCACCAAAAAGGACTCCTCTGAAGTAGACGTAGGACCAAAACATGGATGATTACAATTCTGACAAAAATGCAGTGTGGACCACAATGGTAGCAATGAATATGATGTGCTAGGACCAACACCAGATGCTCCTCTAGGCTCTTCAGGCTCTCCAAGATTGACTTCATTTGCCAAGCGGGTAGCTTGGTCAGGTAAGTTTCCTGAGAGTGAAGATAACGCTTCGAGTGCCAAGACAATCATCTGCTTGTGAAAGGGTACAAGAACAGAGAGTGGAGAAGGGACAATAGGTGCAGGGGGCAAATGTCAATTTGGATTGACATGTACCTCTGGTCTATGTTGTGGCATTCCACCACCCATGCCCTAAAATGATCTCATATCAAAATAATTGGGCTTTAAGCCCATCACAAACTCCGCCCAGAATTTTTTCAAAAAATAAAAGGGAACCTCATAATTAGCATGAGGTGGATGGTTAAAGACCATCCACCACAGCTCCCAAAAATTATTAGTTATTAGTTGATGTGTGCACCATCTTATTGAAATTCTCTTTTTATTTGGTGGTATTTGTTGGCTTATGGGGGGATCAATGAAAAATGGGGCAATTGTATTTTTGGTAATATTTAGATTATTGATCTCTTTATACGAGAGACCATCCTTGTAAAATCACTTCCTCTCTTCCCGCCATGAGCGGAATGTGTCTAGATCAGTGTGAATAGCTATCACCGAATCAATAATAGTTTGCATCATAGATGCAAATGTGAAATGTGTGGTAGATTTTGGATTTAGTTTTGCAAAAAAAATGTTTTTTTCCTGTAATGTTTGTATATTCTCATCAATCGTTGCTCACAAGCGAACCTCATCAGGTGGTGGTGGTGGCGGTTGTCATGGTGGTGGTGGGGGTGGTTGGGGTGGGGGGAGTCCTGGGGGGACCGGCCATGTGTACAAATTGGGTCTAGAAGTAGAGGTACAATTACAAAAAAAAATTATTTAAATTGAATTAGGAATTGAAAATATATATTAAATTGCATGTACAACATGTGTTTAAATACATGTATAAATTAAAAACTTGGAAATATATAAATTTGCATGGTTTAAACAATACATTAAAACATTTAATTTTACATAATAACATATACATGTATTCAACCAAGTGACCTTTTCCAAGAAAAATTTAAAAGTTAGAAAATGTAAATCAAAATTATGTTTAAGAATCATGACCTAAATTAAACTATTTTTAGCCGTATCAATCAATGTATCACTAAATTCATCATGTATTTAAGTATTATATAATTTATAATTTTCATATATACCCTTACTAAACTTTTGTTTCCATTTTATCCCTTTTCCCATGTGTGTCCTTTACATGTCATTTTGACCCTTTTTGCAACAAACATAACCTAAATGTCATTCCATAGCCATGTTACCATTTCCTATTTTGTTCCTAATACATGTTTATCCTTCCCAAGTGTTTTATTTTATTCAATCTTTGAACCCATCCTATGTACTCAACATTATTTTATTTTTTCCATTGTTGATGTCCCATTTAACCCTTTGTTAAGTCTCAAGTTGTCATAGATAGATGGATATGTTTAAATTAAAGATTTAAACATAATAAAGTGACTTCTAGGTTTTAGGTTTAGGTTTAATAAGTCATTTAGGTTAGGTCTACAAAAAGATATTAGGCTCATGTTGTGTCTAATTTGTAGGTTTTAAGCTTCATGAAAAGAATTTTACAAATGGTTAAATTAGGACTATGAGACTCATCAGGAACATTGAAAGCCATGAAGACTAGAAGAATAGGCCTATAGTGTATAACTAGTTCAAGGACTATATAGACAATTTCAAATGATTTTGAAATATCATTCGTAAAGGTTTATTGTTAAGCCTATATAAAAGAAACCCTAGAAGTTCTATCAAACCCTAGTTCATGGAGGGATTGTCATTTGGCCATAACTCTTTACAAATATTATATGTACATGGATATGTTTAAATTAAAGATTAAACATAATAATGTGACTTCTAGGTTTTAGGTTTAGTTTTAATAAGTCATTTAGGTTAGGTCTACAAAAAGATATTAGGGTCCTGTCATGTCTAATTTGTAATTTTTTAGCCATGAAGACTAGAAGAAAAGGCCTGCAGTGTATAACTAGTTCAAGGTCTATATAGACAATTTCATATAGAAGTTTATTATTAAGCCTATATAAAAGAAACCCTAGAAGTTCTATCAAACCCTAGTTCATGGAGGGTAATAAGTCACTTAGGTTTAGGTTTAATAAGTCATTTAGGTTTTAGAATAGGCCACTCCTTATTTTAAACTTATGTTTCTATTTTATCCCTTTTCTCATATGTGTGTTTTACATGTTGAATCTTACAAATGGTTTTTGTATGACCAAATGGAGCTCATCTAAACACCATTTAGATTCTGCATAGTTTGGAGAGAGGATTACAACATGACCAAATGATTGTGTTTGTAGGATACATATCATATGGTTGAAATGTGTGTCCCTTGGAAGGGGTAGATCTAGTGGTGTGATGGGATTGTCCTTGACTATAGGATTGAGATAGGTTCTCCAATTACTATCCTAGATCATTGCTATAGGTTCTTTTGTGTAAATAATAGGATAGTGTTATGACTAAGATGACAACTAATTATCCATTAACATTCTTGTGACAACCAATAATGATACTCTCTTCATTGTTAATTTTCTTCTCTTCTTAGTTTAGGATGATTGCCCTCTCTTATTATGAACAACACAACTATATTCTTATTGTGGTAGTCCTATGGTCCTTTTATTCTAGTGACAACTCCTCTAGATGTTCATGCATAATAGTCCATAGCAAGGACAAGAGATTAGATTTGCAAGATGTGACAATCCTTCTAGGTTATATAACTGTTGAGGCAGTGTTAAGATTTTGATGATGGTGCAATGAACTTTGTTAGGACCTTGATGACTACCTTATCATATTATGACTATCTTCTTTGTTCCCCATCCTAATGACAATCATATTAGATGATTTGGATCTTGACATTGGATAAGTGATCCTAATTGAACTTAGATAACAACCCTCTAGGTTATCAAGTGACATGAATTCTTGTTGTTTTCCTAGGGTAACTTTGACATTCTTAGTGGTTGTTATGACAATCCTTAAACTTGATAGAATTATATCAAGTGACATGAGTTAACTTTGTTGTCCTAGGGTAACTTTGACATTCTTAGCAGTTGGTATGACAATCCTTAAAACTTGATAATATTCTATTATACCTTATAATTCATATGAATGCGGACGCTCTCATAGCTCCCTGACTCTTTGACCCATAGGACCAACCTCTGATAATTGTCTAAATTTTATATGCTTATAAAAGTGTCCATTGAATTTAATATATAGAAGGTGTTTGTATGTTCCAAGCCCTCATGAAAAGAGTTTTACAAATGGTTTTAGGACTATGTGACTCATCAGGAACATTGAAAGCCATGAAGACTAAGAACATGCCTATAGTGTATAAGTAATTCTTGAGGTCTATATAGACAATTTCAAATGATTTTGAAATATCATTGCTCAAGGTTTATTATTACTTGCTTATATAAAAGAAACCCTAGAAGTTCTATAAAACCCTTATTTATGAATTAGCATTTATGTTTTAGTGTTTATGAATTAGGGTTTAGTGTTTATGAATTAGGGTTTACAGTTTATGAATTAGGGGTTAGTGTTTTCAGTTTAGGGTTTAGGGTTTATGAATTAGGGTTTAGTGTTTTCAGTTTAGGGTTTATGGTTTATCAATTATGGTTTATTGTTTTTGGTTTAGGGTTTAACATTTATAGTTTAAAAGTGTGAAAAACAACTAGATTTCTATCTACAGTGCAACTATAGTTTCAAATGAAAGAACAATAAAAAAAATAACAAAAATGAAACAAAAAATAATAAGAAACTATAGAAAATGATAGGTCACCTACTTGGGACAACTGATAACTGATCTGGAGGAGGCATGGACATTCTAGAGGTGGGTGGTGGGGTCAGCCAACATGGGTACCCATTCTGTGGCATCTTCTTTCCTACTTTTTGGCAACCTATGGCTGTTAAAATGAAGCCACATGCATGTTTTTTAAAAATACATACTTTTTGAAAATAGGTACCCATTTTAAAATGGGTACTAATTCCATTTACAAGTGCTCATTCCATAATGGGTGCCCATTTGGCTTCGGGTGCCTGATCCTAAATGGGAGCTCATTTCTTAATAGGCACCCATTTAGGCTCAGGCTCCCATTCCCAAATAGGCACCTGTTATTTTCAAAATAGGTATCCATATCAAGTGGCATTTTCCATCTATGAAAGACTTCTGTGAAATCTATACTCATCTTCTTGCACTTACCCATTACACTACAACAGAAAGGGAAGCCTTAGCAATGGTCTATGCATTGCAAAAATTTAGACACTACATATTGTCCACACCCTTCACTTTCTTTACCGACCATGAACCACTCAAATACCTACTAAACAAACCATTCATATAGGGTAGAATATGTAGATGGCTACTACTATTCCAAGAATTTGAGTTTAACATTAAAGTGAAACTAGAAAAACAGAACCAAGGCCTTGATTATCTATCAAGAATTGAAATAAGGGAGGAGCATCATAGCCATGAAGAGGAATCCCTGACACAAACCTGTTTAGGGTCACTGCGGTACTAGAAGAACCAAAAGACATTTCATATCTATTAGCCATATAGGATAATGTCCCACTAGGACATCTCCGCAAAGACAAACAAATGATTATGTGGAAGGCTTTTCCCTATACACTGATCGAAGGAGAACTACACATAAGAGGGAAAGATGACATCAAAAGGGTGGTGTATGAACATGAAAGGGAGGATATTATAAAGGAAGCACATGAAGGGATAGCAGGAGGACACAACTCCAGAGATTTAACAGCAAGAAAAATAAAACTAGTAGGCTTGTGCTGGCCTACCCTGTTTCAAGATACTAACAGATATGTGAAACACTGTGACATTTGTCAGAGAATGGGTAAACCCACCGCCTAAGATAAAATGCCATTAAGACCTGTATTAGCATAACTTCCCTTTGAGAAATGGGCAATTGACTTTATGGAACCCATAGATCCTCTAGCCAAATAATCAAAAACAAGATACATCATCACTTGAGTAGAATACATTATAAAATGGGTAGAAGTTGTACCTACAAAAGATTGTACTACAAGTACAACAGCTAAGTTCCTCTATGAGAATACAATCACTATATTTGAATGTCCACTCAGTATCACAAGTGATCAAGGAAATCACTTTGTAAACAACATGATTGCGAAGTTACTACAAACCTTTATGATATTACACAATAAAAGAACACCATATCATCCCTCAAAAAACAAGGCAAGCGAGGCCTTAAACAAGATCATTGGTAAAGCACTAACAAAAATGTGTGATGGAAACAAAATGTATTGGTACCTAAAAGTACCTGTAGTACTTTGGGCCTACCACACCACTTACAAAAGATCTACAAATTTCACACCCTATGAGCTAGTCTATGGACTAGATGCTACCATACACATACACTTCATGCTTCCTAACTTTCATACTACAAAGACTCTAAAACTAAATGTGGAGGAATCCTTGAATCCAAAAAAAAAATGTTCCAAACATGGGTTCACCAAAATGTTTTTGGTGAACAAGGGATGAAGGTTAATGTTTTCTTTAGTTTGAATCCTCCTTTCCACAAAATATTCCAAGGGCTTTTCAACTGAGTGCCTCACCTATCAGGAAGAGAGCCAGCTATCAGATTTGAGTTGCCACTTGGTTTTCTGCTGGGAAATTCAGATGTAATCATACAAGTTTGCCAATTAATGGCTTTATATCCTTAAAACCCTAATTTAAGAAAAACAATAATCAAATCTGCAAATTACAACAAATGCTACAGGAAATAGACAGAGGGCAGAGAACCTTAACTCACTATTTTCATAGTTGGAAAATGGGAAAATCTAGGACAATAGTGATGGCACCCTGGTCTAGTGTGCCACTTTTTCCGCACAGTCCTAATCTCCTTCTGGCACTAATCTCTACTATGTCTTATGTTTCTTGTGATCTGAAAATAGAGGACAAGGTTGATGGCGCCCTTATCCTGAAAAGTTGAACAGTGTCTGCTTCTTTTTACTTCTGGAATCTTCAATGTCTACCTTCCTACTCTGCAAAAACACTTTCTCCAGATCTGACACCTGTAACTTGCAATCACAAGGAGTGTGAGAGGGGGTTGTGGTGTTTAGAGGCTTGGCTTGATCAAGCCCCGGAGAGATATTCAAGTCTTTTGAACATCGTTGTCAAAGAGAGTCTGTGCCCTTTGGAGGCAAAGGAAAAAACCAAATGATAATGATTGATAAAGCACAATAAATGATACCTTGATGATGAAGATCTCATGGAAGGAAGAGGCTCTTCAATGCCATGAGGAGAAGATATAATCCAATCTGCAAACAAACTTAATAACAATGCTATGCTCTGCAACATAATGATAATCACAAGTATGACAATGGCTCAAGTTCACAATAATCTTCTCTAGATGAAAATGATAACCTAAACATGCTTATATATGCAACTATTAAGATTCCCGCCAAGAATTTCATATTTGAAACTTATGATGTTAGCCTGGAGACCAAATAATGGTCACAAAGTTGACATTTCAAATTAGGGCAGACCCAAAATAGGGCTGGACTAGGGTGCTAGCGGCCTTGTCCACCCCCTGTCTTTGCTCAAGATTCATTAAAGTGCAGCTCCCTAGGTCCTATTTGCCACAAGACCCAAGGGTTTTCTCATCGGGAGTCTGATTTGTCATACAAAATGATCTAAATGCAAACCTAAAGACCTAGAAGCTAAACCTTTAGGAAAAAGCCCCCAAGAGTGCATTTTTCTGACATAACATTTAGCCCCCACTTTAATGTATGCATTAAATGCAAGGCCAATACATGCATTAAAGTAGGTCCACAAACACATCAAACACACCAAGCATAGAGAAGACACACCAAACACATTGAAGACAATGACATGCACGCAGAACACGGAGAGGACAGTTACAGTCACGAAAAACATGGAGAATACAACATTGAAGACGTGTGGAGCACAAAGAATACAATGAATGTAGTGATTATTTTCTTTTTTATTTTTCCATATGAGATGCAAGATGCAAGTACAAGGAAATTTAACAAACAAATCCCAAAAAGTGTAGAGGAGTTGTTTAACACTAGTCTTGCACTTTTTGAGAAAAAACACACCAAACAAAATCCCAAGGTGTAGAGGAGTTGTTCACCACCGGTCTTGTACCTTGAGAAAAAACACACCAAACAAATCCCAAAGTGTAGAGAATCTCATCGCCACCGGTCTTGTACTTTGAGAACAAGTACGCCATACACACACACACACACTGAAGACACAGAGAAAACATGGCAGACAAGCGATGGAGTGTTCCTATTGCTAGGTTCATCACCATCTCAGGCACATTACAAGCACAAACCAACTATTGGGCTTCACCACAACAACTGCCAAAAACACGCTTAAGGGTTGAGTTAGTCACAGAACCGCTCCTCGCCTCACGATGAGGACTTTTAAAAATCATAAGATAATGTAATCTGCTCTGAGAAATGCACTATCCCTGCCTTGCGATGAGGGCTTAAGATAAAATGATATGCTCGATATCCCATCTCCACAAAGGGCTTAAATGATTTGATTGATTTTCAGATTGTTCAAACATGATTAACTATGATCTAAAGCAGACAACTTACCTTATACATGCCCCCACCTTAAGGTGGTTGATATCGCGTACCGATATCAAGCACGTTAAGGTAGGAAGAAAACACACAAGGGAACACAAGTTCTCACAAAGCCTATGCCCCCCAGAGGTGACATGTAATTTACAATCACCAAATGTTCCCACAAACACATCACTGTAAGAAAAGTGTTAGTGTCCAAATAATTGTGATAAACAACAATGCATATGATCAACTACATGAAAAAGCCAAGCAAGGCGATATTCATGATAAACAAAGTGCATGGAGCAGCAGTATTGTTAAAGTGATGTTAGCAAGATAAGATAACATCAACATCAACATCAAGATGGGGAAATCACAGAGTGATTCCATTAGCCAAGCATCGAATAATTTGTTACAACCCCGTCATCATGTATGGACTAAGTCCATTTTTTGATTGCTCTCAAAAGGGACACTAGGTTTGCATCAGTGCAAATAGTTTTTCGTCATCCGTCTGCCAGATGGAAACACTAGAGGAAGGTAAACAATAAATTAGAGAGGAAAACAAGTGTCTTAGGGATAGTCACATAGGAGGGTGCCCCAAAATCACCAATCGCAATGCTATGTCTATTAGACACAACACACAATAATGAAATCAGAGGAGAAGCAATTTAGAAGAATGATGATACAAATAGAAGAAGGTCATAACAGAGGTGGTCTCCTAGTATCCTTGACCTTACAAGAGAATCAAGGGTCATCCTAGGAGGCCTAACAACACATGGCACATCACGAGGGAAGCACATCATGAAGAGATGAAGGATTAGAGACACTTACATGTTAGATCCCAATGTTAATAACATACAAATCTAGGAAGAGGCCACTCTTGAGAACTACTATAATATTCACTGCAAGAATTGTGGCCTATCAGCTTAGGATATCTGACATATTGATTTGATCTTGTTGATATTGTTGCAAGTATGTGCCTAATCAGTATTGCCATTGATGTCAACATATCTTTGTTGTCATTGGTGTCAATAGTATCCTATTTTATTATTTGGTTAGAAGCCTTATATGTTGAGGATATTGACAAAATTAGCCCCTCTGAAAGAATCAGGAAGTAAACAATGAATCACAGTGAAGATAGTGAGTTGCATATTGAAGAAATGTCCAGATGATTGCTCTGCATTTCTTGCTGACTAAAGCTCTTGGTCTATGGATTGGAAGTTATTTAGAGGCATTTCTAAAGATGCTAAATCTTAAATTTGAGTCTCCGATATGAAGATTTGAGTGAGTTACATCCACCAAAGTAAAACCTGCTTTTTCTGATTATTCACTGGTGCCTAAGAGAAAGTATTTTGCTCCTTATTCCTCTGCATTAAAGTGTTTTGCTCTATAGTTCTAGAGGGAAGTCTAGGATGATGATAAGTGCCTACAATTGCAATGGTTCATGTTTTGGTGGTCCGCAAGCTATCTTTCTTTTATGACAGTTGAAGACAGTGAAGTTCATGTGCTCTGGTGTGAAGAATCTCATGGATAAAGTGGTTTGAGCTTGTGCAGTTGCTCTTGGTGATTTAAATGTGCTTGTGGATACCTCCTGATCATGTTCCTACCTTTACATTGGTCCATGTTAAGGAATTGAGATCGTGTTTGAAGATTATTCCTAGATAACATAGCATGTAACCAATCTTAGCTGACTTGGTTAACTCCAGTGATTGTAGAGATCTCTTGAAGATTGTAGAAGTGCATTGTGGTATGGAAGATTGTGTTTGAGTCCCATCTAAGGCGTGGCATGATCCACACACATCTATACTACATTTCCTTTGCATAATTTTGAATTAGGTCAAGACCTATTTTATAAATGTTTGTAATATTGACCTTGGAGATTGTTCCAATGGTTGATGATTGTAATGCCAACCTTGATGATCATTCCAAGGTTGATGAAGTGTATAAATACTTGTAATTGAGTCATGGAAAAGATGTCCTTGTATGAAGATGGGAAGATAAGGAAAGAGGTGGAAAGGCAGAGCAGAGTAGAGGAACCATTGTACTTCAATGTATTAATCTTAGACATGAAGAAGATGTTGATCTTGGCAGTGAGCCACCAGTAGGGTTTAACAGTCCTCATTGTAATCTTTCTAGGTTTAGGGTTGAGGTAGTGAGCCTGCTAGACCTAGTTTTACTTCATGGTAGTGAGCCAACATGTTCTAGGCCCGTGGATTAACCAAGCCTGAACATCATTTTTCAAAGATTGCAATATATTTTAAGAGCTAATCCTCTCCGTGGTTTTTCCCCACCTTGGGGTTTTCCATGTAAAAATCTAGTGTCTCTTGTGTTTATTGTTGCATCTGTGTTTAAATTTATGATTTCATGCATTCATTGTTTAATCATAATATCTGTGGACAAGTGATTAATGTTTAAGCGTAGAAGTGTTTAAGTTTTTGGGACAACTGATTCACCCTCCCCCCTCTCAATTGTCTAATGCATTTCAACAATTGGTATCAGAGCAAGGTTCCTCTAAAGAATTTTTAATAGCTTGAGGAAGATGCAAAATGTCTTATAAGAAGGAAGCACTGCATTTTGATGGGATGAATTATGCTCTTTGGAAGGAACGAATGAAAATCCATCCTCTTTGTCTTGGTTACAAAGTATGGAAAGTTGTAGAAGCAAAATACACCATGCCTCAAAATGGTTTGATGACTGAAGATGAAATCAAAGAATATGAGGTGGATGTCAAAGCAAAAGATGCGTTGTTAAGTTCATTAAGTGACTTAGTACTGACAAAAGTTGTGGATCTTGAAACTACAAATGAGGTATGGGAAAAGCTGAAAAATCTATATGAAGGAGATGATTCTGTGAAGGAAGCCAAGCTACAAAGTCTGAAAGTGAAATATGAGAGTTTGAAGATGAATGAAGATGAAAACATAACAACCTTTATGCAAAGAGTTGATGAACTTGTCACCGGGATAAAAGGTATGGGGGGAACTCTCGATGATAAGGAAGTTGTGATGAAATTTCTCAGATCACTACGAAAGTCCTACAGTCACAAGGTAGCTGCAATTGAAAAATTTATGCAAGTAAATACTATTGATAGAGATTGGTTACTTGGTAAGCTTACTGCCTTTGAAATGAGAGAGTTTGGTGATTCCCTACCAAAAGTTGAGACTGCCTTCAAAGCCAACACTTCTGGGAAAACCTCCAGATCAAAAAAGTATAAGGTAGAATCTAATGATGAGTTTGATGAAATTGAAGCCAACTTTGTGGATAGACTGGAAAGAGGATCTGGTAAGTTTAAAGGTAAATTACCTTTTAAATGTTTCTCCTATGGTAAATTAGGCCACTTTGCTTCCATATGCCCTGAAAGAATTGAAAGAAATAGAAAAAGATATCAGAACAGGCGTAGGATCCAAAAGAAATGTTATTATGTTGAAGATTTTGATGATGATGAGGCAGTATCAGATAATGGTGAACCAAATAATGCTAGTACTTCTAGTAATGAATGCTTGTTTATTTCTATTAAGGAAGAACCTGTGTCTACTAATCTTGCTAGCTGTGTGAAGGAAGAAAAACCAGTGGAAAGTGCTTTGGCTGCTCAGGTTGTTGAATACAAAGATGAATGGGTTATTGATAGTGGCTGCTCTCACCACATGACTGGTGAAAAATGTAAGTTTGTGAGTTTGGAAAGATATGATGGTGGATTTTTTAGGTTTGGAGATGATACAGCTGGTAAGATTTGTGGAAAAGGATCTATTTCTTTTGATGGCAAGCATAATATTGAAGATGTCTTGTATGTGAAAGGATTAAAGTACAATCTTTTGAGTGTGGGTCAAATGCGTGACACAGGTTATGATTTAATCTTCAAGGAAAATGGATGCAAGATTAGGGAAACCTCTGGAACAGTCATTGCAACTAGTGAGAAGACCAGAGGTAATATCTATCACTTAAACAGAATTGATAACTATTGTTTGTTGGCTCAGACTGATGAAAGTTGCCTATGGCATAGAAGGTTGTGTCACATCAATTTTGATAAAATTATGAAGATAAGTACTAAACAAGCTATTAGAGATTTGCCTAAGCTTTTGAAGCCTACTAATCCTATTTGCAAGGAGTGTCAATTTGGGAAACAAACAAGAACAAGTTTCAAAAGCAAGGACCAATCAGTTGATGGACTACTGGAACTAGTGCATATAGATTTGTGTGGACCTACCAAAGTAAGAAGTTTGCAAGGAGATAGGTATTTCATGTTGCTTATTAATGATTATTCTAGAATGACTTGGGTTACCTTTTTGAAGGAAAAAGTAGAAGCTCTAGATAAGTTCAAGGCATTTAAGACAATGGTTGAAAATGAGATGGATTTGAAGATCAAATGTTTGAGGTCTGATAGAGGAGGAGAGTTTACATCAAATGAATTCAATTTCTTTTGCAAAGAACATGGGATAAAGAGATAGTTATCTGCACCTAGAACTCTGCAACAAAATGGAGTTGTTGAAAGGAAAAACATAACAGTTCAAGAAGCTGCTAGAACCATGATGAAGGAAGTTGATCTTCTGGAAATATATTGGAGAGGGGTAATTGACACTGCTGTATACATCCTAAATAGAGTTGAAGTTGAAGGTAACAGTTCTAAGACTCCTTATAAATTGTGGCATGGTAAAGTTCCTACTATGAAATATCTTAAAGTTTTTGGTAGCAAATGTTATATCAAAAGAGAAGAAGATCTAGGCAATTTTGATGCTAGATGTGATGAAGGAATCTTCCTTGGTAACTCCACCAAGAGCAAGGCCTACCAATGCTATAATAAGAGGCTGAATGAGAGTGCAAATGTCAAAGTTGATAAAAGCAAGGAGAGGTATCCAAAATCAGGTGGATATGAATTAGATAAACCAGATGTTTCAGCAAGCAAAGAAGTGGTGCAACATGAAGACAGCTCAGATGAAGAGGAACAAGCTCTAGAAAGTGCTACCAAGATGCCAAGGTATGTAAAACTTAATCATTCTAAAGATCAAATCATAGGAGAAAAGAACAAAGGAATCCTAACCACAAGAAGAGCTGCAGAAGAACAAGTAAATTTCTATCTGATTTCCAAGATTGAACCTAAGACTGTGAATGAAGCTTGCAATGATGAGAATTGGGTAAAGGCTATGAAAGAAGAATTGATGCAAATAGAGAAGAATAAAACTTGGGATCTTGTTCCTAGACCAGTAGATAAAAATGTAATTGGCACCAAGTGGGTCTTCAGAAACAAGATGAATGAGAATGGTGAAGTGGTAAGAAACAAAGCAAGGTTGGTATGCAAAGGATACTCTCGAGTTGAAGGAATAGATTTTGAGGAAACATTTGCACCAGTGGCAAGGATTGAATCTATAAGAATGTTTTTGGCATTTGTAGCCTACAAAGATTTTAAGGTGTATCAGATGGATGTGAAGTCTGCATTCTTGAATGGAGAATTGGAAGAAGTCTATATTGAACAACCGGAAGGATTCCAGTCATCAAATCAGGATGACATGGTATACAAATTGAAGAAGGCATTGTATGGATTAAAGCAAGCCCCTAGGGCCTGGTATGCTAGGTTGGATAAGTATATGATATAGTTAGGAGTCAACAATGGTACTATCAATAGCAATCTCTATTTCAAGATCAATAATAAACAAATTCTAATTGTTGTAGTCTTTGTTGATGACATTATCTTTGGAGGCAATGAAGGTATGTGCATAGTTTTTGCTAGAGAAATGCAAAGTGAATTTGAAATGTCCATGTTTGGTGAGATGAATTTCTTTTTAAGTCTGCAAATAAATCAATCAAATAAAGGTATCTTCATTTCTCATTCTAAGTATGTGAAAGAGTTGTTAAACAAGTTTGGGATGGAAGACTGTAAACTAGTAAATACTCATATGGTAACTGGTTGTAAGTTGAGAAAAAATGATGATTCACCTACGGCAGATTAGAAAAGGTACACATCTATGATTAGAGGATTACTTTATCTGACTCAAACCAAACCTGATTTAATGCATGTAGTTTGTCTTGTGGTAAAATTTCAAGTAGAACCTAAGGAATCACATGTGATGGAAGTCAATAGAATTCTGAAATATTTGAAAGGCACAATGGATTATGGTTTGTGGTATCCAAAGGAATGATTTCACTCTTAGTGCATACACTGATGCAGATTGGGCCGAAGATGTGGATGACAGAAAAAGTACAAGTGTAGGTGCATTCTTCTTAGGAAAAAGGCTGGTATCTTGGATAAGCAAGAAACAAGATTTAATATCTATGTCCCCTGTAGAAGAAGAATATATTGTAGCAGCATGTAGTTGTGCTCAAGTGTTATGGATGAAGCAGACATTGAAGGACATCAGAGTTGTGTATGAAGATCTAATTACAATCTTTTGTGATAATACAAGTGACATAAACATATCAAACAATCTAGTAATGCATTCAAGGACAAAGCACATATCCATAAGATATCACTTTCTCAGAGAAAAGGTGACAAAGAATGAAATCAAGTTGGAGTATGTATCTACAAAAGATCAGATTGCAGACATTTTCACTAAGCCTCTGCTTAAAGATACTTTTGAGTATCTCAGAGAAAAGTTAGGGGTTATCACCCCTCCTACTCTAAACTAAGATGTACAGAAGTGCATCAGTCCAGAGGAACCTAAAAATCCATCTCTAGATCCAGATTGATGCCTATATTGGCTACTTCTCAGGGGGAGTAGTCAGATGAAGAGAGTTTGGAAGATAGATTGGATCAAAATAGTAGAATGCAAGTATGTGCCCTTTTCCATTGATGTCAAAGGGAGGGATAAATCATGTGAAAAACTCAAAAAGAAAGAGTGTAGATATGTAAAGAGATAGGGGAGAATCTTGTCTTGATGGTTGTTACATTTTTTCACATCATATGTTGCCATCAATGAGAAAGGGGGAGATTGTTGCAAGTATGTGCCTAATTGGTGTTCTCATTAATGTCAACATATCTTTGTTGTCATTGGTGTCAAGTGTATCTTTTTTTTTATTTGGTTAGAAGCCTTATATGTTGAGGATATTGATAAAATTAGACCCTCTGAAAGAATTAGGAAACAAATAGTGAATCATAGTGAAGACAGTGAGTTGCATACTAAAGAACAGTCCAAAAGATTGCTCTGCATTTCTTGCTAACTGAAGATCTTAGTCTGTGGATTGGAAGTTATTTAGAGGCATGTCTAAAGATGCTAAATCCTAAATTTGAGTCTCCAGTATGAAAATTTGAGTGAGTTACATCCACTAGAGTAAAACCTACTTTTTCTGATCATTCACTGGTGCCTGAGAGAAAGTATTTTTCTCTCCATTCCTTTGCATTAAAGTGTTTTGCTCTGTGGTTCTAGAGGAAAGTCTGGGATGATGATTAGTACCTACAATTGCAATGGTTCATGTTTTGATGGTCCGCAAGCTATCTTTCTTTTATGACTATTGAAGATAGTGAAGTTCATGTGCTCCGATATGAAGAATCTCATGGATAAATTGGTTTGAGCTTGTGCGGTTTCTCCTGGTGATTTCAATGTTCTTGTGGATACCTCCGAATCATGTTCCTACCTTTACATTGGTCTATGTTAAGGAATTGAGATCATGCTTGAAGATTATTCCCAGATAACATAGTGTGTAACCAGTCTTATCTGAATTGGTTAACTCCAGTGATTACAGAGATCTCTTGAAGATTATAGAACCGTATTGTGTCATAGAAGAACATGTTTGAGTCCCATCTAAGGTGTGGCATGATCCACACACATCTATACTACATTTCCTTTACATAATTTTGAATTAGCTCAAGACCTATTTTGTAAATGTTTGTAATGCCAACCTTGGAGATTGTTCCAATGGTTGATGATTGTAATGCCGACCTTGATGATCATTCCAAGGTTGATGAAGTGTTTAAATACTTGCAATTGAACCATGGAAAAGATGTCCTTGTGCAAAGATGGGAAGATAAGGAAAGAGGTGGAAAGATAGAGCAGAGTAGAGGAACCATTGTACTTCAATGTATTAATCTCAGACATGAAGAAGATGTTGATCTTGGTAGTGAGCTGTCAGTAGGGTTTAATAGCCCTTAGGGTTTAACAACCCTCATTGTAATCTTTCTAGGTTTAGAGTTGAGGTAGTGAGCCTACTAGACCTAGTTGTACTTCATGGCAGTGAGCAAGCATGTTCTAGGCCCGTGGAGTGACCAAGCCTAAACATCATTTTTCAAATATTGCAATATATTTTGAGAGCTAATCCTCTCCGTGGTTTTTCCCCACCTTGGGGTTTTCCACGTAAAAATCTGGTGTCTCTTGTGTTTAATGTTGCATCTGTGTTTAAGTTTATGATTCCATGCATTTAATTATAATATCTGTGGACAAGTGATTAATGTTTAAGTGCAGAAGTGTTTGAGTTTTTGGGACAACTGATTCACCCCCCCTCTTAGTTGTCTGGTGCATTTCAACAGATATTGCATTAATATTAAGTTTAGGATGACGAGAGGCTTTGGTGGGTTTCAAAGAGTAGTATCTTATACCAGTTGTGTAGTTAATTCCAACAACATTGAAAGGTACTATGATTCCTTGTTGATTTACACCACATCCATTGCCTGAATAGTCATAATTTTTGTACAATATTTGAAATCCATGACCATAGAGAGAGTCCATTTCTTTAGAGGAAGGTGAAGACTCATATGTCTCATAATTTGTAGTATAAGTCAGAGTACTATCCTTATTTTCAACCAAGAAGACTTTGTTTTTGTTAGGTGTTTCAAAAGATTGCTTGGATGAGATCAATGTGACTTTTGATGTGTCAGGGTTATTAAGTTTATATTCCCCTATAATGAAAGGATTAAAATCTAATGAACCCCAATCATCACCAAAAAGTGCATTCGATGGTTGAGAGTTTTGCACAACATTATCAAGAGGTCTTAAAGAATCCACTCATAAGCTGTTTAAACTTGAATGATTGTTAACTTGTCGTGAATAGTTATTTGGGTCAGGATCAACTTTTATAGTGTGGACCTTGTCTTGATAAATAAGCTTTATTCATTGATGAAGGGTAGACGAAACTGCCCTCATGGCATGAATCCAAGGTCTACCTAGAATCATATTATATGAGAGAGAATCAAGAATAACATGAAAAAGAATATCTAATGTCACAGGTCCAACCATTATAGGTTAAATTATCATGCCCATAGATTGTCTTCCAACATTATCAAAGGCACGAATGTTAATCCTATCCGGTTTGATTAAAGAGGTTTCAATCTTGATTTTATGTAATAAGCCCATGCTACAAACATTAAGGGTCGATCCATTGTCAATCATAACTCGTTTTACCAATTTTTTATTTATTGTGACATATATTATAAGCATATCATACTGGTTTTGAACTTCAATTGACAGTAATTCATGTGGTTGAAAGAGAATATATGTTTTTGTTGCATTTATACTATACAACACAGTTGCTACATCAGTCGGCTTAGCAGCGGGTGGTACAATCACCTTTTTTAAATCTTCCTGGAGCATTCCATGGTATGTAGGCAATTTTTGTATTAAATCCCAAAGAGAGATCTTAGCCGGAGTAGCACGGAGCTGCTCAAAAAGATCATATTCTTGACCACTTTTATGAGTAAGATGAGGTGAAAAAGGGAGCATAGGTTGAGAACATGGAAGAGAGATAGGCACATGCGGTGCTTGCTTACTTTGGTTGTTATTATGGGTGTTATATGTGTGAGCAATCACAGTGTGGTGTGGTTGTTGTAACACATTTTGAACACCTTGACCTGGTTGAGAAATTTGTTGTGCATATTTGTAGATGTGATCAGGAGGTCTACTTTGAACTGTAATCACCGGCTTTAAGGAAACAATCATCTTAGGAATATTGCTGCAAATTCTATTAATGAATATTGAATTAGCATTGTTTTCTTTTCGATCACACCCAACGTCTATCCCTAAATGATTTAATGTGAGAGACCTTCTCTCATCCACTAATGCTACATCTTGGCCAGGAAGAGTAGTGGGATGAGAGGAAGGTATGGTGTTGTTAGGAGGAATAGAGCTATCCATAGTCTTCTCATCAAAGGTTCTTGAGGTTTCAATCAAAGGTGGAAGATCTATTGGATTTTCCTGCACCATTGATCATTAGGTGAATATTCTTTTTCTACCCATGAAGAATCCTTCTTGAGAGGGAGCCCTTTATCCATTGATGTTTCATTTTCCAAAGAGGGTAAGGTAATGTTTAGGAATGTATCAATGATTTCATCCTCTTGTGCTAGTATATCCTCAAAGGAGGAATCATTTTTTGTGTCATCATCACATGTTTTAGCTATGAATTCCAAAGCGGTAGGAGTTTCACACTCATCATTCTCAATGTGTCTTGATAAATCATCTAATACCATAGGGTATGTATTCATTAAAGATATGAAGTTGTCATAATCAGATACATAGTCAAGAATTTCAAATGAAGAGTATTTAAATATATCCTTGTGATACATAGTTTGTATATAAGTGAGAACATCAAGATGCATATTAAGAAATTTGTAAAAACTCTCAAAGTTCTTGATATATGCATGTAAAGATACCCAAGAGTAATGAGCTGAAGGTTTCATAATGAAATTTCTTCTAACATCAATGTCCAACAAGATCTAGTGAGGCAAGACATGCAAAAAGTAAATGCAAAACTATGTGAGAATGCTCTAAAATGTTTGATTTTTCAACTTTTCTCAATTGAAACAAGTGAAAGAAGATGTGTTGTAAATATTTTCAAGAGGGACATAAAATTATATGCCTAATAACAGTCCACTAATTCAATAATACCATTTACAACATGCTTTTGAAGCAACTCTAGGGAGTCGATAAGCCAACACCTAGTGAAAATAGGCCAAAATATGTGATTTTTCACAAAATCTCAATGCAAAAGAGCAGGGCAGAGGGTGTTGTAAGGAAAATGATGATGAACATCAACTTATAATAATAACAGCCACCTAATGTCAAAAAATCTGTTAGAACATGCCTATAGTGCCACTCTAGATCAAACCCTAGTGCAAAGATACCAAAATATGTTGATTTTTCCAATATTTCAATGCAAAAGCCCAAAAGAATGGGTGTTGTCTGGAAATTGAGAAGGGCTATCAGATAATAATTCTAATAGCATCCAATTAGTGAAATAAAATCCCTTACAACATGCTTGGAGTGCAAATCTAGCAAGACGATAGGCTCAAATCTAGTGAAAAATGCAAGTTTTCAAGCCCTAGACATAAAATTTCACAAGGAGGCCATTATAATGCAAAACTACCATCAGAGAATAGACCTAATGAGTGTTTTGACAAGGTAGTAGAATCTGAGACAAGATTTTGACTACAACCCTAGCTTATGTAAAACTAGGTTTTTATGAAAAATGCAAGATTTCAAGCAAATTTTGACAAATCAAGTATGCAAATGAAATGCAAATGAATTGTAAATGATGAATTTCTATATTTAATATCAGATCTAATGTAAATTACAGAAATTAATTTGAATTAGATGCCAATTGATTCAAATTTCACAAAAATGCAAGCTTAATATGCCAATTTTTTAATTTTTTTGTATTTTTTCGAATGCAATATTGAAAATAATGAATTGAATGATGATGAATTTCAGATCTGATGTAAAAATCAGAGAATTAATTAAATGTAATTGAATGAATGCCCACTATGTCAAAAATCAAACCCTAGAATGCAATTTTTTCAATTTTTTCAAATATATCAATTTTTTTGTAAATTTTCCAATGCAATAGAATGAATAAATGCTAATTTGTCAAACAACACTCAGCAAGGTGCCAAAAAAAAAGTTCCAAACATGGGTTCACCAAAATGTTTTGGGTGAAAAAAGGATGAAGGTTAATGTTTTCTTTAGTTTGAATCCTCCTTTCCACAAAACATTCAAAGGGATTTTCAACCGAGTGTCTCACCTATCAAGAGGAGAGTCAGCTATCAGATTTTAGTTGCCACTTGGTTTTCTATTGGGAAATTTAGATGTGATCACAAAAGTTTTCCAATTAATACCTTTATGTCCTTAAAACCCTAATTTAAGCAAAATAGTAGTCAAATCTGTGAATTACGACAAATGCTACAAGAAATAGACAGAGGGCGGAGAACCTTAACTCGCAGTCTTTCATAGTCAAAAAATGGGAAAACTTGGGACAACAGTGATGGTGCCCTAGTCCAGTGTGCCACTTTTTCTGTACAGTCTCGATCTCCTTCCGACACTGATCTCTACTATATCTTATGTTTCCCATGATCTGAAAATGGAGGACAAGGTTGATGGCACCCTTGTCCCGAAAAGTTGAATAGTGTCCGCTTCTTTTTACTTCCAAAATCTTCAATGTCTGCCTTCCTACTCTGCAACACCACTTACTCCAAATCTAACACCTGTAACTTGCAATCACAAGGAGTGTGGGAGAGGTTTGTGGTGTTTAGAGGCTTGCCTCGGTTAAGCCTTGGAGAGACATTGAAGTCTTTTGAACACAGTTGTCAGGGACAGTGCCTGCCATTGGGAGGCAGAGGCAAAAACCAAATGATAATGATTGGTAAAGCATTATAAATGATACCTTTATGATTAAGCTCTCATGGAAGGAAGAGTCTCTTCAATGCCATGAGGAGAAGATATAATCCAACCTGCAAACAAACACAATAATCATGCTATGCTCTGCAGCACAATGATAATCACAAGTATGCCAATAGCTCAAGTTCACAATAATCTTCTCTAGATGCAAATGATAACCTAAACATGCTTATATATGCAACTATTAAGATTCCTGCCAAGAATTTCGTATTTGAAACTTATGATGTTGGCCTAGAGACCAAATAACGGTCACAAAACTGACATTTCAAATTAGGACAAACCCAAAATAGGGTTGGACTAGGGTGCTAGCACCCTTGTCTACCCCCTATCTTTGCTCAAGATTCATTAAAGTGCAGCCCCCTAGGTCTTATTTGCCACAAGACCCATGGGTTTTCTCATCGGGGGTCTGATTTATCATGTCTATAAAATGCTCTAAGTGCAAATCTAAAGACCTGGGAGCTAAACCTTTAGGAAAAAGCCCCCAAGGGTGCATTTTATAGACATAACAAGGTTGAAAGACATGGAAGGAAGAATAACTGTCAAATATGTTAACGGAGCTCGACTAAAGCATTATCACAAGCCTCTGGGATGAAAAGATCAAATGCGTGTGATGAAATCCACACATTTAACATACTGATTGTATCATATTGTATTATGTGATAGAATAAAGTAACCGTTAGCAGCTTCCCATAACAAACAAATAGAAAAACTAGTGAAAAACATAATGGGTAAAAACATTAAATGCAAAATGTAACTTTTAGAGTTAGTTTACCCCATTCCAACCTAAAATCATCATTTGCATCCTAACAAGATTGAGAAATTGAGCTCTAAGCTACTTAGAAATCAAGCCCTAGCTGACATACTATGAAAAACAAAATGGCTACAACATTGTTTATTGATGTGATGGAGAAACCATGCCCTAAATACAAGAAATGCCCATACAAAGCAATGGAAGTGGACAAAGAAGGGGATTTTTTCTAATATCTTGGTAGATGTGGTTTATATTGAAAATGTAATGAAGTATTGTTAGAATTTGAAAAGATGATTAACCCATAAAACTAGTGCAAAAGAATAGATATCTAAACTATGAATGCAAATGATACAAATCAAAATAGCAACACAGATTTAGTCTCCAAGAGAGTAATGCAAATTCTAGAAGCAAAATAGCATTAAGAGGATGTAAAAGCAAAAGATACAAAATACAATCCAAGTAGCATGCTTATAGAGACCAGGGAGAAGGAGGAGGTGTTAACACCGACCAATCAAGAGCAACCATCTATTGGACTAAAGATAGAAAAGTATCTTCCCAAGATAGCTAATGGATGCTCACATGTAGGAAGGTGATACCTCATAATCCTCTCACCTAATAAGACATTCTTTATTAACCTAAGTGAGATTAATAAAAGGTGTAGGAAAAACCTAGGACTAAAGGGAAATAAATAACCCAACTAGGAAATAAAACCCTACACTAACACCCCCCTTAAACGTAGCTTAGGTGGATGTAGAAATGGGTCCTAGCAAATCAAGCCTAATGAGGTACCCACATACATAAAATTCCCTCCCAACGAGAAGAAGCCCCCCTAGAAGAGAGAAAATCCCCCCCAAATAGAGAGAGAAGAGACCCCCCCAAAGTATAGAGAGTTAGGACTCTGAGTGAGAGGATGAAGAACCCCACAAAAGATAAAGTATCCCATACCCCCAGCAAAGTTCACAAATAAAGGAACTTGCTCTCAGTGAAGGGTTTGGTGAAGATATCAGGACCCTGCTCGGAAGTCGAACAATAGCGAATGTTGATGATGTGCCCATGGATGAGCTCCCAGATGTAGTGCATGTGGACCTCTATGTGTTTGGTCCACTGATGATGGACTGGATTCTGTGAGATCTGAATGGCACTCTGGTTGTCACAAAATATGACTGATGGTCGTTTGATCTTAATAGCAAACTCAGTGAGAAGATTTTGAATCCAGATGGCCTCAGTGGCAGCATTTATAGTTGGTCTTAGTAGAAGATAGAGCAATAGCAAACTACTTCTTGCTCAACCAACAAACATGAACTGAACCAAGTGAGAAGTTATAACCTGAAGTAGACTTGTGATCCTGAGAATTGCCTACCCAATCTAAATCTGTGTAGCCCACCAAGTCAAGATCAATACCCATTGCATAGTGAATCCCAAAACTGTGAGTATCTTCAATTTAGTGAAGAATCTACTTGGCTTCTTTCCAGTGCAGCTCATGGGGCTCCTGCATGAATCAAGAGACCATGCCTACAGCATATGAAATGTCAGGTCTCGTATGAGTCAGATAAATGAGACTCCCAACAAGCTATCGATACAAAGTGCCATCAACAAATGGAGAAGAACATTGAGCCTCAAGTTTGACTCCAGAAAGAAAGGGAGTTGGAGCAGGGTTATAGACAACCATATGAAACCTTGAGAGCAAATATAGATCATTCTTGGACTGTGTGATGGTGATCCCAGAAGCAGACTAGAAGATCTCAATCCTGAGAAAGTAATACAACAAGCCCAAGTCAGTCATCAAAAACCTATCATGAAGGGCAATTTTGATAGCCCCAATGGTGGATGAAGAACTCCCTGTGATCAACAAGTCATTAACATAGAAAACTAGAAATAGGAGTGAATCATCATGTTGTAAAATGTAGATATTGGGATCAGAATGGCACAGTTTGAAGGAAGCAGTTCATCTTGGCATACCATGCCCGAGGAGCCTGTTGGAGGCCATAGAGAGACTTCTGAAGATGGCACACAAGTGAAGAATCTTGAACAAACCCCTGTGGCTGCTCCATATAGATCTCCTCCTAAATGTCACCATGAAGAAAGGCACTCTTCACATCCATCTGGTGTACTTCCCCATGGTTAGCTACAACAATGGCAAGAACAAGTCGGATGGAGTTCATTCTGGCAACTGGTGTAAAAGTCTCAGAGTAGTCAATCCCAGGAACCTAGGAGAATCCTTTGGCAACCAAGCGAGCCTTATGCTTGTCAAATGACCCATCTACTACAAAATTTGTCTGATAGATCCACTTACATTGAACAAATTTTCTTCCCTTAGGAAGAGGGACAAGATCCTAAGTGTGTTTCCTCATCAAGGAACTATACTCCTCATGCATAGTTGTATCCCACTCAGGAATACCAAAAGTCTCGTGAAAAGACTAGGGATCTGAGGCAGTAGACATGAAGACATGTGGAGCATCCTGGAATTGTGAATGAGTCTTCCTAGTGTCTAATGGATCCCCAACCTAATCACCTACAAACTACAAATTCTATCTAGCCCAAAGTGGATCGAAAGATGGAGAATGTGGAGGAGAATCATCCCCATCTGAATGATGACTAGGAGAGGAAGGAGGTGAGTCCTCTAAATCTCTCTCAGCATCAGGAGTGGAGGTAGCAGACTGCTCAAGTGACTATAACTCATCAAAATATTTGTCATGTATCCCAAGTGACCAATGTCAAAGTAGAAGGAGGTGGAGAAGTAATAGAAAGTGAGCTTGAAGAGCCCTCCTCAAACTGAACATTCCTCTTAATGAACAACTCATGTGCAGTAGGGTGGAACAACTGATAACCCTTCACACCATTAGTATATCCTACAAATATGCAAGGTCTGCTCTACGGATCCAAGGCCTTAAGTTTCTTTGCAGGAATGTGGACCCATGCAAAAGGACCAAAACCTCAAAAGTGCTTAACTGATGGTTTCCAACCACTCCACACTTCAAAAGGAGTGACTCCCTTCAAGGCTTAGTGAGGAACACGGTTCTGGATATAACAAGAACAATTAATGGCCTCTATCCAATACTGTGGTGTAAGAGATCTAGAGTGAATCATGTAGTTCACCATTTCCTTCAAGGACCTATTCTTCCATTCTGCAACACCACTGTACTAAGGATTGTATGGAACTGAATGCTGCAAATCAATCCCCTCTAAAGTACAAAACCTCTTAAAACAATGTTTGACATACTCACCACCATTGTCAGTGCACAAAATTTGATGGCTTTCTCGGATTGCTTCTCTACAGAAGTTTTGAAGTCCTGAAAATGATCAAATACCTCTGACTTCTGTTTGAGAAAGTACACCCAAGTATAGTGAGAAAAGTAATCAATGAATGTGAGGACATATCTAGCCTTGTTGAAAGAAGGATGCTGAAATGGACCAGCCAAATCACTGTAAATGAACTCTAATATCTGTGAAGCTCTCCATGCCTTAGCTTTGTCAAACTTTTCCTTCGGATGCTTACCAAGAATGCATCCTTCAAAAACACCACCTAAAAACTAAACTGGAGGCAACCCTATGACCATGCTCTATTGGTTAAGCTGCTACAAGTAGCGGTAGTTAAGATGTCCAAACCGCTCATGCCATAATCTACTCACATCATCAAAATGAGTGAGAAAAACATTTCAAGGAGGATCAGGAACAAAGTGAGAAAACATATAGAGTCATGACTGATGATCTGCTCTCCCAACTGCAACTATAGAACCACTGTGCAACTCACGAATCTCCACTGAATTAGGAGTGAGCTCAACTCGCTTGCCTAAACCTGTGTGAGTTATCTGATAAACTAATGGGAGATTAGTTGATAATGAGGGCACAAAAAGAACATAACAGAACATTTGTGCCATCCCCCACATCAATAGACCCTCTCCCATGCACCTCAACAGGAGTGTCATCACCCATCAAAATAGAAGGCATAGTACATGTCTCCAAAGATCCAAGTTCTTCCTTAGATAAAGCCATGTGGTGTGAAGCACTTGTTGTCACATAGAATTGCACCCTGCTTGCAGAGAGTTGAAGCATTCTAATGACACAATGGGAATGATCTCAAAAGTGTAGGACTTTGCAAATTGAGATCAGACCTCCAAAGAAGGCCGGTTCCTCATTCTAAGCCTAATTCTTAGAGAAATATATCTAAACCTAGTGCTAATGCTTGCAGGGGAAAAAGGTTAGAAGGAAACTAAAATGATAGGGCGATACACTAGATTTAGTGAGTGATGGTGATCTCGGTGTAGACACAACAATGATCTCAATCATGAAGGGAATTCACACAGACTTATGAGGCTGATTGAGGCTTCAATATGAAGATCAAACCTGTAGAGGAGCCGCTTTACTCATAGAACAAACTATAACTCTGAATAAAACACAGAAATCAGGACACAAGAGAGGCAAGAAATTATGCATATATTGATCATGAAGGCCAGAAACCATTACATTACAAAACAGCTAGTAGCAGGAAAAGACATAGTATAGCTAATCACATTCATTGGTGGATAAATAGGAGACAACAGAGGCCAGATTCAGGCACAGTGAGTCACATTCCGTTATCGTGAATTGCACTAAGAGGTCTTACTACAAGAAATTTGGCAGTATAACAGCCCAAAATTACCACCCCCCTATATAATGAGGTTATAATGCATTTTATAGATCAAACTCTTGTGCAGAAGGCATTGAAGTCGCTACACAAGATCCGAGGTCATCAATGCAGGAATAGGGGCACATGGGAAGGGGCATGGTGAAAAGGACAGGAACCATGCTGCTGGCAGGTCTACAACTTCAGAAAATGGTTGCTCATACGCAAGATAGGACAGGACATTGAGGGGAAGACCCCAAAAGTCTTCGCAGACCACAGGGATATCCACCAACAAGCTAGAGAAGTCAAACACATTGAAGAATAGAGCCATCCACCATGAATTGTGAATACAGAGTTCATCAACTAGAATTACTGTGAAAGTATCAGCCTTTGCACATGCCAAATTAGCCACTGAGATGTCCTGTCGGTCAAGCATGCATATACAGATCATATTTTGAAAGTGAGAATATTCACCTCAAAAGCCCGCCAGATGAAAGAGGAGGCAAAAAATAAGCACTTTTGCCTTTTGAAGCATGTTGAAATTTGCTAGAATGAGGGGGATATCCATGGTCAAAGTTTCAGTCAACTACATCTTGCACTTGTACATTGCTTTGCATATGCAATGTATCTGATCATGCATATGCAATTGTATATGCACTTTACATTGCTAGGTTCACTTTATGCATTTATACAATCTTCTTTCCTTCCGTTTTTTGCATATTCAATTTTTTGTATATGTGATTGTATGTGCCTTTGTATATGCTTTTGTATATCGCACACATGCAACATACAAAACATAAAAATATACAAAAGCAGACTTCAACATTTTTATGAAGCAAAATGGAACTAGGTTTGGGTCCAGGACTGCATCTATCGCCTTTGTATATCACTTTGTATCTGACTTTGTATATGTGATATACAACTGCAAACCCCATCTTGAAGTTCATCAGAATTAATTCTCTAGTCGTGTCTGGATTGTATCTTTGCCCCTTTTGTATATTGCACATACATGCAATCATACATACAAAAGATGTTTGACTTTTCTAGCTTTCAGCATGTACAAATGCACTTTTTACCTTTTGCTTTTGCATCGGCATGCATGACTGCATCTTCAAATTTGTATATCTCAATGTATCTAACTTTTTATATGCATTTGTATATTGCACACATGCAACATACATACAAAACCGCCTACAACTGCCTTTGCCTTCTCAAACTGATGCATTTACTTTCGGGATCGAAGTTGCATCTCCACACGTATGTATCAACTCTTGTATATCCTTTGCATCCTTGACACATAAATACAAAAGTGGATCTGAACCGCTATCAAATATAGCACGAAGGAATGGTCGGGTCCGGAATGTATCTACACCTTTGTATCCCGCCTTGTATATGCATTTGTATTTGCAAATATACAAACAAATATACATGCAAAGATGCATACAAAAATGCATACAAAGAAACCCGATGTACATTGAACATGCAGAGTGATATACAAAAAATCAACCAAAAGATAGAAAACCCTCAAACAGAAGATGACATCACCTTCAGATGCATAAAAAATGACTAAGTATAAAATTAAGAATTATCTGCAAGGGAAGGCACTTCAAGACAAAGGGTTTCTGGGTTTTTCTAGGTTTTCTCCAAGGATTCTCCAGGTGGGATTTTGGGAAATTTTGCAAGGCATAGCATAGGGAAATATAGGATTTAATACTTTTCCTCCTTCTATTTAGGCTTTCTCTGATTGGATTTCTATGATAAAAGGAAGGAAATAGAATATTTTGGGGTCAAGCAAAATATGACAACATTTTGGTGACCAATCGGGGATGTTTGCATGATAAACAAATTGATCAGTGGCCTTATACATCCATTGGGCATGGAGGCAAAAAAGGGATGCAACAAGAACAGAGGAGTTGCAACACTAGGCAAGCTACCAAGCCAAAACAAAAAACAACAAGAAAGCATGTATCTCCTAATAAGAATGCAACAGAGTGTAAGGGAACTTATTGAAAGGGAACCTACCTTATTTACAAGACCTCACAACCATGCTAAAAGCATGGTTTGAGATGAATCCCATTGACTGGGATGGGTAGGACCTCACCATTCAGCCTAGAAAGTTGAAATGCATTAGCTTTCTTGCAACTGATGATGATGTAACGGCCACTCCACAGGGCATCAAACTTTGAATGTCTTCTACCTTTGGCTCTATTTGCATCCCACTTTAGTACTATATCTCCCTCACTGAATGTTCTATCAAAGGTTCTCTTAACCTAATCTTGGTGAACCTCAAGAGTTCTCATGGCAGCATCTCTCTTTTCTGTGAGTTCCATCAGTACTGCAAGCCTAACGATCATGGCATCATTTTCTATTAACTCTAGTTGTTGCGCTAACTCAAGAGAAGGAAGCTCCAATGACAATGGAACCCTTGCTTCCTTTCCATATACTGGCATGAAAGGGGAATTACCTATGGCTCTTTTGGGAGTGATTCTATCAACCCAAAGAGCAATCTTCAACTTAGAATGCCAAGTCCTTTGATTATCCTCCACATTCTTCTTGATAATCCTAATTAAGTTTTTGTTGGTGGACTCTGCCAAACTATTGCCCTGAAGATAGTAGTTTGATGAGGTCTTCATGTACACTCCATGATTCAGTGCCCATTCATTGACCTTTACACCTATGAAGGCCTTAGCATTATCAGAAATGATGGTGGATGGCACACCAAACCTTGTGGCTATACCTTCAAGGAAATCCATAATAGATGCCTCCGTAGCATCCTTCAATGCAATTGCCTTTGTCCATCTAGTGAAATAGTCAGTGGCTGTAAGGATCCATTTATGACCTATAGTGGAAGAGGGATTGATTACCCCAATGAAGTCTAAACCCGATTGAGCAAAAGGTTGGTCTATTTTGATTGGATGAAGGGGAAGAGCTGCCAGTCTTTGCTTCCCAACAAATAATGCACATTCTTTACATTTTCTGATCCACTTATGCACATCACTGAATAAACTAGGCCAGTAATAACTGGCCCTCATGATTTTAATTGCAGTTGTTCTGGAAGAATAATGGCCCCCAGCAAGGCCATTATGAAATTCTTCTAGTACTCTTGAAGTCTGATTTTATGTTATACACCTAAGAAGAACTCCATTGATGTCTCTTCTAAACAAGACACCATCAATAATAACATAAGGGATGGATTGAAGTCTTAAATACCTTCTTTTTGATTGATTCAATCCATCTAGATATCTACCTGATTGTAGGAATGTGACCATGTCGTGATGCCAATCAGTTGGAGTATGAGGCTCAACTGATTGCGCATGCTCTTGAGCATACACAACATCACTTCTACCTTTTACATCTGCTGCCATTAGTTCACATAGACCTTTGCCATGGATTATCCTAGTGATGTTGATGTCTATGTCATACTCCATCACCTTGGTGATCCACCCATCTCTTTTCTTGTTCATATCCTTGGTCAGGAGAATCTCTTTGGTGCCAGGGTGATTCACCATAAATTGAATTTTATTGTTTGAGACCATGTGTCTAAATTTCTTCAAGGCTTTGACCATAGCAAACATTTGTCTTTCTATGAAGTCATAATTCAATTCATATCCCTTGAGAGGCTGGCTAAAGAAAGCAATCGACTGCTCCAACCTCTCCTCATTGTGTTGTGTCAAGACAACTGATATACCCTCTTTGCCTCCAAAGGTGTAAAGAATGAAATCTTTCTCATAATTAGGATTTATCAGTGTAGGAGCTTGTGCAATAGCTTGTTTGACAACTTCAAAACTATCCCTGCCTTCCTTGGACCAAATGAAAGCAGCATTCTTCTTTAGCATAGCTGTGAGGGGTTTTACTATTGAGGCAAAATCAGGTATGATCCATCTCACAAAATTGATCTCCCCAGGAAAATCTACAGACGTTTCTTATGGTTGGGAAGGGGAAGAGCAAGAATGGTGCTTGTTCTCTCTGGATCAATGGCCAATCCTTCTTTGGAGACCACATGTCCTAGCAATTTACCTTTAGGGATAGAAAATATACACTTCTTGGGATTTAATGATATCCCAAACTCTTTGCATCTTTCAAAGACTTTTCTCAAATGACCCAAATGGTCAGCTGTGTGATTAGAATACACTATCAAATCATCAAGATATACTAAGATAATATCATTGATTATCCCTTTGAAGGCCAAATCCATTTCTCTCTAAAAGGTGGCTCCAACATTTGTCAGTCTAAAAGGCATCTTTTGATAGGCCAAAGTGCCCCATTTGGAGGTAAAGGTTGTTTTGTACTGATCTGATTCCTTCACTAGGATCTGATTGTAGCCTAAGTAGCCATCTAGGAGCAAAAACCTTTCAGCACCTACTACTATTTGTAGGATCTGCTCCATGAAAGGAAGTGGGTAGTGGTCTTTAAGTGAGGCCTTGTTTAAGTCTCTAAAGTCCACACATAATCTAATTTCTCCATTCTTCTTCCTAAATGGAACTAAGTTGGCTACCCAAGAGGAATGTTTAATAGGATAAATGATCTTAGCCTCTATGAGCTTGGATAGTTCTTTTCTTATTAATGGTTCTATTTTAGGATTGACAGGCCTTTTCTTTTGGCAGACAGGCTTGGCATTGGGATCTAGATCAATGGTATGTTGGATTAAACCAGGATCAAAACATTTCAAATCCCTATAATCCCAAGCAATTAGATCATTAAACTCATCACAAAGCCTAATGAAACATTGGCTTTTAGCTTGAGTATTTACCTTACCATGTTTTAGAAATTTGCCATGTGCAACCTCTACCTCTTCATAGTCTTGCTTCTTTACTGTCATATTCATATTTTCTTTCTTTTGCTGATCAGTAGGCCCAAACATGTTTTCTAGGGTAATCAGGCCTCTAGGCAATTTGTTGGTTTTCAGCTAGATGATCTAATCACCATACTGTTCTTACAAAACTGACTAATTTTTGGTAGCAAACTCTACCTCATCTTGCAAAAAACTCACAATTTGCTGGTCACTATCAAACACTTGCCAGCTTATCACATTGTCAGGCACAGTAGGCCTAACCATAATTTTTACATGCTGATCTGAAACTTGTTTAACATTCAGAGGAATATCAAATTGGGTGCCAACTGTAGCTAACCTATCAGGATCCTTGTTTTTCTACCTAGGGACAGCCTGAATGTTGAAAGCATCAAAGTCATTAATCAAGTCCCAGACTCTATGTTTGTATGACTTTAGCAAGTCATTCTTTGAAGCACTTAACTTTCTGATTTGGTGAACAACAAGTTCATTGTCACCAAATACTTGTAACACTTTTATTCCTCTTTTTTGAGCTAGTTGTATGCCTTGAATCAAGGCTTCATATTCAACTACATTGTTAGTACAGCTAAATTGCAGTCAGAATGAAGAGAAATACCTTTCCTTTTGGGGTGAAATCAATACAACTCCAGCACCTGCTCCAATTTTTCTTTTGGAGCCATTAAAGTGCATCTGCCATATCCCCCTTGGATCTAATTTTTCCTTCTCAAGATTAGGGATAGTAGCATCTTCTTCATGGATACAATAAGTACCTAGCCCTGTATCTTCTATACAATCGGGAGTGTCAAACTGAAAGCAATGGGTGCACTCATCAAGCAGGATATCTGGTACTTTATCCACAGGAGTGGCAACCTCATGTCTATTGTTATCTTTCTCCTCCAACTCATGTATTGTGCAATTCATGTTGTCCGGGTTTGGAGAGTAGGGTTCTATGTGGTCATTGGCAATTGGTTCAGCCTTGATGGTCACTTTGGTACCATATCTGGTTCTAAAAAGCATATGTGACCAGTCATATGACAAATATACACCTATTTTTGCAGTGAAATCCCTAGACAATTAGATACCAAAGTATGCAGTGAGGTCAATAACAAAGATGTCTTGTGAAACAGAGCAGCCAGAGCATGCATGTAAGGTGAGCTCTAGGCCTTTAATAACACCTACTATCTTGACAGCAGTACCATCTAATTGAACTACACCTTTGCTTATAGGCTTATACTCTATTCCTAACTTCTCAGCAATGACCTTTGGCATGATAGAGGTACCTGCCCCCAAATCTATCATATAGTTATGCAACAATTTATCACCTATGACTAGGGAAACATAGAATGGAGGGGGCTTCTTAGCTTTTCTTGTACTTACCTCTTCCTTGGGCTGACATAGATTAATTAGGGCATCAATCCTTTCACTTGACAATTCTACACCATCATGACTGATATCAATTAGAGCCTCCTAGAGCACGTTCCTTTGAGACGGACTCAGCAATGCATTCCACATGTTGATGCCTATATTTGTTTTCTTCATCTGCTCCACTATATTGAAAGGTGTTTGGCTGCCCTTATGAGATGTTTTAGTGACTACAGGGTCACTTCTATTTTGTTGTTCTTCACTCAGTCTGACTATTGAGGCTGAGTTAGCCTTACCAATAGTTGGATCTGCTTGTTTTGATGAAACAATAGGCACCTTTTCCTTTGCAGATTGGGTTGGATTAATATTAGGGGCAGGTGATTGGCTGATTGTAGGCACTGATGTGTCTTCAACAGCCCTTCTCTTTGATTTTGTATTGAATGCAATCAGACCAGAACTTTGATTAACACCACAGTGATCATCATAAGTCCAATTCATTAGAGTTGCATCATTTTGCATCTATTCTTGACTTTCAACCACTCCTTGGTTGATGTTAACCTGATGCTCCAAGCTTGAGGGTTGATCTTGCACTGTCAAAGCATGACTGAAATGTCCTTGGCACAAATTTTGGTCATGTGGTTGATCGCAAGGGTGACACCAGTCACTATCTTGAGCTAGATTGTTTTGGATCGGCACAAGGGGCCCTAAAGTGGTAGCTACATTAGGATTAACAGCATTAAGTGGTCTGATGTAGCTAGGATGTCCTTGTCTTTGCATATTATTCTGATATGACAGTCTATTCTATTGATAACCCTAATTGAAGGGTTGATAATGTTGATTAGGCTATTGATATGGCCATCTTGGTTGAGCATTCTACCTCCTCGCCAATGTCAACTCATTAGTTAACTTTCTGATCTAAGCATCTTTCTCCTCTATTTGTTCCAATGTAGGTGAAGCTAGAGAGGGGATAGGGTTGACTGTAGTGGGAATTGGAGCAATAGCAGCAGGCTGCATGATAGGGGTTTCTAGAAACAGAGGCATAGGCAGCCTTGGAGCAATCTTCCTTGCTTGGATTAGGTAATTTTCTACCCTAATGGCTAGATCATAAGCATCAGGCAAGACAACCCCACCCATGGATTGAATCATAACTTCAATATTAGGATTTAAAGACCTCAAATAGTATATAAATGCAGTGTTAGGAGAGGGCTTCACTAGCTGAGGGATCCTATCCCATGTCTTCTGAAAATGGTAGTTGAAATCTATCATGTACTCATGTGGAGCCCTTTTGATTGAAGCCAAATGTTCCATAAGTGACAAATGGTAACTTCTATCTTCAAAGTGTTGGCACAATTTAGTGCCCAAGTCATCCCAGTTATATATTGAATTAGGTTGGAGGCCTCTATACCACTGTAAGGCCTTGCCTTTGAAAGAAGAGGCTAACAATCTCACGGCCACATTGTCAGTAGTGACATGGTGGATGGAATAGACACTGGCAACATCTTGTATGTGCTCAGTAACAGTGATAGAGTTCTCACCATTGAAATATGGTATAGCCTTCAAGGCTGATGTAGGAATGCCATCATACTGGGTTAGGGCTAGAGGGCTGTCTCCTTAAAATGCAACAAATGGCAGATTCCTCACCATGTTAGGTATATTCAGGTTAATAACAAAGGGGGTATGAAAAGTTCTGCCTGTATGTTGAGATCTAACTTGAAAATCTAAAGGAGGAGGAGTGGACTATGCCCTTGTATAATTTAAATGATGGTTTATATTTTCCCTCATAGGGGACCTAGATAACCTTGTTCTTCTCCTTCTATCATCAAATGAGAGTTCAACAAATTGGAAGTACCTCTAGAAGAAGACCTTGTCTGCACAGGCATGAAATGCTGAAATATGATGAAGGAATTAGATTAGCAGAGAGTCGCCAGGTGTCTGTTGACACTTTCACAGCGGCATGTAGACCAAGCATGACACCAAATCCTTAGTCTATCTCTCACTCAGAGTAGAGTAGTCCCACCAGACGTGCCAAAAACTATTGTCACATAGAATTGTACCCTACTTGGAGAGAGTCCAAGCATTCTACTGACACAATGGGAATGATCTCGAAAGTGTGGGACTTTGCAAATTGAGATCAAACCTCCAGAGAAGGTTGGTTCCTCATTCTAAGCCTAATGCTTAGAGAAATATATCTAAACCTAGTGCTAATGCTTGTAGGCGAAAAGGGTTAGAAGGAAACCGAAATGAAAGGGCGATACACCAGATTTAGTGAGTGATGGTGATCTTGGTGTAGACACAACAATGATCTCAATCATGAAGGGAATTCACATAGACTTACGAGGCTGATTGAGGCTTCAGTATGAAGATCAAACCTATAAAGGAGCCACTTTACTCATAGAACAGACTATAACTCCAAATAAAACACAAAAATTAGGACACAAGAGAGGCAAGAAATCATGCATATATTGATCATGAAGGCCGGAAACCATTACATTAAAAAATAACTAGTAGTAGGAAAAGACACAATATAGCTAATCACATTCATTGGTGGATAAACAAGAAGACAACAGAGGCTAGATTCAGGCACAGTGAGTCACATTCCCTTACCTTGCAATTACGCTAAGAGGTCTGACTACAAGAAATTTGGTAGCATAACAGCCCAAAATTACCACCCCCCTCAATAATGAGGTTACAATGCATTTTATAAATCAAACTCTTGCGTAGAAGGCGTTGAAGTCACTCCACAGGATCCAAGGCCATTAATGCAGGAACAGGGGCAGATGGGCAGGGGCATGGTGAAAAGGACAAGAACCATGTTGTTGGCAGGTCCGCAACTTCAGAAAATGGTTGCCCATATGCAAGATAGCATAGGGCAATGAAGCGAAGACCCCAAAATTCTTTGCAAACCACAGGGATATCCACTAGCAAGCCAGAGAAGTCAATTGCATTGAAGAACAAGGCCATCCGCCATGAATTGTGAATACAAAGTTCACTAACTAGGATTACTGTGAAAGTATCAGCCTCTACACACGCCAAATTGGTTGCTGAGACGTCCTGTCAGCTGAGCATGCATATATAGATCATATTTTGAAAGTGAGAATATTCCCCTCAAAAGTCTGCCAGATGAAAGAGGAGGCAAAAAATAAGCACTTTTGTCTTTTGAAGCATGTTGAAATTCGCTAGAATGAGGGAGATATCTGTGGTCAAAGTTTCGGTCAACTGCATCTTATACTTGTATATTGCTTTGCATATGCAATGTATCTAATCATGCATATGCAATTGTATATGCACTTTACACTGCTAGGTTCACTTTATGCATTTATGCAATCTTCTTTCCTTTCATTTTTTGCATATTCATTTTTTTTGTATATGCTTTTGTATATCGCACACATGCAACATACAAAACATACAAATATACAAAAGCAGACTTCAACATTTTTATGAAGAAAAATGGAACTATGTTCGGGTCCAGGACTACATCTACCTCCTTTGTATATCACTTTGTATCTGACTTTGTATATGTGATATACAATTGCGGACCCCATCTTGAAGTCTGTCAGAATTAATTCTCTAGTCACGTCCAGATTGTATCTTTGCTCCTTTTGCATATTACACATACATGCAATCATACATACAAAAGATGTTTGACTTTTCTACCTTTTGGCATGTACAAATGCACTTTGTACCTTTTGTTTTTGCATCAGTATGCGTGACTGCATCTTCAAGTTTGTATATCTCATTGTATCTAGCTTTGTATATGCCTTTGTATATCGCACACATGCAACATACATACAAAACTACATACAACTTCCTTTGCCTTCTCAAACTGATGCATTTACTTTTAGGTCCAGAGTTGCATCTCCACCTACATGTATCAACTCTTGTATATCCTTTGCATCCTTGACACACAAATACAAAAGTGGATCTGAACCGCTATCAAATATAGCACGAAGGAATGGTCAGGTCTAGAATGTATATGCACCTTTTTATCCTGCCTTGTATATGCATTTGTATTTGCAAAGCTACAAACAAATATACATGCAATGCATATAAAAATGCATACAAAGAAACCCGATGTACATTGAACATGCAGAGCGATATACAAAAATCCGACCAAAAGATAGAAAACCCTCAAACAGAAGATGACGTCACCTTCAGATGCATAAAAAATGACTAAGTATAAAATTGAGAATTATCTACAATGGATGGTACTTGAAGACAAAGGGTTTCTGGGTTTTCTACAAGGATTCTCCAGATGGTAATTTTGGGTTGTTATGCTGCTAAATTTCTTGTAGTCAGACCTCTTAGTTTAATTGCAAGGTAAGGGAATGTGACTCATTGTGCCTGAATCTAGCCTCTGTTGTCTTCCTTTTTATCTACCAATGAATGTGATTAGCTATATTGTGTCTTTTCCTTCTACTAGTTATTTTGTAATATAATGGTTTCTGGCCTTCATGATCAATATATGCATGATTTCTTGCCTCTCTTATGTCCTGATTTCTGTGTTTTATTTAGAGTTATAGTCTGTTACGTGAGTAAAGTGGCTCCTCTACAGGTTTTATCTTCATACCGAAGCCTCAATTAGCCTCATAAGTATGTGTGAATTCCCTTCATGATTGAGATCATTGTTGTGTCTACACTGAGATCAGCATCACTCACTAAATCTGGTGTATCGCCCTTTCATTTCAGTTTCCTTCTAACCCTTTTCCCTTGCAAGCATTAGCACTAGGTTTAGATATATTTCTCTAAGCATTAGGCTTAGAATGAGGAACCAACCTTCTCTGGAGGTCTGATCTCAATTTGCAAAGTCCCACACTTTTGAGATCATTCCCATTGTGTCATTAGAATGCTTGGACTCTCTCCAAGCAGGGTGCAATTCTATGTGACAATAGTTTCTGACCCGAATCAAGAACCCAAGTGGATGGTGAAGAAGCAACTGCTACAAGGGCCTTGCCCTTTCCTTTCCCCTTTGTTGTTTTCTTTTGCCTTGTTAGACCCCTCGTTTGAACTCTATTTGATGGACTCAAGAACACTAATATTATTCTTCTCAAGAATGTGTGTCAAGTGATCAATTTGTTTCTTCAAACACTTATGTTCATCATGGCAAAGTCTTTTACAATAGGCACATTGGACCTTCTCTTTCTTAGTCTTGCTGCCCTTAGAAGATTGGGTCTCATTAGTTGCTTTTGAAGCAACTAGTATCTGATCCTTCTTCTCCTTGCTATTCTTTTGTTTCTTATCCTTACTCTTGTTGTTACTACTTTATCATTTCTGTTCTTTTGTGCCTTGGTTGGCAACCAGGGCATGTGACTTAGAGGACTTAAGAGTGCCCATTTGGATTAGCTTATTCTATTCCCAAGTGAGAGAGATAGCAAAATCATCTAAAGATGGCATGGGGAATTGTGTACCAAGTGCACCCTTAGTAGCATAAAAGGTAGAAACAAACACAAAATATTCTGAACTTAGCTTAGAGAGAATACTGAGAATCAGTTGTTCATCTTTCTTTTCAATTCCACATTGTTTTAACTGTAGCCTTAGTTATTTCAATTTAATGAAGAAATCATGGATTGTGTTGAAATTTCTTGGACTTAAACTAATTAGTTCATTTTCCAACATATGACCCATCATTGAATCTTGTGTACCAAATAGTGTTTCTAGCTTTGTCCATATTACATTTGGCGAATTCAAAGACTCAATGTGAAAGAGCAAATTAGAAGAAACAGACAAACATAATGTTCTATATGCTTCATCACATTTGTTAAACCACTTAGGCTTATCTTCATCTTTACTAGGTTCAGTTTCAAGTCTCATTGTTATCTTATGTAATCTAGCTTTCCTTAAGTAGATTGTCATGCATGATTTCCACTCAAAGTAGTTGTATGGAGTTAGGATGGGCACAGTTGTTTGATCCATGATGAAGAAATGCAAAAAAGAAATGTTGAAAAGAAGAGAACACAACCAAGACAACCCCCCTTTTTCACTCAATCAAAGAAACCCCCAAGCAAAAATGAGTTTGGCACTTTATAATTAGTGTGTTTACAACTTCCCCTAGCAAGATATACTTAGTGATCTTGATCTCAATGCATTACAAAACCCTCACAAATTGGGTGTATGATGAAATTACAATACTAGGACTCTACCAAGAAAAACTAACAACGCCACTGTGATCTACTCAAAAAATCATGCACTTTGAAAAAAAGAATCACCTCGATACGAGGTTGTATGTGAAAGTTATGATCCTCTGAAGTTCCAAAAAATGGGAACTAAGCAGCGTCAATTGTGAGAATCTACAATTTTTGGGAAAACTATGCACTGGAATCAAGAATCATCTACACCACCATGAAGAGCATGGAAAAATAACCAAAGTAAAAAAAAAAAGCTTGAGAAACAGGGGTCGTGAGCTCGAGTTATTAGTCTTCAAAGTTTGTCTTCAAAAATGAAAACATCAACATAGAAAGGGTATTTGGGCAAAAATAGCCCTCTGACAAAAGTGCTGCTAATTTTAACAATTTTGCCAAATGTAGAAGTCTACAGAGATTCTCTACCAAATCTATCAAGTCTACCAAATGTACTGTTAAACCTGGCGGAATCTCCAAATTTAGAACTCCAAAACGGGATTCTAAAAAAAATATTTTAATGCCCTTGAAGGTCAAGTCCCTTGGAGTGCACAAAGAACAATTTTGGAGGCCAAAGCAAAAAATGGCTGAAGGCCAAAGGGGGCAGAGATATACAGCCTCGCCCGTGTCCTTTATGGGGGCTGCAGACCCTATAGAGGGCCACACCCTGTGGATGGTGGGATTCGGGTCCCTTAAAGGGGTCGAGGCCACTTAAGAGGGTCGAGGCCCTAGCGCTAGGAATAGTATTGTAAGCGCTTAGTACAATGCTCAAAAAAAAAAATTATATATATTTTTTAAAATTTGAATTTTTTTCAATATTTTTCAGAGAAAAAAACAATTTATTTCGCACAGAAATGCGTGTTGGGGAGCTAAAATGGCCTCTAGCAAAAAAAAATTACCTTTCAAACTCTCAGCACTAAAACTAGGCAAATTATATATCAAAATTCACCTAGGAGGCCTCCTCGATGCGATGACAAGGTCCTTTTGGCCTGAAAATGCTCTAATTGAAAGTTGATTTTCAAATCTGAGCACAAAACCTCGGTTCCACAACTATGTCAAACGATCTCCAATTTTGGTGAAAGGAAAGCCAATCTTGGCTTTCTTGAGCCTCCTACATGCATTGGAACAACACCAAATGCCATGAGTATAACCAGAAACACTACAATCACCCAGATATCACAAAACACAAGTGTGAACCCCAAAAATTAAAAAGTTTCTATCAAACTTTTCTAATTCTCTAGATCATCCGAAGATGCAAGAGAAGAGCATACTGGGTTTTTTTAAAACTTGCAACAATGCTTTATTAGCCCCCTCCCCTTGAATCTCTCAAATAAGGAAACTAAAATCTATTCTTGCACATAGAAAAACTCTAATACCATGTTAGAATCTGAAAAGATGATTAACCCATAAAACTAGTGCAAAAGAATAGTTGTCTAAACTATGAATGCAAATGATACAAATCAAAATAGAAACACAGAGTTAGTCTCCAAGAGATTAATGCAAATTCTAGAAGGAAAATAGCATTAAGAGGATGCAAAAGCAAAAGATACAAAATACAAGCAAGGTAGCATGCTTATACAGACCAGGGAGAGGGAGGAGGTGGCAACACTGACCAATTAGGAGCAACCATCTATCGAACTAAAGATAGAAAAGCATCTTCCCAAGATAGCTAATGGATGCTCACATGTAGGAAGGTGACACCTCATAATCCTCTCACCTAATAAGACATGCTTTATTAACCTAAGTGAGATTAATAAAAGATGTAGGAAAAACCTAGGACTAAAGGGAAAATAAATAACCCAACTAGGAAATAAAAACCTACACTAACAAGTATATCCATGCCTCCATCACAAAAAGCAATCATGTATCAAATTTGAGGAGCGAAGCTCTACACACTACTCGGAGATGCAGGGTACTCCGATGAATAAGAATATTATTGTCAAGAAGTTAGGCATATCGAAAGACTATCCTGATTTCAGTGATGCCCATGAATGGGTAAGGATAATTCTAAGCTAGATTCATGATGAGTTTATCTATTTGAATAAACCCTACCACATAACTAAGGAAGCAATCAGATAGATGACCAGACTTAGTTCGACAGGGCTAGTGCCAGCAATGAAGGTGATAAATAAGAAAGTGACTGAACTAGTTAGAGAAAAATTGATGGGTGGAGCCTTAGTGTAAAGGATATCATAGATCCGGGGGTCTGGTATGCTACAATGGGAATATCCTATAAAGTATATTATACTGACAAAGAGGGTTCAGCTACTGCTACCACCATACATATCGCATACTAGATGGTGAAAGAGGAGAAGGATTTTGACCTCTGTGAAGTGATGAGGGAACATTTAATAGATAATCTGAAGAGAACAAAGGAGTCAAACTATAATTTCTGGTATGGTACTCTTATTATATGCCTTGTATCCTACTTTCTCAATGAATTATCAAAGTTTAAAGGCAGAATTTGGCAACAACACATCAGAAGTTTCAATAACACAAGGGCATTCAGTACTATGTACTAGGGTTTCTTCAAAACCCTACAAACAGACATGCAAAATAGAGAAAGATTACCTTATGAGTCTATCAAACAATATATAATCATATCACTTTCTTAGTAGATAAATATTACACATATATGGAGGTAATGGAGTCTAGAACTTTTTGGATACCGAAGCTACCATATGAAGTTTCTAAGGAAGAGATAAATGCATATGCATAGAATCTACTAAGTAAGCCTAAAGATACTATGGAAGAAATGTTTGGAACATATAGAGAAGTGATGGACAAAATGCAAAAGAAAAATATGGAGAAACATTTGAAGAAGCATAAGGGAAAATTGCACAAACAATGGGAAATCCCATCTCCAGAGGGAACATCCACTGCATCAGCCTCCCATGACACTCCAAAAGCTCCATAAGTTAAACCCTCTGCTCCACAAGAGCCCAGTGCTTCACAAACACCCAAAAGATCAGGAATAAGTGCATTTGCAGTAGCCAGTGCACAAACAGTACCACACCCTACAGCATCCTCACAGACAGTATCTACCGATAGGAGAACTACATCAGAGACATTAGTCCAAGTGAGTATGGAAAAGAAGAAGGGGCCTATTGGGAAAATGTGTCTCAACCTTGCAATTATATAAGGTTTATTGTTTGTAGGATATATATATTTATATATATTTCCTAGTTACACCGATAGGTGTAATATACAATGGCAGCATAGGGTGGAGTGGGATGTGTGTTAACATTTTTTTGTTAACAAAAACTATTAAATGGCCAACATACATTAAATTAATGATATATTGTAAATCTAGATCATTCATTATTAGGTTTTAGATCCGATGGTAGATATTTTGTTGGCTTGTCTTGCCCTAGAAGGTAACCCTATTTTATGAGGGCGTTGTATTACAACTGCAATATTGTGATGTATTATGAGAGTCAGATAGCGGTTGTGTTTTCTCTAGATCTCTAGTAGTGATACTCCTGTGAGAAGCTTTCTCTGCAAGTATATTGTAATCTTTACGATTTATGAATAATATATTGGGTAGCTTTTGGAGTGTGGAGTTTCTCTCTTGAAAGGGTTTTCCCACGTAAATCACTATGTTGTGGTATGCATGATATTTATGATTATTTATGTTTAAGTTTCTATAACTTTTAAAGATCTGTAAAGTTTTACATTATCCTCCTCTCAAGATTAGTGTAGGAAGTTGTTCCGCTACCTTAGCTTCCTTACAAGTGGTATCAGAGCCTGATCACCTTTGGTTTCAGTTGTGGGTTGTTGGGTTTTTAGAACTAATCTAGATTATAGTGGGAGCTTGTGCAGAAGACACTTTGTGATCTTGTTGCAGGAAGCTTCAAATGGCAAGTTCATTAGGGATAATAGAGGTGGATAAATTTTCTAGAAATAATTTTGAAATGTGGAAGCTGAAGATGGGGGATTTGTTGATAGATCAAGATCTGTGGGATGTTGTTGATGAGAAGGTTTCAAGCCCTGCAAATCCTACTTTGGCTACTCAATATGATGTTATGGACCCTAAAGCCAAAGGTCTAATCAGATTGTGTTTGGAAGACTCTGTTTTAATCAATTTCCATGAAGAGACCTCTACAAAGAAACTATGGAAGAAGCTTAGTGAGATGTATCAGGCCAAATCTTTAGTGAACAAGATTTTCTTGAGGAAGAAATTGTATTCCTTGAGAATGGAAGAGGGTGGACAAATTGTAGACCACCTAGAAGCATTCAATATGTTGGTGGCTCAATTGGCATCAGTTGCTATCAAAATGGACCACAAGGAGGAGAAATGTCAGATATTGCTTTGTTCTTTCCCTGATTCATGGGGTTCTCTTGTATGGCTATTAGGAGCACTTCTATTATATTGAATACTAAAGATGTGGTGGGTTCTTTTCTTTCTGAAGAGATGAGGAGGAAGGTATCCATTAGTGCCAAGGAGGCCCTAAATGTTTGTGGAAGACCTAAGGAAAAAGGAAAGAAGAATGAGAAGCATGATAAATCCAAGTCTGAGGGGAGATCCAAATCTCCTAGAAAGTCCAAAGTTGTTTGCTAGAACTATGGTAAGCCTAGACATATTTGTAAGGAATGCAAAAAAGAAAAGAAGAAGAAAAAGAAGAGATTTGATTATGATTCTGAGTCTGAGAAGGAAGATGGTGATGCATTCATTGCAGCTTTGGCAACTCGTGCAGGTAATGTGCATGGTTAATTGACTTAGGTGCATCTTTCCATATGACCTTTAATAGAGATTGGTTTTCTGAATATGAAGAATTTGATGGAGGTAAGGTGTACTTGGGTGATGATTCTTATTTAAATATTGTTGGTTGTGGTAAAGTTAGAATTAGGTTTCCTGATGGTAGAATAAAAAGGATTAATGGTGTGTTGCATATCCCTGGATTAGCATGAAATTTGTTATTTGTGAGCAAACTAATAGATGCAGGTGTGCAGGTAGTATTTTTTGATGCAGGATGCAAGATGGTTAGAGGTTTTATGGTGATTTATAGAGGTGTTAGATATGGCACATTATATAATCTTGATGCATGCACTATTGAGTGCAATAGTACTTCTATGAAAATCAAGTCTATGGAAGAGGTGAGAATTTCATCTTCAGCAGATGGTCATAGCTTTTGGGTACCCAAGGATGCTCTTTCTTCTAAATCAAAGTTACCTACAAAGAAAACTATGTTATGGCACCAGAGACTTGGCACATTGGAGAAAAGGGTCTAAGGACCTTGAAAAATAAAAACCTTGTTGAAGGGTTGTCTAATTGTAATCTTGAGTTTGATTTATGTGAGCATTGTATTTATGGAAAACAAAACCATGTTTATTTTTACTCAAGTTCTCATAAATCTTATGGTGTATTGGATTTTATTCATTATGATGTGTTTGGTCCTATAGGCATTCCTTCAATTGGAAAATCCACATATTATGTTTTATTTATTGATGACTATAGTAGGACATGGGTGTACTTTCTAAAGAGTAAATCTGAAGTTTTTAGTCAATTTAAAGAATTTAAAGCAATGTTTGAGTTGCAGACTGGAAATAAAATAAAATGTTTGAGGACTGATAATGGTGGTGAATTTTGGTCTAATGATTTTGATAGATTTTCTAAAGATTATGGTATTCATAGACAAATGACAACTCTGTATTCTCCACAACAGAACAGAGTTGCAGAAAGAATGAATAGGACACTGATGGAGAAGACTAGGAGTATGTTGAGTGGTGCTCATCCAGAACAAAGGTTTTGGGCTGAAGTTGTTGCCACTGCCTGTTATCTGATTAACAAGTCTCCTACATCAGCTCTTCTTGATAAAAAGCCTATAGAGGCATGGTCAGGTCACAAGCCTTCATTAAGACATCTTAGAGGTTTTGGTTGTGAGGCATATGCACATGTACTAAAGGAGAAGTGAACAAAGTTGGAGAACAAGGCTATGAAATGTATCTTCATCAGATACAGTTATGGTGTGAAAGGATACAAGCTTTGGGATCCTTTTGCATTGAAGGTAATATATAGAAGTATTATTTTTAGAGAAACTAAGCCTTCTTCTGTTACATTGCAACCAGAACAAAGTAAATAGGAAGATGTGATTCAATTTCCTTCTACACATGAGAAAGTTGAATTGAGGCCCATGGATAAATAAGAAGTTGAGGAGAGCTCATCTATCTCTGAACCTTTAGAAGAGGAGGAAGAACCTCCAACTTAGTTTGTTCGTAGGTCTACAAGGCATAGACAACTACCTAAAAGGTATTCACTTGATGATTGGAGATGTATTTTTTCTTTGAATACTAACATGGATGAACCCAAATCTATAGAAGTGGCATTAGGTATGAATGATGCAGAATCCTGGAAGATTGCTATGGATGAAGAAATGACAACTTTGAAAAAGAATGATACATGGGATCTTGTACCATTGCTTGAAGGACAAAAACCTATTGGTTATAAATCGGTGTTCAAGAAAAAGATTGGTTCAGATGGAGGTATTGAGAAGTACAAAGCAAGGTTGGTTGCGAAAGGTTACTCTCAAGTTGAGGGTGTTGATTATTGTGAGATATTTTCCCGTGTTACAAAAATGACATCCATTAGATTTCTTCTTTCTATTGTTGTTGCTTATGCTTTAGAGGTTGAGAAAATGGATGTGAAAACCACTTTCCTTCATGGTGACTTGGAGGAGGATATTTATATGACACAGTTAGAGCACTACGTGGTGAAAGATAAAGCTAATTTGGTTTGCAAATTGAAGAAATCTTTGTATGGCCTAAAACAAAGTCCTAGGATGTGGTACCAAAAAATTGATACATATGTGTTGAGTTTGGAATTTGAGCGTTCTAAATCAGATTATTGTGTTTATTATAAAACTAATGGTGATTGTTTTCTGTTTATTGCATTATATGTTGATGATATGTTATTTATTGGTAAAGGGAAAGGTATGATTTCAAAACTAAAATCTCAACTTATTGATAAATTTGAAATGAAAGACCTTGGTGCAGCTAGACACATTCTTGGTATGGAAATGATAAGAGATAGAGTTAAAAGAAAGCTATGCCTTGGGCAAAATAAGTATGTCAATTCAATTTTACAGATGTTTAACATGCAGAATTGTAGACCATTGTGTGTTCCCTTTTCAGTTGGAACAAAGTTATCTATTTCAGATTGTCCAACATCTCCATCAGAGATGGAAGAGATGAGAAGAGTGCCTTACCAGAGTGCAGTTGGAAGTTTGATGTATGCTATGGTTTGTACTAGACCAAACATTGCCCAAGCAGTGGGAGTTCTTTCTAGATATATGTCTAATCCTGGTAGAGTTCATTGGGATGCAGTTAAAAGAGTCTTTAGATATTTGCACAATACCTCAGAGTATTCCTTGTGTTATCATAGTAATTTGACTAAAGATGATATTTCCCTTGATACTTATGGTTATGTGGATTCAGACTGGGTAGGTGATATTGATAGTAGATGATCCACCAATGCTTATGTGTTTACTTTATTTGGTGGTGCAATTAGTTGGATGAGTAAGCAATGGGTTGTGGTTTCTTTGTCCACTACTGAAGCTGAGTATATGGCAGTTGCTCATGCTTGCAAAGAAGCAATTTGGCTTTAGAGACTGTGTTCAGATATTGGAATAAAACAAGGTGCAGTGACAATTTATTGCGATAGTCAGAGTGCGATTTGTCTAACTAAGAACATGACATTTCATGCCAGGACCAAGCACATTGATGTACAGTATCATTTTCTTAGAGATATGCTCGAAGATGGCAAGGTAAAGCTAGTTAAGATAGAGACTTCGATGAATGTTGTTGATTCTTTAACTAAGCATGTGAGCACAAAAAAGTTCATATGGTGTTCTGAGACTATGGGCCTTTTGGCCCCTAGCAATTAAGAGATGTTTACTCCCTCCCGTTGGTCTTGCAAGGTGTTCAACAAGTGGGAGATTTTTTGGGAGAGTGTGTCTCAACCTTGCAATTATATAAGGTTTATTGTTGATAGGATATATATATTTCCTAGTTACACCGATATGTGTAATATACAATGGGAGCATGGGGTGGAGTGGGATGCGTGTTAACATTTTTTTGTTAACAAAAACTTTTAAATGGTTGACATACATTAAATTAATGATATATTGTAAATCTAGACCATTCATTATTAGATTTTAGATCTGATGGTAGATATTTTGTTGGCTTGTCTTGCCCTAGAAGTTAACCCTATTTTATGAGGGTGTTGTATTATGACTGCAGTATTGTGATGTATTCTAAGAGTCTGATAGTGGTCGCATTGTCTCTAGATCTCTGGTGGTGATACTCCTATGAGAATCTTTCTCTGCAAGTATATTGCAATCTTTATGATTTCTGAATAATATATTGGGTGACTTTTGGAGTGTGGGTTTTTTCTCTCGAAAGGGTTTTCCACACGTAAATCACTACATTGTGGTATGCATGATATTTATGCTTATTTTTATTTAAGTTTCTATAACTGTTAAAGATTTGTAAAGTTTTGCATTATCCTCCTCTCAAGATTAGTGTAGGAAGTTGTTCTGCTACCTTAGCTTCCTTACAGGGCCTAGGCAAAAGGTATAGGAAAAAAGAAAGAAGAATGAAACCCATGTGGAGGAGATAGAAGAGGAAGAAGGAGAAGAAGAAATATCTAAACTATCTAGAAAGAATAAACAAAAACCAATCACACAAGAAACTCCATTGAACTTAGAGGAAATTTTGAAAGAAATTGAATGCCATGGTTTGCTTAAGGAGATAGCTGAACTCTACCTTGAAGTGTCAGAGGACAATAAGAAAATTATTGAAAGGGCTATAATTAAGTATATGATTAAAAGCAATAAGACAATGGATGAGATACTAGGATTAATATCAGATGACCTTATAGAGGCACTAAGGCAAAGAAGAGAAAAAGCCTTGAAATTAGATGAAGACCTTAGGCAAAAAGCAAATAACAGAATGGGCACTTCTATCTCTATAGAGGAGAAGGACAAGATAGCATAGTTATAGGCCACTTATCTTAGATCAAAGGAAAGGTTAGACACCCTTATGAACTTAGAACAAGAAGATAGAGATAAAATACAGGCAGATATTAAGCAAATAACAAAGAGAATCTATGAAATAGTGAAGGAGGCAGAGAAAAATGCTACACCTCCTTTGTAGAACATAGAACAAAGTAATTCTCCTCCATATAACACTAAGTAGGAGGATGAACAAGATCAAGCAGAGGCTCCAAATATAGGATTGAATTCCCAGGATGCATCCTCTTCTGCCTCACCCATTCAATCTATCAAGGATTTTCTAGTGCAACAAAAGCAAATACAACCAATGGTGACTCCTCAACTATTACAACTACCAGTGATAGGTGGACAGGTAAATTTATCTGGTATCTCACCCCTACAAAAGTTACAATTGGGGAATATCTTCCACTCTACTGTGAGGGTAGAAATTTTGTAGCATCACATAGAAGGAAGTGAGATATTGATGGAAGCAATAGATATTATATAGAAGGAGATGCTAGAGGCAAAGAGGGTTACAACCCTACCTCCTACACAATAAATTAAATAGTTAATGCAGAGATTTAAGGCCCATTCAACATACTTGGAGAATAAGGAAGAAGAGAAGATAATAGATAAAATGAATCATTAAAGACTTGTGGATACTTCTAACCAATGTGCTAAAGCACACAATAAACTAGAAGCACAAATAAAGAATATCTAGCAAGGTATGGAGGAAGCCAAGGTCCTCTACCAATTTTGTCTACAATGGCCTACTACTACCAAGACTCTAAAGGATCAAATAGAATCCTTAGAATTACAAATAACACAAGTGTACATTACCTATGATCCAGTACAAGACACCAATGGAGCGATAAGGGCACAAGTAGAGATCCTACATTCTCAACTACAACAATTTCAGGATCAAAGAGAACAAATAAAAGCACAAATCAAATAGATGAGAGAAGTGATAAGCTTGAGATTGGCCTCTCTAACCAGAGTAATTACTAAGGCTAAACAAATCATATAGAAGGTGAAGGTACTAGCTACCTTAGGAGAAGCAAAAGACACCCACATCCAGTTGGAAAGCCAGATCCAAATTTTGACATTTTCTAAGAAACAATGGGATACTACTCTGGCTCAACTCGGAGTGATCTACAAAAGTATCCTACCTACAAACTGAACAACATGTCTTGGAGATAAGACATACTTTTAAAGGGGGGGTAATGTTGGCATAGAACAGGGCAGTAGATGGAACATATCGCAGAGTACTGTAAAGGTCATGTGAAGGATAGAGTTGACTCCTAAAGAGGTATTTTGGTAAAGGACACACCTCTAGAAAAATATATAGGAGATATATGCAGAGCAATGTAAAGAAAGAGTAAGAGAGTATAAGAGAGTAATAGTATATAAGGCAGAGACTCAGACTTGCTAATATGAATATGTATATACCTATTGATTATAAAGGAATATAATGGAGATATAAGGATTGCAATATCATTGTATAGGTGTTATGATGTTATGTTCTACTTATTGTGTACCTCATATTAGATTTCCTTAATGTTTATTCTTGTTTCTCTCTTTGTCTGACTCGGGTATAAACTAAACTCACTGACTTGACTAAGGACCAAATCTCCAGACTGGTTCCTCCCCATTTCTTACCAGCAAGAAGGAACTGATAGTGGAGTTTCACAAGAAAGAGCCACATTTAGTGCACAACTTCCATGCAGTAGTCAGTAGATCACACAAATATATCAACCTAGCTCAAGAAAATGCACTTGAATGGCTTCCACTCACATTCCAACCACCACTTCTATGGTTTCATATCCCACATTGGCATGAAAATGGGATTTTCACTTCCTAGGAAGAAGATGCTAGATGGGAGTGTATAAAGGGTCAAAAAAGATTTTACCTGAATCAGTGTGAGGGGAAAATAAAGCCATATGATTTTAGAAGTATAGCTCTCATGTATAATGAGAGACCATAGTTGCTTGAGGGAAAGCAACCTGCTAAGCTGGGGGTGTGATGGGTTTCATATGTGTCTTTTATAATCCTTATGTTTCATGTTCTAAGAACATATTTATATAGGAATTCCTACCTTTTAAGCCAAGACTTTTAGTTAATATTTGGATAAAAGCACTATGTTAATTTTAAGATGTTTAATGAATGTTTGTATGTTGAAATATTTATTTTTGATATAATGTGGCTTGCTATTCTATTTATGATAATCTTAGAGTAGGGATTTCCTATGGAACTAACTTCTACCTACAACAACTAAGAGTGACAACCTGCAACCAAAGGTCCAGCTACCTATAGCTAAAGGCCCAACTACATGTAGCCAAATTTCGTAGTTACCTACAGTTGTCTAGCAGCAATAATCTCTTCTTTGTGGATAAGGATGAATCTCACTAATAGCAAGTAAGGATGTTCAATGAATACATATTCTTCAGAAAGGATTATGGAAGAATAAATAGGATTAAGTTATTCATCTTCATGTTCCTTAAACAACTTTCTTTTTCTGTGTTGGAGTACAGGACCACTGAGAGGGGGGGTGAATCAGTGGTCTATAAACTTTCAAAACCTTTTGCACCTTTTTAACTCATAGGATAGAGAATGAGAGAGACTTCAATGATCTATCAGAACACATATGCACAAGATGATGAATAGTATGAATCAAAACCTTAAGAACAAAGCATTGGGACACACATATAAAGACAAATAATATGAACCATAACACAATGATTTTCATGAGTGGAAAACCCTCATAGGGATGAAAACCCACTCTAAAAAATGCCACATTGGCTTATCAAATCTCATTGGTTACAATAGTTGTCTCACTAACAAACTACTATGACTCACTGGCAAATTAAGACATTCACTAGGTACAATAGGTATCTCACTGATACACATATGCCTCATTGGCTGATAGATGCCTCACTAGAAAAAAGAAGCCTCACTGGCAAAATATCAAACTTGTCTCACTGAATTGATCTTATACAACATTTTCTAAATCATGAATAAACAAATTATAGAGGGTTACTCTGTCTCACTACATAACATTTCTTCTACAAAAATCCACCTTCCTTATTTTTCAATATCATCAGGTTGTATCTTGGTTGTACCTTCTTGTATCAAGTCTTCAAGAAAACCTATCTCATTTTCCCTACAAACAAATAACCTTCAAAGGACCACTTTAAGGACTTTTATATAGACATGTTCTAATCAAGCACATACTGTATCAGACCTTAACAAACTCACATAATGTCTTACAATTAGACTACAAACACCAAAACATTCTCTGCAAACAATGACCAAATAGATTCTTCTGTATGCATCTGCTCTTTGACACCTTAAAAGACAGTAAAGAAAACCTTTTACATCATCTCACTTAATCTCTCCTTGTCATATAGTTGATAAACAATAAAACCTTCTAAAACAATGACAACATTGTTATCAATACAATAAACATAACTTCTACATCAAACACAAAATCTTCAACCTTATCTCAGACTTATTAGGAAGATAATATTTCACTACTCATATTTAGTACAGGATGATAAAATGTGCTATCATTCCAAACACACTATCATGCCCTCTTTGTTTTGTTGTTGTCTAAATATACTATATATCCTTCTCTGCACCTTTAAAAACAATCCATATCACATTCAAAAACACTCTTCTTTCCTTCCCTCCATTGTTGACAATCTACACATGGATGCATAGGTATAGTCCTCTAGATCATGAATTGTCAACTTGCATCTTCGAATCTATAACATAGAGCAAGCTATCAATTTATCTAGCCCATTTGCATATGAAATGGAATAATTAACAAACTGATTTTAAGATATTTATAAGCTTTCACCCGTCAAATTTAGAATGCCTTCAATGAGTGTTAGCATTCAAAAGGCAATTAAAAGGCATTTGTTAGATCGACCTTTTGTGCCAACAAGCCTTTTAATCTGAGCCACAAGATCTTCTTTCGTGCTCATAGTCTTTATGAACTTTTAAACTCCAGTGCCCCTAAGATGTTGGGGCTGATCACCAATGATTTAAGACCCCTTAAAACATAACTTAAGTTATGTTGTCACGATTAAGCAGGTCAACTCAAAAATAGAAATAAAGTTGTGACAGTGCCTTAAGGTTATATGGAGTGCCTTAAGAACTTAAACTTAGGGTTTTTGTTTAGATCATTCTTCAACATAGTAACCCATTTGCCAACAATAGTAACCCTAATTTTTGACAATGTGTAGAATCAAATTAGAGGAGGCCGAAAGACATCATAATAAGATAATCAGTAAAGGCATGAGAGCATAATTTGAAGTGAACCAAACTGTGAGCCACAAACATGAAGGTCTTGATTGTATGATTATGATGACCAAACCCTTCTCTTGTCATCACAAAGAAACTATATGATATTATGATATGACATGTAAGAACATGTCCAATCCTCTTGACTGAACCAAGATTTGAAAAAACAACACCTGGAAGTAACCAACCACTCACCACTCATCATAACTCACTGCAGCCTAAGCTCACACAACATGAAGGCATACAATATCTCTTGTGAATCATCTTGTACATCATCAAAGAATAAGAAGACAATACACATGCACACCTTTGGACACCAATGACCTAATTAAACTCAACACCATCTTGTATCTCCTTTTGACATCAACCACATCAAGCATGATTCTAATGAAGATTATACAACATCCAATCACTGACATCAACTACAACCACCATAAGTAAGAACAATGAAATAATATAATCTTAGCATCATATCATGAAGAAGAAACCTAACAACCACTTAGCATCCTAATCCTTTTGACATCAATGACAACCTTGCTCATCAATCTCCCCCTTTGTTATTGATGGCAAAAACATCACTTTCTCACTCCCCCTTTTTGACATCATATGACAAAGTAGCTCCCCCTGACTTGTATGCTCAACTCTGCCTAATCATGAATGAATGATTGCCTACAACAACTGTCCTTATTCATCTATTTTCTCTGCTTTGCATTTGGATGTGAGCACTTATTCATTGCCTCTCTTAGTTCTCAATGAAAAACATTGTACATCAGTAAGGCAACAAAGACTTCGCTTGGATCTGAGATACACTAGTTACTTGATCATCTACTTCTAAGATTCTCTTTCTACTTGACCTTCTATAAAATAACACAGTGAATATTAACTTATGAACACAAAATGATGTCATATTGAAATTGCCATGTTTCAACAGACACTGTCAGGTCTGAAAACTCAAAGAGATCACTACATAATAGAATGAGTAGGAGAAAAATAGTCCTCAATCTAAAAACTATGTACTCATGCAGGATTTAGTGAAAGTCACTAATGAATACAAGATATCCTTCAATATCTTGACAAAAATAGGATTGACCATACTACATATCAATGTCTTGCATTGCTCCACCTTGCACACGACCTGCATACATCATTGACTTTCTCTGACTATCCTCTACAAGTTTTGTCTAGTCTTGTGGTTGCACTATACCCTTGACTCCATATTTCAGAGATAAACTCTTATTTGATATTAACTTCATGCCTTCTCCTTTGCAAACTTTGATACTTCGCACTGCTACCTTTTGTCTCTACTCACTGCTTGACCTCTACATATTATGTTGTCCCATAACCTTGAGATCCTCTTGTCATTCATATATATCCACTTACTATTTCAGTGGTTTTTCATAACTTTTAGGACTAGTCTTTTCCAACTGAGACATTGTTTTATATCATTGTTCTCACTTTAGATGATGAATGAAGGAACACCTACAAACTCCATATAGACTGCACCAAATTGAATAAGTATTATAGGCATCCACATATCACAAATCAACCTTGCATATTTACAACTCACACAGTCATCAAGAATGGGATGAAGACATGAAACACATACTAATAACTGCATTATCATTATATCCATCTTCCATTGTAACATCATACAGTCTGCACTATCATTCACATATACTGGTAACACAATCTTTCTATCATAGATTCATCATTCTCATGCATAATGTCCTTCAAAATAGATACCACATGACTAACTATCCACATACTAACTTTGTATCAAACTCAAGCTATATTTTACTGTCATCAGGAAGATACTACACCATTATAGCAAGACTAAATTGCATATGACATGAAGACCATATAAACCACAATACCACTATATCAAAAAGAAGAATGCTTGATAATAATACTCTGTCATGAAGCAAATGTTCATCACTATCAAGAATAACATGCATTGCCATATATTGTCAAAACACTTAGATGAAAGATCACTATTAAAGAAAATATGACGGTCATTTATTCCATCCTTTATGACTTTCCTGATCAGTATTGTTTATATTGTTGTCTACTACTCATACATTCACTTGTTGTCTTTAATAAACTATCTAGTATACTGGTTACTATCATTGTCAACTGCCAACACATTGTTGTCATGTGTTAACATGAAACATTGATATATGAAATTGTTAGCACATGAAGAAGATATAGCCACTGTCAACAAATACAAGATCAACACCTATCATAGTATCAACTAGCAAGTTATTGTCCTCCATATCACTGTCAAGATGCAGCACTCCATCACTTTGCAACATTTTGATCCCTTTAATTAAAAAATATGTGACTCCACTATAATGATTGCCCCTATAAATATCAACTGAGATGACATGATATACACTTATCTAGGACTATCTACACATTAGCACTTAGTCTAGTTATTGTAAGCATACTATCAACAAGAGTGAACTATCACTAATTTCATTACCACTGTGAACTCTTCCACAAGATCCCATGCATCATCTTTGACTTCATATGTCATCTTTGACATTTTGACAAGCATCAAGTAACACTTTGCAATGAACACCATAAGATCATGAACTTTGACATCAATATCATGTAATAACCAAATCTTTGATTGTCCTGAAGCAACACTTTGTTAACAATTTGATGCTTTTGAAGCTCTATACATCTGAACCAATATCAATCCAATTTGGCTCTCTGCATATCAACCTTTGATGTCTCACTCTCTGCATACCATAGACCTATTAACATCTAGACATCAGTGATCTAGCTATCAAGCCATCAATCTCTTGATATCACATCTTATGAACATCATGATTTAGTCCTATCTCCTGATGATGTGCATGTCTAATCAAGTTCACACTTAAAGTACTACCACTAAATTTCTATCAAGACAAGTCACTGTCAGATTAGAAATATAACCACCACAAAGCACCACATCATAGTGCAAGAGCATGGATCAGTCACTATCATAAAAACACTATATTGTTACTGCTATCAAGGAGACATTCTATTGTCAAGGTAAACTACTGTACTATACATTTTGTGAGACGCCTTTAGACACTTTGAGACATATACCATGAGCCTGAGATGAATAGTCTCTTCAACATCAAATGAAATGAATACCAATCATTACATCCTGACCATCAAGAGATGAATACCAACATGAAATGGTGATGCAACAACAAGCAACATTTAAAGATCCATAAGCACTTCTGTGAACACCTCTATGCAATAATGAGTAATTGTTGTAACCATCAACACAATGAGTAAAATAACTCCTAATAACCTCAAGAAACCTCCTAAAACTCCTTGGGGTTGAAAGATAGGACATTTGACAACTTCCCCTATCTTTATGCTCCTCTCTTAAGTTGTTATAAATGTTTCTTGTGTAGCATGCACAAGATTAGGCTCAACCTTCTCTTTCACTTGTTTCCTTCTCCAAACTATCTTAACACCTATCATCTTATGGTAATTGACTAATTTCATTGGATCACTCTTACAAAACCTAGCAATATGTTCAAACCCATTGCATCTAAAGCACATAATTGTGTTTCTTCTATTTGACCATTCAAAGGAGTTCTTATTTGCATGCATCCAACAATCTCTTGCTATATGACCAACTTTATTACAATTATAACAAACACTATTATAGTTTTGATTTAACAAACTATAAGAATTATTGTCCTTATTCCATCCAGGGCCATTTCTTGATTGAGTTCTACAGTCTCTAGCCCTATGACCATAAGCATGACATGAATAGAAATAACCATGGAACTGAGAATAATTGTACCTTATTGAGTAGTATTGCCTGATAGGTGACCTATTTGTTCTTCTTCTTCCTACATCAACAATTTTATCTTTCGCTTTCTTGTCTTCTTCAGGAGCAGCAGAATGTTTATTCAGGTCTATCTTCTACCTAGGAGCATTTTTTACTTTTGAACACTCTCCTTCTTCATAACCTAGCCCTGTGGTGTCTTTGTGATGCTTTTGTTTGCTCAATATGTCATTTAAATAATCAGTACTCTTTTCAAACAGTAGATTCTTATGCAACTTAGAAGATGCTTCTTCCAATTCCTTTCTCAAAGAGACTATTTATGATTCTAATTTTAGACATTCACTAGTCTTGACTTCAAGATCAGATTTGGTAAAATCAACAACCCTTTTAGCTTCTTCTATCTCTGTCTTTAGATTGATAATTAGTTTATTTGACTCTTCAAGTTCTAAAGAAACTTTTACAAAATCTGAACATACCTTATCTTTGGAATTTCTTTTTCTTGTTGAAGCTGGTCTTCTAATCTTTGATTCTCCTTTCTAAGTTGCTTGATCTGATCTAAGACACACAAGGGTTCACCTTCTACATCAACTTCACAATTATTTTTATCAAACTCCTGTCCATTTTCATCCACAAAGAGGTCTCCTTCTATGTCATTGGTCTCAATAGCAAAATCATTCTTTTATTATCATTTAAGGGAGACTCATGCAACAACTCATCACATGACTTGACCTGGGTTTGTTGTACAATCTTTCTTTTCTCTATTTCTTTTACACTTTCCCATGGCACTCCACTATCAAGATCTACCCAAGCCTGTTAGACTTCTATATGGAACCTATGCTCTGATACCACTTGTTGGAGTACATAACCACTAAGAGGGGGGGTGAATCAGTGGTCTATAAACTTTCAAAACCTTTTGGGCCTTTTTAACTCATAGGATAGAGAATGAGAGAGACTTCAATGATCTATCAGAACACATATGCACAAGATGATGAATAGTATGAATCAGAACCTTAAGAACAAAGCATTAATATGACACACATATAAAAGTAAATAATATGAACCATAACACAGTGATTTTCATGAGTGGAAAACCCTCATAGGGATGAAAAACCACTCTAAAAATGCCTCACTGGCTTATTAAAATCTCACTGATTACAATAGTTGTCTCACTAACAAACTACTATGCCTCACTAGCAAATTAGGAACTTCACTAGGTACAATAGGTATCTCACCGATACACATATGCCTCACTAGCTGATAGATGCCTCACTAGCAAAAAGAAGCTTCATTGGCAAAAGATCAAACTTGTCTCACTGAATTGATCTTTTACAACATTTTCTGAATTATGAATAAACAAATTACAGAGGGTTACTCTATCTCACTACATAACATTTCTTCTACAAAAATCCACCTCCCTTATTGTTCAATATCATCAGGTTGTATCTTGCTTGTACCTTCTTGTATCAAGTCTTCAAGAAAACATATCTCATTTTCCCTACAAACAAATAACCTTCAAAGGACCACTTTAAGGACTTTCAGATAGACATGTTCTAATCAAGCACATACTGTATCAGACCTTCACAAACTCACATAATGTCTTCGAATCATACTATAAACACCAGAACATTCTATGCAAACAATGACCAAATAGATTCTTCTATATGCATCTCCTCTTCGACACCTTAAAAGACAGTAAAGAAAACTTTTTACATCATCTCACTTAATCTCTCCTTGTCATATAATTGATAAACAATAAAACCTTCTAACACAATGACAACAGTGTTATCAATACAATAATCACAACTTCTGCATCAAAAACAAAATCTTCAACCTTATCTCAGACTCATTAGGAAGACAATATTTCACTACTCATATTTAGTACAGGATGATAAAATGCATGCCCTCACTGTTTTGTTGCAGTCTAACTATACTATATATCCTTCTCTGCACCTGTCAAAACAATCCATATCACATTCAAAAACACTTTACTTTTCTTCCCTCCATTCTTGACAATCTACACATGGATTCATAGGTATAGTCCTCTAGATCATGAATCACCAACTTACATCTTCGAATCTATAACACAGAGCAAGCTATCAATTTCTCTGGCCCATCTGCATATGAAATGGAAGAATTAACAAACTAATTTTAAGCTATTTATAAACTTTCACCCATCAAATTTAGAATGCCTTGAATGACCATTGATATTCAAAAGGCAATTAAAAGGCATTTGTTAGATATGCCTTTCGCACCAACAAGCCTTTTAATCTGAGTTGCAAGATCTTCTTGAACACACTCATAGTCTTTAAGACTTTTAAACTCCAGTGTCCCTAGTATGTTGAGGCCGGTCACCAACGATTTAAGACCCCTTAAACATAACTTAAGTTATGTTGTCACTGGTTAAGCAAGTCAACTCAAAAATAGAAATAAAGCTGCGACAGGTGCCTTAGGGTTATATGGAGTGCCTTAAGAACTTAAACTTAGGGTTTTTGTTTAGATCATTCTTCAACATAATAACCCATTTGCCAACAATAGTAACCATAATTTTTGACAATGTGCAGAATCAAATTAGAGGACACCAGAAGACATCATGATAAGATAATCAATAAAGGCATGAGAGCATAATTTGGAGTGAACCAAACTGTGAGCCACAAACATGAAGGTCTTGATTGTATGATTATGATGACCAAACCCTTCTCTTGTCATCACAAAGAAACTATATGATATGACATGTAAGAACCTATCCAATCCTCTTGACTGAACCAAGATCTGAAAAACCAACACCTGGAAGTAACCAATCACTCACCACTCATCATAACTCACTACAGCCTAAGCTCACACAACATGAAGGCATATAATATATCTTGTGAAGCATCTTGTACATCATCAAAGAATAAGAAGACAATGCACATGCACACCTTTGGACACCAATGACCTAACTGAACTCAACACCATCTTGTATCTCCTTTTGGCATCAACCATAGCAAGCATGATTTCAATGAAGAGTATACAACATCTAATCACTAACATCAACTACAACCACCATAAGTAAGAACAATGAAATAATCTAATCTTAGCATCATGTCATGATGAAGCAACCTAACAACCACTTAGCATCCTAATCCTTTTGACATCAATGGCAACCTTGCACATCACTATATACATAATGGAAAGTCATAGCATAAGTATTCTTCTTTGAGTTGTTTTGAACTTAGTTTCCTAGTTCCATTTCTCTTGCTAAAAATAAGAACTTCCTTCCCTCATATAATGGAAAGTGACTGCCTAGTCATAGGAGTCAATAAATGTATGTAGTAGTGTTGTATGCATATATATTATGTAATGGATAGTGAATAGAATGACAGAAGATTTTTCTCAATACATGTACTATATTTGAGTAGATAATTGAGAGATAGTTTTTCTATCATAATAGTTTTACCTTACTCTTTGAATGTGGTGAATCAATTGATGTGTTGATTTAATTAAAAGTAGATAAAGGAGAAGAGAAGGGTGCAATTAATCCAAGTAAGGGCCCACTTGAGGTGGACTACAATCGAACCTTTATCCTATTAGTTTAGATTCTTGCAATCATAGTCAGTTTCATTTGTTTTTATTTCATTACAATTAATAAGCTAATTCAGTTAATCTTAGAGTTTATAAGATAGATTCTATGTTTCAACATTATATTCCTTTCCTTATTTTGCAAAGAATAGAATTTCCCTTCTATACACAACTTTAGTATTTCAATCCCCAGAAATCTATTGTTGTACATACAATAATATCATCATACCAAGAAGATGCGTCCCTAGGTTGATAAGATAAATGTAGTATGTCATAACTCAATAGGATGTTTGATAAAGGATAAGGATATCCATTGAGTTGTATGCAATCCTTAGTTGCATCAAGTTTGTTGGGAGTTGATAGCACTCGACATAGACTTGTGTGATTAATGTCCATACATCATCATATTGTTGTTCTTTTAATTCTAGAAACACTTAGGATTAATAGCACACACTAAATTTAATCATATATTCTCTTTATTATTGTATGTGGAGGTCAAAGGACCATAATTGGTGCTTGAACATTTTGGAAAGCCCCCAAGTAGTGAACTATTCTCCCTCTATCCAAACTATAGGTACTTTTGGTGGCTTCATCACATGGATGTTTTGTATTCTTCATCTCTTAGTTGTATTTCCTCTATTTTCTTAGATCCCATTTGAATATTATTCCTTTTAGTTCAAAAATATAAGTTATTCTAGTATTTCTTATGTTTTTGTTATCATTTCTCAGTATGTATTGTTTGCATATGTTTTCTATGTTCTAGGCCTTAAAATTCATGAACAAATTTTTTCCCCTATGTATGGAGGACGACAACATGTTTGGACACTAGTGCAGTTACATTATCATCTATGAGTCACTCTAGAATTTGTACTACATCTGCTTTCTAATATTTTCTCCAAACTCTACCTCATTTTAGTTTTGTGTTTTTGTTTCTCTTTTCCAAAATTTGTTACTACATTCTCAATTTTCTAATTTTCTTAATCTAGAATTTAACCCATCTAAGTAAAATCATAGTATTTTGTCTATGAAACAAATGTAGCTCTTAATTAGGTGAAATATATTTAGATAGGTTAAAACAATCTGCTTGTTTATATGTTGTAAGCTACATTTCTATCTTTTAAATTATATCTAAAGATTTAGGTAGTTAAATCTTTAAAGAGAACTTAAACCTATTTCACCTAGCAAGCTTGTGGGAATCTATAGGAAGGATTGGGCTAATAATTGTTCCTTGTTTGAGTGAAAATTTTATAGTGGATCTTGTTTTATTTTCAATAAATAGTATGGAAAACATTTATAGAATGACAAAGAGGTTCAATAGAACCAAAATTGGGCTTTGGATGTTCAAGAAGGAGTGTGGAGTTGGTCATGTGTTTGTATGTTGCATAGTGGTGGCCTAGAGCTCTTGTTTGATAGTATGGGACTACCCTCTAGTGTGGTGGTTGTGTTCCTATATCTTGTAGCCATGTCCAATAGAATAGTTCATGTTGGGCGCTTGTCTTTAGCCCCTTGGTTACATAGGAGAGCATTGGTTGTTTTGGCTATTGTTTGGAGTGCTTATGTTGGATTCTTATTTTTAGCCCTTGGAGTGTAAAAGTATTAGATTTTTAGCCATTGTATGCATGTAGATTGTGGAGTTGGTCTTTTGGTGACCTAGAAGCTCCTCCAATTTGGTTCCTCTATTTGCATGTAAGGGAAGAGCTTAAACAGCCAGTGTGTTGTAAGGTACGGGCTGTTGAAATCTTTGCGATTGATCTATATAAATTGATCAAATTGAAAAACAAAAGAATTCAAACCAATCAAACAAATTAGACAAGCAGGTCGAACAAATCCGTCGAAATAAACAGGAGTCTGAAAAATTTGCAAACAATGATGTGCCAGCTGTTTACGATGGGTGGCAGGGTCCTTGTCTGAGAAAAAGATAATTACAATTAAAGAACATGTTTATCAAATAATTGAATGTAATCTTAATTTTAGACTTTTGAAGTGATATTACTATATTATGTACTTCAGTTGGGGTTGCCAACAATATTGTTTTAGTGAATTGATATGTTTTTAAAGATTAAGGGTAAAGGAAGGTTTTTGAAATGTTCCAATTCCAAACTCTTTTGTAAAGACAAGTTCAGATTTAACAATGCGTCTAACAAACAATCAAGAAACTCTTTCAAAACCAACAGCACTAAAGCTGTTACCAACAAGACCAACAAATTAACACTTCAAAAATGGTACCCAAAAAAAAGTGAATGGATGTCTTATTATTATTATACTACTCTAACTTGTTCTCTTGAGCCTCAGCAGGAGGTTTGTTGCGTGAGAGAAACAGTGAAAAATAGAGGTCCTATGGAGATCCAGGCTCCCAACACTCCAAGTGAATAAAAAGAACATAAATTTGACAATGATGCCTTGTCCTTCCACCTCTATGGTGACTTTCAACATGCAAGATATTTGTTCTATGGATCCTATGGAAGGGGATGTTCTATGCCTTCTGGAAAGTTTTGATTTTAAACTGCCTTGATTGCTTGATCTTTTTTGGTTCTAGGGCTGTATGTCCTCTGTCTCTTGTGTTCTGGTCTTTCCACTGAATTGCTGTTAGTTTGTTGTAGTTTTGCAGTTTTTTCTGTGTGCTCATTAACTCATCGTTTTTCTATGTACTTAAAGATTAGGCCCTTTCAAAAACCCTACTTTTACTCTTTATAAAAAAACTTCTTGTCATGAATCTTGTATTTTATGTTATTTAATTTCTGATTTATAAATAAATGCAGACCTGAAAATTAGGACCACCTTTTCAATTTAATAAAAGTATCTATTTATTGCCTCTCTAATACAGTGGCATATCCATATCCATATCAATACTTTCCTCCACCTTTAAGGTGATTCTACAACACACTCATCTTTCTTCTCTAAGTTTACAATCTTCAAAACCATAGGTTCTCCTCGCAAGAATAATATTCATTATTACTGCATGCAGCTAAGATCCCATGCTACAATTAGCCATAAGATTATTAATAGCAGTCCTCCCTCCTTTCTATGGCCTATTCCCTAAACAAAAATGGAGAGTTGAGCTAGAAAAAGTGATAGGCAAGGAACATTTATCATTAAAAATTACAGATACTGTTGTAAATTGGATGGTTCAAACTTCAAACAGAATATTTCAGAATAGCCCTAGAGACAAGTCCAAACTAGGTTCAATATATTCACAAGTGAAACAGCCAGCCCCACAGAACGCATAGAAGATTAGACAGCATGCAATGGAAAATAGCTTTCCTGCATTGGAAGCCATTGGAATTTTAATCAACACATAATTTCATCAAGAAATTTATATCTCCTTCTAACTCTTCTATCAACTAACTCAGACTTCTTCTGTTTCTTCTGCTCTTTGGGTATCTGGCAATTAATGTCAGCACAACAGTTTCTCAAGTTTTTCTTCACTTTGTCATGGGTCATACCCATGCACTCTCCAAGCCCAACAGAATCCCTCATAAAGCTAATCTTAGAGCCTGCCTCCTCCTCTTGAATGCTATAGCACCAGTCACACACCTTACAATCTGATACATTGTCAAAATATGCTCTGCTGCAATACCTGACCAAAAAAAATTGAAACTTTATATGATCAATTTATTGCCAATCCCAACCTGCATTTGTTTCTAATTTTGAATACACTACATGAAATCTAAAATGGAAAGGAAAAAAAAAATAAGAAAAAGGGTAAGGAATTGCTGGGTTACTGGTGCTGCAAACGCCATAGGCATTTAGTGCATTGGAATAAATAGACTTGGAAACCCAAATCTCCACACATGCTGCATTCCATCTTTCTCTCCATTTTAAAGATTGTAATATTGTACCAATTTTTTTTTGTTTTCCCTCAGAATGACATATACTAAAAAGTAGATATCATTTAAAGTAAGTTGTCCAATTTGAACACTTAAAATGCTGTATTCAATCCTCTTAAAGAAGAGGAACAAGGTCCCTGGTTGTAAGCTTTGATCAGTATAAAAATGCAAACTGTTATAACATTTTCTTGACATATGTTGCACAGGGAAAAGTAGTGACAAATTGTCTAGTAAAGGTGGCTATCAATCCGTCCATCACGTGTTGACTTACAAATTGTCAAAATTAACAATAGAAATTTTCTCCGTCCATTCAGGAATGGATTTGCTTATTTTATAGTATTCATCTCAGGACACCTATGATAGGTGAGAAACTTGGCCATTGTGATCTGTTTTTATTAGGTGAAAACCGTGTTACATACTCGGACTTTTGGTATACATTATTGAGTTAGGCTTGACCAAAATAATTTTGACAATTTTTTTTTTCATGATTGTTTGGAAGTTTCTTCAACTTGATTATTTGCTCTCTTCAAAAATTTCAACACAAACATCAATAGATAAGGTGTTATTACATTGTATAGCTTGACATGGTCCCTTGGTTTCCCATCGCTTCCATGTCTAAGGTTGTCATTCTTTGTGTACTTCAAGATCCTTAATGTACATCTATTTAATAATGACTAAGAATTGGATTAGGTGGGTAAAGCATTTCACCCCATTTACATGTATTATGGCCTACATTGTTATTAAAAACTTGATTGCCATTGACTAGCATTTTTTTTTTTAATGCTATTTTTAAAGTTTTGCTAATTATTTTGCAAATCGGATCAAAAGAAAGTTAGCTAAAATCATGTTTTTAGTACATATATTTTTTTTTTTTGTTAAAATAATGTGAGTTGTGTTTTAGTGTGTGTTAAATACATTATTTTTTACTAATTTTTAAAGTGGACAATCTTGTAAAACTGAATATGATATTTTTTTAATGTGTAGAATGAAATGTAAAATGTGAAAATGTATTTTTTTTCAAATTTGGATAGCAAATATTGTGTAGAAAAAACAATACATATGTTTTTGGCAAAAAAAAAATGAAGACACTAGTAGAAGTAATTAAAGATCTAAACTTTAATATATTTGGATTTATAAAAAAAGCACACTCAAAATTTGCATATTTTTGATATGTTTTGTAAACCATAAATTTGAGTAGGCAATAAGTAACTCCAAACCTTAGGATCAGATATCCATTTAAATACACAACCCTAGACACATATTTCTAGGTCTTTTTAGGACTTGAGGATACTTAAGAACATAAATATATATGCAAAGTGGTTAATTCTAAAAGGGACCCCTTCAAATCATAAACATGTGTGTGAGGTGATGTAAAACAAAAAGGAAAAAGTGCACTTTCCCCTTTTCTTTTACACTTCGCCCCACTTTGGTGTGTGCATAATTAAGTGAGCATCCATGCCACAGTAGAAATAAATAAAATAACAATTTCATACAAGATATGAGTCTTATGGAGACTGAGTCACAAGAACAAATGTGTGCTCCCAAACTTGAAAATTGCACATGAATTGAATATGAATTCAATAATAATGCCCCCTCAAATTGTGTGTACTACTATGGAGTACAACTCAAGGAGAAAAAAAGTGAAAATTAAATTTCAATTAAAACTTATGTGTGCAGCAGAGGATGACATGTAAATGTAAAAATAAGTGAATAATGTGTACCTATTTTATATTTATAGGTATGTTTATGTGTCTAATCCATGTGAATGATGTAAATGGAAAAGATGCCCCACACACATTTTCCCTGATGAACAAGCATGGAGACATAGCACTTGTATCAAGCAACAATACCTTGCCACCTAAGTGACAATATCAAGTAAAAGCACAAAAATAACATGAACATAATATAAAATGCATGATGTATTATGTATTAAAAGAGACACGTAAAGATATTAACCAATAAATTTGTCAAACTCAAGTGGGTATGGGTCTATCTCAAAGGGACCTATTGGTTCTCAAATTTGTAGTTTTACAAATCCTAAAGACAACACCAAAATCTAATCCTAGAGAAGGTCAAATTAAGGTTATGGGTTGGACTTATGATTAAATAGTGACAACACTAGACCAATGCATAAGAGAAGGTAAATTATCTCTTCTTCTTCTTTAGGTTCTACTAGCCCAAGGGGGTATTCCCTGAGGTTGAATGTAGGATAAGTAAAGAGGAATAGCAATGTGTAGCTACCCTTGAAAAATAAACCATGCCCTAATGTGTTCAAAGACTCATAATTGTCACTACTCTATGATGGTTTATTTCATAACCTCTATTTATAAGCATATATGCAAAGTGTATATGCAACTTTCGAAATGAGTACTTGTATCCCCTATGATGATTGTAAATTTATACTTCATACACTCTTACAAGAGTCACAACAATGCAAATAAATGTAGTACTTTTTCTATTTTAGAAGTTCCATTGTGATATGTCCCTATGGGTATTGTGAACTTGCAAAGTTGTTAGGACCGCTAACATTAAATCAGATATAAATGTTTTATCTTTTTTTTCGTGGATGTTGGTGTCATGGGAAGCTAGAGAGTTAAAGATTGGTGACTTGATCTTCATTGGGTGATAGAGTTGAGTTCAAACCAAGAGAACAAATGCACATGGAATCCAAAGCTCCTACAACATAATGGAAACAAGGACAACAAGGTCTTGGGTCTACATTCACATACATAAGATTGGTTCTACATATGTCGAACACAACACCATGATAATACAACATCAAAGAGAGAACATACTTCAAATATCTGTGAGAAAACAAGCATATTTTTATATTATGATTAAAAGACACTTTGTGAAATCTTTACAAAGATTTTACAATCTGTGTGTTGATCAACTAGTCAAGCATAATACTCAAGTTAGCAAATGTAATAATCTAGGAATTGACTACATTTCTAAAAAGTATCAAAAGTCCACAGAGACATTCATATCAATGAAATCTATACATTTGAAATTCATACTTCAGTGGATTACAAAAATACATTTTCAAGTGGAGCTAAAGATCAAACTGGTAGTTTTACAAATACCGCAGGTCTATAGCAGAATGGACACCCTTTTGTAGTTATTTAATGTCTCTTTCTTATAATCAACCATTAACCTTTTCTTTCTTTCCTATATATATATATATATATATATATATATATATATATATATATATATATATATATATATATATATCATGTTGGCCCTCAATGATGTGGCTACATGTGTTAAATGTAGTTCATAGTTTGTAGTCAACTTGCGTTGTCATCATTAATGCATTTTACAGGTTGGGAAGAGTACTTGTAAGTAGAGGAATGGAAACTTCTTCAAACAATCAAGAGATCAATTTGGTCACAAGCTTTCAAGGTAGTGTTTTCTATGCAATCACATTTCAAATCACCCATACCCATTGCATCATCAACCATTGGGACTTGTACATGAATCCATGCCTTTGTGATGTCATCAAATAAATACACCTAATTTGGATGTCTCCCAAGCTAAGTTGCATCCTTGAAAGAGCATTAAATTCTTATCTATACATGCTTAGAGTTATGTTTTACTTTTGTAAAAATAATAGGTTTGCAAGGTATGGGCATAGTTTGAAAGTGTAAAGTTGGGGTCCAAGTCTACCAAATGAGCATGTTATAGACTTGTAGATTGGGAAACATGTTTGTAGCTTGCAAAGGAGGGTTCCAGTTCTACAAAAAGAGTGGTGCATAGATGCAAGATCCAAAAACAAGAGTGTATTTTGCAAGTTGCAAAGAGAGATGAAAAGAGGCAGGATAAGTCCATCAAATGCATTTTAGCATCAATTTTTGGGGCATATAGGCAAAGGTGCAATTTTCAACTTGCAAGGGATGTAAATTGCAAATTGTAGAGGAGCAAGGGAGGACCATAAATAGGAAAGTGTTAGGGTTCGAGGTTCGAGGTGCATGCAACAATTTGAAGTCCATAGGAAAAGGTATGGTGAGGGCATGAAGTGCAGAGGTATGTTGTACCTTGCAACGTATGTAAAGGTGCAACTACACTCTACAACCCAACCATGAATGTCTTGTGAGCCCATGCTCAAATGAAGTGCAAGCTAGCAACTATGAGAGGGAATGACAACTCCACCAAAAAGCAATAATGGGAGAACAAGGCATGGAGGCACATTACAATTTGTACATATGAACTACAAAGTGCAAATGTACTATGTAGCCTAGGCCCAATAAATAATAACTTGTGTTCTTTGTGGGGGTAAGTTGGTTTTTTTTACATTTGTAAGTGGGGGCACAAGTTTGTATATGTAAGGCTTTATAGGGTGTAGCACTAAGGTGCAAGCATGCAACATGAAAACTACAAGGTACACATTCATGCTACAACTCTACTCCAATGAAACACAAACTTATGACCAAGAAACTTGAATACAAACTGTTGACATCCTGAAAAATCTTATCTTGTTGTGCTTATTTTGCCCCCAGAACACCCAAAAAATCCTGTGTAAAATTTCCAACTGATGCTACGATTGGATAGAGCTTTTGATTTTGAGCAACTTTGCCTTTTGAACCATGTCAAAATTCCTTAAGATGCAAAAGTTATCATTGGTTAGAGTCTAAGTCAAAGATTGGGGCTTCAGAGTGTGTATGAGTCTTTGTGAGTCTAGGTGACGGTGGAGGTTGCCACGTGTCATATTGGTGCTCATTTGGGAGCTCACGAGGTTAAAAACCCTTTCGGCTTCAACCTAGCCTCCACATGGATCATCTATTTCGTGCCCCCTTTTCATGTTTCGCAGCCCCCTTTTCCTAGTTGAGCTAAGTTGTTTTTAAGGAGGCGAGCCCCTTTATGGAGCAAGTGCCCGTAGAAGCCACCACATGGTGGCTTGGCGAGGTTTCAAGGGGAAATTCAAACGAAAGATCCTCACGAATAGTGCTTGTGCGATGTGTGTCCAATTTGGCTAGGGTGCAGGGTGCCACGAAGTCTGTCGCATGTCACCTCACGGAGGCTCTAAGGTTTGAAGCCTATGAAACAAGGGAAGGGACAATGGTGGGGCCTGACTCTTATGCAAGCTCCCGCAGAGTGTACCACATGGTAGCCTAGCACATGTTCATGGTGATACAAAGAAGAGTCCTCCCTGGCGTGCACCAACGAGCCACGTGTCCCGAGACTCTGTGGAACCCATTGCTAGCTGGGGCTGGGGGGTAGTTATATTGAAGATTCTGGGAGCCCGCGGAGGATTCCATGTGGTAGCTTGGTAGAGACTCTCACGGAACAAAAGGAAAAGACTCTCTCCTCATGCGTGAGGCCTCCATGTGTCGCCCATGCACGTGTTCTCAATGAAACTTTGGGGAGACTCTCTCGGGTGTGCGCCATTTTATCGAGTGTCCCTGGGAAAGTTGTGGGATCCCTAGGAAAGTTGTGGGACCTGTTGGTGGCTCTATGCTCAGAGGTGTTATGTAAGAGACTCAGGATCCCACGGAGGCTGCCACATGGTGGCCTGGTGGGGATTCTTAACAAAGCAATATGGAGACTCTTCCAACTTGTGCCTAAGCACCACATGGCTAGATGGTGGGTCCCTATGAATGAAAAGAAAAAGAATAGGAGGGGCTCAGTGACGTCGATTCTCGGTGGTTGATTAGCACAGAAGGGTGACAAGTGTGTCTCGACTATGTCTCAGTTTGAATCTTTCGCGCCCAAACCTATTGGCAGTATTTAACGGTCGTCGGTTGTGTGTTGTGACAGTTTCATCTATTGCTAGGGTCTATGTCTCTAAGGTAGTTGCAGATGCAACCATTATTGTGGTGGGTGGTAGATTTAATGCTCTTCAATGCAGTTGGTAGGGTTGTTGGTTTTTTTGGCACCCGATTGACTCTCCAATCTGATTTTATTGTGCTATAAAGGCAAATTTTTGACTCTTGTTTTGGGTTGGTCTTTGAGCCAATTGTCTAGTTTGGGATTGCTTAAGGAATTTCTCTAGCATCAACACATGATTTTTCTGGTCTGTAAGTGAAGGGATATACTCAATATTGTGTAGGAAGGTTTCATAAAGAAGATTTGAATGTAAATGAATATCTCCATGGGAGTTGGTAATGATTATGGTGAATATATAATCGCAATTATGTATTTCTCTTTGCTACATTTGCTAGTATGATTGTAACAGATGTTTGGAGATGTGTGACAGCATCTAAGTAATACAAGGCTTTGTAATTGCCATTCTTTGTTGCATAGGAATTATTGCAATTCTCTTTTGGATTATTAAGTATGTTCATTATATGAAAATCTATTTGAGAGTCATATATGTAAATGTATGTATAGTTCTATTGATCCTTTGCTGAGTATCTCTTTTCTTCCTTGCATTCTATGACTTTGTTGCCCAATGGAATAGGCATCGGTCCATATTGGAGAGGGACCAAACAATCTTTAAAAATCAAACAAATCATTCATCTGTGGTTCAGGGTAAAAACCATCTTTCTTGTGCAAGTATATGTGCACAGTTGAATCAACTATATAAGGCTTATTAATGACAACTAGTTGTTCTAGGTCTAGTGACAGTCTTTGGGGCCTAGAAGGCAGTTTGGGTTTGGTTGTCTTGTTATTTTTAGTTTTTCATTTGGTTTGAACCTAATACATGCTCAAGTATACCCCTTGGAATATCCCTCCTAGGTTTAAGCTGGGCATGAAGAGCAGAGGAGTCAACCCCCTCCTATAGGTTGCCTCAGAATCACCCTTGACCTATTGATAAACCTCTTTCCATCACCTTGACAACATCCCTGGCCTTGGTGATTTGTGAAATGTTTTAGGGTTTGGGGTTGTAGTTATTTTAGGAGTCAACAAAGACCACCCAACCTAGGATTTAAGCATCAAGGTAAAATGCAAAGACATATCAAAGGCAAGATACACAACACAAAGCGTAAATTTTCACTAAGTCCCATTAAAAGGGAATCTCAAGTCAATAATCAATGATGGGCCAAATAGAGAACAAGGGCAATAATGAGGACATGAAAATATATTTTTTGGGTGATAAGCCAATAGGACCAAGAGCTTAGTCACCCAAATCCATGGTCCCATGGGACTATCCATTAGAATTCCATGTTGCACTGATGATGATGTATGATCATGGATTATTTATCGATGAACAAAATTGTTATATAAAGGTGCCCAAGTGTAATTTATTTAGTGAAAGAGCTATCTTAGATGGTATGTATTGACTTACATGTCATTATCTTTGAGATTCTTTCTAGTTGGCATTTGCTTATATGCTTCTTTCATGTTTATTATGTGTAATTGCTTCATTTGTAATATCAATGTGTGGTGTGTTATGAGTATCATTAAGAGTATCATCTAATATATTCATTATCACTATTGGAATAATTTCGATCATCCATTTTTCCATTTTATTAGACTCATCAAGTGGAGATGGTAAAGATGTATGTGCAAGATCATGCATATCTTCAACTTGTATCACATTTTTCAATAAGATTCTTTGAATTTTATGTTTTAGTGTGATGCACCTACTTGTGGTATTCCCATGTGTTTGATAGTAATCACAAAAACATCTAGGAATGTGGTGGGGCACCTTTTAGAGATGTTCAATTGGATTAACATAAGGTAATGTGGTGAGTTTTTGTTCTAATTACTTGTTTCAATATGACATGTGGAGGATCCTTCAATCTAGTGAACTCTCTAATTGCTATGGGTTGACATTTTCTTTGTGATTGTTGCTATGTTTGACATTAGATCCATCTTCATTACACCCATTTTCTAAATTTCACTATTACCAGGTTACTTGGCATAGAACAAAGCCAACCGGAGGATGCTATACACTATGCAAAGGCCAAAAGCCAATAGAAGATGATGAATAACACATCCTTATATATATTAGATATAATATATATAGAGATCGGAGATAGGATAATGTAAGTAAGCATGATAGGAGAATAGGAGTATGATCTAATGTAAATAATGACATAGAAGTCATGTATGTAACTGCTGAGGTAGAGACTCAGATCTCCCAGAGGATGAACATGTGATATGTACAATTGATTGTTGTTAATATATATGGGGTCTATCGGTACTAACTTTGTGTGTTATCTTATTTTGATGTGTATGTCATGCTCTATTTGGTTATTCTTTATGTTTTGTTGTAAATCTTATTGCAAGTATGTGCTAATTGGTGTTGTCATTGATGTCAACATATTTGTGTTGTTATTTGTGTCAACTATATCTTTTGGCATTGTTGTTTGGTGACTTATTGAAGAACACTGTCTGAGTATTTTGCTCCACATATTTATTGTGTTGAAGACTAGAGTATGAGCTTTGGATATGTTTTAGAGAAGTGTTTGAATATGCTAAATCCATAACTTGGTGGTTTGGATCGCTGTGCAGAAAAAGTTCTATTCACTCGTGTGTGAACACTGTGCCTGGCAAGTTTTGCAGAGTGACAGGGAGAAAGTGTTTTGCTCCGCATTTCTCTATAGACTATAATTTGGCTTTGTGGTTTTGGACTTAAGCTTATAAGGTCCTTAGTCATCTTCATTCCAAGGGATATGTGATTTAAAGCTCCAGAAAGCAAGTTTCTAATTAGCAGAGTTTGATAGTGTCTGATTGAGAGTAGTCTATGATCCATCTTCAAGTGAAATAGGTTGAGATCTGTTGTGGTTGATTTTTCTGGTTTCCAAATGATTCTATGATGTTCATGGATGTTCCCTGAATGCATTGAATGTGTGTGTTTGATCCACAAGCTGTAATGAAGATCTTGGAAGTGTGTGTTCAAGTGTTCTTGATGACTGCACCTGTCTGGCTGACCTGGATAGTTAACACTCTTTGTGGATGAATTTCCTGAATTACAGAAGCATGTGATAGCGTGTGAAGATGTAATTGAGTATGTGCTAAGGCATGAAGTACTCCTCCTTTATTCATTTAGTCTGCAAGTTTGCTTAGGTCCAATCCTAATGTAATGTCCCCTTATCACAAATCAAAATTTCTCAACCTTGTTCACAAATTTCAACTTGCAAAAAGAGAACATTAGTACACTAAACCCTCTTTGATTTTCAACTATTTACAATAGATGTAAGAAGTATTCAAATCATATAATAATATTGCCCTTATAATCTTATGATCAACATCAAACATACATTACACATCTTTTATCAATAATCTTATGATTACTACACATTTCTATTACTAATCTTTAATCATTATCATTATATATTTCACATGTTCCCTCAATAATCTTAAGTTCACTATCAAAATATATTTCACATTCTCTATCATTAAATGTCATGATCTCTATCAATTTACATTTCACAGTCTCTATCATTATCCATGCATTAATCATTAATTTCATATAAGAGGAGTGATAGGATGTCTTTTGCCAATCACCATTTTGGGTCCACTATCTCTATCCTTCGACTTGAGGAGTACCTTTTGTACATGTTGAGTCAAGGCCTCTATGAGAATAATCCTTTGCACAATGGCTACCTTTTGTACCAGCATGTGACAAAGGCCACTATGATAATCCTTGGTACAAGGGATGCCTTTTGCACCTGCTGTAACCAAGGCCTCTCTATCATAATCCTTTGCACAAGGGGTACCTTTTGTACCAACTATGACAAAGGCCACTATCCACTTGCCTCGAAGAGTACCTTTTGTACTAGCAGAGACAAGGGCCTCTAAATACCCATGGTTGGTCATTAATCATCTCATACTCATCCTTCTCATATGAAGTTAATGCTTAATATGTTTCACCAATGATATGTCTTATCCCATGTAATATCTAGCTCTTTCATTATGAGAAATTCACTTATCTTTGTTCATCATATCATTAAATTAGACATAAAATAATATAATGCAGCAAAAGCTATTGAATGTAAATTACAAACCTTTGATTGGGTAAGTGTCCTGATGGACTGGCGGAGATATAAATAATATAATTTATTTCCTCATTGATGATCCCTTGCTAATAAATTTAGAATATATATTGCAGATCGATTGGTGTTATAACTCAATGAGATTGGATCAACTTATTCGATGTCCTGCTGAGATGTTTGATGTTTTCACTAGTGCAAAAATGAATGTTGCTAATGATGATTATTGTTGGTCAATGAAATGCTTGGACATTATTGTTTGATTATTCCTTTAGATGATTTGATTGTGATAAGGATGGTATATTGATTATTGTTGAGATTGTTCCTAAATTCTCATATGATACCCCTTCAATGCCTCTATGTTGCTTGCTGTGTTGAATGATTGCTGGACTACACTCCAATTCCCCCCGATTGCTGTGATATCCTTCTCCTTTTATATTCTTGGGTCTATTCTTAAGAGACATGTCCCTTTTGATATTCACACCTCTTCATTGCATTCCCTCATAACTCATTGGTTGCCCCTTTGTTAATAACATATTGTATTTTATTATTGATTTATGCCTTCCTAATGATAATCATAGCCTGTTGCATATTTCATAACAACAATTTCTTAATAGAATGTCATTGCCCTTTGTAATGAAGCCCCTTCATATATGATTAAGACTAGTTTCTTGCTCATCTTATTTGCAACTCCTCATTGATTATTCCTTCACATCCCTTTGATGAGGCATTTGACCTTTTAGTGTCAGTGTTTTCTTAAGAGATTGATTATTGATATGCGTAGCTGTTTCTAAGGCATCCGTCACCCAAATAGGGATCGGACCATATCACTTTAGTTTTATATATTAGTATATCATCTATTATAATATAGTAATCAATCCATATTCATGATATATATATTATTTGTATAATCTAGATTAGTGACATTTGTCTTTCTTTACGTATGGTCTCCACTAAGGTTTTCTCTAAAGTGGAAATAGGTCCCTTGTATGATATAAACTATTTAATTTATAATATGAATTTATCTATATAATAATTTATATTCATTATTAATAATAATAACGATATTTAATCTTTACTTTATCTTGATATAATATAATATTGTATGGACAATATAAAATATTCATAATAATAATAATGCTATAATAATATATATATTATTTTGAATTGATCTTTTACAAAGGCAACTTCGTTGTTTATTTCTATCATGATGTTTAAATCTTTCATTTAAACAATGCCTTAGTATCGGGACATGATAGTTCACTCCGCCCAAAGATTGCTTGTCCTCAAGCAATCACAACTAGGACGCTTTAAAACCCATTCAATTTCTTCGAAGAATTATTGTTAGTAGTCTTGTATTCATGTTATCGTTCTTTTAAAGTATGAGGGCAATTTGTTGTTTGCTTTTTCCCACATGCAACATACATGTAAGTACATAAAACACAATGGATGCGTATATGAAGTATACATGTAGAACATGAGGCATCAATACACATAAGGTCAATACACATAAGGCCTAAGCATACACAAGCTTACATGAAGCATGACAAGTATACACACGTAATACGTGAAACATACACTTGATATACCAAGTACGAAGTATACAAGTGGCTACACATAATATGCAATACATGCTCATAACAACATGAAGTATGCACATAAATCATAAGTCATGGTATATCCACATAAGTCGTAAGTATGAATACATATAAGTAAATTATGAAGCACACTTGCATAAAGTATGAAGTCACTAGTGTACACGAATCATAAGGTATACACTTGAACACACATAGTTCACAAGATATGTGCTTGAGCATATAATGGTCATGGAGTGTACACCTGAATAGAATATGCACTTGAATACAAATTCATAGTGTATACACTCGAATGCAAAATAGGATATACATGTGAATACATAATCATTCGTGCGAGTCATAGACTTACATACAAATACAATCATGGAGTACCATGTCATAGAACACACACCAGAATACATAGCCATCAAATATACTTAAGTATGAATACCAGTCACAAGTACACACTCATGTACACACCAGAGTACATCCTCAAATACAAATACAAGTCATGGAGTATGCATACATAATCATACAGGGGCATTTGCATATAAATATAAGTCATATAATCAAAACTTTATATGATTGTAAATATAATTCATAGAGCATATATTCATTCAATTTGGAATACAAGTCATGCAATTTCATACAATTTGCAAAGTCATAGAGTATACACATGCACGCACTCAATCTCCAAATACAATACAAAATTTAGAGAGCATGCACTTGAACAAATTTATTGAACATACACTCAAACATAATTGCAAGTCATAGAGCACAAGCACATATCATAGAGTATATGTTGCATACAAGGTCAAAGTCATACTCAGACTTAATTACAACTTCATAGAGTATACACATGAAAGCATACACTCGAATATAGTCACAAAGTCATGCAATTTATGGAGAAAGCACCCGCATACAAATCATGCAAATACAAAGCATAGAGTATTTATTGAATACAGATGCAAGTCATAGAGTATAGTTAAGGTATAGCATTTTAGCATACATATGAATGCACATAATACACAAGCATGCAAGAATACACATGACTATGAAATGCAGTGTGCATTTTGAACATATATAAGTCATGAATACACGCAGTCATACAATTGAATGTACAAAGTCATAGAGAATTCACTCTGGTGGTATGCTTCCTATTGGTGTGCTTGCGTATGCTACAAATAATTGCTCATGTTTGATGAACGCGAGGCATGTATTCGTTCATAGCTTGTATATTATATGACTTTGCCATTGTATTCAAATGTATGCTCTATGAACATGTATTTGCGTTCGAGTGTATTTGTATTCTCCATGACTTGTACTTGTATTCAAATGTATTCTCCATGCCATGTATTTGTATTTGAGGGTATACTCTATGATTTGCATTTGTATTCAAGTGTCTACTCTATGACGTGTTGTATTTGAGTGTTTAATCTATGATTGTATTCGCATTTGAGTGTGACTCTATGACTTGTGAACTATACATACACACAAGAATATACATACACACAGGAAACGTACGAGTAAGGCAATAAAGTTAAAGTAGGAATACAAGTAATACACAAGGTATGAGTCATATAAATCTTATAATATTCTCTTTAGGATATCCTTGATTTCTCAACCTGCATACAAGAATAATTTCTTGAAAGAGATGTTAGTACTTTTAAGAATAAATTCCATAATGAAGTCATGACATATGAATCATCCTCAATAATAATTAATACTAATGTAACTTTACCTGTGGCGCATATATTCAATTCCTGCAACCACCACCATTAATACATATGCAAATACATATAATTTTTTATGAGAATCATGATCAATAATAATGAATATTTATTATTCATAGGATGGCAGGATGACTGCTCTGATACCACTTGTAATGTCCTCTTGTCACAAATCAAAATTTTTCAATCCTGTTCACAAATTTCAACTTGCAAAAAGAGAACATTAGTACACTAAACCCTCTTTGATTTTCAACTATTTGTAATAGATGTAAGAAGTATTCAAATCATATAATAATATTGCCCTTATAATCTTATGATCAACATCAAACATACATTACACATCTTTTATCAATAATCTTATGATTACTACACATTTCTATTACTAATCTTATAATCATTATCATTATATATTTCACATGTTCCCTCAATAATCTTAAGTTCACTATCAATATATATTTCACATTCTCTATCATTAAATGTCATGATCTCTATCAATTTACATTTCACAGTCGCTATCATTATCCATGCATTAATCATTAATTTCATATGAGAGGAGTGATAGGATGTCTTTTGCCAATTACCATTATGGGTCCACTATTTCTATCCTTCGACTTGAGGAGTACCTTTTATACCTGTTGAGTCAAAGCCTCTATGAGAATAATCCTTTGCACGATGGGTACCTTTTGTATCAGCATGTGACAAAGGCCACTATGATAATAATTGGTACGAGGGATGCCTTTTGCACCTATTGTAACCAAGGCCTCTATATCATAATCCTTTACACAAGGGGTACCTTTTGTACCAACTATGACAAAGGCCACTATCCACTTGCCTCGAAGAGTACCTTTTGTACTAGCGGAGACAAGGGCCTCTAAATACCCATGGTTGGCCATTAACCATATCATACTCATCCTTCTCATATGAAGGTAATGCTTAATATGTTTCACCAATGATATGTCTTATCCCATGTAATAGCTAGCTCTTTCATTATGAGAAATTCACTTGTCTTTGTTCATCATATCATTAAATTAGACATTAAATAATATAATGCAGCAAAAGCTATTGAATGTAAATTACATACCTTTAATTGGGTAAGTGTCCTGATGGACTGGCAGAGATATAAATAATATAATTTATTTCCTCATTGACGATCTCTTGCTGATAAATTTACAATATATATTGCAGATTGATTGGTGTTATAACTCAATGAGATTGGATCAACTTATTCGATGTCCTACTGAGATGTTTGATGTTTTCACTGGTGCAAAAAATGGATGTTACTGATGATGATGATTATTGCTGGTCAATGAAATGCTTGAACATTATTGTTTGATTATTCCTTTAGATGATTCGATTGTGATAAGGATGATATATTGATTATTGTTGAGATTGTTCCTGAATTCTCATATGATCCCCCTTCGATGCCTCTATGTTGCTTGATGTGTTGAATGATTGTTGGACTGCACTCCAATTCCCCCCGATTGATGTGATATCCTTCTCCTTTTATATTCTTTGGTCCATTCTTAAGAGACATGTCCCTTTTTATATTCACACCTCTTCATTGTATTCCCTCATAACTCATTGGCTGCCCCTTTGTTAATTATAACATATCTTATTTTATTATTGATTTCTACCTTCCTAATGATAATCATAGCCTATTGCATATTTCATAACAACAATTTCTTAATAGACCATCGTTGCCCTTTGTAATGAAACCCCTTCATATATGATTAAGACTGAATTCATTTCTCATCTTATTTACAACATGTTGGGTGAAAATTTTGTCATTTAGCTAACCAACGGCAAAATGGTTATATCGCCACAGCTATAATGAGACTGATTCTCTCCTCTCAGCAAGGGGAGGTTCCCTTTAGATAATGAGCTCTTTCTAACAAGCAACTTTTAATAATTAAAATGAACTAAAAGATATATTGAGGTGTTATCACTTCATCCTATTCTCTTCTTTCAAAATAGATGCTTTTCTCTTCAAAACAACAACTTCAACAAAAACAATGTTTAATAACTTATGAATCAAGACAAACCATAGAAACACAAAGTCTTCTATTGCTTCACTTATCTTCTCCAAATAAACCTGATTAAACTCAAATGTAGCCCAAAGTCTCCTCTTTTATCCAACACAATATAACTAACTTGAACACAACAGTTTTTAGCACAAAGTCTATAAACTATTACATCCTCACAAATGTTAACACAAACTCTTGTAATGAGAAAATAGCACAAAGTCTATTTAACCAAAACAAGAACACTTCTCTCAATTTCCAATAAACTCCATAATTCCAGCAATGATCCAATATAATATAACAAAAATGACATAAGAACACTGATATCATGAAACAATATGATTCAACTCAAAGTTTGAATCTCAAATTGCTTGCTTATATTGATATTCACTTGAAAATATGATAAACATCAAAAGCTCAAAGTCTTGAAATGTTTTCCAATCCGGGAGAGTTTCTTTGCAATAGATAAAAGATAAAGATTACAATAGAGGCCCTCTTTATTTATAGGGAGGAGCTTGGAGCAAAAATAGGAAAAATCTAACTACTTTAACTTATTCAAACAAAAGAGTCCTATTTGACTTGTGACTTCTTTTGTCTAATATGTAATTTCATTTAAGAAAATTACATGTGAGTATGTCCATAACAAAATTCAAATTACATCTACAAAACTGAAAATAAACTAAGGCATTGAAAAGGAACTTCAGCTACCACTATCGTTCTTCTTCAAAAAGCTTTTATACATAGTTTGTACTGCCGCCATTTCACATACATTGGGCTTCGCTATATTCTCTGAGATGGTACGAGCCCTGAGAACTGCATCTTTAACCACCTTTACTACTTTCTCATGTTTCTCTAGATTATCCTTTAGATTCTCAAAAGTTGAGTGATGATCATAAAGGCTATCCATCGAAACCACCATAGGTGCTTCATCTTCAAATTTATGTTGCACCATCTTCTCAAAAGCATCTATCATTTCCTCTGCTGAGAGAAACTTGTGACCTTCACCTGTCAGAGCGCATGGGAGTTCCTCTAACCTCTGTAGAAGCAAGACATTATTGTCTTCACTGTTTTCACGTACTTGGCACCAGTCATCAAGTAAACCTTTTATTACATTGATGCGATGGACAATAGATTCCTTAGTCTTAAGATAAGACTCTCGGTTTGAAACGACACCAATGGTTATCAGATTCTTTATTTTGATCTTCTTCATCTCAACACATTCCTCTAAACATTCTTCTTGACCTTACAGTTCTTGAGAAAGTAAATCAATAATGTCATTTAGCTCAGCTTTTGCCTTGTCCATCTTTCATTTTCTTTCCACTGTGGTCTTCAATAGAATTCTTCCCTGTGCCAACAACCACTCCACAATGTCACCAACAACTCTCCCTCTGGCCTGAACCTTCTTAACCTTTCGAATAAGAGGATCATCAACAGTCACTGCCATAGGTTCCACAATCTCAGATGATTTTACTATTTTCTAAAGAACAACAACAAGTTGTTATGCCTTTGCTTTGTACTACTCTTTTTCCTTCTTGACCTCATCATATTTCTCAAGCAATAAACTTGCAGTAGCTTGGAAATCTACCTTGATACCTTCATGAGTCATCTTACCTAACTCAACTCCAGAGAAAATATAATCATTCATATCAAAAGTATCTGCAGTGGCATCATCTAGTGGCTTAGCAATTTCTGCATATCTGATTCCTTTTTCATTAATAAGCCTAGAAACAATTTTAGGTATCTTTTTCTGGGCCTTTAACTTAGCAAAAAGTAACTTCTCTATATCAATTTCATCTGGTGAAATCACTTGCTTCTTCCTCTTAGAAGTGTATGCAGACAACCATGGAGGAAGTGTTGAGGCACCAATATTCAGAGAAGAGTCAATTACCTATTTTGTTGGATCCATGCTCACACTTGTTATAGTAAGAACAGGACTAGTGTTGGTAAAAACTACACTTGTGTCAACAAATTTCTTTGAACCATCTAGAAAATGCTCTAGAACAAATTGTTCACCAATATCAAATGATGGGGAAGACAGACTCGAAATAAAGCCAGAAGAATCAAACATGGTCCCAAAACTTGTTCTTACAGAGGTAGGGGTATTATCAGAAGACACAACAAAAATAGGTGAAATAGGAACATTGGAAACTACAGGAGCATGAGGAAGGGGTGTAGAAACTTGTGATTCCAGTCGAAGATCCTTCTGAGGGGAAAGTTGTGAATCACCAAGTTGTTCATGTTCTACATTCTCCTCCTTTTCTTGTTCTTTTTCATTTTTTTCATCTGACTTCTCAGGCATTTTTGTTTGCTTAGCATCATCAGGTTTCTCAATATCTTGTTCTAAAATCTCAATATCTTCAATCTCCATTTTATCAACATTTGTATCCTCGGCCCCTGATTCTATGACGGTAAAAGTTCTTGCAACCTCTTTCTTCTTTCCTCCCTTAGATACAAACTTGATTTTTGGTTTATGTACTTTAGAAGGAGTGTCACTCTTGTTCTTTGTTTGGTTTTCTACCTTTTTCCCTGTTTGCTCCTGAATTTTAGTTTCTGACCCAGTAAGAAATTCTTTCAGACTTATTCCGTTACTTCCTAACCACACATTTGTATTTGCTAGAATTGGCTGAAATCTTTTCTTGATTGAGGTTTCCTCTTTGATAGACCATTTGACCTCTAGTAGAGGTGAGGATTCAATGTTCTCAACATTGTATTTGGGATCCGAAACATCCCCTTCATCTTCCATTCCCTCCAGAATATCTACACGACCTAATTCCTCAATCTAACTCAAATGAAGTCTGCAATAATCTAGCTTTCTGATCTCATTCTATGTTCTGAGATCGGCCCAAATATCTTCAACCATTAGCATATGGAAAACTGACTTCCTCTTGATCTTGTCCTACACTCTTCTGAAATCAAAACGATCTCTTTTCTTGAAAGTCTTCATAGTAACCAGTTTCATTTCTGATTCAACTGCTTTGGCCTTGGTAGCTGATTGAACAGAGTACCTCCCAATTTCTACAGGAAACTTAATTCCTAACTTTTTCAGCTCCATCTTCTTATTGTGCATAACAATCAATTGGCTACACAATTCCATCAAAATAATTTTATCACTGGGATATCATGGAAGCATATACGGATAACCAGGATAGTATCCCACTCTAAGATAAGTGAAAGTTGGAAACTATAAGAATAAACAACCAAAAGAGTTGACCACCCCCCAGGCCTCATCTAATACTCTTTTCTACTCAGTTCATTATCCCCTAAACACATGAATACTAAAAAGAAGGTATCATTAACCCTATGGAAATGATGGATTGATCCCTTTGGAGTAATCTGTGGATAATACTCATAAACTGGAACCAATCTCCTATCACCAACTTGAGTTAAACCAGGAAAACTCCTCATGCTTGTAGCAGCATACACCAAATATGAAGTCATGTAAAACTCGAAAGTTTTGTTAACTTTCACCAGTTGATCATGCAAAGCATTGCTGATCTGTTCCCCCTAGAAGATTTTCTATTGACCCCTGAGAATCACCTTAATGTATGTATACATCCATTCCTAAAACTTGGATGAAGGGAGACATCTGATCTAACTCAAAAGTATAATCAAATCACTTACCTCCTCGACAAAGTCACTTCTTAGGAGATCTTTTGGCCATCTGGTCAAATTGCTCCAAGGAGTCTTCAACCACTTACCGTTGATATATTTCGTTGCAGCTTCCACATCTTCATCATAATCCTTTTGCCCTTGAGCAAAATCTATTTCTCTAATATTTTCAATAGGAGGACACAAAGATTTTATCGAGAAATTATGCATCTAATCTCATGATCACATTTCCTTGGGAATCAGATACAGCCCTAGTATCCCTGTTATAATGACTAGCTACCTGAAGAACAAACTCAAGATTGTGGGAAGCGACAAGAAAAGAGGCAACTAAGTGAATGTTACTGTCAATAATATTTGCATATATCGAGGAGGATTTGACTATTTTGTTCTATCCACAAACTTGGCCATGTCTACATGACCAATCTCTATATCTCTGATCTCGTCCACATTGGACTGTAATGAAGTCACGGGGAAAACCCCTTAGTACTTATACTTCATGATTTTAGCCTTTGATGGGGATGGCTCTGACATTAGCTTTGTGAAGAAAATTGGAAATAGCGTCTACCACAAATGTTTGTTGAAACTGCAAAAAGCCATGATCTCGCAATTAGGGGAAAAATGGGCAAATTGGGGTTACTGCGAATTGATGATCATGAACATGGGAACATGCTTTGAAGGGCTTGAGAGCACGCAAGTCGAGGAAACAAGTGAAAGTGGGCCAATAGGTATTGAAAGGAAAAATTTCCCAGTGTTAGGAAAATTTTCAAGGTGGCATGCATGGGCGGTGATTTTGGCCACTCCTGCATGTAGGGGTAAGATTATAATCATGCACAGTCGGCCATTTTTGCCGCTATTGTATATGGAGGAAAAACTAAGATTGATGTAGGGGTGGTCAATTTGACCGCCCTTACATGAGGGAAAAATGCAAGGTCACTTTGGATGTATAAGCGGTGAAAATACCCGCTTGGACATGTTGGGGGAAAAATTGTATTTAGATGTGACGTCAGTCAAAACGACTGCTCATACACCATATTTTTAAAAAAACCTTTAAACATATGTAATAGTGGCAAAAATGCACACTTGTGCATGTGATTTTTAAAAGTTTAATTTCCATGTAGGGGCGGCATTTTTAACCGCCCCTGCATGAGGGTAAGATCAAAGACAATGCACATGTGCGACGACTTCGAAAGAAAGCAAGGTATCATCGGTAAAAAATAACCACGATACTCATGAGTTTACAAACGAAAAACCTAAGACCTATTCAGGAACCTCCACAAAAACAAACAAAAGAATAGGGTTCGATTCCATGAAAGAATAAGCCATTTTAAAACGACAATAACAAACAGAAACACACGCGATACAAAGGCTTTCCAAAAGCTTGATTAACAAACATAATGATAAATCCAAACAATAATTTTTACAAAACAATCATTTTAAATGATCAATGAAACCCTAGTTTAAAACAGAAACTGAAAATGAAAAAATAAGTCGAAACCCTAAGTGCGACCTTGGAGACCAAAATCTATCCAATTTTGGAATCAACGCGATCGAGCAATCTTAGGAAGGCTTCAATAGTCGATTAGAAGATTTAGGTTACAAGAAATAACAAAAAGGAACAAGTTTACACCTTAAAAAGACTTAAAAAGGTGTGTTAATGGCGACATGACGCCATTAATAACACTCGAGTTTGAGAGATCCACGAAGATTTGTCTAAGCAGCGGGTAGGACCGACATTACACATTAAAATATGACAAGGAACATGCATGGGCGGTGATTTTTGCTACTCATGCATGTCAATAAAGAAAAACAAGACAAACATGTAAAAGCAGCAATTTTGGCCGACTTTGCATGTTAAAAACATAAAGATATGTAAGAGCAGTGTTTCCAACCGACTCTGCATATGAACACTCAAAAAATTTCTAACACCTTAAAATCAGTCAAAATTGATATTTCAATAGGCTCATAACTTAATCAATTTTTGCGAATCTTGAGTAATCGACTTAGGGGAATGTCATAAACCATTCTAAGATGTCAGATGACTTCGCATGAGGCCAAGAGGACTTGTCTTGATTTGTGAATTTAGAGTGTAGGCTCCGAAATGGACAAGTTTCGTATGGGTTGTCTACAAAAATGAGCGTAGCTGATTTTGAGAAGAACACAACTCCTCATTGATTATTCCCTCACATCCCTTTGATGAGGTGTTTGACCTTTTAGTGTGAGTGTTGTCTTAAGAGATTGATTATTGATATGCATAGATGTTTCTAAGGCATCTGTCACCCAAATGGGGATCGGACCATATCACTTTAGTTTTATATATTAGTATATCATCTATTATAATATAGTAATCAATCCATATTCATGATATATATAATTTGTATAATCTAGATTAGTCACATTTGTCTTACTTTACGTATGGTCTCCACTAAGGTTTTCTCTGAAGTGGAAATCGGTCCCTTGTATGATATAAACTATTTAATTTATAATATGAATTTATTTGTATAATAATTTATATTCATTATTAACAATAATAACGATATTTAATCTTTACTTTATTTTGATATAATATAATATTTGTTTCGACAATATAAAATATTCATAATAATAATAATAATAATAATAATATATACATTATTTCGAATTGATCTTTTACGAAGGCAACTTTGTCGTTTATTTATCATGACATTTAAATCTTTAATTTAAACAATGCCTTAGTATCGGGACATGACACCTAATTTGATGTATATATGTATGCCGACCTTGGAAATTGTTCCAATGGTTGATGAATTGTATAAATACAAATAATGAATTCATGTTTGAGGGGTGAGGATGTGAAGATGAAAAGATAAGTGTGAAGTGTAAAAGCAGAGCAAAGCAGAGGAGATATTTTGCACTTCAATGGAATTGAACTCTGGCATGGTGTAGATGCTACTAAATTAGTTCAACCCTTGGTAGTGAGCCACCCCCGGCAGTGAGCCAACCCTAGGTAGTGAGCCATCCTTTTGGGCAGTGAGCCCTTTGGCAATGAGACACCATTTGATATTTGGTATTGTTACAACATTTATATTATGAGATAACACTCACCATGGTTTATCCCTATTTAAAGAGTTTTCCACGTAAAATATTTGGTGTTCATGTGTATGTGGTGTTGAAGTGTTCATGTTTTGATTCTGCTATTCATATTTAATTCTCATAACAGAATAAAGAAATAAGTTAAGTGGTTGTGAAAATGATTGTGGTTTAAAGAAGTTAAAGTTTTGATAGAACTGATTCACCCCCCTCCTCTCAGTTGTCTTGTGCCATTTAACAATTGGTATTAGAGTGAGGTTCCTTTGGAGAAAGCCTAACATCTTAAGGTAGATCCAGGATGGCACACAGGAAAGACATTCCCCAGTTTGATGGAACTAATTATGCATATTGGAAGGTATGAATGCAAAGTTATCTCATTTCTCTTGGTTATAATGTTTGGGCAATGGTTAAGAATAAATACATAGTTCCTAAAGATCTGGATTCTAAAGAAGAGATTAAAATGTTTGAGGATAATCACAAAGCTAAAAATGCTCTATTAAATGCCTTGTCTAACACTAAAATAGTAAAAGTTGTGAATCTATAAACTGCTTATGAGATTTGGGACAAATTAAATAAAATCTATGAAGGCGATGCATCTATCAAGAAGAAAGGTGATGCATCTGTCAAGAAGTCCAAGTTACAGAATTTGAAGACCACATATGAAACCATGCAAATGGGTGAAGATGAGAACATGTAACAATTTACTTATAAAAGATTGATGAAGTTGTCAACGGTATCAAGGGCCTTGGTGGAGAATTAAAGGATGAGAATGTCATAGATAAGATACTCAGAACTCTTCCCAAATCTTATAGTCACAAAGTATCTGCCATTGAAGAGTTGTTGGAATTGGGCAAGCTTACAAAAGATCAATTTCTTGGCAAACTGCCTGCTTTTGAAATAAGAGAGTTTGGTACTACTAATGGTCCTACAAAAATTGAGATTGCTTTCAAGGCCAAGGAAGCAACTAAGATTGCTAGATCAAAGAAATATGTTGTGGAATCAGATGATGAAGACTTTGCAGAATTAGAAGCCAAATTTGCTAGCAGAATAAAGAGGGGAAGTAAAGGAAAATTCAAAGGTAAGTTACCTTTCAAATGCTTCAGTTGTGGTAAAATTGGTCATTATGCTTCAAGATGTCTTGAGAGAGCTTTGAAGATCAATGAAGCAAAGGAAAGATGGTAAGAAAGAGTTATTGTGTTAGAGATGATGAAGGTGTAAGTGATGATGAATCTAATTCTAATGATGGCAATAGTAGTGAATGCTTGTTTATTGCACTTAGAGAAGAGCCTATTTATGCTAATCTTGCAAGCTATGTTAAGGAAGAAAGCGCAAGAGAGTTGTCTGCATTCCATGCTAAAAAGGAAGATGAATGGATCATTGACAGCGGATGCTCAAACCACATGACAGGAGATAAGAGTAAGTTTGTCAAGTTTGAAAAGTATGATGAAGGACTTGTTAGATTTGGTGATGATGCAGCTGGTAAGATTTATGGAAAAAGATCTATTACTTTTTATGGCAAGCATAATACAGATGATGTTCTTTATGTCAAGGGCCTGAAGCATAATCTACTAAGTTTTGGATAAATGTGTGACAAAGGTTATAATCTCGTGTTCAAGGACAATGGGTGTAAGATACAGAATAGCTCTAGAACCTTAATTGCTGCTGGTAAGAAGACACATAGTAATGTCTATCACTTGAAAGGCATTGAAAATTGTTGTTTGTTGGCTAAGTCAGATGAAATTTGGCTATGGAATAGGAGAATGTGTCACATTACTTTCAATAATCTGGTAAGAATAAGCACTATTCAAGATGTAAGAGATATGCCTAAGATTATGAAGCCTTCCAATGTGATATGCAAAGAATGCCAGTTTGGCAAGATGACAAAGACCACTTTCAAAAGCAAAGAACAATCCTCTACTGGTTTGTTGGAGCTGGTGCATACAAACCTGTGTGGCCCCACAAGAACAAAAAGTCTACAATGTGAAAGGTATTTGATGCTTCTCATTGATGATTTTTCAAGAATGACTTGGGTTACTTTCCTTACACTAGTACAAAAACAGCAATATGTGATTAAAAAAACTACTAAAAATTGCTTATAAATGACTAAACTTGGTCACGTGACCATTAGTAATTTATTGGTAGTCATTTATTGTTGGCAAGAGACACTACAAGGCATGTCATGTGTTGTCATTGATGGAAACTAAGTCCATTCCACGCATCCGCAGTACAGTATCAGATCATACCGGAAGTCAGTTCCAAGATTTATCCAGTCCGGATAGACAGGAACAGGGTATATGGCAGAGTTTAGTATTTTGGTCAGCGGATCTCTCTAGTTAATCATTGTGTTGCGAATTAGAGGGAGTGTAGAGGAGTGTCAGGAAAATCTAAATCCAAGATTTCAACCTCTGGAGACAAAGGGATTAAAAGTTATGAGCGTCTGAGTACCAGGTCCTAATATGACAAGAACAGTTCAGTGAAGAACAGGTTGACTTGTGTTAGATCCTTGTGCAGATCTAGTAGAAGTGTTTGGGTGAGTTACGTATGGGATATAATTTTAGTGGCCGACATGTATGGTGATCTACAGGTGTTATTTTTGGTACGCATCAATATTGATGTATGGATTCAACCGATAGAACAGAGTACTTGTAATGTTTGTCAAGTTATTCACAAGGCCGACATAAAGGTGATTGAATTTCTTAAGGAAGATATATATAGCCGATGGATTCAAGTGTATTGGGGTGTGTGATGATGATGTAAGTGCAAAAAGGCATATTAAGGTGTGAAAGTGAAGAGATTTGAGGTCTGGATTATGGCAGAATAGTAAATAGGGTAGAATAAAAATGAAGTGTGTAAGATCAGTATTCTGTACTTAACTAGAACTAAATTCTTGGATTGGCAGATGCTATTCATCAATTCAAACAATCTATAATCCTTTTATAATCATTCTTGTAGGTAGTGAGCCTCTCTTGAGCAGTGAGCTCTGGACAGTGAGCCCGAAGGCATGTGCCTTCCCCTTTTGTAATACTTTTAATAGAGTATAATCCTTGTGGGTTAACCCCCACCGTGGTTTTTCACTTAACCAGGTTTCCACATTAAAAATCTCGGTGTCAAGTGTGTTATTTGTGTTTTTGCTCATGAGTTATTGATTCTTGCTTTTTATGATTATATCATTAATCTGTTAAGAAGTTGTAAAGAAGAAATTAAATACAGTAAGCTTTAAAGTTTTATCACAATTGATTCACCCCACCTCTCAGTTGTCAGCCCTAATTCCAACAATTGGTATCAGAGAAAGGTTCCTTTAAAAAAGTTTAACAACTTGAGGAAGATCTGGGAAGGTAGTAAAATGGATGAATACAACCTCTAAGGACAACTTAACCTCGCTTTAGAAGATCTTGATTAGTCCAGAGTAGAAGTCAAAGAGCTGCAAGAGAACCTTAAAAATGATGAAGACTTCATTGAGACCTTAAAAGAAAAATTGAGAAAATCCAATGAAAATAGGAAGGAGAAACCTCTTCAACTGGGAAATCATTATGAAGACAACAACAAGGATAAGGCCCTGAAGGAAAAGACAAAGGAATGTGAGAAGTTAGCTAAAGAAGTTGTTGTCCTAAAACATGAGATGGAATCCGGGGTAATGAGGCTAACCAAGGAAATTGAAGATAGGAAGAAAGCTGAAATCTAAAAGAAAGAACTAAAGAATGCTGCAGATTAGACAGAATAGCTAGCCTTTTAGAGTCTAATCTACAAGAAAGCAGAGACAATGAGAGAGAACTTGAGAGGCAAATTGTCATTCTCAAACATGACCTAGAAATTGCAAATGAATACAAGGAGAAGTTCAAGATAAGCTCAGCTAAACTTAAAGCACTACCTGAAAGTCAAAAAAAGGTTGATGACAAGCATGGTATTGGATATGAAAAATGGGAAAGCTCAAGATCTGGACAAAGAAATTTTCAACCAAGGAATGAGAGAAATAGACCTAGAAGACCTCTGATAAGAAAGTTATCCATCCTTCAATGGCAATTGTTTCAATTACAATAAATTTGGTCATAGAGCTACTCAGTGCAGAAGTAGAGTAAATCAAAATGGTCGATCCTTCTCCAATCAATGCTTTAAGTGTAAGAGGTGTTGGTTATTTTTTCCAGACTGGATGCTTATTCCCAGTTATCCCTACAAGGTAGCCATCATTGATCAATAGGATTCCCGGGCCAAGGGCCAATAGTATAGGAGATAGACTCTATAAATATCTCCTCTTCTTCTTTAGGCTCTACAGAACCAAGGGGGTATTCCCTACTCAACATCCATGAAATACAACTGTGAAATGACTAAGATGTTGACACAAAGCAGATAAATCCTCTTTTATGCAGACCAAAACTGTGGAATAAGTAAAAAGGGGCTAGCTTTGGGCCTATATTCAGTTGTAGACAGAGGATTTTGGTCCTAAAACTACTTCTAATATCCTAAAGGTTTGCATTTAAAGTTTGAGTTTGATTTTATGTTTGGATGCAAAACTGAGACTTTGGGTTGTAATCAAAAGAAACAAGACTAGATCGGTGCCCATCCAAGGCTCAGAGTCAATAGATATATATATGTGAATGTTTATCACAAACCTAAAACAATAATCAGATTTCAAGGGGATTATGCAATGCCTGCCTTACAGACAATACCCAAGATAAAGTATTTAGCTATTTCTACTTACAAGCATCCTTACTGCAATGTATTCTTCTCAATACTTAACCCAAAATGTTACATCCCTCTTTTTGGAAATTATAACGCTATTTACTTTTCTTCAAAATTTCAGTTATATAATACATTGTGGACGACATGGAAACTGGTGATATATTTAGACAAAGTTAGTTCTATAAAATTTTGGAATCTATTGATTATGATCAATGTGATATTATAAACTAAAATGTCTTTTTGTTAAGAGAAAAGGATGTTTGGATATATTATGCTTTGATTTGGAATATAGGTGCTTTGACCATAAAATTGTATGTGAGACTGTCGTTGTAGGAATAGGTGGACCATGTTCAATAGGAAGAGAAAGTATCTTTGAGAGAGAGTATAGACTCTGGAAATTAACCATGGGTGTTTGTTACTGAAAACGCCAAGCAGGTAGATAAACCTTGAAGCCTTCAATTTAGTCATGTTTATGACTAAGATAGTTTGAGACTAGATGTCGACGTCTGAAGATAAGGTTTAACACCTTTTCGTAAGTCGTCATATAGAATTTTGGAAATCGACGTTGTTGTCACAAGTCCTCCAAAGCGAGTCGTCTTATATAGATGATTATTATTTCGTTTGTAGGTAAATAAATAAACCTATTTGTGGCAGATTTGTGAATCACGTCTCCTAGTCGAAAGATGCGACAAGTCGTTTTGTGCGCCAAACGATTTAGAAAACTTGTTTTGCGTTACGCCCAATCCATGGTGATTGCCGTAAAAACACGTCGATCATGTGTTGTGAATTTATTCCTTTTTGAAAATCGACGGAAGTCGAATGTGAAGTCGAGATAAGCTATAACTGTTTTGGTCATTATTTGGAAGGATATTCCAAAATCGCCTTAGTCATAACTTGGTTAACAGGAGGTATTTTCGTTAGTTTGCTTGATGTTGGTTTTCTCATCAAGACAAGTTGGTTTACGCCCAAGTTCTGTCATTTTGGACGTCCTCCTTTGCGAATACATCTTTTCCCTTTGAGCTTAAGACTTGAGTTATCATAAGTCAAACTTATACCTTCTTTATTAAGTCAGTCTTTATTCTATCTCTCTTTTTCGACCTTGGAGATTCAATATGCATTTATTATGCATCACCTAGTAAGAGTTTAATTCCACTAAGCGGTGTTAGTTGCTTTTTCAGAGGTTTAGAAGTTGTCTTGTGGAGAAAGTGGATGAGGTTGTTGTGCCACGTCACCATAATAGAAGCCTCCATCTTGTTAGTGGTCACCGTAGGTTAGGAAGACGGGTAGCTGCAGTTAAACCGACCTCCTTTTGCTAAGGCATGGGACGGCAGAGTAATTGCTTTAGTGCTTCTTCACCGTGGGCAGTCAGAGGAGGTGGTTATTCTATTGAGAATAAAGTGTAACCATGAGACAAATGCCAAATAATCTTCTTCACTATGGGCAGCCTGGAGAGGAATAGTCGATGTTTAAGAAACTAAAACGGAGAGATAGGGGATCATTCTTCCTACCGTAGGGAGTCTTGAAGGATTAAGATTCTGTTGTTAAGAAATCAAAAACCAGAAGGAAGCAAGTTCTTTTCTGAAGAGGACGTGGATAGGGGAGTGTAGTGAGTTGATAGATTGTGAAAGAAGCCTACGAAGGTCGCTGAGAGCTCAGGGAGGACGAGCTAGCAACAACAAATCCCTAAGTCCATCGACAGGTTTTCATTCCTTCTTTTTGCGCAGTCTATGAACAATAGTTGTGTCTCATTTCTGCAATGATAGTGTAATAAGTTTACAACGTATAGGATATGATAATAATGTCTTTTTATTGAAAGTTCTATGTGAGGTTATTTACAATGAATACGTATCAATTTTGTCTTCTTAGAATTCAAAATCATGGTTGTCTTCTCAGAAATATTATCATTACATATCAAGAACGAAACCATAATGATAATATAACACAGTTTTAGAAATATATATATGCACTAAAGTGATAAATTCATGATGCAAGATGTGAAATGGTATTCTACTAGCTGTCGGCCAGATGTATACATTGAGTTGATCTTATATGACTGTATTAATAGCTTAAACTATCTTGTGTACACTCAAAACGTTAGGTTCTTAGTGAGAAGCCACATTGCACCATGTGCATATTGTTAAGGAATCTAAACATCAAATTTAATGCATGTTTCAACGTAGATTTTAGATTGTTTTGACAGCCGGATGGTGTGATTTCAACTGGTTGTGTTGTCGTGAGATAAAAACCAGAGGAGGACAAGGTTTTAAAATATCTCTCTGCCCAAATAGATAAAGATTCTGAAAACAAGACATTCAATGTTGACAAATGTAATTAGCTAGTTTCTATTTCGATTTTAGATCTTCAATTAGAGGTCGACAAAAGTGTTTGATCATCTCTAGTGTCTAAAGATAGATTCTAAGTCTTTTAATATCTTATTTTATTACTCTTACCTCATTGAACCACGTGAAACCATTTGATTTGGAAGGTGGTGTAGAGTTGAAGTATAAGTATTTATTCTTGGTCGAAAATCGTCATGCTTTTGAAATGAAAAGATAAGGGTGGGAAATCTGCAATTTGTGTCTTAATTAAGTTGCATGCAATGATTCTTGTGTCGCTATTACCTTGTAGACCCTTATGAGTCTAAAACTTTAAATTCTAGGCTTATGGAAAATTATATTATATACTTGAGTATGTTGTATAAACATATGGGAACCAAATAGCCAAGTTTGAAACCACTTAGGAGTGGGTATTATTAAACGATGTTTTATATGATTATAGGATTATCAATTACAGTACAAATGCTATCCATATAAACAATGAAATAGAAAACCCATTGTACAACGTGTAAACGGAGATGAATCCATAAACTCGGGAATAGAGTAAACATTTGCGCCATTGGCTATTTCATGAGGAAATTCAAATACCTTGAGGTCATCGAGGTCAATATTTATACAAACCTTATAAATAGGAACACTGTAGGATTACGATTACTTCAAGTCGAGTAGGGTGGGTGAACTATATTCATGTGTTCATACAACACTATTTAAAAACAAATCCTTTGGCCAAGGTGATGCACGATCTTCAAGTGCATTGAATGTTCACTGTGACTGGATGGCGTATCTTGTGGAGAGTCATGCATGACTAGATGGTATCTAGGGAGCTGCATGATAACAAGACACATAAGTTACAACACCAGAGCTCAGATGACAAACACCAATGGTTATCCTAAGTCTATCCTCCTGAGTAGGGTAGGGCCACTTCCAGTTAGGAAGGAGTGCGGGAGACCAACGGTCTGTGGTTGGAGGTTAAGCTCCTTGAAGATACTTTATCTTCAAAATATTGAGGATTTCTGAGTCTTGAATGTGATGGGTCGACAATCGAGATGCGGTGATAATGGTATGTTTCCAATATTGTATTTATTTCAAGAATATTTCAAATTGTGAGAAAACAAAATGTTTATGGTTTATCAATTCTTTCCGCTTTGTGAAAAATGAAATCATGTTTATTGTTTAAGTGAAAAATGTTATACTTGATAGTAGTGAATTATATTTGATTGTAAAGAAAAAAATATATACCTATGTTAAAACCTAGTTTTCAAGTTAAATCAGATATGGATGTTACATATGGTATCAGAGCTAACCAGGTTCAGCACTAGGGCTGATGAGTCCACTAACCTGATTAGGAAATCAACATTATGCGGGTAGCTAATGATTTGATTTACTGTGCCAGGATGGTACGCATCAAGAAAATTGCAAGAGAATCCTTTGCGGGTAAGGAACATTATCTGGAAGCTAAGCAGAAACGGCTTGCGATGATCAAGACCATTGAGAAAACTAATGACGAAAATGACATTTGGCTTGATGATGTGGAAACCTTTGCCAATGCCTTGTCATGACTTAAACGAATGAGAAGAGAACTCCTAGAGGTAGCAACGATGGCGGCTTGAATCATGATCAACTGCTACCCTATTATTGTACCTGATAGTGTACCTGTTAGTGTACTTGTTAGTATACCTGTGAGTGTACCTATTAGTATACCAATGATCACTAGGGATACTCGTATAGAGCCTAGAGCTGAGATCATTGAGCTATCATCTGATAGTGAGTCTGAGGGGTATACACCTCATGATTATGTGTCAGACAATGAATCCAAAGGTTACACTCCACTAGATAATATAGAGTAAAAACATGAGATATGTCTATCTCTATTTGATGTTGGAACAATTTTGCAAATGGAATAAAGACAAAATTTTGGTTTGAGAACAATTATGATTATGATCAATTATTGTTTTCCTTTGATGATATATAATATGATAGGCATAAAACTAATTAGTATATGTTTAATCAGGTGAGAAACTAAACTATCATGGACCAATCAGAGTTTAACGAGGGGGAAGATCAGGAAGGTCATAACTCTCGGGAAAACTCCTCTGACAAGTTGGATAGGATTCTAAATATGCTTACTAAAACCAAGGAAAGGTTGAACAAACTGGAAAAGAAAATGGATGAAACTGGGAACACAGAGGGTGAAAATGAGAACTCACATAATACAAGCAAAAGTAAACATTGGGAAAATGGCACGTCAAGTGAAAACCCTGACGACAGTGAAGTTCAAAGAAAAACCAAAGATAAACTTGCATTAGAATTATCTAAGGACATGAAGAAGGTTAACCCTCCTAAGTTAGATGGAACAAAAATTGGAGATACAGCAGAAGCATGGTTAACAGAGATGGAGAAATACCTCGAGATCAGAAATTACTTTGAGGTTACTAAAGTAATGTAGGGAACATATCAGCTATCTGGGGAAGCATCCACTTGGTGGATGAATAAGAAAATGGAGCTAGAATTAAGTCCCTTGAAGGTGACATGGAATGAGTTCGAGGAACTATTCCGAAAATGGTGGTTACCTCAATTATATTTTGATCAAAAGTTAACAGATTTCCAAAACCTCAAGCAAGGTGAACTATCTGTGGTTGAGTATGTAGAAAAATTCACTAGAATACTGAAGTATGTTCCTCAATACCAAAAGGATGAAAGATTTCAAATAAGAAAATTCATCATGGGACTCAATCCTCAAATTGGTGGTGAGGTGGAGGTGCATGGTCCAAGCACAATGGATCAAATATATGAGAAAGCAATGAAGTAGGAGCAGAAGATCAAATCTATCTCTGCTTACTGTGAGAAGAAACGCAAGAAGTTTGATAAGAACTACAATGATCAATCATATAAAAGGAAGAATGAGAAGGGATATGGAAACAGGAGGTTTGATAAAGGAAATCGAAAGAATCAAGGGGGATTTGGTAATGAGCGAAGAGGTGAAGATTATAAGAAAAATGTTAATTTTAAGAAGAATGATGATTCTACAAGTAGGCCATCTGAGAAGTGAGGACCTATAGGAGGATGCTTTTCTTGTGGAGGAGATCATTATGCAAACTGTTGCCCTAACAAGAAGCAGAATGGGAAGCCTAGGGACACAAAAATTCCTTCGCAATAGGAAGCATTTCAGCAAAGGATTCATGCCACTCTTGACAATCGACAAGCGGAGTATCAGATCACCCCTATTGAGATGACAGGTACCTTATTTGGAGTTCCTGTTTCTATTCTATTTGATACTGGTGCAACAGAAAATTTTGTGTCACCTAGAGTCTTAAGTAAATTTTCTAGAAAAGCTAGTTTTATGTCAAACCCATAGACAGTTGAGTGTACAAATAACTCAAAGGCTCAGGTAGAGCAATGTTTGTTCGAAGCTAAGATTGATATTTCTAACTTCACCACTGAGGCAAATTTATACGTAGTGCCTTTAGGGTCCTACGATGTCATCTTAGGAATGAATTGGTTGTGGAAACATCGAGCCAAGGTAGATTGTTTTGATAAAACAATTGAGTGTCTGGATGAGAAGGGCAATTCAGTAAATCCTCAAGGAATTCAAAGGGAAATAAGGATTAGATCCATTTCTTCAAAACAACTAAAATAGGCTAGGCGAAAGGGATGTCAACTTTTTGCAGTCAAAATGGACCTAGTAGAGGAAACCTTGGAGAAACAAACATTTGAGGAAAAATATCCATATCTTCGCAATTTCAAGGATGTATTTCTTGAAGAGCTACCAGGCTTGCCTCCAAGAAGAACATTTGACTTTGGCATAGATATTAAACCAGGATCGGAGCTAATCTCTAAAGCTCCGTATCGTATGACCACCACTGAACTTATGGAATTAAAAGCTCAATTGCAGGAGCTATTGTCTAAGAATCTAATCAGGCCAAGTGTATCACCATGGGGAGCCCCGGTTATTTTTGTCAAGAAGAAAGATGGAACTCTAAGGCTGTGTATAGATTATAGGATGCTTAATAAGGTGACGATAAAGAACAAGTATCCTTTGCCACATATTGATGATCTATTTGACCAAATGCATGGTGCATCAGTCTTTTCTAAGATAGATCTGAGATCTGGATACCATCAGTTAAGGTTGAAAGATGAAGATATTCCCAAGACAGCATTTAGAACGAGATATGGTCATTATGAGTGCACGGTGTTGCCGTTTGGATTGACCAATACACCTGCTGCTTTCATGAATCTCATGAATAGTGTTTTCAGAGATTGTCTTGATAAGTTTGTGCTAGTTTTCATTGATGATATTCTGATTTATTCCAAAAATGAAGAGGAGCATAGATAGCATCTTCAAATAGTCTTGCAACGATTAAGAGAACACAAATTGTATGTGAAACTCTCAAAGTGCACCTTCTTTTAGAAACAAGTGCAGTATCTGGGGCATATAATATCAGCTGATGGGATATCAGTTGATCCGGCCAAAATAAAAGCTATTATGGAGTGGCCTGAACCTTCCAATGTTTCAGAGGTACGAAGTTTTATGGGGTTGGTAGGTTATTACAGGAAATTTGTGTTGACTTTCTCGAGCATTGCTAGCCCAATTACCTCCTTGCAAAGAAAATGAAAAAGGTTTGTTTGGACGAAAGAATGTCAAAAGGCTTTTGACATGTTAAAAGAAAAATTAACAACCGCTCCAATTTTGAAAGTTCCTGATCCTGAGGGAGATTTTGAGGTTATTACTGATGCCTCAGGGGAAGGATTAGGAGGTGTGCTTATGCAAGATGGTAGGGTAGTAGCCTATGAATCAAGGAAGCTGAAAAACTATGAGCAGAACTACGCTCCTCATGACTTAGAAATGGCAGCAATGATTCATGCCCTTTAGATGTGGCGGCATTACTTGTTGGGAAAGACTTTTATATTAAAATCTGATCTTCAAAGTCTTTGCTACATATTTACACAACCTAATCTCAATGCAAGGCAAAGGAGATGGCTGGAATTAATATCAGATTATGACTTTGAGATTTCTTATATCAAAGGCAAGGAAAATCGAGTAGCTGATGCCTTAAGCAGAATAAGGCACATAGCTTCTATAATCTCCATACATGCCAACTTTAAAGATTTAGTAATGCAAAACTTATCTGGAGATGAGTATTATGAGCAAGTGAAACAGGCTCTGCACTTAAACCCTAAGGACCCAAGATATGAGGGATTCAGTTTTGAATCGAATGGATTGATGAGATTCAAGGGTAGAATCTAGGTTCCTGATTCAATAGAACTTAGAAACCTTGTGTGGAAGGAAGTTCATTGTGCTCCTTACTCTGGACACCCTGGTGTAACAAAACTATTAGCAGATGTCAAGCTGCTATATTTCTGGAAGGGAATGAAAAGTGATGCTGCAAGGTTTGTAGCTTGTTGTTTGGAGTGTCAAATAGTTAAGGCGGAACACCAACATCCTGCTAGATTGTTATACCCGCATGATAGTCCAGAATGGAAATGGCAAGTTGTTAATATGGAGTTTGTCCAAGGGTTACCAATGTCTAAGAATAGGCATGATGCAATATTGGTCGTTGCAGATAAACTAACCAAGGTCACACATTTCATACCGGGAAATTTGACGGATGGAGCTCATCTTTTGGCTTAGAAATTTGTGCAAGAAATTTTTAGATTGCATGGTGTACATGAAAAGATTATATCTGATAGAGATGCTCGGATAACTTCACGGTTTTGGCAAACCTTATTTTCTGCATTAGGGACTAAACTTAATGTGAGTAATACTTATCATCCTGAAACTGATGGACAAACAAAAAGAGTGAATCAAGTATTAGAAGACCTTTTGAGAATGTATTGCATGGATCAGCAATACAGATGGGAGGAATATCTACCTCTTGTCGAATTTGCCTATAACAACTCCTATCATTCTGCCATTAAGATGGCGCCATTTGAAGCATTTTATGGAAGGAAATGCAGAACTCCTATAAGCTGGGATAAGCTGGAAGATAAGATAAGCATTGGACCTGAAATGCTTGCTGATATGGAAGAAAAAGTGAAAATGATTAGGAAGAGGTTGGCAGAAGCCAATGACAGCCAAAAGAGTTATACAGATCGCAAACGTGTGCCTAGACATTTCTCTGTTGGTGAGAAAGTGCTTTTGCGAGTGAAACCCCAAAAGAGTTCAATAAAATTTGGTAAATCATCGAAATTGGCCCTCGTTATGTCAGACCTTTCGAAGTTCTTGAGATTATCAATCCAGTTGCCTACAAAGTTGCTCTACCTCCAGCCTTGTCCAAGATACATAATGTTTTCATGTTTCATATTTAAAGAAATATTTTGTAGGTAATAACCACATCCTTAACTGAAATTTCTTACAGATGCAAGAACCCAGGGTGGTTGTGATCGAGCCACTCAAGGTGCTCAAAATGCGTAAACTTCGTTGACGTAATCGAGAAGTTTTGCAATGCAAAATTCAGTGGGACCAATATGGTGAGGATAGCGCCACTTGGGAAGACTATAAAGACATTTACCAACGATTTCCTAAACTTTTCAAAAACATTAATGTTGAACTATAAAAAGTTTGTTTTAAGTTTAATTTTTGCTTGATAAACTCAATCATCGGGGACGATGATTATTAAAGGGGAAGGATATGTTACATCCCTCTTATTGGAAATGATAAAGCTATTTTCTTTTCCTACAAATTTTAGTTATATAATATGTTGTGGACGACATGGAAACTGGTGATATATTTAGACAAAGTTAGTTCTATAAAATTTTGGAATCTATTGATTATGATCAATGTGATATTATAAACTAAAATGTCTTTTTGTTAAGAGAAAATGATGTTTGGATATATTATGCTTTGATTTCGAATATAGGTGCTTTGACCACAAAATTGTATGTGAGACTGTTGTTGCAGCAACAGGTGGACCATGTTCAACAGGAAGAGAAAGTATCTTTGAGAGAGAGTATAGACTCTGGAAATTAACCATGGGTGTTTGTTACTGAAAATGCCAAGCAGGTAGATAAACCTTGAAGCCTTCAATTTAGTCATGTTTATGACTAAGATAGTTTGAGACTAGATGTCGACGTCTGAAGATAAGGTTTAACACCTTTTCGTAAGTCGTCATATAGAATTTTGGAAATCGACGTTGTTGTCGCAAGTCCTCTGAAGCGAGTCGTCTTATATAGATGATTATTATTTCGTTTGTAGGTAAATAAATAAACCTATTTGTGGCAGATCTGTGAATCACGTCTCGTAGTTGAAAGATGCGAGAAGTCGTTTTGTGCATCAAACGATTTAGAAAACTTGTTTTGCGTTACGCCCAATCCATCGTGATTGCCGTAAAAATGCATTGATCATGTGTTGTGAATTTATTCCTTTTTGAAAATCGATGGAAGTCGAATGTGAAGTCGAGATAAGCTATAACTGTTTTGGTCATTATTTTGAAGGATATTCCAAAATCGCCTTAGTCATAACTTGGTTAACAGGAGGTATTTTCGTTAGTTTGCTTGATGTCGGTTTTCTTGTCAAGACAAGTTGGTTTACGCCCAAGTTTTGTCGTTTTGGATGTCCTCCTTTGCGAATACGTCTTTTCCCTTCGAGCTTAAGACTTGAGTTATCATAAGTCAAACTTATACCTTCTTTATTAAGTTGGCCTTTATTCTTTCTCTCTTTTTTGACCTTGGAGATTCAATATGCATTTATTATGCATCACCTAGTAAGAGTTTAATTCCACTAAGCGGTGTTAGTTGTTTTTTCGGAGGTTTAGAAGCCGTCTTGTGGAGAAAGTGGATGAGGTTGTTGTGCCACGTTGCCATAATCGAAGCCTCCATCTTGTTAGTGGTCACCGTAGGTTAGGAAGACGGGTAGCTACAGTTAAACCAACCTCCTTTTTCTAGGGCATGGGACGGCAGAGTAAATGCTTTAGTGCTTCTTCACCATGGGCAATCGGAGGAGGTGGTTATTTCGTTGAGAATAAAGTGTAACTGTGAGATAAATGCCAGAGAATCTTCTTCGCTATGGGCGGCCTGGAGAGGAATAGTCGATGTTTAGGAAACTGAAACGGAGAGATATGGGATCATTCTTCCTTCCATAGGGAGTCTTGAAGGATTAAGTTTCTATTGTTAAGAAATCAAAAACCAGAAGGAAACATGTTCTTTTCTGAAGAGGACGTGGATAGCGGAGTGCAGTGAGTTGATAGACTATGAAAGAAGCCTGCGAAGGTCACTGAGAGCTCAGGGAGGACGAGCTAGCAACAACAGATCCCCAAGTCCATTGACAGGTTTTCATTCCTTCTTTTTGCGCAGTCTATGAACAATATTTGTGTCTCATTTCTGCAATGATAGTGTAATAAGTTTACAACGTATAGGATGTGATAATAATGTCTTTTTATTGAAAGTTCTATGTGAGGTTATTTACAATGAATACATATCATTGTTGTCTTCTTAGAATTCGAAATCATGGCTGTCTTCTCAGAAATATTATCATTACATATCAAGAACGAAAACATAATGATAATATAACACAGTTTTAGAAATATATATATGCACAAAAGTGATAAATGCATGATGCAAGATGTGAAACAGTATTCAACTAGCTGTCGGCCAGATGTATGCATTGAGTCGATCTTATATGACTGTATTAACAGCTTAAGCTATCTTGTGTACACTCGAAATGTTAGGTTCTTAGTGAGAAGCCACATTGCACCATGTGCATAATGTTAAGGAATCTAAACATCAGATTTAATGAATGTTTCGATGTAGATTTTAGACTATTTTGACAGTCGGATGGTGTGATTTCAACTGGTTGTGTTGTTAGGAGATAAAAACCAGAGGAGGACAAGGTTTTAAAATATCTCTCTGCCCAAATAGATAAAGATTTCAAAAACAAGACATTGAATGTCGACAAATGTAATTAGCTAGTTTCTATTTCGATTTTAGATCTTTAATTAGAGGTCGACAAAAGTGTTTGACCATCTCTAGTGTCTAAAGATAGATTCTAAGTCTTTTAATATCTTATTTTATTACTCTTACCTCATTGAACCACGTGAAACCATTTGATTTGGAAGGTGGTGTAGAGTTGAAGTATAAGTATTTATGCTTGGTCGAAAACCGTCATGCTTTTGAAATGAAAAGATAAGGGTGGGAAATCTGTAATTTGTGTCTTAATTAAGTTGCATGCAATGATTCTTGTGTCGCTATTACCTTGTAGACCCTTATGAGTCTAAAACTTTAAATTCTGGGCTTACGGAAAATTGTATTATATACTTGAGTATGTTGTATAAACATATGGGAACCAAATAGCCAAGTTTGAAACCACTTAGGAGTGGGTATTATTAAATGATGTTTTATATGACTATGGGATTATGAATTGCATTACAAATTCTATCCATATAAAAAATGAAATAGAAAACCCATTGTACAACGTGTAAACGGAGATGAATCCATAAACTCGAGAATAGAGTAAACATTTGCGCCATGCGCTATTTCATGAGGAAATTCAAATACCTTGAGGTCATCGAGGTCAATATTTATACAAACCTTACAAATAGGAACACTGTAGGATTGCGATTAGTTCAACTCGAGTAGGGTGGGTGAACTATATTCATGCGTTCATACAATGTTATTTAAAAACAAATTCTTTGGCCAAGGTGATGCACGATCCTCAAGTGCATTGAATGTTCACTGTGACTGGATGGCGTATCTTGTGGAGAGTCATGCATGAATAGAGGGTATCTAGGGAGCTGCATGATAACAAGACATGTAAGTTACAACACCAGAGCTCAGATGGAAAACACCGATGGTTATCCTAAGTCTATCCTCTTGAGTAGGGTAGGGCCACTTCCAGTTAGGAAGGAGTGCGGGAGACTGACGGTCTGTGGTTGGAGGTTAAGCTCCTTGAAGATACTTTCTCTTCCAAATATTGAGGATTGCCAAGTCTTGAATGTGATGGGTCGACAATCGAGATGCGGTGATAATGGTATGTTTCCAATATTGTATTTGTTTCAAGAATATTTTAAATTGTGAGAAAACAAAATGTTTATGGTTTATCAATTCTTTCCGCTTTGTGAAAAATGAAATCATGTTTATTGTTTAAGTGAAAAATGTTATACTTGATAGTAGTGAATTATATTTGATTGTAAAGAAAAAAAAAATTTACCTATGTTAAAACCTAGTTTTCAAGTTAAATCAGATATGGATGTTACACAAAACATTTAATCTACTCCTTGAGCAGAAGTAAAAGACTAAGCATTCAACATAGGAAATGCATATCCTAGAATCTTTAACGCCCCTTAGCTGTTAAGATTTAGAAGAACACATTCAATTTGGAGACAAATAACAAAATACATGCTATAAAACATTTCTCATTTAAATCAACATGAAACTGATGAATTCTATATATAAGACATTCAACATACAACTCATAAACTCACAAAAATACCTAGAACAGAGCCACCAATTAGATTGTATCCGATTACAACACCAAAAAGTTGTCCAGTTTTCCACACAAATGAAGAGCACAGTTTGGCATTTTATACCAAGATTGTGTACTCAGCAAAATTTACAAGGCAAATATCAAAATTCCTACCAAATACATTGCACCAGAAAATGGTGCCCAAAATATTGAAGGCAACCCAGGAAAACAAAGGAGAGGGCAGGTGAGCTCAGGATCTGCACCGTCGTTCAAAGATTTTTGTCATAAACCTCATAGTTGGCCGTTCAACCATCGGCCCATGCCTCTATATGTTGCCATTAACGGCTCAACTACCCGCAGATCCCCTTGGAAATTGTAGCAGCGCACCCATGGAGTTTTCTCGCTCAAAACCGCTGCACACGCATAGGAAAAATTCACACAGAAGGTTCAAAACATGGCCGTCGATCACGATTCCATCGTTGAGATCAAACAGCCCAAAAACCTACAGAAAAGCCAAGAACCAATGATTATGTGCCACGTAGGCATTCTATGTTCCTATCGCTGACTTTTCACCTTCTCCATTTTGCCATTTCGTCCTTGTATATGCAAGAACAGATGCATATACAACTGCTTGATATACAAGGCGAACCCCAAACCTGTTTAGAACAAATTCAAAATCAATTCGGGTCTGGCTTGCATCCTCCTTTTGCACTTATTGCTTTGTATATGTGCATATACAAACACAATATACATAAACGGCAGATTTCACTGCATTCATCTATCAAACTTGAAACCCTTTGAAATCTAGTTTGTATCCTTTACTTTGCATATTAACCCCTTGTATATTGCACATATACAAGCACACACATATGCAAGTCGCAGACGCCAAGAACTCATAGAACAAAATGATAATACCATCGGGTCTGCCTTGCATTTCCACACTTGTACATTTCCTTACATATCACAAACATACAAAGTGGATATACAAAACAAAAAATACAACCTGAACCTATGCCTTTTATCAACCAGAGTGCAAAATCCTTCAGGTCCGGACCATGCATATCACGAATGTACATTCCACCTACATTTGCCTTTATATGTCGACGAGCCCCACCATTTGTACATCAGCCCTTTCACATACAGACAAGGAATCTTTCCTGGAATATGCCCGCAATGTATCTTTTCCTTACATGTTGCCGTTGTATCTAACCATTGTATGTCTGAACATACAAACCAAATATACATGCGGACTTGATATACAAGTAGCCAATATTCCAGGAATTTGCAACGTATATTCCATCCTTGTATATTTTTCCTTTGTATCTCCACATGCAACCCGATATACAAACCAGGAATATTTCAAGAATCTGCAATGATTCCCACTTTGTATATGCACATTCCTTAGCCCGATATGCATTCAAACGCATACAACTCCTTCTTTTCATGATTTTTCAAAGACCGATTAAAATTTCTCAAGCACGTCAACATACATTTGCAATTGCACATACATAAACTTAGCATTTTCTCAAATGTGATTGGGAAAAAGGCGGTAAGGCATTGTATGGGGGCTGGTCAACCTATGAACATTAAAGCATGAGGGTGAAACGTAATGACTGAGAACCCACCCCAGAAGGTCACCATTAAAATAGAAAAAATAATGCAAGGCCCTGTAACTCAGAAATTTTAGGGTTTGAATAAGAAAACCTGCAAACATTGAAGCTCAAAACCCTAAACATAAATGGGTACCAACACAGGCTCTGATTGGGAACATGCATGCGCAAGACTGTAGCAAGGACCAGACTACTTCGGGGCAGACCAGACAAAACACAAAACTCAAAACATGACCGACTATACAAGGCACGTACAAAATATTTACATCTAATTTACAGTGTGCATACAACTCCTCTATGAGAAAAAAGCTTTAAGGAACTGACCATGCACAAGCAATTCTAGTAGCTCACCACTTAGGGCCTGGAGAAAATAAGAATCCTCTCCATGAGTGTCGCTGATTTGATACGGGCCCGTCCACAAGGGCTCAAATTTATCATGTTTGCCCTTATCCTGGTTTCTTGCATTCCAAACAAGGACCAAGTCATGTATTCAGAACCTTCTCTGTGTAGTTCTTTTATCAAACAGATATTTCACTTTTTGTTGTTTCTTGATGTTTGTTTTCTGTGCCTCCCATCTGATTTCACTTAATGCAACCAGTTGATTTATTATTTCAGTCATTGAGTCCCCAATTTCCTCATCATTGCCTTGGATGAACCTATAAACTAGCAGGAGGTTGTTCATAGGCAACCTAGCTGTTGTACCATATACTAAATCAAAAGGTGAGCTTCCAATTGCTCTTTTCATTGTCACCCTATCAGCCCACAATGCTAACTTCAGCTTTGAATCCCAAGCCCTCTTGTTTTTATCTATCACCCTCTTGATGATTTTCATGAGACTTTGGTTGCTTGACTCTACCTGACTATTTCCTTGTGGATGGTATGGTGATGTATGAGATAAATCAATTCCATAATTATTGCAAAAATCAATAAATTCACCAGACCTGAAGCACATTGCATTATCTGTGACCACTTTGGCTGGTACTCCAAATCTGATAACAATATTTTCTAGAATGAAATCCATCACCACTTTGCTTGTAGCCTTTTTGGTTGGAATGGCCTCACTCCATTTAGTGAAGTAATCAGTAGCTACCAAAATCCAACTATGTCCTCCACTATATTTTTCTGAGATTTCCCCTATAAAATCAATTCCCCATTGCTGAAATGGAGCATCTATAGTTATAGTCCTAAGGGGCAATGCACCTTCATATTTTAACTTTCCTGAGAACCTTTGGCAAGGATCACATTTTCTTACCATTCTTTGTGCATCTGAGAAGAGAGTTGGCCACCAGTAGCCTACTCTAAGAATTTTGTGGGTTGTAATCTGGGCAGCATAGTGTCCACCACACACTCCATTGTGCATGTCACTTAGAATATTCCTGGCCTAATTTTCATCTATACATCTGAGTAATACACCATCAGGATTTTTCCAATATAGCTCTCCTTGAACAATGATTTATTTACTAGCATGCAGCTTCAAGGTCCTCTTCTGATTATCACTGAGATGGAAAGGATAGTTCATATTCTGCAAATAATGCACTATGTCCTTATACCACTCAGATTCTGACATATTTACAACTTCATTATGCACTACATTCACTTGGCATGCCTCTAGATTTGACTGTGTCATCAATTTTGCCAAACCTTGTCCCCTTACGAATTTTGTGATCTGTATTTCAATGTTGAACTCTTGCAATTTATTTATCCATCTGCATCTTCTTCCAGTTACCTCCTGTTGAGTAAAAATATCTTTGACTACTACATGAGGCACATATGCAACTATTCGAGAGCCTACCAAATATGGCCTAAAACTTTTAACTGCTCTAACTAGTGCATATGATTGCTTCTCCATGATGTCATACTTCAACTCAGCAGCTTGCAATGACCTGCTAAAGAAAGCTATAGGTTGTTCAAAACCTTCCACATTTTTCTGCAATAAGCAAGCAGCAATAGTATGGAAAGAAGCAAATGAGAACATCTGGAATGGCTTAGAAAAATCAGGAGATTTTAGCACGGGAGCCATCTTTATAGCCTCTTTAATATTCTGAAATGACTTGGTTGCCTCATCTTCTCATTTGACAGTTGCACCTTTCTTCAACATCTTAGAAATGTCCTTTGTGGTTTTTGCAAAATTAGGAACAAATATCCTAACAAAATTAATTTTTGTCCAAAGAAGGACTGAACACCTTTTACTGTCCTAGGGATCTGAATTTTGTCAATTGCAACCACCCTTTTAGGATCAATCTTGACTCCATCCTTGGAAACAATGTGTCCAAGGAATTTTCCTTCCACTACCCCAAAGGCACATTTCTTTGGGTTGAGTGAGATGCCATATTCCAATGCTCTAATAAAGATCTGCTCTAAGTGCATGCAATGTTGCTCTTCCTTTTCTGAATAGGCTGTTAAGTCATCCTGATATATAGCCAAGATTAAGTCAATTAATCCTGCGAAAGCAACATCCATAGCCCTCTGAAATGTGGCACCTGCATTTGTCAGCCCAAATGGCATTCTCACATAAACATAAGTTCCCCATGGAGTGGTGAAAGTAGTCTTGAACTGTTCTAATTCTTTCACTTTCACCTGATTGTACCCTGAAAATCCATCCATCATGGATAAAAGTTCACAGCCAATCACCTTCTGCAACATGGCTTCCATGTTTGGCAATGGATAATTGTCCTTCAAGGAAGATACATTCAGATTTCTAAAGTCCACACAAAGCCTTATGTCACCATTCTTTTTTCTAACCAAGATAAGGTTGGACACTCAAGTTGAGTTCCTGATAGGCATAATTATTCCAGCCTCCCTAAGCTTCATAAATTCTTCTTGCATTTTAGGAGCTAAAGTTGGGTTGATGGGTCTCTGCTTTTGTCTAAATGGTTTAGCTCCAGGCTTCAAAGGGATTTCATGATGGAATGAATCCTCTCTATAAGCTTTCAGATCCTCATATGACCAAGCAAAGACATGCTTATACTTTCTCAGTAATACAATTAGCATAACTCTGATGTGTGGTTTGAGCTGTTTGCCAATATATACCTTTTTGGGGGCATGAGATGTCCCCAAGTTTATCTCCTCCAAATCATTCTTGTTTGTTGGAGATGCCTTTGTAACAAATTGGTCCCTATGGTCAAAATCTCTCTCTAAAGAGACCAGCCCTCAAGGGATTTTATTTGTCTTAAATTGAATTACCTCCTTCCCTAAGAGAGTTTCTTTCCCATCCACAACCTCCACAAAGTTCTGAAAATCCACTTCCTGGTTCTCATATTCATCAATACAATGCAGAAATCTTAGTAAATCTTTATCATCATCAAACACCTGCCAGCTGCATACATTATCTGGCACTGCAAGTCTAAGTTTGACCTCAACATTTGTAACATCTGATAGAGTTATATCATCTAGCCTGATGGCTACATTAGCTAGAAAGTCTGCTCTGACATTTTTTCATCTCTCAATCCAGTTTATTGAAAAATTATCAAACAATTCAATTGTATCCCAAATAGCATGCTCATATCTAGTTTCAACCTTTTATTCTTTGAAGCATACTTATCTCTGACTTGGGAAACAACTAACTCCGAATCTCCAAATACTTTGAGCATCTTAATTCCATGCTTCAAAGCAACATTCAATCCCAATAACAGAGCCTCATACTCTACAATATTATTTGTACAAGCAAACTTCAGCAAGAAAGAGAATTTTAGAAGCTTACCAACTGGAGACAGAAATACAACTCCAGCACCAGAGCCTTCCTTTGAACAAGATCCATCAAAATACATGGTCCAGAGACCCTGTTGGTCAAGCTCTTGAATGCATATGTCTCTCCCTTCACCTCCTTTATCATCTGAGACAACCCTAAAATTTTCATAGTCGGTGTCCACAAAACATACATGCTCCTCTGACTCTTGATCTTCGACTGTATCTAGTGATCTTTATTCTCTGATCAGTTTGACATCCTTGCCATTCATAGGGATCATAGCATATGACAGCTCCAATTGCATACTCCCACCAATCAATGCTACCCATCTTCTTGACAATAACATACCATATTGTGGCTTAATATCAACAACTGTTATATTCATTTTATAGGTCTTTTCAGGATATGCTGCCAGTCTAAAATCCACATCTTTCATAATTCCAATGACAGGTACTTCTCTAGCATCCATGGCATAGCATTTCCCACATGCCTTATCTATCTTTAACCCTGCTTCCTGCATAATAGCCAGAGGCATGATATTTGTTGATGCTCCTGAGTCGAGCAGACAATTCCTGATTGTTTTTCCATTAATAACAAGGGAGACATAAAACGGCTCAACCTGTGAAGGGCAATTTGTCATGGTCACCCCTAGATAAACCTTAGGAATCTCATCCGCTTCAATACACAAGGCTTGTTTCTTACCTTGACCCTCAACATTTTACTCAGCTTGACAAGCTACTCCTAAAATTAAGGACAATGCCTTATTCCTAATTTCTTCAACTTTCATCATTTCCATCAACGGAACAGAAATCTTCACCTGGGACAAGACTTGAGTTATGTCAAATGGGGCATAATTTTGTATAACAGTTGTAGCCTAAGCCGTGGTTTTACTTTTATCCTGAGCTGATCCAGTTTTAATCTTAGCGGCCCTCTGACTGTCATCTTTGATCTGAAAATTTTTGTTTTGATCCTCAACCTGGGGAATTCTATTTTCTGATCCTTGAGAATCATGACCTATTTTTTGCTTAAAATTTTGCTTGTTATTGCTCCATTGTTTCTTTTGTGATTTAGTCCCTTTATGATCACTGGTTGGTACGCAAAAGTATTCCATGGTTGGTATGAGTCACTTACCTGAGCCTTACCTCTTAGGTTGTAATTGCTTTGACTTGAGCAACTGCTGCAGCTGTGAAGGCCCTAATTTCTTAATCAGATGGTCTCCTCAAGCTATTCAAGAAAATGTGTGAGTCCTGAGCATAAGCATAATTATCCTCATCATCTTCATAACAGGGAAACTATTGGTAGACCTGAACCTCATTATTTGTGCTTGCATCAACATCATGAAACAGATACTCCCTGTTTGTAGACAGCATACTTACACTATCATCCTCCATGCCATGCGGCTCATTACACTCATCACAGGCCACAACATTGTTATATAGAAACTGAGCAATCATACATTGTGACTGTGAATGAGGCATTTGACATATTATACACCAAGGGGTATTATTAACAATATTAATAGCCTTCTTCAAAGGGTCAGGTATTTCCTTAACATTTTGATTCCTTTGATTGGCATTGCTATTTGGGAGAATGGGTTTACCATTATGCCAATTGGTATTATATGGCATATCATGTAATGATGGTCTTCCTTCCTGCCTTTGGTAATGTAACATCCATATCTGATTTAACTTGAAAACTAAGTTTTAACATAGGTATATTTTTTTTTCTTTACAATCAAATATAATTCACTACTATCAAGTATAACATTTTTCACTTAAACAATAAACATGATTTCATTTTTCACAAAGCGGAAAGAATTGATAAACCATAAACATTTTGTTTTCTCACAATTTGAAATATTCTTGAAACAAATACAATATTGGAAACATACCATTATCACTGCATCTTGATTGTCGACCCATCACATTCAAGACTCGGCAATCCTTAATATTTGGAAGAGAAAGTATCTTCAAGGAGCTTAACCTCCAACCACAGACCGTCGGTCTCCCACACTCCTTCCTAACCGGAAGTGGCCCTACCCTACTCAAGAGGATAGACTTAGGATAACCATCGATGTTTGCCATCTGAGCTCTGGTGTTGTAACTTACGTGTCTTGTTATCATGCAGCTCCCTAGATACCCTCTTGTCATGCATGACTCTCCAAAAGATACGCCATCTAGTCACAATGAACATTCAATGCACTTGAGGATCGTGCATCACCTTGGACAAAGGATTTGTTTTTAAATAGCGTTGTATGAACGCATGAATATAGTTCACCCACCCTACTCGACTTGAACTAATCGCAATCCTACAGTGTTCCTATTTATAAGGTTTGTATAAATATTGACCTCGATGACCTCAAGGTATTTGAATTTCCTCATGAAATAGCGCATGGCACAAATGTTTACTCTATTCCTGAGTTTATGGATTCATCTCCGTTTACACGTTATACAATGGGTTTTCTATTTCATTGTTTATATGGATAGCATTTGTAATGCAATTCATAATCCCATAATCATATAAAACATCGTTTAATAATACCCACTCCTAAGTGGTTTCAAACTTGGCTATTCGGTTCCCATATGTTTATACAACATACTCAAGTATATAATACAATTTCTTGTAAGCCCAGAATTTAAAGCTTTAGACTCATAAGGGTCTACAAGGTAATAGCGACACAAGAATCATCGCATGCAACTTAATTAAGACACAAATTGTAGATTTCCCACCCTTATCTTTTCATTTAAAAAGCATGATGGTTTTCGACCAAGAATAAATACTTATACTTCAACTCTACACCACCTTCCAAATCAAATGGTTTCACGTGGTTCAATGAGGTAAGAGTAATAAAATAAGATATTAAAAGACTAAGAATCTATCTTTAGACACTAGAGATGGTCAAACACTTTTGTCGACCTCTAATTGAAGATCTAAAATCGAAATAGAAACTAGCTAATTACATTTGTCAACATTCAATGTCTTGTTTTCAGAATCTTTATCTATTTGGGCAGAGAGATATTTTAAAACCTTGTCCTCCTCTGGTTTTTATCTCCTGACAACACAATCAGTTGAAATCACACCATCCAGCTATCAAAACAATCTAAAATCTACGTCGAAACATGCATTAAATCTGATGTTTAGATTCCTTAACATTATGCATGTGGTGCAATGTGGCTTCTCACTAAGAACCTAACATTTCGAGTGTACACAAGATAGTTTAAGCTGTTAATACAATCATATAAGATTGACTCAATGCATACATCTGGCCAATAGCTAGTAGAATACCATTTCACATCTTGCATCACGCATTTATCACTTTAGTGCATATATATATTTCTAAAACTGTGTTATATTATCATGATGGTTTCATTCTTGATATGTAATGATAATATTTTTGAGAAGACAACCATGATTTTGAATTCTAAGAAGACAACAATGATACGTATTCATTGTAAATAACCTCACACAGAACTTTCAATAAAAAGACATTATTATTACATCCTATATGTTGTAAACTTATTACACTATCATTGCAGAAATGAGACACAAATATTGTTCATAGACTACACAAAAAGAAGGAATGAAAACCTGTCGATGGACTTAGGGATCTGTTGTTGCTAGCTCGTCCTCCCTGAGCTCTCACCGACCTTTGCAGGCTTCTTTCATAGTCTATCAACTCACTGCACTCCCCTATCCACGTCCTCTTCAGAAAAGAACGTTCTTCCTTCTGGTTTTTGATTTCTTAACAACAGAAACTTAATCCTTCGAGACTCCCTACCGTAGGAAGAATGATCCCTTATCTCTCTGTTTCAGTTTCTTAAACATCAACTATTCCTATCCAGGCCACCCACAGCGAAGAAGATTCTTTGGCATTTATCTCACGGTTACACTTTATTCTCAACGGAATAACCACCTCCTCCGACTGCCCACAGTGAAGAAGCACTAAAGCATTTACTCTGTCGTCCCATGCCTTAGCAAAAGGAGGTCAGTTTAACTGCAGCTACCGGTCTTCCTAACCTACGGCGACCACTAACAAGATGGAGGCTTCTATTATGGCGACGTGGCACAACAACCTCATCCACTTTCTCCACAAGACGGCTTCTAAACCTTTGAAAAAGTAACTAACACCACTTAGTGGAATTAAACTCTTACTAGGTGATGCATAATAAATGCATATTGAATCTCCAAGGTCAAAAAAGAGAGAAAGAATAAAGACCGACTTAATAAAGAAGGTATAAGTTTGACTTATGATAACTCAAGTCTTAATCTCGAAGAGAAAAGATGTATTCGCAAAGGACATCTAAAACGACAGAACTTGGGCATAAACCAACTTGTCTTGACAAGAAAACTGACATCAAGCAAACTAACGAAAATACCTCCCGTTAACCAAGTTATGACTAAGGCGATTTTGGAATATCCTTCCAAATAACGACCAAAATAGTTATAGCTTATCTCAACTTTACATTCAACTCTCGTCGATTTTCAAAAAGGAATAAATTCACAACACATGATCAACGCATTTTTATGGCAATCACGACGGATTGGGCGTAACGCAAAACAAGTTTTCTAAATCATTTGACGCACAAAACAACTTCTCGCATCTTTTGACTACGAGACATGATTCACAAATCTGCCACAAATAGGTTTATTTATTTACCTACAAACGAAATAATAATCATCTATATAAGACGACTCACTTTGGAGGACTTGCGACAACAACATCGATTTCCAAAATTCTATATGACGACTTACGAAAAGGTGTTAAACCTTATCTTTAGACATCGACATCTAGTCTCAAACTATCTTAGTCATAAACATGACTAAATTGAAGGCTTCAAGGTTTATCTACCTGCTTGGCATTTTTAGTAACAAACACCCATGGTTAATTTCCAGAGTCTATACTCTCTCTCAAAGATACTTTCTCTTCCTGTCGAACATGGTCCACCTGTTCCTGCAACGACAGTCTCACATACAATTTTGTGGTCAAAGCACCTATATTCCAAATCAAAGCATAATATATCCAAACATCATTTTCTCTTAACAAAAAGACATTTTAGTTTATAATATCACATTGATCATAATCAATAGATTCCAAAATTTTATAGAACTAACTTTGTCTAAATATATCACCAGTTTCCATGTCGTCCACAACATATTATATAACTGAAATTTGCAGGAAAAGTAAATAGCATTATCATTTCCAAAAAGAGGGATGTAACATATCCTTCCCCTTTAAAAATCATCATCCCCGATGATTGAGTTTATCAAGCAAAAATTAAACTTAAAACAAACTTTTTATAGTTCAACATTGATGTTTTTGAAAAGTTTAGGAAATCTTTGGTAAATGTCTTTATAGTCTTCCCAAGTGGCACTATCCTCGTCATATTGGTCCCACTGAATTTTGCATTGCAAAACTTCTCGATTACGTAAACGAAGTTTACGCATTTCAAGCACCTTGAGTGGCTCGATCACAACCACCCCAGGTTCTTGCATCTGTAAGGAATTCCAGTTAAGGATGTGGTTATTACCTACAAAATATTTCTTTAAATATGAAACATGAAAAACATTATGCATTTTGGACAAGGCTGGAGGTAGAGCAACTTTGTAGGCAACTGGATTGATAATCTCAAGAACTTCGAAAGGTCCGACATAACGAGGAGCCAATTTCAATGATTTACCAAATTTTATTGAACTCTTTTGGGGTTTCACTCGCAAAAGCACTTTCTCACCAATATAGAAATGTCTAGGCACTCGTTTGTGATCTGCATAACTCTTTTGTCTGTCATTGGCTTCTGCCAACCTCTTCCTAATCATTTTCACTTTTTCTTCCATATCAGCAAGCATTTTAGGTCCAATGCTTATCCTATCTTCCAACTTATCCCAGCTTATAGGAGTTCTGCATTTCCTTCCATATAATGCTTCAAATGGTGCCATCTTAATGGCAGAATGATAGGAGTTGTTATAGGAAAATTTGACAAGAGGTAGATATTCCTCCCATCTGTATTGCTGATCCATGCAATACATTCTCAAAAGGTCTTCTAATACCTGATTCACTCTTTCTATTTGTCCATCAATTTCAGGATGATAAATAGTACTCACATTAAGTTTAGTCTGTAATGCAGAAAATAAGGTTTGCCAAAACCGTGAAGTTATCCGATCATCTCTATCAGATATAATCTTTTCACGTACACCATGCAATCTGAAAATTTCCTACACAAATTTTTGAGCCAAAAGATGAGCTCCATCTGTCAAATTTCCCAGTATGAAATGTGCAACCTTGGTTAGTTTATCCACAACAACCAATATTGCATCATGCCTATTCTTAGACATTGGTAACCCTTGGACAAAATCCATATTAACAACTTGCCATTTCCATTCTGGAATATCATGCGGGTATAACAATCCAGCAGGATGTTGGTGTTCTGCCTTAACTCTCTGATACTCCAAACAATTAGCTACAAACCTTGCAGCATCGCTTTTCATTCCCTTCCAGAAATATAGTGGCTTGACATCCGCTAACAGTTTTTTTACACCAGGCTGTCCAGAGTAAGGAGCACAATGAACTTCCTTCCACACAAGGTTTCTAAGTTCTATTGAATCAGGAACATAGATTCTACCCTTGAATCTCATCAATCCATTCAATTCAAAACTGAATCCGTCATATCTTGGGTCCTTAGGGTTTAAGTGCAGAGCCTGTTTCACTTGCTCATAATACTCATCTCCAGATAAGTTTTGCATTACTAAATCTTTAAAGTTAGCATTTATAGAGATTATAGAAGCTATGTGCCTTCTTCTGCTTAAGGCATCAGCTACTCAGTTTTCCTTGCCTTTGATATAAGAATCTCAAAGTCATAATCTGATATTAATTCCAGCCATCTCCTCTGCCTTGCATTGAGATTAGGTTGTGTAAATATGTAGTGAAGACTTTGATGATCAGATTTTAATATAAAAGTCTTTCCCAACAAGTACTGCCGCCACATCTGAAGGGCGTGAATCACTGCTGCCATTTCTAAGTCGCGAGGAGCGTAGTTCTACTCATAGTTTTTCAGCTTCCTTAATTCATAGGCTACTACCCTGCCATCTTGCATAAGCACACCTCCTAATCCTTCCCCCGAGGCATCAGTAATAACCTCAAAATCTCCCTCAGGATCAAGAACTTTCAAATTGGAGCGGTTGTTAATTTTTCTTTTAACATATCAAAAGCCTTTTGACATTCTTTCGTCCAAACAAACCTTTTTCCTTTTCTTTGCAAGGAGGTAATTGGGCTAGCAATGCTCGAGAAATTCAACTCAAATTTCTTGTAATAACCTACCAACCCCATAAAACTTCATACCTCTGAAACATTGGAAGGTTCAGGCCACTCCATAATAGCTTTTTTTTTGGCTGGATCAACTGATATCCCAACAGTTGATATTATATGCCCCAGACACTGCACTTCTTTCTGAAAGAAGGTGCACTTTGAGAGTTTCACATACAATTTGTGTTCTCTTAATCGTTCCAAGACTATTTGAAGATGTTGTCTATGCTCCTCTTCATTTTTGGAATAAATCAGAATACCATCAATGAAAACTAGCACAAACTTATCAAGACAATCTCTGAAAACACTATTCATGAGATTCATGAAAGCAGCAGGTGCATTGGTCAATTCAAACGGCAACACCGTGAACTCATAATGACCATATCTCATTCTAAATGTTGTCTTGGGAATATCTTCATCTTTCAACCTTAACTGATGGTATCTAGATCTCAGATCTATCTTAGAAAAGACTGATGCACCATGCATTTGGTCAAATAGATCATCAATACGTGGCAAGGGATACTTGTTCTTTATCGTCACCTTATTAAGCATCCTATAATCTATACACAGCCTTAGAGTTCCATCTTTCTCTTGACAAAAATAACCGAGGCTCACCATAGTGATACACTTGGCCTGATTAGATTCTTAGACAATAGCTTCTGCAATTGAGCTTTTAATTCCATAAGTTCAGTGGTGGTCATACGATACGGAGCTTTAGAGATTGGCTCCGATCCTAGTTTAATATCTATGCCAAAGTCAAATGTTCTTGGAGACAAGCCTGGTAGCTCCTCAGGAAATACATCCCTGAAATTGCGAAGATATGGATATTTTTCCTCAAATGTTTGTTTCTCCAAGGTTTCCTCTACTAGGTCCATTTTGACTTCAAAAACTTGACATCCCTTTCGCCTAGCCCGTTTTAGTTGTTTTGAAGAAATGGATCTAATCCTTATATCCCTTTGAATTCCTTGAAGATTTACTGAATTGCCCTTCTCATCTAGACACTCAATTGTTTTATGAAAACAATCTACCTTGGCTCAATGTTTCCACAACCAATTCATTCCTAAGATGACATCGTAGAACCCTAAAGGTGCTACATATAAATTTTCCTCTATGGTGAAGTTAGAAATATCAATCTTAGCTTCGAACAAACATTGCTCTACCTGAGCCTTTGAGTTATTTGCATACTCAACTGTCCATGGGTTTGACATAAAACCAGCTTTTCTAGAAAATTTACTTAAGACTCTAGGTGACACAAAATTTTCTGTTGCACCAGTATCAAATAGAATAGAAATAGGAACTCCAAATAAGGTACCTATCATCTCAATAGGGGTGATCTGATACTCCGCTTGTCGATTGTCAAGAGCGGCATGAATCCTTTGCTGAAATGCTTCATGTTGTGAAGGAAGTTCCGTGTCCTAGGCTTCCCATTCTGCTTCTTGTTAGGGCAACGGTTTGCATAATGATCTCCTCCATAAGAAAAGCATCCTCCTATAGGTCCTCGCTTCTTAGATGGCCTACTTGTAGAATCATCATTCTTCTTAAAATTAACATTTTTCTTATAATCTTCACCTCTTCACTCATTATCAAATCCCCCTTGATTCTTTCGATTTCCTTTATCAAACCTCCTGTTTCCATATCCCTTCTCATTCTTCCTTTTATATGACTGATCGTTGTAGTTCTTATCAAACTTCTTGCGTTTCTTCTCACGGTAAGCAAAGATAGATTTGATCTTCTGCTCCTGCTTAATTGCTTTCTCATATACTTGATCCATTGTGCTTGGACCATGCACCTCCACCTCACCACCAATCTGAGGATTGAGTCCCATGACGAATTATCTGATTCAAAATCTTTCATCCTTTTGGTATTGAGGAACATACTTTAGTAGTCTAGTGAATTTTTCTGCATACTCAACCACAGATAGTTCACCTTGCCTGAGGTTTTGGAAATCTGTTAACTTTTGATCAAAATATAACTGAGGTAACCACCGTTTTCAGAATAGTTCAACGAACTCATTCCATGTCACCTTCAAGGGACTTAATTCCAGCTCCATTTTCTTATTCATCCACCAAGTGGATGCTTCCCTAGATAGTTGATATGCTCCCCACACTGCTTTAGTAACCTCAGAGTAATTTCTGATCTTGAAGTATTTCTCCATCTCCGTTAACCATGCTTCTACTGCATCTCCAGTTTTCGTTCCATCAAACTTAGGAGGGTTAACCTTCTTCATGTCCTTAGATAATTCTAATGCAATTTTATCTTTGATTTTTCTTTGAACTTCACTGTCGTCAGGGTTTTCACTTGACGTGCCATTTTCCCAATGTTTACTTTTGCTTGTATTATGTGAGTTCTCATTTTCACCCTCTGTGTTCCCAGTTTCATCCATTTTCTTTTCCAGTTTGTTCAACCTTTCCTTGGTTTCAGTAAGCATATTTAGAATCCTATCCAACTTGTCAGTGGAGTTTTCCTAAGAGTTATGACCTTCCTGATCTTCCCCCTCGTTAAACTTTGATTGGTCCATGATAGTTTAGTTTCTCACCTGATTAAACATATACTAATCAGTTTTATGTTTATCATATTATATATCATCAAAAGAAAACAACAATTGATCATAATCATAATTGTTCTCAAACCAAAATTTTGTCTTTATTCCATTTGCAAAATTGTTCCAACATCAAATAGAGATAGATACATCTCACGTTTTTACTCAGTATTATCTAGTAGAGTGTAACCTTCGGATTCATTGTCCGACACATAATCATGAGGTGTATACACCTCAGACTCACTATCAGATAATAGCTCAATGATCTCAGCTCTAGGCTCTATATGAGGATCCCTAGTGATCATTGGTATACTAATAGGTACGCTCACAGGTATACTAACAGGTACACTAACAGGTACACTATTAGGTACACTAATAGGGCAGCAGTTGATCATGATTCGAGCCACCATCGTCGTTACCTCTAGGAGTTCTCTTCTCATTCATTTAAGTCGTGACAAGGCATTGGCAAAGGTTTCCACATCATCAAGCTAAATGTCATTTTCGTCATTAGTTTTCTCAATGGTCTTGATCATCGCAAGCTGTTTCTACTTAGCTTACAGATAACATTCCTTACCCGCGAAGGATTTTCTTGCAGTTTTCTTGATGCGTACCATCCTAGCACAGTAAATCAAATCATTAGCTACCCGCATAATGTTGATTTCCTAATCAGGTTAGTGGACTCATCAGCCCTAGTGCTGAACCTGGTTAGCTCTGATACCATATGTAACATCCATATCTAATTTAACTTGAAAACTAGGTTTTAACATAGGAATATTTTTTTTCTTTACAATCAAATATAATTCACTACTATTAAGTATAACATTTTTCACTTAAACAATAAACATGATTTCATTTTTTACAAAGCGGAAAGAATTGATAAACCATAAACATTTTGTTTTCTCACAATTTGAAATATTCTTGAAACAAATACAATATTGGAAACATACCATTATCACCGCATCTCGATTGTCGACCCATCACGTTCAAGACTCGGCAATCCTCAATATTTTGAAGAGAAAGTATCTTCAAGGAGCTTAACCTCCAACCACAAACCATCGGTCTCCCGCACTCCTTCCTAACCGGAAGTGGCCCTACCCTACTCAAGAGGATAGACTTAGGATAACCAACGGTGTTTGCCATCTGAGCTCTGGTGTTGTAACTTACATGTCTTGTTATCATGCAGCTCCCTAGATACCCTCTAGTCATGCATGACTCTCCACAAGATACGCCATCCAGTCATAGTGAACATTCAATGCACTTGAGGATCATGCATCACCTTGGCCAAAGGATTTGTTTTTAAATAGCGTTGTATGAACACATGAATATAGTTCACCCACCCTACTCGACTTGAACTAATCACAATCCCACAGTGTTCCTATTTATAAGGTTTGTATAAATATTGACCTCGATGACCTCAAGGTATTTGAATTTTCTCATGAAATAGCGCATGGCGCAAATGTTTACTCTATTCCCGAGTTTATGGATTCATCTCCGTTTACACGTTGTACAATGGGTTTTCTATTTCATTGTTTATATGGATAGCATTTGTAATGCAATTCATAATCATATAAAATATCGTTTAATAATACCCACTCCTAAGTGGTCTCAAACTTGGCTATTCGGTTCCCATATGTTTATACAACATACTCAAGTATATAATACAATTTCCCGTAAGCCCAGAATTTAAAGTTTTAGACTCATAAGGGTCTACAAGGTAATAGCAACACAAGAATCATCACATGCAACTTAATTAAGACACAAATTGCAGATTTCCCACCCTTATCTTTTCATTTCAAAAGCATGATGGTTTTCGACCAAGAATAAATACTTATACTTCAACTGTACACCACCTTCCAAATCAAATGGTTTCACGTGGTTCAATGAGGTAAGAGTAATAAAATAAGATATTAAAAGACTTAGAATCTATCTTTAGACACTAGAGATGATCAAACACTTTTGTCCACCTCTAATTGAAGATCTAAAATTGAAATAGAAACTAGCTAATTACATTTGTCGACATTCAATATCTTGTTTTCAGAATCTTTATCTATTTGGGCAGAGAGATATTTTAAAACCTTGTCCTCTGGTTTTTATCTCCCAACAACACAACCAGTTGAAATCACACCATCTAGCTGTCAAAACAGTCTAAAATCTACGTCTAAACATGCATTAAATATGATGTTTAGATTCCTTAACATTATGCACGTGGTGCAATGTGGCTTCTCACTAAGAACCTAACGTTTCGAGTGTACACAAGATAGTTTAAGCTGTTAATACAGTCATATAAGATCAACTCAATGCATACATCTGGCCGACAGCTAGTAGAATACTATTTCACATCTTGCATCACGCATTTATCACTTTAGTGCATATATATATTTCTAAAACTATGTTATATTATCATTATGGTTTCGTTCTCGATATGTAATGATAATATTTCTGAGAAGACAGCCATGATTTCGAATTCTAAGAAGACAACAATGATATGTATTCATTGTAAATAACCTCACACAGAACTTTCAATAAAAAGACATTATTATCACATCCTATACATTGTAAACTTATTACACTATCATTGCAGAAATGAGGCACAAATATTGTTCATAGACTGCACAAAAAGGAGGAATGAAAACCTGTCAATGGACTTAGGGATCTATTGTTGCTAGCTCATCCTCCCTAAGCTCTCAGCGACCTTTGCAGGCTTCTTTCACAGTCTATCAACTCACTGTACTCCCCTATCCACGTCCTCTTCAGAAAAGAACGTTCTTCCTTCTGGTTTTTGATTTCTTAACAACAGAAACTTAATCCTTCAAGACTCCCTACGACAGGAAGAATGATCCGCTATCTCTTCGTTTCAGTTTCTTAAACATCGACTATTCCTCTCCAGGCCACCCACAGTGAAGAAGATTCTCTGGCATTTATCTCACGGTTACACTTTATTCTCAACGGAATAACCACCTCCTCCGACTGCCCATGGTGAAGAAGCACTAAAGCATTTACACTATAGTCCTATGCCTTAGCAAAAGGAGGTCAGTTTAACTGCAGCTACCCATCTTCCTAACCTACGGTGACCACTAACAAGATGGAGGCTTCTATTATGGCGACGTGGCACAACAACCTCGTCCACTTTCTCCACAAGACAGCTTCTAAACCTCTGAAAAAGCAACTAACACCGCTTAGTGGAATTAAACTCTTACTAGGTGATGCATAATAAATGCATATTGAATCTCCAAGGTCGAAAAAGAGAGAAAGAATAAAGACTGACTTAATAAAGAAGGTATAAGTTTGACTTATGATAACTCAAGTCTTAAGCTCGAAGGGAAAAGACGTATTCACAAAGGAGGACGTCCAAAATGACAGAACTTGGGCATAAACCAACTTGTCTTGACGAGAAAACCAACATCAAGCAAACTAATGAAAATACCTCCCGTTAACCAAGTTATGACTAAGGCAATTTTGGAATATCCTTCCAAATAACAACCAAAACAGTTATAGCTTATCTTGACTTCACATTCAACTTCTGTTGATTTTCAAAAAGGAATAAATTCACAACACATGATCAACGCGTTTTTACGGCAATCACCACGGATTGGGCATAACATAAAACAAGTTTTCTAAATCGTTTGACGCACAAAATGACTTTTCGCATCTTTTGACTACGAGACGTGATTCACAAATCTGCCACAAATAGGTTTATTTATTTACCTACAAACGAAATAATAATCATTTATATAAGACGACTCACTTTGGAGGACTTGCGACAACAACGTCGATTTCTAAAATTCTATATCATGACTTACGAAAAGGTGTTAAACCTTATCTTCAGACGTCGACATCTAGTCTCAAACTATCTTAGTCATAAACATGACTAAATTGAAGGCTTCAAGGTTTATCTACCTGCTTGGCATTTTCAGTAACAACACCCATGGTTAATTTCCAGAGTCTATACTCTCTCTCAAAGATACTTTCTCTTCCTGTCGAACATGGTCCGCCTGTTCCTGCAATGACAATCTCACATATAATTTTGTGGTCAAATTACCTATATTCCAAATCAAAGCATAATATATCCAAACATCATATTCTCTTAACAAAAAGACATTTTAGTTTATAATATCACATTGATCATAATCAATAGATTCCAAAATTTTATAGAACTAACTTTGTCTAAATATATCACCAGTTTCCATGTCATCCACAACATATTATATAACTGAAATTTGCAAGAAAAGTAAATAGCATTATCATTTCCAAAAAGAGGGATGTAACCAGTAAACCTGTCTGTCAGGACCTATCCCCTTTTTGTTTTTAGCCATTCTATAGCTCAAGTCCTTGACAATAGTTGTCAATTTATCTAATTTATCCTCAGAAGTAGATGCATTTCCTTGAACACTTTGAGATTTAATATTTAGATTTTTTTAGTATTTTTACATCATCTCTTCTGTTTGTCTTACCATATGCTTTTCTATTATTTTCAATATTTGTTGCTATTTTGAAAGCATCTTTGAGGCTGTGAGGACCCTTATCTCTTAATCCATAAGCTATTTTGGCATCAAAAGCATTTATGTATAACACTATGCACATAGGTTCATTAGGCCTCAAGTGATGTGGCAATTATTTAACACCTTAGTGAATCTAGCATTGAAATCACCAACCTGTTCATTTGATCCTTTGGTAATGCTAGTGAATTCATTAATTAAGAAACTTGGATCAGTTTTGTCACCATATTGTTCTTTGAAAATCCTCCTGAATTCATCCCATGATGAAATACTTCTATCAGGCAGACCTTTATACCATTCTCTGGCTTCATCAACTAAGGATTGCATAAACAACTTCATGAAAACATCCTCATGCTCAACCTCAAAGTTATCCATGATATTCTAAAAAGCTTTTAGATGATCTTCCCCTGACATGGTATTATTTCCTAAAAACTTTGGCACTTGCGGCCTCACATGTTTGTCAATAAGATTAGGGTAACCAGGAATACCATCAAAGACAAGCTGCCTAAATCTGTCCAATTGCATGGGCTGCCTATCAATCTAATTTACATTGGAGTTTCTATTTGCATTCTGATTTCTTACATTATTGAATGGTGCTCTAGCATTATTTGCGTTCTATCTCTGATCATTGTGCTGATCCTGCACTTCATTTCTGCATTGGTTTCTTAGCACATTTGTATTGTCTAAAGTGGGGACTGCATCATGTTGAGCAGTTCTCAGAGCCTGCACCTCTTGTCTCATGTCATCTCTGATTTTTACTGCCTGTAAATATTCTAACTCTGCCCTTAGGCTCTTGATTTCTTCGGCTAATTCCTCCTCTCTAGGCATAGATGAGGATGGTTTCATTATATTCTGGTCATCATCATCATCCCTTAGGGACTTAGTCTCTTCAAATCTGTCAAAGGGATCTAAGAAAGGGCATTTCTAAAACACCTCTAATCTCACTCTCAAATTAACACCTTGTTGTCTCTCATATACATTCTGGATTTCATCTTCTACGTTTGAAAACTAAGGTATTGTCCACTCTAAAGATCTAGGATTGTCTTGAATATTATCATTACTTCTGGGAGAACCCTCCTGACTGGTTTGAACAGTCCCTTTTTTCCTGTACATCATTTTTCTGGGTAATTCTTCAAACAAAGGGTTATGCAGGGATCTTCTCCCTTGCATACAAATGTTTACTTTACCGGTTGCGAGATTTGTTTAGATTCGCCACCTATAACTAGGAATTATTTTCTTTTGCACTAGGGTCCATACACAAAGCACTCCCCAGCAGAGTCGCCAAATCTATTGGTTATTTTTCCCAGACTGGATGCTTGTTCCCAGTTATCCCTACAAGGTAGCCATCATTGATCAACAGGATTCCCGGGCCAGGGGCCAACAGTATAGGAGATAGACTCTATAAATATCTCCTCTTCTTCTTTAGGCTCTACAAAACCAAGGGGGGTATTCCCTACTCAACATCCATGAAATACAACTGTGAAATGACTGGGATGTTGACACAAAGTAGATAAATCCTCTTTTATGTAGACCAAAACTGTGGAATAAGTACAAAGGGGCTAGCTTTCGGCCTATATTCAGTTGTAGACAGAGGATTTTGGTCCTAAAACTACTTCTAATATCCTAAAGGTTTGCATTTAAAGTTTGAGTTTGATTTTATGTTTGGATGCAAAACTGAGACTTTGGGTTGTAATCAAAAGAAACAAGACCAAATCGGTGCCCATCCACGGCTTAGAGTCAATAGATATATGTGTGTGTGTGTGTGTGTGTGTGTGTGTGTGTGTGTGTGTGTGTGTGTGTGTGTGTGTGTGTGAATAGTTATCATAGACCTAAAACAATAATCAGATTTCAAGGGGATTATGCAATGCCTACCTTACAGACAATACCCAAGATAAAGTATTTAGCTATTTCTACTTACAAACATCCTTACTGCAATGTATTCTTCTCAATACTTAACCCAAAACATTTAATCTACTCCTTGAGCAGAAGTAAAAGACTAAGCATTTAACATAGGAAACCCATATCCTAGAATCTTTAACACCCCTTAGCTATTAAGATTCAGAAGAACACATTCAATTTGGAGACAAATAACAAAATACATGCTATAAAACATTTCTCATTTAAATCAACATGAAATTGATGGATTCTGTATATAAGACATTCAACATACAACTCATAAACTCACAAAAATACCCAGAACAGAGCCACCAATGAGATTGTATCTGATTACAGCACCAAAAAGTTGTCCAATTTTCCACACAAATGAATAGCACAGTTTGGCCTTTTATACCAAGACTGTGTACTCAGCAAAATTTACAAGGCAAAAATCAAAATTCCTGCTAGATACATTGCACCAAAAAATGGCGCCCAAAATATTAAAGGCAACCCAGGAAAACAGAGGAGAGGGCAGGTGAGCTCGGGATCTACACCACCGTTCAAAGATTTTCATCATAAACCTTGTAGTTGGCCATTCAACCATCAGCCCATGCCTCTGTATGTTGCCATTAATGGCTCAACTACCCGCAGATCCCCTTGGAAATCGTAGCAATGCACCCATGGAGTTTTCCTGCTCAAAACTGTTGTACACGCATAAGAAAAATTCACACAAAAGGTTCAAAACATGGCCGTCAATCACGACTCCATCGTTGAGATCAAATGGCCCAAAAACCTGCAAAAAAGCCAAGAGCCAATGATTACGTGCCACATAGGCATTCTATATTCCTATCGCTGACTTTTCACCTTCTCCATTTTGCCATTTGGCCCTTGTATATGCAAGAACGGATGCATATACAACTGCTTGATATATAAGGCAGACCCCAAACTTGTTTAGAACAAATTGAAAATCAATTTGGGTCCGGCTTGCATCCTCCTTTTGCACTTATCGCTTTGTATATGTGCATATACAAACACAATATACATACAAGGTAGATTTCACTGCATTCATCTATTAGACTTGAAAACCTTTGAAATCTGGCTTGTATCCTTTACTTTGCATATTAACCCCTTGTATATTGCACATATACAAGCACACACATATTCAAGTCGCAGATGCCAAGAGCTCATAGAACAAAATGAAAACACCATCAGGTCTGCCTTGCATTTCCACACTTGTACATTTCCTTGCATATCACAAACATACAAAGCGGATATACAAAACAAAAAATACAACCCGGACCTATGCATTTTATCAACCAGAGTGCAAAATCCTTCGAGTCTGGGCCATGCATATCGCGAATGTACATTCCACCTACATTCACCTTTGTATGTCGGCGGGCCCCACCATTTGTACATTGGCCCTTTCACATACAAGCAAGGAATATTTCTTGGAATATGCCCACAATGTATCTCTTCCTTGCATGTTGTCGTTGTATCTAACCATTGTATGTCTGAACATACAAACCAAATATACATGCAAACCTGATATACAAGTAGCGAATATTCCAGGAATTTGCAATGTATATTCCATCCTTGTATATTTTTCCTTTGTATCTCCACATGCAACCCGATATACAAACTGGGAATATTTTGGGAATCTGCAATGATTCCCACTTTGTATATGCACATTTCTTAGCCCGATATGCATTTAGAAACGCATACAACTCCTTTTCATGATTTTTCAAAGGCCGATTGAAATTTCTCAAGCACGTCAACATACATTTGTAATTGCACATATAGAAACTTAGCATTTTCTTAAATGTGATTGGGAAAAGGTGGTAAGGCATTGTATGGGGGCTGGTCAACCTATGAACATTAAAGCATGACGGTGAAACATAATGACCGAGAACCCACCACAGAAGGTCACCATTAAAATAGAAAAAATAATGCAAGGCCCTGTGACTTAGAAATTTCAAGGTTTGAATAAGAAAACCTGCAAACATTGAAGCTCAAAACCCTAAACATAAATGGGTACCAACACAGGCTTCGATTGGGGACGTGCAGGTGCAAGACTACAGCGAGGACCAGACTACTCCGAGGCAGACCAAACAAAACACAAAACTCAAAACACGACCGACTATACAAGGCACGTACATAATATTTACATCTAATTTACAGTGTGCATACAACTCCTCTATGAGAAAAAAGCTTTAAGGAACTGACCATGCACAGGCAATTCTAGTAGCTCACCACTTAGGGCCTGGAGAAAATAAGAATCCTCTCCATGAGTGTCGCTGATTTGATACGGGCCCATCCACAAGGGCTCAAATTTACCATGTTTGCCCTTATCCTAGTTTCTTGCATTCCAAACAAGGACCACGTCATGTATTCGGAACCTTCTCTGTGTAGTTCTTTTATCAAATAGATATTTCACTTTTTGTTGTTTCTTGATGTTTGTTTTCTGTGCCTCCTATTTGATTTCATCTAATGCAACCAGCTGATTAATTCTTTCAGTCATTGAGTCCCCAATTTCCTCATCATTGCCTTGGATTAACCTATAAACTGGCAGAAGGTTGTTCACAGGCAACCTAGCTGTTGTACCATATACTAATTCAAAAGGTGACCTTCTAATTGCTCTTTTCGCTGTCACCCTATTAGCCCACAATGCCAACTTTAGCTTTGAATCCCAAGCCCTCTTGTTTTTATCTATCACCCTCTTGATGATTTTCATGAGACTTTGGTTGCTTGACTCTGCCTAACCATTTCCTTGTGGATGGTATGGTGATGTATGAGATAAATCAATTCCATAATTATTGCAAAAATCAATAAATTCACCAGACCTGAAGGACATTGCATTATCTGTGACCACTTTGGCTGGTACTCCAAATCTGATAACAATATTTTCTAGAATGAAATCCATCACCACTTTGCTTGTATCCTTTTTAGTTGGAATGGCCTCAATCCATTTAGTGAAGTAATCAGTAGCTACCAAAATCCAACTGTGTCCTCCACTAGATTTTTCTAAGATTTCCCCTATAAAATCAATTCCCCATTGCTGAAATGGAGCATCTACAGTTATAGTCCTAAGGGGTAATGCACCTTCATATTGTAATTTTCCTGAGAACCTTTGGCAAGGATCACATTTTCTTACCATTCTTTGTGCATCTGAGAAGAGAGTTGGCGACCAGTAGCCTGCTCTAAGAATTTTGTGGGTTGTAGTCTGGGCAGCATAGTGTCCACCACACACTCCATTGTGCATGTCACTTAGAATATTCCTGGCTTGATTTTCATCTATACATCTGAGTAATACACCATCAGGATTTTTCCAATATAGCTCTCCTTGAACAATGATGTATTTAATAGCATGCAGTTTCAAGGTCCTCTTCTGATTATCACTGAGATGGGAAGGATAGTTCATATTCTACAAATAATGCACTATGTCCTTATACCATGCAAAATTGATGTGAATGAAATCTAGAATGAAATGAGCAAGACATGGGTTAAAAAAAGTGTTATGAACATTAGTAATGGGTCCGCACCTGAATCCGGTGCTAACAGTTCCTCTGAAAAATGAATTAGGAGCTCTGGATCAGGGGGAGAAGCTTTAAAAAGCAAATTCCCCTAGCCAGTAAGTAGGTGTCTGAATCTGGCATGATGAGACAGGATAATTTGGGCTATTACAGTTCATTTGAAAGGATTTTTGAAAGAAAAGAAGTGGATATGGCAATTTGCAAAGCAATTGAAGGTCGACTGTATACAGAAATAGTGTAATCAAATGTGTTAGGGCAGAGAATTTATTACAAAGGGAAATTAGGTTTTGTGGAGCTTAAAAGGGCCATTCACTCTTCATTTGAATCACTTTACATTCAAAGAGAGCAAGACTGAGCTGAGATTCCAAGGATTTGAAGTGCAACTGGTGAATTTGTCCGCCAACCCTAATTTTGTGGAAAAGGTATTTATCTGCGAAGCTTTAAACTTTTAATCTTTGCAATGGCTACACCTTTGGTTGTTGCTATTACTGAAAGGCCTCGACCCAAATTTAAAAAGCATCCACACAAATCAGTAGAAGTTGACCCATTATGTGCATTTTCAAGTGTTTTACATGGTGTGCTGCATGTTGAAGATATTAGGGTCTATATTCATGCAAACATAGATGAGTTTGGGGACTCAAAGTATATAGATTTGTTTGAGAATCATCTAAGGGATGACAAACACTATCTTAAACCTGAGTATAAGGCACTACAAGATAAACATTTCATTCAGATTATGGGGTTTCCAACATTCGATGAAGATGAATGGGTCCAGTATGTTTTAAGCCGAATGCATGATGAGTTTTTGTGGCTGATGAAACCATTTAAAATTACAAAGGATTCTATCAAGATTGTGACTGGGTTGAATTCAACTGGTGGCTTTCCCATGCTATAATCTGTGAAGAACCAGACTGTAACTGATGCAACCAGTGCCAAGTTTGACAAAAGGGCAATGACCATCAATGATATTATAGAACTAAATGTTAAGTTTTCCTCTATGGTGATTGGCTATAAGATTTACCACTCCAGCAGGGAGAACTCTGTCTCTGGAATGGCCATATATGCTGCATACAAAATGTTAAAAGAAAATACAGATTATGACTTGTGCGAATTATTGCAAAACCAATTAATTGAGAACTTGAACAAAATCAAGAAAGATAAGAAAAACACCTTTAAATATGGAACATTGGTTCTATGTTTGTTTTTCTACTTTATGAATGAGGTACCTGGAGTAAAGGGTGTACACTAGACTAATGATGAGCCAGTTGCTATTCAGATCAGAGATCATCTACACAACATTGGTGACTATAAAGCTCAAAAAATTGCAATCTGGGGATACTTCAAGAATTTCCAGAGTATGGTGCATTCAAGGGAAAGAATGCCTGAATCGATTGTTGAGAAATACAAGAATGAAATATGTTTTATGGTTGGCATGAATCAGTGCTTAATGGAAGTAGTGGAACCCAGAACTATTTGGATCATGCCCATGGGGTATGAGGTAGATGGAAAAATCTTAAATATGTATGCTCAACACCTTCTGAGCAAGCCAAAAGACACAACAGTTGAAAGATTTAGGACATATGAGGAGCTAAATTTAAAACTACATGTTGAGCTCAGAGAACCTGAAACCAAAAGAAAAGTAAGAAAATAAGTTGAGTAATTGGCCGAGAATCTAGGTTTCACAAAGGAAGCTGTGAGGCAATTCAGGAATAGAACTGAAAAGGTAGAGAAGGAGAAGCAGGATATGAAACAAGGAAGTGTTCTAGTAGGATCCTCCTCCACATCAAGGACTACTAGAAGCTCTGCTGCTATTCTTCCCCCAAAACCTATCAATCCTGAGAAACCAAAAGGAAAATCATCAAGAAAAGAAGGGAAAAGAGTAAAAACAAAGGCCACAAGAACCTATAAGAGCACAAAAGTTGATGAAGAAGAAACATATTCAGATGCTAAGATAAAGGAGTTGAAAGCCTTTGGAACAAAAGCTGCCAAAGTGACTAAGTAGAAGTCCTCCGGAAGCAAAAGGGCAAGAAAAAGGCAAAAGACAGATACATATGTTGAGAAGCCCACACTTTCTGTGGAAGATGTAATAAAATTAGTCACTATGGATGGAAATTCGAAACCCATGACTGAATTCTATGATGAATACAGTGATATAGATAAGAGGGTGTTAGAGGAAGCAACTGTTAGATATCTGAATATCTATAATAAGGCCCTGATTGAAATAACTTATGAGATTCCTCAAAGTCTTGCAAACATTTTGGAGCTGAGGAAAGAAAATGCAAAAAGCAAGGATATAGAGCTTAGAGAACATATATTGAAAAAACTATGCCCTCAGATCACTCAAGTTCAAATGAATATGATATTCAAAGAAGTGAAGGATAAATTTAGGAGCAAGAAGAGAATGAATAAACTAATGCTTGAGGAATTAGACAAAATAGTTAAAGAAACACAAGAAATACTTCTAAGTGCATTAAAGAGACACAATCTTCCATTTGTTGAAGAGGAGACTGATGATGGGATTGATTCATCAATCCCGAATATTGAAGAAATGAAAACTAATGAGCAAAAAACTAAGGTTGATGATTCCTCAGTTCCAAAAGTGGAACCAAATAAACAAGGAAGATACAGAGATGGTGGATAAAACTAATGATGCAGGAGATATTCTAACTCTTCCTGATCAATCCGGTAATGAAGATAATGTTGAGAATACTGTTGCTACACAAGTTCCTCTGGAACAGATTACAGATGGTGAGGACAAAGGAAATAATCCCCCTGTAGATAACACAGAGAAAGGTGAAGCAAAGAAAGAAGAAGTCAAAGGTAAGCAATATAAAGCAGAAGAAGATGGTGCAAATATTGATGCACCCAAACAAAATAGTCCTGATACTGAGAAAACTCAAGGAAAGGAAGGTGGTCCAAAAATTATGGCAAGAGACATTGCAGATGCAGTGAAGAGTTTCCAGAGCAAAGAGATACTAGAGTTTGATGAACCAGAACTAATTCAAGGACCAATCAACCTGGATACTCTGTCTCTAGTCCAAATGATGAAGATAGCTTCTTTCACGCATGCCAAGGCAAGAGAAAAGATATTGAAATCTAACATAGAGGATAGTGAGTTGTTAGGCCTTGCATTCGGTAGATTAGAGAAGATAATGCTGACCTTCCATAAGAATCCATGTGATTCTCCATTCAGAAATCTAAAGAGCCTTGTAAACTCTGTAAGTACACACTTTGAGTCTTTTGAGAAGTCTGCAAAAATCAAAGTTTGGAATGAATATTTGGATAAGAGATTTAGTGAGCTAAAGGGCCTAATAGGGAATGGTAGAAAGGTACTTGATATTAGTATAAAAATTATTTAAAATGCTCTTAACGACAGAAGTGATGTATACAAATTTTGTCTATCTTGGCCCAAAGTTGTTAAGGATATTGAGAAAAAGATAAAGGAGCAGGAAAAAAATTGTTGAATCTATCTCAAAATTTTAATCCTCTAATAGCTTCTCCCATAAGTCAAGAGTGTCAAGAAATCAACTTGATTGATGAAATAAAGAAACTTGTAAAAGAAAAGAGCAATATTGTGGATAGAATGTGTGAGCTCTGGGGATTGATTGCCCCCAAGTTAGAAAAAATGTTTACTGCTTTATCAGAAGCTCAAGTTGCAATCTAGACAAGTGATCCAGCAGATCTAAAGAAAGCAGAAACACAGGCATTCCTACTAAATGAACACATATCAATTTTGGATGGCATGAAAAGTAGTTGGGCATCTGAACTTGTGCAATTGAAAAATAGTTTTGCAGATATCCTCAAGTTCATGCAAATATAATGCATGGATTATTTGTACATATGCGACCTGATATACAGATTTCTTGTGAAAATTTTGGTTTGTGGATCCCACCTTTTGCCAAGATTGTCAAAGGGGGAGTGAGAGACAGTGAAAAATGAAAGAAAATGAAGAATCCATCAAAGGGAGAGCAGTGGAAGAATATATAAGTGTACACAGTAGGGGGAGTCAGTCATGACACTTAGTCATTTTCCACTAAGTGTTGCCATCAATGCCAAAGGGGGAGATTGTTGGCAAGAGACACTGCAAGGCATGTCATGTGTTGTCATTGATGGCAACTAAGTCCATTCCACGCATCCGCAGTACAGTATCAGATCATACCGGAAGTCAGTTCCAAGATTTATCCAGTCTAGATTTTTGAATCTAAGGGAGTGTAGAGGAGTGTCAGGAAAATCTAAATCCAAGATTTTAGCCTTCGGAGACAAAGGGATTAAAAGTTATGAGCATCTGAGTACCAGGTCCTAATATGACAAGAACAGTTTAGTGAAGAACAAGCTGACTTGTGTTAGATCCTTGTGCGGATCTATTAGAAGTGTTTTGGTGAGTTGCGTATGGGATATAATGTTAGTGGCTGACATGTATGGTGATCTACAGGTGTTATTTTTGGTACGCATCAATATTGATGTATGGATTCAGCCGACAGAACATAGTACTTGTATTGTTTGTCAAGTTATTCACAAAGCTGACAGAAAGGTGATTGAATTTCTTAAGGCAGATATATATAGCCGATGGATTCGAGTGTATTGGGGTGTGTGTGTGGTGTGCGATTGTGATGTAAGTGAGAAAAGGTAGATTAAGGTGCGAAAGTGAAGAGATTTGAGGTCTGGATCATGGCAGAGTAGTAAACAGGGCAGAATAAAAATGAAGTGTGTAAGATCAGTACTCTGTACTTAACTAGAACTAAATTATTGCATTGGCAGATGCTATTCATCAGTTCAAACAATCTATAATCCTTTTATAATCATTCTTGTAGGCAGTGAGCCCAAAGGCATGTGCCTTCCCCTTTTGTAATACTTTTAACAGAGTATAATCCTTGTGGGTTAACCCCCACCATGGTTTTTCCCTTAACCGAGTTTCCATGATAAAAATCTTGGTGTCAAGTGTGTTATTTGTGTTTCTGCTCATGAGTTATTGATTCTTGCTTTTTATGATTATATCATTAATCTGTTAAGAAGTTGTAAAGAAGAAATTAAATACATCAAGCTTTAAAGTTTTATCACAACTGATTCACCCCCCCCTCTCAGTTGTCAACCCTAATTCCAACAATTTATAATGCGACCAAATTTATGACTAAACCAATTTTAGTCATTTATTTGGTCGTTTTGATTGATCGATTTGGTAGTATATTTAGTCATTGATTTAGTCATATTATTAACTAAGCTTGGTCACATGACCATTAGTAGTTTATTACCAGTCATTTATTTGGTTGTTTTGATTGATCAATTTGGTAGTATATTTTTAGTCATTGATTTAGTGATATTTATTCACTGATTTCTGTGAATTGGTAGTATATTTATTCACTGATTTCTGTCAACTAGTAGTATATTTAGTCATATATTTTTAGTCATATTTATTCATTGATTTCTGTCAGTTGGTCATATATTTAGTCAATTGGTAGTTTATTTAATTGTTTTTGTTCACTGATTTCTGCCTAAAACTGCTGGAAATGAGACAATGCTTTTGAGGTTTAAACATAAAACATAGAAAAACATAATCAGTCATTCATTTGCACATAATGGAATAGCTATTAAGAAGGCAAAATATTGAAATTTTATTGAGAAAAGGTGTTCTTACAGCAGATACAAGATAGAAATAAGTGTCTTTACTTTGAAAAATGTGTTACAAAGTGTGTTTCTCAGTGTTGTGACTAAGAAAACTAAGTTACAAAGTGTGAGGATTGTACTCTCTACAAAGAAATTTAGGCTTTTTGAGGTATACAACTTGCCATTCCAAAACTATGATATATGCCCTTTTGGTACTGTATGCATAGGTTTCATGAGAGTCTTCATTCATTGAATAGACTTCAATGGAAGTCTGTCCTCTACAATGCATAAACTGCCCCCATGACTATCCATGCAAACTTTTATTAATAACACTTTTCACATCATGCACTTTGATGGTTTTGACTTGACACTGTCATGGTTCTCACGGCCTTCTCCACTCGCAATAGCTTCTTTGGACTATGCAGCTGAATACAAAAAACTCATCTTACAAATTTGTACCTATCATCTACAGACAAAAATCACAATGCAAGCCCGTGCATCAGATTCAGAGGCAATAAATTCAACATGTATTTACACAAGCATGACAAATTCAAAGTGGTTATTTAATGCTTAGCAACATATCCCTTATCCATAAGTGAGCATGAATAGGTAGTCTTGAGAGTAAGAAATAATATCCCAAGGGCCAAAAAGGTACAAGAAATAGTAAAGGCATCATTATCAAGCCAAGAGAATGATGATGTTTGCAACTTAAAATGGCGTTGGTAAAATGTTCTACTTCTATTAATGGTTTGTATTTAAAAATTTGCTTATTTATTTGTATCTACAATATGATTCTCAAAACCTACATTTGGCTACATATCCTGACTTTCCCATAAATTCCTGAATGCCACCATTTACCTTTCATGCATGACAAAGTCCTTATAACACTGTGTTCAAAATTTGAAGCTATTTAATAATATAATTGGCCTTCAATTATGTTGTCATCGGTATAAGACAGTGGAAAAAATGCTTTCTAAGAGTTTTCTTCCCTGAAAGTCTACAACTTGAAATGCCATTAGTAAAGTCATAAATGTTTACTTCTACTAATGATTTGTATTTAAACTTTTGTTAATTTACTTGTCCCTACATTATGGTTGTCAAAAACTCGCATTTGGGTACTTACATTGTCTTTCCCATAAATCCATGGATACCACCATTACATTTCATGCATGAAAATAATCCTCATACCATTGTGTTCAAGATTTGAAGCTATTTAATAAGATGGTTGACCTTCAATCAAATTGTCATCAATGTGTACGAGAGAAAAAATGCTTTCTAATAATTTGCTACCCTGGAAAATTTAAGAAATTTGTATTGTAAAGCCTTTTCTTTTAACTTTGATTTCCCACTACCCGCATGCATAGACTATACTGATAGAAGGCATTTCACTAAATTTGTTCCAATTTGAAATGTTGGAAAAGTAAATGGGTACTGGCTTTAACACTTGCATACTGGCACCAGCAAGGCAATACAAAATACACAGGAATTAAGCAAAGGTTTTAAGGAAGCTAACTTGGATAGAAATCATTTACAATACCTGGATGCTTATCAGCCACTACAGCTGTCGTAGAGCTAGTCCCTACAACAATACCTTGAAGAAGAGTAGTCATCAATACGATACATAAGAAGAAGAAGAAAACCAGAGTTTATTTGCAATTTATATAACAACATGCTAAATTCAAAGTGGTTATATAATGCTTAGCAAATGTAAGAACAAAGAATGAGACCCACCAGAATGATAGTTGCTAAACTTTCATCAGTGAAAATATTTCCCCGCATTCCCGTAGATAGCCTCCACTTCCCTAGTGGGATGGCGGTGGCAGAAGATTAGATCCCGCCATACCACAAGCTTCAACACTAAGTCTCGCAGGCTAGCGGTATTCGTTGTAGGCTCCCGCTATACTGCCAATTCTATCCTCCAACATAGCGGGTTAGTGGTAAAACTAATCCTTCGCTTGTTTGGTGGTATTCTTTGGAGGATTTTGGCAAAGGTTGTGGAATTTGGCTTTACACTAGCCAATTGCATTTGCTTTAAAATTTCTAAAGCCTTTTCAACAAATCCATTTTGTGCATATCCTACAATAATTGTAGTCCATGAGACCACATTTCTTTGAGGCATTCTATCAAACAGTTCATGTGCCTTGTCTATGCTTCCACATTTTGCATACATGTCTAACAGGGCAGTTGCAACTACAACATCTGACAAAATTCCTCTATCCTTTATGTTTTGATGGATGTCTATACCCTATTCCAAAGCATCCATTTTGACACAAGCAAGGAGGATGCTAGCAAAGGTTGTGGAATTTGGATTTACACTAGCCAATTGTATTTGCTTTAAAATTTCTAAAGACTTTTCAACAAATCCATTTCGTGCATATCCTGCAATCATTACAGTCCATGAGACCACATTTCTTTGAGGCATTCTATCAAACAATTCGTGTGCCTTGTCTATGCTTCCACATTTTGCATACATGTCTAATAGGGTAGTTGCAACTACAACATCTGACAAAATTCCCCTATCCTTTATGTTTTGATGGATGTCCATACCCTATTCCAAAGCTCCCATTTTGACACAAGCAGGGAGGATGCTAGCAAAGGTTGTGGAATTTGGCTTTACACCAGCCAATTGCATTTGCTTTAAAATTTCTAAAGCCTTTTCAACAAATCCACTTTGTGCATATCCTACAATCATTGCAGTCCATGAGACCACATTTCTTTGAGGCATTATGTCAAATAGTTCATGTGCCTTGTCTATGCTTCCATATTTTGCATACATGTCTAACAAGACAGTTGCAACTACAACATCTGACAAAATTCCCCTATCCTTTATGTTTTGATGGATGTCCATACCCTATTCAAAGCTCCCATTTTGACACAAGTAGGGAGAATGTTGGCAAAGGTTATGGAATTTGGCTTTACACCAACCAGTTGCATTTGCTTTAAAATTTCTAAAGCCTTTTCAACAAATCCATTTTGTGCATATCCTACAATCATTGCAGTCCATGAGACCACATTTCTTTGAGGCATTATGTCAAACAGTTCACGTGCCTTGTCTATGCTTCCACATTTTGCATACGTGTCTAACAGGGCAATTGCAACTACAACATCTAACAAAATTCCTCTATCCTTTATGTTTTGATGGATGTCCATACCCTATTCCAAAGCTCCCATTTTGACACAGGTAGGGAGGATGCTGGCGAAGGTTATGGAATTTGGCTTTACACCAACTAATTGCATTTGCTTTAAAATTTCTAAAGCCTTTTCAACAAATCCATTTTGTGCATATCCTGCAATCATTATAGTCCATGAGACTACATTTCTTTGAGGCATTCTATCAAACAGTTCACGTGCCTTGTCTATGCTTCCACATTTTGTAGACATGTCTAATAGGGTAGTTGCAGCTACAACATATGAACCACACATACATGTATGAAGAACTCTGAGACATCTTTCCCGTGTCCCCACAGAGCCAGAGTAAATTATGTACGAGATGGTGGGATCTTCCCGCAGCCCCGCAAAAGAATCCTAAGACCTAGTGTGGTAGAGCGGGTGACTTCCCCGCTTTCCTGCAAGGATCAAAATATTTTGATGTGGGAGAGTGGTGGTGCCAAATAAAATAAAATGAAAGATAAAATATAGTGCTGTAAAATAAAATATGCGGTGGGGAAGGAATTTTATAAAGTATGGCAAGTATTTTTTGGGAAAAAATTTATTAAAATCATAATGTTGAAATATAATTTTTACCACTCCCACATTCAATTAAACCCTATAGACTGCCCTCTGCCTAGCCCTTCAACTGGCATAGTAATTGTAGCATCCATTAGTCTGAGTACCTAGGGTTATGACTATAATACCTTTCAAGTAGTGGCTTGAGTTGCCAAACATTTTGTCATAATCATCACACTTTCTCCACATGACTGTCATGATTCCCTTGAATATTGTCTGCATGGGTTTACCTTCAAAGACTCTTTGTGAATACTTAGACATTAACTAGGGTCAAAGAATTTTTTATATACATCATGAGAAAGACAACACTTGGCAGACCCTAATATTTTAACTAGGAAATAAGGAATATTGAAGGTTTAATGGCATTTGGGAAATCTCCTTTGACATATATATCCAACTCAAATATAAAATCGTAAAAGGTCATGTGAAAAAGGGAGGCTCTTATTCAACAAAAGTATTTTGTAGGCATGTAATACATGAAACAAAACAAACCTTAAATTAAGCTAGAAGAGGATACCTAGTAGTGAAAATGAAACCATGCATGGATGTAATGTGGGTGAGACTTAATCAACTCCTAGAACCTCTCCATTCTTTATCCCCATCTTTATTCCAAGTCAGTATGTTGTCTTTATCTATTTTTCAAAATTTAGGCAACAAGGTACAACAAATATTGATTTTGTAAATAACTATATTTTGCATTAGGCATCTTCTTGGTCAACATTACAAACAACTAGCCCATGCTAGATTAGTGTGGAATCCAACCAAAACAGTTATATCATGCATGGTTGCAGAAATTGGTAAAATATTCAAGTTTAGGGAATGAATGTAGTTTATCTTAGACAAATATACATCTAGATAAGACAAAACTTCACTCTTTATTGCCTTCCTAGAAAAGTTTAAAGTATTATAACTAATTACACATTAAGAAGTAAAATAAGATAAGTAATGCATTTTCTTATCTAAACTTATTATGTACCATATATTGTGAGCCGTGATGCTTCTTTGAATTAGGATTGTTCCTTGATAGTTCTAGTGATTCATTATTAAAAATGCACTTTTTATCTGTATTTTGGCTTCATACAATAGAGACTTTTTTGTTTTCCTCTTCAAGGACCATGTGGTAGGTTATGAAAAAGAAGCTAAGAAATGCCTCACTCTCTCACTCCAAGAAAAAACAAAAAAATAAATTATCAATCATATGAGTTCATTAGCAAATGTCCCGGCAGGTATAAATCACAGACCTTAGGTTCATTCATGTGGGAATATGTATCTCTAGGGCCCCCTAGGCAAGCTCCACAATTAGGACTTGCTGGAGTATCACAACTTGCTTCCTCAAAAATATAGGCACAAGTCTTGCCATTGGCTTCTGGTACAGGAAGAGTATAGAGATCCATCCACACCTGTGCCAATAAATCGCAGGCAAAAGTATACCTTCAATATAGAGTTATTATAAAGAATATAACTAAATCACTAATATAAGACATTACAAACCTTTTGAGTGTTAGGTACTAAAAAGATTGGCACTTTGACCTTTTGTCCCTGTGACCAATACAGAGATTGAATAAGCTAGAGACATGAGGATAAAAAGTCTAATATATAATATAATAGCAACCACAATTTAACATTAACCTCATTTTATCTAAATCATAAGTTCAGCCCAATTAAATAAAGGATCCCAATTTCAAAATGAGTCAAGCACTAAAACCATTCTACCTATTTATACATACATATGTACACAAGCACACACATGCACATGCACACTTAGATATGTATATATGCATTTGTATACATATAATAGTAGATAGTACATGCATTCACATACATAGGAAATCAAGTTAAAGAGACAAGTATGGTCGAAAACACACATTCGCATACAAAAGAAATAAATTTCAAGAGACAAATATGGTTGAAAACAATTTACAATTTGCCTAAAGCAAACTTCCTTCTAAGTTATATTCCTATATGGGAATCTGACACTAACTACAAAGTTTACACATTCTAATACAATTATAAAATGGTAAGAAAATGTAGAAGTGATGTGGATACCTGCTCACAAGCCATTTTACATTACATTCACCAAAAATCAACAATTCTTCTAAACAATATCAACCTGAAAGCCTGATCCACATAATAAGCTAGAATATATGTTGTATTATAATTCAAAATCAAATAGAAAAAGCTAATAATAATGGGAATGTATGAATGTTCCTGTTCACAAGTCATTCTATAGTACAAACTTTAGAAAGAAGCAGTTAGGAAACTATTAACATCCTCATTGGAGATTAAGTTTCCACTTCTAGAGTGATTCAATTATCTGACACTAAAATGCACACCATGTTACTGTTCTATAGCTCTCCTGAAAAAAAAGTTTACAATTTGGAGGTTCCCTCATTAGTTTGTCATGAAGTATGAAAGATGAAAAACAATAAATGTAACAAATGTTTCCTGTGCTCTAAAAGGTTATTGGTAAAAGGATTTGAGTTGCTTGCCAAATTTTGATTGTTATCAAGGAAAATTTCAGCAAGCAATATAGTTTCTAAAATTTACAATTCTTTATAGATCAAATTTAATATTTCATGGCTAAAATTTTAATCATTTTCTAATTTCCTGTGATGTTAAATGTCTTGTAGAGATCTCTGAATTTAGGAAAATTAACTTATTGAAGAGAATAAAAGATATTTCACTTCTCATTGTAAAGAAATTTGAATACATATAGCTAAATTAAACAAAGTAGACATGATATTCAAAAAAATTTCTCCAGAGTTATTTATATAATTTTGTAGCATTCACCTTACATATACCTACTCCAAATTTTGCAATTCAAAAAGATCTGCCAGCAGTATATGTTATAATATAATTAGTCAAGGATTAAATCTTTCCCTGATCTATATTAAAACTTTAGATGTTATGTTAATCATATAACAAAAGTATAAAGACCTTAGCTTCAAATGCTGGAAGCAAGACTAGCAATTTATAAAGAATAAAGGATTTATCACCTACCGAAGAGGAGAAAAGTTTAGCAACAGCCAAAAAGTCTTCTATCTTTCCACCAGTGCATGAACCAATGTAGACTTTGTCTATCTTAACATGTCTGCATTCCCTTGCTAAAGAATGATTGTCAGGTGAGTGAGGTTGTACCATCAATTGTAAAGAAAAAGTTGAGTCCAGAATGGACAAGACCAAAGGTAAGAACAAAAAGGAAACAAAAAATATTTGTGAATTCCAGTAAATGTGAGGATAGAACGATATTGATGAACTTCATTACACATGAGTCCAAAAATGAACAAAATGTCCATGTCATTATATTAAATATGGATTTTTAAATGATTGATTTCCAATTATACTAGCAATGATGTGAGGACAAGCATAAAATCCAGGTCAAAATTCAAAATTGAGTGATAGATTATAGTAAAGCCCTTGGCATATTCATTGTCGTTGTATAGTCAGAGGTTCTTATCACATTACATGTAGTTTGCAAAGAGATATAGTGGCTTTATCATCCATCAAAGTTTTGACATTGGAGGAAACAATCTAAGGACTGTCACTAATAGAAGCAGCGATAGGATGGTTGCAAAGCAGTGACTGTACAGGGTGTAAATGCAGGAGCAGTAAGCTCATGTTTTGGACTTAATAACCATGTCAGTAGGATATCATTGCTAAAGGTGACAGTGTATGAGTAATGGTAGTCATTCCATTGTGTTCACTATATTATGGAGGTAGGGTCTGTCATAAATGAGAAAATTGTTGAGCAATACACTTCAATATGGTCACTACAATGGAGGGCAACAAGCTCAAAATGCAAGTCAAATAGGTAGTAGAGGGACAATCATACGGAGGTGATTTTTGATAGAAGGAAAATATGTGAATGTTGATTATTAAACCCTAGTGCAATAAGGTCTTTGAGCTTCATGAGTGACAATGAATAATACCATGTAGACTATGAAGTAGTGATTGTAAGGTTGAAGGATAGCAAGCCTGAGACAACATTGAGGAGCATCATTAGGGTTTTGACTTTGTAATGAAGCCTTGAGTTTAAGGCAATGAGATCTCAGGTTAAGGAGAAAATATTGCCATGGTCAATCAAAAGGAGCATAATGCAATATGGGTAAAAGCAGACCAGCATTTCCCCTTTTGTTTACAATAAAGAATCAGGTCACATTTCTTGATTTAATATAAATCTGCTCCATTTAAAATAGTTGGTCCAAAACATTTCTTTTATAAGTAAAAACAATAAGATTGAAACAATCATACTGTTATCTAAGAATCAGTTCCCAACAAAAAATAACCCATATGTTAACTACAACATACAACACTATATTAGTATTTGTCATATAATATATAAGTATGTTTTAGCTCTTTAAACAAGGCTATAATTAACCTAATTCTAACCTGCAAACATGTCTAATATTTAAGCTAGGTGTATGTTTCATTTCATTATCTCTAAGAAACTCGCATGAAGTAGACAAATTTACTTACAACCACAGGCATACAGAGGAGCCTCTATGGAAGCATTTTCGATATTTAGGCCATCCAAAATCCTTCTTAGTTGAGAGTCATCTGGAGTGACCTCCTTTTCAAACTCATCAAGCACTGCAAAATCATCTCTGCAAAGTTGTTCCTCGGCTTGATCAACAAAGAGTTTAGCTCTCTTGGCCTGATGGCGAAGTAACTCAACTTGCTCCCTAACCTCATCTAAGAGATCCAACAATCTCAAGGGAAGCATATCCAGAGCAAAGGTCATATCATGTACCAAACTATAAACTATGAATCAAAATCTACTTGCAGTAGCACATGAAGCCGATCAAGTTATTAATGAGGGACACATTTTTCTCTGATCCTAATTCTTTTTGATTCCTCATCTCTTCCTCCAATAACTATGTTTCTCTTTGGCAATCCATTGCATTTTCGAGATTTAGGCCATCCAAAATCCTTCTTAGTTGAGACTCATCTGGAGTGACCTCCTTTTCAAACTCATTGAGCACCACAAAAAGATCTCTGCAATTGTGCGATGAAGAAATGAGTGAAAATTTTGGTGCCCATCCTTTTCACTTTTGGCACCCATATTTTTTTTAATTACCCACTTTAATATCATATTGTCTAATTTTTATTTGTGTGACTAATTATTTAGTCATTTATAGCTGTGATTTTACCTGATGATTAAATTAGTCATTTATAGTTGTGTTGCAAAAAATTATTAGAATTTAGTCATTTTTAGTTTTCATGACTAAAAGTTTGTCACATAGTCATTTATTTTCCCAAATTCTACTAGTGTTAGAGAAAAGATAGAAGCTTTAGATAAGTTCAAGGCATTCAAAGCTATGGTTGAAAATAAATTAGATTTGAGAATCATATGCTTAAGGTCTAACAGAGGTGGTGAGTTTACCTCAAATGAGTTCAATGCTTTTTGTGAAGAACATGGTATAAAAAGGCATTTGTCTGCTCCCCAGACTCCTCAACAAAATGGAGTGGTTGAAAGGAAGAATAGAACTATTCAAGAAGATGCTAGAGCAATGATCAAGGAGGCAGACCTAGCAGAAGTGTACTGGAAAGAAGCAATACATACTATTGTCTACATTCAGAACAGAGTGCAAGTCAGAGCAGAAGAAACAAAGACACCTTATGAACTGTGGTATGGTAGAGCCCCTACTGTCAAATACTTCAAAGCTTTTGGAAGCAAGTTCTACATCAGAAGAGATGAAGAATTAGGGAAGTTTGATGCTAGATGTGATGACGGCATATTCCTTGGTTACTCCACTAAGAGCAAGGCTTACCAGTGCTATAACAAAAGATTGAGAAAGATCATTGAAAGTGCAAGTGTGAAGGTAGATGAAGACTTCCAACTAGATGGATATGAGTCAGATGAACCTGTTGATATACAAAAGGTTGGAAAAGGTAAAGAAAAGGAAATTCAGACTGAAGAACAGGCTCCGAAAGAAGAAGAAGAAACTCAAGCTGAGGCTCTGGTAAGAACTCCCAAAAATCCAAGGTATGTGCAAGAGATCATTCTGAAGATCAGATTATTGGTGACAAAAGGAAAGGTGTGATGATAAGAAGTAAGATTGCAGAGGATCAAGTAAATCTCTGTCTGTTGTCTAAGGTGGAACCTAAACGAGGAAATGAAGCAAACCAATGAATGAAGAACTACAACAGATTAAATAGAACAAGAATTGGGAACTTGTCCCCAGACCAGCAAATAAGAATGTGATTAGAACAAAATGGGTTTTTCGGAACAAATAGAATGAAGTTGGAGAATTTGTGAGAAATAAGCAAGACTTGTATGCAGAGGCTACTACCAAGTTGGAGGAATTGATTATGAAGAGACCTATGCTCTGGTGGCAAGAATAAAGGTTATCAGACTATTTTTGGCATTTGTAGCACACAAAGATTTCAAAGTATATCAGATGGATGTGAAATTTGCTCTCCTGAATAGTGAGCTAGAAGAAGAGGTCTACATAGAGCAACCAAATGGGTTCCAATTATCAGATAAACCAGATATGGTGTGCAAATTGAAGAAGACCTTGTATGGATTGAAGCAAGCTCCTAGAGCTTGGTATGCAAGACTGGATAAGTATCTAGTGCAACAAGGTTTCAGTAAAGGGTTTGCAGATAGCAATTTGTATATCAAGGTAAGTAATGATCAAATCTTGATTATTGAAGTTTATGTAGATGATATCATATTTGGAGGAAATGAAGAGATGTGTAATAATTTTGCAAATGAGTTGCAAAAAGAGTTTGAGATGTCTATGTGTAGTGAGATGAATTTCTTCCTTCGACTACAAATCAATCAAATAGACAAAGGTATTTTCATTTCTCAATCAAAATATGTCAGGGAATTGTTGAAGAAGTTTGGAATGGAGGACTCTAAACTGGTATGCACTCCTATGGTTACTGATTGTAAACTGAGCAAGAATGATGAATCTCCCAAGGCTAATCAAAGCAAATACAAATCAATGAATGGAGGACTTCTTTACCTAACTGCTACCAAACCAGATATTATGCATGCAGTCTGTCTTATGGCCAGATTTCAATCAAATCTCATAGAATCACATGTGATGGAAGTTAAAAGGCTATTCAGGTACTTGAAGGGCACTCCTAATCATGGATTGTGGTATCCTAAGAACAATGATTTTGCTTTGAGTGGCTACACAGATGCAGATTGGGCTGGATGTGTTGATGACAGGAAAAGCACAAGTGGAGGTGCATTCTTCCTTGGAGATAGAGCAGTGTCTTGGCATAGCAAGAAAAAAGAATTAGTTTCCTTGTCTACTGCAGAAGTAGAATATATTGTTGTAGTATCATGTTGCACTCAGGTGCTCTGGATGAAGCAGACATTAAAGGAAATCAAAGTTGAGTTTGATGGACTAGTTCCTATTCTCTGTGATAACACAAGCGCCATAAGTATTTCAAAGAATCTAATGGTGCACTCTAAGACAAAGCACATTTCAATCAAGTATCACTTCTTGAGGGAGAAAGTTGTAGAGAATGAGGTAAAGCTTGAGTATGTGGCTACAAAAGATCAAGTTGCTAATATATTCACTAAGGCTCTTCCAAAAGACACATTTGAGTATCTCTGAGAGAAATTAGGGTTTATTGGCCCTCCTTCCTTGAACTAGATGTATAAGGAAGTGCATTAGTCCAATGTGCTTCAAAGTAAATTTTCTCCTTTGGACTGATGTTGGAGGCTACCTCTTAGGAGGAGCAGGTAGTAGTTTTAGATGATTGTCACATTCAGGGGGAGTAAAGAATGATTTTAGACTAATCAGAGCAGTATTGTGCAAGTATGTGTAGTAGAAGAGATGTAATGCCCTTTTCTATTGTTGTCAAAGGGGGAGAGAAATCATGTGAAAAACTCAGGGGAGTAAGAGTGCAGAAGTATAAAAAGAAAGGGGGAGTTCTGAGGCAGAATTGTGTCTTGATGATAGGACATGTTTTTCACATCATATGTTGTCATCAATGAGAAAGGGGGAGATTGTTGCAAGTATGTGCTAATTGGTGGTCATTGGTGTTAGCATATTTGTGTTGTTATTTGTGTCAACTATATCTTTTGGCATTGTTGTTTGGTGACTAATTGAAGAACACTATATGAGTAATTTGCTCCACTTATTTCATGTGTTGAAGACTGGAGTATGAGATTTGGATATGTTTTAGAGAAGTGTTTGAAGATGCTAAATCCATAATTTGGTGGTCTGGACCTAAAAAGTTCTATTCACTAGTGTGAAGACTATGCCTAGCAAGGTTTGCAGAGTGACAGGGAGAAAATGTTTGGATCTGCATTTCTCCACAGATTGTAATTTGTCTTTGTAGTTCTGGACTTAAGCTTATAAGGTCCTTAGTCATCTTCATTCCAAGGGATATGTGATTTGAAGCTCTGAAAAGCAAGTTTCTAATTAGCATAGTTTGATAGTGTCTGATTGAGAGCAATCTGTGATTCATCTTCAAGTGAAATAGGTTGAGATCTATTGTGGTTGATTTTTCTAGTTTCCAAATGATTCTATGATTTTCATGGATGTCCCCTAAATGTATTAAAGGTGTTTGTTTGATCCGCAAACTGCAATGAAGATCTTGGAAGCGTGTGTTCAAGTGTTCTTGATGATTGCACCTGTATGGCCAACCTGGATGGTTAACACTCTTTGCGGATGAATTTCCTGAATTGCAGAAGCGTGTGACAATGTGTGAAGATGTAATTGAGTCCACGCTGAGGCATGAAGTACTCCTCCTTTATCATTTAGTCCGCAAGTTTGTTTAGGTCCAGTCCCAATTTGATGTATGTATGTATGCCAACCTTGGAATTGTTCCAATGGTTGATGATTGTAATGCCGACCTTGATGTACATTCCAAGGTTGATGAATTGTATAAATACATGTAATGAATTTGTGGTTGAAGGGTGAATATGCGAAGATGAAAAGATAAGTGTGAAGTGTAAAAGCAGAGCAGAGAAGAGATATTTTGCGCTTCAATGGAACTGAACTCTGGCATGGTGTAGATGCTACTAAATCAGTTCAACCCTTAGCACTGAGCCACCCCCAGCAATGAGCCAACCCTCGACAGTGAGCCATCCTTTTAGGCAGTGAGCCGTCATCTAATATTTGGTATTGTTATAACATTTATATTATGAGCTAACACTCACCATGGTTTTTCCCTGTTTAGGGTTTTCCATGTAAAAATTTGGTGTTCATGCGTATGTGGTGTTGATGTGTTCATGTTTTGATTCTGCTATTTAATGCTCATAATAGAATAAAGAAATAAGTTAAGTGGTTGTGAAATTTATTGTGGTTTAAAGAAGTTAAAGTTTTGATACAACTCATTCACCCCCCCCCTCGCGGTTGTCTTGTGCCATTCAACAAATCTCTAGCTACCTGACCAGGGTATAAACTGAGTACAAAGACTTAACTAAGGGCTAGATCTTCGGATCGATATCTCCTCTACATTTCTTGTTAACATTTGGTTCTATTGCTAGGACCCTAGAAGAGGGTAGTTAAATATTGAAAGGGCAAAGCATCTGAAGAAGTAGCACAAAAGTCTGGAAAAGAGGAAAGGTGTAGTTGGTGGGAAAGATTTTCAAATTGTGGAAAAATTCAAATCTCCTTAGGTTTCTACCTTTGTGAGAAGGAGGAAGGTACTTAAGGGGATGATAAGTGGGAAGGGGGTAGGGTCCGCACAGGCATTTCAAATGATGTGACTCTTCAAATAAGGATTCCATGGGATATAAGAGGACTAATGGAACACTAAATCTAGCAAACCCATAGCAAAAGGGGAGAAGTGGAGGAAAAGAGAGATCGACAAAGAAATCAAAACTAGAATGGAGATAAGCAGAGAAGAGACATTGAAATGAACTCAATAAAGACAAGAACATTACCATAGAAGAATGGAAAGGGCACAAATGATGGAGGAAGGAAGGATGATAGAAGATGCGATAGAAGAATTTGAAGAGCATGCCACTGAGGGTGCTGTCGGAAGGAAGGAAGAAGATAAGCGCATCATGAAGGATGATGTTGAGTGTGCCATTATGAGTGCTACTGGAGAAGAAGGTGGAAGAGAAAGAGAAGAAATAGGTGAACTAGGGTTTATGCCGTAGTTTGCCAGAACATGAGTTAACACTGAAGATTTTGAAGTTGGATGAGGAATATATAGAGGAGTTAATTTGTAGAAGCATAAAGGAGATAAGAGAAGGAGGAGAAGATGTGGTAAACATTAAGATGAGTTTTGAGGGTTTTGGAAGGTTATTTGAATCACCATTGGATGCCGACATGATGTCATTCACAAAGAAAAGGGATTACCCTAATTTGAAGAGACACTACAAAGAGCCACAACCCTTGGACCATGCACCACCCCAAGCACCATATAAAGTCAAGAGAATAGTTGGGAAGGAAGATATTCAAGAAAAAAAAGAAGCAAAGAGAATAGAAGAGATACAGAGCAATTTTGCAGAGGTTTTAGGAGAGGAGTACTTTGAGATCTGACTATAAAGAGATAAGGGAAGAGAAGCGAAGCGAGTTGATAGAAGACAGCATAACCGGAGGAGCAGATCGGAAGAAAATTACCACAGAGTATTGGAGATTGTGAGGAGATCAATCATGGATACGCCTATTAAGTTACCTATTTTTGAGAAGGATGCTACTGAAGCAGCCGAACACATTTTGTACCAGAGTCAATTTGGAACTAGAAGAGAGTAATAAGGGATGAAATCAAGCTATTTGACTTCATAGGCACCTTGCAAAATGAAGAATTGAAGTGGTATAGGAAGACATACCTGAATAGTGACAAGTATTGGGATGAGATTAAGAAGGCATTTTTGTATAATTTTGGAGTCCCGGATGTCTTGACAGAAGGGGTAAGTAAGATGAGAGATTTGATGCAATTGGAGAAATAATCAATAAAGGATTTTGATAAGAGATTCAAGGAGACAACTAGGAGGTTGGAGGAACCATTGACTGAGAAGCAAAAGATAGAGTGGTTTATTTCTAGAATAAACCCTAACATAAGGTCAGCCTTAGATGGAAGGATCTTTGAGACATATGTAGAAGCAGTGACACTAGCCTATCAGATAGAGTCTCAATCCTAGTGCAAATTGGATAAGATGAAAGAAAACTTAGAATTGGAAAAGTTGAAGGTGGAATTGGAGCAATTGAAGCTAAGGTAGGAGATATTAGTTAAGCAAGAGGAGAATACACACAAGCAAAGACCTAATATCTAGTGTTCATATTGTACAAGAGAAGGCCACTTGAGAAATGAATGTCATAGGATGAAAGAAGAAAGAAAAGTTGTTGCAATAAAAGTAGATACCAAGGCAACAATGAAAACAATCAACTCAGTATACTGTGGATTATGTGGAGAATGAGATGACCATGAAACACCGGATTGCCCTTCAAGAAACTTTTGGAGGAAAAGAGACTTTGTTGATGAAGAAGATGAAGCATGGTATGGTGGAAACACTACAAACTCTACAGAGAGCAGTAACATGACATATATGAAAGAAAGAAGCTCATATGATCAGGACTACAAGCAACCAAGCTGGAGACATAGAGGAATGTTAATGCAATATAGAATTCAAATTCTAGTGGTCCATGATATGGAAATAGTTATAATAATGATGACAGAGAATGGTTTGGAGGCTACAGAGGAGGTGGAGGCCATGGAAGAAATCAAAGAAGGAGGGAGGATGCAACATGCTTCAATTGTGGTAAGTTAGGACACTTTGCTAATGAATGTGTTCCTTGCTTATCACTTTTTCTACCTCAGCTCCTCTATTACTATTAAGGAAATAGGCCACATAAAGGACTGCTATTAGTAATCTTATAGTTCATTGTAGGGGTTGTTCTTAAAAATTATACAGTTTAATGGTTAAAGAAAATTTTGGCCAATAAAAATAGGACAACTATTTATCACTTTTTATTGTGGGTGAGGTGTAAAATTATTAATGATTGTTTGACTATTGAAAAGTGTGATGTTTAAGTATTAAAATTTTAGTCGCATGCATTAATAATGAGCATTGAACATTCTTCAAGAGAAAGGAACCTATAGTTTAAGGATTGTAGACTTTGACAGATGTGCTTTGGTCATTTCTAATTTTTTCTCTTTTAAAATAGAATGGTTGTGTTATCAATTTTATGTCTCCATGATATGACAGGGTATTGGTAAGTCACAACAAACCAATATATATTGAAATGTCAAATTCTATTACATCATATGATTACCAATAAACTTAAAATGTTAATAATTAAACGCATGTTAATTGAAATGCTAATTATTGTCACAAATAATTTATATGTAATTATAGAGTGGAAGGCATCATAAATTTAAACACACAACTAATATACAAAAGGTGTATAAGAACAATATTAATTGCCATAAATTTGATGAACAAAATTTATATCAAACTTTAGTACAACTGTAAATATGAAATTTGCGCTAGGTGTAAAAATCATCTTTGCACATGTCATATAGTTCATATAGCTTATATTTCTTTAGATCTTGGGGGAATTTTTTTTATCTATATGTGAACACATACTACACAAGCTTAAAAAAATAATATAATTGTAATTTATCAAAATGAACCTATGAGTTCAAACTAACACTAATTAGTGCATACATTTACATCTAACATAGACTAATATAGACTAATGTCTGATAATTTACATCAAGATAGGGATTGCAAATATTCATTTTTCCTATGTATGGCATAGTTTACATTTTCCATCCTTTAGTAGCTTTTTAAATGAAAATATTGGTGGCATTCTCAATGTCTCGAGATATTTAACTTGTGAGATAGTAGTCAACGTTGAACTACTCTCTCTAGCCAACTCACTAATGTCTATTGTTACATTTTCTAATATTTAGTTCTTGTGACTTACGTATAGTTAGACTCCATGTCATTTGAAATGTAAATTGTGTATGATCAACTCTCATAACAAGTAGTACCAAAATCAACTTTGAATTATTTGTGTTCTATGACGTACCTAAATAGTTATCAAAATCCATGGTTAAAGAAAACAATGATTAACAAAAATAGATTCAACCTACATATTGTACACCACCATTATTCTCTTCCCAACACATAGTGCTCTCTCTAATTTATCATGATCAACATCTTATGGTCATATATACACATAGTATATGTGGACACATTAAGAGAAATTAGGGTTGGCAATGAAGTTAACATTCACTTGTTGAATAGCATGACTAATTTATTCAATAAAAACAAATGCATAGATGCATCAAATGGTAATGCATGTTCTGCAAGACTTCATGAGTTATTTGTCCATCTCATGAAGATTTCTTAGTCTTCATCATTTCTAATATGTGTCATCATCCTTGTAAAGGAAAACTATTTATGAGCATCTCCTTATAGATGAAAAACTCTATCTAGGTTAACAATAGTATTAAATGTAGTTTGCAATTATTTCTCATAAATATTACTTGCACATATTGTGAACATGAATATAACAAATGACAATTGAACATGGTGACATTGTAGAATATGTATTATTGTGCATTCACATGAATGCATTGATAAAAAGAAAATTAAAAAATAGAGCTTACCTACTCTTATTAGTATATACTTAGATCATACACTTTATTATGTTAACTAAAATACGCTCTAATTATTACATTTTCAACAATAATGTTTATTTCTAAATATAGGAGAGTTCAAGGTTAGATTCAATAATATGCTTGCAATATATTTGTCTTTGTGATCAATTTATGCTTGGTCTAGTACAAGGTCATCCTTTATTCTTATAAACTTTGTCAAGGTGATCTAGAGAGTTTCTTGATCTATTAGTGCAATCTTGAAGGTTGTAAGTTCTTTGAGTTGCTCAGACTAAGTGATATGCACCTATCCCAATTCAAATAATAATGTCTTCACATGTGTATCAATAGATTGTGCCTACTCATTTGTCGTTGATTCATCCACATATTGGCCTTGCTAAGTAATAATTTATTTGTCCTTCATATTCATATGCATCATAAGCTAATTTCACAATGGAAGTGAGTCTTGCAATAGTCTCTACATAGTAAACAATTATCCTTTGAATGTCACATGATTGGTCACAACTTCAATGATCATTTTCTTTATCTTGTTATAATTTCTACAATGTCAATGCACTTATCTTCCTTTTCTTTGATCTTCTCCTCGAAAACTTTTTGTACTTCATCATGCTAAAGTAGTTCCTCTACACTACGCCTAGGCTATAAGAGTGGGCTAATTAACATAGACTTGTCCTCAATCTAAGTGCTCAGAGGATCTATAGATAAGGTTGGAAAAGTGGGCATAGGTTTTATGTTTGGCCTTCCATGTACTTTTATTGTTGGTGCAGTCATGGAGGGAGGGTCCAGAAATAGGATTGTCCTACCATGCAGCCTTAGAGTAACACAACGAAAAACACAAAGAATGGAACAATAAATAGAAATATATTGATTCAATATCATAAACAATTACAATCTTCACATGCCAACAATATGCAGACTATTATGGGCTCATAGGCTTGTCCTCCAGCTCACTACAAATTACATGAAAGATATAGCTTTGAAGTGCCTTCCACAAATCCACTACTAAAGACTAAAGATCATCTATCATATTCACTACTCTCCTAATGCATCTAATGAATGCTTATATATCAATTCTCGGCTCGAGAAATGATCCACGTTGTCCTTGAGAGGTTCCAAAACCCAATGGTTGTTGAAACGTGTAAGTCGGCCAAAATCATATGGTGATGCTCCACTTGTTAAGGAAATATGTTGCGGTTCGGAATGTAGGTGTATCTGGTCCCATACTACCTTGTGAGATTTTTCATTTGATGCTACACGTCAGGAGAAGGTGCCGCAACCCTCATGCACCAAACTAAATGTCGAATGCTCTGAACAGAGACTCCTGATGATGCTTCTGATGGCGACAACTCTCTGCAGACAATCGCAAACCTCCTGAAATCTAGATATGATGTAGATGGCATAGTGTTGAGTCTTCATCATGTGCCGCAAACTGTGAAATGATCATGCGGTAAAATGCGGTGCAATCTACTGAGACTAAATTGATTGAATTGCAAGAAAAAGAAAAGAAACAAAATATTTTGGTTGATGCAAGATTGCCTTTCAACTTGGGATGCTCCTGCATCAATTGTGGAGCATAGAAAGCAATGAGGTTGCCCTCTAAATACATGCCTCTAGTGACCTCTTCTTTGCATCTAAGTGTCACTACCTCTAATTGCACTACATTTCACTTGGCTTTTGCACACTCCAAATCACCACCTATCATATCTACAATTTATCTCACCACACTAAGCTATCAATAACTTGTTCAGAGCATGAGTAATGAAAAGACTACCACATTTACATTGGACATCTGTCTAGCACTAGTACTATAGCCAAAGTGCCATTAACCTTAGTAGCTAATTGACTCTTAGGCTTATTCAATTGGGTCACGGCCCCTAGGGTGACCTCTAGACCGTTACCCCTTAATAACACTACATACAAACCTATATTAAAATGCCACACCTTGCAGTTGGTAAAGGTAAACTTTTGTTTGATGTGTAGTGTCAATGGTCAAGGGTATTTATCTAGACTACTACATCTTAGCCCTTCTTAACCAATTTGCTTTATTTGTATTTTTTTAAATCACTTATCAATGTCCTGCCGTCTCATTTACACAAAAATGATAAATAATTAATTTATATTAAAATGGAAAAATTTGCTATTAACCATAGATTCAGGTGAATATTAAGAAAGAGCTATATTTGTGTACGTCATTAAGTTCAACAATTTTAAGTCTTGGTCAATAATAGTACAACTATTTACCACTTTTTAATATGGATTAGGTGTAAATTACTATTGATTGTTTGACCATTAAACTAGATGATGTTTAAATAGAGCTTTAACAAAACCCCTCCATCTCTATTAGGCCACCTAAAAGTTCCTCCCAATCAACTTAATCAACTTAATAGACTGGTCATGATGCAACTCCTGGATGGAAATGCTCATGAGAGACCTTGAATGCACAAACTCTTGGCAAAGTGATATAATATCAAAAACCATGCACTTCCCCTTCTTGGTGAAGTCTGGGTCTTTTCTTGGTTTGAGGATTCTAGGCCAATCTATGCTTGAAATCTCCTCATTCTTTCTTGCAACTCTTTCTCTACAATCACTACCTATGGCTCACTAGTTCGCTCATCTCTGTGTCTCCTTGCCTAATATGCACAGGGAACATATGGCAATATGTTACAGAAAATGGATAACTAGAAACCACATCAAGGTATTTTCTTTCTCAAAAATGGATCCTTGCATTCTAACATCAAACCCTAAAATTATTCTTAGCTAGTATAATTTGCCACTAGGGATTTATCTCCCTACTGTAGGCTGGAAGTCTCCCACTTTCATTCCATGAAAATTAGCAACGAAATGCTTTATGAATTGGTGTCAAGTAGAATAGTAGGGTGCGGGGTCCACTCTGCTTAAATATCATCCCCTTCAATGGTTAAACAGTCAATAGTAATTTTACACCTCATAGTAGGGTGTGGGGTCCACTCTACTTAAATATCATCCCCTTCAATGGTTAAACAGTCAATAGTAATTTTACACCTCATTTATACGCCTAAATTAATCTTTGACTGTTAAATTGGATGATATTTAAGAATAGCCTTGGTGGATCACCCTCGACCCACCAACATGCTACACTTTTGACTGTTAAATTGGATGATATTTAAGAATAGCCTTGGTGGATCACCCTCGACCCACCAACATGCTACACTTTTGACTGTTAAATTGGATGATATTTAAGAATAGCCGTGGTGGATCACCTTGGACCCACGAACATGCTACACTTTTGACTGTTAAATTGGATGATATTTAAGAATAACCGTGGTGGGTCACCCTGGACTGATGAACATGCTGCACTATCATTCAAGGTATAAAATGTAAAATTTGTGAATCAATTGAGCTACAAATTACACTTGCACAAATTAGAGTGAAGAATAAAATCTGAACAATTTCATTGATTGCATTGCTTTCATTGCTTTGCATTGCAAATAGTTTAGGAATTAGTACAATATATATAGCAGAAGATGAGCCAACTAGAAAAGCAACTGCCTACTAGAAAAACAAGGCATGCAGCTCCATTAAAGATTGCACAACTAAGCAATCAACTTTAATGCAAGATTGCAAGATTGCACAACTAAACAACAGCTTTATTTAGAAACCTAACAAGTAACAAACTTATGTAAAAGAATATCCTAGAATAGAAATTCTACACTAACATAAAACATTCTCTTCATATGTTCCCTCGACCCATCTATAACATGGTAGATATTTCAAACCTCCTCTTCTACAGCTCAACGGACTCGACATATGAAACCCCTGAACATTCTCTGTCCTATTCTGAAAACTCTGGTATAGTTTTTAAACTATTTGCATGTACCCAATCTTGAAACAGAAAGATTGTTCCATCATCATAGGATACTATTCTACTTTGTGCCATCTCCAAAACCTTAAAGTCTACAAAGAATTTGATTCCCATGAAACCCATCTCAACACTGCATATGATCTCAAGTGGATTCTTTTCAGTTGTCTTTTATATATAGAATGTAAGGCGAAAGCTATACCTGACAAGATTCCCTCTGACAACAAATCACTCCTCCCTTCCCACCTCCGTAACTGTTAACTCTGTTACACTTTCAAATAGCACGCGGTTATTTCCCCTTGTCACGGTCACGGTTATTTTTCTCTGTTAAGAGGCTTAATAGCTATAAAATCTGCAGAGGCGGCCACTGTGTGCCGAAAATTTCATCGGCAACTGCAGAAGCGAGCATGCTTTGAGGAATCAAGTGTCTGGAAGCCAGATGTAATGGATCTCTGAGTCATGTGGATGCACTCTTTCCAGCCCGATCAGTTTACATTTGCAAACATTCTCCCAACCTGTGCCAAAATGGGAGCTTTGGAACAGGGTATGGACCTCCATCGGAATTTTGTCAGATGTAGTAGTTGCAACTGCCCTAATAGACATGTATGCAAAATATGGAAGCATAGACAATGCGCGTGAACTGTTTGACATAATGCCTAAAAGAGATGTCATCTCATGGAATGCCATGATGGCAAGATATTCAAAATGTGGAAGTACAGACAAGGCACAACAAACAGAATGCCTCAAAGAGATGACATCTCATGGAATGCCATGATGGCAAGATATTCAAAATGTGGAAGCACAGACAAGGCACAAGAACTGTTTGACAGAATGCCTCAAAGAGATGTGTTCTTATGGAATGCCCTGATTGCAAGATATTCAAAACGTGGAAGCACAGACCAGGCACAACAACTGTTTGACAGAATGCCTCAAAGAAATGTGTTCTTATGGAATGCCCTGATGGCAAGATATGCACAAAATGGATTTGGCTTTAGAACCTTTCAAACAAATACAATTGGTAGGTGTAAAGTCAGACTCCGTAACCTTTGCCAGCATCCTCCAAGCCTGTGCCAAGTGCGGAAGTTTGGTGGATGCCCTTTTTTTTGGGGGGGGGGGGGGGGAACGTGTATTGTCTAATGTATAAATATAATGGCTTTTTAACTAGTTATAATGTTTTTAACTAGTAGTCTGGTCATTACGTGGAGATACTGTTAAAATGAAATCCCATAAAGAGATTGCAATGCAAATTTTGATCATCATGTCATGTTCTTCACATGAAATATGTTCTTCATATGAAATATTTTGATATCAGAATTAGAGTTTCATATCTGTAAGTAGTGGAGACAAACTCGCACAACACATTGAAGGCTCTTACAAAATCATACATGTGCCATGTGATGAGTTACATTCTAATCTATTCATGTGTCATTTTGATATCAGAATTAGAGTTACATACTAATCTACTCTTTTTGGCATGTGTATTGCCTACCATATAAATATACACGTTTTTTACCTAATAGTTTGGTTATTACAACACATGGAGAGATACTATTAAAATGAAATCTCAAAAAGAGATTGTAATGCAAATTCTAATCATCATGTCCTATTCTTCATATTAAATATTTTGATATCAAAATTAAAGTTTCATATCTTCTTTCAACACATGTATGTAAAGGCTCTTACAAAACCATACATGTGCCATGTGATGAGTTACATTCTAATCTATTCATGTGTCATTTTGATATCAGAATTAGAGTTACATACTAATCTACTCTTTTTGGCATGTGTATTGCCTACCATATAAATATACATGTTTTTTACCTAATAGTTTTGGTTATTACGACACATGGAGAGATACTATTAAAATGAAATCTCATAAAGAGATTGTAATGTAAATTCTAATCATCATGTCCTATTCTTCATATTAAATATTTTGATATCAAAATTAAAGTTTCATATATTCTTTCAACACATGTATGTATGCATGCATCCAACTTTACACTCGACACTCTTATTTTGAAAATGATGTATGCTCACCCATACATAACAAGGGGCTACACATAGTGAACCATGTTATTCTGAAAGCTTAGACATATGTGTTTAACATTGGTTAATGGCACATGAATATGCAAACGTTTCAATTCAGATAAACAAGTGCAAATATTACATTTGTCTAAGGTTGAAGCATTTGCCACAAAGAATTAAAAATAGTGACATACCTATCAACACTATTACAAAAACATTTGTAAATCCGTTCAATATTAAATTTAGTCATGGATACATTGTGCAAATAGTTTGTAAACATTTGTTGCCATAAGTAAATAGTTTCTAAACACTTCCATACAACACTTCACCTCCCATCACCACTTGTCATCTTCTCCAAAACTATCATAGTCTTTATCATTGTTGTACGATAATGATGTCAGTAATAGCTCTCCATTATCACTTTCATAAAGAATAGTTCACACTTTGATTGTCACATTAGACTTCACGACATATAAGTCAGGTATCCCATAGTGTGCATTTAACAACTTGAATGATGACGTGGCATGATACACATTGAATCTGATGGAGTACCTGAACCTAAAAGCAAGGACCAATCATTCCTCAAGTGGGCCTATGTGATTACTAATTTGTGATTGTCCCTTAAGGAACCCCGTGAACCTCATACTAAGCTCACTACTAAGAGTATGGTTGTCAATAATCATGATTGGCCTAATGGTGACCTTCCAAATGCATCCAGCAAGGTAAAGGTCCTAAAGTTCCTGATATAAAGCATCTGACCAGCCACCAAAATATCGGATCTCTATTTGTAGATTATAAAATTCAACATCCAAGCTCATTGTCCCCTTGGATTCATACATGAATTAAAGTACTTAGTATAGTTATCAAATTGCCTTTGACCGATCCTTAGCCCATTTGTATTTATTTAGTTCACCATTTTATCCCTCAATCAATAGGGGACATCCAATTCCTCTATATGGAGGAGGACATTCCATGGAAGATGCCAATAATAGTTGGACAACCAACTAGACACCCATACATGTGCATTATGCGGCATCTTGCTCACCTACATAAAAACAGTTATTAACTTTCACATTTCTATTATACCAAAAGATATATGTTGTCACACATTTTAGAAAATCACATATCATTAACCATGTATATGCTACCAATTTTCTTAGAATTGACTAACAGATTTTGTACTTCTACCAAAGGTTGTTGAAATTAGGTGCAAGTGATTGATTATTTCTTCAAGAAAGTTGTGCATGCAAATTGTATTAAAGCATAGAATCAAATTAAATCCATCTTTCAATGATAACAAATATTTTATGGACAACAACATAAATAAAAAAAATATTAGATATTATGTCAATGCTCTTTAAATTAAATCATTTGATATTTAAAAATAGTTGTATAAATGTAATTAAATCTTATGCAAAATATTATACCTTCTTTGTTGTTCAAATAGTTGAGTGTGATTAGTTAAGTTGTTATGTTTCAATTGGGAACCCCTACTACAAGTATAGTGAGCTTACTAAAATTTAGAGAAGTGTTTGTCTATAAAAAAGAGAGTGATAGTTGTCAATAATTTCAGTGGCCTAGTCCATGTTCAACCTTCAAGGGTACCACTTAATTCATGTTATCTATGAGACCACTTAATTGTCTCAATCACCTTTTTAAAAGATTGAACCTCCCAAACTATGATATGTATAAAAAAGTTTCACATTATAAAGAAATGTCATTTTCAAAAATTTAAAAATGACTACCAAAAGAATTATTCACTACATCAAACATGAATGCTTCCTAATAAAACATGTAATTAAATTATATTTGGAAACACCCACTACAATTATTGTGAGCTTATTGGGAATTTAGAGATGTGTTTGTGTATAAAAAGGAGAGTGATTGATGTCAATAATTTTGGTGGCATAGTCCTTGTTCAGCCTTCAAGGGTACCACTTAATGCATGTTATCTATGGGACCACTTAACTGTCTCAATCACCTTTTTAAAAGATTGAACCTCCTAAACTATGATGTGTATAAAAAATTTCCACATCATAAAGAAATATCATTTCCAAAAGTTTAAAAATGAGTACCAAAAGAATCACTCACTACATCAAACAAGAATATTTCTTAATAAAACATGTAATTATATTATATTTTAAAAAAGATAAAATTATTTTCCTACTTTAGTTAGTTAACACTACTTTACAGTTGGCATTTTGTCAATATTTTTTAGTTATTTTAAGGTCTTTTAACTTTATGTATTATTAGCAAAACAAAAGGTTAAAAAGATACTAAAATGAACTACTTTATTGTTGTCCAATTCACATTATATGACACTAAGCTTTGCAATGATTGTCATTGGTTGAGGCAAAAACTATGTTTGTGGAGGACTAATAAGATGGTAGTCAATTGACAACCATAGGAATTCTAGCCAAGCAAGCTCTTCTACATTTAATTGATTTAGATCTGGGGATATATTAATGACAAGGCTCTTTTGTTTTTAATTGATTAGGATGTAGTGATAGTTTATGACACTAACTATTGTGCTAGAATTTAAGATTGAATGAAAGAAAATTATGCCAATAGAATTTTAAAATGTATAAATAGCATTCTTTGTACTACTACTTGATCTTGATCCACTATAATGGTTTTCCATATCCTTCAATTCAACCAATTGGGTATTGACTATATAAAATTCCAAAGTCTTAGAAATACTTCATGTTTTCAATAAAATCATGCGTACTTGCAATAGTATCTTGTATGCTTGAAAATCTCCTGTCATCAACCATGTCGAAATTAAGTTCATTGTACTGAGTATGATCATTGTCTCATTTACCTATCCTATCGAGATCATCAAAGTAATTTTGATGCTTGGGATTCCATGGCATCTATGGAAACATAGGTGTTTTATTGGAGATGCTCACCATTCTCCTCACATTCATGCACTCAATCAAGTCTCTTTGTCAATGAAGAGTGTGACCAATTCCATGTTGTACAAAGAGAAATGGATGCACACTTGGATGGTCTAATACAAGCTGATATGATATGTGTCTACTTTTGACCTTGTTTGACAAGTCCTCTAAAATCTTATCAATGAAAGTAAATGTTGCCAAATCAAATGTGTGAGTCATAATTACCTAAAACTTGTTTATTAGTTGCAACTTCATTTTTATCTGTGCATGTCTATCCCTGTTGTCAATGGTCTACAAACAAAAATAAACATGTTTCAAAAATTATGAATCAAACTAACAAGAATTGGAATGAACAAAGTGTGGTTATAACACCACTTGCATATGCACACAATTATCTTCCAAGTGTTGGCAATCTTTATTACCTCCAATCCCATCAAATCTATCAATTGTTTCTTGCATTGACATTGTGACACATGTTTTGCAAAGAATGATATACCAATAAAACAAAAAAAGAATCTATTTGTCAAATACCAAATGATCAGAAACATTGATGGCACATCCTTCTATAGATGTAGTTGTACCAACGAGAATGTCAAGGTCTACATACAAGTTGTTAGACATATGTTGTCTCTCCCTCATCAAGTTCACCTTAATGATATGCTTGCAAATGTATCCTTGCATTAAAAAGTTGCAAGAGCACATACATATATTAGGCAAGGATCCATACACCTCATTTTGAAAACAAGGATTTCTTTCACTTATCACCCATGCTATGCGATTATCAATGTCATTGAACGTAACATGGCTATCTAAAATTTGCGAGGGTCAAACCTAAGATGTGTTTTCAATCTTCTCAATACCAAAGTTCTTATAGAACCCATGTTTCTTGTTGACTTGCGTCCACTAATAATAGACATAAACATGAGTTGTTTGTTGTTATATGGAGCCTAATCAAACTCGGAGGTTAAATTTTCCCCACTTTTATTGGTGTGGTTTCCCCCCAAATTATTTAACAGGGGAGTGCAGGGGGGCAGAGCCCCTCTTGTGAGGCTCGGGGGGCTTATCCCCCTGACGGGGGCCCAAGGGCGGAGCCCACAGTGGGGGTCTGGGGGCTGCCCCCAAAGCAAAAATTGCCTATTATTTTATAAAGGCATCGGGAGTTATTTTTCTATTGGCTGACATAAAAAAACCCTATTTTGTAACCGACATAAGGCTTGATAAAAGCGGCTAAGGATTAGGGTTTCCATGGAGATATTGTATTGTAGCATTTTGCAGCGGTATTGAGTTGCAAGGATTGCTGGTTGTAATCAGTTTGATTTACTAGATAATAATATTGGACTCTTTATTGGTGGATGTAGCCTAAGTTTGGGTGAACCACGTTAAAACTTGTCTCTCATTATTATTATTTTTGTGTATTTTCATTTCTCTGTTTAATCTTTATTTGCATTTAATTGATATCTTATGCATGCAATCCCTAACATTGTTAGCTGATGTACCAACCAATCAACATGATGATTCGTAGTGTATTCAATTGTCTTCAAGAATCATCTCTTCAAGTGTGAGTGGTAGGACTTTGGCTCCATTTGTCTCCTAGCCTACATGCTTTAGTGTATGACAACATCTAGCCCACATACTCAATTTGTCAGACCACTGTCCCTTAAAATATTCCACAAACGAGGGTTGTGTATCTTTAAAGTCCTCAATAAACATGTGAACATCATTCCTTGCAGAAACCTCATTTATTGAATGATGCATGGTATATCCAAGTATATCAAACATCTCTCACCTGACTGCATTATCTTTGACCTTTGCAATCAAGTTCTTTATCCATGCACATCTGACATGCCAAGAGCATAGATATACATCACACTAAAACACCTCTCTATATCATGAATACTTTTACTCCGTATTCAATATTCTTTCATGGGACATATTGAAATATTTACAAAAAATACAAGGTTTTATTGAAATATGAAACACCTAATAGCTTTGAGCTCAACACCTACATCATCCACCATGAATGTGTTTAGTCTCCAATAAACATTCTTCAAGTGGACCCATTGGAGAAGAATGTGCATCAAATATACAATATCATATGCCAAAGACCTAGAAATAATGACCCATGCCAAAGACACCCCCATATGCTTTGAGTCGAATGCAAGAACTATATACAATTGAAACTATTATAAGACACAAGGTACGATGTATCAATACTATATATTTTATTTGAGTGTAAACATTTTCAATTCAATCATACCAAGGAATGCATGTAACATACCTTCATTGCATTCATACCAAGCATAGAATTCATGGCCAATATGTCGTTGTGTCCATACTGAAGCATTTAGTCAAGTTGCACTAGTAATTGAATTCCCAAAATAAATGGGATTTGCCCATCTCCACTAATAGTAGTGGCACTATACTCCTGAATGTAAACCACTTATCGGGGTTTGCCAAAACCCATTGTTGCACCGAAAGAGAATCATTACCATCAAACATGTAGCTTGATGTCTTAACTTTATTATCAGTGTTCGCAATATCATCCATGGTAAAAAAATCATCCCTAGAAGATTGACCCTCAAACATGGTCATATTCTCATGCACCATTTGCTTATGTTTTTTATGCACTACATCTATGAGCATGCCATGTAGCAACAAGGATTCCACCCATCTATGCATTTTTTTGCTAATATATGGCACAAAGAAGGACCTCATTCCCAAAAACGTATCGTTCTTTTGATTGTGACAAGGTATGCCTACCTTGTCCACATGATGAACTTGGTGGTACCATACCAATACATTATCTAGCTTGTGATCCATGATTTATGTGCTAAAATGATAGGTGTAGCCACATTGTGTATGTTTGTGGCTAGGTCTACTACCCTTCCCTAATTTGGGCATTGATGAAGGATCAAAAGGTGTTGCATCTTTTTACCCAAAGTCCTTTGGTCCATTGTGCACCAATACCTATAAAAATCATAAATAATCTTCAAACTATTAACATATTTAGTCAACCAATGATTCTATAACTCCTGCACTTCATAATTGTGACTACAAACATCAATTATTCTTACATACATTGTATTCCAAAAAGCTATTAATCCTAGTTTTTGTATCAAAATTAAGATGGGGTTTCTTTGTATGACTCTTGTGAAAGAAAGTTGGGTAGGAATCCCTCAAACTGTCTCCCTCGATAAAGTCATTGAATCGATCAACCTCAATCCAAGCTAAAAATAACTATGAGCCTTGAAGGATATACATCTCCCATGAAAGGTCTTTGTAGGAAAACTTTCCACTAGGGGGGTGTTGAATGGCTTTATCCATGGTGCGAGACCAATTGACATCCATCTAGTAGATAGACAAAAATGTTAGAATTTAATTAGAAAATGTCCACACATGATATAGCACACTTGGTAGAAATTCTATAGATGTCTGATACCCATTAGAAACATGCTACATCTAATTATTGTAATTATGCCTATTATCACTTGATTAGAGGTAAATATCCCAAGGATATCTAATGCAAATGTGGGTAATGATTAAAAAGTTAAATCAACAATTACTATTAAATTTTACCCACATGGAGTGCTTGGGAGTTACTTGGACCCTTCTTGGTCATAGGAATCAAGCAGCCAACTCAAGAGTTACATTCTATTATGGGAGGAGTTACTTTTGAAGGAGGGCACATGGATTGGACCATAGTTTTGAGTTTTGTTTTGACCCATGGTTTTGGTAGACCATTGATGGTTTCCTAAGCTTCTTTGGCCTCTATATTGAAGGATTTTATATTACATGATAGGCATAATACATTACTCCCACATAGATATTGGGGAATGTGAAGTTGAACATTAAACATTCTAGTTTGCCAAAGTTCCATTTATCACACTTTTGACACAATAGTTTGATAGGCCAACTAATGTTGATTACCAACATTAAATGACTTGAATTACAACAATGCTCCATATCCATTGCACCTACATGTGCTACTGCTTCTTATTTTTAATTTAGATAGAATTGTCTTTATTACATAATGCTATAGGCAATGGTCTATGAAAAAAAACTAAGAATTAAACAATTCATAGCAAAAAACTCATATTTTCTTCTTCAATGAATCTAGTTCATCCATACATCTCCACTCACAACACCAAATGAGGTGCTTAAGGAAAAACCATTTATTTTCCATATTTTTGAATATTGCATCGAGATCAGAGATGGACTTTGAGGACCCAGGAATTTGGAAAAAAACATGAAATGTATGGACTACATCTCCAAAGAAAAGAATTCCCACTTCTTTTTTAATCTTCTTGAGATTATCGACATATATGAGCTTCCAATCTTGTAGTGGGTCATGACCTCCTACCACCACCAACAAGGGAAGTAGACAAATGTTGGATATATCATAAGCATTGGGCCCAAACACATTAATTGTAGGGTGATCCCTATTAGCACCCTCTGGAAGGAAGGCCTTCCAAAGCCAATCTAAATTGTCAATTAAAACAATTAGTGCCCCAAGAAGGGACAATTTAAAGGGGGTCCTATCCTTCCCACTAAAGAATGGTTGTATTGAAGCACATGGCCCACTATTTCCACAGGGCTAATTTCCTCATCAAAGGGAACAATCCTATAATCAAGGAAATTTTTATGGGCCAATATTTCTATCTATGAATTGAAAATTTATATTTGATATGTTTTTTGGGAACCTTGTCCAAGGATGCTTGGAGGTAAAGGTTGAATTTATATAAATGCATGGAACTAAATCCAAAGGGACACTTGGAGACTACCAATAAAGTGTAATGGTCTAATAGTCACCCCCTTAATGGAAATGAATAATCAAGTGGCTAGTAATTTGTTACATCCCAAAAAGATTAAAAGGGTTGTAAGGTAATAATTTTGGGTTAATTCTAGTAGACATGTGATAAGGTTTTTGTTAATTTCAAAAATTGATAAGTGCACAACCAGATTTGTATGAATATTAAACTTTAATGACATCATAAAATGACTTTTCTTTGATTTGAATGCAAATTTTAACTTATGGATAATAGTAGATATGTTCAAAATAGTCTAAAAGCTTCTAGAAGCTCTAGTTGGCCATTTAGATTAGATATTTTCATGTATTTGTTAGAGGTGTATTTATAATTTTGGAAGGAGGTCTTTGAAGACCATGTGCTCTTGACATGGCACGTGTATGATTTTGTAAGATCCTTAAATATGTTGTATGAGTTTGTCTCCACTACTTGTATTTGCATTTAATGGTTATGGGTTAGAGATATTTATCTTTTATTTTCTTTAAATAATTTCATTTATCTCCTCAAAGATGTCATTGTTGACCTTTGAATTGCTTGGGTGAGAAGGGACACTTGTCAGCTTGTGATTGGTGATGACTTGAGAGGTGAGTTGAGTTTTCTTAACCTTTGGGATAGGTTAAGGAGATGGGTAGACACTTTTGGATTTGATTATTCACTTTCATGTTTGATTTTAGAGAGGTTAGAGAAGAGAAAAGAGAAAGAGGGTAATGTTCTTGACCTCTTGAGAGAGATTTTGTGTGCTAAAGAATAGATCTAGACCTAGGGAATGCATGTTTGAGCTTGGAAAAGGAAAGGATTGTGCTTGAAAAAAAAATAGAGTTACAAATCTTCTTTTGGAAAGATTTAGAATTTTAGAGGTAGGACCTTCTTTATTCCCTTGCATTTATTTTGATATTTCTTTTGTGCTACATGGTCACATGAAATGATTCTTGCCATGAATGTGTTCATGAGTGTGCTAAAAAAATTCTTAACATTTTCCTCTTTGTGTTTGGAAATAAATCTTTAGAATGTATTAATGGAGTTCTAATGATTTGTATATGTAGAAATTTAAGAGTATGTTGCTTGTATTTTAAAAGGATGAACCTTACTTAAAAATATGTTCAAAGTTGAAAAGAAATTGTTTTATTCCAATTATGGTTATTTACTTGTGTAAATGAGAGTTTGACACCTTATTGAGAGTCACTTATGAGGGTTTGATGCCTTTAACATGTTTAGGAGGCATGGAGTATGGACTGAAACCCTTAAGATTTCTCCATTAAACTCACCAAATGGATTTGGAGGTCCTTGGTAAAATACGTGCTCCACTATCTTGCTTCACCTACCTCTCATTGTGAGTCTTGAGGGTCGCACTTATGTTTTGAGAATACCCTTGCATGTATGTGTTTGTTTATGTGGCCAAATGAGTACATTTTTTGAATGGTGTGTGCTTTTTTCCATGTGTATCGGTCTCCTAAGAAAGGTGGGGTGGACCTTGTGGTTCCACATCGTCGAGGGGTAGCCTTTCTCCCATTAGCTTGAAGCTTGGAGTTATGGAGTCTTAGAACAACCTTCTTCTCTTCATTTTGAATATTCTATGAAACAATTTTGTAAGAAGGTTGTTATTTATTTGTGCTCAAAGAGTTGAAAAAGTATTGATGTATGTATTTTATGGCTTATAAAATTTATTTTGCACCACTCCAAGGGTAGCAAAAACAAGATGTTCTGAAGCTCCCAAAAGAGATTCAATCATTGCATGCAAACATCTGGTAAATGTGAACAAGTCCCTAAACAAAAATACAAGAGTTGTACTTCTACCCAAATTTTAGATAAAAATGAGACCACATGTAGCTGGGACCATCACATTGTATGTTGACAAAATGCCTCAAAGAAATGTGTTGAAATGTGGAGGCACATAGGAGCCACCTAAATTGTTTGACAAAATGCCTAAAAGAAATGTAGTTTGATGGAATGCCATGGTCTGCTTTTGAATGGTCATTGCAAGATAACGTGATATTTTTGTTGTGCATGAGAAGTGAGGGGAAAAACATTTAGCAAGCCTATGGGAAAAGCCTTGCTAGTGACCATGACATAAATTTGTGCCTAAATGTTTGTTTAGATATGAGAAGGGCAAATGCCAAAACTATACTTCGAATCAATGATGCTTGAAAGTTTAATTTTTGTAATACACCATTTTGTTGGTCAACTGGATTTTATTACTTACTATTAAAAGGTTTCAATAAATTACTTCATGTCTGAATATTTTTCACTATTTGTCAAGGAAAGTTCCCATGAATGGTTTGAATTTCTTTGTATTTCATTGTGTGCATTTGATGTTTAATCCTAATACCTCAAGTTGAATTCTCCAACTGTGGAAAGAGGAAATATGATAGGAGAATGGATGAATCAAAAACAATTCACTTGAGTGAAACAAGGAGAAATGGGTATAGCTAGTGGGCTTTAAACAAGGCAAAAATGAAATTACCAAGTCAATTTTTTTTTCCTTTTTAGCCCTTATGGAACCCTGTACCCATCGTGTGGTTGGTCAAGAAGTTAAAAAACATCTCTTCTTTTTGTTTGGGAATCTTTCTTGTTCCTCATGTCAAGTGTATATGGATGCATACCTTATAATTCCTACTCATTCCAGATATTATTTAATGTTTTAAGAAATGAAAAATTAAATTATTCAAGAGGGCAAAATCTCTAAGTTCAATATTTTGCATTTTGTTTTTAGATTAAGGAGTTTAGCTGAAGTATTTCTTTGACATAATCTTCTAAAGGATCATATATGATAGCACATATGAATCATGATTTGGATCCTCCAAGTTAGCAAAAAGAAAAGGGATAGAAAGAATGTAGACAACATATAGGATTCATACTTTCCTCTTCAAGAAGATTTATAAATGTAATATATTTTGTAAATAAGTGAATCCCAACTAGTGTCTTGTAAATATATAATTATGTGTATATATACATATATCAAGTAAGAATTTAACGAAACTAGTGTTTGAGAAGGAAAATCAAATGCTGAATTTTTTTAATTTTTGTTTGAAGTGAAGGATACTCTATTTTCATGAACCAGGGCTTATCCCCTATATAGCAGTTGATTGGGAAATGATTATTCATGGTCTATCATAGTTTATAACTAATATGAATATGACCTTCAGCAATCAGCCACCCAGTTCCCGTGCATAAGCCAAACCATATTCACTATTCCCGCACATAAGCCAAACCAAACTCATTGTTGCCATCACTATTCAGAGAATAATTGTAGCAGCCTGACTCATAACACGCATAGGATTTAGAAATGCAGAATATTGTTTCCATGTTGTTACAATCGCCTTGATGTCAAGTGTGAAAGTTTGGTGGATGTTTGTAAAGTGTTTGATCACATAAAAGAATGAGATAGCCTCTCATGGAATATGATTATTGCAGCATACAGAAGACAATAAGCTTATTTCACACACTGTAAGCTTTGACATGCTTAGGTGGGGCCCACTTAACCCGTCTATTTCCCAATGTCCTAACAAACAATACCTACATTAAGCATACTCAAAACTAATCTTGGCTACTCCTCTGTATTTTATGTATGTATGCATGCAAGCTTCTCCAGTAGAACATTCATTTTGGAGAGCATCACCTCATATCTTAACAGACACAAGATTGCATAGGCTCTACCCATTTCATGCACTTGAGTACGCCCTTCTTGATCTATAACAATATTTCTGTAATCCATTGTATATGATCTATTGCCATACAGAAAATATTAATAAACTGTCATCACATTCAAGACGGATGTTGGAATAGACATTGCCAGGTTGTATATGATCAATTGCCATACAGAAAATATTAATAAACTGTCATCACATTGAAGACGGATGTTGGAATAGACTTTGCCAGGTTCATGTTAGTTCTATTTGGTAAAGGTAAACTATGGGTGTAATATAGGCTGTAGCCATTTGACTTATATTTTAATATGGTACCTCGTATCATCGATCTAAACACAGTGAGGACCTTTTCAAAAAATTAAAAACCCATCCTCCTCGGTAGACAAGATGAACTAATTTTGAGGACGACGTGATAAAAATATTACTTGATGGGTAAGATTGACCGTCAAATTTATACCAGCAAAGCTGTTAACATTCAAATTATATATATTAGTCACCTTAGATGTAAACATACAATTTGGGTAATTGGCCCAAATCATGTAATGACATTCTTTACATTTTATAGTGTTGTTTTTTAGGACTAAATAATTGTTTGTTAAAAATTAATTATTAAGTGGTATTATTTCTAAGTGAATTTTTAAGGTTAAGTTATAGGTTTTAAGGTTGGTCTTTTTAAAAAACTGTATAAATGAGTATAGCGTAAAAACTATTGTAGTTGGTTGTTTTGGTGTAGTCGCCACCTCTTAGTGTGTGGTTGGCTACCCACTCAAGTTTGATGATATATCTAAGTGTCTCTTAATATCGATGTTGAAATAGAGGGGAAGAAGTACCTCCATTGTGGTCTGATTCAAGCTTGTCTAAATTTTGAATTACTAATTAAAAATAAAAAGTTGTAATTTTGAAGTGTTTATTCAAATTCCTTTGGAAATGGGATTGGGGATAAGCTCATTAATGGTGACTTCTCCAACTGTGATCAATATGAAATAGAGTGAATACAATATACAAAAGATTGTGTGTATATTTAATTTAAAAGCCACATTACAAGTTAAAGAAAGCATAATATGAACACACTTTTAAACTCTATAGAGATAATGTATTAGTGTAAAGGAAAAATGCACTTTTTCCTACATGTTCTATCTAGGTTAATTAATTAAATGCTATCACTAAACACATAATTAACTTAAATAGCTAAGCTAGGCAAATATCAAAATATTAAATGCTAACTTAGGAAATTAAATACAAAGGGATAGTAACTTGGCTCTTGATTCGAGGATGGATAATGAATGCTAATGACCTACAAAATTGATTTGCCACAATATCAAAAAATATGACCTTGGAGTGCTAACTATCCTTGGATCCTACACAAACCTAGAAATCTAAATGGGTTGACCCAGCAGGTCTAGATCAATTATGCACAACATTGACCTACCCTATAACCCATGGAACTATAGAAAAATGTGCACTTCTGCTACTTGATTCTCTCCAATCTTTGTTGTCTACTAATGCTCAAGGACTAGTAGTACTTAAAAATGCCTTCAAGAGAATACTAAATTGTGAGGGTTTACATTCTCCTTTGTCAATCCCTTGAATGGTTGACTTTAGGACCTTGGCAAATGTTGGCAAACAACAAGCACATGTGCAAGTAATTTAAAATGTGAATAATGATGTATGTATTGTTCCTTTTAGTGGACCAAGTTAAAATGTTCATAGTGAATGCTCTTTAAAAGCTCTAGAATTATTATCAGATATGATAAGATGGTGTATTAATGCTCAAATGAATGTTTTTAATTACTAAGACACAAATTGTCACACAAACATGTACCGAGTCAACTCCCAATGGTTATGGGGAAAGGGTGAGAGTCGATCTTTTGAATTTTAAAATTTTATATTTCAAGTTAGATTTGTACCATGTAGTATCACTCCTCTATGCTACAAAAATGACCCAAGGAAAGGAATGTCAAATCTTAGAATGATGAATGGATATTGTAGTAACCACCCTTGGTAACTAGTTTTTTAACTATCATTTTGATTACATCTTATTGCAATCTTAATTAACCAAGCAACTTATTGGATTGTCCACTTGAAATCTTGGTGCCAAGTATTTCTATAAAGTTTTTTAATTTATTCCAATTTAGAAGTGCTAGCTTCATAACCTTAACAAACATGGCAATGGAGGCACTCTATGTCACAAACTCACATTATTGCACAAAATAGGGTAAACTCTCGTATCATGACAAATCCCTAGACCCAAACCTATTCCTCAAGGGTTCATTCAAAATGGCCCTGCCTACATTCCTCTTTTAGAGAATTAGAGGCTCTATAGTTTACACCATAAACTTCTATCCCTTTCATTTAGAATGGATTCACAAAATAACAACCCTACCAAGTAAGGTTAACAAATCAAGTAAACAAATAATTATTGTTTACATCTCAAGGACTTAGCACAATAAAGACTACAAATCATGCCCAAAAGACAATGTTTCCAATAACATGTAGTAATTCTAACTTCTTGGAAAAATACCATATCCTTCACAAAATTATAGAATACTTGAGACCAATCCATGGCCTCATCTATGTGCATAAATGAACATGTCTGACTTCAACAAGGATACATAGAATATTAGGTTAGTACTTAGTGATGATCATTTTGACTCAAGACCCTTGAATAATCTCATATTGTATATTCAAGACATCATTTTATAGCTAATTGCTTTCCTAAATAAATGATTTTAACATTCTCATCCAACATTAAATACATGGATATAACTATCAATGTCCACTTCATGGAGATAACCAACTTATCCCAAGGAATAGGTAGTGGTGACATATGACACCAATTGTTTCCAAGAACTTATAATTATAAGGAATTCACACATAATATTTCTAAATCATCATATATATAGGCAGTAGTGTCAATTTACAAAATAATGCCATACCCATCATTACCATTGTGGTACCTAACTCAACATAGTCCCGCCCAATTCTCAACTATTGCTCATAGATCACATTTACCTCCACAAGTAATTTACTCAAGACATTGTTACAAATTCTGATAGGCTATCATCCTTCCAAAATTGGTCACACAATTAGAGTGATGGTATTACTAAGTAGCTCTTTGTTTATCATTCTTAAGGTGTAACTTAGAATTTAGCATGATAGATAGAATTTACTTCTTTCTTATTAGAATAGAGTATTAGATGGCCTCTAATAATAGTATTACTTCATACTACTATGCACATAATTTAATAGTCTACCACCAGGTTTTCTCACTTCTCACATAGTTATACCACAATAAGAACATGGTCATGGCTATGAAACTCTACCAAAACCCTACATAGCTATTCAGGTGTAATCCTATCAAAAAATAATATCATGGGGATTCCAAACCCCAAGACAAGGTCAAGTTGGTATTTTCCAAACAAACTACTATAATTCACTACTTATAAATTCATGAAAGCATGGTTCATATGCCACAGTGGATATAACAACCTTGTCCACCTAATGAGGTTGACCTAGTAATCTTCCAAAGTTCAAAGGTCCTATCAAAACCTCAAAAGATAAAAGAATAAAAGGAACAAATTTTATGGACCCTTGTGTTCCAATAATATAATACAAAATCTAAGGTAAGAAGAGAGGGTAAAATTACAACACATCCATCATGTAATATTATACTATAAAAATTTCCCTAATTTAGTCTAATTGATATGGAACAAGAGTTAACATTACAATCATTGTATTGGCATCATACCAATTGGCATCAATGCTTCTTAATGAACCAAGAGTTAATGACAATAATATCTACCTAAATTGCAAATTGTTCATGGTAACATTTGTTACCAAGGCATTTGTATGGCCTGAAACAAATCAAGGAATTATAAGTAGTATAAATAATTCCAAAACCTTTTCCCTATCATAGTTATGTGTCACAACCATTCCCACTTCTAAGCATTTAATCTGCATACCCTAAATGTATTATCATTCAAACATTTCTATAGTGTTGTAAATTGTCGACTCATGACAATTTCACACAGAGTTTAGCACCCTCTCGAATGTTGTATCAATTTTAGAACTTGATTAAGGATCTTGGATAGGTCCCCCGACAACCTACAATTTTGGGAGCTAATTGTCCAAGACCCTAGCACCCAAGTGGTAGTATCCTACCAGTTAGGCCCTAAAAAGTTTTTGGATTAAAGTATGTCAGCCTTATGTGCCTTGTGTATTGCACCTTGTCAAACTCAAGTCATTTGGGATCCTGACAAGTAATTGCATATATATAAAAGTCTCTCTCACTCATTTACTCCTAATGACGATCTAGCTAATGATTCTCTATGAGAAAGCTCTCTAACAAGGAATTGATCTCTCTATCTACAAGCTCTCTATTTGTGTAGATTATTATTGTGTGTACTAAACCTCATTGCAAATCTTGGTGGAAGCTCCTTCCTACTTTATTCCCTCCTTGTGGCAGTTTGATAGTGACATCATCCCATCAAGGATTTCATGTTCATGGTAACATCCTCCATTTATGCTTGCTTACATTTATCTTCCATTATTTAGATCTACCTCTACTCTCCTAGGCCACACGCTCTTGATCTAATCCTTGTTATTGTGGAGGTGGGAACACCATTCACAGGGTTTGACTTAGGCAAGTCCCTAAACAACACCAACATTTCCCCTCTTTTATGTGTACAGGTCAAAGACAAAAGATCCCACAGAAATGGGCAATAGAAAGACGAAGATATAGGTGTCAGAAGTGTCTCAGATTTCCAACAGCCCAAAACCCTAGGACACCCACACTTGGGTGCCATAGTCCTCCAAATCTGGCCCCTATTTTCGGTAGTGGCCCCCGACACTCCTACTCTACTCAGTTCAAGTCCCATTTTTTGGGTTTTCTGTCCTGACAGGTCAGTAACTCCTATTTTAGCATGTTTCATCATAGAAACCCTAAATCTAGCCCAATTAACTCAATCTTTGAAATTACAAAAAAGGGGACATAACCCCTATAGCTTGCTCTCCTTCAAGATTGTAGCCAAGCTCAGTTTGTGTTCCAACATTTGATTAAAAGGATTACCCTAGCTAGTTGAGTAGTGATTTGGTCTCTCTTTTCCATTTAACAATTTCATTAATACACAATCAGGATATCCTAAGGTTCAAAAACCTTAGATTGGTTGACCTACTTATATTACCACATAGAGTGATTCGTTAGCCTATACACATGGTCCTATAGGCTTTGGGGGTCAAATTACCAACACACAAATAACACATTCAACCCACATGAACTAGCTTCTATCTAGTCACATATACATAAACAAATGCATACTCATAAAGTAAGAAATCTCAAGACTATCCACTCCGTTTACTTTCTCATAATTCCATAAGAAAAGTAACTCAAGAAAGGAAGGTGGAACTCTATAATGGTCAAAGTGTTGTTGTGGCTATCAATGTTCATTATAGATATAACCAAGAAGATTGTGTGATTTTAATCCATGCCTCAATAAATCATGGTTTGTTTCAAACCCTACATTTTCATGTATTCAAATCAGAGACAAACCATGATGACAATGACTCTAAAGTTCATCCAAGATTGGAGTAAGTTTGAAAATTTAGACACAACAAACCTTAGAGTAGATAAGCTTGATGATGATAGATTGCCTTTTATTGGCTCAGACCTACATAGTGGGGATAGATTAATTGGAAAGGTGAGTTCATAGCCATCTAACACAAATTTTAGCCTCACGTTGAAGCATATTGAAGAGGGAGGGTTGGTCAAGTTTAGGAACAAACCCAAACATTGGAGCTATTCCCTAAACACCTCCCCTACTAGATAATATTCACACTTGCCACTCATAACTAAATATATGATCTTAATGCTTAGCAATAAGTGATCCCATATAGCATTAATATTATTTGTAAATCAAAACTTATACTCAAATTTTAGTGAAATTGACCTTGCAATCAATTACCTAGAACACGGTGCAACATTACAAGGGAATCTGCCTACGCTAAGGAAAAACATAGTTCTTATCACTTAATGGGGCCCATATTAATGGTTATGTTCCACATGTAAGGAAATCATGTTACAACATATAGTATAACAATAAATTCTTAGCACCAAGTAGTATAAGATGGTATCGTTTCTATGCCCATCAGCATACTAAAACTTTAATCAAGGACCTCTTGAAGTTGTAACTACCTAATATACAAGTATGCATTAACACAAAAGGATATAAATCATATATATATATATATAAACCAATAAGGGATTCCATATATATATATATATATATATGGAATCCCTTATTGGTTTATATATATATATATATATATATAAACCAATAAGGGATTCCATATATATATATATATATATATATATATATATATATATATATATATATATATATATATATATATATATATATAAACCAATAAGGGATTCCATGCAGATCAATTTGCTTAATTCATCCTTCAAATAATAATGTTGATTAATATGCAAGGATACCCAACTAAGTTCACAAGTTAGAATTGCAATACTTCCTTGACAAGGCCTTGAGACTAAACATACTAGTAAACCCATAACATCTCAATGAGAGTATAAACAACTTATGTCAAAAAAAAATTTAACCACAATTAGATACAATGGTTCTAAGTATTTATAATAATAAATAGACAATGTTTACTTAATAGATCCTATACATTTAATAGTTGACATTTAAAGATCTAAAACAATATTTCTCACCGCAATCTACTAGAATAGTTATAACTAACCCATCAAGAAATAACCATCTAGTAATAGTATGTGTTCTTATGAAGGTAATGATCTAATAGATTTCATACAGCCAAAATGTAGGTACAACATTCTATTGCTAGTATAGAGTTTTATTTAGGTTCAAAATATAAAGATATTATATATACAGTCTTGCAAATACAATGACTCTAAACTTGGCTTGCCATGGTCCCAATTACAATTAGTTCACCCATAATGGTCAAAAGATCACAAGAATCTATATGAATGTTAAAACATGGATGTGAATGTTAAAACATCAAGCATTACACTACTCACAACTATAGGTCACATGGTCTTTTGTGATTCAATTTGATTAACAACTAGACTTTTCAATTTTCCACAAGCATTTTCACATTCTAACGTGCACAACCTTCAAATGTTTGGGGTATTTATTTTTCTCTCAGGTAGTACTGTTCATTCCCAGCCAAAGAGATACAACAGAACAAGGATTAAAATGAGGATATCTATTTCTTTACATGCTTAATCTAAAATCTAACCTAAAATTCTTATAGCAAGTGTGTTTATAACATGATATAACCCTCATTAATTACTAGTGGAAAAGTTCAAATGAATGCCAAAACTTTTATAAAGGCATTGCATACACATCTACAAAAAAAAACATAAGAGGCAACCTTGAGAAAGAAACTTTCAACCTAGCCACATCAGTCAAATGTCATTTCACTAACAATTACTTTTGGTTTTCGAATGGTAGAAGATAAGCCTAACAAATTGGCAAAGACCTTTCTCATAGCATATAGCCATGGTAAGCAATTAAGAAAGTCAAGTTTATTTATTTACTTTAGATGTGCATAACACTATCAAGAATTGGTCCCCCCTGATGCAAGATGGATTAAAATTAACTTTGATGGGGCTTCTAAAGGAAATCTTAGTCAGGTGGGAGGGGGTGGTCTCTTAAGGGATAGTAAAGGTCAAGTTGTGGGAGATTATGCTGAGAACTCAGGGTTTCAAAATTGTAAATTTGTGGAAGCAAGCGCTACTTTCCAAGGTATAAAAATGGTTATCGTTAAAGGTATTAAGAACCTTGTTGTGGAGGGAGACTCTAAAAATATCCTCAATATGCTTCAATCAAGGCTAAGCCTCATTGTTCCTTCAAAGACGTTATTGATATAAGTAAAAACCTTATATCAACTTTGGAGAAGGTGGCTATATGTCACATTTTTAGGGAAGGGAACAGGCCAGCAGATGCCCAAGCCAACCTAGGCACTAAAGCCAATAACATAATCAGTTGGAATGAAGGGGAGAACCTCCTAGATCATGTCAAATATATTATCAAAAATGAAGGAAATAAACCCACATAAGGTAATGAATACCTCTAGCAATGAGAGGACCTCACACATGAGGGAGGGAATTCAAAAGACTGATATTAATTATGCAAAGATATATTTTGACCGAGCAACATTAACCTTTCACACTACAATTGGTTACCTATCCTCACTATCATTGATAGCTATCGTGAGGTGTTTGAGTTTGTTGTTCCAAATTTTTCTACCATGGGAGGGGATTTGTTGCAGACTGAGCCAAGCAACCATGATATCTTCAAGAATGATACAGAGCTCTGGAGGGGTGGAGAGGGGACTCTTCACCCCTTATATCATGAACATGAATGGATTCGACACTCTTCTTTCTCAAGAATTTGCCATCTCATGGAAATATGGAGTCATCTATGTCAAGGGAATCTCCTTTAGGGTGACCGAAGAACTTATAACTGAAGTCACTAGTCTGAAAATGGAGGGTGTTTGCCTTCCCAAAAAAGTGAAAGGCAATTACCAGGAGGAGTTGCAAAGATTTCAATAGTATGGATAAAATTTTAATAGGTTGCAGAATGGTTATTGTCGGGACAATCTACCGGGTGTGTGGAAGAGAGTAGTTGAGGTGCTAATGAGATGTGTAACTCTCGAAGGCCACTTTAAACATTTTCATTCTTACTTGTTTTCATTTCTCAACCATTTTCATCATAATGTTCCTATGAATTTCCCTTAATTATTATTTACCTTGTTAGAGAAATCTGTTCAAAAGGTCCTGGTCGAGGATAAAACCCTCCCGCTCCATCAAGGGTTGATATACACTATCTACAAGTTTGAACTAGCACTTACCCCTGACCTAGCCTTTAATCTGAGGATCTACCACTAGTAGAATTTTGGCAAATAAATGACTAGCTGACTAAAACATTTAGTCACAACTAAAAATGACCAAATTCAACTAATTTTTTGTAACTCAGCTATAAATGAGTAAATAAATGACTAATTTGATCATTGACTAAAAAAATATTTAGTCACACAAATAAAAATGACTAAATAGTTAGTCATTTATTTATCACAATCCATTTGAATAAATTATTTAAGGAATCAAAAATCAATAGCCTGCCAAAATACTCTAAAACTTTAATAAACATACTCTAAAACTTTTGTCGAAATCTTATTTTCAGGCGTAGCCCGCCAAAATGGAGTTTTCATTTTAATAAACATACTCTAAAACCTTCGTCAAAACCTTATTTTCAGGCGTAGCCCACCAAAATGGAGAAATGTTTCAGTAAAGAATGATAGACAATGGTAAGGAGATGTGCGTGAAAGGAGGCATAGGATTCATTACTGCTTATCTCATTCCTACTCTGCTCAACAAGGGTTACATTGTTCGCAATACTATTTGTAATCTAGGTATTTAATTGACATATATTTGCATAATCTCAAATTCCTAATTCAAATGCTTTTGAAGTATCAATGTATCCTATATAGGGTTTAGAATGTATCCTATATAGGGTTTAGAATGATTTCTTTTAATTTAAAAAAATAAATAAATGATGTATTTGCTTGTGATTAGATTATTGCAAGTATGTGTCTAATCAGTGTTGTCATTGATGTCAACATATCCTTGTTGTCATTAGTGTCAACTGTATCTTATTCTATTACTTGTTTAGAAGACTTGCATGTTGAGGATATTGAGAAAATTAGCATCTCTGAAAGAAACAACTAAGTTACATAGAAGTGTAGTACAGACAGTGAGTTGTATGCTAAAGAACAGTCCGGTAAACTGCTCTACATTTATTTCTTCTTAAAGATCATGGTCTGTGGATTGGAAGTAAGTTAGAGGTATGACTAAGGATGCTACATTCTGGGTTTGAGCCCTTCGCATGAAGATCTGAGTGAGTTGTGTTCACCAGAGTGAAACCTACTTTTTCTGTAAGTTCAGTTGGGACAGGAAAAAAGTATTCTGCTCCGCATTCCTCCACAATAAAGTATTTTTCTCTGCAGTTCTAGAAGGAAGTCTGGGATGATGATAAGTGCCTACAGTTGCAATGGTTCATGGTTTGGTGGTCCGCAATCTATCTTTCCTTTATGACAGTTGAAGACAGTAAAGTTCATGTGTTCCAGTGTGAAGATTCTTATGGGTAAAGTGGTTAAAGGTTGTCCGGTTGCTCCTAATGATTATAACATGCTTGTGGATGTCTCTTGATCATGTTCCTATATGGACTTTGTTCCACATTAAGAAATTGAGATTGTGTTTGAAGATTGTTCCTAGATAATGTAGCATGTAACCAATCTTAGCCGACTTGGTTAATCCTAGTGATTGCAGAGATCTCTTGAAGATTGTGGAAGTGTGTTGAAGCATGGAAGATCGTGTTTGAGTCCTAGCTAAGGCATGGCATGGCCCACATATAATTTTACTTCAGCCCCTTTGCATAATGTTATAATAGGCCAAGACCTATTTTGTAAATGTTTGTAATGCCAACCTTGGAGATTGTTCCAATGGTTGATGATTGTATACGCCTAAAAATGACACAAATCATCCTAAATAAATATTCTAAATATTTATTCCATTCTTCTATTAATTAAATAAATATTCCAAATTTATTTAATCAATTCACTATCTCACAATTAAATAAATTCTATTTATTTAATTAAAATTCTTCTATTTGTCCTTCACAATTAAATAATCATAAATTATTTAATTAAGCCTAATTCCTCTATCCTAAATTTCTAAATTCAAAATTCCACATCACCTTTACACCTCACCTTGTCCACCTCATCAGGTTGCACATGTAATTAAATATATTTAATATTTAATTGCCTTATTTTCCCTCACCCACATGGCCTATTTCTTCTCCAATCAGAGGTCAGTTAACCAATCAATCAAATCTGTTAACTAACCTGTCAGTTGAGTCAAATCCTCAATCAATCCAGTCAGTTCCACAATCCACTCTTCTAACTAATCAGTCAATTCTGTTAACAGACCAGTCAATGGAGTTAACTCTCCAATCAGTTTTGTCACATCCCACCTTTCATGATGGAGCTGGGACACTTGGCACGTTTCCACTGGTTGCACATTCCTCAACCATCCTCAGCCGTTGATCTTCATATCTTCTCTCAACCGTTGATTCTTATTCCTCCGAGTCTATAAATGAAGCTTCATCCCTCCATTCTATTCATCCAGGCTTTTGACATCGTTACTCTACAGAAATATCACCAGCGCGCCTTTGGCACCCACTTGTCATCTACAAGCTTGAGATCACCATTGTTGCATTGGAGCTCACCTTCATTGCATATCACACCATAGCCGTTCACCATCGACTTCCTCAAACAGCTTTTGAAAGATTGCACTCTCTGAGGGCTCATCTCATCTGCGAAAGGACGATTCGTGATAGGCGAACAACAGAAGTTTTGAAACGGAAAAGGTTCGCTGTGTTTGTTCATTGCTTTGTTCATTTGAATCTTCTTTGTTTCTCTATTATGTTGATGTTTGGGTCTTATTTAATTCATTTGATTGATTCGACATTTTGACCTTACAATGATTATGATGCTAACCTTGATGATCATTCCAAGGTTGTTGTAGTGTATAAATATTTGTAGTTGAGTCGTGAAAAGTTGTCCTTAAGCAGAAATGAAAAGATATTAAGAAAGGTCCAAAAGGCAAAGCAGAGAAGAGGTAAAGGAAAGAAGAGGAAAAATAGAGCAGAGGAATTATTGTACTTCAGTCACAAATATGGAAATGTGTTGATCATGGCAGTGAGTCTGGCAGTGAGCCGCCAGTAGGGTTTAATAGCCCTTAGGGTTTAACAACCCTTATTGTAATCTTTCTAGGTTTAGGGTTGAGGCAGTGAGCCTGCTAGACCTAGTTGTTCTTCATGGCAGTGAGCCAGTATGTTTAGGCCCGTGGAGTGACCAAGCCTGAACATCATTATTTCAAGATTTCAATATATATTGAGAGATAATCCTCTCCATGGTTTTTCTCCACCTTGGGGTTTTCCATGTAAAATCTGGTGTCTCTTATGTTTGATGTTGTATCTGTGGTTAAGTTTTTGATTTCATGCACTCATTGTTAAATCATAATAATTGTGGATAAGTGATGAATGTTTAATTGCATAAAGTGTTTAAGTTTTTGGGACAATTGATTCACCCCCCCTCTCAGTTGTCTGGTGCATATCAAAATAGACAATGTGGAGATCTCCTAAATCTGCCCCAGCTCACTGTCCTCTTTGACATTGTATTCATTACTCCAGCTACTAGGGTTTTGCATGTGACATCTTTATTATCTTCATGACAGTGGCTTTTAAATAGATCTCAATCTTTGCTTTAATCTTTATCATAGTAACCCTTGAGTTCCATAATCCGCCTTCAATCTCTTCTAAGAACGTTGTCTTAAGCTAGACTGCATAATATGCATATAAATCAAGTCCTTCATACCTACCATTATTCCAAACCACCACTCACTTCCTTGCTTAAAATGTTGCCTCCATAAGCACAATAGCATGTTTTAAAATCATGGTTGCCAGTGATTGACCATTAAGGTCACTTCTTTCATTAAGATACAATGAGATTTTTGTCTTCAAACTCAAGGTATTATGCAAGATAACATTGTGAATTGTTTGTTGTGCAGGGTTTGATTTTCTTGCACATTTACTTCTTTGCTAACTGCCTTTAACACAGGATATTGCACCCTTAGCTACAATCTCAAATAGCTCACTCACTATCACTTGAAGATTCCTTTCATGAGCATCCTTCTATAAAAGCAAACCATGCCCTATAGACTGCCTACTTACTTACTACAGGGGACTCATTGTTTCATGGTATTGTGGGTCTTAAGATCCTTCAACCTTATTGTCACTACTTCATAGTCTGGACAAGGTATTATTCACTATTCTCCTATCTTTGATGAGTCGCAAAACATTGCTCAAACATGCAATCCACTACCTCCATTATACAATGGCTAAGAAGAAATATTGAACCTGTGATTACCACTGTTACTTCATTTGGACAGTCATTCCCTGATTGCATTTGCCTTGTCTAACACTGTTAATAGCATTTGAAAAATCCTTAAGGTCAACAAGGGGGTAAGGAAACTCACTGTTAAAATCTCCACTTTACTATGCAAAGTTTGAGCTTTATTATCTTGTCACTGCTCAGCCTCTTTTTGACTATCACACCTCAAGTGATTGTCATTCTTCTTACCATAGATTGCATTTACAAATGTCACTAAGCTACATAGTGTGCTTGTTATTTGCTACAATCTTTAGATTGCAAGATTGTGTTATTGGCTACAATGTCTCAATCTTTCTAGTATTGCAACCTCACTAATCCACTAGAGTTATGATTTATGTTTCTGCGGAGGCCTAGGGTTTGTACCCTAGTCATGCTCTTACCAATTCTTTTGTTGGTATTAAAAAATAACCTTAAATCTTGGGTCATAAAATTAGCTGTCTTGACAGGGTGTGGTATGATCTTGGATTGTATCCTAGAGTGTGTGGGAAGCTTGTGTTTGATCATTAAGGTATGTAAACCTGATCAAGGAAATCTATCCTATATAGCATGGATCTTGCTGTAATACTTCCCATAATGGTTATTAGCATATCACATTATTATAGTTTGTGGTAACCCAAGATTACATTCAAGTATGTAATAAACTTGGTCTATAGTTTAAGCTATACACTTTTAAGTAACATTCATAAGGTTTAGAAAATCTTGATCACTCTCTAGAATAGCCCATTAAACATGGGTTGTCCTTGAGTGCACTACATAATTGATATAACACAACCACTCTACATATCAACCAGAGTTATAGGCTCTTTATTGCAGCAAGAGGTAATCGTTCTTGGATCATGCTATCATTACATTATAACTTGTTAAACTTGAGTCAACCTAAATACACCCAATGATGATTGACACCTAATTGTGATGACAATGATTAATTTGTACATGAATTGTGCTCATATGAGTGCCTCATTTCTATCACAACATAGCCACATTAAACTTGGGTCACACATGAATGTTTCCTGTATTTGTTATAGCACAACTATGCCACATGACCAATAGAGTTATGGATCACATAATTACAGTTACAAGAATTTGTACCTCGGTTGTGCTCTTATAGTGATTCCATTACCGTTACAACATAACCCTTTGGACTTATATTGCTCAAATCCTTACATTGCTTATTTTCTCTTTGGATGGATGGTAATTCAATGGCAAGGATTTTTATGCAGGTCATGCTCATATAAGTGCCTTCATCACCATTACACAATAGTACATTGGAATTTCCTTTCTTGAACCTTTACTTAGTTTTTTATTGTTAGGGTTTCTTAGTAATTATTCCATTTCCACGTGGCATATTGATAAAAGAAGCCAAGCAAAAAATCATTTTGTTTTTAGTTAACTCCTGCTAACATACTTTTGAAATAAATGTTTGACTACATTACTTTGAGTGTGAAGAATTTTGTTTTCTGCTTATAATACATTCATTGAGAGCTATAGTAGAAAGCTTCTTATGTTGAAACCCATCCTATAAACTTGCTTTAAGATACATTTAGGAGGCTTCGTGGATTTTTTGTGATTTATAGAACTTTTGTTTTGATAGTAAATGACATCAGATTCTTTCTGAAATTGAAATGATTTATTAATTATGGTTTTATGATGATCAAATGTTTTATTTAGAAGGGGTTAATATGTGGCATTTTTATGTGTAGGAAGAATAGATTGTGATGTAACATTCAGTTATGGAGGGTTCGGGCAAACTTGGATTGCTATCAGTGACATAATTAGGTTGGAGAGTACCTTGAGCCAGTCTGAAACACTTTCGGGTGTTTTTGCTCGGAAGCAGAACTTGAGTATAGGAATACAAACATTGGTGGACAGAGAAAATCATAAACCTGCTAGTCCAATTTTGGATCCCATTTGAGGTCGTGAATATCAGATAGAGAAAGTTCCTACATTCTAAAGATAAAATCATAAATCTCCTAGTCCAATTTGAGATCCAATTTGAGGTCATGAAGCTCCGATAGAGAAATTTCCTACATTCTAAAGATAAAATCATAAATCTGCTTGGTCCAATTTGAGGTCCAATTGTAAGGATTTGTCTTTTTAATTATACTTTTTGACATTTGTCTTGATACAAATTGTTACTTTAGAATTATGGTATTTCTTTTCTTCTAATGTTTTCAACCCTCATTTCAGGGAAGAGCTCCGAAGATGGTTCCTTCAGATGGAGACCACACTTTTCCACTATAGGTTTGGTCTAGAAACACTAGAAGCTCAAGTATTGTCATACTCAGAGAAAAAGTAGGAATCGTGTAATGACAAGATACTCATTTTTGGAGCTTTGGTTAAGAACTTTAAATGTTTGGCTATGTGCACAGAGAATGTTCATGGAATGCAAACTTCCTTACAAAGAAATTACCACAGCAGAGTTTGAGGTGAATTGCACCTGCTATTTTATGCCGATATGGATATGTTCTAGCCTGTAGTTAATTTTTGTAGCATAACAGATAGGCTAAATAGTTGTTTATATACCATTGTTTCTAATTCAAAATTGCTATACCTTATTCTAGAAGCAAATCACATGGGGGGGTCTATACATAAGACACCATTGTTTCAAATTCAAAATTGTTGGTTCTTTCACAATTGTTTGCTTCATTTATTTGATCTAAGACAACCTACTGTATAGAAGATGCTCTCAAAATCATAGTAAAATCCTGTATTATGGGAAGACTGTTCAAAATCTTCCCATCATAACAATGAACAAAAGCATCAGTCATTAACATGAACTTTGCAAGAGTTTCATCAAATTCTACTTTTCCACTCTCTTTTCCATCCTGAATTTTATTCCCAATTTCATCCATCAAGAACTTCCTCAGCCTGTATATCATATTATTAGCCATAACTTTACCAAGTGTCAAGGACAGCTTCGAGTTTTTACCCAAGCAACAATTGACAAAATTTGGCCTTACCAGATACAATGTGTTGAAAAGCTCTTTGAAGTTATTCTAGAAAAGAGTTCCTGAGAGGATAATGTGCAGTTTTGAAATAACCTTTTTACATGAATTCCATTGTATCTGGTAAGGCCAAATTTTAACAAAAAGTAGCAATTGACAAAATTTGGCCTTGCCAGATACAATGGAATTCATGCAAAAAGGTTAATTCAAAACTATGCATTATACTCTCAGGAACTCTTTTCCAGAATAACTTTAAAGAGCTTTTCAACACATTGTATCTGGTAAGGCCAAATTTTGTCAATTGTTGCTTGGGTAAAAACTTGAAGCTATCCTCAACACCTGGTAAATTTATGGCTAACAGTAAGATCTACAAACTAAGGAAGTTCTTCATGGATGAAATTGGGAATAAAATTCAGAATGGAAAAGAGAGTGGAAAGTAGAATTTGATGAAACTCTTGCAAAGTTCAGCTTAATGACTAATGCTTTTGTTCATTGTTATGATGGGAAGATTCTGAAGAGTCTTCCCGAAATAAAGGATTTTACTGTGATTTTGAGAGCATCTTCTATATAGTAGGTTGTCTTAGATCAAATAAATGAAGCAAACAATTGTGAAAGAACCAACAATTTTGAATTTGAAACAATGGTGTCTTATGTATAGACTCCCCCTGTGATTTTCTCCTAGAATAAGGTCTAACAATTTTGAATTAGAAACAATGGTATATGAACAACTATTTAGCCTATCTGTTATACTACAACAATTAACCACATGTTAGAACATATCCATATCAGCATAAAATAGTAGGTGCAATTCACCTTAAACTCTACTGTGGTAATTACTTTGTAAGGAAGTTTGCATTCCTCCATGAACATCAGTATGTTGGTTATTATCTTGATCTTCTTTGTGATCAAAAGAACAGTGAAGTTCATTGCATAACTCATGACCATTTTGCAGTGCTATGATCCAGTGCTCTTTTACTTCTTACTCACTATGTTCTCAATCACCATGTGCAAATGACTTAGAGGACAGATCTTTGATTTCAATGGACTTGCATAGCACTTGAAGAAATTTCCATTCATGCCTTAGCATTTAACAACCATATAGGGCATATGAAACATAGCTTATTGAAATCACTGTTGACACAAAACTCTTGAAGATCACCACCCTAGACTGCTAGACAACTTCCTCCATTCATGTTACAATGCAAGGTCCCTGTAGGTTGAAAGTATTGCCCTTGAAAACATACCACTATATTGATAATGTCTTGAGGACTAAGGGTCCCACTTGGAGGTAAAGAATAATCTCATATGCATTCATTCTCAGGTTCATATTTCAATTTTTTATATTTATGTGCAGCTTCTAATGAGCTTGGCGAACTGCATTGTGTAAAATGAGAAGATCCTTCAGCCAATTGTGTTGTTTCCTGAAGTTGATGGCATGGAAGAATCTGCAGCACTATCTTCCAACATTGAAATCACTGACCTACAAAACAAAGATACTAGGACTGTCCCTTCAACATTTGTGAAGTCACTGCCTTAATCAAATTGGTCACTGTCCTTTCATCATCTTTGTTTGGCATTTTACTGTACTATGATAGTCCTCTCACAATGACCACCATATCATGATTGTGAAAATTCTGAACCCATCACTTGGACAGTCAAAACTTCCACCTCACAGCCACAAGAATAAGATACACTAAGAATGCACAATCCCAAGTCTATCGGACTTGGCGATCCTTGTTTTTTGTCATATGTTGTAGTTACAAGCGCCCTGCTAGACATACATCAAAATGTGGAAGCATAGACAAGCCAAGCAAACTGTTTCAAAAAATGCCTCAAAGAAATGTGATACCATGGATACCCACTCTCTCGCAAGCACTTCAAGTCATGCATGCAGTGATGCGGGGCTTCCCATATCACCGCATGCATGACTTGAAGTGCTTATAGGAGAGTAGGTATCCATGATATCACATTTCTTTGAGGCATTTTTTGAAACAGTTCGCTTGCCTTGTCTATGCTTCCACATTTTCATGTATGTCTAGCAAGGCACTTGTAACTACAATATATGACAAAAAATCCCTGCTATTATGCTTTGATGGATGTCCCATGATCAAGATCTATGTAAAAAGGTTGCTTTGTATACTAGGTGGTTAGGTGTTCTAGAGTGTTATACAAGTTTAAGCTTTTCCTTTTGTTGATTTTTAAATAATAATCTTATCTTTGGGCCAGGATTTCTATCATAATCTCTCTTTTTGTTGTCTTTTCAATAGTGCTTGATTTATAGATTGCAGTTGTTAGTAGCTATGCCATAGCTTGCTTATATATTTGTGATTTACACCTTAATTGCAGTGTTAAAAGAGCCATATATTTACACCTTATTAATTTTGAATTGGTTTAGTGCGAAGTCTCACATGCCCTATTTGCCTAAGTGACTTGAGTCTGATACATGTGTATTTGTTTTGGATAATTTATGGCATTTACCTATTGGAATTATGTGCCTCGAATTCACTGGTGGACCCCCAACTTGGTTGTCATCAAGTTAGATTACACCAAGTGATGAGCTCAGGCCTTTACCGCCATCCTACGGCGTCTCATGGAATGACTTGCGGTGGAGAGGTACTTACTATTAGGGTTCAAGCAGATCAAAGCAATAAACACTAACAATTATATGCAAATTAAATAACCCAAATATAATAATGAAGAACAACACAAAAGAGATCAACACAGAAATTTAACGTGGTTCACCCAAAATGGGCTACATCCATAGAAACTCAGCCATCCAATGATTTTATTATCCAATGCAAACAGATTACAATCTCACAAATTCCACACCCACAACATACATCCCAGCCACTTATAACAAGCTTTTTGGAAGCTTCTTGAATTAGGGTTTTACAATGTCATTTTTCTTTTGTCGGTTAACAAAAAATTAACAACTGACTCCAAACAGGCAAAAAAGAGGGAAAAAAATTTGGGTGTACAATACTTGCATGATCAATCACCACATAATAACAATCTCCCACTTGGAGACTGATCAAGCTCCACACCAAACAATCTCCCACTTGGAGACTGATCCTGGACACCGCTGCACTTGAAGCTCCCACTAGATTACAGGCCTGGCTAGTTTCTTATGTCCACCATTATCAATCGTGAAGGCTAATGAAAACTAATGAGGAAATCAGTTTCTCCCATGTAACCACCTTTGTGAACATATCTACAGGGTTCTCACTTGTGTGAATTTTCTCTAGCTTCAACTATCCATCCTCCAAAGTTGACTGGATGAAGTGGTATCTAAGCTATATGTGCTTAGTTTTTTAATGCAGAGCTGAATTCTTAGCAAGATGAATGGCACTCTAGCTATCAATGTACAAAGGGATATCTTCTTGTCGTTACCCCAATTCCTCCAAAAAATGTTGTAACCAAATCATCTCCTTGCTAGCTTCCGTAGCAACAACATACTTAGCTTCAATGGTTGAAAGTGCATCAACCTTTTACAGCCTTGAAATCCAACTAACTGTAATACCTCCTACAGTAAAAACATACCCTGTAGTACTCCTCCTACTATCAATATCACCTGCCAGATCAGAGTCAACTTATCCTTTTAGAGCAAAATTTGTTCCTCCAAAACATAATTTCTTTGAAGTAGTACCTCTCAAATATTGGAGAATTCATTTTACCACATTCCAATGTTCCATTCCCAGATTGTTCATATACCTACTCACAACTCCCACTGCATGTGCAATATCTGGCCTTGTGCATACCATTGCATACATCAAGCTACCAACTGCTGATGCATATGGTATCTTAGACATTTTGTCTTCCTCCTCTTATGTCTTTGGACACATCTCCTTAGTCAACTTCAAATGACTAGGCAAAGGTGTACTAACTGCTTTTGCATTTTGCATGTTAAACCGTTTCAACACTTTTTCTACATACTTTCTTTAAGATAAAAATAATTTTCTATTTGTCCTGTCCCATGTGATCCTCATACCAAGGATTTGTTTTGTTGCACCCAAATCCTTCATAGCAAATGAATTTGCTAATTTCTGCTTATGTTCATTAATATGATAAATGTTAGACCCGGCAACAAGCATGTCATCAACATAAAGCAACAAGATAATATAGCTGCCACTACCCAATTTCTTAAAATAAACACAATAATCAGAATGACATCTTTTGTAACCTTGTTCAGCCATAAAACTATCAAATTTCAAATACCATTGTCAAGGTGCTTGCTTCAAGCCATACAAACTCTTCTTTAACCTACACACAAATTCCTCCTTGCCCTTGACCTCATATCCCTGTGGTTGCTACATGTATATTTCCTCTTCCAAATCCTCATGGAGAAATGTTGTTTTCACATCTAGTTGTTCAAGATGCAAGTCTTCAGCAGCCACAAGACTTAGAATAGTTCTAATAGAAGTCATCTTTACAATTGGTGAAAATATTTCATCAAAATCTATACCTTTTTTCTATGCAAAACCTTTTTACCACAAGTCTGGCCTTATATCTTTTCTTGCCTCCATCTTCTTCCTTCAACCTGTAAACCCATTTGTTTGGAAATGCTCTTTTACCTGCAGGCAATTGGACTAAGTCCCAAGTCTGATTCTGCAGCAAGGAATCCATTTCCTCTTTCATGCCTAGCTCCCACTGCTTTTTGGTATATACCTACATTACTTCTTCATAACCTTCAGGTTCACCAAAATCAGTTAATAATATAGAATATAATGATGAAGAAATCTTTTTAGAGGTTTAGTTATCCTTGTAGAACGTCTAACACTTGCAGGAGTCTGTGGGATAACTTGTTGTTGTTGAGCATCAGGTACCACTGGCAGTTTATTATCTGGAATCTCATCTAGCACCACATATTCCTTTTTGGCCTGTTCATGCTTCTTTTCCTACAGTTGATCCTTATACATGACCTTCTCATTGAATATAACATATTTGCTCCTAATGATTTTATGATTTTTATAATCCCATAACCGATAACCAAATTCATCTACTCCATTTCTAATGAAGGTACATTTTTAAGACTTAGCCTCAAGCTTGGTTCTATTTTCAATATCAACATGGACAAAAGCTTCACAACCAAAGGTTTTTAGAAATGAATAGTTTACCTTTTTACCCATCCATGCCTCCTCTGGGATGCCACCATCCAAAGGATTTGAAGGTCCCATGTTTATTAAATAAATAGCGATATGTACAACATCTGCCCAAAAGTGTAAGGATAGTCCAACATGCAATCTCATGCTCCTTGCATGCTCCATAATGGTCCTATTCATCCTCTCATACACACCATTTTCTTGTGGGGTTCTAGGAACTGTTTTCTGCCTACGGATTCCATTATATGAATAGTAATTCTCAAATTCTCTGCTGCAATACTCGCCTCTATTATCAGATTTGAGACACTTCAACTTTTTTCCTTTCTCATTGTCAACCAAAGCTTTCCACTTTTTAAAAGTTTCAAATACTTCTAATTTTTGTTTTAGGAAATACACCCATGTTTTCCTAGTTGCATCATCAATAAAAGTAACATAATAGCAAGAGACGATACTTGAGTTGGTCCCCATACATCTGAATGCACAAGCTCTAATTTATCACTCTTCTTCTCTTTCCTAACTTTGGGAAATCAGACTCCTTTCTATTTTCCATAAACACAATTTTTGCAAAACTCCAAGTCAATCTTCTTCAGACCTGGTAGCAACTTTTTGGAGTGAAGGATCTTCATCCCTTTCTCAGTCATGTGCCCAAGTCTATGGTGCCACAATTTTGTTTATGTCCCTGTAGCAAGTGCTATAACTATTTCAATAGCAATTGTTTTTGTAGCAACTAAGGTAGAATAAGTATTACTAGTACACAAATATAATGTGCCTACCTTTTCACCTTTAGCTACTACTAATGCACCTTTAGTGACCTTCCAAACTTTGTCTAAAAAGGTAACTATGCAGCCTTCACTACCCAATTGTCCTACAAAGATTAAATTCCTTCTCAAATTGTCCTACAAAGATTAAATTCCTTCTCAAATTTGGAGCATGCCTTACCTCCTCTAGCAACCATTCATTTCCATTCTGCAACTTGATTTTTATCTTTCCTTTTTCAACAATCTGACAGGGTTCACCATCACCCAAATATACCTGTCCAAAATCACCTTGAACATAATCTACAAAATATTTTTTATGGCATGTGGCATGAAATGAAGCCCTTGAATCTATTACCCAGGAATCATTAGCATTATCTAAACACAAAATCAAAGTATCTTGTAATTTATTACTTGCAACATTAGCTTCCTTACTGGACACATCATGTTTTTTGTCTCCTTGTTTGCCCTTTCGAGACTAGTAATCCTTCTTCAAGTGTCCTGGCTTTCCACAGTGCCAATAATCCATTATTCATCTAGATTTAGATCTGCCTTTCTTCGACTTCCCTTGTGACTTCCCAAGATTTGTTGGGATTTTTCCTCTCTCCTTTGTTCTTCCCCTATTCTCTACAGTCAAAGCATTACTCGATGTTGAACTCTCACCTATGCTTTTCCATCGCATTTCCTCGCTAAGGATAACACCAACAACATCATCAAATTTCAAAGTATTTGAACCAGAGACAGAGTTACTTACAGTCATTACCAAGTTATTCCAGTTGTCTAGCAAAGAACATAAAACCAAGAGAACCCTCACCTCTTCATCAAATTTCACTTTTACAAAAGTTAACTGACTGGTAATCATATTAAACTCATTTAAATGATCTGACATATATCCACCTTCAATCATTTTCAGATTAAACAAATGCTTCATGAGAAATACCTTATTGGACGCTGAGGCCTTTTCATACAATTTAGCCAAATCTTTCATTAGTTCATCTGTTGTCTTCACTTACGTTATATTGAATGCCACAGATGGTGCCAGGCACAACCGAATGGTTCCTAGTGCCTTTCTATCTAGAAGTTCCCAATCCTCATCAGTCATTGCTGTTAGTTTCTTGGCTTTTCCTTCCAATGGCTTCCATAAATCCTTCTGATAGAGATAATCCTCCATCTACATCTTCCATAACTAATAGTTCTTCCCATTGAATTTATCTACCTTCAATTTACCCTCATCCGCCATTGCTCCCACTTAACCGTAAGACTCCCACTCAACTGTGAGACCTTCCTACAGACAATAATCAAACACAAACCGCTTTGATACCAGTTGTTAGGGTTCAAGCAGATCGAAGCAATAAACACTAACAATTATATGCAGATTAAATAACCCAAATATAATAACGAAGAACACAAAAGAGATCAACACAGAAATTTAACGTGGTTCACCCAAAATGGGCTACATCCATAGAAACTCAGCCATCCAATGATTTTATTATCCAGTGCAAACAAATTACAATCTCATGAATTCCACACCTGCAACGTACATCCCAACTACTTATAACAAGCTTTTTGGAAGCTTCTTGAATTAGGGTTTTACAATGTCATTTTTTATTTTGTCAGTTAACAAAAAATTAATAACCAACTCCAAACCAACAAGGATACGTTACAAGTGTACAATACTTGCATGATCAGTCATCACATACTAACACTTACCGCTACCCTGTAGAGGTGTTAGATTGAGCTTGCGGTAGTGCAGTGTTACTGCCACCCCGCGGTTCTTCCATGTTGACTAGTGCAGTATAGCGGTGGTTATCGCTACCCCATGGCGATGGTTGAAGGTATCCTGCGGTGGTGCAATATAGTCACTGCCATACCACGATGGTGTACGAGGCTTGGTATGGTAGGGCGAAAGATACAACCGTACCGAACGGGCTAGTTTTTGTATAGCGGTGTAGTGGTGGACGGTGGATGACTGGATGTCTTTGGCGAGACAGTGAGTTATTGACAATTAAATGGTTAATGATGCAATGGAATCTATAGAGATGGTTGTTGTGCAGTAAGATTTTAATTATTGCTTTTAGTATTTTGATTGTATTCCTTTGTTTTAATCATGTATTTCATATTGGTCTCCTTTCTATTGGCTTTGATGACTTGTAATGATTATTCTCTTGGCTTTGAAAGAACTTCCTCATCCAAAGCTCCAATTCATACACAGGTAGGAAGGATAAGAAGAACAAGAGCATATCACTGTGACAAACATTAAAGAATAAAAAATATTAAGTAGCTAATACAAGGTTTGTACATTATTACTTAAGGGAGTTATGTCCTGTAAAAGCTTTTGCTTGATATAGCTTTTATGACATGACATTGACATGATTCCTTCATTCTCAATTGCAAACTTCACTCTCTAATACCTTGGTGTGCAGCTTGACGAATTGGTACATATTTGTGAATACAAGGAGGAATCAAAGAGAATGTCATGAAATGCACATCTTCGGTCAAATAGACATAAGTTGGCAGAAAGTACCGATTAGTTAAATATAGTTTAAGGTAGTCCCTCAAAAATATTCAACCATTATTCCTATTTCACTGTATGTGTCAATTGAGGTAAGAATTCTTGTTTAATGAAGTTTGAAATTCTATTTGATATTCAAATATGCTTAACATGGAAACCACTTTAATTTTCTTAAAAATGCATTTCTATCTTTGACTTGCTTCTTTTTTTAATGGCATCTGATGATAAAGTTTATCCAGTCCACTCAATTCATCAATAAAGATATACTTATGTATCATAAGGAAAGCAACAAACCTGCTTTGGAATGGACATCAAATCTAAACAAGGAGCTAGGATATGTCTGTGCAAGTCATGATTAAATGTGTTTGAAATAGGTAGTTTAACAATTGCTTGATAAAAATTTACAAACAAAGTTGAAAAATATGTTTTTGTATTAAAGTTTAAAGTTTAAACCATTTTCCAATTTGTTGTTTGTTATAGTTTTTGTTAGTCAAAAATGGACATTTGAGGTTGAGCAGCACTTAAATTCCCATGGATGATAGGGTTACACCAAGAGCCATAAGTAGAAGATGCAGGGATGTTTGAAACAATATAGTGAGAAGAGTGTGAAGAGATTGGATGGTTTCAATCTAACCTAGAAACACAAAGCAAAGGTTCTGATCAAATGGCATCATGGCAATGACAGTGTTTCCAAAACAATTATGACCATGGTAGAAGTACTCCTCAAACTTGAGTGAATATGTTTGCAAACGAGGATGTATGACAGTGAGGATTGAAAGGATAGTCTGTGAAAGAGCTTCCATCTATGCATGAAGAAAACGTACAAGTGACTGTCAAGGGGCAGAGATTCATGTAAAAGATAGTGATCATGCAAACATTAAAAGATAATCTTAGAGTCAATGAGAAGAACTATGCAAAGGTTACAATCTTGTTAGTGTCTCAAGAGGTATTTAAAGGGGTAAAAAGATAGCCTTCTAGTACATGATAGTCAAGATTCCTCATGTTATATGCATGAACACCTAGGACAGTACCATAGAGTTGGTACAAGTGAGCAGCAACAAGGTTGAGGGTTATCATGAGCTATCTGCCAAGACACAAATATTTTGCAACAATAGTATCATAATGGGATGTTGATTTCTATATTAGAGGTGATGATATGATAGTACAGTTGTTCATGATAGTGATGTGATAAGTTATAAGACCAATGATGGACTGTGTGAACTTGTAATAGTCTGGTAGATGACATAAAGTGCATACCTAGGTAACAGTAGTAGTGATGAACTATTTTCAAGGAATTTGGAAAAGATACAGTGATGTCAAAGGTAGTCAAGGCATTCAATAGAGGGGCAGTGTTCTACGTTGATGGGAGGCAGAGTACACGTGAAAGCATGCCAGAATAATGAGCTAGGTAGTGGCAGTCATGAGGCATTGTTATTTTATAAAGGAAAAATGCATGACAGTAGGTTGACAAGTGATTGGACAATGCATTTCAAGAAGCTACAAGTTTGATTAGGACAATGCATTGCCTAGTCATAAGGCAATATTGTTGAATAATAGTCCATGAAAATTGAGGCATCCTACCCAAGATGACAATCATCAAAGGCATAATCATCAGAGATAAGGACAATTTATTGCTATAGGTAACAATTCACAATGGCAGCTTATGAACTAGAGCAAGTTGGGTGCATGAGATAGGATCTCTACAAAGCTTACAGTGTGATCTTGAACTAGGACAGTGAGCTTCAATATGGGACAGTCATGGATTTGTGAAGAAGACATCTATGAATGTCTTTGTGCTTCTATGCTCAGTGATACTCAAAAAATTAGTTTTTTGCTCATTCTTTGAGCTATGTATTGTAACCATGAAGGTTTTTTAGCAAAGAGAAAGCATTGTAACTTATTTTCATATTTGTATGTTGTTTGTAAGCATTTTTTTATCAATAAAACAAGTTGTTTTTACCTTCTCAAAGCTATCTCATTGTGCAAGCTTCAAAATGACTAAATATGCTACTATTAACGTCAATTAATAATCAAATTGACTAAATATACTACCAATTGGCAGAAAGCAGTGAATAGTGAATAAATATGACTAAATATATGACAAGAATTAAATCAATGAATAAAAATGACTAAATATACTACCAAATTGATCAAAGTGATGATTAAAATTAATGACTAAATACACTACCAATGGACAGAAATTAGTGAATAAAAATGACTAAATAAGTGACCAGTTAACAACAATCAATGACTAAATTAACAACTAAATATAGTAGTGAATAAAAATGACTAAATAAGTGACTAGATTACAACAATCAATGACTAAATCAACGACTAAATATACTATCAAACCGATCAATCAAAACAGCCATTAAATGACTAAAAATGGTTTAGTCATCAATTTGGTCGTGTTATAAATGACTGGCAATAAACTACTAATGGTCACGTGACCATGTTTGGTCATTTATAAGCAATTTTTAGTAGTTTTTTTAGTAATATATTGTTGTTTCTGTACTAGTGTACAATCCCTCCCTTGTTGAGCATGTGCCTGATGACCTTCCCTTTAGCAAGAAAATTAAGACTCCTAAACCCTCGCCCTCTACTGAGACTACCCATGCTAAGGCAAGTGAGACTACCCCTGTTAAGGTCACTGAAGAGACTCCTACCCTAGCCACAGCTGGAAAGAAGAAGCATAAGGTTACCTTTTAGAACCCCCCTGAGGTTATCATTGAACATGGTATTTCCAATGTTCCCACCAAAGGAAAACGAAAGATCCAGATTGATTCCCCTATTCAGGGAGTCAAAGATAAAGGCAAAAGAAAGGTTCTGGAGGATTCCCCGACTGAAGTTGATTTGCCTCACATTGATAGTATGGATAGAGACAAGGGAAAAAGAAAATTTATGGAGACTCTTGACAAGCAGAGTCCCAAATCCTGGGTTCAAGCCACTCCCCCCAAGTTTGTTCAATCTACCCCTACCCCTAGTAGCCCCCCTGTGAGTGATCAAACTCCCAACATAGAGAAAAGTGACTATAAGTCCTGCTAGTAACTTGTTGACAAGGTGGATACCATTTACCAGGCTCTTGACCTTCAAAATTAAGTATTGAAGTGTCATCTTTCCCAGATACACCATGTCAAGAGAAAAATCTAGCATCTCGATATCGTTACTCAACTTGAAACCTCTGAGTGGCCAAAGGAAAATGAGGATGAATTGTGGCAAGAGGTTGAGAACCTGGCCAAAATGTTCAAAAAGTGGGAAAACATGGAAGAGGAAATAAACAGGATTAAGAAAAACCAGGAGAGCATTAAGAAAAACATGGAGGAAATTGGGGCCTTCATTAAAGAAATTATCAAGAACTCAACCACTACATTGTATGTGTTTCAAACTGAGATGGAGAAGAGGAAGGCATCTAGAGAGGGAAATACAAGGACTACTCCAAGTAATAATCCTCTATAGCCTTCTACTACGAGACTTGCTAACAGGACCAGAGCCAAGAGTAGGAACAACAAAGGTAAGGAGATCTACAAGGACTCCCCAGACGAACAAGACAAAAAGGTGCAAGAGATCTCCTTTGAAGATAAGCTTGAATTTCTAAATAGATAATGGCAGGCCATCAGTGGCCTTAAGAATCTGTCTAAGCAGTAAGGTTTCTATTGCTGGTCTTTGTGACAGTTGTTGTTTTTGTGTCTATTTTTCTGCTTTGGGTTATGTTTTTTCTATGTTCTGTTTTACTTCTCGTAAGACTAACTATTTACCTTTTGGGCTTTTTGTTATGGGTTTGGGCCCTTCCCAGTTATCTTAATCAAAACACTATCAAGAATCAACAATAGACATATATTCAACAATTCAAATTCATTGCCAATCTCTTACTCACAAGAATTACTATTCACTAGAATGGTAAATGGCTCAACACTTAGTCATCATCCATAAATTATAAATATAACCAATCACAACTTGGAGTTGTAAATTTTCTTAGCTTTAATATCATCAAGTTTAATAGCCATGTGTTCAATAATTGAAGGGTTGTAACAAGGATCCTTCTACATTCATCTCATGTTATCCTATGTTAGGTGTGAGGAGATGGAAAGATAACACTAAAAATATTCCTAGTCTTGTTTCCATGGGACCTAGAAACTTCTCTATCTTAGTAGAGTGATAACCAAAAGTGCCTGAAAAAACCAAAAATGAGAACGCACCATCTATGACTTTAACCACAATGAATCAAACTTGCAATCAGAACAAAACAATGGTATTATACAAAAAGGACACACCCATGGAGTTATGAGTAAAAATGCACTAAGAAATGTTTCTTTTACAAAAAATATAGAGAGCCATCATGTTCAAAATGATGTTTAGAAATGTGGAGAAACACTACAAAAATCACTTTTCATTATCCTTTGATGGATGTCCATACACTATTACAAACGTCTTGTTTTCATGCAACTACATATAGTTAATTCAAATTGTTTCTTAGTGATAAGTGAGCGGATTTATATTCATGATTTCTACATGTCCTAGTAAAATACCTAACCTAAAATGGGAAGAATAATTGTATAAAATGATAGTAAATCTTCAAACCCTCAAACTTTTTCCACTAAATATAAATTAAAACCATACCATGGAAAGCCCCAAACTTGTGATCCAATCCAAGTGTGCCTCTTGTCCCTGATTTAGTTTTTACGTGTTGGTACAGTGATAGAACTTGAAGCAAATGCATTCCTCACTAGGAATTATGAAAGGGAGGTCCAAAAATGTCCTTCTATATAGTTTTTTAATAGTTTGGAATTCCATACTCTTTTGAGCTTTGTGCATGCATCTACATTTTCATTCATGTCTACTAGGGAAATGCTAACTATAATACCTAATGAAATTCCTCTATTCTTTATGCTTTGATGGATGTCCACACCTTTTTCCCCCACCAAACTTATATCAAATCACCATTATTATTTTCCTACCGCCCATGCCTTTGCTACAAATGGATGTCATACCATCCTTAATGGAGTTTTGTAAGCATAATATCCTCTCACAACCTATGTACCTTCTCTTGCCACCTCCCTCATTAATTTGCCCCTCCTTCGACCTTTCACCCAAAGACCTTTTTTATTTAATTTTATTTAATATCATATTCATATATAATAGGAATGTTAATGATAAGTAAAGTTTATGTATATTTGTATTACAATTTAAATTAAATATATTATATTTGTTAAAAATGTCACGTTATTGTTTGTATTGCAAATGCAAGGCTAAATCTGGCTTTTTGGTGGTGGGATGTTCTCCCCCACCATTTCACAATTGCAAGTTCTCTCAATGATCTCCTTCCTTTTGGAGCATCATCTCTCCCTTCGGTTTCGGAAGTGTCTACTCCTTTGGTTGATCAATGTGCCGATGGTGGACAACTAGATTTTGATTTACAAGATTCAAAGGATTCTCCACTGCACGATGCTTCCACATTGGATTGTTCACACCAATCCTTCATGCATGTTTGGATTATTCTACAATGATGAGGGATACTGACTCTCCTCCTTTGGCTTCCAATTGCTTTAATGAGGAGCACTTTGGCCCCCTTTGATTCCTAGTCTAAATCTTGAGTGTGGCAATGCTTCTTGGACAATAGTGCATAAGAAGAAAGGTTTTTCAAAAAATGTATTGAATTCTCCTAATTTGACCCTTCATTTCTAGTTTAGGGGAATGAGGGGAGCTAGACCTGGTTTAGGGACTGTATAGCCTTAGGTTTCTTGCGGTGCTAATAGCCTTTAGGGTTGTCACATATTGGTTTTATGATGCCTTGTGGTGGGTCGTTCATTTGTTGTATCGTGGTTGTTTTTGGTTGTCTTAAGCCTTTGTGTTGTTTGTTTGTTGTTAGCCCTTTGTTTGGTACTAGGCTTCATTGTTATATCTACTTTGGTCATTGTAAAAGATTTTAGGCCCTTTCAAAAGCCATTTTTACCCTTTACCAAAAAAATGTTATTTAAAATTTAAATTATTATTGTATATTAATTACTACATATTGTGATATCCTTCTGAGATGGGGTCTCAAAAATGACATGAGAAGACGATATCATTTGCTTCCTCATTCTAGCTCATTGAGTAATGTACCAATCCACAACAAGTTTAAAAAATGGATGCCATCAGGGGATGTAACAAATACATCATTTCCTTCTTCTAAAAGGTAATTTTCTAGATTTTTCCTTTATAAAAGGGTTATTACAAAATACAAAGACTTATGCCACTTTTTATCCCCTTTTTTAAATGGAAACAACTCGATCACATAGATATCAACATCTCTACCATTACATTAAGTGGATTACAATATGATGAATAAGTATTCATCTAAATCAAAAGTCATACTTTGGCTAAGCTGTTACACGCAGGGGGAACTCATCCATAAAGTCATTTAGGAGTGGAACTTGACCCAATCACACCTCAAATAATTTAAACCCTAACACATGGCATAATCAAAAAACATATCCTCACCAATTAATCTACAACCCCTTTTTAATTAAAAAAATATTACAAAACTTTCTTTTTCAAATTATATAAAACACATTTATATTTGTAACATGGAAGAAAAATCCCATAACAATTTGAAGGTTAGGAAACTTGAATCTTCATTTCATTTTTCTAAAATCTAGAGTACAACAAAAGCTAAAGACCAAGAAACATCAATGGTTGATGTTATGGCTACTTTCTTAAGTTTGTCTTCTTCAAGGCATATAGAACAATATATGCAGAATATTGTATGGAGACACACAAAGGAGTGTGTGTGTGTGTGTGTGTGTATATATATTACAATACTTTCTTTTTCAAATTATATAAAACACATCTATATTTGTAACATGGAAGAAAAATCCCATAACAATTTGAAGGTTACGAAACTTGAATCTTCATTTCATTTTTCTAAAATCCAAAGTACAACAAAAGCTAAAGGCCAAGAAACTTCAATGGTTGATGTTCTGGGTACTTTCTTAACTCTGTCTTCTTCAAGGCATATAGAACAATATGAAGAATATTGTAGAGAGAGAGATTCTTTTTCAAATTATATAAAACAAGAAGGTTAGAAAACTTGAATCTTCATTTCATTTTTCTAAAATCTAAAGTACAACAAAAGCTAAAGGCCAAGAAACATCAATGGTTGATGTTTTGGTAGAACAATATGAAGAATATTGTATGGATACACACAAAGGAGTATATATATATATATATTTTGATTGATGGCAAAGAACATTAAAAAGGCCAAGTTCATGTTTGTTCTACTTGGTAAAGGTCAACTACGGGGAGGTGTAATGCTTATATTTTAATATCATCGATCTAAACAAAGTGACCACCTTTTTAAAAAAAATTAAAAAAACCATTCTACGACAAGATTAACTAACTTCAATTTTGTAATAATAAAAGGGAGAACGACGTAATAAAATAAAAAAATATTGCTTGATGGGGGTGGTCGACCGTCAAATTTATCTTTTTAAAGTCGTTAACATTCAAACATATGTGTTATATAAATGTAATTACAAACAGTTGTACACATTAATCTCTATTATTATCTTTATTTAAAACATTATAGATATTATTTTTAATTTTTAATTTTTTTTATCTCTCATAACTTTTAATGGCTATTTTTATTATAGTTTCAATATAAAAAATCAAATATATTTATAAATTATTTATAAATAAAACAACTATGATTCGTTCACTCTAGGTCAAGCCCCACACACATATTTGAATTTTTAAGGTTACGTTAAATTTTAGGGTTGAAATTTTTTGTATGATCTTTCTAACAAAATTATATGAGTATGTAATGTAAAAATTGTTGTAGCTCTAAAGTATTGTGTTCATTTTATTTTATTTTAATTTGGAAATGAGGATGAAATTTTCAATTATGAAATTTTTTATTTTTTATTAACATAAAATAGAATGATTTAATATATAAATAATTGTGGAAGTTCAATTTAAAAAGTATATTATAAATTAAAATAAGTATAATAGAGATAATGTATTTGTGTAGGATTTTTTAATGTGTTATCTAGGTTAATTAATAAAATGTTGTTATCAAGCATACAACTAATCTAAATAGTTGAGCTAGGTTAATATTAGAATATTAAATGTAAAGGGATAGTGCAATTAGCTCTTGATGTGAGGATGGATTATGAATGCTAATGACCTACAAAATTGATTCACCATAATATCAAAAAAATGACCTTGGAGTGTTGATTGTCCTTAAATTCTACAAAAAGTTGGAACTCTATACAGGTCAATCTCATGGCTTTGGATCAATTATGTGTGGTGTCAATATGCCCTAGAACCCATGGATCTAATCTAGAAAAATGTGCACTTCTTACTTGGTTCACTCCAATCTTTGTTATCTGCTAATGCTCAAGGACTAGCAATATTTAAAAATATCTTCCAGGGAGATTGATGGGTTGGGAGAGTTCACATTCTCCTTAGTCAACCCCCTTGAATGATTGACTTTATGACCTTATCAAATGTTGGTAGACAATAAGCAAGTGTGCAAGTGATCTAGAATGTGAACCTTGATTAGTGAACCAAGTCAAAATGTTTATATTGAATGCTCTTTTAATTCTCTAGGATTTCAAATGATTATTGGATATGATCAAATGATGCATTAATGTTCAAATGATTGTCTTTAAATACCAAGACATAACAAATCATCACACAAACATGTACCAAGTTAGCTCCCAACAACTATGGGGAAAGGGCAAAGTTTGGTCTTTTAAATTTTAAATTTTTTAATTCCAGGTCAAATTCACACCATACAAGATCATTGATGTGCACCTATATTTGTGTAATCTCTTTCTATGCAATGCTATCTAAACTTGATGCAGTTTGTTAGTCAAATCTTCCCTTTTAAAAATAATATTTTCTCTCTTCTCAGAAAACAACATAGAAAGAAATTAGAGGGATTCGAAAGGCATCAATGTGAACCTTTACAAGATGTTTCTCAAGTTTAGGACATTTTCTTGATGGGTTCTCTGAGACATCATATAAACTTACAATATATGAGAACACACTTTGTTTTGAGAAGATCAACAATCTTAACACTAGACTAAGGTTTAGGTGCTTACTACTCAACTTTCGTATCGCCTCATTAGATGTCACTACGCAGTGAATAATGTAACCATTGACTGACCAAGTTCCAACATCAATTCTTAGCTTTGATATCATTGGTATCTAAATGACCAAGCATCCATGGTGTCAATGTTGATATGATGTTCAAAATCGATCCCCTTTGAGTTGGATAGGATAACCACCGCATGGTTTCCATTTATGGTGGTTCTATCAGTTTCATGGTGGGATGGTAAGTTGGAAAAATATTCAAAGATTGTTCATTAAGAAGATGAGAGCAAGATTTGTCTCCTAATTATCAAGTATTCTTTTTTTTAAGATGTGATTGATTGTTAATAAATAAAAGTCACGATCTTGTCTTGTGCAGGTTCCAAGCTCTCTCGACTATTCATCTACTAGAAAACCAATAGCCATGTGACTAGAGGCTAGCTAATTTCAAAGGATTAAAATGTCCATGGAAATTGGACAAGGAAACTCCTAGTGATTTGGTAATGATTTGAAGAAAGCTTAGAATGAAGAGGTCATAGGATTTCAATGAATTTTACATATTTACAATTTGCGCATGTATCATTAAAACAGTCCAAACTTGTTAGTCATTTTCCCCATCATTAATCCTCACCATGACTATAAGGCCCTAAAATGAAATATAATCCCACAATTTGAACATAAACCATATTGTCGATTCATTGTGAGAATTAAAGGGTTAATACATCTATGAATAAAAATGTTAAGAGGAACGAACTTGGTGCATGAATGTTAAAGGATTTTAACCCATTTGATGAGGGTTTCCAATATTTATAAAAATGACTTGTTTAAAAAGTCAAACCAAAATTCTTAGCACAAAAATATAAGAATTTAAGAAATCTAAAGTTTTGTTGTCAACTAATCAACAACTATGAGTAATTAAGAAAATAAACCATAATAACCTGAGAAGATAACAACATTCTTGCAATTAAAATATAAGTATGAATTAATATAAGATCAAGACTCAATACATTTAATGTAATAAGTCAACATGAATTTCATTGTCACTTGTAAGCACATGGGAAACTAATAACTATGAAACTATGTTCTTCTTGGATTTAGTTGTTCCAATTTATCTTAAACAATTTCTTAAAAAAAATCAAGAGCATTTTTATTTTCTAATCTTCTAAGCAAACCAAAAAGAACATTCTGACAATTAACATGAGGTTCATTACACTTATGAGTAAAATGGAAACTACAAACTGTTGAAAATGAAGGTAGAATTGTTGCTATAAACTTCAAAATTTTGTGTATGCAAAGATGAAATAAAGATTAATCTGTAACAATTAATGAACAAGTGATTTTACACTTTCAATCCAATGTAGAAGAGAAGAGAAGAGAAGAGAAAAAGTTTGCACAGTATTTACGTGGAGAAACCCTTTCAAGAAAAAAAACTCCACACTCAAAGATGTTTCCTGCTTGTATTAAATCTCTTTGGAAAATATTACATTCAATACTAAAATTTCTCTGAGTCCTTGATGCACTTCACAAAAAGCTTCTTGTTTTTTTCTCTAAGTCTTTACAAAAAAACTTTTTCTTTTTTCTTCTAAGTTTGTTTTCCTCAAATCAACTCTCTAGAAAATGTATGGGGTTTTCAATTAAATCATGAATCTTCATTTAATTCAAGAGATTATTAATTCAAAAGCTTGAAACTCAAAATACAATAAATTGTAGTTGATAACATAGCTTCCAAAGCTCATGCAAAAACAAAGCACTCTAAATTGAGAAGAGTGAACTCAAATAATATCCAAGCTTTGTGTTAACTGTCCCTTCATGATGTGGGCACCCAAGATGGCTAAATATAGTTGTGCCAACATCAAACATATCACCAAATAAAAGCAACAACAAAAACTCTTCCAATTGGGCGTCCATATTTGCCCAATGACTTTCTATTGACTAAAGTAATCAATACACATCAATTTCATGCAAACAACATGCAAGATTGATGTCCCCAAGGTTATTCTAAATTATCTTGTTCTATACATGTAAGTGACATGCAAACACCAGATCCAACATGCAACTGATACCTATTACCTAAAACACTGAGATGTGCCATCTTGCAACTTTCAGGAGTTGGAGTGTCCTGCAAGTAATATCTTAAAACTGACATGCAAGCATTTTCAACAACATGCAACTGATACCCATTTCCTAAATCACTGAGATGTACCATCCTACAAGTCTCTGGAGTTGGAGTGTTCTGCAAGTAAACTCATAAACTAACATGCAACTACATGCAAGGTCATATAACTAACATGCAAGGTCATACAAGTCCATAGAAGTGACATGCAACAACGTGCAAGGTCATACAAGTCCATAGGAGTGACATGCAACAACATGCATGCACATGCAAGTGACATGCAACAACATGCAAGTCCATATGAGCAGCGTGCAACAACATGCAAGTAACATGCAAGTACATGCAAGCTACATGCAAAAGCATGCAAGTCTATGCAAGCTATTCTGACCACATGCAAGCAATATCCAATTCATGCATCTCTAACACTATAGTTAACTCCAACATTATATCCATGCAAAGTGTCTCAACATTATCCACTCATGTACATAAAAGAAGCACAACTCCAAGTCTAAAAATAAGTCCCATAAAAAAAAGGGAACGCCCAAGTCTAACTCCCACTCACTAAGAGTTATCAAACTCTATTTTTAGACTTAGGAGAAGTCAACAAGGTCTTAATGGCTCCCATCTCAAAGTGGGCACCCAAGTTTGACATTATCCATTTAGAACTTAATTGCAAAAGTCAAAGTGATATAATTAATCTTTTAAAGTCCTAATGTGTTGGGGAACACATTCCAAGAACTTTGGAGACACATGAATTGGTTTGGATTGCAAGTTAATGGTAAAGAAACTATAAAACAATTGTTCTCTTGGATTTGTTGTTGCAATACATCTCAAATATTTTCTTGAGAAGGGTTAATAGGGATTTATTATTTTGACTTAATATTATAAGAAAACAAAACAAATTAAAGCATATTTCTAAATATTTTAAATGTTTTAATCGATCATTAAATTTAAAAGCAACTTGAGTCGATTTCTTCTATATCTCAAGTTGTGAAGTTCACAGATGTATATCCCATATTTAGTTAAAAGTTCTTATTACTCAAATCTAACTACTTCTATGTATTTAAGATGGTGTGGCCACAACTATAGTTTGAAAACTTGGACTTAGCAAATAAAAAATTATATAAATATACAAAATAAACCTAAATAATGCATGAGATGTGTAAAGAATAAATTTAATTTTTCAAGAGAATATATGTCTTTTTTATCATATTATCATTACTTTGAATTAATTAAAACCAAAAGTATAACTGGGATTTAATTAAGAAACTAAAATTTACATAAAAATAGGGGAAATCAAAAAACTTTATTTTTATTGTTTCGTGTTAGTTAAATGGAATACTCTACTTTTCCTTATGTTGCAACTCGAAAAAAAAAAGTGTTTTGTTGTTTAAAACTAGAGTGTGGGTCTAGGGCTGACAAACTCTAGTAGAGTTGAGGGGTAGTGACCATTGTGGGGTTAGGAGCAAAGCCCCCACAATTGTCACATGTCATTTTTCATAATTTTATCGCTTGTAATCATCTATCAATAAAACCCTTTCAATCACTCAACAATTAATTCACACCAATGAGATCCTAATTGTTGAAGATAAAAATAGAAAAAAAAAACACAAAAAATAAAGTTTTTATCAAGGGTCAAGTTGAGTAACAAATCTAGAGATCTAAAGTTGATTCTAATGCACAAATATTGGCTGGAAAACTCTACATTGCAAGCTACCTCTTGGTAACATACTTAAATGTATGATTGTTCAACTAGCTAAATGTCTATTTTGTCAATCAAATGAAACCATTAAAAACTTATTTTGGGGCTATACTTTTGTTAAGAAATAATAGTTTGCTATTTATAGAGACTTGTCTACTTTATTTGGCCATCATTTGAGTTGGAAAGAAGTCAATCAAATGAAACCATTAAAAACTTATTTTGGGGCTATACTTTTGTTAAGAAATAATAGTTTGATATTTATAGAGACTTGTCTACTTTATTTGGCCATCATTTGAGTTGGAAAGAAGCTTTATATGGGATTCTAAGTATGAAAAATAATGTTATTGTTGATTGAGTCAAACATGCTATTCTATTGTATTTAAGGAAAATTAAATGTTCAACGGTTTTTTTAACTCTTATATTCATCATAAACTATAATTTCAAGGCTTTACTCTTAACATTTTTTTCAAGATTATGTCTCTATCTTCTTGATTATAATAAATGTTAAAGATGAATAAAGAGTTTGCCTACCAATTGGAGCAAATTAAAATGCAAATCATTCAACTCCAAGTCAGTTAAAGAATTGAAAAGCCTCAACTCCTATCATTACAGACATAAGGGTTATTGAGTTATATGGGATGACTACTTGTGTTGTTGATCTAGTTTTTGTCATCAATAAGCTAATGTACAATTGTACTTGTATATGGGCTTGTTATTAGTTGTTGTTCTTGTAGTCTTATATATAAGTTTAATTTTGATTTTCATGTTTTATATATGTCATTTGTATCGTTTTCAGGCATGTTCTTTCTCTATTCTTCTTCTTCACAATGTTTTTGACTATTCATTTTATTATAAATGACTTTGCTCGTGAAATTAGTGAATCCAACATTTAGAAAGTTGGTTTGATTGTTGTGCAGTCTAAATGTAGCAAAAGTACTATTACATACTCCTAAAGGTTATTGTTGTCATGTGAAATTGCACCCTGTTTGAAGCTGGTTCAAACACTTCAATGACACAATATAGGACTGATCCCAAGGTGTGGGACCTTGCAAATGAGATCAAACCTCCAGAGAAGGTTGATTTCTCTTTCTGAGCTTAAGGCTAAGAGAATTAATCTAAATGTAGTGTGAATGCTTGCAAGCGAAAAGGGTAAGAAGGATTGTTGAAATAAAAAGAAGGTGATGCACCAGATTGGGGGTGTTCAGCTGCAACTGAATCGACACAACAAAAATCTCAAAACCAAAAAGAACACACACATACTCATACTAATTCTAATAGAGGTTAGAGTAGAAATAATGGAGATATGAAAGGGACCATTTTGTCCACAATACACAGCTCACACTAATCCAAAAGTAGACACAGTGCAAGAATGTTGAGAGAGGAAAAAATATCAATTTATATTGATTGTGGAGGTCAAATAACCATTACAAAAGAAAGAGAATTATGCAGAAGAAATAGACACAGAATAATCAGTTACATACATTGATGAACCAACAAATTGGAGACATCAAAGGCTCAGTAGAAGAGCACAATACATCAAATCCAACTGGTTTGTGCAACTGCATTACAGAGGTCTGGTTACAAGAATTCTCTAACCTACAATAGCCTAGAAGAACAACTAACAGAAATACCTCACATTTTGAAGTATTTATAACAATTTTAGCCCTATGTAATAGTGGCGCTAGAGCTGGTCAATCGACCCAAGACAACCCACACTTCAATAATTTTTTGCTCTGAAATCCCTTGCAAACTGGGATGGAACCCATGCCCCCTTTTACATAGCCAAAGCTCTTCTTTGCCCTCTACTTCCTTTATCGATAAAATCGCTTGTCGGTGAATCTGTAGAAAAGCGAACTCAAAAGAGAGTTCATAAAAGATGAAAATTATTGACCAAAGGGAGAAACCCTTCTTGACTTAGCCATTTTTTTAATCTTTTCTGCCTTAGTTTAGGAACCTAAACTTTTGTCGTTAAAGGCCAAATATATATAATTTTAATACTATAATAATTTTAGAGTGTACTAATATAATTCTATATGTATATAATGACAATTGTAAGTCTGTATAGTTATTACTAGTGTCTCATAATGAGTGTACATGATATTATTTACATAGTATTAAACATACTTCACATGCTCAACATAATTGTTGTCATATTTTTCCCAGCCCAAAATATTCCAGAATCCCTCCTATCAGAAAAATCCGATTAGAGATAGCCTAAATAGAAGGAGGAAAAACTTAAAATCCTTCAAATTTTAGTGAATTCCCTTGCAAAAATCCCCAAAATTCCTTGTGGAGAATCCTCTCAGAAAACCCAGAAAAATCTAGGCTATTGTCTTAGTTTTTTACCCTATAGCATAAAATAGCGTTGTGCTAAATTGGCCCAATTAATGTGTTGAAAAATAAATCATATAACTTGATACAATTGAAACCACAAATTGAACCAATTCATTAAGAAACGTGTAATAAAATAACAATTCAAATTTGAAATAAGTATATACTTTTGTATTATTTTAGGTATTGAACAAAGTAGAATATAATAAATAAGAATAAATAGTCAAAAGAGTTTTATATATGAAATAAGTTACAAAATAATAATTACAACAAGATAGAAAAAAAGACTACTATATATAATAAAAGGAGATCAATTCCATATCCAAGAAACACCAATGGTACTTCTATCATTTATATTAAGTAGCCTTATTTCACAACCATGAATTTAGATTAATCAAGCTAAGTAATTTTTTGTAACACAATAGACAAACCATGAGTGGTGGTAACAATTAGCCTTTTTTTAAAACATAAAGGAAAAAAATTATTAAGACAAAAAATTACAAAGTAGGTCTTTCAGTCTTAAAAAGACTCATTGCACACTAATTCTAAAAAATCAAGAAAATATAGATGAACTGAAAATAGATAATCAACAAGAGAGGAGGGACCCTACAAACCCCATAGATAGGGCATAAGAACTCATTCCCTTGAAGATTGTACATGCTCTGAGTGTCAGAAGTGATGTTTTCCTTTATGTTAAGAAAGTTGGGCCAACAAGAAAACCACTTAAAACAAATAACAATAATAATTTTAACCATAGGGGAATAAATAGGAAGAACACCACAAGAACCAGCACACTAGCAAGAATCAAGAATCCAAAGAGGTATTTTATTCAACAATCAAAAGAACACTAAAGTCTCTACTCAAGTCCTGGGTAGGAAAATCCTGATTATTTCTAGCATCAACCTTAATGTCATTTCAGTTAGAAGTTGATTTAGTTAAGAAATCAACAACCTAATTTCCTTCCCTTCTAGTATGGTTCCACTTAACAATAGTGAAACTTTGAATGAGGATGTTGATGTCTTTCTTACATTCATTCAATTGTCACTACTAAAAGTGAGAGTAAGACTTCCTTTTGAAGTGATTAATCAAGATTTTAGAATCAAATTATAGAATATATCAGTAAAATGTTTTATATTTGCTTCTAAAAGAGCTTGGTGAATGGCTATAGCCTCAATAAAATTATTAGTTCTACCAACACCAAGACTACCGGCAAACTAGAACTAGGGAGAGATAGAGGAGTGAGAGAGAGAGAGAGGGATGGAGCAATGGATAGAGAGAGAAAGGGAGGATAGAGAGGTAGAGCGAGAGTAGATAGAGATAGAGAGGGAGAGAGAGGGAGAGAGGGAGAGGGATAAATAGAGAGAGGGAGATAAAGAGATAAACCCTCTCTCTCTCCCTCTCATTATCTCTCCCACCCTCCCTTTACCTTCTTCTTCTATAATATTGAAATATGAGTTCTCTAAATGTGAACCCAAAACCATAAACATCAACACTAAAGAATTAAAAATAAACCCTCTCTCTCTATCTATCTATCTCTCCTCTCCCCCTCTATCTCTCCCTCTATCTATATCTTCCTTTCTCTCTATCTCTTTATATCTCTCTCACTCTCTATGTATATCTCTCTATCTCTATCTCTCTTTTTCTCTCTGTCTCCCTCTCCCTCTCTATATCTCTGTCTCTCCCTCACTCTCCCCCTCTATCTATGTATCTATCCTTGTCCCTCTCCCCCTCTCCCCCTCTCGATCTTTCTATCTTTTTTTTTGCTTTAATAATTATATAGTGTGATCACATTATAAAACACAATCGCATTATCACTTGGTATTTACCAAGCCTAAACATGATCATGTTATTGCCAAAATTACTAATTTGGCTTATTTTTTCTCTCCAATTTGGTGCACTCACCCTTATATTGATGACTTTATATATCAATTCAATTCAATTAATATCAAAATTGAAATTGATATGAAAATTTTGATAATGAATATCAAATGTGATAATGATATATTAATTTTGATATAAATATTAAAATTTTCATATCAATTCAATTTATATTGATATCAAAATGTTGAAATGAATTTATATATAAATTCAAGTGAATTGATATCAAAATTGAAATTGATATTGATCAATCAAAATTATGTTCAATTTATATATCAATTTAATTGATTTCATATCAAAATTTAAATTCATATGAAATTTGATAATGGAGAGGGCTCAAGAATCTTGGTCACATTATTTTTAACATTGAAATAACCTTTTGCTTCATTGAGATCATCATGGTCCCTTTTATGCTTGGCACAACTTATATTTGCTAGGTTTAGGAGGTGGATAAGGGCCAACATAACTTGGTGATATGATTCTTTAAAGGATTGAGTTGTAATCTTTGCATATGAGACACTTCTTTTCTTGGAGTTATAGCTTAGTGAGCTCACTATTTAGGGTTTCGAGTATATATCCTAGCCTAGGGTACAACATTTATCATTCAACATTTATTGTCTAGTGTTCAATGTTCATGGTTGAAGGGTCAAGGCCTAGGGTTCACCAATAAGGGTATAGGGTTCACATTCAAGGTTTAGCTTTAAACTTTAAGTATTCAACATGTAATTTTTAACATTAAGATTTAATGGTTTGTGCTTAATTATCATCATTTAGTGTTCAAATTTACTTATTTGTGTGTCTACCATAAAATAGTTAGGATTTAGTGACCTCAGGATTTAATGCTCATCATTTACTATAAGTTACTCTAAATACATTTTCTTTAAAAAATTATTAAATACATATAAATTTTACCATTATCTAAATTTATTTATATAATGCACAAGTAAATATTTCTACAGTTTAGGGTTTAGGGATTAGGGAAAATATGTTTCATTTATTATTTTGTAAATGAACCATATTTTCCCTAATCCCTAAACCCTAAACCATAATTTTTAACTCAAAACCCTAAACTCTAAATGATAATTTTTAACCCCTAACATTAATAGTGTTAGAGTTTAGGGATTAGGGCAAATAGAGTAGGTTTATGGTTTTAGGGTTACGGTAATCCTAAAACTGTAAAATAATTATATTTGACCTAATCCTTAAACCCTAAACCCTATTTTTTTACCCTAGAATCCCTTATCCCTAAAACCTAAATTTTAACCCTAAAATGTACAAGAAAACTTGAAAAGAAGTAAAAATGCTTTAAAAAACCCTTGCATACCTTATAAAATCATTAGCTAGAGTCATGGAGGGAGGAGGAAAATTTTCTACAGTGTTCTGGGGCCAAAATACGAACACTTGGTTGTGTTTGCCTAGTCATTGTCATATACCAGTGTAAAAATGGTTGTGGGTGCAAGTAAAAAAGAATAACTTTTTCATAACATACAACTTGTTACTAATTAAGTGTCCATTTGTTTTGTATACTTGTTACTAAATGTATATATGTTAGTAATGGGTCTCTGTTACTAATGGGTATCCTCTTAGGTTCAAGACTCTGATTCATAACGGGTCTTTATTTCTTAAAAGTAGGTAAACGAGTTTTTGGGAACAGGTACTTGTTCCTTGCAACATTTTTTGTCCCCGCATTTTTACCCATCAAAGTGGACCCATTATATTGCACTTACCCTCCTTTTTCTTTGCATAATGTTACCACATGAGGAAAAAATTCCATTCTTTTAGTTTTTGTTTGACAAAACATAATTTGTGGAATAAAACATACAAAGTTGTTCCATTATTATGTTTACTTTCCTGCCACCAAAGTCTAATATTTTCTTCTAGGTCATCTTCTTTTAACCACATGAGCTAAAATCTAAAAGTGTTATTTTGAGGCTTAAAGGATCCTTCCCAATGCAGAGCTATGGGCCAATGATCTGAACCCAGATTCTTCAAGGTAGAAGAAGCAAGACAAAAGCATTGAGAAGGACAAGAATCACTAACCAAAAATATATCCAAGCATTCCTTAATGAAAGTACCCCCAATTCTCCAATTGGTCCGAGTGAGAACTTGTAAGCACTAAAAACACACACAGCCTCCACGAGGACCCTGTGATGATGTGTAATCCTTGCAACACACATGTAAGCATGAAAATAACACCCTCTCAATAACACTTCTCTTGGAAACATGTGGGTCTTTGCTTCTTCTTTTGTTTTCCCCTTTGTCGTACTAAATTTTCCCTCACTTTTGACATTTGTCAAATTTTGTTTTCTATGCTTGTGACTTTGTCCTTAAGCCTCTTGTTTGTCTATTTTTCATAAATTGACCTTTCCCTTTGTTGGTTTTAGGATAGACAACTGAGAGGGGGGGTGAATCAGTTGTCACCAAAACTTTCCTTTCTGTAAACACTTAAATCCTTCTTATATTTCTACAACATAATAATGATTTAATCACGGAAGCACAATGCAATATCTCAAGAGAAAAAACACATTAACAAATATGACACCAAGATTTTAACTTGGAAAACTCAGTTAAGGGAAAAACCATGGGGTGACTAACCCAAGATTGTATTCTCTGTTAAAAGAATAAGAAGAAAAAAATGACACTTGCCAATTAGGGCTCACTGCTTGAGCACACTACTCACAAGAGGCCCACTTCCTACAGGAGACACACTATCTACAAAATAATAATATAAATATTACATACTTGAGCTGGAGATTAGTATCATCACCATTCTTGAGACAGTTCCATTTAAGCTCAACACTTCTGCTCTATTTTTCGCTCTTCTTCTCTCTACCACTCTCTCTTCTTCACCAAGGATGCTTTGAAATGACTTCACAAATCTTATTTATACAAGACATCAACTTTGGGATAATCATCAAAGTTGGCACAACATACTTTATTTTATTATAGAGCAGTTACAAAAATACAACTTGATTTGTTACAAAGACTTCATGCGTATCACCACACTGTCGGCCATACATATCTGGGACTTCAATCTTCTTTGAGGAACATGCCATGCTTCGCAGAACATCTTCAAGATCATCTGCAAGATGTGTAAAACATCCGGTCGGCCATAATTAGGAAGAACACCATCACTTGAGAGTAAATCTTCAATTACGAGCTCAATCTTCAATGCGGACCGCCAACACAAACTGGACACAATCTAGAGACCCCCACAAGCTTGCCTGAATCACCAAGAACATCCACACCACTTCTGTTTACTGAAATCATTCGCATCTTCATCTGGAACCTCAAGAACATAGTCTGTCATCAATGTCACGTTAGAATAAATGCTTGCGAACCTCCAGACCATGAACCTATTGAGTTGTCAATTCACATTGGCTTCCTAAACATTCCACCAAATCCGCAGAACAAGATATTGCATTTCTGGATCTTACCGGACCTATTTGTGTCACTCTATCACCTCTAAACAGCTGCCAGAACTAGTTTTACTCATATGGCCATAACTTCTCCAAATCTTCATGCGGACCTCTCAAATCTTGACTGGATCATCTTTAGACACATATCTACAAGCCCTTTGATACACATTCTCTGATCTTCATCTAGTTGGGATCTTCACTTCATAGAGCTTCACTGTCTTCACTGTTCTTCTCTATTTCTGATAGGACTAATTTTCTCAATATCCTCAACACACAGCTCATCCAATCCTTGACATCAATACAACAGGAGTATGTTGACATTAATGACAATACCGGTTAGGCCCATACTTGCAACAATCTCCCCCTTTATCATTGATGGCAACATATGATGTGAAAAATTGTTTTAACCATCAAGACAAGAACTTTTTCTCACTAACTGACATAGCTCCCCCTATCAATAGCAATCATTCATATGTCTTCTCTTTCTTTACTACTCCCCCTTTTATCAGCAACCACTTTTGTTTTTCACATGTCTTCTCTCCCCCTTTGACATTAATGGCAAAGGGCACATACTTGCATCAATTAGAATTATACAGACTGCTCCCCATGAGTAGCAACTTCCTATCATCAATCCGGACCACAAGATATGACTGTGAGATCCATTGGACTGATGCACATCAGTGCACCTTAATTCAAAATTGGAGGGGTAATAACCCCTAACTTCTCCCTGAGATAGTCAAAAGAGTCCTTAGGTAGAGGTTTAGTAAAAATGTCTGCAATATAATCCTTTGAAGGCACAAACTCCAATCTAACTTCATTCTTGTTCACCTGCTCTCTCAAAAAGTGAAACTTGATGGATATATGTTTTGTCTTTGAATGCAACACTAGATTTTTTGATATATTTATTGCACTTGAGTTATCACAGAAGATTGTGATAGGTTCCTCATACTCCACTCTGATGCCTCTTAGCATTTGCTTCATCTACAATACTTGAGTGCAACTACCTGCTGCTACAATATATTCTTCTTCTGCAATGGACAGAGATATTGCCTCTTGTTTCTTGCTCAGCCAAGAAACCAATCTTTTCCCCAAAAAGAATGCACCAACACTAGTACTCTTCCGGTCATCCACATCTCCTGCCCAATCTGCATATGTATATGCATGAAGAGAGAAATCATTATCCCTAGGATACCATAAACCATACTCAATTGTTCCCTTTAGATATTTAAGAATTCTCTTGATTGCGATGACATGAGATTCTCTGGGATCAACTTGGAATCTGGAAACAAGACCAACAGCATTCATGATGTCAGGTCTAGTTTGAGTAAGATACAGTAGTCCTCCAATCATTGAACTATACTTTTTCTGATCAGCCTTAGAAGATTCATCATCTTTGCTTAGTTTACATCCGGTTGCCATGGGAGTATTCATTGGTTTTGAATTTTCCATCCCAAATTTCTTCAACAATTCTTTCACATATTTGGTCTGTGATATGAAGATTCTTTTCTTTGTTTGAGTGATTTGTAGACCCAAGAAGAAATTCATTTCCCCAAACATAGACATCTCAAATTCACTTTTCATTTGATTTGCAAAAGTCTTGCACATATTATCTCTTCCTCCAAAAATGATATCATCAACAAATACTTCAACAATCAAGATATTTTCATGATCAATCTTGAAGTACAAGTTACTGTTAGCAGTACCTTTGTTGAAACTAATCTTCAAAATATGTTTATCCAATCTTTCATACTAGGCCCTTGGGGCTTGTTTAAGTCCATACAGTGCTTTCTTCAACTTGCAGACTATATCACCATGATCAAATAATTGAAATCCATCAGGTTGCTCAATGTATACTTCTTCCAAGTCACCATTTAGGAAGGCAGACTTGACATCCATCTAATATACTTTGAAATCCTTGAAGGCAACAAAAGCAAGAAATAATCTGACTACTTCAATTCTTGCCACCAGAGCAAAAGTTTCTTCAAAGTCAGCTCCTTCTACTTCAGAATAACCCTTACAGACCAATCTAGCTTTGTTTCTAACTACTTCACCATCTTCATTCATTTTATTCCAGAAGACCCACTTAGTCCCAATCACATTTTTGTCTTTAGGTCTAGGAATAAGATCCCAAGTGTGCTTTTCTCAATCTGCATCAACTCTTCCTCCATTGCTTTAGTCTAACTTTCATCATTGGGTAAGTGCAAAAAGATGGGGGGCCAAAAAGTAGCCAAATGTTTTTTTAAAAAAAATACTACATAACACGAGCATGTTATAACGCGCTCGTGTTATGGTTTGGTAATGACGAGCCTAAGGCTCGTCAAAACCAAACCATAACGCACTCGTATTATAACGTGAGCATGTTATGAAGTACTATAAATAAATAAATAAATAAAGGTTGTCATCTCATTTTATTTCTTTTTTCTCCACAATTCTCATGGTCTGCAAACCCTAGGAAGCGCGCTCGCGTTTTGGATTCCTCAATTCAACACAAAAATCTTATCGATTCATCGCCAAAATGCCGCCACGACGTCAAGCACGCCAAAGGAGTGAGTTTATTTGTCTTTTTGTTTGAATTTGCTTCTAAATAGGTAGGTTTGAGTTGTTTTTTGATGTATATTTCGTTAATTGTCAGGAAATGTTAATGCACCTCCTCCTCAAAATCCACAAAATCATGCGGAACAACAACCTCCTCCATCCATTTCTCAACATGCCCCTAGAACACAAGAAAATATAATGGGGCAAATTGAAAACAACAAAAAAAAAATTGAAGATATAATTGCAAGGTTGAAAGATCCTTCCACTTCAACCTTGCATAGGTCCACGCTTGCTGAATCTCTTGAATCTATGTTATTAAATGTATGTTCAATTAGCAAGCAAATAACTAGTTGGATGGATAAGAGGAGAGAGTTTAGAGATTATTATGCAGACAAGCTGTCATACCAAGATGTGAAAAAATTATAAATCACAAAATTAGACTTGTGTTCGATTTTCACAAACCCACAAACAAATCAACCTCCACCCATTACATGCAAGAGGTTCCCTATCCATTGGTGCAACAACCAAGCGATAAGGAAAAATTTTGGGCAAAGGTGGTGGATGGTTTTTGACCATCCTCCATGCAATAATAATGAGGTCCCGCAATACTTTTTAAGGAAACTCTACTGCAAGTTTGTCCTCAATAAAATGCCAAACTATTTTGATATGCGAGACTTCCAGGGTAGAGGTGGGGGGTCAGCACAAGATAGACCAGGGGCACGTCTTGACCCAAAGCTGGTAGTGAGACGAGTAATCAGTAGACTAGCCCATGAGCATGTTTCTATCCCTTCCATTGTGAAGGAGAGTGTTGAGGTTGATACACTTCAATCCATTAGTGCCTTGACCCAGAGCATCATAGAGCATGCCGGTCCTGCAGCACAGAGTGGGTTGGGAGATAGTGCGAGGAGTAGGGTCCCACCCCATGCTTGTCAGGCTTGTGGGTCAGCCTGTGGTTATGATCCCATGGATAGTCAGGACGCAGGTGCACAAGCTACATCTGCAGCTGAGTAGATGGTGATGACAGATACCCTCCTAAGTGAGACTTTCGGCCTTGATACTTAGGTAAATATTAGCAAGTTTATTGAATTTAATTTATTAAATTTCATTTTTGAAATGCAAGATTAACTAATTTAAATTGATGATTTTAATGAAATTTCAGGGTCATAGCGTCGATGCAGTTTTCAGTGGTTCTCCACCTGCATTTTACACTAGATCATCTACTGTCGGGGTATGTAACTAGTAAACAATTATAAATATTACATGTGAATAGCATCATTATATGAATGGTATTCTAATATCTGATTTTAGATGTTGAATAGGTTAATACTGTAGATTTCATGGCAACACCTGCCAGTGGTGGTGGACTTCAAAGCTTTACGGAGGTAATAAAATAAATAGTTTAATGAATAAATTATACTTACTAGATTTTTGTATGTGACTTGTGTGCTTTATTGTGTGTACTTCCATGTTTAGATGAACGTGTGTTTATGTTAGGAGCCATGATTTGCATCACTATTATAGTTTTTGTAATTGAATAATGTTGTTTTATTTCCAAATGATGCAGGCTGCGGAGACACCTCCCAATGTTCATAGGGCAATGGAGCAGGGTGTGGCCTCTGCGATTCATAGCTCCATGGCATTGATAGGGGTATGAGGCAGATTAGTAAATTTTAATTTACATTCATTGTTATAGTTGTCTATTTTTGAAAAATCAAAAGATTATTGATTTTAAGTTTAATTTCTATCTGGATGGTTTCTATAGGACATGACATCACCACGGCCTATTCCTGCTACTAAGGCAAGTGAGGAGACAAGTTATATGGTAGCGGTAAGTGATTATTTTATTAAATGTTTCATTTTTTATAACATGTAATTTCTATATATTAATGTCTATACTTTTTATTGTAACAGGTAAAGATGCAGGAAGAACTAAATAGGAGGAGCAGCCCTCGGGTTCGTAGTAGACCACCCATATGCGTGTCTCCATCCCCTTAGAAGATCAAAGGCTTCCCATGATCTATTTTCTTCACCAGCCAGAGGGGAATGACTGTTTATTGTGTTCCTTTGTTGTATGCCTATATGGCATTTGTGGACATATATTTTGTATTATATATAGTTGACATTGTATGCCTATATGGCATTCTTGTAAGCCTATATGGCTATTTTGTACATATGTTATACATATATCGACAGATATTGATGTATGCCTGTATGGATATTTGGTTAATACAAATCTTTTTTATTGATGGCGTCCATACTTGCATTATAAATCCACATTTGAATGGATTTTTGTAGATGGCTACTTCAAATATTTAAAGTCCAATTGTATTACATAGGATGTTTGTTGATCCAAAAAGCTAGCTATTGTTATTCAAGTATCTCCTAAACCTCATTCTGGAACTAAAAGATAAAAGTTGTATTTAAAAAAAATGAATCATCATGTTGAATAGAAAATATTAATATTCTTTATGAGTAGCATACAATGTCAACTATATGCAATACAAAAAAATGAATCATCATGTTATTCTTTGTGTTTGAGATCTTGAAAATGACTAAGTCTGGTAGCCTAATATCCTGAAACACTAGGATGAATAACCAAGTCATTAGGATGATTGCGCCTTGAGAAAAAGTCATTAAGATGAGCGCCTAAAGGAGACTTTCTTAAACATTCAAACATTGAGCAACAAGCATGAAGGGTTAAGGCGCAATTTGTAACTCATAAAGCCTCAAAAGGGCACCCAACTTGGAGAGAGCATTCATTTAAGACACGGCACCCATTGACACCTGTTCCACCATAAAAGTGCACCTAAGGTGGAAGGAGAACAAACCTCTAGTAAGTGAAGTGCACCTATTGTCTAAACCACTTCATTACGGCGCCCTAGCATGAGGAGGAGTATATAAGTCAATAGGAAATAGCGCCTATAATGCAAATGAAGGACTAAGTGGCATTTTCAATAAGCATTAATTCACCTTGAGCTTTCAATAAATACATCAAATTAAGCCCCATAAGCCTAGGTACCCTTTGCCTTCAAAAGAACCTTGTATTGGCGCCTTGGAGGAAATCAACTTACAATGACAAGTCTTGGAGGTTTCTCATTTTGGATGATGTCTTTTGAGATTAACTACAATGATTAAAAGTTAAGATGAGTGGAAAGAACCTATCTTGAACCTTAGGCGCACAACTCCTTGCTGACTCCCATCCTCATGCTTCTGTAGCAACAACACTAACAACAAGAGAAAGCTTTGATAGTTTGATACATCTAATCTATCAAAGTTACCATCATTAATCACTTCTATTAAACAATCCAAAAGTGGGGATGATTCTTGTTCATCACCAGAGATTGCCATATCCATCAACACAGTATGCAATGAGGTCGAATGCTATGCTCATTAGCATTGGTGGATCCAAATGCTCTAACACTGCTTCCAGTTTGTGATGTAGAGGTCAGGTAGAAAAAGGTTGTAGAAGTTCACTCAATGAACTTAGATCACTTCCCCCAAGAGGTTTACAATGTGGTATGTGAAGACAAAACCTACACAAGGCTAGCACAGAGATTTATCTAGCCTAGGACCACTATCTAATGTCCTTCTCACAGGCTATCCAACTCTCACCTTGAAGAGTTGCTACTCAATCCCTCCTTTCTACACAACCACCTTGGTTTGACTCACAATTTCCTACCCACACCTCTACCAACATGGAAAACAACACAAATCAACATATACTGACTTATGACATGCATGAAACTGACCCAAACTCTCATTCCACTCCTCATACAACAGTGGACAGCAAGTTTCTGTATGACTGTCTTTTGACAGTGACAAGGAAGTTTCTATCATGTACCTTTATGAACAAAACTAGTGTTGATTCCCCTACTCACAATAACCTTCACATGCATCTATTGAGGACAGCACCAACAAGAGTTTTTTTGACAAAAAGGCTATAAACTATATAGGACTATTCACCAAATGACTGTCTTGCAGCAAAATTAAAGAGGAAACCCTTCTCTTGAAGCTTAAACAAAGATTTAAACCTTCAACACCCTTCCAAAACTTCAGATGACCATCAATGCTTGATGCATACTCAACATTTGATGTGAGAAAACAACCAATTACTTATGTGCAGGCCCACACTGTGTTTAAAAGGGCAGAGGACAGCAAATAGGTGGTTGACTGTTCTATGACAGTTTTAAAGTGCCCACTTCTTCTTATATCCTTTGAGAAGACTCCAATCTACAATCACTCCTCCAACAAAGATCACAACATTACATGCAATCACAAGGATAGGTTCCACTAGCTTGAAACCCCACCACAGTACTACACTGACAGAAGAAGTACAGCTTGTTTAACTGTCTTCAATGAAACAATGTTAGAAAGTAGGTTATCTTTGCAAACAAGGAAACATTTAACACCGTGTTAGACATTCAGAAACCTACTATGACCTTCATTTCTTGGTACATGAACCAAATACCAAAATTAAAGTGTTTACCCTCCATCAACCCTTCAGACCGTACTGTACCCACGTGCAAGACAGCAGACTATTTTTTCTGTCAGCATTTGATGTTGGCCCTCTAAAGAATGGTCTAGTTTGGGAATAGGGAAAAGAGGTGAATCAAGATTCCTTGTCTGAGTAGTAGGGCTCTTGTGCAGGCCTGTATCCCTCCTAAAACACAAGGAACAACTCCATTCTATCAAACCTATGACTGTTTTCTTCTACACTTGTTGTCCATTATTTTTTTCTAACTAGTCACTGTTTTGACTAGATAGCAGCATACCATTCACCATGGAGGAAGGAGAACCACAATGCACACATCAAAAACATGAATATTACTTGGTCTTCCTCCATCCCACAAGAAATGAGCAACCACCTTCAGAGGATAGAGGAAGAATGGAACATTTTGTCTCAGAACCCTACATGAAGAGGGTTTACACCTATTTCTACAAAAATGAAAGAAAACCAATACTGCAAAATGTTTTCAGGAACTAAGAATACATGCAAACAGGAGCTATATCAAATGCCTAAAACTTTTTTCAAAGTTTATCTCCTTGGCAGTCCGTACCTAGCCGTACAGGAAGCTGTTCTCCCAGAAAAATAGAAAATCACACTTTTTTCTCTTAAAAAACTCCTTCCTTCTCATTATTTTTGGCATGTTAAAACAAAACTTAGTTTATAGGGAGTTGTCCAGACCTTTCCTCTTCCAAACAGTCCATACAACTGCCCAGGAAAGGCAGTGGAACGGTGGAAAAGGCAGTTTTAACAAAAACAATAAGTTTCTAAAAAAGAAAATCCTATAAAATAGGTCTTTCAAACATTCTAGTGGACTAGTCAAATAAAGTGGACTAAGTCCTTATTACAACACATCAAAATGGCTTCCAAAGCCTTAGATAAAACCAAAATACCAAGATCATAAAATGATAAGGTCAAAAATTGAAGCTCCTACACCAGTTTGCAACATTTCCCATGCCTCAAACCAACAAGAAGTCTAAAGTATTATCATCATGCTTAGCCCTAGGTGCAAGCACCTATGATTTCAGATTCTACACTGTCTTGCGCTGATGGTTGCATATCAGTACACCAAGAAAAGGACCTTGTCTAACAACCCACTTTTCTTCCTCTATCTTTTGCACGTCATGATTTGACCCTGTTAGAATCTCATGTGTAGATCCTTTCACATCAAAGGTTATTCTCAATGTCCCATTTTAGTTCTAGGTTGGACATTGTAGAAGAGGTATCCTCTCGATCAACAATCACACTGCCATATGCCAAACTAAACTTTCATGACAATTGCATCTCAAACTTGGTAGTTTGAGATTCTTTATTATATGCACAAGTTTAAGATTCAAACTTAAACCAGGGATCTCTTGTTGTATACTCCTATCCACACATTCCTAAAGTCTGTCTAGTCTCTCTTTGATCCATATTTTAGTCAAGTCTGCTATAGTAGAATTAGCCTCATAAGGAGACATTTCTCGTATGATCCTCTTTCCACCATCTTCACAATCAATTAACTCCTAAACAACAATATGGACTAGTTCCTTCTCTAAACTTTCTGCAAAGAGCAATATTTGAATAGCCTCATGTGTCAATGTTGTAACACCTGATAAGAACCGTTTCAAACTTCTTCCATAGCAAGAAAGAAGAGTAACAACAACAATGCCTAATAGAAAAGGGTGCCAAAAGCTACTTTGAAACTCTCTACCACAGCAAGGTTTGTGATTCCCCAATGTCTGCAATGGATCCTTGAAGTTGTCTATAAAAACCTCTGCCCTGTGGCAGATGTCAGGAATCAGAACACTATTTTAAATTTCATATCAATAGGTGAGTGCCTTGAAAGAAAGGATCACTCTAGGTCATTTTCAATTGTTGAAAGCACAAAAATGATAAAGATAAAGGCAATTGAGTTAGGCGCACTTTAGCCTCTGAGGACACCTCAATGAGCGCCTTGGGTGAAATTGCATGAGATGACCTTTTGGAGTGAGCGCTTGAAAGATAGAATTCATTCTAAGACATGTATCATCATTTAGAATTACAAAATTGCAAGTATAAAGACATTTAAATCTAGGCGCACTCTCCATCAGTACAAACCCATTCTGGCGCCTAAGGGAGAAATTGCATTGAAAGACACCTTTTGAATGAATCTCTTAAGGGAGATTGACCTCTTTAAGCAATTACAATTGTTTGAAATCATTTAAAGTGATAAATATGGACCAACTTGTGTTAGGCACCCTTTGCTCTTCTTTTTACCTATATATATGTGCCTAGATTTGTAGTAAGATTATTCTATGTTTAAAGAAAAATTCCTAGTCAATTGGAGTCATAAAATATCAAATACAAAGTCAAATTGGACTTAAGCGCCCTTTCATGTAATTTCCCACCATCATGAGCGCCTAGATCTAGGAAGATCATCCAATTGTGCCTAGGAATAAGATACAAGTCCAAGACCTCAAATTTGAGTGCCTAGAAGTGTGATGGATTAAAGAAGCTACATTAGTGCCTAAGGGTAAGTTGTATCTAATGACATCACCTAATTAAGCGCCTAGGAGGTATAAAGCTTAACATTGACATGACGACAAGCACTTAGTAAAGGAGAGTTTCTCAAACATTTAAACATGTGAATGAGGTCATAGAAATGCACTAATTCATCTAGGTGCCATTTTCCCCTTGTGTACCCTTACATTTGCGCCTAAGAAGAAGTTGCTTCAATTCATTGGAGTGTTTGAGTATTGAAGATTTCTTAGCAATGCTTTACAACTTTACACTGCCTCCTTCTGACGATTTTTGGGGTAGCAGAAAACCTTTGACCACGGGCAAATGTCTCAGAGATATAAAAAACTGAGAGAGGTTATTGTAGAGGCACTCTACGTGATCGCGTTGCCTCAAACAAAATGTTTCTAAGTGACATGATTTTTGAGTAACATCTCATCAAAGATTGCTGCCTTTTTACACTTTGGACTCTTCAGGGATATCATCGGTACAATGTAGCTCGGACTGTTTCGACATGTTTGGGTGAAAAATAGGACCATGCCTAGCGTAAATGTACCCATCCGCACGCATTGGAATAGTCAATTTGGTCGCATCAGGAGTAGGACGAAAGTTACACCCCTTTGCAACTTTACACTGCCTCCTTCTAACGATTTTTGGGGCAGCAGAAAACCTTTGACCATAGACAAATGTCTTAGAGATATAAAAAACCAAGAGAGGTTATTGTAGAGACACTCTACGTGATCCCGTTGTCTCAGACGGAATGTTTCTAGGTGACACAGTTTTTGAGTAACATCTCGTCAAAGATTGCTGCCTTTTTGCACTTTGGACTCTTCAGGGATATCATTGGTACAATGTAGCTCAGACTATTTTGACATGTTTGGGTGAAAAATAGGACCATGCCTAGCATAAATGTACCCATTTGGACGTGTTGGAATAGTCAATTTGGTCGCATCAAGAGCAAAACGAAAGTTACACCCCTTTGCAACTTTACACTGCCTCCTTCTGACGATTTTTGGGGCAGCAGAAAACCTTTGACCATGGGCAAATCTCTCAGAGATATAAAAAACTGAGAGAGGTTATTGTAGAGGCACTCTACAATATCGTATTGCCTCAGACAGAATGTTTCTAGATGACATGGTTTTTGAGGTACAATGTAGCTCAGACTATTTCGACATGTTTGGGTGAAAAATAGGACCATGCCTAGTGCAAATGTACCCAACCGGACACATTGGAACAGTCAGTTTGGTCGCATCAGGAGCAAGACAAAATTTACACCCCTTTGCAACTTTACACTACCTCCTTCTGACGATTTTTGGGGCAGCAAAAAACCTTTCACCACAAGCAAATGCCTCAGAGATATAAAAAATTGAGAGAGGTTATTGTAGAGGCACTCTACGTGATCACGTTGCCTTAGACAGAATGTTTCTAAGTGACAGTTTTTGAGTAACATCTCGTCAAAGATTGCTACCTTTTTGCACTTTGGACTCTTCAGGGATATCGTCGGCACAATGTAGCTCAGACTGTTTCGACATGTTTGGGTGAAAAACATAACCATGCCTAGCCTAAACGTACCCATCCGGATGCATTGGAACTGTCAGTTTGGTCACATCAGGAGCAGGACACCAAAAATGTAAAAGTTGCTTTGTGCAACTTGACAACATTGACACTTTTTTGCAACATAACTCAAAGACTCAAACTGACCCCAAATGACTCAAAGTGACTTAAAATCACCTTGATTTTGGCATCCAATGTACATTATAGAGGTCTAGGCGCTCCTTATCATTCAAACATCTTAGATGAGCGCCTAGGAAAGGAAAAAAACTCTAAGTTTCATCATCATGAGTGGTTAATATCAAGAGCCTTTAATGGCTCAAACCTTAGCATGGAGTCCTAAGGCGCATTTCATGTCTCCTTTCATCCATTTTGGTGCCCTTATGTAGATTTTTCAACTTGATTTGGCACCCTATATGTGAAGGAAGATCTAAAGGCATGAAAGTGGATGTCATTTTGCAAGAGTTTGGATCATCAAAATTGAAAGAAATAAGTCTATTAACTTGGCGCCCTTGGTCTTCTTTTCATTCATTATGAGTGCCTTGGGAGAATGGTATATAGGTCATTATCATGATTGGGTGCCCTAGATCCAGAGTGTTGGAGAGATCATCAAATGGTGTCTAGAGGAAGTAGGGTGAGTTATGAGTTTGGTTGCATCAGGAGCAGGACACCAAAAATGCATAACATGATGATGTAAAAATGTGTATATGTGTAAAAATGCAGGAGGAAATTAAAAAAAAGACAAACCTTACAAATTAATGTGCATACTTACAACTCAATGTAACATGACTTTACAAAATCAATGTGAATACTTACAAATTAATCCAATGAACCATCCGGGTCTGCTCTAATCTTTATTGTGTCAAGTATTGCTTCATGGTCAGACTCACGCACCTTCCACAAGATTTTGTTCAAAGGTCTACCTCGATACTTTATCAAATGAACATTGGATGCCACGACAAGGTTTGAGTAATGAAGAATCTTTCAATGCGTGTCAAAGTCCTAAAACAGCCAAACATTAACACTCTTATGTGGGTACCTTCTAAGCCATGTTTCAGTAATAACCACTGAGCCTGTAGGGTATTCGATGTTTTCTCCATCTGTAATAGGGGCCTCCAATTTCTTTTTGGCCTCAACACAACAACATAAGTAATAATTTGTTCCCTCTTCATTATCTTCATCTGCAATAACTGCATATGCGTGCCCTACATTGATATGTGTAGCAAATTAGATGAAATTAGTCAACATTACAAAAACACTACAAAGTAAGATGACATTACCTGGTTGAACTAGATGAAATTAGATGCATATGCGTGCCCTATATTACCTGGTTGAACTAAATCTGATATGTGGTCAAAGTCAACTGATGATTCTATCTGTGTTAGTTCCAGTGTCGTCGGGGGTCGATACGTGTCAAGTGGGCTAAGATAACTTAATTGCCATTCGTCAACCCACTCCTTTGACTCGCACTCATCCCAGACTTGAATTGTACAGGAAGAACAAAAGCATGACATATTTCACGTATGGATACTCCATGAACCTGCAATTGAGCTTCTGAAAGAGTGCATCTCATTTGATCCTGTCAGTGTACAACAATCCTCATATGGTGCAATGTTAGTATCATCTATCAACCAAAAAAATCTACGAACTGAAGACTTACCTTCATTACCTGGACCCATGGAAGCATTACACCACTCGACAATCAATTTTGCATCTGTCAACTTTGCATTGTCTTTATACTTTAACTCTTCTCGTGCTATGGCTCTTTTGATACATGTTCCTGCACCATCATGCTCCCCCTTTCCATGCCCGGCCTCACAAAAGTTCCACATATGCTGAATACCTATAAAATTATTCCTCCTACTCAGCCAATAGAAATTCTGTGAGTTCTTGAATTGTAACGCACAGTTATCCGACCATATGATATGCTGACTGAACAATATGCCCCTTCTACTGTAGAACACCTGAAAGCAACCTTGCAGGAACTCTGTAGAATCTATGCGATCATCACTAATATAGAAATTATACTCCCTTATGATCTTTATGTCATCCTCTGTACTATCATTCACATGAATGAATGTGATGTGCACAAATATAGAAACCTGTGTGGAGTTGTAATATTGTGATTGCACCTCACACTGTGGCTGTAGACTATAGTTCTCTGCAAAGTTGACAACTGAAACAATGCTACCAACTGGAAATGTGTCCTTGCATAACTTGAATTGCAAGTCCAACCATTGAGCTCTATGGGCATGTCTTTCATACTCATACACTATGTTGTCACGAAATATAGGCATAAACTAATACACTGTAATCTTTTCAATAACTAATTCACACCTCTTTGCTTCTTTACCATCTTTTGTATTGTATGCCACTGTTGTATACTTCCCAAACTCTACTAGTTCATTTCCAACCGCATGTGTTCTTTCCATATGTTCACATATTGGCAAATGTTGCAAGCCACCGCAACAATGACATGTGCCATCCAAGCATAATTTCTTGTAGAATATTTGACCTTCCTCTCTTTCACATAAAATTCTTGATATGAAGTCTCTTGAAGATGGTGGGGCACATATGGCACAACCCTGCAAAACATTGTTAGTATGCATATCTAAACATATAGACCTATAAGCATCAAAATGGTTAGAAAATTCAATATGTAATCTACAACAACAAGTAGTGCATGTGTGATTTATCTTGACATAGAAAGGTTTTAGCATTTCAAAATATCTTTGACAAATTTTAATTTGAGGATACTTCTCTAGAAATTTACCATAAAACTATGTTTGAGTCTCATCCAAAAAAAGCTTTGGATGTGGCTCACGGTTCTGACTACCGATTCTCCTTCTTACCACATCCCTTTGATTCGGAGATACCCTTGTGTAATTCTTCCAAAAGTCTTCAATTAGTGATCTCAATGCTTCAACAATTGGTTTATCTTTTCATGGTAGTCTCCCCGAGAATGCCCATAATTCATTGGCATTAGTGTCCTCAATTCTTTGGCATCTTCCAACGACTCTTGATAAAGTTTTCCTATTAATTCTCAATTCTTGACTCGCTTTCTAATGAGACAAGCTTTCCTCGTTTGACTACTTACTATAGTCGATGTAATCACACGCCGTGTTGCATTACTATCTTTTGTGCGTGAGGTGTTACCCACTCTCTCATATGCACTCATTAGATTCTTGATAATAGATTTTTCACTTGAAGCCTCTGATGTTCTCAACCCAAGAATTTTCATGATGGACCTATACTTTAGACTTCGCATCATTTCAATGAATAGTTGACATCTTGCAGTCTCATTTAACTTTTCAAAGAACAATCTCCAAATCTTATGAGCATATCTTCTACAAGTGCGTTTTGGAATCTTACCTTCCATTGGCTGCAAAATATTCTCATCAATTTCAATCAAATACTTTGGCTTTCTATGCAAAATTCTAGGTGGTGTTAAGTTAGGTAAATTCATCTCAACATTAGGAATTTCATCAATATTTAAATGAGATGGGCTAGATGGCATACCTTCGATCGAAGATGGAATAGATGACATACCTTGAGGTTGAGGTGGGAATGATGGCGTACCTCCTTCATCACATGTGAGTGATGATGTACTCTCAACTTGAGATGTGGTAGATGGTGTCCATACATGTTGACTTGCGGTAGAGGACATGTCTCCAACTATGGTATTCAAATCTCTCGTAGCACGAAGTTTTTGCATTCATTCTCTTTGTGCCGCCAATACCATATCTCTTTGTGATGGTTGTGGTTCCTCTTCAATTGGTATGTCTTCATTTATCGTGTCCAATTTCCTCTTCTCACGAAGTTTCCTCATAGCCACTGCTTTCTTTCCATTCTTAGCTTCCATCTCTTCCTGTGTTGGTTTAATTCTTGATCGTTTCCTCGGCATGACGGAGAATTTGTCTGTAGCATGATAAAGAGACCAATATTACTTCCTAAGAAATGAATACAAGATAATAGTGGGATTGTATTTTTATTATGTTGTAAGGATTTATTCTTGTATAGTTTGACATCATGGTATGTTAAGGTCTGTTTATTACACATAATTATTAAAGAGCCCAAGTGTAGAAAATATACATGGCATCATGTGAGATTGTAGGCTGCTTTCTTGATTGAGAATGTGTCTATTTTAAACATGTATGATAAAGCATGATAAAGTAATTCAATCTAAAATAAGGAAAATGTAAAGAACATGCATGTAAAGACTTGACATACCTAAAAAATGAAGATTCGAATGGAGAGAGTAGCCAATTATGTAGTGTTTTTTTCTTCTTGCATCAAACTCCTCAACAATTTGAGTTTTTCACCACTTGCTTCCTTTTCAATGTTAAATTGAATAACACTCACATATAATTACTAACAACAATACTATTAACCAATCTATAATGTTAAATTCCTAAAATGGAATCACAATTAACATTGCAACACTACAAAAATTCAAACTTGAATAGATTATATCAAACTTGGTGTGAAAACTATGTTATTTCCTCCTTCTCAAGTTGGCAAAGCAGAAAAGGTGGTGGAAAGATCATGCAAATGTGGTACAATGTGTCAAATGTGCATGTGAACTTCCCAACAGCATGAAAGCACTTCTTTTTTGTCAGAGCATGCGCAGAATCAGTATGAAAATAGAGCATGTGGGCCTGGATCATAGGGGTCAACACTTTTTTACCATTTCTATAGCAAGACAAAATGCGAGCGCATTATAACGCGCTCGCGTTTTGTCCTGCTACAGATTGATCACATCTTGTGCATTTCTCTTTCCAAACCTTCCCCTTCAGACTTGAATGACCACAAGGTTTTTGAGGGAGAACTTTTCTTGTTTCCTGCAAGAGCTTGCCAAATGCTCCACCATATGATAGGCATAACAATGAAGGGGTAAGCCCTCATAATCAAGTTCTTAATATAAAATGCCCATCGAGGAAGAAAGACAGATCTTCTTTGGAAGAAGAAGTTCTAGTTTGTGACAAATCCTTATCCAAGCATAAATAGCAGGGGTTCTATCAAGAGATTGCCAATCCACTTCCACAAAGTCTCCTGAAGATTTCCTGATTGATTCCAAAACATCCACATCCCAAAACTGGAGAGGCAATCAATATAATCGAACCCATAAATCTATATTTGACGATAGAAACCCTCAACACTATACCTTAAACCCTAATCCCTATACCCTCCAACCCTATCCCTAATCCTTATACCCTCCACACTCTACTTTAACTCTGATCCCTTGACCCTCAACCCTATCCCTAAACCCTTGACCCTCGAACCTCAACCCTCAACCCTCAATGTCAAATCCTAATCCCTCAACCCTTCACTCTAATCCCTCAACCCTCAACCCTAAACCTTATCCCTAAACCCTAATCCCTCAACCCTCAACCCTAATCCGTCATCCCTTAACTCAAATCCCTCATCCCTAAACCCTGAATGCTATCCCTATTCCTAAACCCTCAATCGACTTGATATTATACCTTAAACCCTAATCCCTTATCCCTAAACCCTCCAACCCTATCCCTAATCCTTATACCCTCCACACTCTACTTTAACCCTAATCCCTCGACCCTCAACCCTATCCCTAAACCCTAAACCCTGAAGCCTCAACCCTCAACCCTCAACCCTCAACGTCAAATCCTAATCCCTCAACCCTTCACTCTAATCCCTCAACCCTAAACCCTATCCCTAAACCCTCAACACTATACCTTAAACCCTAATCCCTCAACCCTCAACCCTAAACCTTATCCCTAAACCCTAATCCCTCAACCCTCAACCCTAAACCTTATCCCTAAACCCTAATCCCTCAACCCTCAACCCTAATCTGTCATCCCTCAACTCTAATCCCTCATCTCTAAACCCTAAATGTTATCCCTATTCCTAAACCCTCAATTGACTTGATACTATACCTTAAACCCTAATCCCTTATCCCTAAACCCTCCAACCCTATCCCTAATCCTTATACCCTCCACACTCTACTTTAACCCTAATCCCTCGACCCTCAACCCTATCCCTAAACTCTTGACCCTCGAACCTCAACCCTCAACATCAAACCCTAATCCCTCAACCTTTAATTCTGATCCCTCGACCCTCAACCCTATCCCTGAACCCTAACCCCTAAACCCTTAACCCTCAACCCTCAACGTCAAATCCTAATCCCTCAACCCTTCACTCTAATCCCTCAACTCTAAACCCTATCCCTAAACCCTCAACACTATACCTTAAACCCTAATCCCTCAACCCTCAACCCTAAACCTTATCCCTAAACCCTAATCCCTCAACCCTCAACCCTAATCCCTCAACCCTCAACCCTAATCCATCATCCCTCAACTCTAATCCCTCATCCCTAAACCCTAAATGCTATCCCTATTCCTAAACCCTCAATCGACTCAATACTATACCTTAAACCCTAATCCCTTATCCCTAAACCCTCCAACCCTATCCCCAATCCTTATACCCTCCACGTTATACTTTAACCCTAATCCCTCGACCCTCAACCCTATCCCTAAACACTTGACCCTCAAACCTCAACCCTCAACGTCAAATCCTAATCCCTCAACCCTTAATTCTGATCCCTCGACCCTCAACCCTATCCCTAAACCCTAAACCCTAAAGCCTCAACCCTCAACCCTCAATGTCAAATCCTAATCCCTCAACCCTTCACTCTAATCCCTCAACCCTAAACCCTATCCCTAAACCCTCAACACTATACCTTAAACCCTAATCCCTCAACCCTCAACCCTAAACCTTATCCTTAAAGCCTAATCCCTCAACCCTCAACCCTAATCCGTCATCCCTCAACTCTAATCCCTCATCCCTAAACCCTAAATGTTATCCCTATTCCTAAACCCTCAACTGACTCGATACTATACCTTAAACCCTAATCCCTTATCCCTAAACCCTCCAACCCTATCCCTAATCCTTATACTTTCTACGCTCTACTTTAACCCTAATCCCTTGACCCTCAACCCTATCCCTAAACCCTTGACCCTCGAACCTCAACCCTCAACGTCAAACCCTAATCCATCAACCCTTAACTCTGATCCCTTGACTCTCAACCCTCAACGTCAAATCCTAATCCCTCAACCCTTCACTCTAATCCCTCAACCCTAAACCCTCAACACTATACCTTAAACCCTAATCTATCAACCCTCAACCTTAAACCTTATCCCTAAACCCTAATCCCTCAACCCTCAACCCTAATCCGTCATCCCTCAACTCTAATCCCTCATCTCTAAACCCAAAATGCTATCCCTATTCCTAAACCCTAAATGCTATCCCTATTCCTAGACCCTCAACGGGCTCGATACTATACCTTAAACCCTAATCCCTTATCCCTAAACCCTCTAACCCTATCCCTTAACCCTCAACCCTATCCCAAAACCCTTAACCCTCGAACCTTAATGTACTCAACCTTCAATGTCAAACCTTAATCCCTCGACCCTTAACCCTTAAAACTTGAACCCTAAAACCTATCCCTACACGCTCGACACTCAACACTATATCTTAAACCCTAATCCCTTAACCCTCATCCCTAAATCCTTAACCCTAAATCATTAAACCTTCAACCCTAAACCCTATCCCTAATCCCTCTACCCTCAACACTCTTATTTAACCCTAATCCCTTGACCATTAACCCTATCCCTCAACCTCAACCCTCAACCCTCAACTCTCAACATTAAACCCTAATTCATCAACCCTAAACCTTAATCCCTCAAACCTAAACCCTATCCCTAAACCATCAAACCTCAACACTATACCTTAAACCCTAATCCCTATCCCTCAACCCTTAACCCTTAAAACTTAAACCCTATCCCTACACCCTCAACACTTGACACTATATCTTAAGCCTTAAACCCTCATCCCTAAAGCCTTAACCCCCAATCCTTAAACCTTCAACCCTAAACCCTATACCTAATCCCTCTACCCTCGACACTCTAACCCTAACCTCGACATTAAATGCTAATCAGTCAACCCTAAACCCTAATCCATCAACACTAAACCCCATCCCTAAACCCTCAACCCTCAACACTATACCTTAAACCCTAATCCATCAACCCTAAAACCTAATCCCTCAACCCTCAACCCTAAACACTATCAATAAACCCTCAACCCTCGACACTATACCTTAAACCCTATGAGAAAAGCTTTGCATATGGTACATCCACAGTGAGTAATTAACAGTTGAAATCAGAAGGATGATCATTATGAGAAAAGATTTGCATTGGGGTACATCTATGTTTCTTGCTGTCCACCCTGCACTTAGGGAAGGTATATTGTTATGAAACAGGAAAATAATCTCCCATTGTTTACTGGCTCTATCCACAAGAACTACTAAACTACACCTTAAACCCTAATCCCTCAACCCTAAACTTTCAACCCTAAACCCTATCCCTAATCCCTCTACCCTCAACACTCTACCTTAAACTTAATCCCTCAACCCTTAACCCTAAATGCTATCCCTAAAGCCTCAACCCTAAACCCTAATCCCTCAAGGTCCTAAACTCTAATCGCTTATCCCTAAACTCTAAATCCTATCCCTAAACGCTCAACCCTTAACCTTAAACCTTAATCACTCAATCCTTATCCACCCCTCTCCTCCCCTATCTGGCTCACTCCCATCTCTACCCTCCTCTGCCCTCGACACTATACATACATAAATATAAGCATACATAGATACATACATACATATAGGCATACATAGATACATACATACATACATATAGCCATACATACATATAGGCATACATACATACATACATGATTAATAGACTTGAATAGAAAAAAATTTAAGGGGAACATAACGTGAGCGCGTTATAATGCACTCGCGTTATGTCAAACATGACAAACAACAGACCTGCGGAAAAGGAAAAATGCAAAGCAAAACATAACGTGAGCGCGTTATAACGGGCTCACATTATGTCTTGCTTTGGGAATCCCAAGCCTTGGGCTTGGGATTTGCTTTGGATCTCCAACCCAAAGGCTTGGAGTGCCTTTTGAACAGTCATGGACGTGTTTTTCCATATTCTTCAAGATTTCACATAATTTTGTTCGTGCTAACTCTCAGATTTACACATGTTTCAAGGTCAAACAAATCAAACACCTGGGTAATGTTAGGATTTCTCTTAGCTATTTGACGATGTGATTTTTTTCACATTTTAACAATGTTAAGCCTTTCATCTTTAATTTCTTTTGTTTGTGTGTCTATTTTTGGGCAAAAACCACTATTTGGTCTTTTTTTCATTGTAAATTAACTATTCATTGAAATTTCAAAAAAATTACATATTTAGAAACTAGACTCCATTCTACAAATATTAAAAAAATAAAAAAATAATTTTCAATTATTTTTCAAAATTTACAGGGGTAGCACGGCCAAAATTCTATTTTTTAGGATGTGTCCACTTTAAAAATTAGTAAAAAAATCAAATATTCATCAAAAAATTATCAGAAAAATTGGGCATAAACTACATGCTATTAGCTAATTTCTCACCTAAGCGATTTTTAAAATACCAAAAAAAAGTTGACCTTTTGAGGGAGCCACAAAACATGCTATGTTATGTTTTTTTGACAGAAACAACACCAATTTTTGTAGCTCCCTCTTTTGAACCCCTTAATTTATGCCATTTTCAAAAACAAATAGTAGTTTAGAAAGTAGATTTGGAGCACTACGAACATGATTTTGGTTGCATCTCCAAATTTTGAGTGTAACTATGCTCAATTTCTCATCCAAGGCTAGTATTTCCAGATTTTTAAAAAAAAAAAAGTGGCCATTTAAGACCCCTTTTTGGTCCCCCATCTTCTTGCACTTACCCCATTGCATGCTTCACTTACTGTTTTTGGTTCAATCTTTGAAATCAGACAATACTTTTCTGAGTCTTGAGCAATCTTTCTTCTTGTTTGAACACCTTTGCTTCTATCACCTATGATCTGGTCTTCAGAATGATTTAGTCTTACATACCTAGGAGTTTTGGGAATTTCTTGCACTACTATATCTTGGATAGGCTCATTCAAACTTATCTCTTCTTCCTGTATTTCAAGATTCTCTGGATCAGTCTGGATCTAAATTTTAGAAGGGGCTTAAACTTCTTGGACCAAAACATCATTCTGATCATCTTCTTCATATTCATAAAACCTTGAGGGTTTTTTGATGCCTTCATCAACCTTCACACTTGTACTTTCTACAATCTTTCTCAATCTCTTATTATAACACCAGCATGCTTTGCTTTGAGTAGAATAACCCAAGAATATTCTTTCATCACTTCTAGCATCAAATTTGCCGAGGTCTTCATCTCTTTTGATGTAACATTTACTACCAAAGACTCTGAAATACTTTACAGTGGGAGTGATGTCAAACTAGAGTTCATAAGGGGTCTTACTAGTATTGCTTTTGATCTGTACTCGATTAAGAGTATAGACAGCAGTGCTTACAGTTTCTCTCCAGTAGATCTGAGAAACATTTGCCTCCATTATCATGGTTCTAGATGCTTCCTGGATGGTCCGGTTCTTTCTCTCCACTACTCCATTCTACTGTGGAGTCCTTGGAGCAGATAACTATCTTTTTATCCCATGTTTCTCACAGAATTCTATGAACTCTCCAAATATGAATTCTCCACCTCTATCAGACCTAAGACATTTTATGTTTAACCTAGTTTCATTCTCTACCATAGCCTTGAATATTTTGAATTTCTTAAGAGCCTCAGATTTCTCTTTCAGGAAACTCACCCACATCATCCGGGAATGGTCATCAATTAGTAACATGAAATATCTATCACCTTGCAAACTCATGATTCTTGTCGGTCCACATAGATCAGTATGTACTAAGTCCAACAATCAGGTAGAAGATTGTTCCTTACTTTTGAATGTGACTCTGCTCTGCTTACCCAACTGACATTCCTTGTACAAACTATTAGTAGGTTTCACCAGTCTTGGAAGATCTCTTACAGCCTGAGTGTTTCTTATCTTGATGATATTATCAAAATTTACATGACACATTCTCCTATGCCACAACCAACTTTGATCAATTTGAACAAATAAACAACTTTTGCTAGTACCAACCAAGTGGAAGATGTTACCTTTTTTTTGAGTACCTGATGCAATCTTTGTTCCAGAACTTTCAAAGATCTTACATTTTCTATTTTTGAATCGGAGATCATAGCCTTTGTGCACCAACTACCCAACACTAAGAAGATTGTACTTCAGACCTTCAACATATAGTACATCACTGGTTTTGTTCTTTCTATCAAAAGAAATAGTTCCTCTGCCTCTGATTCTGCCAGCAGAATTATCACCAAATTTTACAACTCCTCCTTCATATCTTTCTAGATCTATGACCTTATTTTTGTCACCAGTCATATGGTTAGAGCATCCATTGTCAATGACCCATTCATCATTTTCTTCAACATGGGCAGCCAGAGCTCTTTCTACCATTTTATGTTTGACAGATTCAATGGGCATTGGATCTTCTTCCTTGATGGCAATAAACACCCAGTCACTTCTGGATTTGTTTCATGTCTCTAATTCATCATCTATTACTCCTTCATCATCATCATCTTTATGAACATAGTAACATTTCTTTTGAAATTTTGATCTATTTGGATTAGTCCTTAAAAATCTTTCCAGACACATTAAAGCAAAATGACCAATCTTGTTGCAGTTGAAACATTTGAAGGGCAATTTTCCTTCATACTTACCAGATCCTCTTGGTAGTCTTTTTGCAATAAGGGCTTTAAGTTGAACAGCTTCTGCCTCATCTTCTTCCAGATATTTTCTTGCTTTTTCATACCATGATAGTTTCTTTGAGGAGTTCTCTCCTGGATCATACCTTTGTTTGCCTTTTACATAGGCACTAGCTTTGAATGCAGATTCAGTCTTGGGGGGTGCATCTCTAAACTCAGCCAATTCAAATGCAGCTAATTTTCCAACCAATTGATCTCTTGTGATATTTGATAAAGATCTGAATTCTTCAATAGTAGCAACCTTGTGTTTGTAAGTAGGAGGTAGGGATCTGAGAACTTTGGCAACAATCTCATCTTCATCCAAGGTTCCACCAGCACACCTAATGCCACAAACAAGCTCATTTACTTTTGGCATAAATGTAGTGATAGTCTCATCTTCATTCATCTTCAAGTTTTCAAATTTTCCTTTCAGACTTTGTAGCTTGGCACATTTAACATATTTGTCTCCTTCATGTAGAAGTTCCAGCTTTGACCAAATCTCATATGCAGTTTTTAAATCCATAACATTTGTCAGCTCTGAATCAGATAAGGCACTTAGTAAAGCTTCTTTAGCTCGAAGATTATCTTTAGCATCTCTGATTTCATCTACAGTTGTCAAACCATTCTTTGGAGGAACATACTTCTTTGTAGTTATGGTCCAATATTGCATTCCCATACATTGCAAGTGACATTCCATGCGGCTTTTCCAAAGAGTGTAATTAGTTCCATCAAACCTCAGACTATCCTTCTTGTAGGAAGACATCCTAGATCTCCTCAAGTGATTAAGCTCTTTTAGAGGAACTTATCTCTTATACCAATTGTTAGTTTTAGGACAGACAACTGAGGGGGGGTGAATCAGTTGTCACCAAAACTTTCCTTTCTGTAAACACTTAAATCCTTCTTATATTTCTATAGCATAATAATGATTTAATCACGGAAGCACAATGTAATATCTCAAGAGAAAAAACACATTAACACATATGAAACCAAGATTTTAAAATGGAAAACCTGGTTAAGGGAAAAACCACGGGGTGACTAACCCAAGATTGTATTCTCTGTTAAAAGAATAAGAAGAACAAAATGGCACTTACCAATTAGGGCTCATTGCCTGAGCACACTGCTCACAAGAGGCCCACTGCCTACATGAGACACACTGTCTACAGAATAATAATATAAATATTACATACTTGAACTAGAGATTAGCATCTTCACCATGCTTGAGACAATTCCATTTAAGCTCAACACTTCTACTCTGCTTTTTTCTCTTCTCCTCTCTACCACTCTCTCATCTTCACCAAGGATGCTTTGAAATGACTTCACAAATCTTATTTATACAAGACATAAAATTTGGGATAATCATCAAAGTCGGCACAACATACTTTATTTTATTATAGAGCAGTTACAAAAATACAACTTGATTTGTTACAAAGACTTCATGCATATCACGACACTATTGGCCATATATATCTGGGACTCCAATCTTCTTTGAGGAACACGCCATGCTTCATAAAAAATCTTCAAGATCATCTGCAAGATGTGTAAAGCATATGATCGGCCATGATTAGGAAGAACACCATCACCTGAGAGTAAATCTTCAATTATGAGCTCAATCTTCAATGTGGACCGCCAACACGAACTGGACACAATCTAGAGACCCCCACAAGCTTGCCTGAATCACCAAGAACATGCACAACACTTCAGCTTACTGAAATCATTTGCATCTTCATCTAGAACCTTAAGAACATAGTCTGTCATCACTGTCACATTAGAATAAATGATTGTGGACCTCCAGACCATGAACCAATTGAGTTGTCAATTCACATTAGCTTCCTAAACATTCCACCAAATCCACAGAACAAGATATTGCATTTCTGGATCTTACCGGACCTATTTGTGTCACTCTATCACCTTTGAATAGCTACCAGAACCAGTTTTACTCATATGGCCATAACTTCTCCAAATCTTCATGTGGACCTCTCAAATCTTGACTGGATCATCTTTAGACACGTATCTACAAACCCTTTGATACACATTCTCTGATCTTCATCTAGCTGGGATCTTCACTTCATAGAGCTTCATTGTTCTTCTTTGTTTCTAATAGGACTAATTTTCTCAATATCATCAGCACACAGCTCATCCAATCCTTGACATCAATGCAACAGGAGTATGTTGACATCAATGACAACACCGGTTAGGCCCATACTTGCAACACCCTTGTGTTTTCATCTCACTCCACCCATAGGGGCCCTCCAAGGAGCCTTCCAAGTCATCTCCAAATTTTAGTTTTCAGTTGTGATTTACCAGGACAAATCTCCCCCTATTATTTCAGGATCTCCCCTGGGAGATTTGAAATTTATAAGTGGAGATTTAGTTTTTGGCCACTTTTTGACTTAGTTCTAGAGACGAGTTTGTTCTTCATCCACTAACTAACAGTTTACACCCAGGTTGATCAACTCAAACCCTCCCCTCTAAGGGTCTCCCATGGGTCACCCCCAGGTGATTTGGATGGTAAAGGGGCAACCTTGTCATCTTTCCAGCCACAATTTAACTTGATGTATGGACGTAAAAAAGCTTCATTTTACTTTATTTTTGTTCCTGTTTGCATGTAATTTTGGTCCAAACATGGAGTGAACTATTCTTAGCTCATTCACCTCTTCCAAATTGGCATAATTAGCTCTTGTTGATCTATACTTGTCACCTCTTTGACTCATGCTAACTCCATTATCACTTTTGTGATAAGCTATCTTTGCTTCATCACTCTCTAATTAGCCCAGTTCACTGTCCAATCTAATAAGTTAACTCTCCAATCAAGGGAGTTAACTCATCAATCATTCCCACCCTTCTTGTGTCATTCAGACCTATAAATTACCCCCCTCCCCAAGTACAAAGGGAGGAATATTCATTTGTGCAACCAAGCTTTGCTTAGTTTTTGCTATCCACAAGCATTCATATGCTCGCACAAGACTTATAAGCCTTTTTTTTTAGTGTTGTTATGCCAAAGATTTAACAAAAGCTTCTTATTGCATTGTTATACTACTCATTTTGCAAGCCATAGTGCTCTCTTAGCTCACATCAAGCTCATATTTTGAAGCTTTCTCAAGCCATTTTTGCATCCCTTCCCTATTGTTTCTAAGAGGAGATCCCTACTGTTGCAAGAGATGAAGAGGTTGCTGATACAAGGATTCTTGAGGGTAGTGGAGGCTTGTGCATCGACACATACCAGATAGTAATTTCATATTTGCTCTTGGAGCTAGTAATTTCATACAAGGATCTCAAATTTGCTCTTGGAGCTAGTAATTTCATACAAGGATCTCAAATTTGCTCTTGGAGCTAGTAATTTCATATTGCAATTTCCTTGATAGGCTAGATAGAATTGTATTGTTAAATTAGTTTATTTCCAAGTACTTTCATTTCCTAGAGTAATTTAAATCAAAACACAATAAAACACAAAAACATAGATTAAGATTGCATTAGGTAAGCTCATTATAGAATTGTATTTATATTTGAATTCTAGATTAATTAAAGCACTTTCCTTTCAAAAAATCCATAAAAAGAACAAAAACATTATCTTGCATACATATAGAGTGCATAAATATAAAATAGAAATTAAAAAAAACACAAGCATCACATGAAGAGTGAAACCCCTCAATTTCATCATGAGCTCAACACATGTCAATCAACTCAAGCAAAGAAAATCAAACCTTAGGTCATCACCCTAAGTCAAATGTAAGTCAAATGTAAGTCAAATCGTGGTTAACTATAACTAACCTTCTCAGTTCAGGCTCATGAATGTGCCCTGGACTTAGAGGTGAGTGGGTGAGGGTAATCCTTGAGGAGATTGAAGAGTTACACCCTAGGCTTCAACACACACAATTGACCATCCAAGAACACAAACTTAAGCTTAGATTGATCGAACAAAGAAATCAAATCTGACAACTCCTTCGAGCAGGAGAGGAAACGTTCCAACATAAAAGACTCATCAACAACTATAATAGATAGCTGAACAGGAATTGGAATCTAGCTAACACAAATAGGAGAACAATAACTAGTGACCCTTCGGGTCATATAATTATCTCAACTACTACGGTCATTGAACAACACATAAGAAACAATACCTAGGAAAGGCCCCAGGACTAGCCGACTACTCTTTGTGAAGTCCATCTCTCAAGCGAGCAGGACCACCCCTATATCTTGCCTCCTTTCGATTCGCTTCTACCACGAGAGCGAGAGTGATGTGTCAAAGATGAATCGACCGCCCCGTGCAATTGAGTCATATTTTTGAGTGTACAGAACCATTGTTGGGAGGGATATCCATAATGTTCTATAGTAGAAGAAGACTAGCATGAGGGAGGGTTAGAAGTCCACACTTATTTTCATTAAGGGATAACACAACATTGAAGTCGCCTCCAATAATCCAAGGATAATCCCAAGGAGAAGCTCCTTTGTGAATCTGTAAATTATCCTAGAGTTTAACCTTACCTTGGAGATCTTGGGGGCATAACGATGAAGACATTGAGATTATTGGTCGTGAGATCCCCTTCTAAAGAAATGCCAAATGTCATTGAAACTTAAGAATTTTTTTGGATAAAAATATATGGAATCCTAAGCATACATTTAAGACCACCAGATAGACCATGGGGAAAATATAGCAATACTTTCCCAATATCTACCAATGTTGCGACCAAAAATTTTAGCAAATTCTTTGAGAAACTTAGTTTCTTGAATTAACAACATAAAAGGGTTTAAATATTTAATCATTCTTCTAATAGCTATTTGCCTATGTTTGTTGCCAATCACTCTTGCATTCCAAGAAATAACCATGATTGAGATTAGTGATGGAGGGATGGATCCTAATGTTTGGATTTATCATGATCGGTCTTATGACTTGCTTTAAGTGCATCTTGCCTCCCCTATTTTTATTTTTTGTTTAATACCCAAAGCCTACGTTTAAGTATCTTTTTTCCTATTTTATTTTAGTGATTTTGATTTCAAGTTATCTTCTAGATGAAAAATAGATGGATTTTCTTGTTTATTAGAGTATGTGGCCAGGGTTTAGGCACATGTTCAAGCTTTTAAAGGAAAGAAGAGTCTTCTAAACATGAAGAGTTTGAGATTTGTTAGGAATAAAAAGAGGGTTTGAGGCAGAAATAACAGACTTACTTAGCACCAAAGGAGCATGGTGGGCATTAACAATGGTAGAAGGCATATCTAGAATCTCCCCAAAAATCTTTGAAATCATTGAAAAATTTAGCATCCTTCAATTTACCTTGACTTTATTGATCCTACATTATTTCATCATTCCCCTTATTTGTTGCCATCCATTCTCAATTTTCATCTTGATCATCCTAAAATCTGGTGGGGATTTCTCCCATAACATCAAATTTATTTTTATTTCTATTACCATCATTAGGTCCTCTAGTATTTGGAGGGGGTTGAGCTTTACCTTTCCTACAAGCCACGATAAATCTGTCAACATTAAAAGGACTAGTGGTAAACCCTTGATTATCTTGTTAATTTTTGTGTTTATCCTCTTTACCATCTTCTGCTAGTTTCTCAGAAGAATCATTTGATTTAAGCTAGGGACAACCATAAAATAGATGTCCATTATAATGATATTCCCTGCACCTGAAAGGAATGGCTTCATAATCTAGGGTTTGATACACACAAAATTTCCCACCTGAATATTAAGAGCTTCGGGAAAGATCTTATTTAAATCTAGTTCAACATAGATTCAGGCATAACTAGAAATTCTTTTCTCCTTGGTAATTTGTGAGGTACCCAAATAAGAGATCAATGAATCACCCAAAACTTTTAGGAATTCATCTTTCCAGAAAATCAACGGCAAGGAAAATAGATGAATCTAAACTAGAACCTTGTAAAGGAGTTCCATCATTGGGATAAAATGCAGATGCCAGGGTTTCATGAAAAGACCAACATGTTTGAAGAAATAAGGACCTCCTTCAAAAATTTGGACATAGTCAAAAACATTATTAAAAGAAACAAAAAATAGTCATTACAATCAGGTTTATCTCCATGTCTCCTCCAATCAGCCAATATCCATGAGCCCAATCTTCTAGCATCCTTGAATTAATTTAAACCCCATGAATTTACAAATAAGGATGTGTCTTTGAAAAAAAACTAAATCCTCTACCACAAAGTTAGGATTAAAAATAACCATGGGAATCTCCTTTGTTCGAGGAAGGCAGTCGATGATTTTAAAATCATTTATTTTTCATTTGTTGAAGAAAATTATTGTCTTTGAGCCAGATTTACAAGAATATTCATTGCATTAGCCTCATGCATGAAATTATTAACATGACAACCAAGAACAACTTGTTTAAAGGAGAGGGGAGAGGGATTCAATAATTCATGTGGGTTGACCATAAACCTACAACCTAGAAAATGACAAAAAAAAAGAGTAAACCAAACTTGGAAAGATAAAAACTATCACATGCAAGGCTGAAAAATACCATGCACAACCTATCCAATAGCATGCATAGACTCTATTCATTGTTGTTCAAAGTTGTTACCCTCTCATTCCCTTTTGATTCTATTTCTAATACTCATTTTTGTAACAATTATCCTTTACTATTAAAAAATGGTTGTGTATATAAAATTATAATTTTTTACTAGTAAAAAAAATGGATGTGAAAATTGATGATTTTAAAATAGAATTTTTAAAATTTTAGTTTTGATATCAAATGTAAGTTTGTTAATTTTCCAAATAATTTTATTAACACTTAAGTAAATTTTGGGTTGTGTGGCTTGTAAAATTGAATTATCAAAGTTATACTTAAATCTTTAGAAAATTCAGTGGAAATATAAAGTATAATTTAGAACTAGATTAATTAATATGGAATGTTTTGATAAATGTTCAAATTATAATCATCTAGTTCAAACTTATAACACTAAAGAAATACAACAAAATTTAATCGTGTCAACCACAAAGAATCAAATAGAATTAGTCTAGAATATATATATAAGAGAGAGACTTATTTGTGACAACTATTTGGAATTGGCCACACACACTCCTAAAGAATCTGTGGAGTAGACCCTTATACTATGGCCACAATCTAGGAGGAAATAAATTATCAAATAAATTCACACATGCAGTAGCCAGGACCATTGGTAGTGTACTCTATACCTATAATTAGATACACTCTATGTGATCCTTCTCAAATGCCCATTGATTGCCTATTGACTCTCTTCCCTAGAGTTTTTGAGTACCATTCCAAGTTTCCTTCACTAGTTTATAAAATACCTAGTGGTGGCATCTAACCATCACACCCCTTTATAACAATTTTGTTTATATTTAAATACACCCTTTACAAAGGGTTGTATTTGTCAAATGCATGCTTTCCTTTCTCCAATTTAGTTAATTTTCTATATTTCTCCCTTATAAAAGAGTTATTAAAAATATTATATAGGTAAAGATTTATTTCACTTTTTATCCCTCTTTTTTAATGGAAACAATTGGCTTAGATATTAGTACATTGCATTAAGTGGATTATAACATAATGAGAAAGTATACATCTAAATTAGAAGTTGTCTTTTGGCTAATCTACCACAAACATGGAGAATTAATCCATCAAAATTATTAATCTACAACCTTTCTTTTAATTCAAAGATAATTATAAAACTCTTTTTTTTTCCTTTTAATTATATAAAATCAAATTAGTTTTTAAAAACATATTAATTTTTAATTTAAGGATGACAAGACTTAGAATCATCGTTTTATTTAAATTCTAAAAATCCAAAATATAACATAATCTAAAGGCCAAGAAACATCAATGCTTGAGTTTGAGCTTTTTATGTGTCTTCTTCAACAAAGCCTTTCTTGGGCACATAGAATAACATGAATAATATTATATGGGAACATACAAGGTATATATATATATATATATACCTTTCCTGGGAAAGAATAACAAGGAGAATATTGTATGGGGACATAGAAAGCAATCTATACATATATAAAATGACAAGGAGCATAAAAAGGCCAAGTTCATGTTAGCTCTGTTTGTTAAAGATCAACTATGGGGAGGTGTAATGTTCATATTTTAATATCATCGATCTAAACAAAGTGATACCTTTTCAAAACATTTAAAAGCCATCCCCCTTTTAAATTGTTCATTATAAAATTAAAAAGACAAGATTAACGAACTTCAATTTTGTAATGATGGGGAGAACGACGTGATAAAAAGTCATCGTCCTTTTAAATTGTTTATTATAAAATAACTATTATGTGGTATTATTTATAATTGAATTTTAAGGTTAAGTTATAATTTTTAGTTGAATTTTTTTTGTATCGTCTTTCTTTAATAAAATATATATTTATTTAGTGTAAAAATCGTTGTAGCTAAGTATTGTGTTCATTTTTTTTTTGAAATGGGGATGAGATTTTTTGTTATGATTTTTTTTTTTTTAATTAATATAAAATAGATCGAATTAAAATATATAGATAATTGTGTAAATTTAATTTAAAAAACATGTTATAATTTAAAAGAAGTATAATAGAGATAATGTACTAGTGGAAGGGAATTTTTTTAATATGTGTCATCTGGTATTAAACATGCAATTAATCTAAATACTTGAGTTGGGTAAATATTAGAATTTTAAATGTTAACTTAGGAAATTAAATGCAAAGGGATAGTACACTTAGCTCTTGATGTTGGGATGGATTATGAATGCTAATGACCTACAAAATTGATTCATCATAATATCAAAAAATAATGACCTTGGAGTGTTGATTGTCCTTGGATTCTACATAAACTTGGAACTCTATATAGGTCAATCTTATGGCTCTAGATCAATTATGTGTGGCATCAATCTACCCTATAGCCCATGGATTTAATCGTGGAAAATATGCAATTCTACTACTCAGTTCACTCCAATCTTTGTTATCTACTAATGCTCAAGGAATAACAGTATTTAAAATACCTTAGGGAGATTGATGAATTGCAAGAGTTCACATTCTCCTTAGTCAACCCCTTTGAATGGTCGGCTTTATGACCTTGGCAAATATTGGTAGATAGTCAGCAAGTGTGCAATTAATTTAGGATGTGAACCTTAAAACAAGTATTGTTCCTTTTAGTGCACCAAGTCAAAATGTTCATATCGAATGCTCTTTTAATTCTATAGGATTTTGAATGATTATTGGATATGATCAATGGATACATTAATGCTCAAATGAATGTCTTTAAATATCAAGACATAATGAATCATCACACAAACATGTACCAAGTTCGCTCCCAATAGCTATGGGAAAAGGACAAAGTTCAGTCTTTTAAATTTTAGAATTTTGAATTCTAGGTCAAATTCACACTATACAAGATCACTTATGTGCACCTAAATTTGTGTAATCTCTTTCTATGCAATGCTATCTAAATTTGTTGCACTTGGTCAAATCTTCCCTTTCAAAACTAACTTTTATCTCTTTCCTCATAAAACAACATAAAAATAAATTAGAGGGATTAGAAAGGCTTCAATGTGAACCTTTTAGGACATTTTCTTGATGGGTTCTCTAAGACATCACATAAACTTACAATATATGAGAACACAATTTGTTTTGAGAAGATCAACAATCTTAACACTAGACTAAGGTTTAGGTGCAAGTACTACTCAACTCTCATATTGCCTCAATAGATGTCACTATGTAATGAATAATGTAACCACTGACTAGCCAAGTTCTGACATCAACTCTTAGCTTTGATATCATTGGTATCTAAATGACCAAGCATCCATGGTGTCAATGTTGGTATAATGTTCAAACTCAATCCCCTTTGAACTAGATGGGATCACCAAATGGTTTCCTTTTATGGCGGTTCTCTCAATTGCATGGTGGGATGGTAAGCTCAAAAATATATTCAAATACTATTTATTAAGAAGATGAAAGCAACATTTTTCTCCTAATTATCAAGTAGCTATTTTTTTATAAATGTGACTAATTGCCAATAAACAAAAGTCACTATCATGTCTTGTGTAGGTTCCAAGCTCTCTCAACTATTCATCTACTAGCCAAACACTAGCCATCTGACTAGGGGCTAGCTAATTTTAGAGGATAAAAATGTCCATGGAATTTGGACAAGTAAACTCCTAGTGATTTGGTAATGATTTTAAGAGAGCTTAGAAAGAAGAGGTCATAGGATTTCAATGAATTTTATAGATTTACAATTTACACATGTATCATTAGAGGGGTTCAAATATGTCAATCATTTGCCCCATCATTAATCCTCATTATGACTATAAGGCCCTAAAATGAAATATAATCCCACTATCTAAACGGAAACCATATTGTTGATTCATTGGGATAATTAAAGGGTTAATACACCTATAAATAAAAATGATAAGAGGAACAAATGTGGTGTAGGAATGTTAAACGATTTTAACCCATTTGATGAGGGTTCCCAATATTTGTAAAAATGATATGTTAAAAAAATCAAACCAAAATTCTTAGCACCAAAATATAGGAATTCAAGAAATCTAAATTTCAATTGTCAACTAATCAATGACTACTAGTAATTAATATTTAATAAACCATAATAATTTGAAAAGATAACAAGATAACAACACTCATGCAAATAAGATATAAGGATGAATTAATATAAGATCAAGACTCAATATAGTTAATGTAATAAATCAACATGAATTTAATTATCACTTGTAAGCACATGAGAAACTAATATCTAGATTCAATGGGATAACATAGAATTGAACTCACCTAGCATTGAATGAGTCATGGATTATTGGGTGATTCAATTCTTATTAGAGAGAGAACCATTTATAATCACAAAATAAGGAAAGGTACAATAATCCATGACCCATTGAATCTGGTTTTCTAAAAATGCAAACCCTATCATAAGCATTGAATCACCCAATAATCCATGACCCCTAATTCACCCAAGGATTATTGGATAACATAGCATTGAATTCACCTCCAATAATCCAAGGATAATTATGAGGAGAAGCTTCTCTATGAATCCACAAATTATCCTACAGTTTAAACTTATCTTGGAGATCTTGGGGGCATAACAATTAGTGATTAGGACATTGAGATCGATGGTTGTGAGAACCCGTTCTAAAGAAAAACCACCATTGTAAATTAAGAAAAGTTTCAGAGAAAAATATCTAGAATCCCAAGCAAACATAAGACCACTAGATAGACCATGGGAAAAAATAGCAATACTTTCCTAATATCTACCAATGTTTTAGCCAAAATTTTCATTGGATTCTTTGGGAATCTTAGTTTCCTGAATTAACAACATAAAATGGTTTAAATATTTAATGATTCTTCTAACATTATTATGTTTGGGTCAATTGCCAAGCCCTCTTACATTCCAGGAAATACTCATGATTGAGATGGGTGAGGGAGGGATGAATGTAATTGATTGAGATGACCTGAAGTTAGTAGGTATTCTCCTAAATGTTTAGATTTATCATGGTCAATCTTACATTTTACTTTGAGTGCCTCTTTCCTACCCTATTTTTTATTCTAACTTTCTTTAACACCCAAATCTTAGGTTGAAGTATCTTTTTTCTATTTTCTTTGAACGAATTCTATTTCAAGTTATCTTCTAGATGAAAATAGATATATTTTATTTTTTATTAGAGTCCATGATATGGGTTTTAAGCACATGTTCAATCTTTTCAAAGATAAGAAGGGTCACCTGAACTTCAAGAGTTTGAGAGTTGTTAGGAATAAAAAGAGAGTTCTAGGCAAAAACAATAGATTTACTTGGCACCAAAGGAGCATGGTGGACATTAGCAATGGCAACAAGCATATCTAAAATCTCCCTAGAAATCCTTAAAAGTGGAAGGTCTTGTGCTATACGATCTTACTTCTCATTGAAAATATAGCATCCTACAGTTTACCTTGACTTTCTTGATCCTGCATTATTTCATCAATCCTCTGATTTGTTTCCATCCATTCTCAATTTTCATCTTGATCATCTTAAAATATGGTGGAGATTTCTCCCAAAATAACAAATTTATTTTATTTCTATTACTAGCTTTAGGTCCTCTAAGACTTGGAGGGGTTCAAGCTTTACCTTTCTTGCAAGTCATGGTAAATCCATCAGCATTGGAAGGACCCACGATAAACCCTTGATTATCTTGTTGAATTTGTTGTTTATCCTTTTTATTATCGTGTGTCAGTTTCTCAGAAGAATCATTTATTTAAGTTGGGGACAATCATGAAATAGATATCCATAATAATGGCATTCCCTACATATAAAATGAATGGTTTCATAATCCAGAGTTTGATGCCAAATAAATTTTCCACTTGAATATTAAGAGCTTTTGGTAAGGGCTTATTTAAATCTAGTTCAGCACAAATTTGGGCATAACTAGAAATTTTTTCTCCCTAGTAATCTATGAGATACCCAAATAAGGGCCCAGTGAATCACCCAAAACTTTTAGGAATTCATCCTTCTAGAAAATAGTGACAAGGAAAATAGACAAATCAGTATGAAACCTTGCAAGGGAGTTCCACTATTGGGATAAACTATAAATGCCAAGGTTTAATGGAAAGACCAACATGTTTGAAGAAATAAGAACATCCTTCAAAAATTTGGACACCAGTTAAAAACATTACTAAAAGAAATAAAAAAAAATAGCTATTGGAAACCAAGGTTATCTCCATGTCCCTTTTAGTCAACCAAGCTCTATGAGCCTAATCCTCTAGCATCCTCCAATTCAATCTAACCCTCATGAATTTACAAATAAGGACACGTCTCTAGAAAAAACTAAATCATCTGCCATAGAGTTAGGATTAAAAATAACTATGGGGATTTCATTTCTTCGAGGAAGGCAGTCATTGATTTTAAAATTATTTTCTTTTTCTTCTTCTTTTTTCGAAGAAAATTATTGTCTTTGAGCTAGATCCACAAGAATACTTGTTGCATTAGCCTCATCCATAGAATGATTAACATAATGACCAAGCACAACTTGTTTAAAGAAGAGGCGAGAGGGATCCAGTGACTCATGAGGGTCAATCATGAACCTGTAACCCAAAAAACAACAAAAAAAAAAAAGAAAAAAAGAGAGAAAATTGAACCTACAAAAATTGTCACATGCAAGGCTGAAGTACACCATGCATAGCTTGCCAAATAGCATGCATGGACTCTGTTCATTTTTGTTTGAATTCGTCACCCTCCCATTCCCTTTTGATTGTATTTCTAATATTCATTTTTGTAACAATTAGCCTTTATTGTTGAATAATGGTTGTGTATATAAAATTATAAATTTTTAGTAAAATAAGTAGATGTGAAATTTGATGGTTTTACATTGAAATTTTTTCAAATTTTAGTTTTGATATCAAATGAAAGTTTGTTAATTTCTCAAATAATTGTATTAACATTTAAGTGAATTTTGGGTTTTGTAATTTGTAAAATTGAATTATCAAAGTTACATTTAAGTATAATTCAAAACCAGATTACTTAATATGTAGTAGAATTATAGTGTTTTGAAAAACATTCAAATTATAATCATCTAATTTAAACTTATAACACTAAAGAAATGCAACAAAATTTAATAGTGGCATCCACAAAAAATCAAATAGAATTAGTCTAGAATTTCATATATATATACACACTCAAGTTTTTAGCCCGGTCCGAGCCCAAAGAGACCCTTACCTGGGATCTCTTCCCATGGTTTTATCGTTGAGACCACTACTGGGGGTCTCAGTCCCCAAGGCATTATCACCTTTTTTGTTCAAACTTGCGAGCTTGTTGGCCCAGCGAAGGCCCATAGCCTGCAAGCACGACATTCCAACAAAGGCACATAGCATGCGAGCACATCAACCCAGTGAAGGCACAAGGCCTATGAGCTCTTTGGCCCAATGGGGGTTTGAACCTTTGTGGATACCACAACAACCGTGTGACTTGAGCACCACACCATGCCCTTATCAGCTATATATAGATGAGAATTTATATTAGTATAATCAAAGACTTATCTATGACAACTATTTGGAATTGGCCACACACACTCCTAAACAATCTATGGAGTAGGCCCTTAGACTATGGCCATAATCTAGGAGGAAATAAATTATCAAATAAATTCACACATGTAGTAGCCAGGACCATCCAGAGTCCTTCTCAAATGCCCATTGCTTGCCTATTGACTCTCTTCCCTAGAATTATTGAGTATCATTCTGAGTTTCTATCACTAGTTTATAAAATACCTATGGTGGCATCTAACCATCACACCCCTTCATAACAATTTCATTTATATTTTAATGCACCCTTTACAAAGGGTTGTATTGATGAAATACATGCTTTCATTTTCTAAAAGGTATTTTTCTACATTTCTCCCTTATAAAAGAGTTTTTAAAAATTTTAGACTTATTTCAATTTTTATCCCTTTTTTAATGGAAATAATTAGATTGCATAGACATAGTATCTCTACCATTAATTAAGTGAATAACAGCATATAATTAATAAGTATACGTCTAAACTAGAAATCATCTTTTAGGTAAGGTACTCTAAACAAGGAGAATTAATCCATCAATGTCATTTAGGGGTCGATCTTGGCCTAATCATACTTTTAGAAATTTAAACCTTAGTAAATAAAATCCCTTCTTTTAATTTAAAGATTATTACAATTTTTTTATATTCCCTTTTAATTATATAAAATCAAATTACATTTTAAAAAACATATCATTGTTTAACATAACAATTTAGGCATGAAAAGACTTATAATCGTTCATTTCATTTTTCTAAAATCCAAAGTATAACATAAGCTAAAGGCCAACTATGGGGAGGTGTAATGGTTATTATTATATATTTTTTAAATTGGAAAAAGATAAAAATTACAAATATTATTAGCCGATAGGCTTTTATATGTGAGCATTATAGTGCTCAAAATTGTCTCACGTCGTAAAAAAAATTCATGCCAAATTTTTTTCTAAAGTCATTGGTTGTTCCTAGTGGCGTATTCCTTGAACCTCCTATGGGTGCAAGCAGGGCTTAAATTTGATAGTCCACCTGGCCTGTCAAGCAACTTTTTTATGACAGTTATCTATTCAATGGTGCCCTTCAAATACTATAAAATGTCTTAGTATAAGTAAATCATATAAAAATTAAAGATATATATCATCATAATCTTATATGAATTTTAACAGTTTGTCCAAAATCTTTCCTTTCATATGATGCAATCTTTTTGAAATTTTGATTATATTTTATAGCAAAAATGCCTAAATACAGCTATACAACTGTCAAATTTAAGCCCTGGGTGCAAGTGCTAGTTATATTTATCTGATAGGCTTTTATATGTGAGCATTATAGTGCTCGGAATTGTCTCACGCTATAAAAAAATTCACGTCGTAAAATTTTCTAAACTCGTTCCTATCGGCGTATGCCTTGAACCTCCTATGGGTGCAAGTGCTAATTTAATATCATCGATCCAAACAAAGTGACCACCTTTTCAAAAAATTAAAAAGTCACTCTCCTACTTAAACAAGATGAATGAACTTCAATATCTTAATGAGAGGGAGAACAACATGATAAGAAAATATTGCTTGATTGGTGAAATCAACGGGAATTATATAATAAGAGTACAAGATTTTATTTTATAAGGACTATAAAATTGGTTAATGGAAAATAATTATTACATGGTATATTTCTAATTGAATTTTTAAGGTTAAAGTAACAATTTGAGTGGAAATTTTTGTATAGTCCCTTTAAAAAATTGTATTTTTAAGTATAGTATAAAAATTGTTGTAGTTGGTTTTAGTATGGTTTTTGCTTCTTAGTATGTGGTTGGTCGTCCATCCAAGTTTAATGATATATCTAAGTGTTTCTTGATATTTATGTTGAAATAGAGGGGAGTAGGTACCTCATGTGGCCTCCACCAATTAAGGTCAATTTAAAAATCCCAACTTACTTATGAAGTGTTGAAGTGTTGTGAAGTGTTAAATAAATAAAAAAAAATTAGTTATGAAGTGTTGTGTTCAAATTCCTTTAGAAATGGGGTTGAGGTCCTTAATTATGACTTCTTCAACTTTGATCAATACAAAATAGAGTGAATGTTAATAGGTCCTTGGTCTACTAGTGAAGTTGAATGGTTCTAAATGAGCCCACTAGGGATCAAGTCTTGCGAAGTGCAAGGGTCTGACACTATAAGGGATGAGGTCATGATCGTGCTTTGAGTGACTTTGGTGGGATGCATAGCCCTCAGTTCTTGACTCTTAGTCAAAGAGGTTTTCGCCTAAGGCTCGTGTTTTTGTATTGGGTAGCTAAATGATTCTATGAGTTTGATATAAAATCCTCCAATAAAAAATAGAGTAAATTAAAATATATAAAAGACCATGTTCATTTAATTAAAAAAACACATTACAAATTAAAGAAAACATAATTTGAACACCCTTTTAAACTTTATAGAGGTATTGCATTAGTGCAAAGGAAAAATACACTTTTTCTTACATGTGCTATCTAGGTTAGTTAATAAAATGGTGTTAATAAACCTACAGTTAATCTAAATAGTTGAGGTGGGTAAATATCATCATATTAAATGCTAAATTAGGAAATTAAATGCATAGGGATAGTGCACTTAGCTCTTGATCTGAGGATCTACAAAATTGATTTGCCACAATATCAAAAAATGATGATCTTGGAGTGCTAACTATCCTTAGATTCTACACAAAGGTAGAACTTTGTATAGGTCAATCCTATAGATTTGGATCAATTATGCACGATGTCAATTTGCCTTATAATCTACGAATCTAATATGGCAAAATATGCACTTCTACTACTCTATTCATTCCAGTCTTTGTTGTCTACTAATACTCAAGGAATAATTGTATTTAAAAACACCTTGGGGAGATTACTAAATTGCAAGGGTTCATGTTCTCCTCGGTCAACCCCCTTAAATGGTCAGCTTTACAACCTTAGCAAATATTTGTATATAACAAGCAAGTGTGCAATTAATCTAGGATGTGAATTCTAATGCAAGTATTGTTTCTTTTAATACACCAAGTCAAAATGTTTATAGTGAATGCTCTTTTAATGCTCTAGGATTTTGAATGATTACTGGATATGATTGGATGATGTATTAATGCTCAAATGAATGCCTTTAAATACCAAGACATAACAAATCATTGCACAAACATTTACCAAGTGGGATCCCAATGGCTATGGGAAAAGGGTGAGATTCAATATTTTGAGTTTAAAAATTTTGAATTTCAAGTTTGATTCATACAATGCAATATCATCTTGTGTGCCACAAAAATGATTAGAGAATGGGTATGTTAGATCTTAAAATTAGGAATGGATATGTGGAATTGTGAGCTAATAAATGAGAGGAATATGTGGGAATTGGTGTAAATAAGGTAGGGATAAAGTCACATGTATGGAGATGTGTGTCAAGGTAAATGAGGATGGATAGGGATCATGGAAGGAGCCAAACTTAGCACAAAAGTGTGCCACATGTTGCTATGCAATTTTATTAAGAAAATTTCTCAAAATGGGCCCAAAACTAAATGGGAATTAGCATGGATGTGCAAATTTCACCATTACATTTTGTTCCCACTTTAAGGTGCATGTGAATCCTAAATGAACATGTATTTTAAAGTAAATGAGAACTCACAAACATGCATGTAAGTAAATATTCAAAAATAATAAGGTATATCAGGGTCCATGTAAAGTAATGGACCCAACTAGATGTTTCTATGTGTTCGTCCTTTCCTTGGCATGTGTACCCCATAAAAACCTACAAAACAAAAAACATATATGCAATGAGTAGCTTATGTCTGACAAGTGAAATAGGCATATCAAGCACTACCATGTCATGCTCTTCCCTATGTGGCGACAGTAGAATGACATATTAGGAATTGTCATGTCATGTGATCAAGATCTATCTATTCATAGTGATGATTCTTTGTGTAGCACAAGTCACTACCTCAAATCTCAACATATGAAATGTTAGTGATCATATATGCCCCCTCCAATTGGTTGCATATAATGTGTGCAAGGAATTGGAGAAGAGGGCAAAATAGTACATGTAAAGTAAATGTAATCTATGAGATATAAACGTGTAAGCATAGAGACCATGTAAAACCTGTAAGTGTCATAAATGTATTGTGTGACAACCAAGTAAGACATATAGAATGATATGTGTGAAATCATATGGACTAGAGATAAGCATGATGCATCAAGGTAGAAGGTTTCCCCCAATATGGTAAAACCATAAAGTGAAAATGGCCCTAAAGGCATAATGTAAGTGGTATGGGGAAGGTATAATGTCTTTAATGTGGCTTGTAGTACATTATAAGGCATAGTGTGATGCCCCCTACTATGGTACGGTATCTCAAGGAACATAATAAACTATATATTATAAGAATAAAATGATATTGAGGAACATAATTAGGCATATAAGCACAAAATGATATGGGGAAAACATGATGCCCCCTAATAGAAAATGATAAGCAATGCTAACACAATAGAGAATGGATAAGGCAACCCAATCTAAAAGGATAGCTCTAGAAGCATGATAGGATAATGAAACACAAATAGCATGGGGGAAGGTATGGTACCGCGCAATGTAATATAATATTTATAGCATAATATGACAACATAAGGTGTAAGCAATAATCATAGGTGCATAGGAGCATTCTAGGCATGAGATACTAGCATGCTAGGGCACATACGTATATGAAACTAGCATAAGCATGTGAGTAGAGGTAAGTATCATAAGCATAAGGTATGGAAGATGGGAGCACATGGGTAAGTAAAAATGGGAAGCAAGGCACACAAGATCATGGTAAAACAAGCATAAGGACGTATAAGGTAAGGGGTGAGCATCAAATTAGAAAAAAAGGGAATGATAAACATGAGAAAAGTAAGGAATGCAAGGGAATAGAAATGACCAAAGAAGATGTAAACAAGCATAAAATCAAAACATATCAAATAGGAAATAAGTAAAATTCCCTTCAAGTTGGAGAAGACAAAACATGAAACAAGATATTATATAAGGTGAAAATGGTCATGTAATGCACAACAAACAAGGTGTAATCAATTTACACTAATTCATTTGTCATCTTTAGGGAGGCTCCTAAATGAGCATAAGAATTTGGTGTTAGATGTTTTTGAACTAGGAAATCCTTAGTGCATATGTGATATTAGTTTGTAGCATCAACAAGAATATCATCCATAACATGATTATGCAATTCTCCTAACACATACAATGGCCCATAATGATTGTTTTGTGCTATCTCCTCATTGGAAAATGTAACTAGTGGAGTTGAAGAAGAAGTTGAGGATGTAGCCTTAGTTTCAATTGATCCCACAAAAGCATGTAAATGTGATGTATCATTAGACTCGACATGACAATCATTTGTATTATCATATCATCCTTATAAATGGCCCCTCAATAGTAATGGTATCATGTGCCTCAATATTATTCTTATGTTCAAGAAAAAGATTAGTGTAAATTCTTGATCATCTTTTTACGGGTACAATTAAAGGAATTTCATCATTATTAACACCTTCCACATGATTATGTTGTATTCTATGAAATCATGTACCTTGTATTTGAGACCCATGCACCATTGTGTAGTATGGCCATTAATTGTATGAAGTTACAAAATTATTGATTATTATAGGTTCTAGGAAGTGGTTTATTTGGATCCAATCTACAAAATTCTTGATCATTATAGGACCTAGGAAGAGTAATCAAATTGGCACTCAATAAGATTGTAGAACATTATCCAAGGATTATTGTAGCTTGGTGAACTTCCTAGGAGTATTTTGTTTAAATGAAGGTAAAGTGGAAGTATTAGCAACTTGATTAATATTTCCTTCACTTTTTTACCCTTCAAAAAGGTGTTTGTCTTCTAAAACTTATAAGGGTAAGAAGATTGAAGATGCATATTTAAGAGTATTAGGTGCTAGGGTTTTGGCCTCAAGAATTTTTAAAATGTGTACACATATTTGTAAAGGATGGAAAACTTCTCAAATGCACATTATTCTTAATCATGGGAAGGAGGCCCTCAAGAAATATAATTCATAGCTCATCACCATCAAATTGATGCTTTAATTACCATAAAAAACATTTGAAACAGATGGCATAATAATTTATAGGCTAATTAATTTATTGAGAGCATCTAGGCAAGTTATTTATAGTGATTTTTGAACCCATATTTATATGAAAATGGTTTAAGAAGGATGTACCTAAATGATCAAAGCTTATCGTATGGAATGAGAAGGTAAATAATATAATTGTTGAATAACATAGTTCTTTAATGTTGGTGGGAATAACTTCGCCAAGATATTATCATCATGTACAAAATCTATGCATATTGCATTGGACACTTGGATCTCCTTTTTGATGTAGGACAAGACTAGGGGGTCTTATCAAATGCCCAATCTTGTAGCCATAAAATTAAAACCCACACTCTTGCACACATATCAATACAATACATGACAGAAAATCTGAAAACATGTCTTTATTCAAACCCTCATCTGTGTTCGCATTCAACAAATCCTTCAGGAATCAATTACATACATTCACGATTCAATAGAAAAATAAAATTCAAAATTTTTAAGGGTTTCTAGGCACTTCGTGCCTTCAAATCTTCAAACCCTCGTGCCTTCACACTTTATTGGTTTCACTCCTCTTAAAATTTTATTTTTTCCTTCATCCTATAGCTCTCTTGGTTGCCTTGAATACCTCCAACACTCTTCTTCTTTTCTTATTTTCTTTCCTCTCTTCAGCAAACTAATTTTCTACATCTCTTCATTTCATCCTCTTGAGCAACCCACAAATTTATTTCTTCAACCTTGCTATTGTTGATTGCTTCTTCTTAACATCATTAAAGGATATATTTTATAGAGGTTAAAACCCATGTGAGGCACCAAAATGTGGTACCCAAATCTTCTATTTCATTTCCATCAATTTATCTTTTGAAATTCCTCTGTATAGGTTAAAAATCCATCATCAAATGCTTCCAAATATGTCTCCCAAGCTTGCTACACAATACCCAACACCTTGTTGATGTAGATACCTCTAGAAAATTTTTAAAAAACAGAAATCAAGTCATTCTCATTCACCCCAAATTGGAAACTAATGAGTCACTAATTGATTTCCAAAAATCACTAGCTTTTCTCCTCCATTCTAGGTGCCCAAATTGAAAGAATAAGACAAGAATGGAATGTCAAGTGTCACTTGTCTTATGCACACTTCTCTAGGCATCCAACTTGAGTAGATTAATTAATTTTTAATTAATTTTACTTTACAAGTTCCCTCTACCATGCCAATGGACCCCTTCAACCCTTGAAACCTTGAAATGGTGAAAAAAATATTTTTTAAAATTACATTAAACACCCTGCTTGCCTCTGATATTTGAAATGGAAGCCAAGTCCTAATAAATGGATATTTTTATCCTTATAAAACTTCACAAGATGCTCCTAACTTGGCCAAACCTACAGTAAAAATGCAAAAATTGAACATGAAAATAAAATATTTTTTTGGTGATGCAAGATTGCCTATGGACTCAAATGCTCCTGCATAACTTTTCCATTATACAATTCAAACCTAGGGGCCAAAAATCCTAAAGGCAATGAATATATGACCATCTTGAATGCCAAAGGTTTGTGATGTGTTGGATTCTTATTTTTATTGATTTACTTCTTAAGATTGGCCACTTCTTACAATAGTTTGTCGAAGGTAGAGGTAGAAACAAGGGTAGTGTTGGGTGTATGTGAAGCAATAAAGGAGGTATAGTGAGTTTGTGAGGTAAAGGGTAAGGATATATCCATGGATGGATGTATCACATTATGGGAAGGATTAGTCGTGGGAGACATGAATGGATGGTGTGACATTAGTGGCTACGTGAATAGAAGGATGGCATGTGAATTAAACAAAAGATGGGATGGAAGCACTAGAATTAGGTATTGTGGATGGAATATGGTTGTCACAACTTGAAAGTTGTGAGATAGAGAAACTACTAAATTTAACTACATTTTTCTTATAACAAATAATATATTTTAGTTATAACTTGTGTGGAAAAAGAATTCATATTATTGTCCAATTGATACCCAATCAAGCTCTTTTACATTTGACAACTAGATTTAGGTGTACCTAAATATTAAGGTTTTACTCTTAAATTATAGGATTTACAAAGTAAGTTCAAATTTCACTAGCCAAAGGTTCAATGCCATGTAGTTTTAAAAGGAAGTTGAAAACAAGTAGTTTTAAACTTAGGAATATTAACATTGAAAATAATGGTTCTTATACATCAACAAGTATAATATTTCCTAATGTTAGAGGTTAAATTGATTAACAATGTATAAATAAAAAATCTAAAGAGAATTAAATCTATATTTTAAAGATTTTATTTCAATAACTTTTATTTTAAAGAATTAAATCTGCATATTGTAACTCAATCTATGCAACTAAGAACTCTGATTCACATATGTTGTGGCACCATAGATTGGCCCACATAGGTGAATTAAGGCTTAAGACCCTAGTTAAAAAAAATATAGTGGATGGTTTATCTAGTTATTTTATATATTTCAATTTTCATGAGCATAGTGTGTTTGGAAAATAGAGTGAAGTTTAATTCTAGTAGCACTAAAGCAAAGAGATTGTATGAGGTTATTTATAGTGGTGTTTCCAATCCTATGGATGTTGCTTCAATTTGTAAATCTTATCATTATGTTTCCTTTATTGATGATTACTCACATTATACTTGGATTTATTTTCTAAGACATAATTATGAAGTTTTTAGCAAGTTTAAAGATTTTAAAGTCCTCATTGAAAGTCAGATGGGTCAAAAAATATAAATATTAATGTCAAATAATGGAGGGGAATATTGTTCTAGAGAATTTGATGATTTCTATAGATACACAAGTACTAGGAGATCAAAAACAAATTCATATACACTACAACAAAATGGCACCATAGAGAGGATGAATAGAACATTAATGGATAGAGCTAGAAGTATGTTGAGTAATGCTTAGTTAAATTAATATTTTGGGCTAAGGCTATAAGGATTACTTATTATTTGATTAATATATTTCCATGTTCTACTCTAGTTGATAAGACACCGTATGACATGTGGACAAGTAAGAAACCCTCAATTTCACACATTAGAATTTTTGGCTATGTTGGCAAGATACACTGCTAGGCATGTCAAGTGTTGTCATTGATGGCAACTGAATCTATCTTACACATCCGCATTAGATCATTTGATCATACCGGAAGTCAGAGTGCAGATTTATCTAATCCCGGATAGACAAGAACAGAGCTTTTGATAGGGTTCAACATATTAGTCTGCATTTCTCCACAGGTAATCACATTGTGCTGCGGATCTGAGGGAATGTTAAGGGATGTCAGGGCTACCTAAACCAAGATTTTAGCCTCCGGTGATGAAGGTATTGTAAGTTACAAGCATCTGAGTATTAATTTTTGGTTAGACAGTTCAGTCTGGTGAAGAACAAGCCAACTTAGTGTTTGATCCTTGTGCGGATGAGAGAAGTGGTTGGTCAAGCAATTTATGAGATCTGGTGGCATTGGCTGATAGGTGAGGTGACTTGAACACATAAGTTTTGGTCTGCATTGGTATTTGGGCATGGATTCAGCCGACATAATAGTGTTCTTAAAAAGAATTTAAGTTTTTCTCAAAGCTGACTACAGTTGATGTTATTTCATGTAGCGGATATATATGATTGATGGATTCAAGCATTTGAGTGTGGTGTTGTGTGAATATGAAGGAATAAGTGTGAAGTATAGTAGAATCAAGTGTGAAGGGAAGAGATCTAAGCTTCAAATCATGGCAAAGTAGTGAAGCAGAGCAGAAAGAGATGAAGTGCATAACTGAAACTGTAATTCTGCATTGTTAGATGTTGTTTCTTAGTTCAATCATTCTAGTGAACTCTTGTAATTAATTTTGTAGGTAGTGAGCCTCTTTGAGTAGTGAGCTCTGGGCAGTGTGCCCGAAGACATGTGCCTTCCCAATTTGTAATACTTTTAACAAAGTATAAATTCTTGTGGGTTAACCCCCACCATGGTTTTTCCCTTAACTAGGTTTCCACGTAAAAATCCTGGTGTTATGTGTGCTGATTTTGTTTCTGTGCATGTGTTGGTAATTCATTCTTTCATGGTTATATCATTTATATGTTAATAAGTAGTAACGAAGCTTAATTGCAGCAAAGGATAAAAGTTTTTGAGACAACTGATTCACCCTGCCTCTTAGTTGTCTGCCCTTATTTCAACAATTGGTATCAGAGCCTAGTTCCTTAGAAGAAGTTTAATAGCTTAAGGAAGATCTGGGAAGGTGTTTTCAATGGGTTCATTCAAGCATTCTGATGGTATCAATCAACAACTACAAGTAGCCTTAGATGATCTTGACCTGTCCAAAGTAGAAATCAGAGATCTGCAAGAGAACCTTAAAGATGTTGAAGATTTCATCGAGACCTTAAAAGAAAAATTGAGCAAATCTAATGAAAAGAGGGAGGAGCTACTTCTTCAACTAGAAAATCATAATGAAGACAATGACATGGATTAGGCCCTGAAAGAGAAGACAAAGGAATGTGAGAAGTTAGCAAAAGAAGTTGTTTTCCTAAGACATGAGATGGAATCTGGGGTAATGAGGCTAACCAAGGAAATTGAGGAAAGACAGAAGTCTAAAGAAAAACTGAATCAATCTCTGAAAGAAAGAACAGAAGAGTGTTGCAGATTAGACAGAATAATTGGTCATTTAGAATCTAATCTACAAGAAATTAGGGATAATGAGGATCAACTTGAAAGACAAATTATCATTCTTAAACATGACCTAGAAATTGCAAATGAATATAAAGAAAAATTCAAGATAAGCTCAGTTAAACTTGAGGCATTGCTTGATAGTCAAAAGAAGGCAGATGATAAGCATGGTTTGGGATTTGAGAAAGGTGAAAGCTCTGGATCCAGTCAAAGAAATTTTGAAGCAAGAAATCAAAGAAGGAATCCTAGAAGACCTCCGGTAAGATAACCTAATGCTCAAAGGTATCCATCTTTCAATGACAATTGTTTCAAATGCAATAAGTATGGTCATAGAGCTAATCAATGCAGAAGTCAAATGAATCAAAATGCATTATCTTTCTTTAGTCAATGCTTTAATTGCAAAAGGATAGGTCATAAGGCTGAGGAATGCAGAAGTGGATCAAGGAATCCTCCTAAGAACAAACAAGTGTTCAATGGAAGATGTTTTACTTGCAATAAGTTTGGGCATATTGCAATGCAATGCATATCTAAACCTGCTACAACATGTAATTGTCAGAAAAATAAGATTGTATACTTCAACTACAATAAATCCAAACACACTGCTAAATTTTGCAGATGTAAAAGGAGAAATCACAGGCAGGTAAAGGAAAAACATAGTAGAAGTTGGACGAAGGCAAGGAAAAAGTTGATTTGAATGAGATCTAGAATGAAATAAACAAAACTTGGGTGAAGAAAGGTGAAATGAAAGTTTATAATGGGTCCGCACCGGAATCCGGTGTTCCTCCGGTCATTAGGAGCTCTGGCTCAGGGGGAGCTGCATTGAAAATCTAACTCTCCCAGCTAGTAAGTGGGTGCCTGAAGTTGGCACAATGAATGAAGTTAAAGAAACCTATTTCAGATCTGTTAAAGCAAATTCTGGAAGAAAAGAAGCTAATGCAATTGATTGTGGAGCAATTAAACATCGACTGTATGCAGAAATAGTGTAACTGGATGAACTAGGGCAAAGCATTTATTACAATGACAAATTAGGTTTTGTGGAGGATAAAAGGTTATTAATTCAAACACTTGAATCACTTTGCATTTGAAAAGATCAAGAAGAAGAGCGCTTGAGCTAAGATTTCAAAGATTCAAAGTGCGACAGGCAAATTCATCAGCTAACCCTAATCCTATGAAGAAAAAGGTATTTTTCTACTAAGCTTTGAACTTGTAATCTTTTGCAATGGCTACACCTCTAGTTGTGAATATCACTGAGTGACCTAGGCCAAAGTTTAAGAAGCATCCACATAAATTAGTAGAGGTCGATCCATTAGGTGCCTTTTCAAGTGTCCCGTATGGTGTATTGCACGTTGAAGATATTAGGGCCTATATTCATGCTGGCATAGATGAGTTTGGGGACTCGAAGTTAGTAGATTTGTTCAAGAATCATCTAAGGGATGAAATTCACAGTCTTAAACCTGAGTATAAGGCACTACATGATAAACGTTTCATTCAGATTATAGGGTTTCCATCCTTCAATGAAGATGAGTGGGTCCGGTATGTGCTGAGCCAGATGCACGATGAGTTTATGTGGTTAATGAAACCCTTCAAGATCACCAAGGACGCCATCAAGGCCATGACAGGGTTAAACTCATCTGCTAGACTACCAATGTTGAAGTCAGTAAAGAATCAAACTGTAATTGATGCTACCGGTTCAAGGTTTGACAAAAGGGCAATGACAATAAATGACATCACTAATCTAGATATCAAATTTGCATCAATGGTGATTGGATACAAGATATATCATTCTAGCAGGGAGAATTATGTATCTGATACAACTATCTATGCACCTTATCAGATGTTGAGAGAGAATGTTGATTATGACTTGTGTGAGTTACTGCAAAACCAGCTGATGGAAAATTTGAGTAAGGTTAAGAAGGATAAGAAGAACACTTTCAAATATGGTACACTGGTCCTGTGTTTGTTCTTCTATTTCATGAATGAGTTACTCAGCATGAAAAGCATGTGTTGGAACAATGATAAGCCTGTTGCTATACAAATAAGAGAGAACTTGAACAATATTGGTGACTCTAATGCCCAAAGGACTGCTCTTTGGGGATATTTCAAGAATTTTTAGAACATGATGCAATCAAAGGAAAGAATCCCTACATTTGTGGTTAAAAAATATAAGGATACAGTTTGTTTTATGGTGGATACAGATCAGTGTTTAATGGAAGTAGTTGAACCAAGAACTATGTGGATCATGCCCATGGGGTATGAAGTTGATGAGAAAGTATTGGATATGTACGCTCAACACATTTTGAGTAAACCAAAGGACACCACAGTTGAAAGATTTGGGACATATAGTGAACTCAGTGTGAAACTGTATGTTGAGCTTCGGAAGCCTGAATCTAAGAGAAAGATTCAAAGGCAAGTTAAAATGTATGCAGAAAGCATTGGCATAACAAGAGAAGCTATGAAACAAAACAGAGAAAGAATAGAGAAAGTTGAGAAGGAGAAGCAGGAAAGAGAACAGGGAAGTGTTCCGATGGAATCCTCTTCTAAGCCAAGAACTACAAGGAGTACAGGTATAACCTCTGGTGCATCACCTTCTCCTACTGCAGAAAAACACTTCGGTAAGGAAGGAAAAAGGACAAAGGTAAAAAGCAAAAGAAAATATGTCAGTGTGGAGAAAGTGGATGAAGAAGAAACTGACTTAGATGATGAGGTCAAATAGTTGAAGGCATCAGGCACTAAAGTGTCTAAGGAGAAGCCCTCCAAAAGAAAAAAGACAAGTAAAAGGCATAAATTAGAGGCTTATGTTGAGAAGCCCACTCTCTCTATGGATGACATCATTAAGTCAGTCACTATAGATGGAAACTTGAAGCCAATGACTAAATTTTATGATCATTACAGTGATGCTAATAAGAGAGTTTTGGAGGAAGCAACAGTCAAATATTTGAATATCTATAGTAAGACTCTATTTGAAATAACTTCTGAAATTCTAGAAAGCCTTGCAAAAAATCTAGAATTAAGAAAAGAGAATGCAAAAGCTAAAGATTTTGAGCTCTAGGAGCATGTGTTAATAAAACTATGTCCTCAAATTACTCCGGATCAAAAGAACCTGATATTCAAAGAAGTGAAAGAGGACTTCAAGAGTAAGATCAGAATGAATATGCTTATGCTGGGAGAGATTGATAAGGTAGTTGGAGATACTCAGGAGATTCTTTTGAATGCATTGAAAAACCATAATCTTCCCATTGTTGAAGAAGAAACTAATGTTGAAGTTGATTCCTCCATTCTGGATATTGAGGAATTTGATAAATTTGATGATAATACTAACATTGAGGATACACCAAATCCTCTGGAAAAAAATGTAGAAGATATTTTTGATATAAATAAAAGCAAGGATGCCTCTGATGATGATGTAGAGAAAGCAGAAGCAGAGAAAAGGAATGAAAGTGATGAGCAGAACATTATGGTTGACTTCAAAAAGGGAGAAGATGGAGGCCCTGAAGAGAACAAGTCTAAAACATCATTTTGGGCAAGAGAAACTGCAGATGCAGTGAAAGAAATTTTGGAAAGAGATAAACAGAGTGCAAAAGATTAGGACATAATACAAGGACCAATCAATTTTGATACTATATCACCGATGCAGAAGATAAAATTGGCCTCTATTGCACAAACTAAGGCTAGAGAGGATATTTTGAAGTCCCGTTTAGAAGATAGCAAGCTGCTTGGCCTTGCATCTGGGATTTTGGAGAAAATCATGCCCACATTTTAGAAGGATTCTTCAGCATCTCCCTCAAGTCAATTGAAAAGCCTAATAAACTCTGTAAGTTCTCATTTTGAAACCTTAGAGAAGTCAGCAGAAGTTAAAGTCAAAAATGAATTTAATGAGAAGAGGTTTGCTGAAATAAAGAAAATAATTACCTATGATAGATATGAGCTTGATATCAGTGTAAAGAGTATTCAAAATGCCCTATCTGAAGGTGCAGAGATCTATAAGTTCTATCTAAATAGATCTAAAGTTGTTGAAGATATTGAGAAAAAGATTAAGGACATAGAGCTCAAACTGTCTAATATTTCTCAGTCATATAGTCCTTTAACTAGCTATAATTACCAAAGAATGCCAAGTATTGAGTCTGTGAAATGAATTGAGTGATTTGGAGAAGGAAAAGGCCAAAACTCTGGGCAGATTGGATGAGCTCCAAGGACTAATCTCCCCTTAGTTAGAAACTATGTATGATATATTGGCAGAATCCCAAGCAGCAACTGCTACTAGTGATCCTACTGACCTTCAAAAGGTAGAATCACTGGCATTTTTGTTCAGCAGACATATATCCATTTTGGGTAGCATAAAGAAGAACTGGGACAATGAATTGACTCAGCTGAAAAACACTTTTGGTGATATCTTTTTGCTGATGAACAAAGCCTAAGAACTGTATGTTCATATGCGGAAGAATGTAGAGTTTTGACCCTTGTACATAAATTTTTGCATGAATTTTGGTTTACGGATTCCATCCATTGCCATTGATGTCAAAGGGGGAGAGGAAAAGCAGTGAAAAATGAAGAATTAATCTAAGGGGAGCATTGGAAATCATAAGTGTATAAAGTAAGGGGGAGTTGTTCTAACACTTAGTCATTTTTCACTAAGTGTTGCCATCAATGCCAAAGGGGGCGATTGTTGGCAAGAGACACTACTAGGCATGTCAGGTGTTGTCATTGATGGCAACTAAATCTATCTTACACATCTACATTACATCATTTGATCATACCTGAAGTCAGAGTTTAGATTTATCTAAGTCCGGATAGACATGAACAGAGCATTTGATAGGGTTCAGCATATTAGTCCGTATTTCTCCACAGGTAATCACATTATGTTGCGGATCTAAAAGAATGTTAAGGGATGTCAGGGCTACCTAAATCCAAGATTTTAGCCCTCGGTGATAAAGGGATTGTAAGTTACAAGAATCTAAGTATCAGGTTTTGGTTAGATAGTTCAGTCCGATGAAGAACAAGCTGACTTAGTGTTTGATCCTTGTGCGGATGAAGAGAAGTGGTTGGTCAAGCAATTTATGAGATCCAGTGGCATTGGCTAACAAGTGAGGTGACTTGAACACATAAGTTTTGGTCCGCATTAGTATTTGGGCATGGATTCAGCCAATATAACAATGTTCTTAAAAAGACTTTAAGTTTTTCTCAAAGCCGATTGCAGTTAATGTTATTTCATGTAGCGGATATATATGATCGATGGATTCAAGCATTTTAGTGTGGTGTTGTGTGAATATGAAGGAATAAGTGCGAAGTATAGTAGAATCAAGTGAGAAGGGAAGAGATCTAAGATCTGGATCATGGCAGAGTAGTGAAGTAGAGCAGAAAGAGATGAAGTGTGTAAAGTCAGTATATTGTACATAACCAAAAATGTAATTCTGCATTGTTAGATGTTGTTTCTTAGTTCAATCATTCCAGTGAACTCTTGTAATTAATTTTGTAGGCAGTGAGCCTCTTTGAATAGTGAGCTCTGGGTAGTGTGCTCGAAGGCATGCGCCTTCCCCATTTGTAATACTTTTAACAAAGTATAAATTCTTATGGGTTAACCCCCACCATGGTTTTTCCCTTAACTAGGTTTCCACGTAAAAATCCTGGTGTTATGTGTGTTGATTTTGTTTCTGCTCATGTGTTGTTGATTCATGCTTTCATGGTTATATCATTTATATGTTAATAAGTGGTAACGAAGCTTAATTGCAGCAAAGGATAAAAGTTTTTGAGACAATTGATTCACCCCCCCTCTCAGTTGTCCTTATTTCAACAGGTTATGAGGCTTTTATTCATGTGCCTAAAGAAAAAATATCTAAGTTCGATTTCAAGGCTATAAATGTATTTTTGTTGGCTATGAAAATGAAGTTAAGGTTTATAAGTTTTAGAATCCTCTAAACTTGAAAATGGTATATTCTAGAGATGTGAATTTTAGAGAAATGAGTTAAGTCTAATTAGATATAACCAAAATAAAAAGAAAAGATGACCATGAATTTTGAAACCAAAATAGAGAAGCAAGATGATACATGGGTGGAAGAACAAGTCGAATAACATAATGTAGAGGAAGAAGGTTTAGATTTAGAGACTTCAAAAGAAGAAGAACATGAGCCTCTTACTACACCCTTAAGAAGGTCCATGAGGCAAAACAAACTAGTTGATAGGTATAGCCCACCAGATTTCCATTGTGTATTTTTTTTCTCTTGTACTGATGATCAATCTAAATCTATGAAGGAAGATCTTTCTTCAAAGGAGCATGAGTCTTGGATGGAGGTCATAGAGGATGAGATGATTTTCCTAAATAGGCGTGAGACTTGGGATCTATCTAAAATTAATGAGGGAAGGAAACCCATTGGTTGCACTTTGGTGTTTAGGAAGAAATTTAGAGTAGATAGATAGTTGGAAAGGTACAAGGAAAAATTGGTGGTGAAAGGTCACTCCCAAGTTGAGGAAGTTGATTTTTCCAAATTTTTCTCTCCTATTGTAAAACTAACTTATGTTAGAATCGTACTTTCTAATTTTGTTTCTTATGATTTAGAAGTAAAGAAAATGGATGTTAAACTACTTTTTCGCATGGGGATCTTGAGGGAAGAAATTTACATGAAACATCCTAACAATTTTGTAGTGAAAGTGAAGGAAACCGTGGTTTGAGAGTTAAAATGGTCATTTTATGATCTAAAGTAGTCATCTCAAATGTGGTATCAAAAGTTCAAGGATTTCTATTAGAACTTGATTTTGTTAGGAGTAAAAGTGATCATCATGTTTATTTCAAATTAATTTTTGATCATTTACTAATAATTATCTTGTATATTTATGACATGTTTATTGGAAATAATGAGGGTATTTAGGGGGCTCAAAACTCAATTATTTGGTGCCTTTCACATGAATGATTTGGAGGTTGAAAAATACATCTTGTCTATGGAGATCAATAGGGATCGGGTTGTTAGAAAGCTTTATATTATTCAGAGTATGTTCAATGTTCTAAGTTAGATGATAATTTAGAGGACATGTATAATGTTCCTTATGCTAGTCACATAGATAGCCTAATATTTTCTATGGTCTATACAAGACCAAACATTACCCAAGAAATGGAAGTTCTTAGCTGATTTATGTCGATGGACAAGTAGGGAGTATTGAAATTATGTGAAAGGGGTTTCTAAATATTTATGAGAGACTTCTAATTATTGTATTTGCTATAATGGGAGTAATTATGTAGGCAAGTTTCTTTTATATACAAGGCTTTGATGACTTGGATTCAAATGGTTATTGAACAACAAGAGGTCCATGAGTATTTATATGTTCACTCTATTTAGAAAAGATGTTAGTTGGGTGAGTAAGTATCAACCTATAGATGTGTTCTCCACTATAGAAGTAGAGTACATAGTTGTGACACATGCCTATAAGGAGGTAGTGTGGTTGTAGAGATTGTATTCAAGTATTGATTTTGATTGTAGACAAGTTAGGATCAGATTAACAATCAGAGTGCTATATGTTTGGTCAAGAACTCAATGTACCATGCTCATACAAAGTATATTGATATTTAGTATCACTTTGTCCACGAGATAGGTGAGGGTGGAAAATTCATGATATAAAAGGTTGACACTTTAGTTAATATTGTAAATTATCTCACTAAGCCAGTGAACATGGAGAAATTTAGAGGTGTCAATAGGCTATGGGGATCAGATTAACAATCAGAGTGCTATATGTTTGGTCAAGAACTCAATGTACCATGCTCATACAAAGTATATTGCTATTTAGTATCACTTTGTCCACGAGATAGGTGAGGGTGGAAAATTCATGATATAAAAGGTTGACACTTTGGTTAATATTGCAAATTATCTCACTAAGCCAGTGAACATGGAGAAATTTAGAGGTATCAAGAGGCTATGGCCCTTGCCTCTTTGAAAAATTGATTTATTTTTTAGTTTCCATTTATGTCTTTGCAATGTAAATATCAAGTCCATATAATATTAGTATTAGGTGTGTCATTCACCTTGTAAATCCTAAGTCTTGTAAATTATATTTAATTATGTAGATGATAAATAATGTGTGATCTACGAACATCATGGAGTGGAGAAAATGGGATGCCCATGTGAGGGTGGGGACATTATTAATTTATTATTTATTCTTTGGGATACTTGGGATATTGTGTAAGAAGGCATTAGATAGGGATGTTATATTGAAAAGGTCAAATGGGAGTTATAGAGCATCTTCCCAATTTGGAGGTTATAATAAATGCATTGAATACCCTCGTGGAGTGCCTAGATTTGGAAAAGTAGTCAGTTTGACTATTTTACTAGAATCTTGCATGCATGAGAGAGGTGGAAGAGTAGTTAATTAATATTCTAGGTTGCTTGACCATGACTATAAGGGTGTTGTATTTTTTCTATGGACCATGGTTGTAATAATAGAATTTGCATATCCTGCAACTTCCTTAATACACTTTTGTGTCAATTTTAGCCCCTAGGCCATGTGTGTGTGTCTTGTTTTATTTTAACCCTTTTTCCCTAGCTTATGTCACCCTAGCCATCCATATCTCCTTTCCCATGTTCATTACATAGCCTTCTTTATACTTCCTATGTGTTCCCATTCATTTAATTTTATCCCTATCCCATGTCCTAACCCCACATTTAATTTCACATTGATTTAGCCCCCTTTATACCCTTATCAAACCGTGAAATATTGTACCTAGCCTCATCCTATGTATAAAACCCACCTTTTCCCATCCTAAAACATGTCTTAACATGTGTCCTTACAAAAGAAGAGGTTCTAGCATTGCCAGGTAAGATGGTATTTCCCCCCTCCTCTTTGGTTTAAGCTTAATTTTGGTGGGGCCTCTAAGGGAAACCCTAGACCTACTTGAAAGGGAGAGATTATTAGAAATCATTTGGGCAAGTTGGTTGGGATGTTTTCCATTAGCCTTAGTTCTTAGACCAACCACTTTGCCAAAGCTTTTGTCACCTTTTGGGGTTTGCTCCTAGCTAAGGATCTTGGAATTTAGCACTTGGTTATGGAAGGGGATTCTTTGAATATCATCAATTGCCTCTTGAAATCCCATGTTCTTTGTTGGATAATTAAGCACATCATTATGATGCCCTTGGCTTGATTGATTCCTTTCTTGATGTCAAAGTGGTTCATATTTTTCAAGAGGGGAATGTAGTGGTAGATTCTTTTGGTAATTGGGGGGTTTTTTATGAGGTTCATTCCAGATGGATTAGGTGTGAGGACCTCCCCTATGGTCCTAACAACCTTATTCAAAATGATACCCCTTAGGTGATGCGTGTTTAATTTTTTCACCCTCTTTATATGGTTTAGGGGGTCGGATTGTCTTATTGATTATTTAGAAGGCTCTTCAAGATTCAAGAAACTTCTTGATTCTTATCTCTAGGTGTTGAGTCTGAGTGGCCCCATTTCTAGGTTGAGTAAGCATTTGCATCCCAATCTCTCAGTTGTGCAATATTCCAAGACTATGGTGGGGATAGAAATAAGGTGGAACCCATATCTTGTGATGAGGTTAAGAATAATACCATAGTGTGGCATATCCTTAAAAAAGGTGGCTTCCCAAAATTTTATCCAAAAAAGTTTAAAGGCCATGACCCCGCTCTAACAACTAATTTTTCTAAAAATTAGGACTCTAAGGTGGTGAAATTGAGAGGGATTAAGATGAAAATTATGGAGGATTTGATCACCCATGTAACATGAATGTCTATGTAGGGAAAGAATATTTCTAAGAACAAACATAATAAGGACGAGATTCTTCATTATTTTTTAAGGGTGAAGAAAAACTAAAAAAAATTAGTTTGGTTATGCTAGGGAGTCCCTACCTTGCCCCTAGGATGAATTTCCCTACAAATTATAAGGTATGTAACTCTAGAGGGTTGGTTTAAAATCATTTACTCTTTTAATCTATCTCTACTTAATTATTTTCATCATAATGTCAGTGTCAACTTCCCATTTTTCTTTCTTTCCTCTTTGGAGTATTCTATGCTCAAAGTCAATAGGGGCATGATATCCCTCCTATAGCATCAATATCTCATTATGTTACTAATAAATCATGTTTTTTTCATTGAAGCCCCCTCCCTCTCTATCCCCTAATAGGGCAACAATTTATCCCCCCCTATTATCCAGCAAAGAAATAGAAGCCTTCTACTAGTCATAAGAGTTCCCCTCCTACCTCTATTAATCATGTTAGCAACAAGTGTATGGAGCTGGATACTAATTTAGATGTGGTAGAGACTATAATCAAAATAAAATGTAAGGAGAAGGCCTTAGAGTATGTAGAAAATTCTACTAATTTCTAAGCTTCCATTTTTGAGAGATTATGCCATGGCCTCTCCTCTAGCTTGGTAGACTTCTCCTATCCCCCTAGCTCTTCATTGGTGAGGTGAATTCTATTGTTGATCTCCTAGGAGATAAAATGTGTGGTATGGAGAAATAAATCTTGATTCATCACTATTGGCATTCAAGTTTACACCAGCATGCAAACTTGCACCAAAATGAGAAGCCTATAAGCATGGGACACAACTTGTAGAACAAGCTCCAAGATTTTAGAATTCAACTCTTGATAGGATCTTCAATAAGTTCTCTCAAGCCAGATTCCAAAGAAAAGGGAGAAAGAAACTAAAGAAAAACTAATCTAATTCTAATCTTAGTTGGGAAGCTATTCATTGCACAAGATTCAACATTCACCCAACTATAGATTTTACATAGCAATGAATAAGAAACTACTTTAATCATTCACAAAATGAGTAAAAGGATACCAAATAAATAAAGACGAGGGAAAAAAAGATCACAACTTATATTAATTAGTTGGTGGTGCACAATTACAAATTCATAAATTACTAAATAAGTCCCAATAAATGAAGGCTATTGTAATTAACAAATGCTTGAGAAAGTAAAAATTATGCAGAGCTCTAGAGACATGAGCATTCCTAGTACATCCCCCTTTACAAATGAGCATAGAGCCCTTATTTATACAAAAACAAACCCAAAAAAGTTAAAACCACTACACTAGAAACTAAGGAACATTTATTGTTTTTGCATGCTTAACTGTCACATAGCCACACTCTAATTTAAATTTGAAATGGCAATTCCTAGAGAATCATCTTAGAAGTAATGGCCATGATTCTAGAAGTTTGGCATGATATTCTTTTAGTGTTGTTCAATTGATTTTTAAATCTTTTCATGTAGCACCTTCTCAAAATAGTGAGTAGAAATATTAGACCAATGTTGCATCTCTATCCTCTAACAGGATTGATTTTACTTTTAGAGTGCAATGGTCATTAGATGATGATCCTCTCTAGAATATCAAATGGTGCAGATGATTGTTAACATGTAATTCCCTCATACATCTTCTACCAATAGAGAAATGACATTATGTTGTCAGTCCTACAATTTTTTGAATGAGAAAAAATCTATCATGTGTCCTTAGAGTACACTACTCCTTTTCACTTCCATTATATCATAGGATTTGCTGAGAGAAAAATGGGACCCACCACAATTGCCAACTCAAATCATTCCAACCAATAGCATGATGATATGAAGTTGTTAGACTAGTAACTTCTATATCATGTAGGGGATGCCATGTGTCCTGTTATAGTGTTCTACTTTTTTATTTTATATAGGATGGATGAGTAGTGGAGGCCACATTTATTACCTACATGGATCATTGAACCAATACTGCAATGATATGAATTTGTTAGACTAATAATTTCTATATTGTGCATGGTCCATTGATCTTGAAGAAGATCAAACAATATTGAAGTGCTCTTGTTATGTACCTTTATTATATGGAGTTGCAAAGTGGATGGGATTACTAGTGACAATGTGGATGTATTGAACAATGGTGCAATGACATTTTATTTTTAGACTAACAACCTTTTAGAGATGTGTTGGGATACCATGTGTCATTTGAGTACACTACCCTTCTTTCTTTATGAACTCTACAAAAAGACAAAAAGGGGACCCACTAAGGTGCCAAATTGAATTGATTTCACCAATGGCACATCAAGAATGAATTGTCAAACTGATAGTTTCTTGAAGGCACAAAATTCTACCATGTGGTCAGGATGACATCACTATGCTCTAGATTTTATTAGTGTAGACAAATGGGCCCACTCAGATGATGTGGTGGCATAGCCAATGACACACTAATTTTAAGTTATTAGACTAACAACTTTAAAATGATACATGGACTATTGGAGAAGATTAAATGGTTCTAAAGTTATCAACTATGTGCCTTAATCATGTGATTAACAAACCTCTAAAAATTCCAAAATCTATGTGTTGATAACCAAAATTTTGAAGGGAAAACACTAGCTACCAATGATCTCAAAGACCATGTAAGAATAACTAAACCCACCATACTTAGACAAAAAACCAACATGAACTCTACTAAAGAGAAACAAACTTAAACATGAACTCTTTTGAAGTGATGTTAGCTATATACAGAGCACATAACGAAATTCCAAACATGAAGGAGAAGCCAATTGGTTGAACCAAGCATGGAGAGTGAATGCTCTATAGTTATAGTAACCTATTATGGGGTTCTTGTTTGTGAGGAAGAATTTAGACACTAAAACTATGGGAACAAAGAAAAATACAAAAATAAAATTTTAAAATTTTAGTGTAAAGCACCAGAAAAACTCACAGCTTTTCAAGCATAGCTTGGAGTGGGCTCCACTCCATCTTAGTTGAGATCTCCTTTTGTTTGAAGGCCTCAAAGGCCTTATCCAACTAGATGGTCTCTTTATAAGAGATGGTACACAAGTATTTGACTATAGCCTTGACCAGTACCTCTAGATATGCCAATAGATGGAAGACCACCTCTACCTCTATAATGCTTGACATTTGAAACTAGTCCTCAATTATGTCTAGTTTTCTTATTGTTTCCCAAGCAATGCCTTGAACTCTTCTCGAATCACCTTGTCATTTTAACCAAATGGGGATGGAATCCCCTATTGTACTAGAGAAGCAATATGTCCTCTCATCTCCTACATAGCTTGTTCCAAAGAAAATAGCTACACCTTGCACTTTTGAGTGGTTTTATCCTTACTAAGGATCTCATTCACTTTCATAGTTGTAGTCCTCCAACTGTCGATCCTAGTAGTGACCGATGTGTTTCCATGTAGGCTATATAGTTATGCACAAAGCCTTGATATTGAGAAACCTTACGAGAGAGTGAGTCTAGGACTTTCTCAATGTCAAATTTAACTTTCACACTAAGAGTTTATGTAGTCTATGAATTTCAATGAGGAGTTGAGCTCCATGATCATCTATGAAATTATTGTCCAATATGAGGAGTACAACTCCTAGATCAAGGGCATATAGCCTGATGATTGTTTAGCACTTTGTACTTCTTCTTGTAGTTGTTGGACTCTTTACTCCTTAGAGGTAACTACCTCTTTCAACAATTTCTTTGAGTCCAACAACTTAGTCACTCTTTTGTGTAGCTTTGTTGCTTCAACAATCCTTCATTGATCTACTTCCTCAACCTTCTCCATTCTTTACTAGTAGCATTCCAAGGTGAGATTGAGCTTATCTTGCTACATTTGTAGGCTTACAGATTTCTCTCTCTCAATTTCAACTTAATCAACAACCCAAGATTTGATAACTTTGTTTAATCTCTAAAGTTATTGGTCATGTGCTCTTATTTGGGCCTTGATTTGTTTGAGAGTGTTCTTTGTATTAGCAAGTTTTGTCTTTCTTTACCAATTTTTAGCTCACCTTGAGGAATTGAGTGGTGACCATTTTGAGTCTCTTCCATGAGATCAACTTGATCTTATAGTCTAGCCTATGAAAGACTTATCTTGATGGCATGGACTGAATAGTCTTTTGGTGTTATCAAGCATTGTGGCTTATCCATGGTTGGTGTCATGTGCAAGATCATCAAGGACTATTGCACGGGATCATATAGAGAGTACATGCACTTCTATATAGGGGTCCTATCTTCTCTTTGTCTCTAACTACCCATCTTAGCTTCGTAGGCCTACTTGGCCATCATTATTTGTTGGTTTAGTTTAGATGGTGAACTAATAAAACCTTCCACGAATAGGGAGCCTAGAGGTACCACATAGGGTAAGGTGACCGTTTGTTTCACTAGGGCCAATATTACTCCAACAAGTGAATGGGAATGGATCATCATGGTAGATGGTGAGAAAGGAGGAAGACTAGGTGTGAGAAATAAAATTTGTTACAAAACTAGCACAGGGAATTATGGGGAAGCGGGAGGAGCAAATAGTTGAGCCATAAGTGGAATTAGAGCCAACCTAGATGTCTACACATTAACCATGGTTAAATACTACAATAGTGCGTGGGCAAATAGCAGAGTGGTTAGGACCCCCAAGATTAGCACTATGAATGATAAGGGCAAAGGCAGACTGACATGAGATGCTAAAGGTGGAAAAATTGAATGGGCAATCAGTAATGACATAGTAGGGGTACAAACTTGTTGTAATTATTGAAGAATAAGTGGGGTGATAGAAAGTTGAGTTCTTGTTGTGGAGGGACTTGTCTTGGGTGCTTTCAATGATAAGAATAGAGGTTATATTGGTGTAATTGAGGAAGATGAAAGGGTTGTAGTAGATGACATGATAGTAGAAGTAGGAGGAGGAGGAGGGGTAGAGACACTTGTCTACACCTAGGTGGAAAATGGATGCAACTACTCTAGAGTGCTCTGTTGGAGTGGTCTTGTTGTCTCAACATCTAATTCTTTAGAATCAAATCCATGTCTCATGATCAATATTCTCCTTCTTCTGTCCTTTGTGGACTTTGGTTGTTCTAAGCCTTGGCTTAGAAGAGTCTACACGGTTGAAATGAGTTGTTTCACGATTACTACTATAGAGGGAGAGGGTGTAAATTCTTCTGTTGGTTATACTTCAAACAAGTGAGGCTATCTAATTTTCTTTTGAAATCTCTCCATTTCCCTATAGATAGTTCTTTGTGTTTCTTGGTGCAATTGCACCCCAAGGATTTGATTTTCCAAAGGATACCGAGCCAAGTAAGTGGGATCTTGAGATGATTGGCCCTAAAGAGAATGTAGAGATTAGGGCCATGGTGCTCAACTCAAAGTTTTTTGAGCTACCAAAACCTCCTCAACCAAGCCACTACTAGCCTCAATGGTTGGGGTTTTCTCTTCTTCTTACTCCTATTGAGCTATAGAGTTATCCATAGGTTGGATAATACTAACATCATAGTTTGAGGATGGGGATTCATGCTTTTCATCCCCAGAGTTTGTCCCATATTTCACTAGTCACGACCTCCTCATATGTTCACTCCAACTCCACAATCTCCTACCTATACTTCCAAAACATGTTGATCTTCTCGTCACTCTGAGGATATGGAAAACAAAATGAAAGTAAAACACAAGACAAATGCAATAAAACACAAGCTATACCTTCACAATGAAATCCAAAACCCCTAGATAAGGTGGAGAGCCTTGCACCCTTAGGCTCTTGCTTTACCCATGATCTATCAAAATGTGAAATGCTCTCACAAATGCATACACACTAAGACCTAGCTCACAAATGGATGGATTTGAGGAGATATTTGGACATGATAACTTTGCTCTAAAATTGGATGATCAAATGGCTAAGATGAGGCTCTATTTATAGGCCTTTTGGGAGAGGATTTGATCCAAGGGTGGAGATTTAAGTGAGAGATCAATGGTTGAGGATGCAAGTGAGGTGGAGGGATTAGATTTCATCTTCAAAAATGGAGGGTTGTGAATAAAGATGAATTTTAAATTCATCTTGGAAAAGGGGTGAATTAAATGAGGTTGGGTGAGATGGATTAGATGTGAATTAAAAATTCATATGGGGAAGAGAGGAGAATTAGAAATGAATTAAGAATTCATTTTGGGAAGAGTGGAAATAAATGAGTTATGACATGTGTAAGGGGTGTAAGAGATTATTAATGGGGATTATGACGTGTATAAAAATTTGATTTATGTGGCATATATGTCAATTTTTTATTTATGGGATGTGGGAAGGAGAGTTAATCAAGTTTTGACTATTTTAATTGAGGTGATTAGCCTATTAAAATGGCTGTAGTAAATTAGTGGATGGGCTAATTGAGGGTTAGGATTAATTAAATAATGTTTAATTTAATTAATCCTAGGTCTAGGGTCATGTAGGTTAGGCTAGGCAATTAAATAATTGATATTTAATTAACTAGGGTAGGGATAGGTTGATTAGTAGGTTTAATTAATTAAATAAACATAATTTATTTAATTAATTAGGTTTAGTGAAAGGGGTGAATTAATCAAATAAATATTTGCACGTTTATTTAATTAATTAGGCTAATGTTGGTGAAGGGGGAACTGTTGAATTAATTAAATTAATTCAATTTAAAGGGGAAGATGATGAGGAATCAAGTGTTAGGATGAATAATTAATTAAATAAGAATTTAATTAATTAATTAATTGGAAGGATGATTGGTGATGTTAGTGATGTCAGAGGTCGGTTAAGTAGTGAAGACATTTTTAGGTGTCTACATTTGCCCCTCTTTGACGTGGCGTTGTGACATAGTAGGGAAGTGGTGTCAAGTCAAAGAAAAAATATGCCCCAACTACCGGGAAGGAATAAAATGGGTGAGGGATGCCCCCTGGAGAGGTCGGGTGAATTTTTTTTTTTTCAGGTGAGCTCTCAAAAGGGAGAAATGGAGGTGAAAAATGGGTAGAGGATGGAAAAATAGGTTGACAAGAAGACAAACGGACGAAAAAGGTTATGATCTGCACCATGGGGAGGAAAAAATGTGTTTCGAGGATGACATGGCTTTCTATAAATAGAAAAAGTGGGCCCTAAAATGCCACATTTGCACTGATTGAGCCACTTGAACAAAGAGAAGGAGAGAATGGCGAACCCTAACCCAATGTTCCCGCGATTTTGAGCACTTGTCCAAGCGCATTCGTTCCTATGGGAGATCAATAGAGGCTAGCGAGCAGGTAGGTTGAAACCCTAGCTTTGTCATTTTTTCATTTTCCACATTAATTATTTCAGGAAATGGGTTTTAGGGTTTGGGCGTCATCAGGAAGCCGATTGGTGCTAAATGAGGCCGGATTGGCGCCATTCTCTGGAATGGTGCCATCCGCCAAGGGGATCTTGGGACAGGATTGGCACCAAAATGTTGTTGTTTGGCACCTTCCTCTGGTTTGGTGCCAAAAGGTGCGAGCTAGGGTTTTCATGGCGCAATCCTCTCTAGTAGCGCCATCTCAGGAAGGGGCGCGATGATGTCGATCGGCGCTATTGAGATTAGTGGCGCCATATTGTGAAGCGGCACCTTAGGGTATATGGGCGCCATTGTCTAAAATGGCGCCTTCAGCTTGGAGGCAATGGATTGGCACCAAAGTGACGCATAATGCCTGCGTAGTGGCACCATCTTCCAAAGTGACGCCATCGGGGAAAATGGTAGCACTATCCAGGGGATTGGCACGATGGAGGATATGAGTGGTGCCAAATTTGATTTGGCCCCAAAAAGAAGAAAAATTAGTGTGGGAAGGCTGATTTAGACGAAAAATGTAAGTTTTTGACTCACATCTGGTGGATGCAAGTGACTGTATAATTCATTGAGGTATCACGAGAGTGACATATTCCTGTTGTGATGTAGTTATTGGATGGGTTTGAAGGACCAATAAGAGGTCGATTGGCGAGGTTAGGGCTATTGACGGTAGCAGATATACCTGTTTTACGAGCACATAGAGCATTGATGACGACTATTATAGAGCGTTATCGACCTGATACATGCTTCTTTCTCATGCTGACAAGAGAGATCACCATCACCCTTGAGGATGTTTATCGCATCCTCAAGCTACTAATTCATGGGGATAGAGTGGTACACGATACGAGGAGGGGATGGATAACCTTAGAAAGAGCATTTGCCCCAGGGCAACCAAAGTTGTCAGGAGACAGACGAGAGATGAGTTATGAGGAGACTTTGGCAGCGGGTGCAGATCATTTCACCTTGTTTCTGTGTGCATTGATTGGAGGCGTGGTGATGTCAGATCGGCGGGCTCAGGGATTTCTAATCAAGTGGGGGAGATGATAGAGGGGATAGTGCGGGAAGAGACTGTCTATGCCTGGGGGTCGTGCATGCTAGCACATTTATATCATGAGATGCATACAGTGGTCTATCACTATGATTCGGCACTATCAGCTAGGGTCACACTATGGCATTTGTAGGCCTTCAAGCATATTGTGATCACAAGGCCGAGGGGAGGATACAATCGATGACAATTCGAGGCATTTGTATTTTTGTATCGGCAACCCGTCGAGTACTCTCACATAGGGCAGTTGCATTATTGATGGCGAGTATTGGATGATTTGATTCGGGTCACTTGGAGACTGTATATTAGAGTAGAGTCATGGCCAGATGATGATGTTCACATTCCTTATACCTTTCAGCCATGGTACTTGATGGGTCAAGGTGATCACACCATCGATATGTATCTACCATCGTGGGTAATGCATCAGTTTTGGATTACAATAGTATATTCCTTAGGGGATGGCAGTATTTGGGTGGACACCGCACACATGAGAGATGGCCATTAGCCATAGCACCACAAGTGGCGATAGATGACTTTGCAGCATTACATCTGCAGATGTGGGATTGGAGGAGTATGGTGGTAGACACATGGACTACACCTGCATATGATTAGTGGTGGCAGATATGGTGGCCGACCCATATGACAGATCCAACTGAGGCTCTGTACATGACCATCGAGGTAGGGGAGGAGGGGATATAGTTGAGGAGGAGATAGTGGTGGAGGAGATGGAGGTGGATGATGATGATCCATTGGGGTGTTGGCAGCAACAACATACGAGCAGGTAGAGGCTGCGAGAGGGCAAGGTAGAGGGAGAGGTAGAGGGAGAGCTAGACGAGCGGTGACATGACCACTATAGGTGAAGCAGCAGGGATAGCAGCAGGCATAGCCGCAAGTATAGGCTCCTGCATAGTAAGGACAGGGGGTCAGCAGGTAGAGAGGCTCGAGAAGCGGGCCCCACAGTAGTAGCAGCAGGTACCTGTAAAATAGGTGCATATAGGGCAAGTGCATGGGCAGTGAGCTCCTCGGCAGCAGGGTCTTAAGCAGAGACCACCTGGCCAGCGAGAACAGGGAGGGGATAGGCGATTGATGCCACCGCCGCAGGCACTTTACAATAGTAGGGACCCAAGGGAGCCCAATTAGAGCAAGCAGATGATCCCTAGGTGGGGGAGTGGACATATTAGCAGGACATTCCCGTGACTGCCATGATGTTTCCTGGGGTTGGTAGAGCAGAGGCAGGTAGCTCAGTGGCAGGAGCAGAGTCAACCCCTAGAGAGCGTTCATCACATCGGCACACCTGCGTAGACTATGAGGAGGTGGGGACTCTTTGAGGCCAATTAGCTAGCCTAGAGGATATGTGCAGAGGCAACAACAGGAGCTTGTACAGCTTCGAGGGGTAGTTGCATTGTTAGATGGGACAGATGAGTAGGTGAGCACGCTACGGGCACAACTGGCATAGGTATAGGCATAGGTGACCACCTGGACAGGTGAGCAGGATGGAGAGAGAGCCCTTCGGTAGGTAGTGGAGGCTAGGGCCCATCAGGCAGAGGATCAAGTGGTGAGTTTGTAGGGGGTTGCAGCTGGTACTCGCATTGGTCCATTTTTATCACAGATGCAGACTTAGATCACACAACTACAGGGACAACTTGTGGAGCAGAGTCGGCAAGATGAGTACTATCATGCAGCTTATTGCACAATCATTCCTAAGGGTCAGTGGATTCCCAGTTATAGCCAGCTGAGTGGGTCTAGGATATCTAGGTCACGTAGATCTAGGTCTATTTAGTTTGTTTAGTAGCCCATGGCACCTCCACCAGTGGTACTCCAGCAGCCACAGCCACTCGTATAGTAGCAGCAGCAGCAACCACAGCCAGGGTCACCTACCGAGTCAGGCAGGGGCTCATCAGTCCAGGGTTGATGTGTAGTGAGGCATATGTATTGATGTATTTTGAGCCCTTGGAGGCATTTTGTATCATGACTTGTATGATTTTGAGCGATGTACCTTATTTTATGGCGATGTATGATGATGACATTTGATGTTTATATGATGATTCATGGTGTTAATGATGCTTATGACTTGTTCATGATGTTTATGTTATGGATACATTATGTGATGTATATTTTTATGATTTTCTGTATTATATATGCTCATGTGATGGATGATTTTATTTATGTTGGGTTGTGGGTGAAATGATCAATGATTACACTAATGGTACTTTTCCGGATGGCTACCTCATGTCGACCACATAGTTGTGTAATTCAGATATTAATGGTTGTAAGGATTTTTTTGATGGTTTTTTATAACTATTATGATTGTTTTGGCATGTGGATGGAAGTCATGTTTATGATATCATGATCAATGCAGGTGGTTCTGATGCACTATGGTATGGTTGAGATGGATACTAATGGATGTTTTTATGTCATGTTTATGGATCATGATGATATATGTTATGTTTATGATGATGATGAATCATGTATGTTATGTTTATGATGATGATGGATCATGTAGGTTATGTGATGATGTTATGTTTTGCTTATGTTGATGTGATAATGTTGATGCATGTTATGATTATGGATTATGATGTGGATTAAAATGGATGTAACATGGTTTTGTGGAATAAGAATAAATGCTCAAATTAGTAAACATTTATTATGGATACAAAATGAAATGAAATGAAAATATATGCTCAAATTAATAAACATATATTATGTATGCAAAATGAAATGGTAATGCAATGGTTAATTTATCAAATTAGGTGATTATGATAATGCAATTAATGGCGTAATGCAATGATTTATGAAGTGATCAAGTCATGACACATGTTATGTTCTTTTAAAACCCTGGGTGATGGGGGTAGGTGGTGGGGGGTAGGTTAAGGAGGGGAATGGTTATGGGTTGGGAGGAAAGGGGGATTGTGGGGATGGGTTAGGGAGTGCTAGGTTATTGAACACCATGTCATTAGAGGAGGGTTTAGGTGTGTTAGGTTGGTTGAATGAGTTGCAGGGTTAGTGAGAGGAGGGGATGTTAGTTAGGAGGGGGGGTTAGAGTGGATAGATGGGGGATTAAAATTCTAAGCCCAGATAATATGGTTAGATGGGTGGTGAAAGATGATGTGAGCTAGGTATAGTATTTGCATTAGACTATTGAGAGCATTTCTAGTTTTATTATAGCAAAGTCAGATACATTTCACGAAGGTATAAAAGGACCTAGGTGATGATATTTATCCCACAATTGCATGGACTAGACTCACAAACAATAGGTTGATTTCATGCATGCCCAAGGTAGTATAACCTTGCCTAGCTAAGGGAAGGAGACTCATAACATAAGTTCTCATAGTACATAGAAGGTATGAATGCATGTATATGCAAATGGGAAGCATTATGCTAGAACCGACCCTAGCTTCAAGATATGAATACTATTCTTGGAGTAATGAAATCAAACCACAAGCACAGCATACAGAAATGATGACCATGTCTATTCTAGGTGTTGTCTGCCACTTACCATGATATAATGAGATCAAGGTAGATTTGGAAATGACCTAGAACAAGACAAGAAGATAAAAATTAAGAATCAAAAAGACCAACTGAAAAACAACAAATAGCCATTTTAATCTCTTGCCAAGATAAGTGTTGATAGGATGATGGATTATGTCCATTGTAGGAACGATATATCCTAGGATGTGAATCGCTTGGGTTATGTTGGATAAATTTGAAAGGTGGGTAAAAGGATAGTCGGGCCATGTGTGATGATTACAGTTGGTATGTTGATTGATAACTTTTGCATGAGGTGCAGTGTTTCGGGCGTATCCTTAGCATGTGTATTATTGGGTAAATCTAGCAAGCTCAGTAAATAGGGACCATCCAACCTGGTTGGATGGGTGCATCTTATGTACATGAGTACTAGATACTTCCTTCGTATTCCAAACTACCTACATACCATGTGTCCACAGGATCAAGGCACTTTCAAGATGCGGGTGAAATGAATATGTGGTTCTAGCAAGACTTGATGATGTGGAAATGGTTCGGGATGGATGTGCTGAGGTTGTGAGTGTTTTTGTATTTTTTGGTTTTTCCAATGTTTTTGGATTTTTTGGTTTTTGCAATTGCCCATAGAGATGCGTATGACTGTCGTGCCATTCATAACACCTAATCTGTGATGAATTAATGTTGAATTAGGTAAGTTGCATCACAGAAAAATAGAAGAGATTGAAGTAACGACAACGGTGCAGATTTTTACAAATGGTATTAATGCGTGTCTCCTTTATTAATTACAAATTGTAGGAATATCGCATGACTGTATTAAGACAAAAATATGGTCACTAGTGCTGACATCATAGATTCAGCTATTTGAGGAGTCTAGCAGTGTCAAGATGACATTTAATGATTTTATTGATTTGTGTTTGCCCCATTTTCACATGAGATATTTAAGGGATTTCCAGTTTGAATTGGGTGAAGTGCTTCAATCATTTCATATCATTTGGATGCCATCCTTGTATGCTTTATGGATTCAACATGTGGATTTTCTAATGTTTTTGGGATTTTCTAATGTTTTTGGGATTTTATGATTTTCTAATGTTTTTGAATTTTTGGATTTTCTAATGTTTTTGGATTTTTGGATTTTCTAATGTTTTTGGAATTTTTTGATTTTCTATTGTTTTTTTGGATTTTTGGATTTTGCAATGTTTTTGAATTTTTCAATTTTTGGATGTATAGAAAGGAGTTTACAAGGATCCTTGATCCACGGATTAGCTTTGGGTGGGATGATGCAGGGTCGACGATTGATGTTTCAGAATTACAAGCCATGTGAGGTATGCAATATGGAGTGTCATGACGGAAAGAGGACTTATCAAATGGTGGAACTGGCCACTACACATGGCACCTGAAACAGGTTTTCACCATGGTACTTATCCAAGGCATCACCAAAGTGATTTTCATCATTGGATGGCTTTATTGCACTTAGGTTTTTTCTTGATTTTTTTTTTGAATTTTTTTGTATTTTTGCTTTGGGATACTTGATGAGTTATGCATAGAACCTCTTCAAATGCAGAATATTCATTGGTTCATCCAAAGGCTGCCCCTCAGGTGTTGCAAGTTGATATGCCCCTAGTCCATAGCTGGCTATAATAACATAGGGTCCCAATCAATTAGGCTCAAATTTTCCTTTTTTAGTGTGCTCCTGCAAATTTTTTTGATTTTCCATGAGGACAAGGTTACCTACTTCAAACTTGCAGTTCTTGATTTTCTTGGTATAGCTTCTTCGTAGGTGATTTTAGTATGCCTACAAATGGTTGAGCACATCCAGGTATTTCTCATCCAATAGTTCTAACTCATGTAGCCTTACAACTCGATACTCTTCATCAGTGATTATGTTTTGTAATGAAACTCTAAGTGATGGGAGCTCGACCTCAATAGGTAAGATGACTTTGGAACCAAATACTAGGGAGTATAGGGTGGCTCCTGTAGGTGTGTGGATACTCGTGCGGTAGGCCCATAGGGTGGGATTGAGTTGGAGGTGCCAGTTGTGGCCATCTTCATTAACCGTCTTCTTCAGAATGCGTAGGATGGTTTTGTTTGAAGCTTCAACTCGACCGTTACCTTGAGGGTAGTATGGACTGGAGAAATGGTGCCGGATTTAGAATTTCTCACACAAGGTGCAGACTTCCTGGTTCTTAAATGGTTTCCTGTTGTCAATAATGATGCAATGGGGAATGCCATAATGACATATGATGTAGTGAAGAATGAATTTGGCTATTTGGATGCCTGTGGTGAAAGTGAGTGGAATTGCTTCAACCCATTCAGTAAAGTATTCGGCGGCGGTCATAATGAACTTATGACCATTGGATGATGAAGGGTGAATCTTACCTACAAGGTCAAGTCCCAATTGTGAAAAAGGCCATGAAGTTGTTATTGGTTTCAGCTCTTGCGATGGTGCATGGATGAGGTCCCCATGTTTCTGACATGGCAAGCATTTCTTCACAAACATGTAAGCATCTCGCTCCATGGTCGGCCAATAGTATCCTTTTCTTAAGATCTTCTTGGCTAGGGTAGGTCCACTTGAGTGTGCTCCGCAAATGCCTTCATGTACCTCTTGTAAGGCCACTTTAGCTTTCCTCAAGTCAAGACATCGTAAAAGTGTACCATCAAGACTCCTTTTGTAGAGGGTGTCTCCTATAAGAGTGAAGCGAGAGGCTCGGAGGATGAAGCTTTTTCGTTGTGAGGATGAAAGGTTGGGGGGATGATGTTGTCATGGAGGTACATGTACGTCTCTTGATACCAGGGGGATAGAGGACCAAAAATGTCACACACCAGTTCTGATTGTGGAACATCATAAGCCGGTATCAAGAGTTCTTCGATTAGGAACTTGCATTTCTTGTTGTCTTTCTTCATGTCCACTCGAGATCTTATCATGGCCATGGCATATGTTGCTTTGTTATTTAACCTTGGAATTTGTTCAAAATGGATATCGTCAAAATAATCTTTAAAGTCATCCAACATTCTCTTGTAGGGAAAGAGCTTATCATCCTTAGTCTTGTATTCATTATTTACTTGTCAGATGACCAGTTGGGAATCTCCATAGACCATCAGTTTCTTGATCCTCCACTGGATCGCCATGCGGAGTCCTGTGATAAGAGCCTCATATTCAGCTACATTGTTTGTACATGGAAATGTAATCTTGTATGACTTGGAGATGGTATCTCCTTGAGGGGTAACAAATAGAAAGTCTGCCCCCAAGCCATCATGCATATAAGATCCATCAAAATACATCTTCCATGATTCTGCTATTGGTGTTACCGTCAATATAGACTCATCAGGAAATTCTGCCAATGTTGGTTGCTCTGTTGGGATTGGTGCCTCAGCTAATTGATCAGCGATGACCTGTCCTTTAATGGTTTTTCTCTCTGTGTATTCAATATCAAACTCACTTAAGATCATTACCCATTTATCCATTTTGCCTCTAAGAGCTACTCTGGTTAGTAGATATTTCAACGGATCAAACTTGGCAATGAGCTTAGTCTTGTGATTAAGCATGTAGTGTCTCAACTTTTGTGAGGTGAAGACGACAGCTAAGCATGCTCATTCAATGGGAGTATAATTTAGCTCATAGGACACCAAGGTACAACTAAGATAATATATTGATATTTCTTTTCCTCGTTCATCATCTTGCACCAACAAGGCACCTATAGCTGTTTCTGTTGTTGAAATATACAAGAGGAGGGGTTCTTCTTGTTTTGGTGGCATAAGGATAGGTGGGTTAGCGAGGTACTTCTTCAATTGTTCAAAAGCTCTTTGACACTGATTATCCCATACAAAGGCTGTGTTCTTGCGGAGGAGATGCTGAAACGACTGGCATTTATCTACAAGTTGTGCTAAGAACCATCAGATAGATTACAGATTTCCTTGTAAACTGTGCAGCTGCTTAAGTATCTTCGAAGGAGACATCTCTGTTATAGCTTTGACTTTGGTAGGATCTACTTCAATTCCTCTTCTTGACACTATGTATCCTAGGAGTTTCCTAGAAGTGACCCCAAAGACACACTTCTTAGGATTTAGCCGCACATTGTACTATTCCAATCGGTCAAAGATCTTAGCTAGCACATTCAAGTGCTCCTCTCTGGTTTTAGATTTTCCCAACAGATCATCTACATAGTCTTCCATTATGTGGTGAAAAAGTTCATGGAAGATGACCGTCATTGCTCATTGATATGTCACACCCGCATTCTTCAGGCTAAAAGGCATTACTACCCCACGGTATATCCCCCATGGACATATGAAGGATGTTTTATGTTGATCCTCTTCTGCAACTCCGATTTGATTGTATCCTGAGAAACCATCCATTAGAGACAACATCTCATGCCCTGCTATGAGATCCACTATGATACCGATGTTGGGTAGCGAGAAGTCATCTTTAGGGCAAGCCTTGTTAAGATCTCTGGAATCTGTACAACACTAAATACCCCTAATGACTTTAGCTATGGGTACAATATTAGACACCCATTCAAGGTAATCTATTGGTCAGATAAACCCCACATCTAGGAGTTTCTTAAGTTCTACTTTGACCAAGAGTGCAATCTAAGGATTCATCTTACTTAGCTTTTGTTTGACTGATTTTGCATCAGGACATACCACAAGGTGATGAACAACCAAAGCGGGATCCAATCCTGACATATCAACATAAGTCCATGCGAAGTTGCGGCTTCTTTTCTTAAAGAAGTCTAGGAAGTTATCCTACTCCATTGCTATAAGGGATTATGCTCTAAATGTTATTTTCGGTGCTTCTTTTGTTCCAAGGTTCATTTCCTGTGATGGTTCCACTAGGATAGGTGATCTGTTTGGATATACTTGTTCCACTTCAGGAAGGCCCATGCTCTCATCTCCTAGCACCTCGCAGAGGTTTTCATTAGGTGATACGTCCTTTATTTTGATTTTTTCTTCACCTGAAAGTGCCACTAACTGGTTTTCACTAGGGGGTGTTATTTTTATTTTTATGTTTTTGCGACTAAGAGCATGGGTGGTTTCACCGAAGTAGGCAGATGCGTTGAGTTCCATGATATATCCAGCTTTATGGTCTCCGAGGGGGAAGTGATCTCTAACCCCCATCATTTCTACTATTGCCTCATCATTTTGTACTACATCAAGGATGGGAGGTCCATGTTGGTCCCAATCTATAAGCTTGGGGTACACAAGAGGTAGGTCATTAGAGGCGGATGCTAGGGTGGTTATGGTATAAATGGTGTATACAGAGGTTTCAAAGAATTGTACAAAATCACTAAAGGAGTCTTGATGGTCTGCTTTATTGATGTTATCAACCGTAGGGGAAACCTTAGCAACCTCACTTAAGATACATTCGCCACTAGCAAGGATAGACTCTCATTTTCCATATCCTAACCCTTCAGAACATGGGTTCCTCGTTGCTTGAATTGGCTCCACGATCCCTTGCTCATGAAGGCCTATACCACCTTGTCCTTTATAGCCCATATACTTGACAATCTCAAGACCCTTGTCATAGATTTCATCCGGGATGGTAGGGGCTTCTTGTCCCACTTCCTCATCTTTGTATAACCATGAGGATATGTCTTCGAGAATATCCCGATCAAGGAGGTGCTTCTTCTCGAAGGTGGGGGATGGTTTTCATTTGATTACTATCGTGGAGACCTCTTCTTCCCTAGGAGCACCAAATGTCTTAGGAGTGGGTAATGTTCCTACACAAAAGGTACCATGCAAGTCGTATTCGCCACACCCCATGTCACTTAGCTTGATCTTGACCTTGGGTGGTGTGAGAGTTTGTGAAGTGGTGGCAATGTTGGAAGGGTCAACATATGAGGCAGATGATGTAGGATTGGTTTGGGAGGTAGGTTTCTTAGTGGCATTGTTGTAAGGATAGAAGGTACGGTCATGTCCTTCCAATAAACTACAGTATTGGAAGGGGCGAGGATCGGCATAGATAGTAACTTCTATGCTGTTGTGATGGAATTTTAAGCATTGGTGAAATGTGGAAGAAATGGCTTGCATGGCATGGATCCATGGTCAACCAAGGAGAATGTTGTAAGGGAGGTCAAGATCAAGTACCTGACACTTGTTCTCCAAGATCTTCTGCCCCACTTGGATAGGGAATTTGATGGTGCCTTTAGACAATCTCTCGGTATCATCATACCCTTTGATGGTTATACATTCACTGGTGTCCACAACCACATCAGAGTATCCCAAATGTTTTAACAATTTAAGAGTGCACAGGTTTAGGCCGGAGCCACCATCTATTAATAATCTTTTTATGATATGCTTGTGGATGCAAACTTCAATATGCAAGGCATCATTGTGCAGGTCATCGGAGGCAGGAAGATCCTTTTTGAAAAGGTGAGATGATGGGGTGAAGTGATATGGCCCACCATGGCTTGGAATTGATCAACATTCAAGTTAGTGGGGACTTGAGTTTCCATTAAAGCTTTGTCGAGGACTTCTTTGTGAAGGGGTGACATGCGGAACAATTCAAGGATGGAGATTTATGTAGGGATTTTGCCTAGATGATCTAGGACGTTGTATTTTTTAGCGGATGGTGAGTTGGAAGATGTGGATTTGGATGGTTGATCGTTAGTGGGTGCCCCACAGATGGAGACATGGCCACGGCGGGTAGTGACGGTACAATCGGGTGTTTTTTTCTTGAATGGTAATGGTGTTGATATGGTTAGAAAATTCTTCTAGCTGACCCACAATAGAGTCAAAAGAAGTAGGAGGTGGAACAACATTGTAAGCTTGGTTGGACGAGGATGCTTTTCCTTTGTTGTGGTCGGGTAGGGGATCCTTGCAAGCTCTGAGATTTGCATTTGGTGACTGTTTTGGTGGTTCATCGAAGCCGATACTACCCTTATCTATGAGATGATGTATGCAATGCTTTAATCTCATGCAATCAGATGTTTTATGCCCCTTGACACGATGGTATTCGCAGTAGGCTTTCTCATCAAACCATGTGGGTTTGAATTGATTCTCGTCATAAGGCCTAATAGGGGGAGAGTTATCAAATTCCCCTTTACAATCTTGTCCAAAACATCTTCTATTGGTTCCTAAGGGTGTGAACTTCCTCCTAGGGGTGTTATTTTGTTTGGGTGGTCCCTTGGAGACATTGACATTGTTTGCGGTGGATGCGCTTGGTGGTACTTGATTTTGTACATTTTGAACGGCTTTCACATCGGTGACACCATCATTAAGGGTGTTCTTGTTTTTACACCAAAAGCGAGGTTTCTCATTTGATTGCGCTGTTATTTGTGTTTGGGGCATTGATGTTGACTTTGTTGTTATTGTTGTTGTAGGTTTTGTTGTCATAGAGTTTGATCAAGCCCTTGGCAATAAGGGCTCTCTCGATGGTTGTGCCTTTGTCAATGACCTCTTCAAAGGTAGATGCGCATTGAATTTGTAAGTGGAATCCCATTTCTTGACTAAGATTAGCCACAAACATGGTGAATAGTTATTTTTCGGGGATAGGCCAAGGGAGTTTGCTTGCCAAGCCTCTCCATCTTTGTAAGAAGGCATTGAAGGATTCTCCATTCTTTTGTTTGGTATTTCAAAGATCTGTCATTGATATTTCATGTTCAAAATTATAGGAGAAATGATTTACAAACTTCTATGTAAGCTCAAGGAAGGTCCTAATGCTGGGAGGAAGGTGTGCAAACCATTCAATAGCTTGACCACCGAGGTTTCAAGGAAAAAGTCTCATCAAATAAGTATCATCATATGAGACTTTGAGGCAAGCAATATAGAACTCCCTAAGGTGTTCCCTAGGGTCTCTCTTTCCTTTATATTTGTCAAATTTGGGTGTTTCAAAATTTTTGGGAAAGGGGGCATGTATAATGTCCTATCGAATGGGTAAGGGCAAATATCCTTGAAAGAATATTGCTTTCGGGTGCTGCCACAATAATGGGTTACACTTTCTGGGAGATCCTGATTTTTGTTGAAATCACATATTTTTAGAAAATATAATGATTTAAGCCTTGAAAGGTTCCATTTAAAAGATTTTTATTGAAGAGGGTTTGATCAAGCCCCCTTAGATTCAAACCCCCTTGGATAGAACCCCGATAGTTTTAAACCATACCTATAATGGAGTCTCCTCTACACCTATCAAAATGCTGATAAAAAATTGCTTTTGATTTACCTTTTGGGGGATCAAATGAATTCATTTAAAATTATGTTTTGTAAGTATGTTTTCCCTATTATAACCTTCCCAAAAAGTATAATTTTAAATATATTTAATTTGATTATTATATTTATTTTTATTTATTGTGAATGTAGGTTTTTCAACAAACGTCAAGTTCTCTATTCTACACACATGGAAAATTAGTAAATTAGTGAAAAAAAATTCTAAAAAATATCTATGCCCTAGGTATTGATGTCCTTGTTTCAACCCAAAAAAATAATAATTTTGATACATACAGAAAAAGTTATGTTTTATGAAATATGCCTATATCTAAATTATAATTGGTTTGACTTCAAAACTTAATTAAAAAAAATATTAAACAAAACATTATGAAACCAAATGCATCCCTGTATATTGGTGTTACCAATCTAAATTCAAAATAATTAGAATTTTATCCTTTGTAGAAAAAAAGTTATGTGCTACAGAATACAGATCACTTTAAAAAATGTTGTTTACTATTAAAAACTAGTTATCAAAGGAGATGCAAAAAATTTTACAATTTAACTCCAAATTTTTTTTAAAATATATATTTAGAATATACAAACAAAATCTCACAAATCACTAGTTCGCATCATCTTCAAATTCCTAACGGTTTAGCGTCTATAGGTGTCATAAAGTGAAGATTTAGTTCAAAATGTTGATTTCAACGTCAAGTTTGGCCAGAAAGTGTAACCCATTACTATGGGATTACCCTTTTGTTTGTTTCCTTGTTGCATGTTGTCCACCTTTTAGATTAAGGTTTGCAAAATGCTTGTTAAATCTTGTGTTGGGGATGGTTGTGGGATGTATGTTTGTTGATTTTGGAGGAGTTGTTGGAGATGAGGTGAAATATGGTTTTGTGAGATGAGGTTTTGGTTTTGTGGGAGGAGGTTTTGGTTTTGTGGGACGAGGTTTTGGTTTTGGTTTAATTGAGTGAGGTATTGTTGATAGGCGTGGAGTTGTTGTAGAACGTGGGGTGGTATTTGATTTTGATTAGGGTTTGGTTGTGATGTTTGGATGGAGGAAGCAATGGGTGTTTGGGAGATTGATGGATTTACATACGCGAAGTTGGACGATGGGTTGTTGACAAAAATATTAGAGGTGTTAGGGGGTTCTTGATAGAATAGTTGGTTCATGAAGGCTATGGTGTTGGGGTTAAGCAGAGGCACACTCGTGGAAGCACTTGTGTGCACGGGGTTATTGGTGGTAGAAGTGGTTGAGACGGTGGGATTTGTGGGATTTTTGGATGTGGTTTGAGATGTGTTAGGGTTGGTGTGCGACGTGGAGGGTTGTGAAGATGTCATGGTGTTGTTTGAGGTGGATGTGTTATGGGGTACATTAGCACCATTTTTTAGGAGGAACTCAAGATATCTATTGGGATATGATCTTAGGACTATGTCAAGTATATCCATGGAATCAAGATCTTGTGTGAAATCTAAGACATCTTGGTCTACTTGGTTGGAGGTGAGTTGAGTTGGTTGTGGAAAGGGGAAGGGATTTAACATTATGTTGGCATCATATGAGGGGACTTGTTGGATTGTGGGCATGTTGTTTTGGTCAGTTTGGGGCATTCCTATGCCAAAGTTGTTTCCGAGGTTGGCCATTTCTTGATTCTTCTTGGATTGGGCTCTTGTTATGGGCATACAACGGTGTGAATTTGATTGGGGGTGGATGAAGGTCAATACCTTAGAGAATTGATTTGATTTATTGGACCCAAAGATATGTGGTGATGAAGAGGGACAAAGATTTAGGTTTAAGAGAGTATACTCCCTAAAATCTAAATCCAAGGATGGATGAGGTTATGGTATGATTTTGATTACAGGTTTTAACCTTTGGGAGATAAATCACAAAAAGGTGGTAACCTAAGGATGGTAAATGTCAAGGATATTGATTTTCAAAAAATTTGGACCAAAATGGGTGAAAGATGCAATCAATTGGAAATATGATTTAGTGAAAAAGATTTTGGGATGGGTTGGATGATGGCTCAACTAAGGAAAACCTTAGGTGATTTAGATGTTTTGGGAGGGTAGATTTCAATCATGTTTATAAGGATGCTCCAATCAAAAATGAACTCAAATAGGTCTAGGTTTTTTGGATGTTGTAAAATGGATGTTTCTTCTTACTCAAGGTAGACTTATGACCTTAAGAAAAAAGGGATGATTATTCTACTTAAAGGTAGGCTAATCACCAAAAAACAAAATAGGATGTGAAAGGATAAAATCTAGATTCAATTTTTTTCTCAAAGGTTGATTTGGGATATAACTTTTTGATGTTGATTGATGTTTTGGTTTGTGAGATTTTTTGGATGTTTTTGGATTTAGGATGAAATTGAGGTAGAATTTGTTAAGGTCCAAAAAGTAAAAATCAAAGGGGATGAAAAGTTGTGGAAGGGGATGGATTATGGTTGGGTCCAATAGTAAAAATGATTATTCTCTAAAGTCCAAATGGGAATATGGATGAAAATTTTGGGTCAAAATGGTTACGGTTTTGAGGGATTTTGGCAAGGTGGATATGGATTATGGATGTGCAATTTAAAGGTCCTGTTGGTTTTTCTTCTGAATCAGCATTAGGGTTTGCCAGTTCTAATGCACAGGCAGATTCAGCCAACTGAATACAGGAGGTTGCGTGAGCTCCTCCACTTCACTTCTGGTTCTGCCGCACCAAGGGGGTGTCCCTATTTGATAAAAGTATGACCTTGACTAGCTCAATGATAGAAAGATATAACTTGACAGCAACAAGCAGAATACTCTCACATAAGGACCAAGATTTGTATAACAAATCACAAGGTTGGCAACATTCTTGGACATATATGTCTGGTTGGGTATGAGAGTACGCAGGGATCCTAATCCTACTCCTACAACTAACAAGTGGAAGGATGAAATGGTTTGATTTGATGTTTGGATGCAAACCTGGACCTGGTGTATAATCTCAACACAGAGCTAGATTGGTGCCTATCCAGGGCTTGGAGTCAGTAGACATACACCTGTGAATGATCAGCATGAACAACTAAAACTAGATTTCAGGGAGATATACATGATAGCTGCCTTACAGATATCTCCCAATACAGAGTGTTAAGTTGTCTATACTTATGGCATCCCTATTGTAGTATACCCTTCCCAATATTCAATCTGAAAACAGTTTAATCTACCCCTTGAGCAAAAGTTAAAAGATTAAACATTCAACACAGGAATTCTATGTTCTAGAATCTCAGACATTCCTTGAATGCCTGGACTCAGAAGAAAGATACACGCAAAACTGGAGACAGAATCAGCATAACACATGCAAACATAGCATTATTCATATAAAATTGACCATGAAATCAGTGGATTCATGCACAAACGTACAACAGGAGATACATAAACTTGCAAGTTTTGCTGCACAGAGCAACCAAAACTAGTTGTATCTTATTACAGAGCCAAAATGTCTAGTTTTCAACAACCTCAAAAATGGTAACACAGTCTGCCTATATTGGCCAGAAAGTGTACCTCACAGCAATTAATTACATGGCTTTCAAAAATCTGCCAGATACAAATCACACAGGAAGAATGGCACTTAGAAGTTATTGCTGCAGCAGACAAGGGAGGCCTCGAGCCCTGCGCCGCCATCTGGAAGTCTTCATCCATAAATCAGGCCACCTAATCATGTGTACCATTTCTCTTACCCCTGCTACAATCGCCATTGATGGCTCAACCACCCGCGGTCGCGTGAAAACTGTCGCTGCGTTCAAAAAGAATTTTCCCGCCAAAATGCATTTTCTGAAGTTTCAAATGTGCAGGGAAATTAATCCCACATGCATGGTGCGGAGACCCTCCAATAGTTTAAAAACATGGCCACTAACATACTAAGTGTCGAGCGCTTTTGCCGCGCTCGACGCATAAGCCTTTGTCCAAAGCCTATCGCCAAGACCCGAGCCATCAGCACACTCCCAAATCCTCCTGCCAACATCAATAGTCTCTCCGATGCCTATCGCAATTCCCTGTCGGCCAGACTACTACCATCGGACTAGCCAAAAGCTTCCCTGGCTGATAGACCAACTCTCCCTGATGACCAAGCAAAACACACTTGTCGCCAAGATATAGACCACCGGCCAACCCAAAAGCAATGCTTGCCGACAACAAAAGTCACGCCGATGGCAACTTGGCTTCCCATCTCCATCTATGTGACTTAGACCGTCGGAGCAAGACCACAAACCTATGTCGATAGCTGCCATCACGCCGATGAAACCAAAAACATAAAGCTTTGAACCATTGAACCGGTTCAAACAGATGGTTCAATGGCGAGGTTCAACACTGAGGTTCGCCGGCGAGGTTCAAACTGAAAGTTCAAAGACACAATCGGAACACTCAAAAAAACAAAACTTTCGCTGATGGACAAAACATGATGACCTCAGGAAAGATGAAGGGGTGCCAAAACTCAGAACCTTTTGGATTTTTTGGGAAGGTGCCTACATGAAAAATTTCTCGGAAACTGACAGTTAATTCAGGCACCAACAGGTCCAAAAACAATTTTCTAGGCATGTGTACAAGTTGCTCTGTAAATAGCACCAAATCCCAAGGATAAGGTGCCACCACAGTGGGTAATGGTGCCACAGATCTAGAAAATGGCTCTACAACTATCACAAGGAAATTTAGGTGCCAAACAGAGGGTTTTTGGTGCCAAAGCAAGGTAGTTAATGACAAATTCTTGGTAAAAATGAAATTTTTGATGTCAAATTTTGGATTTTTGAAGGTCAAATGTTTGTGATCCTTTAGAAAATGTTGATTGTTTCAATGATGATTTAATGTCTTAGGGATTTTTTGATGATGTCAAATGATGTTTTTCTTGGCAAGTATGTAAAACACTTCAAACAAGAGAACACAATGGCCAAAGGTTTTGTTGTGAAAATGTGAAAATTTATCAAGCACTTGTACAACCTAAGGCGAGGAAAGGACAATACTTGTTGGATTCCCACTTGGATTGCTCCAGCCACACTTACTCAAAGTAGATAACTTAGAAGCTTGGTGACACTGGCTCCCCCTTACATGGCACTCACTTCTCAAGTACACTAAGCTTTGAATTCCTAAAGACCCAAAGATCTCAAGAAATTTATTATCTCTACTTTGAATTGCGAGAATGTGGGATGGCTTCAGAGGTCTATCTTCCGAACCCCTACGCCAACAAGTAGAAGGCTTTTGGCTTCTAAAACAAATGGTGTTTAGTGGGGAACATTCGAGGGATCAGCATGTTATGAGCATTTGATAAACCACTTAAGGTTTTGACTATCTCTACTAGGAGTATCATATACACAAGGTACTACTTCCTTTTGAGCTAACACCGAAAAGTGGTAATACTGATTTGGACTTGGATTTCACCTTATCCTATTTTATCTAGCGGACCGAATGAAAGTACTGCTTGGGTTCACCAATGAGTTCTCCTTGCGGATGTGTCTCAAGGGCAGGCCCACTCTTAAAAAGAAAAAGAGAGTAGAATCATTTCTCTTCACCCAAGATCCTTTTAAAGGCGAGGGGAGAGGATACTTTGATTCTATCCCTTGGGTAACACAAATGTGCAAGTGCACAAGACACGTCAAGCAATTGCTAATGTTCTTTTTAAGCCCAAAGTGAAGTATGCCTAAGATTGTTTGCAAACAAGATTAATTTTATGCACCAAATCCAAATGTTTTCTAGGCTAAGCAAGCAAAGGTTTGTTTTTAGTGCACCAAAATGAAATGTTTTCTAAGCTAATAAATCCCAGCAAAAACATTAGTAGTTTCAAATTAGGGTCTTGAACAAACAATTTTTAACCCGCATAACACAATCAACACCCTACACAACTTTCAATGTCAGCACAGAAAATAGCACCAAAACATAATTAAAAGGTGCCACAGAACAATAAAATGGTGCTATAGGATCCCTAAATGGTGCTACAAACAGAAAACCTCTATTTCCTAATTGTTACAGAATATGGTGCCTTACAATGCCCAAATGGCATTACAATGACAAAAGGCGCTACAAAATTCAAAAATGGTGCCACGTAGATCAACAGATATTCACTACTGATTTTACAAATAAAATGGCGCTACAGTAGGGGAAGATGGCACCATAGAACAGAAAGGCGCTATGGAATCAGAAAATGGCACGAAAAATGTGTTTTGAACGTTGTTGCTCGTCTTTTGGATTGGGTGGTGCCGAACTGGGCATAAATAGTGCCAAAATGGTGCAGTGCTTCAAAAGAGGCTGTAAAAACACACTTTAGTTCCAAAATATTAGCCCAAACAAGATTAGTAGTTATTCTCTAGTCTAATAACACCTAAAAGACTAAAGTAAATGAGCCAAGAGAGTCATAGGCAAGCAAAAAAAACAAAGGTTAGATCACAAAATGTTGGATAGATCCTAGAGAAATTTCACCATAGTAACCCCATGTCTCTGTGTGATTTATGCTAAAACTGAGATCTATTTGTCCTAAAAATCATAAAAAAGCATTAAAAAAACAATATCAAAGGCAAAAGGTGAGTGTGATGGTCACGAAGAATGGCACCACAACAGTCAGAAAAGGTGCCACGATACACAGAAATGGTGCCACTGCATGGAGAAATGGCGCCAAACAGAGGAGTTTTAGCGCCGATACCTGCAAAACATGTCTTCACAACACCAAAACTCGCACAAAATGTTAGTTTGGACCTTGTGGGTCCCACCGGGCATGCCAAATGAGGATATGAAAAACAAAATAAAAGTAAAACACAAGACAAATGCAATAAAACACAAGCTGTACCTTCACAATGAAATCCAAAACCCCTGGATAAGGTGGAGAGCCTTGCACCCTTAGGCTCTTGCTTTACCCACGATCTCTCAAAATGTGAAATGCTCTCACAAATGCAAACACACTAAGACCTAGCTCACAAATGGATGGATTTGAGGAGATATTTGGACATGATAACTTTGCTCTAAAATTGGATGATCAAATGGCTAAGATGAGGCTCCATTTATAGGCCTTTTAGGAGAGGATTTGATCCAAGGGTGGAGATTTAATTGAGAGATCAATGGTTGAGGATGTAAGTGAGATGGAGGACTTAGATTTCATCATAAAAAATGGAGGGTTGTGAATAAAGATACATTTTAAATTCATCTTGGAAAAGGGGTGAATTAAATGAGGTTGGGTGAGATGGATTAGATGTGAATTAAAAATTCACATGGGGAAGAGAGGAGAATTAGAAATGAATTAAAAATTTATTTTGGGAAGAGTGGAAATAAATGAGTTATGACATGTGTAAGAGGTGCAAGAGATTATTAATGGGGATTATGACGTGTGTATAAAAAATTGATTTATGTGGCATATATGTCAATTTTTTATTTATGGGATGTGGGAAGGAGTGTTAATCAAGGTTTGACTATTTTAATTGAGGGGATTAGCCTAATTAAAATGGCTGTAGTAAATTAGTGGATGGGCTAATTGAGGGTTAGGATTAATTAAATAATATTTAATTTAATTAATCCTAGGTCTAGGGTCATGTAGGTTAGGCTAGGTAATTAAATAATTGATATTTAATTAACTAGGGTAGGGATAGGTTGATTAGTAGGTTGAATTAATTAAATAAAGATAATTTATTTAATTAATCAGGTTTAGTGAAAGGGGTGAATTAATCAAATAAATATTTGCACATTTATTTAATTAATTAGGCTAATGTTGGTGAAGGGGGAACTATTGAATTAATTAAATTAATTCAATTTAAAGGGGAAGATGATGATGAATCATGTGTTGGGATGAATAATTAATTAAATAAGAATTTAATTAATTAATTGGAAGGATGATTGGTGATGTTAGTGATGTCAAAGGTTGGTTAAGTAGTGAAGACATTTTGAGGTGTCTACACACTCCAATCATGGGCTTTTAGAGTCTTGTAGAGGTCACATGTCATAATCTTATTAGGTTCATAGGAGTGGACAAGAGCATATCATCTCTCCCAAGGTGGGAGATGCTTTGTTGGAGACTTGAAGATTTTCATATACATGCTCGAAATGTCTCTGACAATGTGCTTTTTTACTTTAACGGTCAATCAACTTTGATGGATGAAACTCTCTCTAGACTTGAGACCCTTAATCTAGCTAGCCATAAAACCATCTAGCTCGTAGATCGAGTAGTCTTCTATAAGTTCAGTCTAAGGTATGCAAGCTTCCACATGAGCAATTACTCATTGCTCCTTTTGTTTATAGTGACCCCTCCGAAGGAGAAGGGGATGCCATGCATGACACTCTTTTTCTACTATCTCCATACTTTGAATCTATTGTGTCAGCTTGTCAAGTGAAATCAATAGCCAAGACCTTATTCTTGACAAACTTGGGAAGTTGAAAGGATTCCTCCTTGAATCTATGGAGCTGAATCATTGTATAATGAGCTCTAAAGTATCAATCCATTAGTATTTTTCTATTGGTTAGGAGGTCCTCTTGTTTGGCATTGAGCTAAGTAAAACCTTCATATTTTAAATCTATGAGGATAGGGGCTAGGAAAGTCTCCACAAACTCATAGTAATCTAAAGTTTAGGAGAGTATAGGGGTTTGTGTGTATACAAGAATAATCCTTGTGGGAGTAAAGGACTCATCCATGATCTCCATAATGAGAAATGCCTAGAGGAATTGGGCATTTTGAAACATAAGAAAACACACAAGGAAGGAGGAATACCTGAACGCCCATTGTGAATTGGAGTGGCTTGGCTGGTAGTGCATGGTGTCAACAATGACTTTTGTAAAGTCAAAATAGAACATCTACTCCTATGTGATAATTTTTAGATAATGGGAAGCCCCCAACTGGAAGTCTTACACTATCTTGTCATTATTTAGGTTGAAGATGAAAGTTAGCATTGAACAACTATCTTGAACATCACTTTTGAATTAGTTGATATCAACGGGAATGATAGGGAATTCAGTGTTGTGTTTATCAAGGCCAAGCTCTTTATTCGAGAACTTGAGCTTATTTTCCTTAGTTTCCCAAGTATTATTTAGGTTGTTGTAGCTACTGTCATGCCCACATTTGCCATGTGGTCATGACACAAAACACACGTGTCATGTCCACATTTGTCATGTGGTCATGACACAAAATATCAAAAACTTTTCCACCTGACTCTAAAACCCCCTCATGCACAATCAAGCGTGCTCGATGACACTCTCACGTAACATAGTTGCACCCGCAACCTACGTTAGGCATGTCACCTGAAGACATGGAAGTCAATCCAAAATGGGATATTGTGAACTCATTTCGCAATCCCTAAGAGGTGATGGCCACTAAGGGGGTGTGCGTCACGAGGAGCAACACGAAGAGGGTTTACTAAACGAGGTGGATTGATTCCAATAGGAATTGACATTTGACACTAGAAACAACCAATAACTTAAATAACAACAATTTAAAGCCACTAATTCAATTCTCAACTTAGAACATTTAATCAACATCTAAAGCAGAAAAGAGGAAAATAATCGAATTAAATTAAATTAATATTTCCATCCAACGTCTAGCATAACGAGATAAAAGGGAATAATTTCCCTAGTGATTTCGACAACATAACACCATCTCATCAACTATGGGAGAGTTTAAAATTAAAACTAGCATATTACCCCTTTTAGAATTTTAAACAAAATTAAATGCATAAATTAATAGTCTCAATTCACTTTTCCAAAAACTAAATCAATAACTAAAAAGGGATGAATAAATTAATCCTACACATTTACATTACTCACTTTAAAATAAAGTTTGAAAGGAATAAAGTAATAAATGTCATACACTTAATAAATTAAATCATAGAGTTAAAATGCCTTTCCCTCCAAAAGGAAGTCAATAAATGAAATTAAATAAATAACTTAAATACCCAATCACACAAGAGTCCAAAATACCTCCCCACTCACTAAGTGGGATTAGATAGATAAACTAGGTTTAACAATTACATTAGTCCTCTAAATATCTAGGGCAACTCAAACAAAACCTAATAAAGATTATAAAAGCGTCTTAATCTCCTATTTTCTCTCACATTCAAACTTGGTTTTCTACAGGTTGCCAAGGTGAAGGACAACAAGTGGGAAGGTACTTTCCCAAGTGGAAAGTATCTTCCCATTGAAGTTTTTCCACAATGATTTATTATTTTCGAACCTATTTTATTTTTCTACAGGGTTAAAATAACTTCTCTCTAACAAATTTCATTTGGTTTTCTAACTCATTTTCTAATTTCTAATTTGTTTTAAATGTGCATGCATAGATTACTATGTTTTCTATTTTTCTATTAATCCCTTTTGCCTTCCAAACTCTATCACATTTTCCCAAGTTCACTAAAGAGGCTACAATCTTAAATCATGCTTAAACTATTGTTTTCAAAGCTAAAGAGAGCCAACATGCTCTCTGGAAAAATATATTTTGTTTTGAAAAGATACACAAAGAGATTATTTAAGGACAGTATATATATACCTGCTACCAAAATAATAATACAGAGCTCCTTATTTTTTTAATATACCCAAGGGATTGTATATTATGTGTATATATTTATATATATAGAAGCACACAAGATATATATATATACAACATTAAAAATGTAAGTATATCATATTAGGGCCGAACAACCGAATATCATGGAAGACCTTGCAGACTGTATTTATTTCATACTGCAAAATGCATTATAGATAGGAATGGCCGAATGGCTGAGCGCTTAATACTTGGCAGACTGTGGCAATAGAGTTCGCAAATATCAGATATATTGTTGCGGCCTAAAGAGGAATTTTAGGGTTTAAACCCCGTGAAAGGCGCCATAAGAGGGGGCGGGGCCCCACCTCCATAACATTAGCACGGCCAAGCCCCTCGTCTCTGTGGCGGCGTCCACAACACATTTTTTTGTAACATTCTTTGCAGCGAGTTTCCAAGCCCTAACCCGACTTGCCCTAATTTCTATCATGCGATTACTTTTGTTTACATTACAATATAAAATGCTTAAAACATGACTGGTATTTATTTCATCTATATATATATATAAATATCTCAGCACACTATAACATATACTGTGTTAACAAATAAAATAGAGAGCTTATAAGTGAACAAAAACTCTTTTTTTTTCTATATATATATATATATATATATATAGTTTACAAAAGACTTAAGGATGGTAGGACTAGTAATCTAAGCACAAATAAATTAACTTCCATTTAGCACAAGGATTTATTTACTTTACTTTGAAACTAATAGTGCAAATATAAATCTATTTTGCTTTAACTCATAATAAGCTTGATACACATTTTTTTCTTTCTTTTCTATAAGCAAATTACTCATACATCTCATTTTGGTAAAGTAAGGAGATAGGAAGAGAGAGATTTTATATTCCAACCATAAGCAACTTTATTTCATAGAAATAAGGTAAGGAAGAATTTGTTGCCACCATATTATAAGGAAATAAGGACAAGATTTTTACAAGTAGTATAATACAACCCAAACCTTTTTGGAGAGATAAACTCTCATTACAACTACAAACTTATTACAAAGTCAAAATAGGCATAAGGCATCACATTGCCATAACTTTTACATTTCACCAAAACTATTAAACTTTCCAAGAACTCCCAACTCCAAATCTTCTCCAAGAGCCACCAAGAAACCTACAAACACCAAAATGAGATTCTCCAAGCCCATGGAGAGCTCACCTCTCAACCATAGGCCTACAAATAGGCCACCCCCAAGCTAGGAGGCCATTCAAATAACCATGATCAAACCACAAGGGTTACAAAACACACAAAACACTCACTCAAAACACAATAACTCCCTCCCAAGGATAATCACATAACTAACCCATTTGATAATGAGTTTTAGGGGTGAAAGAGTGGACAACTTTCAACTCAAGGGAAACCACACACAATAACTCAAATATGCTCAAACTCATGGCCTGTTGCCATTAAAACTTCTCATAGTCCAAATAAACAAGGCACTCATGCCATAACCATAAATCTCAAACTTCTTAATAAGGCCCATGGCCATAAAAACTACTCCAAAAGATGAGGGGATGCCCCGAGGAGCTTCAGACCTCTCTCACCCATGACAAAGGTGAGCTCTCCCACATGGAGAGCTCACCAACACAACCCTTTTAACCCACACAACATAAAACTAAGAGTACAAGAGCATAACAACTAAAAACATGCATATATACATGAACAAAAAGCATTAAAAGAAGGCTTGAAGCCTTGAGAGCTTACCTCTCAAGCTCCAAGTGTAGAAGGTGATGGTGGAGAGCTCCCAAGAGCCTTTTCCCCAAAATCCTTCCAAGCCTATCCAAGTCTTTCTCTCCTTCCCAATCAACCATCCCAAAATGCAAAAAGAAAGAACCCTCCTCTCTTCTCAAGGAGAGAGATAAATAGGCTTTTCTCACAAGCCCTAATGAACTTGTCACCTTCTCCTTCATTCACACAACCCTTCTCACAACCCCACAAGAATGAGGAGGTGACACTTGTCATCTCCCCATTCCACTAAGCTACACACTCTCTCACAAATGCTCTCACACATGTGTGAGAGCATAGGGAGAAGGGATCACACATGGGAGACCTCTCATAAATGAGGAGGTGACACTTGTCCCCTTCTCATTCAACTATGCTACACTCTTCCCCACATATGCTCTCACACATGTGTGAGAGCATAGAGAAGAGGTATCACACATACAAGAAGATTCTAGAAGCTTCTAAAGCACTCGAGGCAAGGGTAATCTTACCCTAGGTGGGTGAGGTTAGGTCAGGTGAGATGGTGACAGGTCAACCACCTCTCACATCTCCTAAACTCGTCACTTGACTCAAGGGCCAAGTTTAGGTGATCATACAAGGGTTACACCAAGTTTAAACATGCTAAGAATGGCCCTAGACCATAGGGGTATGACCTAGGGTCATTATTTGACCATAGTTAACACTAAGGAACTCATAAATCCACATGAAAAGGGCTCACAAACATTTAGAACCAAATTTGTGCAAGCCAAAACATTACAACCTTACAACACACCAAGGTAATAAATCAAAAGGGTGAACCCTACAAATATCATAAATTCAAGACAACATAAACATCATTCTCAACCACAAATGACCTTAGGCCATCTTAGGGAATAGGTCGGCTTAACAGGGCTAACACATAGGGTTATTTGTCTGAACTCTGATTTTTCCATGGGTCATGGAAGATTACCTGCACACTTACGCAAACCCGTTAATAGCACATGATACATATAGCTGAAGTGAAATGAATTACATAAACATACACAAGATTGCATAAGCACATATATCCTCAATTATAAACACATGCTAACATTTACATGATTCTCTAATCATTCGTATTTCACAACATAGAATCAGGATCATATACTGCATGGGATTTCATCAATTCTATCATCATTAAGCATTTCAATTGTGTCTAACTCAACATAGCAGTAATCATCATAGAATTCAATGTAATCTAACATGCAAACTATAACATAAACATACCATAAACCATCTAACTAATCAAAGCATAGGATATACTAATGAATGTCTAAATACGAGATCAACAGTCCCCAAATGTCTACAAGTCCATCATAAAGTCTAAACAATAAGTATCATAAGCAAAAAAAAAAAGGTGAGATAAAAGTAGGCCTCACACCACAACATCACTACACTGACTCAAGATAGGGCCACAATCCCATAGATCGAACCCTTCGCTAGGGTGAAGCAAAACAACATGGTCTAAGAGGGCAACTACTTCCAGTCACACAAGGGTGGGCCTCACAGCTACAATGGAGGGCTTCCATGGCATGGGGTAGCCAAAGCATTCCCTTGATATTTTTAGCACTTATTTCAATCCAAACATTGTTACCTTGAATAATCCTCGCCTTAGCATTGTAGCAATTTGTGCAAGCCTAAATGAGCTCTAAACAACAGTGCATTTGGGCCACCATATAATGGGCTAATGTACAAGTCTAGATTTAGATTCCAAGACTCTAGTTTTCTTCTAGCTAAATCCTCTCCAACATGCATGCATGAGCACCTTCCCACATGTTCTTTGTTTGTTTTGACATGGGGTCAGATATGTTGTCTACATAATCAAAGACCAGGGAAGAGTCTACACACTTCCCTTTCTTTATTGTTATTACACTCCCCTAACCTCTAGGAGGCTTCTCTTGAGTAGGAGTTGAGGCATATGACCTACTTTCACTATATTCAACGAGCAATTGCATGCACTAGTGAGGTTTCTCTTCTCTTTTATATTTCAATATAGCTATTTATAAAAATTAGAACTTTGTTTGAAATTCTTTTTCTACTTTGTAAGGCAATAGAGAGCATAGACAGAAGAGTCTTCCACAAAGTTTGTAGATTGGATTTCAAAAACAATAACATTTTTGAAGCCAATTGTTCTTCTATTTATAGCTATTGCATGGTGTGAGCTATGGGAACATCATTAAATGTCCATCAGCTCATGATCTCAATATGAGTTGGTGGACTCACACTTGGATCTTAATTTCCATTTAATCAATGTCTTTTCTACTTGCATAAGATTTGATTTTTACTCCTTAAAGATTTAATATGTTCATGATAAGACATAGGAAAATTGAAAACATACACATGATGTCATGAACTATTCATCTTTGGTGGTTATTTAAAATGATGGCACTTTTTAAAAATTATTAGCCCCTTCTTAAATGCTTATTTTGCTATAAACATTCCCTTTTTAAAATGATTGCCCCTAATTTTATATCTAAGGATTTAAATCCAATATGATTGGCAGCTTCTAGGTAGGTAACCTTGTGTGATCTACTAGGAATCAATAGTTCACAAAGCCTCAAACTCTTTATCCTTAACCATCAAGAATGATTAAACATTTTTCTGATCCAACACCCTTTTTGTCATTCCTAGGTAATGACGTGGTAGTCTCTTTTCTCCTCATCAACATTGAAAATATCCTTTAAATTTTGAAAATCTACATCAAAGACATGCTATCACAAGAATTGATTCATTGGACCCAAAGAACTCTTCAACTTCATAATAAGGGCCCAAAGGCTGAAGGGAACATAAAATATGATGAAACAAGTCTTTAAAATGAAGATGTACACAAGAAAAACTAGAAAACACATAGTATAGTACATATTTACAAAGGGTTTTATGCAAGAGCTTAGCTATAGCATTTGAGATATATCATGTTAAATGGGATATGCAATATGTCACGATTAGCATCTATGAGTTAAAAAGAATTAACTTCCTTACATGCAAAAATTATGTAAGGTCTAGCCCACAAGGAATCAAACTTATCTAGCTCTTTCTAGGATTTGCTATTCTTTCCTCCCATTTGAGGACCATGTCCCCCATTTTGAAATTAGGTTCCAAGGAGTGTTTTTCAAACCAATACTTGACAATTTGTTGGTGTCCCTACATTAATTCTCTCATAGATTCTCTTATTTATTCTAGCTCCAATAGTTCAACTAATTGGATCTCCATAGCTCCATTTTCCTCCAATTCTATTTGTTTTATTAATTGAAATATAGCAAGCTCTAGAGAGATAGAAAGGAAACTTCTTTACCATATATTGATGCGGAGCGCACAGAGGAAGCAGACACTTTATCAATTTTTTTGAACCTTCGAACCACACTCGTCAGCAAGACTTAGATCATCGGTGAACTCAAAAACTATTCTGCCGACACACCAATCACTCTGATGTCACCTTCGAACCACAACCATTGGTGTGACTTCCTTCGTCAGTGAACTCCTTGTTTATTCTCCCAATATGCCGATATATGTTGTCTTCAGTGAGACCAAAAAATGTTCTGCACCAATGCACCTCCTATCAGTTCAACACCGTGTATTTGTATAACTTCCAAAAGCTTCCCTGAGGGGCTGTATTACACCGATGACAACTACTGTAACTCTGCAACTACGCAAACATCGAACAACTTATACAGAAACAACAAAATATCAACAGAACAGAAAATGATCTATGCCTAAGGAAGCCATTCCACTGATTTCGAAGAAATCTCAACCAGTGGAATGCTTCCGATCTACATTCTGTGCAACAGAACCTTACTCAGATATACATGACATAACATAATTTCTTATTCCTCAGAAAATACACATACAAATTGATTCTCTGTCTGTGTCTATTTATTTTTCCTTAACGAACACAGACCGACTATATAGACTCATGTTAGCAGTTACATAAGATGGAAGGAGAATCACCCTACAACCACTTCTACCATTCGATTACACCCATTCAGGTCGATTACAATCTTTAATGGCACATATACAGACTCAATGTTATGCCATTACTCGGCCAAGTATGATTCAATATGGTTCTAAGGCCTTACAAACATGAAACTTTGGACAAAACAGAGCATGCATGGAATCCTCCTGATTCTTAGGTCTCGAGGTGCTCCTGCACCATATACCAAAGTGTAGGGAGATGTACTAGTCACTCTTTTTAGAGTTATTCAATCTACCCATAAGGATTTCTTTAGATGTTGACTCCATCCTCTTTGATAGTCAAAGTTGATCCTTTTGATGACCCTGATCAGGTTCTTGTTTCTAGACTTAGCAAGTTCATTACCTCGTGGGTAATAATTGGAAGATGTTTTCATATAAAATCCATGCTTTAGAGTGAGCTTAGAGAACTTTGCAATCGTGAAAGCTCTTGTGTTATCTAATATAATGGTGGAAGAACCCCCAAACCTGGTGATGATATTCTCCAAGAAATCAATGATCACAGCTTCGGTGGCCTCCTTCAACTTAGTATTGCTTTTCTCCACCTTGTGAAGTAATTGGTAGCAATAAGGATCCACTTATGTCTAGCACTTGAGACTAGATTTATCATGATGGTAAAAGCTAGTTCCCATTGAGCAAAGGGATCATCTATGGATATAGCCCTGTTAAGGGGAAGCATAACATTTTTCCTTTTTCCAACATAAATCTAGCATTGCTAGCATTTCCTTACTCATTTGTGATAGTCTGTGAACATTGCGGGCTAGTAATATCATGCCTGAATTACCTTTGTAGTTGTTGTACGAGTTAAGAAATGTCCTCCTAACATCCCTTGATGAAAATCATGTAGTATTTTTTCAATTTAATCTTCTACGATACACTTGAGTAGGATCCCATCAAAGCTCCTTCTAAAGAGGATACCTTTGATTAAGGAAAAGGGTACTCCTTGTAGTCAATAGGCTCTCTTATAGAAGAAGGAAAATCACTTGGGTACTACCTGGTTTCCATGAGTTGAACTCTTTCATCAATCCATGACTTTGGTTCTCCATCCTCACTTACCAAGATGACTTTCATCTTAGCACTTTGACTATCCAAGACCTTGGTATCTTTGTTAATGTGTTAGCATAATGCTCTCCCTCTAACCAATTTGATTGGCCTAATATTTGTACAACATATTCAAGGATCTTAGTAATCCAGTTTGCTCTTTTTTTACTTATTTGCCCTTCCATGATGTACTCTCTGATGCTTATATGGACTACAAATGTCGTTATCCTTTTACTGAATATCAAATGTTTAAATTTTTTGAGCCCTTTAAGTAGCGCATAGGTTTGTTTTTCAATAAAGTTATATTTGATCTCATACTCCTTGAGAGTTTTAGAAGTGAAAGTGATTGGATGCTCATTTTTTCCATCAATATCATTTTGGGTAAGGACCATTGTTACATCCCACTTGTGCCCTAGATATTTTGATGTGTGCCCTAGATATTTTGATGGTTGTGCCCTAGTATCTTGATATTGTTTCTCAAGCTTAGATATGTATATACACATATATTGTTAATCATCTTGTTGAATGGAGATATACAATGTATATATAACTAGTTCAATTAAGTTCATTTGATAGATGTTCTCATGTTTACCTGAATGTACATGCAAATATGTAATGAGATATCAGACTAACTACTTGTGTTTGACCTAGTGATTGCAGGAAATATCACCTCTGAAGGGGGAGGAAAAGTATCATCAGGTACAAAAGGTAAAGGAAGAGAAGTCTAGTGCCATCTGAAACCTAGCCCGTAAGTTTGAGACTGTCATTTAAGTAAGGATTAGAACTACAAGTCCAGAGTTCTTAGGTAAACCACAAAGTTGACCTTAGGTGTTAGAATCACCTAACTCATGTTATTGGTCGTGTAGCATCTGCCCTTATTATCTTCTCTTGAATCAAAAAATTTAAAATTTAATCTATTTTGAACCTTGTAAATTTAATTGGCTCTCGAAAATAATTAAATAGTCGATCAAATATAAAAGAACTAAATGTATTAGCTATTGATAATTTTGAACACGAACTTATGTCAAGACAATAGAAGAAATTCAAACTATGTTCGTTTTTAAATTGATACATATAGTTTATTGGCCATCGTCCTTGAGATCACTCACGATTATCGACCACATAGAATGAACACTGAAGTATTAATTACTGGTTCCATATGAGAGATATTATATGCTTACTAACTTAAACTCATAGAAACTCTTTGAATGCAATGGCCTTAGTTATACACAAACACTCTAATCGTTAAGGCTCAAATATGCATAATAACTTGTTAAGGAAGTCGACTTATTCCAATCACATTAACTTATTCTATCCGTTGGCCTACATCATAAAGTGTATCCGCCTAAAAACATAGAGGTTTATATTTTGGTTTGAGGGACTTATAAAGCACGAAGGATGGTCATGGTCATTGGCCTCTTACACAACTCAAGGATAATAGTATATGAGCCTATCGGCCTCACTTGAAAATGAGCACAAAGATTTATATAGTGTATGACCTTGTAAGCATATGGAGATACGTTAATAACCCCAACAAAGCTCTAAAAAAAAATTTGATTTATATTCTAACCTTATAATCAGAAATGAAAGGAAAGATTTAAAAATCTTGAATGCATTGTTGATCATGGGGAAGTGTCTAGTTGAGGTGGCAGACTTTTCGTGGATTAGGAGAGATATGTTTGGAATGAGATTTCTTTTTGAGGAACCATTTTCTTGGCCAGCAAGAAGGAGCTCATTCAGAGAATACACAAGAAGTGTTGATAAGGGAGAACGTCAGTCTTTTGCATGTGGGATACACAGAGGAGATACATACTCTTACTCATGCATAAACACATAGACAATTGTAGTGCTTGGTAGGTGATTTGGTGAAGGAGACTAGTAGGAAAAGCAAAGAAAGGTTAAACTTAAGTGCTGACTTCGCACCCTCATCAAGAGAAAAAAATTTAAGCGGTAAGTGATTACTTGCTCTCAGTCCTTAACGAATAATTCATAGTAATTTACATTGCAAAGTTTTGATAGTAAAAAGAAAACTATAGTTTGTATGGCTCAGTAGTAGGCCAATAGGATAGATGCTAACAGGTTTTGAAGCAGGCCGACATGGCCATTCCCATGTAAACTTTATAGTAGGCCGAGTGGCCAAAAGCTATGTATAACTTAGAAGGTCAAATGGCCTAACATGCTCTAGGTTGAAAGACCGACAAACTTATATATTATTGTGTTGAAAACTATTAGGACTGACAGATCAGTTAGTTCGCCATATTGATAGGTCGGGTCAACGACTGTCAAGAAGATAAAAAGGATTGTGTACTATCATTGTGAAATTGTTAGGTTGAAGGTTGTTAACCCTCATGGCCATTGGGTAGAAAGTCTGAGAAGTAAGACTTCTTGTGAGAAAATATCTCCCTAAAGAAGGGAAAACAATAAGAACAAACATTATATGACCCTCTAACATCTCTATATGATACTGGATTAAACATGAATTCTTGGAAGATATATTTATATGTAAATAGAATTCTCAGTTTCAATTGGTAGCTGACATCAATCCCGCCTTAGCAATCTTTGAATCCTTGCTTACCTGGTGTTAAAAAGGCTATGAATTAAGTAGAGTTCTTGAAAACTAGTGTTAAACAGTGGTAGGAACCCAATGATATCCTCATCAGTCAGTATGCAGTGGCACAAGAGACAGACATGAAAGTTAATTCCTTTAAATAAATTATCGCTGAGTAGGGTGATAAACTGGACTACATGAATTCATTGTGTCGTGTTGCGCTTAATTAAAAACCTTAGCCAAAGTGATGCTACTACCTAATAGTGTCAGTCCATTTTCTTGTCCTAGATATGCACCCAGTCAGAGGTCATGCTAGTTAGGATTACCTATAGTGTATGACCGACTAGGGATTGTGTAGGGTCAAACACTAGTCTCATATGGCATTAGATTTTTCCTTCCATTACTTTTCTGCGATGGGCCGGGTCATTCCAATAGGAATGACATGGGGGACTAGTAAGTCCATGGATGGGTGGAAAAATGCCCTGATGATATTTTTCCTCCTCTATTCTAGAAGTAAAGGATGATTAAAGCTCCAGATGGCTTAAACGGATTTCAAAGGACACTATAAACTCAAACTTCCTATAACTATGAAATGGTACTTACTTTAATAGTTATCTCTTTCAATTAACTTTTATGCATGGAAAATTGAATTAGTTTATAGTTCTTGTTTTTAAAAAAAATTAAATATATATTTAATTATTCTCTTTTGGTACTAGTTTATGCTTATTGCACATCTATTAGTTGCTTAGTTTTAGTATGTTACAAATGTGTATGCTGCATATCCATTAATTGCATAATTTTAGTTGTGACATATGGTATTAGAGCTACTAGGTTCAACACTAGACCTAGGGCTCGTCACCACCAAAAAAAAAATGAAACAAAGCATTTTGGTTTATGCTAGGATGTGGATTCATACCACTAAACCTAAAAGAGCTCGAGATCCAGTTTATTCTCATCTTTGGAGAGTAACAAGTTTGAAACATGATTATTCATACTGCACTCCACCCTCAGATAATGAAACCCTGGCTGATGCACTTGAACGACTGAGAAGAGAAAGACAACCCTAGACAGCTCCAAGAAGAAAAGCAGTGAGAACAACCATCATGGCAAATAGGATACCTAAAACTGAAAATAAATCTGTAACCTCTATTGCACACAAAAATGTGTCTAATGACTCAAAGGAACTTTGTGTACCCACTCTGAGTTATCGACTAATTCCTTATTCTACATTTGAAGGGCAGGAAGAGCCCATAACTGGAAGTGATAGTAGCTCTTAGATAAGGGCTCTGAGATGTAAATAATGTAAAAAAAGTATGTAATATAAAAAAAAATTAGTGCTAATAAAATATCAATTTTGTTTGTGTAACCTTTGAATTACATGTAAGTAAATAATGGAATTAAGAGACTAAAAGAGTGATTATTTAAACAGGTATATTTGTTGGCAAGAGACATTGATAGGCATGTCAAGTGTTGTCATTGATGGCAACTAAATCTATCTTACACATCTGCATTGTATCATTTGATCATACCGGAAGTCAGATTGCAGATTTGTCTAAGTCCGGATAGACAGGAACAGAGCATATGACAGGGTTCAACATTTTGGTCCACATTTCTCCATAGGTAATCATATTGTGCTGCAGATCTAAGGGAATGTTAAGGGATGTCAACGCTACCTACATCCAAAGTTTTAGCCTCCGGTGATGAAGGGGTTGAAAGTTACAAGCATCTGAGTATCGGGTTTTGGTTAGACAATTCAGTCTGGTGAAGAACATGCCGACTTGGTGTTTGATCCTTGTGCAGATTATGAGAAGTGGTTGGTTAAGTAATTTATGAGATCCAGTGGTATTGGCCGACATGTGTGGTGACTTGAATACATAGGTTTTAGTCCGCATTGACGTTTGTGCATGGATTTAGCTGACATAACAGTGATCTTGAAAAGTTTCTAAGTTTTCTTGAGGCCGACCGCAGTTGATGAAATTTCATGTTGCGGATATATATGATCGATGGGTGTGAGAATTTTGAGGTATGGTTGTGTGAATATGAGGTGAGAGGTGCGAAGTGTGGCAGTATCAAGTATGAAGCAAGATATCTGAGCCTCAGATCATGGTAGAACAGTGAAACAGGGTAGTGAGAGATGAAGTGTGTGAAGTCGGTATATTGAGCCTAACCGAAACTATAATCTTGCATTTTTAGATGTTATTTTTTAGTTCAAGTATTTCAGCGAACTACTTGTAATTGATCTTGTAGGTAGTGAGCCTCCTTTGAGAAGTGAGCTCTGGGCAGTGTGCCTGAAGGCATGTGCCTTCTCATTTTGCAATACTTTCAACAGAGTATAAAATCTTGTGGGTTAACCCCCGCCGTGGTTTTTCCCTTAACCAGGTTTCCACGTAAAAATCTTGGTGTTCACGTGTGATGATCTTGTTGTTGCTATTCTTAAGTTCATGCTTCTTTCTTTTGAATGTATGTGTTAAATTAATAAAGGAACATAATAATAAGTTTTGCAGAACACTGATTCACCCCCCCCCCCTCTCAGTGTTCCTTAATTTCAACAATTGGTATCAGAGCAAGGTTCCTTGGAAGAAGTTTAACAGATTGAGGAAGATCTGGGAAGGTGTTTTAATGGGTTTATTCAGTTATTCTGATGGTATCAATGAACAACTTCAAGTAGCCTTAGAAGATATTGATCAGTCTAGAGCAAAAGTAAAAGAACTGCAAGAGAAACCTTAAAGATGTTGAGTATTTCATTAAGACTTTAAAAGGGCAATTGAGTAAATCTAATGAAAAGAGGAAGGAGCTACTTCAACAGTTAGAAAATCAGAAGGAAGATAATGACATGGATGAGGCTCTCTGAAGGAGAAGACAAAGGAATGTGAGAAGCTGGAAAAAGAAGTTGTCCTAAAACATGAGATGGAATCTGGAGTGATGAGGCTAACCAAAGAAATCGAGGAAAGGAAGAAGACTGAAGAAAACCTGAATCAATCTCTGAAGAAAGAACATAAGAGTGTTGCAGATTAGACAAAATAATTGGTCATCTAGAGTCTGATCTAGAAGAAACTAGGTATAATGAGGAACAACCTAAAAGGCAAATTGTCATTCTCAAACATGACCTAGAAGCTGCAAATGAATACAAAGAGAAGTTCAAGATAAGCTCAGCTAAACTTGAAGTGTTGCTTGATAGTCAGAAGAAAGCAGATGATAAGCATGGTCTGGGATATGAGAAAGGTAAAAGCTCTGAATCCAGTCAAAGAAATCCTGAAGCAAGAAATCAAAGAAGGAATCCTAGAAGGCCTCTGGTAAGACAACCTAACGCTCAAAAGGTATCCACCTTTCAATAGAAATTGTTTCAAATGCAATGAGTATGGTCATAGAGCTAATCAATGCAGAAGTAAAATGAATCAAAATGCATTATCTTTCTCCGGTCAATGCTTTAATTACAAAAAGATAGGTCATAAGTGGATCAAGGAATCCCCCTAAGAACAAACAAGTTTTTAATGGAAGATGTTTTACTTGCAACAAGTTTGGGCATATTGAAATACAATGCAGATCTAAACCTACTCCAACATGTAATTGTCAAAGGAATAAGATTGTGTGTTTCAACTGCAACAAATCCAGACATATTGCTAAATTTTACAGAAGCAAAAAGGAAAACTCACAAGCAGGTAAAGGAAGAACAGAGCAGAAGATGGACAAAGGCAAGGGCAAAGTAGATGTGAATGAGATCCAAAATGAAATGAACAAAACATAGGTGAAGAAAAGTGTAATGAATGATGGTGATGGGTCTGCACCGGAATCTGGTGTTGATAATTCCTTCTGGAATTGAAATAGGAGCTCTGGCTCAGGGGGAGTTGCATTAAAAATCTAATTCCCCCTCCCAGTAAGTGGGTGCCTAAATCTAGCACAATGAATGAAGATAAAGAAGCCTACTTCAGATCTATTGAAGCAAATTCTGGAAGAAAATAAGCTAATGTGATTGATTAACGAGTAATTGAAGATTGGCTGTATCTAGAAACAATGTAACTAGATGAATTAGGGCAAAGCATTTATTACAATGGCAAATTAGGTTTTGCGGAACATAAAAGGTCATCCACTCAACATTTGAATCACTTTGTATTTAAAGAGAACAAGGAGAAGAGCGCCTAAGTTGAGATTTCAAAGACTCGGAGTGCAAAAAATGAATTCGACAGCTAACCCTAATCCCGTGGAGAAAAAGGTATTTTTCTGTGAAGCTTTGAACTTGTGATCTTTTTGAAATGGCTACTCCATTGGTTGTTGACATCACCGAAAGGCCCCAACCTAAATTCAAAAAGCATCTACACAAATCTGTAGAAGTCAATCCATTAGGTGCCATTTCTAATGTTCCACATGGAATGTTGCACGTAGAAGATATTAGGGCTTACATTCATGCTAGCATAGATGAGTTTGGGGATTTGAGGTTACTGGATTTGTTTAAGAATCACCTGAGCGATGAGATTTATGGTCTTAAACCTAAGTATAAGGCGCTGCAAGACAAACATTTCATTCAGGTTATTGGGTTCCCATCCTTCGATGAGGACGAGTGGGTCTGGTATGTACTGAGTCGAATGCATGCTGAAGTTATGTGGTTGATGAAACGCTTTAAGATCACTAAGGATGCCATCAAGGCCGTAACAGGATTGAACTCATCTAGTAGGCTTCCGATGTTAAAGTTAGTAAAGAATCAGACTGTAACTGATGCTATAGGCTCAAAGTTTGATAAGAGGGCAATGACAATAAATGATATAACTGATCCAGATGTCAAATTTGCATCTATGGCATTGGGTATAAGATATACCACTCCAGCAGGGAAAACTCAGTGTCTGGTACAGCCATTTATGCTGCTTATCAGATGTTAAAAGAAAATGTTGACTATGATTTGTGTGAGCTGCTGCAAAACTAGCTAATGGAGAATCTAAACAAGATCAAGAAGGATAAGAAGAATACATTCAAGTACGGTACGTTGGTCTTGTGCTTGTTCTTTTATTTCATGAATGAGTTGTCTAGGATGAAAAGCCCGTATTGGACTAGTGACAAGCCTGTTGCCATACAAATAAGAGAGTACTTGCACAATATTGGTGACTCCAATGCCCAAAGGACTGCTCTTTGGGGATATTTCAAGAATTTTTAGAATATGATGCAATCAAGGGAAAGAATCCCTAAGTCTGTGGTGGAAAAGTACAAGGATACAATTTTTTTCATGGTGGAAACAGATCAATGCTTGATGGAAGTAGTTGAACCAAGGACTGTATGGATCATGCCCATGGGGTACGAAGTTGATGAACAAATACTAGAAATGTATGCTCAACACCTTCTAAGTAAACCAAAAGATACCTCAGTTGAGAGATTCAATACATATGGTGAACTTAATATGAAATTGCATGTTGAGCTCCGGAAACCTGAAATTAAGAGAAAGGACCAAAGGCAAGTTGAAATGTATGCAAAAAGTATTGGAATAACCAAGAAAGTTATGAGACAACACAAGGAAAGGACAGAGAAAGATGAGAAGGAGAAGCAGGATAGGGAACAGGGAAGTGTTTCGGTAGAATCCCCTTTTAAGTCAAGGACTACTAGGAGTTTTGGTTCAACCTTCCGTGCATCACCTTCTCCTATTACAGAGAAATTCAAAGAAAAACCTACTGGTAAGGAAGGAAAAAGGACAAAAGTAATGGGAAAAAGGTCATATGTCAGTGTGGAGAAGGAGGATGAATAAGAGATTGAGTCAGATGGTGAGGTTAAAGAGTTGAAGGCCTCAGGCACTAAGGCTACTAAAGTTTCCAAGGAGAAGCCCCCCAGAAGCAAAAAGTCAAGTAAAAGGCATAAGTCAGAGGCTTATGTTGAGAAGCCTACTCCTTCTATGGAAAACATCGTAAAGTCAATCACTGTAGATGGAAACTTAAATCCAATGACTGAATATTATGACAACCTTGATGATGCCAACAAGAAAGTTTTGGAGGATGCTACTATTAAGTACTTGAATACATTCAATAGAGCACTTGTGGAAATTTTGTCAGAAATCCCTAAGAGTCTAAGAGACATTCTGGAGATGAGAAAAGAAGCTGCTAAAGCAAAGGATATGGAGCTAAGAGAACATGTGTTGTCCAGTCTATGTCCGGTAATCTCTAGGAAGGAAGCAAATCAAATTTTCAAAGAAGTTAAAGATGAATTCAGAAGCAAGAAAAGGATGAATAAGCTAATGATTGGAGACATTGATAAAGTGGTCAAAGAAACTAAACAAATTCTGAAGAAAGCCCTGGACAAGAATAAGTTTTATGTGGTCACTGAAGAACCTGTTGATGTTGATGATACATCCATTCCGAATGATGAGCAATAAGATGAGGTAGATGATTTCTCTATTCTGGAAGAGGAAATATTAAATAAAGGAGATGAAGAGATAGTGAAGGAAGATAATGTTGATGGTTTAGAGGATACTCAAATTCCTCCAGATCAATCTAGTGAAGAAAATACAGAGATGAATATGGAAATAAATGCTCCTACTGAAGGTGATTCTGAGAAGAATAAAGAGAAGAATGCGAAGAAAGCAGAAGCAGAGAAAAAGAATGAAAATGATAAGCAAGATAATGTAGTTGACTCCAGAAGGGAGAAGATGGAGGCCCTAAAGAGCATAAAACTGAAACATCATATTGGGCAAGAGACATTGCAGAAGTAGTAAAGAAATTTTAGAGAAAGACAAACAAGTTGCAGAAGATCCGGATATAATACAAGGTCCAATCAATTTTGATACTCTATCACCGGTACAGAAGATGAAGTTGGCCTCTTTTGCAAAAGCTAAGGCCAGAGAGGAAATCTTGAAGTTCCATATAGAAGACAGTGAGTTGCTTGGTCTTGCATCCAACATTTTGGAGAAAATCATGCCTACATTTTAGAAGGATTTGTCAGCATCCCCCTCTAGTCAGTTGAAGAGTTTGATAAACTCTGTAAGTACTCATTTTGAATCTTTTAGGAAGTCAGCAGAATTTAAAATCTGGAATAAATTTAATGATAAAAGATTTAGTGAACTGAAAAGAATAATTGACAATGATAGAATTATGTTGGATACTAGTGTAAAGAGTATTCAAAATGCCCTCATTGAAGGAGGAGATGTGTACAAATTTTGTTTATCTTGGCCAAAAGTTGTAGAGGATATTGAGAAGAAAATAAAGGAGTCCGAGCAAAAATTGTCAAATGTATCTCAATCCTTTGATCCTTTGACAGTATCTATGGCAAGTCAAGAATGTCAAGTAATTAGCTTGATTGATGAAATAAAGAAATTGGTGAAAGAAAAAGAAAACATTGTGGCAAGGATGTGTGAACTCTAGGGACTGATTTTCCCTAAGTTAAAAACAATGTTCAATGCATTGACAAAAGCTCAAGCTGCTGCTCTGACAAGTGATCTGACTGATCTACAAAAGGCAGAGTCATAGGCATTTTTATTCAGTGGTCATATTTCAGTTTTGGGTGGCATGAAGAAAAGTTGGGACAGTGAATTGGCACTGTTGAAAAACATTTTTGGTGATGTGTTTGAGTTCATGTAGACAAGACATAAGGATTGTTTGTATATATGTGCCCATGTACATAGAGTTTCTGCGTGAATTTTGGTATGCAGATCTCAACCTTTGCCATTGATGTCAAAGGGAGAGTGGAAAGCAGTGAAAAATGAGGAATTCATCTAAGGGGGAGCATTGGAAATCACAAGTGTACATAGTAAGAGGGAGCTATTCTAACACTTAGTCATTTTTCACTAAGTGTTGCCATCAATGCCAAAGGGGGAGATTGTTGGCAAGAGACACTGCTAGGCATGTCAGGTGTTGTCATTGATGGCAACTGAATCTATCTTACACATCCACATTGTATCATTTGATCATACTGGAAGTCAGATTATAGATTTGTCTAAGTCCGGATAGACAAGAACAGAGCATATGACAGGGTTCAACATTTTGGTTTGCATTTCTCCATAGGTAATCATATTGTGCTACGGATATAAGGGAATGTTAAGGGATGTCAGGGCTACCTAAATCCAAAGTTTTAGCCTCCGGTGGTGAAGGGATTGAAAGTTACAAGCATCTGAGTATCAAGTTTTGGTTAGACAGTTCAGTCCGGTGAAGAACAGGTCGACTTGGTGTTTGATCCTTGTGCGGATTATGAGAAGTGGTTGGTTAAGTAATTTAAGAGATCCAGTGGTATTGGCAGACATGTGTGGTGACTTGAATACATAGGTTTTAGTCTGCATTGATGTTTGTGCATGGATTCAGCCGACATAATAGTGATCTTGAAAAGTTTCTAAGTTTTCTTGAGGCCGACTGTAATTGATAAAATTTCATGTTACGGATATATATGATCGATGGGTGCGAGCATTTTGAGGTATGGTTGTGCAAATATGAGGTGAGAGGTGCGAAGTGTGGCAGTATCACATGCGAAGCACGATATCTGAGCCTCAAATCATGGCAGAATAGTGAAACAGGGTAGTGAGAGATGAAGTGTATGAAGTCGGTATATTGAGCCTAACCAGAACTGTAATCTTGCATTGTTAGATGCTATTTTTCAGTTCAAGTAGTTTAGCGAACTACTTGTAATTGATCTTGTAGGTAGTGAGCCTCCTTTGAGAAGTGAGCTCTGGGCAGTGTGCCCGAAGGCATGTGCCTTCCCATTTTGTAATACTTTCAACAGAGTATAAAATCTTGTGGGTTAACCCCCACCATGGTTTTTCCCTTAACCGGGTTTCCAGGTAAAAATCCTGGTGTTCATGTGTGATGATCTTGTTGTTGCTGTTCTTAAGTTCATGCTTCTTTCTTTTGAATGTATGTGGTAAATTAATAAAGGAACATAATAATAAGTTTTGCAGAACACTGATTCAGCTCCCCCTCTCAGTGTTCCTTAATTTCAACATATATTAAGTAATGTAAAGATGTATCATATGCAAGAAGGTGGAGGGGAGACTGAACCCCCAGAGACTTCTACAACCAAATTAGACAGGCTTTTGATCATGATGCAAGACACCCAAGCCAGGCTCCGACATTTGGAGCAGATGGAAGATAGACATAAAAGAACTTAGAATGAGGAACATGAGTCTCAATTTGGAGACAAAATACTAGAACAGACCACACACATCAAACGGATAGTGAAGAACATACTTTTTCCCAGTCTAGTAAAGATAAAACAGTACGTAGTGTCATTTCAGATGACATGAAAAAGGTTAAACCACCCCAGTATGATGGATCTGAGGCCGGTGATGCCGCTGAGGCATGGTTAACTGGAATGGAAAAATATTTTGAAATCTGGGATTATACTGAGAATATGACAGCAGTATGGGGGGCTTACCAGCTGACGGGAGAGGCTGCCAATTGGTGGGAAAACAAGAAGGTTGAATTAGGATTGACGTTCGCCAATGTGTCATGGGAACAGTTTGTAGAAATCTTTAGGCAACGATGGCTGCCTCAGTTGTTTTTTGAGCAGAAATTGACAGACTTTCAAGAACTGAGACAAGGAGAACTTTCAATACATGCTTACTGAGAGAAGTTTACCCATTTGCTCAAGTACATTCCTCATTTCCAAAAAGGTGAAAAGTACAAAATTAGAAAGTTTATTATGGGTCTCAACAACCATATTGGTGGGTCTGTAGATGTACTGGCTCCTACTACTATGAATGAAGCCTATGAGAAGGTTGTAAGACAGGAACAAAAGTTCAAAAAGGATGACTCCATTAGGGATAGGAACAAAAAGAGGAGAAATTGGTCACAAAATTCCCATCCATTTAAGAAGAAAGGAGATAACTTCAAGTCCAAAAATAGAAATGCAAAAGGGTTAAAAGGAGGTCGTCAAGACAATCAAGGAGATAGGAGAGGTTTTGATAAATCCAGAAGAAGCAATGAGGAAAATAATAGAGGAACTAAAAAGAGAGGATCCCCAGGGAGATGTTATACATGCGGAGGCAAGCATTATGCCAATTAGTGTCCTACAAGAAATCGAGGAGGACAGCAACAGAGGAACCCTTTACCTCCCCAGCAGACATCATTTCAACAAAGAATCCATGCAGCAGTGGACAACATGTTGCAAGTATGGGCCTAACCAGTGTTGTCATTGATGTCAACATACTCATGTTGCATTAATGAGAAGGATTAGATGAGATGTGTGTTGAGGATATTGAGAAAATAAGTCTCAATCAGGAATAGTGAAGAACAGTGATGACAAGAATGTAAAAGTCCTCAATAGATTGGGGATCAGAGGATGCAGTTTAAAGGGTTTGTAGATATAAGTCTTGAGATGCTCCAGTCAAGAGTTTAGAGGTCCGCATGAAGATCTGAAGAAGTTAGGGTCACTCAAGTAGAACTAGTTCTGACAAGTGTTCATAGGTGACAGAGTGCCACAGATAGGTCCGGTGAGATCTGGTATTTCATTATCCCGTTCTATAGATCTGAGGGAGTGTTGAGGACGTCCCTGCGAAGTATCAACTAGATTAGTTTGTGGGTTGAAGGTCCGGAAGAGCCTATTCATTTGTGATAGTGATGACAAACTGTGTTCTTGTAAGCTCCAGATGAAGGAAAGAAGAATTCTAGTAGGATGATGAAGTGCTGATGTTTTTGGTGATTCAGGGAAGGTTATGATGATCGTTGGATCATGTCTAGTTAATGTTGGTGGTCCGCATTGAAGTAGAGTTTGTATTTGAAGAATAACCATAGATATTGGTGTTCTTCTTGAGATTGGCCGACCGGATGTATTACACGTCTTGCGGATGTTGTTATAGGTGTTTGCTGACTTAGATGATTGTTCCTAACTTGATGCCTTGTATAAATAAGGGATTGTGAATTCATTTTGAAGAGTGTCTTGTGGTGATGAGTGTGTGGTAGTGTAGAGAAGTGCGAAAGGTAGAGCAGAAGTATTGGGCTTAAATGGAACTGATTCAAGCATGCTAAAGATGCTATTCTCCAGTTCATAAAGGTGATACTTATTCCTTTGTAGACAGTGTGTCTCTTGTAGGCAGTGAGCCTCTTGTGAGCAATGTGCTCGGGTAGTGAGCCCTAATTGGCATGTGCCATTTTGTTCTTTCTATTCTTCTAACAGAGAATATATTCTTGGGTTAATCACCCCGTGGTTTTTCCCTTAACTGGGTTTTCCACGTCAAAATCTTGGTGTCATGTGTGTTGATATGTTTCTGCTTTTGATTTGATGCATTATGGTTCATGATTAATATTATGCCAATCACTAAAGAATACTCAAGTGTTTAAAAAGAGAAAGTTTCGTACAACTGATTCACCCCCCTCTTAGTTGTATGCCCTAAGTCTAACAATTGGTATCAGAGCTAAGTTCCTCTAAAAGGAGCTTAACCGCTTGAGGAGATCCAGGATGTTGTCAAACAAGAAGGATAGTCCGAAGTTTGATGGAACCAACTTTTCTCTTTGGAAAGGTCGCATGAAATGTCACTTGCAATTTATGGGAAAGGCGTACTGGTCCATGGTCATAAAAGCATATGTACCTCCACAGGGTGGTCCGACAACCCTAAATGAAATCACAGATTTTGAAAACATTCTGTGGACCAAAGAAGCTCTTCTAAGCGCATTAACTAACTCAGAGCTCTCAAATGTTATTGACCTTCCAACTGCCTATGAGATCTAGATTAAACTGGAACTTCTGCATGAAGGAGATGAGTATGTTAAATGTGCAAGGTTATAGAGTCTAAAAGGGAAATTTGAAAAACTGAAGATGAGAGATGATGAAACTATTACCACTTTTATGCCAAAAGTGAATGAGCTGGTTTGTGGAATTAGAAATTCTGGTGGAGTCTTGGATGAAAATGAGATTGTTGGTAAGATTCTCAGATCCCTTCCTGCCTCTTACAAAATCAAGGTTGCTGCCATTGATGAATTCAGAGCCCATACAACTATCACAAGAGACCAATTGGCTGGCAAACTGGCTACTTTTGAAATGACCGAATTTGGAGATGATCCCCCCAAAACTGAATCTGCATTCAAAGACAGTGCCTCTTTGAAAGGTAAACAAGGATTTGATCCGGGAGAGACTCATCAAGGAATCTGTCATGGTATGGAAAAGCAAGAAAAGACCTGGAAGAAGAAGAAGTAGAAACTGCTCAACTTGAAGCCCTCATTGCAAAGAGACTGCCAAGAGGATCCGGTAAGTATGAATGAAAATTGTCTTTTAAGTGTTTTAACTGTAATAAGATTGGTCATTTTGCCTCAAAATGTCTGGAAAGATTTTCAAAGCCAACTCCTAACAGATCAAGGTTCCAAAAGAATTGTTACTATGTTCATGAAGAAGATGATAACGAAGGAGTAACAGATGATGAATCAGAGATAGGAAACAAATCCAGAAGTGAATGGGTGTTTATTGCCATCAAGGAAGAAGAACCAATATCCTCTGTATCTACCAATCATAAAGTTGTAGAAAGAGCTCTGGCTGCCCAAGTTGAAGAAAAGAATGATTAGGTCATTGACAGTGGTTGCTCTCACCACATGACAGGTGACAAGAATAAGTTCATAGATTTGGAAAGGTATGAAGGAGGAGTGGTGAAGTTTGGTGATAATTTTGCTCATAGAATCAGAGGAAGAGGAACTATTTCTTTTAATGGAAGAAACAAAAATGGTAATGTACTGTATGTTGAAGGTTTGAAGCACAATCTTCTCAGTGTTGGACAACTGGTGGACAAAGGCTATGATCTCCGATTCAAGGATGGAAAATGCAAAATCTTTGAAAGATCCAGACAAAGATTGCATCCAGTACTCAAACTAAAGGTAATATCTTCCACTTGGTTGGTACTGGTAAAAGCTGCTTGTTTGTTCAAGTTGATCAGAGTTGGTTATGGCATAAAAGGATGTGTCATGTGAATTTTGATAATATCATCAAGATAAGCAATACTCAGGCTGTAAGAGATATTCCAAAATTGGTGAAACCTACCAACAGCTTGTGCAAGGAATGTCAGTTGGGTAAGATGAGTAGAGTCACATTCAAAAGCAAGGAACTATCTTCTACTGGACTATTGGACTTAGTTCACACTGATCTTTGTGGTCTGGCAAGAACCAGAAGTATTCAAGGTGATAGATACTTCATGCTGCTAATAGATGACTATTCCTGGATGATGTGGGTAACCTTTCTAAAGTAGAAATCAGAAGCTCTTGAGAAATTCAAAATATTCAAGGCTATGGTAGAGAATGAAACAGGAATAAAGTTGAAATGTCTGAGGTCTGATAGAGGTGGAGAATTCACATCCGGTGAGTTCATAGAATTCTGTGAGAAACATGGAATTAAGAGACAGTTGTTTGCTCTGAGGACTCCACAGCAGAATGGAGTAGTGGAGAGAAAGAACCGGACCATCCAGGAAGCATCTAGGACTATGATGATGGAAGCAAATGTTCCTCAGATCTATTGGAGAGAAGCTGTCAGCATTGCAGTCTATACTCTTAATCGAGTTCAAATCAGAAGCAATACTAGTAAGACCCCTTATGAACTTTGGTTTGGCATTACTCCTACTGTAAGATATTTTAGAGTCTTTGGCAACAAATGTTACATCAAAAGAGATGAAGATTTAGGCAAGTTTGATGCTAGAAGTGATAAGGAATATTCTTGGGTTACTCTACTCAAAGCAAAGCATACTGGTGTTATAACAAGAGACTAAGAAAGATGATAGAAAGTACAAATGTGAAGGTTGATGAGGGAATAGAGAAACCCTCAAGGTTTTATGAGTATGATGAAGATGATCAGAATGGTGTTCTGGTTCAAGGAGCTCAATCCTCTCCTGAAAGTTAGATTCAAATTGATCTGGTAGATCAGGAAGAAGAGATAGGATTGAATGAGCATGATCAAGAAGCAGAAGTGCAAGAAACTCTCAAAGTTCCAAGGTATGTAAGACTGAACCACTCTGAAGATTAGATCATAGGTGACAAAAGCAAAGGTGTGTAAACTAGAAGGAAAATTGCTCAAAATTCAAATGAATATTGTCTGATTTCAAAGATTGAACCTACGACAATAAATGAAGCCTACAATGACGAAAATTAGACCAAAGCAATGGAGGAAGAGTTGATGCAAATTGAGAAAAATCACACTTGGGATCTTGTTTCCAGACCTAGAAACAAGAATGTGATTGGAACCAAATGGGTCTTTCGGAACAAACTAAATGAAGTTGGTGAAGTAATCAGAAATAAAGCCAGATTGGTCTGCAAAGGCTACTCTCAAATAGAAGGAATTGATTTTGAAGAAACCTTTGCTCCAGTGGCAAGAATTGAAGCAGTCAGATTATTTCTTGCATTTGCTGCCTTCAAGGATTTCAAGGTGTATCAGATGGATGTCAAATCTGCTTTCTTGAACGGTGACTTAGAAGAAGAAGTGTACATTGAACAATTGGATGGATTTCAGTTATCTGAGCATGGTGATATGGTCTGCAAATTAAAGAAGGCATTGTATGGTCTAAATCAAGCCCCAAGAGCATGGTATGAAAGACTGGACAAACATCTTTTGAAGATTGGTTTCAACAAAGGTACTGCTGATAGTAACCTATATTTCAAAATTGATCATGAAAACATCTTGATTGTTGAAGTATTTGTTGATGATATCATCTTTGGAGGAAGAGACAGTATGTGTAAAACCTTTGCAAATCAAATGAAAAGTGAGTTTGAAATGTCAATGCTCGGTGAAATAAATTTCTGCTTGGGTCTGCAAATTACTTAGACAAAGAAAGGAATCTTTATCTCTCAGACCAAATATGTGAAAGAATTGCTGAGGAAATTTGGAATGGAAGATTCAAAGCCAATGAACAGTCCCATGGCAACCGAATGTAAGTTGAGCAAAGATGATGACTCTCCTAAGACAGATCAGACAAAGTACAGATCAATGATTGGAGGATTATTGTATCTCACTCAAACTAGACCAGATATAATGCAGGCTGTTGGTCTTGTGGCAAGATTCCAGGCTGATCCCAGAGAATCTCCTGTCATGGCAATCAAAAGAATTTTTAGGTACTTAAAAGGAACAATTGAGTATGGTCTGTGGTATCCTAGAGATCATAATTTTTCTCTTCATGCATATACAGATGCAGATTGGGCAGGAGATGTGGATGATAGGAAGAGTACAAGTGGAGGAGCATTCTTTTTGGGAAAAAGGTTGGTTTCTTGGCTAAGCAAGAAACAAGAGGCAATATCCTTGTCTACAACTGAAGCAGAATACATTGTAGTAGCAGGTAGTTGCACTCAAGTTTTGTGGATGAAGCAAATGCTAAGAGATATTCAAGTAGAATATGAGGAGCCTATCACAATTTTCTGTGATAATTCAAGTGCAATAAATATTTCTAAGAATCCGGTGTTGCATTCTAAGACTAAGCATATATCTATCAAGTTTCACTTTCTGAGAGAGCAAGTGAACAAGGGTGAAGTCAGATTGGAGTATGTGCCCTCTAAGGATCAGCTTGCATATATTTTTACTAAACCTCTTCCCAAGGACTCTTTTGAGTATCTCAGGGAGAAGTTAGGGGCTATTGCCCCTCCGGTGATGAACTAGGATGCAATGATGTGCATCAATCTGGTAGATATCACAGTCATATCTTGTGATCTGGATTGATGATAAGGGAGCTGCTACTCAGGGGGAGCAGCTGGTATGTTATGAAGTAGTGAAGTTACAAGTATGAGCCCTTTGCCATTGATGTCAAAGGGGGAGAGAAGACATATGAAAAACAAGTGGTTGCTGATCAAAGGGGGACCAATAAAGGAAGAGAAGACATGCGAATAGTTGTTGCTGTTAGGGGGAGTTGTAACAGTAAGGAGAAGTTCTTGTCTTGATGGTTTTTCACATCATATGTTGCCATCAATGACAAAGGGGGAGATTGTTGCAAGTATGGGCTTAACCGGTGTTGTCATTGATGTCAACATACTCATGTTGCATTAATGAGAAGGATTAGATGAGCTATGTGTTGAGGATATTGAGAAAATAAGTCTCAATCAGGAACAGTGAAGAACAGTGAGGACAAGAAGGTAAAAGTCCTCAATAGATTGAGGATCAGAGGATGCGGTTTAAAGGGTTTGTAGATATAAGTCTTGAGATGCTCCAGTCAATATTTCAGAGGTCCGCATGAAGATCTGAAGAAGTTAGGGTCGCTCAAGTAGAACTGGTTCCAGCAGGTGTTTAGAGGTGACAGAGTGCCATAGATAAGTCCGGTGAGATCTGATATTTCATTATCCCGTTCTGCGGATCTGAGGGAGTGTTGAGGACATCCCTTTGAAGTATCAACTAGATTAGTTCATGGGTTGAAGGTCCGGAAGAGCCTATTCATTTGTGACAGTGATGACAGACTGTGTTCTTGTAAGCTCTGGATGAAGGAAAGAAGAATTCCAGTAGGATGATGAAGTGCAGATGTTTTTGGTGATTCAGGGAAGGTTATGATGATTGTTGGATCATGTCTAGTTAATATTGGTGGTCCGCATTGAAGTTAGAGTTTGCATTTGAAGAATAACCACGGATATTGGTGTTCTTCTTGAGACTGGCCAACCGGATGTATTACATGTCTTGCGGATGTTCTTATAGGTGTTTGCCGACTTAGATGATTGTTCCTAAGTCGATGCCTTGTATAAATAAGGGATTGTGAATTCATTTTGAAGAGTGTCTTGTGGTGATGAGTGTGTGGTAACGAAGAGAAGTGCGAAAGGAAGAGCAGAAGTATTGGGCTTAAATGGAACTGATTCAAGCATGCTAAAGATGCTATTCTCTAGTTCATAAAGGTGATACTTATTCCTTTGTAGATAGTGTGTCTCTTGTAGGCAGTGAGCCTCTTGTGAGCAATGTGCTCGGGTAGTGAGCCCTAATTAGCATGTGCCATTTTGTTCTTTCTATTCTTCTAACAAAGAATATATTCTTGGGTTAATCACCCCGTGGTTTTTCCCTTAACCGGGTTTTCCATGTCAAAATCTTGGTGTCATGTGTGTTGATATGTTTCTACTTTTGATTTGAATGCATTATGGTTCATGATTAATATTATGCCAATCACTAAAGAATACTCAAGTGTTTAAAAAGAGAAAGTTTCGTACAACTGATTCACCCCCCCCTCTTAGTTGTATGCCCTAAGTCTAACACAACAGACAAGCAGAATATCAGTTTACTCTGATAGAGACTCTAGGTATGCTATATGGAAATCCCATAACTGTACTCATAGACACAGGAGCTATAGAAAACTTTATTTCTCCTAGAGCAGGATTTATGGCAAATTCTTGGACTGTTGAGTATGCTAACCAGTCGAGAGCTCGAGTAGAGTAGTGTTTATTTGAGGCCAAGGCTGAGCTTCCAGGCCTAACCACATAAGTAGATTTATATGTAGCACCCCTAGGCACCTATGATGTCATTCTAGGCATGAATTGGTTGGGAAAACATAGCCAAGGTTGCTTGTTATGACAAAATAGTCGATTGCGAGGATGATCTAGGAAATAAGGTGCTAGTGTAAGGCACTCATCATGAGGTCAAGTTGCAGCAACTCTCAGCTATACAATTAAAGCGAAGTGGAAGGAAGGGTTGCCAAATCTTTGCAGTAAAAATGGAGGAAATTAGTGGAAACAAAGAAACTTCTTACCATGATGTATGAAACTAGCTACCCTCAAAGGGAAAGTGAAACGAATTATGTGAAACCCAAGGAATCCTTTAGAGAAAAATATCCTTATCTTCGGGATTACCAAGATGTATTTCCGGAAGAGTTACCCGGGTTACCACCAAAGAGGATATTTGATTTCTCCATTGATTTAGTACCAGGAGCTACACCAGTGTCGAAAGCTCCCTATCATTTGACAACAGTAGAACTTATGGAATTGAAGGCCCAATTGCAAGAGTTACCGAGCAAAGGTTTGATTAGACCTAGTGTGTCACCATGGGGGCACCGGTAATATTTGTTAAGAAAAAGGATGGGACCCTTCATCTCTGCATAGACTACAGAATGCTAAACAAGTTAACCATAAGAAATAAGTATCCTCTACCTCGCATCGATGATTTGTTTGATCAGATGCATGGAGCAACAATTTTCTCTAAAATAGATCTATGGTTAAGGTATCACTAGTTAAGGCTTAGAGATGAGGATATCCACAAAACAACCTTTATGCCTCATTATGGGCATTATGAATTAACGGTATTACCATTTGGGCTTACTAATACCCCAGCTACATTTATGAACCTAATGAACAGCGTGTTCCATGAATGTTTGGATAAGTTTGTTCTAGTATTCCTAGATGATATTCTAATTTACTCTAAGAATGAAGAAGAACATTATCAGCATCTGTAAATTGTATTATAGCACTTGCGCGAAAACAAGTTATATGGGAAGTTAACCAAATGCATTTTATTTCAGAAAGAAGTATAGTACCTGGGTCATATCATCTCAGAAAAAGGTATTGTTGTGGATCCCACTAAAATAAAAGTGATAATAGAATGGCCCACCCCTAAGAATGTACAGGAAGTAAGAAACTTTATGGGCTTAGCAGGCTACTACAGGAAATTCGTAATGAACTTCTTGCGTATAGCATACCCAATCACATTACTTCAAAGGAAAGGGAAAAGTTTTGTATGAACAAAAAAATATCAGAAAGCATTTGAGCACCTTAAGGAAAAGCTAGTCACGACACCAGTATTAAAAGTACCAGACCCTGAGGGGTAACTTTTAGTAGTGACTGATGCATCAGGGGAAGGACTAGGTGGGGTACTAATGTAGAAAGGACACATAATAGCTTACGAATCATGAAAACTCAAAATTTATGAACAGAACTATGCACCACATGATTTGGAATTCGCTACTATAGTACACGCTTTACAAATGTGGCATCACTACCTGCTAGGAAAACCATTTGAGCTCCAATCAAATCATCAAGGGTTGAAATATATATTTACCCAACCTAATCTCAATGCGAGACAAAGATGATGGTTGGAATTGATCTCAGATTATGATTTTGAGATTAGCTACATTAAAGGGAAAGAAAATCAAGTAGCAGATACTTTAAGCCATGGAAGGCATGTTAATGCAGTAACCACAACGCATTCAGATTTTAGAAACCATGTGCTTCATCAACTAAAGGATGATAGATATTACCAGCAGGTAAAGATGGCTCTACAACTCAATCCTTAAGATCCAAAGTGTGAGTGGTTCAGAATAGAAAATGACAGGCTACAAAGGTATCAAGGTAGAATGTTTATACCTGAGAGCACCGAACTTTGCAATTTGATTTGGAAAGAAGTGCACTCTGCACCATATTTCAGACATCCTGGGGTTACTAAACTTATGGCAGATATTAAACCCCTATATTTTTGGAAAGGAATGAAAAAGGATGCGGCAAGATTTGTGGCAAGCTGCTTAGAGTGCCAAAGAGTTAAGGTTGAACACCAACACCCCGCAGGATTGCTGCAACCCAACACAATACCTAATTGGAAATGACAGATAATTAGTATGGACTTCATCCAAGGATTGCCTATGTCTAGAAACAAACATAACACCATATTGGTAGTAGTAGTAGATAGCCTTACCAAGGTAGCACACTTCATACCAAGAAACTTAACAGATGGTGCACCCACTATTGCCTATAAATTTGTGCAAGAAGTATTTCAATTGCATAGAGTACCCGATAAAATAATATCCGATAGGGATGCTAGAATGACATCCAGATTTTGGCAAACCTTGTTTACAGCTCTGGGTACACAACTGAACATTAGTTTTGCCTACCATCCTGAAACAGATGGTCAAACAGAAAGGGTCAACTAGTTACTAGAGGATCTTCTCTGAATGTACTGCATGGATCAACAGTACAAATGGGAGGACTATCTTCCCTTAGTTGAGTTTGTGTATAACAACTCCTATCAGTCATCAATAAAAATGGCACCGTTTGAGGCACTATACGGAAGGAGGTGTAGAACTCCTATCAGCTGGGATAAGCTAGAAGATAGGATAACCCTCGGTCCAGAAATGCTCTCAGAAATGGAAGAGCAAGTAAAGTTGATCAGAAAAAAGTTAGCAGAAGCTAACGATCGACAGAAAAGCTATGCAGATGCTAAACGAACTCCCAGACAATTTGAAGTAGGAGAGAAAGTGATTCTTCATGTCAAACTTCATAAAAGTGCCATAAAATTTGGAAAATCAACCAAACTTGCACCCCAATATGTTGGACCATTTGAAGTCCTAGAAGTTATCAATCCAGTTGCTCATAAAATTCCTCTACCACTAGCTCTCGCCTGGTTGCATGATGTTTTCCATGTTTCATATCTTAAAAAGTATGTATCTGATTTTGCACATTTAATTGATTGGAACTCCTTACAGGTATAGGACCCAGGGGTAGTCATGATCAAGCCAATTAGGGTGCTCGAGGTACGTAAGCATCGCTTATGTAACAGAGAAGTTACCTAGTGTAAGGTCCAGTGGGACCAGTACTCGGAAGATAGTGCCACCTAGGAAGACTTTAATGAAATACATCATAAATTTCCTCATCTATTCAATGTTTATAATAGTTGAACTTCTTTCATTATGTTTAGATAAACAATGAAATTTTTTTGTTACTTATTTGATACTCTAAATCATCAAGGACAATGATTCACAAGGGGAAGGATATGTTACATCCCACTTGTGCCCTAGATATTTTGATGTGTGCCCTAGTATCTTGATGTTGTTTCTCAAGCTTAGATATGTATATACACATATATTGTTAATCGGCTTGTTGAATAGAGATATATAATGTATATATAATTGGTTCAATTAAGTTCATTTGACAGATGTTCTCATGTTTACCTGAATGCAGATGCAAAGATGTACTGAGATATCGGACTAACTACTTGTGTTTGACTTAGTGATTGCAGGAAATATCACCTCCGAGGGGGGAGGTAAAGTATCATTAGGTACGAGAGGTAAAGGAAGAGAAGTCTAGTGCCATCTGAAACCTAGCTTGTAAGTTTGAGACTGTCATTTATGTAAGGATTAGAACTACAAGTCCAGAGTTCTCAAATAAATCGCAAAGTCGACCTTAGGTGTTAGGATCACCTAACTCATGTTATTGGTCGTGTAGCATCACCTTATTATCTTCTCTTGAATCAAAAAATTTAAAATTGAATTTGTTTTGAACCTTGGACATTTAATTGGCTCTCAAAAATAATTAAATAGTCGATCAAATATAAAAGAACTAAATGTATTAGCTATTGATAATTTCGAACATGAACTTATGTCAAGAGAATAGAAGAAATTTGAACTATGTTCATTTTTAAACCGATACATATAGTTTCTTGGCCATCGTCCTTGAGATCACTCACGATTATCGACCACATAGAATGAACACTGAAGTACTAATTACTAGTTCCATATGAGAGATATTCTATGCTTACTAACTTAAACTCGCAGAAACTCTCTAAATGCAATGGCCTTAGTTATACACAAACACTCTAATCATTAAGGCTCAAATATGCATAATAACTTGTTAAGCAAGTCGACTTATTCCAATCACATTAACTTATTCTAGTCGTTGGCCCACATCATAAAGTGTATCCACCTAAAAACATAGAGGTTTGTATTTTGGTTTGAGGGACTTATAAAGCATGAAGGATGGCCGTGGTCATCGGCCTCTTACACAACTTAAGGATAATAGTATACGAACCTATTAGCCTCGCTTGAAAATGAGCACAAAGATTTATATAGTGTATGACCTTGTAAGCATATGGAGATACGTTAATAACCCCAACGAAGCTCTGAAAACAAATTTGATTTATATTCTAACCTTATAATCAGAAACAAAAGGAAAGATTTAAAAATCTTGAATGCGTTGTTGATCGTGGAGAAGTGTCTAGTTGAGGCGGTAGACTTTTTACGGATCGAGAGAGATATATTTGGAACAAGATTTCTTTTTGAGGAACCATTTTCTTGGCTAACAGGAAGGAGCTCATTTGGAGAATACACAAGAAGTGTTGATAAAGGAGAACGTCAGTCTTTTGCATGTGGGATACACAGAGGAGATACACACTCTTACTCACGCAGAAACACAGAGACAATTGTAGTGCTTGGTAGGTGATTTGGTGAAGGAGACTAGTAGGAAAAGCAAAGAAAGGTTAAACTCAAGTGCCAACTTCGCACCTTCATCAGGAGAAAAAAATTTAAGCGGTAAGAGATTACTTGCTCTCAGTCCTTAACGAATAATTCATAGTAATTTAAATTGCAAAGTTTTGATAGTAAAAAGAAAACTATAGTTTGTATGGCTTGGTAGTAGGCCAATAGGATAGATGCTAATAGGTTTTGAAGTAGGCCGACATGGCCATTCCCATGTAAACTTTATAGCAAGCCGAGTGGCCAAAAGCTATGTATAACTTAGAAGGCCGAATGGTATAACATGCTCTAGCTTGAAAAACTAACAAACTTATATATTATTGTGTTGAAAACTATTAGGACCGACAAACCAGTTAGTTTTCCATACTGATAGGTCGGGTCAATGACTATCAAGAAGATAAAAACGATTTTGTATTGTCATTGTGTAACTGTTAGGCCGAAGGTTGTCAACCCTCGTGGCCATTGGGTAGAAAGTCCGAGAAGTAAGACTTCTTGTGAGAAAATATCTCCCTAAAGAAGGGAAAACAATAAGAACGACCATTATATGACCCTCTAACATTTCTATATGGTACTAGAATAAACATGAATTCTTGGAAGATATATTTATATGTAAATAGACTTCTCAATTTCAATTGGTAGCTGACATCAATCCCACCTTGGCAATGTTTGAATCCTTGCTTACTTGGTGTCAAAAAGGTTATGAATTCAGTAGAGTTCTTGAAAAATGGTGTTAAACAGTGGTAGGAACCCAATGATATCCTCATCAGTCAGTGTGCAGTGGCACAAGAGATAGACATGAAAGTTAATTCCTTTAAATAAATTATTGCCGAGTAGGGTGATAAATTGGACTACATGACTTCACTGTGTCGTGTTGCTCTTAATTAAAAATCTTGGCCAAGGTGATGCTACTACCCGATAGTGTCAATTTGTTTTTTTGTCCCAGATACGCACCCAGTCAGAGGTCATACTAGTTAGGAGTTGCCTATAGTGTATGACCGACTAGGGATTGTGTAGGGTCAAACACTAGTCTCAGATGGCATTAGATTTTTCCTTCCATTACTTTTCTGCGAAGGTCGGGTCATTTTGGAGTAGGAATGACACGAGGGACTAGTAAGTCCGTGGATGGGTGGAAAAATGCCCTGATGATATTTTTCCTCCTTCGTTCCAGCAGTAAAGGACGATTAAAGCTCCAAATGGCTTAAACAGATTTCAAAGGACATTGTTAACTCAAACCCTCTATAACTATGAAATAGTACTTACTTTAATAGTTATCTCTTTCAGTTATCTTTTATGCATGGCAAATTGAATCAGTTTATAGTTCTTGATTTTAAAAAAATAAAAATAAAAATTTAAATATATATTTAATTCTGCTCTTTTGGTACCAGTTTATGCTTATTGCACATATATTAGTTGCTTAGTTTTAGTATGTTACAAATATGTATGTTGCATATCCATTAATTGCATAGTTTTAGTTGTGACAACCAAAACTATGCTATGATCACCTCCAAAGACATAAATAATGAAATCCTTGAAACTTTCCTGCTTTCTTAATAGATGAGCTATTATTATGGCATGCTTGATCAATTCAAATGCTTCCCTTCCTTCTTGAGTCCACTTGAATTCTTGATCCATTTTAAGCATTAGGGTAAGAGGCCTCACTAGTCCTACAAAATCAAAGATAAACTTGCCAACAAAGTTAATCTTTCTGAGAAAAGATTGTAGTGCTTTCTTGTTCAATGACAACAAGAGCTCTAGGGTAGCTTGTACTCTATCTGGATCAATAGTGACCCCTTCCTTAGACACCACATGCCTAAGAAGTTTGCCTTGAGGAACCTGAAAGATGCAATTCTTTGGATTTAGAGATATCCCAAATTCTTGGCATCTCTAAGAAGCTTGTTCTAAGTGTATGAAGTGATCCTCTTTGCTTTTAGAGAAAACTATGAGGTTATCTGAGGATGATCTCATTTATCAGCTCTTTAAAAACAATGCCCATGGCTCACTAAAAGGTGGCACCCACGTTTGATCAACCAAAAGGCATTTCAGTGTATGTAAACATTCCCCACTTAGTAGTGAATGTTGTTTTATGTTCATCTTCTTCCTCTACCCAGACTTGATTATATCTATTGAACATTAATGTTAAACATTATTTGGAAGACTTCAATCTTCCATGGATAGAAGAATGTTGCAACAATATGGACGCATCCCGTGAATTGTAAGAGACTGACAATGACAGTTTAAGATGAAAATTGGCTGCTACAAGGAAACATCATATTATGGTGGGAGGTTCCACATAATATAAAAGTCTAGCATGATTAAAAGTATGGTGGCAAGAGTGAACATCATTGACAAATGAATTGATAAAGCTCTTGATACTAATAAGAGAAAGCACAATCATTTCAAACATTACTTGGAGGAGAACCACATAATGGCATTATCACCTAGATAGTCATTGCGTAGTAATTTTAATTAAATGGTTTCATCTATAAATATTCACAAACTTGGCATAGCCCTGGCCCATGTAGAGTGCAACACTTGAATCAAGATTTTCATTCACTAAGAGGTTAGTTTGACATGGTGTGACATTAGCAAGCTAAGCATAATTTATGTGAGATATAGTGCAAGACCAAAGAAGAGGCAGTAGAAATGAATCATGGTGCAACAATAACCAAATAGGGCATGATTATTTTTGTGGTAAGAAATGCTATAGGATGGTGTGACCCTATGAAGATGTAGCTAGGCAAATTTTTTAAGTGGGCCTAGGTGTTCTAATTAGAACAATTATTTGTAACTGGTACCTCCAACATGACTATATTGTAGATTAAAATCAAGGCTTAGCCTCTTCAAATCACTCACATAGGGATGATGAATAAAATGATAGAAAGTTATGATTGTATGATGTGATATTGAATTATGTATAAGTAAAATGGAAGACACGACCAAATGAATAAAATGGAAGAACAAAGTTGCATATTGAAATTCACGAGAAATATTTTAAATGAAAAAAATGATAGAAAATTATGATTGTATGTTGTGATATTGAATTATGTACAAGTAAAATAGAAGGCACAACCAAAGGAATAAAATTGGAGAACAAAGTTGCATGTTGAAATTCACGAGAAATATTTTAAATGAATAAAATGATAGAAAGTTATGATTGTATGATGTGATATTGAATTATGTACAAGTAAAAATGGAAGGCACAACCAAAGGAATAAAATGACAAAACAAAATTGCATGTTGAAATTCACAAGAAACATTTTAAATGAATAAAATGATAGAAAGTTATGATTGTATGGTGTGATATTAAATTATGTACAAGTAAAATGGAAGGCACAATCAAAGGAATAAAATGGCAGAACAAAGTTGCATGTTGAAATTTACAAGAAATATTTTAATATTTCTCAATAGTTCTATTGTTTTTGAGATGAGGCTCTCACTTTGCTAGATCTCCTTCATCAATAACTCCCAGGGATTGTAAAGGATTATAAAGTTGCAAAGAAAATAGAGCCTCACCATTGGTGGAGCTATTCGAAATCAGATGTAGAAATATTAATTTAATATTTTCCCGTGAAGATGTGAAGTGGAGGCTTGGAAAAGAGGAATGAACCCGATCCATTGATCTTGCAAGATCAACGAGTCATGGGTTTTAAATTTTTTTTGAAAAGAGAATGTTCAAGGGAGTCCACCATTGGCTACTCAATGCTATATAAGTTCCCCCTGGCCCACCACAAAAAGAAAAAAGTTTTTGTTTTACTCTCGCAGCATAAAGGCTTAAAGCATTAAAAAAAAAAAAAACACCTTTGTATTGTAAGATTAAGTCCACACTATTGGATCAGTCCATATGACTCTAGAAAATTTCAAAAAGGCAAAAGGCATGCAAGTCCTGCCATTGGTCCCTGAAATCCAAGTTAGTAGGAAATATTAATATTTTAATCATTCCATTAAAATGTGATTTTGCAGAGATCTTTACAAATTTTAAATGCTTCCTGCAAGGAGATATAGATCCGCCATGGTGTCATTCCATCCCACAACAAGAATCTTTCCATAAGACCAAATATTTGAAATGTTGGATTAAATCAAAGGTTTCCATATTCTTATGTGCACAACCATGAAGAGCAAGTAAATGGTTAGGTGAGATAGACTTGTAAATGGTTAAGTGAATTCATTTATTGTAAATGGATTCAAAATGTAAGTTATTTTTGTAGTCATTTGTTGCTGATTGGAGTTTTTGTTGAGCTGTAGCTGCTCTTTGTAATTTGTTTCTTTAATTTTATCTTTAAAAAAACTCTAAAATATGGAGGAGATAAAAGGCAAACAAATGAAGGCATGAAATATTAGACACATTTTAAATGTGTAAACTGTTTATCTTTTTGGTATTTGTGGTCCTTAGTTTTTTTTTCTTGTTTTTTTCCTTTGAAAAACATGAAATATTAGACACATTTTTAATGTGTAAACTATTTATCTTTTCCTAGCTATGGTCCTTGTTTTTTTTTTCCTTTGGAAAGCATCCATCAGATACTTCTATATTGTGTAATTTCTCATTACAATTAATGGAAATTATGAGCTTTTTTCAGAGGAAATTTTTTTTTAAAAAATTAAGAAGGGAGAGATAGCCAATAAAATGCCTAGGTAGGTGGATTTCACGGGAAGGTGAAATGATTTGAAGACACCTTGAAAACAAACAACTTAAGCACCCTATTTGAAGAGGCAAGATTCGGCAAAGAAATTCAAAGAATGAATATTTCATAGGATTATATTCCAAGAAGAAAGGCTAAAGTGTTAAAGAAGGGTAATTACATGCAAGTAAAAAAAGAAGGTAAATGCAATTCACATGTGAATATCAAGGGGGATGTATGTAAATGTTCATATTAAATATTAAAGGAGGTATTTATTTACAAATGTAAAACTTTGTAAATAATACTATTTTAAGGTGATTTACACAAAGGTGAATTTCACGTAGCATTGAAATATTTTTACAAAGGGAAAATGTATAAAAGTAAATATTAAAACATTGATTTTAATATTTTAATAGTGAAATATTTATGGTTTGCTTATCTTCATGAAATGTTTCAAAGGGAGTTGTGTAGGTCAGAGGGATGAATAGAAAATTGTCAAATCTAGGAGGTGGTTGTAAAAATGAATGCTCTCGCTATAGTTGGCAAAATTTAAATTCCAGATTCAAATTTCAAATTGGTACAGTTTTATTCTTTCCCCCTCTTTTCTTCCTCTAGTTTCCCTCTTCTCTCTTCTCCAATTCTGTTTATAAATACTTCAAAGACAAAGTTACAAAAGGCTAGAGCATTTTACAAGTTGTACTATTGTGGTGCTCCTATCCTTGAGGGGGTTGTGTATATCACCAAGCTATTGAGCCTAGGATATGTATTCTTGTGCCTCTCCTCATTTACTATCTATAGGGGAGCCTCATTGTATGTTTCCAAAGGAGCCATGTTCATGTAATTATGGATTGATCAATGAACTTAATAAGAAGTGGGTTGTCAACCAAATTGTTTCCAATTTGTCTTTGTTCATATTTCACTCTTATATGCACGTTCCTTTCTATCAATTGATTATTGCAAGGTGAGTTGTTAATCTCTAATAAGATAGTGGGTGGGCGTCTACTCTTGGATTATGGCTTTTTCATGCTTTCTATATTTCAATTTCAGCATTCCATCTTTCTCCCTTTTCCTTGTGATGTTAGAGTTAGCTTGCAGTAGGCAGGGAGTTGGCCCTTCATCTAGAGTTTGGTTTGTCGGTCACTCATTGGCTTGTAATCCTTTCTATTGTTGGTAGTTCGTGCACGACACGACTCCTTGAAACACGAGTCATCTAGAACTTTGCCAGTAGTATCCTAAAAAAGTCATCTAATAGAGACAAGTGCTTGAAACCAACCATCATTTTAAGTATTTTCTCAAAGGTAACAGATAGTGATCTTTAAAGGAGAATTTGTTTAAATCCTTGAAGTTGACATAGAGCCTTATTTCTTTATTTTCTTCCTCATTGGTACCAAATTAGACACCCGCAAGGAGTGTTTAATTGAAAAGATGATCTTAGAATCCACTAGCTTTGTCAACTCTTACTTCATTAGGGCTCTATTTTGGGGTTGTCATATTGTGTGTTGGATCACCTCCTTGTTATAGCATTTCAATTCTTCATAGTTCCAAGGTATGAGTTGATCATATTTGGCACAAAGATGGTCAAACATTTGTACCTCTTTTTATGTACATATCTTGTTGACTTTGACTCATCTTCTTGGAACCACTTCTACTTCTACATAATCTCTTTTGTCTGTTGTGAATTTTATTTTATCTCTTTTGGCATAATATAAGCTAAAAAGGTTCTTGAGAGTGACCAAACCTTTCATAAGCTTATTGGACTTAAACAACAAAATTTGATCTCCATATGCTTCCTCTATTTTTGGCTACAATTGGTTGGTAAATTCACCAAATTGTTGAAGGAACAATGGTATCTAAGCATCACTCTTGAATACTTGCCAGTGATCTCTATTATCTAAAATTATAGGTTGACTAATCAATTTGTGTAAAGTCCGAAAATATCACTTACTAAAAATAATCAACGAAGAGAAAATTCAATCCAAAAATAATTAACTAGAATAAAATAATTATATTCTCCTAGAATGGTGCAGAAAAAGGGAAATAATCAAAATTCTTCCCATAGATAACACAACTTACGAATAGTACTTACATACAATCATCAAATGTGATTCAATACATCTATTAACAAAATAGATTAAATAATTAGACTAAGCCTTACAATATTTAGCCATGTAGGCTCATATAAGAATATCACATCAACCATAGGTTAACTTTTGACATGTAAACCTTACAACTACTTTATGCATCACTGAATTAAAAACATAAGTGCTCAAAATACAATTCAATCCCTATGAAATGAATAACTATTAATCACCTTAAGATTGTTCAGTTACCTTACACCATTCATAAAATGCTTGTCTTCACAACCGTAACCTGCACAAGTCTTTCGACATGAATCTGCACAACTAGATATAAACATTAGTCTTGCAAAATCAATAAATAAACATATTAGTTATCAATATACAAGATGACTACCATACGGGCCCTAAGGGGGCAGCCTAATGCCTCGGGGGCTCATCAATGATGGCCTTGCCTACGTACGTGTAGTGCAGAGGCTTCATAGTTCAGGGTAACTTGTCTTGCAACCATAAGGTTGGCTTAGATACATAGATCCATGAAAACAATAGTACTGGTTAAAATACTAGATTCATGATAATAATTCAAGACTCTCTTATTTAAGTCAAGGATGGGTACAACCTCAAGTAACTAGGTCAGCACATAATAAAAGTTCAAGTAACTAGCTGACTATATTCATAGACCTTTGTTCTTAAGGTTGAATACACTATACAAACACTGAGCCATACAATTACTAAGTAGATCAACCTATAGAGTTTGTATAGTAACATAGAGTGCAAGAGAAAAGACATCACCCAATTCAATTTGCAAGAGATCCCTTAAAGGTACAAAGGAATGTTATTATAATATTAATCAAAGTAATCTAATCATTATCCTTGATAACATGCACAAGTTTCCATAGACACATGCAAAAATAAATAAATGACTATCACCTTATTTAGCTAAAAGATTTTTATCTTCTTATAACAATGTAGTCCACTTAAAAGGAAAAGATATGCATTCATAGGCCTCTAGCCCATTACTCATGTTGAGTTGGATATCAGTATTCAATATGTTTTAAATAAGAGAGATAAACTCTAATATATATAAGGAATGAACAATTTTAATGCATTGAATACACACAGTAAATAATGATTTTAATTTGTAACATACCTCTTGTCTCATTTCCACTTGATTGCTTCTTAATCTGGGATGTGACTAAAATCCATAGAGCTTATAATACCCATTGTTAGAACTTTACTGTACATAGAGCAATATATATAATCAAATGAAAAACATCCTTCTTCCTTTTACAACTATTAAATATAGAGATTTATCAAGCATTCTTATGCACTGAAACTATAGTACAATTACCAATAAAAACTCGTCTTTAACTATTGTTACAACAGTAATAATAATGCCATAACTTTTAAAATACTTAACAAAATTTAAAATCGTAAAATGTTCCAGAAAGATTAAATAAATATGCTCATAGCCCAGAAACGATTTTACAATCCCTTTCCCATGTAGAGAGCAGTTTATAAAACATCAACAAGGTTTACAACAGGGTTTTAACAAGGTTACAGCAGTAGTAAAAGTATGATAACTTTCTCATTACTTAATAAAATTTAAAACCGTAAAATGTTTCAGAAACCTTAAATCAAGGTGCTCAAAACGCAGAAACCATTTTACAAAACATTTTCTATGTAAAGAGCAGTTTATAAAACATCAATAGGGTTTTTCTAAAAACTTGACAAAACCTACAGTAAGCAGGCAATATGCGATATATTTAATTAATTATCACAAAAGGCATCCACTATGATGAATGTAGGGTTTCATATATTGGATTAGCTAAATAAAACTTTTTTCTAGCAAAAGTTATTAGTAAATGTAAGAATTGAAAAGAATTCATACTAGAGCCATAATTAAAATTCATACCAGATTTGAAGAAAAGATAACTTTTTTTGATCTTGCCTACTTGAATGTTCTTTGATAATATTGCTGAACCAAAAGAAAACAATATATTCAATCTCTGCAATCCTCCAAGATTCCTCAATCTATTTGAATGTTCTCTGATAATATTGTTGAACCAAAATAAAATAATTTCTTCAATCCTTCCAGATTTCTCAATCTTGAAGTAATCTTGCATAATTTTCTTTCTTTATGAAGATCTCAAACTTTCAATTCTTTGAAATGAACGTTGCCCAAAAATTATCACAATTCCTCATCCAAAATCCTCTCCTTCCTTTTCTCCTCCCAAAAATCCCTTCTTTTTCTCCTCTATTTATTTATATCTAATGTTCCTTCTAAATTCACTATTGTTCCTAAAAAGTAAAAATACACTCAAAGGAAATTTAGAAACTAATAGTAAAATCAATTAATGACAATTCATAAAAGATATTTCCCTAAAAAAAATTTAGAAAATCACGAAAACTATGGACCCAAAAAAGAAATTAAATTTTTTTAAAAATAAAAACCAAAAAAGAAATTGCAAACCAAAAAAAAGTGAGAAAATCAAAGTAACTATGAAAAAGGATATCCCTCGGTGTACTTTAGATATATTTTTTAATTCAAATATAAATATACTAGTTTTAATTGACACTTATTAAATTTATTTATTACTAAATACCTAATTAGTTTATCTTTCTAAATAATATTTTATTTTAAATAAAATAAATGTAAATATTTTTCACTCACAAAAAGGTAAGTTCCTTAATCACTACATAAATTCACTAGAACTAAATTTAAATTAAATTGGATAATATTTAATAACTAAAATACAATTTAAAAAATAATAATTAAAGTCAAGTTTTCATAGCAAGAACTAATTATAAACTTACTAATTGTGAGTTTTATGCACACAATTTAGAAATATCTAATAATGAAGAATTAGCTTTTCTAATTTTCTAATATAAAATAGTCATCTTTTTAATAAAAAATTAGAATATTTATCACAATTCAACAACTACTTTTATCCATAAAATAAACAAATCAATTAATTAACCAAAGTGCAGACATGTAATTTATGAAACTAACTATATATAAACTATTTAAATTTCCTATATAAAAAAAATATCAAATCCTTCAAGGACTCTTTCCATTCCTTAATCTTCACATTCAAATCATAAATTAGAATGAAATAAAACTATTACAGCTCCTTTCCCACTTACTCCTAGATTTCTAATTTTTGTCCAACTATCCAAATAGATAATTGAAAGAATAGAGGAATTAAAATATTTCTTAAATTGATTGACAACTTAGCCACTATTTCAATTAATAGAAATAAAATTCTTTTACCTATTAAATAAATAAAACCAATTAATTATTATTGTTTCTTTTTTTTTAATCTAATATATCAATTAAGAAATATTACAATATCTAGTTCATCAATTAGAAATATTACATATATGTAAATTTCTAAACTTATCTATATGCAATATTTCTCTCTCGAGAGTATTCCTCTTACACACATAAGTCAAAATTAGTGGACGATCATTAAAATAATAATATTTAAAAGTAAAATTAATTATTGAAATTAGGGGTTGTGAAAATTTGACATAGTTCTTATTACATAGAAGATCTTCTATTAGATCAAGTTGAGATTTAATGGTGGTCATTTGATCCACTTCTATGTTTTGGGCTCTTTGAATTAACTAGAAATTTAGGGCTTTAAAATTTTTGAGGAGATCCCATACTCTATGCCAACAAGATCTCATTTGGACCTTCTTGGAAGCAGAAAACCCTTTAACTTTATTAATGACAAGTTTGAAATCTATGAACCCTTGTAGTTGCTTTATATTCATCTTTTTGGCAAGAGTGAGTTCTTGTACCAACAACTCATACTTAGTTTCGTTATTGGTGCAACTAAACTAGAAGCAGAAGACTTGAATGATTTTCTTACCATTGGACGAGACCAAACAAACACCAACACCCAAGATTTTGTTACATCTAGCACCATCAAAGAATAACTTCCACAACTTTGAGGTGTCTTTCTCCTTCTTTATGGCTACTATTTATGGGGCATTCACCTCAGGGATGATTTGATCTTCCTCATATATGATGTAAGCCTCGAGCCTAGTGGAGTCATAGTTTCCATATGGGTCCCATTCAACACTCTATTGTCCAACCATTTATTTGATTTAGGGCATAAGTAGGTTGAGCCTCTTCATCTTCTATAAGCTCTAGGTTAGACTTCTCTTCCTTGGAGAATATAGTATGTGTGTGCTCAAAGTTGACCAACACTTCATGTGTGATATGTTCTTTAGGTATGGGCTCTGACATAATTTTCATCTTTGAACCATACTTGGTTCAAAAGGTTAGGTGGGACCAATCTAGAGATAAATATCCTCCTATTTTAGCTATAAAATCTCTCAACAAACAAAGGTCGAAGGTTGAAGGGGTATCAATAAAAATCACATCTTGGGGGAAATTGACATTTGGAAAAGCTTACAAGGTGAGAGGGAGATCCTTAATGATACCTATAGTTTGGACTCTCTTCCCATCTAACTACATTATTCTTTTCTCCATAAGCGGATAGGTCAATCCTAACACACTCATGATGCTCTTGGGCATGACCGTGGTGCTTGCATCAATGTATATCATGGAGTTATGCAATAATTTTTTTCTAATTATCAAAGTCAAATAAAAAGGCATGGGCTTGGGTTTACTTACCTCTACACTAGCATTGTGGAAGGCAACGGGCTAGTCGGTTGAAGTGACTTTATGTTGGTCTACTATATTCCTTCCAACATTAATGGCTTGACTTATCATTTTGACTAGATTTTCTTATGCCTTAAGAACTTTCTGTAGCAAACATCTTTGCTCAAAGATAGACAAAACATCCCAAAGGGAGACATTTGTATTTGTTTTCTTCATTTGCTCCACCACATTGAATGGGCCAGAAGGTTGAGTTCTCACTAGATATCCTAGGTTCACTTGATACCTTGGTCTTTCAACTATAGCATCAGTTGCTTTTAGTAGGAACTACTCTTGAGCTACTTTGGACTACTTATTTACATTTGTAGTGTCCCACCTTGGTATCATGGGGTTATTATAGTTCAGAGTTGTTGTGACCTTTTGGATCATTCGGTTCATGTTGTGTTTCTAGATTCTATCTCCCTACCATCTTCCTCTTGGATCTGGTAAAGTAATTAGACTACACTAGAGGCATTATGGAGGTAGAGGGGATATTTGTGAAGACTTCCTCCTCTTCTTCTATCCATGACAACAATGCATGCTCTAAGGCAATCTCTTCTTCTTATTCCAGAGACATCCCTTGCATTTGTGCTGTGAGGATTGCATTTTTCATAAATTATCACTATTGTTCCTTGATGTGATTATGGTTACAGTGATACACTTATGAAATTTATGATCATTTTTCCAATACAAAGCAGTGTCATCATCATTTCTAGAAGGAACTTAATCAGTTTTTCTTTGCATAATTAAAGTCCTTATCACTTGTTTTACAAGGTTAGAATCTTTTCTGCATGGTCGAAGTCCTTTGGCACCTTTTTCTACATAGTATCCTTTTCCATTTGGTTAGAGGCCTTTCACATTTTTACTTAGTCAAAGTCTCACCAGACTTTCCACTTAGTTAGAATCTCTTACCTCATTCCTTTTTACTTTTTTGTAGGTCACAATTTTAGTAGTTATGATTATATTCTTTTTTAAATACTTGACAAATGCTACTCATTGGAACTTTTTTTGTGCTTGTAGTTTCCTAAGATGGAGCACTCACGATGAGGAGAGTACACACATCCATATTTGTATCCTTTATAAGTGTAACATATTTAATTTCCATGTTGACTACTTAATTCACTTTGACATGCATCCTCACAGTAGTTCACATGCAAGTCAAAGTGGGGGAAAATGAATGGTTAAAATCACATATTCATGTGATTCTCCCTTATGTTTTGGACCCACATCGACTAGGTTATCTTTTATGCATTGACTAGTGTACAATTTGGCATATTTTTGTGTGGAAGTTGGCAACTAACCTTATCCTACCTTGTCCCTATCACCACTCATCCCAAGAGGCTGAAATTGCCTGCAAAATTCACCATTCTCCACATTAGTTGAAATTCACGAGCGCAAAAATGACCTAGGTCACTACTATGCATGTAAATCTAAACCCAAAATTTTTAAATTCATTTTTTCTTAAATTGAGCACATGTCCCCCATCCCTTACTAGTTGTTATAAGTTGACCTCAGTGTGAATCATTTCAAATTACATGCAAGGGTGGTGTATTTAAGGACCAACCCTATTTCATTTGAATTATCTAGGATTTATCTATGAATGGAAAGAATCTAGCACATGCATGCAACAAAAGCATAATCTTGTTACATCAACATCTTATGAGCATGCTACATGACTACCTACTACCCTCATTCTTTGTTCACCACCCTTGAATAGGTCTACTTAAAGGCTTGATTAAAGGAGAACAAATCTTTGTCTAGCAAATCCCAGAACAATGTCTATCGATACCATTTCCCTAGATGCAAGTATATTAAAGCAAGACAAACTTTTTCTTGTCAACAAACTTTTGCTAGATCATTTTCATAGGTGAAGTTTTGATCCACACATCAAGTTCACTTCCATACGCAAGAGGATCAAATTTGTAGGCACAAAGCCTTAAACTTGACAGTTGATAGATAATTTTATTGTTTTGAGGTCATCATCTAACAAATCCATATTTCTTAATATAGTGGTGAATCAACTTGTGACATCTATAACCATCTTTTCTTTGTCAAATTAAAAGTTAAATACAATTTATTTATTTCCCACATTAATTATAATATTTATTACATTATAAGTATCAATCCAAACTCTAAAATTTGCAACATGCATCATAATATCTGTCCACATCTTTAAATAATACTCATAATTCTTAACTAAAACCTCCCTAACTAAATCCTCTCTAAACATTTTTTTAATGTAGGGTACTTTATTTATAACCTTAGTATAATCTTCCCCTGCACTTCGCACTTTCCTGTGAACGGGTCAAAATATTTTTACGTAAGAGTTTGAAGTAGAAACAAAACTCAGAAAAATCTCATGCAATTAAGAAAGCATGTTTTTAAGAGACGTGTTAGCGATACAATCAATACATATGAACGACCGATATACAAGTGTGCCAGCTCTCAACGATCTGAAACTTTAAAAATCCATTTTGTTGTCTTGTGCTTATTTGTCCGTTTCAACCGATATTCAAAGAAAACAAAACCAGGAAAAGATAAAAGAAAACCCTTGGTTTTGCACTCACAAAATCCATGCCAACCTGCATTGACTAAACATTGCTTCAATCCCAAAAGAAGCCATTCAAAAATGTGCACCTGGAGAAGCTACATCTGCCCTTAGTGCATGTTTGCCAATGCAGTTTTTCTACACTTTAATCATTAATTGGATAGATATTGAATTTTCAAGTGCTTTTTTAAGTAGTTGAGCCATTGGAATATGCTTAGGTAAACTTAAACTTTATGTCTTGAAAGAAAATATATCGATCTCATAGGTTTATGCTCCTCCTTTACCAAATCCAGGTAATATTCAAAAAGTTTATCAAAAATATGTCTTAGAGGAAAAGAAATCCATCTCATAGATTTATCATCTTCCTCTACTAAATCCCAAATATTCAAATAGAAGCTGTGCACCGTGAACGTTTATTGCAGACTGTGGTAGGGAGCCTATTGAATCCATTATCCTCCTTGGTCCAACTTTTGTTGCCGGCAATAAGGAAAAAGAAGCTAAAACTCTCTATTAGCAGACCATTTGATATCATTAGATTCATATTATTGATATCATTGTCTTTCCCAAGTGGGTGCTATTTGAATTGGGCCGTAAATGTTAGCAATTGATTGAATATTTCGCAGGATTGATTGAGCACAGACCAACTCAGGGAGATGGGTTTTTTCAGTGCTATTTTGAGTTTTCTTGGTTTTGGATTTGGCATTCCAATTGGACTGCTCATTGGATACTTCATGTTCATTTATTTTCAGCCCAATGATGTGAAGGTGAGTGTCCGATTGACTGTTTTTTAAATTTATTCCTTTTACATATGTATACATGGATGTAGTGTTGATTTGGGTATTCATAAGCATTGTTTCTCATCCACTTATAGCTGAAGATGGATGTAGTATTGATTTGGGTATACGAAATGATTGTTTCTAATTCACTGATATCTAAAGGCCCGGCAAACTCAACTGCCCTGTTAATTTTGGGTGTTTGAAGCTACAGTTTGTATGTATGTCAACTGCCCTGTTGATTTTGCGTTTTTGAATTTTCAGTTCGTATGTATATATGTGTGCAGTGGGGCGTGATTATTGTGTGTATACATAAGTACATGGATGTGTGCATAGATTTGGGTTTTTATAAAAGATTGTTCCTTGTGTATATAAGTTATGCCCTGTTAATTTGGGTGTTTGAATTTTCTGTTTGTATGTATATGTATGCAAGTCAACTGCCTAGTTGATTTGGGTGTTTGAATTTTCATTTTGTATATATATGTGTGTAAGGGAGTGTAATTATTGTGTGTGTATAAGTACACGGATGTATGCATAGATTTGGGTTTTTATAAGGATTGTTCATTGTATCATGATATTTGAGGTTCTGGCAAAGTCAACTGGCTTGTTTGTTTAGATATTGACATTCTTAGACTTCATGAAAGTATTGATTTGATTAATTGATTGTTATTGATATATGCATGTGCGGTGAATATTGTATGTATGCATTGATGCATGGCTGTATGCATCCAGCTGGATTTCTGTAAGGATTATTTCTCATCCACTGATATTTGTAGTTATGTAGTTTGCAAATGGCCCTTTAATTTGGGTATTGGAATTCTTCGTGTCTGTATATTATGTGTGTGAGTGTTGGGTGATTATTGTGTGTATCCATCAATAGCATCAATTAGGTTTCCGTAAGGATTGTGTCTCATCCCCTAAATATCAAAGTTTTGGCAAAGTAAATTGTTAATTTGGGTATTGACATTCTAGTCTTAATGTATTTATTCCTGTTGTATTTATTTTATTGCCAATTGTAACATACCTGTTGCTGATATATGTATGTATGTACTGATTATTGTATCTATAGGTTGATAACTGGCTGCATGCATTGAGTTGGGTTTCCATTAGGATTGTCCTTATCCCTTGATATTTGATGTTGTGGCAGAAATTGGCTTGTCAATTTGGGTATTGAAATTATTAATGTGTATATATATCCATATAAAGATGCGTGCATTGTGTATGCATCAATAAGGATTGTGTCTTATCTCCTAATATCAAAATTCTGGCAAGGTGAATTGTTAATTTGGTATTGATATTTTAGTCTTGATGTATTTATTCCTGTTGTAATTTTTTGATTGGAAATTGTAATTAAACTGTTGCTGATATATGTATAAATGTGGTGATTATTCTATGTGTAGGTTGATGACTGGCCACATGCATTGATTTGAGTTTCCATTAGTATTGTCCTTATCCCTTGATATTTGATGTTGTGCCAAAGTCAATAGGCTTGTCAATTTGGATATTGGAATTCTTTGAGTATATATCCATAGAAATATGTGTGCATTATGTATGCGTCAATACATAGATATATCATGAATTTAGGCTTCTATAGGGATTGTTCCTCATTCCCAAATATTTGAAACCCTAGCAAAGTCAACTGACTGTTAGTTTGGCTATTGGCATTCTTAGTCTTGATGTACTTATTGCAGTTGTGTTGGTTGTTATCAGTATGTTATGTACATGGTGATTATTGTTTTTAAGTCAGTACATGGTGATTATTGTTTTAAGTCAATACATGGACGTGGACATCAATTTGGGTTTCCTTAAGGATAGTTCTTCATCCCCTGATATTTGTTTTGGCAAAGTCAACTGGCTTGTTAATTTGAGTATTGTCACTCTTAGTCCCAACGTACCTATTGCTGTTGTAGTGATTTGATTGTGATTGACTATTAAATTGACATATTTGCTAGTAATCTCTGTGTATATAGATATATGTATATGTGATGTGGTTATTCCATATATAAATGAATACATTGATGTCTGTATCAATTTTCCATCCATAAAGACAGTTCCCCATCCAGTAAGAACCAAAATTCTGCCATGGTCAACTGACTTGCTAGTTTGGGTTGATATGCTTCCTTTTTTTTGTGATTAGTAAATTCCCTTTGCAGTTTGACCTTCCTCTTAGATGACATGACCAAGGGGTATCTCTTCCGTCAAATTCATTAGGGACTTGCACCCAACCTCACCCATTGGGGTATGTCACACAGTGAATTGGATGTGGTATTTTACTTGATTTCGACACTTTATCATGTCTCCTCCATTGGGATATGCCACATGCAACAAGTTGGATGTGGTTTTTTTACCCAATTTCAACACTTAGTCATTTATTTTGGGGGTTTGAACCTGGGGCTCTTCTTTGGAAGTCCAATTCGTTTACCATTTGACTGCATACCATTCAACGGTATTTATGTACTTATATATTAATTTGATTGTAATTGACTGGCATCCTTATATATTTACATGTTTTGAGTTTATGACCGATGTTTTGAATTGATTTGTTTATCACTGATAAGGACACTCTTAGAATTGATTAGTGGGTTGTAAAATGCTGTTATGTTTCTATGTTCCTAATGGTTTTGTTGAATAATGATGCGTTGGTCTAACCTGAAATTCACTATGCATGCCTCATGGATATGGCTTCCAAGTTTCAGGGTTTTGTATGTGAAGTCTTATGGTTGCTAAGATGTTATAATTAAATTTCTCTCTGGCCATTGGGTAATCAGTTTGGATACTACACACTCATTTTAACTAGTTAACTTATCATCCACCCTGGAAGTTGTTTTAAATGTGGGGTGTATAAGTTCCTTGTGCTGTACTCATGACCTGTGGCAACCTAATTGTTGTTTGCTTTTCTTGATAATCATAAAAGTCTAAAAATATTATTAATAAATGTTGTAAAAAATTTAAATTATAATATGAAAATCCAAACATCAACCCCAACGATGTCCAGATATTAGTCTGAGGGGTGTAATAAAGCAGATTTCAAATTATAAGTTTGACCAAATCCACAGAAAAATATACCAGAATGAATGAAACTATTAAGCGTTTAAATATGCCAGATTTCAATGTGGCCCTGGCCTATAGTGTGTATTGGTCTTTTGCTCAACACCGGTAGTGACCACTCCAGAGCTATTGGTAGGGGCACTCACCAAGGATCTGCACTTTTGGTTAATATGATCTTTGTTCTTTATCCATGGGCCTAATTTAAATTTAGTTGCACTGTTTGTACACAAGAGTATGGAGGAGTTAGTGAATGGAATCTGCGCTCGAATCAACTCTGGAGCTTGCCATTTCCCTATAGGGTTTCTTCAAGAAAATGTGATACTATGCTGCAAATGTCAGCACTCTGTCTCCTATCTGTAAGATCCCCAGATGGAGGTTAGTTGGGGAACATTATCTCACCAATGTGGAAGTTGTGAATCTTTCATCCTTGGTGCATGTTCATTGTAAAATCCTGTGTTTTGAAGAAAAAAGGACAGTATTAAGGCAGAAAAGGCCTGTCAAAAATGACGAAGAACTGAGACCCTTAATTACATTCAGAACTTATATGTGTGTGTGTGTGTGTGTGTGTGTGTGTGTGTGTGTGTGTTCATATAGTTACACATTATATATATGGAGATATGTTTATCTGCAGGGTAGCACACCCAAGTCACAATTTCAAAATCTGATGAACAATTTTTTTGAAAATTTCAGATATTAATTCAAAACATAAGCTGAACAAAATGGAAAAGTTAGATGTCAGATTTTACCTCATGTTTAATACTTTAGGACACTGATTACCATTGGAGGCCCACTGATGGCGATTTTGAGGAATAGATGCTGTTCTCGAGTTAACAGGCATTTTATAGATAAAATCATATACCCTATGTATGTCTGCAGTCATTTTACATGCTACCTGTTTTTGTGAATTCTTGACATATTATCTAATTACTTCCAATTTCCTGAGTAATTGTTTTTCTTGTAGTTGGACTGAGACTCATCAATCAGTATAACATATTTGATTTAGTATCTTGTTGATTTTTTTTCAGGAACCGATAATGAGGTCAGTTGGTGAACTAGATTCAAAGGCTTTGCGAGGTCTTCTACAAGAAATTCCACTGTGGGTCAAAAACCCTGATTATGAAAGAGTATGAACATATTATCAACTTTGGTTGTGTTTCTTCTGTTCTAGTGTCATATTCTTGGTGTAAAATGAAATAGAGAACAAATTCATCTGATGCTGTGTTTGCAAGTGCTTTCAGTATATTTGAATAATTAATTTTTGGTCCTGTGTTACTGCTTATTTGTTCTGTCTTCTGAAGCTTTGATATTGTGCAGGTTGATTGGCTTAACAGCTTTGTTTCTGAGATGTGGCCCTATCTTGATAAGGTAAATCCGATTTTTAGGGTCCCATCATTCTATGCAATCATAAAATCCTATTGTTTATACTATTCTTATGTTCAGTGAATCATTGAACTTGTAAGTTGTACATCAGTCATGAGGATTTACAGAAATTTATATTAATAAAAAATATCAGGCTCTATATTCAGAAGTTTGAGTTTGATTATATCCTTAGTATTTATCTTTGTTTCATTTTCTTCAGGCAATTTGTAACATAATAAGAGATACAGCAAAGCCCATCATTGACCAATACATTGGGCAATACAAGATAGAATCTATTGAATTTAAATCTCTTACATTGGGGAGTCTGCCACCTACACTGCAAGGTTTGCTGATTCTGTTTAGCTCCTATTATTGGTTTTTTGAAAACGATGTATATACATTTTCCTTTCCTTTTTATGTGTGTCCTTTCCAAAAGGAGTTTAAGTGCACAATTGTTTGTGGGATTCATCACACTCCTCCATTGTCTGGTAATCTGAGAATCTCTCATTGTTATAAACCAGATCTGAATGGATCAAAACAAAAACACAGGTACAGGAAACAGTTTACAAGATTTGGATCTGAAAATATGCAATTGTTTTATTTTCCTGAATTTTCTTTTTCAACCAAAATCTGAATTTTCTGGAATGGAACCACAATATTTACAGCATAGACAGTAAAGAAATCATACCAGAACTGGAATAAAGATCTCACAGAACTATATTGTATTTTGCCAAAAAAAATTCAGACTGCAGATACAATAAGGAAGACCTTCATGAGAAGGTATAGTTGCCAACTTGGGCCCTATCCAAGAGCAGCATTTGTGCTGCACTTGGTCAAGAATTCTGCAGGATCTTGCTCATCCTTTTTTTCTAGTCAAGAATAATTCACTTGAGGCTTATAGCATTTTTTAACTCCTGCAGGCTTCAGGTCTTAGTGTAACTGACTAAGATTCCCTTTGTCACTTGTAGGGTTGACTTATTCTAACTGATAAAATTTTCTGATGTTGATTGCATAACTGATGAGCAATTGACTACATAACTTATTAGTAATGACTGCTTAACTTATTAAGTTATTAATAATCGCCTTAATAACTAAAGAGTAACTGATTACAGCAGCAGGACAAGACTGACATATTCCTGCATAGTTGATTTATTCTACACAATTGTCTTGTTTCTGAATAACAGTTATATTCTTCCACAACTATTTATGTCTCGATCTTTTTGATGCCAACAGTTACTCCTTCACAGCTACTTTATTTCTGCATAAATGTTTATTCCTCCGGAGCTTATTTATTTCTGCATGTCTGAATTCCTGTTCAACTAATTTATTTTTCTGCATAACTGAATATGCCCACAACTCAGTTACTATGTAAATAACTGATTATCCCTGTACAACTATATATAGGTACTTACGCTTAACACATGGGTGCCTTTTTCAGGCATTGTGACTGTCCAACCTGCTTGAATTGCTTTCTCCCCCCTAACAATTGGAGTGTTAAATGTTGAAGTATCTCAGGACCCTTCTATGTAGCATCCTCTCAAGGCACATCCTTCCATTGAATTAGGTATTCTGACAGAACTTTATTCCTTACTTCTCCTCTGTTGCCAAAATTTGCTCCAAAATGAAAAGAGCATGCCCATCATTTACAGGTGGCAACTATGTTCTTCAAGTGCAAGACATGGAAGGTATTGTGTACTTGGAATCCTATTGGTAGCTCAGAAGTGCAAGCAACCTTCCTTATTTGTGCCATTATCTCTAAGGTCGACAGTATTCAGGCCCAAGTTTCTCTGTCTCCTTTCCTCTAAGAGACTTTTGCTTATAGGGCTGTGACTTCAAGACAATACAATCACCTACCTTGATTTCTTTCTCACTTTGGTGCTGGTCCTGTGGAGATTTCATCTACCATAAGCTACTTTGCTGAGGTTCTACTTTAATTGTTTCAATATCTGTTTTCTGTCTTCAAGGAAATCACAAACAAGTAGCATTTGAGTGTTCTCAATGGACCAATTTATCATCAAGGGAGGATCATAACTGTACAAGCCCTTACATGGCAACATATCTCAGCCAATGCAATCATTTTGGCCACAAAGTTTGCTCATCTGCAACATAATTCCTCAAGTACCTTTCTAAACATTTATTAACAAGTTGTGAAGCTTTGTAAATGTGTGCACCATCTATGGACATAAAATGTGTATGTTTAGTCAACTGCGTGACCACTATATATATACAATTCTTTCCTTCCACCTATGGTGTTAGGAAAGATGTCTCAACCTTGCACCTAATGTTAAGATTACAAATAGTGCGATTTTCAGGTTGAAAAATAGAAAAACTCAATTTCTAGGCTATAGAGTTGGTTTTTTGCCAAAATTCCAAGTTGTTTGACACTGGTTCCCTAGTGCTCTTCACGCGGACCTCTTCGAGCTCTACAATTTGAAAAAAAAAGGGGCCTAGTCGGCCTCCTAGATCAAAAGTTATGGCCTTTGGAAGTTGGGCTTCTTGCATTGGAAATATAAAAAATATCAACACATAAAAGAGTTGAAAGGGAGTTACACTTGTTGACCAACATGTCATAAGGCATCTTTGGATGGGGATAATGGAGCCAAAATGAAATGCCCAATTTGGTGAGTGGATTATGATGAAGTTATGAAAGGTGGAAGGAATATGCTAATTTTTAGCCTGCGGACTCATCTTGGAATTTGGGTATTGGATTTCTAACTAAGGATTTGGGTGCCACTATTTTGGGTAGTTTTAGCTCATGGTTTTCTAAATACCATTTGATGATTTCATGTATTGTATCTCCTATTTATTGGGTGCTTGAGATGGGGGTTTCATAGCGAGTTGTGTTATGAGGAACAAGAATCTTGGAACTATTGTTGCCTACACTACCTAATCACTATATTTGTAGCCCAATGGAAGAAGAAGAGCCCACTATATCTCCCTTTGACCTTTTAGAACCCATGATACCTATCAATGTTTCTGTTGTCCTCTTTTTCTGTGTTTTCTTCTGATCATAAGATGCAAGGAGACCTTTTGCTTCATGTTCAACTGTATGAGACATTGCATTACATACCACATCTCAATAACTAATTCGTGCAAGGTGATATTTGAGGCAATTTAGGCCTTCTCTCATATGCAAACGACAATAGTTGTAGATTACCATTCCTAGCGTTTTACCTATTTCTGATGTTTCCAAGCAAGGTCCTTAGGCTTGCTGCTACCTCTCCTACTTGTGGATGCCTTTTTGTTTTTAGAAAAATGGAATTAAACCCTAGCAAAATGGAAAAAATAAAAAATAAACAAAACCCTAGTAGCTAACTAAATCAAAATCAGAAATAAAATAGTAAATAACTAAACCCTAGCACTAGAAATTTTGAATGAAAGTGTTGATGATGTTTTCTTGACAACAACATTAGAATAAAACACCAAGTGCTCTATCCTCTCTTGAACAAAGCGTCTCGAATGCTGAACTATGTGATCAAACAAGAACGCTCCAAGGTTCCTTGTACGTGAGTTGCAACGGAGAGCCTCGGTGGTATGATGTGATAATGCTGTTTACACAAAGGGACTTACGCAGAATTTGTTCATCACTCCATTCAAATATGTATTCCTCCTTATTATGAAATGGAACTTTTCTAATCATCTATGAAAAGAAAATAAAAAAAAGAGAAGGGGTTAAGAAGGCTATTCTAAGGACAATGACGTGATGAACAATGCTATGGTAGACAAATTCCCTTAGAAACCAAATTTCACTTCGCCATGACAAGCAACAACTACATGAAACAGGTGCAATCTCCAAAGGATAAACCAAGGATTTTCATATTGTTGACACACTCCAAAGTACCCACAGCTGACGCAACTCGAAGGAGCATCAACAATTGAACTATTTGCAAGATGTGGCTCAGGCTAACTTTACATGATAACTTACCATCGACAAGCCATCAAAAGTATGAACCAACGGGAATTTATCAAATATCATTGCATATATCCACTACATCAATGACCTCTATCTACTTTATCATCTAAGCTACTTGGAACCACATCTCAACCATCTTGGAGAATAAGAAACCACGTGAACATTCCTTGATTGTACAAGATCACCATGCGAACAACAACAATGAGCTTGTATTGATTTAAGAAGTGTTTTGTTTACAACAATCTCATATATCTCTTCAATGATTTCGATTTCTTTCTACTCTACTCCTATTGCCATAGTACCTACTCCTACTCTATCTTCCTCTAATGATTCTCCTAATGATCCTCTAATAATGTCTCCTTCTAATGTAATGTCTTTACAAATGAGAGAAGTGAGCCTTATATAGAGCTCAAGAATTACAATGAATGGCCCATATTGATTTAGCAATCAACGGCCAAGATTGAGACAACAAGGCAGTTTGTTACAAAATTTGCTATTTTTAGAACATGAAAGAGGCAATGAAGACACGTTTCCCAATGTGATAAGCATCTTTGGAGCATATTTATGGTGGGCCCTCTTGAATGAATGACATGGCAGAATGCGATTGGCTTGATGATGTGTATGTGCCACCTCAGCATCTTCAAACGAACAAGTTTGGTTCACCTCATGTTCACTTTACTTAGAATATTTTCTTCTTGTTGTCTTGATGTAACTCATGGATCGCTTTGATGATCATGCTCATCTCTCATCTTGTGATGTCCTTGTGCTTGTGTAGGATCATGCCTCTAGACAGTTGCATGGACTCATGGAGTAGACTGGTGCATGATGAGAGTTCTTCTTGTTTGGCGCATGAAATGTGAGCTTCTGGATGATGACCTCCTTCAAGATATGCATAGTGAAGTGACAACCTTCCACTGATCCTCGCCTCGTACAGATGATGCTCTTGATGATGAACTACACTTGTAACCTTGATCATCTTAGACTAGCTCCCCTCCGCATGGCGTTGATGTCTTCCTCATCCAAACATACGAAGTCTTCGAAGTAAGATAAACTTGATGTAAGAGCTCTCCTCCATGTGGTGATGATGACAAACTTGAGCAACTTTACTCTGCCTTCCAAACTTCTCATGTATGAGCTCTCGCCATTCACCTCCTTGGATCCTCCATCACCTACAAGAAGAAACACATCAAACTAAGACTTGATATAAAGGATTTTCAATAACAAATTACATTCATCTTATGCATGTGGGATCAAAAAATGACATTTCAAAACATACCCTTTTGCATGAAATCCATGCCTAAGTGCCTAGGCGGGTTTAGAGGTGATAGGCGGAGAGTGTCTTGTGAATGACATGACATTGTCCAGGTGAAGTGCTCAAGGCCGCCTAGCATGGGCAGGTTTGAGGGTGGTGTGAGGATTTTATCTCTTAAAACTTTATTTTGATGTTCATTCCCTCCTTTGATAGCTCTTTCTCCAGATTTAGCAAGACTTAATAATTTTTTGAGGTGTTTAAATGAAGTTGAATGACACATTTGGAATGTTTAATGACCTTGTCCTCATGTCATGGTGAAACCTGCCTAGGAAAGGCAGATTTGGAGGTATTGCTTGGATTTTGCAACTTAGAGCATTTTGCACTCTTTTAGACTTGATTGCCTCACCTATGAAGTGCTTCATTTTCATCCATTCATTGATTTCTCCTTGCAAATTTCATTGTCTTCACTCTGAGCGGCTTTAGAAGCAGTGTATGGAATGTTTGATGTGGGACATGACACAGTCCATGGGCACCTCTTGAGGCCACCCAGGTAGGGCGGGTTTAGAGGTGACCCTTGGACTGTTCCTCAAAATGCATTAAAACTTCATGATCTCCTTGCACTTCAACTTAAAATATTGCAAACTTTGTAAGTTTTCTCCTTGGGCGTGTTTGAGGGTGGTGTCTGGAGAATGTGATGTGGAGGAGGTGGAGTTGTCCAAGTGTAGTGCTCCAGGCCGCCTAGCATGGGCGGGTTGAATGATGGTGTATGGATTCCTTCACTCAAACTTTACTTATTGCTCATTCCTCTTCTTATGAAGACCTTTCTCTCCAACCTCCAGACTTAGCCAAAATTTTGAGATGTTAATGAAGTTGTAGGACACATCTTGAATGTCAGGTGATCTTATCCATATGCCCTAATGAAACCTGCCTAGGAAGGGCGGCTTTGGAGGTGTTGCTTGGATTTTGCAATGTAAACCCTTGTACTTCTTGATCTTGACATCTTCTCTTCTTCATTTGCCAGACTTAGTGATTTTGCATCATTCTCATCAAGTAATCTTGCCAATTATACCACCTTCATCCTTGGGCGGTTCTAGAAGCAGTGTGTGGAGTGCTTCATGTGACAGGAGATAGAATCCATAAGGACCTCTTGAGGCCGCCCAGGTAGGGCGGCTTTAGAGGTGACCCTTGGATTATGACTTGAAACTCATTTAACTCTTTCAAACCTTCAAGCTTCCATTGGAATTTCATCACCTTCTAATGCATAGTACTTGAAACACTTTATAAACTTGATCATTTTCTCCTTGGGCGGGTTGGAGGCAATTGTCTGGACAAAGTGTCCTGAAAGTGATGACACTGTCCAGAAGGACTCTGTGAGGCCGCCCATGCTGGGCGGGGTTGGGAGTGTTGTGTGGAATTTCACTCAAACTTGTTCTTTTTCGCCTCAAAATGAACTCCTACTCCTCCTAACTTGCAACTTTTTGTAAGGGTTTTCCTGGGCGTGTTTGAGGTCTTTGTCTGGAGAGACTCATGTGAACGACGTGGAGTCCATGCCCAGGTGAAATTTCCGCCCAAGTTGGGCAGGTTTAGAAGGTGTGCTTGGAATGCAAGTCTTGTCGCCATATTGGAAATGTCCTGAATGGAAGTATATTGAAAATATGTTTAAGTATAAGTCAGATATTGATTTGACTTATACTTTAAATATTTATCAATATACTTCCAGGATGTTTGAGATGGGTCTCGGATCCATAGGATTTAACATGCAAATTCTAGATTTTGGAGGATCCACCAAATTTCAAACTTAGCCAATTTTCAGGATTTCAGGACATCGGGCTTTATCATTCTTTCCAATTAATTTATCCTTGTTGGGAGGAGTTTAAGTAATGCTTTGTGTCATCTTCATCATTCTCATCAAGTAAACTTGCAACTTATGCCACCTTCACCTTGGGCGGTTCTAGAAGCAGTGCATGGAGAGTTTGATGTGGGACATGACAGAGTCCATGAGCACCTCTTAAGGCCGCCCAGGTAGGGCGGGTTTGGAAGTGACCCTTGGATTCTTCTATGAAATGCATTTGATTGCTTTAATCTTATAAACTTTGCTTAGAATTTCATCATATCCTTGTCTTTGTGCTTAGAACATCTTGTAAACTTGACCCCTTTCCTCCTTGGGCGAGTTTAGAGGGAGTGTCTGGAGAGAGTCTCCTGATGATGACATTGTCCATCACTGCCTTTTGAGGCCGCCCAGTCTGAGCGGGTTGGGAAGTGATGCTTGGAATCTACCTTGTGATGCCTCAAATTCATGAGTTTCCTTGGAATTTCATCATTTCCACGTCTTTAGTGCTCAAAACCTTGTAAATTTGACAACTTTTTCCTTGGGCAGATTTGAGGGTTCTATTTGGACAAGTGCATGTGCAGGACATCGAATCCATGAGCTCATGCCAAGGCTGCCCAGTCTGGGCGGGTTTGGAGGTGAGGCATGGAATTTTCATCAAAATCTTAGTTTTCGACTCCATCATCACTTCCTAACTCTCTTCAATTGACAAAAGCTCGTGAAAATATCCCAACTTTCCCTGGGCGGGTTTGGAGGTTCTATATGGAGAGATTGTCCTGGTGAAGACTTTGTCCATGACTACCTTGTGAGGCCGCCCAGGCTGGGCGGGTTTGCTAGGTGTGCAGGGAATTTCTTGCCTTAGTGAAATTTTGGATTTTCCTGAATGGAAGTATATTGAAAATATGTTTAAGTATAACTTAGATATTTATACTTTAAATATTTATCAATATACTTCTAGGATGTTTGAGATAGGTCCTGGATCCATAGGATTTAGCATGCAGATTCTAGATTTTTGATGATCCACCAGATTTCAGATTTAGTCATTTTTTCAGGATATCAGACTTAGTCATTTTCAGGGTCTCAGGGACATGCATCAGGATGAAGGCATATAGACCTTTAGCAAGAAACTGTTGAGACATGGGCAAAACAACACTACCAAAACCCTACAAGCTCAGAGGAAAACGAAGCGAGAAAGCGAAAAAAAGAGGGGGTCCCCATTTGCAATGGGGCGATGTGTGATTACATCACAACAGAATGCACCAAAAAAATAAAATGGAAAAGTGTTACGTACCTATCAAATGCAGTTGAATCACTTCACTAATGTTGATCAATCCTCACTCCCAAATGCTTGCAAACAAATGTGCAATACTCCAATATGTCGAACAAATTGAATGTTCGAAAAAACTAATGATAGTTTTTTTGGGGGTGGATTCTTTTATTCCATTGTTGGCCGAGTTTTTGACTCAGACTTGTGAATGTTTGGTGAGTTTTCAGCAACAAATCACCAAAAACTCACCGTCAAGTTTTTTTGCAAGTTACTCATGAGCCATATCTGACCTACGAATACTCATGAATTTGGCGAGATTTTGCTGTTTTTTTCAACTCAGTATACTAATGTGAGGTTAATTCCAACAACTATATATTGCGAAGAACAATAACTATGCTTGTATATTGCTTCATATAGCTGATCACCCTTATATACAGCTGCTTCTTTTCTATTTGTACTATGAATTGTTAGAAACTTGTAAGGAAATATCAAAAACAAATAATAGAAACAACATCACATGAAAAGATGATCAATACGAGTGATTTACCTTGGAGAAACCCAATGTGGGAAGAAATCTACAAAAGGAATCCACTATAAATCAATTTGTACAAGCTTGCTCTCTTCATGAGGGCCCTCAAGTACACCAGTCTAGCATCCTAACACTTGCACCAAGTGAACTTCATGTCTAAGCATAGTATAATAATCTCTAATTCATGGCAATGGACTGCAACCTTTAACTGCCACATTATCTAGGATTAGAGTTGGATTACAATTAGCAATTCTTAATCTAAGCTATCTCTAAGCTCTCCCAACCTCCATTCTTGTGTGAAAATTCTATGAATGGCTAGCACATACCCCAATGGGTGTACTTATGCTAATGGATGGATGCATGAGTCAACCATGAGGTAAGTGATCATCTCACATGGGAAGAGGCAGAAGGAGAACTGATTAAACTCCTCAGATGAGTCTTCAGTTGTGCTATTTTGTTGTGTATGAGATGAATTCAACGACAGCTGAAATCATCAGCTGCTCCTTGCTTCCATTATGACAAGTTTGTATGTAGTCGAAATTGTTGAAGGAGTTCTAAGGTTCTGCCATGGTCAAAACTGTCACCTATAGACTTTCTTCCTCTTTTTCCTCCTTTTCTTTCTGACTATTGTATTTTCTCTCTTCCAGCATGTCTGACATTTTGAGCACTTGAATATGCATTTTATCTGAAGATTTTGAAACGTACCTCCCAAAATTAGGGGCTTTTGGTCCCACAAAATCCTGGAAACATACTACATCAAGGATTAAAACTTAGCTTCTTGAAATTGGTATACCAACTTCTGTTCTCTTTCTTGGAGTCTTTAATTTTCATAAAATCAAATGCAAACATACATGTATATGTGAAAGGTATAAACAAATCCCTTTCTAAAAGGCTGCCCTTTTCTTGGGTCTTACAAAACATTACTACAACGAGTATACTTGTACATATCAATATGGATGCCTTACACCCATCAACTGTCTTCTTGTGGAGGGCTATATTCCATGAGTGCCTTCTCACCTTGCCAACCATGACAAATGGTCATGCCACTTCTGTCCCACTTGGAAGAAATTATTTGGCTTATGATCATACTTTAGATGCTCAATCAATTGTGCTGTTATCATATTCAAGTTAATTCTTGGAAATGTGCTATAATCATGGTTCAATGCATCCAACAAGTCAAAAAAAGTATGCTACAAGAATTTGCCATATCTTTCTACAGCTTATGAACATTGCCTAATCATCTCTTTACATAAGTTTTATATCAAAGTCTGCAAACTCTTTCATCAATGTGATACCATTCTACACAACTATGATGCTGAAATGAGAATAACCATACTCAATTTCAATGCCAAAATGCATTTCCCAATAGTTGTTAGCTCAACAAAAGCTAAACGTGAATGGAAAAATGAGAAACAAACTATTACCATCAGTGTGGTACCTTTCCAGACCTCTCTAATGTTGAACCAGACCTCTTTACTGAGAAGTTGTAACCTCTGCATACTGCTCTCTTCTATTTGACAATTTTGACCCCAGTCAAAACTGTCTGACATTTTTTACTGCGGCCAAAATTGTCAATTGTGACTGTCTTTTTCTTTGATTCCACCAAGTTTTGGTAACCTCTTTCCATCTCTGCATGCTCATTTCTTCTACAATTTCTCTGCTCTAAGTGCTTTCTCATTTGTGAGTGTCTCTTCTAAATTACTTGCGACACAACAAGCACTAAAGGAAAATTATGCTGCTTCATATCATCAATGGAGTATGAAAAATTGAAAGTGACAACCTCAGAAGTGGCTTAGGTTGCTCATACTCATGCTCTTCAGGCAATCTGAACTTTTTCCTGCTTCATGTTCACCCTGCATGAGTGAAAACCTTCCTGATTTCTCATACAAGAGGGGTTAGTTCCTTACATACTCATGCCAACAAGCGGAATCATTAATGAGTTTGGAGCTGCATCTGTGGCATTACTCAATTCTGATTTTTCTTTGTCTTTGCAATTACTCTATTAAAGAAAGACTTTTTACTATTCTTACCTTCTTGGGTTTGTGGTTGGGAAACTTCTGTGGGCTGCTTCTCCTTCATGACTTCTTCCTTGAATAGCTTGCCTTCGTCTTCTACCTCTTTCTTTGTAGGTGCTTCAAGAACTTCTTGCTTCACCTCTCACGATGACTTCTATTTCTTGGAAAACCATTTGGCTTTTTTGACTTGAGTGAAGTTGTGGATGAATTCTCCAACAGTTAGCATGTCAATGGTCACTCATATTGTAATGAGTGGAATAGTTTTTGTCCACCTTCGACAACACTTTATTGCCTCTCTTTCTTTGAAGAATGGTCTTATATCAATCTTTTGCTTCTTTTACCTTTAACTCGTTCAAAGTGGTGCCTATTGTTAGCCTTCTTCATGAAATGCTTAGGATGCCTTGTGATGGATTCCTCGTTCCAACACATCTCTGCCCAATGGTTACTCTTCTTACAAAACAAACAGGGATGAAGTTATTGTGTGGTACATGGCCCCTCTTTTACAATAGAAGCAAACAATGGAGGAATAATGTTGGATTCAAGAAAAAGGCAGCTACATGTAAGGGCCTATGAAGCCGATGATGCCATTGTTGATCAATGATATCTCATATAGGATGATATTCATCCTCAACCCCACCATAGATGGATCTAATGGCCTCCTTGGTCCTATTGTAATGTCCCCTTGCTGGATCAATCTCTATTCTGTCCAAATTCACAAAACCAAATGAAACTAGCATAAAAGGTAGTTAGGGATACATCTCTTTACTTAGGAATAAGATGAACTAATTCTGTTCTAGATGCCTGCAATCAATTAGGTAACATTGCAAACACAGTTCATGAAATAAACCTATTATTATTGCAAGGGAATCATATATTCATCATTATGCAGCAAGTTTGATTTGTATGTGAATCTCTAATTTCATCAACACTCCCTCGACGTAGGGTTTGGAAGGGAAATTGCAATAGGGTGCCCTTAGCCGTTCTCTCCCTTTCACAGTGCAATAGGGTGCCCTAATAGCTGTTCTCCCTACTTGCCACTGTAGCAGGGTGCCCTAAAGTTGTTCTCCCTTAAAGCAGATTTCCTTTCTTACCCTTTGACAAACTGTTGCAGTGTTATATGTATATTTTAATGCTTATTAACATATGGCAGAGATGTGCAATAGATTCATATATAAAACTAAATAATATCTCTATATTACCCTAGTGGATTGGAATATTAACCCCTTAAATTCTGATCTGATTAATAAAGTGTTGAGTATTATGTATTCTCCTCTGCTGTTCGACCACCTTTTTTTATATCTCCTTCCCGGATATCCCTTCTTTGAGAGACACTACTCTCTATTATAGACACAACTCTTTAAAGAGTCATACCTTCTCATAAGAATCGCTGCCCTTTGAAAAACACATAACTCTTCCCTTAAACCAATCCTTGCCTCTTAATAAGAAATCGCACCACTACATATCTATTTTGAATAAGACAAAAGCTTTATATATATGAGGCGCCACAGGAGGAAGTCAGCCATAATGAGAAAGCCTTTCTAAGTCGGCCAGCATTCAAATTGCATTCCTTTCATTTTAATATTTCTGCTTTTAATTATATTTTCTGTCTCTATTATATTTAAATCTTTAATTTAAATAATATCTAGGAATGGGGCATGACACCTATCCATGCCTTCATATACATAGCCATTTCAGGCTTCTCCTCATCAACAACTTGAAGGAGGCCAACTAAAGGCTCTGTGAATTGCAAAAGAAGAGAAGATAAAAATTATAAACAAATAGAAGTACTATAATTGATAAATTCGTAAAATGAACAAAAACAGAATGGAAATATGAAATACATCTACGATTTTCTTTGTCAGAAGCCAAAAGTCGTGCTCATTGAAAGCCTAGTTAGCCATGTCAAGCCTTGCATTGGTTTTAGCATATGAAGATAAAGATCACTCCTCACTAACAAACATGTGCGATGCAGTCATTGTCGAAGAATCCAATTAAGGATTATCCAACCATGCATCCAAATGCACAAACACACAAAGTGGAAATCAATGAAACAATAGATAATAGAATTGATCTTTATTGATTCACAGTCTTGAAATACATTAAAATCTGCCACAATGGGCTTACAACATGAGACCTTGACCTTCAATGATATGTGGGCAACAATATGTGCGAATTATAGAATTCTCTAATGATATTGCAATACAAAACTTTGTTTTGCCACCGAACATTCTAATCTACATCGAACTCCCCATTTCTAATTACTTGACTTCCCTCCTTGACTTTGAATCATCACGAGTGATGCTTATATATTGAGCCTTTAGCCTTAGGAATGATCTGCATCGGCCGCAAGGTGGTGCAAAGCTCGATGCAAGATGAAACATGTAGAAGGGAATCTTCTGGAATGAATGCAGTGAGAATCATGCAATGGGTCTCGATATGGTTCATACCACAAACCTCCTTGGGACGAATAAGCTTAGAAATGCAGCCAAGTGTTGCCGCAAAGCTTGTATGGTCATCACATAATCAAAACAATGACTTTGGATTGAACTCTGATATGTTTAGTAATGAGTTTGGAATTGAGTATACACCTTTGCGGTGATAACCATAAGTTGCGGTTATCAATTATGACTAGAACATTATTGTAAACCTACAAACAAATAAACAAACATGCAAGAAAATGTTTTTGATTGATACAAGATTGCTTTTACACCTTAAATGCTCCTACATCAATGCACCTGAAGGCAGTCTTTGATTAAAGCAAAGATTGCAAAATGATAAAGTTTGTTGCAAAGTAGGTCTGTAACGACCCCCGTATTCGCATTTTGGTCGTCAGTGTTATGATGTGGTTATCTTGGCATCGTTAGGGAGATTTAAATTGTTTTACCTTGTGGATTAAAATCCTAGGTAGTGCTGTGTTTGAAAGGTGTACATGTAAACCTTCCACCTAAAACAATAATGAGAAAAGACTCAATTCTTTCATTCATCATACTTGTTCTCCAAACACTTATTGTTTAACACGTTATGCACGAAACTTTGCCTACAAGATTTGACATGCCATTCGATGGCTCTGGAAGAAAAGGTTGGTGAGTTGGTTTATGACTGCAGGAAATATCTTGGGTCGTTAGGTGAACAAATTTATGGTTTTGGGATGGTGGACATCCACTCAAAACTGGCTGGAACACACTCCAAACAGGGGCGGGGGAATGAATCTGCTACTGACACGACTGGAAATGGGGGCTCCTTCGGTGAATGCCAAAGAAAATGGCTGCCTGGAGCTGCTAGTTAGAATGCCCAAGTCTGCATCTTTGATGGTAGAGGAGAGAAGATTGGGGGATCCATATTTCTCACAAAGTGTAACTCCCAATTGGCTTGCACAGGCAAAGGCTGCCATTCCACATGAAAGCAGGAGGGTTCGTGAGAAGAGGCACCACGATTTTGAGACTCTGTTTTGGAGAAGAGGCACCATGATTTGAGAGTGAAACGCCTGATTTTAGAGGCTCTTGAAACATAGAAGAAAGGAAGAGAGGGGTGCCTTCTCTGTGCTTCGGTTTTGCACAGGCAGGGAGGACGCGGCAAAGGTAGTGGAGTTTAGCTTTACACCTGCCTATTGCATTTGCTTAAAGAGTTTCTAAGCCGTCTCAACAAATCCATTATGTGCATATCCTGCAATCATTGCAGTCCGTGAGAACATGTCTATTTGAGGCATTCTGGCAAACAGTTTCATGCCTTGTCTTGCTTCCCCATTTTGCATACTTGTCTGTCGTGGCATTTGCAACCGCAACATCTGATAAAAATTCCCCTTCCATTATGCTTTGTTTGATGTCCATACCTTGTTCCATAGTTCCCATCTTGGCGCAAGCAGTGGGTAGGCTGGCAAAGGTTTAGGAATCTGGTTTTACGCCAACCGGTGGCGTTTGTTTAAAAGTTTCTAAAGCCTTTTTAACAAATCCATTTGGTGTGTATCTTGCAATCAGCGCATCCCTGAAATGACATCGCCTTGAGGAAAGGAAGAACTCAGGCGAGCATATCCAGTTGCAAGATTTGAGGATCCAGACGAGGCAAGCAAAACAACTCATGGGTTTTGGAGAGGATGCCTGCTTCTACGGAGGTAAATACAACCCTATTGCCCTCAAAATCTCATCAGTTTCTAGTCTAGAAAACGCTGTAGTATAAAGGGAGTCACTCAATTCTTAAAACTATTTATATGTTTCTCATCTCAACACCAATAAAACCAAATCTAGTGTTTCTAGTATGACCCAGAGAGGTCTATTGCTTGGACTGTGTTGTGAGAAAGCATTGGAAATAATGGCTGACAAATACAATCATAAACTATATTTTCAAGAACTATTCGTTATTTTGAAGTGCTTAAGTATTTCATATGCATCTCTCATCCAATTTCTCTTGTTTCATAAGTTTTTATCCTTAAACAGTCTTAATTATTAGTGATACTGTGAAGGTCAACTAATGTTATAATGACCTACTAGTGCCGTAGAGAGCAGTTTCGCAAATTTGTTTATCAGGGTGCCTTGTTCTTGAAAACTTGCAAATGCATGTAAATTGTTGTAAAATTGTCTTTGCTTACTTTACAAGCATGCATTTTGCTTGGCGGCTGTTTTCAATAATTGGGTACTCAAGAATAACACATAAAACTTGCTACTACAGCAAATGGAAAGAGTTCATTTTTTTCCCACAATTACATACCACTTGCCAGTGTGTAAGTTAGATTAAGGGTTTAAAATCAGCCACTTGAGTATGGAATTGATTTGTGTAACTAGAGTTATTACACAACTGACCTAACTAACAAAGGGCTATTTTCAATAAATTACACTGTCATCGAAAGCTTTTGGCTTGTAGATAACATTTTGCAATTTGTATTTAAAATTTATAAACATATTGTGTTTCTGCTGAGTTAGATGTGGTGTCCTTGGGACACGTCCCCTGCCCTTTGTGGCTATTCCAAATACTTTGGGGATGCAGATGGGACACTCACCATGTCACCTATCTTTATTGGATTGTTTTAATTGGGTTTTGTATGTCTCGTTTGGTTAAACGAGATGAGCTTAGGTCTAGGATATTGAGTCCTCATGCATGGCCTTGAGTGCTTGTAAAGGCTAAGGATGCATACGAGAAGGCCTATCCTCTTGTGGGGCATTGATTCAAGCATGTTTGAGTCTCCTCGTCAGTATGAGTAGTGTACTTGAGTCCATGTGGTGCCATCCCTTCGAGCACGCATGACGATACTCCATCTGATTACACTCTAGTATCTAGTACCTTAGCAGTCGTGAGTAGTACCAGACCTATGACTTGGATGAGTACCTCTATGTTATGACTTTGGCTGTATGCATTGTTCTCCGTGTCTGCTTTGTGATTGATGTGAGTGTTGGCCATCTTATATCCCCTTGTTGTTGTTCTTTTGTTTGGGCCTTGTGACTACCTCTGAGCACGGTGGGGTGGTCTCTTATGAGTCCACATAGTTGGGAGGCGTTGCCACTGCCATTGGGGATCGGTGTACAAGTTTTGGAGTACCGGTTGGAGATGTTCCCTCTCTCCATTATTTTATCATTTATTGTTCTCTTCCAGTTATTTTATCATATTCATGGCTATGCCATTGCACTGTATATTCTTTTATGTAATTGTACTCTCTTCAGAGAGAAGATGTAATCATGCAAGTCAATGAGAAGAAATGAGATGTTTCCTTTTTGGGTTACGGATTCCGGTGTGGGTATCGGATCCACTTGTTCTATGATGCTTTTGGATTCATGTTTATATTAGATATGGGATATAGGAACATTTAAATTGGTGTTTAAAATGAATGTAGTGTTTTCAATGTTTCACTAGGGGGTGAATTAGTCCTCTCCGCGGGTTGTACATTCGGCCATACTTGGCCATGAATGTTGTCGACATATTGAATCGGCAACCATTTCATGTGTATGTTATCTAATTATGTCAGCAAAAAAAAAATATCTTGTCCTCTTTTAGCCCTTACCCTTCGGGGTTACGGGGCGGGATGTTACAAGGTCATTTTAGGACGATCCAACTCCTTATCTGTGTGTTTCTTGATTAAGTCAAGGATCCAAGCATGGTTGTATATGTATTTGCAAATGTTTTTACCATTCTCCACACAAGCTTTGATCCATGGGATTTTACCAAGATCCTTCTATACGAGGTAAAGGCAATGAGCAACACAAGGAGGTTAGAATAAGGATGGGTTTCTATCCATGAGAAGTTTACTTACAATAGCATAATGTGTTGTATTATCTGTAATTATCTACAAAACATTCTTCTCACCGACCTTGGCCACGACTTCCTCCAAAATCTCACAAAAGAGTTCAACATTTTTTGTCTTTCCTGAAGCATCAATGGATTTCAAGAAAACTGTGCCACCTAAGGAAGAAACAAGGAAATTTGAAAATGTTAATCACTAAAGTAGAAGGTTGAAATCTTAATCACTGAATCAATGGATTTTAGGGAGTAGATGGTAGTTGAGGAAGAAACAAGGAAAGTCAACAATGTCTTGTTCCTCTTGTCTATCCAACCATCTTTCATGATTGTGCAACCCTTCTTCCTCCATATCTCAGATTTCTCCTCAATTTCGGCCTTCACATAACCACATTTTGAGTCAAAATGGAGCCTTTTATCGCTTCATTATTAGGTTTTTTGAACCCCACCCCACAAATAGTAATGGCATCTACCATACTTTGCCAATAAGGAGACCTATAACAAAGAAAATAAACAAAATAAGTATTATAAAATTTTGAGTTTAACTTTAAATTCTACAAAGTTACAAAACCCCTAAATTTAAAAATTCAAAAGACAAAGAAATCAAACAACATATTTTAAAGCAAAAATAATAATTAATTACATGATTGTGTGAAATAGAAAGAAACAATAGAACCAAAGTCTCCAATTGCACTCCTTTCTACACCATGCTTGTCCCTATTCCAACCCATGCTCTCAAGTGTTGGTTGGGCACTTGGAGTAGTGCATGGTACAATATATGAATCTAATCTAGATCTACAAACTCCAGGCCCAACACTAGCACTAGCATTACCACTACCATTAGTGATTGAAGATTCAAGAAATCGAAGCCAAGGAATCGAAGAACAAGACTCTCTATGAATGGCTACCATCTCTTCTCTTTGCCTCTTTTTAAGTTCCTTTTTTTGGTCAAAGGCCTCCAATTGACTTTGTACCTCGTGCACAACATCAAGAGACGCAACGAGGCACAAAGTTACATCTCAGCATGGCATTTATATGAGGTGATATTTCAATCGATTAATGTCTCCACTAATTTTCATCATGCAGTGTTTACAAACCAACTCCCCTTTCTTTGTTCTTGGGATGGCACATTTCCAACAAGGGCCCTTTCTAACTAGGCCTAAGATTACAACAATCTATAAATTTGAAGTAGGCTACAATAACAAGTAAATGGAAAATAAATTAGGATTTCTAGATAAAGTAAGATTAAAAAATTAGAAAAAGAAAATAGTTAGGGTTTGCAGCTAAAAAAAAGATAAAAATTAGAAAAACAACTATGGTTTATTATCAGGGGTACACGGGGACGCGTCCCCACCTCCTCCAGCCCCGTCCCCGTCCCTAGTGACGTTTCCAAGACGGGGGGACAATTGGGGACGTCCCCTTGGCATCCCCTAAAAAACAAAAATTTCGGAAACATCCCCGAAACGCGTAAAAAAAATAGGGGATGACTGTAAGTGTATCGAGGACGGCCAGACGTCCCCGACGATAATGCTTGGTAAAAACAAAAATTAAATGCCAAAAAACATTAAAACATCTTCAGCCCGCTATGATATAATAAAATACTATACAATGCGCCAAAAATTAAATGCTAACATCATGATTCATTGAAATAATAAAAATTATACAAACTGAAGTCTGAAACCCTACAATGTAACAATACTAAAAAGCTTTGAAGTTAAAACTTAAAGTTACAAAATGCAATACTCAACACCGCCGCCGGACGGAGGAAGAAGAAAACGTGACCGAGGAAGGATTGTGACTAAACCACAGTGGCCTGTTATTTTGTTTGTTTGTTCAACTTCAAGCTTCAATGCTGTTTTAGTATTGGGGTGGAATCTCCTAAGATTTCCCAGGACATAAAATACTCAATAAAAGAAAAATAGAATGTGTTATAATATGATAGATGTATAGATCTCTTCTTAATAACATGTAGGACAAGTTGACTAGTCTAACACAGTTTACAAGGGCAAATAAATCCCAATGCACTATGTAAATTATGAAGGAAAATACAAAGGGCTTGAGAAGAGAGATTACTCCACTCTAACACCCCACTCCCCAAAAAGAAATCACTACTTAAAGGGCTTGGGGGAAGGTGGAATTGTCTCATCAATACTTCCCCTGAAAGAGGCACTTACTGCCATTCCCATGACAACAACTTCATTAATCCCAAGCAATTCTTCTCAACTTAGTAAACTTAGCCTCAACAAGTGGCTTCATAAAAATTCCTGCAATCTAATCATCACTCCTCACAAATCACATTTCCAACATCCCATCTTAAATGTAATGTCAAATATAGTTCATATGGACTTCAATATGCTTAATGTGTTAGTATGTTACACTACTGCTGTCATGATTTATTCACATATTGATATTGTTGTTAAGTTATTAACATATATGATATGAGATATCTCTATTTCATATTGATATTTTGAAAAATTCTTATCTATATATATATATGTATATATATATATATATACATATATATATATATATACATACATATATATATATATACATATATATATATATATACATATATATATATATACATATATACATATATATATGTATATATATGTATATATATATATATGTATATATATATATATATATATACATATATATCGCCGTTCCCTGTCGTCCCCAAAAATTGGCCCTCGGACTGCTGTCCCCTGCCGTCCCCGAAACGCCGTGAAACATAGTTTATTAGTAAAAAGAGATAATAAAACAGAAAAATATGGAACAAGAAAAAAAGAGAGAAAATGAGTTTTCTTCATTTTCCCCTCTTTTATTTCTTGTTCCATGAATTTAAAATGAAAAAAATTAAACAACTGTAGAAGACATGTGAAATGGAAAAAAAGAAAAAAAAAAGATTCAAAATAGGAAAATATTTAAATATTTCTTCAAATAGCTTCAACTTGATGGTGGGCTGCTCCAAATCAATGGTGGACTCTTCCAAATGCACTATAGGCTCCTTTAGATGCATCAAGGGTTGCTACAAACTTGCCCAAGTTGCATTCAATCAACATTTGCTGCTCAAGTTGTCTACTTGTTTTTGCTCGAATATTGTGTTTTTACTCCAATACTCCTTTTTCCTTCTTCCTTGTGGTTGCAAATGAAATGAATGTCTTTTTGAGAGTGTTAAGAGATCATTGTAGAGTGTTCCGTTTGAGTGTTTTTTTTTCTTTTCTTATTCTGATTTTCATGTTACTTTTGAGCAGCTGAGTCTTAACAGCAGAGCTTGCCAGGTTTGGCAAGTTTAGCACACTTGGTGAGTTTGACCAAACTCATCGGTTACCTAGTTGCCCCAGCCTTAGCTAGTAGCACTATCTGCCTCGGGACTTGGCAAGTTTCAATGATTCCAGGCAAGAATTTAACTATGGAAAAACCACAAAGGCCTTAATATGAAGAATTGTCACTTCAAGTTATTTAGAATTCATGAGGAGTTAGTTTCACAATGAAATATGTATCATGTGGCTAAATTGTATCCTTGGATAGGCTCCTATGGGTCTTGCCTACTTTTGCGGTATCTAATTAATATTTGAAGAAACCACCACCCATTCATGGTATTTTGTTTCCAAGAGTTAGCCATAAAAACTAAAATGGAAAATTTCTATAACATATTACTAAGTTTACAATATTACTAAGTTACTAGATTCTTCTGTTTACCCTGCCGTATGCGTATGGGTACGGTTTGGGTATGGGTGTGGGGATGGGGCAGTGGAGGTGTTGGTGTTTACTTCCGAATCAGCAGAGGGTTTGCCAGTTCCAATGCACAAGCAGATTCAGCCAACTAATACAGGAGGTTGCGTGAGCTGCCTCCCCTTCACTTCTGGTTTTGCTGCACCAAGGGGGGGATCCCTATAGCTAAAGATTTGACACTTTTGACTCACCCAATAACATAAAGATTTAGCTTTGTGATAACAGGCAGAATACTCTCATGTATGGACCAAGATTTGAATGATAAATCACAAGTTTGGCAACACTCTTGGACATGTTTGTCTGGTTCAGGTTGAGAGTATGCAGGGGTTCCTAATCCTACTCCTACAACTAACAGGTTGGAAATATGGAATGATTGGTTTGATGGTTTGGATGCAAGACAGGGGGTTTTGGATCATAACTACTGCACAAGGGCAGACCGGTGCCTATCTCAGGGCAAGGAGTCAACTAGACGTATACACAAGAATGGATTGCACTTTGGATTCAAGTTTCAAGGGGTTAGATTGATGTTTGCCTTACAAACATCACCCGAGAATGGGTATTTAACTGTCTCTACTTACAGATATCCCAGTTGACATACAATCTCCTCCATACTCAACCTAAAACAATTTAATCCACTCCTTGAATGAAAGTCTAAAGATTAAGCATGCAATACATAAATCTGTATTCTAGAATTTGAGGAACCCTTAGCAACCAAATTTAGAAGAAGAAATGCATGCAACAAATGGAGAGTGATGGCTAGACACATGCAATAAGCATTTTTCATATAAAACAACACTGAAACTGAAAATGTCTGCAATGTACATTCAGGTGCAACTCATAAACTCCACAGAGATACAACAGACAGGAAATGCTCTGTTTTTCATTATTTTCACAAAAATGCCCAGGTGTTCAACAACCACAAATGAGTAAACACAATTTGCATTTTATAGCAAAACTGTGTACTCAGCAAATTAATTACAAGGCAGATCAAAATCTCGCCAGATGCATTGCATCTCCAAATTGGTGCCCAAAATAATTAATGCAGCTGGGGAAAACAGAGGAGAGGGCAGGTGGGTTCGGGATTTGAGCCGCCGCTCAAAGATTTGCTTCAAACCGGGTAGTTTGCCTGTCCATCGTCGATCCATACCACTGCAACTATGCCATTAATGCTCAGCTACCCACAGCCCCTCGAAATCTGCAGCAACACGCCTCTGGAGTTTTCCCGCTCGAAACATGACTGCAGATGCAAAGAAATCCATCGCTTGAGATTAACGGCCTCAAAATATGCTGAAAAGTTGCCAACCAGTGAAAATGTGCCACATAGGCACTTCATGCTTCTATCGCTGACTTTTCCTTTTCCTCATTTTGCCTTTTTTGCCCTTGTATATTCATATTCAAATGCATATACAATCGCTTTTAAAGCTTTGTATATGCAGGATGCATATACATACAACAGTTAACATACAAGGCGGACCCCAAATCTGTAAAGAGCAAATTGGAATTTTAAATCGGGTCCGGGCCTTGCATGTGATTCCTTGCACATCTCAATGTATATTTGAATATACATCGCTTTTACATACAAGGCGCGGATTTCAAGTTTTCATGAAGCATTTTGAAATTGCTTTGAAATCCGGCTTGTATCTAACCTCTTGTATATCGGCACATATACAAGCACTCAAACATACAAGCCGCGGATGCCAACCCTGAATTTGCTGAATTTGATCTTCGTATCGGGTCCGGCTTGCATATTGCTCCTTTGTATATTTGCTTGTATGTCGCATATACAATACGAACATACAAGCCAAACATACAAACAACGGACCTCAAATTTGAATTAACTACATCACATGCTTTTTTGGGTCCGGCTCTTGCATCTCGGGAATGCATGTTTCTCCTGCATATTGCGAATGTATCTTTCACATACATTCGCCTTTGTATGTTTGCGGGCCCCACCATTTGTATCTTTTCTTTGCATGTTTTCAATGTATACATCGGCATCAGAATGACAATTTGCTGAGCTGCCGATAACCATTCTCCTGCCGAAGGAATCCTTTGTATACTCCCAATGTATGCACCATCGGCCATCGGAGGGACCCCTAACTGAGTTGCTGATGAAGCATGTCATGCCGATGATCCTTAAAACTGCCCTTGTACATTTTTCCTTTGTATGTCGTGCATGTAGCCGATGTATGTTTTGACATACAAGCCCGATATACAAGCAGCGAATATCCCCGGGAATCTGCGAAAGATTCCCCCTTGTATATGCAAGCCCGATATGCATTCAAAATGCGTATAACTCATTTTTTCACCATTTTTCAAAGGCCAATTGAGATTTCTGACCCACCAATATACATTTGCTCTTGTACATACAAACCTCTTTGTATATACAAAGTGACATGCATACAACAGATTTTTGCATTTTTTACAACTACAGAGGCCGAAAGTGTTAGAATTTTTTGGATTTTTTAGGAGGGTGCCTGCGAATTAAAATGCTTGAAACCTGAATGTTTATGCAGGAACCACTAGGAGGTTCGCCTGGGGTTCGCTGTGCATTCATTCTGTTGTATTATAATTATATTATATTATAATTTAATTATATTATATATTATATAATTATAATTTATAATTTATATATTCCGTATAACTATAATTTATTATATATAATATTATAAATTATAAATTATAGTTATATTGAATATTAGTCAATATATATATAGAGAGAGAGAGCTGTACCTGTACCAGGGAAAAAAAAAGGCCACTGGCATACCTGAACCCCAACCTGTACCCGTCTCCGTAATATTACAACTCTCCAAGTCTTGGCCAAGTATAAGAACAATGCTATGAGCATCAATCTGGCAATCCCAAATCAGTTCAACCAGAAATGGGTTCCAAAAAGTTAAGAAAGATCATTTGACCATTTCACACAGCAATGAACTTGTTTGAAGCCTTGATTGCCTATGCCAAAATATTCTATTTAAATGCTTCATTATATTAGAGACAGCTGAGGGAAACGGCAATGCCCTAACTCTTGAAGAAATAAGGGAAATACAAGACTTACCTGACTTATGTGATGCCAATGCAAAGGAGTGCAATAGAGAGTAATATTTATGTAATTAAATTGTACATATATCATCAATAAATCCTTTATTAAAAGTAGCTAACAATCTTCTTGTTAAAAGGGTAGTCAATAAGATAACTACATCAGGATGGAAAAAGAAACAGAATTCAGAACAGACATTAGTTCAATATCTGCATTAGATGGTAAACTTATAATCAGCTAAACAAGGAAAGGAAAAATTTGTAAACTGAAAATGTGAAGGTAAGGAGAGAGCTATACCAGTCCATCCTTCTGAAACCACTGACAATTCTTAAGGTCAACCTTAGCTTTGTTGCTCCTTATGTCATGTTAGTCAACTATGGCAACTTTAAAGGTTAATGAAGCATAAGGTAGGCATGATGTGACTAAAACTGTTTGAAATGGTCCAAATGTATGGACTCTAGAAAATATTTCTACGCTTCTTGAAGTTTGTCAATTAGCATTTAATATAAGCAAGTTTTGTACTTCAACATTTTTTTTTCTTTTAATAAGAAAGTCAAATTGTATTAAAATACACAAAAATACTATTAAAAAATGAAATGTCTAAACCTCAAGAGACTTTGAAAAGACACAAAAATAAATAAAATTGATTCGCTGTTTCAGAGGTTTACAAGCAGATAGACAAAATCAGAGATATTGACCTTTTCACCAGGGCTGGCAGGTGATATCTGCATCTTAATGTGATTTGTAACTATTGGAGATACTCACCTAGCAGCATCAACATACAGATTTTCTTGTGTCAACCCTGCAAAATACTCCAACACAATATTTCCTACCAAAATATGGGGATAACCATAGTCTACTTTGTTCATTTGATCATCAACAACATATATAATACAAAACAGAGAATACAAGTGCAAAGGAACATATGACAACGACTGGAACACACCATATACCCTGGAGAAACCCTAAAAAGGAAAAATTCCAGCAAGAGTAAGCTTAAAGCTCGTCATTCCATTATCTCTCAATCCATACAAGTCCATACATAGCCTCCAGGGCAGCAATCAGTCTTGACATCACATGCATCAAGCTCCTATACACCTGCAATACGTTCTTACACCATGGAAACATACATCTCTCCTGCAGAACAGTCAATATGAACAAAACATGAAGGTTTTCAAGAGGGACAGCCCCTCAAACATATTTTACAATGTATATATAAACTCCTCTTGACCTCCCCTGGCACCAGAGAAAAGATCAACATCAAAAAATGAGAAAAGACACTTGAAAGATGCTTCAAATTCCATCTCTGTCTGCAATGCATCAAAACTCTTACTCCAGAAAGGCTGTTTCAAAACTGCCTTGGCGGTGTCGAAATAGCTGGTTTCAGCAGTGGCAGTTTCAGAATCACCCAGTGATTTCAAATTCGTTACCTATAGAATCCAGCAGTTTTGCCACAATTTTTTTTTTCAATTTGAATGCCTGCACCTCTGTTCCAAGTCATCCCTTCAATGTTCTGGACCACCACAAACATGATTCTCACGAAAGTACAGATTCTTCAACTATGAAACACACCGCAAACAGATGTTTCCTTTCTCCCATGGTTTCAAGACATCTCCTTAGACTGAAAGTGGTACTTTGACCCATTTTCAGATCATAAGGGCTTTTGAATGCAATTGCCAAATTGAGCATGACTGGGATGGTATTAGTCTACATGTTTTCAGTTAAGTTTGAATTTATGCATTGTGAGTACTATTTTTTGGTTTTCCCGTGAGCTTGAATGTATGTGGTGATTTTGTAAGGAGGTATTGTGATTCATTTCTTCTACAAGTTTCTTGGTTGATTTATAATCCATCTTCTCATCTACTGTTAGTGCCATAATTTATGTGCTTGTCATTTTAGAATCTTGTGTCATAAATGTTAAGGTTCTCTCCAGAGTGTTTGAAAATTTCTTTCTTATTATTCTACAACCAAACTTTGCAGAAGACTGCAGCAAGTGCAAATTCAATAATTTCTGATATTTCCGATAAGGAGTTTACTAATAAGTTATGCCATAGAATATAGAAATCATAGACTAATTAATAAATTATTTGAGAAACAGGGTAAGATAATATTACAAAAGGAGTTTTGTTTACCTAGCCTTTCGTTCATAGGCCAACTATAGACCTTAACAGTGTGGGTTTGCTTTTTAATACTTTTTTCCAACCAATGAAAATTCTCAGTAGTTGTGGTTAGTTGTTTAAAGATTGATGGGTCACCATCCTAATGTATTTGATCAATCTTAAGCTGATCATCTATGGAAATGGTTTTGGTTCCCACATAATTCTCCCCTATTGATATTACTGACAGGTTGGATGTGCTTATGGATATCTCATATCTTCTCCTTTTTCATGCTTCCTTCTGATACTCTGTTACCTCCTGCTCTTCTCATTTCAGTTGATCCATCTTTGTTTTTGTATTTCTCTTTTGTCATATTTAGGCTCTTTTCTATGACTCATTTTTATTTTCAAGACAGGGAGCAGAAATTAGTTGGAAACTTTCACAGTTTTAAAGTTGAAATGTAATATGCTTTATGATCATGATAAATGATGAATTCTCTTTGAACAATACAAGGTTTACTTTTTAATGCATTTAAAACAGTTGGTCTTCTTCCAATCACTTCGGAGTGAACAATTTTATTTTGCATGCTCAAGGCTTGCATTGTTGATTCTAGTCATGTGATTTTGTGTGGCAGGAATTAAAGTATTTGACACTCGAGAGGACGAATTGATAATTGAACCTGCCCTGAGATGGGCTGGAAACCCAAATGTGATTGTGGCAGTTAAAGCATTCGGTATAGTGGCAACTGCACAGGTTAGTTCTTATCTGTGGGAGCTAGCAATACTTATTTCTTGTTAGACATCTTTGTGCAATGAAAATAATCTCTGTTGCAGATAGTAATATTTACTTCTTGTTTGACATCTTTGCACAATGAAAGTAAGAACTCATAAATAAGGAAGTCTTCTTTGCAGTTGGTGGACTTGCAGGTTTTTGCTGTTCCAAGGGTAACAATGAAGCCTCTTGTGCCAACATTCCCATGCTTTGGTAAGATATCAGTGAGCCTTATGGAGAAGGTAAGAATTAGGATCTACAATCCATTAGCTTGACATATTGTTCCGAAGCACTTTTGCAATGGTTTTTTAAATCCTCAGTTGATGTATTTTGTGATATTGACTTTTCTGCAGCCACATGTTGACTTTGGACTAAAACTAGTTGGGGGAGATGTTATGGCTATTCCTGGTCTGTACCGATTTGTCCAGGTTATTCCTCTTTGCACTGATTTTGTTTGTATTTCATTATTTGATTGGAAAGCAAAAAAAATTCAATTTGGTACAAATTTGAACCTTTCCATGGTTACAAGCTCAATTGATAATCATCTCAAGGATCTTATAGGTACACGAAAATTGATTAATATTTATGACAGAAGGTGGATGCATCTTATTAACTTTTTTATTTGTCTATCAAATTGCTAAATTTTCATGGTTTGATGAATGAGAGCTCTCCCCCCTTACTTTTACATACAAGTTCCACTTGCATTTCAAGTAAGAAAAGAAAGACATTTCACAAACAAATTTGCTGAGCTCAAGTGATATTGTCATCATCTAACAACAATGTAAAAATTGTGCCTACCATTAATTTTGGTGCCATATGGACATTGTCATCATTTAACAACAGTGTAAAAATTGTGCCTACCATTAACTTTGGTGCTATATGGACGTTGTCATCATCTAGCAACACTGTAAAAATTGTGCCTACCATTAACTTTGGTGCTATATGGACATGTTTATCTTGTTTTTTGAGGATGACACTAAACAACCTACCTTTCCTTTATGATCTACAGCCCAAAAATAAAATTTTCATCTGCTGCACACTATACATTGTAAACAAGGAGTCTAGAATATTCCTCAGTTCCAATGCTAGTAAAAGAACCAAAAGAGGGGTTAAAGGAAACACATAAAAATAGAAGTAATTGTATTGCTTCATATTCTTGGTTAATATGGTTCTTTACTTTTGTCCTACAAGTTGGCAGTTGTAGCTTTGTTGATCATTTTTGGTGTTTAAGTTATTAATACTGCACATCCAATGAAGGGTTGAAATTTTATTGTATTGCTTCATATTCTTGGTTAATATGGTTCTTTACTAATATCTTAGCTCTTGATTAACATGACCATGTTTTATGATCAGGAGTATATTAAAGAACAAGTTGCAGACTTATACATGTGGCCAAAGTCACTTGATATACCTATTTTAGATGACTCTAGGTATTACCGTACGCTTCAAATGTTGATTTTCTTTTTGTATTTTTTATGCAGAGTCTGTTTTGATTGCATCTTCACCAAAAATGGTGCATAAGAACTCATCCTCTTACAATCTTCAAAATATTTTACTGATAATGAGAAAAAGGTGATTAAAAGAAGATTGACCTATTTTCTGTATCAGATGGATTTACTTTTAGGTTATTGATTTTGCAGGGCTATGAAGAAGCCTGTTGGTATGCTGAATGTGAAGGTGATCGGGGCAGCTAACTTGAAGAAGATGGACATTCTAGGAAAATCTGATCCTTATGTGAAATTGAAACTGACAGGAGACCGGCTACAAACAAAAAAAACAACTATTAAAATGAACAACTTGAACCCTGAATGGAATGAAGCATTCACCTTTATTGTTAAAGACCCTGGGTCTGAAGTCCTTGAATTGTATGCCTATGATTGGGACAAGGCATGACCATTTCTAAGTCATTGAGACTCTTCTTTTCCTATTTTGTTTTCCTTCATATTGTGAGCTCTATATTTATGATGCCAAGTTACAGTCTCTGTATGCTGCAGGTTGGTGCACATGACAAGATAGGCATGCAAATTGTTCCTTTGAAATATCTTACAGCTTATGAATCCAAGATATTTAAACTTGATCTACTTAGAACTATGGACCCAAATGACCCTCACAATAAAAAGCCACGAGGACAAATCACTGTAGAATTGACTTACAATCCATTCAAGGAGGATGAACATACATTTAATGTGGATGACAACGGAAATGCCGTTGATAAACCTCCTGAGGGCACACCAGAAGGTGGAGGTTTGTTAGTTGTCACTGCCCATGCAGCTGAGGATCTTGAAGGCAAGCATCATACCAATCCCTATGCACAACTTGTTTTTATGGGCGAGAAGAGGAAGACAAAGGTGATTGCAATGTATTGCTTAATTTGAAATAAATGGTTCTCTTTCTTAGGTTTAACTAAAAAAAGGATCCCTCTTTCCATCTTGCAATGATACTAACATCTTTATCATCTTTTTGATGCAGCCATTGAAGAAAAATAGGGATCCAAGATGGGAGCAAGATTTTGAGTTTATGCTGGAAGAGCCACCTGTCAATGAAAAGCTCCATGTGGATATTATGAGCAGGGCCATGGGCTTTAGCTTGCATTTAAAGGTACAGGTTTCTGCCATTGAAGGAATTACTTGGCCTGACAGTCCATGATAGATTATTTTTGAAATGTTTTATTATTTTTTCTTGTTTCAAATTAATTCTCATGAAGATTAAAATTTGTAACCCTCCTGAATCACTTTGTCCAGAATCAAATTAAAACCAAATCGCTTACATGAATTAGGTGGTATTCTTTGTACATTATTGACAGATGCTCTATTTCACCATATATTTTCTAACTTCTCTGTTTCCAACTTTCCAGGGATTAATAATATTCTCATCCTACCACTAGTTCCCTTTTGGTCATTAGATCTTGGAAGAGGCATTTCCTGAAGTGCTGCTACTTTCTCACCAGATTATTTCTTTGTTTGATATCCTTCTACTTTTCAGTGATATTAATGCCTCCACACTTAGCTCAAAAATAATGTCTAATTTCTGTTGGATGCTTTAGATCATCTACCATTGCCCTAATCAGGTGCTCTTAGTTTGATGTCCTTCTTGGACCCATAATGGAGAATTTGTTCGCTTGAGAACAAGTGTGTGCACCTGGAATGGCATATCTGTACGCAGTAAACAGCCTTGCAGCATCTATGGCTTTAAATTTGCTTAAATATAAACTATATTGGTAATCATCTTAACATACTTTTCTTGTATGGATATATGTATCTAATCAATAGAAGTTCAAAGACTGCATATCCACAAGTAGATCATCCTTGAGTAGATCGGGTTCCAAAAAATGTGAGTACATAATATATTTGGGAGGTCTAAATCTTGCTTTTATCTGAATCACATCTACAACATTAGAATCTGCAAACGATGAGATCTTTAGCTTTAACTGTTGCAAGACTAGCAGCCAACATGCAAATTCAGGCGCCACAGATTTCCAAAAAGCATTCTTGAAGTATACAATACTGTTTTTTGGAGAGGCTTTCCTCATATATATCCATGGAGAAACACAAAGCCTATCTAATGCATTTTACCGATTAGTCAAATTTTCTCTAACATAAATTTACCGGCCTAAAACTTTCTCAATTCTCAACTTAACCTTCTGAAGGTAAACTTTCTAACATCCAAGGCTTGACTGATGAATTGTTTTTCTGATATGACAGGAACATTTGGGGTACGTGGATATTAATCTGTCAGATGTTGTACATAATAAACGGATCAATGAGATCTATCATCTTGTGGATTCAAAGAATGGAAAAGTTCATATTGAGATGCAATGGAGAACTTGAATAGAGTCAGGCACATCTGGAGAGAATCAAATATAGCATTTTTTAAACCGATTTCTTTATTACCTTAAATAATGGGAAGCTGCTTTTGTGACGGTCTTCAACTAGCAATAATTCAATTTTTTTGTAGCATACAATAGAAATGTGTATCATTCCTTTAGTATGATATTTGAGGCTTAGAAATTGTTGGGATATATTATCATAGGACAGTCATGGCATTGACCCAAAAAGGCTCCAGGGCATGTTCAAAACCGTTCAGAGCCCTATGTAAGCTGTCTCACACATGCAATGGTGTTGTTCTGCTCTTAAAATATTACTATTCTATGATAAAAATTGATCTCAGAGATATCTGTCTTTTTTCTTCTGATGTTGGGAATTATAAGTGCTTTTGCCTCGTAAGATGTTTTGACATATGGAGTAATATAAATCCATCAACCTAGAGCAAATTGGCGGTGCAATTGGATTCCTGCAAGTAGGAAGCCAACCTATGTTGTTTATTGGGTGCAATTTAATGGCCAGTTATTGTATTCTAAGACATGCCAAAGAGAATCATCATAAACTTATAAATTATTCTTTTTGTCTTGTATGTTGAGATCTCTTCCATAAGAAACTGTGCCACTGATCTGTATAGTTTTTATTTTAAAGTATAAAAAATATTTTTGAATTAAAAAATTAAAACAGCCTCATATAGGAATGCCTAGTACTTTGTGCTACAAAGACTACAATTGGGACTTCTTAGAAAAGGAGAAAGATTCTTACAGGGAAAAAACGCTCTGATACAATTTATTAATAATTTCACATTTAATGTACTTCCCAAATGTTTTTGAGTTTCTATCAAATTCTCCTTGAGGGAAGCATTGCTTAAATTTTAGTTTGTGTCTATTGCTTACATAGATGCTACTATATTTATGCTAAAATTTTGATTATGGTTACTTGACTCAACTATTTTGTTTAATGTTGGGATTGAACACAAGGAGCTCTAAAGCCTACATGGCAGTCCTGAAAGAAAACGGAAACATTGACAAGGAGGGACACATTCTCAAACAAAATATTAGACAACAAAAGAGCAAGCAATTTAAGGCCGGTTAAATAACATTGAGATAGCAGCAAAGGTCAATACTAGGGATAAATTGTTAATGTACTCTAGAACGAAGAAAGAGTTTAATAGAGAAAAAGAACAATAAGCAGGCTATCGATAAGAATGGTGAAGCCCCACATTCAGAATGGCGATGCTCTTTACAAAACCAAATGATTACCATTTTGTAGACAACAGAAGAGGTGGACTTGCAAACATCAAAGTTGAAACATGTCATTGTGTGTCAAACTTGATTGCATATCTATAAAATAGGCAAAAGAACCACAAACAGTGAAAACTGCACCATTGATTATGAACAAATCATGGTCGTTTCCAATCTTCCAAATAATCCACAATTTTTTGATACCAAGAGTGCAAAAAGTCCACATAGGGGAAAAGACCCAATAGGTGAGATAGTTCCAATGGCTGAGATAGTATATGTGCATTTAAGGCCCAATATTTTTGAAACTTTAGTACTAGTAGTTGTGACTTTAAGGTTGTTAGTGTTACAAGTATTAATAATTGAATGAAATGTGCCCTTTAGATTTAAAAAGCAACCAATCATGCGATGCCACATCAGCCCACCAACAAAACATGACTTAATGCACACCTATTGGTCCACCCTTTTTTTTGGGAACTATTTGACACCTCAACAAAAAGCATGCTGATGTAGCACCATATTTGATGATGTAGCCCTGAAACCTTAGTTATAAGCAGGGGCCTTGCCAAGTAAGCTACTGTAAAATTTTTGGAGCGATTCGAAATTGCTACATGTAATTTTGAGAGGTGCGAAGTTAGGGTGCTCCACTACTGGATCCTCTCCCCAAACCAAGAATGTCTATTTTCGAGCTTGAAGAAATAAGGCTGCAAAATAGTCTATAAATCAGTCAGATATGGTAATAGCCACAAATATTAAAAAGAAAAGATGTTTTTTTGGGGGGGTTTTGTTTATAGAATGTAATCGATATGGATCTTGAATAATTTATGGGACAAAAGGTTGCCGACATTGATGAACAACGGAAGGATCATCTATCTTTTGTTGAGAGTCTGTGTTATCCAAGAAAAAGCAAACCTACCTAATACAAACACAGAGTGCACAGTATTTGCGCGTGAGAAACCTGAGTTTTCCTAATCTAGACACCAAGATGATCATGGTTGTATGGTCTTTTATTTGAAGAACTTGCCAGTATAATTTTTTTTGAAGAACTCAATTAAATTATTGATAGACTAGTAAACTGCACAAATAAAAGAGGAATATACATGGGCGGCACCTATTACTCTCCATAAAGATGGACGTCCCGATGGTAATAATTTTTTCTAAATCTTCTAATATGAATGATTTTTTATAATCTTCATAAGAAGATGTGGTTTATAGATCCACTGGACTTTAATCGAGTGGCAAAGGACTTGGGTTTGAATCCTGGAAAACTTCCTTATCATAATAACAAAAACCCTGTTGGTGTTGGAAATAAGCCACACCCGGACCAACGATGGATTGGTCCAAGAGGGCCCAGTAGCTCAGTGGTAGAGCACTCCAGCAGCGTATGGAAGGTCCTAGGTTCGAGTCCTAGCTGGTCCATGTCTCAAAATGGTATCAGAGCCAGGCCCAGGCTAGGAGCCCCAAGCACACGAGAGGTGTGGCTTAAGGGGGGGTGTTGGTGTTGGAAATAAGTCACACCCGGACCGACGATGCGCTGGTCTAAGAGGGGCCAGTAGCTCAGTGGTAGAGCACTCCAGTAGCGTATGGAAGGTCCTAGGTTCGAGTCCTAGCTAGTCCATGTCTCAACAAAGGCTACTTACGTAGTCTTCTAGATTGCCTTTATTTAAGATGAAACCCAAGGCAGCCATTCAGATAAAATAGTAGAACCAGAGATTATGCACAAGGGAAATTCAAATTGTCACATCCCGCATGGAGGAATTCTGAGGACTCATACGGACTATAGGAATTGACTTCGTTGCAGATTGAAGAGGGAAAAGTAGAGATAACATGGGGAAAAGACCCAATAGGTGAGACAGTTCCAACATGGGGAAAAGATCCAATAGGTGAGACAATTCCAATGGTTGAGAAAGTATATGTGCATTTAAGACCCAATATTTTTTAAGTTTAGTACCAGTATTGGTGCATTTGAGGCCCAATATTTTTAAAGTTTAGTACTAGTAGTTGTGATTTTAAGGTTGTTAGTGTTACTATAAGTACTAATAATTGAATGAAATGTGCCCTTTAAATTTAAAAAGCAACCAATCATGTGATGCCACATCAGCGCACCAACAAAACATGACTTAATGCATACCTATTGGTCCACCCTTTTTTGGGGGGAACTATTTGACACCTCAACAAAAAGCATGCTGATGTGGCATCATATTTGATGATGTGGCCCTGAAACCTTAGTTATAAGCAGAGGCATTGCCAAGTAAACTACTGTAAAATTTTTGGAGTGATTTGAAAATGCCACATGATTTTGAGAAGCGTGAAGTTAGGGTACACCACTACTGGGTCCTCTCCCCTATGGAGGAAGTGCAATTGAGTTAATTGGGGGTATAAGTTGTAGCTTAACAACTTGATATAAACCATGTTGTTTTGTATGATTATGGGTTGATCCATCAAGGTTAAATTATTTTATTTTCTTAGTGCTGGACTTCTGATTAGACAAAAGTGGAAGGTAGCTTGTATTCTTACCTTAATATTTGACGTGGAATATGATGGCATGGGGTTTACATTAAGTCTATAGGTAGAGATCTCCTTATATTATGAACTAAGAATGAGATTTACTTAATGTGAGCTTTGGCTTACGGTCACATAATAATGCGAGTGATGACGATTTCATTTAGTGGCACTAGAACCACATTGTATTGGACATATTCTAATGTTGTATGTCAATACTTTTGGTCACCTAGTTTAGTTTTGGGGGTAGAAGCTTTATTTGAATGCATGATTCTTAATGACCTCTTAAGCATAAGAACTCTGATATTGGAACTATTACGTGAACTAGGGGAGGGTACTACAGTTGTATCAGACTATTGTATGATTGTGTGCTAAATGGAAGGCAATATGTTCTTTAACTTGATGACATTTTGAGATTGAGTTAAGAGATAAAATAGTTGTGATCATACTATATAGCGTCTCCTAATATCTTATTGATGACCATTAAGATCATATTTAATGCAAATCCTAGTGTGAATACTATCGACACCATGTTATGGACTATCATAATGATATTGGATAATACCATACAGTAAATGAAAACAAAGGATAAAAATATGATCATTATAAATATTATTGAGTGAACATCTTTGTATGATGATCTAATGATTATAGTGTTACCATTGATGGGAATTATTAAAAGGAACCTTGTTAGGCTATGCAATATTAGTATATGAAACTCATTGTGCTATGGCCTTGTTTTAGCTGGGTATTAGTAAATGGTGGGTTGTTGTGTTGTTGGGTTTTAGTTCTTTTATGGTTTTCCTGCTATAGTATTCAATCTATTCCACTTCTAAGTGAGAAGTTATTTGAGTGGTTAGGAAACCTTGGTTATAAAAACCTATGTTTATGTCCCTTGAGAGATTGAAGAGAGGAGAACTACATGTGACTCTGATCCTATTTGGAAGCGAGTATGTAGGCAGTTCTTGGGCGAAGGATGCCCCTGGACCTCAAGTCCGTAGGCGAGGGGTTTAGGGAATGACTCTGAGGCCGAGGTGTTCCTAAACTTGATCAACCTTCCCTCTTCAATATGTTTCAGCTTGAGGCCGAAACTACATAATGGAGCTATGAACACACCTTCTAGTTAGTAAGTCTCATTATATAGGCCCAAGTAAAAAAAAGGCACTCAATCAGCACTAAGCTCCTATACTCTGAGGTTGTTGGGTTAGGTTCTCTAAATCTACCCCAAAATTTGATGGACTTTTAGAATTACCATTTTCACGGTTCGTCTCTAATGTGCATATACGAAGGTGACTTTGAACTTGTCTAATATTACCATTGTGGGTTTGACTTATGTATAATGCATATTGTGTTTCCAAGTGACAACAGAATGTATGGAATGACCCTTGATATTACGTTGTGTTTGTATATTGTTATGCATATGTGACCAGATAGAATCCAGCTCATGTGGGTCTAATATGTTTATTGAGTGTTGACTACTAATTTAGACCCCTGGACCTAAAAGGACCCTATTTATTGGCTTATGGACCTCTATGTGGCATGTAACCAAGTCAACCTGATCAGTGTTGGTGAATCCTTGCGACATTCTGATTGTGTTTCCCTTGGCTATAAGATGACCCACATGTCGGGTGCGGATAGGCAGCTATCACCAGTACTGTGCCGGTGACAGATGCTAGGTGCTATCCACCGTATCTTAGGATGAGCCGATTGTCGCTAATAGCATGGAGGTGACAGATACCAAGAGCCATCTAGGTTATGATACAGGTGCGATTTAGCTAGTTGTCACCGGTACCGTGGAGGTGACAAATACCAGGTGCTATCCACCATATCTTCGGGTTAGCTGGTTGTTACTAGTACCATGAAGGTGACAAATACCAAGAGCTACCCTTTGGTATGATAGGGCTTATCCGGCTTTCACCAATACCATGCAGGTGATAGATGCTAGGAGCTACCCCATAGCAAGTTGGACCAACTTTCGCCAATGGCATGGAGGTGATAGATGTTAGGATCCACCAACTCGATGGTTCAACAGGCTGTGGAAATCTTCTTAATAGCCACATGTGATGTATGTTGTTACACCTACTCCTTAGCCAATGATGACAACAAGTAGTATGGGATGCTTGCTTGTCATCATAGTTGGTTGTGTATGTGTATGTTGTTACACCTACTCCTTAGTCAGTGATGACAACAAGGAGTATGGGATGCTTGTCTTTCATCATAGCTGGTTGTGAATTGGGAAAAATGGTTGGGATATATGGTGTAGCATAAGATGCACCGACATTCCATTTTTCATTAAGGGGTATTTATGAGCTTATGGTTATGTGTTGTTGTACTTGATCCCTAGCTAGTGTTGACCACAAGTAGTATGGAATGCTTGCTTGTCATCATAGTTGGCTGCAAATTAGGAAATATGATGGAACCCTTGATGTACCATTAGATACACCAACATTCCCTTGTCTAGTTGGGATATTCTAGAGGACTTATGGGCTAGTGAATTAGGTAAATGGGAAGATGCTTGCAATATGGTCGCAACCATTCCATTTTGTTACCTGGTCATTATGTATACATATGATGTGCATATGATGCCTGCACAAGCTATTCACATTGTGTATATGTGAATTAGTCACATTGTGTATATGTGATGCTTACACGAGCTATTCACCTTGTGTATAAGTGATATAGGTGTTAAATAATCACATTGTGTATATGTTGTATGCATGAGCTAGTCACTCTGTATGTGACGCATGCATGATTTATTTCCCTTGCGTATATGTGTTGTATGCATGAGCTAGTCACCTTCTATGTATGTGACACATGCATGAATTACTCTCCCTGTGTATATGTATTGTATGCATGAGATAGTCACTCAGGATGTATGTGACACATGCATGAGTTATTCACTCTATGTATATGTGGTATGTAGGAGCTAGTCTCATTGTGTATATGAGACACATAGATGAGTTATTCACTTTGTGTATATGGGTTGTACCCATGTGCTAGGTCACACTTGTATGTGTGACCCATGTGAGAGAGTCACATTGCATACAAGGAATGTATGTTTGAGCCAATCACTATGTGTGAACAAGTAATGTTTATATGAGTCACTATGTGGTTTTGTGTGATTTCGTACATTGATGTTGACAATGAACTAAACTTTGACCGGATTGCATTTGCTATCATACAATTGCATATGAATTGAATTGGAATCATAGGATTTACTTAAAAGCTATGATTTAAGAGAGAGATCAGAGATCTCATATAAAGGAGAGAATGAAGCCTCTCTATTGTTGATGTACGAACTACGAAGCCTATAATTCCCACGAGGGGATACGTAGGCAGGGCCATTAGAAATGAACCCTTGAGGTTTAGGTCTGCGTCTAAGGATGACCCTGACCCTAGGAGCTTACCATACTCTAGTATGAGTATATGAGTTAAGGCATAGAGTTGTTGCCATGACTATGGTTGGTAAGTCGCTGAAGTTGGCACTTCTAAATTAGATAGAAGATGCTTGGACTATTAAGTTAGTCCTTGGTGAGTAGTAAAAAAAATATTTAGTAGTAATTGGGGCGGTTATTACACAAATCTTCTTTCAATAAATCAACATGCATTTTAGGCAATGTTGTCAGTTCTGATTTGGATTTAGGTTTGAGTTCACGGGTTCACATGGTAGATTTAAAAAACAAGAATTAAGATTAAATCACTACAAAGCATGCATATAATAAACAAATCAACCAGAAAAATACTATTTTGATGTTAATTTGTCAAACTCAAATGTCATGATTAAATCTAATTCATTGTTGAACATAAAACCTTTTATTTTATTTTAGTTCTTGTAACAAAATAACAATATTCTACACAAAAAATGCAGTGTGCAATATAAGGAATATATAACTACCCAAGATCTGCAATGCTTATGAGTTAAGTACTAATAACCGAGAAGACCAAAATGACAAAATAACAATATTTTATACAAGTAATGCAATGTGCAATACAAGAGATACACAAGAGTTGTTCAAATAAAGGTTAGAGGTGGGTATATAAGGATACACCACCAAGAGGTGCAAATATACAATCAATATAGGATAATAGGAGATGTAGTCACATGTGTAGTACATCTCCCACCAACCTAGGAAAGTGCAAATGCCCTAAGCAAACTTAACATGCTAGGTGTGGACAAGAGAGAAAAATAAACTCAACTAGTATACCTATCTTAGATAATTCTATGTAAAAGATGCCAAGATATATCCTTCTAGAGATATCTATTCCACTTTTATATGACAAGTTGATTGAAAAATAGACACCTCGAGAGGGATATATCTCAACATCTTTTACATAGATTTATCTAAGATAGGTATGCTAGTAGCATTTGCAGTTGCAACATTTAGACAACATTATTTTAATGAAACAATCATTTTTGTTCGAGTAATAATAGTGCAATAACTTTACAAAAGATTATTGAGCAATAACTTTAGAAAAAAATGAAATAAAGAATGTTTTTAATTCATGAAAATGTGCCATACACATAAGAAAAATTGGGAAATAATGCATCATTTGATATCGATAGAAATAAATTTGTAAGAAGTACATGACATTATTTATCTTCTAATAATTTTAGTCTCTCTTCCTTAACTTTGCAGTTGATAAGCTATTTTCCTTTTTTCATCTTTTCATAGTGGTGGCATTATTCTTAGTCCTTGCAATTATTTTAAATGAGATATAGCCACAAATGTCAACCCTATTCTTTCTTTTTGTCCTATGTCAATAGTGACTCTTCAAAAAGTCAAAACAAGTGTGATTTGTGTATTGTCAATGCCCAAGCCAACCGTAAGAGTATTTGGATTGTGCGCTCTCTTTGTATTGGTGTAATTGGAATTGTATGTGGAGTTTGATCTTTAAATGGTATCCATGAGTAACTATTAAATTCAACCATAACATATGCTAGTGGGTCTGGTGGGGCACTTCCAGGTTTGTATAGTATATTTCGAATATAACTTAGAGCTCCATTTACAATATCATCTTGTATCCAAAGATTGGAAGTTAACATGAGCCTTGTATCATTAGTGATTAGTAACTCAACATCAAGTTCATCATTTTGACCTCCTTTAGGTGCATTGACACTACCTACTTTTTAATTCCATCTCTCTCCCAGGGGATTGGGCGGTTTAGAGGCCATTGATGTTGTGTGATCAATTATATCTATCTCCATCAATGAACCTACAAGTATGATTTCATTTGCATCAGAATCAAACTCCATATGGACAAGTTTAATTGGTTGAAGATATTTTCATCAGAGTTCAATGAAAGTTCATTGAGAGCATTTTCATCAATCTGAACATCTAAATAGAACTTTTCATGTTTGATTTCGTATTTTGGAGTCTTATGTACTCACTCTTTATTGAATGTAAAGTTATAATTTGTACCACATTAATGTCATTTTCAAACAATAATCATTGGCAAATCTTTTATTTGATGGGACAAAACCTTTGAATTTTCTTTTACATCTTGCAGAAAACTCATTGTGTCTTTTATATTTATATTGACCTCTAGTTGCATGTGTGACTTGTATAATTGGGTTCACATGCACTATCAACATTTCCTCTACTTGTGTCAAGTTTGCAAGTTTTGGTGGCTATGGCCCAAGATCCATTTTGTTTGATGTTAAAAATTGATTATTGTCTTTCTCCCATCGACATCGACAACATACCAGTTCTTTAGATTTTCAAAAAACTTTCATGCCAAGGTAACATTCTTGACAAATATAACACATACTTGGTGAAGCCAAACTATCTAGACCATTTTGAAAAAAAACATTTGGAAAGTATTCAAATCTCTATCAAGTATTCCATTGGGATTAGGCATATTTTGTACATTGTTTCCAACAACTCCATCAATTGTGTTTTGAGGTGCATTCTTTGGTGTTTCAAATACAAAATCTATCAATATTGAATTTACTTCTTTAGACTTAATATCAACATTAGCGTTTGATTGATGATAACACTTTCAAACAACTCAACGATTTTGTTCTTGTCTTTGTTGTCTTTTGAACTCAATGAGTTGATCTAAATGCATTTGCCTTTGTATTTTTCTTCTTAATACATGTTTATCATCTAGAGATGTTCAGGCATGAGGCTTCTTCTCATCTCATCTACATATTCTTGATTTTGTAATTGTAATTCTTCAACTAATAATTCAACCCTATGTCTAACATTTCATGGTCTATTAGTATTGTTTCAATGTTTTCTTTGTTCATCTCTTTCTATATCTATCATTTGTCGTCATCATCTTTGATATTCCTTCTGATATTCTCTTTCATACTGTCTTCGTTTCTCGTCATTTTCAAAATTCAACCTTGGTCAAGCCATACTTATAAAATGTTAATCATGCAGTAATCATAATGTACAAAATATATTTCTAATCAAATTTAATATTAAATTTGAGTTAGATATGACTAATGTATAGAAAATAGATATTAATGAATTTTGACAGAAATTAATACATAATACACACATTATTAAAGAGCAATATTGGTGCACAATTATCTATTGGATCCTTTCCCCTACTTGCATTTCTATACATCTATAGTGAAAAAATTTTGAAGATCAAGTGTGAGGTGTAACACTTTAATGATGAAAGTTAAGAACATGTGAATTTAACTTGACATTAGATAATGAATAAATAATGTCTATTTATTTATTTACTTGAAGTAAGCTTTTGTTTATTTTATAATTCAAATAAGTAAAAAATTATTTTTAAAAAAATGGTGAAAAAAGACAAATTAGAAATAAAAGAGAGATGAAATAGTTTTTATATAACAATGTAAATAAATAATATAGGAAATAATTTGTTAATCCAAACCATATATAATATTTAACTTATTTAAAAATATAGAAAACAATTGTTAAAAGATGGTATTGAAATCTCCCCCCCCCCCCCCCCTCCCCCATTCATGGGGAGTGTAGTGCTAATGTTACTTCAAAGCAGAGAAAAGAGACAAAGTGGATGCCACTACCCAGTGGTTGGGCCAAATTGAAATTTGATGGTGCTGCTAGAGGGAATCCTAGACTCTGGGGCTAGGTGCATAATAAGAGACTCAAAGGGACATCTGATTGTTGTCATGTCAATAAAATTGAAGGAACACATGAATAATGAGGTAGAGGCACAGTATTCAGTTTGCAAACATGTCAGCATAGGGTTAAGAACTTTGAGATAGGGGTCTCAATGAATATTGTCAATTCTATTTGCAAACGATGTGGTGAGTTGGAAAATAAACAATATACTCTTGCAAGCTTAGTCGCTTTTTGATTCTTTGAACTCATTCACTATACAACGTGTATATAGAGAGGTTAACAAGGTGGTGAACTATCTTGCCAATTACTCATTCGAATGATTGAAGATAAGAATTGCTGGACATGCGATGAGTGGGATAATTTAGGCTCATATCTAAAACTCTAACAATAGAATTGGATGCAACTCAACACCAAGGATTATCACCAAGCTTTCAAAGTAAAAAGAATTTAATAACTGGACTACCTGGCTCATGGTTGATCAAGAATTGAGATTGTGACACGCTAACTGAAGAAAATAATGATGCCCATCTCATATGCCATAATGAGGAGGTATGTTATAGAAGTTATATTCACTCCACCGAACGGGTCAACGGGTCTCTCCTCATTTCTCTGTTGCTTCTGGTTACGATCGTGGATACTAGTATTAGATTGGTATGTCAATGCTATCAAATGGCTTTTCTGGGGAGTATATCGAAATTGAGATTGAAGGTCTTCAAAACTAAGTCTGGGTTACTTCCGTATGCAGTCCAATGGGTTTTGGGAGATGAATTTATGGACACAAATCACCTCTATCGGGTTAATTTGGATATTGCTTCCATATTCGTGGTTGTCATGTTGGATTTGGACGAAGAAATTATGACAGTTCATTTGGTAAAGAGGAATGTGTTGGGTGGCCTGAATGATCTATTATTTGTGGCAGCTCCTAGGTTGGGCATCCCAATTGTGGGTGGGGCTTCCTGACCATCTAACTCCTCCACCATGGCGTCGAAGCCTTTCATCTATACAAACTTTCATGCCCATGAGGAGCGTAGAAAGTGCAAGGCCAAGTGAGCACTCTACTTAAATATCATCCACTTCAATGGTCAAACACTCAATAGCAATTTTACACCTCATTCATAACAAAAAGTGGTAAATATATGTCCTATTTTTATTGGTCCAAATTAACCTTTGACCGTTGAAGTGGATGATATTTAAGAATAGCCCCAAGTGAGTGGTGGACTTTCTCAAGTAGACAACTAGTATCACAGAGGAACCAAGCATCAAGTGGATAGTGTCATTGCTCATCAATAGTTTTAGTGATGATGAAGTTTGAAATACTGGTAATACTTAAACTGCAGCTAGTTGGTTTATGGATAGATTAATGTATGGTTATGTTAGCATGTTTCTATTAGGCTATATAGTCAATGGTTGTCTATATATATGTTGGCAACATTTGTTCTTAGGGGTATTTTGCTATTTATACCCATAGCTATCATTTCACTAGTATTTTGGCATACACTAGGTAGAAACTATGTAATTTTCAAACAATATTTCAATAAATGGGAGCGGTCCCTTTGGTCGTATTTACCTACCAAAAAAATGGTATTGAAAGGCAACTTATTAAAATTTAATTGCCATTTAATCTATCAAATCAACAATCAAATATAACGACAAAGGTAGTGGTATGTCTAGGTCATTTAAGCCATAAATTCTCTGAAAATTTAAAAAAACAAATCATAAAAAGAATGGTAAGAAAAGACAAATGAAAAAATAAAAGAGAGATGAAATAGTTTTTATAAATTTAGATAATCAAACATAAATTTATTAATATAAAGGTTTCATATGAATAAATTATATTTAAACTAGAAGTTTAGAAGTTTAAAGCTTTCTCAAAATAATTTTGTCAAATATACCGAGTAGTATTATATATGTGTGTTATACATATTGTATTGTATAACATGAATTTATTTTCCTATTTCATTTTTTTACTTTTATTTGAATTATTTTCTAATTTACTAAATTTTAACACAATTTATCTATCAGTAAAATAAAATAAAATATACTTATTCACTAATATTATTTATTTTATTTTTTTATAAATAAATTTATTATTACGAAGGCTTCATATGGATAACCCATACCTTGATTATGTATAACATACATTTATTATTGGCATGAACAACAAGTTTTTGATTTGGGTTAGGTTGTCCATGTTGCCTCTAGAATATTAGGATGAGGAGACCTTTATGGGCATAGACAACTCTTTTGGGCAGTTCGTTGCAGTGGATCTAGTCACCAAATTTAGGAAATAATTGTTGCTCACTAGATTTTGCGTCCATGTTGAGGTTGGTAAGGTGCTTCCTTCTCAGATGTCCTTAGTCTCTAAATGGAAACTTGGGTGCAACAATTGGTAGTAGAGAATTCTATGGTTGTTTGCCATTGTTGCCATAAAGTGGGGCATGCAGAAGTGGAATGCTCGAGCAAAGAGAAAATACCCCTACTGAAGGAAAAAAGAACTAATTTTGTCTCCCCTTTTCATTAGGGAGGTGACTGAACATTTGATGGGTATGGACGATTCTAAGACCCCTTCCCCTTCTAAGGATGTGCCGAAGGAGATACGTAGGGGAAAAGACCCTGAGGTTTGCAAAGATGAGGTTGGGACTTCAAATGCGTTGGGAAGAGATAAAAGGAAATTGGTGCGGAGAACTTCACGTGACCCTTTGGCCCTTTCTAGCTCATAAAAAAAAAGAGATTTAATTGAAAGGAAAAATGATTAAGGTAACTCAATGCTCCTTGAGAAGTTTGGATTCAAACCACCATGATTCATTGGGCTGGTTGGCTATCTGTGTTTGTGTTCCTTTTTTAATTGTTTGATGTTATAGTGCAATCATAACACTACTTGCTTCTTGATGTAACTCTTTCATAGCTCATTTGGATTCATTGTTTCTTCTCTCTCTTTGTACAAGGTTGTGGGCTCTTTCAAAATCCTATTTTTTTACTATAATAAAAACATAATTTATTAATATGAAGTGCTTCATATAGATTAATATGCTCTAATTCTCTATAACATATATAAAGATTAACTATATCTATATAGTATTATATTTGTGTGTTATGTATGTAGTACTTTTTATTTTTCACCTATATAAAATAAATTTATTTAACTATTTATTTTTTTCCTAAGTTATTTTCTAATTCACTGAGTTTTGACAAATTTTATCTAATAATAAAATATAATTCACTAATATTATTTGTCATAACATTAATCTTTGATTTACCTATAAAGCCTTTTATAATTGGACCAAGAAAAATGAATTTTATGGTAGCTATTTTTATTATTAGTTTCAAAACAAAAATAGTTAAATGTTTATGTAGATTTATGTTCCCTAATGTTATCCTATTAGTTTTCACAAAACTTTGAAAAAAAGAAAGCACTTACTTTTGTATTTGTTTGTGGAATTAGACAAGGACATGATATGAGGGAAAGGGAAGATGGCTTATTTTAATTGCATTTAAAATATGTTGTAAATTAATTCAAATTTTACTTTTATCAAATGAAAATGGTATTGTGATGACAAAATAATATTATTAGTTGACATTTTCTGTACATTAATTGGAGGTTATAAGATTTACTTATTAGACTCAAAACATAGGGTATGCAACTACTGGATTTCTTCCCCTATATAAAAATATAGAGCATGTTTTTTGAAAACATGCAGGTTGGTAAATCTAAATTTCAAAACTTATGTCAAGAATTAGACAATTAGAAAATGGTGATTACACTTAAAGAAATGATTTCTTTGTAGAGCATTTTCTAAAAGTTTCCATCTTTGTTGCCCAAATTAGTTTAATGGAATCTAAACATGTCTATTGGATTTGAATCTGAACCTAAATAGTGTTAAGCCCAATCCCAATTGCAAGAGACCTGCTACATCATGGTAACCATAGATAAATGCACCATATCGTAACAAGCATGAATTTCTATTGTGTATGTCCAATTGTATTCAATATTATAATTTTACTCCATTAACACCTAGTTAAAGCATGCCCAAAAACCTTGAACCCCATTTTAGAATCTAACCATTAGCACACCCAAAACCATGGATTTAAATGTACAATTCTTGGCATTAGGGTACCATAAGCATTAGAGGACTAGGAGGTTCAAAACTAAAACTTCACACATAACTCAACTCCTATATCCACTTTTAAAACCTGGTCTTCATGAACCACTATGTACACCAAAACCCTAAATTTGAAAGACCTTTACCTGCATTCAAAACCTCTACCATTAATATAAATCTGGAGCACACATGTAAACTCTAAACCCCACATCCAAATCCTCTTGATCAGTCAACATGAACTACACCAAAACTCTGATCCTCTAATTTGTACATACAAATCAAAACCTTGGGGTTTGAAGCCCACCTATATCTATAATCTATAATAACCACCTTGGTTACTACTATTTTTTTTCCATTACACATCAAGCACTAACTTAATTGACCAAGCTACTTCTATCCAATTTAGAAGCACCAACTTCAAACCCTTACCAACCATATTTATGGCAACAACTCTATTCCACCACTCATATACTCGCACTACATAAGGCAAGCTCCCAATTTCAGGGTCATCCCTAGACCTAGACCTAAACCTCTAGGGTTCATTTGTAATGGCCTTGCCTACATATCTGTTCTTGAAAATCAGAGGCTCTGTAGTTTTTACACCAATAATAGAGAGACTTCATCCTCTCCTTTGATATGCGATCTTTGATCTCACTATTAAAATTATAGCCTTTAAGTGAATCTTATGATTCCAATTCAGTTCATACACAATAGTGTGATTACAAATGTAGTAAGTCAAATGTTGGTTCAATGCCAACCTCAATGTATAAACACACACAAAACCACATAGTGATTGGTTCAAGCATACATCACATATAGACAATGTGAATAACGCATGCATGCCTTACATACACATAGAGTGATTAAATCATGCATACAACACATATATACAGTGTGAATAACTCATGCATGTGTCACATACACATAGAGTGACTAACTCATGTATATAACACATACACATTGTGAATAACTCATGCATGCATCACATACACATAGAGTGACTAGCTCATGCATACAACACATATACAAAGTGTGATTAACTCACACATACATCACATATACACAATGTGAATAGCTCATGCAGACATCACATAAACACAATGTGACTATCCCATACACACATCAGAGGTACACATAGTGACCAACTACCAAAAGGGAATGGTTGTGATCTTACTGCAAGCATCCTCCCTTATACCTGATTCACTAACCCATAAACCCTCAAATTTATCCTAGCCAAAAAAAAGAATGTCAGTGCATCTCATGCTACACCGTGGGTGCCATCCTTTTTCCAGTTCACTGCGAACTATGATGACAAGCAAACATCCCATCCTACATGCAGTCATCACTTACAAGGGCTCAAGTGTGACAACACACAACACATAAGGTCCTTAATACAAATGCACAAAGTGATTGAATCACACATACACAGTGACCAACTAGTAATAGAAAGTGGATGCAATCTACTACATACCTCTTCCCATCACTTGGTTCATTAACACATAAGCCCTCAAATACCTCATAGCAAGAAAAAGGAATTTCAATGCATCTCATGCTACACTGTGGGTCCCATCCTATTTCCTGATTCACAACCAACTGTGATGACAAGAAAGCATCCCATACTACTTGTTGTCATCACTGGCTATGGGCACAAGTGTGACAATGCACAACACATAAGGCCACCAATACACATGTACACAATGCTTGACTCACACACACATAGTGACCAACCAACAATAGGAAGTGGATGCAACCTACTACATGCATCTTCCCATCATCTGGTTCACTAACACTTACCCTTTTAGTACATCCTAGCTAGAAAAAGGAATGTCGATGCATCTCATGCTACACCATGGGTCCCATCTTATTTCTTGATCACTACCAATTGAGATGAAAAGCAAGCATCCCATACTACTTGTCGTCATCGCTAGCTGAGTAAGTGTAACAACATACAATGTACATGAGGCCATTAATAAGATTTCCATAGCCCGTTGAACCTTTCGAGTCGGTAGATACTAACATCTATCACCTCCAACTTGGTATGGGGTAGCTCCTGACATCTATCACCTGTATGGTACTAGTGATAGTCGATTATCTGTACTTGTACTAGACTCAATTCTAACATGTGGGGTCATCTTATAGCCAGGTACAAATAATCAAAATATCACAAGGATTCATAAATACTGATCAGGTTGACCTAGTTACATACCACATAGGGCGATCCATAAACCTATACGCATGGTCTTATATGTCCAGGGGTCTAAATTATGGGTCAACACACAAGTAACATATTGAACCTCATAAGATGGGTTCTATCTGGTCACATATACATAAACAAATACAATCTCATAAAGTAATTTGAAGGGCCCTTCAACACATTCAAATTATTACTTAGAAACACAGTATTCATTATATAGAAGTCATACCCACAATAGTAATATTAGATAATATTCTACCTCTAAGTACATAACATTTGCAGGGTCTCCTGTGCATGGTACATAACATTTGTGTGGAGGTACTGCAGGGTCTCCTGTGCGTGGTACACCCTCCTTTGCGGATGTGGTTAGTTTGAGAGCCCATGGATGCCCTCAAAAGTCACCTGTGACTTTCTCGAGGGCTCATGCCTGCCCAACACAGAGTAGGGTCGCTCAACCATTGCCTTGTGCCTGATCATCTCTGATGGTGTGGTGTGGCCAAGATGTTTTAGAGAATGAGGAGTTTTATCTTAATCGTGGGGTGCTTTGCAGATTCAATGGGTCATCAAATCATGGAAATCATTTGTGGAGGGTAAGATAGAGCTCTTCCCCTGTGCAAGGTGATTCTTCATTATGACATTTGCTTTCTTGGAGGAGCGGGATTTAGTGCTCGACAACAAGGTTTGGTTGTGGGGTGAGCACTCCCTCTCAATCAAATTATGGGCTCATTCCTTCAACCCTATCACCGAGCCGCTTAATATCAAACCAATATGGGTTAGGATTCTAAATCTCCCTCTCAAGTTTTGGGAGGATTCATGCTACGAGGCCATCATCAATGCTATTGGTCGCTTCTTGAAGGTAGATTCCATAACTTCTTTTATTGGACACTCTACAATTGCTTGCATCTTGGTGGATATTGGCATCTTCAAATCCCTTCATGGAGATGTAGTTTTAATGGTAGGGGATAGCCTTAGATGCAATAGTTAGATTATGAGGGTCTCCCCTTCAGATGTAGACGTTGTTTTGCTATTGGTCACTTGGCCTCCAATTGTCCCCACTTTGGTAGCAAGGGTGTTGCAACTTGGTGGAAGAATTCCCTCATCGATTAGTTGACTATCAGCGCCTCTAATTCCCTAGAGGAGGGTTCCTCCTAGGAAGATGAGTCTTCTTAGGATACATTGCATGTTCCCCCTATGCCTGATGGGGTGCCGATGAATGAGGCTACAACGAACCTATCAACTTCTCCCGAGTCTTCTGATCAAGTCCAGCTTGCTCCTTCGTCGCCTACAGTTGTGTCCTTAGCTCTCCCTGTTGCTAGGCCGACTTCTTTGCATCAGATATCTATGGTCGTGGCATTGGTAGAGGATCCCCTCCTCTCACCTCACTCTGAGGATTCTGACTCAGGATTTACCTGGATAGTGGTTCAACGAAGAAAGAAAGGACTTCCCAAATTTTTAGGTGCTTTGCGCCCTAGGATTAAGGGAGTTAGATTTTCCGATTCAGGAGTTGTGTAGGTCCTTTTTGTTTGTTCATGTTGTTTTGCAACTGGGCTGCTATGTTTGTGTTTTTGTTCTATTATTTTTTGGCTAAGTTGGGCTTGCTTTGCGTTGCCCTAGGGGTTGTTATTGTAAAAGGATCAAGACCCTTGTTTCCTGCTTACTTAATAAAAAAACTTTTGCATATTACAAATCATAAAGCTTAGCATACAATTATCCACCAACCAAATGTAAATGCAAACACCATACATGGTATTTGTCACCATTAATTGCCCATAGTTGGCAAAGGCAATCATAAGAAACTCCATCCTAAACTCAACATAGATCCAAGTACATATTTAGAACATAGTTTCTTAATTCAACATCATCATTAAATGCAAACTTAGCAAGTTTCTTTAATTCATTCATAGTCATGCCATAGTGCTCCACACACAAAACTTTAATAATTATAGTTAGACAAGTGTAGAGGTACTCTTATACATCCACATTAGAGACAAACCATGATGACAATGACTTTAAAATTATGATATTTTATTCAAGGTTCAACTGCGTAGTTTTTGAGTCAAACACGTGACCCATATGACTCATGGAATATGGGTCATGTGTTTGACTATATAACTACACGGTTGAACCCTGAAATAAAATATCATAAAGTGAGTTTAAAAGTTCATCCAAGATTGGATAGGCTTATATAGTGAGCAAATTTTAATTGGATGGTGAGTTCACAATTATCTGACGTAAATTTTAGCCTCAAGTTGAAGCATACATAAGAGAGAAGGTTGATCAAGTTTAGGAATACCTCATACCTTGAGCAAATTCCCTAAACCCCTCCCTACGGACTTGGGTGCAGGGGTATGCTTCACCCAAGGACTACATACATACATGCTTCCAAACGAGATTGAAGTCCCATGTAGTTCTCCTCACTTAATCTCTCAAGGGTTATAAACATAGGGTCCTACCATTAGGGTTTCATTGTCATTCAAATTTCATACCAACACTTACCAATTTTCCCCTAATCAAATCCATACACAGAATATGCATAACACCATAATCAATATAAAATAAATCTAGTCATAACAGATCACATAACATCAACAAACATAATATCTTCACAATGCAACATATATGCAAAGAGTTGACATGACTCCAAATGATGTCCTATTATAATATGATTTAATGATGTCAAATATCATAATCATATTATAGTATGACATCCTTTGTAATTGGAACACATCATTTTGAGATACTAACCATATCATACATGGTTCTTTAATATATAATTGCCAAACACGGGGGACTCATGTTTAAGAACTCATTTACTGATCTTCTGCTTATGCTTTGATTTATGAAATTGAACTTCATATCATATGTCATTGTCTGATAACAATTGCTAGTAAACATGGTAATGGACTATTATTGTAGTCCTTAAAACTATCTTCTTCAAGATGAATACATCATATATAGTATAGGGCATTGTTCAACTATAATGAAGCATTCTTCTCTAGTAATTTAGACCATAGTGGAATCGTAAACAAAGAGTTGCATTATTCTAATCACAATTGCCACATCTAAAAGTTATAACTAGAGGTAAGCCTTGTAAGGTTTTATCTTCTAGATCAACAAGATCGAACAACGCCCTTTAGGCACAATGTTACATGGTTTGGTACCCTACAACTCTCATTAAACATACCTTTGGTGCACTTGATCGTGTCATTTACACCATGTCACTATACATTCACAACTCATTCATAGTGAATGTATCAAGGATAGCGTGTATATGATGTTATGAAATGGTAATCTTATTTCAACAAGTCTAAATCTCAAACTAATTTATAGATTATTCAAATAACAAGTCTAATGCATAACTAACAAAACACAATGATGAAACACAACCCTCGTCTTAAACATGGACCACATAATAACCATCTAAACTTTGAAAGACATACAATAGTGATTATAGACTTGCTTTTAGCATGAACAATACCCGACTCATACCAAGACAATCATTCCCTAATAATTATATATCAAGGATATCATGCAACATTCAATACCCTCATGATAACACCATACATATATCTATCACTTGCACCTAGATCAAGAATACATCACCTTGTGAATAAATACTTGATACATAGTGTAGGCTACAAGCAAGGTGATATCATACTTCTTGACCTATTCTAAGTGACCCCATGAATCACACTAGAAGAGAGCTACATCATCATATAATATTACTTGACGTATTGTTTCCATGTAATTTATCATAAGGAAAGGAAATCAAATTATTCAACAATCCAAACAATTGTCCATATTTAAGCATTGCACTAGGCATAATGTTTTGGTACTAGTAGCATGATCATGATCAATCATTCTAGGTCTTCTGATATGAAGAGAATTTAATTACATAATTAGAATTATTGATAACAGAGTCATATATACTTCTAACATTTTAAGGGGCAATGACCAATACAATTATGTTCTTTGATCTAATAATTTTTTTTCTTTACTTACCATCCATTTGCATATTATTGTTCACATGCACAGTAATATCATGTGTACAACTTATCTAAGTGAAAATCATTGTTTGTATATACAATAATAATATACTTATCATCTACCATGTCTTTCTAAAACTCAAAAATAACTGAAATAATTAAAACAACAAAAAAGAGACTTAGCATAGCTAATAAACCTTTTTATATATTGAACATGACCTATCAAGACATGAATATTTTCCTAACATTTATCTAGTAAGGTTAGGGTCATCGTACCCTTTTAAGCCTCGCAAGATACTAAAGAGTAGGGTAACATTCAATGACACTACCGTAAAGGATTCTAGTGTATAACTCAAAAACTTGTATATTCAGAGGTAAAATTATAGAATCAGATTTACAAGTCTACATGATGTATTAAGCAAGACATTAGTTTTCCAAGTCGATGCAGAACTCACAAAGACACATTCAAGCACGGTATTTCCCAAGGAATCTTTCATATTTACCTTTGATGAGCTTAAACAGGAATGAAAACAATATGTGAAGGCCCTAACCTTTTGTTGGCAACTGACTCCATACACCCAACTATCCCTAGATGGTAATTACTTCCTGTAGGTGTAGAGAAGTCAATCTGCATTCTATGAGCTTCTTTTGCTTGTCAAAGTCGTTCCACATTCTCTTTGGTAAAGAAGTTTTTTGGGCTAGTAGTCTCAACACCATAATCTTGAGCCAATTTCTCTGCTCCATCAAAGGCCAAATAACGGTTGCCCTTACCTTGTTTTTATTTTGGAATACCCACAATGGGGATGTAACACATTCATACCCAGCTCCATTAAGAACCCCACAGAGTGTATGTGGAAACCCTAAATCTTGTATGCGAATTCTTGCCTTCAGTTACAAGAAAATGCACGTAAATCCCAAAACCCATGTACGAATCAAAATCCCTGAAAGGACTCCTATCACCTATGTCTACATTGAAACACTGCCTCACTAAGAACTGCAGGGAGTGCACATGGAAACCTTAAAACTCCCATCTGAGTTCGAGTTTTCAGGCACCAGCAAGTGCACCAAAACCCTAAACCAGTAGTACAGGCTTGAGAAAAAATGAAAATGAAAATCTTGTTTTCTGATGAGCTTCATGGCAAGCTAAAAACCTTCCATCTACTATGCTGTAGAAGTATAAGACAAGAAAAAGGAAAAAACATGTAAAAATAATTACGGCAAGAGATAACAACAATTGTCTATATGATTAAATCTTAGATCCTTTTGTATTGCTTGCAGAGAAATTGGGGCAGACGCTATTTAAAATGTTACATTGGATTTCCTAACAAAATTTCTTAATCAGATGTTTTACATAAATTCAAAAACAGGGATTCACAAGGAAGAACTTATTATTCTTGATGTTCTTTCATAATTTACACCATGAATTCATAAATGGAGTTCTTTTCCAATAAGTTATTGTGAAGTGCGTGCCAAAAGCAGAATACATTTATGTCTAGACCATTTTCTGCCTAGTTTATTCCTCATGGAATCCAGACATTTCTCTTAGATTCCAAACTGAACCCAAACAGTGCACACTCCAAAATTCCAGAAGGGACCTTGATACATAACCAAATTTTTATCCATCCATACAAAATCATCATCAGCAGCAATACACCAGAAATCATGTTATCCTTCGATATGCTTCTTTCTATATTAGGGTAACAACAGAGGATGTGTTAATAACGACAGCTTGCATAAAATTTATTTGTGCCAGCAGGGAGTGCACTCGAACCCTTAATAAGGGTTAATCCCACTTTAAAACTCGGCAAAATCAAAGCTCCATTCAAAACTTCACCATGAGGAGAGCTCAGACAGAGCAGTCACCACACTCAAACACCACAATCCTGGATTTCAATTTCAAATCTTTGCCTTAAGGCCACCAGTCAGTACTTATCAGGGCATAAACCCCAAATGCTGGCTTTGAATTTAAATAGTTTCAGAACCAGAGACGTTCGGGTTTACTCAAAACCTATGTCCTAAATCTGTATTCCACATTCTGTCCATCAGGGAATGGGGTGTGCCAGCACTCAAGATCCTGCTCCATTAGAAACATAAAAAAATGAGTGCACCCAAAACACCAATTTCTTTGGAAACCAAGGAAGTACCCAAAAACCCTAAACCCCAAATTTGCACATAGAAATTAAAACCATAGGGCCTGAAGACCTCCTGTGTCAGCACTCAAACCCTGCTCCATTAGGAACACCCGAGAGTACAGATTGCAACCCTGGAACCCACATCCAGATTCCAATCTAATATCACCTTGAAGTTCACCTAAAACCTTAAACCCGTTGCAAATGTGATTTAAAACCCCAGGGTAGAAAAGCCTCCTATATCGACACTGAAACCTTGATTTTCCAATATTGTACATAAAACTAAAAACTCGAGGGCTTGTATATTTCCTAAATCTATACTCTTAAGTTGCTCCATTGAGAACACTAGGTAGTGCACATTGAAACCTTAAATCCTACATCTAAATTCTAGTTCTCAGGCACCATGAAGTGCACTAAACCCCCAAAGAGCAATTTTACACATACAAATTAAAGCCCTGGGATCTGAAGATCTGTATCCATGTTCAAACCCTGCTCCACTAAGAACCTGTGAGTGATCATGGGAACCCTAAACTCCACCTCCAAATTCTGGCTTTCAACAAGAAGGAATTGCACGCTCAATTAAGAACCCCAGGGAATATGCAAGGAAACTCAGACATCAGCAAAAGGAAGAGCACCAAATCCCAACCTCAAAATTATACATTCTATTGAAAACCCTAGGGCCTATTCCAAAATCCAAGTGACAATACCCAGAATCCATTTTCTCCATACAATCCAAAACCCCAGAGCCTACATCCAAATTCCTTTATCACAGACAACCAATCTGATAAGCCCCAAAACAAAACCCTCGACAACAATAAAAAACAATGTAACAAAATCCCTACCTCTTCTTCCTCCACCACCCCTGTTTGATCCCACCCACATACCCTTTGCCCTCCTGAGGCTCTCCACCTCCTCCAACAGATCAAAACTCTTTCCTTTCCACTTCAGCTCCTCAATACAATTACCCAACAATCTGGCATCCTTCTTTTCTCTTTCAACCAGCCTCTCAGCCTTCTTTTCCAGACCCATTGTGTACCTCATCCCCAATATCATTACAACAGATGCTACCACTGATTGCAAGTAGGGAATCCAGGCCTTGCTGCAGCCGTTTAGACTACCTCCTACAGTAGCGTATAGAAGAATTAAGGTTACCGCATGGTATAAGAAATAGAAAATACAGAGCTGCGTGGTTTGTTTTCTTGTGGTGTCTAGGTGGGCTTCTTTAAGGGCAATTCTTCGGCAGATGGTTTCTTCTTCCTTCATCCATTGCCTTAACAGGAGCTTGTGTTGGTAACTCCCTGCAATTTCTTGCAGAGAATTCCTTCTTTCTACTTTGGGATCCATTTCGGGAGGCGGGAAATTAACAGAGGTATTTTGGGGATTTGTTTCAACTGAAAACGGCGGTCGCGTGGGAGAATTTAGAATTATTTGTAAGGATGGATTAGTGGATTCAGTTGTGTACATTTAATTGTCGGCTTAACGGTCATATTTTTTGGTAAGTATTTTGAAAATTGTGGGTCATAAGGATTTATTTGTAATTAAAAGTAGTGTTCCTCCTAGGGGAGAGGACCTAGTAGTGGTGCACCCTAACTTCAGGTTTCTCAAAATTATACATGGCAATTTCAAATCACTCCAAAAATTTTACACTAGCTTACTTGGCAACACCCCTGCTTATAACTAAGGTTTCAGGGCCACATCATCAAATATGATGCCACATCAACATGCTTTTTGTTGAGGTGTCAAATAGTTCCCCCAAAAAATGGTTGGACCAATAGGTGTGCATTAAGTCATGTTTTGTTGGTGGGCTGATGTGGCATCATATGATTGGTTGCTTTTAAATTTAAAGGGCACATTTCATTCAATTATTAGTATTTATAGTAACACTAACAACCTTAAAGTCACAACTACTAGTCCTAAACTTTAAAAATATTGGGCCTTAAATGCACATATACTAGTACTAAACTTAAAAAATATTAGGCCTTAAATGCACATATACCATCTCAGCCATTGGAACTATCTCACCTAATAGAGGATACTCATTCACCTAATAATTTTATCAACCATAAGTAAGTTTTAGACTTAATCATGCAAATAAAATGTTGGAGTTGAGATTGCACTTGCACTAGCAAAAGAAATGAGAAAGGGTTAGAGAGAGCATGTTTGATTTGGTGGTGGTAGAGGTTGAAGATGAATGAAAGTTGACTAATTGAGGTTTTAGACCTTCAAAAATGGATTTTGAAAGTTTCTATGTGAAGAAATCGTCATTAGTGTCCTAGGGGGCAAGTCTTGTCCACTAAATGTGTTGGTCTCGGTTGGATGCATTGGTGTGCAGTACTCAGGAGGTCATGCTCTCTGTAAGATGCTATATTGAAACCTAAAACTTACTTTTGTGTGAAAATGGGTGCTTGGGGGATGTTTCTAGGATTTGCATCATTAGATCCTAGGGTTGTTTTAATAGTTTTGATGTAGAAGCTTAGAGTGTGTGAGAGAGACTAGGTGTAAATTTGGAAGTGGTGTGCGCAACAAAGAGCAAAGCTCTAATAAAGGTCCTAATAGTCTTAGATGTTCACAGTATCTTGTTGGAGTGTGTGGAGTGAGGTGTGTAATTATTCCTATTGGGTCTTGAAATTATTGCTCACACTCCTAGAGGAATCAATACACTTCAAAGCTAGGGAATTGTCGGCTTGATAGGTGAATCAATAGTTCATCAATAAAATATTCAAGTGACTAAACGCCAATTGCTGAGAGTGGGCATGCTCTCCTTCACTTTGGGCTTAGCTTCACTCAAGAGGGTGTTCCTAGAGGTATCCTTAATAGGGTATTAAACCAATTAAGATGAATCATGACTAAAATAATGGCAGCTATACCTAATGTACACTTGACTCCAATATTTGTCATTCAGTCAAAGACTAACTAGTTGCCTATGAAACCTCTAATTAATTTTTTAACTATGACCTTGCATATACACCTACAGATGACAATAGTATTTTATCCCCCACTAGCAAATCCACTTAACATTTCATAAACAAGTGCAAGGTGTAGGCATGCACGACATGATTCTCTAACAATTTGGATGTTTGAGGTCGCTAATGATGTTCCCTGAGTTATAATACTAAATCATGGAAGCATGTTGGAACCCTAATCTACTTTTGAACTAAAAAGGACAGAGGATAATAAAATGGAAAGTGTTTGATCTCTCACCAATCAAACTGATGCTTACTCCATTGGGCAACAGAGTCATGAACTACAAAGAAGAGACAGATACATCCACAAAACATAACTGGAACTAGATGTGCATATACATACAGATTAAAGATAACATTACATACAAATGGACGAACTTAATAATCCATCTCATAACTACAATAACCCACATGAAACAAATGAGAGACCATCACAAAAGTTTTGCAATGCATTAGAAGTTGTCATACATTTATCAAACCCTTGTTACATTTTTACAAACAAATGTGGTAAGAGAGGATGAACAACTAGGTTCAAGCATCCACCTGAATCATTACAAATTGCCATTGAGACATACCATTACATACACTATGTTCATTGAAAATCCTTCCTATGATTTACAAAATAGATTTCATCTCCTTACAAACCATGCATGTAATATGTGATGCCCTAGAACTAGCTTGCAACACTTGTGCAGTAAAAAAATTGGCTCAACAACCAATCCTTATTACATCTTTTCAACATGAATATATAGCATTTTTGTTTCTTTCCCTTGGTCATCTATTACAAATTCAATGTACTTCTAGAGGTTCAAGCATTAAATGCAAACTAGGTGTGATCCCATGAGATTTGTCTCAAAACATTTCCCGCTCAAGATGAACGATCTAGAGCTCATGTGAAGATAATCAGTAGCTAAAAATCCAACCACCACATTTATGGTGATCCTACTCTCCTTCATCATCCCCTATTGAAATCTGCAACTAGAATCACACACTTGAGATGAGTGATGGCATTTGGGAAGGAAAATTGGATTTTGTTAGAACATAATGTTATTAGGGGTCATACCCTTATAACATTTATATAATGTTCTAATATAAGGTTATAAAACCTTATGTTATAAAGCATATACCATTTAATAATTAACAATCTAATAAATATTAGATTATTAATTATTTACAAATGGTTGCTTTGAATGGGTGTGACTAATACCCCTTTAGGTATTATGCCACCCCTTCTCCTTTATTTAAGGAGGCTCTCTCTCATTTGAGAGGGTGTGAATTTGGAGTTTTAAAGTGAATTATATCACTATGCACATGAGGTATTATTGGCCATGTGGAAGTATGTGAAGGAGTATATCCCTAGGTTCGGTCCATTCTTTAATAGACTATATTTTGTAATTGTTTTAATAAAATGATGCTTTATGGGATTTTTTAGCCGAAAGGGTTTTCTCCATGTATATCTTGTGTAATGTGTTAAATCTATGCTTGTATAATTCTCTTTTATATTTATTTTATATTATGTATATAATGATTAGTATCCTAAGATCCTAATTTCTAGCACATTTGAGTAGTTGTAAGGGTTAAATTTAGTCATTAATGGAAATCTAGGAAGTTATTGAAGTGTTTTGGAGTGTAATAGAGAAGTTTGGGAAATTTGTGAGATTTTGATGTGGGTTTGGACATGAGAGCTAAACATTGGAGTGAATGTGGGAATGCAGGGAAGAACTAAATATTTGGACATTTGGAAGCAAGGGAAAAGTGTGAAGGAAATCTAGAAGTCTATTGGTTTTCCTCAAAGGAAGAAAATGAATGATTTGATGATATGAGAAACGTGGGATTTGGTTGTCGAACTGGATGTTAGGACAAGATACGAGGCAAAGGGAAGATGTCTTAAAGTCCAAGGAAAGCCTACAAATATGAAGGGACAAAAGATATGAAGGTACTGGAAAAGCATGCAAGACCAAAGGTAGGAAGTTGAAGTATCAAATGGAAGAAGTCTAGGAGTCCAATGATATTATGCAAAAGGGATTGTGAGGATAGCGGGAAAGGAAGGAGGAATCGAAAGTGGAAATATCTAGGAAGAAATTTTGCAACCTGGGGAAGTTCTACCAATGGAAGGAAATGAATGAGTGGAAAATGTGGGAAAAGGAGATAGGACTGGAGGAAAGGATGGGAGAAATATGAGGAAAAGTTACAAAACTAGACATAAGAACATGATTCGAGGTAAAGGGAAGATGTCCTAAAGTTTGTCAGAATTCTGCAAAAACAAGGGAGGTGATAGGTTAGACCAAGGGAACTTCAGAGGAAATCAACATGGAACCAGATGTAGGAAGTGTTAGTGTAAATAGGGGCATTATCAAACTAGTTGGCTAATAACCCTTTCCTAGTTTAACCTATTCACACTAGATTAAGTTTAACTTTGGGCTTCTTACCTTTTTGTCTCACTTCATATGGTTGAGACATGTGCACTCACCTATATGAGACACCTATTTCATTTTGACTTGCCACTTGCCCTCACACATGTCATGTGAGTTAGACAAGTGTCACACCTTTTGGAGGTTAGTCAGTGGTTGAGTTCGACCTTCCTTCTCTCTCTTGCCTATTTAAGCAAGGCTCTTATGCACATTTTATTCAACTTTTGTCAATATCATTTTAGGTTTATTATGTGCAATATTATTTGTGGAAGTATTCTTAGTTTTTGCTAGTTGATCTAGGTTGTCTCCAACATGGTATCAGAGCCATGCTAGTAAAACGCTTCTCATTTTTGAGCAATTTCCGTACCAAGCCATCATAAGAGTTCATCCTGGAGCCAAACGGATTGAGTACAGAAGGCCCAAGACAGTTAAGCTGACCCTGTCTGCTCTCTTCATATGCCTTGCTCAGGGTCTTGGGTACTGTATTATTGGGTTTTAGCTCCCTATCCGCTAGAATCTGGACTACCACTTCTGTTTTTGGGTCGAGGCTTCCTTGATTTCAAGATTAGCTTAGCACTCTCTTCATAGTTCCCCTGCACTCCATTCGAGCCCCTGTTTTGTGTCCCATTTTGGGACTCATTTGGCCCCTCAACACTGATCAAGAGTTTTGCGTTTTATTTTTTTGTGTGTGCTTTACAGACCACTTGGCCCACACTCCAAACTTCTCCAATCCGACCTGCTCTGACCAAACTTTGGTCTTGGCCAACACAAGCTCTTGATGCCTCATCTTTGGCTCATTTGGCCCCCTTTGTTTGCCTCATTCCAGGCCATGTTGACCAATTCCACGTCCACCAACTAATTCCAAGCTCCACATTTTGGCATCTGTCTCTTTACACACTTTATATCTGCTCTCATTTGGCACCTTCAAGTTTCTCATTGTTCAAATCCAAGTTTCACAGATTTCAAAACTACCAGAGATCTTTGCAACCACAACGATTGTCGTTTGAGGTCAACTCCATTTACTTGGAGGTCTATCAACTTCATTATCCTAGTCAAAGTTGCTATCTCTATTTGATAGAAGGATGACTCCAAATCAGAGGTCGCAGTTTGGTTATCTCATTTGGCTTTTGCAAGTTGAAACATTTTTTGAATTCTTCAAGTGTTTGTGGACAGTGAGGTCGCGGCTCAAACTTTGCGATCAACATAAACTGCCGATCACAGATTTTTTGTCCCCATCAAAGTGCATATCTTTGTTTCATTGCTTGTTGTTCTCTCTGTGGCTCACCAAGTTTTCACTCTTGCAAAGGATACAAACTTTCAAAAGTTGGAGGTTACCACATGCTCTCTGCTCTCCAACAGTGTCGATCGGTTTGGGGGTTCTATCGTGTCATCTTCAACCTCTATGGTCACAAGCATCTAACGGTTAGCATCCAAAGCCACCAATTTGTGGACTCCACTACAAGTCGCGGTTCCCTTCTAATTGCCAAACACTCCAAACATAACGCCATTTGTTGTTAAAGCCACATTTAATGTTGATTTTAACATTTAATGTTCGCTTTAGATGCTACTATTTTATGTTAGCTAGCATTTTTGTAACATTTGTCAGTCAAAGTAGCATTTGTTGCTATTTGTTATTTTTGTTGTTAACTTAACATATATTGTTGACTGCTCACAATTAATTAAGTGCAAAAATTGACTTTTATGCCAAATGGAGACCAGAGGGTCATTTAAAAGTGCCTTAAGTCGGCATTTTTTCATTTTGCTATAATTTTCAAACCGTTTATCGGTTTTTCACAAAATTATAGTTTATGGAATGGTGTTTCCATGAACTTTGCTGCAGTGAAGTCAAAATAATTATTTTTTGCCTCTTTGACTAATTTTTTAACTTCTGAAGCCAACTATAACCATAATTTTTGATAGGGCATAACTTTTGCCCATGATATCAAAAATTAGTGATTTTTGCTAAAGTGCTTAGAATTTCACAAGGAATTCAAAATTGTAAACCAATTGCACATTTTGTAAAAATTGCCGTGCATTATAAACGGTTGATTTTGCATATGATCTTCAACAAGTTGTAATTTTTTCTTGCATATTTTTCTAGAGGGCTTCTAAATTAGTCATAATCATATCATGGGGGCAATCTTGCATTTCTACGTTAATTTTTTCTCATAATTAGATCATGTTTAAAACCTACAAAATCAAATGTACCTATTGTGGGATTAATCAACATGGAGATGAAATGTGTCCTCATTTCTCACATGTTGCCTTTTAACTCTTCTATAAGATTGGTAAACTATTTCCTGGTGTTTCATTCAGATTGACTTACAGTTATTCATTAAATTAGAACATTGTTATTGTTGTTCCAAATCCACCACATTGGGATGCATATCTACTTGACATTTCATGTCTTTTTGTAGAGTCCCACCTTGCAAATTTGGAATACACTATTGAGGTTATTCAGTTCCTCTTTGATGACAACTCTAATGGAGTTGCATCACCGTATTATTCTTCAGAAATTGTTCATCATACTCCTCTTCTTCAGTCACAGTTTGACAATGGATTGGAGACCTTGGAACAATATCCAGGATATTCATTTGCATCTTTGAATCATGTGCATAATTCAGAGACTTTCATTCTTCTTCCTGTATGTTCCTATCAGGAATGGGAAGATGATGTGCACAATTCTGTGGTTCTTTTTCTTCCTAAGGGGATAAATGTGGTTCAACGTTTGTGGATCATCTTCAACATCCAGTGTCGAGCTTCTACACACACTACATGAGGTATTATGAGGGGAGACTGCATGGTTAGTCTTCTCATATCAGTTTTGGGAGGATCCATCTCTTCGCATGGAGTTCATTCCTTCACATTTTCTAGGGGGTCACATATTCCTTCTCATTTTTTCTCTCCTATGGGGGGAACATATATTGTGTACTATAGTGTTAGAAGTAGTCCTTGGGGGGTCATGTTGAGTCCTCCTTCTTTTCTTCTTCTTCACTTGTACATTTATTGCATACTTTCTCTTTTGGAGAGGAGTTTTATTTCCCATGGGGTTTTCTCCTTTACTCCGCTTATGAAAAATTTATTTGTACATGGGTACCTAACATGGCCTAGTAGTCGGGACCCATCATCATCTTTGTATAGCTTATCCCTAAGTTGCACTTAAGGGGGGGTGTTAGTGTAAATAGGGACATTATCAAATTAGCTGGCTAATAACCCTTTCCTATTTTGACCTATTCACACTAGCTTAAGTCCAACTATGGGCTTCTTACCTTTTTGTCTCACTTCATATGGTTGAGACATGTTTACTTAGCTATATGAGACACCTATTTCATTTTGACTTGCCACTTGTCCTCACACATGTCATGTGAGTTAGACAAGTGTCACATCTTTTGGACATTAGTCAGTGGTTGAGTTCGACCTTACTTCCTCCTCTCTTGCCTATTTAAGCAAGGCTCTTATGTACATTTTATTCAAATTTTGTCAATATCATTTTAGGCTTATTATGTGCAATATTGTTTGTGGAAGTATTCTTATTTTTTTCTAGTTGATCTTGGTTGTCTCCAATAGGAAGTGGAGGGACCAAGTGGAGGAAGTCCAAAATTTCAAAGGTTTCCTACAAAAGAGGTCAGGAGGAATATATAGAAGCTAGGGAGGACTAGATGTGGAAATATCTAGTAGGCAAGGAAATTTCTACAAAATGGAAAGGAAGGAATCTGGGAGAAAAGTGAGTGAACATATATTTATGGAAAAACGAGGGGGGCGAGAGGATTGGATGTCAGAGCTTGAAAACTGAAGTATGCTAGTCCGGTGGGATTCCACAAAATGGAGGGAATAGGTGGAATAAAAAAGACAAAGGATCCAATAAGGTTTGAAGGAATTTTATGCAAGAAAGGAGGTGAGGACTGGATCTTGGAATTGAAAGGTGGAAGTTTGGTACCTTGTTGGAATTTTGTAAAGTTGGAGAAACTAGGGAAATGGAAGAAATGAAGGACCCGATAGAGTTTCATGAAACTTTCATGTGGGAAAGGAAGTGGGGACCAGATGGGAGGTGAAGAGGAAATGTTTGGTAGTCCACTAAATGTTTGCAAATATGTAAAATACTAGAAACTAACTTAAAACTTCCTAAGGTTGGAATTTACTTGGATTTTTAGGAACATAAACACATGATAGGAACATAAGGGATGACAAAAAGCAACTTCAAGACAAAATTTGATCAAGGGAGGGCCCATTAAACATTTCTCAGATTGGTTATAAATGATGGGAAAAATAGGTTTAAGGAAAGAAAGGGGCACCAAATTTAGCATTTTTACAAATTCAAGTTAGGTCCCAATAGCTCCTTCCTAGGTCATAGAAGATTTATGTACTTTTTCCCTTGAAATTTTGTTTTATACACATGTAAGACATTTTCTAGTCATTTATAGCCATTAGAGGCAAATTAGGGTGTTTGTGTGTGTGTACATGTGAGCTACAACAAATCAAGTATTCTTAAATAAATAGAAATAACATCATTATATTTGACAAAAATATATAGAAATGATACCAAAGAATTATGGTAGATGTCATTTGTTTGTCTTTGTTTGAGCATCATCTTTAAATATACAAAACACATGTGACAAAAGAAATTAGAACATACGAAAAAAAATGTTTGCAACTAAATTCACACATGAAAAGAGATTCTAATTTTTAATTGTTAAAAGAGCTATAGAGCAGTCTTGGAGTTGGAACTAGTGTGGTCCCCATGATAGTAGGAAGGTTAGTGTGGGATATGAGTGCAAATGAGCTAGCACAAAGAAAATTTAGAAAATGGACGTTAAGAAGCCTAGACAAAGAACTGGTATGGTTGAGAAGGAGCTTGCATAAAGAAAACTAGAAAATGGTTGGGAAGGAGCTTGCACAAGGAATTGGTATGGCTATGAAGGAGCCTACACAAACTAATCAAAGTAAGATGATATTTGACTGAAGCAGTTGTGGTTATGTGATTGTATGCTTCCTCCCCAAATTTACTACATGAAGGGAATCAATTGGAGGAAAGGGGAGATGTGGATAAGAGAATCAAATGAAAATGATGTTGGGAAATAAAAGTGTGACATCAAAAGGATGAGTATTGAAAAGTATAAGGGAGGGTAAAAGAGTGAGAGTAGGGGGCCAAAGAGCATTGCCCCTAATGGTTTTGCACTAGAGAGAAAGAAAGGGAGATGGCCAAAATGTAGGAGAGGATCAAACTAATAGAGGAAAGATAAGAAAATATCATTGAAATTTGAGCAGAGAAGGGGAAGTAGAATTGTATGGATGAAAGAGAAGGAATTTTTGATAACACGAGGAAAGAAAGGAAAGAGTGGAGAAAGGTAAAGGTGAAAAATAATAATTTAAAGGGGGGTGAAGAATGTAGTAAATTTGGTGGGGGGATTAAATAAAGTGGGTGGAAGATGTGAAAAAACTAAAGGGGAATTTAAAATTAGAAACTAGGGGAAAAAATTAAATAAAGTAAATGGAAGAGTACAAAACAAGGTAGGGTATAAGGAGTGTGAGAAGTAGGAAAGATGCCTCAAAGATGAGTATGTGGGAACAAGAGTGGAGTAGATATGAGCCTAGGTGGCCATTGGCAAGGCAACAACACATGTTACAAAATTCACTTGTCAAATAATTTTGTGAATTTTGAGTTTGTTTTGAAAGATTTCATAGAGGTCAAGCAATAGGGGAGAATTTGTTTGTTAGGGGGAGAGTGCGCATTTTTGACCACAAGGGCAAGGCACCAACCTTATTCTTATGGTCACATTTGTGGGCTTGGGGTGTCTTGTGAGGGCATTGACATGCAGAGATGTCACACACGTATGTCTATTGCCCATGTAGGTGTGCCACAATGTGCCCAAAAGAACATGTAGCACTATCCCATGATAGTGAGAGGAGAGGAATATTGATATGGTGATTTGTGTGATTGATTAGACTAGATAAAGTTGTTCATATTTTAGGTGTCATACATGTGTGATGTACAAGTTCTATATGAGGTGTGAGAGAGACCACATAATAATGTGTTGTAGTCTTTACTAGAATTAAGAGTGTCTTATGATAAAATGACATTATTGAAGAGGGTGGGACTAAGATATATGCTAAGCTTGCCTTGTATGCAACATCATGGGCAGATGCTGATGACATTGATAGAGAGGTAGGAGATAGATGTGTGTGTGTGTGTTTCAATATCCCATAGGAGAGATGATGGTGATATTAAAGGACTTATGGTGCATCCTACACATGCCATTGTAGGGGAGGTAGGTAGTTTATGTTGGAATAGGTGTGTCATACACCTTGTGATCCTAACGATGGATTTATTTATTATTTCTTAATTATTTATAACCCTGCATGGAAAAGGGCATCCCATTTTGTTTTGGAATTATGTGCCATGTGTATTTCTTTTTATGATGTGTGTATGGAGTCGTAATGGTGTCTTATGACATTGTAACATACATAAGAGATCTTATGATGATTCTATGGCATGTAAGCGACTGTAAGAGTGAGGTTACATAGTGGACTTGAATTGCTAACCAACTTATGACATGTAAGCATGATGCATCATAAGACATCTTTAATGGAGATAATGAAGCCAAAATGGAGCATCCAAGTTGGTGAGTTTGTTATGAAAAAATATGAGGGATTATGATAGTGTAAGAGGATCTTCTAAAAATAGCCTATTGACTCATCATGGAATGGGGCATTAGAATTTGAACCTTTAGTTTGGGTGCCATATTGGGTCATGGTTTTGAGCTACAACGAATCAAGTATGCTTAAATAAATAGAAATGACATCATTATATTTGAAAAAAAAGATATAGAAAGGATAACAAAGAAATATGTTAGATATCATTTGTCTATCTTTGTTTGATTCTCATATCTAAATATACAAAACACATGAAAAAATAAATTAAAACATACTAAAAAATTGTTTGCAACTAAATTCACACATGAAAAGAGATTCTAATTTTTAATTATTACAAGAGCTATAGAGTAGTGATAGAGTTGGAACTAGTGTGATCCCCATGACAATAGGATGGTCGGTGTGGGATATGGGTGTGAAGGAGCTAGCACAAAGAAAATTTGAAAAATGGATGTGAAGGAGCCTAGACAAGGAACTAGTATGGTTGAGAAGGAGCTTGCACAAAGAAAACTAGAATATGGCTTGGGAAGTCTTTATATAAAACAGTTGCTACTACTTTCACATGGAATTGTGTGTTATGCAACTCACCCCTATAAACTGGGATAAGCAAGAAGATAGGGTTAGCCTTGGTCCAGAAATGCTGTTAGAAATGGAAGAGCAAGTCCATCTGATTAGGAAAAGGCTAGCGGAAGCCAATGATAGGCAGAAAAGTTATGCGGATACTAAACACATTGCAAGGCATTTCTCAGTGGGAGAAAAAGTCCTTCTAAGGGTCAAACCCCAAAAGAGCTCCATTAAGTTTGGAAAGACATCCAAATTATCTCCTAGATATATGGATCCCTTCAAAGTTCTCGAAGAGGTCAACCTGATTGCATACAGAATTGCTCTACCGCCGACTCTTGCCATGATGCATAATGTTTTCCATGTTTCCTATTTGAAAAAGTTTATTTTAGGGGATAATCATATTTCTATTCTTGATTGGAATGTCATATAGGTGAAGGACCCAGGGGTGGTAGTGATCGAGCCCATCAAGGTGCTCAAAACATGTAAGCGACACTTACATAACAAAGAGATAACTCAATGCAAGGTCCAATGGGACTAATATGCAGAAGAGAATGCCACTTGGGAGAACTATGAGGATATTTATCAAATATTTCTCCATCTCTTTTAAAACATTTTACTATGATGAGTAAGCACTTTTTATTCTTTATGTTGGTTTGATCTTTAGAGACATTAAATCATCGGGGATGATGATTCATATGGGGGGAGATATGTTACATCCCCAACTTTTGATTTAACTTAATCCTAATTTTATGTGGCAAACATGATAATTAATCATATGTTAATGATTTGACGTTTGCAGAAAATATCAAGTAGAATCATTGATTATATGGATATTGATTGATGTTTAGATTAGACACGAGATTACATGTTGATAAGATTATTTTATCATAATGATTTATGAATTAAATGATGATATACTAATCATGGTTATATGGTTGTGAGTGCAACTAGGAAAAGAATCTACCTTGGAGAATGAAAGGAGAGTATCACTCAGGGAGAAGGAAATAGATGTTTGGAAAAAATTAGAATGCCATCTGAGTATCGAATTGATTATTCGTGAACCCATGTAAGACGAGGTGAGTATAAGTCTTTCTACCTTGCAAGTTGATTTCGATTTGACTATTGTCGATTAAGTCGAATTAAGGTTTCTCAATGTTATTTATGTCTGCGATTGATTATTTGAAACAACTGTAAGAACCTAATAAGATACCACAATTACTCTAAATTCCTACTCAAATTCAAATCACCAATGAAACTAAGAAAAATATAGAAAACATGAATTATACCTTGCAAACTCTGATTTATCCTTCGTGTTCCATTGTCTCCTATCTTCTCAAGATCTTACTAATTATGATGGTGCTCTCAGAATTGCACTTCTTTGTTTTTCAAGATGACTATGACATGAATGGAATTGTGGATTCAAATGCAATGTAAACAATCCTACAATGCAAGACTAATGATAATGATGATGATTTTGATAAAAGCTAATGCAATGTTATTGATAATGATTGATATGAGGATAATGATATTCAACTAAATGATACTATGAAGCTAGATGATAATGCAACAATGGAGATTATGATATTGATATGCAAATGGGGGCCAAAGGCACGCTTGGATACTTGATAGAATTTCTATAGCATGTAAGTATGATAGCTCTTGTGATGTAAAATGAAGGTGAGGAGCTTCCTTTTATAGACCAAGGATGGCTCAAATCCAAGTGTCAAAAGATCCATGGTTGAATAATAAGTCTTGTGACATGTACATGAAAGGAAGCTAGGTGTACAGAAATTGCTTCCTACACTAATCTAATGAGGGGAGGAGAGTGCAAATTCAATTTTATCCTTACTATTACAACAATGTTAAACCACTAACAAAGATATTACAACAAACACATAAACAAGAAAGTGAGACAGAAGAAGAGAGAGACAAGATATACGTGGGGAAAACCCTTATCAGGTGAAAAACCCCACACTCCAAAACCTGCACAATGTATTATCAAAACTGAAATGGTTTACAATACACTTGCAATGCAAGCTCTCAGGAGTCTTTGACACTTGTATCTAGAGACAAATCGACAACATAACAGTACCTGTCAAACCTGTAATACATCTCTCAAAAGCACCTATTTATATAACAAATACAAGGCAAATATGGCTCCACATAGGGATGGGCATCCAACAAGGCCTCATGGCCCAAAACCCATGCCTATGGACACTTGTCCAACTTTGTAGGATGCTCCTGACACTTGTCAAGTCACCCCATCCCAAGGAGGTCGCCTATTTCCAAAATGGGCTATGACAGATGCTCTTACGACTCTTACAACTGTCATAGAATCTGTTATAGCTGTCACAACTTACAATTGTATGAGAATCTATCATACACAGGCTATAAATAACATATTCTCTTACAACATGTCATAGTCCACCTTGGGGCACCCAAAGATGCCTTTTTCAAATATGCTCTTCGACACATGTCTTCACATGTTAGAGAATCTCCTATTTCTGACTCTTACATGTCATAACTTTGTCATAGGAATTTGTCATGACTATTACGGTTAATATTCCATTACACAACATCCAAGATGCTGACACATGGAAAAATATTCCTACCACTAAGTGGGATGCCTATCTCCTTATGTGAGGACAAAAATACATGTGGTCATATGCCATGTAGGATGACACATCACCGTGCCAACTCCCACAATATGACAACATAGGATTTGCATCCAATTAATACAATAGGCAATTAATAAATAAATACAATGTAAAAATACAAGGAATTACCAAGGTTGAGACACCTTAATTCCCAACATTCTCTCACTTGTCGAACACCTTGTAAGAGCCAATGGAATCAACAAGATTTAACTGCTATAGGCCGAGAGGCCCATAGACTCCGAACACCATCTAAACTTCTCTGTGCCCACTGGTTTCGTCAATGCATCTGCAACATTCTTCAAAGTATCTACCTTCTCCAAATTTACCTTCCCATCCTCTACCATGTCTCACACGAAGTGAAACTGAACATCAATATGCTTTGTTCTGGCATGGAAAGTTGAATTCTTTGCAAGGCAAATCACACTCTGACTATCACAACTGATCGTAATCTGTACTGCATCAACACAAATATCTGAACACAATCTCTTAAGCCAAGTGGCTTCCTTACAAGCATGAGTTGCAGCCATGTACTCAGCTTCTGTAGTGGACAAAGCAACCACAAATTATCACTTACTCATCCAACTAATTACACCACCAAACATAGTGAACACATAGGCATTGGTGGATCTCCTGCTGTCAATGTCACCTGCCCAATCAGAATCCACAAATCCATGAATACAAACTGAATGCGGAGGTCCTGTAGCATTGTCATGATAGCAAATGAAATACTTAGAAGTACCCCTCAAATATCTGAACACTTGTTTAACTGCATCCCAATGTACCCGTCCAGGATTAGCCATAAATCGACTAAGGACTCCCACTGCTTGGGCAATGTCTGGTCTTGTGCAAACCATAGCATACATCAAACTGCCAACAACACTAGCATATGGTACTCTGCTCATGTCCACCTCACTAGGAGATTTTGGACAATCATTAATAGACAACTTTGTCCCCAAAGAAATAGGAACACACAATGGTCTACAATCTGCCATGTTGAACCTGTCCAACATGGTCTTCACATACTTACTCTAGCTTAACCAAAGTTTTTTGTTAGCTCTATCTCTTCTGATTTCCATTCCTCAAATGTACCTGGCTGCCCCAAGATTTTTCATCTCAAACTATGCTGACAACTGAGACTTCAAATCATAAATCATATTCTTACCATTCCCAATCAACAACATATCATCAACATACAATGCAATAATGAGAATGTGATCATTGTCAAATTTGTAATACACACAATGATCTGATTTTGATCTTAGATATCCAATCGACAACACAAAGGCATCAAATTTCAAGTACCACATCCTAAGAGACTGCTTCAAACCATACAAAGACTTCTTTAACTTGCAAACCAAATTTTCTTCACCTTTCTCTATGTAATGCTCTAGTTGTGACATGTAGATTTCTCCCTCCAAATCACCATGAAGGAAAGTTGTCTTCACATCCATCTGTTCTACCTCTAAGTCATAAGCAGCTGCAAGAGATAACAAGAATCGAATGGATGTCATCTTTGCAACGGGAGAGAAAATTTCACCATAATCAATTCCCTCCACTTGTGAATACCCCTTCGCAACCAATCTAGCCTTGTACTTTTCAACACTGCCATCTGCACCAAATTTCTTCTTCAACACCCATTTTCATCCAATGGGTTTCCATACATTAGGCAAAAGCACCAAGTCCCATGTTTTATTCTTCTCCAAATAAGCCATCTCATCCTCCATGGCCTCCTTCTAGAAACCTACATCTTTCATGCCCATAGCCTCTTTCACAGTTCTAGGCTTATCAGTGTTAGTAAGTAAAGAAAAAACACAACTAGAATCAAGTAATGAATAACCAAACCTATTACGTTGATTTCTTGTTCATGTAGACCTCCTCAATGGCTAAGGTTGAGGTTTTGCTTCTTCTTCTGAGCTTTCAGAGCTGCTAGAGCTCTCCTCATCATCAGGTTTCACAGGGTTTGTCTATTCAGTCTTCTCAGGGGTAGAAGGAAACTGAACCGCATCTTTCTTTTCTGTCTGTTCTGGCTGTAGAACAACGGAAGAAGGTGCTAGCTCTCTGAAGATAACACTTCTACTATACAACACTTTTTTAGCCATGAGATCCCAAAGCTTGTATCCTTTCACATCGACACCATAGCCAATGAAAATACATTTAATAGCCTTGTTCTCCAATTTAGACCGTTTCTCCCTAGGCACATGTACATATGTCTCACAACCAAAAACACGAAGATGTCTAACTGAAGGCTTCTTACTAGACCACACCTCCATAGGTGTCTTACCAACAAGAGCTAATGTAATGTAGGAGATCTGTTTACTAGATAGCAAGCAGTGGCAACATCCTCAGCCCAAAACTTTTGTTCGAGGCTTGATCCACTAAGCATACTCCTATCATTCTCCATCAATGTCATGTTCATCCTCTCTACAACTCCATTTTGCCACGGGGTGTATGGAGTTGTCTTATGTCTTTCAATCCCTTGCTCCTTACAGAACTTATTGAACTCTACTAAACAAAACTCACCACTGTTGTCAATTCGCAAACACTTAATCTTTTTACTAGTCTGATTTTCAGCAAAGGCTTTAAACTCCTTAAACTGACTAAAGACTTCAGTCTCGCTTCTGATAAAATAAACCCATGTCCTTCTACTGTAATTATCTATAAAAGATACAAAATATATAGATTTTGAAATTGAAGGAACATTAATAGGGCCAAACACATTAGAATGAATAAGATCAAATACACCAGAAGACTCATGAGAACTAGAGTAAAACTGAACACGGTTTTGCTTTCCATAAATGCAATGTTTGCAAAAGTCAAACTTGAGATTACAATCATTTAACCCCTCAACGAGGTTTTTATTTTTCAGGGTACGCAAACCCTTCTCACCAATGTGGCCATATCTCAAATGCCATAACATAGTCTTTTCAGCAGGAAGTTTAACTTCCAAAGCATGTGCACTACCATCAGAACTAGTTACAACATATTTCTTCACTATTCATTTAGATGGTGGGGATGAAGTGATTGCAGCTCTTTTCTTCGAGTCAGAAGAACTATTGCACTGTGAAGTGCATGCCTCAAGCTGAAATAGAGTACCTCTCTGAGCACCTTCGCAAGCACCATAGATCCTCTAGTCATCTTGCATCCATCCTTCGAAAAGACAACCTACACACCTACATTATTCAACATACTTACAGAAAGCAGGTTCTGTACAAGGCCTAGAATGTGCATAACTCCAGTGATCCCCTTCACTCGTCCATCAGGGAATCAGATTGAGACTCTTCCACGACCAACAATCTTCAGATGAGAGTCATCACCCAGATACACTCTTCCACCATCAAATTCTTGATACTTCATGAACCAGTCTTGATGTGAGGTCATGTGGAATGATGCACCATAATCAATCAACCACACATCATCATATGCACGGGTGGCCAGGGCTGCGATGAAGGCATCACCATCATCTTGTGACTTGTCAGAATATGAATCAAGAGCTTTCTTCTTCTTTTTCTTCTCCTCTTTGCATTCCTTTCAGAAATGCCCAGTTTTTCCACAGTTCCAACAAAGAGCCTTGGACTTTCTAGGAGATTTGGATCTCCCATGGGATTTAGATCTGCCCTTATCACCTTTCTTGTCCTTCTTCTTCCCTTTCTTTTTGGGTCTTCCATAAACCACAAGAGCCTCTTTGGATGCCTTAGAAGACTTTCTCCACATCTTTTCAAATAACAGTGAAGATACCACATCTTCCATCTTGAAGGTGGTAGTGGTGCTTCTAATAGCCATGACAAGATGATCCCACGAATCTAGCAAAGAACAAAGTAGGGTCATGCAACGATCCTCCTCCTCCATTTTCACACCCACAGATGTCAACTGTGCAACAATCATGTTAAAATCATTCATGTGATCCGCAACAAATCCTCTATCTTCCATCTTTAGAGTGAACAACTTCTTTTTCAGGAAAAGTTTGTTTACCAAGGACTTGGCCTGATAAACATCACCCAACTTCTTCCAAAGATCTTTCATGCTCTTCTCCTCATGGACATTCAACATGATAGAGTCGGCTAAATAGAGTCTTATGAGACCCTTAGCCTTCCAATCTTTGAGGTCCCAATCATCTTGTGACATTGTTGTAGGTTTCACACTGGATGCAGTTTCCCATAGGTCACGATCAACAAGTAGGTCCTCCATCTTGAGTTTCCACAACTCGAAATTAGTGCCATTAAATTTCTTAACCTCTAATCTTCTGGATGTGGTTGCCATCTCCTTGCTGCAAAAAGATACAAAATACTCTGCACAATACTCCCACTCAACCTAAGATTAGCTCAAAAAATCCCTACCCAGTAGCTAGAACCAAAACTGGCCAGGCTCTGATACCAACTGAAAGGAAGCTAGGTGTGCAGAAATCGCTTCCTACACTAATCTAATGAGGGGAGGAGAGTGCAAATTCAATTTTATCCTTACTACTACAGCAATGTTAAACCACTAACAAAGATATTGTAGCAAACACATAAACAAGAAATTGAGACAGAAGAAGAGATACATAAGATATACGTGGGGAAAACCCTTATCGGGTGAAAAACCCCACACTCCAAAACCTACACAATGTATTATCAAAACTGAAATGGTTTACAATACACTTGTAATGCAAGCTCTCAGGAGTCTTCGACACTCGTATCTGGAGACAAACTGACAGCATAACAGTACCTGTCAAACCTGTAATACATCTCCTCTCAAAAGCACCTATTTATATAACAAATACAAGGCAAATATGGCTCCACATAGGGATGGACATCCAACATGGCCTCATGGCCCAAAACCCACGCCTATGGACACTTTTCCAACTCTGTAGGATGCTCCTAACACTTGTCAAGTCACCCCATCCCAAGGAGGTCGCCTATTTCTAAAATGGGCTATGATAGATGCTCTTACGACTCTTATAACCGTCATAGAATCTATCATAGCTGTCACAACTTACAGCTGTAAGAGAATCTATCATACACAGGCTATAAATAGCATATTCTCTTACAACATGTCATAGTCCACCTTGGGGCGCCCAAAGATGCCTTTTTCAAAGATGCTTTTCAACACATGTCTTCACTTGTCATAGAATCTCCTATTTCTGAGTCTTCCATGTCATAACTTCATCATAGGAATATGTCATGGCTGTTATGGTCAATATTCCCTTACACAACATCTAAGATGCTGACACATGGCAAAATATTCCTACCACTAAGTGGGACGCCTATCTCCTCATGTGAGGACAAAAATACATGTGGTCATATGCCATGTAGGATGACACATCACCGTGCCAACTCCCAGAATATGACAACATAGGATTTGTATCCAATTAATACAATAGGCAATTAATAAATAAATACAATGTAAAACTACAAGGAATTACCAAGGTTGAGACACCTTAATTCCCAACAGTACGGTCAAGATCAAATTAGTTAGATGAGGGGAGATAAAGATGGAAGATGTTCCTACTACGATGATAAGTGGAGGGATATGAGGGACAAGGAGCCACATGGCATGATGCTTACAAAGACCAATGAGATAAAGATGGAAGACCATGAGAGAAACATGGAGGAAGGAGTCTTTGTTTGTTGGAATGTGAGAGGGAATATAGGTTTCATGAGACAAGTGTCTCATAGTCAACATTGACCATGGTGATGTGGAGAAACCAATTTCTACAAAGTAGGGATGGTTGAGAGGAAATAGGGCATGTGTTGAGAGGATAAATACCTAATTAAATATTAATAATATTTAATTTATGGAGCAACATGGTGAGGTGTCCACTGACGTGGAGGGTGACATGGATGAATGATGTGGATTTTAGACATAGGACTTTGTCTTAGAAGAATAATTAAATAATGATGATTATTTAATTAGAGATGACCTTAAAGGAATTTAAGATATTTAATTGTTGGAATAATATGATGAACATGAACCAAATAAATAAATTGGTATGTTTATTTATTGATAGAGGAATAAGAATAAAATAAATATAAAATATTTATTTAATTCATCTCGAGCCATTTATAGGTGTATACAACGTCAAATCGACTAAGTAATGTTCTCAGAATGTTCTTGTAGTCGATAGTAACATTGTGTGGTGTCAAGCTTTCCTATGTTTACATATCTATTTCTTTATTAGGTCCCTTGTGTTTATTGTTTAAATATCTTATCTAAAGTCTAATATAGCGAAGCAGGGGAGTGAGACTCGCCCCCATATTCGCATGTTAATGTTACCACCTTAACGATGGTAACATAACTTAATAATATCCTAGATTATTCTAATACTCACATAGTATCATTTAAATGTAAATGATAGCATGTGAAACATTTCTATTATCTGGTAGTGGTCGATCACTTTATTGTATAAGTATATATGCTTTATTACCAACTGTACCACTATCCACGATGAGTGGAGAGAGTGGTAACTGTTAGTGTAGGGTTTTATTTCCTAGTGGGTTATTTATTTTTCCCTATATTCCTAGGTTTTTCCTACACTTCTATTAATCTCGCTCAGGTTAATAAAGCATGTCTTATTAGGTGAGTGGTTGCGAGGTGTCACCTTCCTACATGTGAGCATCCATTAGCTATCTTGGGAAGATACTTTGCTATCTTTAGTCCGATAGATGGTTGCTCATGATTAGTCGGTGTTGCCACCTCCTCCCTCTTCCTAGTCTATATAAGCATACTACATGGCTTGTATTTTGTCTCTTTTACTTTTGCATCCTCTTAATGCTATTTTGCTTCTAACATTTGCATTACTCTCTTGGAGACTAATTCTATGTTGCTATTTTGATTTCGTTTCATTTGCATTCATAGTTTAGATATCTATTCGTTTGCACTAGTTTTTGGGGTTAATAATCTTTTCAAATTCTAACATAGTATAAGAGCTATTCTATGTGCAAGAGTAGATTTTAGTTTCCATATTTGAGAGATTCAGGGGGGGGGGGCTAATAAATCTTATTATAGTTTTTTAAAAAACCCAGTATGCTCTTGTCTTGCATCTTCGGATGATCTTGAGAATCAGAAAAGTTTAACATAAATTTTTTTAATCTCTAGGGTTTGCACACGTGTTTTATGAAATCTGGATGATTACAACATTTCTAGTTATAGTCACAGCATTTTTGGCTATTCCAATGCGTCCAGGAGGCTTGAGAAAGTTAGATTTGGCTTTCGTTTCACCGAAATCGAAGATTGTCATGCACAGTTGCGGAACCGGGGTTTCAAGCTCAAATCTGACAACCAGCTTGCATATTTAGTGTTTTCAATCAATATTGCAGGTTCCAGCATGCCTTTTCTTGTCCGAGGTAGTTGATTCAGCCTTTGCATGTCATTTTTTGGTTGTTGGGGTCGTTTTTATTGCTAAAGATGTTCTATTTGCATTAGAACTACATCTTCTGTACATTAGCAAGAAAAATGTCTTATGGGTTTTGTTCGCAGCACAGAAAAACTATCTGGGTATCTTTCATTCTTTGCATGCATTTTGTATATTTTGCAGAGTCAAACTCAGAAAGCCACAACAATACCCCTCTCCGTTGGCAGTTGCAGTTTTGAAGGTAGTTTTCAAATGCTTTGTTCTTGCTCATACGGACTCCTTTTCCCACAATTTTTTTTTATTTTAGCTATTTTTTTGTGCTCTATGCACTAGTGCAGACATTTTTTTATTTTTATTTCAAGTTTTTTTAGAAATTGTAGATTCTTAGTCGTGACATTGCATAGTTCTCATTTTGGGATCTTCGGAGGATCATAACTTTCACATACGACCTTGTATCGAGGCGATTATTTTTTTGAAAGTGTATGATTTTTTGAGTAGATTGCAGTGGTGTTGTTTATTTATTTGAGTATTGTGCCAATGATGTATTTTGAGCATATGCTCTTCGTGAGGGTTTTTGTAATGCGTTGAAATCAAGACCACTTAGTATTTCTTGTTAGTGGTAGTTGTAAACACACTAATATAAAATGCCAAATCATATTTTCTTGGGGGGGTTCTTTGATTGAGTGAAAAGGGGGGGTTGTCTTGGTTGTGTTCTCTTCTTTCGACATTTCTTCTCTGCATTTCTTCATCATGGATCAAACAAATCTGCCCATCCTAACTCCATACAATTACTTTGAGTGGAAATCACGCATGACAATTCACTTAAGGAAAGCTGGATTAAATAGGATAACTATGGGACTTGAAACTGAACCTGCTAAAGATGAAGATAAGCCTAAGTGGTTTAACAAATGTGACGAGGCATATGGAACATTATGTTTGTCTGTTTCTCCTGATTTACTCTTTCACATTGAGTCTTTGAATACACCAAATAAAATCTAGACAAAGCTAAAAACACTATTTGGCACACAAGATTCAATGATGGGTCATATGTTGGAAAATGAACTAATTAGTTTAAGTCCAGGCAATTTCAATACAATCCAAGATTTCTTCACTAAATTGAAATCACCAAGGCTGCAGTTAAAACAATGTGGAATTGAAAAGAAAGATGAACAACTGATTCTTAGTATTCTCTCTAAGCTAAGTTCAGAATATTCTGTATTTATTTCTACCTTCTATGCTACTAAGGGTGCACTTGGTACTCAATTCACCATGCCATCTTTAGATGATTTTGCTGTCAATCTCACTCGGGAACAGGACAAGCTAATCCAAATGGGCACTCTTAAGTCCTCTAAGTCACATGCCTTGGCTGCCAACCAAGGCACAAAAGAACAGAAAGGACAAAATAGTAACAACAATAGTAAGGATAAGAAACAGAAGAATAGCAAGGAGAAGAAGGATCAGATATCGGTTGCTTCAAAAGAAACTAATGAGACCCAATCTTCCAAGGGCGACAAGCCTAAGAAAGAGAGGGTCTAATGTGCCTATTGTAAAAGACCCGGTCATGATGAACATAAATGTCTGAAGAAACAAATCGATCACTTGACACACATTCTTGAGAAGAATACTATCAGTGTTCCTGAGTCTATCAAACAAAGTTCTAATGATGGGTCTAATAAAGCAAAAGAAAACAACAAGGGGAAAGGAAAGGTCAAGGCCCTTGTTGCAGTTGCTTCTTCACCATCCACTTGGGTTCTTGATTAGGGTTCTTCACACCACATGGCTTCATCTAAGGAAGAACTTGCATCTTTGGAGCCATGTACTATGCCTTCTATTTTGATGGGTGATGACACTCCTGTTGAGGTATGTGGGAGAGGGTCTGTTGATGTGGGGGATGGCACATTCCATGATGTTCTTTGTGTGCCCTCATTATCAACTAATCTCTTATCGGTATACCAGATCACTCACACAGGTTTAGGCAAGCGAGTTGAGTTCACTCCTGATTCAGTGGAGATTCATAAGTTGCATAATGGTTCTACAGTTGCAGTTGGGAGAGCAGATCATCAGTCATGACTCTATCTATTTTCTCACTTTGTTCCTGATCCTCCTTCAACTGTTTTGCTCACTCATTCTAATGATGTGAGTGGATTATGGCATGAGCGGTTTGGCCATCTTAACTTCTGCTACTTGTAGCAGCTCAACCAGCAGAGCATGGTCATAGGGTTGCCTTCAATTCAGTTTTCAGGTGGTGTTTGCCAAGGTTGCATTCTTGGTAAGCATTCTAAGGAAAAGTTTGACAAAGGTAAGGCATGGAGAGCTTCACAGATACTAGAGTTAGTTCATAGTAATTTGGCTGGTCCATTTCAACATCCTTCTTTCAGTAGGGCTAGATATGTCCTCACATTCATTGATGACTTTCTCGATATACTTGGGTGTACTTTCTCAAACAAAAGTCTGAGGTATTTGATCACTTTCAGGACTTCAAGACTTTTGTAGAGAAGCAATCTGGGAAAGCCATCAAAGTTTTGCGCACTGACAATGGTGGTGAGTATGTCAACCATCAGTTTGAGAGGTTTTACACTTTAGAGGGGATTCATTTGCAGCATTCAGTTCCATACAATCCTCATCAGAACGGTGTTGTAGAATAGAAGAATAGGTCCTTGAAGGAAATGGAAAACTGCATGATTCACTCCAGATCTCTTGCACCACAGTATTGGGTAGAGGCCATTAACTGTGCTTGTTATATCCAGAACTATGTTACTCATCGAGCCTTGAAGGGAGTCACTCCTTTTGAAGCTTGGAGTGGTCGAAAACCATCAGTTAAGCACTTTTGAGTTTTTGGTTCTCCTGCATGGGCCCACATTCCTGCAGAGAAATGCAAGGCCTTGGATCCGCTGAGCAGACCTTGCATATTTGTAGGTTATCCTAATGGTGTGAAGGGTTATCGGTTGCTCCACCCTACTACACATGAGTTGTTCATTGAGAAAAGTGTTCAGTTTGAGGAGGGCTCTTCGAGCTCACTTTCTATCACTTCTCCAACTCCTTCTACTTTGACATTGGAGTCACTTGGGATACATGACGGATCTTTTGATGAGTCAGATTCACCTGAGCAGTCTTCTACCTCCACTTCCAATGCAGAGAGTGATTCAGAGGACTCACCTCCTTCCTCTCCTAGTCATCATTTAGAGGTTGATGATTCTCCTCCAGATTCTCCATCTTCCGGTCCACTTTGGGCTAGACAGACCTTGCAGTCTGCAGGTGATTGGGTTGGGGATCCATCAGACACCAGGCGAACTTGTTCACAGTTCCAGGATGCTCCACATGTCTTCATTGCTACTGCCTCAAATCCACAGTCTTTTCATGAGGCTTCTGGTATTCTTGAGTGGGATACAACTATGCAAGAGGAGTATAGTTCCTTGATGAGGAACCACACTTGGGATCTTGTCCCTCTTCCTAAGGGAAGAAAACTTGTTCGATGTAAGTGGATCTATCAGACAAAATTTGTAGCAGATGGGTCAGTTGACAAGCATAAGGCTCGCTTGGTTGCCAAAGGATTCTCCAGGTTCCTGGGATTGACTACTCTGATACTTTTGCACTAGTTGCCCGAATGAATTCCATCTGACTTGTTCTTACCATTCCTACAGCTAATCATTGGGAAGTACACTAGATGGATTGAAGAGTGCTTTTCTTCATGGTGACCTTCAGGAGGAGATCTACATGGAGCAGCCACAGGGGTTCCTTCAGAATTCTTCACTTGTGTGCCATCTTCAGAAGTCTCTCTATGGCCTCAAACAGGCTCCTTGGGCCTAGTATGCCAAGATGGACTCCTTCCTTTTATCAGTTGGGTTCACTCGGTGCCATTCTAATCCCAATGTCTACATTTTGTAGCAGAATGATTCACTCCTATTTTTGGTTCTGTATGTTGATGACTTGCTGATCACAGGGAGTTCTTCATCCACCATTGGGGCTGTCAAAACTGCCCTTCATGATAGGTTTTTGATGACTGACTTGGGCTTGTTGCATTACTTTCTCGGGATTGAGATCTACCAGTCTACTTCCAGGATCACTATCAACCAGTCCAAGTATGCTCTAGATTTGCTCTCAAGGTTTCATATGGCTGACTGCAAGCCTGCTCCGACTCCCTTTCTTTCTAGAGTCAAACTTGAGGCTCAGTGTTCTTCTCCACCTGTTGATGGCACTTTGTACTGACAACTTGTTGGGAGTCTCATTTATCTGACTCATACGAGACCTGACATTTCATATGCTGTAGGCATGGTCTCTCGATTCATGCAGGAGCCTCATGAGCTGCACTGTAAAGCAGCCAAGCGGATCCTTCACTACATATAGGGTACTCACAATTTTGGGATTCACTATGCAGCGGGCATTGAGCTTGACTTAGTGGGCTACATAGATTTAGATTGGGTGACCGATTCTTAGGATCGCAAGTCTACCTCAGGTTACAACTTCTCACTTGGTTCAGGTCTTGTTTGTTGGTCGAGAAAGAAGCAATTTGCTATTGCTCTATCTTCTACTAAGGCCGAGTATTGGGGGGCAGTGAATACCAACACTGAGGCCATTTGGCTTCAGAATATTCTCACCGAGTTTGGCATCCAGATCAAATGGCCATCAGTCATATTTTGTGACAACCAGAGTACCGTTCAGATCTCATAGAATTCAGTCCATCATCAGCGGACCAAACACATAGAGGTCCACATGCACTACATTCAGGAGCTCATCCATGGCCACGTCATTGACCTTCGCTACTGTCTGACTTTCGAGCAAGTTGTTGATATCTTCACCAAACCCTTCACTGAGAGCAAGTTCCTTCATTTGTAAGCTTTGCTGGGGGTGGGGGATGCTTCATCTTCTGGGGGGGCTTCTTCCTCTCACTCAGAGTCCTGATTCTCTCTACTTTGGGGGGGGGTCTCTTCTCTCTCTATTTTGGGGGGGCTTTTCTCTCTCTTTTGGGGGGAATTTTATGTACATGGGTACCTCATCAGGCTTGATTTGTCGGGACCCATTTCTACATCCACCTAAGCTTCGCTTATGGGGGTGTGTTAGTGTAGGTTTTTATTTCCTAGTGGGTTATTTATTTTTCCTTATATTCCTAGGTTTTTCCTACACTTCTATTAATCTTGCTTAGGTTAATAAAGCATGTCTTATTAGGTGAGTGGTTGAGAGGTGTCACCTTCCTACATGTGAGCATCGATTAGCTATCTTGGGAAGATACTTTGCTATCTTTAGTCTGATAGATGGTTGCTCCTACTTGGTCGGTGTTGCCACCTCCTCCCTCTTCCTAGTCTATATAAGCATGCTACCTGGCTTGTATTTTGTATCTTTTACTTTTGCATCCTTTTAATGCTATTTTGCTTCTAGCATTTGCATTACTCTCTTGGAGACTAACTCTATGTTGCTGTTTTGATTTCATATCATTTGCATTCATAGTTTAGATATCTATTCGTTTGCACTAGTTTTCTGGGTTAATAATATTTTCAGATTCTAATAGTAATAGTGGTAGAGCTTATCACAAGCTCAAATATTTGATATGACTCCTGAATGGGAGGTGTTATGGACATTATGGAGTTTTCAAACCCACAAGTGGCAAGATATGCCAACCATTAACCCACTCCCACTTGGAAGGTGGCGGATTACATGGGTATTGGGAGAACAACATGCATAGAAAGAGTTTAGTTCTTGGTAAAAAAGAGATCATTATCTTTTTTTACTGTTTTAGAGTTGATAAGGGAAAGGCTACAGGGGAGCACAATGTTGGTCGTGAGCTCGCGAGAGGAGCTAGCAGTGACGTCAAAAGATATGCTTCCAACAAAATATAGTTGGCTATGAAACTATCTTAGGTAAGACTATTTAATACAGTCATGTTTATCTATAGAATTCAGATTCATTTATAAGGCCACATATAGTAACCACAGTGGTTAAATGTGGACCATATTATTCTTATAAAAATTTCAATATGTTTGATAATTATGATATGACCCTCGTGGCCGAATGGATAAAAGATAATGTGATCCTTTTATATGAAAGAACTTCATGTCTTGTTATTATTGCTTAGGCCATAAGGCCGAAAGGACTGGAGCACTACTATAGAAGTCTCATGCTCTCAAAGCCGCTATGGCTAAGAGAAAAAGATATTACTTTTAAGCACTGAAAGATTTTGATAATTCCTTCGAGCATGTCGAGAGCCATACTCACTAATGATAACATCTTTGAGCAGGCCGAGTGCCATACTCACTATATAATAATAATACCCTTCGAGCTAGCCGCGAGCAATGCAAAAAAAAAATCATGATCCTATTGTTTAGGCCAATGACCATGCAAAATGAGTAAAAGGTTATTCTTGATAACCTTATTATTGACAGTGTCTAAGCCATTGGGGCATTCGAGGCACTTAAAAGAAAAAAGAAACACTTGAGTTTTTATGAAAGATAACATTATTCTTTCGGGAGTAAGCTATTTATATTTATGGAAGAGTAATATGACTCTTAAGACCATGGGGTAAAACCAATTTAATGATGATAACCTTGTTTAGGTTGCAATGAGTGTATGCCAAATCTTGCATGTCAAGGGGAAACCATCGACCGTTATTTTGTTCTCATATAGGAAAGAATTTGAAAATGAGTATGATTATTCTTTTGCTGAAAATGTATTATGCATGTGTCTCTTTATTGTATGGTAGTGCTTCGTGGATGAGGCATGGGCTTTCAAGATCCCCTTTAAACACTTTTGACCGAAGGTCTACCTAACATTGTCAACTTATTAGCCTATATTGGCAAGTCATATAGTCGATATGAATTCGATGAAAACCTTGAAAACAAGATAGCCATAGAAACTTAGACCGAGGATGGTCCTTTGAAACTGAAAACCATGAACATGCAATTGAAAACAAAGAAAAACAGGAATAGAGTGACATGGAGTCACAAATTCCCTATTGCATAGGCAACAAAATAAATAATTAATGCACTCTTGGAATCGGAGTCAGAAGTCCAAGATAGATGGACTGAGGGTGAACTGAACCCATTTTTTCTTCTATGATCTAAAAAGGTCAAAATTGAAACACTGTACCTAGGACAAGACAACTTCTAAAGTTGAGTTGAGGTGTGTGAACATTTGACTACTTTCATTGTGAAACGTTTATGTATATAAATCTTTGGCCAAAGTAATGCATCCGTTTCTGCATGCATTAGTCATTTCACTATGCTCCAGAGGGCATAATGCTTCTAGTAGTGTCATACATAGAGTGGATCTATAGTTGTATGACCATGAAGTATTATGAAGGACATAACACTAGATACTCAGATGACAAACCAATCAGTTCCTTATATCTATTCCCTTCGTGAAGGGTAGGACCACTTCCAGGTAGGAAGTTGTGCAGGGGATCGCCGGTCTGTGGTTGGAGGAAAAGCACTCGGGTGATGCTCTCCTTTCCAAGCAGAAGACTAGCCGAGACTTATGAAGATAGATGTCAAAGTTCCAGATACAATACATTCTCTTATATGACTTGTGTCCAATCAATATTATGTGTAATTTATCATTGATGTTATGAGCAAAACATTGTAAATGTATACTGAAAGTAAATCACTAATATGATATCTTTGGAAATGTTGTAAATTTCAGTTTTGAAATGTCGAGAAAAGATATGCATATTGATTTTGATTTTGATATTGATTATTACTTATTTAACTGTGATTATGCTAATCATGACTTTAGTCTTAATGGTAATTAAGTTGGTTAATTTTAGGTTAACAAGAGATGACTTGTTACAAGGAAACTATAGGAGCCAATCGAAAGTCCACAAACTATTAAAGTGAAGGAATCTATAAGTGGAAGGATGGAATAGAAGTTTGCATAAAGGGAAGGGGGAACTAGATGTTGGAATAGGATGAAGGAACCAGATGGGATGAAAAGAGGATGTTCAATACCATGTCAAGATTTCACAAAGTTGGAGAAACAAAGAGAATGGAAGAAATGAGGAGCTCGATAGACTTATACAAGATTTTCACATGGAAAAGGAAGAAGGAACCTAATGGAAGGTTAAAAGGAAATGTCTAGTCTTGGACCAAATTTTTGTGAAACACTAGAAACACCAGAAAATGACATAGAACCTCCCAAACTTAGAATATTTTAGAATTTTTGGAAACTTCAATGTATTGTAGGAACATGGGGATGAATAAAGGCATCACTTAGGCAAAATTTGATTAAGAGGCAACCCACTTAAACTTTCTCAGGTCGGTTATAAATGGTGGGTTAAAATAGGGCAAGTGCATAAAGGAGTACTAGACTTAGGTTTTTTGCATTTTATGAAGCCTATGAAACTAGACTCCAATAGACATCATGAAACCTATAGCTCAAATGTTGAGTTGCATAGATTGTAGGAATGATCCAAGGCTTCAAGAAGGAGAACCCCATGTGCACTTAAGAGGGACTTGGGGAATTCCTCTATGGTAGCATGGATTACTCAAAGGGAGTGTGTGCAAAAAATAAACATGTAAGAACACAAATCAAAAGAACCATGGTCATGAGAGAATATACACAAAACACCATTAAAAGCTTCCCAAGAGACTTCTAAATGATCTAGGAAAAGGTGGAAAAGCCATGTATGACTAACATGTAAATTAATGAAGATCATGCTATGTGATGACAACTGAAGGTGAACAAGAAGGCTTTGAAAATAATAAAAAGGATAGTTGGATAGTTAGAATTAAAATAAGACTTAGAAGTTAGATTTCTAATATTGTCTGGTCTTTATGTTTCTATTTTAGCAACTTGTATTATCAATAGTTGTCTATATATATCTGTGTGTGTGTGTGTGTGTAGATATACATATCTATACATATACATGTATATGTAGTATGTTGTAAAAATACTTATTTGATATCAAAGGATACTATGTTGCTAGATTTTCTATCTTTTCTTAGATTTAATTATAGATTTTAGTATCCTTTGTTTGTAGTTTGTCGATCACTTGTTGGATTTGATGCCAAGGTTTCTTTCATTGACATGCAACTATTGAATGGTATTTGTTTAAATTAATTAAGAGCTTTGTCATAAATATATGCTAGAACGGTTTTATTAATTGCATATTAGTTAGCAAGCATTTGTAGCAATTGGTCTTGCATGAATAATTACCTTATAATACTTGTCAATGTTATGCATCCATTACATGTTACATAGAGAAATACTAATAGATATGTAAATTGGTTTTGAATACTAGAAAACAGTCATGTGAAAAGGAGAAAATTTTGGGGCCTCTTAAAGTAGCAAGTCTCTTTTATTTTATTCTTTTAACCCTAAGCTTTTGCATTTTTTAAGAAAAATCGATAGGCGTAGGAGATCCTTTAGAAATAGATGTGAAAGCATGCATGTTATGAGAATATGAAATGGAATGCCTAAGATATGAACATGCAAAAGGATTGAATAAAATGAACCAAATTAAGATTGTGAATTTAGGTTATAAATCTAATAAGGTCGATTATGTAAGTTCCTTGTAAGTAAATAGATGATTAGTTATTTCAGTAATCATTAATACTATTCTTGACCACACAAAAATGAGCCTGGAAGGAATTTCATATTCCTTTTCAAGAAAGAGTTTGTTAGTTATAGGTTCACTCTATTAACATGTCAAAATATATATCAGTAGATCTTTTTGTCAAACCTTCCAATATAAAGTTCTAGTTAACAGCTCCACTGTAGAAATAATTAATTTGTATTGTAAATATTAATTTGCCAATATTATCATATGTTACAACAATTGTTATTTATTATCAAATCCTAAAGTTTTAGGGATGTTACATCTATTACTTCTAAAGTTGAATTATTCAAATTTAGTGGGTGGTTGGTAGGGAAACATTCACTATACTGATATGATATTCTTTGATACAAGCTTTTAATTAATTACAAAAAATCATAATATCAATCAAAATGTTTAATTTCTATCTAATATACCAAACCAATCACAAATTGTAACATATCAATAAAAACCATGTACTATAAACTATAGAGCTTTATTTATAAGGTCACATAGATCCATGCAAACCACATATGCTCTTGATCTCCACACTTTAAGTTACAACCTAAGAATATTCATAACCTTAAAGAAAGCATACTTATAGAAAATATATATATCTATACTGCATATATCATGATGATCCTTCTAGTAGGAGGGAGAGATCTTCCAGAGCTGATTTTCCTGCTTGTTCCACTTCCACAGCACAGCTCTAGTGCCCTCTGTGATGCCTCCATGCTTCATATCACCCTGGAATGCATCCAGGTTGAGGTTAATGTCATTTGCCATCCTTATGGTCTTGTACCCATATCCCATGTCCTCACTTTCACTCCAGAGCACACTCTCGTCATAGGAACCACCCTCATACTTGGTCAACAACACCTGCCAGTAAACAACTCAACACTTCTATCATCAAAAGCCATTTATACAGTCACTAGGCCAAATTCAAAAACACCATGAAAATAAAGAATCTCTACAGTGAAACAAATTTATTTTGAATTGTCCCAAATATAATCATATTAGACATAAATATTGTATAAAACTTAAGAAAAATATCTTAGATCAAAACAATCAAACACAATCGAGAGTTTTTTTGGGTAATACTATGCCACCAAATTGTAACAGCAGTTACACCTTTGCCTCATCCCCACTTGAGAGAGATTAATCTTCAAGTAGAAGGCTTCTTTACATAAATTGTGCATTTAGTTTTTAATTTAGATTTTAATAATAAATTATGGAATGTGATTTAAAATATTGATAGAAAAATTAAATATAACTTTTATGTAAGTTTTGGACTGTAAAAGCCTCATGTTCATTATATCACTTTGAAGGTTAAAAAATTTCATTTAAAACTAAATAAAAATCTTCTAAACATATAAATGTATCAGGAAAATAAAAAGCTACAGAGTTGATTGAAGATTCAGAAGAATCTACTACAATTATACTCTCTGAAAAAAAATCACTCAGAAACAAAATGTATATATACCTCCTGACATGCAGCAGGGGCATGACGAAGGGCTTGCCCAGTGGCCTTGTTCACAAGGCCAAAGGCTGGATGACCCACTGAGTCCCTCACACGGTTGCTCCATGACTCATCTTTCACCCATTGCTGCATACATATACACAGTACATACATATTAAAAGTGATCCAAGAAGACAACTATCACTAAAACAAACACAATCAAAGTAAAACATTTAAAAACATATCAACTTATAGACAATTCCAATACAACACACATATAGTATAGGAATTGTATATATACCTGAGTTGGGTCACTGGGATTATAGTAAACAAGCGTTACCCTGCCATCTCTGATACCCAGAGCATAATCAGGATTCGCCTTGGAGCAGACCTTCACAATCTGCCCCTGAGGAAGGCTGTGGTGCCTCTGTTGCTCACTGTAATTGTACTCAGATTGAAAACTGCTGTCTCCCTGATTAAATCCACAGTTTTGCTGCCTATCACCACATCTTTGGCTCTCATACTGCTGGTAGTATGCCATACTTGCTTATAGCTTAGAAAATAAGATGCAGTAAGTAATGAACAAGACTAGTGAGTGGGTATGTTGTCTTTGTGGTTTGAGGTTTGATGGTATTTATAGAGGGCAAGAAAAGGAATATTAGTTCATAAAGGTGTATCAGTGGAAGGGAATGGAATACAACTTTACTTTAAATTGGAATTAATTCTTTGAAGTGATAGAGAGAAGATCTAATAAGTTACACGTTTCTGTAGGTTTCTTTTAACTTATATGTCTCTATGATTGGACTTGCATCTGAACCCATAAGTTTACTGTAAACATGCGGAGAAGGGTTGTGTCTAGAAACAGGTGTAATATACAGATCATTTATTCCCTGATCTTTATTTTCTCTTTTTCTTATGGATAGACTAGAAAAATTCATATTGTAAGTTTGGGCTCGTACCTTTCCTTGTGTAAATTCAACTTAAATTCAATCTAAGATTTGATGATAAAATCCATTTTATATAAATATAGGGTAAATAAACATAACATAGGTATTTCGAATAATCTTAGATTAAAAGAGGCGGGGATATTATAAATGTGTTTAGTTATATGTTTTTGAAAATAAAATAATAAAATAATGGTATTTAGTTTGAAATGTTATGATAGATGATAGAAAGTGATTTGTTAACAGTGTAGAAATGTAAGTGTAAGATTAGATAAATACTTTCAAATTAGTGAATGCATTGTTGATTGATCTAGGTCACTTATACAACTGTGGAATCAATCTTGTGAGTGTGGATATGACCTTTGGCTAATGGATTTGATCTGGAATCATGGACCCAATTTCTACAAACTTTCAGAATGTTGCTTTCAAGTCACCTTGATATCCTCAGTCCGTCTTTGCATAAAATTAGTTTATGAAGTTTGTTAGTTTGCACTTGGTAGGGATAATTGCTTCTATTGTGTAAAACCATGTAATGATACCACTTTCATGACTAGCTAAAAGATCTAGGACAACACTCTCAAATATGCAATCGATGCTCTATATCCTTGTGCAATGTAGATTCCCTAATAATGATAGCTCTAAGAATTAGGTCTAGAATGTAATTATCAAATCTTGGTGATGATAATTGTATGATCTAAAATGAACTAGGGTTAGCCGTTTAAATACAACACCACAAGTCAAATGAAACACTTTTGTGCCTTGGGTTAGCACACAATATCCACAGAGAGAGGTAAAGTTGGCCCTAGATTTGAATTTGAAGTTTGAAAGTCAAGGGGTCACTTACATGAGTGCATAAGTGATCTAGATCACTCACATGACTAAAGATCTAACTTGGGGCAAGAAAGGGGTAATTGAAGGTTAGAACCTATCCCTAGGAATAAGCATAGATAGGAATAGATGAGGCTCGTGTTGTGTGCCCACTCTTAGTTGAACCACATCATTTGTATGCTTGTTATTGCATGAAGGGTAATGATCCAAAATGAGTCCAAAATAAATGTGAAAAGTGCACAAGGTATGCATTTTTCACCATTGCATTTTGCCCCCACTTTGACTTGCATGCAAATGCATGTCAAAGTAAATACAATCAACCAATAGGAAAGTAAATACACATACACTCATAAAAGGATACTGATATGGATGAAGATTTTTCCTTAGTACTTGTTCTCTTGAAATAAGTGATCCATCTTGGAAACCTACAAGAAAGAAATGAAAGTAATGAATAGCATTATGGAGGCATTTAAAACAACAATGTGTTGTCTATTATTAAAAAGAAAAGAAAAGAGAGGTAGGTATAGATATATCATCCTTGAAGAAATAGGGTGGATAGGTAGCACCCTGAGACACCCAAAGAGGTGTGATACTATTTGAAAATAACTTTGGGTCATGTGGTAGTCCCATGTTTGTGCTTAGATAAGAGGAATGTTAGTGACTGCAAATGTCCCCTCTCCAATTAGTTACATACAAGAGATGGAAATAGATTGGAGGAGAGTAGATAATATATGTGTATAAAATAAAATAAACCCAATAAAGATTGGTGTGATCATGGTAAAGACAGTGTCAAATGTGACACGATAATACTAAATGCAAAAACCCATGACCTCAAAGTAAATTTCATATTAAAAGTAAACTAAAATGAACAAATTTTTACAATGATAGAAATATTCATGAAAATAAAATAATAAATAGAAATAAAATAAAGAAAACAACACAAACACAACTCATAAAATTATCTAAGGAAATCCCTTTTGGGCAAAGAACCTAGGAAGAAATTGATGTCACTCACTCTAGTAAATCAACAAAGAGTTTACAAATACAATGCGATTTTTTGCACCTTAGAGTTCTATACCTATAGTTTGAAGGACTTCCGGTAGCATTATGAAAGCATCTCCCTACACAAAATATTTTCACATGTTTTTCCAATGTCAACATTTAATATATAGACTAGGTATCTCCAAGATGGAAAAGTCCACTTTTTAACACCCAAGGTGGGTCCAAGTTATGATTCTTCAACTTCCAAGAATTGTTCCAACTTACATGTAACTCCCTTTGTCATATATTCTTTTACATGCCTATTTCTAATTCCCATCATCATTCTCTTACAATGTTATACGAAATGTTCCAAGTGGCATGTTGTGTCATCCAAGGAATCTCATGGATTCCTCCAAGGGTGGTTCCCTATTTAATGAGGGGAAAAAATAACAAAACAATATGAATATTAAAATATTTCATAGATTGTAAGGTGTATGAAACAACTAACCAAATATCCTAACACTAACTTGATGGAAATTACAAAACTTGCATTTGCATTATAACCCCTTAGGTATTCATCTAGAGGTCCCAATATATAAACATGAGGAAGAGTGATCAAATTATTAGTAAGTTTGCAACATATTATCTAATGGTCCACTAAGATTTGTAAATTTCCTAGGCCCTTAAGGTTTAAAAGATACAATATTGGAAGTAGTAGTCATGCCTAGTTGGCACTAGCTTTTGATTCTCTCTTATCATTCCCATTTTGAAATACATTATTATTTTGAAATTTTGAAGAGTAGAAAATTGGTAACGGAAGTAGGAATATCCCCATCCTTCAAACCATTAGATGCAAGCAATTTAAGTTCAATAGTTTACATATGGGTGCACAAATCCATGAAAGAATTAAAAAAATTTAAACATGATCTTTGATGGAAGGAATAAGTCCCTCAAGAAATATGGATTGTAACTCACCGTCATCTAGTCAATACACTCGATTTTACCATATAAAGATTGGAAGTGAGTGATATAGTCATCAATAAGCTCATTATGTCCTTGTGCACATTTAATCAAATCAATCACACATGCTTTCAAGCCCATATTAACATGAAAGTGTTTAAGAAAGATGTGGTTAGCTCGTCAAAATAATGGATAGAACCAAGACCTAAGGAGTAAAACCATTGAATGGCATAATCCTTTAAGGTTCATCGAAATAATTTAGCTAATATTTTATCTTCATATGTGAAATCTAAGTGTGCAATATTAAAAGATTGTAAATAAACTTTGGGATCTCTTTTTCTATAATATAATTTGAATCTAGATGCCACAAGGTTAGGGGGCATTGGATATGTAACATCTTCAAATGTAAGAGGTTTGTGATGTGGAGGATTGTATTGTTGATAGTTCAATTTCTTTTAAGGATAAATGTACTAATGTGCCACACAAAACCACAACAATGGAAAGACTATGATATGGAATGTGACCAACAAATCAATTTTTAGTATTAAAAGGGTAGATCCTTATCTACTCTAACTTATATCTAATCTATGTGGGGTGAAAAGTGAAGGAGTTCTGAAAGTAAATAACAAAAATTAAGATAGAGCTTTGTAACTCATAGTATAATAGTAAACAACAACTAATTAAACAACATACATATACAGTAAATAAGCTCATACACACAATTATGAGTCAAAAATTCAAGAGTAACAACCTCACATATTGATGTTTCTAATAATGTTTGAATAATTACATATGGTGCAATTTATCTTATGACTAGACACATACACAGAGGTAACCTTGTTTAGATATTAAAGGGTGAGGATTTTTACACATGAGGCTCAATAACAGATCCATAAAAAAACTAATTTTTCCTATAGAGGGGGGCACATGCTCGTATTTATAGAAAGACTACCTGGTTACATTTGAATTTTCTCATTCAAACATTTAAATCTAAATTTGAGCCTAGTAGGAGGAAATCAACTAGCTCTTCAAATTTGGTGGATAGAATCCTCTTGTTGGTAGTTGAGCGGTACTAAACTTAATGGATTATAGTACAAAGTGTTGCACTAGTTCTCCTTAAGTAGGTGAAACTTCTTCTTTGGCCATTATAGAGGATGTGATAGGTGTTGGGAATGAATGTTGGTTGTACTTGTAAGGTCAATTTCAAACTTTGAAAGATCATTCCCCACCCATGATGGCTTTACACAATGGAATTCATGGAGAGATCATGGAGGAGTCGTGGATGTCATTTTTTTTTCTTCGACTTGTCTGATGTAATTTCTTGAATCTATTTCTTCTTCTTAAGCTCTGCTTATAGTATCGCTATGCCAAAAGTAGAGCACTGCATCATATCATCACTAAGTTGACCATTTTGCCCATAACTTCCTCAATCTTAACCATTTTGTTCTAAACAACATCCATCCTATCATGGAGCTCAACCCATTTGGTATTACATATATCGCATCTATGATCCTTGGACTATTTGGCTGAGAAGCTAAACAGGCCAACATTTTGTAGTTTCTGGCACACCCGATGGGACAAGCTTGATGAGCTCTATCATCCGTTGAAGGATCTGGTGTGTTCTTCAACGCATCTTGCCATTCAGGGTAGTCTTTACAAACACCATGGTGACTCTACTGAACAAATCTATTGGTGCAGCTAGTCCAAGCACTTGAAGAACTCAAAGGATCAGGATTTTGGTGGTCTTCCTGGTCTATTTTGCTTTCAGAAGCATCTCAAATCACCTGACGACTCTCTTCTAGCTACATATTTGATTTTATCTTGATGCAGACTTGCTTTCTCTAATTTAGACATCTTTATGATTGTCTAGCTTTTCAATACTTTAAAATGTCAAATATTTATGGGAATTATGGCTATTCCCCTCTGCCCAACCAAGATGCAGGCTATTGGCCCCCATATCAGTAATATCAGGCCCGAAATGCCTCTGATTTTATGCCATACTACCCTACAACAATAGAATATTAGCATCCTCACGATGCTTACCTCCCACCCACCCCTACTCAGTTTTCTTGCCAGTCTAATAATGCCTGCTATCAACCACAAGAAAACCACTGCATCCCTAATCAGTATGACTACCCTCCTATCCCATCTCAAGTGGACTACGATTTTGACAATATGAGTCTCATGGATATAATGATGGACCTACAAAGGATGTTGGAGGAAATTCAAGGAGTGGCAGAGTATAACCAAAAACAAGACAAGCTTGCCTATTAGCCCCATCTTTACCAACAACAAATGGAGGCACAGGAAATGGCTTATCAAGAAAGCCTGGCTTTGCAGATTGCAGCTAAAGAAGAATAGATGAGGTAACTGCTTGCTGAAGTCCAGAGATTAGAAGCCCAATCAGTTCCCTCCTTTCCCAGTTTCAAGAATCCTCTCCCTTTTACACATGTTCAACCTATTGCAGAAGCATCCCCCAAATTTAAAAACCCAAGCTTTAGGTAGGATAATCCATCTGTGCCTCTAAACCACTTCCCAGTTTTAAAATCCCAAGTTTTAGAGGCCCTCAGCCTTCACGAGAGCATGTTCCTGCACAAATTCAGCCCATCATTCCTCAAGAACAACTCTCTCAAGAAGTCCTTCCAGCCCCCATTACATGTCAACCCTCTTGTCCTAGCCCCAAAGTGGAGAATAGACCTATTTTTTGGCAAGATGCTAGGTTTTATGAGCCACAAAAAGAAATATTTGATGTTGCTATGAAGTAGCCAGCTATTAGCGAAACCCCATGCACTGGTGAAACAAAAAACTCAGACTTGCTGTAAGAAGAAGTTAAGCCAAATTAGTTGGAGCGACATTGCATCAAGCATGAGGTTAGTGTTGATTCGGGCACTGGGTTTAGTCCTCTTGACTTTGGCTCTTTTGAAGATTTTTCCCATGCTGTGAACAAGACGAATGAAATCTAAATGTAGAAGAAGCATGGTGAGGAAGTCCAGTTACAGAGGTAGCTCATGCAAGATAGTGTGGGGCTACAGGGGGCAATCCTAATTTAAGGGAGGAAGTCACTAAGGCAAAGGAGTTGTCTAGTTGCATTGAAAATAATGAGGGCATGCAGGTGCCAGTATTAGTTGCAGTTCTGAAGCAGTGTGGGGACATTGAAAATGATGGCTTGTTGCTGGAATGTGAGGCCAAACAAGACAGCGAGGTCTCAAATCACAAAGAGGAACAAGCATGTTGCTCTATGGTAGAAAATGCAGAGGTTGATGATGCAGACCTATTTGAAGAGCTCCCATGTTTCATTGAAGAGGATAGTGATGTGAAGATTGAGCATGGACAAAAACAAATTGAAGATTTGTTCTTAATTATCCGACAGGGATATCAGCGTCTTGGTGGGGAAGATTTCTCTATTGAGCATGTGTGAGGCTCATTTTCTGAGTCTAATTTAAGAGATCATGAACATCTTGTTCATGAGGTGGAGGCAACCTTATTTCTAGTTGAGACATATGAATCAAAGCATTTAAACCAACAAGAAGAGAAGAAATTAGGGCGGAGACACGAGATCAACTTTGTTGACTTGCATGTCATTTCAAGGGGATGTCCTATTAGGCATTTGGCCCAACTGGAGAAATATCAGAAGGAGACCCTAGACCTGTCATGCTTTCTTCAAAGCATGAGGTTAAGCATCAAAGAGGGCTAGACCAGCCCACTTATCCACTTCCAGGCAGCTACATTTCTAATCAATGCAAGTGGATAGGTTCTTTTTTTTGTCCTTGGGGAAGTTTATCATTATCTGGTTATATGCCAATCCCTTCCCCACCTCTTTTTAACTACTCACATGTATGAGAAGCATTGTAAATTGTTAAGAAAGGGCAATTACTTTCAAGAACCCGTCAATGGCTTTGTTTGAGGTCATTTCCCTGTTGTTAGCTTAGGATTAGAGTCGCTTTTATTTTAGTTTTAGGTTTCCTTTCAATAAGTGCCCCTACACTCTGCTATATTCTCATTAGGAGGATACGTGCTTGCTTGTTGTTCTATTTTGCCTTGGTAGTGTGCCCAGTTGTTCTTGTTGCAAGTATGTGCCTAATCAGTGTTGTCATTGATGTCAACATATCTGTGTTGTCATTGGTGTCAACTGTGCTCTTATTTTGTTGCTTGCTTGTAATAAGTGAGATGCTTTGTATTTACTTATGTAAGTGATCTTGATGTTGAGGATATTGAGAAAATTAGCTCCCCCGGTAGAAACAGTGAGTTGCAGTGGAAACAATGTATTGCATATAGAAGAACAGTCCAGAAGATTGCTCTGCATTTCCTGTAGGATGAATATCTTTGTTTGCAGATTGGAAGTTATTTAGAAGTTTGTCTGAAGATGTTATATTCCAAGTTTGAGCCTCTGGTATGAAGATTTGAGTGAGTTATGTTCACTAGAATGAAAACTATTTTTCCAGCATGTTTGGTGGTGACAGGGAGAAAGTGTTATGCTCTGCATTCCTTTGCATTGAAGTATTTCTATCTGCAGTTCTATAGTTAAGTCTATGATGATGTTAAGTGCCTTCAACTTCAATGGTTCATGATTTGGTTTTCTGCAAGTGATCTTTTCCTTATGACAGTAGTTGGTTGTGTTGTTTATGTGCTCCAGTTTGAAGAATCTTCTTGACAGAGTGGTTAGAAGTTGTGTGGTTGTTTCCTAATGATTTAAATGTGCTTGTGGATGTCTCTTGATCGTGTACCTATCCTTGAATTAGTTCGTAAAGAGAAATTTAGATTGTGAGTGAAGAATGTTCTTAGAAGACCTAGTGTTTTCACCAGTCTTGGCCGACTTAGTTGATTTCACTAATTGCGGAGATGCCTTGAAGATTGTGGAAGCGTGTCGTGGCATGAAGAATTGTGATTGATTCCCAGCTAAGGCATGGTGTGATCAACATACATCTTTACATCTTTCCCTTAGCTAATTTATGTATTGGGTCCAGACCTATTTCTATGTATGTTTTTGTAATGTCGACCTTAGAGATTGTTCTAATGGTTGATGAATGTATTACCGACCTTGATTTACATTCCAATGTTGATGATTTGTATAAAGACTTGTAATGAATTGTGAAAAAGTGTATGAGTGTGTGAAAATGAAGAGATAAGTGTGAAGGTGTAAAAGAGAAGAGCACATAAGTTATATTGTGCTTCAATGGAACTAAACCCAAGCATGGAGTAGATGCTACTTAATCAGTTCATCATTTTGGTAGTGAGCCACCCCTTAGCAGTGAGTCATTCTTTACAGTGAGTCATTCTTTGCAGTGAGCAATTTGGGCAGTGAGCCCTGCAGGCATCGAGCCTCTATTTTTTGGGATTGTTATAACTCATGTATTTATGTGGGCTAACACCCACCGTTGTTTTTCCCTTTTAGGGTTTTCCACATAAAAATCTGGTCTCTACTGTGTTGAATGTGTGATTGTGGTTAAGTCTATGGTTTCATGTTTTCATGGTTAAATCTGATTATCAATAATTGAGTTGTTGATGGTTTGATATTCATATGAAGTTAAGTTTTTGTGACAACTAATTTACCCCACCCCCCCTCAGTTGTCCTATGTATTTTAACAATTGGTATTAGAGCAGGTTCCTCAGAAGAAAGCCTAATAGCTTGAGGAAGATCCAAGATGTCTTTTAAAAAGGAAGCACTACAGTTTGATGGGACAAATTATGCTCTATGGAAGGTACAAATGAAAAACCATCTCCTTTGTCTTGGTTATAAAGTATGGAAAGCTGTAGAAACAGAATACACCATACCTGAAAATGGTTTGACAACTGAAGATGAAATCAAAGAATATGAGTTCAATAGAAAAGCTAGAGATGCCTTGTTAAGTGCTTTGTCTGACACTAAGTTGATAAAAGTCACGGATCTAGAATTTGCAAATGGGGTTTGGGAAAAGTTGAAGAAACTCTATGAAGGAGATGATTCTGTAAAAGAAGCCAAGCTATAGGGACTGAAAGAAAAATATGAGAGTTTAAAGATGAATGAAGATGAAAACATTACAGCCTTCATGCAAAGGGTTGATGAACTTGTCAATGGAATAAAAGGTATGGGAGGAACTATTGGTGATAAGGAAGTTGTGATGAAAATTCTTAGAACACTACCAAAGTCCTATAGTCAAAAAGTAGCTGCAATTGAAGAAGTAATGATTGTGAAAACTATTGATAGAGATCAATTACTTGGAAAGTTTACAACCTTTGAGATGAGAGAGTTTGGTGATGCTCTACCAAAAGTTGAAATTGCTTTCAAAGCCAGTATTTCAGAAAAGATTTCCAAAGCTGAAAAATATAAGGTGGAACCTGATGATGACTTTGATGAAATTGAATCTAACTTTGTTGATAGATTGCAAAGAGGTTCCGGTTTAAGTTCAAAGGCAAACTACCTTTCAAATGTTTTTCATGTGGTAAAGTAGGTCATTATGCTTCCAGATGTCCTGAAAGCATTGAAAGGAATAGAAAAATATTTGAGAACAGGCCTAGAGCTCCAAAGAAATGCTACTACGTTAGAGATTTTGATGATGAAGGTGTGACTGATGATGAATCTGATGATGCTAGTACTAGTGCAAATGAATGCTTGTTTATTTCTATTAAAGAAGAACTTGTGTCTACTAATCCTGCTAGCCGTGTGAAGGAAGAAAAACTAATGGAAGAAAGTGCTCTAGTTATTCAAGTTGAGAAAGATAAGGATGAATGGATTATTGATAGTGGATGCTCACATCACATGACCAATGACAAAAGTAAGTTTGTAAGTTTGGAAAAATATGATGGAGGACTGGTTAGGTTTGGAGACAATGCAGCTGGTAAGATTTGTGGAAAAGGATATATTTCATTTGATGGAAAGCATAATATTGACAATGTCCTATATGTGAAGGGTTTGAAGCACAATCTTTTGAGTTTTGGTTAGATGTGTGACAAAGGTTATGATCTAAGATTTAAAGACAATGGATACAAGATCATGGAAAGCTCTGGAACTGTGATTGCTACCAGTAAGAAGACCAGAGGTAACATCTATCAATTAAGAGGAACTAATGATTACTATTTATTAGCCCAAGCAGATGAGAGTTGGTTGTGGCATAGAAGGTTGTGTCATAAATTTTGATAATCTAGTAAAGATAAGTTCAAGTCATACTGTGAGAGATTTATCAAAACTTGTGAAACCCACCAATACTATTTGCAAGGAATGTTAGTTGGGGAAGCAAACAAGAACAAGTTTTAAGAGTAAAGAGCAATTTTCTGTCTGTTTGCTGGATCTAGTTCATACATATCTATGTGGTCCTACAAGGATAAGAAGTCTACAAGGTGACATGTACTTCATGTTGCTTATTGATGATTATTCTAGAATGACTTGGGTTACTTTTCTAAGAGACAAATCTGAAGCCCTAGAGAAGTTCAAATCCTTCAAGGCAATGGTTGAAAATGAAATAGAACTGAAAATCAAATGCTTGAGGTCTGATAGAGGAGGTAAGTTCACATCAAATGAATTCAACATTTTCTGTGAAGAGAAAGGAATAAAGAGATAGTTGTATGCATCTAGGACTCCTCAGCAAAATGGAGTTGTGGAAAGGAAGAACGGGACAGTTCAAGAGGCTGCTAGAACAATGATAAAGGAAGGAGGCCTGCTGAAAGTTTTCTGGAAAGAAACTATACATACTGTTGTCTACATTCAAAATAGAGTTCAAGTGAAAGGTAATGGTACTAAAACCCCCTATGAATTGTCGTATGGAAGAATGCCAACAGTAAGATATTTTAAAGTCTTTGGAAGCAAATGCTATATCAGAAGAGATGAAGACATAGGGAACTTTGATGCAAGATGTGATGAAGGAATCTTCCTTGGATACTCTACCAAGAGTAAGGCCTACTGGTGCTACAACAAAAGGTTGAAAAAGATTATTGAGAGTGCAAATGTGAAGGTGGATGAATGCAAAGGAAGAACATCAGATCAGAGTGGCTATGAATCAGATGAACTTGCTGCTATAACTTATGAAGAAAAAGTTGAACAAGAAGACAGTCAATATGAAGAAGAAAAGGCTCCGAAAATTGCTGCTAAGATCCCTAGGTATGTAAGAATCAATCACTCTAAAGATCAAATTATTGGAGACAAAGAAAAAAGAGTACTGAAAAGGAAAAGAGCTGTAGAAGAACAAGTGAATTATTGTTTGCTCTCTACAGTTGAACCAAAAATTGCGAATGAAGCCTGCAATGATGAAAATTGGGTAAAGGCAATGGAGGAAGAACTAATGCAAATAGAGAAGAATGAAACTTGGGAATTAGTTCCTAGCCCTGCTAACAAAAATATTATTGGAACCAAATGTGTTTTTAGGAATAAGCTGAATGAAAATGGAGAAGTTGTAAGGAATAAAGCAAGGCTTGTGTGCAAAGGATATTCTCAAATTGAAGGACTAGATTTTGAAGAGACTTTTGCTCCAGTAGCTCGGATTGAAGCAATCAGAATGTTTCTGGCATTTGCAGCTCACAAAGATTTCAAAGTGTATCAGATGGATGTGAAGTCTACATTTCTGAATGGTGAGTTGGAAGAGTAAGTCTACATTGAGCAACCGGAAGGATTTCAACTATCAGATCAAGGTGATATGGTATACAGGTTCAAGAAAGCATTGTATGGACTCAAGCAAGCTCTTAGGGCCTCGTATGCAAGGTTGGATAAGTACTTATTGCAGTTAGGATTCAGTAAAGGTACTGCTAATAATAAACTCTATTTCAAGATTAATGGTGATCAAATTTTGATTGTTAAAGTCTTTGTCGATGATATCATCTTTGGAGGAAATGAAGGTATGTGTATGAAATTTGCTGGTGAAATGCAAAAAAAGTTTGAGATGTTTATGTTTGGTGAGATGAATTTCTTTCTAGGTCTGCAAATTAATCAATCAGATAAAGGAATCTTCATATCTTAGTCTAAGTATGTGAAAGAGTTGTTAAAGAAGTTTGGGATGGAAGACTCTAAACCAATGATGCATTCAAGAACAAAGCATATATCTATAAGGTATCACTTTCTAAGAGAAAAGGTGATAGAGAATGAAGTAAAGTTGGAATGTGTCCACAAAGGATCAGATTGCAGATATCTTCACCAAACCTCTACCTAAGGATACTTTTGAGTATATTAGAGAAAAGTTAGTGATCATTACCCCTCCTACCCTAAACTAAGATGCATGGGAATGCATTAGTCCAGTGGTGCCCAAAGTCTCATTCCTTGATTTGGATTGATGTTTTGAGAGCTACCTCTTAGGGGGAGTAGCTAGATATGTTGGTAATAGTTTAGTTGGATGAGAGTAGTAGAATACAAGTATGTGCCCTTTGCCATTGATGTCAAAGGGGGAGAGAAATTATGTAAAAAAATTAGGGGGAGAAAGAATGCAGATGTGTAAAGAGAGAGGGGGAGAATCTTGTCTTGATGGTCTTTTAAGCTTTTCACATCATATGTTGCCATCAATGACAAAGGGGGAGATTGTTGCAAGGATGTGCCTAATCGGTGTTGTCATTGATGTCAACATATCTCTGTTGTCATTGGTGTCAATTGTGCTCTTATTTTGTTGCTTGCTTGTAATTGTTAGAATTTTTCACTTGCAACTCAAATTGGCAGAGCTGGTGTACATCAAGTTTTATGTTTAGATGAAAGATTTTCTAACATTATCTTCTATAATGTTTGAGGTGCTTGAAAGGTTCAGTTTTATCATGTTTTTATATGATAGAAGAGAAAGAATTTCAGTTCATCATTTAATGCATTGCAGAATATTCATCGGTGACATAAGTTATTTCATTTCAATACAATGATCATTCAATTTACAAATGATATATATACAAATGGAATAAACATTGCATTGAATGAAAAACATGATAGATTAAATGTCCCACACAAGCCGTGGGAATAGTTGAACCAGTACAAATAGAGGAAATATACTATGCATTTGAGGATAAGAAAAGAAAAGAGCATATAGGAGAAACATAGCCATCATTGCCTGTTAATGCCTTTGGTTTCCGTCGTTGCTGTCCCGTCCTTGCTCTTGATCTTCATGAGAACCTACAGTGATTCAGAAAGATTTGTTAGAAGCTCTGGTTAGAGTCCCTATGTGCCTATCGATAGAAACATGATATATTGCCTATGATGTATTGTGCCAGATATCAAATCATTCATATGCAAGAGAGACTGAAAATGAAACAATCATTGAGCTTCATTGTTTAAACTAACATGTTTGTTTCATGTGCATGTATAGGAGAAGTTATGTTTCTATTTTGAAGACATTTCAGCATGTGGTGCAAAGTGGGCTCCCAGAAGGGTTGAGCCCAACATGCTGCCCCTGAATTTTAGGAGGGGATAATTCATATTCACTATGCTCAAATAGAACAATTGAAGGAGTACTACATCATGTCAGTGCACGAGCTTCAAGCTCAATGCCTATCCATGATTATTAGTCCAAGAAGATTTGAAATGAAAACCATGAATCAATAGTAATCTTTTCTAGGACTGCCACCATTATGCTTCCATCATCAAGTCTATCCAAAGTGTGTGTAAGATTTATTTGGGTCATTCATAAAATAATCAGAAAATTAAGCTTCTTCACTTAGGACCAGAATAGTATGATGGTTTTAGCATGAGGCAATATAAGGTATTCCAAAGACACGTGTGAATATGAAGGAGGTTTTGCAACACAGAATGTGTAGTTTGCAAACTATACAAGAAAAGCTCAAGGGTTTCAAGTTTTATATGTTCGAATGAGCACTCAAGAATGAACAAATGCATAAAATATAGCTAGAACCATGGTATGAATTTCTACAAAATATACAGTTTTCCTTCAATACCATCAAAACCTTAAGAGGGTTCATGATGGGTCTCTGCATATAAAAAGAGTTTGTTTTGTTGCAAATCTAGAATTAAGCATGGTCGTGTCTAGAGGAGTGGTGGGTTTTGTTTATAATAGAACCCATATATGTTTCTTACTTTAAGAAAACTTGTAGATATGAAGCCAACAAAAAGCATCTTAACTCACAAGAGAATGAATGAAAGTTCAGGTTACAAGTTTATTGTTTTGAGATCATAAGTCAAGTTTATTGCAAAGCATTGGGTTTTCTTTCAAGGCCATCAAAACCCTAGAGTTATTTGTGGCAGGTCTCGGTTTATAGAAAAAATGTATTTTTTGCAAACTCAGAATGGTATTTAGCTGCAGCCTGGAAGAGCTTCTTTGTTCTATAACAATTTTGACAGAGAAGAAAAATACTTTCAGTTTAGGGTTTCTTGTATATCTTCAGCACATATCAAATGAAGAACAGAGAGTATAGCACAGATAGGCCAAAAGACTGAAAGTTTTGACAAAAAGTACGATAGCCATAAACAGTATAAAATGCTTTAGTAAGCCACGACCCAAAAAATATAGTGACCTCTAGATGATGCTTCAGACACATATCAAATGAAGGATACAAAGGAAATATAGAGTCCAAAAAGTGGAGTCTTACCTTTCATTGTTTTCTGAGTAAGAAATGTGTAGAGGGCCGTAGTTTGCCATGTTATAACTCTCTTATTACCTCCAGAGAAGTTCATACCAGTATTCTTGATGGCCTCATACAGAGTAGATGCAAATGATAGAGAAAAGGGGATACAAAACTGCATCAGAAGAATTCCATGACCGTGGCCATAAGCCCATATATCAATGATGGAAATACAAAGAACATGTTTAATACTGACTGATAAACATTTACCTTTGTTCCTGCAAGAGAATCATGAATATTTTGTTCAGAAATTGTAGAGAGTTGAGGGTTTCTTCTTCAAACCCTAGTCATTCTTGGTGGTGCAGGCAAAGAGCTCGTTTCATCAAAAGTGCAAAGTGAAAATGAGCCCCAGAAACTAGGGCGAAGGTTGTTTTGTGACTAGGGTTTTCATTGATGCCCTAAATTGATGGTAATTTTTATCACATCAATTTTTATTTTCCAAGATTAACTAATACCCACGGGGGTATTAAGTCCTTGTTGACATGTTTGATGATTAGGCTATATGCTTTAAGTCTTCCCTAGTCCCCTTTGCCATTTGAAGGCAAATCCAAATCAATTGATGCCTTAGAGATTTTTGCAGAATCAAATGGAGGGCAACATTATAAGTTTTTATTTTACAAACCATATATTATGCCTTGACATATTTTTATGATTTTTATAGAAAATCAAATGCCAGACAGGTGTAATATGCTTAGCAAGACAAGATATAAGCCTTGTATTTTTATTTTTTGCAACAAATCAAGTTGAGGCAAATTAGGGAATAAAATTACAAATCATTGTAAAATGATATTTAAAGCAATATCCTATAAATTGCTTTTAAATATTCATTATTTATGTAGTTAAAGCAAATTAAAGCAAACAATATCTTTCTTTTTTTGAGTTTTCTTTCTTTTGGGAAGATATGGACAAAATAGAGCCTTCATTGAGCAGATAAAGCATGTTTTTTGGTGGGACCACCCTGGAGAAGTTTTTGACAGCTTTTGCAATCTGTTTGGAGGCAGTTTAGAGGCTCTTTTGGTGGCTTTTTCTGGGAGCTCAAAAATGGATCAGGATGACTATTTTGGGGAGCTTTTCTCATCTTTTTCCTTAGAGATCTTTTGGCAGGCATATATAGGAGAAACTTAGTTTTTTCAGAGGTAGTTGATATCATTGTTTCTTCTCTCTTGAGCACAGGCAGAGAGTTTGTAGACACATTTTGACTCAGTTTTAGATTTTCATGTACTCCTTTCAGTCCAATATAGCAAATCATTCCTACTTTCATCTTTTTTGCTTCATATTTGTAGTTTTGATTCGATGTTTCATTGTGACCATAATATTATGTTATTTGTTATGTCTCATTGCTATAAAACTGTGTGCAGATATTCCATATGATTCTGGTTGTATGTTGTGTTCAGATTGAACCTTCATATAAATTACTTTTGAATTGTATGTTTTAGGTGAGGTTGTGAAAGTTTATGTTTGAAGGGTTGTTTGTGGGTGAAGGTATTAAGATAAATTAGAGTTTGGGAGTATTATCTGTTAGAGTTTAAGTTTCCATTTCAGTTCATCCTTCCACCCTTTTCCCTCAGCAAATTTTTAGATTAGGAAAAATCATTAGGAGAACCAGCTCACTCTGGAGGTTTACTCCAAGTTTTAGGCAACCCATAGGCCTAGGAGTGTTCCCATGTGTCATCAGAGAGCTAAGTTGATAGCTTAGGATAGGATGCATATCGGATTGATAACAGTAATAAGTGAGATGCTTTGCATTTACTTATGTAAGTGATCTTGATGTTGAGGATATTGAGAAAATTAGCACCTCCAGTAGAAATAGTGAGTTGCAATGGAAATAGTGTATTGGATATAAAAGAATAGTCTAGAAGATTGCTCCGCATTTCCTGTAGGATGAATATCTTTGTCTGCGGATTGGAAGTTATTTAGAACTTTGTCTGAAGATGTTATATTCCAAGTTTGAGCCTCTGGTATGAAGATTTGAGTGAGTTATGTTCACCAGAATGAAAACTATTTTTCCAACATGTTTGGTGGTGACAGGTAGAAAGTGTTATGCTCCGCATTCCTCCGCATTGAAGTATTTCTATCTGCGGTTCTAGAGTTAAGTCTATGATGATGTTAAGTGCCTTCAACTTCGATGCTTCATGATTTGGTTGTCCACAAGTGATCTTTTCCTTATGACAGTAGTTGGTTGTGTTGTTTATGTGCTCCAGTTTGAAGAATCTTCTTGACAGAGTGGTTAGAAGTTGTGTGGTTGTCTCCTAATGATTTCAATGTGCTTGTGGATGTCTCTTGATCGTGTACCTATCCTTGAATTGGTCCACAAAGAGAAAGTTGGATTGTGAATGAAGAATGTTTTTAGAAGACCTAGTGTTCTCACCAGTCTTGGCCGACTTAGTTGATTTCACTAATTGCGGATATGCCTTGAAGATTGTGGAAGCATGTCATGGCATGAAGAATTGTGATTGATTCCCAGCTAAGGTATGGCATGATCAACATACCTCTTTACATCTTTCCCTTCGCTAATTTCTATATTAGGTCCAAACCTATTTTTATGTATGTTTTTGTAATGTCGGCCTTGGAGATTGTTCTAACGGTTGATGAATGTATTGTTGACCTTGATGTACATTCCAAGGTTGATGATTTGTATAAAGACTTGTAATGAATTGCGAAAAAGTGTATGAGTGTGCAAAAATGAAGAGATAAGTGTGAAGGTATAAAAGAGCAGAGCAGATAAGTTATATTGTGCTTTAATGGAACTAAACCTAGGCATGGAGTAGATGCTACTTAATCAGTTCATCATTTTGGCAATGAGCCACCCCTTGGCAGTGAGTCGTTCTTTGCAATGAGCAATTTGGGTAGTGAGCCCTATAGGGACCAAGCCTCTATTTTTTGGTATTGTTATAACTTATGTATTTCTATGGGCTAACACCCACCATAGTTTTTCCCTTTTAGGGTTTTCCACATAAAAATCTAGTGTCTACTGTGTTGAATGTGTGATTGTGGTTAAGTCTATGGTTTCATGCTTTCATGGTTAAATCTGATTATTAGTAATTAAGTTGTTGATGGTTTGATATTCATATGAAGTTAAGTTTTTGTGACAATTGATTCACCCCCATCTTAGTTGTCCTGTGTATTTCAATAGTTCTAGCTCCTTTATTCTTGTTGCAGTCTCATTTGACCCCATGCCCAATGAATTGATAAGGCTACTAGTTTCTATATGTTTAGGCAGGCAAACGCCCCTGAGAATTTGCCAAAATGTTGGCCTATTTAGCTTCTCAGCCAAATAGTCCAAACCCTTAAAACCCTAAGTGTTTTCCTTCCTCTTAAACCCCTAGGCTTTACGATCATCTTCTTGCACATTATAATCCATAGTTGACTGCCTAGCCCAGGTTGCCGGTCACTTAAGTTATGACCTTGAGCCCTTTATGTCGTGAAGTCACCAGCCCTGAGTCCTAAGGTCTACCTTTTATCGCCCATCGACTTCCTTCCTTAAGTCGTGAGTCCCCTGGGCCCGATGGTGCCACATGGCAGTATTTCGTGAGCCTACAGACTGCCTAAAGCTGACATCACATTCCTTCCATGGGGCTTCAAAATGAGGACAACTGTAAAGTTTGTCGCATCCTATGGCCACAGGATCTTTGACTCCATCGGATGGTGGAGATAGAATCAGGTGTCGAAGAATGAAATGAGGTGGGGCCGCAGCATTGCAAATCAGACGGTAGTGCAGTGTCGCAGGTGAATCTTGTCTGAAGGAAATATTATGTGCGCATCGGCAATATGTTGACACATGGCAGGTTTGCACATTCTCTTCAGGATCTTCCAGGTGGGCCCTTATCTGCTGACAACTATTAAAAGAAAATGACTCGCCCATTCAGATTGCACCACGTATACCAAGCCTTAAGCCTCAACGTGGAATTAAAAGAAAAGTATTATGCAGAGGACTGCGGAGCCATTGATCTTATAACTGTTTGTCCATCTAACGGCTGCAATTCAAATTCAGATCCTTTAAACGTCTCAGTGGCACCAAAGACATTCACTTGAGTTGGTGAGCTCTGCAGGCAAAATTCAAAGGGTATGGCTCGATTCTTCAATGCGAAGGGACTTCGGTGGCTCAATGGCAAATCTTTCTGTGGTCAACGATGACCTTTGGCTCTCCCCTTCAATGCTCTACCTTCTCTTGTGTGTGGGCAACCATTCCTCGGGTTGCAGGTCTGCTAGAGGCATGGGTCCTGTCCTCATCGCCGTCTATTACTGACTCTGCATTAATGTTTACATTAGTGTTCTTAGATCTCATGGACCTACCTCAATGTTCTCTGCACAAGAATTTGATATATAAGCATTGTAATCTTTAGTAGAAGTAGGAGTTAGTAATTTCTAGGCTATTATGCTACCAAATTCCTTGTAGCTGGACCTCTTAGTGTAATTGCAAGATTATCAGAATTTGACTCACTGTGCTTGTATCTTGGCCTCTGTTGTCTTCTAGTTAATTCACCCATGATTGTAATTAACTATATTGTGTCCTTTTTTGCTATGATTTATTTTGCATTGTAATAGTTTCTAGCCTTCATGATCAATATATGGACAATATATTGCCTCTCTTATGCTCTGATTTCTATGTTTTACTTGAAGTTGTGATATATTATGTGAGTAGAATGACTCCTCTATAGGTTAGGTCTTCATCCCAAAGCCTCAATCAGTCTCATAAGTCTGTGTGAACCTCCCTTTGTGATTGAGATCATTGTTGTGTCTCTTCTTGGATTACTATTGCCTATTAAATCTGGTGCATCACCTTTATTTTCATTTAGTTTCTTCCTAACCCTTTTCCCCTACAGTATTAGCACTAGGTTTAGATAGTTTTCTCTAAGCATTAGGCTTAGAATGAGGAATCCACCTTCTCTGGAGGTGTGATCTCAACTTGCAAGGTCCCACACCTTGAGATCATTCCCATTGTGTCATTAGAATGCTTGGATTCCCTCCAAGATGGGTGCAATTCTATTTGACAATAGTTACCAACCTCTTGCACTTCAAGGTTATCACCCCTACTAGTCAAGTCAGGGTTATTGGGAACAAAAGTAGCATCAATGTCCAATTTAGCGACAGTAGATTTTATTCTGATACTTTTTTGTTTGACTTCTTCAACCCTAGAGGGAGAACCTATAGCATGCTCAACTTTATCCCCTTTAAGGGAAAGAAGGATGTGCTCAGGGGTATGAAAAGTTGGGTTCTTCTTTTTATTAGTATTTTCTTTGGACTTTTGACTAGGTGTGTTCAAGGAGGGGGAAACAATGTCAATGGTATTAGCGATCTAGGCAAAATGCAAGTTAGGACCGGTGTCCTCAATGTGCTCAGGGGTTGAGGTGTCCCTTTTCTTTCCCTTGGTTTTCTCTTTAGGGTTAATAACATGAACATTAGTAGTATGGACAAAATTGATAACCCCAACTAGATCTAAATTAGGGGTTAGGCTAAGATTATACCGGTAAAGGCAGTGAATCAAGCCTTGGTGAAGAGGAGGAGAGGCACCATTGTTAATGCAATTTTTTGAGGAAAGAATAAAAAAGGGAAAGTTGAAAATGCTCTGATGCTGAAGATGATCAAGTAGAGGGAAATGATAACCATGCATTGTAGAAAACATGTCCTCTAAAGTGAAATGTTTTATGAGATACCTATGGAGATAATTAAATCACTATGTTTATTTTTCTAACATGTTGATGATTATTTACTATTATTGCACTTCATTATTTCATATTAGAGTTGGGATTTCTATGGAGCTAATTAAATCACTATGTTTATTTTTCAAACATGTTGATGATTATTTACTATTATTGCACTTCATTATTTTTTAGTAACAATTAGATTATTGGGAATCTTTAATCTCTATCTTATACAACCTGGAGTAGAGCTAAGTTTTCTTGGCATGTTAAGAAGAATTTTTTTGGAGGAAATATGCTCTATTTGGTAGTAGTTCAATTATAGGTTTGTAGATCAATGTGTATGTTCTTTGACACTAGATGGTATAGAGGACATGAGCCACATCCATTATGTGAGTGTTGTTGGTGGAATTTTGTATGCTATGCTCTACACCAAACCAAACATTGCCCAACCAATGGGAGACTTAGGGAGGTATATGTGTAACTAGACTATGGTATAGAGGTATTCAAGTATTTTTTATATGTATGTGTTCATTACCAATAGAGATAAACTTTGTGCAAAATAGTTTATATAAATGGACTTGAGATTGTGGATTGGGTTGGATATATGGATAGAAAGAGGTCTATCAAGGGGTGTGGAATTCCCCTATTTTGTGGTGTAGTTGGTTGAATGAGCAATGGATAGGTTGTGGTTGCTCTTTCGACTACATTTTCAAAAGCAAAGTGCACGTGCAACTAGTTGAGCATGTTTGGAGTAGTCTAGCTTTAGAACTTGTGTTTAGATTTTGGTTTATAGAATGACATAGTTGTGATCTATTGTGATAGTCCAAGTGTTAGGCCAACATGACAAAATATACTACTATTCATATGCAGTTAAAGTACATTGGTGTGTAGTCATGGATGCTGTAGTTGCTTGGTGAAGTTTATGAGCACATGAAAGTTCAAATGGTGTATATTAACTTGGGGATCATGCCTTAGATGTTTAAGTTTATTCTTTAACACATTATGCAATGTATACAAAAGTGGGAGAATATTGGGAAAGATGTGTTGTATGCCTTGTATAATAATGTAATATTATTATCTAGTTGTGGCATATCTTATGATGTGCATACCACACTATGATAGACATCTATGGAGACCCTTGTAAGTTAGATGAGACATTGGACATATATAATTAATATGGGCAACACAAATTAGGTAAATGCATTTAATATTGGGGGTCATAGTTTAGTGAACACATTGTTTTGGTCTCATGACTTATGTAATACCACTTGGTATTTTTGTGTAATTTCGGCCTATATATAGTGGTATGTACATGTAGGAAAGTGACTATAAGGAGGTTGCATATGTGGTAATAGGAAGCATGGAGTGATATGTGTGGCTACACAATTCCCATTTGCTTGATTGCATGGAGGAATGCAACAATGGTTTCTTATTAGTGAAGCTCTATATGGAGAAGCTCTATAAATATATTGTATCATGTTCTTGAGTTAATACATTGGGTTGTGTAGTGCTTTGGAGGATGGGTTTTTCGTAAGAGGGTTGTTTCAAGGTACATAGATAGTGTCATCTTGTGTGTATACTTTGTCATTCTTGTGCATTATGGATTCTGCATACTATTTTAGCATAATTTCTATCACAAAGATTTTGTAGAAATTAACATTTGTTGCTTGAAATTCTTAACAAATATTCATTTTTCTTGTTGGATTGCCTTCATGGAACTAGATCTAGTTCACTCCTATGAACTTACTCTATGCCTATGAAATTGACTTGTGATGATCTCTAGAGTTTCCCCTATAAATTCTCTTAACAATAGACTATTGAATGATAATTTATGTCACACTCTCAAGGTTTTTCTATCATGCTGGTGGTAGTTAAAAATACTTTGACAAGAAACAAGCTTCAAACATGTACATGAATTCTAGAATGATTGCTAGGTGATTTACATGTGCAAGGATGGGTGCAATTAGATTATTTGCTTGATTTTAGTATCTTGAATGTAGATGTGAATGATTATTCTCTTGTGATAAACCAATGATAAGTAATGGGAGATGATTAAATTATGATAGAATTTCATGTAATGAATATCTTTTTATTCGTAAACATAACTCCAAATTAGATTATTTGCTTGATTTTAGTATCTTGAATGTAGATGTGAATGATTATTCTCTTGTGATAAACCAATGATAAGTAATGGGAGATGATTAGATTATGATAGAATTTAATGTAATGAATATCTTTTTATGTGCAAATTTAGCCTTGGACCAAAATGTAAGATGAAGTTAGTGGGCTAAAAGTTTGATTTTGATTTTTAAATATTTATAGAAATTAGTTAATAGGAAATGAAAAACCCTAAGATTAAAATAAGATTTTATATATATATAATATAAATAATATAGCCAAATATTGTTTCATAAATAAACCCTCCATAGTTTTTAAATTTTAAAGAAAAATTCAAAGGTAATTGTGTGTTGTAGGTACAAGTAGTTAGAAAATGTGAATTTTTTTGATTCAATGTTATGTTGAGCATTAATGAAAGGCTTATGAGGATGTCACGATGAGAAAGACAAGATAGATTCAGGGAAAGGTGGATTATGTGAAGGCAAAGCTATTTTGGATTAGTGATTAATGATGAAGAAAACCATCATGTAGTAGCTTTTCAATGTTGAAAAAAGTCACCTACAATTACTAAGTAAAACATTTAGTAGAGATGCATAGCAATTCAAGGGTTACATGTAAATTTTGGCCAATAAAAATAGGACAATTATTTACTATTGACTATTTAATTGTTGAAGAATATAATGTTTAAATAGAGTGTCATAGAGGGTCATCCCACAATAATGGGTTACACTTTTTGGCCAAACTTCACATTGAAATCAACATTTTGAACTAAATCTTCACTTTTTGACACCTATAGCCGCTAAACCATTAGGAATTTGAAGATGATGCAAACTAGTGATTTGTGAGATTTTGTTTGTAGATTCTAAATATTTATTTTTAAAAAAAATTGGAGTTAAATTGTAAAAATTTTTGCGTCTCTTTTGATAACTAGCTTTTAATAGTAAACAACATTTTTTAAAGTGATGTGTATTCTGTAGCACATAACTTTTTTTTACAAAGGATAAAATTTTGATTCTTTTAAATTTAGATTGGTAACACTGATATATAGGGCATGCATTTGGTTTTATAATGTTTTGTTAAATTTTTTTTTTTAAATTAAGTTTTAAAGTCAACTAGGCGTATTCCGTAAAACATAACTTTTTCTGTATGTATCAAAATTCAAATTTTTTTCTTTTATTGAAACAAAGACATTTTTTACTAATTTACTAATTTTCCTTGTGTATAATAGAGAACTTGATGTTCGGTGAAAACCTGCATTCAGAAGAAATAAAAAATAAATATAATAATCAAATTAAATATATTTAAAATTATACTTTTTGGGAAGCTTATAATAAGGACTACATACTTACAAAACATAAATTTTAAATGAATTCTTTTGATCCCCAAAAGTTAATAGAACCTTTCAAGGCTTAAATTGTAAGCCATTATTGTGGCAGCACCCTAGAACAATGATTGCAATAGTTAAGTGCTACAATTAAAAAAATTGGAGCTCCTAGCATAGACATAAATGCATTCAGCCCTGTCTAATGAGCTCCTAGAGAGCTTTGTACACTGTTTTTCTTTTTATGTTTTTTTTAATAAATTCTTCAAATGATAAAAAGGTTGAGATTTGAATTAAGATCTAAAAATATGCACTCAGTTTAATTTTTTAAATAGTAAAAAGAGATTTGAATTCTGCAAATGTACATTCAATTTTTTTTTTTTTAATTTTCCAAATAATTAAAAGGTTGAGATTGGAATATTGTGGAAAGGGGTCAATTACACCCAGATTTGTCACAAAAGTTGGATCAATTAGTAGAGATAGGATGTGTAATGCCCTTCCTTTGTGTTGCTCTTTTCTAGTTTGAAAAAAGGTTGAAATTTAAACCCAAAATTTATCACTTTTAAGAGAAATTACATACTAATTCACTTTATCACCTTATTAAAAAAATTGGTAAATAATTATTTTATTTTAAATTGAAAATAGTTGAACACGTTGAAAAAGACCCTTTAGAAACACGAGAGCTTTGCGAGCATGAGTGGTATACTAAACATGCAAGTCAAAATAAATTCATGATTGCTTTCGCTACTTTCTGGAGATGGAAGGAAGATGCCTGGCTGCAAGAGAATTCAATTTGTTAAAAAACCGAACATGAATAATTTAAGCGTTGCACAGGTCTTGAAAAAAAAAGAGGACAGATTAGAGGCCATTGATAGAGTTTTTTCGATTGATTGTCAAATCTTAGAATTTTATTATCTAGTTTGTTTATAAATATGTATAGTTTATTAGAGAAAAAGAAGTTTCATAATTCTGTACAATAGAAGTAGTGCATATATAATCTGAAAGAAAAAATAGATAATGTAAAGCAAAAACAATATGCAGTATTTTTATATGAGAAAATTCTTTGGGGTAAAAAAATCAGTAGAGTAAAATCTTTCATTATTGTAAAAAGTCAACCGTTCTCCAGTACAATAATGAATCTCTTTTATTTCACCCTTAAACATGTGTGGATACAAATACATACATCAAAAGTGGTTTTACACATTGCATGAAAAGTTCAAAGGATAAACATGTGTGCTTTAAAAGGTAGGTCAAAATTGAAAAAATCCAAAATAATACCTAATTTTTTTAAAAAAAATGTTAACACATTTTTCCAATCATTTGGAAGTTGATCCCATCCTGACTATTAAAATAAAGAAGTATACAACACTTATCCAACAGTTCAAACTCTTTAAAATATTTTGTAATTATTACTTCTCAATTAAATAAATAACTTAAATTTATTAGATAATATTTTGATTCACACCTTGATTTGATCATAAGAAAACATTATATCAATCAAAATAGTTAAATTTCATCTCACATGAACATAAACCGATATCAATACTAGGCCAATCACATGTTATTAACATTTAACAAAAAATGTTTATCATAAACTACAGAACAACTTTATTATAAGGTAAGGTGAATCCATACAACCCACATATAGTTCTGGTTTCTACACAAGTCTAAGATTACCCCCAACATTAAGATTATTATTTACTTATAATATATGACATGCAGGATTGGTTCTTCTAGTAGCAGGGGGAAATCTTCCAGAGTTGGTTGTCCTGTTTGTTCCACTTCCACAGCACAGCTCTGGTGCCTTCCCTGATGCCTCCATGCTTCCTATCACCCTGGAATGCATCCAAGTTGAGGCCAATGTCATTTGCCATCCTTATGGTCCTGTACCCATATCCCATGTCCTCACTGTCACTCCACAGCACACTCTCATCAAAGGAACCACCTTCATACTTGGTCAACAACACCTGCCATGAAGAAACAACAACAAAGTCATTAGAAAGCATATTTAAGTAATCAGTAGGACAAATTCAGCACTATACTAATATTTTAGAAACATGTTATGATATATGTGTCATATAATATTTTAGAAACACGTTATATGTGTCATATTATGTATTAGTTTACATAAGAAAGTATTATTCTATAGCTTGAAAATGTAGGGAAGAAGAAGCTTGTCTTCAAACGATGAATTGAAAATGAAACTATTAATGTTACAACTATCAACAAAGAATAATGGGACTCAAGGTAAAATGTACAATTGGTTAAGAAAGAGTCTACGACATCTCTAAACAAAACAAAAAAATACATGTAAAAAAACTAAGCAATCAGAACCAATACTAAAATCCACACATCTGCTACACATTGCTTCATTCCAACTTGAGAGATGATAAACTTGTCACCTCTAACCTGTCACTCCCAGTGTAAGAGAATTCATTTATAGAACTGATTTTAAAATAAATAAATAAATTTATCTAATAGATGCTCTGTATGATACAAAACAGTTAATTCCAGAAGACTGATACAATTACAGAGCTAACAATCAGTCCAAACAAATTGAGTTTTTCTTAAATATCATTCACTTCAACAGTCAAATATCAATTTTAACCAATAAAAATAGGACAAATATTTACCCCTTTTTATTGTGAATGAGATGTAAATTTGCTATTGACTATTTGACCATTAAAATGAGTGATATTTAAATAGAGTGAACAAATTGTATATATTTATATACATACCTCCTGACATGCACCAGGGGCATGACGAAGGGCCTGCCCAGTGGCCTTGTTCACAAGGCCAAAGGCTGGGTGACCCATTGTGTCCCTCACACGGTTGCTCCATGTCTCATCCTTCACCCATTGCTGTGTGCAATAAATAAATATTAGAAGTGACCCAACTATCACTAAAACAAACACAGTCAAATTTTAGAACATTTAAATACATATCAACTTATAGATATAAATTTCTATATAACAAACATGTAGTATAGGAAGTGTATATGTACCTGAGTTGGGTCGCTGGGATTGTAGTAAACAAGCATAACTCTGCCATCTCTGATACCCAGAGCATAATCAGGATTGGCCTTAGAGCAGACCCTCACAATCTGCCCCTGTGGAAGGCTGTTGTGCCTCTGATGCTCACTGTAATTGTACTCAGACTGAAAACTGTTGTCAGCCTGATAAAAGCCATAGTTTTGCTCCTTATTTCTGCATGGAGGAGGGAACTGCTGCTGATCATACCCACCATCACAGTCATTTGGGTATCTTTGGCTCTCATACTGCTGGTAGTATGTCATTCTTACTTCTCTTTCGAAATATGATAATAAAGAGAAATGAAGAAGACAAATGAGAGGCTATGTTGGCTTTGTGGTTTGGGGAGGATGGGTTTGATGGTATTTATATAGGGCAAGGAAAGGAATATTAGTTCGTGGAGAACATACAGGTGCAGTTCTGGAAAGTAAAGGAATGGAATAAAACTTTTCTGCAACTTTAGATTGGAATGTATTCCTGTGACATGATAGAGAAGAATCCTTGTGGGTAATATTATTTGGTATACTCTTTAAAGTATGCGGTGAATTGTTATGGTGTGCAGGCAAATCATCTAAAAACTTTGCTGCAACTAATAATCTATGGGTGGTCTCCACCTTTTTCTTTAAAAAAAAACTTTGCTGCAACTTTATATTGAAATCTACTCTTGTGACATAGAGAAGAATCCTTGTGGGTAATATTTGATATATTATTTAAAAGTATGGGGGTAAATTGTTTTATTAGGGTAAAATGAGATTTGAAAGGATCCAGTCCTTGTACAATACCAAAGATGAAGAAATCAAACCCAACGAACTATAATGAGCCACCTTAAAAAAACAAATCCCTTTATATTCTTAAAGTACGCCACCTCAATAAAAACAAATCCCTTTATACTCTTTAAAAGTATGCCGCCTATAAAACAAATTGCTTTAAAAATATGCAGTGAATTGTTATGGTGTGCAGACAAATCATCTATTGCCCTTCTTTTATTTTTCTTTTCTTTTTGGATGTTCATAAACTGAAAAACTCCCACTGGAAAAGTTTGAGCTGATACTTAAACAATTGTTTTGTTGTATAGAGATGAAAGTGTCTTAGTTTAATATTTATTTTTAATTATTTTATTTAATAAGTGTTATGTAGTAATTAGTGTTTTCTCTAATTTAATATTTATAATTTGTTTTGTTTGTTAAATGGTTTTATTTTTTTAAGATGGAAGATCATTAAGTAATGAATTATTAAATATTATCACTATAAATTAGTAAAAAGAAGAATTATTATTCTACATTAAATGTTAATTTAAATTATTGTTATAAAATAAATTAGTTTAATTTTTGTTTGTAAGGCTAAAAGTTTAAGTTCTGAGACAAAGAATTATTGTTATACAATTCAAAATTCAAAATTATTGACATAAGAGAAACTAATTTAATTAGGTGCCCAAATTGTACATACCATCTTTGTACTTTAATTTTATTAATTTCTATAAACTATTAATTTTAAAATTTTCATAAAAATAAATAAATAAAAAGTATATATAAAAAACTACTAACCTAAAACAACTAAATTCTTTTTCAAATTACACAAGTCCCATAATAATAATCAAGCATAGTTAATCTTTCAATATTAGCCTCCATTGTTGCTCTTAAGGAAGAGTCTTATGAATTTATATGTGGTTAGGAGGAAATGAAATCTACTAAGCAAACCCAAAGATATTTATGCAAAAATATTTGGAACATACCCAGAGGTAATGGATAAGATGCACAAGAAAAATGTGGAGGAACATTTAGAGAAGAACAAGGATAGATTACATAAACAATGGGAATTCCCACCTCCTAGGGCACATCTACACCATCTAACACTGCATTAGCCTCACAAGCCACTACAGAAGCTCCGCAAGCTAGACCATCAGCTCCGCAAGAGTCCACTGTTTCACAAACTCCTAGAAGATCAGGGAGAAGTGCATTTGTGGCAACCAGTGCATGAACTATACCATAGCCTACCACATCATCACAAATAGTATCCACAGGTAGGAGGACAACATCAAAAACACTAGTACAAATGAGTGTTGAGAAGAAAAAGGGAGCAAGAGAAAAGCAACAAGCCAAAAGAAAGAAAAATCAATACCCTATAGAGAAAGTAGAAGAGGAAGAAGGGGAAGAAGAGGTATCCAAATTGATAAGGAAAAAGAAACAAAAACCAACAACACAGGAGACCCCACAAGAACCATTGAGCCTAGATGCAATCCTCAATGGGATTGAATGTCATGGATTGCTATGTAAGAGACAACAGAACTTTACCCGGAAGTCTCTCCAGATAATAAGAAGATCATTGAAAGAGCAATAATCAAATATATGATAAAAACAAATAAAATAATGGATGAGATTCTGGGATTGCTACTAGATAGCCTTGCAGATGCATTGAGGTAAAGAAGGGAGAAAGCTCTGAAGTTAGATGAAGATCTTGGGAAACAAGCTATTGATTATGTACTTCTATCTTTGCAGATGAGTAGGACAAAATAGCACAAATACAAGCCACGGAGCTTAGGTCAAAGCAAAGGGTGGATACCCTTATGAACATGGAACAAGCAGACAGGGAAAAGATACAGGCAAAAACTAAACAAATAACAAAGAAAATACATGATACTGTCAAGGAGGTAGAGAAAATTGTGGCACAACATGATACAAATCCTTCGCATAATACAGAACAAAGCATGTCTCCTCCACACAACACCAATATTAATCAGGAGGATGGACAACAACAAGAAGAGGCTCTAGATACAGGAGATAACCAATAGGATTTACAAGATGCATCCTCTTCTGCCTCCCCTATCCAATCTATCAAAGATTTTCTGGTGCAGCAAAAGCATATACAACCCATGGTGACCCCATAGCTACTACAACTGCTAGTCATAGGAGGACAATTAAATTTATCTGGTATTTCACCCCCACAAAAATTACAGTTGGGTGATATCTTCCACTCCACGAGGGAAGAAATTTTGCAGCAACACATTGAGGGAAGTGAGATACTAATGGAGGCGGTAGATGTAATACAAAAAGAAATACCAAAGACATAGAGGGACACATCCCTGCCACTAACACAACAACTCAAGCAGCTAATGCAGAGCTTTAAGGCTCACTCTACATTCTTGGAGAAGAAGGCAGAAGAGAAAATAATAGAGAAGATCAATTAGAAAAGACTAGCTGATGCTTCTAACAAATGTGCTAAGGCACACAATAAACTAGAAGCCCAGATAAAGAGCATTCAACAGTGTATGGAGGAGGCTAAGGTACTCTACCAATTTTGTTTACAATGGCCTATTACAACTAAGAACATAAAAGATCAAATAGAGGCATTAGAAACACAAATTTACCACAAGTAGCTATTACCTATGATCTAGTACAAGACACTAATGGAGCCATAAGGGCACAAGTAGAGACCTTACACTCTCAGCTGCAGCAATTCCAGGTTCAAAGAGAACAGATAAAATCACAAATCTAACAACTAAGAGAAGTGTTAGGATTAAGGTGCCATTGACCTTGTAAATTCTATGTAATTAATTACTCTTAATATTGTTTGTAAATCACCCATAAGGGATGAATGGTTTCACCAGCAATAATCTTGTTTTAGCTGTATGTTTATATCCAGTACACAAAACTTATTCATCCATGATGGGGGGTCGCAGGGGGGTTTCCCCCCTTCGAGGGGTCGGGGGGATCATCCCACCAGCGGGGGGTCGGGGGGATCATCCCACCAGTGGGGCGTCTAGGGGCCGTGCGCCTCGGTGGGAGTTTGGGGGTAGCACCCCCGAAACCTCATTTTATTTATATTTTATCATTGTGAATTTGGATCATTTTTCATTAGGTCACAAATCTAACAGTCGATATTTTATCAGTTATCTTGCCCTAGAAGGCAACCCCCTTTTATAAGGATATTTGTATTACATTTTTATCGGATTGGAGAGTAACAGGCACCACTGGATTGAAGACTGAAGAAACAAAGGAAGTGCATGTATTGTACAATCTCATATTTGAAGATAATACAACTTGGAGCCTCTTTTCTTGGTGGAGATTTTTACCTGAAAGTGTTTTCTCCACGTTACATATTGTGTTATGTGTTCAGTTCTTAGTGCATGTTATTTCTGTATAATGAGTTTTGATTTCTGTTGCAATCTCCATTCATTCTACATTTTTTTAGAGGATAATAAAGGTTTGAATCAGATTTTCATTGTGTGGTTTGTACCTTCATTTCTAACATTTGGTATCAAAGCTTGGCCAGTTTTGATTCTTGGGTGGTAGTGTGAAGGTTTTTTAGCTGCAGTGGGAGATTTGGTTGTTTTTTGTTTACAGATCTTATGTAGATATCATGGCTTCATCCATTGTTGCTTCTACCTCTCAGTTGGACATCAAAAAGTTCAATGGCATGGGGTACGAATTGTGGAAGCTAAAAATGGAGGATTTTCTAGAAGAAAGAAACTAGTGGCTGGCTGTTATGAAAGAGAAGAAACCTGATGATGTTGCTCCTAATGAGTGGGAAAGACTAGATAAAAGGCACGAGGTACAATCCGGCCGTGTCTTGCAAATTTTGTTTTGCTGAATGTTGTGAGTGAGAAGTCTGCACATAGCTTGTGGAAGCGTCAGGGTGAGATCTACGAAGCCAAGAGTATGGTAAATAAAGTTTATTTAAAGTGTACAAGTTATTTTCCATGAAAATGAAAGAGGGTGAATCAGTTGCAGAGCATTTAAATTCATTTAATTTGTTATTGAGTCAACTAGCATCTGTAGATGTGGAGGTGAATGAGGAAGATAAATGTATATTGCTTCTCTGTTCTTTGCCTGAGTCACGGGAGAATGTTATTTTGGCTATCACTGCTAACCTCACAGATCTAAAGTTGGATGCTCTTATTTCAATTTTCTTGTCACATGAATTGAGGAAGAAAAGTTTAGATAGTTCAGGGGATGCTCTTAGTGTTAGGGGAAGGTCTATGGAAAGAGGACCAAAAGGAGATCAGAAAGGCGCTAAGGACAAGTCCAAGGGCGAATCTAAGACTCCTGGGAAGAAGAACAGAGTTAAGTGTTGGAACTGTAGTAAAAGGGGACATGTGAAGGAGTGTAGAAACCCAAGGAAACAATGGGAGAGTGCTTCGAATAAGTCCTTGAATGTAGGTGAAGATGTTTTACTTTCTGCATGTAATATTGTTTCTAATGATCACTAGTTGGTTGACTCAGGATGCTCATTTCATATGAACCCGCATAAGGAATGATTTTCCACATAGGAAGAGTATGATGGAGGTGATATATACCTTGGGGACAACTCTACATATCCGATAGTTGGGAAAGACAAGGTATTGTTGTGTTTTAGTGATGGGAGGATTAAAACCCTCCCTAGTGTGTTACATGTTCCTAGATTAGCTAGAAATCTGATTTCAGTTTCGAAGTTGAATGATTTGGGAATGCATGTAATATTTGACAAGCATGGCTGCAGATTAGTGAGAGGGAACTTGGTGGTAGCAAAGGGGAAGAGATTGGGAAACTTTTTTAAGCTTGAAGCCACTACAGTTTGTAATGCCTCTTATGTATTTGAGGCTAGTACTAAAAATACATGTATGTTGTGGCACTGTAGATTGGGCCACACTAGTAATAATGTTTTGAAAACTATCAAGAATAAAAATTTGTTGGATGGTTTCTCCTATTCTAATGAGTACTTTGATTTCTGTGAGCATTGTGTGTTTGGTAAACAAAACAGAAAATCATTTCCTTTAGGAAAAAATAAAGCAAAAGAGAAGTTAGAAATTGTTCATATATATGTGTTTGGACTTGTGGATAATGATTCTATTGGAAAATCTCATTATTTTATCACCTTCATTGATGATGTATCCAGATTTACATGGATTTATTTTATGAAACACAAATCTGAAGTTTTCACTAAGTTTAAGGATTTTAAAGTCTTAGTTGAAAACTAATCGGGATTGAAGATAAAAATATTAAGATCTGATAATGGAGGGGAATATTGCTCTAAGGAATTTGATGAGTTTTGCAAGCATGCAACTATTAGCAAACAAAAGACAACTCCGTATACACCACAGCAGAATGGTGTTGCAGAAAGGATGAACCGAACAATCATGGAAAGAGCCAGAAGTATGTTGAGTGATGCACATTTGGATAAATGCTTTTGGGCAGAGGTTGTGTGTACTACTTTCTACTTGATTAATAGATCTCCTTATAAGGCTCTTGATTTGACACCTTATGAAGTGTGGACAGGTAAGAAACCTTTTGTTTCACATTTAAGAGTTTTTAGGTGTGAGGCTTTTGTTCATGTGCCTAAGGAAAAGTGATCTAAGTTGGATCCAAAAGCTAAAAAGTGTACATTCATTAGATATGGTGATAATGTCAAAGGTTATAAGCTTTGAAATCCACTAACCCGTAAGATTATCTATTCTAGAGATATTATTTTCAAGGAACTTAGAGCTATTTCTGAACCTGAGTAGCCAAAAAAAAAAAAAAAAGGTAAAGAGAGTGCACTTTGATTTAGAGCAGCAAGATGCACCTTAAGAAAAACACAATGATGGATTGGGGGGTGAAGAAGAAGAAGAAGATTCGAGTAGTCCTGATGAAGATGAATCTATTGTTATAGAAGAAGTTGGTGCAGATGATCATGCAGAAGAACAAGCTAAGACCCTTACTCCACCCTTGAGGAGATCCACAAGACAACGAAATCCAGTTGACAGGTATAGTCCACCAGATTTTCATTGTATATTTACTTTATTGAGTACTAATGATGAGCCTAGATCCTATAGGGAAGCTATTCTTGCAGATGATAGTGAGTCTTGGCAGTTAGCCATGCAGGAGGAGATGATGGCTTTAGACTCTTGTAACTCCTGGGATCTTGTTCATTTGCCCAAAGGAAGAAAGGACATAGGTTGTAAGTGGGTCTTTAAGAAGAAGTTTGGAGCAGACAGTTCATTAGAGAAGTACAAGGCTAGACTGGTAGCCAAGGGCTACTCCCAGAGAGAGGGAGTTGATTTTGGTGAAATTTTCTCTCCTGTTGCTAAATTGACTTCTATTATATTTCTTTTATCCATTGCTACAGCTTATGATTGGGAGATTGAGCAAATGGATGTTAAGACTGTGTTCTTGCATGGAGATCTTGAGAAAGAAATTTATATGCAACAGCCTACAGGTTTTGAGGTAAAAGGAAAAGAACATTGGGTTTGCATGTTGAAGAGGTCTCTCTATGGTTTGAAATAATCCCCCAGAATGTGGTATCAAAAGTTTGATTCATTTGTATTGAAATTGGGTTTTGTTAGGAGCGAGGAGGATCATTGTGTGTACATTCACTGTATTGATCATTCTATATTGATCATTGCATTGTATGTTGATGATATGTTATTTTTCATAAATACTACGGGTATGATCAGTGAGCTTAAAGCCCAACTTTTAGGTGCATTTGATATGAAGGATCTTGGAGCTGCCAGGTATATTTTGGGTATGGAGATTAGGAGGGACAGAGGTAACAAAAAGCTTTGGTTGTTGCAAAGTATGTGAATACCATTTTACAAAGATTCAGTATGCAGTACTATAACCCAGTTAGAGTTCCTTTACCCATTGGTACTAAGCTTTCATTAGATATGTGTCCAAAGAATGAGGATGATTTTGAGGATATGTCTAATGTGTCATATGCTAGTGTTGTAGGGAGTTTGATGTATGCAATGGTTTTCACTAGGCCAGATATTGCCCAAGCAGTGGGAGTTTTGAGCAGATTTATGTCTAACTCTAGTAGACAATATTGGAATTATGTGAAGAGGGTGCTTAAGTATCTTGCAGGTACTTCTGATTATTGTTTGGTTTATTCTGGTACTAATAATGTTGATAAATCATTGGACATATAGGGTTTTGTTGATGCAGATTGGGCAGGTGACTTGGATAGTTGAAGGTCAATTCTAGTGGCTATGTGTTTACTCTCTTTGGAGGAGCAGTGAGCTGGATGAGTAAGAGGTAGCCCACAATTGCTTTGTCCACCACAGAAGCAGAGTATATGGCTGCGACTCATGTCGCTAAGGAGGCAGTTTGGTTGAGGAGACTATGTACAGGTATTGGATTTGATTGCAGGATCATTTAGATTGGTTGTGATAGCTAGAGTGTTAGATGTTTGGCCAAGGATCCTATGTATCATGCTCGGACTAAGCATGTTGATGTACAATATCACTGTGTTCAATAAATGGTTGCAAATGGACAAATTAAGATGAAGAAGGTAGACACTCAAGAGAATGTTGCAGATGCTTTGACCAAGCCTGTGAGCACAGAGAGGCCATGGGCCTTGCTTCTAGTGCCTGATTATTTTATGGTTTTAAAAGGGTATTTACAATGTATGATGTCAAGTGGGAGAATGTTAGGATTAAGGTGCCATCAACCTTGTAAATCCTATGTAATTAATTGCTCCTAATATTGTTTGTAAATACCCATAAGGGATGAAAGGTTTCACCAGCAGTGATCTTGTTTCAGCCATATGTTTATATTCGATACACGACGCTCATTCGTTCACGACGGGGGGTCGCAGGGGGGTTACCCCCCTACGAGGGGTCCGGGGGGATCATCCCCCCGGCGGGGGGTCCAGGGGTCGTGTGCCCCGGCGAGGGTTTGGGGGCAACGCCCCCAAAACCTCATTTTATTTATATTTTATCATTGTGAATCTAGACTGTTTGTCATTAGGTCACAGATCTAACGGTCGATATTTTGTCAATTATATTACCCTAGAAGGCAACCCCCTTTTATAAGGATATTTGTACTAAGTTTTTATCAGATTGGAGAGTAATAAGTGTTGTTGGATTGAAGATTGAAGAAACAGAGGAAGTGCATGTAGTGTAATCTCATATTTGAAGATAATACAACTTGGAGCCTCTTTTCTTGGTGGAGTTTTTTATTCAAAAGGGTTTTCTCCACGTTACATATTGTGTTATGTGTTCAGTTCTTAGTGCATGTTATTTATGTGTAATGGGTTTTGATTTTTGTTGCAATCTCCATTGATTCTACATTATTTAGAGGATAATAAGGTTTGAATTAGATTTCCGTTGTGTGGTTTGCACCTTCATTTCTAACAAGAAGTAGTAAGCTTGAGGTTGGCATCCCTAATTGGGGTGTTCATTGAGGCTAAACAGATCACACAAAAGATAAGGGTACTGGCTACCTTAGGAGAAGCAGAGGATACATATATCCAACTTGAAATCTAGCTACAAATTTTGACATTTGTAAAGAAACAGTGGGCCATTACGCTAGCCTAGCTAAGATTAATCTACAAAAACATCCTACTTGCAGATTGAAGAACATGTCTTGGGGATAAGACATGCTTTTAAAAGGGGGAGTGATGTTGTCAGAGAATAGGGCATGAAGCAGAACTTATCGTGGGTTACCGCAAAGGCCATGCAGAGGGTATAGCCAACTCATAAAGAGGTATTTTGGGAAAGGACGCACCTCTATGTAGATATATAGGAGATACATGCAATGTAATGTAAAGTAAGAATGAAAAAGAATGAGAGAGAGTAAGAGTGTGTAAGAAAGTATAAGGCATAGACTTAGACCTGCCGGTATGGATATGTATGTTCCTATTAATGAGAAATGAATATAATTGAGATATAAGGATTATGATATCATTATGTATGTGTTATAATGCTTTGCTTTACTTAGATGGTACTACCGCATATTAGATTTCCTTACTATTTATTCATATTTCTCTCATTGTCTGACTAGGGTATAAACTAGACTTACAGACTTGACTGAGGACCAGATCTCTAGATTGGTATCCCTCCCATTTCTTACCAACAATTGGCTTTGTTTTGATTGGGATATTTAGCCTTGGCCAAGGATTGATTCTTCGGATGGTGGACTTTAGATTTGGGTCCAAGGTTCTAAGAGGGAAGCCCTTTGGAAGACTATAAGGATGGTTGTGATGATTGGGCTGGTTTGGATTGGGAGGTGACAAGTTCTAAGGATGATTAGGTTTTGGGTTTGAGGGTATTGTTGTTGGATGATTTGATTTTGGATGGTAAAGTGGGATTATAAATCCCAAGGATGACTAATAGATTAGATCTGGAGATTAGGATTGATTGGTTTTGGATCTAGGAGTATCCTAAGGTGTGAAGGATAACTATTGGGATGATTAGATTTTGTATGGGAGGATGGATCAAGTTGGACAATGTTAGGGAACTCAAACTATTGGATATTCAAACTTTGGATCCTTAAGGTGATTAGAATTGATTGGATTTTGGGGGCTAAGGATGGTTAAGGTCCCAAGGGTGGAGTAATTTTGGGGTCTAAGTATGGTTAAGACCCCAAGGATAGGTTGATTTTGGGGGCCTAAGGATGATTAAGGCCCCAAAGGTGAATTGATTTGATTGGATTGTTGATTTTAGGGATCTAAAGATGATTTTTCAAAGGGTCCAAGGGTGGATTTGTTGGTTTAGGATGATTCTAAGGAGTGGAAGGATATTTTAGAATTTAAAAGGTGATTTGAGAATGACGGGATAAAAAGGGGTTAGGACTAAGGTTTCTCTTAGGGATGGAGGTGTAAATGAATTTGGTTCAAAGGTTGGAGATTCTAAAGGGATACAATGGTTTGGCTTGGGATGAGATGGTTCAATAAGTTGGTGATGTGGGATGTTTGGAATTCCAAATTCTTGATCGGCTGGGGATCCTTGGCTTCAAGTGTTTTTCTTATGGTCTACATTTTTCTCAAGGTAATGTTTAGGATTTGGGGGGGATTGATTTGGCCTAAGGTGAGTTTGGGTTTGTCACAATGGAAAACAAGGTAGACACATCAACAACCTAACTTTAGTAGAAAGGTTGTGTCAATTTTCATGGGCCCACAAATATACTATTTACTAAGTTGTGGATAGCTATGGAATGTTAGGTCATGTACCACCTATACACCCCTTGCCATGGAGACCAAGGTCTTTCCCACTCTACAATCTTAGAAGTACAATGTGAGTAACTTCCTGGGCCTAACTAGTATCTAGTGCACCACAAAAAAGGATGGTCGAAAGGTCCTAAGATAGGCTAACAAGGCTTCTAAGGATGTCCCCGATATACGTAAGGTACGAGGCACTAAAGTTCATGAACAAAAATCTCATCTACAATCATCTATTCATGGTCGAATCCAGTCCCACTTCACCTTGGCTCCTTACGAAAAGAGGCACCAAGGCTATACTAAGACACAACAACGGATCCTATTGGAGTACAACTTTCAATCTCCCCCCTTTGATATACTTAGGTAGGCGCCTAGAGGGAAAGAACTCCAAGCGCTTTTGATTCCCGAAATTGTCTTTCGATGTGAGGGAAGAGCATACACAACTTGGAATTCTTGGGATAAACAAAAGTGGACCAAGAGGTGATTTTGATCCCTAAGATCACCTTTTGGTGTGAGGGGAGAGCATACACACTCCCTTAACTTGTTAATTAATAAAGGTAATTAACCTTAAGAAATGAAATGTGTGGTGTAAAAATGGATGTGTTTAAAGGGTGTTTTTGATTCCTAAGATCTCCTTTTGGTGCAAGGGAAGAGCATACGCTTGCCTCCAAGCACACCAAGTTCACCAAACAAAGTTAATTTTAATGTCCCAAGGAAAATGTGAAAACAAACACACAAGGTTTAATGATAGGTCTTCGTCAATCGAACCTACAAGAAACTTGTCAATAGTTTTGGATGTTTAGGGCTTCTACCGATGAACTTCCAAGTGGTTAGTAATCAAATTTTCAAGATAATTCAATCCACAAGCAAAAAAAGGTTAGCCAAAATTATAGAAAATAATGTTAGAAAATGTATGGAGATGCACAAATGCTAACATATAGAGAAAAAATGCCACATAGAATACAAAAAATGGTAAACTTAGAAAGAAGAATACTAAACTATGCATAGATGACATGGGAAAATGCAAAAATGCTACACAAAATGTAGAAATGCCACAGAGGAGTGACATTGGTGCAAATGACATGCAACATGTTGTATATGCCTAAATGGAGTCATAGAAGCAATAATGCAAAAAATAGTGAAAAACACTCAAAGTCCTACAAAAAGAAGGTTAGCCCAGAGTCCCAAGGATGCTCAAAAGTGCTCCCTACAAATCAATCTTAGTACTAAACCCAAATAAAGTCAGTTAACAACCAATTTTTTGCAAAAGATTAAACTCACAAAAAGCCCTTCTTAAAATGATTAGTGAAATGACCAATAGAATGATCAAAAATCTTGAGAAGGCTTAAATGCCACAAAGGATTATATTAATGAACCTAAAGAACCTGAAAACCTACAAAAAGAGAGGGTTAGGATCTCAAAAATGCCAAAAATGAAATGAGACTATAAAATAGGGCACAAACACCACGGGCAATGCAAAAATACCATGAGAAATGTAGAAATGCCACAAGGTAGTAACGTTTACACCAAAAGTGCCCCTAAACCTACAAAACACAAAGATTAGTCCAAAAATCCTTCAAAACCCTGCAAGATAAGAGTTAGCCATGCTCTACAATGACACAACTACACGTACCATGCAAGCAAAATTAGTGCAAAGGACAAATAGAAGAACAATTATGCAAGAGGACAACTAAAGAAAAACCCTACAAATCTTTAGCTAAATATGATTAAAAAATGATTATAAAAATGACGGGAATGCTCTAAAACCCTCAACACAACACTAAGGATAATGTTAGAGAACCTAAAAAACCCAAACACCTACAAAGAAACATAGTTAAGGACGTGAAAATGTTGATAATGCACAAATGTTACAAGTCAAGGTGCAGGCACCACGAACTAGGACGTAGACACTACTATAGCGTGTTGTCTGCATCGAAAGAGCAAAACAAGGCCCCAGAAGATGCAGAAATGCCACGGTCACCTGCACAAACATCAGTATGCATGGCAGAAATGCTAGGAACTTTGGAACACGTCCAAAAATATCAAGAACCTACAAAAACTCACAAAAAACACTCAAAGAATAAAAGATTAATACAGTACAAGTGTCCCACCAGGCGTGCCAAAAATGTAGAGGCTAAAATTAGATCCACACAAATGCAAGTATATCATAAACAAACTCACAAATCCAAATCTAACTCCTACTTTTTGTTTAAGCAATAATGGTTCAGTGAAAACAACAATGTAAAACACAAGAAAAATCATTATACCTCCATTGTTCATGTGGATATGGTCAAAATAGATGTGCTAGATGCAATGTGGGTGCTCAAGTGCTATGATATTGCCTAATTTGACATGCAAGTACTATGAAAATGGATGCCCAAATCCTTTGCGTGAGCCTCCTTAAATAGACTTTCCCATGGGAGAATGGGCAGTCAAGATTGAGAGATGAAGATCAACAATTGGGATTTGGCTTCAAGAAGATATTCATTAGCCTCATGACAAGTGGCATGATGAGAGACCTCATACAAGATAGATGGCTAGGATTACCTTATAGTGTAGGATGGCATGAGATGGAGACATGTGGAAGAGAGAGAGTGGATGCAAGTGGACGGCGGAGATGAAGGGAGAGAAATCAAGGGTCAGCATTGGCCCATGCAGCATGTTGACACATGTCACACATGTGTGAGCAAGAAGTGGGGGTGTGGTGGAAGTCAAAGATGCTTCCTAATTAGCATGCTCACACATGTGTGAGCAAGGAGTGGAGGTTTGACACATATTAAATGATGGACGATTGAAATCTTGATCCATGTAGATGGATTAGATAGTCAAGATTAAAAGGGAGAGGATTGTGGATTATTAAATTAGAAGAAATGTTAATGGGGTTAATTAGTCTTAATCAATTGAATTAATCATGGATTAGTTAATTACGCCAAGAGGTGTTCTACACTCAAAGCAAGGGCTGAAAGATTCAGATTTATATAACTAGTAAACAAAAATCCAAATAAAATAGCAAATAAAATAAAATAAAATTCAATGTATGTAGGTAGTGGATCATAATGAAACACCAAAATAAATACACCACTCTCAAAGATGTTTTTCTATTTTAAACCAAAATGCAAATATTATGCAAGAATAAGAAATATATTTGATGGGAAATGAAACGCTTAATTTATAAAAAATAAAAAAATAAAAACCAAAAACCAAAAGACAAATTGGAAGATAAGATATATTTTTTTAAATATAAATATACTAGTTAATTAAATTAGAAGAATGAGGACTAAGGTTATTTAATTAAGTTTGGTTTAATTAATTAACCTTAGGGAGGAATGGGAATGGTTAATTAATTACTTAATCATTAATCATTAATCATTAATTAATTATAGGATGCCTCAGAGATAATTAATTAAATAATTGCTTAAATTTAATTAATTTGTGAGACATGAAGTTAGTGGCAAATTTGGGGGGTGTACACAATATTTAATATTTCTAAATCAATATATCAAATATATATTACATATATTTGTACCCATGATTTTAACTTTTTACACAATCTAAACTATGATCCAAAGATCTATTCGTTTGTTTATTCTTAGACCTAAAATGAATAAAATAACACCTCACACCACACAAGCCTATTATAACAGAAGATCCAACTTAGAAAAGAGTTTGAAAATGCCTTGAGGAGTAGTAGTTCTCTCCATCCCTTAGACTGCCTGTTCAATCTATCTTTCATTCATTCAATCGAAAGATGTAGAAATTGAGGATGCTTATTGTCTTGTCACCTCCTGAGCATAAATTCGAAATAAAGTTAATAAAGTTTTATTCCATTCCCTTCTCTTCCACTCGTACACGTGTATGTCTCCCACCTTATAATATTCCTTTGCCCTGCCCTATATAAACATCAAACCCATCCTCCCTAAACCACAAGAACAACATACTCTCTTCCTTGTCTTCATTTCTCTGTATTTATCTATCTTTCTGTATATTTTTCTTTCAGAAAGTATGGCATACTACTGGCAGTATGAGAGCCCAAGATACCCAAATGACTTTGATAGTGGGTATGATCAGCAGCAGCTCCCTCCTCCTCCACGCAGAAATAAGGAGCAAAACTATGGATTTTATCAGGGTGACAACTGTTTTCAGTCTGAGTACAATTGCAGTGAGCAACAGAGCTACCACAGCCTTCCACAGGGGCAGATTGTGAAGGTCTGCTCTAAATCTAATCCTGATTACGCTATGGGTATCAGAGATGGCAGAGTTATGCTTGTTTACTATAATCCCAGTGACCCCACTCAGGTATATATATATACATTTCTTATAGTACATTTGTGTTAGTATTGGAATATATATCCATAAGGTGATATGTATTTAAATGTTGTAAGTTTTGACTGTGTTTGTTTCTGAGATAGTTGGTTTCTAGGATCACTTTTGATATATATTTAGTGTGTATATGTATGCAGCAATGGGTGAAGGATGAGACATGGAGCAGCCGTGTGAAGGACACAGTGGGTCACCCAGCCATTGTCCTTGTGAACAAGGCCACTGGGCAGGCCCTTCGTCATGCCCCTGCAGAAGGTCAAGAGGTATATACACATTTTGGTTTGAAGTAATTGTCTGCAATGTGTATGAGACCCTTAGGGAATCACTAACTTTTATGTTGTCCTAGCACCTATTAAGGTACACTTATTGGGTTATAAGCTTTTTATTCAGATTTATAGAAGAATTATCTGCACTAGGAGTGACAAGTTGTAGGTGAGAAGATTGATAGCATAATGTTTCCAAATACATAATTAATTTATCTTTCATTCTGTTTGATTGGTTTGATTTGATTTAAGATTTTTATTATAAGTTTATGTACAATATTTGTGTCCTCTTGTGATTATATAAAGGACCGTTCAAAAGTACTCTACTTAAACATCATCCATTTTTATGGTCAAACAATCAATAGCAATTTTATGCCTCATCCACAACAAAAAGTGGTAAATATTTGTTCTATTTTTATTAGTTAAAATTAACCTTTGACTGTTGAAATGGATGATGTTTAAGAATAGCCTTCAAAAAGAACATTGTTAAACTGTAGAAATTCTTTGTTTTCGTTAAATTGTCTTAGTTTAGGTAACTATGTTGCTGTGGGAACCAGGGCAAGATCCCCAACTATAATCTCACAGAACCCAGTTTTTTTCCCTGAATCATTTCATTGTGTTTTGGGAGATTTTAGTGACTAATTTATATAAATGAATTGATTTTTTGTTTTTTTTCATCATGATGTTATTTTGGGTATGGGTTCATCTACTAATCATCCCCTCGTTACAAGGTGGGCTTCAGAAGATACTTTGGAGTTACATAATGACATCCCCTTTAAGGTTCTGATAATATTATCAAAGTGTAGAGTGTCTTTCTTTAATTTATCATTTATTTTATTTCAAGATTATTAATATCTTCTTAAATGTTCTATGCTTCAACCACTATTTTTACTAATTTTTGAACAACTAAAAAATTTAGACAATAGCAAGAAGTTTAACCTAAGCTTTAAGATCAAGCTACAGAACAATGATTTCTTATATACAGCAATGCATAAAATATAGCACTTATATATCATAGCATGCTTCCATAAGATTAGCATGCTGTTGAATTTAGCCTTTTGGTCTTAATAACAGATATTTTTTCATGAAAACACATATATGCCTTTTGATGATAGAAGTGTTTTTATTTCCTGGCAGGTGTTGTTGAACAACTATGATAGTGGTTCCTTTGATGAGAGTGTGCTGTGGAGTCAGAGTGAGGACATGGGATATGGGTACAGGACTGTAAGGAAGGCAAATGACATTGGCCTCAACTTGGATGCATTCCTGGGTGATAGGAAGCATGGAGGCATCCAAGAGGGCACCAAACTTGTGCTGTGGAAGTGGAACAAACAGGACAACCAGCTCTGGAAGCTCTCCCCCTGCTACTAGATGGAACATCATGATACATGCAATATATATATGCTATAAGTATAATGATCTTAATGTTAAGGGTATTCATGGACTCTTTAACTTTTAAGTGTGGAGACCAAGAGTGTATCTACTATGTGGTCTGTATGTTGTTAACTATCTGATCTTATATATAAAGTTGCTCTATACTTTATAGTTTTTGTTGATATGTTAGAATATGTGACTGGCCTGCTATATTAGGTTTAGATATCATGTTTTGGTCTGATTTAAATTAAATCTTTGTAATGGTTATATGATTTTTTTTGGAGGATCAAGAGAAAAAGTTTGGACATGGAATTCCAAAGATGCAACCAGATCTAAAGAGAGAAGAGACATGGGTTTTAACAAAAGAAATTCATAAATTAGACGAGGCTAGAAGGGAAAATTGCTTTTAATAGGAAGATTAGAGGAAAAATAGTGCAGATAAGTATTTGTTAGTGCTTGAAAATCATCTGGCAACTGTAGGGGTATAGTCACATTTGAATATGCATAAAGAATTACGTAAGAGGATTGAAGTAATTTTATCGACATTTATGTCGGAATATGTAAAGGAATTGCATACACTAAATACAAATTTAAATTGTACAAATATGTTATATTAAAAATAGTTAAGCCCATAAACACAAATATTTAAAGCCAAAAGAAGGAAAGAAAATTTAAATGATATTTAATTATAATTATTACAATTTCTTTAAGTCTAGTTGTTTTTTAGAATAGTTTAAGAGTTTGGATGTTGTTTATTTGGGTAAGAGTTGGAAAATAGTCTTCCTGAAGTTTCCTTGGTTTTTCTCGTCATTCCGATATAAAATCAATTTTTAGCTAATCTGCTGGATGTTAACGAGTTTTCTAGTAATGAGCTCATAGGTCCATGAGTTGAACCCGGTTCTCTTGGCATCTTTTAATAGATGTATTTAAGATATCTGTGCTAGTTTATTTATAATATATAATATATTATTTAACCTCTTAGTAAAGCAATGACTGTCTTTAAAAAATTATTCAAAAATAAAATATAAATTAAATAAATATTATAAATATGAGAAATTTTATTATACACTAATTTCATAAAAAAAAATATCACAAAATTAATATGTTTGATAAATCTTATTTATTTATAATTAATAATTTAATCCTCTTAATAAAAAAATTGTGTCTTTAAAAAACAATTCAAAAATAAAATATATGCAAACCCTTTTCTAACAAATAATATTTTCATAATAAAATAGAAGTAAAATTTTATTTATGAATTACAGGTAGAATTTATTTTTTTACCTTTAAATTTTTTTTTGAAAAATATACAAATCATAGAAAATAAAAATTATTTTATTTATTTAGAAAATTTGCAAAAGTAAAAATTAAATGCACATACTTATTGTATTGTTTTGCCTAAAATAATTGCTCCACCTTCTCACAATTCATAAAATTTATTAATTCTTCCTCTCTCCATTTATATAAATCTTTTTGGTTGGCACCTATTCGTGTCTTTTAATTTATATTTGTCGACTATTTAACATGCTCACATTTTTTCATTGTTATTAATATAATAGATGTCGGCTTTAATACATTTTAATATGTTTTTTTTTGTTTTTCTTAACACGCTCACATTTCGCTCCGTGTTGGCCTCTCGACTTAATAACCTCTAAAAATTTTAAACATAAACATTAATGTAATTTAAATCTTAGAAAGGGAGTTGAGTATGATTAAATTATTGATCTCCATTAATTTAGATTTAAATTAAATAAGAAGGAAATAGGGTGTATTTCAAAAATCGATTCAATATTAATTTAGATGGTTGTAACATTGTGACAAAGAGACATAAATAGGAATTTGGTACTAGATTTGAAGTTGAAAGTTTTGAGATAATTTAAATTTAAGAAGCTAACTGTTTGGGACATGATCACATCTACCAAGTGGCACAATTCCATCCTAAGCAAAACTGGATCCTTGGTACCTATGTAACTTGTTTGCCTAATGTATATCATAATGTGACTTAGACACAATGTGGGTGTTGAAATCTTGGAAAATCGACATGAAGGAAATGATAACAAATGCAAATCGAACGGATGCAAACCTCATATCGACTCACGATCCATTGATAGGGTTGAGAGTGTTGCACCCGAAGTATTCTAGCTTTACCCAAATAGATGAATATGTTGATTACTCATGATTCAGTAGCATAACATGATATGGAGATTGATAGGTGAATAGATGGATGATGATAGATGCAAAATAGATGGATTATGGATTGAGAGGAAAATTCGGCAGAGTAAGGATGCTAGAAGAAGATTCCTTGCAAATGGCTCAAGAGAGGATACTTTTATAGAATAAGGCAAATTCGAATGGACGGTTGTGATTGAGAGTTATGTTGAAAGATATGGATGGTCAAGATCAATTAGGGTTGGACTAGGGTTTCCCACTCAAAGAGGGATTGTAGTCACATGACAAGTGTGCGATGGAGAATAAAAAGAATCTAATTCAAATATTTTATTTGAATTAGCTTGCACATGTGAAGGGGTTAAGTGGAAGATGAGACATGTGACATGTGCCGCAATGTGATGAGAGGTGAGGGAATAATTCAAATTTTTAATTTGAATTATATGAGACATGTGACTAGGTGCAATTAATTAAATAAATGGGATTTATTTAATTAATTGGGAATGTGATCAAGTGGGATTAATTAAATAAAGTGGGTTTATTTAACTAATCAAGAAGGTGATTAAGTTAGACAAATGTGATTAAGATGAACTAGAACCTAGGATAAATGGGATGGGGAATTAATTAAATAAATATGATTTATTTAATTAATTTGGCTAAGTGATTATGATAGGATTAGGCGTGGGGTAAGTGGGATTTGTGAGTGAGATGAGGTTGGATGACCTAGGACCTAGGGCAAAACACACAAGGTCATGTCGAGACATGGACATTTTTTAGTGTCTACAAGTAGTCAAACTTTGATATGGCACATGAAACATGTCCTTGTTGTTGGTGCTTGCCCAGCAACTTCCGTTCTTATAGCAACAGCCAATTAGGTGGAGGCAAAATAGGGGGTTGTTATGTTTGTGGGCAAGTAGAACATTGTAGATTGTAGTTGGGTTGATTGTGTGATGTGTGAATGTATGTGGTTGGGGGAAGTTGTTATGAAAGTTGCGATGATGTCATAAATGTTGAATGGTTATGGTGGTTGTGATTGTTATATGACTCAGAGGATCACTTGCTCTAAGCCTATTTTTTTCATTTATGATATGGAGATGATCTAACCTTTTTTGTTCTTGTTCAATGATTTGTCGAATGAGTCTCTCTTGATGTTTTTTTTGCTTGTCTTCTTTGTTCTATTTCTCTTTGTATGAGCCTCAAGAAAATATCTTGTTCATGGGTTGTTTCCTCAGTGGGAATTGGTCGAGGGGCGATCTCCCTGATCTCATCTAAGACATATCTGACCTAATCCTCCCTCATACCCAAGCACATTGAATGCTTAGGCCAAGGGGAAGGGTAGTTGTTTGTGCCTCGTGATGGAATCGTGGGCTCTTCCTAGTTGTTCCCTTTTTTCTGGTGTTTTCTAGTTTTGATGAATCTCTAATGCAACTAATCTATATGAATGCAAACTTTTTGATTCTTTTTCCAAATTTTTATGATGAACTAATTACTATGAAAGGGAAAATGAATGCAGTTATATGATCTTTCCTAATGCAATGTAATCTATGTTTTATTTTTTCACGGTTTTGATTTGATTGTAATTATTCTAAGAACAATGAATCTATTTTAAGAAAGCAATGAAATTTTCCTATCAAGAGAAAGACAAACCAAGTTTTACTTCCTCAAAAGCAAGATTTGTTATCTAAATTACTAAGAAAGCATGAAAAACCCATACAAATTAGGTGGTAGTGTCTAGCATAAGTCGTTAGAGGTCATGTGGCAACCATCTCTTCCTTTACAGCAACGGGGTCCTCCTCTTGGTGATAGGGATAAAAATGGGGACGTGAATGAAATTAGATTTATCTTAGAAGCTATAAAAATACAAAGGGGATGGATTGAGCATAAGCATGTTATTGCAAAAATAATTGCGAAGTGTAACATAGTAAATTTGAGAATTTACCATAGAGTAGTTCAACAAGGTAAAAATGAGAGAGAAAATTTTTCTTTTATTTAACATATAATGAAATAACAACAAATTGAAAGATTTTTATCCTGAAATAAGCAACATAATATAGTATACAAAGATGACATTATGTCTTTACAATTACAAATATCTACAATAGATAATGTTTTACATAGTCTCAATAAACACAAGTCTCAAAGATATACTGCATCCATAAATCTGACATCTTTATCACAAGCCTCGGCATGTCTTCTACTAGAGAGAGAGTATCTTTCCAGTGATTTACCTCCATCCACAGACCGGCGGTCTCCCACACATCTTCCACATAGGAAGTGGCCCTACCCTTCACAAGGAATATAGACCAAAGGTGACCAGTGGTAATTTGCCTTTTTGAGTACATAGTGTTGTATCCTACACAACTCTATCAATCATACAACCCTAGATACCCTCTAGCTAAGTATGATTTCCAATAGGTTATGCAATCCAGATATAGTGAACCAACAATGCATGCAGAGACAAATGCATTACTATGGCCATAGTTTCAATAGATATTGATGTTCACAATGAACGTTGTCATAATGTTCACCCACCCCAACTCGACTTGGATACTATCATATTCCTACAGTTTGACTTGGTCAATTATAAATAACTATAAAGTCTTGACAACTTCAGTATTTTAGTCTTTCCGACCTAGACAAGTTTTCATTCACTGTCTATATTCCATAGACCTTATTGACTACCTTTCTTCATGAGGATTCTTATTGAATTATTTCAATACCTGAGGTCCACGTCTTATTAACTCATAAGAATTTTAAATTGATTTATAATGACTAAGATGATTACCTTACCCAAGTTAAGCATCATAGTCTAGGAAATTATTTCCTTTCTTACAAGTAAGAATAAATATACATAGTTAGGGTACTTGTCCCTTCAATCATGATCTATTTAATGATCACAATGATTTAATATAAATAATTACCATATCTGGGTCAAGTTAAAGTTTAACTAAAGAGTTTTGTCTAACTCAAACTTAGTTTTTCTGACTTAGGTGGATTCACAAGACACTGTCATTGCTCCATAGACCTTATGGAATGACTATCTATTCTTGGGTATCCCTTTGTAGCTTTGCAACATTTGAGATTCATCATTTATTGGCAAGTAATAGCTAAGAGAAGTTGTGACAAATAAGGTTTAATAAACTTTATGGTTGACTATCCATTTAATAGTACCTCTTGCATGCTTGCAAAACTCGAGGCTTATGACTTATATCTCAAGTCAACTTGTATCCAGACCAATAGGTTCCTCTACCTAAGGTTAAATATTATCGACTATAACAAATCTCTTTTTAATAAGATAAATATGAACATTTATTATTTGGGGTTCTCGGCCCTTTAATGTCTACCCCCTTAAAATAACTAAAATGAGTTATAACCATAAAGGTGTCATCAAATAATCTTTAACCCTTCTAGGTTAAACTAGGGTTTTATTTAACCCTTGAATAATACATTATATCAAAATAACTCTTATCTCATAACTTCATGACTAAGGTTTACAAACGACTCTTTGGCTTAACTCAACCAAGGTTCAGAATACTATAATTCTTTAATAGATAATAACTCCTATAAAATACCTTTGATAATATGATATAACAAAACATACCCTATATACATTTCCCTACAAGGTCATTCTCTAGTAGACTTAGTCTACTCCATTGTAACGGATCTTTCCAAGAATAACATGAACAATAAAGATAATTAGACATTAATGGGTTCTCATAAAAACCTTATTCCATCTTCCATAGTATCTCTAAGTTACTATCATTTGATAAGATACAAAAGTTTACTAAATATTCCTATGAATCTAGCTCTCATGAGTAGATAACATTATCCGTTATACATATATATAGCCTAAACAAGATAATATGTTAAATCATTATAACCTCAATACTATACGGTTCAAGTTGAGAATATGAAAATAGGGTTCATTCATTTCTTTAATATTTGAGAGCCTATTATTTTGATAGCTCAAAATCATTCCATTGACTGGTTACAAACCTATTCGATAGGAGAGCTATTTTCAAATAAAATGACAGCTATAACAATCTTTCACTATGATAGTCATTTGTCCTCCATTCTAAGCATTTGATATGATAATCGGTTTGTAAGAAAATAGCATATGGTCGATTCAGTAACTGTAACAAATTACTCACTTGTATTACCAAGTGTCAACCTTATGATTTGCATTCTAAATCTTATTATATACAGAGATAAATCGACGTAGTTTCTTCAAGAGTTAACTATGTTTTTCCTACGTTGAGGCTCACTAATTATCAACTATCACACAAAAAAATTAGGAGTTTAAACTCCCCTAGCGAACTCATATAGTCGTCCAAGACTACGGTGAAAACACTAAGAAATGTTAATCGATTTCTTCATGGTTTAACAAAATCATAATCAAAGAATACCTGATAGCAATCGATTTAAAAGTTGACTGAGATATGCACAGGGTTGACACCTTCTTGTTGTGTATTCCTTTTCTACTTCCAGCCAAACTACTTATTTCCCTCAGCAAATTCGTTCTAATCCTGTTCACCTTCCTCCTTGGGCTCAAATGAGTTGTTTTTCATAAATAGGACTAAGGCATGACCCTACAGAGTCGCCTCACTTCGTCCTTTAACCATAATTCAGTTGCAATACTAAATGTTGTTGGGATAAGGTGCCATTAACCTTGTAAATCCCAATATTGTATTTATTCCATTTATTATATGTAATTTGTAATTATCCATGAGATGTACTAGTTTCACTGGCAAGGGTAATTTCAGAGTCACCGGAAGTTATTACAAAGTGACTTTTACTATTGGAAAATGTAAAAACTCATGGCAAAATGAGGATAGTCGTTCTCCCTTGAGGAATATACTATTTTTGGCATGTATGACAACTGTCATGATGTTTGGTGAGTGAATCTATGACAGCTGCAAGTTGTCATAAGATTCTGTGATTTTATGACGCATATGACGAATATGTTGTATATTTTCTATATTTAGCCCAATGTTCCTATCTTGGAAAGATACTCTTTTGCTAGAATCTATGATGGTTATGACGTGTCATAAGATGTTGTAAGAGGTCAGATTTAGTCTTGGGCACCCAATCTTTGCATGGCTATTTTTGGACAAGTGTAAGATGCTTGTATGATGGTAATTAATGTTTACAAGTTGGAGAATCTTAGGAGAGAGAAGATGAATGCCTAAGATGAGTTAGAAAATGTTTCTATAAGTATTTTCTATATATTAGTTGTTGCAATACAGATTTTAGGTACTCAGGTGCTGTCAGAATGCTGTCAGATTGAAGACTAGTGGAGAGAGTTGAAGTGTTGTTGTATTGTAAATCATTTTCAGATTAATACAAACATTGGGCCTTTTTCCTGTGTGGAGTTTTTTACCTGAAAGGGTTTTCTCCATGTTAAACATTGTGTTATGTGTTCATATTTCTGCTTTTGCATTTTAGTGAAGCATAGTTTTGTTTATGTGTTACAATCTCCATTAATAACACACAGTTAGAGATTGCAAAAATTTATATTGAATCAGATTTCCATTGAAGTAGTGTTGCTTTCATTTCTAACATTTGGTATCAAAGCCTGCCTAGCTTTGACTCTTGGGTGGTAGTGTGGAAGTTGTAGCTATAGTGGGAGATTTGGCTGTGTTTATTTTGTAGATCTTGTGTTGTTATTATGGCTGCATCCACTGTTGCATCAACCTCTCGATTGGACATTGAGAAGTTCAATGGAACGGGGTATGAGTTGTGGAAGCTGAAAATGGAAGATTTGTTGGAAGAAAGAAACCAATGGTTGGTTGTCCAAAAAGAGAAGAAACCTGACAATGTCTCTCAAGATGAGTGGGATAGACTGGATAAGAAGGCATGGGGAACCATCCGGTTGTGTCTTTCAAACTCTGTTTTATTGAATGTCGCAAAGGAAGAGACTCCATACAAGTTGTGGAAACGGTTGGGTGAGATCTACCAAGCCAAGAGTATGGTAAATATACTTTATTTAAAAAAGGAAGTTGTTTTCTTTGAAAATGAAAGAGGGTGAGTCAGTTGCAAAGCATTTAAATTCTTTTAATTTGTTGGTGAGTCAGCTTGATTCAGTAGATGTTGAAGTTAGTGAGGAAGATAAATGTATCTTACTTCTTTATTCTTTACCTAAGTCTTGGGAGAATGTTATCCTTGCTATCACTGCTAACCTTGTGGATCCAAAGTTGGATGCTCTTGTTTCAGTGCTATTGTCATAGGAATTGAGGAAGAAGAGTTCAGATAGTTCAGGGGATGCTCTCAGTGTCAGGGGAAGGTCTAAGGAAAGGGGACCAAAAGGAGATTAGAAAGGGGCTAAGGACAAGTCCAAGGGCTGGTCTAAGACTCCCGGTAAAAAGAACAGAGTTAAGTGTTGGAACTGCGGTAAAAGGGGACATGTGAAGAAGGAGTGCAGAAACCCAAAGAAACAGTGGGAGAGTGCTTCGGATAAGTCCTCGAATGCAGGTGAAGAAGTTTTACTTTCTACATGTAATGTTGTTTTTGATGAAATTTGGTTGGTTGACTCAAGATGCTCGTTTCATATGACCTCGCATAAGGAATGGTTCCCCACATATGAAGAATATGATGGAGGTAATATCTACCTTGGTGACAACTCTACATATCTAATTGTCAAGAAAGGAAAGGTATTGTTGTGTTTCAGTGATGGGAGGATTAAAACACTCCCTAGTGTTTTGCATGTTCCTAGATTAGCTAGAAATCTGATTTCAGTTTCAAAGTTGAATGATTTGGGAATGCATGTGACATTTGACAAGCATGGCTGCAGATTAGTGAGAGGGAACTTGGTGGTAGCGAAGGGGAAGAGATTCGGAAGCCTGTTCAAGCTTGAAGCCACTACAGTTTATAATACCTCTTATGTATCTGAGGCTAATACTAAAAATGCATGTATGTTGTGGCACCATAGATTGGGCCACACAAGCAATAATGTATTAAAAACTATTACGAATAAAAATTTGTTGGATGGTTTCTCCTATTCTGATGAGCACTTTGATTTCTGTGAGCATTGTGTGTTTAGTAAACAAAATAGAAAATCATTTCCTTCAGGAAGCAATAGAGAAAAAGAGAAGTTAGAAATTATTCATATGGATGTGTTTGGACCTGTGGATAATGAATCTATTGGAAAATCTCGTTATTTTGTAACCTTGATTGATGATGTATCTAGATTTACATGGATTTATTTTATGAAGCATAAATCTGAAGTTTTCACTAAGTTTAAGGAATTCAAAGTCTTAGTAGAGAACCAATCAGGTTTAAAGATAAAAATATTAAAATCTGACAATGGAGGGGAATATTGCTCTAAGGAATTTGATGAGTTTTGCAAGCATGCAGGTATAATCAGACAAAAGACAACTCCATATACACCACAGTAGAATGGTGTTGCAGAAAGGATGAATTGAACAATTATGGAAAGGGCCAGAAGTATGCTTAGTGATGCATAGTTGGATAATGCTTTTGGGCAGAGGCTGTGTGTACTGCTTGCTACTTGATAAATAGATCTCCTTGTAAGGCTCTTGATTTGACACCTTATGAAGTGTGGACAAGTAAGAAACCTTCTATTTCACATTTAAGGGTTTTTGGTTGTGAGGCTTTTGTTCATGTACCTAAGGAAAAGAGATCTAAGTTGGATACAAAGGCTGAAAAGTGTACATTCATTGGATATGGTGATAATGTCAAAGGTTATAAGCTTTGGAATCCACTAACCCACAAGATTATCTTTTCTAGAGATGTTATTTTCAGGGAACTTAGACCTATTTCTGAACCTATGCAGCCAAAAGAAAAAGATGAAAAGGTAAAGAAGGTGCACTTTGATTTAGAGCAACAAGATGCACCTTAGAAAGAACAAAATGATGGATTGAGGGGTGAAGAAGAAGAAGAAGATTTGAGTAGTTCTGATGAAGATGAGTCTGTAGTTATAGAAGAATTTGTTGCAGATGATCATGCAGAAGAACGAGTAGAGTCTCTTACTCCACCCTTGAAAAGATCCACAAGACAACATAATCCAATTGACAGGTATAACCCACCAGATTTCCATTGTGTATATGTTTTATTGAGTACTAACGATGAACCTAGATCCTACAGGGAAGCTATTTCTACGGATGCTAGTGAGTCTTGGCAACTAGCCATGTAGGAGGAGATGATGGCTTTAGACTCTTGTAACACCTGGGATCTTGTTTGTTTGCTCAAAGGAAGAAAGGCCATAGGTTGTAAGTGGGTCTTCAAGAAGAAGTTTGGAGCAGACGGGTCATTGGAGAAGTACAAGGCTAGACTGGTAGCTAAGGGCTACTCCCAGAGAGAGGGAGTTGATTTTGGTGAGATATTCTCTCATGTTGCTAAATTGACTTCTATTAGATTTCTCTTATCCATTGCTATAGCTTATGATTGGTAGATTGAGCAAATGGATGTTAAGACTGTGTTCTTGCATGGAGATCTTGAAGAAGAAATTTATATGCAACAACCTACAGGTTTTGAGGTAAAAGGAAAAGAACATTGGGTTTGCAAGTTAAAGAGGTTTCTTTATGGTCTAAAACAGTCCCCCAGAGTGTGTTATCAAAATTTTGATTCATTTATTTTGAAATTGGGTTTTGTTAGAAGTGAGGAGGATCATTGTGTTTACATTCATTATGTTGATGATTCTATACTGGTTATTGCTTTGTATGTTGATGACATGTTATTTTTTAGCAATACTAAGGGTATGGTCAGTGAGCTTAAAGCCCAACTTTTAGGTGCATTTGAGATGAAGGATCTTGGTGCTGCAAGGTATATTTTGGGAATGGAGATCAGGAGGGATAGAGTTTACAAAAATCTTTGGTTGTCACAAAGTATGTGAATACTATTGTGCAGAGGTTTAGTTTGCAGGACTGTAACCCAGTTAGAGTTCCTTTACCCATTGGTACTAAGCTTTCATTAGATATGTGTCCAAAGACTAAAGATAATCTTGAGGATATGTCTAATGTGTCATATGCTAGTGATGTAGGGAATTTGATGTATTCAATGGTTTGCACTAGACCAGATATTGCCCAAGTAGTGGGAGTTTTGAGCAGATTTATGTCTAACCCTGGTAGACAGCATTGGAACTATGCAAAGAGGGTATTTAAATATCTTGCAGGTACTCCAGATTATTATTTGGTTTATTCTGGTACTGATAGTGCTGATAAATCTTTGGACATATAGCGTTTTGTTGATGCAGATTGGGTAGGTGACTTGGATAGTCGAAGGTCCATTAGTGGCTATGTGTTTACTTTGTTTGGAGGTGCAGTGAGTTGGATGAGTAAGAGGTAGCCCATAGTTGCTTTGTCCACCATAGAAGGGGAGTATATGGCTACAACTCATATCTCTAAGGAGGCAATTTGGTTGAGGAGACTGTGTACAAGTATTGGTTTTGATTGCAGGATCATTCAAATTGGTTGTGATAGCCAAAGTGCTATCTGTTTGGCCAAGAATCCCATGTATCATGCTCGGACTAAGCATGTTGATGTTCAGTATCACTTTGTTCAAGAGTTGGTTGCAAATGGAGAGATTAAGCTAAAGAAGATAGACAATTGGGAGAATGTTGCAGATTGATTGACTGAGCCTGTGAGCACAAAGAAGTTTGTGTGGTGCAGAGAGGCCATGGGCCTTGTTTCTAGTGCTTGATTATTTTTATTTGATTTCCTATGGGTTGATTTACAATGTATAATGTCAAGTGGGAGAATGTTGGGATAAGGTGCCATTAACCTTGTAAATCCCAATATTGTATTTATTCCATTTATTATATGTAATTTGTAATTATCCATGAGGAGATGTACTAGTTTCATTGGCAGGGGTAATTTCGGAGTCACCGGAAGTTATTATGGAGTGACTTTTACTATTCGCAAATGTAAAAGCTCATGGTAAAATGAGGATAGGCGTGCTCCCTTGAGGAATATACTATTTTTGGCATGTATGACAACTGTCATAATGTTTAATGAGTGAATCTATGACAGTTGTAAGTTGTCATAAGATTCTGTGATTCTATGATGCATATGACAGATATGTTAGTTGTATATTTGCTATATTTAGCCCAAGGTTCCTATCTTGGAAAGATACTCTTTTGTTGGAATCTATGACAGTTATGGCGCATCATAAGATGATGTAAGAGGCCAGATTTAGTCTTGGGCACCCAATCTTTGCATGGCTATTTTTGGACAAGTGTAAGATGCTTGTAAGATGGTAATTAATGTTTATAGGTTGGTGAATCTTAGGAGAGAGAAGGTGAACATGTAAGATGAGTTAAAATGTTTCTATAAGTATTTGCCATGTATTAGCTATTGCAATATAGATTTTACGTACTCGGGTGCTGCCGGAATGCTATCAGATTGAAGACTGGTGGAGAGAGTTGAAGTGTTGTATTGTAAATCATTTTCAGATTAATACAAACATTATGCCTCTTTCTTGTGTGGATTTTTTTACCCGAAAGGGTTTTCTCCACATTAAACACTGTGTTATGTGTTCATATTTCTGATTTTGCATTTCTGTGAAGCATAGTTTTGTTTCTGTGTTACAATCTCCATTAATAACACAGAGTTAAAGATTGTAGAAATTTATATTGAATCAGATTTCCATTGAAGTAGTGTTGCTTTCATTTCTAACAAATACAACTTTAACAGTGTTCTGTGACTAAGTCACAACTGAAATCAATTTACAAGTAAAAGTCCACATGTTGATTGTGGAAGGCTGCCATACGGTTCGTTCAGTTAGGCAATTAAAACCATAGCCACCCTCATAAGGATGAGGTCGACACTTATTTAAAACATAATTGATCTCTTAATGATTGAAACATGTGGTTTGATCCACCTCTATTACTAATGAAGACTCCCCTAAATGTAAGCCTTCGACTACTCAAGCATAACATTATTGACTCATTATGAGGTATTATCCTCACGTGAAGCATATACATTTACATATTTGATTACATCAAATATGATTCACATAACATCACCTCTATATTAGATAGTTATGGTTTAAAAAAGATAATATTTAAACAAAGGATTACGGATAATGTGATTGGGTTGAGCTTGTCTCCCCATCACAATCCGTTGACAATAATCATGCATTCTTAACTCGACGAAATCGTCTTAACATTTAAGAATCCTTTATAATACGTCAAAAGACTTAATAAAATAAGAGAACCATTTCACGACAATTTACGTCATAATATTTACGTTTAACGTAAATAACCATAGTTCATATTCAAACGACATCGTTAACGTTACTAACGACTAAGGCGACTTACTATGACTTACAAAGATTGTAAAATATCGAGTACCTGTCAATTAGGTTCAATAGTAAACTGACAAGACAAGACTTACCTCTCACGACAAATTGGTTCACGTTTCTGTTAAACACTTATACTTGATTTGGCAAATAAACCACTCGTAACCCAAGGTCTATAGCTCTCTCCTTGAAAGATACTCTCTGTTTTCTCTGAGAGTCATCTGAAAACCTGTAATCATATATCAAACTTGTTACCAAACAAATTATGATCAGTGCATCATTATTCAAATAATAAATCAAATCTCATAATGCAAATATTACATTGATAATAACATAATCATTTCCATAATTCATTATATGACATTCAATATAATCTATGTCTTTCCTCGACATTAATCTAAACATCATACTAGATTTACTTATGTCCAAGTAAAAGTAAAAAGTATAGCAAGACAAAAATTAGGGATGTAACACGAAGTCCTGTGTAGAGCATAAGAATGCTAATGGGGGTAGCTTTGCAAAAGCTTGAGCAATACAAGAATACAATAATGAATTCACCTCCTAAAGGAAAGCTTTGAAGCTTTACAAAAACTAAAACTAAAGAAATAAACTAAGAGGCTCAAAGGCCTGTAAAGAAGCTTGAAGAAGCTTGTGAGAATGAGAAGAGGATGCCAAATAATGAAGAAGTGAGGGGCATTTATAGATCTAGAATCAACACTAGTGGTGGTGGTGATTGGGTAGATAACTAGATTGATTAGGGAGTGAACTAGTTCTAATTGGAAGTAAATAGAGGGTGGAGACAAGATCATAAAAGACTAATTGAAGATAAAAATAGAGTGATTGAGAATCCTGTTAGGGTTAGCCGACAAAAGATATCAATTAAATGCAAATAAAGATTAAACAGAGGAATGGAAATACACAGAAATAATAACATCGAGAGACAAGTTTTAACGTGGTTCACCCAAACTCGGGCTACATCCACCAACAAAGAGTCCAATATTATTATCCAGTAAATCAAACCGATTACAACTAGCAATCCTTGCAACTCAATACCACTGCAAAATGCTAGAATACATCAACGGAAACCCTAACCCTTAGCCACTTTTATCAAGCCTTGTGTCAGTTACAAAAATAGGGTTTTTTTATGTCGTCCAATAGAAAATAACTCCCGACACCTTAATAAAATAATAAAAAATTGTTGGAGGTTTCGAGGGCGCTGCCCCCGAACCCCCGTGAGAGAACTGCCCCTCAACCCCACCCTGTATTGTGACAGGGAGTGCGCCAGGGGTGCTGCCCCTGGACCCCGCAAGGGTCGCTGCCCCTTGACCTCATTAAATAATTTAGGGGGAAACTGCACCGATAAAAGTGGGTAAATTTAACCACCGAGTCTGATTAGGCTCCATATAACAAAAAATCCAAAAATAGTTAAGGGAAGTCAAGGGTCAATTATGCATGGAGGGACTCCTAGTCAAAAGCTAAAAATGAAGATAAACTAAGCTAAACTAGAAGAAATATTACATGGCAAAAGATGACAAGGTCGCCCTTATGGGAATGGGTCATCCATATTAATAGGACATGTCACCTAAGTGACCCAAACTTAAGTTGTAGGGTTTCCCGGGATACCCTACAAGTCATATGGGTGACCCACTCAAAGTGGATCAGGTAGGCAGCTAGAAGGTACATAGAAATTTGGAAAGTTGAAAGGCTAGGGAGGAAGATTGATGGGGGTAAGTGCAAGAAGATGGGGGCCAAAAGGGGGTCTTAAGTGGCCACTTTTTTTTTTCTGAAATCAGGAAATATTGACCTTGGATGAGAAATTGAGCATAGTTACACTCAAAAATTTAAGATGCAACAAAAACAATGTTCATACTGCTCCGAGTCTACTTTCTAAACTACTATTTTTTTTTAAAGATGGTATAGATTAAGGGGTTCAAAAAAGGAAGCCACAGAAATCGGTGTTGTTTCTATCAAAAAAGCATAACATAGTGTGCTTTGTAGCTCCCTCAAAAGGTTAACTTTTTTTTGGTATTTTTAAAATCGCTTCAGTGAAAAATTAGCTAACATGTAGTATATGCCCAATTTTTCTAATAATTTTTTAATGAATATTTGATTTTTTACTAATTTTCAAAGTGGACAATCTTAAAACACAGAATTTTGGCCATGCTACCCCTGTAAATTTTGAAAACTAATTGATTTTTTTTTTAATATGTTTAGAATAGAGTCTAGTTTATAAAAATACAATTTATTTGAAATTTCAATGAACGATTAATTTATAATGAAAAAAAGCCCAAAAATGGATAGACAAACAAAAGAAATTAAAGATGAAAGGCTGAACATTGTCAAAATGTGAAAAAATTACATCGTTAAATAGCTAAGAGAGACTAACATTACCCAGGTGTTCAATTTGTTCGACCTTGAAACACATGCAAATCTGAGGGTTAGCACAAACAAAATTATGTGAAATCCTGTAGAATATGCAAAAACACATCTTTGGATGTTGGGAAGGCACTCTAAGCCTTTGGGTTGGAAATCCAAAGCAAATCCCAAGCCTAAGGCTTGGGATTCCCAAAGCAAAATATAACGTGAGCGCATTATAACGTGAGCGGGTTATAATGCACTCGCGTTATGTTTTGCATTTTTTTTTCTTTTTTGTAAGTTTTCCCAATGTTTGCACTCACGTTATGTCTCCTTTTGAATGATTTATGTTCAATTTTCTTAAGTATGTTTGATGTATGTATATATGTGTATATGTATGCTTGTATGTATGTATGTATGGTTGTATGTATGTATGTACATGTATGAATGCTTGTATGTGTGTGTATATATATATATATATATATGTAAATTGCAAAAACACATAAATGATTAAGAATAACTGCATACTCCTCAAAATGACCATGTTATGTGACCCTGGGAAATAAATGGCATAAAATTTTGGCATGAAAGTCTATTAAGAAATGGTCATATACAAGTGAAAGATCAAGTAGGATGGAAATGTGTAAAATTTTTGAGAGGTCCTAACAGGTGAGACATTAGAATAGTTTTTTTGGAATAATGGCGGGAATTAACAAAATTTTAGAGTTTTAAAATTTTGTTCCAACATAAGTAATGGTTGTTTTAGTATGTAAATAAGGGTAATCCTTACCTATGTAATAATTTTCTTTTTACTAAAAGAGGGGTAAAATTTTATTCAAACCAAAAAATGGCAATACAAAGCGAGGGCATTACACACCCCTGTCTATCTCCACTAATTGGTCCAACTTTTGTGACAAATCTGGGGGTAATTGACCCCTTTCCACAATATTCCAATCATGCAAATGATCAGAAGCCCACTTAGCCAAACAATCCGCAACCCCATTCCATTCTCTAGGAATATGACAGAAAGAAACAAAATCTAGAGAAGCACACAGATTAAGAATTTGTTTTATAATTAACAACCAAATGCCAACTGACATTCTCTAATTCTGCCTCTTCAACAAAGTCACCACCACCTAAGAATCAGATTCACAAATGATCTGTCTCCACTCAAGAGCACAATCGTGCTCCACAGCACATAAAATGGCAATAGCCTCCATCACATTATTTTTATACCAACCCTTATAAACAGAAAAGATAAACTCAACAATCCCAGAACTAGTTTGCCCAACACCTCCAATACCAACATGACCAGGATTTTCGCGAGAAGAACCATCTGTGTTGATTTTCAGCACACCCTGAGGAGGAGGACACCAATGCCCCTCCCTATTTGTCTTCCAAAGAGGATGTCGACATCTATTTCTCATGATCTAACTAGCACTTTGAGCAACACCCTTCTGAAGAGGAAGATTGAGACGAGTGCAACAAGCAACATCTCCAAGATCCACACCCTCAGCCAAGTCACACTTAGCCAAAATAGTTTCTCCCAAAGAATGAAGAATCTTCCACCACAAGTGTTGGACAACCAGCTTCACATCCTGAAAAATCCTGTGATTCCTCTCCAGCCAGATATGCCAGATAATAGAAGTTGGTCCAAGAGCCCAAGTAACCTGAAGAAAAGAGGTCTTAACAGGGGCCTTCCCCCACCAGACAAAGAACTCGTCCAAAGAAGAGACATGTCAGTAAGCTTGGTTCCACACAGCCCACCAAAGGTGCCAAAGCCTCCTAGAAAAGGAACATTGAAAGAAGAGATGAGAGACACTCCTCACATTTACAACACAAAGCACACATCGACGGACCTTGGAACCCTCTCTTGCACAAGTTATCCCAAGTAAGACATTGGTTCTAGACCACCAACCACATAAAAAAATTGTACTTGGGCCAACCAAATTTGCTCCACACTTGCTTCCACCAAGGAACCTCAATGTCCCCAAACACCTGCCTAACCAACTCACCGTACCCTGTTGAAACAAAGTATTTACCAGATAAATCACTATTACTCCAGGCCAACACATCCTGCCCCGCCATGGCACTGCAATCGTGAGAAGTAAGAATCTGAACCAACTCTCACCTATCCTCCTTTGACCCTCCTGGCGGCCAATCTAAGGAATGCTTCCATCTAAGGCTAACAGCTAGTCCAATATTCTGAATAGACTTATAATGCTCAACTGTAGTCCAACCCGTAGTAGTAAAATGATCACAAAGAGACTGGAGGTAAGGGTAAGAAGAAAGAATAGGAGGATGACCATCCCAAGCATCCCACCAAAAAAGAGCTTGAGAACCCGTATGACATATCCAAAAAAGCCCCTTCTTAACCAACTGAGCCCCCAATTTGAGGGTATTCCAAATTATAGAGCCCTTTCCATCTAAAGGGAACCGAGGAATATCAAAAGTGTTAACATCCTTAAGATACTTGTGGGTAAGAATACGGCCCAAGAGTTGATGCTGACAAGTACACCAACACCAATACAACTTGGTAGCAAGAGCTTGCCCATTCAAAACAGCAGAACGCAAACTGAGGTCCCCCTATTTCTGAGGCTTGCACACAGTATCCCACTTAACAAGACTCCACTTAGCCAACTGCAAGTTACCACTCCAAAGAAATTGTCATGAGAGAGCATCAAATTCCCTCAGGAAATACACCAAAGCAGCCTGAACAAAACATATATAAATAGGGAGAGCCTGGATAACAGATTTTAGAAGAGTTACTCTTGCAGCAATAGAAAGCCAGTGATGAGTCCAATGGATAACTTTACTGCACAACTTATCAAGCAAATGTTTCCAAGAAGACCTGGGCTGTCTACCAACAGTAAGAGGTATTCCCAGATAGACAAAGGGTAGAGACCCAATCTTAAACCTCAAAATATTAGCAATCCTCCGTTGAATAGCTTGAGGAGTATTAAAAAAGAAGATAGAAGACTTTCTCATTGACTTTCTGACCTGAAGCAGCAAGATAAATATCCAAAGCCTGCCTAAAAGAAATAGCCTCCTACAAACAAGTCCTCCCCATAAGAGAAGTGTCATCCACAAACTAAAGATGAGAGATATGCGGCAACACAAAACCCCAACACCAACCTTGAAGCCTGCCCTGAGAGACCCACGACTTAAGAAATCTGCCTAGACCCTCGGCCAAAATAATAAATAGATAAGGGGAGAGAGGATCTCCTTGGAGAAGGCCCCTAGAAGCATCAAAAAGCTCAGAAGGTTCCCCATTTATAAGAACTAAAAAAGAGGAAGAGGTAACACAACTCATAGTCCAACTAACCCAATTTGGACTAAAACCAAAGCCTAAGAGAATTCTCTGCAAAAAATGCCACTTAACTCTATCATAGGCTTTGGCCATATCCAACTTGATGAACATAGATTGCTCCGTAGAGGTCGCCATAGAGTGAATGACTTTAGAGGCAACCACCACCCCATCCAGGATCTGTCTACCAGCCACAAAACCTCCTTGCTCCTCAGAGATTACAGAAGGAAGACAAACTTTGAGCCTCTCTGTAATCAATTTAGTAATAATTTTGTACACCACATTACAGAGAGAAATAAGTTGAAAGAATTCAAGCTTATCAGCACCTTCCTTTTTTGGAATGAGAACCAGAAAAGTAGAGTTCAAGGCATGAAGCATCTGATTACTGCGAAGAGATTCCTAGACAACCTCCAGCAAATCCAAACTTATAATATCCTAAAATTCCTGAAAAAAATTCAACAGGAAAACCATCCAGACCAGAAACTTTACCTTTATTCATCCAAAAACAACCCCTTCTAATTCAAGCAAAGAAATTGGGCGGGTGAGGAAATCATTCATCTCCATGGAGATCAGGAGTGGAATGCAACCAAGGATCAAGTTCTCCTCATCTTCAGCAGGGGCGAATCCTCAGAAAAGAGAGCAGAATAAAACTGTCGAACCTCTTGAGACAAAGCCTGTACAGAAGAAATATGGATCCCGTCCGCATTGACCAAAGAGGATATACAACCTCTATTGCGACGAGCCTGCACATAATGATGGAAGAAAGAAGTGTTCATGCCCCATTCCTGAAGCCAATCATTTCGAGCCTTTTGCTTCTAGAGAATCTCCTCCCAGAGCTCCCTTTCCTCCACAATTCTCGCAGCCTGTGATTCCGCTTGACCCAAAGCATCCGAGAAACCAACATCTCGAATTTGGTGAGTAATCACATCAAGGCACGCCTGAGCATTCCTCTTCATAACCTTAAGATTGCCAAAACGCATCCTATTCCATCTCTTAAGGTGAAATTTAACATACTGAAGTTTTTTAACAAAGGTGTACATAGCATTACCATAAGCAGGGCTGCCATCACACCACCACTAGGTCACAAGATCATACAAAGAAGACTCCCGAAGCCACATAAGATGAAACTTAAAGGGGGGATTCTTGGGAGTAGTAAAAGAGTTAACCGAAAGTTTAATTGGCCAATGATTAGATCCCCTCCAATCAAGAATCTCAGAACTAGCAACCAATCTACCTCCCACCCAAAAATAGGAAACTAGAAATCTATCCAACGTTTCAGAGATCGCTTCCTCTCCACTCCGTCTGTTATTCCAAGTGAAAACCCCATTGGAAGGCTTAACATCAATTAAAGCAAGCAAATCCACATTCTCCTGAAAAAGATCAGAAGCAAGCCCAAGCCGAGGCAGCCCACCTCTTTTATCCTCCAAGATCAACACAGAATTAAAATCACCAGCTAGGATCTAAGGAAGATATGGAGCACAAGATCTAACATACCTAATATGATGTAATGCCCACCCTAGTGTGTGCCTTATGTGCTTTTTATTCATGTGTTATATGTTGTTCTGAGTGTTTGTCATTGTATTATGTGATTATTATGCTTTGATGCATTGTACCGAACTTGTCAATGAGGTCTATCGTACCATCGAGGGGTTCTGAGGGTGTATTCTACATGACCGTTGAGGTGTTTCCAATGGCGTTTTTCTTTATTATTTGGCTTTCTAACTATGCATTATAAATTGCATATGTTGTGTTCATGTGTGTTAGATTATTGTAGTGCTTCATCTTCATTTTTTCAATTGTGTAACATGTTGGATGGATGTGATGTCTTCAATATGATTGTGTTAGTTGATTTATGCATATATGATTTTATGATGTCGATTGATTGTCGACCCATGTTTATGATGCTTATGCAATATTATGCTATGTTGGGTATTATGATGTGCTTCGGCTATTTTATGTATGGAGCAAGTATGCCTGATGGTTTACTTGAGTGTGCAGGTAATTACAGGTACATTAACTAATGTGGGAAATGTGGAGAAGCTTGACATGGGAGGCTAAGCCATCTCACCCTTATCCTTGTGTTGTGGAAACCTGTGATGTGTGTTTGGTATCATTTGTGTGTGTTTCCTTAGTGTTCTTGCACTTTATTTTAAAATGTTTTGAAAAGCGTGTTTTCCATGTTTTCAGATTAAATTAATGATTTTAATTTAGAAATTGCTATTTTTGCTTTAGAGAAAATGTTTGTTGCATCATTATATGCTTGTGGAACAAATTTGAGTGATTTTGGTTTAATCCTGAAATTTGATATTTTTCTGTAAAAAGGTAGAAATTGCATTAAATGAGGAAACTGAATGCCTAGTATGACATGTTTGTACTTTTCAGAATGAGATTGAGTTAAATGGCAATAACCTATTTGGAATAGTTGAGTTCATTCGACTAACTATTTCCCTATCTATTTGAGTGAATTATTTGGGTGTTTTAAGTGAAAAAGGGTTTATTAATGTGTTATTTGAAATGCCTATTTGATTTGCAAAAGAGACATTCAATTATTTAATTTTTGAATTAAATGAATTAAATGATTTAGTTGTGCAAAGGCTATAATTTTGAATTGATTGATTAAATCACTAAAAGGATTAATTTATTACCAAAAAAAGGAATAGTGTCTTTGGAGGAATAAAAGGAAAAAGACATATTTTTCATTATTCTTTTTCTCTCCAAAATTTGCTCTCCTTTATTTGAAACCCTCTTGCTTGATAAATGGATATTTGATTGCTTGGAAGGGAGTTTTGCTTGGAATTGCTTGGAGTTTGGATTGGATTCAAGAGCTTGGTGTTGCTTGTTGTGTGTGGATTGAATATGACATTCAACCTCATTCTTTTCCTTGGATTTTGCTTGTATTGGAAGGTAAGTTTCTCCAATCTTCCCATTTAAATTGTTTTATTTTGTTTCCTTCATGCCACACCATCTAGAATGGTTGAAGATGACTTTGCTTAGTTGTAGAAAGCTTAGAAAAATTATTTCAGCTGTGTATGCTTTTATTTTTATGTATTTTCATTTTTAGAAACATGTAAATACAGACAAAACCCTGGCAAATTTTCTGTGGGAATCCCCAACTCATTTGTATTGCATATATTGGTTGTTGGGCATGTTATCTATAATGGGTAGTTGTCAGATCATCCATAGCTATTGAAAAACAAAAGTTAGAAAATTGGTCAAACTTTGGTAAAGGTGCCAAAGAGAGCTCTAATGGATTTTTTAGGGCCTTATGGTTATTTTGCACTTTTAGAAAACATGAAAACCGAATTCTATGCATTTCCTTTATGATTTGTTTTGAGGGATGAGTTGACTCCTTCATATTATGTGATTCTGCATCTTGTGAGACTATTATTTTTTGAGACATTTTGGTGCATTGAAATCCGTGTCACTTATTTCTCTATTTTTGAAAACCTAAAAATTGCTTTGTATGCATCTCCTTGATGTTTTAGTTTGTGGGATGAGTTGTCTCCCAATTAGAATGGTATTTTGCATCTTTGGATAATATGTTGTGTTTTTGTCAAAATTGTGATTTTGTCACCTCAAAATATGTGCCATGCCTAATTGGTCAAATTGGTGCTATGGGTGTTTAGGAAGAGGTCTAAGGGTAGGAAAGGAGTGGCTTCCATCGTGCGCTATGGCCCAAAGAGGTCGTTGGAATTTATCGAATGAAATTTTTAATCAAGAATAACATTTAAACACATTGGGTAATAAAATTTAATAATATCATCTACACCAAATTGCATGTGCTGGTGAAGTGTCCGCCTTGCTTGGGTTTGGGTGTAAAGATCAATCTTTGGTGTAGTGTCCGGTTGCTATGAAGAGGTTATGCCCTCATGTTCTACCATGAGGTGAGTATTGCCCTCATTTGACACTCCTTGTCCTAACTACCTAGGTCTCTCTTCCTTCTTCCACCGTCGGAGTTTGACTCAACGTGTGATGTTTACCATGTGATTGTATATGCATTGTGATCCCTGATTCATCCTTGTATGTGTCTATGATAGATTATGATTTATGCCTCATTTGGTGTGCATTGAAGGTGTGACTATTTCCCTTATGCTTGAATGTTGTTATGTCATTCTATTATGTTTTGCCAAGTGTGCCATACGTTACTTGAATGCAATTGGATGGTAGTTGTACCATGTGTTGTTTATATGCATTGTATTGGTAGTTGTGTCATGTGTGTTGTGTGCATTGATTGGCGTGTATTCCATATGTTGTTTGTATACCCTAGATGTGTGAGATGCTCTTAGCGGGTTTGCCATGATCACCTTCTCCGTAGATCAGGGGTTGCCTAGAGTTGCGTAGACATCTATTGCACTCGACGATGGAAATATGGTTGGGAGGTGAGCAACATTTCCCCATTGGTCCTTCATGATGATCTTCAGGTGTTGGATGGATTCCTTGATCTTTTTGCAGGTGGTTTACCTTGTACTTTGTGCCTTGTTGCACCTTGGAGAGCATGTTGGTTTTGGGTGGTTTATGCACTTGTATTTTATCATTATTGATTATTGTAACCTTTGTAATGTAGGTATTTTGAGACCCTTGTAATAAGATGTAATTAATGCTTTGAGTTGATTTATGATGTTGGCTATGATTCATCTATGTTTAGGATGAAGCCCTTCAAATATTGTAATTATTGGATATCGTCTTGTATTTTTCCATGCCTCGGTTTGTGAGGACGTTGGCATGTTTTGATAGATTTTACATGTTAGAATCTAGCTATGCTAGCATGTTTAGACTTAGTTATTTGATGTTGTATTTGATATTTATGGATATGTTTGTGTTGGATCGTATTCATCCCACATAGGTGGTGAGGATCCTATCTTTTCTTTTGGCATGTGTCGACGTTGGTGTCGAACATGCATAGCCTTTTGTATCACTTTTGTCCTTTTTGACGTGTGGACATAATTGGTTCGACAGCTTAATGTTTTTGGTTAAAATGAAACATCTTTTGCATTGATTGTTGTTTTTAGCCTCGTAGGTGTTTTGGTGTCATTTCCATGATGTGATATGCACTCTTGGATTATTCCCTCCTTTGCATTGGGATGTGTGCCTTTACATGAGTTTGACTAGTGACCATTCTAGTTGGTTGAGGAATCGTACCTCCTAGTTGGACTATCCTGTGGGTGAGCGTTACCCTTGTGTTTGGGGTGTCTTGTGTCATCATGGAATAGATTGAGGTGGATGTCACCCTCATCCTACTCCATGTGTTCACGAGGGAGTGAGGTCGTGGACATGTATCTGAACCTCATCATGGAGTGACCTCCACCTCTCTCTTGATCATCGTGGTGAGTTGTCACATGATGGGTGAAGTCTTCCACTTGTGCCACCTTGCATTATGCAATGGTGATGTCTTTTTATGTGTTGTTGTACATGTTGCAACACCTTGTGTGTGCGTGAGTGCAATGCGACATGTAAATGTTGCACTTGCAAACGTGAAAAATTTGTTGGTTCAATGTTTGTTCAGCTAATGTCCTGTGTGAAAGCTTGGGGCATTACATATGAGCCCAAAGCTAGATTTTTCCACGAATATCAATCGGGACATAAACATTAGTAACAAAATGGTCTCACCTGTTGCCAAAGAAGAAGCAACCAATGAAATAGAAGAATGACTGGAAATCCACCAAAGTGGAGCAATCTTTCTTGGATCCCAAAAAAGAGCCAAACCCCCAGAGCTACCCTGAGAACCAATGTACTGACACTGACCAAAATACCAGATACGAGAAGCACACTGAAGCATGAAATCAACTGAAAGTTTAGTCTCCTGAACACAAAAAATGTCTAGAGAATGGACAATAACCAGCTCATGAATAGCCTTTTGACGAGAGGTACTATTCAACCCCCTTACATTCCATGAGAGAACAATCATGAGGGAGATGGAGAAAAGTGAGCATCAATGGGTTTAATAGACCCAAATTCCACCAACAAATCTCCAGTATGTTTAATCTTCTCAAGATCCTTCTTACAACCACTTTTGGAAGAGTGCTCAGCCAAGCCCTTTGTAAGCGTACGTTGTTGCACCCCTAAGGCTAAAGAAGATCCCTTGATTTTGCTAGAAACTAGCCCCTCCTTTGCCAAATCTGCCAAAACAATATCATCATCATCTTGCATAGGACCATTTAGAGATACCACATGATCCTGCATATCCTGTGATAAATGACTATCCTGGCCAGATCCTTGTCCCTGCCCCACAGCACAATCCATACCAACAACATCAGAAGGCACATCCGGCGAGATTCCTTCCTCCAAGGTTGAAGTGTCCAACACCTCAAACTGATTAATGTCCTCTTCATTCTACCTATCCTTAAACAATCTCTTCAAACCACAACCCTTAGTCCAATGCTTAATAGGCACAAAGCCATCTTTATTCAATTCACCCTCCATCATGGGAGATTTCCCTTTATCCTCTTTAACAACTTTTGGAACCGAAGATGAAGGGGAGGAATTAGAAGGAGGAGCCTTATTAAGCCTAGGACATTGCTTCTAAAGATGTCCATACTCATGACAAATCTGACACCGAAAAGGAAGGGATTCATAATCAAGCTGTTGAATCCAAGATAGAGAACCAAGACAAATTTCTAGAGAATCTAGCAAGGGATTATTCAAATCAACCTCCACACAAATCTGATAAAAAGAAATAACCTTTTTTTCAAGGGTTTGTTGAGAAACTACAGCAGGCTTACCAAGAAGAGCAGCAATCTGTTGTAAAATATCTTCTCTCCAAAACTCCAGGGGAAGTCATAGCAGACGGACCCAGACAGGCACCCTTGATGGCAATTCTTCAGCTGAATTAAAACCCATATGCCAGGGTTTGATAAACAATCCAACATGATTATAGAAATAGGGTCCTCCCTCAAAAACCTAATTCCTATCAGCTATATTGGAAAACACAACCACAAAGTAATTGTTAGCAACCACAATAAGCTCCATGTCTCCCTCAACCTGCCATGAGCGCCTAATCCAAGCATCCAAGGCCGACAAAGGGATATGAATCCCTAGAAATTTGTAGATAAGAGCATGTCTACTCCAATAAGAGACATCATCAGCAACAGATTCAGGAGAAATAACCAAAATCGGCCTATCCTAGCTCCTAGGCAAACAACCATTCACTTTCTTCAATTTAGGGCCCTCCCCCACATAAAAAGACTCTGACTGATGAGCTTTCAAACCTGAAGAAGAGCCATTTTGAAACACACCGCCCCCGGCCACCACCAAGATGGTAGAAATTTGATGCTCATCCATATTCACACCAACCCACACACCATCCAAAGAAAGCACAAACCAACGAGCACCACACAGAGAAGAAAAGAGAGAAAACAAACCAAAAAAACCCCCCGCAAGCTAAAAAACCCCACCCCATGCTCGAAAAAAGTCCCCAAAGCTCAATCTGCAGCCACTCATAACATGCAAACAGGAACGTAGACATGCAGACCACAACTTGCTACAGGCCGCGGGACCGCAAACAAACCCTACGCACAAGCTCCATATAATGTGTATTTTATTTTTTTTTTGTAGAAATGTATTGATAAACTCCAAGAAGGGGATAAAGTTAGGGTGTTGGATCCGTTTGATGGTGTTGCTATGGGCATTGGGTGGATTCACTCACTATCTATTGTACATGTCCAGTCAACTTGGAAGGAATAGGAGATGCAAATGTAAATATTTTAAAGGTCACAAGTAACGTACCCCTTGCTTATGACGACAAAATAGATGGAGCTGTCCGTTTGAAAGAGAAAGAAGGAACCTTCACACGGTGGCCACTAAAATATTTGCAAAAAATGGCATAGTTGATGATTATCATGTACTAGTTGTTAGACATCTTGGCCCACTGCTTTATGCAGTATTTTGAATGTGTTGTTTAGGGATCTTAATTTTCATGGTGTATTTGAAAGAGTTGGAAACTCTTAGACAACTATGACTTTTTTATTATATTTATATATATACTCTTAGACAGTTTTGATATCTTATAACTTGATATATATATATATATATATATATATATATATATATATATATATATATATATTTGCATTATATTTTTTATTGTAGATTACCTTTCTTTATCATGATGTTGAATCAATCTTTTAATTCTAGCATGTTGTAGCTTGTTCGCATATGTAATTTTTTTTAAAAAGTGCATTGAAAACATTACCTACCTCTAGAATCGTCATAGAAACTTCTTCAAAATGCCACGTCTGTGCTAGAGTCACTGGGGTTCGTACCTCAATGATTCCACACCGTTTCACGCCCAAAAAATCCCAACCGTGCCCAATTCCATAGGCGATTCGATTCTAAATCTAATTTTGGGATGAATAGTACCTGGAAATGCCCTATTTTTTTTCCAATTAGGTAACTTAACAAATAATAAATATTATATCCCAAAACTTGCGCTGGAACTCTAGTAAAAGCTTACCATACTATAGCATCATCAAGTCAACCTTGGATATAGAAATTGTTCAAAATAGAAAATAGTTTGTAAATGTTGAATGGTCAGACAGTATGAGAAATTACAGGCACTAGGAGTTACCTTTTGAAACATCAGGACAAAGGGCAGATAAAATTGATATATATGGTGTAAAAGCCAAGGGATTGGCTTTTGGTTTCAAGATCCAGGGGACTTTGATCCTGATTTAAAATGTTCCTTACGAGTCGTCCATTGTGGTAACCTACATAGTGGTATGTATTCTTAGAAGCCTTATGGTGCCATATTATTTAATGGAGTATATGTGGCGTTAAAAAAATTGAAATGCTCTTTTATAGTAAAGGAGAATAGGTGGTATTTGTGATCTACTATGCTAGAATACAATAATCTACACCTCAAATTTAGATTACTCAAACCATGTCACATTGATCATATTGTTAAAATAATATAATATATTACATAGCTTAAGATGTTTTTTGGTTTCAGGGATCTTATCAACATCATAAGGAGTTGAAGGTTGCACAAGGAATCAAGATAACCGCTCAGGTATCAAATTTCAAGCTAATAATTTTATGTATATATGAGCATAAATTTATCAAATATATGTGGACAATGAAATTCAGCTTCAATTTCTTGATTTTAGGGTCTTGAGCATGCCATAGCAGGAACTCAGTTATATGTTGTTGGACCTGATGATGATATAGACGATATTAAGGAAGAAGCAATGCAAGATATCAATAATGTAATGTCTCGGATTGATAAGAGTGGTGAAGGAGTTTATGTTCAAGCTTCAACTCTTATATCTTTGGAGGTTTTACTTGAGTTCTTGAAGACCCCAGCTTTAAGCATCCCAGTTAGTGCAATTGGTATTAGGCCTGTGAATAAAAAAGATGTCATGCATGCGAGTGTAATGCTTGAGAAAAAGAAGAAAGAGTATGCTGCAATTTTGGCATTTGATGTCAAAATTACTCCTGAAGCTCAGGAGCTTGCAGATGAAGTTGGTGTCAAGATATTTGCAATGGACATTATTTATCATCTGTTTGACCAGCTTAAAGCATATATGGACAATCTTAAGGAAGAAAGGAATAAGGAGGCTGCAGAAGATGTTTTCCCCTGTGTACTGAGCATTTTGCCAAATTGTATTTTTAACAAGAAGGATCCTATAATTGTTGGTGTTGATATTCTTGAAGGCATTGCAAGGGTTAGTATCTAAACCTAGTCTTTTCGGTGTTATGACTTATGCATGTAAAAGATTATTGTATCATTTTTTGTTTGTATAAAGTCATATGTGGTGATTGCATCTACAGATTGGCATGCCATTATGTGTTCCCACAAAAGATTTCATAGATATTGGCAAAATAGCCTCAATTGAGATCAATCATAAAGCTGTTGAAATGGCTGAGGGTGAAAAAGTGGCCATGAAGGTATTTTGAGAAGTTGTCTTTGTTGTTAATAGTTTTATATGATTTTGGATGCTATTTTTTGAAATGTTTTTGTTATGAATTATCATATGAACTTTAAAGATTGTTGGGAACAATGTTGATGAAGCACAAAAAATGTTTGGTAGGCATTTTGAAATGGAGGATGAATTTGTGAGTCATCTCACCAGAAGATCCATAGATATATTGAAAGAAAACTATAGGTAAGTCTATTTGATATCCACATTACGTAATTTTACAGTGTATTTACTATTATGCATTTTATACTAATTGAACATTTGTGCTTTTCATTTTTGGCTGATAAAACAACTTTTTAATGTCTAAAATGGAATATTCTTCTTATTTTTTCAGGATGATTTGTCCAATAATGATTGGAAACTTGTGGTGAAATTGAAAAAGCTATTAAAAATTCCTTGAGCTACTACTAATGATGCATTGTGCAATGGAACTTTGGATTGGAGCAAAACTTTCTGATGAAAATGGGAAAATGCACCCTGCAACATTACAAACACCACAATCAGGATAACAAATGGTGAACTTTGTTGATACCAGAACAGTAGCTTCTACATCATAAGCTTCTTCTATATGTTTTGCTATGTGGTGTATGTGCTACACCTCTGGCTACAATAAGACAGTAGTGAACTTCAGGTCCTATCTATGCAGGAGGTCATTTGAATTCTGTTGTTTAGCTCATTTTCTAAAATTTAATAGTTTGAACGGGCAAGTACGATATTGCCATGTGAGAAAGGGAAGAGATTGATTCCAAGAGTAGAGATTTTGTGTAATGATCTATTTTATGATTTCTTGAGGTAATGAAGAAAAATATCATGAAAACGTTGTTTTAAATAGATTCATATTTTACTGCAATTATACGAAACCAAAAGCATTTCCATGTTGTCATCTTCAGCATGTTGTTGACTGGCTGGATTTCACTGTTTCAAGTGTCGCTTTTGCTTCAGTTGTCTGGGATCATGTTATGGAAGGTTACAGGGAATGGTGTGTTTTCTTGTTGTTGGAGGGTCACTGCTATAGGGGCCTCTAAGTAGCATTCTCAGGTTGTTATTCAGATATTGTTCACGATGGTTCAGGGTTGTTTGAATACACAGGTAACACTTCAATGGCTTGTGTGAAGGAGAATATGGAATGCACCAAGGCTGCAGTCAAAGCACCTAAACTGGTTAATAGAATGCCAAAAGAAATGATGTCTCATGGAATGCTCAGTGGCAACATATCTTTTCTAAGTGTCAAAAGATGTGAAGGGCTTCATCAGTCTGACCTGCCTTTCCATTATTTTGCTATTGTATCTAATGTGGCTGCTGAACTGGTTTTTTCTTCAGTCAGTCCTTGTAGTTTGATGTACATGACAAAGTTGAACTAATTTTTTCTAGTTATGGCAGCCTTGTGCTGCTTTTTTATTATTTGTAATTCATTTCCTGCATTGTTCCAATACAAAAAAATATTTATTGCCACTTTGCTTTGTCTTGTTTCATTTTCTTTTTGGTTGATTCTCAAATAGAAAGTGTTGGCTCAAAATTATCAATCTTTACTTGGCAGCATCATAAAATATATAGTTTTCCAAAATTTTTTGCTTTTATGTTTTAATTCAATTTTTTTTAATGCGCCTGGTAAACTTTTTAACATGACCGGTGACGTTGGTGCGACACGCCCTCCGGCTCCACATGAATGCTTTTGCTCGGAGCAATGAACCGGTGATGCCACAACATGGGGGACCTCATCCCCTAGAAAGAACACTTCAAACCCGTGAGCTCGTTGGCCCAACAAGGCGTAAAGCCTTGCGAGCTCATTGGCCCAGCGGGGGTTTGAACTCTGGTGGCCGCCACTACAACCGAGTGACTTAACCACCAAACCATGCCATCATCGGCATGTTTTAATTCAAATTTAATAATATGTTTTTTCTGCATTCTAAAATTTATGGTATTTAATAAATTATTCATATCATGACTAAATTTACTACCAATTAATGGAAACCAGTAAATAAAAATGACTACCATGACTAAATAAATGACCAGTTAACAACAATCAATGACTAAATGATTACAATGACTAAATAAATGACTAAATATACGTACTACCAAATTGATGACTAAATATACTACCAAATTACCAAATATACTACCAAATTGTTGACTAAATATACTACCAAATTAATGACTAAAATTTGTTTAGTCATAAATTTGGTCGTGAGATAAATGACCGGCAATAAACTACCAATGGTCACGTCACTAAATATACTACCAAATTGATGACTAAATATACTACCAAATTAATGACTAAATATACTACTAAATTAATGACTAAATATACTACCAAATTACTAAATTAATGACTAAAATTTATTTGGTCATAAATTTGGTCGTGAGATAAATGACCGGCAATAAACTACCAATGGTCATGTGACCAAACTACTGATCACATGACCAATTTTTGGTAGTTTTTTTAGTCATTTATTTCTATTTTTCTACTAGTGGGATGTCCATTTCCCTAAAAATTCTTTATAAATGTTATCCTATAAAATATTTCAAATGCTTCAGGGGTCTTCAGGTGGATGGAGCACATATCAATGAGTTAGAGAGTATTTTGTCAAACAGGTCTGTGAGCTTGTCTCGCAAAGAGGATAGAATAAGATGGAGCTGCTCAAAAACTGGGGAGTATCAGGTTAAACTAGGCTATAAGGTGAAAGATGGGATGATTAGAAAGCAAGATTGGCCCACTCACCTTTTTTGGAACAAAGACGCAAAAATGGAAGCAAAGCTAGATGCAACAAACGACGTTATATCAGAAGCAAAATTGCAAGCAAATCTGGAAGCAAAACCGGAAGCAAAAGTGGAAGAAAAAATGGAAGCAAAATTGGAAGCAAAACTGAAAGCAAACCTGGAAGCAAACCTGGAAGCAACACAAGAAGCAAAACCAGAAGCAAAATCGGAAGCCAAACTGGAAGCAACAAAGGACGTCATAATAGAAGCAAAACTTGGCATCAATTAGGAAGCCAAAAAAGAAGCTATTTTCAATGCCATACCAGAAGCAAAACAAGAAGCACGACTGAGAGCAAAACTAGAAGCAAAAATGGGAGCAGACATAGAAGCAAAACTGGAAGCCAAATTGGGCGCTAATTTAGGTGCTATTTCTGACATTAAATTGGTCGTGCTTCCCGGTGCTATTTCAGGCGCTATTGCTTGCGCTACTTTTTCGGCGCAAAATCTGATGTTAAATCTGACGCAAAAAATGGCGTCGAAGAGAACATGTAGTTTAGCACCGAGTTTTACGCCAACAAAAGTGTCCAATTCATGAACACAAATGCATTAAATTCTAATGCTATTTTAGGTGCTAATTGCCTGTTTTGTTGTAGTGTATATATATTCTCTAGGAGATAGAAGCTTTTCAATATATTCTTTTGTGGTAAGTTCTTCTAGCCATGATGGCTATGGGTGATTGCTACGATAATATAGGCTTTCAATGCTCAATTTTTGTGGCTCCTAGGTACCTAACCTACGTATATAAGCAAACAAAATAATAATATTACCAAAAAATATTTTTATATTTAAATAAAATTGTATCAATTTTAGAAAATTGTAAAAGTTAGTCAATATACATCTTTTATTATTTATAAATTATAATTTTTAATTTAAAAAGAAGATAAATTTTAAAAATAAATGTTGAGATTCAAGTTATATGTTTGGTGTGTGTGTAAATAATGTATAATCATGGTTGAGTTTGAGGGTTTGGTTCACTTCTATAGACACAAATCTATCCTTTGACTTGCATATATGATCATGCTAATTGTATATTTTTCTTCTTGGTTTCCCTGATTCACTACTTTCTACTTTAAATTGTTAGGACAAAGTATTTAAAAATACCTTTGATTGGCTACTAGATCAATAGGGGACATGTTCTCCTAGGTTAACCCCTAGAAAATACTAGTTGGACTATCACACGAAGGTTTAAAGATAACAAGAAATAGTGTAGATGTTTTAGGATGATGCGATACAAAATTAAATTCTTTTTACATGCTCCAATTGAAGTGCTCTTAATATGATCCTTCCTTAAATATAAATGATATTTGAATGATGCTTGTGGATGATAAATGAATGCAACTATTTGTCTTTAAATGTAAGGACATAACAATAAATCATGGAAACATGTGTTTAATTGGCTCATAACAACTAGTGAAATGGTGAATGTTGGCCAAATTTGAATTTGAACTCTATAACTTTAGGGGTTAGGTCCCCATATTTGGGATTACTCCCACACTTACAAGATTGACTAAAGATAACAAAGTGGCAAAATTTGTGCACGAGATAAATGTAGAATCATGAGAGGTGCAATAACTATAAATAGTGTGAGAGAATGTATAGAAATGGATAAGGTATGGTTGGAACATAAGAATATGTGTAATAGAAAATAACTTTATGGAGGCTCTAGCTATTCTCCATGCTTTGGAGAAAGGATGTGCTCTGGGATGGCGGAGGGTTATTTGTGAGTTTGACTCCTGGATTGTGGTTAATCTGTTGAATGAGCAGATGGTGGTTGGTGTGCATTGGTAGTTGGCTTCTATGGTTCGACAGATTCTTAGGTTGAGTCACGCAATGGACTTTGTTTCTTTTGTCCATGTCCCTAGGGAATGGAATCGTGTAGCTGGTTGTTTGGTTAAGTGGGCTTCGGGGCAGATGGGGGTTTGGAATGTTAGTGGTTGGGATCAGTTGTCCCAAGATGGTGTTCAAACTTTGGAAAGTTTGATCTCAGCAGATATGGATGGATAGTTGAGGTCCCTGTTTGGGACTTTGGGGTTGGGGAGGTTCCCTAGGTTCTAATTTAGTTGGTCGTTGTGATGGTGTTCCTTTCTGGTTCCCTGTTGTCTCTATATATAGATTCTATTGTATTGTTTTAATTTAATTAAAAACAGATTAAATAATTAAATAGTTAAATTATATATAAATATTATGATATATATTTCAATATTAAGTTATTATAAAAAAATAAAATTAATAATAACTTCTCAATTAATAAAATGAAAAATTTATTATATATAATTTTTTTAATTAAATAATAATAATAAGTGAATGGGTGGAAATTTCTTGGTTTTATATATGCAAAACTGAACTGTTCGACATTCTCGTAGGTTAGTTAGGAAAGGGGTGAAAATATTATATAATAATAATATATTTTGTATATTAATATGTGAACGTTATGCTTGATATGGTTGAGAATAATTTTTTTAAAATATATATATATATATATAATATGATAAAATATTTTGAAAAAATAAATATTTAATATTAAATGAAAACTTTTATAAAGAACACTTTAGTTAAAAAATAAAAGATAATTAATTCTAGTGGACAATTAATCATAGTGTTTATAGTTGTGAAATATTGTAATTATTTTTAAAACTTAATTTTAATTAGTTGATATTATTTAATTTAATTAAAAAATTGAATTGATTAGATGTCATCATGCATGTTTAATTTGATATAGGATAAATCTTATCTTTTTTTAACTTAAGTATTATAATGTAATAATAGTTAAAAGAAAAAATAAATGTTATTTATATATAAAAAATATTTATATATAATTAAAGAGAACTTTTAAATAATTAAAGATATAGATTTAAAAATAATATAAAATAAAAAATAAAAAATCAATAAGTGGTTATATATATATAAAAGTTTGAGTGTATATAAGTTTGAGTGAATTTAAATTTTAAAAGAGAAGTTGAATAGAATTATATGCATTAGAATAAAACAAAGTTAAGTGAAATTGAATTTTAAAAAATAAACAAAGTTAAGTGAAGTTAAATTTTAAAAGAGAAGGTAAATATTGTACATGGGTGCATTTAAAAAAAAAAGGATAAATATCAACGCATGCAATGAATAATGAAATATGATAAATTTATTATATTAAAAGATATTTAAAATCTAAAATAAAATAAAATAATTTTAAAACTAAATAAGAATTAAATGCAGTAATTGAAGTTAAAATATAGACTGATTTATTATATTAAATGATATTTAAAATCTAAAATAAAATAAAATAATTTTAAAACTAAATAAGAATTAAATGCACTAATTGAAGTTAAAATATAGATTAGAATTAGAATGTTAAATTAATATAAACATTGTAACTATGTGTGATGAGATAAACTAGAGCTACAAGGAAGTTAAATTTTAAAAGAGAAGGTGAATATAATCACATGCAATAAAATAAATTTTGATAAAAGAAAGTCAAGTGTAGTTGAATTATAAAAGAGAAGGTAAATATGTATACATGCAATAAAATAAAATAAAGTTGAATTTAAGAAAAGAATAAATACATGCAATGAATAATGAAATAGGGTAAATTTATTATATTAAAGACTATTTATAATCTAAAATAAAATAAAACAATTTTAAAACTAAGTAAAAATAAAAATTAATTGTGCTTGCACTAATTAAAATATAAAGTTGAATTAGAATGTTCAATAAATATAGAGATTGATTGTATAAATATAAAGAAAGCAATATAAAAGAGTTAGAAAAGTCACAGGCATAAAGAGAATTATGAAGAATATGGATAGGATGCAAAAGAAGATGGTTAGGATGCAATCAACTTTGGTTGGAGTACTTTTTGCATTATCAATTGTAAGATTTCGTGCTTCTTGTTTTTCAACAATTTATAGTTTTGGTGATTCATTGACCGATACAGGAAATGCAATCATTTCAAATCCTTTAGTTTATCACCAATTTAACACTCTTCCATATGGAGAAACATTTTTTGGGCAACCAACAGGGCGTTGTTCTAATGGACGTCTTGTCATAGACTTTTTAGGTGAGTAGAGTTAATACTATGATCTTTCTTGTTTATAGTTGATTGCATGTTTGATTGAAAATAATTTATATTTTTGAATATTTTAATAGATGTTTTTTTATATGATAATTGAACCTATGTTTTTTGTTGTATGATTTGATAGCCACTTCATTAGATTTGCCTTTCCTCTCACCTTATCTTAAAGTGGGAAGGATGCCATTATCTTCAAGGTTGTCAGGAGTAAATTTTGCAGTAGCATGTTGTAGTGCATTGGATTCTTCTTTCTTAATTAGTAGAGGTGTTATCACTACAACACCTTTATCTTTAAGTGTTCAAATAAATTGGTTCACACAATTGAAAAATAACACTTGCAAAGAAAATTCAGGTAAATATGCTATTTTTATTTATTTATTTGATCAAGTAAATATGTTTTTTTTTATTTATTTATTTGATTCAATATTCATTTTATGTATAATTTGATATTTAATTTAATTGATTTTATTCCACAGGATGTCAGGACCATTTTTCAAAAGCCTTATACTTTTTTAGAGAGATAGGAGCCAACGACTACATAGATGCTACTATACTTTTAAAGCCATTGTCACAAATACAAAGTTTTACCTCTCCCATCATAGCTAAGATTCGAACATCTCTAGAGGTAATTCTCCACCTTATGCATATTTTTTATTAAAAAGATAAAATTAATTTGTTAAATAAAAAATAAACTAGTAAAGTTATTAAAGCAAAAATAAATTCTATGCATAATGAAACTTCATATGTTGGCATACTTTATCATTTGACAGGCATGCGTATGCCAACGGAAACATTGCATACGTTATAAGCCTGTGGTGAGCCTCAAAACTCACAGTCCAATCCTAATCTCCAAAATCTAACTAAAGTAGTCTGTTGGGAGCCGTGGTGCCATTAGATTTATGTTAGTGCCATTAGATTTATGTTAGATTCTTGTACAAGAGTTTGGGCCCTTTCAAAAACCCATCTGATTTACCAGTAATTAAAAACTCTAGATTTGAACCTTTCTAATTCTCTTATCTAGTCCTAAATATTAAAAAGTCATTCCAACTCTTATTTATTCTAGCATTTATCAATTTACTATAATCAGTTACAGTAACAGGGCCTTCTGTAGTCCATCACACTTTCACTGTATCAATATTTGAATTGCATATTTGACCAAAAAATATAAAATTTTCTTCTGAAAATTAAAAATGCTAAAGAGGTTCATAGGATTTTAACTTCTGTTCCCCTATTCTCTCTAGTTTCATGAACTTTGCCCTTTTTAGGGCATATCTTTCATCTTTGTGCTCGTAAGTTAAATTAATGAATTTCATCATGGAAAGGTGTCCAAAATTAAAACTTCTACAGTTGTCCTGGCTAGTAATTTCCTTTATCCAATCCTAAATAAGGAGTTGACTGTTCACAAGGTTGGAAGAAAAGAAAAGCAAATAAATAGAAAATAATCAAACAACACTGAGATCAGTACAATTACCAACACAAACTTTATGCTTAAGTTGAAAGGCTCGGTAGATCTGCCAATTGTACTAGTTGAAGCAACAGGAACAGACTGAAGTAGAGATTTGCTTTTACTTCTATCCTTCTTCTGGGCATGTATCAAAAGGCCAGTGCCAATATCCCTTGTACTTTCAAGCATGCCTGTTTTTCTGAGAGGTCTTAGGGGAGAGGGGCCAGCAGCCGCCCACCCTAACTTTGCGCACGTCAAGCTCATAGCTGAACATATCGCATTTGTGCACTTGTCTTAATTTCATTAGTTAATTTACAAATGTTGTGAACCTGTATTGGTGCATTTGTGTTAATTTATTAGGTTGGTATTTTACATGTATTGGTTCTTTTTAAAAATTTAATTGGGGGATCAAGTGATTAAAAACATAGGGGTTATTGGGCTGTTTTTAAACATCATCCACTTCAACAGTCAAAAGTCAATTTTGGCCAATAAAAATAGGACAAATATTTAACACTTTTTATTATGGATGAGGTGTAAAATTGCTATTGACTGTTTGACCATTGAAATGGATGATGTTTAAGTAGAACCGAGTTATTGGGGCGTGGGGGGCAACTGGCCCCTTTCCCCTAGTAAGCTGACTAGCTGATATTTCAAAGATTTTATCTCTTTCGCTGCTTGCATCATTTTTTCAGAATACTTCTTCGTAGTTTCAGTCTGATCCTGCAATTTGCTTTCCTTCTCCTGCAACTTCTGTTCAAAAATTGCTAGTTGTTTTGTGTTCGTATCAGCTCCACTCAGCTTAGCCCTGAGATCTTCTATCTCAGCTTTCAGCGTCGCTTCCCTTTGTTCTGCTAGCTTCAATCCATTCGAAGTCTGTTCCTGTAACTGCAAATCAGCTAGCCGCAACTTGTTTTCAAGCTCTGCTACTTGTGTTTGTAAAGCAGGAATTTGGCACAGTTTATATCCTCTAACTCTGCTTTGAACATAGCCCTCTTTCGACAGATTGTTTGAGTGTAATCTCATTCTCCTCTTGCAATTTTAATTCAGCCAGATGCAACTTTTGTGCAAGTTCCTCCATTTAGACTTGCAGACTGAATCAGTTTACCCTTAAGATTGTTAAACAATAAAAATGGCAGATAAACAAAATAAAATCAGAGATTCAGAAAACACAACATAAATTTACAGTGGTTCACCATTAAGGCTACGCCCACTCTCAAGCAGGGCAATATATTATTCACTATCTCTTCAATACATTACAATAAACAGCAGCATGCTTTTTATACACCTACAGGAGTTTCCACTCCATTTCCCTCAATGTCTAACAATAGCTAATAAATTAATAACCTCTGAAAGACTCACTATCTTTAACCCCAAGGAGGGAAAATCTATAAATAACAATTTCAGAGAATAGCAGAATCTCAGAGACGTTACAGTTATGTCTGATTGGGCTTCACCGCTCAACAAAGATCATCCAAATCAGCAGTAAATATGATCTCCCTTTTAGTTGCTTTCTTCAATTCACTTTCTTTCTGAGACAGTGAATATGATCTCCCTTTTAGTTGCTTTCTTCCGATGCTTGTGCAGCTCGGCCTTCAGAATCTTTCAGTTGATCTTCAAGAGCATTCATTTTCTCAATCAAGCTTTTTACTTGGGCATCATCATGCATGTATTTGTCATATGCTTCTTGCAACTTTGTTTCTCTGTCCAGGGTTTTAGATTCAAGAAGCTGTTCCAACTCTGTATACTTAGCTGATAATTCTTTTTGAGACATTCTCCTTATCCGTCAATTGTTCCTCAGCATTTTTCAGCTTGGCCTGAAGCTCGATTTCTCTCAGGAGAGCACTCTGCTGATCTTCCTGAAGCGCAGGTAATCTGCCCTGTGCATCCCTATTATTATTTTCCTGATCTGTGACAAGGTTCTCAAGCTCAAGATGTCTGTCAGTCGACTTTTTTGATATATCTTCAAGGCTGGCAATAGTTTCTTTTGCTCCTTTAAGCTTTCCTCCAGTTCTTTTTCCCTTAGACTTGAATTTGTCAATATAGTCTCGAGCTCCAAAACTCTTGCCAAAGAATCCCTAAGCTTTGCTTTTAGTTCATTTGCCTTCTCAGAAAATTCTTTTGCATTGATTTCAGTCTCTCTACACCTTGCTTCTGCCAAATTCAGCTGTTCATCAAGCTCATGACTCTGTTGCTCTGCATTTGCCTTGAATTCCTGTAATGAATGTTCAAGCTCCTCGCAACGATCTGCTGATTGTTTGGCAATACTCTTTTCTTCTGTCAATTGTTCTAGAGTAACTTTAAGCTTTTCCTGAATTCAGCTTCCCTGAGAGCATACTTCTCTAGATCTAATTTAAAAGAATCAATTTTATCTTGGGATTCCTTAGAAGTAAGAAGAAGAACCTCAGTTTGCTGTGCCAACTGTTCATCAGTGTCCTTCACCAAAGCTTTAAGTTTACTTTCTCTTTCAATAGCACTCTTCAGATCTATTCAAATGTTTCCAATTTGTCTTGTGCTTCCTTGGAGTTAAGTTGCAAGAACTCAATTAAGTTCTCAGCCTCCAATAACTTTCCAGTTAATTTATTTACCACATCTTCCCTGCTGGCAACTTCTTGGTTTGCTAAACTTATGCTTTCTTCTAGTTCTTGTTCCTTCTCCCTTGAATTCACTTGTATAACTTCAAGCTCCTTAATCCTTGCCAATGAGTCCTCCATCGTCACCCGCAATTCAGATACCTGCTCAGAAAACTGTTTTGCTTCAGTTTCAGTCTCCATAAATCTCTTTTCTGCCAACTTCAGCTGTTTTTCAAGATCACAATTCTCTTGCTTAGCAGTCTCCAGTAACGACTCCAAATCTATCACCTTCTTTGCATTATCCTCTGCTTTACCACGAAAAACAGCGAGTCTTCAAGCTCAACGCTTCTTTGCCACTTGCTTGTGCTTCATGTTCTGAATGGACTTCTTCAAGGGACTTCAACTTCTGCTCTGCATTCCTTGCTGAAGATTGATCAAATGAAGCTTCCAAAACGCTGATCTTATCTTTAGAAACCTCGACCTGGTTCTGGAATCTGACACAGGATTCCTCAAGTTCGGATATTTTCTCATTAAGTTGAGCAACCGTAGATTCAAGGTCTCGACATTTCACTCTTATGCTCTCCAAATCCTCTAGAAAATCCGATGACTTAAGCTCTTCCTGTTTCAAATTATCCTCAAGCAAATGGTTGGCTTCTAGTAATTCTTGCAGCTTATCATTCAATTCACTAATTTCAACCACTTTAAGTTTAAGGTTTTCTTCAGAACTTGAACAAAGTTCCTCCAGAGCTGAAATAGCTTCCTTCATTTTTTCAGAAGACTGTCTTGCTTCAATTTCAGTCTCCCTAAATCTTGTTTCTGCCAACTCCAGCTGTTTTTCAAGATCACAATTCTCTTGCTTAGCAGTTAACGACTCCAACTCTATCACCTTCTTTGCATTATCCTCTGCCTTATCACGAAAAACAGCAATTAAATCTTCAAGCTCAACACTTATTTGCCTGGAGTTACTTGCATGTGCTTCATGTTCTGAAAGGACTTCTTCAAGGGACTTCAACTTCTGCTCCATCTCTGCATTTCTTGCTGAAGATTGATCAAATGAAGCTTCTAAAGCACTGGCCTTATCTTCAGAAACCTTGACCTGGTTATGGAAATTGACACAGGATTCCTCAAGTTCGGATATCTTCTCATTAAGTTGAGCAACTGTAGATTCAAGATCTCGACATCTCACTCTTGTGCCACTCCAAATCCTCTAGAAAATAAGATGACTTAAGCTCTTCCTGTTTCAATTTATGCTCAAGCAAATGGTTGGCTTCAACTACTTCTTGTAGCTTATTATTCAATTCATTCATTTCAGCCATTTTAAGTTTAAGGTTTTCTTCAGAGCTTGCACAAAATTTCTCCAGAGCTGAAATATCTTCCTTCATCCTCGGTTACTTGATGCACACTCAGACTGTTCATTAAATCTTCTATACTGCCTTCTGCCGATCTCAGTTTTTCCTTCAGTTCTAAACCTTGTTCCTGGGAATCTCTCAATTCTTTCTGAACTGCAATTAGTTTTGATTCTGCTTCCTTAGATCCTCCTCTATCTGTTCTTTCAAATTAATTTTTTCACGAAAAACCTGGATCTCTTCGTGCAGAGAAGCCAAAAGTTCTTCCTTTTCCTTTGCCTTGGACTCAGATAATGCAGATAGGTTCTCAAATTCCATAGCCTTTTCTAAAGCCTCTGAAGCATGCAGTTCATGCTGCTGGATTAGCTCTTCATATTCTTCAGCCTTATCCATCGAAGACTTCAACTGACCCTCTACAGTCACTATCTTCTCTGTAGAGTGTGCTAACTCTGTATCCAATCTATGCAATGCAGCCCTTGCACTGCTCAACTCATCCTCCTTATGTGCTCTAGATTCCATCTCTAAACATTCCATCTCTCCTTGAAGAAGTTCAGTTTGCAACGTGAATTTTTCTTCAGCTTCTTTTGCCTTCAATTCAGCAGCAGCAAGCTGTTCTTTCAATAAAAGGATTCCAAGCCACCTATAAGTCAGGTCGTGAGGCATCATGGGACTATAAAAGGATTCCATTTCTATTTCCATTTCTAATACTTCTTCATTTTCTCTTAAAGTAACATAATTTCGCGTTGCTTCTTCTAGCTTTTCCTCTATTATTCCTAAAACACCCTTCATTGCGCAACCTTAGACTCTGAACCATTGAGCTCACTGGTAAGTCTTGCAATTTCCAGTTCAAGAGCCGCCTTCAATCTTTCTCGCTCTGCCATAAAACTTTTTATTTCATTTTCAACTTTACTCAACTTTTCTTCAACCAAGGCAGCCAGTTCTTTCTCCTTTTCATGCAGAAGTGTACTTTCCTTTGCCTGGTTCAATTCCTTTTCTAGACTCTCTATTCTTTTCTCAGCAAGCTCAAGTTTCTCCCCTATATTTGTGAGCTCATCGACTAGCTGGAAGCCTCCATTCAGCAACGACACTGTTTCATCTCTCTGTTCATTACTCACAGAAGCAGACATGCCATCATTGATCTGTACATCCTCTGATTGCTTTCCAGCTTCATCCATTTTTTAATGTTTCTAGTTGATTTCTATCAGATTCCTCAGCCCTATACCCTGCGATTGCTGTGCCCCTGAAGAAATGGAGATTGGCTCGCACAGATGACCAAACTGTAATAAAAACTATTCTACGATTCAAGATTCCGCCTCTGCATGTAACGCCCAGCCGTAAACAGCCGGTGTGTTGTAAACGACGGGCTGTAGGAAACCAGTCGAATGACGCAGTTGACTGCAGCAAATGTCCACATAGGATGAGTCGACATCGGAGATCGCATCCATACTGCTTGTCGGTGCAGGGTTGACTGCCACGTGGTTTTTCGACTGCCACATGGTTTTTCGACCAGCCGGTCGTTTACAACGCACCGGCTGGTTAAGCGCTTAACCGTCAACTCCTTTTGGTTAAATCAAATTTTAAAGATATTAATAAATAAGAAGTTTTATAGTGATTTAAAAAAAATTCAAAAACGATTATAAATTAATTAAGTTTATAAAAAAAAGTAATTAAATAAGATGATTTTTTATATCATTTATTTATTTATTTTTAATTTTAAGATTTTATAATGTTATTATAGGGTATAGAATGGAATATGTATAGTTTTGCCTTATATGATATATCATCAATCAATTTTTTTTTTTATGTTTTATGGAATTTGCAGACTCTTATACAAGAAGGAGCTCAGAATATTCTTGTTCAAGGAATTCCACCATTAGGATGCTCTCCATCAATCCTTACATTAAGACAATTCATCTCCAGAGATTTTGATGAAAATGGGTGCCCAATATCATATAATCAAATTTCTCAAAACCAAAATTCATTATTGCAACAAACAATTCAAGAGTTGAACAACAAATATTTAGGAGTCAATCTAGTATATGCAGATTACTACAACATTGCTTTAAATATTCTGAAGAATGCACCTAAAAATGGGAAGGTTTCACTATTTCTCTCATTTTATAAAAGTGTCACTATTTCTATCATTTTATGAAGGTTAAAATGTCATTCATATAATGAAGTTTTTATAATTATATAAAAGTTAATATAAAAGCCATGGATTTAATAAAGTTTGTCATGCAGGTTTTGAAGGGACTTTTGAGACTTGTTGTGGAAGTGGGGGAGGAAAATACAATTTTAACATTCTTGGGTTGTGTGGTACGAGCAATAATGTGAAAGCTTGTCCAAATCCATCAAAGTTTATCAATTGGGATGGAATACATCTCACTGAAGCTGCTTATCAAATTGGTGCTGATTCTATTTCAAATTTGGTCCAAAAAATGTGTTCATAAAGAGTGAAATTTTTTAGGAGAGATAAATAGAATAAACATTGTCATATTGAAGTTTGACATTTTTTGTTTGGAATATGTAACAATTATATTATATTTGAAATTTGGCATTTTTGTTTAGAATATATGTAACAATTATATTATATTTTGGCTTAGTGTGAAATTTTGAAATTAATCAATAGTTTTATTAAATGGAGAATCAATAGTTTTATTTAATAGAGAATATATTATATTTATCCATATCCTAAATTGTATTTAGATAGACCTTATTATCTTACCTGATTTTTAACTATCCTTCTTGTGTTTCTTTATTTTTAGACTTAGGGTTCAAGGCTCGCCATTGTGTAACATATTGTGTTATACCAAAGCTTGATATTCTACATAAATGATCAAAGGTAGACAACTGGATATAAAATCATCACTCCACACTTCCACACTTCCTGCCGATTTTGAAAGTTGGGAAAGAGTTTCTCAATCTTTGACTTTTTTTTTAGATCTGACTCTTCGTTGACATAGTTTTAGATTATTGGGTGCTTTGTGACTCTCTCTATCTCTTTCCTTCAAACCATTAGAATAGTCCAACTTCTACCCTATACATTCTCAATTGGTCGAAATAGTCAATCTAAAACTACATACTCTTCTGTTGTTTTTTTTTGCATGTCTTCATTTCTGGATATTTTGGAATACTAATTTGAGTTGGTCATTGGTTATTCTGTTGGGTCTCCATCATAAAATATATTTACAGTCTACATTGTGCTTAAAGTAAACTTACTGGAAATAAGAATTGGTAGTTATTATTTGACTACAATGTGATATATTGTATAGATCAGGCATTATGTGTGCAGCCTTAAATACAACACGGTACCAATAAAATCAATTTAAGTGAAATATAGTGGGACAATGGTGTTAAGGCCAGCTGGTTATATGATTGATTGTACTGTTGTTGAGCTATTATCTTATGGCACCTCACAAGGTTTATTCATTGACATACTTACATACACTTATCAGATTTAGATAGGTTCCTATTTTACATTATCTGATGCGTCCATATTAGGTATATTTATATGAAATATTATTCTGTGGATGTGGGTTCTTTCTCCATGGAAGTTATATTTTACTGTGTCTCATATGTTTATTCAACTGCCTATCCTTTTATGTTCAAGCTGCATGTTTCATTTACCAATATATTTCATGATGATTCCATGCCTTGTAATAATGATAAACATTTATTAAAGGCATTTAATACATTCATTTTAATAATAAGAAAACATCTTTTTATTCAACTGTCTTTCCTTTTATGTTCAAGTTGCATGTTTCATCTACCAATAAATTTCATGATGACTCTATGCCTTGCAACAATGATAAACATTTATTAAAGGCATTTAATGCATTCATTCTAATAATAAGAAAATATAAAATATCATCGAATATTGGAGAGTATTTGCATACTAGTCAAATACTCACACTTTAATTGGAGCTCTAAAAGGAATATATATCTACACATTCATTCTAGAAGCATATGCATGTTTGAAGAGTATTGTCTTTGATCATTGTCTACTTTCATTGAATCATCATCTTTACATGTGTTAGTGTGAATAGGGTTACTTTGCTATCTAACTCTTTCTTAGTTTGTTCTCTACTTTAGCTCTTTTCACGCTAGATTAAGTTTACTTAGGGACTTTTTCACTTTATCCCACATTGGTTGTGTATTGAGTCTCTTGGGTGGAATATCCTATATATATCCACCTCTTACTCTCATATGAGCAACCCCATTCTATTGTATTGTTTTGCATTCTCTTGAGTTGAATATAGTTTATTTAACTCATATGTGAGTTGTGGGTTAGCATTTTTTAGCAATCTGAGTGTAGGGCTATTTTTTGAAGCACATGAGTATGCTCTTCTTTTGCATCTTCTGATGATTTGGAGAAATAGAAAAGTGTGGAGAAAACTCTAGTTTTGGGGGGGTTCATATTTTGACTTGCCAGTTGCAGGTTTTTTTTAGAGCTCAAAGCTAACAATCGGCTTGCATTTTATTTATTCTGATCAATCTTGTAGGTTGTAGCATGCCTTTGTTTGTCTTAGGTAGCTGATTCAATATTTGCATGTCATTTTTTGGTGTTAAAGATATTTTTTTACATTAGAGTCACATCTTTTGTAGCTCACAAAGAAAAACATCTTATGGGTTTTGTTAGCAAGATTGAAAAACCATCTGGGTATCTGTTAGTTTTTGTATGCAACTTATATATTTTGTAGAAACGACATCAGAAAGCTACAGTAGACCACCTCTCTGTTGGCGTTTTAGAAATTGTAGTTCAACTTCTAAAGGTCATAACTTGGGCTCCCGACCTCCGATTTGCAAGATTCTTTTTTTGATTTTGGCTATTTTTTTGTACTCTACATGCTGGTTCAGATGATTTCTGATTTTGGTGTACAGATTTTCTAGAAATTATGTTTTCTTATCATATTTGACAGGCAATTTCAGTTTTTAGAAATTCAATTGGCTATAACTTTCACATATGATCTCGGATCGAGGTCATTCTTTTTATGAAAATAGATATTTTTCTGAGAAATACATATTGGTGCTATTTTGATGTTTTGATTCTGAGATATTTTTGTACTTTCAGTATTTGGGTCCATTTTGGACATTGTAAAACTCTAGAAAACTCTACTCCAGCATTGTAAACACACAGATCTAAGGCCATTTTTATTTATGGAGGCTAATGTGAACATTCATTAGCACATGCACTATTTCTTTTCTTGCATGCATTAGGTTTGCATTTTCTCTACACTTCATTTCAGTTCTAGATCATTTCTCAATCAACTGTTGCTTCATAGATTCCAGAGTTGTGCCAGTTACGATTTTTCCAGTGTTCCTTGGCATTGGTTTGTTGTTGCTTTTTCATGATTCTGACCTGAGTCCTTGAGTGACTCTAATATGGTTTCTAGCAAACAGAAGTATCTTTCCTTGCTTGCCAGATTGAGGATTCCAGTGTTACTCCACAAGTGTGCTTCTAGTGCTTTTTGTTGCAGCAAGTTATCTCATTATGGGGGGTTGTATGATCTCTCTTATCATCCTTTGTGTGGATAGATATTGATTGGATTTGTGATGAATATCATTGTTGTATTCCATCTCTCTTTTAGGGAGGAGTTTTATCCCACTGGGTTTTCTCTTTTTCTCCATTTGTGAGAGATTTCATTTGCATTTGTACATGGGTACCTAACATGGCTAGTAGTCGAGAGCCATCTTTGCATCTTTTTGCATATTTGCATAATAATCTTCTCTCCTAAGTTGCACTTAAGGGGGGTGTTAGTGTGAATAGGGTTACTTTGCTATCTAGCTCTTTCTTAGCTTGTCCTCTGTTTTAGCTCTTTTCACACTGGGTTAAGTTTACTTAGGGACTTTTCACTTTATCCCACATTGGTTGTGTATTGAGTCTCTTGAGTGGAATATCCTATATATATCCACCTCTTGCTCTCATATGAGCAACCCCATTCTATTGTATTGCTTTACATTCTCTTGAGTTGAATACAGTTTATTTAGCTAATATGTGATTTATATTTTGCTTTCTCTCAATCACTTGCATTCTTGGGTAGAAATCTAACAACATGTTTTGACACAACAGAGCATCCATGTAGTTTTACTTACACAAGAAACATTTAGTTCATAAAATAGGTAATGGGGAATTCGATTAACCTATAGATTCAGATCTAATTAAACATTATAATATTGTGTACTTGCCATGATGAGATTGAGGTTTATGTTGTAGGGTTTTAAAGGCTAATGTTCAAGCTATATCTATTCATTGATAATAATGAATAGTGTCATTATTTCTAAAACTTTAATGTCCTCTATATTTGTGCTTAATAGATATATATGTACAACTTATCAAGCCTCTTATCACTTCATGCAGACACAAAAATTATAAATATGCACCTTAATTTAAAAGATAAAAATTTGGAAACTATTCAGTACAAGTAAAAAAACATGCTTATGAAGGTGGTGTCCATTCCCAAAATTAAAATTATAGTCATCACATAATCACACATTTATGTAAATGTTATACTTATGGTAAAATGTCATTAAAAAAAAAATTGTAATTGTAATTGTCTACATACATCAAATGCTTCATTACCAAATCTCCAACCTAAGACTATGTTGAAAATGTAAAACAATGATAAAGAATAATTCTTGATGCAACACAAATTCCACTTTCCTTGGTACTATCAATGAATGATTTCAATTAGATATATGCCTCAGGACTATAACAGTTCTAATTTTTTGGTAATACCCCTTTTTAATATCAAAAAAGATATTTTGAAGACCTTATAACCGAATGTCATGAATTTTGTTAATGGGCAATCTTAATGTTACATCCCCAATTATTGTCTTGCTATACTTTTACTTTTTACTTGGACATAAGTAAATTTATTATAATGTTTAGATTAATGACAAGGAAAAATATGGATTATATTGAATGTCAATTATGAAATTGTGGGAAAGATTATGTTATTATCAATTATATTTTCATTATGAGATTTGAATTGTTATTTGAATAATGATGCACTAATCATAATTTCTTTGGTAACAAGTTTGATACAGGTTGACAGGTTATCAGATGACTCTCGGAGAAGAGAGAGAGAGAGAGTATCTTTCCAGGAGAGAGATATAGACCTCGGGTTACGAGTGATTTATTTGCCAAATCGAGTATAAGTGTTTAACGAAAATGTGAACCAATGCATTGTATGAGGTAAGCCTTGTCGTGTCAGTTTACTTCTGAACCTAATCGACAGGTAGTTGATATTATTTACAAATCTTTCTAAGTCGTAGTAAAGTCATCTTAGTCGTTAATAACGTTAACGACGTCGTTTGAGTTTGATTTGTGACTATTTACGTTAAATGTAAATATTACGACGTTATTGTCGTAAAATGATTGTTATATTATTACTAAGTCACTTGAGGTGTTTTAACCAATTCTTAACATTAAGACTTTATCGTCAAGTTAAGATGACGTGTTTTTGTTGACAAATCGTGATGGGGAGACTAGCTCAACCTGATCACGTTATCTGTAATCCTTGTTTTAGTATTATCCTTTTATTAATTAAATCATAATAATCAAATAGAGATACTGATATGAAAATAATATTTGATTTAATCAAATATAATATATATATGGGTCGAATGAGGTAATACCTCATGATAATTATTATGGTTTTTAGATGAGCAGCCTTAGGCATCTATTGAGGAGTGCCTTAAATGTTAAAAACATGATGGATCGAATTACTCATTAAGAGTAATCGATTGTTCAAAGTTAGTTTAGTGAGTTGGTGGCCTCTTATAAGAGGAGTGGTAGATAACTCAGCGGCCATCACCGATCTCCTCAAATGATGCTTTCATCATCAACATTTGTCGATGATTGCATATTTATAGTTGGTGTTTGGAGTCGAACCATAAAGCAATACCGTTGGAATTAAATGAATTATGAACTACTAAAAGTGGGAGCGAACAGACAGGATGACTCATTATGAGTCTGTTTGAGCTCTTAAAGCCACGACTTAGCTAGTCGTTGGCACATCCTTTTGGGGGGATATGTTTTTGTTTTGCGGAGTTGGGGTGATCAGTAGAAAAGAACTCACGGTGGGTAGTAAGGAAGGAGGTTAAAGAATAGTGGAGAACGTGGTCACCGGGGAGGAACACAGAAGTTTTCTACCTGCCCATACATCTCTGTAAACCGTCGTTGTCAGGTAAATACTCCTGCAAGTTATGTTTTATGAGACAAAGATAATTTGAATGAATGATTGTCTTGGACAATTGTCTAACTCATTTTGGTTATCCTTTTAGTATTTTGTGTAAACTATACAATGGAGATAAGCCGTATGTGTCATCTTGAATACTATCGATTTAACTTGAATGACCGAGTCGGCAGTGTATGTGTAAGTTTTAGTATAACCAGAGAAGCGTTAACTTAGCCTGAAAAGGCCGATGCAAGCTTTGAAATGATATCTATTTTGAATTATCATTTTGGGTCGATATTACATCTGTCATAAAATTGATATGTAGACCATTTTATTGTTCGGGAAATAACAAACTTTCTTTGATAGAAATTGTTATAGTTTTCTAGTGTTTAGAAAAACTAGTCGCTCTGTTGGATGAGCAATCATTTTAAAAATAAGTTGATTACTTTATCATAGGATAGATATGTATTAAACTCTCGTCGAGATTAGTATAAATGGTATTAGTTTTAGAAAACTTACCAACCAAGTGTAATACGAGATAAAGTGTCATTATTTTGAAACCAACCTTGTTTTAGTTCCCATACATTGTCTAAACGATATTTTATCGAAAGAACCTAGATTCTTGGTGGTCTATGGTAACTATGGTATAACCTATTGAATGGTAGAAGAACTAGGGATAGTTAGATGAACGGGATAAAATGTCAAAAAATCTTCTCATGTCTATACTAGTAATCTTGATGAGTATAGCCTATAGTAAACCATTATGTAGTAATAGACTATGTATATATAGAAACAACTCTGTATAAAATCATATATGAGAATATATGTAGTGATGATCAATGGCATCACGTAGAGTTTAATTGAATAGGTATTCATATTCCTTTTGATTAGGAGTTAATATCTTAGCAAGATTATTGTATACCTAACTATGGTTGAGTTAAACCAAAGGTCGATTATGAACCTTAGCTTACAGAAATGAGATATGATAAATATAGAAATATTGTAATATTCGAGGGTTGTTTTAAAACTCTAGAGTCAAATATGAACCAAATGAATGGCTATGTTATATAGACTTATTTAAGTCTAAAAGTATTATTATTATGACTCTTAGATTAAACTATTACATGATTAGGATGGATAAGAGTTTTAAAACTACGAGAATATGACAGTATCCAAGTCGAGTAGGGGTGGGTAAACACAATGACTATATTCATTATGAACGATATTGATATTAAAAATTTTGGCCAAAGTAATGCATTTGTTTTCTGCATGCATTGTCAGTTCACTGTATTTGGATTGCTCATCCTATCGGAAATCATACTTAGCTAGAGGGTATCTAGGGTTGTATGGTTGATAGAGTTGAGTAGAATACAACACTATGTACTCAGGAAAGGCAAATTACCACTGGTCACCTAAGGTCTATATTCCTCGTGAAGGGTAGGGCCACTTCCTATGTGGAGGATGTGTGGGAGACCGACGGTCTGTGATTGGAGGTAAATCATTGGAAAGATGCTCTCTCTCTCCAAGCAGGAAACATGCCAGGACTTGTGATAAAGATGTCAGATATTCAAAAGCAGTATTCAATCCAATATTGTATATGTAATGGATTTACATTTGTAAACATTGTAAATAAGAAAGACAATATGGTTTATTGTATCTTGTAAAAAGAAATCTTGTAATTGTAGTTACTTGATTATTTGTTCAATAAAAGAAAATTTTTCTCTATCTCATTTTTACCTTGTTAATTTACTCTATGGTAAATTTCTGGTTTTACTATGTTTTTAGAATGTGGATGTTACACTTAATATTACATACTTGTCTTATAATGTTTCATGGATATCAATTATTAATTTTGGTCTTGTATATAGATTAAAGACATATTTTGAAATTACCATGTAATAGGATTTGATGACATGTTTCCCATTTTTAATTTGATAGTTGATATCTAAGGACTAAGGTTTTGTAAACTTTTAGATCTAAATTACTTGAATTAATTAGTAAATATGATGTCATGGAAATTTTGTTTGAGTATATAGATGATTGTTGACATGGATGATCTAATCAAGTTGAAAGGGGAAATGACTTTACATGAAATTTTGCCAAAGTGTTTGGTGATCTAATGCATGAGCGAGCTAGCAAGAGGAAAATTTAAAGCAACCAAATTCCAATTGAGAAGCCAGATGTCAAGGGCCGTGAATGACATAAGAAAATGGATTGTATGGAATACTATATGAATCAACCTTGTAGATATTGTGAGATTAAATAATCCTATATAATTCTACATGCTTGGGTAGAGGTAAAACTCCCCACCAAATTGCACTACAAAGTGAATAGCAAATTATAGAGCTAGAGATTTGCATGACATAGGGAGTATCAAAAATAAAATAATTCCTTGATGCTAGAAACATACCAAATAATCATTCCAAGGACTTAATATACTAATTTATTGGCCAATAAGGTATGAGAGAGAAGAGATCAGAAGAGTGTATAAGAAATAAAATGAGTCCTTGCATGAAGGTTGTTGAATTTGTGAACACATAAGGAAGAGAAAGTCCTCATTGGATGAATAGAGTTGTGAAGAGCATTTGAGAATAAGGGATCCAAAGAAGGTTCTGATAAGGTATATTCTTGAGTTGGAAATTAGTATTGATAAATTGTGGTGGGGTAAGTCATGGAAATGGGGGACAAAAAGGGGGTCAAAAGTGACCACTTTTTTCCTTGAAAATAGCCAAGCCTAAACTTTGACAAACAATTCAAGATGCCCAACACTGAATATTTGAAATGTGATAGAACAAGAATTGTAGTACTTTGAATCTAGTTTCTAAACTACTAAGGATTTTTAAAAAATGGTTACGATTAAGTGGAACAAATGTTGAGCATATACAAAATTGTTCCTATTTTATCAGTAAAACATAACATAGCATCCGGTGTGCACCCATCATTTTTTAAACTTTGCGTTATGTATTTTTTGAAACCAATTTGTGGAAAGATATATAAGTGGTAGTACTACAACTTATTTTTTATTGAATATTTTATTAATGATTCTTTTTAAGTGAATGCATCTTGATAAACATATCACTAAGAGTGTGTGTCAAATAACGTCCACAAAAATAATGAAAAATACATTTTTTTATGAAGCATAGAAAAATCATATGTAATTATTTTCAAATCTAGATAAATGTATCAAAATTTATGAAGAAAAAGAAATACTATGTTTTTGAGGAATATGAAGATACTGTTAAAAATAAAAAATATTCAAGATATTAAAAAAATTATCTAGCTAGAAAGCTAAGTAGCTGGACATTTTGATGGTGGTTTCATGAAATTTTATTGTAAAACATGTACACTTTATGAGGATGAAGTTTGAATTCATTATTTTATGTTGAAAAGATGAAATTTGGAGCCAAAAGGGAGGTCCAACCCTTAGGATTGGAAATCCAAGCCTAATGGGCATAATTTAAAATAAATAAATTAATTATGGTGTTAGAAACATATGTACATGCGTGTTACATTGAGCATTATTTTAAGCTTTAAAATAATGCTCAATGTAACATGCATGTGTTATAGCATATACAAGACATAATGCATATGTGTTATAACACATACACGTTATGATTTATATAAAATCCAAGCCATAACATGTACACATTATGACTCATATATGTTTTACATAACACATATGTAATTTGGTGAAAATATCCCTTTTGGCCACTAAATTATCCCTCATCTTGGTGCACTTACCTAGAAGATATTCCAAGGTAGAAGCATCATGATATAAACTAATGAATTAATTTCCTATATATGTGCATTGTATATGTGTATATCTTCTAATGTTGAGTTGAGGATATAATCCTTGCAAGTGTCTACCAAAATGTGTTTTAGCACCTTGTGTGTGAACAAGGATTAAGCCTCTATGTTAGCTATGAATTTGTGACTCTCATGGTGTTAAGTTTGAGTTATGATCTTTGTGTATAAGTATGGCCTGATATTGAGTTAAGTGGATGTGAGCTAGTGATAAGGACTTCATGAATTAAAAATCGATCAATTATGAGACATCGGTGAACTATGTAGTTACTCACAAATAGAGAGAAAATCTCCATGGTTTTTCTCACTAAGAATGATGGTCATCTGATGCAAGAGCATCTTAGGGGTCATGCAATCACATCAACCAAAAATACTTTGTTACAATTTTAGATTTTTATGGTCTAACCTTGTGTTTCTATGTGAAGCAGATGAGCTCTACATTGTCATAAGAAGCATCAATTCTATCATAATGATCAAACTAACCAAGATCCAAATCCTATGCATTCTATTTGTAGAAGATCCTCTTACACCCTCTTACACATTTTTGGGTGAATATTTTGTTATCAACTAACTGATGACAAAATGGTTATATCAACCATAGTATGATGAGATAAGTCTCTCCTCTCATAAAGGGGAGGCTCTCTTCTTATTACTAACTATGATCAACTAGTAATTAATTGAGTTTATTTACACTACTATTATCCATGGGGTGTTTCCATATCATTTATTGTCTTATTTCAAAATAGATGTTTACAACTTACAACAACAATCCCGTGATGCTTACAACATGCAATGAACCACTAACTACTACTTGGATCAATCCAATTAAGTTACACAAAAGAATAACTGAAATGATATCAGCAAGTGTTAATCACCAAGAAACCACAAAAGCACAAAGTCTTTTGTTGCTTCTTACGCCAATTGGAAATGAAAGAGTATGGAATATGATGCATCCCAAAGTCTTCACGGTATACCAAGATAAGATCAAACAATCATATACAATAACTCGCATCCCAAAGTCTTCAAGTTACTTTCCAATCATGAACATAAACATAATTCCAAAGATGATATTGCAGCTCAAAGTCTACAAAATCATATTTGGAGCACCTTCTAAGATATTTGATTCCACACTACAATTCAATCACGTACACAATATAATGTAATAGAATAGATGTAAGAACAATTCTAACACATCACAAACTTGATCCAAGACAAAGATTGGATGCCAACTTGATTTCTTTGTATTGATTGAAAAATAATTTACAATATGAACTCAAAGTTTCAATTTGCTCTTCAAAATGGCAGTGCTTCGCTTCAATAGATAAAAGATAATATTTACAAAGGAGCCCCTCTTTATTTATAGGGAGAGGATACGAGAAAAAATAGTGAATTTACAATTAATTTGACTTATTCAAAAATAGAGTTTGATTTGACTTAGAACTTTGTACTTCAACTACATGTAATTTCATATTACTAAAAGACAAGTAGTTTGTCATCTACAAATTACATAACAAAAGCTTGGGAAAATAAACTAAGTGTCTAAAGACACATTCTCTTCTTCTTGATCCTTCTCCAAGAAATCTTCATATTTTTTCATGGCAGCCTGGACTTCATTATTGTCAGGTCCTGGTGTATGCTTGGAGATAGTTAGCACTCTAGTGATAGAGTCTGTTAGGGTGACATGCCCATTTTTATACTTATTCAACATCTTTTGCAATCTATCAAGAATTACTTGAAACTTCACCAACTTGTCTATAGAAGCCAATGAAAAAGCTCCTGTCGATACCTCTGTAAGTATCAGTGTGGTGAATTCTTGGACGACTGTGTCAACATGAAGTGTTTGTTGATTACATCTAACATATGACAAGGAAGTTTGGCAAGCTCATCTAAAATATCAAGACCTTTGTCCATGCCTTTCTTCAAGTCATCCTCTAAATCTTTGATCAGGTTCTCAATAATATGGTTGAACATGGGGTCATCCCCAATAGAAAAAGATATGTTCAATACAAGGAGGCAATGATAAACAAGAAGGATGATCTTGAAATCTCATAGCTTGTTCCATGCTTCGAGATCTTGCTCTATCAACTGCATATCTTGAGAAAGTATCTCAAGTGTCTGGCCAACCTCTTTTTTTACCTCACCCAGATTGTTGTACAGTATAATTGAAGACATTATCAATTGAGTGCCTTGGTTTAGTATTCTTTCAATCCAGGTACTAACTGCCTAACCTTGAGCCCCAATCCTTTCAGCCTTCTGAATGGCTTCATCATTTACACTCACCTCAACAGGTTCTACCTACTCTGATGTTTGGGCTATCTTGAGTAGCATAGATCTTAGTTGCTCCACCTACGCCTTGAGTTGATCTTTGATCACCATGTCCATGTCATACCTCTTGAGCAATGCAACCAATTGTGCTAGCAAATATTCTTTGGTACTTTCATGTGTTTGCTTGCCAAGCTTATTTCTTTGAGATAGTGTAGTTTGAAGCTTGAACTTTAGTGATACTTTTATCCGGCGGAGGCACAGCTACCTCAACATATTTGTTGCCTGACCGGTCAACAAGTACTCTGGACAAGGTTTTGGCCTTCTTGGTTGCCTTGGGTTTTTATGGGACCACTTGACCAAAATCAAAATCATCAAGAGATATAGCTTGCTTCTTTCTTTTTGGATTTTGCGACATCAGTGAAGGGGGAAGAACAAAAGAATCGCCTCCCATTTTTGTTTTTAGAGTTTGAGAGGATGGGGTATAAATTGAGGGTCCTTGTGAAACAGGTGGGATGGAAGAATCTTTTACTAGTGTAGATACAAGTGGAGTAAAAGTAACAATGGGTGGAGTTTGAGTTTGGTCAGTAGTAGGATTAACATCAATTGACACTTTAGATGTAGAGGAAGACAAAAACTTATCAAAATCTGATTGTACAATTGATTCAATCGTAGATGCAAGTATATCTGATAAACTTGGCAAAGATGAAAGGAAACCAAAAGCATTTTCAATGTTATCATGGGGAATCTCATACAATGATTCATTGACAGGTGTAGAGGGGGATTAATGAATAGAATGTATGGAAACAATGGGTGTGGTAGGAACAATAGAAACCATTAGCAATGGTTGGGAACTCAAAGACATAGGAGGAATAGGAATTTGCACTTCAGAAATTGCAGGAGGAGAAGGGGGAGGTGCTACCTGTGTAGACTCGGGTTGAGAAGTAATAATAGGTTCATGTGACTCCTTAACAACAACTTCTTCTTGTTCAACATCTGGATGAGCAAATGTTCCCTCTTTTTCTTTCCTTTTTCCCTTATCTCCCTTTATCTTGAAGATAATCCTCAGCTTCTTGCTAGTGCTAGGAGTATCTTCTTTGTTCTTCATCCTCAACTCTTCTCTCTTACCAGCAGGTCCCTCTGTCTGTTCTTCTTCTGATCCTATTTTAAAGGATTTTAATTTTATCCCTATCTTCTGTAACTAGACATTCATGTTTGAAATAATGAGTTGGAAGCTTTCTCTTACCGAGGTGACCTCCTTTTGTGACCATTGAATTGATGGGAGAGGAGTATCAATAATTTAGGTACCTACATACACAGCCTTGACTATGTCACCTTCTTCTTGCATATCTTCTAGAACATCAGCTAGTTCAAAATTCTTTATCTGCTCCAAAGTAAGTTGACTATAGTCTAGTTTCCTCACATCTTCCTCATTTCTACATTCTACCCATATATCTTCAATCTTGTGAACAAAGTATAATTACCTTTCATCTTATCTTTCATTCCTCAGTAATCAAAATCATGTCTTTTCTTATACCTCTTCAAGGTGACCCATTGCATTTTCATTTGCATTGCTTTAGCCTTAGGAGTCATGGAAATGGAATATCTACCAATTTGAACTTGAAATTTAAATCTAGCTCTATGAGCTTATGCTTGCTTTTTATGCACATCCACAATTTGTCTGCATAACTCCATCAAAATTAACTTATCACGTGGATACCTTGGAAGCATATATGGTTGCCCACTGAAGTAGCCAACTCTGATATAGGTGAAAGTGGGAAATTGAAGAAATATACATCCAAACTTTTTGACCTGTTCCCAAGCCTCATCAGAGACTCTTTTCTTTCCAAGCTCCTTTTCAAACATACAGATGTAGTTATAGAAAAATGCATCATTTACTCTTCTGAAGTGTTTGATGCTTTCTTTCAGAGTCAATTGGGGGTAGTATTCATACATAGGAATATTTCTCCTATCACCTTCTGAAGTGAGACCTAGGAAATGCTTCATGAAAGCTACAACATACACCAAATATGAAGTCATAGAACTTCAATGATGTAGACACCCTAGACAATTGTTCACAAATTGAATCGCTAATCTGTTGTCCCCACCATATCCTCTGATTACATTTCCTAATGACATGAATATACTGGTACATCCACTCTTGAAAAGTGTTAGATGTTAGAAGATCTTTAACTCTTCTAAGGAGGGTTATGAGATCACCTACCTCCTCTATGAACTCACTCCGGTAAATGGTTTTAGGCCATATTGCAATTGTAGGCCTAGCAGTCTTAAGCCACCAGGTGTTGATGATTTTCTTGCACTTCTCTATATGTGTATCATAGTGATTTTGTGCATTTTCTATTGTGAGGTCAGCATAGTTATCAATATCTGGACACATAAAACCTTTGTCAAAGAAATCTTCATTCAACTTTATGATGACTTTCCCCTCTGCATCTAATATGCTTCTACTCTCCTTATCAAATTTTACTGCCATTGCCAATACAAACTCAGGATGCTGAGCAGATACTGGGAAGGTGGAAACCAAATGGATATCACTATTGAAGATGCATTGTATGTGTGCAGGAATGGGTTGTTGATTCACCCTCTCTAGGAACTCTGACATGTCAACATGCCCAATCTTTGTATCCTTGATATCATCTATGTTGGACTCCATAGAGGTTGTTGGGAAGACACCTAGATACTTGTACTTCATGTTTTTCTTCTTTGGACAAGGCTCAGACATCTGGCAGTCAACTACAAAAAATTAATTTTTAGAAATTTTCCTAGAGTTAGAAAACTTTAACACATTAATCTTTGTGCATTTGTGGAAAAAATTTGCACTTCTGCACTTTAAATAGCTTCAGGTGTAAAGTGGGAGAAGATCTCCACTTTTGCATTTGGTAGTTCATTGGATGTAGTTCAAAGAAAAATCTCTGAACTACATTGCATTTGTAGATCAAAAACTCAAGAGGTGCACTTCAGAGAAAATTCTCTGAAGTGCACTTAGGAAAAAACATGTGGTACACTTTGGAGAATTTTCTCTGAAGTACACTGGGAAAAGACAAATTAGCAATTTCGGGGCAAGATAGAGTGTTGTGCGGGTTTTATTCTCCACACAACACTTAGACGATAATGTTGTGCAGAGAATTAAACGCGCACAACACTTAAGGTGTTTAAGTGTAAAGGCAAATGGGTGTTATGTAAAGGGTGTTATGTGAGATTTAATCTTCGCACAACACCTAATACGGGGTGTTGTGCGGAGATCAAATCCCGCACAACACCCTTTGATGGGTAGGACACAAAACAACATGTTGTTCAAAGTTTTATCTCTGAACTTTTATCTCTAAACAACATGTGATCTTAAGATCATGTTGTTCAGAGATAAAACTCTGAACAACATGTTCGCAGGGTAGAGCCAAAAATGAAGGCAAAAACAAAATGAATCTAGGTTAAACAAAAAGAACGAGGGTTTTGAAAACTCAGAGAAACCTCGTTGAAAACAATAGAAAAACAATGAATCAAAAACTTAAAGACTTTACACAATGTTTAGATCTAGGGTTTTATAGAACATAGAAAACGCTGAATAAAAACTGTAAACAACAAAAACACAGAGTCAAAGGAGAAAGCAGGGGTGACATACGCACAAATCTAAGTCGAATAATCTAATGATGAAATCCAAGTAGCAGGTTCTTGATCACATAAAGCACAGAGGAAGTAGGGAGACACAGCACGGAGATGAAAAGATGAAGAAATAAAATGAAAACCAAAAGAAATAGGGAGGAAAAGATTTTGAAAATCATTCATAATAATGGCCAAACGTGTTGGCTTAGGAGTGTAGTTGCAGAGAATTTCTCCACAACTACATGACAGGTGTAGTTGTGGAGAAATTCTCCACAACTATACTCACTTGTCACAAAAAATGCATAAGTGCAGATTTTCTGCACTTTTACACCTAGAGGAAAAAGACTAACTTTAAAAAATAAAAACTTATAAAAACTCAAAATAAGAACGACCCAAATTAAAAAGATTCCTCGAGGGGTCAAACCACGCCCGAGATGACCTAAATTCGTCTCAATTTACATTCTTAGAAGACGTGGGCTACAAAATGGACAAGTTTCCTAGGGGTTATCCCACGAATTGAGCAAGCGAAATTCGAGGATAACACACATATTGTATTTTACACAATTTATAACATCTTCCCAAAAGTAACTCCCAAGTTAGATGCCACTACAATTACATGTGAGAGAATAAATAATAATAATAAATAATTTTCCTACCATATAAAGAGGCATCCAAGTCTACCCTCTCCATTTTTCTTGGATACATAACAATTATTTATCGACAACATAAATTAAAATAATTAAACATGTATAGGGATTTGCAAGGTGAATGGCACTTAATCCCAACAACCTTAATTTACTATTATTGATCTCCCATGAGATTGTCTTAGGAGTACCTAGATTTGAGAGTAAGACATGAGGGTATATGCACAAAAATGAGGGACCAAAAAGTTGCCACATGGACTTTTTGCTCCCATACAATCAATAACACGCTCGTGTTATGGCTCGATATTACCGAGCCTAAAACGCGAGCATGTTATAACGCGCTCATGTTTTTCTTTTCTAAAAATCAAAATAAAAAAGGCCACAAAAAACAACTTGTGGCTCATTTGGCTCATTTGGCCACAGGTTTCACCTTTGACAATGCAAGCGCTGTAGAGGAAAACTAATGCGTTGTAGACTTAGCATAATTCAGGGGTAAACCTATCTAAATAGTCCACTCTATCATTGCATTCCTACACTAAAATATCAACCAAGGAGCGTAAGATTATGATGGCACATGCATTGTATGTGCCTCCAAGACTCATATCTATCTTAAATTATCTTATCCAAACCTACCTAGACTATTCTACTTGGCTGGAATTCCTAGAAATACAAAAACAGTAAAAATAACTACAGAACCCAGTGGCTACGGGTACCTGCAGCATAAGCTGTAGATAACTGTATTCAATAGGGAATTATAAAATTAACTCAAAATATCTAGAATGATAAAAGAATTTAACACTAACCTCTGGAGGACTTACAGTAAACAAAGCATGCACTCATTCATGAATCACAACTACTGGAAATAGTAATCAGAATATTTTACTGAACTCACAATGCAATTTATGAAATATCAAAGAAACAACTTTAACTAGAAATGCATAAATAAATAAGGAAATAGATGAAGTGAAGACCAGTACCTTGAGTGGCTAGCTCAGGGGACTATCTCACTTAACTGGAAATCAAATTTGCTTTAGATTCTCATGCATTCTTATAACACATAGTTGTATTCAATTCATATAATAAACATGATCTTCTCAGATTGTATTCAATAAAACATGTCTGGATCTTCCAACATAGAAAAACAGAGTAACAACTGGGCAACTATAAAATGAAGTAACTTGGAAAGAACTAACTTGACATCAAACTCATCCCTCCTAACTTATACAAAAATGGGAGAGTGTTATGTAACTACCAACTAACTTTGATCATCAATCCATCCCTAGATATCAACGTATAGGTTTGAGATCAATTTGTTAATCTAACTAATTAGAGGAAGCAAAGTTATATTCAAATAGAAATTCCTATACAATAGCTCATGTATAAACACAAAGCTGTGGTTAGACTCCTAGAACAAGTCTTCTTTTCTGTATTTATTCTTCCATAATGATCGCGTTCAACTTTAGTTGGCACTTGACTGTGACTTCCTTTAATACCCTGTTTTGCAATGTGATGCAGATTCTCCTCTCCTTGATGCCACATACTTGTTGCACAAGGGTTAATCCATAGAACATATGCATGCAAATAACCTTCATAATTAAACTATAAAATCTCATCTATATGCATACATACTCATGTCTAACTCATTCAATTGACAAATATTATCACCATGTTTCATATTGACATAATAGGTTCAAGGTTTGCAGAATATATAAAAGACAACATATTATGATGGTAATGTCTTGGAAAAGTATCTGGAATATCATAGGCATAAAGTTTGAAAGAATATAAAAATAATATAAAAGAAGCCAATATTTGAACCCATCAAGCGCGTTATAACAAGAAGGGAATCAAAAAAATTTGAATGCAATCAACAATTTCACCATGCCACCTCACCAATCTCGCTCCTGAGGATGTCATGAACAAAGTGTAGAGGGTGTAGCAGCCAAGCAAGGTAGGGTTTGATTTTTTTGTGAATTTGAAAAGAAAATTTTTAATTTTACAACATTTTGATTGGATTTTTATGTTGAATTTTCAGTCAATGAGGCACCACAAAACCCTAATCTAGTAGAGGAGGCTCAAAACAACCCCCAAAACCCTCAAAACCCCCGACCTTCACGTCTTCACCATGAAAGAGACACACAAGAAAACTATTAAGGGAAAACTGAAGAAAACAAAAAACATCTTGAAACGCTAATTTAAACATTAAATAGTCCAAATGCAAGCACCGATAATAGGAGAGCCCTTACCAAGTCATTAGAGGTTATTGTTTCTCATATTGAATCAGTGACAAACGAAATCACTGAATGGATTGACTATAGGGAGAGGATTTGACAATACTATGCTGACAAATTGTCTTACAAACAAGTTAAGGACAAAAAAATTACAAAATCCCAATTATGTTCACATTTTATCAATCCTAAAATTGGCCTAACACTAGAAGAGACTTTCAAACAGTTCCTGATTTATTGGTGTGTGAATGAAGATATATCCCAAAAATTTTAGGATAGATGGTACATGGTCTTTGATGAGCGTCCTTGTAATAAATATGAGGTGCTGTAATATTTCTTGAGGAAACTCTATTGCACAAGTTCATCCTCAAGGAGATTTCTAATTACTTTGGCATTCAAGAGTTCTAGGGCAGAGGTGGTGGCTTTGCCCAAGATAGACAGGGAGCACAATGAAACCAGAACCGCGTACCTATACCCCTCGCAAGGATAGCACATATCTCACTCCCTTCGGATTTGAAGGAGAGCATGGAGGTGGAGATACTGCATTCATTGAGTTCTCTCACCCAGTCTCTAGCACAACATGGTGATGATCTTACCTAGGCCGATGAGGGTGAGAGTAGTAGGTGTCATTTGTCCCCACATCTTTGCAGTTCATGTGGGAACTTGTGCGATTATGGGACCCAAGACTCTCGCCAGGACGTTGTGACGTAGGAGTAGCAACCAGTGATGGACACATCCATATTGGATAATATTGTTCTCACAGATGACCTCTTACATCATACGTTTGGTATTCACTCCCAGGTAATTTTTTACAAGTTTCATCTTGATTTAATATATTTGTATTTGAAATTTCTAATTAATTATATGACTATCTATATTATAAGTCAAAATTAATGTATGTAATTGTCTACACTATGAAATTCCAAGGTCAAAATATTCATCTTGCATCTGTTAGCCATCCAGTGCAGGGTTATGAGAGGAGGTCGAGTCAATAGGTATGTAATTTATCACATGATCGTAAATATAGTACATATATCAATGGTAATCTTATTTAATTACAATTAGATAATGAACAGGGAGCTTCACCACCACCACCACAATTTCCTTGGTCCCCTGGACACAAAAGCACTTTCACTGAGGTAAATTTTACCATTTGTAATCATTATGAATTTAAATAATGTTATGTATCTATTTTGGTCAAATAACCTTGAACTCTATTTTTAGATGTCGAATATGGAGACTCCTCCTCATCTTTGTTAGTCATTGGAGGTGGGCATTGCTACAACTATTTTGTCTATAAATCCTTTCACCGAGGTATGAGCCAGTAATATGTAAATGTCATTTTATATTTCTTGTTTTATCTCATGTCATTTAATGCACATAAATGATATTCATGTTTACTCAATTTTTCTTCTTGATGCTTCTCATAGGAGGTCACAACTCCAACCCATCCAACTACGGATGAAGAGAGACAAAAAATGATTGATAGGGATCATTAGCTAGTGGTAAGTGATTGATTACATATGCCATGTTATATATTTCATGTTTTCTATATTAATGTGGATATTGTTTGATTGTATTAACAGGTGGAGCTTCAAAAATATCTGTTGAGGAGGTCTATTCGACGGGAGAGAGAGGATGAGTCACTGATTGACTCTCCATCTTCATGGCTAGGCAAGGGTCACCGATTATTTGATAGTAGTTCATAAGAAATTAGATTTTGGAACATTTTGTATGCCTAGATGGCTTTGTATACATACTTTTGTATGTTACCGATGTATATCTTTGTAGATGCATGTATGGCTTTGTTTGTACATACCTATATGGTTTTATATATAGACTATATGTTATGTTCATGACATTATGTATATGATAGTTTACATTAAATATAATATGATGATAAATTATGGTTACAGGAATTTGGTTTTACACGTGCCAATTGCATTTGCTTGAAAGTTTATAAATCCTTTTCACAAAATATATTTTGTGCATATCTTGCAATCATTACATTCCATGAGACTGTGCATTTCTTTGAGGCATCATGTCAAATAGTTCACGCATCTTGTCTATGCTTCCACACTTTGCATACATGTCTACAACAACAGATGCAAATACAACATGTGACAAAATTCCTATATCCTTTATGCTTTGATGTTTGTCCACACCCTATTTTGAAGATCCCATTTTGGCATAGGCAAGGAGGATGTTGGATAAGGTTGTGGAATTTGGTTTTACATGTGCCAATTGCATTTTCTTGAAAGTTTATTTTGTGCATTTTCTTGAAAGTTTCTAAATCCTTTTTGAAAAAAACCATTTTGTGCATATCTTACAATCATTGCATTCCATGAGACAACATTTCTTTGAGGCATCATGTCAAATAGTTCATGTGCCTTGTCTATGCTTCCACACTTTGCATACATTTCTCCTAGGGTAGTTGCAACTAAAACATCTGCCAAAATTCCTTTATCCTTTATTCTTTCATGGTTGTACATACCATAGAAGCAAATAGTAAGGACAATTCACAACAATAGTCTCCCTAGTCTCTTCAAATACCTCTTAATTTTACAACAACGACAAGCATTTTGGGATAGCAATGTCTTGTCTCAACAATGTTTCATATTAATCATTTTTATCATTAATATTTCCTATAATGTTGACTGCAGTATTGATGCCCATAGTAATTGACCACGTTACCAATAAGGATGCTACTAAACACCATACTGATCAAGAATGTATAGGTCACAATAATGACTCTAAATGCTATTGATTAGTGATCATAAGAAGATTACTAATCACAAAAGGATAGTTATGTCCAAAGACAATGATGACGAAAACCATCTCAATTGGTACAACATTATTAACAATTGCTATGTAATTATGAAAATTGCCAAACAATTGCATCAATGATACAACTATTTTACAAATGAAATAATGACAACAATATCCATTGATAAGTACAAATGACAACACTAACATCTATGACACAATAATAATGACAAGCCAAAGGATAGCATAATCATTTGATGGTTTTGTCTAGTAATGACTATGCCCATAAATCATAAATAATGACATAAGCATTTGTTGTTGTCAAAGGAAAACAATGATTATATCACTAATCACAATAACATAGTGATAGTCACATTCCCTATTCACAAGGTTTTCAAACACAATTATACCAAGTGTCTTCACAACTGTAGATAACTACTTTCATTTTTGAAATAACAACAACAATAATCGTTGTTGCCCCTTTGCAACAAATCTAATTGCTATATAGTAATAACACCTCAAAATCTTAACAACTACTTACACCATTCAAGGTGTATATCCCATTTATAAAAGTTCAAGAAAAGAATGATCCAAAAATTGCAAGTTTGATGCTTATATAGAGAAAAAACTAATTGATTGTGATATTACTAGTGATATATCACCAATAATTTTGTAATATATTAGTGAAAATTTTGGTCAAAGTAATGATCAAAGATATTTTGAAAAACCCACGATATTTTCAAGAAAATGTCGGGAACCCTACCAAGAAAAAATATATCAGAATATATATTAGGATATTTTAAAGATATATATGCTTCTATGGTCCATACCATGTTCCAAAGATCCTAATTTGGCACAGGAAAGGAGGATGCTTACAAAGGTTATGGAATTTGGTTTTGCACGTGCCAATTGCATTTGCTTGAAAGTTTATAAATCCTTTTCAAAAAATCCATTTTCTGCATATTGTGCAATCATTCCATTCCATGAGACAATATTTCTTTGAGGCATCATGTCAAACAGTTCACCTACCTTGTCTATGCTTCATCACTTTGTACACATGTCTCAGAGGGTAGTTCCAACTACAACATCTAATGAAATTCCCATATCCTTTATGCTTTGATGGATCTCCTTACTCTATTCCGAAGATCTCATATGGGCATAGACAAGGAGGATGATGGCTAAGGTTGTGGAATTTGGCTTTACACCCACCAATTGCATTTGCTTGAAAGTTTGTAAAGCCTTTTTAAAAATATCTATTTTGTGCATATCTTGCAATCATTGCATTCCATGAGACAACATTTCTTTGAGGCATCATCTCAAATAGTTTCTTTGAGGCATCATCTCAAATAGTTCATGTGCCTTATCTATGCTTCCACACTTTGCATACATGTCTCCTAGGGTGGTTACAACTACAACATCTATCAAAATTCCCATATCCTTTATACTTTGATGGATGCTCATACCTTGTTCTAAATATCCCATTTGGGCATAGACAAGGAGGATGCTAGCTAAGGTTGTGGAATTTGGCTTTCACCTGCCAATTGCATTTGCTTGAAAGTTTCTAAATCCTTATTAAAAAAACCATTTTGTGCATATCTTACAATCATTACATTCCATGAGACAACATTTCTTTGAGGCATCATGTCAAACAGTTCACCTACCTTGTCTATGCTTCATCACTTTGCATACATGCCTCATAGGGTCGTTCCAACTACAACATATGATGAAATTCCCATATCCTTTATGCTTTGATGGATGTCCATACCCTATTCTGAAGATCCTGTATGGGCATAAACAAGGGGGATGTTGGCTAAGGTTGTGGAATTTGGCTTTACACCCCCCAATTGCATTTGCTTGAAATTTTGTAAAGCCTTTTTGAAAAATCCATTTTGTGCATATCTTACAATCATTGCATTCCATGAGACAACATTTCTTTGAGGCATCATGTAAAATAGTTCATGTGCCTTGTCTATGCTTCCACACTTTGCATACATGTCTCCTAGGGCAGTTGCATCTACAACATCTGTCAAAATTCTCATATCCTTTATGCTTTGATGGATGTCCATACCCTGTTCCAAAGATCCCATTTGGGCATAGATAAGGAGGATGTTGGCTAAGGTTGGGGAATTTGGCTTTACACCAGCCAATTGCATTTTCTTGAAAGTTTCTAAAGCCTTATCAAAAAAAACATTTTATGCATATCTTACAATCATTCCATTCCATAAGACAACATTTCTTTGAGGCATCATGTCAAATAGTTCACCTTCCTTGTCTATGCTTCATCACTTTGCATACATGTCTCATAGGGTAGTTCCAACTACAACATCTAACAAAATTCCCATATCCTTTATGCTTTGATGGATGTCCATACCTTGTTCCGAAGATCCCATATGAGCATAGACAAGGAGGATGCTAGCTAAGGTTGTGGAATTTAGCTTTAAACCTACTAATTGCATTTGCTTGAAAGTTTGTAAAGCCTTTTTGAAAAAGTCCATTTTGTGCATATCTTGCAATCATTGCATTCCATGAGACAACATTTCTTTGAGGCATCATGTCAAATAGTTCATGTACCTTGTCTATGCTTCCAAACTTTGCATACATGTCTCCTAGGGTAGTTGCAACTACAACATCTATCAAAATTCCTTTATCTTTTATTCTTTCATGGATGTCCATACCCTATTCCAAAGATCCTAATTTGGCACAAGTAGGGAGGATGCTTGCAAAGGTTATGGAATTTGTGTTTTACATGTTCCAATTGCATTTGCTTGAAAGTTTATAAAGCCTTTTCAAAAAATTGATTTTCTGCATATCATGCAATCATTGCATTCCATGAGATGGCATCTCTTTGAGGTGTCATGCCAAACTATTCACATGCCTTGTCTATGCTTCCACACTTCGCATACATGTCTACAAGGGTAGCTGCAAATACAACATCTAATAAAATTCCTATATCCTTTATGCTTTGATGGTTGTCCACACCTTGTTATGAAGATCCCATTTGGCATAGGCAAGGAGGATGTTGGATAAGGTTGTGGAATTTGGTTTTACACATGCCAATTGCATTTGCTTGAAAGTTTCTTTCAAACCTTATCAAAAAATCCATTTTGTGCACATCTTACAATCATTGCATTCCTTCATTTGTGATGTGCATTGCTTACAACAAATGATTCATGCTACAATGAAGCACAACATGATGAAATAAGAAGATGCATATTTACAACACTTAAGAATATGTAGTAGTGTTGCTCATGTCATCAATACATGTTATATCCCTTACTTTCTCATGCAAATGGATAAACTATGTTTGAACCTTTGATTAATTCCCTACAACACAGTGGATCAAGTGAGAACACCATATCAACCTAATGAGAGTAGAGGGAACACCTAAAATGGAGATTACAACATAGCTTTTAGATTAGTTTCATCTACTAGAAAGGTGCTAGGACTGAATTTTTACATTCAGCATCTCCTGGGCCAAACAGATGGTGCCAACACATTTGGGTGGGCGGGTAAATACTAGGGGAGATGTCTTTTCGGTGGTAAAGCCTCCTGGTTGTTCTCGGCTACATTGGACAGAGAGTCTCTTAAGAGCCTTAAGACAAAAAGGTGTCAAACTTTGGACCAACTATTTTGTCAAACCATAACACCTAGGAACATATTCTTTGCATGTATAGGTGGATGTCAGGTCCACCTAGAAATACCTACCTTAGTTTTTTTAAATCAATTTCGTTTGCCTGTGGTGGCAAGGAACACATTGTTCCAAAATGCTTCAGTTTCATGCAATGGAAAGGTGCTAGGAGTGAAATTTTGCATTCCACACCTCGTGGGGCCCAACGGGCTACACCAACACATTGGGGTGGGCAAGTAAACACTAGGGAAGGTCTCTTTTTTTATGCCAAGTGCCCTAGACATTTCAGGTTGTAGGCTACTGACAAAGTCACTTGAGATCCCTGAGAGCAAAAAATACCAAACTTTGACAGAGTGGTTCTTGGAATTAGTGGCACCTAAGAATGTTCCATTTAGACCTACAGGTGCACATGGGGTCTACCCATAATAACCTCTCTCAGTTTTTGTCAACTCCAATTCATTTGACAGTGTCAAAATTAATCACATTCTTGCAAAATGCTTCAGTGGCATTCAACACAACCTTGCCAGGAGCCATATCTTTCGTTCTACTCTTCGTGGGGCCCAACTAACTATGGAAACACGTCGAGGTGGGTGGGTAAATGCTAGGGGATGTCTCTTTTCATGCGCCAAGTGCCCCAGACATTCCAGGTTGTAGGCTACCGACAAAGTCACTTGAGATCCCTGAGAGCAAGAAACTACCAAACTTTGATAGAGCGGTTCTCAAAATTCATGGCACCTAGGAATGTGTCATTTAGATCTATAGGCTCATGTGGGGTCCATCCACAATAACCTCTCTCAGTTTTTGTCAACTCCAATCTATTTGACCATTTCGAAATTAAACACATTCTTGCAAAATGCTTTAGTGGCATTCGACACAACCTTGCTAGGAGCCATATATTTCATTCTGATCATCATGGGGCCCAACAAACTGCACCAACACATCGGGATGGGTGGGTAAATGCTAGGGGAGGTCTCTTTTTGTGTGCAGAGTGCCCCAGACGTTTCGAGTTGTAGGGTACGGAGAAAGTCACTTGAGATCCCTAAGAGCAAAAAACAACTAGACTTTGATGGAACGGTTCTCAGAATTCATGGCACATGGGAATGTTTTGTTTGGACCTACAAGTGCATTTGTTGTCCATCCACAATAACCTCTCTTACTTTTTGTCAACTCCAATCCATTTGACCGTGTCAAAATTAAACACATTCTTGCAAAATGCTTCAGTGGCATTCAACACAACCTTGCCAGGAGCCATATCTTTCATTCTACTCATCGTGGGGCCCAATGGACTATGCTAACATGTCAGTGTGGGTAGGTAAATGCTAGGGGAGGTCTCTTTTTGTGCACCATGTGCCCCAGACGTTTTGGATTGTAGGCTACCGACAAAGTCACTTGAGATCCCTGAGAGCAAAAAACTACCAAACTTTGATAGAGCAGTTCTCAAAATTCATGGCACTTGTGAATGTTTAGTTTGGACCTAAAAGTGCATATATGATCTATTCACAATAACCTCTCTCATTTTTTGTCAAATCCAATCCGTTTGACCGTGTTGAAATTAAACGCATTATTGCAAAATGTTTCAGTGGCATTCAACACAACCTTTCTAGGAGCCATATCTTTCATTCTTCTCATTGTGGGGCCTAACAGACTATACCAACACATCGAGGTGAGTAGGTAAATGATAGGGTAGGTCTCTTTTTGTGCCCCAAGTAGCCCAGATGTTCCGAGCTGTAGGCTATTAACAAAGTCACTTGAGATCCCTAAGAGCAAAAAACTACCAAACTTTGACGAAGCAGTTCTCAGAATTCATGGCATTTGTGAATGTTTCTTTTAGACCTACAAGTGCATGTAGGGTCTGTCCATAATAACCTCTCTCAGTTTTTGTCAACTCCAATCCATTTGACCGTGTCGAAATTAAACTCATTCTTGCAAAATGCTTCAGTGGCATTCAACACAACCTTATTAGGAGCTATATCTTTCATTATGCTTGTCATGGGGCCCAACACATTGGGGTGGGTGGGTAAACATTAGGGGAGGTCTCTTTTTGTGTGCCAAGTGCCCCAGACATTCTGAGCTATAGACTACTGACAAAGTCCATAAACATGACTTTGCTGGTAGCCTACAGCTTGGAACATCTGGGGCACTTGATGCACGAAAAGAGACCTCACCTAGTGTTTAACTGCCCACTCCAATGTGTCAGAGCAGTGTGTTGGGCCCCACGATGAGCATAACGAAAGATATAGCTCTTGGCAAGGCTGTGTTGAATGCCACTGAAGTATTTTGCAAGAATGTGTTTAATTTTGACACAGTCAAACAGATTGGAGTTGATAAAAACTGAGAGATGTTATTGTGAATAGACCCCATGTGCACCTATAGGTCTAAACAAAACATTCCCAGGTGCCACGAATTTTGAGAAATGCTATGTCAAAGTTTGACAAAATTTTTCTTAGGGATCTCAAGTGACTTTGCAGGTAGCCTACAACCTGAAATGTATGGGGCACTTGGCGCATGAAAAGAGACCTCCCCTAGCGTTTACCCACCCACCTCGATGTGTTGGTACAGTCTGTTGGGCCCCACGTGGTGTGGAATGCAAAATTTCACTCCTAACACCTTTCCATTGCATGAAATTGAAGCATTTTGGAACAATGTGTTCCTTGCCACCATAGGCAAACAAAATTGATTTAAAAAAATTGAGTAGGTATTTGTAGGTAGACCTGACATCCACCTATACATGCAAAGAAGATGTTCCTAGGTGTCACGGTTTGACGGAACAACCGATCCAAAGTTTGACACCTTTTTTGTCTTAGGGCTCGTAAGAGATTATCTCTATCCAATGTAGCCAAGAATGACTAGGAGGTTTCACCACTGAAAAGACATCCCCCTAGCATTTACCTACCCACTCAGATGTGTTGTTGCCATCCATTTGGCCCCAAGAAACGTCAAATGTAAAAATTTAGAACTAGTACCTTTCTAGTAGATGAAAATTTAGTACTATAAAGGTGTTCTCACTTGATCCAATGTGTTGTAGGGCATCAATTAAGGTTGTCCTTACCACTGCTATCAATTGTTAGCACCAAATGTGAAGAAACAAATGAGGGTTTGTAATCAAAACATAGTAATTGTAAGCACGAAAATCACACATAGCCTCCACAAGGACCTTGATGATGACTCACAATCCTTGTCATGTACATGTAAGCATGAAATAACATCCTCTAAGCAACAATTCTCTTGGTGTCATGTGTTTTCTTCATCCTTGTGTTGTTTCCCCTTTGTCATTTTCTCTCTTTCTTTGCTTTCGATACTTTTTGACACTTGTCAATTTGTGTTTCCTATGCTTGCCACTGTCCCTAAGCCTTGTATTTGTCTATTTGTTCTGGTTTCACCCTTCCCCAGTGTTTTTCATCCATTCCCACCCCTAGAGGCCTTCTAGAGGTCCTCCCAAGCCATCTCTCGCTTTCAATTTTTCATTTTGGGTCAACCAATCCAAATCTCCCCCTATTATTTCCAGATCTCCCTAGGGAGATCCTACTCTTGCAAGTGGAGATTTGGTTTTTGACCCATGTTTGACCTGTTTTCAAAGGTAGATCCCCTTCTTTCATATCCCATCATGCACTTCAACCCATGTGTCCTCCTCTAAGGGTCGCCCATGGGTCACCCCTGGGCGATCCTAACTGGTGAAAGGGGCAACCCATGGGTGACCCTGTCATGTTTTCCAGTCGCGAGTTCACTTGAGTTTCTAGCTCAAAATAGCTCTATTTTCACCCATTTTTTCTTTTGTTTGCATGGAATTTTGTCCCTAAGGTTGAGTTAACTATTTCATGCACCCAAGCATGCATATTTAGCTCTTTTTCATCTTTTGTTATCAACCCATGCATTCTCATGCATTCTTTTTCTTCACTTCTTCTTGAGTGATAAGCTATTACTGGGTAGATCACTCCAATTTTAGCCCAAATCACTCTTGTGTCTTCTAAGTCAACTCTTCAATCAAAGGGAGTTAACTCTTCTTCTTCTTCACCTCTCATCCCTTCTTCAAACCTATAAATACCCCCCTCCCTCAAGCACAAAGGGAGGAAATTTCATTTGTGCACATAGTTCTTGCATGTTATTGCTCTCCAAGTCAAGCATCCATATGCTCATACAAGACATTAGAGCCTTTTGATTTTATTTGTTATCTCATCTAGCTTTCCTAAAAGCTCATTTTGTGTCGATACGTTGCTCACATCATAAGCCACAGTGCTCATCAAGCTCTCATTGAGCTCATTTCAAAGCTTCAAAGCTTCTTTTGCTTCTCTTTTCTTCATTGTTGCAATAGGATTAGAGGTTGCCCATACGAGGATTTTTTAGGGTAGTGGAGGCTCATGTGTCTTCTTTTATTCCAGGTTCCTTCATGTTTTTTTTTTAATTTGTAGTAAATTAGACAATCAAACTTTGCTCTTGGGAATAGTAAATACATGTTTCTTTTTCCTTGATAGGCTAAGTAGATTTGCATTGTTAAAGTAGTTTCCCTTTTCAAAAGTTCATAGATTTAAAAGCAATTTCTCTTTCCTAGATTAAATCGATCCACTTATTCAGAAAATCAAACCAAAAACATAGATTTAATTGTATTAGGTAATCTCATACTAGCTTGCATTCATTTTCTAATTCCTAGAATAGAAAAAAGCACTTTGATTTTTGAAAACATAAAAAAGCACAAAAAAGATTGTTTTGCACTCATATAGGCTTGCATGCATACAAAAACAAAAAAAGAACAAAAATATTAGTAGCATAGAAGGCTTACAAACCCTTGGTCCCAACTCAAGGTCAAGTTTAGTCAACGTTAGTCAAAACCCTTGTTTCATCACAAGGTCAAACAAAGTCAAACCTTAGGTCACTCAAACCCTAAGTCAAAACCCGAGGTCAAGTCAAGGTTAGCTTAAACCATCTCTCTTGTTTAGGCTCACAAATGTGCCTTGGACTTAGAGGTGAGTGGGTGAAGGCAATCTTAGGAGATCCACCCTATACAACAACAAGACCAACAGATAGTTCAACAACAACAACAAATATTCAGAGAACTTCAAATACAAGCAATCATCCAACAACACGAACAACAACGCCAAATTGAACATAGCATCAATGAGAACAATAGTCAACCCACACAGTGTTGGAACATTAGAAACCCAAATAGGAGAATGGTGACTAATGACCCTTCGGGTCATATAGTTATCTTTACAACAATGGTCACAGAACACTGCATTCAAACAAACACACAACATAGGCCTCAGGACTGGCTAACCACTCTCCGTGAAGTCCAGCTCTCCAACGAGCCAGACCGTCCCTGTGTCTCACCTCCTCTCAACTGGATACTTCTACGAGAGCACGAGTGATGTGGAGGTTCACCCCGTGGTAAGGAGAGAGGGTCCATGTGTGCACCAAAGCTGACTCGACCGCCCCAGGGCACCGAGTCATGTTTCTAAGTGTACATATTTTGGTGAACCTAACGTGAAAGGGTAAAGCCTCTTGGTTAAGATTTTTGCGTTTCAAACACTTAGATTCCATTTAAAACATCATCATTGTCACTTTGTTCTTCGTAACCATCTTCGTCATTTCTGCTTTTGTCACCTTTGCTTTCACTTAAATTTCATTTATTCTATGGTGTTTATGGCACCCCTGAATATGACGGAACCAGACTTAAACTTAGGGATTGTTCCCTCTAGGGAACCAGAAACTCCCTCTTTCGACAGGTATGTGCCACATGACACAAATGCACCAATTTCAAACTGCTAATGGCTATGAAGATTCAGACTATGAACAAGGCTGAAGAGAACCTAGACGTTCTCTGTCTTTCAACGACCCTGCACGGGATAACCTTACTATACAAAACACACCTCATAAAGCAAAAAAATATAGATGAGATCAGAAGTGCATCGCATGGATCAACCATCCACAAGCACCTCAAGTACTCATCTTGATGATGAAGTAAGAAGGTTAGAACGAAACTTGCAAGAAGCGAAAGATGCTCAAGAAGCCCTGAAAGTTGCTCTACAAGAAGAACAATGAGAAAAAGCTATACGAGAAGAAACACAAAGTCATGACAACATTTATGAGGAAAGCCCTAGAAATGAGGAAGTGCCTAGAGGTCCTACTCCTACAGACCTCATCGCAACTCTAGTGAAAAGAATCAGAACTCTATAGGCAGAACAACCTGTCCCAGAGAAAAGAAATAAATCATACAAAAACATCAGAATTAAATAGGGCCAGGGCGCATCTCAAAATCCCCCTTACCTCAACTACTACTCAAGGAATGGGAGTAATGACACATTCTGAGATGGGAACCCTCCTATTCAAAACAAACATGCAATGCTAGGAAGCCAAGTGAATCAGACAATAACATTGGGTTATCAAAACCCACCAATGGGACTAATGATGTCAACTCCTCAATCACAGAGTGCCTTTCTAGGCACATACTTGGAGTACTTAAAGGAGCCACTTGACCTAATCATAAGAAGCGTTCTGTTACCTTGACCATTACCTGATCTCTCGAAGTTCAAAGGAGAAGGATATCCCAACTCACACATTAAAGCTTACACAACTACATGATAAGAGAACTCCTCCCTTGGGATGGAGTTGTCGCCAAGATCTTCCCAAAGGCGTTAGAAGGAATAGCCCTAGATTGGTATTATCGCCTACTAGAGGCCTCAATACATTCATTCAGGCAATTAATCAAAGAGTTTATCATGGCTTTTGACATGAACAAAATCGTGAAGATAGGGATCTGAGAATTCTTAACTATGAAACAAGAACCGAACGAGTCAGTAACCCATTTTATCACTTGATGGAGACAAGTTCTCTATTCTTCAACAAGTGCTCCAAACATGGACCATCACAAATTGTGCGATCTCTTTTTGCATGCCTTAAACAAAGACAATAGAGAAGAGGTCCGAAAGTTACCTTACAAGTCCTACGAAGAAGCCTAGGAAAGTGCTTTAAGGATCAACCAAGCAACCATTAATAGTGGTAGGACTTATGGGCCAAATAGAAAATTGATGAGCGAGGATACGTGAAACAATGTGCCTACTATCAAGATTCTCAAAAACAATAGAAATGCAATGACAGACAGGGTGATAGATCAACCCCCAGTTAGGAAAGTGAGGGATGACTATAATGGAAGAGGTTATTACCCTCCCAACATTAATGCAATTGATCATCCTAGAAACAACACATATTACCCATGGGAGAATTATCGATCTTGGAATTAGAACAAAAATGACAATGACAGAAGATATGAAAGAACCCCTTATGAATATAATCAATTATGTTCTTTTCATAGGACTAGGAGGCATAGCACAGAATCTTATAGAGAATATAACAGATTCATAGCAATATTTTTGAAAGACCAATAGCGACTATTCATAGAGATGTTCTTAAATCCGCAAGAGGTTGATGAAAGTAGATTGTCATTGATGTCAAAAATGTGTTGGTATTTACAGAAGTTGTTCATATACTTCAGGTTGATATGTTGCTTCATGGCTAAGTCAGGAAATGCTAACTTGTTTGATCAGTTTGTGTACATTCTTGATATTCACAAGACTGCATGATCAGAATCATCAATCAGGATAAGTATGATACAATGCATATGTTTTATGATACAAGGTTGCTGAGAAAGTTCATCTTGCCATGCTTGATCAAAGTGAGGCATTAATGTTTATTAATGGTTGAATCAATGGTTATCAAAATGCCTAAAATATTAAAATCCTAACTATAAGCTCTAAGTGTATACAAAGAGATTAAATGTCAAAGTATGCACTTTATGTTATAAAGTTATGTTGACCTGCAAGAGTAGGTTATACTACTTAGAGCAACCTACTAGAGGGTTTTAATTCATGACACCTACCGGCCCCTTCATATTCTATTTACCATTTGAATTTGGTTGAATATCCTTATTTAATTTATGAAGAGCTTGATTTAAAAAAAAAAAAGAGCATGGAATATCATTCATATTAGAAAGTCTTATTTAAAGGGGAGCATGAAAAGGTTTCCAATGACTTTTTATAAAGCTTTAAATATAAAACATTTAAAAAAAAGAAAAAGCATTAAATATGCTTTAAGACAGGAATGTGAATAAGCCATTTTATGGCTTTATTTAAAATATTTTTATGAGCTTTTAAAATATTTTTTTGTGCTATTTTCTAGGGGGCACATTTCAAGGAGAGCTTTAAGGAGATTTTGGGAGACTTTAAAGGAGAGTTTCTTTTTATGAAGAAAATCTATTTTTTCATGTTGTGGCTGAAGTAAAAGATAAAGGGGAAAGTTTTTTTTAAAGAATATGAAAGGAATTTCATGTGGTGGATTTAAGGGGTTTATTTTTAGAATGTTTTTTTTAAGACATTCTATTATATTGGAAATATTTTTGGAAGACATTTTTGTGAGAAGATTATATTTTTGAGAAGATAAGACTGATTTTTTTTTTTATTGAAGATTTTTGGCAAATGGGATTTTGAAAAGTCGTTTGTTGCAGATTGAAGAATATTTTGAAGAAGACAAAGAATTTTTTTTTTTTTGCAGAGAAGATGAAGGGTTTAAAGAAGATGATTTTTTTTGAAATAAAAAATATGAAGAACATTGAAGAGTGAAATTTTTCAAGTGCATTATGATTTTTTTAAAGATATTTTTGAGATGAATTTTGCAAGAAAAGAATTTCAAAAATAATGATCATAGATGATCTTGTAGAAGAAAATATATTTGCATATGTTTTTATTCTTACAGGTTGAAGAATATCTTATGATGGGAATGGAAATGTATTTTCTTCAAAGGAATATGAAGAGACATTTTGAAGATGATCAAAGAGATTTTATTTTTTTTCTACAAGGGAAGATTGAAAATATTATTGTTGAAGATATTCAAAGAAAAAGATGAAGATTTGCAGAAGATGAAATTGAACAGGGAGAACATATTTTTGAAAAGAAGAAAATGAAAAGTAAAATTAAAAAAGTAGAGAATAGTTAAATGTGAAAGGTTATTTTTTCATATTTAATGGCATTACAGGTGCATTAAAGTTGTGTGGTGATGTGGATCAATATGGAGTGTTGAAGATATTTTACAGATGAATCATGTTATTGTATGTGAGATTATGTTTGTACAGGAATGGATCAAACACAGTATGAGGACATCATGCAATAAACTTACATATTGAACCATGAAGATAAAATGCAGGTGAATATGCATAGGTGAATCAAATTTGTAGAGATAAGAGTGTTGTAAAGATGTGTAAAAGGAATTGTTTTGTATGGTCTTGAATTGAAAATCAAATAGGAGGTATAAGGGTGTATGATGAAACACAGGTTGCATAATGGTGCAAATCAGATTGAATAGCAATCAATTCTTGCACATAGAATTTTATGATTGAAAATTGTCTATGCCAGTGAGGCACAGTATGCCAGTGAGGCTTGTAGGTCAGTGAGACCTTAATATTTGTCAGTGAGACACATATTGTAGCTAGTGAGGCTTCTTTGTAGCCAGTGAGGCATGTTTGATCAGTTAAGCCAGTGAGGCATTTTAGAGTGGTTTTTCTACCCTTGGAGGGTTTTCCACTCATGCAATTCTTGTGTCATAATCTTCTCTGTGTGTGTATTATTTACTTATGAAGTTTTGTTCTCTTTCTGTATTCACAGTCATGTGCATATGTATTTGACAAATCAATGCTATCTTTCTCTCCTTGTGCTTTGAAAGTTAAAGTGTGTAAAAAGATTTGAAAATTCACACAATACTGATTCACCCCCCCTCTCAGTGTTGATTGTACTCCTACAGAGGTCACACCAGATAACAAGGGGGCAAGGAAATATCAAGCACCAATAGCTCCGTAGAATGCCAACATGAGAATCTATTAGGACCCATTTCCTGCACACAAAGACATGGAAATGACTAATCAAAACAATGCAACCCAAGGTAGCAACACAAACATCCCACTGCAATTAGGACAAAAAGGAGAAGCTAGGATGTTTGGATTGGTTGAAATAATGCATAATGAAGAAGAAGAAGGAGATCTCAAAAAGGAGCAAGAAGAAATACATGAAAGTACCATCTTGGTGGTTGAGCCAATACCAGCCCCGATTGGACCTTATGAATTCATTGAAGATTTAAGAAAACTTACACACATATTTCATTCATTGACCTCCTCAGGAACTCTCCCTTGCATCGCTCAGCACTATTTAAAGTGATAGGATTAAAATATCTTGATCAAATCACACCTCCACCTAGTGAACAAATCAATCATGTGGATTTTGACATAAACACACAAAACTCTGAGCTTAAAGACCCAAGATTCTTCTTTGATTTAAAGAAAATGCCCTCTGACAAAAAGTTAACAAAAAAGGAGATCCTGTGTTATACTTGCAAGTGTGGATTTATGACACCTACATCAAGAGAATGCTAATCGACAATGGGGCAGCAGTGAACATAGTTCCATTTTCCCTCCTAGAAAGAATGGATTATGGGCACACCAACATCACCGCTTCTAGAGACACGTTAAGCGGATACGGAAAATTGAAAGATTCCATGATAGGGAAGATCACGCTCCTAGTGACTTTAGGACCAAAGACTATCCCAACCACGTTCCATGTCATCGATAAAGACACAAGATACAATCTACTTCTTGGAAGACTCTAGATACAAAGAATGAAAGTTGTGCCATCTACTTTATTCCAGGAGGCTCAACTCTTACATCTTGGGAAGGTGTATGTTGTGAAAGGGGATCTAGAGCCTTTTAGCATGATAAAATCCAACATAACAAATAAAAAGATAGGCATCCCCATAGACTATGAACTTCCTACAAACAAGCTTTCTATTCCTAGCCCTACTCCACAATCGATATGTATCAAAAGGATAGAAACTCTGGAAAATACTATAAATAATGCAGAAATGAAGGCCTTAGAAAATGAGGCACTACCAAAATAGAAAGAGGTTATCCTTAAGGAAAAGGTAGTGAAAATCATGGAATGGATAGAGAAGGATGGACCTCTCCAATTTTCTTTGGAAATACTTATGATCAATGTGCAAACAACTTATAAACTCTTTCCTTGCATAGGGAAAAAACCCTCATAGAACTAAAGGACTAGTATTTGAAACAATTACGCTAGATTTGAGAAATGCATACCCTCATGCTTTCTCAGATCCTGAGGATGATGTGACCGAAAGTTACACTCCTTTGTCACCATTAAGTGAGTCATGTATCCTAGAGACACCAAAAAAAAGTGAGTCATATGAGCCACTCACATTGTCAAAAGAATCATGTGTAGACCAATGACACTAATGGAAGACGTAAATTCTATGGATAATGAATCAACCCATGTGATAGGAATTCTCTCGAGGATGTTCAAGGTCTCTCAACCACAAGTGCAACCTACCACTTCTGCGTCAATGCAATCAAATGAGCTTGATGAATGGGAAGCACCCTTGGTACAAATTGAAATAGTTGAGAGACTCCTAGATGAAGATGGAGAAAGTGAAGGAACATTTGATAAAGAATGGAGAATGCCAGTGTTAGTCAGAACTGATGATCCCATCATCTTTGAGTTGCCAGGAAGCTACATTGGATATTCTATGGATTTGAGACCTGAGCCCAATGGAAGGACAAGTATAATCTTTGTCCCTCATGACGAGAAAAGGGAACCTCAAACTCCCTTTGAATTATTCCAATTTTTACAAAACATTTAAGGTAGGCAAGACGTAAAAATTTACATTCAAGATCAATCCGATATGCTAATGGAATTGTTAAGGTGCAATGGAGTCTTGTATTGGACTCCCTCCCATCAACAAGCTTTCTAATATTTACTCAATCTCACGTTACCAAGAGAAACCATGGAGTTGGAAAGGATATAGTCAAATGATATCATGAAACCCTATAGGATAGGAGAACTCATCCTAAGAAGAGGTAGCATGAAAAATAAAAAGAGAAGAAGAAAGAGAACATTCACAAAGGACTGGGAAGGTCCCTACATGGTTAAAGAAGATGTCAAAAATGGTGCCTATCTCTTGTGCACAATGGAGGGAGAGGAATTTGGCGAAATAGTTCATGTCTTTTGTAGATGTTTAACCAAGATCAACTAAGGCAAAGCAGATTACACAAAGAAGTGAAAGAAAAAATAATTAAAATAAATAAACTATTAACAAGGAGATTACATAAATAGAGTGAGAGTTCAAAACTCAGAAGGAGTTGACTCATGCAATCAAGTGCAAAGTGGCGAGTATGTTTCTCCAAATGGAGAAAGAAGAATGCCACATGACTTAGAAGAGTTTGACCAACTCTCTAAGTGACACATCGCCACATGAGGTGGCTTAATACATGTGCTAAATATATTACTTTAGAATAAGTAATATATAATAATGTTTTAGCACTAACACCCCCCCTTAAGCACAACTCAGGTGGGCAGAAGGATGGGTCCCGACAACTTGGCCTGATCAGGTACCCATGTGTTTAGGGTAAAATTGGATCTTGTTAATCTTTTGTGGTTTAGATCTTAAAATCCTCCTTTCACCCTAACATTGAAGGATCTAGGGTCGAATGGCAAGCACTATCATACCCTAGAGTCACTTGCAAATGAGGGGAAGCTTGGATTAGGGAATTAATTATCAATTTTTCCTTCTCCTATGCTCAATTGACCATTAAAACCCTAATTATGCAAATACGACAACAAATCATTGAATTACAGAAAAAGCTCTTACAGACGAGAGTAAAATACCAAATTACAGAATACCTATTTTTGGGGTTCTGAAGCGGAACAGTCGAGGACATAGGAGCGGACGCCCAAGTCCAAGGTACCTACTTTTTCGAGGAATTTGGACCTCCTTCGGACACTGATTAGCCCTGTAACTTCTATTTTCTGGAATCAGTCTGCGGAGGACACTGGAGCGAGCGCCCTAGTCTCGGAAGTGCTCCTTTGTCCGTCTTTTCTTCAGATCCTAAATCCCTGATGCCTTTCCAGCCTTCCTGCAACTCAACTTTTCCTGGATGTGACACCTGTAACTTGCAATCACAAGACTTGGTTTGGGGGTTGTGGTGTTTATAGGTTTGCCTCAGTCAAACCCCGAAGGACACTTAAGTCTCCAAACACCATTGTCAGATGAAGAGGGTGTGCCCTTGTGAGGAAGAGGCCAAAAACTAAAGGAAACAATGATAAAAACACAATGATATGTCACCTTGTAGTGAAGCTTTCATGGAGGAAGATGCTCTTCATGCCATGAAGGAATTGATGCTCAAATCTACAAATATCAATGCACAAAACACACAAGTCTGCTCTTGCAACACAATAGAAAGCCTTGAATCACCTTGAGAACACAATAGCTTGCTCATTGGAATCTAGTTTACAAATGAATACCTACACATGCTTATATATGCATCTACAAGCACTCCCACCAAGATATTTGAAATTCAAACTTACCGTGTCGGCAAAGGGACCTAATAACAGTCACTAATTGACACCCAGAAATTGAGGCTGCCCTAAAATAGAGCAGGACTAGGGCGCGGGTGCCCAAGTCCTCCCCCCTATTTTAGGCAGGGTATAGCTTAAGGGGTCCTCCTAGGTCCTATTTGTCATGGGACTTAGGTCTCATTCCTTCGGGATGCTAAAATATGAACTAAAATGTCCTAAATGCACTCTAAAGACCTGGGAGCTAAACCTTATGAGGGAAAAGCCCCTAAAGGGACATTTTCTAACATTACACCATGTACAATGGAATCTCCCGTAAAGTGGAGAAAGATAGGGCCTAGATTGATTGATAATTAGGAAAGTTAGGAAGGTTTTTAAGTCTCTACTCTATCTTTTGCATTATGCGTGATGTAGGAACTTCCGGAGGTCATAACTTTTAACTCGGAGGTCCATTGGAGATGAAATTTGGTGGGCAGATGCGTCTTGAAGAATTTATTAAAAATCCCACCGAATTGGTAAATTCCGTAGGTCACCGTTTTGACACTTTTTCGGGACCTTATCCGATCATCTAGGGCCTCAAAATGAGGTTTTAATGATTTTTTGGGATTTTCCAAGTTTTTTCTAATTATTTTTTGAACTTTACTTGCTATTAGATTAGAAAGTTGACGATTAGTTATATTTTAGTAAGTTTTAAATATTTGGAAACTTTCATGGTCATACAGAAAAGGATGCGAAGTTACCAAAAATGGCAATTTTAGAAAGTTGCTAAAATTTGCCAAAAATGGTAATTTTTATTTTTTGTATAAATTTGGTATTTATTTTCAATTGTAGTAGGATGGAATGGAATGAGAAGGAATTTGAAAATAGTTTTGAGTTTTCTGGATATTCTTTTGCATTGAATTTTATGTTGTGAAGTTTGATTACATCAATGCGACCTGACTATTCGTTGTAACAATGATTTCCCTCTTGCTTTGGCAAATCCTAGGTAGTCTAGGGATATTATTGAAGCGGAAAACTCTAGTGGTAGTAGTTAATGACTTAGTTGTATCTTCCTCTCTCACAATGGTTTTGTGTTTATGATCTCCTAATATCCTACGTTTTTATGTAAGTGTTTTTGTAATAGTTGGTGATCAATTTGTCTCTTAAAAGCATTTTTTGAATCAACTAGTATTCTAAATGCTTCTTAACCAACTCTAATTTTTGGGAATTATTAGATATAATTATGTTTATCCTTATGTATATGGGACTCTATGATTTACACCTCAGATTTTGTAAAAACTCTATCTTTATATAATACAAATATAGGTGATATCTCCACCTTTTGATCGATCAAAAAACAAAATTAACATTACAATAATTTCAAAGTAAACCTTAATCCATGTTAACTAATTCAATTATTTCTATCTTAAATTGATTACTTAGTTAGCATTCTCACCTTTCTAATTTATTTAAGGCTTGAATTCTATTGATTTATCCACATATCATTATTCGTAGGGTGTGCTTATTTCGAAGACAAATATTTAAAGAATAATTGTCATAATTTTTATGCAATAGGTAAAAAATAGGGTTGAGTCACTGACCATCAAATTTAATCTCAGTCAAAGAAAATATTTATTATGTCGAGACTGGTGATCGTGTTAAAAGAAAAAAATATTTAAAACTTACATTTATTTTTAATAAAAATAAAATTGTTAGAGTTACTTAAGGACTCAAAGGAGCCAGGATTATCTGTAGGAAATTTTCTACAAAGAGAGATTGCTACACAAGAGCAAAAACAGATTGAGAAGCAAAAACAAAGATGAATGCTTGCATGAATTAGGTGCTTGATTATTCAGAAATGAATAATACAATATATGTACACAACCACTTGCCAAATAGATACAAAGTGGGAAAGGAAAGCTTATGACACATGCCATAACACTTTCAAGTACAATAAAGGAAATATTATCCTAAAAAGATTCTCCCTAATAAACTTATGCAACATGTAAGTGTTATTTTACACCAACACCCCCATAAGTGCAACTTAGGGATATTACACACAAGTTAAAAGGAAAGAAAGATGGGTCCCGACAACAAAGGCTTGATCAGGTACCCATTTATAAACAAAGATCTCTCATAGCCAGAGAAAAGGAGAAAAACACAGTGGGAGAAAACTCCTCTCCAAAAGAGAGAAAACACAAGACAAGAATGTACAAGTAATGGTTACAAAATCAAGTCCACCATAAATACATAATGAATGCCCTCCATAAGAGAGAGTGAACGAAAGATATTTTGAATCCCCTCCAAGAAGCATCTTTGGTGCCAATGATGAATGCTTGAAGACAGAAAACAATCCATTGCCTGCAAACAACATTTCTCAATTTCAGAAGAAATAGATCCATTGGTGAATGTAGAAGCCATTCACACATCTTGGATGAACAGGGAATCCAAATCAAAATGCATGCCTCTAAATGCAACTCTGGTGACCTCATGCTGGAAAAAAATGTTTTCTCCAAAATAGAAATTGTTTGTAGAATTAGAGAAGTAGAATTAGGAGAGGATATGATCTGAACTACATCTGGAAACATAGAAGATGAATTGATGACATCACTACCATCAAAGATGAAATGCATGTCCTCCAAAGTATCCTCTACATCAGAAATGTGAGACTCCATAAACAAGAACGAGATGTCTAGTAGATAAGAATCCCAATGTGGTGGTGGATTTGGAAGACTGAGATTGACCTACTGTAGAGAATCATTGGAAGCCATGAATGTAGCAACATTGGACTCAGATGTAGCAATAGGAGATGATGGAGATGTGATCTCAACAAGAGGAGAAGAGGGAGCAAGAGAAGTTTTCGTGTCATTTGAGCAATCAAGACTTGCAATATATTCAAGCTCCTCTAAAGTATCATCATAGGGTATATTATCTGCATCATTAAGGGGTATGAGGTAATCCATAGTAGGATCATCTGGGAAAGGAGAGATATGAGGGTCTCCATAGATCTCCCAAATTGTGATCCAAAGTGTGCATGAGCACTCAAGGTTCAAAATAACACACAAAATGTCATAATCAACACTAGAACAATCAATCCTACAATATGATCAATATTGTTACCCCAAACATATTTCTTTTGAGGTGTATTTGGTTTAGGTATGAGCCTATAAAGATAAAGCAAGAGATTCAACCACTTGAGATGTGTTAGGATGCCTTTTTTCCAAGACTCGTAATTATCCTTTATCAGATTAACCATAGAAGGATGAATAGAAAAACCCATGTGATACCTCCTAAAATGATTAAATTAGAGATCAAAATCCTCAATACAAATTTATGTAGATACATGAAGCCCATTAAAGCAAACATAACTTCTCTAGGAGCCAAAACATCCATGATATCAGATAGACACCATTAAACTGATAAATTGAATAAAAATGCATGGGGTTGAATCTGGAAAAAGTACATAGATAGATGTGTAGTGTTTGCTGATACCTTTCCAACGCTTATTCATTTGCAAAAAATGAAGATTCTAGGCGAAAGAAATGAACTTGGAAGTTGAAAATGATGACTGGACTTCAAACAACAATAAAGATGACCAACAACAAAACTAGGAGAAAATACCCATACCACTAGGAAGAGCACGAAACCAACTTTTCATCACCTATTTGTTTTTGAAAAACTGATACCGTATGACCGAGATATGGCCAAAGGAAAAAAGCACCCTCCTTCGACAAGCAAATTAGGGTAGAGGTGACCCTCTTGTGGCATAATGGTGACACTCTGGTGGTCTGTTCACAGTGATGAACCAAATGGGCAAAGCAGAGGTGAAAGAAGTCGGTGGAGTAGTTGAGCAAGGTCTAGGAGCGGAGCCTAGGCTGTGGGTTGGTGGCAGCTTGCTTGTTTGCTTGTGGACTGAGAATGGGCCTGTGAGGCCTATTTGGGGCTTGATCAGGTGGGACCTGACCAAAAAAGCTTGGCTGACTTGGCCCAGACCAGGCTTGAGTTTTTAAAAAATCCCACCTAAACTTGAAACCTGCCAGAGAAGAGTATACTGTCAGAAAAACAAGGACCTCTGTGCAAAATATTAACCCGCTGTGTAAAGATAAATCCGCTAGACCAAAACCAATGACTGTTGAATAAAGATGATGATGTAGAGCTTGCACAGAACATGTATGACTACATACAGATGGTACAACCGTATTGAATTTTAACACATAAAAATACAAACCCCAAAAAAAAACACTTGAAATTTTCATGTCAAATTTTGGCGTTTGGACAAGCGTTCCTAAAGTTTTGACACCTTTTGAGCACAACAGTGATGTTCGTTTCGCACCAAGAAGCATTGATCACAACCTTGTGGCTAAAACCCTCTAAGATTCGAGAAGAAACCGATAGATCTGGAGCTCTGATACCATGTTAGAGTCACTCAAGGACTCACAGGAGCCAAGATCATCTGCAGAAAAACTTCTACAAATAGAGTTTGCTACACAAGAACAAAATCAGATTGAGAGGCAAAAACAAAGATTAGTGCTTGCATGAATTAGATGCTTTGATTATTTAGAAAGGAATAATACAAGATATATACACAACCACTTGCCAAACAGAAACAAAGTGGGAAATGAAAGCTTATAACACATGCTATAATGCTCTCAAGTACAATAAATGAAATATTATCCTAAAAAGATTCTCCCTAATAAACTTATGCAACGTGTAAATATGATTTTACACCAACAAAAATATCTCTTAAATAAATAAAATAAAATAAGATAACTCTTTAAATAATAAAATAACTCTGAATGATATTTTGGGTGCATTTAAGATATTTATACTTAGTATTCTTGCAATGCAATTACTTAACTTGCTCTATTGTAGTAAAATGGTGGTCCTTATCCGCGATTCAAGTTAGTGGTCATCAACTAGCTGATGTGTAGCCGCACTACATGAAAGAGGGGGTTATCCTTTAAAAAAACATTGCATGGCACAATCTAAATCTTCCCTTAGGTAATGGAAAGGCAAATTGATTGCACTATCTGGCAATGCCAATAATGGATTGAAATCGTCGCCAATGAATGTTTCCTTCATTTTAATCACGCGATTTTTGTTGGGATTCTGCAATTCCAGAATGAGCAAAATAGAGAGAGCCCATCAGAAATACAGGGAGGGACGCCACGAGGAAGCACTGCAGCTGTATTCAGAGGCTCTTGAGCTCGCCAAACTCAATGCTCACAAAATTGCATTGCACAGCAACAGGGCTGCCTGCCATTTGAAGCTTCGGAATTTCAAAAAGGTTAGTACTAAATCAAATAAAATCCTCAATCCTGCTTGTTCATATCAATTAAAAACTAACCCAAAATGAATAACTTGACATTGTTTCTGTGCCACAAAATGACTATTGTTGATTCTTAGGGACAAGGGATTTGGTTCCATGGCAACCAATCAAATTCTGATGGTCTATACCAATCCAAAGATGTCCGTAAAGTGAATACTTGCAGTTTCTTTGTTCTATATAATGGCTTTTGTTTTTACTTGGGAATAGGATTTTGGTTTCTTGTGACGCCTACTGTATATTTTAGGGCAATTGGGGCAAGATTTCTTCAGCTGCTGGTACTAAGGTTAAAAAAGAAATAACCCATATGATGACTTCAATTGATCACAAGGGTCTTGGAATTGATTTTTATGAAATCCCTATTTAAAAGCCAATCTGGAAGCGGGCTTTGGAGTGCAAGTCCCCTAGTTAATGTATTAGCACCCTCCCTCTCTCTCTCTCTGTTAGTAAATTTGTGGACTGTTTTGGTGTCTTCCATGGGAGCTCTCTCTAGAGTCTGGTTATCTATAAAATATACCAAGTCTGTAATTTATAGGCTATTTGTGCGCATGGTGTGAGCTTGGTCACGCGCAAAACTTGAACAATAGATTGAGCGAACAAGCCTTCTTGTTCTCATTAGGGGGATCTCTTAGGTCCAAGAGGCATGTTGGCAAGGTCAGGACCTAATAAAAAATCATCTTTAATAAGGATGTATTCCCCTGTCTGGTTATATTTGTAAATTTCCAAGGGCATTCTTGGTTGCTGGATTTATGTATGCATGCCAGCATTTGGTTTTCTAGATAATTCATTCGATTGTGATTTTTATGTATAATGCAGATCAAGACAGGCTCAATGCTGTCATTTATTTTATTTTTCTACTTTTGTTTCTCTGTACTGTTTTTATACCTTCTTACCAATTTATCTTATAATTGATGAGTTTACCACGGAATTAACGTTGTCTGACATTTTTGCATGCTTTGAATTGTTTTGTTCCTTTTGTTTCAAAACCCAAAAGTAATTTTTTTTTGGAATCTTTGTTTCAAAACCTAGAACTAGTTCTTCACCCCCCTATTTTTTGATTATTTAATGTCTTTCTTTTTCCGAATCATGAGTGTTGTCTTGGTCAAGATTTGCTACTTAAAAGAAAACATTATTCATGAGTATAAATATTTCTGGAAAAAACTGCGTTAGATTAGTTTGCATCAATGTTTTGGATCACTCTCCATGAATGAGTTTACCATGGAATTAACATTGTCTGACATTTTTGTATGCTTTGAATTGTTTTGTTCCTTTTGTTTCAAAACCTAAAAGTAATTTTATTGGAATCTTTGTTTCAAAACCTGGAACTAGCTCTTGCACCCCCCCCCCCCCCCCCCACACCCACACACCTTTTTTTTTTGATTATTTAATGTCTTTCTTTTTGGGAATCATGAATGTTGTCTTGGTCAAGTTTTGGTACTTAAAAGAAAACATTATTCACGAGTATAAATGCTTCTGGAAAAAACTGCATTAGATTAGTTTGCATTAATGTTTTGGATCACACTCCATGAATCATCATCACTATGTGGAAGAAAGATGGATCACAGAGTGTGATCCAAAACATTGATGCAAACTAAATAGACATTTTTTTCCAGAAGCATTTACACTCATTTTCATGGGCTTCAAAAACCTCGTGTCTACAAGTATAAGTCATGTTAAAACACATCTCAGATCAAATGTTTAGTCTGATGTTTAAGCTAAAAATTTTAAACATGCAGCCCAGAAACTTTACAATCTACAATCATTGAAGTGATTGTAATTACACTGAATCATATTTTTTCTAGAGCCCATACGGTTGATTCAAATTGAAATGACATTACTAAATTTATAGTAGTTTTCAACAAAATAGGTTTTTTAATGCTTCAAATTTCAGATTTCCACTTATAAGCTATATTCTAACAGTTTGAATGAAATAAATAAAATACATATTTAGCTCTACCTTTCGAGATTGTTGTTTGCAGTTCCAACCGACATTGTCTGACTGCATTTAACTCCTGAGTGATTATGCACTTTTGTCAGCATTCATTTTTCACTTTTATGGTTTACTACTAATTCTGATTTTGTATTTTTTATTGTGTAATAAGGGGTCCTGGACTGCGTTTCTATCTCCATAAATCCTTTCTCATGTTCTATATGCTCTGATGCCTAAACAAAATACTCTTGTTCGAAACAACAATATCATTATATCACCATATAGTGCACTGAAATAATCAGCTAAGCAAAAATAAATTTGTTATACAGGAATGTCAGTTGTGCAGCTGTAGTTATGCTCCTGTCAATTATGTAGGAATAAATTAATACATCAGTTACATATCAGTTATTCTGGAAGCAGTTATGCAGCCAGCAACATGTGTCAGTTTTGCAGGAATAAATCAGTAATTCATCAATTACATATTAATTATGCTACCAATAATTATGGTTCAGTTACCCTTGGTTGTGCACGTACTAAGGATATTTCAATTACAACAGAACTGACCCTAGGTGGCAAAATGAATCTGAATTCAGTTACAGAAGACCTTAAGCTTGTAAGAGTAATAAAAAGGCTGTAATCATCAAAACTGCCAATTTTTTGGCTGGAAAAATTTGTGCAGGTACTTCGAGGATTGCTTGTCCAACTGCAAGACCCATACTGCTCTTAGATTGGGCCCGAGTGGGAGCCCATACCTTATCAGGAAAATGTTATGTGTTTGCATGCTATTTGAATGTGTTAGCTGATAGGCGAGAGTTATTGTCTTCCATATTTAGTGTTGCCCTTGTTGGACTTCAAATGTCATTCATTTTCAAAGATTTAGAGAAAGAAAAAAATCAAGAAACCAAAATCTCAAATTTCTGTTAAGTGTTGTTGTTGTAGTTGTTTGTTGCATTTTTATCTGTGTCAGATTTGGTTCATAACAATGGTATAAGAGCCACCTTCTTAGCCTTGTGCGAGTACCGACAATGTCTTAAATCTCTGCCACACAAGAAGGGGAAAACTGGAAATTGGAAGTGGTACTTTGTTGAGAAAGCCATTGTCAATTCCATGGACGGATTAAAGGAGACCATGTACCAAATGACTAGTGAATCATGACCATAGACAGTCGCAGGGACGAACAAGAGGACCCTCAACTACCTTGGAATCATGGAAGAGAGGTTGGCACAACCAATGGGAGAGCTCTTTTGCAAGAAACATGGTAGGAGAGCCGAATAGATACATGCAAGAAGATCACAAAAAACAAAGGTTGAGGAAGAACATTCACGTTCCCAAGTTTGATGTTGTGAATAACAATATTAGGCCTAGGGCCTGGATTGGAAAGATAAACTGTTTCCTTAGATTAAATCCTATGATAGATCTTTAAAAATTTCAGTTTGCCACATTACTTCTTGAAGGACCAGCATTTGATTGGTGGCAAATGATTGAGCACAAAACAGAGGCAAATGATGATGGTGGTTGCCAAGAGATAACCACTTTGGAAGAGTTTGTATTCTCAGTAATTTCATTCTTTCATAGTTTCGAGGCATATACCCAAGAAGATTGTTTCTAGGCCCTCAAAAATATGAAACAAGGTACAATGGCTTGTAACTCCAAAGAATTCCATCAAACAACTTTGCTAGTTGAAAGGATCTTCCTTAAGTGGCTAGTTGCTATGTGTAAAGATGGGTTGAAGGAGTCCATTAGAGAGTATGTCAAGGCTTTGAACTTTGATGCTTAGTACCTTGGAGGAGGCCATTCAACAAGTGGATGCCTATTCCAAAGTGGGTAGGAGTTGATCAACGTCAAATATAGCCTCCAAACTTCCCATGACAGCAAAGGGTGACCTTAAGGGTAATGAAAACCCCAAAGCTTCTTTAGTTTTAATTATTGGCCTCTCTAAAACTAGAGTCTTGGACCCTATTGTCCTTGCTGATTTGTGTTCAAAGGAGCTTTACTACACCTGTAGAAAAACTTGGTGCAAAGACCACAAGCTTAATAGCTCCAGAAATATTTACATGATTGAGATGTAGATGGAGAACCTTTAAGTAGTTGTCAATGTTCAACAGGATTTCACACTCATGGAGGAGCACATGGTGGCTGAAGTCCAAGAACACCAAGAAATACTAATGGTCTCTCTTGCATTAGGGATTTACTCAATATGAAACTTTGAGGGTGTTCCTTATTGATTGGGTAGCACTCATAACTTCATAGATAAAAAGCTGGTGACTACTGTGGGCCTAAAAGTTGTCAGGCACTTCGAAATTTTCTTGATTTGATGTCCAACAATATGATGGAATGCAGACGGATGGTTAATGGGCTGAAAATGCAACTGGACAGCAATGAGTTTTGCTCTGATTTTTATATTGGCACTTTAACAGGGAATGAAGTGGTCATAAGAATACAGTGGTTGAACACCTTAGCAGAATTTTGCTTGAATTTGGATGAGCTATATATGAAATTTAATGAAGGACAGAAGCTGGTTATAGTTAGAGTCCTACAAAACAGCATAAAAAACTGATCTCTGCATTAAAAACTGCTTGCAAAGAGTCAGCACTGTTTCCTTTTTCAGTGCAATTAGATGAAGGGATTGCATGGCATGGCTGAGGCACAGAAAACAACGACACAAATGGAGGTTCTTATTAGTATATTAATGTAATAAAGTGTAATTAATTAGCTGGTAGTTAGGTGTACTTAGGTATAGTTATTAAAGCAGGTAGTTGTAGTAGGTGTTGTACCATTTAATATGGTGGCTATAATAGTAACTTTTGTAACTTTATAAAATGCTGCTTTCACTCACAGTGAAGAAAGCCTTATTTGCAAATTTCTCTCATCTCCTTTCTTTGCAGCTTTGCTAACAGTCCTGCATGACAAGGCTGAGGCACAGAAACAGCAACCCAAATGGAGGTACAACTGCTGATTTCTGAATTTTAGTTGTCTTTCAACATTTACCTCATGGGTTGCCATAGGACAGGGAACAAAAACATATTATTGAGCTCGAACCAGGGGCCAAACCAGTTACTGTTCCTCCCTATGGGTATTTGATGCTATTCAAGGTTGAAACGGAAAAAAATGTACAAGAATTTTAGACACTGGTCATATAATGCCTAGAAAAAGAACTTTCTCTTTTCCATTAGTGTTAATAAGGAAAAGAGATAGCTCCTTCTCTGTGTGCATTCATTACCTGTAATTAAACAAGAGGACCATCAAAAATAGATTCCCTAGACCATTTATTTATGAAGATTGGCTAAATTATGTTTACAAAAACTGATTTGAGATTTAGATAAAGGTGAAAGACTATGACTAGTTTAAGGCAGCTGTTAGAACTCATCATGGCCACTATGTGTTTCAGGTGGTGATGTTTTGGCTAACCAAATCTTTAAACCCTAGTTGAGGAAGCTTATTCTTGATTTTTTCGACAACATCCTTGTATACCAAAACTATAGGGGATCACTGAACCACTTAAGAATTGTTTTAGAACCGCGGAGATTAAATTCCTTGTTTGCAAAGGAATCAAAGTGTGAATTTGCAAAGAGGGAGCTTGTTTTCTTGATCGTAGATTGGCTTACTTCCAGGTTTGTGACTTATTGAGAGCATTCAATGGGTTGTACAATTCCTATAGATAGTTTGCCAAAGGTTTTGGAGGCATCATGATACCCCTTAATGATCTACCAAAGAAAGATCTATTCATATGGACAAAAGCAGCACAAGCTACATTCCGAGAGATGAAAAAGGTGGTGACTTTTAGTCCTGTACTCGCAATTACAGATTTCTTACACCTTTTCTTGTAGAATGTGATGCTATAGAAATTGAAAAGGGCATAGGAGCTGTGCTCATTCAAAATCAGTGGTCTATTGCTTTTGAAAGTAGAAAATGGACCAACAAAGGGAAGTTTCTATGCATCCATGACAAGGAAATGTTGGTCCTTATGCATGCTGTAGAAAAGATTAAATCATGTTTATTGGGCCAGTACGTCATCTTTCAAACAGACCATCAAAGTTTGGAACATTTATTATCCTAACAAAAATCAAGTGAAGAAGCAACATGGGTAAGCAAACTACAAGGTTTTGACTTTGAAATCCAATTCAAGAAGGGCATAAGTAATGTAGTTGCAGATTCTTTAAACTGCATGCAATACTAGGGTAGAACTGGGATAGAGAGTGGAAATATTGGTTGGATGTGCAAAAGATATGAAAGCTGCTGCTGTACTACAATACCCAGAAAAGATTCAGGAGGACAGTAGATGTACCTTTCAGGCGATTTGATTTGTTATAAGAACCGTATATGCCTAGTATCCAATTCCAAATTTAAGAGGAAAGTACTAGAATAATTCCATTCTTCACTTGGTGCTGGTCATGTTGCCTTCTTTAAGATCTATCACAACCTAAGGAGTGATTTTTTGGAATGGACTGCAAGAAGATGTGAAGAACTTTGTAGCTTCAAGTTAAAAGTGTCAAAAGAATAAAACAAAGAATGTAAAAAGTCCAGATTTGTTATAGCCTTTACCCATTCGCAACTAAAAATGGGTATCCATTAGCATGGACTTCATAATAGGCTTACCATGGGTGGGGGGAAAGAATTGTATTTTTGCAGTGGTTGACTAGCTGACTAAGTATGCCTATTTTATTGCTATTGACAATTCTGATACTAAAAAAGCTTCACAAGTTGCTTTGCTGTTTATTCAACATACTTACTGACTATAAAGCTTCACAAGTTGCTTTGCTGTTTATTCAACATACTTATAGACTGTGTCACAAGGGCCATGTTCATGTTTGAGTAAAACAAAGAAAAATTCAAAACAATTTCGTTAACTAATAAATTTGACAAAAAAATCATGATTAAATTTCAATAATATAGATATGCAATTTTATTTTTATTTAAATATATTTTATGTTAAATTTAAAATATTAATATTTAAATAAATCTAAAATTATTAAAATTTAAATAAATATATTCAATATTAGTAATAGTTTATAAAATTATAAATATTAATAAATATTTTTAATTTAAAAAACTCATAGCCATCAATTAAATTACTATATCAAACTATAAAGTATCTTGAATTGTACATGCCTCACCAATGGGCCACATGGGAGTTGGAAGTTTGTAATGAATGTTTTTAAGTTCTTGGCCCAAAGTTACCACTACTAATTCTCCCCCGCTCATAAAAACGAAAAGCGAGAGATATTTTAATATTTTATTCCACATAGTATATCATGCATTTTACCGAGTGGCAGATGTATAATTCGCACTAAGTTTACGATATAGTGCATAAATGCGTCCATCCATGTTGTGAAGAGCTTATCGTTAAACAACAGACAACCTCGCCCCACAGCAAACCCTAACTGAAGTGCAGAGCCTCTTCCATACACTGCCCAATGACATTACAGGCTTAAAGCAGAAGAAGACCATACCATTCTGATCGAGAAGAAGCCTACAAAATACAATTTATTTGTACGGATGATTTTAAAGCAAATTTTAACCTTTTTTGGATTATGTATCAATGTTCAGCAAATTTCTAATTTTTTTGCTTGGAAATTCCCGAACTCTGTAACATAGCTTATAGATTGCATGGATTTCCTAAGTACATTATTAGCGAATGGGATACAAGATTTACTAGTAAATTGTAGGAGTTGCTTAAATGTGCTGGGACAACCTTAACCCCAAGTACCAATGATCATCTCCAAACAGACGAACAATGAGATTGTTGACAAATGTTTAGAAGGATACTTGAGGAATTTTCTTACAGACGAGAAAACTTCATGGCCAAAATGGTTGCATTTGGCTGAGAATTAGTACAAAACTACATATCATACCACCATTGGCACATCACCCTTTAAGGCCTTGTACAGCTATGATCCTCCTTTAATAATTAGTTTGGTCCACTAAAGACACTCATGTGCCAGTTGTTCATGATTTCTGCGAAGAGAGCCAGCAAATCTTGAAATAGTTAAAAGAGAGCCTCAGAGTGGTCTAAGCTAGGATGAAACTCAGCAGGACTGGCATCAAATGGAGAGAATTAAGGCAGTGATCGAGTTTTCTTGAAGTTGTGCCCTTGTAAGCAAAATTTTCTTAAAGGAAAAGGAGCAGAGAAATTTGGGCCTTGCACGATACTAGCATGAGTGGGGTACAAGAGGAACACAAGTGCACAATTCCTTCCACGTTTCATGACTGAAGAAGGTAATTGGGGAACACATCACTTTAGATGCTCTGCTACCCCTAGATGATGAAGGAAATGTTCATTTGATTCTGGAGTGCATATTGGCAACAAGGGAGAAGTTGAGGGCAACAATGTTGTTGCAATATCTCATTCAGTGGAACGGTCTATCTGAAGAAAATGCTACATCGGAGGGGTCTGAGTTTCTTCAACATCCAACACTTGAATTACATTGGGGGCAGAGCAATTCAAGCGGTGGTTGGGAATGGGGGAGAGAGGAGTGGGTATGAGGCAGGGATTGTTATGATGCTCGAACATAACACCCTTGTATTTAAAAACGATATCACTATATATCATGCAGAAATAATTACCAATTAGTTATGCAAAAATAAATTTGTTATGAAGATGTGCCAGTTATGTAGCAGCAGTTATGTGGAAATAAATTAATGCATCAATTATACACCAGTTATGCTACCAGCAATTTTGTGTCAGTCTTGCAAGAATAAATCAGTAATTCATCAGTTATACATCAGTAATGCCCCCTATAATTATGGGTCAGTGACTCAGTTGCCATTAGTTGTGCACCAATCAAGGATATGTTAGTTACGACAAAACTGATCCTCCAGGTGGCAAAAGGAATCTGAAGTCAATTAGAGAAGGCCTTAAGCTTGCAAGAGTTAATAAAAGGCTTTAAACATCAATAGGGCTTTCCTTTGGCTTCAAAAAATTGTGCAGGTACCTAGAGTACTGCTTGTGGCCCAAGTGCAGCACCCATACTTCTCTTAGATTGGGCCTGAGTAGGAGTCCGTACCTTCTCAGAAAAGTATTATGTCTTTGCTTGCTATTTGTATGTGTTAACTGATAGGCTAGAGTTGTTACCTTTCATATTTAGTGTCGTCCTTGTTGTCCAAGATTCCTAATGTTGTAGTTCATTTTCAGAATTTTTAGGAAAATTAAAAAAATCAAGAAAAATAAAATTTCGGTTATCTGCAATTTGTTGATGTAGTTGTTTAATGTATTTTTATGTCAGATTTGGCTCATAACACTATTATAATCCTCTAACCATTTAGGCTTTTTTTTTAATAAAAGTTAGAACTATATAGTGTAATTTAGCAAGAAGCATGTTTAGGATACGGCTACCAAAATACTTGGACATTGCATCAAACTTTAAGAAAAGATTCAAAGTGAGGTCATAAATGCAAGCATGAAGAGTGGCTGAATTTTTTACTAAAACCTGGAAAAGCATATGTCAGACATTCTTGTGGAATTAAAAAATCAAGGAGATAAATGTATTTAAAGCAGTAAGATTATCTGACAGGAAGATGGATAGAGATTGATTTGTGAAATATTATAAGAATATGATACTTAAAAAAAAGTTGCAATTATGCTGTTCAGTGACGAGCAAATGAAAATATTTGCTGATTAGAGACGAATTCATTGGAGAGTCCAGCAGTCATGAAACATGCTTGTAAATTTTTTATCTTGATTAATGAATGATACAAATCCTGTATGTGCAAGATATACAATCAAACATCTTTGCCACCTTACCTAAATATCTTAAGGTAAAACCCCCAATATTGAATCCATGGGGGACATACAATATATAGGGGTCCAACCCTTATAAACCAGTCTATGGGGGCTGCTCACTTGGAACAAGGGGGACCAAATTACTCCTTTCTTCCACACAATCATTACCCACTGCCAAAAAAGTGAATTTTTCTACCCCTGCATTAGCTTGGAGGTCTACAAGTCTGTTACAATCTTTGAAGAAGTGAACAGAAAATATTTATTCAAATTCCTCACACAGTTTATGGACCTCCTCAAGGTAGCTTCTTAGCTTCCACCTTACGTTGTTAGTTTGTGGTTCAGGTTCACCTGTATGGTGATTTCTTTTTTTTGGGCTTGATATGGCTTGGTTCAACTATACTATATATATCCATAATTTGTAATGTCCCTTTTTGGATTATTCCTGATTTCTATGCCTGCAACAAGGCTAGTTACTCAAATTGAACGTTAGAGACATTAAAGATTACTAAATCATGATAATATTCAATACAATTCATTATATCACAATTAGTATTCAAATCAATATATTGATATTCAACAATGTAGATTAATACATCATAGCATATACAATATTCAGTTCAATACATCGTAACATAATCCTTCAAGCTAATCACATAGTGAATTCTTTAGGAACTCTTGCAAGTAGCAATATTGAAAGGGGTCAGTCTACCTAACAATATTGCTGAGAGCATGAAAGGGGTCAGTCCACCTAATAGCTCCCAGCCCACCTTGGAGGCTGGTCGTCCTCCTTGATCAAGCCCCACAAGTATGAAAGGGGTCAGTCCACCTAACAACTTTGGTCGGCCCAAGAGCATGATATTGTCGAGAGCATGAAAGGGGTCAGTCCACCTAACAACTCCTAATGCACCTCTTGGCCTAACTTGATAAGAGCATGAGAAAGGTCAGTCCACCGCTCATCTCTTGCGAATTTGGAAGGGCCATCCTTCCTACCTGCGAACATCTCCCTGAACTCAAAAGGGATTGCTTAGGAACTTGTTAGATGGTTGATACAGTGTACCTCTTGATGGACTTCAAGTTCAATTCAAGGATTGCAATATATCCTTCGTTGTTGTTAACACTTGTTGTATAGCAGATATATATATTACTGCTGATATATTTCCTTTTGATGGATTCTTATATTTCTTTTCTCCAATGAAGATTGCTTGCCTCCATATTTTGTATCTTTTATTGGAATGAGTCACAACCTTTCATAAGTGGCTGCCTTTATAGAAGGGTCACAACTCTTAACATACATCTGCTGTAATATTTACTTGGAATATTTCATATTCTTTATTTATTTCTGCTTCCTTGAATGGAGTGACAGGTCTATTATCCATGGCTGCAATACATTTCTCTTGTCAATGCGAATTATTTATTCTGCTGTAATATATATTTATATCTCTTGCTGATGTCTATTGTTTGTACTGCTGTGATATATTTATTAGCCGATAGGCTTTTATATGTGAGCATTATAGTGCTCGGAATTGTCTCACGCCATAAAAAAAAATGCCTGAAAATTTTATAAACTCGTGGGTTGTTCCTATCGGCGTATCCCTTGAACCTCCTATGGGTGCAAGTGCTAGTTTATGTCTTGTTGCAGATATATTCCTTGCAGATTTATCTCTGCCAAAGATATATTTCTTTTTGATCACTTTATGTCTTCAATGGTCTTTGGATCTTTGTTTTATACCCTTCATAGCAAGGAATCACACCCCTTTTTAACACAACCAATGCCTTTTTACAATCACCGCTGCCCTTTGGTTAACATTAGTTAATGTTTCCTTTGTTTTTGTCTTCTAATGCCTTTTGTCTTTTAGTGCCTTTTGTTTTTTTAGTGCCTTTTTCCTCCTAGCGCTGGCCTTTGTCTTATCATGGCCAGCAGTGGGTTTACTTTATTCAATCTCTTTTTTAACAAGTCAGGGGCATGGCATAATTTGAAAAAAACATTTACAAAATTGAAAACATAACTGATAGTGATAAAGATAATTGATAATTCAATGTCAAATATCAAATCAATACAAAATTACAATCAATAATCTTTGTATTGCTCTTCATTGAGTGCATCAATGTCATCACTTGGTTCATTTGAACCACAAGTAGCCCCAGTGTCACTCCCACCAGCTGCACTATGAAAGCCTTGTGCAAAAGGCTCCTCATCCTCCAAAGAGATTGTGGAAAGCCGTGCAACAAAATCATCCAAGTCAGCACACTTAGGGGCTACATCCCTATTCCTCACCGCCCCCTCCTTGTACTCGATTTGCTTATGTGATAGTAGTTGTAAGTTGGAATGCACATAGACCAACTCCTCTACCTTTTTTACAGTCAACTAGTTGCACTTAATTAAGTGGAGAAATGAGTTGTATTCCAATTTTGCTTAGCCGAAGATCTCGCAACCTATTGAGATCGGAGAGTAAGTTAATTAAAAACCATTTGCAATGAAAAATATAATATATGGCTGCCAAAGAAAATTAAGAAAGTTAAAATATAAAAATGCATGCTTGTGATAGAGCTTTAATTGCAAGAGGTTGTAGGCAAATAGTGCCTTGGCCATGGAGGTATCACCATGTATGAGTATCCTCCTTGTACTTGTCTCAAATAGCTTAGATGGTGATTCATTGAAGCTATAAAATTGCCAAACTCACCTATAACTGTGCCCTCTACATTTGGATATGGGAAGAGTCTAGTGAATGTTTCCTTGTACCCATCACTAACTTCAACATCTCTATATGGTGCCACCCTCTTGGGCAAAGAAAGTATCTTTGTGCTATAATATTTGGGGGTCAAAGCAAAAGAAAGCTAGGATATGCAAGGGTGTGGTCATCTTGTACCACTGTTCAACAATGATTATGTGCACTTGTTTGAATAATGTTTTTTTGGGGTCAGTCTCCTTAGCTGCTATTATACCCTTTATTTTTTCAATCATGTAGTTAATGCCATCATATATCTTGCTCAAACACGGTTGATCTGTATCAATGAACTTGACCGTACTCATGATGGGCTTTGTGAAAAATTCACATGAGACCATCAATCATCATCCAGGACCAATGCTTTGACTTTTTGGGCCCTCTTTGTGTTTGACTGCCTCCATACACTCCAAAGGTTGTTGATGACCATGGCGTTTGATGCTTCACTCACTTTCAAAATTCATCTCAAAATGATTGTGTGGTGCGAATCAAGTCTCAACAACTAAATATGGGGTAAAAAAAGTAAAACAAATTAAAAAGTAGATGATAGAATTAAAATTTTATAGCAAACTTAAAGTAAATAAAAAGAATATTGAAATTTCATAAATTTACCTTCAACAACTCGAACTTAGAGGACTTGAAGATGGCTTGTGACATGGTGATTTGTCACAAACATCCAAATCTCCTCAATCTTGTTGTAGATTTCTTTGATCCACTGGGTTTGTGTGCAAGCTTTTGCATCACCAAGTTGAGTGAGTGGATGGCATGTGGTGTCTAACTATGTGCATGTATCTTGCTTCCACCAATAAGCCCACTGCCTTGTATTTTTTTAGCGTTGTTCGTTATGACTTAGACAATGTTTTGAGACCCCACCATTTTGATTGACTCCATGATGATGTTGGCAATGAAGTTTATATCCTTCACTTGTCCTTCACAATCAATTGCCTTCAAAACATTGCCCCTTTAGGTCACTCTGCAATGACTTTAATTAGGGGCCCATTTTTACAATCTTTCCATCCATTAGAAATGATGGACACTCTTGTTTTGGCCCATGAATCCCTGATTGGCTGCAATGATGTCTCTACACAATTTTTTCCTTTGCCAATATGGTGGTGCATGCCTTTTCATACCTAGGACCTATATAACATGCAAGTGTTTGATTAATTGCCATGACTATTTTTTGCCAATATGGTGATCTCATGAGGTTGAAAATAAGTCAATGGGCATAAATGCAATGCACAATGTGCTTATTTGCAATGCCTTTAGCTTCTATTTGAAATGGCTTTTCTAATGTGCCTGCATCTCAAGTTGTTCTTTTTCGGGAAAGAAAGGGGCTATCATTTCTTTGGGAAGATGATGTCGCAATGAAAAGGTGTGTGGCATCCACAATTGGAGTAGGGGAAGATGGCTCTGTAAGTGGCTTGTGTGATTCTTTCTTGGCCAAAGGATGGGATCTTGATCATGCTCTCTTGGTTGCACTATCTGCTACTTTTTCCTTACTAATATAAGAGAGAACTTCCTCCTTTGGCAAACCATGTTTGTTTGGCCCATCACAACAAACAATTGCACATAGGTGAGCTTTCACTCGACTATATGAGCTCTTATACACGTTATGGCATTGACTACAATGTCAAAGATAACCCTTGCCTCTAGCAAGTTGCTCAATCATCGTGACATGCCACCATAGAGGTGATGCTTGGTTAAATTTGTTGGCCTATCCATCTCTTGGCCCATTGAAGTAGAACTAAGCGATTGTAAACTATACCTATACCTACATCTTTAAAATAAACAAATATCAGGAAAATAAAAAAGAAAAGTAGCCTTAACGTATGTTAATATAGAAAAAATAAAAAATAACAATGAAAAAAACAACAATGTAACTGTATGCTATGTTATAAATGAATAACACTTCGGAAAACAACAATAAAAGCTTTTTAAAAAAACTTAGGAAGCTTGGTATTAAATTTAAAAAAAAACTTACAAAAAACTATTTAAAAACTTACTTAGAATGATGAATCTCCTTGATACAATCTATTTGATCCCCATAGCACCTATGTAACACTTCTTTGCAATCCTTCGACACTAAAAAAACCAACAAACTTGAGCAATGGCAAACAATGAGTTTTGGAAATTTGGAACAATAGGTGGGAGTGTTTTGTACTTGTATGTCACTTTAGGTTTAGGTTGAATTAGTCAGGTTTAATTTTCAATTTTAGGGGTTTTTTATTTATTTTTTCAATTTATTTATTTTTTGTGTAAAAATGCGCTTTTTAGTGAAATTCAACATTTTTTGGGGGCAGGTACACCCAGGTAAGAGTAGGGCACCCCAAGCACCCCTTGGGACATGCCCTAGGTATGCCTGGGGCATACTAGGGCCTAGACCTGGACCTGTACCTGTTTGGGCCGGGTACATGGGATGGGTCCAGCGTACCCAATATCATAACTTCCAACTAACCAAATCTCCTTTTGCAAGCCCATCTATCACCAACTTGGATCTCCCTCAGCAATAAGTTTCTTACAGCCTACATAGATTGCTAGGTGCAATCCTTCCAGTAAAACCTCCATCTCAGCCTTCTTGTTAGACTTGTGGCCCAAGAAGAAAGAACCACCTTTTACAAACTTACCTAAAGAATTTCTCTTGAGGCATCCAGCACCCTCATGACTGGATTTCCTCTGCAGGCCTCATCAAAATTGAGCTTTAGATACGCCTCTTCCAGATATTACTGATTCTTTGCTTTTGAAACCCGACTGTCTATTTAATGTGGATTTGAAATAACATTTACGAGGTATAGAAGTAACTAGTAGGAAATAGGCTGAAAATCTCTCAGCAACTTGACTTGAGATCTGTAGGTTAGATGTAAATCTTCTTAGAAGTGACAGAGAAATATTTTGTTCAATACCGATATTGATTTATATTGTGTTTTTGGAGTTTCTGTATTCCTGCTCAATAGTCTTGATTTCACTACATGACAGTCAGTGAAACCATGATCTGTGGCAAGTAGAAAATGAACAACCCATGGCATTGGAACAGATTTCCAAAAGATAGGAAAACCTGTTGTTTGATAAGACATATTACAAGGCACACTAAGCTACAAATAGTTTTAAATAAATCTGAGAGACTTAGATGAGAAGAGCTGGATAGGTTACATCATCTTAAGAATTTTTTTGGTTCCATTATAGCAATAATTTGTAGTTATTTTGGAGTTTCTGTAACTGTCCTACCTGCTTTTATGGTTTGCATTTAAGTAGATCAGACTACTAGTGGAATCTTTTCGAAGAATAATGTGATGTTAGCTGGTTTAGAGTCGGTAAAATTTAAAGAGGGGCCAACTATTTAATGTCTTTGAATCCATCCATAACAAATAATGTGTCAACTAGTTAGTAGTACTCATGGCTAATCTTTGGCTATTACCAGTCCTTCAGGGTTTATAGTACTCTAGAAAGAAAGAGGGAACAGATTATGAATATGCGAGATATCAGATTGCTGGTCAATGTGTATTGAAATGTTTATTGTTTAAGTAGAGTTATAGCTTGTATATTAATACTAGCTTTAATAGATTTAGAATAATGCATATGCACCTTAGACAAAAAATGCAACACAATTTTTACAGGTATAAGCAAATGAAATATGTTTGGAAAATGTATAGCAATATATTTTTACCAAGTTAAAAAGTCGTACTGTTACTATAGTATTAATAATGATGTCCTTGTTTGCAGCTGAGACATGCTACTTTTCTTTATTATTGCCTGAATCACACATTTTAAATTACTTTCTACAATTTTGTGAGTTTGTTAGTGCTTATTTTACCTGCTACATGTAGTTTTGTGTCCTTCAATTTGTGCTTGAGGTTCTACCCAAGGTTTTATCTTCATTGATTTGGCCACACTTGGCTACATTCCTTGGAGAGACAGAATATAGTTTTTTGTTTAATTTCTGTAGTGCTTTGGGTTTCATTTCCTGGTTGTACTGATGGATTGAAACTTCTAGGCAGCTGAAGAGTGCAGTGCAGTGCTTGAGCTAGATGGAAAACATTCAGGGGCATTGATGCTTAGGGCACAGACATTGGTGGCCATGAAGGACTATCACTCAGCACTGTTTGATGTCCACAGACTTATTGAGCTCAACCCATCATCCGATGCTTATCGAAATCTACAAGCTAGGTTGAGAACACAGCTAGTGAGTTACTTAAGTTTTTGTCTAAGTATCTAGTTCTTACTTACAGTTAAAGCTTATGCTGTACTGAGATCTGGCGGGCCTTCCCTTTTGCAGTCATTAGCGCCCATACCTGAAGCAGATGAAGAGATAATCCTGTCTGATGTAGAAGAAGTTGAGACTCCCAGTCCTGCAACTCAGAACACTTCAGTTGAAGGGTCCTCATCTCAAGAGCCCCTAAATTTACATTCTTCACCTTCATCATCCCAAGAGATGTCTACATCACACCCAAAGGGTTGGGAAGCCATTCCGAAGCCAAAAGGTCACTCTGGGTTGGATTATTCTCGATGGGACAAAGTAGAAATTGACTCAAGCGATGAAGAAGAAGACGAGGACTCTGATGAACCCCAGTACCGTTTTCGCTTACAGACAGTTGGAGTTCGACCTGTAAGGTAATTGGAGAATAAAGAATTCAAGCTGTTTAAGGGACAGTTGTTCAGGGTTATATTGTATAGCACTGCTGGTTTGAGTGAGTTGTAAAACAGAAGATTTATTTGCTATCAAGGGGATCCTGCTTGGGATGCTGGAATTGAAATCTCTCAAGAGACATTTTTGGCATTTTGGACTGAACTCCATGCAATTTGCCACTGTAACATGAAATGAAATTTAATTGGACTTTCTTTCCCCTTCCAAGGGATGTATTCTAGGTATATTCGTTCATTTTGATTGAAGCACCATATGCGGGAATCTTGCCTAAAGAGAGTCCAGTGAGAAGAGCAGCAAAAAAATTCTTAATATTTATGAGCTGATATTGTATATTATAGCTTGTCATATGTGTACACAAATGTAAAAGCTTTTCCCAAGTTCATTCTTTGATATGTAATGTGATTTTGACAATCTTAAGTTAAATATTTGGCCAAGATTTATGTATGACATCAATGTTTTGTCATATGGAAGAATTTGTTTCTGAACTGCATTCTGTTGGAAGGTGTTTCATTTCGGTCTCGATTGCCAGCAAGTTGGGTTGTGTTAAAACTGGGTGCTGAAAAATGATGTATTTGACATGTTGAAAACAGAGACTAACAGCATCTGATTTACCAAAGGAATTTTGACGTGCAAGTTTATTTCATAAAACAAACCTCGAGTTAGCAGGTTGGAAGGTTGGGTAATAATTATTGTGGGAGTGGGATCTACTGTTCAGAATGAAAATCGTATACCAATTACTTATGCTTGTGCGATATTTGAGTGTTTCTGCAAATGCTGCTGTTTAATATTTTCCTATTACAATCATAACCAAATTGCCCTACATAATTTGAACTGACTGTACCAAATAGTAATATTATAGGTCACCTTGTGATGAGATAAAATAATGTAAGCAGTGAGTTCAACTTGACAAGATATAGTTTGGTATGTATAGTACATCACGTCAAAACTGCATATCATCACTCTTACTTTGTTGTATGGTTGCGACTTTTGGTGGTGGCTTGGCTTGCCTTAGATCAAATGGGAACATGTTGTGATGGTTCTGTCTCATGTTATCCAAGATTATTTGAGTAAGAGGATAATTTCTCATACAGTTATTTGACAGAATTTGTTGCTTGTCCAATTTTTACCTCAGCCATTCCCCACATGCTGGGTCTTCATAACAGACTTATTGCTTGATAGACTCTCGGTATCCATTCCTCGTACTGCCTTTTTCTGAGATTGGCTAGTGACGGCTGTATTTTCAGCTAGCATGCCCAAGCGGAGTATAATATATCTTTCTTTAAAGCTTGGGCCTAGACATGTTTTATCAATGCTGCTAGCATTTCAAGAAGACAGATAGCGAAAGTGCCCAGGATGAGATATACAATGTCTTCTTAACAACTACTTAGATTGATTGACCTATACTACTGAAGACAAAGTTGTCTCAAAAGTGTGTCGGAGGCTTTATTCAAGAATCAAGAGGGAAAAATGTATATCTTTAACACGAAGGTCATGTAACAACTTCGATTTAAACCCAAATTCATTGGAGATTATTTTTACTAATAGGACAAAATGCAACGGCACTAACTTTGTACATGGTATATCTATGCCATACCATCAACTAGCTACTAAAATGAGTCAAATCCTAGGCCTACCAATTACCATTTCTTTATAGAAAATATGACTACTATGTCCCATATTTATGGGAATATGTTTTCACTATGAGCCCAATAGTGAAGTCATCTATTGTTAGATGAACATGAGCCCAATAACATTGAGCCACCCATTGTTAAGTGACCCCCTGCTCTTCTGTTTGCCTCCCATTTCCCACATTCCCCCAGCCAAAAAAGAAATAAAGAAATAACTGACTTGTACCTACAAAATTATACAAATTTTAAATAAAATAAATTTAAATCTGCATTGCCTATAAAGCAGTTGCAAGCTGTACAAGTCACAACACTTGAAATTATATATATATATCGCCCAAGCAAGTGATGGCTGGCTTGTAGAACCCTGGACTCCATGCCTTATTCATTATGCATATTTAATGTTTTATACAATAGATATGATGTGTAGATAAGTTTTTTGGGTGGAGGTAGGACAATCTCCTCGTGCGTGAGTGAAACAAATAAGTTGTTGCTGTAGTTGGTGAGAAGCGATGGCAATACTATGGCTGCACGGAAAACTGCAGGAAATGGTAATATCAGAGCTTTTAAGGATGTAATAGTGATGACTGATTCTTTATTCTTCGTTCTTCACCACTGAATGTCTTTTTGCCAAAATCCAGCGCACGTTTTTTTCTCTTCCAGGTTATTCGAAAGGTCTGGCACTCCTTTATCAGACCAGTTGTTTGTGGCTGAATCCATTGATTTGTCTGCATTAGGGGTTGGAGGCAATTAGAGACATTAAATTGAGAAAGTACTCTTCGTAGAAACCTTCACTCTGCCTTCCTCGTTTTTCCTTTGGATGCTTAAAATTATGACAGCTTAAGCTTCCCATAGCATCTACCTTAAATCTTTTGTATTTTTTCCATTCCTGTAAAGTATTTTCAAATTTGCGAGTACAGAGTTGCTTGCCATGGATTTACCAACCCGAGTTAGATGAAGTAGGAAAAATAACAAGTAAAAAAATGTATGTAGATTGGGATGTGCTGGTTGTAAATTATGGGAGAGCCATTCGTGTTGAACTTCCAGTCTGATGCATGAATGCACCTATACCCATGTGTTATCCTGCTGAATTGTAGATACCATACATCAATAGGCTTTTCCTTTTATCCTAGTCTGCAGGATCTGCACTGTAATGTGACTTTTTTCCTAAAATGGAAAAAAATCTATATTGTATGATTAACTCTTTAAAACTATAAGAGGGTATAGTTATCTAACCCTTTATAATTAAAAGGGATATGAAAAAAATAAAGGATAGTATGATCCTCTGGTTATAATGGAGATAAATAAAGAATATTTATAAAAACTCCTTTTAAAAGGGAGGAATTATTATGTTTATTAAATAACTATTAATGACAATATTTGTGAAAAGGTGTAATGGTTTAGAAACCACTCCTTAAAAGATTATATAAGGCATTTATTTAAAAGGTTATATAAGGCATTTATGTGAGACGTGAAGAAGGAAGAAGGTGGTTTTGGTGGGCTATGGGTATTGGAGAAGATGCACATGGGATGTGTCCAACTCGGGGTACAGGGTACACTCGGGATTGTCTTGGCTAGGGTTGTTGCTTGGGAAGCGTGTTTCTAAATAAGAACTGATCCCCCCTAGAATGTGTCATAGCTATGAGTGCCAAGACCATTGAAATCTTTTTAGGGTGAGAATGACCAATCCAAGTACTCCAATTTAGATAAGTACTGCACTCATTGTTAATAAAAGGATCATGTTATCCAATTTGTTATGTTAATTATTTTTTTTAGAGTTCTTATTAAATTATCACATGTAATTTACATTTGTTATTTACATTGATTTTAACATCATTGAATATTTTAAAGTATATTAACTCTAAATATTAACTATAATAAATCCGCTGTTAATACTTAATTAACTCTAGGAGAAAATTAGCATTACATTTTGGTATCAGAGCCAATTTCTATGTATATGAGTGCTAAAAAGTTCTAGGAAATAAGAGTTGGGTAGATAATGAAATTGGTTGATACGCATGTTAAACTTTGAATCATTATACAAAACTTGTAGATTCAATAATTATATATTTTTTCCTTAAAGTTTTACCATAGTGTTTTATTGTTCTTCTATTATTTTGTTAAGGTGCTATGATAACCATTGTTGTAACTTTTCTTTTCTTTCAAATCCATTTCCATTCATAACACATTAGAATCATTGAAAGTGTTGTCCCTTGAGTGGCTTCCAATCAATGCCACAAATCCTAGTAAACCTCATAGTTCTTCCTTATCTATGTTGTTTTGATTTTTGAGAGAGAAATGTATCTTAGATTACATCAAGGAAGAAAATTACACTAGTTGAACATGATTACAAGGATAATTTTGCCCCATAAAAGCTGACATCTGAACTCGTACTCAAGAGGCAAACAACTGACATCTTTTTCATAGAAAGTGCAACTTTGAGAATCATAGAAAAATCCTTAAAATAAAAAAAAACCTTACTTCCATTAGTTGAGTTGGGAAACGTTCTCATCAAAATTTGTCTTGCATCTTGTATTTTGTAGGAAACCAATAGTACTCAATTGGCTAGAAAATTTTGCATCTATCCTTGGTCATTATTGTGTCATTTTAAAGATGAAGTAATGGAATTTATAAATGAACTAATTAGGTAACTTGCAATTGGATATATCATAATTTGTCATTTTATATACAATAATGATCAATTTTGCATAAAATATTTTAAGAATGGAAAGAACTATAAACAACAAGAGAAAATGCAACCTATAGCTTAGTGGGTCATTGCCAAAGTAAAGTCTTCTAAGACTTTACCTGCATTGACTGCTCGCAATACGAGATTCTCTACAAACCTCTCACCATTCTTGCATGCTTGCAAACAAAAATTATATAATATGGGTAGTAACAAACACACATCAAAATATCCCAACAATGTAAGTTTGAGGATCCAACAAAATTCTATACTGCATGTACAACTAAAAATTTGTATACAACTATTAAAACACATTTACATAACAATAAAAACACATATACAACAATATTATCACTAGAACGGAACCCCACTATGTCGCTCCCGTTTGAAAATCCCACTCTTGGTTCTTTCTCACTTGACAGTATCCTGTTGGCCGCTCCTGTGGATGCTACTCGGATGGAACATGGTTCGATTGTTGGGGTGTCAGGCTGCGAAGCATGGGATGCTAGGCTCTCAACAATCCTAGTCATCCCTAGTCCAGGTGTACAGAGCTCTCAAGATCTGTACTTCCTCTTTCCAAGGGTTGATTCGGGTTTGCTTGGTTCTCATCCCTCCTCTCCTACTCGGAACTGCCAAGTGGGAGTTGCATGCAAGCTTGATCTAGGTTACACTCAGAGTTTTAGAGAAGCAGTAAACATATGGGGTGACGGGCCCACACATCACATACTAGGGTTTGGCCTTTACCATGTGCCTGTTCACCTCCAGTGGTGGTATGTGGTCAAGAAGTATTGGAGAATGAGGAGTTTTATCTTAAGCACAAAATGATCTGCGGATTCAATGGTTTTTGGCCCTCTCTACCAGATCTTCACAACTGGGTCATGGAATCATGGAAACCCTTAGTGGAGGGACATATTGAGCTTTTCCCCAGTGCTAGGAGATTCTTCATTATTACCTTTGCTTCCACTAAGGGACAAGATTTAGTGTTGGATGGAAGGGTTTGGATGTGGGGAGAAGATTCGCTCTCCATCAAACCATGGGCTCATTCTTTTAATCCACTCACCGAGCCGCTTAATATTAGGCCAATATGGGTTCGTCTCCTGTATCTTCCTCTCCAATTTTGGGAGGAATCATGCTATGAGGCCATAGGTAATGCTATTGGTCATCATTTCTTGAAGGAACATACTACAACTGCATGCATAGGATGTTCTATAGTTGCCCGCATATTAGTGGACATTGACATCTCCAAACCCCTTCCCGGAGATGTGGTTTTAAAGGTAAAGGATAGGCCTTGGACACAAAAGTTAGACTATGAGGATCTCCCCTTCAAATGTAGATGTTGTTTCTCTATTGGTCACTTGGCCTCTAGTTGTCCTCACTCTCGTCGTAAGGGTGCTGCAACTTGGTGGAAGAATGCATTCAACAAGCACTTGACGATTAGCACTTTCCCAGTGGATGGATCTTCCTAGGAGGACGAGCCTTCTCAGGAAACTTTGCCTGCTTCCCCTGTGGAACAGATTGCAACGAACCCCACAATTTCTTCTGATTCACTTTCATTTGCTTGGATTGGGTCTCCTTCATTGGTCCCAGTTGTATCCTTGACCCCTAATCAAGGCTAGACTGCTAATTCGTCGATTCGTTTTTTTCCTTGGCTCTACCGTCTTCTTCTTTAGCTTTGTGCGAGGTCTCTTTGGTTGTGATGTTTGCTGAGGTTCCCCTCCTCTTGCCTTGTTCGAAGGAGTTTGGACTCAATGTTTTCTTGGACTATGGTCCAACGGAGAAAGAAAGGCCTCCCTAAATTTGTTGTTGCTTCGAGGCCTAGGGTCAAGGGAGTTAGATTCACCTATTGGGGATCTGGTGTTATGTAGATCCCCTTGGTTAGTTTTGTTGTTTTTCAGCAGGGTTGCTATGCCTATGTTGCTATTTTGTTTTTGCTGTCTGAGTGCTATTTGTGCTCTATTTTTTGCCCCATGGGCTGTGTTGTAAAGGGATCAACACCCTTGTTTTGCTGCTTATCATAATAAAAAACACATATACAATTGCATAGTTAGACTGTAAATAATCCTAGTAGCCATTAGAGAAAAATATCTCAATAGTGGTAGTGTGTTAACAAACACAAATTCATAGTACAATTCCATGTTCAATGGTCTAAGTATGATGCACTTGTGTTAAGAAACAGAACAAAATAGATAAATTTTAAACTATACATCTGTGTTCAAAACTGTAACAAATAGGAGCTTGAAACCATAAATATAAAACTTTGACATATTATTACAAAACCAGAATGGAGGTATATTGTAGGATAGACGAGAGATTATTGCAACAAAAAACCATCTACAATATATGCTAGAGTTACAATGTGCACATATGAATATAGTTGTTCACATATATCAACTATTTACATATATATAGTTGTATATACACACACATCTATCTACATTAACTATTATATATATGTGTGCGTCTGTGTGTTCATATATATCATCTATCTATATAGATATATAGCTATGAACAACTGTATACAAATCTAGAAAGACAATTTGTGTGAGAAACCCACTTGGTGGAAAGGTGCAAACTTTCATCACTATGTTGTGGCCCCAGAGGTGGCCTCCAATGGGTCCCTTGAATCTATGGCTTCCTCTCCATTGGCTAAGATTAGTATGCTAGGTGCCGATTATGTGGCAATTTCTAGGTATGTTTCTCTAATGTGCTCCTCTGATGTGAGGGTTCCTACGAATGTTGAAGGTAAGCAAAATCTTGCGGCTACGAATGGTACGCAGAGTGCTGGTTATGTGGCAATATCTAGGTCTCTTTCTCCAATGTGTGCCTCTGATGTGAGGGTTCCTACAAGTGCTAAAAGTAAGCAAGATCTCGCGACGAAGAAATCGGTAGGCGATATGGAGAATTTAGTGGAGGAGATTCTCCACGCCTCTTCTCAACTTGATAAAAAATGGACTTAAGTCAAAAACAGAAAGACTTCCTCTCAGAATAGGGGAAAACATCAAATGTCTCTAAGATCATCCAAGAAAGGGATTGTCCGTTAGTTTAGTGGAACTCTAAATCATTTATTTCGTCTAGGAGGGATGTTTTATCTTGACTTTGGCAGCCTTGGGCTCTCAGGGCATGCGATTCTTAAATGCATTTTATGGGAGCGATTCCCGTAACCACATTTATATATCAATATATACACACACACAGATATATTTATACACACACACGAACACCTATATAACAAAATATGTAAAAGAATATAAGCATGTATATTCCCATCATAACTATGTATGTATATAAGCATGTAACTAGAAATATTTTTTACATTCTTGTTGTTTTCCACATTACGAAATAACAAACGCTGAGAAGCTAATAAAATATACAATGTTGTACACAAACAACCTACATACAACAACATAGAAATATGAAAAATATGTATTTGATAATACTGAAATAGACACATTGATTGAAGTTGTATAAAGACATAGATAGATATATAGATGTGTGTATATACAACTATGTATATATGTGTATAGATACATAGCAGCTTGCCAATGTCAACACCTTCAGTCAAGTGGAGAGGATTTGGTGAGCTTTTGGAATGATGGACAATGCGACAATCATGAAGGAAGCATTGTGAAAAATGATTAGGGTGAAAAGCTAACTCTTTCAATGGGTGCATAAGGCATTTTGCATTCAGACTTGAAATGTTATAAAGTGGATGGTAATAGGAGTGTGGTCCATGCCAACACAAAAATCTAATGTGGCAATAGGAACACAATAACCTGGGCTTACACACACAATAATAGCAACTTCTAAGAACTCTTAAATTGGAGATCTTGAGATAAGGAATAAACCAAGCATGAGATTGGTTTTGATACCAACTATTATAATAAGGCAATAAGAGAAATCGACACACATTGGAATGTTGGTGCCCACTTCTTTATTAATGAGGAAGTTACATTGGTTGTAACTAACATTGTATAAGTTACTTAATTATGTTATTAGACATAATTAATATTAAGTCATTACAACATGATAAACATTAATGTTGGGCATTCTTTCGGTCTTGGTGTTTGGGTGTCCTGTGGGGCCTCTTCTCCTCGGTTGGCTGGGGTTCTGGCAAATGCTGATCCATCTGCACCTGAAAATATTGTGAAGCAATCTTCTGGTCTAGTTTCTGGTGGCATCCTTGCTACTGGCTTGTCTGTTAGGGCCGCTTTAGGCTGCCATAAGAATTGTTTTTTTTGATGTTGTTTCAAATGCTCATGCTCAGACTCTACCTGCATTGGCTAAGGTTAGGCCTTTGCCCTGTGCCCGTGCTTCCCCTGTTGTGGTATGTGGACTTGAGATTGCAGAAAATGAGGGTTTCTATTTGAGACATAGTGTGGTCTGCAGGTTTAATGGCTTGTGGCCCTCCCTTCCCGATCTCCATGGTTGGGTTTTGGTCTCTAGGAAGCCCCTTGTCTCTGGGTAGATTGAACTCTTTCCCAGTGCAAGGGGGTTCTTCATCGCAACCTTCGCTACCTCTGAGGAGCAAGACTGAGTGCTGGATAGAGGGTGGTTGTGGGGTGATCATTTGCTGTCCATCAGGCCTTGGACTCACTCTTTCAATCCTCTTATGGAGCCACTGAATACCAGACCAGTTTGGGTCTGACTGCCAAATCTCCCTCTCCAGTTTTGGGAGGAATCATGTTATGAAGCTTTCAGCAACGCCATTGGACACTTTTTGAAGGTGGACTCTACGACTCGAGATCTTGGGCATACTACGGTGGCTCGTATTTTAGTAGTTATGGACATCTCCAAACCACTCCATGGTGATGTTGTCTTGATGGTGGAGGACAGACCATGGATGCAGCTTCTGGACTATGAGGGCCTCTCTTTTCAGTGCAGGAGATGTTTCTTCATTGGTCATATGGCCTCTGGCTGCCCTCATGCTCACCGCAAGGGTGCGGCAACCTGGTGGAAGGATGCTCTCACTGACCATCTCACGGTGGGAACTCTCTCTTCTGGTTGTTCATCCAAGGAGGACGATCCTTCCTTGGCTGAATCTTCCCAGGAGACTATGTCTCCCTTGGATCCTCTTCTGGCTAACCCTTCAGCAGAACCATTGGTGCCTCGAACTGCTGTCGTTGCTCAGGTAGAGCCTATCTAACCCTCGATGATCGCCTTTGTTGGTCCTTCGATTGCTCCTGACTCCTCTTCTGCGCTGCCGGCTCCCTCGTTGCGTGGTGGCTCATTGCTCGTGGTGGCTGTTGAGGATCCGCTCCTCTCGCCTAGCTCGGTGGACTTTGATTCCGAGTCTTCTTGGTCTGTTGTGCAAAGAAAGAAGGGACTCCCCAAATTTGTCGCTACTTCACGACCTAGGGTTAAGGGAGTCAAATTTGTCCCCTCAGGTTCTGGGGTTGTCTAGTCCTTATCTGTTGTTCGACAACTGTCTATCAACTGTTCCTATCCTATTTATGTCCTGTGTGTAGCCTAATTTGGCCTGTTTTGCCGGGCCCCAGTGGCTTTTGTTTGTAAAGGGTTCAGCCCCTTGTTTGCTGACTTATCATTATCAATAACATTAATATACTATACATTAATAGCTTATATTTAGACTAAACATTATGTCTAATAAATCCACTGATATAAGAAAATACCTTTCCTACTTGCAAATTTTAAAATTCTAGTTTCATCACCTCCATGTACTTGACAAAAGGAAATGCCCTGCCTATATGGGCATAAAATCAAACCCAGTTGTTTCTACTAATGATGAGTTGGGTGTTCAAACTTGAAACATCAAATAATGATGCTTGTTTCCTCATATGTACTTTGGCATTCTGGTAGCTGTTAATAGTCCAAGCACCATGCGCTTGAATTATTTTTCTTGCATTTTCTACAGAAATATATAATCATATGAGGACTTTTATAGCCATTGCTAAAGCCTCTTTTGGTAATTCAACAAATAGTGCAATGTATAATCTGATGCATTCTTGTATTGAATACATGTTGTGGTGGTGATTTCTACGCCAATAAAAGGATCATTTACAATCTCATATAATATAAATAAACTTTTCTTGCCAAAAAATATGCCATTTCCAATCTACATTTTACAAGAAAAAAACATCACATTGTAAGACTGCGACCAAAATTCTCAACAATAAATACAACAGACAACTCAGTGTAATTCAAGTTTTCTACAAAGTAACTAAAAATAGGTTGATCCAAATTTTCCATACATCAAAATGTTCACTAATTAGTAAGAAAGAAAAATTAACAAAGCAAGGAATGTGGAAAAACTCCATTTTCCATACTAGAGAAACTACTCCCATATTTCCAAACCTCTATATTTATGTAATTTACATAAATCAATTTAGAAATATTAACAAAAAAATATGCCAAATTAATGAAACTCCCATCCTATTCCAAGGGATTTCCAAGATGAAAACCAATCCTAGCAATAAAAAATTGCCAATCGATCCTACTGTGAAAAGAGATCTTAGGTTAATACACAATCTAAACCATTAAAAGAGAGGAAAAAACAACAAAACAAAGAAACCAACATTGAATTACTATATTGTGGTGACCTGATTCCACTCCCCATCCATTGCCTCCTTCCAGAGGGTCACAAATGTGTTAATCCCATCAGCAACGACCAATACGTGGTTTATATAAACCACATATATATATAAAACACACACACATATACTCCCCATCCACTGTCTCCTCACAACAAGGGATTACACCCTAACTACATATGGGTTGTAAATTGAAACCCTCGATATACGCTATAATGATTTTTCAATATGAAGCTTGTATATATATGGGGGTTAAAGGATGAAACCCTCAATATACATGGCTTCATTAAATTGTAGATATTGGGGGATTCATTTTTAAACATGTATACAAAACGATACACTATTAAAACTAATCAAACAAAACCCAATTTACAAGTCATTTGTAAAAAATCAAACAAAAGGAAATTGAGAACCCGTCTGTAAAATGATGACTGAAAGAGCCTATAATTCAATCGTGTTAGAACACATCGATATACTGAGGGGGGGGGTGAATTAGTATATACAAAATTTAACTTCAAAACCTACCGCAACATCAATATTTTACCACATCAATAATAACATCAAGATATAAACATATCCACACATCCACATAAGAGAACACAAGATTTAAATGGAAACCCATAAGAGATGGTGAGAAAAGATGCTTGGATCTACTGTCCAAATCCAACCTCACAAAAAAATATTGAGTTAAAAATATTTTGCAGGCACCAACCCACAGGAGTTTCAACCCAAGAGGATACTAATCCCCTTTATTGATTTGCAGGCACCAACCTACATGAGACTCCAATCCCCTTATCAAAACTAAGCACGAAGCCAGCCACTGAGCACCAACTCAGATTATGAAGCACCAACTTCAAACAGATGAGAACATAATCAAATTCATTCTACATACAATTAATTATGCAATATCACATACTTCTCAACTCTTCTACTCTATAGATTAGAATAAGTAATATGCTTATGTAAAAATGGATACATCCCATGCGAATCCCAAATTATCTTCTACTCATGCCCTTTGCACACTATCCATACAAAAGTATTGCTCACAACTTACTGCATTTTCATTCATCATACACTCTTTTTCTAAAAACAAGATCGATGGTATATATATCCATTTTGTCACAATATTAACATCACAATGTCAACTTAGAACCACTTAACACATCTCTCCAAGATAATTTATGTTGTTCGTCAACCATTAATTTATGTAACGTGTAGTTAGCTTGACTCCAAACCTTATGCGGTAACATAGGAGTGAATTCACGTTATGCGCTTCATCCCATGAGCTTTCCTGGTCCCATGCTACCTTCGCACACTTCCTCTAGCTAGTGCACGTTTCCTTTATCTAATGCAACCATTAGGACATTTGTACAGATAACCAGTGAACACAGACTTCACTCTGTCACGTCTGGATCTCTCCTCGGTATTTCAAATCTTCTAAAACAAGAGTATAGCATACTTCTTGATTATCTTTGATTATATTCCAAACTGCGGGCCTAGAGACTTAATTGTGGTGGAATGCGGTAGTCTCTCATGGCATCCTTGTTCACTTTCATGCAACTAGCACACAGTCTTCACTCTGACTCCTATGGATATCTCTCAAATAATTCAAACCTCCTAAAATTTGGATCAAGAATGTCTCCAAACTATCTCTATCCATCCTTCCAACTACGAGACTAGAAGGCTAATTGTGATAGAATGCAACACTAAGAACAATGACAGTTTAACCCTACTTCTTAGTAGCAACCTCATAAAACTAGCGCAAACATTCCCAGACATCCATAAATGTAGTAAACTTTTAGGAACAACCAATTTTAGTAATAGTTCTCTTTCTCTGTACACAGTAATGATTCTTTGACGTTATTTTGACATTAATGATAATAGTCTTGTCTATGCACTTGACATCAATGAGAGCATTTTCAACAATCTCATGCACTTGACATCAATGACAACATTTCCAACAATCTACCCCATTGTCATTGATGGCAATACAAACATAATTCATTTCTTTTGCATTTCTCCCCCTTACTATATCTCTCCCCCTTTGACATCAATGGAAAAGGGAAGTAACACACTTCACTTCCTTTGTGATGTGATTCTTCTGCTTTTCTGTGATACTTCCCTTGTTTGTGAAGCTCCCCCTTTGTGTAATGCTTCTAGGGATTAAGAATAGATCTTTGAGATGCCCCCCTGGACACATGCTTCATCTATTCAATTAAACATGAGAAGAAGCCATCACTCCTAGCTTTTGCCTGAGATACTCAAAGTCTCCTTAGGAAGGGGTTTTGTGAAAATGTTTGCAATCTAATCTTTTGTGGTGACATACTCCAACTTTACCTCTTGATCTGCAACCCTTTCTCTTAAGAAGTAACACTTAATAGATACATGCTTGGTTCTAGAATGCATCCCTGGGTTCTTTGATATGTTGATGGCACTTGTATTATCACACAAAATAGGAATGGGCTCATCATATATTACCTTGATATTCTTTAATGTCTGCTTCATCCACAACACCTGTGTACAACAAGATACTACATCTATGTATTCTAATTCTGTTGTTGACAGATAAACTAAATCTTTCTTCTTGCTTAACCAAGAAACTAATCTATCACCTAGAAAGAAAGCTCCACCACTTGTGCTTCTCTTATCATCAATGCCACCAGCCCAATATGCATCTGTATATGCAGTTAGAGAGAGGTCCTTTCCATTTTTATACCACAATCCATAGTCTAATGTGCTCTTCAAGTATTTGAAAATCCTTTTAACAACCTTTACATGTGTCACTTTTGGATCAACTTGAATCCTAGCCACCATACAAACTACTTGCATAATATCTGGCCTTGATGCAGTCAAGTATAATAAGCTTCCTATCATGGACCTATAAAGAGTTTGATCACCTTGAAGTGACTCATCATTCTTGCTAAGATGACAAACTATAACCATAGGTGTACTTACTGGTTTGCAATCATCCATACTAAACTTTTTCAGCATCTCCTTGACATACTTTGCTTGCGAAATAAAGATACACTTGTCTGATTGAGAAATTTTAAGTCCAAGAAAGAATGAAAGTTCACCTACCATAGACATCTCAAACTCCTTTTGCATCTCTTCTGCAAACTTCTTGCACATCCCATCATTTCCACCAAAGATAATATCATCAACATATACTACTACTATCAACATGTGCTCACCTTCTGCCTTGATGTCGAGATTACTGTCTGCAATACCTTTCTTGAAGCATTGTTGGTGTAAGTACTTGTCCAACCTTGCATACCATGGCCTAGGAGCTTGTTTGAGACCATATAAAGCCTTTCTAAGTCTACATACCAAATTCTGATCTTTTGATAGCTAAAAGCCTTCAAGTTGCTATATGTAAACTTCTTCTTCTAGATCACCATTTAAGAAAGTAGATTTGACATCCATTTGATACACCTTGAAGTCTTTGTGAATTGAAAATGCAAGAAACATCCTAATTGCTTCCAATGTTGCCACAGGGGCAAATGTCTCCTCAAAATCAACGCCTTCCACTTGTGAATAGCCCTTGTAGACCAACCATGCTTTATTTCTAACCACTTCTCCATCTTCATTCAACTTATTTTTGAATACCCACTTGGTTCCAATCACATTCTAATCCTTTGGCCTTGGAACAAGTTCCCATGTCGCATTTTTATCAATCTGATTTAGTTATTCTTGCATGGCATGAATCCAACTCTCATCTTTGCTAACTTCAAAGAAATTCTTTGGTTCTATCTTGGACAATAGTGAGAAGTGTACTTGTTCTTTGATTTCTATCCTAGAAACAAATCCTTCATTCTTGTTGCCAATAATCTGATCTTTAGAGTGATTCTTCTGAACATACTTTGTAGGTGACTTGGTAGTCTCCTTCTGTGTTTCTTCTTCTTCAACTTCATTTTCTTCTATGCAAGCAGATCCCTCTAAGCAGTAGTCTTCTTGATCATATGTGGATGAATGTACCTCTTCAACAACCCTCACATTTGCACTCAACAACCTTCTGTAGTCTTTTGTTGAAACACTTATAGGCCTTGCTTCTAGATGAATATCCAAGGAAGATGCCTTCATCTGATCTTGAATCAAACTTTCTTAGATTGTCTTCATCTCTCCTGATATAGCATTTGCTTCCAAACACCTTGAAATGTTTGACAGATGCATATCTGCCTTTCCATAGCTCATATGGTGTTTTAGTATTGTTTACCCTTAGTTGTCCTCTATTGAGAATATAAACTATAGTGTGTACTACCTCCTTCCAAAATCTATCAGGAGGTTTTGCATCATTAAGCATAGTTCTTGCCATCTCCTACACTATCATATTCTTCCTCTCAACAACTCCATTTTGCTGAAGAGTTCTTGCTACAAAGAAGTGTCTCCTTATCCCATATTCTTCACAATATTCCTTAAATTCATTTGATGTGAACTCACCACCTCTATCTGATCTTAAGTACTTGATTCTAGCATTCATTTCATTCTCAACAATAGACTTGAAAATCTTGAATCTATTAAAAGATTATGACTTATCTTTCAAAAATGTAACCCATGTCATTCTAGAGTAATCATCAATGAGCAACATAAAGTACCTTTCACCTTGGAGACTCCTTGTTTTGGTAGGACCACATAAGTTTGTATTAATTAGTGCCAATGGCTTAGTAGAATAGTACTCCTTGGTCTTGAACTTGGTCCTTGTCTGCTTCCCAATTTGACATTCTTTACAAAAGGTGCTTGTTGGCTTGGTAATCTTTGGCATGTCTCTAACTGCATGTTTAGAGCTAATCTTCACAAGACTGTCAAAGTTGATGTGTCCCATCCTCTTATGCCACTACCAACTTTCATTCGTCTATCCTAGAAGACAATTCCTTGCATTGACTTCACTGAGGTTATACAAGTTGTTCTCTGTCTTGCATGCTTCTGCCACTAGTTTACCAGTACTTGCTCTTCTGATCTCACAACCTTGTGCATAGAATATAAGAATGTATCCTTTGTTACACATCTGACTTACACTGAGAAGATTGTGCTTGAGACCTTCAACATATAGGACATCTTCTGTTCTGGTTTTTCCATCAATGCTTATTGTGCCGTTACACATATTCTTGCAGTGGTATTGTCTCCAAACTTAATTGAACCACCATTCCATTTTATAAGGATGATAACCTTGCTCTTATCTCCTATCATGTGACTTGGGCATCCATTGTCTATAACCCAAGGATTTGCTTTCCCTTGTGCATGAAATGCACTTTGGACAATCATTGAATTTTCACCTTCATGATTGGTTTTCTTGACTTTCCATGTCTTCTATTTTTTAGGAATGTCATTTTTCTTACTAATGTCAGTCATATGAGTTCCTAATTTAACCAATCCACTTCTGCAATCTCTTGCTATGTGCCCAAGGTTGTTTCATGTATGACATATTATGTTGTGATCAACTAATGCAGCAAAAGTATTTCTACTGACAAAGCTGCTTGTTTTCATCCTAGATTTGCACTCAATTGCTTTGTGACCATACTGATTGCAAATAAAACAATAACTAGAAAAGGCATAGTTAAACCTGTTTATGAAGGTTTGTCTTGTAGGGATTGTTCTTCTGAATTTTCTCCTTTAACAGATAACATGGATGAAGTCAACTTCTTCAATCTTCCTACTCTCCTTCATTAGAATTTCTTCATTTGACATTGTCTTTACCGAGTCAGTCTTCTTTGTAGGGGCAAAAGTTTGTGTGACTTTATCATCATATCCTAATCTTGACTTTATGAATATAGGTCTCTGAATATTGATTATGTCATCAAGAATCTCAAAGCTCTTACCAAACTTGATGCTTTTACCCAACTGAGTATGTACTTTTTCCAATTCTTTCGTTAGAAAGACAATATCTTCTTCAAGTCTTGGACATTCATCTGATTTGGCATTGAGTTCAGTGTGTAGGATGTTTGCAACCCTTTTTCCTTCTTCAATTAGAATCTTTAAGTCAACAATTGTTTCTTCTGAATTTTCAAGCTTGGCCTTTTGTTTCTTGTTCTCTTTCCTTACTGATCTCAAGTCCTCAAGAGCAGAGATAAGTTCACCTTCAAGATCAACTTACCATTCTTCTTCATCAATGACTGTCATGTCTTCTTCATCTTTGTCAGCACTGTCTAAATTGTGAAGGACTTCCATAGCCATGAATAGGGCTTCTTCCCTTTCATCTTCTAATGAGGAGTGATCTGCTTTATCTAATGAACTACATTCCTCTTTAGATTAGAGGCTTTTCTTGTTCTTGTTAAAGATATTCCTTTCGAAACCCTTGTTGCTATCTTCACTTTCTCCAAAGGAACATTTAGATGCATAATGACCAATTTTACCACAGTTGAAACACTTGAAAGGCAGCTTACCTTTGTACTTACCTAAACCCTTCTTTAACTTTCTTACAAAGTTTGCCTCTTCTTCCTTAGATCCACTACTTGGATTAGATGCTTCTTCTTTCTTTGTAGATTTGAAGGTAGCTTCCTTTTTAAACGTGTCTTTGCTTGTATTTCTCATCTCATAGGTAGTGAGGGGGACAATTAGTTCATTCATGGTGAGTTTATCCAAATCTCTGGCTTCTTCTATAGATGAGACCTTTAAATCATATCTTTGAGGGAGTGATCTCAACACCTTTTTAATAATAACTGAATCCTTTACCTCTTCACCAAGACCTGATTGCATTTACAACTTCATCTATTTGAAGTAGATAGTCAGCTATGTTCTCTTCTTCTTTCATCTTTAGAAATTCAAATTTACCCTTGAAGGTCTTCAGTTTGGCTTGTTTTACCTTATCACCTCCTTCATAGAGTTTATGGAGCTTTTGCCATATGTCTTTAGCTATCATGCACTACATTACTTTGACAAACTCTTTGTTGGTCAAACTACACAAGATAGCATTCTTTGCCTTAGCATTGTTCTCACAATGTTTCATGCCAACTTGATCTGTTGGAGGAGTTGCAGGTTCAATGTAACCATCAATCACAGATCTCCAAACATCATACCCTAGAGAGGTCAAATAGGTTTCCATCCTTATATTCCAGAAGGCATAGTTAGATCCATCAAAAAGTGGTGCTATGTTAGAAGAGGATCCTTCCTAACCTACCATGTGTTCTAATCCAAGATCTACCTTCAGCTGTTAGGCTACACCAAGGAACTTGGCTCTGATACTAATTGTTAGAACACACATATATACTGAGAGGGGGGTGAATCAATATATACAAAATTTAACTTCAAAACCTACCACAACATCGATATTTTACTGCATCAATAATAACATCAAGATATAAACACATCCACACATCCACACAAGAGAACACAAGATTTACGTGGAAACCCAGAAGGGAAAAACCACAGTGAAAAAAGCTGCATGGATCTACTGTCCAAGTCCAACCTCACAAAAAGAATATTGAGTTACAAATATTTTGCAGGCACCAACCCACATGAGTTTCAATCCAAGAGGACACCAATCCCCTTTAATGATTTACAGGAACCAACCTATAGGGGACTCCAATCCCCTTATCAAAACTGAGCACCAACCCAACCACTGAGCACCAAGTCAGATTATGAAGCACCAAGTTCAAATAGATGAGAACAGAATCAAATTCATTCCACATACAATTAATTATGCAATATCACATACTTCTCAACTCTTCTACTCTACAGATTAGAATAAAGCAATATGCTTATGCAGACATGGATACATCCTGTGCAAATCCTAGATTATCTTCTACTCAGGCCCTTCACACACTATCCATACAAAAGTATTGCTCATAGCTTACCACATTTTTCATTCATCATACACTCTTTTTCTAAAAACAAGATCAACGATATATATATATATATATATATATCCATTTAATCACAATATTAACATCACAATGTCAGCTTAGAACCACTTAACACATCTCTCCAAGATAATTTATGTCGGCCATCAACCTTTAATTTATGTAACGTGTAGTTAGCTTGACTCCAAACCTTATGCAATAACATAGGAGTGAACTCAAGTTATGCACTTCATCCCATGAGATTTCCTGGTCCTATGCTACCTTCACACGCTTCCTCTAGCTGGCACACATTTCCTTTATCTAGTGCAACCATTAGGATATTTGTATAGATAACTAGTGAACACAGACTTCACTCTATCATCTCTAGATCTCTCCTTGGTATTCTAAAATGCGAGCCTAGAAACTTAATTATGGTGGAATGCAGTAGTCTCCCATGGCATCCTGGTTCACTTTCATGCAACCAGTCACACAATCTTCACTCTGACTCATTTGGATATCTCTCAGATAATTCAAACCTCCTGAAATTTGGATCAAGAACAATGACAGATTAACCCTGCTTCTTAGCAGCAACCTCATAAAACTGGCACAAACATTGCCAGACATCTGCAAATGTAGTAAACTTTTAGGAACAACCAATTTTGTTAATAATTCTCTTTCTCTATACACAATAATGATTCTTTGACATTGTTTTGACATTAATGATAACAATCTAATCTATGCACTTGACATCAATGAGAGCATTTCCAACAATCTCATGCACTTGACATCAATGACAACATTTCCAACAAGCCAGAGGAATGATGAAAGGAAGACGGTCACTCAGTCTATGATTTAAAAAATAGATGCCCCATAAAAGTCACATATCAAACCTATACCTTCAATGGAAATTGGAAGGAGAAATGATGGAAGTCGTTACCTAGAATGCCCATGTCAATGCCTTCAGTCGAGTGGAGAGGATTCGACAAGCTTATGGAATGATGGAGAGTGCGGCAACCGTGAAGGAAGCATGTTGAAAAATGATTAGGGTGAAAATCCAGGTCTTTAAATGGGCTCACAAGGCATTATGTATTCAGACTAAGGGTTTGATTATGGAGAACATGACACTTACAATTCAATAGATTCCCAAAGGTGTTCGTAAACACCATCTATCCTTACATCAATTTAAATACGAAAAGATTAAGGCCAATAAGTTCTAATAGTTAACAATTTGCTAGATCAATCCCACGAGTTACAATTTAGATTGACTTCACACGCAAAAATTAGGTCTATATATATGCAGATGAAAGCTAAAACACAATCAATTTACAATTCAATCTAAGACAATCATTCATGCAACACTAAATTTTAGTTATGCGATGAATCATTTCACATCTCCAAATTCATTTTCTCACCACTAAAATCTAACCAACTATTACAACTTAATTTATTTAATTTTCAACATTTAAATAGTTTCTAAGCCTAATTAATTAGTTTGGATCAAATTTATATATCATTACGATTTAATTATTTAAAGAATCATCATGAATTTTGATGGCTGTAGGGGACCCGGGGGATCCCTTGGACCCTCCTGAACGGGGCTTCCCGGGGCTTGCTTCGGGGATTGAGTCTGGCCCCGGTTCTCTGGACAGTAGTAAGGACCATTCTAGTCACATGCTCGGTGACAAGGACTTTAGGTCCTCTGCTGACACGCTGCAGAACAAGGAGTTGGGGCCCAAGGCCTGGAAAAATGCCCTTTTAAGGAGGGAGTCGGAGGGAGCTCATGCTTCTCCTCAGTTTTGTGATATGGTTGACGAGTCGACGATTGTGCTCCTGGATGTCACTGTGGAAAGAGTTGTCTCTGCTATGGAGAATGCTCTTGTGGGAAAGTTTTTTTCCTTCAGGCCCAACATTGATGCAGTTAGGAAATAGGCGACTGCCAAATGTAGGGTGAAGGGAAGTGTTACCATGAGTGCTATGGTTGGAGGGATGTTTCTCTTTAAATTCATGGCTAGAGAAGACCTTGCCTCTGTTCTAGCAAGGGGCCTTAGATGTATGGGAAACATAGTTTATCCCTTTGTAAATGGAAGCCAAGATTTGACATTGCTACTGATCTCAATAAAACAACGCCAGTTTGGGTTAGACTCCCAGGGCTTCCTTTGGAGTACTGGGATGAAGAGATCTTTATTTGAATTGCCAATATGTTTGGGAATTTCATAGCTCTTGACAATACCACTAGAAACAAATTGAGGTTAGTATTTGCTAGATTCTGTGTCAGTGTTGATATTAACAAGGTCCTACCCAACAATATTACTCTAGAATCTAAATTTGGCCATTGGGATCAGCCTATAATTTATAAAAACTCTACAATCTTTTACCAAATCTATAATAAGAAGGGACATCTGGCCTCACAGTGCAAGGCCAGAAAGCCTACCCTAGTTCTGGAGCTTCAGACTATTGATACCGAGGAGGAATATCCCTTTAGGGAGGATCTGCTGAATATAATTTGTTCTCATAAAAATGGTAATGCTGACAAGGATAAGACATAAAATATGTGTCCCCTTACCCAAGGAGGTTCTGAAGATTCAGGATCACCCCATATTGGTGGCGTCGGAGGCTTTACCCCTTCCTGGTGGGGAGGGCTGCACCGACTCGTTGGTTGCTAGCTTGGAAGATGGGGAGATTCATCAAGGGGAAGTTCCAGAGAAGGAAGTATTAGTGGAAAAGGTGGAACCATTCAGCCTGAACAACCCTTTAGGGGTTAAGGGAGGTATTCCGGTCATTGGCTATGATGCTAGCCTAGGTGGGTCCTCTCCTAGTAGAAAAACCCTTGCCCTTACTCCTGGGGCTAGTTCCAGTGTCACTGACTCAGAAGGTTGGACCATTTCTAAAAGGAAAGGCAAAGGTCCCTTGAAGAAGACCCTGGATGTGGGAGCAGATACCAAGCAAGGAAGACCGTCTCAAAGAGAGACTAGACAGAAGGCAATTAATAAGGACATTGCAATGGGAAGACAAAAGACCTTGGATATTGGCTCCAAGAAGGATCCAAACAAATGGGAATCCTCTCATGGAATATTAGGGGGCTTAACAACCCCCATAAAGATTTCTTAGTCAAGAATTGTATTTATGATAACAAAATTGACATCCTGATGCTCCAAGAAGTAAAGATGAAAAGTGAGGGCTTCCAAGCTGTTGTAAGGAGTGTGTGGCCTAATGCTGAATACCTTATTTGTGATGCTTGTGGTGCCTCTGGGGGAATAGTCACTATGTGGAATAGTCAAGTTGTCAAAGGACGGGTTATTGAAAAAAATAAAAACTTTCTGGCGGTCAGAATGGAATCTAACAACAATTCTTGGAACTTGATTAATATATATGCTCCTAAGCAGAGGGGCCCAAGAAGAGAGTTGTGGGACCTTCTATCCTCACTGATTGCTAGAGACCCATCTAGCTACTAGATGTTAGCTGGAGATTTTAACACCCCTCTATTCGCCTTGGAGAAGAGTGGTGGGATTCTGGACTACATTGACATCATGATGGACCTAACTGATTTTCTCAATAAAGGGTAAGTGAGGGACCAAAATGGGGTCTTAAGTTGCCACTTTTTTTTTTCTTTCCTGAAATTAGGAAACACTGATGTTGGATGAGAAATTGAAGATAGCTACACTCAAAATTTGAAGATGGAACGAAAACAAGAGTTGTAGTGCTCCGAATCTAGTTTCTAAACTACTATTTTTTTTTTAAAATTGATGCAGGAGCATCCAGTGGTGTAAGGGCAATCTTGCATTACCCAAAAAGAAGTTAATTCAAAATCATTGTAGTTGTTTTCATTTCTTTCCATAATTAGTGTTTTTGGTTCCATAATATCCAGAATAATAATGTAGGACTTTCAGTTTTTCCACAACTGCTAAAAATAGCGACCTGCCTATTTTGGAAAGTGTACCTGCTATTTTTAGAAAGTTTGCATTTGGGCATGTAACGAAACAAAAACTTCCAAAAAGTTACATAATGGAAATATAAGACCTTTGGTGAAGGAATCAGGAAAAGACCATTTGTGAGCTGAAAGATATTAAAGTTTTTGTTTTCTGAAAAGCCCTTGAAAATTTTCAAAACGAGATATGAGGCACTAAAACTTCCCATAACGTCCTGAAAAGTTGACAGAAATCTATTTACGGATTTCCAGCGTGATAGTTCACATCGCGAGCTTTCTGGCGCTTAAAACGGTTCGTCAATCGGACACCCGGATCAAAAGTTATGCTTCCCGAAAGTTGACCTACTTTTGGAGGGAATTGCAAATTTTGAAATTCAGCTGGAGGCCGCCAAAAAGTGCTATTTATGACTATTTTGGGAACCCTGGGTAGTAGTAGAGTTAAGGGGGCCAGTGCAGAGTCAAGAATAGGTGGGAAAACAGAAACCCTAACTGATTTGGGGTTACAGAAGGCTGAAGATTCTAGAGTCTTGAGGTTTGGAAAGCTGTAATGTGTTGCAGCCAGTAGAGGATTCATCCTCTGATTGTAATTGAGCTTCTGTAATGTAATGAGTTGCCCAGTTCAATAAAAGAAAGTTTTATTTGCTGTGTTCAATATCTGTTATTGTGTGTTTTGTGATTTAACCCCCTTCATCAAGTGGTATCAGAGCAAGGGTTCCTGAGTGTGTAGATAGATCGTTGACCGTGAGGCAGTTTGCACCAGGACCTGAGGTTGTGGGTTTGCTACGGAGACCAAGATGCCTCCACGAAGAAATCGTGTTGGGAGGAATGCTTTGACAGAAGAGGGTTTTAGAGCCCTACAAAGACAAATCGATGCATTGCAAGAGGAGCTACGAAGAGGGTTTGAGTCGAGGGTAAGAGAAGAAAGTGAAGATGAAGTTGAAGAAGAGCTATCTGAGGAAGAACAAGAAGCCACCGGAGATGCTACAGAAGTTAGGTTGTTGAGGGCTATTTCAAAGATCAGAAAGAGGGCCAGGATCGAAGTTTCTACATATTCTGGAGATTTGAATCCAGAACAGCTTATTGATTGGATCAATGACATGGAGGAGTATTTTGAGTATGAAGATGTGGAGGACCCAGATCGGGTTAAGTTTGCAAAAGCAAAGTTGAAGGGCCATGCCAATATTTGGTGGAAGGAGGTCCAATTAGAGAGGAATAGAAGAGGAAAAGGAAAGATCACCAGATGGGATCGGATGGTGGAGAAACTGAAGAAGCAGTTCATTCCTGTGGACTATGAGATGGAGTTGCTGAAGAAGTTGCAAGGACTAAAGCAAGGTAACAAGTCTGTTAAAGAGTATACAGAAGAGTTTTATAAAATTACTATCAGGACAGGCCATGCAGAGCCCAACAAGGAGAAGGTAGCCTGTTACATTAATGGGTTGAGGTCGAGTATTCAAGAGGAGTTGAGCCTAGTAAGAATGACCACCATAGAAGATGCGTACCAGTTTTCCCTGAAGGTGGAAGAGAAGCTAAATAAAAGATTTGACAGCAAGCAAAAGGGAAGAGGTCAGGGCGGAAGGACTGGTGGAAGACCCTATGGGGGCCAAAATGAAGATGCAAAGAAAAGTGAAGAAGCTGGTACCAGTCAAAATCAGAGAGGTGATAATACCTACCGCCCTCATGACCAGAACAATGGTGAGCAAAGAGGAAGAGGAAGAGGCAGACTTGGGCAAGGACCTGGAAGAGGAGGTTTCAGAGGAACTTGTTTCCAATGTGGAGAAGAAGGGCATCGAGCATACAAGTGTCCACAACATCAATGAAGGATGAATAGAAGACCTGAAGGTAATGCACGAGTTGCACATGTGGATGAAGATGCACAGTCTGAGCACTCTGAAGATGCAGAAAGGGGAGAAACCCTAGTTGTCAGAAGAACTTTGTTGAATGGGGAGAAAGAACCCAATCAGAGGAAGAGTTTATTCCGCACAAGGTGCAAATGTGAAGGTAAGTGTTGTGATATTATTATTGACAATGGAAGCACTAATAATCTTGTTTCAGAGGAGATGGTTGACAAGAAGAAAGCATCCACATCCATACAGGATTGCATGGTTGCAGAAGGACCATAGAGCTTTGGTCAATGAACAGTGTTTAGTGAAGTTCAAGATTGGTGACTACCATGATGAGGTGCTGTGTGACATCATACTGATGGATGCATGTCATATGTTATTGGGGAGGCCGTGGCAGTATGATAGGAGCATTGTCTATGATGGCCGTGCAAACACATATTCCCTAACAAAGGATGGAGTTCGTCATAAGTTGAAGCCCTTGAAGGAGGTGGAAGAAAAGGTATGTAGCACTGCTAGAATTTGCTTGGTAGATGGTAGAAAGTTTTTGGAGGGAATGAAGCATGAGCATCATTGCTTTGCATTGATTCCCAAGATTAGTCAAGAGAACTGTGAAGATGTACCGGCAGAAGTTTCAGATATGTTGGAAGAGTTCTAGGACATTATCTCTGATAATGTACTAGAAGGTTTACCACCAGTAAGGAAGATAAGTCATCAAATGGATTTGATACCAGGAGCCAGTTTGCCAAACAAGGCAGCCCACACAATGATCCCTGTAGAGAATGAAGAGCTGAACAGACAAGTTCAGGAGTTGTTGCGGAAGGGACTGATAAGGCAGAGCCTAAGTCCATGTGTAGTACCTGCAGTACTAGCACCAAAGAAAGATGGAGAATGGAGGATGTGTACAGACTCTCGAGCCATCAATAAGATAACGATCAAGTATAGATTTCCATTGCCAAGAGTAGATGACATAATGGATTGTTTGAGTGGAGCCAAGTACTTCACGAAGATTGATCTGAAGAGTGGGTATCACCAGATTCGAATCAAAGAAGGAGATGAATGGAAGACAGCCTTCAAGACAAAGGAGGGTTTGTATGAGTGGTTAGTCATGCCATTTGGGCTAACCAATGCACTGAGCACATTCATGCGGCTCATGAACGAGGTACTAAAAGAATTTTTGGGAAGTTTTGTTATTGTTTATTTGGATGATATTTTGATTTTCAGTAAGACTTGGGATGAGCATTTGATGCATATCAGAAGAGTTCTAGAGAAGCTGAGGGAGGAGAAGTTGCTAATTAATCTGAAGAAATGTAGTTTTGCAAAGAAAGAGTTGGTATACCTGGGATTTATTGTCTCAGAGGAAGGTCTTAAGATGGACCTAGAAAAAGTAAGGGCTATCATTGAGTGGCCTACGCCAAGGAGTGCAACGGAGGTAAGATCTTTTCATGGTTTGGCAAGTTTTTACAGAAAGTTTATCAGGAATTTCAGTAGCATTTGTGCACCTCTAACTAGGACAATGAGAGGGGATAGAAAAGAGTTTAGATGGACTAAAGGAGTAGACAAGAGCTTTGATACATTGAAGCAAAAAGTTGTAGAACAACCTGTTTTGGCACTTCCAGATTTCAATAAGGTATTTCAGGTAGATTGTGATGCTAGTGGTAGTGGTATAGGAGCTGTTTTGAGCCAAGAAGGTAAGCTCATTGCCTATTTTAATGAGAAGCTTAATGATGCCAAGAAAAAGTATTTTGTTTATGATCAGGAATTTTATGCAATAGTTCAGGCTTTGAAGAAATGGAGACATTATTTGTTGCTAAAAGAGTTTGTTTTATATACTGATCATCAGGCTTTGCAGTATCTTAATAGTCAAGGGAAGTTGAACCAAAGGCACTTAAAATGGGTTGAGCTTTTGCAGAGTTATACCTTTGTTTTGAAGCACAGGAGTGGGAAGTCCAACAGAGTTGCAGATGCCTTGAGCAGAAGGCAAAATTTGTTGACAGAAATGAAGATAGAGGTTGTTGGGTTCGATGAGCTCAAAAGTTTGTATCCTAAAGATCCAGATTTTGCAGAGGCTTGGAAAGCTTGTCTGGAGCCTGTTACTTTGGATAGGACAAAATGGTTGGATTTCATAATCCAAGATGGCATGTTGTTTAGAGGAAGCCAGTTGTGCATTCCGAGGAGTTCCATGAGAGAGAACCTGATTAAGGAGAAGCATAGTGGAGGATTGGCTGGACACTTTGGTTGAGATAAGACCATTTCTATTGTTGGTGAAAATTATTATTAGCCACAGCTGCAGCAAGATGTGAGGAGGTTTGTGTAGAGTTGCAGAGTATGTCAGATGGCAAAAGGAACAAGTCAAAATACAGGATTGTATCAACCATTACCTGTACCAGAGAAGCCATGGGATGATATTAGTATGGATTTTGTTCTTGGTTTACCAAGGACACAGAGAGGGCATGATTCTATTTTTGTGGTGGTGGACAGATTCTCAAAGATGGCACATTTTATTCCTTGCAAGAAGACTAATGATGCTGTTCATATTGCAGAGTTATTTTTCAGGGAAGTGGTGAGACTACATGGTCTACCAAAGAGCATAGTTTCAGATCGAGATACCAAATTTGTTGGTTATTTCTGGAGGACATTGTGGAAGAAGTTGAAGACATATTTGAAGTTTAGTTCTGCACACCATCCACAGACTGATGGACAAACTGAAGTGGTGAATAGGAGTTTGGGTAACCTGCTACGATGCTTAGTAGGAGATAAGGCCAAGGGATGGGATTTGATTTTACCACAGGCAAAATTTGCTTACAACAATTCTGTCAATAGGAGTACTGGTAAATCACCATTCCAGATTGTATATGGCAATAGCCCAAGAAATGCTTCTGAGTTAAGGAAGCTGGACAATGGAGAAAAGACAAGTGCTAAAGCTAAAGACTTTGCAGAACATCTGAAGAATTTGCATGAAGAGGTGAGAAAGCACATTAATAAAATGAATATTCAGTACAAGGCTAAGGCAGATCTGAAGAGGAGATATAAGAAATTCCAAGTAGGAGATGAAGTCATGGTTCACTTGAGAAAAGAAAGGTTCCCAATTGGAACATACAATAAGTTGAAAATGAAGAAATTTGGACCATGCAGAATCCTGAAGAAGCATGATTCAGGAAATGCATGAGGTAGAGCTGCCGAGTGGGATCAATATTTCCCCTATTTTCAACATTGCTGATTTATCAGAATATCATGAAGGTGGAATAGAGGATGGACCAACAGAAGTGCAGTGGAGTATTCCGGCATCTACTTCAATGGAGGAGATAGAAGAGATCTTGGATAGCCGTGTGGGAAGAAATACTCGGAACAAGCAATATGAAGAATATCTGGTAAAATGGAAAGGAAGGCCTGTTGAAGATTCTTCTTGGTTTCTAAGGTAGAGGTTGACCATTTGGGTTTTCCTCACACAAACATCTGAGACGTGACAGGGTCACTTCTCAAATTACCCTGGGTGTCTGATGCAGGAGCATCCAGTGGTGTAAGGGCAATCTTGCATCACCCAAAAAGAAGTTAATTCAAAATCATTGTAGTTGTTTTCATTTCTTTCCATAATTAGTGTTTTTGGTTCCATAATATCCAGAATAATAATGTAGGACTTTCAGTTTTTCCACAACTGCTAAAAATAGTGACTTGCCTATTTTGGAAAGTGTACCTGCTATTTTTAGAAAGTTTGCATTTGGGCACGTAACGAAGCAAAAACTTCCAGAAAGTTACATAATGGAAATATAAGACCTTTGGCAAAGGAATCAGGAAAAGACCATTTGTGAGCTGAAAGATATTAAAGTTTTTGTTTTTTGAAAAGCCCCTAAAAATTTTTGGAACGAGATATGAGGCACTAAAACTTCCCATAACATCCCAAAAAGTTGACAAAAATCTATTTATGAATTTTTGGTGTGATAGATCACATCATGAGCTTTCTGGTGCTTAAAACGGTTCGTCAATCGGACACCTGGATCAAAAGTTATGCTTCTCGGAAGTTGACCTACTTTTGGAGGGAATTGCAAATTTCGAAATTCAGCTGGAGGCCACCAAAAAGTTCTATTTATGACTATTTTGGGAACCCTGGGCAATAGTAGAGTTAAGGGGGCCAGTGTAGAGTCAAGAATAGGTGGGAAAACAGAAACCCTAACTGATTTGGGGTTACAGAAGGCTGAAGATTCTAGAGTCTTGAGGTTTGGAAAGCTGTAATGTGTTGCAGCCAATAGAGGATTCATCTTCTGATTGTAATTGAGCTTCTGTAATGTAATGAGTTGCCCAGTTCAATAAAAGAAAGTTCTATTTGCTGTGTTCAATATCTGTTATTGTGTGTTTTGTGATTTAACCCCCTTCATCAAAAATGGTTGAGATTAAGGGGTTCAAAAAGGGGGAGCACACAAATTGGTCCTATTTTTCTCAAAAAACATAACATAGCATCTGGTGTGCTCCCCTTAAAATGTTAACTTTTTTTAGTATTTCAATAATCACTCTAGTGAGAAATTAGGTAACACCATGTAGTTTATCCCTAATTTTTCTGATAATTTTTTAATGAATAATTTGATTTTTTAGTAATTTTTAAAGTGGACACATCCTGAAAAATAGAAATTTGAGCATGCTCCCCCCTAAAATATTTGAAAACTAATTGAAAATTGATTTTTTTTTGAATTCGTGTAGAATGGAGTCTAGTTTCTAAAAATATAACTTATTTCAATTTTTGATGAACGGTTAAAAAGAAGTCAAAAATACTAGACACTGGTTTTTGACAAAAATTGGACACACTAACAAAAGAAATTCAAGATGAAACACTAAACGTAGTCAAAATGTGAAAACAATTATATGGTTAGATAGCTAACAGAGAGCTTAAGATTATGGTGGTATTTTTTTGAGTTTTCATTGAAAAAAGTGCCATCTTGATGGGGAGCACGCTCCAGATTATCTCTAGATTTTGCTAAACACTGATAAAAACACGTCAAACAAAGCTGAGCATAACGCGAACATGTTATAATGCGCTCGCATTATGTGAAATCAATAACGCGATCACGTTATAACGCGATCGCGTTATATCACGCTTGCATTATGATGAGCATAACTGGCAATACACATGCCAATTGCATTTGTTTGAAAGTTTCTAAAGCCTTTTCAACAAATCTATTTTTTGCATATCGATCGCATTATATCACGCTTGCATTATGATGAGCATAACTGGCAATACACATGCCAATTGCATTTGTTTGAAAGTTTCTAAAGCCTTTTCAACAAATCTATTTTTTGCATATCTTACAATCATTGCATTCCATTATAGAACATCTCTTTGAGGTGTTACGTCATACAATTGACATGCCTTGTTTATGATTCCACACTTTACATACATGTCTACAAGGGCAGCTGCACTTCCTATCGTCTCTCTCACTCTCTACTTCTTCCCCTCTCTACGTCCTACCCTTTCTCTGAGTTTGCTTCCCTCCCCTCTCTACCTCCTACCTTCTATCTCACTCTCTTCTTCCCTCCCCTATCTACCTTCTACCCTCTCTCTCACTCTCTATTTCCCTCCCCTATCTACCTCCTACCCTCTTTTTGAGTCTTTGCTTCCTTCGCCTCTCTACCTCCTACCTTCTCTCTCACTCTCTTCTCCTCCCTCCCTCTACCTCTTACTCTCTCTCTCACTTTCTACTTCCCTCCCCTTTCTACCTCCTACCATCTCTCTCAGTCTCTGCTTCCCTCCCCTATCTACCTCCTACCCTCTCTCTCTTCTTCCTTCCCCTGTCTACCTCCTATGGTCCTCTCCCACTCTCTACTTCCCTCCTGTCTCTACCTCCTATCATCTCTCTCACTCTCTACTTCCCTCCCCTCTCTACCTCTCCTCATCATTCTTCCTATCCAATGAAATTTCATGAATTATCTTGTTTCCATTTCATCATCCCAATTTATATCCTCATCCCTCTTTGCATGTCCTAGTTTTCTTGTTTCCATATTCTTTGTCGACATGTGAGAGGAGAGGGAGGAAGAGGGAAAGAGGATGGAGATGGATGAGAGAGAGAGGGTTGGTCGGGTTTATGAGTTTAGGGTTGCTTAAGTTTAGGGTTTAGTGGAATTATTTATGGTTTAGGGTTTCATGGGTTTATGGTTTAGGGGTTAGATTTTAGGGGTATTATTTAGGGTTTAGGGGTTTTGGGAGAGAGGTTTAGGGTTGCTCAGGTATAAGGGCATATTTAGGGTTTATGAGTTTAGGGTTGCTTAGACCTTTAGGGGTAAATTATTTAGGGTTTATGAGTTTCTAGGGTTGCTCAAGTTTAGGGTTTAGGGGTTAGTGTTAAAGGGGAATTATTTTATAATTTCCCTCCAATCCTCGTAATACTAATGCATTAGTCCACCCATCTCCTAATCCATCAATCCCTATCATCCATCCACCATATAACTCACTATCTAATCCACCATCAAACATTCTAAGCTCTAATCCATCAAACCATGAATGCTTGAAAAAATTTCTCCTTGAAGAGTTTTTTACAAAATCTAAAAATAAAAGCAAAGATATGGAGCCGTGCAAATCCACCGATCCAATTTCATCCCCCTCTAACACTCCCAATCCTAATCCATCTGGGCCTCCTATATCCATTCACTCGATCCTAATCATAACCCCAGAACATCTTCCATCATTATCCATCAACTATATGCATATCCTAGTCCATCAACCCATGAAGCCATGAAGGATGTGACCCAAGGACTATTAGCAAGGAATCTAAGAACATCATGTACTCAAATTCCTATCCTTGAGCCAACAAACAACCTCCTAATAACATGTATACCACTCCAACACCATCATCCACTCCTATGTCTATCCATTTCATTGAAGAGTCTCCTACCATAAGTCCAAGTCAAACCCCATCATGTAGGCATGTTGTCAAACATCCAAAGATTATTGATCCTGGATCCAAGAACCCATCACATCCATCTAAGAAACCCAATAGCTATACTTTAATCTAGCCTTGTCCAAAGAATGTGGAAACACCAATCACCTATCCTAATCTAAATCCAAACATCCCATCTAATCCCATCTTGGTTCCCTTACCATCTCATGGTCAACCCCTCTATACATCGATCCCATCATTAATCCTCCAACATCTTTTAGTGAACCCCCATCACCACCTCTTACTCCCCAATCCAATGAATATCAATGCATCCCCACTTATCCTATCCATATCTAATATAGCGCTATCCATGCTTATCCTTCTTGTGATCAAGATATTATCTATGACCTTGAGATCTTATCCATGAGCAAGTAAGTTCCCACATCACTCCTATCCATCCCTATCCATCATCCTGTGCTAGTCCTATTCATTATCCATCAATATCCCATGATGAGACACTTGGTCCCCAAGAAAACATAGATAATCAAACAAATATCTTCCAGGTTTAGGGTTGCTTCCAGATTTTATGGTTTAGGGGTTTAGGGTTTCTCATTTTTAGGGTTCAAGGGTTAGGGGTTAGGGTTTAGGGGCATTATTTATGGTTTAGGGGTTAGGGGTTAAGGTTTAGAGGTTTAGGTTTATGGTTTAGGTAGAGAGGCAAAGAGGGAGATATAGAGGAGACCGAGCCTGGGAGAGATATCTCTATCTCCTCTATCCCTCTCTCTAACTATACCTACCTCTCTCTATCTCTCTCTCTCTCTCTCTCTCCCTATCTCTTTATCTTTCTAGATCTCTTTTGATCCCCTCTCTCTAACTCTACCTTTCTATCTCTCCCTCCCTCACTATTTGAGGTTTACATGAGTTTAGGTTTGCTCAAGTAATTAGGGTTTAGGGTTTAGGGGAATTATTTAGGCTTTAGGGGTTTAGGGATGCTCACATTTAGGGTTTAGGGTTTAGGGTTTAGGGGTTAGGGGTTTAGGGTTTCTTGATTTTAGGGGTTAGGGTTTAGAGTTTAGAGAGAGATAGGGCGAGGGGACCAATAGAGATTGGGAGAGATAGGGAGATAGAGGTTTAGGGTTGCTTCCAGGTTTTATGGTTTAGGGGTTAGTGGTTTAGGGGTTTAGGGTTGCTCATTTTTAGGGTTTAGGGGTTAGGGTTTAGGGGCATTATTTATGGTTTAGGGGTTAGGGGTTAAGGTTTAGAGGTTTAGGTTTATGGTTTAGGTAGAGAGGCGAATAGGGAGATATAGAGGAGACTGAGCCTGGGAGAGATATCTCTGTCTCCTCTATCCCTCTCTCTAACTATACCTACCTCTCTCCCTCTCTCTCCCTATCTCTCTATCTTGCTAGATCTCTTTCGATCCCCTCTCTCTAACTCTACCTTTCTATCTCTCCCTCCCTCACTATTTGAGGTTTACATGAGTTTAGGGTTGCTCAAGTAAATAGGGTTTAGGGTTTAGTGGAATTATTTAGGCTTTAGGGGTTAGGGTTTAGGATTTAGAGAGAGATAGAGCGAGGGGGCCAATAGAGATTGGGAGAGATAGGGAGATAGAGGTTTAGGGTTGCTTCCAGGTTTTATGGTTTAGGGGTTAGGGGTTTAGGGGTTTAAGGTTTCTTGTTTTAAGGGTTTAGTGGTTAGGGTTTAGGGGCATTATTTATGGTTTAGGGGTTAGGGGTTAAGGTTTAGAGGTTTAGGTTTATGGTTTAGGTAGAGAGGTGAGTAGGGAGATATAGAGGAGACTGAGCCTGGGAGAGATATCTCTGTCTCCTCTATCCCTCTCTAACTATACTTACCTCTCTCTATCTCTCTCTCTCTCCATGTATCTCTATCTTGCTAGATCTCTTTCGATCCCCTCTCTAACTCTACCTTTCTATCTCTCCCTCCCTCACTATTTGAGGTTTACATGAGATTAGGGTTGCTCAAGTAAATAGGGTTTAGGGTTTAGGGTAAGGGTTTAGGGGAATTATTTAGGCTTTAGGGGTTTAGGGATGCTCGACTTTAGGGTTTAGGGTTTAGGTTTAGGGGTTAGGGTTTAGGGTTTAGAGAGAGATAGAGCGAGGGGACCAATAGAGATTGGGAGAGATAGGGAGAGATAGGGAGATAGAGGTTTAGGGTTGCTTCCAAGTTTTATGGTTTAGGGGTTAGGGGTTTAGGGGTTTAGGGTTGCTCATTTTTAGGGTTTAGGGGTATTATTTATGGTTTAGGGTTTATGGTTTAGGGGTTAGGGGTTAAGGTTTAGAGGTTTAGGTTTATGGTTTAGGTAGAGAGGCGAATAGGGAGATATAGAACCATTTACGCAAATTTTGGCACATCTAAAACCAAATTGTACAACCTTAACCAACTTCCTCCTTGCCTATGCTATAATGGGATCTAGAGAACATGGTGTGGACAACCATCGAAGCACAAATGATATAGGAATTTTGTCACATATATTGTATTTGCAAAGTTGCCCTTGTAGACATGTATGGAAAGTATGGAAGCATAGACAAGGCACGTGAACTATTTGAAATGATGCCTCAAAGAAATGCACAGTCCCACATAATTCAATGATTGTAAGATATGCACAAAATGAATTATTTGAAAATGATTTATAAACTTTCAAGCAAATGCAATTAGCACTTGTAAAACTAAATTCCTGTAACAATAATTGATTATCATATTAAATATTTAATATAAACTGTCATATACATAATGTCATGAACATAACATCTAGTTTATATAAAAATCCATATAGGCATGTCCAAACAAAGCCATATAGGCAAATTTACAAAAATATACATCGGATTAACATAGAAAAGTATGTATACAAAGCCATCTAGGCATACAAAAAATGTCCCAAAAACTAGTTTCCTATGGACTTTTAGGAAATAATCGGCGGCCCTTCTTTGACTGTGAAGATGGAGAGCCAGTCAGTGACACATCCTCTCTCTACCATCAAGTAGACCTCTTCGAATAAAGTTCATCCAGCTGCACCTATTAATATATGCACATTAGTATAGAAAATGTATGAAATATATAACATCACATATGTAATTGATCACTGACCGCCAACCGATGATCACTCTCCATCATCTTGTATCTCTCTTTGTCCATAGTTGGACGGACTGGAGTTGTGACCTCCTATGAGAAGCATCAAGAAGCAAAATCGACTAAACATAAATATCATTTATGTACATCAAATGACATTAGATAAAATAAGAAATACAAAATTATGATATTTTCATGTTATTGGCTCATACCTTAGTCAAAGGATTTACAGACATCATGGCTGCAACAATGCCTATCTGCGCTAACTCACGACGATCAGGAGGAGTATCCACTGTATTCAGTATATGAAAATCAAGTTCAAGATTATTCAAACAAAATAAATACATAACATTATTTTAAAAATGTATAATGATTAGAAATGGTTAAATTTACCTCCGTAAAAGTGGTGGTTTGGTGTCTAGGGGACCAAGGAAACTGTGGAGGTGCCGATGACTATTGAAATCATCAAATTGTCACAAAATAATATTACCATTGACATATCTACAATAATTATGATTATGCGATAAATTACATACCTGCTGACTTGATCTCCTCTCATAACCTGCCAATGGACGGCTAACGGAGGTTGGATGAAGACTTTGACCCTGGAATTTCATTGCGCAAATAATTACATACATTATTTTTGACTTATAATATAGATAATCATATAAAATTAATTACAAATTTCAAACAACAATATACTAAATCAAGATGAAACTTGTAACAAATTACCTGAGAGTCAATACCAAATGTATGCTGTAAGAGATCGTCACTGAGAACAAGATCATCCAATATGTCCTACCTCTTTGGCATAGAGTCCTATCGTGCCTTCTGCATCCCATAATCACATAGGTTCCCACATGTACTACACAAATGTGGGGACACATGACACCTACTACTCTCACCCTCATCGGCCTCAGTAAAATTATCGGCATGCTGTGATAGAGTTTGGGTGAGAGTAGTCAATGAATGTAAAGTCTCCAGCTCAACACTCTCCTTCAAAGCCAAAGGGAGTGACCTACGTTCTGGCCTCACTCGGGGTATAGGCACATGGTCTTCATCTCGCTGAGCCCCGGGTCTATCTTGGGCAGAGCCACCACCTCTACCCTGGAACTCATGAATGCCAAAATAATTCAGAATCTTGTTGTGGACGAGCTCGCAATAGAGTTTCCTCAAGAAATATTGTGGTACCTCATCATTATTGCATGGGCACTCATCGAAGACCATGTACCATCTATTCCAAAAGTTTCAGGATATTTCTTCATTCCTACACCAATGTATAGGAAACCATTTGCAACTTTCTTCTAATCGTTGGCTGGTTTTGGGATTAATAAAGTGTGCACATAATTGAGATTTTGTAATTTTCTCATTCCTGACTTGTTCATATGACAACTTGTCGGCATAATATTGCCGACTCCTCTCCCTATAGTCTTGGAGTTCGGTGATTTGTTTTGTCACCAAATCCGTGTGGGAAACAATCTCCTGTAGTGATTTTGTAAGTGCCCTCCTATGATCAATGGTTCCACTTGGATTGTTTAGGGTTTGAATAATAGTTTCAAGATGTTTCTTGTTTTCTTCTATTATCCCTAGGTAGTGTTCTTGATTATCCCTTACATGAAAAGGAGGTGAAGGTGGGTTTTGAGGGTTTGGAGGGTTGTTTTCACCCTCCTCAACTAGATTTAGGTTTTCTCTTTCTCCAATAACTGTCAATGCAATATAAAAACAAATCAAACATTGCAAAACTCAAAAATTATTCTCAAACTAACAAAATCAGTCAAACCCTACCTTCTTCCTGTGCTGGAGCCTCCAAATTTGCACGATGATGTCTTTGGCGGCGATGTGGCATTGTAAATTTGTTGTTTTCTCTATTGCACTTGATTAAACAACCTTTTCTTCAATGCGATCACGCTTTTGCTTTCTTCTTTGCTGCTGTGAGGAGAAATGGTCACGTGAGAATGAGAAAAAAAACTATTTTTTTTTTGCTTTTATGTAAAGCAGAACGTGAGCACGTTATAACACGCTCATGTTTTGCTTTAATTTTGGAGATGGTGGTGACTTTTTGGTCCCCCATCTCCTTGCATTTACCCTAAAGAAGGTCTTATGGATCTTGATATTCAAGGCAACCGTTTTACTTGGTCTAATCAAAGAAAGGGGAGAACTTTGATGTAAGTCAGGTTAGATAGGGTCTTGGTCTCTTCCAACTGGGAGTTTATAAGCACTCATTCTTTAGAAGCCATACCTCAAACTACTTCGGATCATAACCCCTTGCTTATTTCTTGGAGAGATGTGAAGGGTAAGGGCCCCTATCCTTTTAGGTTTGAGATTATGTGGACTAAACACCTAGATTTTAAGGATAGATTAGCTAGTTGGTGGAAGGAGGATGCCCAAGGTACACCTATGTTTAGACTTGCACAAAAGCTGCTGATGGTTAAGAAAAAGGTTAAAGGTTGAAATAGGTTCAACTTTGGGAATATTTTCGATGACAAAAGAAGGATTAATGCTAAGCTAGGGGATTTACAAAAGAGGATAGAGGATGGGGACTCTTCGGAGGAGATTGCTAAGGAAGAAGATCTTTTGAGAGGTGAATGGAAAGAGTTGCTTTTGAACGAGGAAATTTACTGGAAGCAGAAGTCAAGGGTGCAGTGGCTGAGAGAGGGGGATAGGAACACTTCTTTCTTTCATCAATCCATGATGAAGCATAGGAAAAGAAATACTATTACAAAACTCATGGATGATAGGGGCATTATGGTTGATTCAGAATCTCAAATTGGGCAGGTGGCTGCTTCTTACTTTTATAACTGTTTGGATGCTCAAGGCTGTAGCATCAATCAAGAGCTTATTGACATCATTCCTACTCTTCTGAATGAGGAGGATAATGCTTAGCTTGGTAGAATGATTACTGAGGAAGAAGTCCATGCTTGTCTTTTCTCAATGGGCGCCTTTAAGGCTCCTGGGCTTGATGGCTTTCCCCCTACTTTCTATCAGGATTATTGGGACATTGTGGGTAAAGATGTTACTGAGGTAGCTAGGGATTTCTTTAGGACTGGTAAGCTACTGAAGCAACTTAATCATACCTTCATTTCTCTCATTCCTAAAAAGCTAGATCTTGTGTGTATGGGAGACTTTAGACCCATAATCCTTTGTAATATTGTCTACAAGATTTTTTCTAATATCTTAGTGTCCAGGCTTCAACCCATCCTTGACAAGCTTATCAGCAACTATCAAAAAGGATTTGTGCCGGGCAGGCAGATTACTGACACAGTCATTTCAACCCATGAAATTATCTACTCCATGGAAAGAAGCAAAATCTTGGGAATGGCTTTTAAACTTGACATCTCAAAATCCTATGATAGAGTTGATTGGGAGTTCCTTTTCATAGTTTTGGGGAAGATGGGCTTCCAAGGTAAATTCCTGCAACTTATTAAGGTTTGTGTCACTACTGTCAGATTCTCTGTTTTGGTGAATGGTGTTCCTAGAGGCTTCTTCAATGATGGAAGGGGTCTTAGGCAAGGGGACCCCTTGTCCCCCTACCTTTTCATCCTTTTGGCTAAAGTCCTAAGTAGATGCTTCCTTTATATGTTAAACTCTAGAGAGATCAAAGGTGTTAAACTAGCTTCAACAGCTACTCTGACAACTATTCAACAATTTGTGGATGACACCATCTTGTTTGGATTGGCTTCGGTTGTTGAGGCTAGAAAGTGGAAAAAAGTGCTACAAGATTATGCTTCCTCGGCCATCCAATGCATCAATTATGATAAGAGTCAGGTGTACTTCTTAAATACCCCTTTCGTGCTTCAACAAAAGATTATGGGGATTCTTGGTTGTTCTGTGGGTGTGCTCCCTAGTATCTATCTTGGACTCCCCTTTACAGTGAAAGATGTCTCTCCTGAGTATTGGAATTCTATCTTGGAAAAGATTCAGAGGAAGTTGACAAGGTGGAAAGGTAAATTACTGAGCCAAGCGGGTAAGTACCAGCTCCTTAAGGCTTCTCTTCAAGGTATTCCTATTTACTTTTTGTCCCTCTTTAAATTCCCAAATATATAGCTGAGAGGTTTCAGAAAATTCAAAGGAATTTTTTATGGACTAGACTAGAAAGTAAGAAGAGAATGGCTCTGGTGGGATAGGATAAAGTGTGTAGACCGAAGCTCCAAGGGGGGTTAGGGTTAAGAAAGATGAACCTTCTTAATAAGGTACTTATTTCTAAGAGTGGGTGGAACCTTTTAACAGGAGGCAAGGACTGGGGTAGCATCATGAGAGATAAATACTTTAGGAATTTGGCTCCTAAGGACCTGTTACACACTTCTGACTTCCCCAAAGGCTCTGTGGTCTGGAATAATATTCTGAAGTGTAGAACTATGCTAATGCGGGGTGTTAAGTGGAAATTGGGTGATGGCAAATCTATAAGGTTTTGGGAAGACAACTGGACTAATGGAGGACCATTAATGTGTTGGAAATAGGCTAGACAACTAAGAGGAGGGGATTGAATCAGTTGTCCCAGAAAATTAACCTTTTCTTGCTTTTAATCTTCTTTCACAACTTATAAATAGATTAATGATGTAAACATTAAACCATGCAACAATAACACATGAGCAAAAACACAATTAGCACACTTGACACCAAGATTTTTAACTTGGAAACCTGGTTAAGGGAAAACCACGGTGAGGGTTAACCCACAAGATTCGTACCCTGTTAAAAGTACTTAAAAATGGGAAGGCACTTGCCTTTAGGCACACTACCCAGAGCTCATTGCTCAAAAGAGGCTCACTGCCTACAGAAATTTATGTTTAGTACAGAAAGATTTAATTAAGAAATAGCATCTTCAACATGCCTGGTTCAGTCTCATTGAATGCTCACAAACTTCTGCTCTTCTTCCAAATACTTCTTCACTATCACTTCATCCTTTAATGTTCTTGTTTCTCTGCTCCTCTTCTTTGCTCTACCTTTGATCCTTTCTTTGGATTTTATTATTTCGCACAAGGATAATTTTCCACAACTCATCAACAAGTATTTATATGCTTCATCAACCTTGGAGTGATCATCAAGGTCAGAACTACAAACATGCAAATCACTAAGTTGTTGGCCAAACATAACTGGAACTCAATTCTTCCTCAATCAACATGTGATGCTCCATAGAATTGCTCTTAGATCATCCGCAACATGCTTGAATCATCCGGTCGGCCAAGACTGGGAAAAACAATAACACAAAGGAAGAAATCTTCAACAACAAGCTCAGTCTTCAATGCGGACCTCCAACACAACAGTAACATGATTAAAAAACCTCCATAAGCACATTGAATTCAACAAAAACATCCGCACTCCTCCAAAACAACAGAATCACTTGCATCTTCTTCTGGAACCTCAAGAACACTGTCTACCATGACTGTCACATTGGAAAGATTGCTTGTAGATCTCCAAACCATGAACGACTTGAGTTGATGACACACACTAACTTCCCAAACGTGTCTCTAGATCCGTAGATCATAGTGTTTCATTTGCGGAGCTATCCGGACTAGTTTCCTATCACTCTTTCTTTTCTGAACACTACAAAACCTGATTCTACTAAGATGTCTATAACTTCTTCCAATCTTCATGCGAAGCTCTCAAATATTAACTGGAGCTACTACAGACAATCCTCTACACAACCATATGGCCTAAATACAATGATCTTCATTAATTTTGTCAATATCCTCAACATTCCAGTCTTCTAAACAGGAAACAAAATAGGATACAGTTGACACCAATGACAACACTGATTAGGAACATATTTGCAACAATCTGCCCCTTTGTCATTGATGGCAACATATGATGTGAAAAATTTATTCAACCATCAAGACAAGAACTTCTCCCCCTTTCTCTTGTCACTTCTGCAACTACTTTCTTCACTGCTCCCCCTTTCATTAGCAACTAGTTTTTCATATGACTTCTCTCCCCCTTTGACATCAATGGAAAAGGGAACATATTTGCAATCTTTTCTCTACCTTTTTATTTCAAACTGATCTCCAGAATTTACAAACTAACTACTCCTCCTGAGTAGTATCTCCTTAACACCAATCCGGATCACAAGATATGACTGTGAATTCCACCAGACTGATGCACCCTAGTGCACCTTAGTTCTAAGCAGGAGGGGTAATAACCCCTAACTTCTCTCTGAGATACTCAAAAATATCCTTAGGCAGAGGCTTGGTGAAAATATCTGCAATCTGATCCTTTGAAGAAACAAACTCCATTTTGACGTCATTCTCACTTAATTTTTTTCTCAAGAAATGAAACTTGATGGATATGTGTTTTGTCTTTGAATGCAACACCAAATCCTTGGAGATGTTTATTGCACTTGAATTATCACAGAAGATTGTAATAGGCTCCTCAAATACTACTCTGATATCCTTTAACATTTGTTTCATCCACAAAACTTGAGTGCAATTACTTGCTACTACTATGTACTCTGCCTCAGCAGTAGATAGAGATATTGCCTCTTATTTTTTGTTCAACCAAGAAACCAATCTTCTTCCCAAGAAGAATGCACCACCACTAGTACTTTTCCTTTCATCCACATCTCCTGCCTAATCAACATCAGTATATGCATAAAAATTAAAGTCATTGTCCTTTGGATACCACAAGCCATAGTCAAGTGTCCCTTTAAGATATCTAAAAATTCTCTTGACTGCTACTACATCGGATTCTCTAGGATCAGCTTGAAATCTAGCAACAAGTCCAACTGCATTCATGATATCAGGTCTGGTCTGAGTCAGATAGAGTAGTCCCCCAATCATTGATCTATACCTTTTCTGATTTGCCTTAGGTGAATTATCATCTTTACTCAACTTGCATCCAGTTACCATAGGAGTACTTACTAGTTTTGAGTCCATTCCAAACTTTTTCAACAATTCTCTCACATATTTAGATTGAGATATGAAGATACCTTTATTTGATTGAATGATTTGTAGACCTAAGAAGAAATTCATCTCACCAAACATGGACATTTTGAATTCACTTTGCATTTGATCAACAAATTTCTTACACATGCTTCCATTTCCACCAAAAATGATATCATCAAAAAATACCTCAACAATTAATATGTGCTCATGATCAATCTTGAAATAAAGATTACTATCAGCAATGCCTTTGCTAAATCCTATCTTTAGCAAATACTTATCCAATCTTGCATACCAAGCTCTTGGGGCTTGTTTAAGTCCATACAAAGCTTTTCTCAATCTACATACCATATTTTCTTGATCAGACAACTGGAATCCTTCCAGTTGCTCAATGTAGACTTCTTCTTCTAGCTCTCCATTCAGGAATGCTGACTTGACATCCATTTGGTATACTTTGAAATCTTTGAAAGTAGCAAATGCAAGAAATAATCTGATTGCTTCTATTCTTGCTACCAGAGCAAAAGTTTCTTCAAAATCAATTCCTTCCACTTGAGAATATCCTTTGCATACCAACCTTGCTTTATTTCTTACAATTTCACCATCTTCATTTAGTTTGTTCCGGAAGACCCATTTAGTTCCAATCACATTTTTGTCTTCTGGTCTAGAAACAAGATCCCAAGTGTGATTCTTTTCAATTTGCATTAATTCTTCTTCCATTGCTTTTATCCAGTTTTCATCATTGTAGGCTTCACTTACCGATTTTGGTTCAATCTTTGAAATCAAACAAATCTCTTCTTGATCTTCAACAATTCTTCTCCTAGTTTAGACACCTTTATTTCTATCTCCTATGATATGATCTTTAGGATGATTCATCCTGACATACCTGGGAGTTTTGGGATTTGCTTGAACTTCTATTTCTTGAACTTGTTCCTCAACTTCTGCATTATCCTCTTAAGTCACTGGATTTTTCAGATCAATCTAGATCTGAGTTTGGGTTTGAACTTGTCTTCCTTGACTTTAACTTTTATCTTGATCATCTGATTCATATCCGCAAGACTTGGAATATCCTTCTTTTCTTTCATCAACTCTGACATTTGCACTTTCAACAATCTTTTTCAATCTCTTGTTAAAGCACCGGTATGCCTTGCTTTGAGTAGAGTAACCCAAAAATATTCCTTCATCACTTCTTGTATCAAACTTGCCTAGATCCTCATCTCTTTTGATATAGCATTTACTACCAAAAACTCTAAAATATCTCACAGTAGGAGGATGACCAAACCATAGTTCATAAGGTGTCTTACCAAAATTGCCTTTGATCTGCATCCAGTTAAGAGTGTAGACAACAATACTCACATCCTCTCTCCAATAGACTTGTGGAATATTTTATTCCATCATCATGGTCCTAGCAGCTTCTTGAATGGTCTGGTTCTTTCTTTCCACAACTCCATTCTACCGAGGAGTCCTAGGAGCAGATAACTGTCTTTTTATTCTTTTCTTCTCACAGAATGTATCAAACTCACCGGAGGTAAGCTCTCCACCTCTATCGGATCTCAGACACTTTATCTTCACACCAATCTCATTCTCCACCATAACGTTGAACACTTTGAATTTGTCAAGAGCTTCTGATTTTTCTTTCAAGAAGGTTACCCACATCATCTGGGAGTAATCATCAATCAACAACATAAAATATTTGTCTCCTTGTACACTCCTAATTCTAGCAGGACCACAACGATCAGTATGCACAAGTTCCAACAATCCACTTGATGACTGTTCTTTACTCTTGAATGAAATTCTATTCTATTTACCCAATTGACATTCTCTACACATGCTATTAGTAGTTTTCACAAGTCTTGGAAGATCTCTCACAACCTGAGTAGAACTTATCTTGACAATGTTATCAAAATTTATATGACACATTCTTCTATGCCATAACCAACTTTGATCAATCTGAGCAATCAGGAAACTCTTACCAGAACTACTTAAATGAAAGATGTTACCTCTAGTCTGAGTACCAGATGCAATTTTAGTTCTAGAGCTTTCCAATATTCTACATTTTCCATCATTGAATCTAAGGTCATAACCCTTGTCAACCAACTATCCAATAATGAAAAGATTATGCTTCAGTCCCTCCACATACATAACATCATTAGTGTTATTCTTACCATCAAAAGAGATGGATCCTCTGCCACGGATTCTACCAGCTGAGTTGTCTCCAAATTTCATAATTCCACCTTCATATTTTTCAAAGCTTACAAACTTACTTTTATCACCAGTCATATGATGAGAGCATCCACTATCAATCACCCATTCATCCTTTTCAACAACCTAAGCAGCCAAGGCACTTTCCACATTTGCACAACTAGTAGATTCAGTAGACATCGGATCTTCTTCTTTAATAACAATGAACACCCAATCACCTTCAGTGGAACCTCCATGATCAGATTCATCATCTGTGACTCCTCCAGCTTCTTAGACATAGTAACATTTCTTTCAACCTTTATATCTATTAGTGTTTGGCTTTGAAAATTTCTCCAAACATCTTGAGGCAAAATGACCAATCTTATTACAAGCAAAACATTTGAATGTCAACTTTCCTTCATACTTATCAGATCCTCTTGGCATTCTTTTGGCAATAAGAGCTTCAAGTTCTGTAGACTCAATTTCAACATCTTCAAGATCCTTCCTTGCCTTAGCAAATCTGTTTGATCTTCCTGAAGAGCTTTCACCCAGATCATATCTTTGTTTTCCATATACACTGGCCTTAAATGTAGATTTAGACTTAGGAAGAGAATCACCAAACTCACTCATTTCAAATGCTGAAAGCTTACCAACTAACTGATCCCTTGTAACAGTTGTCACTGTCCTAATTTCTTCAATGACAACAACTTTATGCTTGTATGCTGCAGGTAAGGATCTGAGTTCTTTGGCAACAATCTCTGATTCTTCCAATACTCTACCAGCATTTCTGATACCGGTCACAATTTCATTCACTTTCTGCATGTAGGAAGTAATGTTTTCATCTTCAGTCATTACCAACCTTTCATATTTACCCTTCAAGCTCTGTAGCTTGGTACATTTGACATATTTGTCACCTTCATATAGATTTTCCAACTTTTTCCAAATTTCATGGGCAGTTTTCAAATCCAGGACATTTGCCAAGTTTGTATTAGTCAGGGCACTCAATAATGCTTCTTTAGCTTAAATATTGCAATCAACTTCCCTGAGTTCATCTAGAGTTGTAGGGCCATTCTTTGGAATCTTATACTCATTCTTAGTTACCAACCAAAAGGCATCACCCATACATTCTAAATGACACTGCATGCATACCTTCCAGAGGGAGTAATTTGTTCCATCAAATCTTGGACTTTCCTTCTTGTAAGTCAACATCTTGGATCTCCTCAAGCGGTTAAGCTTCTTTTAGAGGAACTGGCTCTGATACCAATTGTTGGAAATAGGCCAGACAACTGAGAGGGGGGGTGAATCAATTGTCCCACAAAATTAACCTTTTCTTGCTTTTAATCTTCTTTCACAACTTATAAACAAATTAATGATGTAAACATTAAACCATGCAACAATAACACATGAGCATAAACACAATTAACACACTTGACACCGAGATTATTAACGTGGAAACTCGGTTAAGGGAAAACCACGGTGGGGGTTAACCCACAAGATTTGTACCCTGTTAAAAGTACTTAAAAATGGGAAGGCACTTGCCTTCAGGTGCACTGCCGAGAGCTCACTGCTCAAAAGAGGCTCACTGCCTATAGAAATTTATGTTTAGTACAGAAAGATTTAACTGAGAAATAGCATCTTCAACATGCCTTGTTTAGTCTCATTGAATGCTCACAAACTTCTTCTCTTCTTCCAAATACTTCTTCACTATTACTTCATCCTTTAATGTTCTTGTTTCTCTGCTTCTCTTCTCTGCTCTGCCTCTGATCCTTTCTTCATATTTTATTATTTCGCACAAGGATAAATTTCCACAACTCATCAACAAGTATTTATATGCTTCATCAACCTTGGAGTGATCATCAAGGTCAGCACTACAAACATGTGAATCACTAAGTTGTTAGCCAAACATAACTGGAACTCAATTCTTCCTCAATCAACACGCCATGTTCCATAGAATTGCTCTTAGATCATCTGCAACATGCTTGAATCGTCCGGTTGGCCAAGACTGGGAAAAATAACAACACAAAGGAAGAAATCTTCAACAACAAGCTCAGTCTTCAATGCGGACCTCCAACATAGTAGTAACATGATTCAGAAACCTCCACAAGCACATTAAATTCAACAAAAACATCCGCACTCCTCCAAAACAAAAGAATCACTTGCATCTTCTTCCAGAACCTCAAGAACATTGTCTGCCATGACTGTCACACTGGAAAGATTGCTTGCAGACCTCCAAACCACAAACCACTTGAGTTGATGACACACACTAACTTCCCAAACGTGTCTCTAGATCTGCAGATCATAGTGTTTCATTTGCGGAGCTATCTGGACCAGTTTCCTATCACTCTTTCTTTTCTGAACACTACAAAACCTGATTCTACTCAGATGTCTATAACTTCTTCCAATCTTCATGCGGACCTCTCAAATCTTAATTGGAGCTACTACAGATAATCCTCTACATAGCCATATGGTTCACATACAATGATCTTCATTAATTTTCTCAATATCCTCAACATTCCAGTCTTCCAAATAGGCAACAAAATAGGATACAGTTGACACCAATGGCAAAAAGGATATGTTGACATCAATGACAACACCGATTAGGCACATATTTGTAACATAATGAGGCTTCAAAATATTCAAGGATTGATTAATTTAGCCATTCACCACTTTGGTTTGTTGGCTCATGACTATTTTCTTCCTTGTAAAAGGGGATGGAAACAACTGTCCGACTACTGTCAGAGTCAGGTTGATTTTGTTAGAATGGCTAATGAGATCCAAATTTCTCTGAAGGGTTGCAAAATTCCCCTATTTGCCCAAAAAGATAGACTTCTATGGGCTAATGAGAAGTCTGGGTGTTTTACTATAAAATCTGCTTATAATATCTTTTTACCTCAAACTGGAGATAACTTATGGAGGAAAATCTGGAACCATAATTGTATACCGAAAGTTAGCCATTTTTGGTGGTTGGTGGTGCAAAATAAAATCCTAAACATAGATAATCTTCAGCTCAGAAGATTTCAAATTGCCAATAGATGTGTTCTTTGCATGAAAGATGATGAGACTGTCTTGCATATTCTTTTGCACTGCGATTTCTCCTTGGAAGTCTGGTGCTTTGCCTTGAATATTCTTGGAGTCTCTTGGTGTTTGAATGGTGACCTGGAAGCTTGCATTAGGTCTTGGTACTCTCCCTTCTCCAATCCTATTTGCAGGGAAATTTGGGCTCAGGTCCCCCCCATTCTATCCTAGGGCCTATGGAAAGAGAGGAATAACAAGCTTTTTCGAGAGAAGTTTAGAGATCCTAAAGAAGTGTTTTGTTCAGTTGTCAAACTGCTACAGGATAATCACTAACATCACTCTAAAGCGGCTGAAACTCCTCCCAATGATCTGGAAACTAGGATCATTAATCAATGGACCATCCCGATAAGCAATTGCAGGGTGGATGATAGTAAGAGAAGAGCTAGGGCAAGTACTAAATGGTCCCCATCCCCAGCTGGTTGGTCTAAGCTCAACTTTGATGGTGTTGCTAAAGGCAACCCTAGAATGGCGAGTGGAGGGGGAGTTATAAGGTCAGATAAGGGTGCCCTCTTGGCTACTTTTGCAGGGGGACTTGGAGAAAGTACCAATAATGTTGCAAAGGCCTCGTCTCTCCTTTGGGGTCTCAAGATTGCCTTGGCTTTAGGTATCAATCATCTAATCATGGAAGGAGATTCCAAGATCATCATCAAAGATGTCAGAGGGACTGTTAGGGTGGGTTGGCAAATGAAAGATATTATTGAGGATATCAAAACTCTTCTCTTAAGTTTTGAAGGTAGTGAAGTGATACATATATAGAGAAGGCAATAGTACTACTGACCTTATGGCTAATCTAGGGATTAGCCTTAATCCCTTAAGGTGTTGGGGAAACATTGATAGTCTTACCTTGAATGTTAAAGTTAGCATTCTGAATGAGGTGTCTCACTAATTCATTATGGCTGTTATCATAATTTGTATTGCCTTGTGCGGTGTCTTCTTGGGCTTCCCTCATCTCTTGGAGGGACATGCCATCAATGATGTCAGGAAGCTTCCCACTCACCCTCTCCTAGTGAAGTGGACTATGGAGTCCTATGTGGGCTATTGCCAACTCAGCAGTATCCGTGTTTGTTGGCATTGCCGACTTAAAAGGTCTTTTCACTCCCGGTTGAATGGGCTAGATGCGGCGGGCTCACATGAGCTACTTACTGAAGGAAATAATGACAAGAACGCGCTTGGGACAGGGAAGGACATGCTTGGGAATTCAAGAAGAGAAGTTATTTAAAGTTTTTTAATTATCTTTCTAGATTGTTCATTCTATCTTTGTGCTTCTTTATTCTCTGCAACTACTTTATTTGTTCTGAGTGGTGTTTGGCTAGGAAAATGGGTGGTGAGAAGGTTAGGTCTGAGCCAACGATATGTGGGGAATTCAAGGAGGATTTATAGGTCTGGAGCATTGCCTATGAGGGTGGAGTGACCCCTTTTCTTAAGAGTCTGAATGTCTATGATGAACACCTTTCAGCCCAATTTGCTGGTTCTTGGGATGGGAATAGGAGGGTGAAAGTTGGCGGGGTGCAGTTTGTAGTGTCAGAGGAGTCCATAGCCAATGCTACGGGTCTACTTCGAAAAGGGAAAAGGATCAAGAAATAAACGAGAGTCCAAGATATCGAAGGCTTGAAGTTGTTCTACCGTGAAGGGGAGGAATAAATTAGACTCCAAGGTGGCTTTGAATGTGCGAGCTTGATCAACCCATGGGATCGGGTATGTTTCCTTATCATAAAGTTTTTCCCCCTATAAGGGCATTATAGGTGTTTCTATCATTATCACTTTGCCTTATTAAACCATTTCCACCATAAAATTCTGGTTAAGCTTCCTTTTTACCTTCTCTCTAGTCTTGAGTCCTCTGTGCTTCAAACTAAGAAGGCCCATGAGGGAAATCCTGAGGTGGTTGCCTTGCCCCTACACTAGGGGCTCATCTTTCACCTTTATCACTACCATCTTGCATTGTGTTTAGCTAAACCCCCTTCAGCTCGTATTATAGGAGATAGCTCCAATGAGGACTTTGAGGATAATGTTCCTCTTAGTGTTAGGTTTGGAAGCCCCTCCAATTTGGAAACCCCATTGCCCTTTGAACCTAATTCTCCTTCTAACGCTTCTACGAGATGTCCTTCTGGCCCTGTTTATTGCCTGCCCGTGTCAAAGGCCACCTCTCTTTCTAAGGCTCAACTTGGGGGCTGGGCTCTGAGGGCCGCTGTTTCTGTTGATTTGGAAGGATCTCATGGTCAGCCTTAGGAGGAAGCTATAGAAGGTCTCTGTGACCTTAGGAATAACCCACCGTTTTAGGGCAGTAAGAAACGTAAAAGGGTAAATTCAAGCTCTATCAAAAGTGGAAAGAAGAGTTGTAGAAGAAGTGTTGAGGGGCAGGGGACTAAAATAAGCAAGCCGAGGAAAGGACGGACAAGCAAGATGAGCAGAAGAAGGAAGAGGTTGGGATTGTTAAGGAGAAGGCTGTGTGAAAAGATAACTCTGTGAGAAGGTCGAGTATTAGGAGGTCTTCTAAGTTGGCTGGGGAAAGACCCCAAGTGCTGAAAGTTGTCGACTACTCCTTTGTATCTGAACATGAAGATATTGAGCAGGAGATTGAAATAAAAGAAGTTAAAATAAGTCCCGTGTAGGAACAAGATGGTATGAGTCATTTTGACTCGATGAATAACTCATATTATGACACAGACTTTGAGGAAATTGAAATTCAAGAGACTCCAGATAAGGAAGTGATGAGTGCTAGAGTTGAGGTGGGTAACAAGAAGCTAGAGATGGAGCTCGAGGAGGTCAAGGCCCGCCTCTCAGCCATGGAGGGCAAAGTCAAGGAACTAGTTAAAATGTTTATGAAATTTTCTCACAGGGTTGCTGCTGCCTTCTCTATTCTACAGGTGGATCAAAATAATGATGTGGATACTTTGTTCGAGAACAAGGAGAAAATGCTTAATCTGATTACTAATGACTAGAAAGATTTGCTTAGTTAGTTTATGTTTATGGACTTGGACTTTGTCTTATTATATTATGTACTTAAGATGTTAGACTATTGTGTTTGAGCTGTTTGTGGCCTTGGGCCTATTTTGTTGTCTATAAGGCTTTGTCATCAGGACCTGCACCTGGGTTTGCAACTTACTAATATAAAAAATAATAGACTTATTAACCTTGAAAGGGTGAACTATTACATAATAAAGTATGAAACATATAATGTCTCTCTTTGTAGAAAAGATTCATCCATCTTTTAAAGATATGATGCAAGAAATTGATTTGGAAAAGAGAGGGTTCATTAACATTTTGACAATAGAGTATTAAAGGAGAGACAACAATACATTAGGAACTTTGTAAACCCAAATAAATTTATCTCTCATTAAAACCAAATGAAAATAGTTTCGTAACTTAAGAAAATTTACCATTCTTTATGTAGACACCTATCCTCCACTAATTGAATTTTTAATTCAATTATTCCCCACTATCCTCCACTATTGAATTCTGAATTCAATTGTCATAACCCACTATCCTCCACTATTGAATTCTTAATTCAATTGTCATAACCCACTCTTCTCAAAAAAGAATTTTTAATTCATCCATTATGAATTAAAGATTCACAAAAAATGAGAGCCATTGATCTCATCTTTTGATCCTCACCCTCCATTCCTTTTTCAAAAATCTATAAATGAAACCCTCATCCAAGCCATTCATAACAACTTTTTCTTGCAACAAAACCATGCTCAAATTTCTCTTAAATCTCTAATCTATCTATCCTCTAATCCTTCATCTATATTTGTGTTGAAAGCAAGAGCAACCCACATACATTTTAGTTATCATGGGTAAAATCCAAGGAGACTAATCGGGTGCAACTCCTTCTTGCTTGGATTCGTGAGTCGAAATGAAGGTATAATCATTTTGTTTTACATTTGATTCATATTCTAATCTTTCATTTTGATTCATTGATCTCACATACTACACTTTATAATCATATTTAAAACCATTTATAATATAAACTTTTGTAACATATAGTTGTAAAGGAAAATTGATGCAGGGGCATCTTGTTAATTTTCAAAATTTATGTCAGTATTTGATTTTTGGGGGTTAATGTGTTGAGTCAAGTGACGAAAGCATGAGGAAGGAAGCTCCTGTCACCTTAATAATTGATCATTAATTTTCTAGAGTCGAATAGTGGAGAGGTGGTGATTATGGCAAAATCTATTACATTATACAAGTTTAGGAAAATTGGTAGCAAGAAGGTTCGATAGTTATTTTGAGAAGGTGAGAGCTGTTATGTCATAACAGGCAGAAGAGTTAGTGGTGTCAAAAGGAAAGATTCTTTTCTAAATATGGAGCAATGGTGATGGAAGAGTGGTTGGTGCAAGATGTATGCAAATAGAAAGAAGATTTTAAAATTGGATAGTTAATGTCAGTTACAAGAGGATGATTGGTAAAAGGTAGGCTGCATGAAATTAAAGAGGAGGCCGAAATACAAAAATTTAGGAGAGAGAAAAAGAGAAGCGACAAAAGTCAATTTGAGTAGGCCACATATATGATAAGAGGCAGAAATGAAAGTAAAAAGGTAGGGGAGGCCAAAATAGGAAAGAGGCCGAGTGCAAGAGAAGGCCAATACAGATAAGGCCGAATAAGTTGTGACGGCCAGAAATAGGCCAATTAAAAAGAGAGGCCCGATTCATAAAATTTGATGGGGGTGGCCAGAACTATAGAAGAAGAGACAGGTTGATAGGCCATAGGATAGCACCATGAAGGCTTAATGAGTTTGAGTGAGAGAGTGGTAGAGGAAGAGGCCGATTCATGATAGGCCGACAGTGCAATGAGAATAACAATAAAAAGAGAGAAGTCATCCAATAGCAAGAAGCAGAGAGTGGCAGATATAAGAGGCAGATTGAGAATAATGAGAGAGGGTCGATGCCAAAGGACAGGTTGAAAATAAGAGGAAATGTCAATAGTAAAAAGTAATAGTTGAATAGAGTAGGCTAATTCATCAGGCCAACAATGTATTGTGATGTGTTGTAATGGAGGCCCATTTGGCTATATGGAATAAGAGTTTAATTTGTGTTCATAATAATTCTGTAGCATGATGGTATTTGTTCCTATAGCTTGATTAGAGCAGAATAGTATTTCCTATTGTCATCGTTATTGAATAAGTGTAAGGAATCCAAGCTCCTGTTGCCTTATTGACATTGTGGTAATTATGAATCGCATATGAATGACTTGTTAAATCTTATGTTGTTGTCCTAGTTCCTGTCATTTTAATGGCAGAAGTTATGTGAAAGACTTTTAGTTGTGCAGAGACTTGATTCTCACTTGATGATTGAAATGGAGTATTTGTGCATGTTTTCAGAATCGTGCTATAAAAAATAACCTTATTTTCATAATGTTAATTCTATTTAATTAAATAAATGGAAGTTAATTTAGATTAAATTAATGATAGTTATTGATACTTAATAATTCAAATGATCATTGTGGAATTAAATGTAAGGAATTAAAATATTTAGTTTGTGAAATAATGGTGAAGAATAAATATAATTTAGCATTGAAACCAATTATCTCAAAAATGGAAATAGGTATTTTTTGCTTAGAAATTTTTTGGGTTAGAACAATCTTCAAATGTTTTGTGGATCCATGCTCTGTGAGATCAACCCTGGTCACTCTGAAAACGTTCTGATGTGGAAAAGTGATTTGTAACCCATATGAATGAACTTACTGATAATAGAGAGATGTGACTTATTTCTTTGCTCTTCACCGACTATTAAAGACTGACAATATTTAAAAATACTTTGGTAAGTTGCCAACTAACAAGGGCCAAGTTCTCCTAAGTTGACCCCCTTGATTGACTTGGTTTTGTGGTTGTAGAAATGATAAAATACAACACTCTTCAATCATGCAAATGTCCTTGAATGATTTGATGTAGAATAAGGTCCCTTTTAGTGCTCCAAAGTGAAGTGTTTGTAGAATGATTTTGGACCTTGATAATTTATGACACTTGGATATGAAACGACACACATTTACTAATACATAGCCACTAATGGCACAAACATGTACCAAGTCAGCTAATAATGGCTAGTAGAATAAGCATTGATTTTTTGGAATTTTGGTCAATTCTACATAGTGCAAGATCACTTCCACATACCATAGGATTGACCTGTAACATGAAAGAGTAAATATCAAAGTGATAAATTTAATAAATGATGATTGTATAAGGATAAACTCATATATAAATAGAATAAAATAAAATGCATAATTAACTATATGTAAATAGAAATAGATAACAAATTTGAAAATGAACTCAACATTACACAAAACTATGCCATCTCTCTAATATATAATTATGTCAAAACATTATCAAAATTAAGAATTAGCATGTGTATACAAATTTCACCATTACAATACTTTTTAATTGTACATTTAAAAATATTTTAAAAAATGAGACTTAAAGGAAGAGCATCTTTGACATAAACCTCTTAAAGTTAACTTTATATATATAATTTTAAACAAGAGTTTAAAATTAATTGTATTTTAAGTTTATACATTAATTAAAATATGTACTTATAATTTTTAAAAAATCAATATTGAAGATTTCAATGATAAAAGGTAATTCAAAATCATGACAATTCTAAAACCAATTAGAAACTTTAATTAAAATAATAATTTTTTTTGTAAAATTATAAAAATAAATATAGTTTAGGTAGAAAGTACCTACATCAAAATCATAGTTTAAAATATTGAAAAAATTGAAAGAGATGACCCTCTGCACAAAATACTTAAAGAGAATAATTTCTTTAATTTTTATAATATTTTGTTTTTTTAATTGAAAAGATAAACATTTTGAATATTTTTAATACTTTTTTTAAAAAATAAAATCAATATTAAAGATTTCAATAATAAAAGGGAATCCAAAACCAATTACAACAATTCTAAAATCAATTAGAAATTTCAATTTAAAAATTAAAATTTATATTAAAATTATAAAAATAAATATGGTTTAGGTAGAAAACACCCACAGTTAATTTTTTTTTGAAAGAGCTCACTCTCTACACACAAAAATTAATAGCAAAATTTCATTTATTTTTATGATATTTATTATTTTAATTTTTTTAATTGGAAAGATAAACATTTTGATCTATTCTACCAAAGTTAGTGTTAGATATAATGGAGGCCTCATCATTTTTCCCTATATTAAATATATATTAAAAAATTTCCAACTTAATATACTATACTAAATGTCTTTTTACCACAACCTTATTGTTTATAATATAAACTCAATAAAATGGGGTAGCAAGTTAAGTAGGCTTGACCTTGCGAGAAACTCCATGGTTAAGCACGCTTGAGTCAAAGTAGTATTGGCCTCCCAGGAAGTCCTAATGCTTCGCCTATGTGAACATCACCTAAATACAATGAGTGCTAAGTGGATCATTCATTCTCATGAAAGGTGGGTTCGTGTGAACCACTACTCATGAAATATGAACTTCATGTATTTGACTCAAAAACTACACAGTTGAATCTGATATAAATATCATAAACCTATATATTGTTTATTATTTTAGATCTCCTTTTATCTCAAGAATAACAAACAACCTATGGATAATTTAAGCTTTACCATAAAATCAAAGACTTAATCTCGATAGATTAAAAAAATTGATAATGGGATATCTGAATTTTAACGTGAGCAAGTTGAAACCTATGTGACTGAGCATACAATGTGAATCGAACGATAGTCTCAGTGGAAACACTGCATTCTTTAAAAATAAATGACTTTGAACTACAACAATTGTTGTAGATCCTTCGAAGATAAAGGATATTTTGGAATGGCCTACATCTAAAAATGTGCATAAAGTGTGTATTTTTATGTGATTAGCAGGGTATTTTAGAAAGTTTGTTTTGAACTTTTCCAAAATTGCCCATCCCATCACTTCCTTGCATAGGAAAGGAAAAATATTTGAATGGTTTGACAAGTGTGAAGAAGATTTCAATATTCTTAAAAAGGAAATTGACTTCAACACCAATTCTTAAAGTGCCAGACCTAGAGGGTCATTTTGTTGTTGTGACTGATGCTTTAGGAGAAGGGTTAGGTGGAGTGCTCATGCAAGAAGACCAAGTTGTGGCCTATGAATCTAGGAAGTTGTGACCTTATGAGAAGAATTATGCCCCTCGTGATTTGCAATTAGTGGTAATTGTACATGCTCTCCAAGTACGGAGGAATTATTTGTTGGGAAAACAATTTGAACTAAAATATGACAATCAAGGTTTGAGTATATCTTCATGCAACCTAACCTTAATGCTCGATAAATAAGATGGGTAGAACTCATTTCTGATTATGATTTTGAGATTGATAATATTAAGGGTAACGAAAATTGAGTGGTTGATGCCTTGAGTCGTAAAAGGCACATTACGACAATAGTGTTAGTGCACTCTGATTTCTGAGCTCAGGTATTGAAGAATTTGGCTAGAGATGAATATTATGAGAAAATTATGAAAGCTCTAATAGAAAATCCTCAAGATACAAGGTATGATGGATTTTATTTTGAATCTGATGGGTTATTGAGATTCAATGACTGAATTTATGTACCAAATCTAGGAGATTTAAGAAGAACCGTGTGGAAAGAAGTGCATTCTGTGCCATATTCAGGACATCTTGGAGTGACAAAGTTGTTAGCTAATGTGAAACCATTATATTTTTGAAATGGAATGAAGAATGATGCCATGAGATTTGTGGCAGGATGTCTAGAGTGTCAGTAAGTTAAGGTTGAACACCAGCACCCGACAAGACTTTTGTATCCTCATGATATTCTTGAATGGAAATGGTAGGTGATCAATATGGATTTTGTCTAGGGATTGCCTATGTAATGCTATAAGCATGATGCTATTCTTGTAGTGGTGGATAAACTTTTTAAGGTAGCTCATTTTATACCCGGTAACCTTACAGATGGAGCACCTATTTGGCCAAGAAATTCATACAAGAAGTTTTCAGATTGCATGGAATTCCTGAAAAGATAATCTTGGGTAGAGATTCTCGAATAACTTCAAGGTTTTGGTAGACCTTGTTTTCATCTTTGGGAACACAATTGAAGATAAGCTCAACCTATCATCTGGAGACAGATGGTCAAACTGAGAGAGTTAATCAAATACTAGAGGATTTTTTGAGGATGTATTGCATGGATCAACAGTATAAGTGGGAAGAGTATCTTCCACTAGTTAAATTTGCATATAATAACTCTTATCATTCTGCAATTAAGATGGTTCCCTTTGAAGCATTGCACAGTAGGAAGTGTCAAACTCCTATAAGCTAGGATACGCTAGAAGATGGGATTTTCCTTGGGCCAGAAATACTTTTGGAGATGGAAAAGCAAATAAAGCTGATTAGGAAAAGATTGGTATAAGAAAATGATAGACAGAAAAACTATGCTGATGCCAAGCGAACACCCTGACAATTTTCCTTAGGAGATAAAGTTTTCTTAAGAGTCAAACCACATAAGAGCCCAATTAAGTTTGGAAAGTTTTCCAAACTATCACCTATATATGTTGGACCTTTCGAAGTCCTAGAAGTGGTTAATCTGGTTGCTTACATGATAGCTCTACCACCAGCTCTTGCTAGAATGCACGATGTTTTCCATGTATCATACTTGAAAAAATATATATCAAGATCTAATCATATACTTGATTAGAATACTCTCCAGGTATAGGAATCAGGGGTGGTCATGATCGAGCCTCTCAAAGTGGTTGAGGTATGCAAGCTCTGCCTACACAACAGAGAGGTTACTCAGTGCAAGGTCCAGTGGGACTAGTATTCGAAGGAAAATGCTACTTGGGAGGATTACAATGATTTTTATCAAAAGTTTCCACATCTTTTTATGAGAACATGATGTAAAAGAACATATTTGTTATATTTATTTTGTTATGGACACAATCATGGAGGATAATGATCTCTAAGGGGGGAGATATGTGACACCCCATTTTTAAACAAACATACTTGTCATTTTATTTCAAGCAGATAGATAGTTAGTCAGTGAAATTAATATGAAGAAAGTAATGTTATGTTAGAATAGAGAATGCATTTGATTTATATTATTTTATATGCAAAGAATAATTGTCTATAACATTATTAATATGCACGTGATTAAATAATGTGATCGACTAACTACTATTGTGTGACTGAGGTGGATGCAAAAGCAATGTTTTCCCCCTCCAAGATGAGGAGAGAGAGTATCACTATGGAGAGGGTGCTAGATTGTGTGAATACAATGATCCTTCCGCTATCTAGGAATACCTGTACACAAACTCACATTAGAGGTTAAGTCAATATCAAATTAAGTCTTAATTTATATGTTCTTGGTCACCTCAGTAATATTTTCAATGTTGTGATCATTTCATATTTGTTTAATAATGTTGTCATCATGTTGACAATTCGTAAGGTTGTGTACAACTATAAATGTCAAGTCAATGTGAGTAATCGACCAAATAAGTCTAATCTTATCATAGAGGTCTATGTCGACTTTTCTAGACTTCATCATCAATAGTTGTGCTCATAAATAGCACAATAGAAGCATTCAAAAGAATGCATTAGTGACATCTAAGAAATAGGTGTACTATTGTTAATATTTTTAACAATATTATAACTTAGTTATGGCTAAATTAAAATATCTAGCTTGTGGTAAAAAGAAGTAGAGTCTTTGGAAGACCCTCATCGTATTCTTCCCTAGATGCTTGGAAGAGTGGAAGGAGGAAAAGCTCCATATTTCCTATTTATAATATCTCTAAACTACAAATGGTTGAGAGAAATGGGGGGAAATAACTATGCATGAATTTCTTTATAGCTGACAAGGAGTGGATGTCAAAGCATTAAGTGATCCCAGTCGAGGGAGAGAGAATGGTATATCTCTTGGATTATAAGACTAGAACAGATAGAGGAATCTCGATAGCGGAGTGTCGACTGCAATATTTAGGTATGCCAAGAACCAGTAGAAAAATGTTGACATTATAGCATTAAACTATATTTATGAAGTCATTTTTATTACTGGCAAGCCTCACTTGAGGCTGCATGCTTAAATGTTTTAAATGTTGTCTGTAGCAAATAAAGCTTCCATGTATATAAATGTATGCTTTGACAGAGGTTTATATATGTGGCTACTCATAAGAATGACATTCTCTATCAATGTAGTATTGAGTTATATGCCTTTAGAAAACCATGGTTACTATTCTAGGCAAATTATAGTGATAATAGATATCACTCATATCATATAGAATACGGTGATAATAGATACCACTCATATCAAATAGAACTCATTCTGTAGTATGATCGAGATGACAGTGCTATGAAGCTGATAAGCTATCATATTAACATATATTCTTTTTTAAAAGAAGGTTTAAGTGAAATCTAGAACTGTGTAAAGGCCAAATGTTATATATTGTTTGGTCTATAAACCTATGATAAGATTGTATTCTTATAGGAACATACCATGTATGAAGATTTACCTCAAGAATATTTCTAGAGAATACATTGAATAGAAAGCTAGTAAAGGTTGAATGTTCGGTGGTCGTCGACTGTGAGAGGTTGATTTAAGAATGTTAACATATATCTAGCTATCTATGATATATACTTACCAGTTAAATTGATAGCAGACTGAGAATACACTCATTGCTTTATGTCTAGTAAAGACCGAAGTATAATAGAGTTATAATATCATAGTATTATCCTAAAGGAGTTGTAACAGATCAAAGTAGAGAGGAATCATCACTCTTATCAATTATAAAATCTCATATGAAAGATCAATGAATTGAATAAAAGACTATAGATGAATAGACTTCCATGAGGGCTTCATCATTCTGAAAGGTATCAAGAACGGGAGCCTCTTGTTGGTCCCAATCGACAAGGTCTGGGTATACAAGTGAAATGTTCTGGGTTTTAGTTTTGGAAGTGAGGGATATGGAGGATATCATGAATATGGATGTCTCCTGAAATAATTCGGTAAGGTGTAAGTAGGAGTCATCAATAGTATCCTCGTTCGAAATTGCAACTGCGGGAAAAGCCTTCGCTACTTTGTCGAGAATAAACTGAATGTCTGAGGATCGTGGTACCTCCTTTCCGTATCCTAAACCATGCTTATTTTTTTAGTAGTTACAAAGATGGGTTATAAGTTTCCTTGTCCATGCATGGCAAGCCCACCTTGTCCTTTGTAACCCATGTTCTTTACAATACAGAGACCTCTGCTGTATTGTTCAATTAGTAGTGTGACTGGGTCTTTGTCATCTTTGAATATCCAAGAGGATATGTCTTCGATACACTCATCTTCTAACATTCCCCGACGAATGAATGTTGTTGGGTTAGCTTGTATGACTACCTTTTTACTTGCCTTGGCTATAGGTGGTTTTCCATATGACTTGGGTGATAAAGGAAAATTCCCCACACAACAAGACTTGTGTAAGTCATGTTCTCCCAATCTCGTATCCTAGCATTGATGGTATGTGGAGGGTATGACCTGCATGGTATGGATCCATGGGTGACCTAGGATAATGTTGTATGGGAGGTCAAGGTACAATACTTGACAATGAGTTTCTATTAAAGCAAGGCCAACTTAGATTGGTAGATGAATAACACCTTCTGATTCTCACTCAGCATCTTGTTCAGATAATCATGTAAAATAATCTATTTAACTTATGTTGTAGAGGTAGATAATAGTAGCATTATCATTTTGGTTATTTTGAGCAACCAAGAGTTCTCATATACCGCCTATATTTTGGTTAAAGAGGAAACCAATCTTTTATTTTGGCCAAGATGGGTCAATAGTTATCGTAAATTGCTTTTACCTCACAATGGAAATATTATAGTCATTTTTATATAGAAACATGTTATATTGACAGGAAGTTAGTCGAATTTATATTCATAGACTAAGGCAGACATATCTTAGTGGAAAGAGTCTTAGAAGTCTAAAGACGTCAAAATCAATAACTTTATGGCGGAATCGAGTATATCTTGATAATGTATACCATATTAATTATGAGCATGGAATTGGCTTGACAAGCCTTTGAGTAGATTGGCAGGTCATCATAGACCCGAGATTGCAAGGATGAAAAGAGGGGCTCATTGCATGCTTTTAAGTCACCTATGCTCTCACCTTATACTTGTCTCATAGTAAAGGGTATATTTTAAGCCTTATAGACTAATATAGAATAAGAAAATCAATGTGTGTTGATCTTTATTAATTAAAAGAATGTTGTCTCCAAGTAGAGAAAAAGAATGTGTGAACATACAACTTATTATAATAAACTTTGGCCAAAGTAATGCAAAAGTTATTGCTTGCATTGTCAGTTCACTGTGTATTAGATAGCTAAACAGTTAGAGTGGGTAATAAATAGCTAGACTAGAGTTGTAAACCTGATTGTTATTAGCTAGGACACTTTGCTAGTTCTCAGATGGTATAAAGAATTAGTTGATTCTCATTATCTACACCCTCACAAAGGGAAGGACCACTTCCAGAAGGAAGGTGTGTGGGGGACCACCGGTCTGTGGTTGGAGGAAAAGCACCAGGGTGATGCTTTCTCTCTCTCCTACAGTTGACTACTAAAGACTCAAGTCAACAAGAAACATTACTTATTATGTAAATGAAATTGATAAATATTGTAAGTTGCAAGGAATCCAACCATCTATTATATGTTCATAATAAAAATGTGAAATTTGCTAGTCACATGTGAAGCGACCATATTTTTGAAATTATGTATTGTACTTGGAAATTGCAAATGTAATATTATTGGATTTTGTTATATAAAAAAAGAAATGAGATTTTTTGCATTATTTGTGTTTAATGTTATTTAATATTCTAGTTAGAATGTTATAGTTAAAGATTGACAATATTTAAAAATACTTTGGTAAATTGCCAACTAACAAGGGCCAAGTTCTCCTAAGTTGACCCCCTTGATTGACTTGGTTTTGTGATTATGGAAATGATAAAAACAACACTCTTCAATCATGCAAATGTCCTCAAATGATTTGATGTAGAATGAAGTTCCTTTTAGTGCTCCAAAGTGAAGTGTTTGTAGAATGATTTTGGACCTTGATAATTTGTGACACTTGGATATGAAATGACACACATTTACTAATACATAGAAACTAATTGCACAAACATGTATCAAGTTAGCTAATAATGGCTAGTAGAATACTGATGCAGGGACTTCCGGAGGTCATAACTTTTGACTCGGATGTGGGTTTTCTATTAAATTTTATAGGTGGATGCGTTATGAGGTGGCCAGTGGTTTCCCAACCCACCCTAGTTAGTTGGACCTCATCTTGGCACTTTTTTAGGGCTTGAAACTTTCATCTTGGCCCTCAAAATGGCAAATTAGTGTTTTTTTCTAGATTTTTAAAAGTTGCTTTTGTAATAAATTAAAACTCATGTTTTGAATTTAGAATATTAGTTGGCATTTCGTCCTACCTTAGTTTTAGGAAGCTTTTAGGAAAAAAACTAGATTCTCCAGATATGATTGTAAAATTACCTAAAATGGCAAAATATGACAATTGTCGAAATCTGCAAAAAAAGGTAATTTTTTTTTGTTTTCTTGGATATAAGAGAGTTTTCTCTCATTGTAGCAACATAGTTGATGAATAGAAATTTTTTTATGTTCCAGTCTTCAAATCTTTGGCTCTCACATGATTAATGACAAAATTGTATTGAGTGTATGTTGCGTGCTGCATCATCTGGTATCAGAGCAGGAAGATGGCTGGGAGAGGAAGAGGCGGTCTTGCCTAGATGCATAGAGAAATGCAAAATTTGCAAAGGCAAGTAGCATAACTTATAGCACGGATGGAAAACCAAAGACTGGGTAGAGGAGGAGACGAATATGATGAAGAGATAGGTCGAGGAGGTGCAGATCAAGATACAAAGCATGAGGAAGAAGAATTAGAAGGCATGAGTTTTGAAGAGAGGATGCTTAGGGCCTTAGAAGGGAAAAATGAAGGGGTCAAGGTAGATGTTTCAGATTATGCAGGTAGTCGTAAACCAGAGGAGTTGATAGACTAGTTGAATGATATGAGAATTTTTTTCGAATGAAAATCCATGACAGAGGAAAAGAAGGTGAAATTCGCATGCACCAAATTAAAGGGTCATGCAATGATTTGGTGGGATCATCTTCAAAAGGAATGAACAAGGAAAGGCAAGGATAAGATCAGGACATGGAATAAAATGGAGAAGAAGTTGAGAGAAATTTTTTTGCCCATAGATTATGCACAAACCCTTTTTCGTAGGTTTCAAAATTTAAAGCAGAACCTCTCTTCTGTGCAAGATTATACAAATGAGTTTTATACGCTGTCTATACATATAGAGCATCAAGGAACTGATGAACATATGGCTACTAGATATGTGAATGGCTTGAAATTCTCTATTCAAGATGAATTAAGCATGCATCGACTCAACAATATGGAAGAAGCTTACCAATTAGCTCTAAAGGCTGAAGAAAAACAAAACAGACAATACCATTAGAGGAATAGAGGAGGAAGAAGGGGTACATCAACCCCATTTTGAGGAGGTTTGAATTATGGCAGGGGAGAGTCATCCCATGGATTGGAAAAACAAGTAGATACTCGACAAGATCCTCCGGATCAAGAATGAGGAAGGGGATTTCAAAGAGGTAGAGGTTATGGTAGCGGTAGAGGATGGGAAAACCAGAGAAGGCCTTTCACTTTTTTTATATGTGGAGAAGAAGGTCATAGGGCATTTGAATGCTCAAATTATAACATGCAAGAAAGAAATCAAGGAGGACAACCTAGGGTGAACCTGATTCAAACGCAGCATGAAGTGGAAGGGACGGAACTAGAGGTTCCACCAGATGTGGGAGAAAGTCTCATGATGAGAAGAGCAATGGTGATTCCAGAGAAGGAGAAAACACAAGCCAAAAGCTCTGATGGTTCATGGCTTCAAACCAATATCTTCAGAACCAGATGCACTTTGGGTGGCAAGCTATGTCAAGTTATTGTTGATGGAGGTAGTTGTGAAAATATGGTTTCTAAAGAAATGGTAGACAAATTGAATTTACACTGTGAAAAACATCCTCATCCATACCGCATTGCATGGTTTAAAAAGGGAAACGAAGTCACTGTTGATAAAAGATGCCTAATTGAGTTTAGAATAGGGAAGATCTACCAGGATGAGATATGGTGTGATGTTGTCCCAATGGATGCTTGTCATGTGTTATTGGGAAGGCCATGGTAGTATGATAGAAAAGTCATACATGATGGAAAGAAAAACACATACACCTTTTGGAAAGATGGCTCTAAGGTGATTTTGTTGCTTCTTAAGGATGAAGGAAAAGGTGAGACCATGTTGTCTGAAAGAGATCTTGTTAAAGAAATGAAGGTGACAAGTTGTTGTTATGCATTAGTAGTGAAAAAAGGTGAAGAGGATGACATTTCAGTTCCCCCAGAAGTAGCAGAGCTATTGAAAGAATTTGTTGATGTTGTGCCTGATGGTCTACCACCAAAGAGAGATATTCAGTATCATATTGATTTGCTTCTAGGAGCAACTCTACCCAATCAAGCAGCTTATAGGATGAATCCAACACAACATGCAGAGTTGAATAAGCAAGTAACAAAACTCATAAGTAAAGGTGTGGTGAGAGAGAGCATGAGCCCATGTGCTGTACCAACATTGTTGACCCCCAAAAAAGATGGAACATGGAGGATGTGCACTGATAGTAGAGCAATTAATAAGATTACCATCAAGTATCAGTTTCCTATACCTCGTATGGAGGACATGATGGATGTCCTTGTAGGGGCCAAATATTTTAGCAAGATCGACTTACGAAGTGGCTACCACCAAATCTAGATCCAAGAAGGGGATGAGTGGAAGACAACCTTTAAGACTGGAGACGGATTATATGAGGGGATGGTTATGCCATTCGGGTTATCAAATGCACCTAGCACATTTATGAGATTGATGAACACTATACTACGACCTTACATTGGTAAGTTTGTGGTAGTTTATTTTGATGATATTTTGGTATTTAGTAACATCAAAGAAGAGCACTTACAACACTTGAGGATCATCCTTGGTGTGTTAAAAAAGGAGAAGCTCTATGCCAATTTGAAGAAGTGTAGGTTCATGCAGGACAGTTTGGTTTTTTTAGGCTTTGTCATTTCTAAAGATGGTGTCAGAATGGATCCAGAGAAGGTTAGGCCAATTCTAGAATGGCCTAGTCCAAGCAGCATCACATAGGTAAAAAGTTTTCATGGCTTGGCCACTTTCTATCGAAAGTTCATTCGAAATTTTAGTAGTATTGTAGCCCCTATAACAGATTACACCAAAGGAAGGGAGTTTGTATGGACCACGGATGCTGAGGAGAGCTTTAAGTACTTGAAGCAAAAGGTAACATAAGCACCTATACTTGCATTGCCAAATTTTGATAAGGTATTTGAAGTAGAATGTGATGCCTCCCATGTGGGAATAGGTGCTGTGCTTAGCCAAGCTGGAAAACCTGTAGCTTTCTTTAGTGAAAAGCTGAATGAAGCGAGAAAGTATTATTCTACTTATGATTTGGAATTTTATGCAATTGTTCAAGCATTGAGGCATTGGAGACATTATCTAGTTCCCCAGGAGTTTGTATTGTTTACAGATCATATTGCATTGAGATACTTGAACACACAAAAAAAGTTGAATAGTAGGCATGCCAAGTGGGTCTCTTTCTTGCAGGGTTACAATTTTGTGTTGAAGCATAAATCTGGAAAACAAAACCAGGTTGCAGATGCGTTAAGTAGGCGTGTTGCACTTTTGACCACAATGGAAACTGAGGTGATTGGTTTTGATTCCATCAAAAATTTGTATGAGTCTGATGATGATTTTTGGGAGATTGTGGAACAATTGAAGGCACCAGTATCTGGTAACTTGGATCACTTTAGGGTTGAATATTTTCTGCAAGATGGGTATCTATTTAAAGGAAAACAACTATGCATACCAGCTGGCTCTATGAGGGAAAACATTCTCAGAGAATTTCATAGTAGTGGGTTGGATGGACATTTTGGCAAGGACAAGACAATAGCCTTGATAGAAGATAAATATTACTAGCCAAAGATGAAAAGGGATATAACTAGGTATGTAACAAGGTGTAGGATCTGCCAAGTGGCTAAGGGACATTCACAAAATATAGGGTTGTATATGCCATTACAAGTACCAATTGCACCATGGATAGATTTGAGCATGGACTTTGTGTTGGGACTTCCACATACTCAATGAGGTAATGACTCTATTTTTGTAGTTATTGATAGGTTCTCCAAGATGGTTCATTTTATTGCCTGTAAGAAAACTAATGATGCAACGAGGGTAGCAGAGTTATTTTTTTCAGAAGTTGTTTGACTACATGGTGTTCCAAAGACTATTACCTCTGATAGGGATACCAAATTCCTTAGTCATTTCTGGAGGACTTTATGGAAGAAGATGGGGACCAAGTTACAATTTAGTAGTGCCTATCATCCTCAAACGGATGGGCAAACAGAGGTAGTCAATCGGAGTCTAGGAAATTTGTTGAGGTGTATTATTGGAGAAAAGCCAAAACAATGGGACTTGGCATTACCCCAGGCTGAATTTGTCTATAATAGTTCTGTTAATAGATCAACGGGAAAGTCCCCCTTCTAGATTGTGTATGGAAGGAATCCTTAGGGTGTTCTAGATTTGGTATAGATGCCAATGAAAGATAGGGTCAGTGATGATGGGGAAGCCTTTGCAGAACACCTTCAACAATTGCAAAAAGAAATGAGATAGAAGTTGCAGAACAGTAATGAGAGGTACAAGAATACAGTGGATGCTAGTAGGCGACATCAAACATTCAATGAAGGTGACTTAGTGATGGTATATTTGAGAAAATAGCGGGTTCCTACTGGAACATACCACAAGTTGAAGTACAGGAAAATTGGTCCTTGCAAAATTACAAAGAAGATCAATGATAATGCATATGAGGTCAGTTTACCAGATGATTTTGATATTTATCCTATGTTTAATGTTTTTAATTTATATGTATTCCATGGTGAGGATGATGCTGAAGATAGTCATCCAGAAGTGGCATGGCACCACCACATTCCCCGTAAGAAGAAGGAAAAGATTGCACAGGTTCTTGATAAGAACACTATCTACACTCGGCAAGGGTAGTACAACAAGTATTTAGTATAGTGGGAAGGATTGCCCCCAACAGATAGCACATGGATTATAGAGTGGGAAGTGTAGCAGTTGGATCCAGTCAAGTGGTAGCAATTCGAAGACACTCACTTGTAGGAGTTGCGTTCTTTTCAACCAAAGGAGAATGATGTAGGGACTTCCGGAGGTCATAACTTTTGACTCGGATGTGGGTTTTCTACGAAATTTTACAGGTGGATGCGTTATGAGGTGGCTTGTGGTTTCCCAATCCACCCTAGTCGGTTGGACCTCATCTTGGCACTTTTTTGGGGCTTGAAACTTTCATCTTGGCCCTCAAAATGACAAATTAGTGTTTTTTTCTAGATTTTTAAAAAAGTTGCTTTCGTAATAAATCAAAACTCATGTTTCAAATTTAGAATATTAGTTGGCATTTCATCCTACCTTAGTTTTAGGAAGCTTTTGCGAAAAAACTAGATTCTCAAGATATGATTGTAAAATTACCTAAAATGGCAAAATTTGACAATTGTCGAAATCTGCCAAAAAATGTATTTTTTTTTGTTTTCTTGGATACAAGAGAGTTTTCTCTCACTGTAGCAGTAGAGTTGATGAATAGAAGTTTTTTATGTTCCAGTCTTCAAATCTTTAGCTCTCATATGATTAATGGCAAAATTGTATTGAGTGTGCTGCATCAAATAGGAAGGAGTTGGTAAAGACTTACAATTTTTGTAAAATTTTTTTTGGTCAATTCTACATAGTGAAGGATCACTTCCATGTGCCATAGGATTGACCTATAACATGAAAGTGTAAATATCAAAGTGATAAATGTAATAAATGATGATTGTATAAGGATAAGTACATATATAAATAAAATAAAGTAAAATGGATAGAACTATATGTAAATAGAAATAGATAAGAAATTTGAAAATGAACCCAACATTACACAAAACTACACCATCTCTCTAATATATGATTGCGTCAAAACATTATCAAAATTAAGAATTAACATGTGTATACAAATTTCACCATTACAATACTTTTTAATTGTACATTTAAAAATATTAAAAACCTCATAGGCATATTTCTAAAGTTAACTTTATATATATAAATTTTAAACAAAATTTAAAATTAATTGTATTTTAAATTTATACATTATTTAAAAAATATACTTATAATTAAAAAAATCAACATTGAAGATTTCAATGATAAAATGTAATTCAAAATCATGACAATTTGTCAAAGGTCCTTCAGAAAAAAAAAGAAAAAAAAAAAAAAACATGACAATTCTAAAACCAATAAAAAATCAAAATCATAGTTTAAAATATTGAAAATAATTAAAGAAAAATTTCTTTACTTTTTAAAACATGACAATTCTAAAACCAATTAAAAGTGTAGTTTAAGTAGAACGTACCTACATCAAAATCATAGTTTAAAATATTGAAAATAATTAAAGAAAAAATTCTTTACTTTTTAAAACATGACAATTCTAAAACCAATTAAAAACAATTATTTTTATTAAAATTACAAAAATAAATATAGTTTAAGTAGAAAGTACCTACATCAAAATCATAGTTTAAAATATTGAAAATAATTAAAGAAAAAATTCTTTACTTTTTAAAACATGACAATTCTAAAACCAATTAAAAACAATTATTTTTATTAAAATTACAAAAATAAATATAGTTTAAGTAGAAAGTACCTACATCAAAATCATAGTTTAAAATATTGAAAATAATTAAAGAAAAATTTCTTTACTTTTTATAATATTTATTATTTTAATTGAAAAGATAAACATTTTTAATATTTTTAACATTTTCTTGTTTATAATTTACTTATTTTTTAAATTAATATTTAAGATTTCAATGATAAATATTAACAACAAAATTTCATTTATTTTTATGATATTTATTATTTTAATTTTTAGTTTTTGCCAAGGAAACTATAGGCTAAAATTTTTTTACAACCAATGAGAACTGAAATAGTTTTTCTATTTAAAAAATATTTAGTTATTGTATAGATGCAAATATTATAACAAAACATATTTGAAAAATAAATTTTCTTTAATCTAATTGGCAGAAAACTTTTACTTGATAATGACGATTAATGCGCATCCAGGTAATATTGGCTTATGGAAAGGGAGTGGCCAAATGAGTTTTTATTATCTAGTAATTATTCTATCCAAAATAAACCAATGACAAGAGATTATTTTTTAAACTTTAACAAATATTAAATTTTTCCTAAATCTATATGCAAACCAATGACAAGAGATTATTTTTTAAATATTAAACAAATATTAAATTTTTCCTAAATCTATATGCAAATATTTGTTGAATAAACCAATGACAAAGAGAATATTTTTTTAAATGTTAAACAAATATTAAAATTTTCCTAAATCTATATGCAAATATTTTAAGAAATATTTTATTATAATTATATATATTTGGTTTATATGTAATTTTACTTATACTATGGTATGTCATAGTATTTTAAAAAGGGAGTGGGAGACTCACCCATGAATTTTTATTATCTAGTAGTTATTCTATCCAAAATAAACCAATGACGAGATTATTTTTCCTAAGTCTATATGCAAATATTTTAACAAATATTATATTATAATTATATATATTTGGTTTATATGTAATTTTACTTATACTATGGTATGTCATAGTATTTTAAAGGCACCTTTGAATGGATAACTGTATTTTTTATGTCACATTATAGGCACTCTAATATGAAAGAGTTACATAAAGTTATTTTACATATTTATGTTTAAGAATGGGGTTTTCTATATTTACAATTTATTTCAAGGATCTATGTTCCTATATGTTATATAAAATTATTTTAGCTGGTATTTTTATTATCTAAATGGGGTTATTTTTTATTAACTCCTTTAACTTTTTAAGTTACTATATGTGAAACTCCAACATATAGCAATATTTAGCAACATAAAAATAGTTTTCTATATTATAATTTTTAAATATAGTTAAATATAGTTTAGATTATTTAGAAACATATTATGAAATACAAACTCCATTCATAACAAATATAATATTAACATCTTTCAAATGAAATAAAAAATAATATATTAAAGGGTTATAGTAATAAAAATAGTTTCTATTATGTTACTATATGTGACTTAAAGGTGCTATTTTTAATACATGGGGTTACATTATTGTTAAACATAATAGACACTATAATATGAATGAGTTACATAAAGCTATTTTACATATTTATGTTTAACAATGGGGTTTTCTATATTTACAATTTATTTCAAGGATCTATGAGGGTCCATATCCCTTTAACAAAACAACCCCTAGGGCATTAGGCTATTAATTGCCAGAAATAGTAGATGAACAACACAGTAATAGCAGACCAAAAAATAACCAAAAACCACCAAAACAACGACAACAACAAAAGAAAATAGCAGAAAATAAGAGATTATGGGTTGTCAGTCGCCCCAAACTTAGCAAGGAAGTCCACCATCTCCTTATAGTCGCCCAGGCTATCGATCCCCACTTGGTTGACCTTATCATCCATGTCCTTAACCGTGGCGAAGATGGAAGTAGCCCGATGCAGTGCTTTGGCCACAAATTTAGCCATAACCTTCCATTTTTTCTGCATAGTATCCATTCTCTTCTAGAGGCTTTGAATATCCTTCGCATTCTTGTCGCACAACACACAACTCCCCTTCTTGTCCTGATCCACAGCATCCTTCACAGTATATTTACAACCAGTAGCCCTCACAGTATCCTCCTGACCCTCTGCGCTACTTTTATTCATCGAGGCAAAGTGACTGGTGCCCTCAACCTCATGCACTGACTCCATGGGGGTTTCATCCCCACCTTCCTCCATCGTCTCTTCCACAAACTCAGAGTCTTCAGAAACCTCCACACCCAGAGTGCTCACCAACAGTTTCCTAGCAATCCATTTGGATTGACAAATGCTCGGGAGAGCAGTCCCACCGCCTTCATTGCTATCCTTCAGTTCCATCCTAGTCTCAAGTTCCATAATCTTCATAGGAGCATCCACAACAGTAACACCCTTGCCTTCCTTATGTTTTTTCTTTAGGCTAGTCTCCGTTTCCTCAACCTCCACCCTATCTCTTTTGGCATTCTTCTTTTCTAATGCCAGGGTGGTGTACTTCTGTTTCTTATTTTTAACAGTAACAGGGGTTTCAACAAGGTTCCCTTCCACTGCACGGGGGCCACCTTTAATCTTGGGGGTCCCTATGCAAATCTTCACTTTGCCCTTACCCCCATGGGATGTGCTCGGCTGTGGGTCCTCCAAGATCTTAACTTGGATTTGCTTAGGTAGACACAAAGCGAGATGGAAGTGATATAGTCTCAAAATAAGACCTTGGTGAATAGGAACAAGGGGGTGGTTGGCATTCTTAGCCCTAAGCTCCCTAACAGACTTAACAGAATTGTCCAACGAAAAGAGCAAAAAGAAAGGAAAGCTAATCTCAACCTTATTCTTGAAATGATTTAGAAGAGCAAAGTGCTAGTGATAGTATACCTGAAATCTTCCTTCCAGCATGAAAAATTTCATTATCATTAAGCAAATTTGATTCCATGGCTCTGACAACTTCTCCCTCTCAAACCCTCCATGAATTTTCATAGGTACCTCGCCCTCACAGAAGAAAAGATTCATGTGCTCGGGGTCAGGGACTCTGCTTCTCCTTGAGTGCTTTTTTCCTTTCGTAGGTAACCCCGTGGCTTGCCCACTAACCTCTTTTAAAACTTGGAAGCCAATTTTCCTAATTTTGACCTCTCTAGTTTCCTCATCCCAAGTTTTTGCTAACTGTTGCGACAGGTTTTCATCATGATCCACCCATTCCTTTGATGAAGGGCACCACCTCTCCTTCCTGAACTATATGCCAAACGAGAGGGTCTTGTTTGAATTCCTCCACCGAGCTGGGTTTAATTTTTACAATGTCCCCTCCCATTCCCCCTGTCTGAGAATAGTAGAAGCAATTGAGCAGGAATCATTCAAAGTGGTAATGTTTGCAAGCAACAGTCTTGGAATTAGCAAGAAAACCATTAAAATGGCAATTTTGTTGAGTAAGAGTTATGATGGCAAAGTAATTATTGCTATGATTCACCTCAAGATTGCCACCTTGATACATCTCATCGGGGGGAGTATTTAGCCGCCACCTCGTGTGAAGATAGGCGACACTAGCCGCAGGCTTAACCCAACCATAACTAGCCATGAAGATAGCCGTCCCATCCATCCTCTAGATCCCTTCCACATTTCCACCTTATTAGGTTGTAGGATCCAATACCCAGATCTCCACCAAAACCAATGTCCTTGCGCCGTTTAGTGTTCCAATCAGACTTTCCCATCAATCTCCACTTAGTACGATCAACAAAGTCATTCCCTATATCTGCGTGGACCCCTCTCCTCCAGCTCTTGCTAACAAGATGCCATCGGCTAGTTCGCGACCTAGCCACCTCACCTTCGAATATCCTCCCAGGAATAATTTGAAATTTTGAAATGTTGGTCCCGCCTGCTTTGAGGTTTTCGTTACTCTTCGGCCTGTTGGAGAAAACTCCGACCCCTCCATCACCCTGGTAATTTCAAGGATCTATGTTACATAAAGTTATTTTAGCCATTATTTTTATTATCTAAATGGGGTTATATTTTATTAACTCCTTTAACTTTGTAAGTTATTATATGTGAAACTCCAACAATAACAATATTTAGCCAACATAAAAATAATTTTCTATATTATAATTTTTAAATATAATTAAATATAGTTCATATTATTTAGACACATATTATGAAATAGAAACTCCATCCATAACAAATATAATATTAACATCTTTGAAATGACAACAAATTAAAAGACAACTGTTCATGAACATTTTGCCAGAAACTTCCCTACACTCTTATTTTTAATTGGAAAGATAAGCATTTTGATCTTTTCTACCAAAGTTACATGTGAGATATAATGGTGGTCTCATCTTTTTTTTTTAATATTAAATATATATTTTAAAAAATTCCAACTTAATATAATATACTTGCAATTTACATGAGAGATACTATATCAAACATTTTTTTACCACTTTATTGTTTATAATATAAACTTAATAAAATGGGTTACAAAGTTAAGTGGGCTTGATCTTGCTGGAAACTCCATGGTTAAGCGCACTTGTAGAGTAGTAGGATGAGTGACCTCCCACAAAGCCCCAATGCTTCACTTTCATAAATATCACCTCCTAAGTGGCCATTCATTCTCATAAAAGGTGGGTTGGTGTGAACTACTTTCATAAAATATAAATTATGTATTTGACTCAAAAACTACACAATTGAATCCTCATATAAATATCATAAACTCATATATTGTTTATTATTTTAGAACTCATTTTATCTAGAGAATAACAAACAACCTATGGATAATTTAAGTTTTATCATAAAATCAAAACTTAATCTCGATAGATAAAAAAAATTGATAATGGGATATCTGAATTTTAACGTGAGCAAGTTGGAACCTATCAATTACAAGTGACTGAGCATACAACGTGAATCGAATGACAGTCTCGGTGGAAACACTGAATTTGAATTCACATTATTTAAAAATAAACTACATTGAACTGCAACAAATCAACTCATACCGTGCTTTGAAAAAAATGCATTCCACTACTTTGCCCAACTTTTCCAATCTATTAAAAAGTAAGCACGTAATAAATTTTTATTAGCAAGTTGATAACTTCAACGGCAGACAGCCAATGTTGCAGTCATTCTAGCCTTCCTCGATGCAATCCATGGACAACCCACATCACGAATTCCGCCCTTTACCCTTAAAGATTGCATCTTTCCCAACGTCCATTGGGTGAGCAGTAAAAAGTCAATATTCACTGTATATATATCCAGATTGACACAGAACAGAATATGCCATACTTGTGTCAGCATTCCTTTGGCAGCTTGCAAACACAAGACCTCACCTGGAAAACTCATGTCAGAGAAAAAAACAAGAAAATCATATGGGTATCCTAAATTAGAAAATTCTGATCAACTCCACAAATAGGAAAACTTAGAAATTCAGAGAGTAAGGATAGGCCACTGATCAAACATATAGCTATTTTGAAGGGGTTTTTAAGTTTTTAAGTTATTTGTTTTCACCTCCCAGTGGATTTTTTTAGCTATATTTCTGAAACTTACTCCTCTATATTCTGAAACTCTGGTATGATCATCCCTTATCTCCAGTGATTCCCCATGTGGGATCCACATTAGATGTCAATGCTGGTATCCTTTTTAGGAACATTCCAGATATGCAAGTCAGAAAAAAAAAAGATTTTATAGAGCAATGGAGATAAATCCTATTATACTGTGCAGAGATGCATGGTCCATTATATTAGTATACCATGAGAAACATCCTACGCCAATTTAGCACAAACTAACTTAAAATAGCATCGTTGAAGTTAGGGATTGCAACTATTCGTTAAGATAATTTAGTATGTTTGTTTTTCCTTTAGATCAAACAGGGAAGATGTGGGGATATACAGTGCATTAAAGTTGTTAGAAACCAATATTCCACGTGCAAATTAAAAAAAATAAAAACCAAGAAAGGAATCCTGAATACCTGTATTTCCCATGCCAAATCAGCATAAACTCACTCTCTTAAAAGATGGATTTTTCAGCAACAAGGCTGCCCTTCTACACCATACATTACAATTATTATTATAATTCAGTGTTTATGTTAGACTTTCAAGCATTCTTGTGGTCATATAACTATTAAAATAAGTTATAATTAGTTAATTTTATTCATTAAATTTTGGTATAGATGAAGTGTAAAATTGCTATTGACTGTTTGATCATTTAATTGAATGATCTTTATATAAAACTCATTTGAAAAAATACAAAGACATTCTGTTCCTTTGGAATATACGCTCCAACATTAATAAATGTAACACTGAGCTGTTGTGCATGTAGACAGCTTGCCTATATGTGTTGTTAACAATTTGTTAGATGTAGGTGTATGAGCAATTAGATGTTGTAGTTGTGTCAATAGTTGTTAGTGTGTTGTCAATTAGTTGAGTTAGGTGTCAAGTGTACATCCACTTTTGTAGGATTTTGTTATGAGTTTGTAATCTCTAACCTTTATTTGTTAAATCAATGAGGAATAATTCATGCAACAGTTTTATTCTCCAATAGTTCCCATTCTACTTAAATATCATCCACTTGAATAGTTAAATAATTTTACAACTCATTCACAACAAAAAGTGGTAAAGATTTGTCTTATTTTTATTGGCCAAAATTGACCTTTAACTGTTGAAGTGTATGATATATTCTACCCAACTCATTCATCCTTACTAGAAGCATCTATTTTTACCACACTCATCTTTCACTTCTAAAACATAAGTTTATTAATATGATTACAATGAATGATCTTCATTCTCCTAAGAATTTCAATTATTAAATTGACCTTATTAACCACAGGCTTGATAGTTGAGGAGCAACGATTATATTTGTAGGGATTTCTATCAAAATCCTTTTGATTTCAAATATGCATAGAATAAGAATTGGGAATGTTTATGATTCATAGATGGTGAACATGAGCTTGAGAAAAAAAGTTAAATGGTTGGTGGTGGAGGCATCATAACTGCACATTCTAATCACAGTTGAAAGAGAGGCTTTGCACATACCCCAACTTATTGTCGACACAGAATGGATTTATTGTTATATAAATTGAATTCTAATGCATGGGTCTACATAAGATATTATTAGTCCCATCCTCAACAAACTAGCACCTTCTTGATTTCATTAGGTCAACATTCAAAAATAAGTTTGGCAAACCTCACATTTCAATGTTCATGGAATTATAATTTAAATTTGAAATTTTAATGATGAATTTTCCTTTCTTTGTATTGTGACGATGTGTGTTGTAAAAAGATAAACTCCTAATTCTGTTTGAGATGGATATATATATATATATATATATATTGAACTTGATTTATATTGTGCTTATTTTGTGTTGTTATAATAGATGCGTTTTTTTTTTAAGATTTAAAGTTAAAATGAGATGGTAACATTTAAAAATAAATAAAATTATTTCACATTGAAATATATTTTCCATTTTAAGTTAAGTTATACACCTTGTTTTTTAATTATTAAGGATTAAAATTTACAATTTAAGATAAATTGTAGTAAGAGTAAAAGTAATGCAAGTCCTAAAAATGAATGGGCTTACATTTCAAGTTTAGTGATGATCAAAGATCTAGAAAATGAGCCTACATGGCATAAAATTAAAAGTGTGATATTTGACCGATACATCTCTAGGGTAAGATGTCACATGTCAACCTTCTTCAACTCCCCATGTGTCCCTTTTGCTTGCAATTTGTCATTTTCTAAGTGTTTGTTTGTTCAACCCAGAAACTATGTTCTTCCCTTAATTTTGAGTTCATTGCGATGAACTTTTTATTATCAAAGCGACAACTTCATTAAAAGAGACGAACTTATTCTTCTTATCCATACCCATTGTTTAATTAAAATATGAGTTTCCCTTCATTTATTGGCCCAATTCTATCTAATTTAGATCCACTAATCATGTTCTTGACTCAAAGTCATTGAGGTTTCTACAAATAATCTAGTTTTAGCCTTTTGATGGGTTGAGATTTTGAAGAAGCCATACACAATCCAGTTTGAAACTCTATTGTTTGAGACCAATTTTACTTGCAAGCACTATTTAGGTAGACTTTGTCCATTATCAATCTTATTCTTTTCATTGCTCTCCTAATTTATAAATTCCTTCCCTTGCTCTAAAGGTTGACCCACTAGTTGAAGATCACATTGAAGAGACCTAAAGTCTCAAGTTACTGCTTGGAACCTCATTCATTCGTTGGTTTTGTTCATAGCAAGTACATGTTCATCGTTCATCGTTCATCGGCAAGGTTTGAATTGTCGGCAAACTCTTGACTTGTTCTACCGATGGATAGTGTCTCTCTGATAGTTGCTTAGTCATCGGCCACACTGGAGCTTCGGCAGACTTTGTTAATGCTACACTGATCGCTTTGCTCTCACCGATGGTGGTTTGTCCATCGACTGACTTTCACTATCGACATGGTCTTGGGTTTCTTCTCCAATGTGCATTGGTTACTCCGATGAAGGCTTGAACTTCGCTCGTCAGGTTCAAGGGTTCAACAGGTTCAACCGATATGTGATATGTTCTGCTACATTGATGGTAGTGAGCTATCGGGTAGACTTTCTGTATCAGCGAGAGTGAGGAGTCTTTGGGCGATCTGTAAGGTTTCACTGATGAAGGGCTAGCTATCGGGTTGACATGCTCTATCAATTTGGATTGGTGTTGCTTCTCCGATCGATATGTGTCATACCGATGTGATATATCTATCGGCATAAGGTTGGCCATCGACTGAGCCTGTGGTAGGTACTCCGATGGTCTTCTATTACTCTGATGAATGATGAAGGCTTGGGCATCGGTGGGATAAGGAACCATCGGTGTGGATGGTGGAGTGGTCTCCGATGGCTTGGGCTATTCTGATGAGGCTTAGACTGGCATCGTCGGCAACAAAATTGCCGACGATAGTCTTACTGAGTGTTCGTGTATGTAAACTGGGATATCAAACTTGAATTGGTGAATGTGGGACTAAAGGTCTCACATGAATATGAATAGTTATGCGACGGTTAGAAGATAGCGATGCTGGGTCAGTTGGAACAAATAGTTAGGGTAGAAGTTCAAAACAGTTTTGCTCTTGAAGACTGTGATATATATACAGTTTTGGTGAGGTCGTCTAGAGTGGATGATGAGATTCGATCAAATTGTTCATTCTGTAGATGTACAGAGGAAGTGAACTATGTGTATGATTTGAGAATCGATACCTGAGTGAGAACGCTGGGATCTTTATTGTAACCTTTCTAAGCTTACTGTAAATAAAGATTGTCTCTCTTGTGGTGGTGGGTTGTTTACTGGAAAGGGTTTTCCCACGTACATCTGGTGTTGTTCTCTATTATCTTGTATGTTTATTCTGTATTTTCTGGTGTGTTCATCTTTGTATTTGAATTAAACATTACCTGTCTGCATTATCCCCTTTGAATTGACATTAGGGAAGCTATATTCTGCACCTGTGCTTTCCTATCAAGTGGTATCAGAGCCTGGCCAGTTGTGTTATCCTTGTTGGTAGGTTGGGTTTTTTGTGTTAGTTCTGTGAGTGGGAGTTCTATAGAGGTCTATTTTTTTAAATAAGATGGCAAGTGCATTAGGAAGAGTAGACATTGAAAAGTTCAATAGCACAAACTTTGAGTTGTGGAAGCTTAAGGTTGAAGATTTGCTGGTCGACAGAGATCTTTGGGTTGCTATGTCTGGGACTAAACCTTCAGGCATGAAGCAAGAAGATGGGGACCTGGCAAATAGGAAAGCCAGAGGATTGATAAGATTAAGTTTAGCGGATTCTGTTCTATTGAACGTCCATGAGGAGAAGACTACAAACGCTTTATGGATGAAGTTGGGAGATATTTATCTGGTGCAGGAGCACCTAACACTAGGTGGCCTCCATGAGGCATTTGAATCATGTTTTGTTTAGAAAATCATGTTTTGTGTTGTAATAAGGTCTATTTGACCAATGCATGTCATTTTAGTTTGTGTTTAGGTTTATTTTGTAAGTCCCAAGTGACTTAGGGGACAATTGTCCAATTGTAATCAAATAATGCTAAAAATAGCAATAATGCCAAAAATAGGCAATAGTGTTTCCCAGCCGCTTGGATTGGTCTCCCAGCCACTTGGAGTCAGTTGGTACTACTCAAGGTGAGTTGATAAATGCCCATAGGAATGGCCAAATGATCATCGACTGTAATAAGATTGAAGAAGTGATCGAATGTGATTGTATTGTGCTCAGGAGAAATAAAGCAATTTTGTTCTGTCCATTTGAATTCTGTTTCTTACAACTGTAAATTACGTAACTGTAGATTTCCATTCATTTTGCATTTTCCATTGTTGCTGTATGTCATCGTGAAGCATTCCACTGGTGAGATTTCTGTCGAAATCAGTGGAATGGCTTCGTTGTATGAATATTTGTTTTTCTCTTTGTTTTGTTTTTCTTGTTCGGTGGTGCAGAGGATCTTGATAGGGCGTTTCGCGTAGTAAGGACAGCCTAGCATCTCCATGTGCTAGGGTTAGGAAGGAAGTAAACTGTGCGATGACGTTTTTGGTGAATTAGCCAAAGGTTACAAGCGTTCACTGACAGAACGAGCCTCACCAAAGGGCAAATGCCATCGGGGCATTAGAGAAGGATGAGAGACTTGGCTGATTGAGTTGAATCAGTGGCTCAGCTGTTAGTTTATTGACTATGAAAAATTTAGGGCATCGGTCTGTGGTTTCCCGCTGTGCGCTCCCCATCATATTCGTATCAGAGCCTGGAAAAAGATTTGGGCTGCAAGTCGAATTAAGGATTTGTAGGAGTATTAACATTTGGGTGTTATTTGTGAATGTTTATGTCAGATAGAGAAAGCGAGCCAGAGGTTGAGACAATACCTCCCAAAAGTATGTCGCAGGACGCCATTAAGAAGATGATCGAGGATATGCTTGTATCCAAGTTGGGAGAGTTCAAGTAGTCCAAAGGCAAAGATAGGGAAGATGAAAGTGACAGCGATGAATGCAATACAGAAATTGGGGAAACCAGTAAAAAGATAGAGGAGATACCATCAGACCAGAGGGCATTTTTAAATGCATTAAAGTCAGTCAATAGGGACACCATAGAGGGGTTACCTATGTATAGTGGAAGTATGGAAGCTGAAGAGGTGGTTCACTGGATTGAGGCATTGAACAATCATTTCGAATATAAAGAAGTCCCTGATGATAAGAGGGTTAAGTTGGCAAAGGCAAGATTGAAGGGATCTGCTCTTGCATGGTGGAATTATGAACAAGGAGAGAGAGTCAAGGAGGGGAAGAATATGATAACCTCCTGGGAAAGGATGAAGACCAAAATCAAGGCACAATTCTTACCCTTGGACTATGATGTGCAGATGTATAGGAAGTTGCAGAATCTCAGACAGAGAGACCTTGATGTGAATGCATACACACAAGAGTTTCACAAACTCAATCTCAGATCAAAGAGACAAGAAGAAGAGTCAAAAAAGGTGGCCAGGTACTTGAATGGCCTAAGGATGAACATCCAAGATGAGATTAGCATCTTAGCACCAGAAACAGTGAACAAGTGTTTCCAAATGGCCTTAAGGGCTGAAGAGAAGATAAAGAGGAAGAGTGAGCAGAATGGTAGAGGAAGAGGTGACATAAATTTTAGAGGCAGTTTTGGAGGAAGAAGTCCTAACCAGAGGCCTAGTGGTGAGTCTAGCCAAGAAGAGCAAGTTGGAGACTCAAGTAGCAGAGGAGGCTACCGAGGAGGAAGGCCAAATGAAAGAGGTAGGACAAATGGATTAGATAGAGGATCCAAGTTCTCCAATATGAGATGTTATAACTGTAATCAGACAGGGCACCCAGCCTATAAGTGTCCAGGGAAGGCCTCAACTTCTCATGGCAATGAGAGGAGAACCACATTGATTCAAGAAGATGCAAGGAGTGTGACATCTCCTGAAGTGCAATTGCAATCAGAAGTGGGAGAAAGTCTGATGATCAAGAGGATGTTGCTCAAAGAACCAGTGAAGACTGAACCATCACAGAGGAGAGCTCTTTTCAGGATTAATTGTAAAAGCAAAGGTAAAATATGCAAGGTAGTCATAGATTCTGGTTCAACATATAATATTGTGTTTAGGGAAATGGTGGATAAATTGAACATAGAAAGGATTCCTCATCAAACTCCTTACAAGGAATCTTGGGTAAGTGATAGACAATCACTTTTGGTAAGTGAACAAGCATATGTTTATTTTCAGATTGGAGAATATAAGGAGAGAATATTATGTGACATTTTGCCCATGGAGTGTTGTCACCTACTTTTAGGTAGGCCATGGCAATTTGATAGGCAAGAATTGTATGATGGATATGCTAACACATACATCATCAAGAAGGATGGAAAGACTTTTGTGATGACACCATTGCAAGAAGGTGCTGCAACACAGCAGGCAGCCAAGATTATTTTGGTGGGTAAGAAAGAGTTTGTAAACAACAATGAAGAAGAAATAAGGAAAGTTGAGGATACCTCAAGGAGTGAGGATACCAGAGATCATAGTTTGAAGGTGATTTTAGTTTTGAATGTATGAGATCAGATAGTGATGTCTGAGATTGATCACCAGAAGGTCAAAGAGCAGGTCTGCAAGCAGTCACAAGTTAATTGGGACAAAGAGGATACTATCATAGTAGGGACCATTGTTTGTCCTCTAGAGCCAATAAGAGTTGCAAGGCAAACATATTCTACCATAGTAGCAGTACAAGAAGCATCAAACAAGGTTTTGAATGTAGGTGTTTAGGCATAGATGACAGTTTGCAATCATGGCATGCAACATCCAAGTTTGATTGCAAGTACTCACTCATGGCAAGGTGTGAGTAGAGCCTACAATGCTAGGCCTGAATTTTTGATTCCATGGCAGCAAGTTGCAGTCTAGAGATCATGGGGAAGGCATGATGCAGCAAAGGATATAGGAGGAGCAAGACACAGACTCAACTCATGGGACATGAGTTCTTTTCTAGGTGGGGTGTATGGTGCAGGAGCACCTAACACCAGGTGGCCTCCATGAGGCATTTGAATCATGTTTTGTTTAGAAAATCATGTTTTGTGTTGTAATAAGGTCTATTTGACCAATGCATGTCATTTCAGTTTGTGTTTAGGTTTATTTTGTAAGTCCCAAGTGACTTAGGGGACATTTGTCCAATTGTAATCGAATAATGCTAAAAATAACAATAATGCCAAAAATAGGCAGTAATGTTTCCCAACCACTTGGATTGATCTCCCAGCCACTTGGAGTTAGTTGGTACTACTCAGGGTGAGTTGATAAATGCCCATAGGAATGGCCAAATGATCATCGACTGTATTCAGATTGAAGAAGTGATCGAATGTGATTATATTGTGCTCAGGAGAAATAAAGCAATTTTGTTCTGTCCATTTGAATTCTGTTTCTTACAACTGTAAATCATGTAACTGTAGATTTCCATTCATTTTGCATTTTCCATTGTTGTTGTATGTTGTCGTGAAGCATTCCAATGGCGAGATTTTCGTTGAAATCAGTGGAATGGCTTCATTGTATGAATATTTATTTTTCTCTTTGTTTTGTTTTTCCTGTTCAGCGGTGTAGAGGATCCTGATAGGGCGTTTCACATAGTAAGGAAGGCCTAGCATCTCCATGTGCTAGGGTTAGGAAGGAAGTAAACTGTGCAACGACGTTTTTGGCGAATCAGCCAAAGGTTATGAGTGTTCATTGACGGAACGAGCCTTACCAAAGGGAAAATGCCATCAGGGCATTGGAGAAGGATGAGAGACTTGGCTGATGGAGTTGAATCGGTGGCTCAGCTATTAGTTTATTGACTGTGAAAAATTTAGGGCATCGGTCTATGGTTTCCCGCTGTGTGCTCCCCATCATTATCAGGGCAAGTCCTTGGTGAATAAACTTTTCCTCAGAAAGAAGTTGTACTCTCTAAAGATAGATAAAGGAGCATCTGTAGCAGACCATCTAAACTCATTTAATATGATTGTTGCACAGTTGAATTCTATAGGTGTAAAAATAGAAGAGGAGGACCGCTGTATGCTTCTGTTGTGTTCCTTACCTAACTCATGGGATCATCTTGTGATGGCTATTGGAAGTACAACAACCACGTTTAAAACTAAAGAAGTTGTTGCCTCGCTATTATCTAAAGAGATGCAGAGGAAATCTTCTGAGATGGCCAAAGAGGCCCTGTTCGTTCGAGGTAGATCAAAGGAAAGAGGCAAGAAGGAAGACAAGAAGTCTAAGTCCAAATCAGAGGGGAGATTGAAATCTCCTAGCAAAAAGTCCAAGGTGAAGTGCTGGAATTGTGGGCAGAAAGGACACATTAGAAAAGACTGCAAAGAGGAGAAAAAGAAGAAGAACTTCTCTAACACCGATTCTTCTCAGAGTGATGCTGATGCCTTCATTGTTGCCTTGGCAACGCCTGCATCTGAAGATGTATGGCTGGTGGATTCAGGACCATCTTTTCATATGACATCTCACAGAGAATGGTTCACTACGTATGAACCGTATGCTGGTGGGAAGGTGTTCCTGGCAAGTGATTCGACACTGGAAATTGTTGGCCAAGGAAGAGTCAGAATCCAATTCCTGGATGGCAAAATAAAGGGAATGAATGGAGATTACACATACCAGGTCTGGCTTGAAATTTAATTTCTGTTAGTAAGCTTAATGATGTTGGAGTGCAAGTTACTTTTGTGAATGGTGGCTGTAAGATGACTAGAGGTTCTATTGTACTGGAAAAGGGTGAACGCATTGGAACTTTGTATAGGTTAGATGCTAAACCAGCGTGCTGTAATAATGTCTCTGTAAAATCTGAAAAAGCTACTATTGTAACACATGATGCAAACTCTATGGAAGTTACACTTCCTGTAGAGAAAACAATGCTCTGGCATCATAGACTTGGTCACATAGGTGAAAAAGGTTTAAAAACCTTGAAAAACAAAAACCTGGTAGATGGGCTGATTGATTGTAATCTGGAGTTCGATTTCTGTGAACATTGCATATATGGAAAATAGAACCGTGTTTCTTTTTACTTTAGTTCTCATAAATCTTCTGGTGTTCTGGACTATGTACATTCTGATGTTTTTGGTCCAGTTGATGTTCCTTCTCTATCTAAATCAAGATACTATGTATCATTTATTGATGATTATTCAAGGAGGGCATTTGTATATTTTTTGAAAAATAAATCAGAAGTGTTCAGTCAGTTTAAAGAATTTAAAAATCTTGTGGAAAATCAGACTGGTAGAAAAATAAAATGTTTGAGAATAATGGTGGTGAATATTGCAATGCAGATTTTGATAAATATTGTATTGATCATGGAATAAAAAGGCATAAGACTACACCTTATACTCCACAGCAAAATGGAGTTGTTGAAAGGTTGAATCGATCATTGATGGAGAAAGCAAGAAGTATGTTGAGTTATGCTGGTCTTGAACAAAGGTTTTGGGCTGAGGCAGTTGCTATAACTTGTTACTTGCTGAATCGTTCTCCTACTTCGGTATTGGTTGATAAGACACCTATGGAAGCATGGTCTCGAAAGAAGCCCTCTCTAAGACATCTTCGTGTCTTTGGTTGTGAGGCATATGCTCATATTCCTGAGGTAAAAAGATCTAAGATGGATTACAAGGTAGTCAAATGTATCTTTATTGGCTATGGAGTTGGTGTTAAAGGGTACAAGCTTTGGAATCCTGAAACTGAAAAAGTAATTTACAACAGGAATGTAATTTTTAGAGAGCTGAAACCTTTGGTTATTGATCCTCAGTTGGAGAAGACAGAAGAGAAGAAAGAAAAGAGTGTTAATATTCCTCTGACCCCTGTAAAAGAGGAACAACAAGCACCAAGTGTAGATGATTTAGAAGTGAGTTTGAGTAGCTCTGAAGATTCAGATCCAGAGCAAGAACCTGAACCTGCACCTCAGCCGTTGAGTAGGTCTACACGTGAAAGAAGACAACCAGATTGGTATGGATTTTCAGTACTTGATTCAAGTTGTACCTATGCTTTGCTTACTAATATTGATGAACCTAGGACTATGAAAGAAGCTATTAGTTTACCTGATTTAGATTCTTGGTTGGAAGCCATGGATAATGAAATGTCATTGTTGGAGAAAAATGGAACCTGGGATTTGGTGCCCTTGCCTGAAGGTAGAAAACCTGTGGGCTGTAAGTGGGTATTTAAAAAGAAATATGGTCCAGATGGTAGTATTGAAAAGTACAAGGCAAGACTGGTTGCTAAGGGGTATTCTCAAAAGGAAGGTATAGATTATGGAGAAATCTTTTCTCCTGTAGCTAAGATGACATCCATTAGATTTCTATTGTCACTTACAGTAGCGTATGACTTTGAAATTGAGCAGATGGATGTGACGACAACATTTCTTCATGGGGACCTTGAAGAAAAAATTTATATGTCCCAGCCAGAGCATTTTGTGGTAAAAGGTAAAGAACATCTGGTATGTAAACTTAAAAAGTCTCTTTATGGCTTGAAGCAATCTCCCAGAATGTGGTATCAGAAATTTGATACGTATGTTTTATCTTTGGGATTTGTGAGATCTAAATCTGATCATTGTGTCTACTATAAAATTGATGGTGATCAGATTCTTATAATTGCACTGTATGTGGATGACATGCTATTCATTGGCAATGGTAAGGGGATGATCTCAGATTTAAAATCTCAGTTGTCCTTGAAATTTGAAATGAAGAATCTAGGGGCAACGAAGTACATTCTGGGAATGGAAATCAAAAGGGACAGATCTAGTAGAAATCTTTGGCTTAGCCAGAGCAAGTATATTACCAATGTTCTTAATAAATTTAATATGTCTGATTGCAAACAGTTAGTTGTTCTAGTTTTGCAGGGAACGAAACTATCTGTTGAAGATTGTCCAGAATCTTTGAATGAAATTGACAACATGAAAAAAGTGCCTTATGCAAGTGATGTTGGCAGTTTAATGTACACAATGGTCTATACCAGACCAAACATTATCCAGGAAGTGGGAGTTTTGAGCCAATTTATGGCAAATCCAGGCAAATCACATTGGCATGCTGTGAAGAGAGTTATGAGGTATTTGAAGGGAACTTCTGACTATGCTATTTGCTATCATGGAAACTCAGTTGGATCTTAGAAATCTATCAGTATTCAGCGATATGTTGATTCTGATTGGGTAGGGGACATTGACAGTAGAAGATCCACTAGTGGATATGTATACACATTAAATGGTGGTGCTATTAGTTGGATGAGCAAGCGACAGGCTGTAGTCGCTTTGTCCACAATAGAGGCAGAGTACTGTAAGGAAATGAGGGCATCTCAGAACGTATTTCTAAGAATAGTTGTGTCTTCGACAGATTTAAATTCTTTTCAATTTCTTCAAAAACACACACAACTATGCCATTAAAGCGGAAACTGACATAGAACATTTCCTACATTGACCCTTAGAGGAAAGCACAAGCGAACATTAACTAGTTTCAATAGCAGAAATATTAAACATGAAAGACAGAACAAGAACATAGATTTACGTGGGGAAAACCCTTACGGGTAAAAAACCCCACACTCCAAAAGCCCAGATCACCATTGTATTATTCAGCAACAGAAAGATAGTTACAATACAAAACTGGCAATAAGCCTTTCATGAAGATTTACATCTTGTTCCTTTAGAAGAATAACTGACAGTATAACCTTCTCAGCCAGAACTTCCTTCATCTGAATTCTGTTTTCATCTTCTTCTCAGTCCCTTCACATGCCGTTCACATGTTGCATACAACATACAACATAGGACTTCACAGAAGAAGAAAACCAGAGGTCTCTCTCGAGAAGAACTCTCTCACACTCACTCCGGCCCCATCGATCCCAGAAATTGCTTTAGCAATCTAATCTATTCTCATGCAAACGACCGTTCATTCCAACTGCCTAGCATCGCTAACATCCAATTGTCCAAACTGTTTCACATTCGTGAGAATAGTCCCACATGCACAAGTTCCAGTTGGACATCCAGGTTTAAATGCCCGAACACATGTAAGATAATTGTCGGCGCTTTTGCCGCCGACGACTCCAGACTAAGTCTCATCGGAGTAACCAACATCATCGGTGAACACTTCAACACTCACTCCAACAGTTCCTTGTCTTACCGACGCCAACACAACGCCAACTCTTCATCGGAGTGACTTCTGCCATCGGAGTGACAATTCAAGGCTGAGCCGATAGAAGTTCTCACGCCGATGCCAAACACCAACTTCCATCGGGGTGACCAATGCCCATCAGAGAAACTTCCAAACGTCAGCCCAACAAGGATTGTCATGCCGATGACCGTTCCATCGGAGAGACACCAACAATCGTCAAGACTAAACCAAACTTCACCGAAGACCAATGTCTCACCGATACCAAAGCCAATGTCATCCATCGGAGTAACGAGGTCCATCAGAGTGAGAACTCAAGGCTTGGCCGACAGTGATTCTCACGCCGACGCCCAAAGCTTCGCCAAACGCCATCGGGGAGACAATCTACATTGGAGCGACTCCTCCAAGTTTGGCCGATAGCAAAACTCACGCCGACACCAAAACTCTTACCAACGCCAACTCCCATCGGGGTGACTCAATCAGTCGGAGTGACAATCTTAAGATCTGTCGATGACAAAACCTTACGCCGATAGACAAATGCCATCGGTGAGACTAATGCATATCGGCCACAGACTTCTAACACTTGCCGATAGTGAAAGTCTTTCCGATGGTCACTACCATCGGGATGACTGGTAGCATCGGGGAGACTTCAGAATGTTGAGCCGACAATAGTTCTCTCACCGATATGAATATGAAACCTTTCATATTGCTCAACGGCTTCTCACTCTCGCCGATAGTGCTTTGTCAAGCTGATAACATAGGATAACCAAGGAACCAATGAACCTGTAATTTGAGTCAGTAGTACTCAACATTCTCCCACTTGACAAAGGAATTACAGGAAACCATCAATGCTCCAAGTCAACAGAATCAAAGTTAACACTGCCTTCACTCCACTATACTCACAAGCTCCACAGAAGATTCAACATAACAAACTTCAAAGCTTCCAGAACACAGCCATGGAAACATCCTTCAGAAACAAGATAGAACATCAGCTAGAACAACAATCAGAAAGCTGACTGCTCCCATCCAACTGAAACAAAAAACCCACTTGACTAAAAATAGCACACACAGCCAGTGCTAAAACATCCAATCACTCATACCTTAAAGGTATGAACATCAGTAGACTCATGCCACCTACATATACACCCATCAACTGCAAATACAAGCTCCATATGTCAACTAGTCAAAGAAGACCAGACACATCAAGAACTCCCACTGCATGGATAATGCAGATCTAAAAAAGATCATGGCATACAAAATCTACCAATAGCATTACATAGAAAGTGTAAATATCATGTAGTACCAAGGAAACATCCACCATGATATGCAAATCAATAACCTGCAAGAACAACACCTCACAACCAGTCCAAAGTTCTCCAATTTCTCCACATCCAACAAAAGAAAGAGATAACAGGACAGAACCTTCATGCTGTCACCCAACAACATAAGTGAAAGCACATGACCACAAACTAGTGATCATCAGCTCCAACCAAATCTCAAAACAATGTAGTGTGAAACACACCATCAGAGAAACTAACTGAGACCAAGAGGAACACTGCACATCATATACCTGTAGACAATCCTTTTACATACACCTCTGAATGCCAACTATGTCAAGTATGATCTCCTTCAAAACACCCCAAAGAAGAACATCATAACAACATCCAAACAAACGTTCAATCTCCAAGATCAACTAACATGGATGTAAGCTTCACAAACCAAAGAAGATCAAACTAATTCATTTCCCATTTCAGGAAATCAGCCCATTAACCATCTCCTAACAGTCCTCATCAATGAATGATATCTCTAAACTCAAATGCAAAAGGAGATAAACATGCTATCCATCTCTCACAATGAATCCTCTAGAACCATATCTATGAAAGAAAGCATAAAACACCTGAGAGAAACAATGGGCTATACCTCTCAAGTGAAACTTGTCGAGTAGACCAAGAGTGGGGAAAGAGAGTGTTCTTCCAAGATACCCAAGTCCGAATGACTTTCTCTAAGAACAATCTCCTCTAGGTCTTCTGTTGAATTCACATTGAACCAAGGTAAAGACTCCTCGAACTTCCAACTGTAAACTCTGATTTAGCACAACATATACAGTCTCACCTTATTCTCCATGTATCCATGAGTACCTTTGAACAATCACCTCATGCTGAACTCCAACTGCATCACTACAACACTATGAAGTAATCAAGCAAATGATAGATGTACCCAAACATAGAGAAGTAACCAGACCACTGTCAAAACTCCAATCATCTGAATCAGAAACTTATCATGACATCATGATCTTACCATCTCCCTTAGGAGATACCATGCTCCAGGTGAACATAACCATTGTCTCTAGATCAATGTATCATACCAAAATTCAAAAAACAGAAATCATGATATGAAACAAACCAAAATTCTAAACCAACATCACCTGTCAAGCACCACCAACACCTTAGCCAAGAATTTCATGAATCCCCCATGACTCCAAGATGTTACTCATCCTCAAATAGTGCCCCTGCAAATGCGAAAGAACCCTTCTGCAGCAACAGGATCAAAGAGCTCCTCCTAGTAACATCTGCAACACTAAAGAAGATCATTCACCACTAAGTGATGAAACACACAGTCAATGCTAAAGCTCCCACTGAACTGTAACAACAGAGCTTTCCAAGCATTCTGACCAAACATCTCCTAATCTGAAAATCTTCCAGGTCCACAAATTAATATGTCCATGTGACTATAAAACCAAGTGACACCAAGATCTCCAAACCAAGGAAACAAACTATCATTGTCAATAGCTTACACAAACCTGTGTATTCAAGCTATACATGACATCATGATACACTTACTACAAGTCTCCATAACCAACTATTCAGATACTCTACAACATCCATCCTCTCATCCCAAAACAGTCACACCAATGCACAAGTGACCAGAGACAAGGCCAACTAACAAATCTGCATAAACATTGAAACAACCTTGTGGATAAAGACAGTCCACATCCGAGTCATCTCACTGTAGCTTAATAGGTGATCAGCCCACAAAACTACATAACTCGTAGATCCAACCAATGTATCATGCAAACTCACTATCACACTGGAAACTGCAAAACTAAGATTTCAAGGAATAAATAACAATGTAGACATTAAGACTCAAGCATCAGAAAACTTACTTTTCACTGATTCGCCCAACATGTCCACAACCAGAGCACCATGGTCAAGAAACTAGAAGCATTACCATAGAAATGCTGAGTGTCATATCACATACCAGCACTCCCATGCAGAGAAAGCATTTCACCTCCTCACACCATGCACAGAGCATGCATGCAAAACTGCAACTATATCAACCAGTAACATCCCAAAAGCCATGGTCTAGAAATAGCTTAACTGCAGCTTCACAAAACCACAAGTTTTTCTTTTGACCGTGTAAAACCTGCAAAACCACTGTGTTTGAAACACACCCATGCACATCCATATCCACTTCACATCTGGAAAACCCAAAAGTTTGCAGCACAAACTCCATAACAGTTAAACCAAAATAATGTACCATCATGAATATGCATAACCATAGATTTTAAGGAAAAACTATAAAACCCCTCAAATCCAAAAATCATGAATCTGAGTCATGCAAGTACAAAATATCCATTTAAGGAAACAACAGTTCAAGAGCTTCAGGCCCACTTGTAGACCAATCTCTCAAACCACCAACATGCACATGCATCTGAGAGAATTAGGCTATTACAGAAGCTCTCAGATCATCCAATGATCAACTCCAAAGCCTGCATGCAATCAGGGTAACAAAAATTATGCCTTCCAATACCAGGAACAAAACACCCAGCATAAGCACAATACTCCATGGCTGAGCAGTAACACAAACTTCTCCATATCATCAGAGAGCCTCTCACACAGACACCCAATATGAAAGTTACTGCAGCAACACAACCTCAAAGCAAACCCCATGCAACAAGATTAAATACTGTCAATTAAGAGCCTCAGGCCACATCATGACCAGCTCCAGTCTCTTCACCATCCTTCAAGCACTGCTGAAACAGAAACACAAGATCAAATGCCAGACTTTCACTCAAACAAGGATCAAACAAACAGACATTTCCTTCAGATTTCCTCAAGCCTGTCACACTAAGAAATCATCACAGAAGGAATACCCAGACCTTATACACCAGGAACTCTTACATGCAAACACATGCAGCACACAAATGTACATATGTGAGAAACAAAGCATATCCCAGAAGAAGGCTCTAATACCACTTGTAAGGAAATGAGGGCATCTCAGAACGTATTTCTAAGAATAGTTGTGTCTTCGACAGATTTAAATTCTTTTCAATTTCTTCAAAAACACACACAACTATGCCATTAAAGCGGAAACTGACATAGAACATTTCCTACATTGACCCTTAGAGGAAAGCACAAGCGAACATTAACTAGTTTCAATAGCAGAAATATTAAACATGAAAGACAGAACAAGAACATAGATTTACGTGGGGAAAACCCTTACGGGTAAAAAACCCCACACTCCAAAAGCCCAGATCACCATTGTATTATTCAGCAACAGAAAGATAGTTACAATACAAAACTGGCAATAAGCCTTTCATGAAGATTTACATCTTGTTCCTTTAGAAGAATAACTGACAGTATAACCTTCTCAGCCAGAACTTCCTTCATCTGAATTCTATTTTCATCTTCTTCTCAGTCCCTTCACATGCCGTTCACATGTTGCATACAACATACAACATAGGACTTCACAGAAGAAGAAAACCAGAGGTCTCTCTCGAGAAGAACTCTCTCACACTCACCCCGGCCCCATCGATCCCAGAAATTGCTTTAGCAATCTAATCTATTCTCATGCAAACGACCGTTCATTCCAACTGCCTAGCATCGCTGACATCCAACTGTCCAAACCGTTTCACATTCGTGAGAATAGTCCCACATGCACAAGTTCCAGTTGGACATCCAGGTTTAAATGCCCGAACACATGTAAGATAATTGTCGGCACTTTTGCCGCCGACGACTCCAGACTAAGTCTCATCGGAGTAACCAACATCATCGGTGAACACTTCAACACTCACTCTGACAGTTCCTTGTCTTACCGACGCCAACACAACGCCAACTCTTCATCGGAGTGACTTCTGCCATCGGAGTGACAATTCAAGGCTGAGCCAATAGAAGTTCTCACGCCAATGCCAAACACCAACTTCCATCGGGGTGACCAATGCCCATCCGAGAAACTTCCAAACGTCAGCCCGACAAGGATTGTCATGCCGATGACCGTTCCATTGGAGAGACACCAACAATCGTCAAGACTAAACCAAACTTCACCGAAGACCAATGTCTCACCGATACCAAAGCCAATGTCATCCATCGAAGTAACAAGGTCCATCGGAGTGAGAACTCAAGGCTTGGCCGACAGTGATTCTCACGCCTACACCCAAAGCTTCGCCAAATGCCATCGGGGAGACAATCTACATTGGAGCGACTCCTCCAAGTTTGGCCGATAGCAAAACTCACGCCGATACCAAAACTCTTACCAACGCCAACTCCCATCGGGGTGACTCAATCAGTCGGAGTGACAATCTTAAGATCTGTCGATGACAAAACCTTACACCGACAGACAAATGCCATCGGTGAGACTAATGCATATCGGCCACAGACTTCTAACACTTGCCGATAGTGAAAGTCTTTCCGATGGTCACTACCATCGGGATGACTGGTAGCATCGGGGAGACTTCAGAATGTTGAGCCGACAATAGTTCTCTCACCGATGTGAATATGAAACCTTGCATATTGCTCAACGGCTTCTCACTCTCGCCGATAGTGCTCTGTCAAGCCGATAACACAGGATAACCAAGGAACCAATGAACCTGTAATTTGAGTCACTAGTACTCAACAAGTACATGGTAGCTACTCGTGCATGCCAAGAAGCCATTTGGTTGAAGAGGTTGTGTTCTGATGTCAGTTTTGATGCAAGGCAAATACAAATTCATTGTGACAGTCAAAGTGCTATCTGTTTGGCAAAAAATCCTACTTTTCACACTAGGACAAAACATATTGATGTCCAATATCACTTTGTTCATGATATGGTGGAAGACAAAAAGGTAGAGATGGAAAAGGTTGATACTTTGGATAATGTTGTAGATGCCTGACTAAACCAGTGAGCACAACCAAGTTCAAATGGTGTTCAGATGAAATGGGTCTTCGGGCCCATAATTCTCAGTAATCGTATGAGGATTAAGAGGTAGCAGTAATCTCTTCAACAAGTGGGAGATTGAAGAGACCTAATGTCTCAAGTTACTACTTGGAACCTCATTCATTCATTGGTTTTGTTCATAGAAAGTACATGTTCATCATTCATCATTCATCGAAAAGGTTTGAACTGCCAGTGAACTCTTGACTTGTTCTACCGATGGATAGTGTCTCTCTGATAGTTGCTTGGTCATCGGCCACACTGGAGCTTCGGTAGACTTTGTTAATGCTACACTGATCGCTTTGCTCTCACTGATGGTGGTTTGTCCATCGGCTGACTTTCACTATCGGCATGGTCTTGGGTTTCTTCTCCGATGTGCATTGGTTACTCTGATGAAGGCTTGAACTTTGCTCATCAAGTTCAATGGTTCAACAAGTTCAACCGATATGTGATATGTTCTGCTACATCGATGGTAGTGAGCTATTGGGTAGAATTTCTGTATCAGTGGGAGTGAGGAGTCTTTGGGTGATCTACAAGGTTTCACCGACGAAGGGCTAGCTATCGGGTTGACATGCTCTATCGGTTTGGATTGGTGTTGCTTCTCTGATCGATATGTGTCATACCAATGTGATATGTCTATCGACATAAGGTTGGCCATCGGCTGAGCCTGTGGTAGGTACTCCGACAATGTTCTATTACTCTGATGAAGGATGAAGGCTTGGGCATCAGTGGGACAAGAAACCATCGGTGTGGATGGTGGAGTGGTCTCCGATGGCTTGGGCTATTCCGATGAGGCTTAGAATGGCATCGTTGACAACAAAATTACCGACGATAGTCTTATTGAGTGTTCGTGTATGTAAACTAGGATATCAAACTCGAACTGGTGAATGTGGGACTAAAGGTTTCACATGAATACAAACAGTTATGCGACGGTTGGAAGATAGCGATGCTGGGTCAGTTGGAACGAACAGTTAGGGTAGAAGTTCAAAATGGTTTTGCTCTTGAAGACTGTGATATATATATATAGATTTGGTGAGGTCGTCTGGAGTGGATGATGAGATTCGATCAAATTGTTCATTCTGTAGATGTACAGAGGAAGTGAACTGTGTGTATGATTTGAGAATCGATACCTGACTGAGAAGGCTGGGATCTTTATTGTAACCTTTCTAAGCTTATTGTAAATAAAGATTATCTCTCTTGTGGTGGTGGGTTTTTTACCTGAAAGGGTTTTCCCATGTACATCTGGTGTTGTTCTCTATTATCTTGTATGTTTATTCTATATTTTCTGGTGTGTTCATCTTTGTATTTGAATTAAACGTTACCTGTCTGCATTATCCCCTTTGAATTGACATTAGGGAAGCTATATTCTGCACCTGTGCTTTCCTATAAGGAAACATTAATTGCTAGATCTTGGATTTTGAGGACCCAATACCAACAACATTAGTCTTTCTCTACATTTGAAGCAACACTAGCTCTAGGTATGGAAGTTCTTTTGTTTCATTAGATTAGATTTCCTATTCATAACTTAGGAATTGTTTGTGAAAGATTGTCCCCTTTAGTTTGAATTTCATTTGTTGATATAAGAATTGCTAGGGTAAAAGGTTAGATTTATTTATTGTTTGTGCACTACATTTTGCTATTACATTTAAAATTCTTTATTCACTACTTTCACGATATTCTCCAAATAAATTACAATAGAAATATAGAAGAATTTAAAAAGGATTTATTTTTCCAAGAGATCTTCCTTGTAGTGTCTTTCTTAGGAACCCCTTGAGAAATCAGATATAAGTTCTAAGGAAGCATTAGGTTATTTTTAGTGGATCTAGCTACCTTCAAATAAAATCAATAGGAACTTTCACTCATTAATTCAACAAGCTTCAAAGATTTAATCTGAACATTATGTAATTTACATTGAAAAAGATAAATTTAATTCCTATAAAAGAAAGATTTCTTATGTACCTAGAAAATATTGTTTGGAAGGATTCTCTATATATTTGTTAATGTGAAATCAAATGGGAGAAACTTTTCAGGTCCTTCTATTAGAACTAGGGCATGGGGTGGTGTTGTACAACATGCAAGTCCTAGGTCTAGTCTAATTATTTAAGATTTGTGTAATACTAAAAGAAATAGCTCAATTCCTATAAAAGAAAGATTTTATGTGTGGCTACAAAAGATTGTTTGGGATTCTCTATCTATTTACTTTGGTGAAATAAAAAGGAATAATTTTTTTGGTTGCTTCTATTAGAACTAGGGGACTAGACATGTTGTTGTACACCTTGCAAGTCTTAGGTCTAGTCTACATATTTAAGATTTGTGTGATATTTTAAATAATGTGCTCATACAGAAAAGGGCTGTCCCACTTGGATGGAATTTTGCAATTCCATGGTTGACATTCTCTGCCATCTATCATTGGTCTTTTATGATTTTAAAAATTCATTGAGTTGGGGGTTACTTAAAGTAGACTATGAATAAAATCTTTAACCAACTTTTTATAGTGTGTGTAAGTGGTAGTAACTACACCTATATTAGAGTGCTTGGGAGTTACTTTGACACCACTTGGTCTTGAGAGTCAAACCCATCAATTAGGAGTTACATGCTATTTTTGGAAGAGTTATAGTTAAAGGTGGGGCACATACGGTTGAATGTGGACCAACTTAACTAGTTTTTGGCTCTAGGTTTTGAGCCCATGGTTTTAGAAAACTATTATTGATCTCTTATGTCTCCTTGGCCTATGTATACAAGACATGGGATGGAGATTGAATGGCATGTTCTATGCAAGGTTATGCTAGATCAAAATTCCTCCAAATTGAAGAGTCTTGATCTTTGGTAAAGCTCAAAGCTTGATATTATTTTGTAACATATAGTTGTTGATAATACATTAGTTTCACTATTTTGGAGGCTAGGTTTTTCCTTTGCGGGGTTATCCCAAGCTATATCGATGTCACTATTTGCATTGCATTGTTTTCATTATTCTCTCATTATTTATAGACTTACTTGTTCTTATTCTTAGTGTTGTTTCCATGTCATTGCTTTACTAATATTTTATTATATCAGTAACTTTTACTATCTATCCTTGTAGGATTGAGTAGTCCAAATTGTTTGTATTTCCTTTCATTTGGTATCAGAGCTTGGTTTTGTGCTATAGGAAGGGACACCTTGTGATATTAATCTTTTCTTGAGTGGGAGTTTGTTCTAGTCACTGATTTTGTTTCAAGGAACATATATGGAAAGAACTTCTAGAATAGCGGTGGAGAGGTTCAATGGAACCAACTTTGAGCTTTGGAAGCTCAAGATGGAGGATCTCCTTGTTGACAGTGATAAATGGATAAATATTATTGAATAGATACCATTTGGCATGGAATACAAAAATTGGTTAGTTGTTGATAAAAAAGCAATGAGTCTCATCTAGCTTTGCTTTGCAGATTCAACACTCTTGAATGTTTTGGGAGAGACCTCCACCAAGAAACTCTAGGATAAGTTGGGAAATATGTATCAAATTAAGTCCCTTGTAAACAAGTTTTTTCTAAGGAAGAAACTTTGTATTGTATTTAAACATGAGCGATGGTGATTAAGTGATACAGTAGGTTTGAATGTGTCTAACACTATGGTGAGCAAGTTGGCATCTATGGATGTGAAAATAGATGAGGAGGATCAAGACATAACTCATGCATTCCTTGTTTGATAGTTGAGACAATCTCATGATGGGGATTAGTAGCACCATCGCAAAGATGAAACTTGAGGTGGTGATTAGTGCATTGCTAAGGAGATGAGGCAAAAATCATTTGAATCTAATCTAATATGCATTAACTATCAAATGCCATTCCAAGGGAAAGGGGAAGAATAAAAATATGGACACGCATGCTAATTCTGAGGGGAGATCTAAGTCTCTTGGTAGATCTAAGGTGAAATGGTAGAACCGTGGCAAGATTGAGCTCATGGTTCATTTCACTTACCCAATGTGTAAATGTTGGAGCATATGGTTCCACAAGCGATCTTGCATCACCAAAAATAATAATAAGTTATATTTAAATAAATTATATCTTTCTTTAATTTTGGTTGCTTTTTCTTGTTAGACTTTTCATCAAATATGCATATTCAAAAGACTACTGCATGTTGTTCTAGATTAGGTATAGGCCACTACATATTGGTTATGGGTTACCAATAAATGTTCTCTAAGGCCACATGCCTACTTGCAACTTTGGTACATATCAGTTACAATTTTCCTGCAAGTGAGTTATAGGATACAACAACTGTGAAGTCTTGTACCTTGTTACATCCCACCCTAAACCTTTAAAAACTACTTATGTTGTACTTTTGTAAAATTGTGTAAAATAACTCGTGTTTGAAAGTTATGATATATATTGATGAGTGTGTTTAGAAGTTATGATATACTTTGATGAAATCATGCAAGTTTTGCTTTGATAAGATTATACAATGTCTTGCATAAAGTTTTTGAATTGGATTAAGGATCCTTGATGTCATGAATATGATGGACTATGATATGATTGAGAAAATACTTCTTTGAAATACAAATGAAAATAATATGATGTAATGAATGTATCAAATTATTTGTCAGACTAATTATCTTTGTTTTTCTTGAGTGATTAAGATAGGACAAATCAAGTACCCTCAAAGCACAAGAGGGAAACTATCATCTGGTAGAAAGGTTTTGTTGACAAGACCTCGATGTTATCATTTGAGCTAGGGTCAGTGTGACTTGGGAAACCTGTCAAGTCTAGGTCATATCTTTCTTTATATGTATCGAGGTAAGCTATCTTCATACCTATTTCACTCTCACAACTATCAAATTGAGACAATAATTTTAGTCTCATCAAAGTCAAATATCGAATAGGATTGACTTGATGTCTGAGGCTATAAAGACTTATTCAAGTCGCAAACATTTAGTTCCAAGTCGAGAGTCTTTTTCTTCAGTTCTCAATGTCATCATTGAGCAAAGTTATCAAATTTTTTTGATGCATCTAGAAGACTATAGCAAAATTCTAATAACCTAACTACTTCTTTATCATCATGTTCATGTGAAATACAATGTGAAGTGTATATCATATAACATATATTTGTTATATCTTTCACATAGTCCTTAGGAATTATAAGAATATTATTATTATTATTCCCTCACAACCTGAGGCTTACTATTTCACTTCATTAAATGCACCAAGTTCTATCATGAACCTTCAGCTACTCAAAGGCCAAAATGGGAATGAAAGATGATTATTTATAAGTGTAATGTTTTTTTCTTTAATCATTCAATTGGTGTTTCTTAGTGGGCCAATGGCATCAGGCCATAATGGCACATCCATCTTAAACTCTCGCTTATGGAAATAATACAATCATTTATGATAATTGATTACAGATGAGTCCTGCAAGCCACAACCAATAGCAAGAAGATTAGAGCGGCAACAGGCGCGAGAGGCTCAAAACCGTTCTTGTAACTGCCGGCAAGAACCAAATCTTAACATCATTCAATATATAAACTTCTTCATTACATGCTTGCGGGATTGGATGCTATCTTGCGTTGCTATTATAGGTAGATTGTGCCTGAATAAGATAGAGGAACGTTAATAAATAGAAAAGCGAAAGTTCCTGCAACACAAAGAGGAAACGAAGTCTAGCAGGAAAGAGTTTTTCCAACTCGACACTCAGAGGTACATGTCAGCCATTTTCTTTCATGAACAATTGTTGTATCGTGTCAAAGGTGTGATGCTATTGATGCTGTGAAATAAAGATTGTTTTTGGCTTGCAAACTTTTGTTATGATACTTATAGCAAAAATCAAATAGTGTTGTTCCAGTTTGTTTTGGCCTTTTCTGTGTGTAAGTCTTGGGTTCTTTCTATGTATACATAAGTTAACATAGAAATTATAGTAGAAAAAGTATAACAATATTGTAATTAAAACCACATCCATAGATGCATGTACTCTTTCATTTGTAGAATACTATGTAGACTCTCTCAAGAAGCTTCTTCTTTCTCAGAGAAATTACATTCTCTTTCAATATGTAAGATAACTTTGTTCTTATTGTTGACACAGAGGGATAGTGTTACATCCCCAATTTTTGCCTTGCTATACTGTTTACTTTTACTTGGACATAAGTAAATTTATTATGATGATTAGATTAATGATAAGGAAAGACATGGATTATATTGAATGTCATTTATGAAATTATAGAAAAGAATGTGTTATTATTGATTTAATAATTGTATTATGAGATTTGATTTATTATTTGAATTATTTGAATAATGATGCACTAATCATATATTGTTTGGTTACAAGTTGAAACAGGAATACAAATTCTCAGATGACTCTCAGAGAAGAGAGAGATAGAGTATCTTTCAAGGAGAGAGATATCAACCTCGGGTTATGAGTGGTTTATTTGCCAAATCGAGTATAAGTGTTTAACGAAAATGTGAACCAATGTGTCATAAGAGGTAAGTCCTGCCTTGTTAGTTTGCTTTTGAACATAATTGATAGGTAGTTGATATTATTTACAAATCTTTCTAAGTCGTAGTAAGTAGTATTAAGTCATAAGTAACGTTAACGACGTCATTTGAACATGAATCGAGACCATTTACATCTAACGTAAAAGTTACGACATAATTATCGTAATGGGTGGTGTTTTTATTTTTGGGCCACTTAGTGTTTATTTGTCGACCCTTGAATGTCAAAGTGAATTCTATCAAGTTAGATTGACGTGTTTTTAATGAAGGAATGTGATGGGGAGGTAAACTCGACCCATTCACAATATCTGTAAATTGTTATTTTATTGCTATTATTCTTATTGATTTAAATCATAATCATCGAATATGAACGATGATATGTAAGTCTTATTTAATATAAGCCATAGATGTATTTATAAACTGAAGAGGATAATACCTCTCATTATTTAATAAACTTATCAATCAAATAACATTGGGCATGTCATTTATGACACCCACATTAATTCGAATGAAGGAATTTGTATCACTTAAAGTGATCAACCATAATAACCATCGATGATTATGCTTGTGTCAACCTCTTTAAGAGGGAGTATGGTATTACAATTGCATGCATTGAAAACTCTCCACATTCTGTGCCTTAAACGAACATGTGTTTATCTCTGCTACATAAGTGGGATCGGTTGTAAACTGAATTAGAGAGTGGTCGGTTGCATTACCAATTCTCTTACATTCGATGGAGTGGTAGAATTCATTTCATTAAGAGCTTTGAAGCATCATTAATTGGCACGAATCACCTTGATCATAAGGGAGATAAGATTTGTAGTTAGAGGACACACATACGGGGGGATCATTTTGGAAAACATAGAGAGCAGGTCACAGCCAGAACACAGGCGTGTGGATATCATCATTTAGGCTGAGTGAATAGTAAACACAGCTACAGATAACTCTTGTGCCATTGCCAGGTATCATTCAATATCTATGTGGAAAGAATAATAGAATTGTAAGGATTTATAATGTCTTTTGTTTGCATGCTTCGAAGAATCGATATTATCCCTTTTCATATGTCAGTGATATTTGATTCTTAATCAGCAAACCTGTTAATAAGTGTTTTCATTATGTTTAAAACCTTTGGAGTTAATGATTGTCGCCATTATCACTGGCGGGCCGACGCTATCAAAGGCTATTAGCTTGAGTCAAAAACCATAGAAATGTGTAGAAGTCAGTCTATTGAAAGATATAACTGTAGAATGATATTCCAATACACCGTAGAGGTATTCTTTATGAGTGGTCGATTATGTAGAAAAATATAGTCGATTAAGAGAAGGTTCGACATTAAGAAGGACCAAGAGTTGATTATTAAGATATTTTATACCATTCTTATATATATATATATCAAGTACCATTTAGAACTATGATAGGATTGTAAACATAGTTGAATAGGATGCTTAAATCTTTGAGGTGGTTAATGGAAGTATAAGAACTATTTCTTGTTAAGTTAGGAATAACTATAATGGTTGTTTTCCAAGAGAACTTAGAATCTCATTAAGCTTAGGACTTGATACCTTTTTCATTATAAATCGAGTGATAACTCAATGGAAATGCTTCGATAGAAATATGAAGGATCATAGGGTTATCCTTAATAATTTTTACATGAGAATATCTTTGTAGGAAACCAGTATGAAATGATTAAATGAAGTCTAATGAGATAGGAATTTGAGAAGAATCATATTTGAGTATATATATGTGTCATGACTATTGAAGTCATCATGAATAGGTAAACTGGGAATATTCATATTTTTCGTATAAGAGGAAATATCTATTTTGAATGATAGTTCACTCTTTTTTTTCAGTTTAGATAAAGTATGAGTTGTTATTAACCTAGTTTCATTGATATGAGTTTTGGATAATTTGTAAAGCCATATTATTATTATGGGATATTATGTAAAACTTAGAGTCAAACTGAAATCAAATGATTAGATAAGACATATAGATATGTCTAAAGTCTAGAAAAACTATTATCATGATTTAGCTATTGTATAAACATAGTTGATGGATAAACTGTGGAATACGACATTATCCAAGTCAAGTAGGGGTGGGTGAACACAACGACGATGTTCATTATGAATGATATTGAAATTAAAAACTTTGGCCAAAGTAATGCATTTATTTTCTGCATGCATTGTCAGTTCACTTTATCCGGATTGCTCATCCTATCAGAAATCATACTTAGCTAGAAGGTATCAGGGTTGTATGGTTGATAGAGTTGAGTAGGATACAACACTATGTACTCAGGATAGGCAAATTACCACTGGTCACCTTTGGTCTACATCCCTTATGAAGGTGAGGGCCACTTCCTATGTGGAAGAAGTGTGGGAGACCGCCGGTCTGTGGATGGAGGTAAATCACTGGAAAGATAGTCTCTCTCTCTCTCTCCAAGTAGAAGATATGTCAGGACTTGTGATAAATATGTCAGATATTCAACAACAATATTTATTCCAAAATTGTCTATGTAATTGATTTACATTGTAATTTGAGAAAGACAATATGATGTAAAAGTATTTTGTAAAGAGAAAATATTGTAAAATAGAATTACTTGATTATGTGTTGAATAAAAGAAAAAATTTCTCTATCTCATTTTTATCTTGTTAAATTACTCTATGGTAAATTTTTCTGGTTTTACTATGTTTTAAGAATGTGGATGTTATAGATAGTCTCTTAAAAACCGAATGGTTGTATTGAAAGTTTCATTCCACTCATTATTTTAGAGAGTCTTTTACCTCCAAGACAACATCTCACTATTTGTCCTCTCTAATAGAGGTCGATAGGAGCACATTTCATTATCATTGCATTTAAAGACTTATTACTCCTTTAATTGAGAAGTCGAACAATAGGATGAGCATCTTTGTATACGTCGAGACTATATTTAAATGGTCGACCAATGTTATATATATAAGAGAGCCATATAAGACTAAACATTAAACAATACCTGTGTATGTGACCCCTGTGTACTTTCAAATCTTGAAATAAGAGACCATTAACTATTATCTGTCGGCTTGAGAATAAAGTTTAGGAAGGAATAGTAAGTACTTTCCATGTTGTTACACACATACTTAATGTATGTGATAATAGGATTTAGTATTTAGCAACTAGTTTATGAGTTAATAAAAGGATTTTGTTATCCTTATTAGATAACCAAGGTCAAAGATATATAATAATAACCTCAACTACATGCTACAAGAAGTTCTTGTTTAGTTATAACCTTTCTTGAAATGAGAACCAATTAAGACTATTAGTAAGGCCTTGTGCTCAAATCTCATTTGCACTACTTATAAAAGGCATGAGTTTTCTACCACAATATCTTTTCTCAAGAAGATAGGACCCTCATGGAATCTATGATTAATATGAAAGCTTTCCTAACAAGGAGGGGGATCTTATACTGACACTATTAATGGATTTGATGTCCAAACATGGACAAATTCTAATCATTACTAAAGTATACAAATACCAAGAAAACCTGAACTAGTGAATGGAATCAAGTTCTGAAGATTGATCCAAAGGTTCAGGGATATTTCTATTGATCGTCAACCTATCAAATTCACAATGATAAAACAAGTCATAAAATGCTAGAGAATCTCGTCTTATTGAAAGTGGGTGGATAGGTAATCTAGTAAACCCTAGGACCAATAGTCTCTCCAAGTCAAGTAGGGTGGTGAACCATGACTACGTTCACTGTGTAACATCTATACATCTAGAAACTATGGCCATAGTGAGTGCCAATGCCACCACGTGCACTCGTCAGTTTAAAGTACACTCCGGACACTTAGCTAACTAGGGTTGTCGTACTTAGTTGGAGGGTATCCTTAGTAGTGCAACAGAGTTAGCCAAGTGGGGGTACACACCAGAGCTCAGATGGTAACTAAGAGGGTTCTCACACAACCTTTCATTGAAGAGTAGGGCCGCTTCTAGTCAAGAAGTGTGCGGGGGACTGCTTAAGTCTATGGTTGGAGGTAAAATAGCCAGATGATGCTTTCCCTCTCTATAGTGGCATAGCGAGTCTTGGAGATGAGATAAACTAGATAAGGGATTCTAATCCTTTCTTTTCATATTTAATTTCAGTATAATATTCTGATGAATGAAATGATTGAAAGAATTTGTACATGATGGTTAACCCTTGCAATAATGACATGAGAGTTAGAATTAACCTCACTCTTATTTGATAATTAATAGTAATTTGCCTATTTATATATGTTTTTCTTTTATAAATTACTATTCCTTTTAACACATGGTGAAATTTTCTCTTGGTAAATCTGGGTACCGGGATGGTTGGTTGTTACACGTGGTATCAGAGCATCTGGGTTGAACACTCGGGCCTATGAGCTCATTGCATAAGTATTGTGCATGATTCATAAATTGTAAAACTAATTCTTTTGAATTATCTTGTGCCAGAAATGGTGCGAATCAAACAGACTGCCAGAAAATATGTTGCCAGCAATGAGCGATACCTATAGGTTAAAAAAGAACGGGAAGCTCTGACCAAAACTATTGAAGGGACAAGTGTTAATAGGGAGAGATGGCTAAAGGATGAAGAAACTTTTGCTCATGCGATGGGTAGAATTAAATATGAAAAAGTAGAGTTGAAGCAAGATGCTATTGCTTACGCAAGTATTATGGAAGACCTAGCTCATTAACCATCTACTTCAAAATGTGAACCAATCAAACCAACCTCTTCTATACTTGTACCTAGTGTGGGTAGTAATAACTCCACTGAAATTATTGTAATTAGTTCCAATGAGTCAAAAGGATATAAACCTACACTCCGACATAGAAAAAAATCCTTGTTTTGAAACTCGAGAATATAAAAAGTGTAGAAAGTTCTTGGAAATAAAAGCATTTATAATTCTATGTTAAAAGTTTCATCCTTCTTAAAATATGTATGCATGAGATAATAAAGTTCTCAATTTATGAATGAGATGAGTTGTCTATGCTTGAGACTAATTAAAACCCTAAATTGGAACTTTAGGTAGAAAAGTTATAATATCATGGTGCAAACCCAGAGTCATCACAAACAAAGTTCTGAGGTTGGTCAGGATCCTGAAAATGCAGAAGCTAAATTGGATCGAATCTTGACTCTCCTACAGGAGACCAGGGCTAGAGTGGACCATCTTGAAAAGGAAAGGGCTGGTAAGGGGTCTACTTTTGAAGGTGACACTGGGAGTCGCCATATGGATACTACATAGACATAACACAAAGACACCCATTCCGGATCTAAATTTCAAGAAATAGACAAGGAACAGTTGGCTCAAGAGTTATATCGTGATATGAAGAAAGTAACTACACCTAAGTTTGACGGGTCTGACTCAGGTGATGCTGTTGAAACTTGGCTAACTGAAATGGATAATTATTTTGAGATCCCTAATTATTTTGAAACTACTAGAGTAGTATGGGGGGATTTTCAATTGGCTGACGAAGTGTCCATATGGTGGACAAATAAGAAGATGGAATTGGGGATAGCAACCAAAGGACTAACGTGGGGAGAATTTGTTACAATTTTTAGATAGAGGTGGTTGCCTCAGTTATATTATGATCAGAAAATGATGGAGTTCCAAAATCTGAGACAAGGGGAATTAACCGTTAACCAATACTGGGAAAAATTTACTTGACTCCTCAAATACATACCCTAGTACCAAATAGATGAAAGATTTAGAATCAGGAAGTCGCATTTCAATAGCGAATTCATGCCGCACTGGACAATAGACAAGCAGAGTACAAAATAACTCCTTTCGAGACCATAGGTATGCTATTTGGTACACCTATATCAGTTTTAATAGACACTTGGGCAACATAATGCTTTGTATCACCAAAAGTTTTAAGTAAAATTTCTAGAAAGGCGGGTTTCATGCAAAACTCATGGTCAGTTGAATATGCTAATCAATCAAGAGCTCAGGTAGAGCAGTGTCTATTTGAGGCTAGGGTAGACTTGCCAAGTTTTTTGACGAAAGTTAACCTTTATGTGGCTCCCCTAGGATCCTACGATGTCATATTAGGGATCAACTGGCTATGGAGGTACAAAGAAAAAGTAGATTGTTACACCAAAATAGTCAAGTACCTAGATGACCTAGGGCATAAAGTGTATATTCAAGGAAAGGCAAGAATAGATGTAATAAGGAAAATTTCTGCAATGCAACTTAAGAGAGCTAAATGAAGGGGTTGTCAATTATTTGTAGTTAAAATGGAAAAGTTAGAAGAAGTAAAGGAGAATCAAAATTTCAACTTCTCTAATGACCTAACATTCTACGAAGCCCTAAAAACACTAATAGGAGAGACTAGTGAAGCCTCAAAAAGAAAGGGTTTAGAGTTGGACAAATATCCTTACCTTTAGAATTTTGTAGATGTTTTCCCTGATGAATTACAAGGGCTACGTGCAAAAAGGGCATTCAATTTTTCCATAGACATCATACCTAGATCGGAGCCCATCTCCAAGGCTCCATATCAGATGACTACCATTGGATTGATAGAATTGAAAGAACAATTACATAAACTTTTAGATAAAGGTCTGATACGACCTAGTGTTTCACCATGGGGAGCATCGGTAATCTTTGTTAAAAAGAAGGATGACACTCTTAGATTATGCATTGATTATCGAATGCTCAATAAGGCCACGATCAAAAACAAATATCCCTTGCCCTGCATAGATGATCTATTCGATCAAATGCGAGGAACAACAATATTCTCTAAGATCGACCTGCGATCTAGTTACCATCAATTGAGATTGTGAGACAAAGACATACATAAAACTGCTTTTAGGACTAGGTATAGGCACTATGAATTTACGATCTATTACCTTTTGTCCTAACTAATGCACCAGTGGCTTTTATGAATTTGATGAATAGTGTGTTTCAAGATTGCTTAAACAAATTCATTCTTGTTTTTCTTGATGACATTTTGATCTACTCGAAAAAGGAAGAACATCTCCAACACTTACAATTTGTATTGCAACGTTTGAGATAAAATAAACTATATGGAAAACTATCCAAGTGCTCATTTTTCCAAAAAGAAATACAATACTTAGGGCATATTATTTCTGTAGATGGGATCACAGTAGATCCAGCAAAAATAAAGGCAATAATTGAATGGCCAGAACCCACAAATGTACACGAAGTTCACAGCTTCATGGGTTTGGTAGGATATTATAGGAATTTCATAGCTAACTTCTCTATAATTGCATATCTTATTACCTCCCTTTAGAGAAAAGGAAGGAAATTCGTATGGATAGAGAAATGTCAGGAGGCTTTTAACTTATTGAAGGAGAAATTGACTACGGTGCCAATTTTAAAGGTGCCCAATCCCAAGAGACATTTTGTAGTCACCACAGATGCTTCAGGAGAAGGAATAGGAGGTGTTCTCATGCAAGATGGGCAGGTGATAGTTTATGAGTTTAGGAAACTGAAGGACTATGAGCTAAATTATGCACCTCATGATCTAGAGCTAGTAGCAATTGTGCATGTGCTACAAATGTGGTGGCATTATTTGTTAGGTAAACCCTTTAAACTCAGATTTGATCACCAAGGATTATGTTATTTGTTCACTCAACCTAATCTAAACGCTCAGCAAAGAAGGTGGCTTGAGTTAATATCTAATTATGAATTTGAAATCAATTATATTAAAGGAAAAGAGAATCTTGTAGTAGATGCTCTTAGTAGAAGGAGACATGTTTCCTCCATGCTAACAGTACAAACTAGTTTCCATAGTCAGGTATTATGTCGGTCTGATGGGGATGATACTATAATCAAGTCAAGTAGGCTTTATTGGATAACCCGCAAGACCCTAAATATGATGAATTTAAATTTGAAGTTGATGGACTACTTCGGTATATGGGAAGAATATACGTTCCTGACTTAGATGAATTAAGGAGCTCAGTGTTAAGAGAAGTTCATAATGCAACCTATTCTGGACACCCAAGAGTAACAAAACCCATGGTACATATAAAACCATTGTATTACTGGAAGGGAATGAAAAAGGATGCCGCTAGACATGTGGCCGAATGTTTAGAATGTCAGAGGGTGAAAGTTGAACATCAACATCTGGCAAGACTTCTGTATGCACATGAAATTCTTGAATGGAAATGGCAAATAATCAGTATGGATTTCATACAAGGACTTCCCATGTCCAAGAATAAACACAATACAATTTTAGTCATGGTGGATAAGCTTACTAAAGTGACACACTTTATTCCAGGAAACTTGATTGATGGAATACCCATTATCGCTCATAAGTTTATACAAGAGGTGTTCCGATTACATGGTCTTCCAGAGAAGATTATTTCTGATAGGGACACAAGGATGACTTTCAGATTTTGGCAAACCCTTTTTACCTCCCTTGGAACTTAACTAATATCAATTCTGCATATCACCCTGAAATAGATGGTCAGACAGAAAGGGTGAATCAAGTACTAGAAGACTATTTGAGAGTATATTGTATGGATCATCAGTACAAGTAGAAGGATTACCTTTCGCTTGTAGAATTTGCCTACAATAATTATTATCACTCTGCAATTAAAATGGCTCCATTTGAGGCATTGTACGGAAGAAAGTGTCAAACTCCTATCAGCTAGGATAAGCTAGAAGATAGGATTAGCTTGAGTATGAAAATGCTTTCAGAAATGGAGGAACAAGTCAGGATGATTAAAAAGAGGCTTACATAAGCTAATCATAGGCAGAAGAGTTATGCAGATGCCAAACAAATTCCTAGACAATTTGCCGTGGGGCAAATTTTTTTATTAACAGTAAAACCTTAGAAACGTGCAATCAAGTTTAGAAAATTATCTAAGTTAGCAACTTGTTATGTGGGACCTTTTGAAGTGTTAGAGGAAGTCAACCTAGTCAATTACTGGATAGCTCTAGCTCTAGCTCTTGCTAGAATACATTATGTATTTCATGTTTCATACCTTAAGAAATATATATCTGGTGATAAGCATATAATTAATTGGAATGCATTGCAGGTTTAGGATCCAGGAGTGGTCTCGATCAAACCACTCAGAGCACTCGAAACGAGTAAGCTCCAATTGTGCAACAGAGATGTGCTCCAGTGCAAGGTCTAGTGGGACCAATACATTGAGGATAGTGCCACTTGGGAGAATTACCTAGATATTAAGAAAAGACTTCCATCTCTTTTGCAAGAACAAGAAAGATTGAAAAATTGAGACTTTATTACAATATTAAGATTTTATTACAGTATTAAGACTTTATTTCAAGCATTAAGACTATATAACTAGACATCATCGGGGACGATGATTATTTAGGGGGAGGATATGTTATATCCCACCCTAAACCTTTGAAAACTTCTTATGTTTTACTTTAGTAAAATTGTGTAAAATAACTCATGTTTGGAAGTTGCAATTTTTGCTTTGATAAGATTATACAATGTCTTGCTTAAAGTTTTTGAATTGGATTAAGGACCCTTGATGTCATGAATTTGATGGACTATGATATGATTGAGAAAATACTTCTTTGAAATACAAATGAAAATAATATGATGTAATGAATGTATCGAAATATATGTCAGACTAATTACCTTTGTTTTTTTGAGTGATTGAGACAGGATAAATCAAATACCCTCAGAACACAAGAGGGAAAGTATCATCTGGTAGAAAGGTTTTGTTGACAAGACCTCGATGTTATCATCTGAGCTAGAGTCGGTGTGTGACTTGGGAAACCTGTCAAGTCTAGGTCATATCTTTCTTCATATCTGTCAAGGTAAGCTATCTCCATACCTATTTCACTCTCGCAACTATCAAATCAAGACAATAATGTTAGTCTCATCAAAGTCAAATATCGAATAGGATCGACTTGATGTCTAAGGATGTAAAGACTTATTCAAGTCGTGAACATTCAGTTCCAAGTCGAGAGTGTTTTTCTTCAATTCTCAATGTCATCATTGAGTAACGTTATCAAATTCTTTTGACACATATAGAAGACTATAGAAAAATTCTAATAATCTAACTACTTCTTTATCATCATGTTCATGTGAAATACGACGTGAAGTGTATATCATATAACATATATTTATTATATCTTTCACATAGTCCTTAGGAATTATAAGAGTATTGTTATTATTATTCCCTCACAACCCGAGGCTTACTATTTTACTTTATTAAGTGCACCACGTTCTATCATGAACCTTCAGCTACTCGAAGGCCAAAATGGGAATGAAAGATGATTATTTATAAGTGTAATGTTTTGTTCTTTAATCATTAGATTGGTGTTTCTTAGTGGGTCGCTGGCATCAGGCCATAATGGCACGTCCATCTTAAACTCTCGCTTGAGGAAATAATACAATCAGTTATGATAACTAATTGCGGATGAGTCCTGCGAGCCACAACCAATAGGAAGAAATTAGAGTGGAAATGGGAGCGAGAGGCTCAAAACCATTCTTGTAACTGCTGACAAGAACTGAATCTTAACATCATTCAATATATAAACTTCTTCATTACACATTTGCGGGATTGGATGCAATCTTGCACTGCTATTATAGGTACATTGTGCTTGAATAAGACATAGGAATGTTAATAAATAGGAAAGCGAAAGTTCCTGCAACATTGATGCAGAGCGCACAGTGGAAGCTTCAAAAACTTAACAATAGACTGTATCAGTGAGAGTGTGACTTCTATCTTGGTGATATGTTCTCATTAGCCAAACATATCCCGTCGGCCACTTTGTTATTTATCTGGCCGATCCCTTAACTTTCCTCGATGGACGTTCACTCTGATATTGCAAACTGTGGTTTATGCATAACATGACATGCTATGGCTGGTTACTACACCTTGTTTCACCACTACGACCGGTCACTTGTTGTATCTGATAGAATGTATATTCGCACATACATTCTTAATGTGCAATTTTGATATGCATTCGCAATGCACATTCTATCGATCTAACACCTTGATCGGTGTAACTTTCGTAAGCTTCTTTGAATGCTATGTCTCGTCGATGATGCCTTCGAAAAACTACAAATCCCCAAATTACCTAACTTCCAACCCAGACCCTAGCACATGGAGATGCTAGGTTGGTCTATTGCATAGCACAGTCGATCTGATCTTCTTCACCATCGAATAGAACACAAACAACAAACATAGAAACAAGAAAAGACATATATGTACATCGAGAAGCCATTCCACTGATTTTGACAGAAATCTTATCTGTGGAATGCTTCAAATCGACATCTTGCAACAATGGGAAAACACAGAACGTAAAAGAAATCTATAGCTAACAAATTTGCGATTACAGAGAACAGGAATCGAAATGAGGGAACATAATATCTTTATTTCTATTTGAAATAATGTTCAATCGCATTCAACCTCCTCTCTGTGATCTGATTACATTTAATCACAAAATCATATGACTGACTACAACTGCAAAGCCTAATACCTGATCTTGTTCATTTCCCTGGTTTTTATAGATTCACCCAGAGTAGTACCAAACTGACTCCAAGCGGCTGGAAAACACTACTGCCTATTTTTGGCATTATTGCTATTTTTAGCATTATGCGATTATAATTGACAAATGTCACTTGGGACTTAGAAAATGAACCTAGACATAAACTGAAATGAAAATGCATTGGTCAATAGACCTTATTACAAAAGAAAACATGATTTTCTAGGTGCTCCTACACCATACTCCCGGGGTTAACAAAACTCAAGTCCCTTGAGGAACCAAGTCTGAAATAGTAACCCCATGCTTGATGATGTCCTCCTCGCTCATCCAGGTTGCATCTTCATCAAGCAAACCACGCCATTTGATGAGATACTGCTTGTAGATTTTATGTCTGGTCTTCTTTTGAACTTTGGTGTCCAAAATACATTCCAACTGTACTAGCTGACTCGGTGGAAAATTAGAAATCCATTCTGCATCCCCTGCTCCTGTCACATCTGAATCAGCAACACAGTCTCCTCTGAATGGAAATAGGTCTGACACATTGAAAATGGGTGATATTGCTAAACCTAGAGGAAGTTCAATTTCGTATGCATTAGGTCCAAATTTGTGTACAATCTTGCATGGAACTATCTTCTTCATAAGAAGCTTCATGGGCTGCCCCTTCGGAAGCCTTTCCTTCTTCAGATATGCCATCACCAGATCGCCAACTTTGTATTGAGCATCCCTTTTCTTCTGATCAGCTCTCTCTTTGTATTTCCCTGTGTTCTTCTGTATAGTTTCTCTGACAGCATCATGGATATCTTTCATACTGACCACAAAATATTCTCCTTGTGCACTTCTTTTCTCCATGTTCTAGAGATCCCTGAGCTCCAAAATTCCCCTAGGATAAATCCCATATACAACTATAAAAGGACTCTTTCTTGTGCTCCTATTAACAAAATTGTTATATGCAAATTCTCCCTGTGGGATGATCATATCCCATGCTTCTCCATGCTGTTTGGTCAAACATCTCAAAAGATTACCCAGTGATCTATTCACCACCTCAGTTTTTCCATCTGTCTGAGGGTGATATGCTGATGTGAAAGATAATTGAGTGCCCAGTTTCTTCCACAGTGTCCTCCAAAAATGACCCACAAACTTGGGATCTCTATCAGTAACTATGTTTAATGGTAAACCATGAATTCTTACTATCTCTTTGAAGAAAAGACCAGCAATATGTGAAGCATCGTTAGTACATTTACATGGCACAAAATGAGCCATTTTACTAAACCTGTCAACAACCACAAACACACTGTCAAATCCTCTTTGAGTCTAGGGAAGACCCAAAACAAAATCCATACTGATGCACTCCCATGGCCTTTGCGGAATTGGAAGTGGTTGATAGAGACCTGCATTTGATGAAGTCCCTTTGGCTCTCTGGCAAATGTGACAACAGTCTACAAATTTTCTGACATCTGTTTGCATCTTAGGCCAGAAGTAAACCCTTCTCACTTGCTCCAATGTCTTGTCCAATCCAAAATGACCTCCAAGACTACCACAATGTTTCTCTTTTATGATGTTCTCCCTCATGGAACACCTAGGTACACACAACTAGTTGCCTTTAAACAGTAACCCCTGCTATAGCAAAAATTCAAAAAATTTAGAATGATAGGAATCTGAAAATTGTGAACAAACTACATATATCTCCTTGAAGTCCTCATCATCCTGGTACATATTCTTGAGAGAATCCACTCCCACACTTTGCAACTGGATTTCTTGTGTAGTGCATACTCTTATGCTTAGAGCATCTGCCACCTTGTTGGCTTGTCCCTTCTTATGTTTGATGGAAAAGGTATACACCTGGAGTTGTTTGACCCACTTCATATGCCTGTGATTTAGCTTCTCCTGCGAATTCAGAAAACTCAAAGCATGGTTGTTAGTATAAATAATGAATTCCTTGGGCAAGAGATAATGTCTCCATTTTTTCAATGCTTGAACCATTGCATACAATTCTAGATCATATGTGGAATACTTTCTTTTAGCATCATTCATCTTTTCACTAAAGAAAGCAATAGATCTACCTTCCTGACTCAAGACAGCACAATGGTAAGGTTACTGGCTCACATTCCACAGTAAACAACTTATTAAAATTAGGTAAAATCAAAATGGGTTTCTCTGCTATTTTCTGTTTGAGAATCTCAAAAGATTCATCTGCTGCTCTATTCCAAACAAACTTACATTTCTGTCCTCCTTTGATGGTATCTAGAATGGGTGCACAAATATGACTGAATCCTCTTAGGAATTTCCTATAAAAAGTTGCCAACCCATGAAAACTCCTTACATCACTTACTGTTTTAGGTGCTGGCCAAGTCAAAATAGCATTTACTTTCTCTGGATCCATTTTCAAACTGCCTTGGGATATCACAAATCTAAGGTATGTGAGTTCTTCCTTCATGAAGATACTCTTCTCCATATTGATCATCAGTTTCTCCTCATGCAGCTTCTTCAACACCTATTCCAAATGCTGCAAATGTTCTTCTTTTGTCCTGCTGAAAACCAGAATATCATCAAGATAGACAACAACAAATTTGCCAATAAAATCTTTCAATACCTCATTCATTAGACACATGAAAGTACTTGGAGCATTGGATAGACCAAATGGCATCACCAACCACTCATAAAGACCTTCATTAGTCTTAAAGGCTGTCTTCCATTCATCCCCTTGTCTAATCCCGATTTGATGGTATCCACTCTTGAGATCAATTTTAGAAAAATACCGAGTTGCACCCAAACAATCCATGAGGTCCTCTATTCTGGGCATAGGAAACCTATATCTCATGGTGATCTTATTGATGGCCCTCGAATCAGTGCACAACCTCCATTTGCCATCCTTCTTGGGAGCTAAAACTATGGGTACAACACATGGACTAAGACTTTTCCTCACCAGGCCTTTATCCAACAATTCTTGTACTTGTTAGCAATCTCCTCATTCTAATTAGGTGTCATTTTATAAGCTGGTTTATTTGGCAATGTGGATCTTGGGATGAAGTCAATCTAATGGCTTATGTCTCTCACAGGGGGTAGTGCATTGGGCATATCCTCCACCATGATACTCTTGTATTTGTCTAACAATTCCTGCACTTCCTTAGGGACTTTTTCCTTGCTGTTTTTAGACAAATCAAAATTGTCTTTAGGTTTCAAAATCAGAGCATACCCCTGGATTCCCTCTTCTTTCAGAGTATGGAGAAACTCTTTCCCACTCATTAATATGATACTTGATCCTACATTCTTGTCTACACCTTCTTCTGGTAAAGGATCCATCTTATACTGTCTACCATTCTTAGTGATCACAAAGGAATTGGATTTACCATCATGCTGGGCTTGTACATCATACTGCCAAGGTCTACCTAACAATAAATGGCATGCATCCATGGGAATTATATCACACAAAAGTTTATCCCCTATTCCCCTATCTAAAATTCTACCCAAGCTTGTTCATCAACCAAGACTTGTTGCCCTTCATTCAACCAGGACACTTTGTATGGACTAACATGTGGCAACCTTTTCAAGTTCAATTTCTCTACCATTTCTACTGAAACTAAATTTTCAGTTGAACCAGAATCAACAATTACCTTACACTTTTGCCGAAAACTTTACACAGAGTTCTGAATAGTGTCTTCCTCTGGGGTGGTTCCTTGTTCTATGGCACTTTCATGAGACTCTCTCCATCTTGTGCTAGAGCTGTGCTTCCCATAGGTGAAGTCACACTTTGACAATCTTCTTCTTAAATCAGCTGGTTCCTTCTCTCTCCTCCATGAGAGCTTGAGGCTTTCTCTAGACACCTGCCTGCTGTGTGCCCAATCTGGTTACAATTATAACGTCTTCCCGTGAAGACATTCAGACCTCTGCTTGGTCCACCAAATCTGCCTCTCCCATTGGGTCTCCTTCCTCTGAAACCCTCTCTAGAACTAGATTCTCCACTATGTTCTTGCTGACTGGACTCCCCTTGATTCTTCTGGAACTGATTTCTACCACCAAAGCTATTTCTGCCTTTGAAATTCCTTCCACCTCTGCCTCTGTTCTGCTATTCTCCTTTTCTTTTCTGCTTCTCTTCTACTCTTAGTGCCACCTGGAAACATTTGTCCATGGTTTCTGGTGTCAAGATGGTAATCTCATCTTGTATACTATATTTCAGGCCATTAATATACTTGGCAACTCTTCCTTTCTCATCTTTAGCATGTCCACACCTTAGAGACAATTTGTGGAATTCCTCTATGTAGGTGGATACATCCATATCCTTCTACCTAAGGTTCTGCATTTTTCTATATATCTACACCTCATAATCCGCTGGTAGGAACTAAGCCTTGATCCTCTCTACCATCCGACTCTAGGATGAGATCATGCTCTTGCCACTCTTCACCTTTTCTCCCTGGGTGTAGTTCCACCATGTGAGTGCAGCGCCCTTCAATTTCATTTTTGCAAACTTGACTCTTCTATTCTTCGGTACCTCCTTGTACTCGAAGTAATTGTTCAAAGCCTCGACCCATTTGATGACTTCATCTGCGTCCATCTTTCCACTGAACATTAGAATCTCCATTCTTGCCTCGGACGACTCCTTACCAAGTGATTTTATGGCCTCCAGAAATTGTTTCTGATCTACAGATATATCTATCTATCCTGGGGTTATTTCTTCTTCCCCATCTTCATCTTCTCCATCAGACTCCTTGTCTGGTTTCCTGCCTTTTCCCAAGGTCTTCAACTCAGCCTAGAGTGCTTCCTTGACTCCAGTCTTGATCAGCTCCTCCATCTCCTTGAATTTATTGACCACTTCGGTGGTCATTCCCTTTGGAGGCATATCACTAGCCCCTTCTTCACTTTCTCTGTCTGACATAAACATTCACAAACAACACCAACACTTCTATAGACCTTTCGCTGGCTCTGATACCAAAATGATGCAGAACGCACAGTGGAAGCTTCAAAAATTTAACAATAGACTGTATCGGCGAGAGGGTGACTTCTGTCTTGGCGATATGTTCTCATCGGCCAAACATATCCCATCGGCCACTTTGTTATTTATTTGGCCGATCCCTTAACTTTCCTTGATGGACGTTCACTCCGATATTGCAAACTGTGGTTTATGCATAACATGATTTGCTATGGCCGGTTACTACACCCTGTTTCACCACTATGACCGGTCACTTGTTGTATCTGACGAAATGTATATTCATACATACATTCTCAATGTGCAATTGCGATATGCATTCGCAATGCACATTCTATCGGTCTAACACCTTGATCGGTGTAACTTTCGTAAGCTTCTCCGAATGCTATGTCTCGCCGATGATGCCTTCGCAAAACTGCAAATCCCCAAATCGTTTAACTTCCAACCTAGACCCTAGCACATGGAGATGCTAGGTTGGTCTACTATGCAGCACAGTTGATCTGATCTTCTTCACTGTCGAACAGAACACAAACAACAAACATAGAAACAAGAAAAGACATATATGTACATCGAGAAGCCATTCCACTAATTTTGACAAAAATCTTATCAGTGGAATGCTTCAAATCGACATCTTGCAACAATGGGAAAACACAGAAGGGAAAAGAAATCTACAGCTAACAAATTTGTGATTACAGAGAATAGGAATCGAAATGACGGAACAAAATATCTTTATTTCTCTTTGAAACAATGTTCAATCGCATTCAACCTCCTCTCTATGATCTGATTACATTCAATCACAAAATCATATGACTGATTACAATTGCAAACCCTAATACCTGATCTTGTTCATTTCCTTGGTTTTTATAAATTCACCCAGAGTAGTACCAAACTAACTCCAAGCGGCTGGGAAACACTACCTCCTATTTTTGGCATTATTGCTATTTTTAGCATTATGCGATTACAATTGACAAATGTCACTTGGGACTTACAAAATGAACCTAGACATAAACTGAAATGAAAATGCATTGGTCAATAGACCTTATTACAAAAGAAAACATGATTTTCTAGGTGCTCCTGCACCAAACATAGAGAGGAAATGAAGTCCACCAGGAAAGAGTTTTTCCACGTCAACACTCAGAGGTAAAGGTCACCCATTTTCTTTCATGAACAATTGTTGTATCATGTCAAAGGTGTGATGCTATTGATGCTATGAAATAAAGATTGTTTTTGTCTTGCAAACTTTTTTTATGATACTTATAGCACAAATCGAATAGTGTTGTTCTGACTTGTTTTGGCCTTTTCTATGTGCAAGTCTTGGGTTCTTTCTATGTATACATAGGTTAACGTAGAAATTATAACAGAAAAAGTATATCAATATTGTAATTAAAACTGCATCCATAGATGCATGCACTCTTTCATTTGTAGAATACTACGGAGACTCTCTCGAGAAGCTTCTTCTTTCTCAGAGAAATTACATTCTCTTTCAATATGTAAGATAACTTTGTTCTTATTGTTGACACAGAGGGATAGTCTCTTAAAAACCAAATGGTTGTATTGAAAGTTTTGTTCCACTCATTATTTTGGAGAGTCTTTTACCTCGAAGGCAACATCTCACTGTGTGTCCTCTCCAATAGAGGCAGATAGGAGCACATTTCATTATCATTGCATTTAAAGACTTATTACTCCTTCAGTTGAGCAATTGAATAATAGGATGAGCATCTTTGTATATGTCGAGACTATATTTAAATGGTCAACCAATGTTATATACCAGAGAGCTATATAAGACTAAACATTAAACAATATAATTCCTATAGTAAGTACTTTCCATGTTGTTACACACATACTCAATGTATGCGATATTAGGAGTTAGTATTTAACAACTACTTTATGAGTTAATAGAAGGATCTCGTTATCCTTATTAGATAACCAAGGTCAAAGATATATAATAATAACCTCAACTAAATTCTACAAGAAGTTCTTGTTTAGTTATAATCTTTCTTGCAATGAGAACCAATTAAGACTATTAGTAAGGCCTTGTGCTCAAATCTCATTTGCACTACTTATAAAAGGCATGAGTTTTCTACCACAATATCTTTTTCTCAAAAAGATAAGACCCTCACAGAATCTATGATTAATATGAAAGATTTCCTAACAATATGGAGATCTTATACTGACATCGTTAATGGATTTCATGTCCAAACATGGACAAATTCTAATCATTACTAAGGTATAAAAATACCAAGAAACCCAAACTAGTGAATGAAATCAAGTTCTGAAGATTGATCCAAAGGTTCAAGGATATTTCTATTGATTGTCAACCTATCGAATTCACAATGATAAAACAAGTTGTAAAACACTAGAGAATATCGTCTTATCGAAAATGGGTGGATAGGTAATCTAGTAAACCCTAGGACCAATAGTCTCTCCAAGTCGAGTAGGGTAGTGAACCATGACTACGTTCACTACGTAATGTCTATACATATAGAAACTATGGCCATAGTGAGTGCCAATGCCAACACGTGCACTTGTCAGTTCACAGTACTTTAGACACTTAGTTAACCAGAGTTGTCATACTTAGTAGGAGGGTATCCTTAGTAGTGCGATAGAGTTAGCCGAGTGGCTGTACTTACCAGAGCTCAAATGGTAACTGAGAGGGTTCTCACACAACCTTTCGTTGAAGGGTAGGACCGCTTCCAGTCAGGAAGTGTGTGAGGGACCGCTTAAGTCCGTGGTTGGAGGTAAAACATTTAGATGATGCTTTCCCTCTCCACAGTGGCATACCAAGTCTTGGAGATGAGATAAACTAGATAAGGGATTCTAATCATATCTTTTCATATTTAATTTCAGTATAATATTCTGATGAATGAAATGATTGAAATAATTTGTACATGATGGTTAACCCTTGCAAAAATGACATGAGAGTTAGAATTAACATCATTCTTATTTGATAATTAACAGTAATTTTCCTGTTTATATATGTTTTTCTTTTATAAATTATTATTCCTTGTAACACATGGTGAAATTTTTTCTTGATAAATCTGGGTACTAGGATGGTTGGTTGTTACATACCTACATTGTAAAAGGTCTCTTGAGGAACATTTTTTGACTTCCTTATGGTCTATGGGTGATATTCTTCTTTTAGGGTCAAAATTGTAACAATTTTTCATTACTTTCAATAATATGATAAACATTAGATGAATATGTTATGGTTGTATATGACTTGTAGGGGCAAAAATCTATTTCTTCACTTGCTTATAGGTAGTTTGGGTGTTAACAACATTATATAATTAGTTTTATTTCTTTTTGGTAGTCATTTTATTTCCCAAAAAGCGTCGCCCCTTGTCTTTTTTTATTACGGTGACATTAGGTCATAAAAACATCATATTCTCATAGTTGTTCATGATCCAAAGGTCATGAATTTTTACCTTCCTTTGTTTTGGAAGATATTCTTACTCTCTTTAGCTGGCATTTCCTTGGAGAACTATTTGTTGGTAGTTATTGGCTCAAGTAGAATCTTGAGTGGTTAGACAATGTTCTTTATCTGACCATTACTTTCCCAATGTGTGGAACTTATTTACTAGCATGCAGTTGGAGATATGGTTCAAGAAAATGAGTGTAATGACTAGGCATGGATGTGAATTGAGAGGAAGATCATTTGAGGAAAGGGAGAGGCTAAGCTGTAGGGGAAGACCATGGGAAAAGGTAGAGAAGAGACAGGGAAAACAAAGAGGGTGAGATTTGATAGAGAATCATCCATCTAAGGAAAAGAATAATTTAGTTTGTGTTCATCCTTACTAGAGGGCTTATGTGAGCATGTTTATAAGCCTATTCAAGGAAAATTTTTTCATATTAATGCAAGTAAAAATTTTCTTGTTTCCATTTTGGCATGTGCAATTGTTGCTGAATGTTAAGCTACTAGGTTTAGGTTATTTTTCATTAGACTCCCTTCCCTATATTGCATCAAATTAGTTGTGATCATGTAACATGTGATTTTCCAGTAACATCACATATTGAGTATCTCTCATTTCATCTACAGTGGAGAATCTTACTTGTGGTATTCCATTAATTCTAATAGATATTATTGTATATGATCATGTGCATTATAAGATGGTTTGCACTATTTTTTGACCCAATGAGTCAAGTAAGAGGGACATAAATGGGTGTTGCAAAAAAGTGTACCTCTCTCTAAGATACGAGAGACAAGACCATAGGCAAGTAGAGGAGGCTATGAATTGAAATGGACACCATCTAAGCCAAAAGAGATCAATTGGATACAAAATTAGTTCCAACAGAGGTTAGAGTGTCTATGCCCAACCCATGAGGAAATGAGCAAGGAAAATAATGTTATTGCAATAGCTAGCTCAGTTAGTTTCTTGCATTTTATGTTTTCTATATGTTTATCTATTGTTCATGTGGTCTTCTTTGTAAGTTTGTGCGTATATAAATGATGTGATCATGGGTAATTAATACGCATATTTATCTTTGATATTCAATGAACCATGTATGATAATATGGAATATTCCCAAAATGAATCAATCAGTAAACCAAAAGGAATCCCATAATCATAATCATATGTAATAAATGAATAAAATGCATCATTATAGCTATAATTAGTGTGGGCTTCATACTCTTTTCCTTTTCTTAATATTTCTTCTAATCGACATGTTATGTCCTTAGATTTATATCTAATCCCTTGATGTTGTCTATTATCTTGTAGGGCTACTAGGTTATGTCTTCCCTGTTCACACTTTTCAAGTCCTTTACCTTTACATCCAAGCTTACTTATATCTAAACAAATCCTACCCACATTATCAAATCACCTAATGATAAGGTCAAATGGCTGTAACTTTGATAGATCTAATTTCAATTGTTTCAAGTAATCCCTAGTACATATGTTCAAACTAGAGTCGTTATCAACTAGGGGTTGTTTATTGTTTAAGTTGTCATGTTTTACCACTATGTAGAGGTAAACCTTCATTAATAAGTTGACTCATGTGGGAGTTCTATGTCATCATACGAAATAGCATGATGCTGGACTTGTTTCCAACATATTTAATTAATTAATTTTTTGTTTGATATTTTATTTATTATTAATTTTTTGAATGAGAATAATTATAATTTAGACACATATATTCCCAATAATGCATAAATCTTTTTGGATATACCCAAATTATTATCTTTTAGGTTGAAATAAAGACATCAATATAAAGGACAGTCTTATTTCTCTAAATTTTTGTTCCATTGTTTGTTATTTTTCAACACATGTGTCAAATGTATGTTTATTTTTGTAATAAATTTGAATTTATAAGAAAATATAACATAAGTATAATAATAAAATAAAATATACTAAAATCTATATTATTTGGAGGCAAAATTTCATATTATGATGACTATGTTTGATCATGAAAAATGTGGTCCATATTGTTGGTTTGTCTACAATGAAATACTTCCATTTGGATTGAAGGGAAAAGGGTACCTCATATAATGTTAAGGGACACACATATACATGTTGAGAATGTCATTTAGAATGACTTTTTTTTTTTTGTATCCCAAGGCTAGGGCATACTATTTTGCATAAATTGTTAAATCAACATATGTCCCACAAGTGAGACACCCCTTTATTCTTCCTCCCAAGGTTGTAGGCTTAGGGGAAATATTAGGTACATAAGTAGGTAGAGTAGGTTGTTGCAAACAAACATTTTGACCTCTAGCTAGTATTTGATGTGTATGCCCTTGAACTTTGTGATAGTCTTGTGAATCAATTGTGGCATGAAATTTAGGTTTATGTCTAGTAGAAGAAATATCAACATGAAAGGTAGGACAATGATGTGTATATGTCATACGAGTAATAGGTGAGTAAATATCAAAAGATAAATCATGAGCAGGTATTACTAGGTCTATACTATCCTAATGAGCATTAGGCTTAGAAAAGTAAGCAATGAAAGCATTTGCTAAATTTACAAAAAAAAATATAAAGCAAACAAAATGAATCAAACCACTACAAAGAATTGTACCATTTAGGTGAATTCTAAACTCACTAATCAATAATATGTCATCATCTAGATACTCATAATTAGAAAGAAAGAATGATTTTACATGCAAAGAAGCGTTTGTAGTACTATCATAATCGTCCTATAATAATTCCTCACTATGGACCATAATTTCATCATCTAAAAAATGAGAAAGAAATGAAGTATCAATATGGGCTATGTGAGAAGCTAATGAACAAAAACTAAGGTGCCTAAATTATCATCATGTAACATGTCACTATGTGAAAGACTATCATGAATATCCATAGGACTAGCATGGGATGTAGAAAAAGTGATCATCATGAAATCACTATTTATAAATGAAGGTAATTCACTGAAATCACATGAATCTATAAACACATAGCTATCACAACATATAAGAGAGGTATCAAATGCATGGTAAATCCTCACTAGGTATATATGCTTATCACTATCACAAGCCATAGGATAAACATGATCGATACGAGACTCATGGACAAGTGAAGTAAGCATGTCTAAAGGGAAAGGATACACACTAACCAACTTAATGAAGGGAAAGAAAATATATGATAAATAATACCTCTGTGGAAAATGCATCCTCATCCATAACATAAAATGTCATAAGATTATCAAGGATGGAATGATTATGGGTTGCAAATGATAGGAACATGTCAAATCAGAAATGTATGCTTGCATATCAGCCAAGGAAAATGATCTAGGAATAGCCATAATGATGGCTTATCCATGGGTGGGTAGGTGAGATCAAAGATGTATGCCACTATGTATGACCTTGAACCCTAATCAAAGATATAATAAGCAAAGACAAACAAAGGTGAATTGAAACCCTAGGCAGATATAAAATAAAAGCATGAAATTATATCTCAAAATGAAACCCTAGAGGTCAAATTTAAGATGGGTAGGGTGGATGCAAGCAAAGTGACAAAATGAATCCTAAATCTTAGAGGAAAAATAAATAATCAAAGCATGAAAAAGGAAAAGTATGTCAAACCTAATTAAATTTGAAATAGAGGATAAAGAATTAGAAAACATTTATAAGATTTGGAAACCCTAATTGGAAGAGGAGGTTCAACCCTAATGTCAAACCTTAGGTTACATACATTAAAATATGTTAGGTTCACCAAGATGTAAAGAAATAATTTGCTTTAAACAAATCCATGAGAATACATTTACCTCGATAAGTCAGAGCTAGTTTGATAAATAAAACATAATAAATGTTACAATTAAATGAAGCATAATCAATGAGCATACATTTACTAGATAAATTAGAGTTGGGTCAATAAATGAAACATAACAAATGTGATAATATGGTACTTAAGTCTGAAACAATGATGGAATAATTCCACTAATGTCATTTAGAATCTATTCACTACAGCATACAAATTTATCCTTGTCTGATAAATGTCTTAGAGTCTACATAGTCCTAAAATTCTGTGTGGTTCAATCTTGAGGCTCTCAAGTTCAATACTAATCCATGTGGATTTGGTCTAATGCACATAATTGAACTATGCTATGTAGATGTGATCTAGTAGAATGTTGCTTCAATATATTTGTCCACTTCACCTTGTCCCTAGCCACATGTGGTCAAGGTGGTGTTTAGAAACAACTTTAGGAGATTGCTGACTCAATAGGGAACATGTTGTCCTAGGTTAAATCCCTTGTCAGGTTGGGTGAACGCAAAGGAATGATATCAAAGAAAACATGCACAAATATGTAGGTGGCCTACATGTAGATGATGTAGGCCACTTGTCCCTAAAGATTTGGTCATGATCTCCAAATCCTTTATTTTTCATCTTGAATCACATTCGTGGGTGCAAACTTGACTCAAGTCATTTATGTGGTCATGAACTTGAGCCCTGAACTTTCAAAATTCAAATTCAAAATAAATCTAGTTAAATTCCTTCTACTAACAGTTGTGAGCCAACCTAGAATGCACATTTTTGCATATTTGTGTGCTTGGTTGTTGTATTTAAGGACATCTTCATTCATTTCTTTGAAATGATGTTGAAGATCATCTAGGAGTTATGTAAATACTTGTCATTTAACATTTATGAGAACATCATAGCATATTATTAGAGCATAACATTAACACACATCATCCCAGAGGTTTATTGCATGCTTACTTGCTATCTTCAAACATTTTGTTTAAGTTGTAAAGCCAATCCAACTAAGGGTCTAACTAAGGAGAACATGACACTTACAATTCAACAAATTCCCAAAGGTGTTTGTAAACACCATCTATCCTTACATCGATTAAATACCAAAAGACCAAGGCCAACAACTTCTAATAGTTAACAATTTGCTAGATCAATTCCATGAGTTACAGTTTAGATCCACTTCACACTCACAAAAAATAGGTCTATATGTACATATGTGAAAGGTTAAACACAATCAATTTACAATTCAATCTAAGACAATTATTCATGCAACAATAAATTTTAGTTATGTGACCAATCATTTCACATCTCCAACTTCATCTTCTCATCACTAAAATCTAACTCAATATTACAACTTAATTTATTTAATTTTACGATCTAGCTTTTTAAAGAATGCTCATGAATTTTCAATAATAGACTTATTAAGCTTGAAAGGGTGAACTATTACATAATAAAGTATGAAAAATATAGTGTCTCTCTTTGTAGAAAAAGTTCGTCCATCTTTTAAAGATATGATACAAGGAAATTGATTTGAATACATTAGGAATACATTAGGAACTGTTTAAACCCAAATAAATTGATCTCTCATTAAAACCAAATAAAAATAGTTTTGTAATTTAAGAAAATTTACCATTCTTTATAATCATATTTAAGAACCCTTTATAATATAAACTTTTGTAACATATAGTTGTAAAGGAAAATAACCTATTTTGGTAATGTTAAATCTATTTAATAAATAAATGGAATTTAATTTAAATTAAATTAATGATAGTTATTGATACTTAATAATTAAAATGATCATTGTGGAATTAAATGTAAGGAATTAAAATATTTAGTTTGTGAAATAATGGTGAAGAATAAATATAACTTAGCATTGAAACTAATTATTTCTTTTCTCTTCACCCACTCTTAAAGACTGACAATATTTAAAAATACTTTGGTAAATTGCCAACTAACAAGGGCCAAGTTCTCCTAAGTTTATCCCCTTAATTGACTTGGTTTTGTGATTGTCGAAATGATAAAAAAACACTCTTCAATCATGCAAATGTCCTCAAATGATTTGATGTAAAATGAGGTTCCTTTTAGTGCTCCAAAGTGAAGTGCTTGTAGAATGATTTTGGACCTTGATAATTTGTGACACTTGGATATGAAATGACACATATTTACTAATCAAGTCAGTTAATAATGGCCAGTAGAATAGGAAGGAGTCGACAAAGACTTACAATTTTTTTTTAAAATTGCTTGGTCAATTCTACACAGTGCATGAGCACTTCCACATGCCATAGGATTGACCTATAACATGGAAGTGTAAATATCAAAGTGGTAAATATAAGAAATGATGATTGTATAAGGATAAGTACATATATACATAGAATAAAGTAAAATGCATAGAGCTATATGTAAATAGAAATAGATAACAAATTTGAAAATGAACCCAACATTACACAAAACTACCCCATCTCTCTAATATATGATTGTGTTAAAACATTATCAAAATTAAGAACTAGCATGTGTATAAAAATTTCACCATTACAATACGGTTGTCATATTTTGACCCCCCCCCAAAATATTCCTTTTCCCCTTTATCTATCAAAGAAATCTGATCAAAGAAAGCCTAAATAAACAGAGGAAAGTCTTAAATCCTTCAAATACTCATGCTATGCCTAGCCAAAAATCCCAAAATCTTGGCTGAAGATTCCTTGCAAAAAACCTAGAAAAACCCAGAAGCCCTTTGTCTTCAAGTGCTTTCCATCGCAGATAAATCTCAATTTTATACTTAGTATTTGTATATGCATTTTGGAATGTATGTTCGCATGTACATTTGCCATTGTATGTTCGCATATACAAAGGGCATATACAAGGGCAACATACAAAGGAAAATATGCAAAAATCGATATACAAAGGTGCTTGCATATCGGGCGATTGTATCTTATATGCATTTTTCAATGTATATTCGCATATACAAGTAGCAAATAAAGAAGATACAAAGGGTGGGGTCCACCAAATGAATGTATATGTGATTGTATCTTCGTGCATACAATCGCATGTACAATACGATATACATTCCTGACATGTAGGGCCCGGACCCGAAAAGTTATACATTGCAACATATAAAGGCAAAAAAGCAATTGTATGCATCTTTTGCTTGTATGTTCGCATTTGTATGTTTAAATATACAAAGGCAATATGCAAGGTCATATGCAAAGGGCAGGTACAAGTTCAAATGCATGTTTGTATGCAAGTGTTTGCATGCAGTTTTCCTTTGTATATTTCACATTGTATATGCGATATACAAAGGGGTAGATACAACGGCAATATACAAGGTGGACCCAATTGAAGAATCAAATGCAGAAGATAATCTTTTTGAGGTCCGCATTGTATTTTTGCATATACAAGGTCAAAAGATACAAAAACAAATATGCAAAGGGGTGCATACAAGCTGGACCTGATTGCGGAATTGAGTATAGCGGATAATCATTTGAGGTCCGTAGGAATGAATGCACATGCATATTCAAATGCATATACAAAGGCACTTCAAAGGCCGATTTAGATGTCAATTCAGGGCACAGATGTAAAGTGATATACACAGGCAATTGACCGCAACTTTGACCACGAATATCTTGTGCATCCTGGTGAATTTTGACATGTTGCAAAAGGCAAAAATACTTGTTTTTGCCTCTTCTTTCATCTGACGGGCTTTAAAGGAGGATATCTTCACTTTCAAAATTTGGATCTGGATTTGCATGTTTTGGGGACTGGATGTTTCAGCGACCATGTTAGATATGCAAATGCAGATATTTGTGGCATTCATTGCCGCAGATTGATGATGTAGTAGCTTGCACTGAAGACTCAAAATATCTTCTACCTACCCTATTCCTGATCTTTTATTCAATAACTTCTTGCAGGTGGACGTCCCTTTAGAGGCAGACATTTTCTAACAGCGCCCATGGGCGAAATTAATCGTAACCGACTAAGGTCAAAATGTAAAATGCTATATATACATGTAAAGCGGATGTATATGGGGTTGGTTGTTCTTCTGGGCTATTTTTTAATGGCTACTTGGCCTCTATAATCAATAAAAACTAGTATTTTTGCCTCTCTTTCATTATTTTAGCACTGTGTTTATTCTTTGGATTAGTGTAGGCTGTGTATTGTGGACAAATCGGTCCCTCTCATTCCTCCATTATTCTATCTTGACCTCTATTAGAATCAACATGAGTCTTTGTAAGTCTTCCCAGCTGTGAGATTATTACTGTGTCAATTCAGTTGTAGCCAAACACATTTAAATCTGGTGTATCACTTATTTCATTTCAGCATTCCTTCTAACCCTTTTCCTAGCAAGCATTAGCACTAGGTTTAGATGCATTTCTCTAAGCATTAGGCGTAGAAAGAGGAAGCCGGCCTTCTTTGGAGGTCTGATCTCAATTTGCAAGGTCCCACACTTCAAGATCATTCCCATGTTTCTCTAGATTGCTAAAGTTTTACAACTGCAGCAAGGGTACAAATTTGAGAGACAATAGTTTTTGGCATGCCTAGTGGGACCAGTTCGATGAACTTCTCATCAAGATACTAAGAGATTTGGTGTTTCTCTTAGTATTACTAGCCTTTGGAGGTAATACAAACAACACCATGGCAACTCTACTAAATGAATCAGCTGGTTTCAGCAGCCCAAGTACCTAAAAATATCATCAAAGATCAGGATTTTGGTGGTTTTCCTAGTCTATTTCAGCTACCAGAAGCATCTCAATCACCTAGTGACTCCCTTTTTGGTATGTATCCAGTCTCTTTTGGTTGCAGACCCTTTTTGCTCTAATTCTGACATTTTTATGATTATCTAGCATTTAGATGCTACAAAATGTCAGAATTTTATGGGAATCATGGCTATTCCCCTACCTCTAATCCAAATACAGGCTATTGGCCCCCATATCAGCAATACTAGGCCCCAGATGCCTTTAATTTTATGGCATACAGCCCTGCTGCTACAGAATATCAGCATCCTCATGATGCTTATGCCCCTACCTAGTCTTCTTGGCAGCATAATAATGCTTACTATCAACCCCAAGAAGATTATTTTGATCCTAGCCAGTGCGGCTACCCTCCTAATCTATCTCAATTTGTTCCCCTGAGAATGTTGACGCTTTCAATGAGCTCATGAGTATTTTCCTGAAGCTTGACAGGCTTTTGGACAATGAGAAAAGAGAGGCAGGGTACAGTAGGCCTCAGCGGTTTTATGACCTCAACATCATAAGCTTATATGGTCTCAAGAAGTTGTACCTAAATCTAAAGGAGGAGGCTGATGAATTTATAGATATTCTAAAATGTGACCAGCAGCGAGAGGCACAAGAGGGGGTTTTTCAAGAAAACCTTGTTATAAGGACGACACCTGATCAGCCTGCTATGGAAGAAGCCCCAAATTATGAGATTCCAAGCTTCAGGTAGGATAATCCCTCTGCACCTCCAAAATCGCCTCCCAGTTTTAAAATCCCAAGTTTTAGAGGCCCTCAGCCTTCACAAGAGCCTATTCCTAGCTTCAAACAAGTTCATCCTTCAGACCAAAGTGAATCTATGAAAGTGGCTCAAACTTCTCTACCATGGTAGCCTTCTTGGACCAATCATCCTGGTTACAAAGTACCAAACCTTGTAAAGGCCAATCCTCTCATACCAATTCAAAATCAGGAAGAGGAAAAAGTTGTAGAATCCAAGCCTATCATAATTCCAAGTTTCAGGAAGCCTTCTGCCTTAAAGGTTCCAAGTTGGAAAGGGTCATCTTTTTCACCCTGTGAAGACCCTCCACTAAACATACAAACGGAAACATGCTCTAGCATCTAGCTAGTAGAAGAAGAGGTTTCCAAGTTCAGAATACCAAGCTTCAAGCAAGGTGAGTCTCCTAAGTCTCCTAAATTGAATATTCCAAGTTTTAGAGGGTCTCATCCACTGAAAGAACCTATACTTGACCAGGAACAACCTAGGCTCCACAAGTTTCTAGGCTTCAACGCCTTTATCCCTCCACAAGTCCCTGTTCTTGTGCAAACTCAGATTATCAATCCCCAGGAACAAATTTGTCCAGAACCCTCTCCCCTCCAAGAAATTCAAAAAGATATTTAGGCCTCTTTCCCTAATGCTATTTCAATCCTCAAGGGTGAACCTGTTGTCTACCAAGATAATTGGAAAGATGAGCCAAAAGAGGAGGTTAAAGAAGATAAAACTAATAAGGAGTAGCTTGTTCCTACACTCACAGAGATAGAATTGTTTGAGCCTATTGCACTTGTGAGTATTGTTAACCCAAATAAGGGATTGAGTCCTCTTGACTTTAGTTCTTTTGAAGTCTTTTCTCATGCATCCAATCAAGCAAATAAGGTTGAAATGCAAAGAGTGCATGGGGAAAACCTTTAGCTGCAGAGGCAACTTAACCGAAGTCCAGAAGAGCTGCAGTCAAAAGATGGAGACATAGGGGAAAAGGTTGTTATGGTCACTATAGAGGTGGATGATGCTGCCTTACTTCATGAGTTACCTGATTATGTTGAAGATGAGAAAGATGAGTAGCTGGTTGTGGATATGCAACAACAAGGAAACACTGAAAATAATGACAAATTGCTGCAGGTTGAGGCTGAGCATGACAGTAAGATTCTAAACCATAAAGAAGGGCAAGCATGTCGCCCTATGATAAATGATACAGAGGCTGATGATGCTGATATGCTCGAGGAGCTTCCATGCTTTATTGAAAATAATGAGGAGACTGAACATGGACAAGAGCAAATTGAAGATTTATTCTTTATTATCCAGCAAGGATATCAACTTCTTGGTGGGGAAGTTCTCTTTTGAGCATGTGCATGGCTCATTTTCTGAGCCTAAGTCAGAAAGTCATGAACATGTTGTTCATAAGGTGGAGGCAGCCATATCTCTAGTTGAGATACAAGAGCTGGAGTTTTCAGACCAGCCAGAAGAGAAAAAATCAGAAAAGAGACATGAGATCAACCATCATGATTTGCATGTCATTTTAAGGGGATGCCCAATCAAGCGTCTAGCCCAGCTGGAGACACATCAAGAGGATGAGTCACCACCTATCATGCTTACCTCTAAGCATGAAGTTGAGAATCAAAATGAGTGGGATCACCCCATTTATTCACCACAAGTTAGCAACATCAGCAATCAGTCCAGGTGGATAGGTGAGTTTATCTCCATTTTGTGGGGGGTGTTTTATCAATTTGCCATATGCCCATTTTCCCCTCACCTCTTTTTAACTGCCCCCATACATGATAAATATTGTAAATTGTGAAGGAAGGGTAGTTACTTTCAAGAACCAGTTAATGGTTTTGTTTAAAGGTCACTTTTAACTGGTTAGTTTAGATTTAAAGTAGGTTTTATTTTAGTTTTAGGTTTCCTTTCAATAACTGCCCTTGCACTTTACTGTATTCTCATTAGGAGATACATGCTTGCTTGTTGTTTTTTGTTTTGGCTTGGTAGCTTGCCCGATCTTGCAGTCTTTTTGACTCCATGCCCAATGGATGCACACGGCCACTGATCTAATGTTTAGCAGGCAAACATCCCATAGAAGTCACCAAAGCTGTTGTCATATTTTGACCCCCCCCAAAATATTCCTTTTCCCCTCTTTCTATTAAAGAAATCCGATCAGAGAAAGCCTAAATAGAAAGAGGAAAGTCTTAAATCCTTCAAATACTCATGCTATGCCTTGCCAAAAATCTCAAAATCTTGCCTGAAGATTACTTGCAAAAAACCCAGAAAAACCCAAAAGCCCTTTGTCTTCAAGTGCTTTCCATCGCAGATAAATCTCAATTTTATACTTAGTATTTGTATATGCATTTTGGAATGTATGTTCGCATGTACATTCGCCATTGTATGTTCGCATATACAAAGGGCATATACAAGGGCAACATACAAAGGAAAATGTGCAAAAGTCGATATACAAAGGTGCTTGCATATCAGGCGATTGTATCTTATATGCATTTTTCAATGTATATTCGCATATGCAAGCAGCAAATAAAGAAGATACAAAGGGTGGGGTCCCTCAAATGAATGTATATGCAACTGTATCTTTGCACATACAATCACATGTACAATGCGATATACATTCTTGACACACAGGGCCTGGACCCGAAAAGTTATACATTGCAACATATAAAGGCAAAAAAGTGATTGTATGCATCTTTTGCTTGTATGTTCACATTTGTATGTTTAAATATACAAAGGCAATATGCAAGGTCATATGCAAAGGGCAGGTACAAGTTTAAATGCATGTTTGTATGCAAGTGTTTGCATGCAGTTTTCCTTTGTATATTTCGCATTGTATATACGATATACAAAGGGGTAGATACAACGACGATATACAAGGTGGACCTGACTGAAGAATCAAATGCAGAAGATAATCTTTTTGAGGTCCACATTGTATTTTTGCATATACAAGGTCAACAGATACAAAAACAAATGTGCAAAGGGGTGCATACAAGCTGGACCCAATTGCGAAATTAAGTATAGTGGATAATCATTTGAGGTCTACAGGAATGATTGCACACACATATTCAAATGCATATACAAAGGCACTTCAAAGGCCGATTTAGATGCCGATTCAGGTCGTAGATGCAAAATGATATACACAGGCAGTTGACCGCAACTTTGATCGTGAATATCTTGCGCATCTTGGTGAATTTTGACATGCTGCAAAAGGCAAAAATGCTTATTTTTGCCTCCTCTTTCATCTAGTGGGCTTTAAAGGAGGATATCTTCACTTTCAAAATTTGGATTTGGATTTGCATGTTTTGGCAATTGGACATTTCAGCGACCATGTTAGATATGCAAATGCAGATATTTGTGGCATTCATTGCTGCAGATTGATGATGCAGCAGCTTGCATTGAAGACTCAAAATATCTTCTACCTACCCTGTTCTAGATCTTTTATTCAATAACTTCTTGTAGGTGGACGTCCCTTCAAAGGGAGATATTTTCTGACATCACCCATGGGCGAAATTGATCAAAACTGACTGAGGTCAAAATGTAAAATGCTATATATACATGTAAAGTGGATGTATATTGGGTTGGTTATTCTTCTGGGCTATTTTGTAATGGCTACTTGGCCTCTATAATCAATAAAAACTGGTATTTTTGTCTCTCTTTCATTATTTTAGCACTGTGTCTCTTCTTTGGATTAGTGTAGGCTGTGTATTGTGGACAAATCGGTCCCTCTCATTCCTCCATTATTCTATCTTGACCTCTATTAGAATCAACATGAGTCTGTGTAAGTCTTCCCAGCTGTGAGATTATTACTGTGTCGATTCAGTTGCAGCCAAACACATTTAAATCTAGTGTATCACTTATTTCATTTCAACATTCCTTCTAACTCTTTTCCCAGTAAGCATTAGCACTAGGTTTAGATGCATTTATCTAAGCATTAGGCTTAGAAAGAGGAAGCCGGCCTTCTCCAGAGGTCTGATCTCAATTTGTAAGGTCCCACACTTCGAGATCATTCCCATGTTTCTCTAGACTGCTAAAGTTTTACAACTACAGCAAGGGTGCAAATCTGAGAGACAATAGTTTTTGGTACACCCGGTGGGACCAATTCGATGAACTTCTCATCAAGATACTAAGAGATTTGGTGTTTCTCTTAGTATTACCAGCCTTTGGAGGCAATACAAACAACACCATGGCAACTCTACTGAATGAATCAGCTGGTTTCAGCAGCCTAAGTACCCTAAAATATCATCAAAGATCAAGATTTTGGTGGTTTTCCTGGTCTATTTTAGCTTCCAAAAGTATCTCAATCACTTGGCGACTCCCTTTCTGGTATGTATCCAGTCTCTTTTGGTTGCACATCCTTTTTGCTCTAATTTTGACATTTTTATGATTATCCAGCATTTAGATGCTACAAAATGTCAGAATTTTATGGGAATCATGGCTATTCCCATACCTCTAATCCAAATACAGGCTATTGGCCCCCGTATCAACAATACCAAGCCCCAGATGCCTCTAATTTTATGCCATACAGCCCTGCTGCTACAGAATATCAGCATCCTCATGATTCTTACGCCCCTACTCAGTCTTCTTGGTAGCCTAATAATGCTTATTATCAACCCCAAGAAGATTATTTTGATCCTAGCCAGTGTGACTACCCTCCTAATCTGACTGAAGTTGTTGCCCCTGAGAATGTTAATGCTTTCAATGAGCTCATGAGTAGTTTCCTGAAGCTTGACAGACTTTTGGACAATGAGAAAAGAGAGGCAAGGTACAGTAGGCCTCAGCAGTTTTATGACCTCAGCATCATAAGCTTATATGGTCTCAAGAAGTTGTACCTAAATCTAAAGGAGGAGGCTGATGAATTTATAGATATTCTAAAATGTGACTAGCAGTGAGAGGCACAAGAGGGGGTTTTTCAAGAAAACCTTGTTATAAGGACGACACCTAATCAGCCTGTTATGGAAGAAGCCCCAAATTGTGAGATTCCAAGCTTTAGGCAGGATAATCCCTCTGCACCTCCAAAACTGCCTCCCAGTTTTAAAATCCCAAGTTTTAGAGGCCCTTAGTCTTCACAAGAGCCTGTTCCTAGCTTCAAACAAGTTCATTCTTTAGACCAAAGTGAATGTATGAAAGTGGCTCAAACTTCTCTACCATGGCAGCCTTCTTGGACCAACCATCCTGGTTACAAAGTACCAAACCTTGTAAAGGCCAATCCTCTCATACCAATTCAAAATTAGGAAGAGGAAAAAGTTGTAGAATCCAAGCCTATCATAATTCCAAGTTTTAGGAAGCCTTCTACCTTGAAGGTTCCAAGTTGGAAAGGGCCATCTTTTTCACCCTGTGAAGACCCTCCACCAAACATACAAATGGAAACATGCTCTAGCATCCAGCTAGCAGAAGAAGAGGTTTCCAAGTTCAGAATACCAATCTTCAAGAAAGGTGAGTCTCCTAAGTCTCCTGAATTGAATATTCCAAGTTTTAGAGGGTCTCATCCACTGAAAGAACCTATAGTTGACCAGGAGCAACCTAGACTCCACAAGTTTCCAGGCTTCAACGCCTTTATCCTTCCACAAGTCCTTATTCCTATGCAAACTCAGATTATCACTCCCCAGGAACAAATTTGTCTAGAACCCTCTCCCCTCCAAGAAATTCAAAAAGATATTCAGGCCTCTTTCCCTGATGCTATTTCAATCCTCAAGGGTGGACCTATTGTCTACCAAGATAATTGGAAAGATGAGCCAAAAAGGAGGTTAAAGAAGATAAAACTAATAAGGAGCAGTTTGTTCCTACACTCACAGAGATAGAATTGTTTGAGCCTATTGCACTTGTGAGTACTGTTAACCCAAATAAGGGATTGAGTCCTCTTGACTTTAGTTCTTTTGAAGCCTTTTCTCATGCATCCAATCAAGCAAATAAGGTTGAAATGCAAAGAGTGCATGGGGAAAACCTTCAGTTGCAGAGGCAACTTAACCAAAGTCCAGAAGAGCTGCAGTTAAATGATGGAGGCATAGGGGAAAAGGTTGTTATGGTCACTACAGAGGGGATGATGCTCCCTTGCTTCATGAGTTACCTGATTATGTTGAAGATGAGAAAGATGAGTAGCTAGTTGTGGATATGCAGCAAAAAGGAAACACTGAAAATAATGACAAATTGTTGCAGGTTGAGGCTGAGCACGACAGTAAGATTCTAAACCATAAAGAAGGGCAAGCATGTCACCTTATGATAAATGATACAGAGGCTGATGATGCTAATATGCTCGAGGAGCTTCCATGCTTTATTAAAAATACTGAGGAGACTGAACATGGACAAGAGCAAATTTTCAAAGATTTGTTCTTTATTATCCAGCAAGGATATCAGCTTCTTGGTGGGGAAGTTTTCTCTATTGAGCATGTGCATGGCTCATTTTCTCAGCCTAAGTCAGAAAGTCATGAACATGTTGTTCATAAGGTGGAGGTAGCCATATCTCTAGTTGAGTTACAAGATCTGGAGTTTTTAGACCAGCAAGAAGAGAAAAAATTAAAAAAGAGACATGGGATCAACCATCTTGATTTGCATGTCATTTCAAGGGGATGCCCAATCAGGCATCTAGCCCAGCTGGAGACACATCAAGAGGATGAGTCACCACTTGTCATGCTTACCTCTAAGCATGAAGTTGAGCATCAAAATGAGTGGGATCACCCCATTTATTCACCACAAGTTAGCAACATCAGCAATCAGTCTAGGTGGATAGGTGAGTTTATCTCCATTTTGTGGGGGCTGTTTTATCAATTTGCCATATGCCTATTTTCCCCTCACCTCTTTTTAACTGCCCCCATGCATGATAAATATTGTAAATTATTAAGGAAGGGTAGTTACTTTCAAGAACCAGTTAATGGCTTTGTTTAAAGGTCAGTTTTAACTGGTTAGTTTAGGTTTAGAGTAGGTTTTATTTTAGTTTTAGGTTTCCTTTCAATAAGTGCCCTTGCACTTTGCTCTATTCTCATTAGGAGATACATGTTTGCTTGTTGTTTTTTATTTTGGTTTGGTAGCTTGCCCAGTCTTGTAGTCTTTTTGACTCCATGCCCAATGGGTGCACAAGGCCACTGATCTAATGTTTAGCAGGCAAACATCCCGTAGAAGTCATCAAAGTTGTTGTCATATTTTGACCCCCTCAAAATATTCCTTTTCCCCTCTTTCTATCAAAGAAATCCGATCACAGAAAGCCTAAATAGAAAGAGGAAGGTCTTAAATCCTTCAAATACTCATCCTATGCCTTGCCAAAAATCCCAAAATCTTGCCTGAAGATTCCTTGCAAAAAACCCAGAAAAATTGAGAAGCCCTTTGTCTTCAAGTGGTTTCCATCGCAGATAAATCTCAATTTTATACTTAGTATTTGTATATGCATTTTGGAATGTATGTTCGCATGTACATTCGCCATTATATGTTCACATATACAAAGGGCATATACAAGGGCAACATAAAAAGGAAAATGTGCAAAAGTCGATATACAAAGGTGCTTGCATATCAGGCGATTGTATCTTATATGCATTTTTCAATGTATATTCGCATATACAAGCAACAAATAAAGACGATACAAAGGGTGGGGTACACCAAATGAATGTATATGCGATTGTATCTTCTCGCATACAATCGCATGTACAATGTGATATATATTCCTGACATGCAGGGCCCAGACCCGAAAAGTTATACATTGCAACATATAAAGGCAAAAAAGTGATTGTATGCATTTTTTGTTTGTATGTTCGCATTTGTATGTTTAAATATACAAAGGCAATATGCAAGGTCATATGCAAAGGGCAGGTACAAGTTCAAATGCATGTTTGTATGCAAGTGTTTGCATGCAGTTTTCCTTTGTATATTTCACATTGTATATGCGATATACAAAGGGGTAGATACAACAGCGATATACAAGGTGGACTCGACTGAAGAATCAAATGCAGAAGATAATATTTTTGCGGTCCACATTGTATTTTTGCATACACAAGGTCAAAAGATACAAAAACAAATATGCAAAGGGGTGCATACAAGCTAGACCCGACTGCGGAATTGAGTATAGTGGATAATCATTTGAGGTTCGCAGGAATAATTGCACATGCATATTCAAATGCATATACAAAGGCACTTCAAAGGCCAATTTAGATGCCGATTTAGGTCACAGATGCAAAGCGATATACACAGGCAGTTGAATGCAACTTTGACCGCGAATATCTTGCGCATCGTGGCGAATTTTGACATGCTACAAAAGGCAAAAATGCTTGTTTTTGCCTCCTCTTTCATCTGGCGGGGTTTAAAGGAGGATATATTCACTTTCAAAATTTGGATTTAGATTTCAATGTTTGGTGATTGGACATTTCAGCGACCATGTTAGATATGCAAATGCAGATATTTGTGGCATTCATTGCTGCAGATTGATGATGTAGTAGCTTGCATTGAAGACTCAAAATATCTTCTACCTACCTTATTCCTGATCTTTTATTCAATAACTTCTTGTAGGTGGACGTCCCTTCAGAGGCAGACATTTTCTAACAGCGCCCATGGGCGAAATTAATTGTAACCAACTAAGGTCAAAATGTAAAATGCTATATATACATGTAAAGCGGATGTATATGGGGTTGGTTGTTCTTCTGGGCTATTTTGTAATGGCTACTTGGCCTCTATAATCAATAAAAACTAGTATTTTTGCCTCTCTTTCATTATTTTAGCACTGTGTCTATTCTTTGGATTAGTGTAGGCTGTGTATTGTGGACAAATCGGTCCCTCTCATTCCTCCATTATTCTATCTTGACCTCTGTTAGAATCAACATGAGTCTTTGTAAGTCTTCCCAGCTGTGAGATTATTACTGTGTCGATTCAGTTGCAGCCAAACACATTTAAATCTGGTGTATCACTTATTTCATTTCAGCATTCCTTCTAACCCTTTTCCTAGCAAGCATTAGCACTAGGTTTAGATGCATTTCTCTAAGCATTAGGCTTAGAAAGAGGAAGCCAGCCTTCTCTAGAGGTCTGATCTCAATTTGCAAGGTCCCACACTTCGAGATCATTCCCATGTTTCTCTAGATTGCTAAAGTTTTACAACTGCAGCAAGGGTGCAAATCTGAGAGACAACAAATACTTTTTAATTGTACATTTTAAAATTTGAGAGACAACAAATACTTATTTCATTTCAGCATTCATTGCTGCAGATTGATGATGTAGCAGCTTGCATTGAAGACTCAAAATATCTTCTACCGGCCCTGTTCCAGATCTTTTATTTAATAAGTTCTTGTAGGTGGACGTCCCTTCAGAGGTAGATATTTTCTGACAGCTCCCATGGGCGAAATTGATCATAACCGACTGAGGTCAAAATGTAAAATGCTATATATACATGTAAAGCGGATGTATATGGGGTTGGTTGTTCTTTTGGGCTATTTTGTAATGGCTACTTGGCCTCTATAATCAATAAAACTGGTATTTTTGCCTCTCTTTCATTATTTTAGCACTATGTCTATTCTTTTGATTAGTGTAGGCTGTGTATTGTGGAGAAATCGCTCCCTCTCATTCCTCCATTATTCTGTCTTGACCTTTGTTAGAATCAACATGAGTCTATGTAAGTCTTCCCAGCTGTGAGATTATTACTATGTCGATTCAGTTGCAGCCAAACACATTTAAATCTGGTGTATCACTTATTTCATTTCAGCATTCCTTCTAACCCTTTTCCCAGCAAGCATTAGCACTAGGTTTAGATGCATTTCTCTAAGCATTAGGCTTAGAAAGAGGAAGCCGGCCTTCTCCGGAGGTCTGATCTCAATTTGCAAGGTCCCACACTTCGAGATCATTCCCATGTTTCTCTAGATTACTAAAGTTTTACAACTGCAGCAAGGGTGCAAATCTGAGAGACAACAAATACTTTTTAATTGTACATTTTAAAATATTAAAAAGAATGCAGGCTTAAATGAAGAGCATCTTTTAACATAAACCTCCTAGGCATCATTTTCGAAAGTTAATTATATATATAATTTTTAAATAGAGTTTAAAATTAATTGTATTTTAAATTTGTACATTAATTAAAATATACTTATAATTAAAAAAAAATCAATATTGAAGATTTCAATGATAAAAAATAATTCAAAATCATGACAATTTATGAAAGGTTCCTTGATCTATTGGTGAAGTTGAAAGATTTTGAATCAGCCCACCAGTTATCAAGTCTTGCCAGGCCAAGTTGGCTCATGTAATCTTGTGGAAGATCTCCATCTAAAAAAAACATGACAACTCTAAAACCAATTAGAAACTTTAATAAAAAATATTAATTTTTATTAAAATTATAAAAAAATATATAGTTTAGGTTGAAAGCAGAAAGTACCTACATCAAAATAATTGAAAATTTTCTTTACTTTTTATATTATTTATTATTTTAATTGAAAAGATAAACATTTTTAATATTTTTAACAGTTTCCTGTTTATAATTTTTTTTTAAAAAATCAATGATAAAAGAGAATTCAAAATCATGACTGAGACCAATTAGAAACTTTAATTAAAAAAATTAAATCTTTTTATTAAAATTATGAAAATAAATATAGTTTAGGTAGAAAGAACCTACATCAAAATCACAATTTAAAATATTAAAAAAATTGAAAGAGGTGACTAAAATTAATAAGAAAATTTCATTTATTTACCATATTTATTATTTTAATTGGAAAGATAAGCATTTTGATCTATTCTACCAAAGTTATTGTGAGATATAATGGTGGTCTCATCCTTTTTTATTAAAATTATGAAAATAAATATAGTATAGGTGGAAAGAACCTACATGAAAATCAAAATCGCAGCGTAAAATATTGAAATTTTTTGAAGAGCTAACAAAAATTAACAAGAAAATTTCATTTATTTTTATGATATTTATTATTTTATTTTTTTTAATTAGAAAGATAAGCATTTTGATATATTCTACCAAAGTTATTGTGAGATATAATGGTGGTCTTGTTGGGTGAATATTTTGTCGTTAACTAACTAATGACAAAATGGTTATATCGCCATAGCTATGATGAGAAATTTCTCTCCTCTCAGTAAGGGGAGGTTCCCTTTCCTAACTATTTCAAACTTATTTACACTAAGACTAACTTTGGGGTGATTTCATATCATCCATTTCTCTTTTTTCAGAAATGATGTTTATAATGTTCAATACAATACTCAAAACAATTTACTATATGAAAAGTACCTACTTGTGTTGATAACCAAGAAACCCACGAAAACACAAAGTTTCTCGTTGCTTCTTATGCTGATTGAAAATAAAAGATTTCAGAATAGAGTGTAGCTCAAAGTCTTCACTATATGCTGAGGTAAAATGACATGATCAAGAACAATAATTTGCAGCCCAAAGTCTTCAAATTACTTTTCATTCACAAACTTAAACTCTAATCTCAAATATGAAATAGCAGCACAAAGTCTACAAAGTCTGATTTGAATCACCTGAGCCTAAACACTTGATATTCATGCTCACAATTCAAACATTCATATAAGATCATGCGATAGAAAGGACATAAGAACAATTCTATAACATTCACAAACTTGCTCCAAGACAAAGATTGGATGCCAACTTGCTTCTTTATATTGCTTGAAAAATTGATTTACAAAATAAGCTCAAAGTCTTAAATTGCTCTTCAAAATGGCAGGGCTTCGCTTCAATAGTCAAAAGATCAATATTACAATAGAGGGCCTCTTTATTTATAGGGAGAGGCCTTGAGAAAATTTAGGAAAAACCTAACTTCTTTGACTTATTAAAAAATAGGAGTCCTTATTGACTTGGGACTTCCTATATTTTTACATGTAATTACATATGAGAAAAGTACATGTAAATATGTCCAAAACTAAATGAAAAGTACATATGAAAATATAAAATAAACTAAGTTATGAAAAGTTGCATCAACTTGTATTGCCATCTTTCTTCACATGAGCATCATACATGGTAAACATTGCTTGCATCCCCAAACTGTTTGGACTGACAGTGTTCCTAAAGATCATCTGAAACCTGATCAGTGCATCCTTCACTATGGTGATGGCCTTTGCATGACTAGTTAACTTAGTCTTCAGGTTATCTAATGTTAACTGATTATCCAAGATGTTATCCATAGAAGAAATTGAGAAAGCTTTATCTTCAAATTCTTTCTGGAACATATTTTTGAATTCTTGGATCATCTCATTTGCAGGAAGGAAATGATGATCCTCTGGTACCAAATTACATAGAATCTCCTCCAATTTATGCAAGAGACTAACATCACTTTGTTCACTTAGCTCCTTGGTGCTTTCCAAATCCTTGATCAAGTCTTTCAAAACATTACTCTGATAGACCAATGCTTCTTTAGTTTCCACATATGAATCATGATTTAGAATAACACCAATTGATATCAGAGTATTTATCTTTACAGCTTCTTCATTTCATTCCACTTCTCATAGCTCCCATCCACATATTAAATTTCCTGAGAAATAGTATCAACTAGATCATCAAGCTCTGCTCTGATCTTCTCCATCTTACTTGTCTTCTAGGCTATTTCTATGAGAAGAGACACTCCTTGTGCCTACATCTTTTCCAAATACTCTTCAACCACTTTTCCCTTTAGGTGAGTCTTCTCAGCCTTCTAAATAACAGGATCTTCTACAAAAATAGCTTCAGGAGTTATTGGCTCAGATGTCAAAGTAATTTTTCTTACCATCGCAACCAGCTGTTCAACCAATGCCTTATAGTGGTCCTTCATTTCTTTTTCCTGATCAAACTTTTGGATTAAAGAATCCATTGTAGATTGCATATCATCTTTTTCACTTTAATGCGTGATCTTTCCAAGTTCAATTCTAGAAATGGTGTAGTCATTCATACTAAAATTCTCAACAGTGGCATCTTGTGGTGGTTGAGTAATCTCCACATATTTGTGGCCTCTATCCTCCAAAAGCTGAGAAAGAGTTTTGGGCTTCTTTTGAGTTTTAGCTTTCACTGGTACCAACTTGCCAAAATCAAAGTCATCTGGAGAGATGGCTTGTTTCTTTCTCTTAGGTGTATATGCTAAAAGCCATGGAGGAAGCACTGATGTACTAACATTTGGGTCAGAACCCATTGTTGGTGTAAGAGGAACTGTACCCACACTTGTGGTAGTAATGATAGGAGGAGTATTGGTAAACAAATCTGTGTCATCGTTGTTGCCTAACGATAACCCTTCAATAAATCTTTCTCTTATCTGTACTGCTCTCTGTATTGGCTCCCTGTATAGTCTCAGGCTGTCACAGTGTGTTGTAAGTCCCAGGAGTAAGTCCCGTGTGAAGCCGTGTGGAAGGGCATTGAAGGGCAGCATGGGCAGTTATCTGGTCCTTGCGAGCCTAGGTTCGAGCGCAGATGGATTCTCATTCTCAACATTCCTCACAGTCAGCAGGCAACATCGATCTCACTGCAGATCGGAATCAAGAGGTCAGGTTTACCAACTTTTTTGCAAATAATGAAAGTATGTTTAGTACAGGAGAAACCTCTGGTAATGCTTTAGATGAATTGTCTGTAGTCGGTGCTGAACCTGAGAAACCTTTTAAGGTTCCTAGGATACCTGCACACGAAATCTATAAGGATATACCTAAAGGTTTAGTAGATATGTTGAATAATAACAATATTGGTCTAAAGGATTGGTTTGGATATAAATCTTCTTAGAATTGTCATGTAGCCGAATTGCAACATGTAGTAAAAGGAGGGAACCAAGGAAAATTGAATATCTTCTCAGATGAGTTAATTAAGAGGTTTAGAAAGAAAGCCTATGAGAATAAAAATAATCCCCAGTTCATGCATCTATCATATGTTAGGATTGGTATCTGTGGACACTACCGTAAAGGTTTGCCAATCATTGTTCTTATGATGCTTAAAGATGCTAGGTTCTTGAAACTATCTCATTCCCTGTTAGGAGCAGGATGTGATTCTATGGCAAAGGGTCCAATCTTTATAGATTGTCTGTTAGACTTCCCAGTAAGTCTTAAGGATGAAAACCTTCGGGATGTTTTAGAATATAAGTTTAATACTATGAATCTGTTCATGAAAAAGGATTCTGTTGATCATTCCCTGGTTTTCCTAGTCCACTACCGTCTCTATAATAAGGTTATGCCTTTAATGATAAATCCCAAAAGATCACAAGGCCTAGACGGTTTATCCACTATTTGGACCTCATCCAGTGACAGTACTCAGCTCACGGCTCCCAAAATAGTCAGGCATAAAGATATTAAGATGCCAGAGGAATGGGCTCTAGAACTATGGGATTCAGAAAGTCAGGAAATTGGAAGCACAAGTAGTAGATTGAGAGGGATCTCAATTGAAGAATTGGATGAGCAAGCTGTCATCAAATTCGCAAGCAGTTCTCAGCCAAGGAGTTGATCCTCTAGTTCCAGGAGTAGCTCTTCGTCTACCCCTAGCCTCAGTAGAGAAACTTCCTTTGCTTATAATGAACCGTATGACAAGACAGTTAATCCATCCATCTTGCCAAGGGCTTCGACAGTCAGGCTTCAACCTCAGAAAGGTTTTGAAAGTTTGTTTAAACTCCCCTCTGTTAAACAAGATAGTAATGTATCTAGTAGTATTGTTCAATGTAATCATCAGAAATATTCTGAGCTTGATAATGGATTGTTTAAATGTGAAGATTGTTCTTTCGTCTTTCCTCCCAAAACTGGAAAAGTTAGGATGATGTCCTTAGTCTCCTTCAACCTTCCAGAACAACCTATAGAAAAAGAGGAAGCTTAGATTGTAGATACACCTGGCGGAACTTGTACAATACCAGGGCGTATACCCCCTTTCCGTGATTTCATGTTGATAGATAATCTAGGTCACTATAAAGTGAACTGTTGGCCAGTTCATGTTTTCCCAATAGGAGGCAGTGCTCCTAGCCAAAGTAATCTTTTAAATTGGACAAATCTGTGTCTAAGAAAGTCTTTGTTATTGGCTGAAGATAGAAAGAAATGGGCAGAGATACAAGCAGTAAAATCACAGAAGGCACATCTCATTCATCAAGAAAATTTCCATACAGTAGTTCAGCTTTTAGAAAAATTGGAGAAAAGGTTATCAGATGAATGGTCTGCTAAAATAACTAAAGAATTAGCAGAGCTCAAAGAAAATTATGAAACCTTTAGACAGCAAGCTGAAATCTGGAAAAAAGAAAGAGATAATGCTTTTGTGCAACAAAGTGAAAATCTAACAACAGTTAGAAATGCCCTTAAGCTAGAAATGGATGTGCTTGGATCCCAGATAAATAGTACTGATCTTCATATCAAGCACAATGGGCAGCGCATCTCAGAGATGCATGATGAATTTAATTCTGTCCGTCAAACTCAAATTGAAGTGAGTGATTTGATTAAAACTGAGTCTGCTAATATTCAAACTACCATTGTTCAATCTACAGCTCAGTCAGCCAAACAGATTGTAAAGATAAAGAATTTCCCAGTAAATTCTAAAGGATACCTGAAAGCTCAGTATGAAGGGCCAAGTCTTACTCCCAAGCCTTCAATAGTTGAAGAAACAAAAGTCTATAATCCCCAGCTAGGAACATATGAAGAATTACCTCCAGCTAAAGGTACAGTTCATATGGCTAGAGGTTCAGGAACTAATTCCAAGGACAATGATCCTTTCAGAAATATCCAGACATACAAAGCTGACACACCCCCATTGGTCAACTTTGATAAACTCAAAGTATTAGAAAATACTCGAGGGATTGATGCTATGCGGTCATGGATAACAAATTATATTGCAACAAATCCAGATGTTGAAGAAAAAGAAGTTATCAAGCAAGCTCTCAATGCCATTCATGACAGGTACTGCTAAACATGTCTGGGAAAGGCTGGAAGATGACTACAAAGAAAGACTTTTGGACAGTGGAACTGATCAGGTATGTGCTCAACTTCTCAGATTATTTGTAGGCAAGAGAGATGTAATGGAGAAGTTGGAATATCAAAAATTTGTAAAGAACAAATGTAAAGATCTCCGCAACTTCAAAAAATACTGTAAAGAACAGTATGAGCATTTCTATTTATCAGGACATGAGAATCAGCATGATTTAATGTATACAACTTTCTTAAAAAGTTTTGGTCCTACCATAGGAGAATTCTATCATAAGAAAGTCCTTGAGAATATGGTTGCTGATGGAATAGAAATGAAAGAAGTAACTTTTCCCCAGTTAGTTCAATTCCTAGAACAAATTAATACTGACATCTGTGATGAAGCAAAAGCCAAGAAAGAAATTAAGAAGGTGCAGCCAATTCTTTCTACCACAGTCTGTTCACAGCTGAAGAATGAAGAAACAGATGCCTGTGAAGGATGCTTCAAGAAATCAGAACATAAGCCTAGTAAGAAATTCCAAAGGAAGTTTAAAGGCTTAGATGTCAAGGATAATAAGTTCAGGAAAAAGAAGAAAAAGGGTTTCTTCCACAAAAAGGATAAGAAAGGAAAGAAGTGGACACCCACTTGCTATATATGCAAAGGGGATCATTTTGCTAACAAGTGCCCAGACCGGAAAAAGAAGAAAGGTCGAGGTAAGATGCGTGCAATGAAGGCGCATGGTGTCACAGAAGATGACTATGTATATATCCATGATTATCCCTCAGATTCAGATGATATAGTCATCTCCTCCAGCTCTGAAGAAGATTCATCTTCAGAAGAAGAATATATTTCTGCTAAGGAAGAAGTCTCAGGGAAAATGAATCATGTAACCCAACAAGAATCCAATTCTGATGAAAGCTCTGGAAGTGAAGTTTCATTCTACTGTCGGATGCTCAGAGGCAGTTCAAAAAATGAATTGGATCGTATTGTAGACCAAATTGTAAATATTGAGAGTCGTCTACAAGAAATGAATATGGGACCTGAGACATGGAAAAAGTTAACAGCTCAGTTGGAACAGCTAAAGGCTAGAAAGTTATATCTGCTTTCCCAGCGGAACCAGCCAGCTAAGTCGATAACCAGATCCTCTTCTGGTTCTCGGATGCATGAGTCTCATGGATATCAAGTTTCACCATGGTATCCCAGAACAACATCAAGGGAGACAGTTGCTGACAACACCCAAGGCACTATAGCTTCCACCACTCCTCTTCCAGAACGAGGAATACTTGAAGCTCCAGCTCCAGGAAGCATGGCTCGTCGTCTATGGCGAAGACAAAGGATTAGTTTTCTTCAGAAGGTAATTGTTCAAGCTCAGTCTGAAATTTCTGATCTTACTAAAGAAGAGAATGCTTGTCTAAATTCAGAAGTTGAGTCTTCTCCTGAGTTAGATAAGTATATAAATCATTTCAATTCCTCTAGTGCTCTTAGGTTGTCTCCACAAACTCATGAAAGGGAAAACCAACTGTTCTGTGAAGAAAAGCCCTATAGTCCTATTGCAGGCCAAGCTCTTGAGACTGTACAATCATCATCACCCTCTTCCTCAAGTCATAGACCTTTGCTAATCCAACCAAAAGAAGAACCTTTAGAGGAGAGTGATCCGTAAAGATATCTCAGTGATGAAGCTTTCTCCGGATCGCCAGTGCGTGAAGTAGGAAGTTCAAGCCGTCTCAATATGATTAGGGACTATCAGTATTGCCGCAGTGCAAAGATCTCTTCCATTTGCCCTGCTGTTGTTGTTACAATTCACTTCAGAGGAATTCAAGGCTATCCTCTGTCATTTCTGATTGATACAGGAGCTGATCTCAATCTAGCAAGAAAGAATGCATTCCCTGCAGATGCCTGGCAAAAAGGTGGTACCAAGATTACATTTGCCAATCAAGCTACAGAAGGTAGTACATTTTTCTGTATTGCACCTGTCCATTTTAGTTTTGAAGATAATCCTACAAATGTCTTATTTGTTCAATATGAAGTAGAAGACTATGATGGGATTCTAGGTTGCAATGCTATTAGGGAATGGGAACCATTTGTCATAGATAAGGATTTCTTGCTTTTCAAAAATCTTTACCAGCTTCCCCGTGTGTATCAGTCTTTGTCCTTTTCCACTCTGTCAAAGCCAAAGTCCAAACAGAAAAAACCTGTTAGTCAAGCTTATCTTGCTAAACAGTTTTCTGATAGAGAAAATTATATTGCCGAACTCAAAGCTGAATTTGAGGCCACTGCAATGACTAAAGATCTCTCCAAGCATCAGCGTAGACTTACTTGTGATCTCATCCTCAAAAAGGATAGTGAAGGAAATGAACTTTTGCCCAAACGAAAAGCTAATTATTTCCTAATGTCTGCCGCTGAATCTGTTATGTGTCAAAAAGAGATCCAATCCCTTTTAGAACAAGACATGATCCAAGTCTTTGACTCTCCATTTTCTTGTCATGCCATGTATGTCCCCAAAGTAGATGAAAATGGTGTAGAATTACCAGAGAAGCGTCTAGTTGTTAATTATAAACCTCTCAATGAGTGTCTTGTTGATCATCGTCATCCATTGCCTAGCAAAGACCATATCTGGCAATCCATTCAGGGTAGTAATGTCTATTCTAAATTTGATTTAACCAAAGGATATTGGCAAGTCAAACTGAAACCTAAGGATTATTTCAAAACTGCTTTCTCAGTTCCTCAAAGGCCTGTATGAATGGAAAGTACTTCCTTTTGGGATAAAAACTGCTCCCTCTATCTTTCAACAGAAGATGGATATGCTGTTTCGTCCTTATGCTAAATTCATTCAGCCTTATATAGATGACATCCTTGTGTTCAGTCCTGAGTTCAATTCTCATATTGAACATCTTCGTTAGTTTCTTTCTGTTTGCCAACATCATGGATTAGCCATCAACCCTTCAAAGTCAGTCTTTGCTCAAGATCATATTACTTTCATCGGCATCAAGCTTCTTCCGGGGGGGAGAATGGAGGCACAACCTCATATTCTTCGCAAAATTGCACATCTTCCTGTTACTAATGTCAAAGAGCTTCAGCGATTTCTTGGTTTGGTGAATTACATTGCTGGTTTTTACCATAAGTTAGCTGAAGAACGTCTTGATCTAAACAAGCTGTTAAGTAAGAAGCCACCTCCATGGACAAAGTATCATGACCAATTAATTCAGAAGATCAAGGATAAGTGCTCTAAGCTACCACCCCAAAAACTACCAGGACCTGGATATAAGATTGTAGAAACTGATGCAAGCGAGTTTGCATGGTCTGGTATTCTCAAAGAGCAGAAAACTCCTGAATATAATCCGAAGGATAAGGGAAAAATAGTGAGATCTATTTCAGGAGCATTCCATAATTTTGAATTAAGTTACCATAGCACTCATAAGGAAATCCTGGCTGTAGTTAATTCTTTTCAAGCTTTTCAGATGTTCATAGCTGACAAGCGTTTTTTGTTGAAAAGTAATCTTCAACATCTCCGAGGATTTTTCTGAAAAGAATCAAAGAATAAGGTGATAAGAGGTCGTCTTCTCAGATGGGCACAGCTTCTCAGCACATATGATTTTGATTTTGTGCATTTACCTGGTGTTGAGAATATATTTGCAGATTTTGAATCTAGGGAAGGTTTTGGTATTAAGCTTGATCCCGTTCCAGAAGAAGAAGAAGATGAAGGAGCTTGCAGACAATTGCATGGACATGTTCGGGTTGTAAGAATCCGAGAACAGAGATGGACCGAGCCTTGCTGTGAACAATGGAGTTGCAATCCCTTTCCTCGAAGGGATCTTCATAATCATCAAATGGCTGCAGATTTCTTGTATGACAGATATCAAATGCTTGTCTCTAAGCAGCAATTAACAACTCCAGGCCTTTGGACCGAAACACCTTTCTTTCAGTTTTCCGCAGAAGCTGAACCGATTGATCCAGAAGTAGGACATGCTCTTCAGAACTGGTGTGGAGACTTCAAGCTCCCTGTTGCCTTTCTAAATCCAGTAATAGGAAATCCTTTCCAATGGTTACATCATGAGTTTGGTGTCTCTTTGATCAGACGAATGTTTTCTGGACCTTATCCTCAAGCGGATGAGTTACAGTTTAATGGCACCACAGCATATACTGGATGTATCTTCCGTCTCCAGTTTGGATCAGATAGTGATAATGCCATCAGCTGGCATTTATGTCAAATGTATGGTCCTGTGGGAGTAGACTCTATATTCAGCCACTGGACAATTCAGAATCGTCTTCGACATTTTGTTCGACAACAAATGCCTATCTGGCTTCATGTCAAGACATACAGAGTTAATCAAGGAATCCCTTACTCTTCAAATCAGTTGTTAGCTGGACCACACAAAGTGAAAGTGATGAGTATAATTTGGAAAGAAGCTGATCGAGCATCTGGTTGTATCCCACATGCATCCTCTCAGACATGTGCAAATTGTTACGATTTTTTCGAAGATGACAGAAGGGTCCCAAGCTATGATTCTCTTGGTTACTACCGTGCGCCAGATTGTACACATCCAGAAGGTGAATTATGTGAAGGCTGTCTCGGGTACTGTCCTATGGAATCTAGTACCTCCACTCGCAGCACGGGTTCTTAGTGGGCTAATGAGTGGGCTTGTCACTCATCGAGGGAATCTTTCACCTCGTTAGGAAATGAAAGACATGGACCCTACCATGTGCTAAAGGGGTTAACACGTCACCTTAGTGCGTGTACGAGTTCTTCCTCTCGTTTGTAAAAGGAATCTCTTTTCGGTGTCAGTTGCCGACCTTATCTTGTTCACGGGTTTTTTATCCCACTTGCCTCGGGATGCCCTCCGGATAAGGATGTGCACTGTCCTGCGTCGTGTCTCTTTTCCATTGACAGATTCCACCGAATTATGTGATCAGGGTTAAAAGTTCAGCCCTCGCTTCCCTATATAAGGGCCCAGGGCCGCCTGCATTTCATAAGCAATTCGGATGCAGTCTAAGTCTGTGAAAGAGTCTAGAGTTAGTAAGTCTTGTGCTAGTCTAAGCAAGTAAGCATTTTGCCATTCCGGCATTAAAGTGTTGTAAAAGCTTATGATAAGCTTCTGTAACTATGATCAATTTCTGTAATAGGTCGTAATAAGTTTCTGTAATACGTCAAGACTAGATAAGTTTGAGTCTAGTACTTTCATCTGGTAAATATGAAAGTGAGCATTGTAAGAGATGAACATGTTTGTATCTTTTATGAGTGTTATTAATGAAAATGGTCATTTTGTTCATATCAGAGTTCGATATAGATTGCAAAATTATGTTTGTCTATTACTTGCTCATTACCCAAAACAAAATGATCAAAGATTGTAGAATCACCAATGTCATGAGAAGGCGAGGACAAACTAGGAATTGATCCAAAAGAATGAAGAACATTATCAAAGGCAACTTGAGGATTATCAAAAATTGTTCTTGATGATGATGGTGACTCAAAAGATGGAATATTGATGGGTGACACTGAGGTAGTAGGAAGAACAGACACAGGAGTTGAAATAGACACATTGGGTAGAGGGGAAGGGGCTTCAGGCTCTTGTGATACATCCTTCTGTGGAGACATGGTTGCATCCTGTAAACCTTCTTGACCTTCTCCTTCTTCTTTCTCCTGTTCATCTTTTTTCTCTTTTGAAGACTTATCCTCAATATCCATCTCCTCAGTGGCTTGCTCACCGACACCTTGTTCTTCCACTTCCATGTCTTTAGCATCAGACTCTTCCTCTACAACTTTGGCCTTTTTCCCTTTGGACACAAATTTGATCCTTGGTTTTGAAACCTTGGATGTACCTGGAGTATCGCTTTTATTCTTTGTCCTCAATTCAACCTTCTTACCTGTTTGCTCTAAGACTTCTTCCTCAGATCCAGTTATGAAATCTTTCAAAGGAATACCTTTGCTCTGAAGCCATAGATTGGTATTACCCAGAACAGGCTCAAGCCTTTTCCTCAAAGAAGTTACCTCCTTCTTTGACCATTGTACAACAGGCAAGAGAGAGTTAGTAATATTCTGATTAACATAGCTTGAATTGAGAACCTCTTCATCATCCATCATATCTTTTGGAATATCAGCTAGACCCAAATATTCAATTTGATTTAGAGTCAACTTGCTATAATCCAGCTTTCTGATTTCCTCTTATGTTCTTAAATCAACCTAGATATCTTTGACCATTGGCTCATGAAATTGAGTCTTTCTTTTTATCCTATCTTTCATTCCCTATAATCAAATCTGAGTCTCTTCTTGAACATTTTCATTGTGACCGTCTGCATTTTAGTCTCCATTACCTTAGCCTTAGCAGCAGTTGCCACATAATATCTACCATTCTCAATTGGAAACCTAAATCGAGGCTTTTTCAATTCCATCTATTTGTTATGGACAACAATCATTTGTCGACACAACGCCATTAGAACAAGTTTATCAGAGGGAAATCTTGGAAGCATATAGGGATAACCTTGATAAAAGCCAACTCTGAGATATGTTAGTTGAAAATTGAAGAAACAAATAGCCATAACCATTTACCACTGACTAGGATTCATCTGAAACTCTTCTCTGTTCCAACTGAGGATCTAAAAGGCACAAGAAAATAGCAAAGAAGGCATCATTCACCCTTTTGAAATGATGAATTGAACCCTTCAAAGTGAGCCAGGGATAGTACTGATAAATAGGTACAACTCTCCTATCTCCATCAGATGTTAAGCCTGGGAAACTTCTCATAGAAGCAGCTATGTACACAAGGTAAGAAGTTATGTAGAACTTTGAAATAGTTGATAGTTTAGTTAACTGCTCATGAATAACATTACTTATTTGTTCTCCCCAAAAGATAGTCTGCTTAACTTGAAGAATGACCTTGATGTATGGATACATCCATTCATGAAAACTTCATGAGGAAGAAATACCCCTAACTCTACTAAGAAGGGTCATCAAGTCACCCACTTCTTCTACAAATTCACTTCTAGAGAAACTCCTAGGCCATCTAGACAAATTAGGTCTAGCAGTCTTCAGCCACTTATTGTTTATTACCTTTTTCGCCTTTTCCACATCTTTATCATACTCATGCTGAGCAATACCAAAATTTAGTTCAACAACATTTTAAACTCCCAGACACATGAACACCTTATCTATGAACTCTGGATCAAGCCTTATAATCACATTCCCATGAGCATCAACCACTGCTCTGGTATCTCTGTTGTAGAAATGAGCCACCTGGAGAACAAACTCTGTATTGTGTGCAACTACTGGAAATGAAGCCACCAGATGTATATTACTCTTGACAATCTTTTGCATAGAGGAACTAGGTTTATCTGACTTAGTTCTCTCCACAAATTTGGCCATGTCTACATGGCTGATCTTTGTATCCCGTATCTCATCAACATTTGATGTTACCGATGCTACGGGTAAGACGCCTTGGTATTTATATTGCATTGCTTTTGTCTTTGATGGAGACGGATCAATCATTTGGGAAGAAGACTCCTTCAAATGAGTTGAAGACCTCGGTAGCTACTTGCAAAGACTGCAAAAAATTCATGATCTTGCAGTTAGGGGAAAAACTAGGAATTTGGGGAAACTACATGTTGACGATCATGATCACAGGAGTTAGCTTGAAAGGGCTAAAGTGCAAGCAGGTCAAAAAAATGAAGGAAAGCGGGCTCAGGATAGTAATTCAGAAAGTTCTCCGGAGTTAGAAAAATTTAGGAGAGTGAATGCACGGGTGGCAAAATTTGCCACCCCTGCATGTTGGGAAAAGCTTCTTTCATGTCTGAGCAACAAAATTTGCCAACCTCACATATTATGAAAATTTGCAAGGTCTATGTAAAAGTGACATATTTTGCCGACTTTGAATATGAGGTTAATTAGTTTTCTTTATGTAAGGGTGGAAAATTTCACCGCCCATACACCTTGGGATGGAAAATTCAAGTGCACAAGCAGTGAATTTAACCACCTGTGCAACCATGACATGGTAATCATAAGTGTGAATATGGAATTCATTCAGTAACGGTGATTTTTGCGAACATAGCACTTGGCGAAACTTTCACAAATATATGTACCAATGGTAACATTCACCGCTTCTACACAGGACCCTTGGGATCACATGTCTGAGAAGCAAATTTCATCGGCTCAACATATAATCAGGTTTTAATGTTCAAGCAGTAATATCTACCACTTAGACATATTTGGGAACTTTGAAGTTTTCATGGTTAAGCGGTAAAACTTACCGCTACCACATAGGATTTTAAAATGAAAATGAAAAATGCAAATGAAAACTTAAAACTCACGATACAAGAAAAAACATAAAAGAAAACCTAAAAAGAAGATAAAAAAATCTAGATAAACAATCCAAAAAACTAGAACACCTAGGGTTTCTAAAACACAAAATCACAGACAGATAAACAACGAAAATGATGATAATTATGCTTTATCTGTTTAGAAAAACCCTAAGCATGAAACGACTAGGAAATGAATAAAAAGAAACTAACCTGATAAAGATGAATGGAAATAACACAAACAACCTCTGATGAAGAAAGCCACCACAATCCACTTTTCAATGAGTCAAATCGATGGATTAGCACACCCGTAGCAAGAAATGAAAGCAAGGCAGAAAGAAAAACATAATAAAAATAATTTAAAACACCTTTAAAAACCTAAAACAAAAACTAAAAGTTTGTAATTAATGTCACACTAGTTAACTCGGTGTGACATTTATTAAGTGTATTGGCGACCATTTTTACCGTCTACATATAAAAGTAAACAATATGTCATAGCGGTAAATTTCACCGCCGTCGCATATAAAAGAGGAACAACATGCTAGGGCGGCGAATTTCACCACCCTTGCATGCAAAAGGGAAACTCTAAAAACATGCATAAGTGGCAATTTTTGTTGCCGCCCTAGCATGTGAATAATGAAAGTTTTCTAATTCCCAAAAAGGTCAAAATTAATATTTTGACAAACTTATAACTTAGCCGATTTTCACGAATTTCAAGGAATCCTCTTAGGGGAATGTTACAAGCTATTCTTAGGTGTCAGAGGACTACGCACGAGGTCAAAGAGACTTGCCTTGAAATGCATACTTAGAGTGTAGGCTATGGAACAAACAAGTTCCGTAGGGGTCATCCTACAAAATGAGCGCAGCTGATTTTGAGGACAACATGTTTCATCCCTTTTTTATTAAATTTATTGTGAGATATAATGGTAGTCTCATCCTTTTTTAATTAAAATTATGAAAATAAATATAGTTTAGGTAGAAAGAACATACATCAAAATCACAGTTTAAAATATTGAAAAAAATTGAAAGAGCTAACTAAAATTAACAATAAAACTTCATTTATTTTTATGATATTTATTATTTTAATTTTTTTATTTGGAAAGATAAGCATTTTGATCTATTCTACCAAATTTATTGTGAGATATAGTGGTGGTCTCATCCTTTTTTTTCTATATTAAATATATATTAATAAAAATTCCAATTTAATATAATATACTTACAATTTACACCAAAGATACTATACCAAATGGTTTTTTACCACAACATTATTGTTTATAAATAAACTCAAACTTAATAAAATGGGGTAGCAAGCTAAGAAGTCCAGATGCTTCACCTTTGTGAACATCACCTAGATACAACGAGTGTTAAGTGGACCACTACTCATGAAATATGAGTCATGTATTTTGACTCAAAAACTATACAGTTGAATCCAAGTTGAATCCAAAGTTGAATCCTCATATCCCATATATTGTTTATTATTTTAGAACTCCAGAGAATAACAAAACCTGTGGATAATTTAAGCTTTACCATAGAATCAAAGACTTGACAAAACTAACAAGCACAGAAACTACACATGACTACACAACCACACAGTTCATCACTCAGACAACAATTCCAGAGGCAACCTCACAACAAAAGAAAGGAGAACAACTATGGAATGCTAGACTGCAGTAGGTAGGAGCGTCATCACGTGGCTTGTCATGGGTTGTCCTGGTAGGCCTTCCTAGGCCTTGGCCCCCATCCTAGGTTATCCTGGTAGCTTCTCCTGACCCTCGACCCCCATACAAACTCATGCAGAATCAACATACCTTTCATGTAGACAAGGTAGTTGAATTTTTCATTCTAGGCCTTCCCATCTCATCTCAAGTCTAAATGAGTACTTGAGCTATGAGTGAGGCATCCAATTATCTTGTTTTAGTGTGTTTACTACCCAACCCCTAAGTTTATTAATTAGGTTATCTCTGAATTAAGAAAATCTCACATGGGTTATCCTGGACACCACTTTGGGCTCCAACCCCCATTGAGAACCACTCCCCTACCTACATCTAAAAGATCCCCCTCACTTCAAGCAAAACACAATCGACAAGTAAACTATAACAATGCAAGGTATTTTCCATCTTGCATACTAAACATAATCAGAAGGGCCAACCCCAAGGTCTTATTTCAAAAATTTCAAGAGATACATAAACAACCGTCATAACCCACATACTCCCCTTTTATAGTTATTGATGTCTTCCTAGTACACATTTTGACACAATACCACATGCACAACAATAAAGAACCACCTCAATCAAGACAGATTTTATAACTACCCAAGATACAATCCAAAATGACATAATATGAACATGAAACTAAGTCTATGCCTCTGGAATTCATAACTATACTATGACTTGAGCAAGACTCCAAAAATAATGTTTATACATAATAATCTTATTGCACTAAAATTACTAATTTGAATTTAAATTCAAGCATATAAACTTTAAATCAAATAAAATTACAATTAAATTTTAATCCTATTACAATCATTTATTTAATGGAAATTCTAATACTCTACTTATAACACTAGGACATTTATCCCAAAACAATATTTTCTTATATTGATATGTTAATACTAACCTAGATTTGAATTTATCAACTCTTAACTTAGTATCAATGAAATTTCAAATCGACTATATCACTAATCTCAATCTTATAAAATCATATGTTTATAATAAACCTATTCGATGATATAAATTAATAACCATTTATCTTGGAATAATAATAATAATAATAATAATAGTAATATTAATAATGTTAATACTAATATTAACAATAGTACTAATATTACTAATAATAATAAATATAATGGATTTAAGAAAAGTAAGTATTACTCATGTTTGAATATGACCGATAAATAATAACTACCACTACAACATGAGATTTGCATTGGATACAATAGCTGGCTAACATGAATAGATCACAAGGTGACTATTCAAATGGGTGTGGGGCACAACCTATAGCAAGTACTTTCCACTCGATACCTAATCCCCAAGTAAAGAAAAGTATACAACTCACTTTAAAATATAATAATGATGACTTGGCATACAAGGGACGGCACAAACATGAAACAACCTAACATTATGGCTGTAAAGTTTGGATTGACAAGAGCTTTGTTTGGAAAGGCTACTAAATAAGGATGCAATCTCCCAGATTTTAAATCATAACAACTTTCATCCTAATTCCCAGTGCGAACTTACTAAAAGTAGCCCCATGCAATATGCTAACTAGAGTACATTATGCGGTTATCAACAGGATATGTGCCTAATTTCAAGGCATATGGCTATGCAAAAGAAATCTTTAAAACATTATTCTTCACATCAGGGAAATATAAAAATAAAGAAAGCTGAACGTAACTTGATGAGATTACGGGATGATATAGTCTCATAGAATCGTAGCATACGGTAATGCAGATGCTAACCTTAATCCTCTATGGTTCAACAAATGCTGTTTCCTCAGCTCGATTGCATGCTGCTGAGAAATTGCATAAGAGTTTGGCCAGAGAAATCTAAAAGGAAAAAGATACACGAGATGCTACACTGGCAGATTCCTCTAAGAAGGGTAAGCGAATCAGCAAGAATGATGAGAAATGGATAGAGACCTTGCAACAAGGTTGATTCAGTAATAGTGGCAAGAATACGGGTTCAGGCATATGATAAAAAGTCAGTCCTATGGAAAACATTCTATGATTTCTATGAGGGGAAAAATCTGATTCAAACGGTCTGTAATTTCAACTTTAGAAAAGATTTCTTATGGCCAATAAAATTATATAGAAGGTTGATTGGCATGTAAATATGTAGGGTCGATTAATAACTCATAAAGGGCCGATTGAATATGAAACGCTGATCTGCATGCACAGAAGGCCGTTTGGTATGCACAAGCAACCAATGGGTTTATGTAGAAGGCCATTTAGTCTTCATATGGGACTGATTAATTTATGCCTAAGATCGATGGAATGCACAGAAGCTGTGCATATGCATAGGGAATCGATTGACATACCTAGAAGATCGTTTTAGATGCTCAGAATCTAGAAGGCCAATCAACATGTATAGATGAACCTACAGTGAAAGCATGGGTGTATTGTCTTAGTTTAGAAAGATCACGAATGAGTATAGGCTTATGGGTGTTGAAAGAAGTAGAACCTGACATTACGAGCAGTTGATCTAAATCTCTCCATTTGTTAATAAGCCAAGGCGACCTAGATAATTAGGGAGAAAAGAAGTATGTTGCTAATGCTACCCATTAGAAACAGGATGTAAGGGCAAAAGATGTGGAGAGAAATTAACAAATTCCACAGATTTCAAGAGACTCAACAGAGGCATCAAGCAAGGGATTTGAAAACTAAGAAAATACGAAAGAATCAGCCAAATTTTATACAATAGAAGACATGAATATCAATCCATGGTAATTATTCACAAAAGAAAACTCAATGGAGTAAATTTACTTCCACGGACTTGATTTCAAGAAGAGTGTGATCAATATGACATACCTAGATTTTGCCCCAACCACAACAATATTTCTAGTTTGCAATTGACCATGGCTCACTTCCTCTTTGTTACACCCGTAGGAATTCCCCAGACCAACTCAGAACTGATTTTTTCTCATTTTCCCCAATTTTTAGAACTTCCCGAAAACATCCTCCCAATCCCCAGAGAACTCCCTCAAATACCATTTTTCCCTAGGAATAAAATAACATAGAAAATAAATTCCTTCCCGTAACAGACCATCCACTACTTCCACCTTTAATTCCCCATTACCCACAAACAAGAAAATTTCAAATTTTATTTATTTTATATTCATACACAATAATGACTTTTATTGATATTATATTTTTATAATCACTTCCACAAAATATAACATTTACTTAAGTACTATTAATTTTGCATAGACGAAGATTATCAATTATATGCTCGGTTTAGAATACTTATTTACCTCATGGTGTTATTATCTATTTGCCAAGGTGGCTAATAATTTCTATTTTAATAATGCAAATTAATCAAAACAATAACACACAATTACAACTTGAAACCCACATATCAAACAAAACCAGACGACCTCTACAGGGGTAACTAACCATCAAACTGACAGATCACAGGACATGAACTCACCCTCTTTGAGGGTGATAACAAGCTAAGGGACCTTATGTCATTTTTGATCAACAATTCTCCATTGGATGTAAGGCACACTCAGACCTGCCAATTCAGGTGGAGTCGATGTCTGGTACTTGCAACCTGCAACCGATGAAAATAGTCGAGCATACATATATATACATATAATCATCTAATTAACACACTGTGGAAAGAAATCGCAGTGTAGCAGGGTACTCACACGTGAGTAATGCAACACTGTCCCTTCCACCAATCACAAGAACAAGTAACCACATCATGCATGTTCATCAATAACTAAGCATCTATATAAAGCATCATCAGATAATCACATAAGCACATGATAAGATTAGTCCACATAATCAATTGAGTCCATAACCAGTCATAATATAAGCATAAAACATTAGTTCTAACAATATCATCAAAGCAATAGACAAGTATCATCATCAAAACAGTAAATCCAAAATGTCATAATGTCTAAACAGAACAACTATTAGAAAGCCAAAACGAGGGGCACTACACAATTTGTAGGAGCTGCATTTTTTTCAACCAGAGGAGAATGATGCAGGAACTTCTAGAGGTCATAACTTTTGACCCGGAGGTCCGTTGGAGATGAAATTTGGTGGTGGGCAGATGCATGTTGAAGAGTTTATAAAAAAACCCACTGAATTGGTAAAATCGGTAGGTTGCCGTTTTGACACTTTTTTCGGGACCTTATTCGATCATCTAGGGCCTCAAAATGAGGTTTTAATGTTTTTTTCAAGATTTTCTGAGTTGTTTTTTCTAAATATTTTCCTAGATTTACTTGCAATTAGATTAGAAAGTTGACGATTAGTCATTTTTTGTAAGTTTCAAATATTTGAAAATTTTCATGGTCATATGGATAAGGATGCGAAGTTACCAAAATTGACAATTTTAGAAAGTTGTGAAAATCTGCCAAAAATGATAATTTTCATTTTTGTATAAATTGGATGTTTTTATTTAGTCGTAGCAGGATGGGATGGAATGAGAAGAAATTTGAAAAAAATAGTTCTGAGTTTTATGGGTATTCTTTTGTAATAATAGAGTTGAATTTTATGTTGTGAAGTTCGATTACAGCAATATTCAATTAATTAGGTTTGCATTTACGGGAAATACAAGGGTTGCAACCTTTTTAAAGAATTAACATTTTCAGCAGTGAATGGATTGATCAACATACCTCTGTCGCTTCCAGGCATATCAACCCACTGAAATTATCCCGTGACCGATGTAATAACTCTGACTGTTGGAATCGTTGAAGGGGTTTATACATTCCAAGATGTACTAGAGTATTGTCATAGACACTCCAACAGGTAGTGTGGAATTTGAAAATCTCATCACAATCACTCAAGGAGTTTCAGAAATTCTATTTAAAACTTAGAAAGATTCTGATGCAGGACTTTTTTTCCATCCTTTATTTCTTTACTAGATTTTAATTATTTTTATCATCTGTATCCAGAAGCGCAATGCATCTAACTCCAAAATGTAGTTACAAATATTGAATTAATCAGGTTTGCATTTAGCAATGTTCCAGGGGATAGCTTAGGTTATGCTTAAACTAATATGGCGTGGAAAATCATCCACATAGATCCTCAGACTTTATTTAGTTTTTTTTTGGGTGGCTTAAATGTTGTCTTTAGTATAATTATGAGACTACACAAATGTACGTCAAGTGAGTTGAATTCACCTACAATGTGATTAAATTAGTTTTAGACTAATTGACTCAAACACCTCCATTTTGTATTATACCTATTACATAATATATGCATTTATGTATCCAGAAGCACAATGCATCTAATTGTTACAAATATTCAATTAATTAGGTTTACATTTATGGGAAATACAAGGGTTGCAACCTTTTTTAAATGTTAAACAAATATTATTTTTTTCCTAAATCTATATGCAAATATTTGTTGAATGACGAGAGTATTTTTTTAAACGTTAAACAAATATTAATTTTTTCCTAAGTCTATATGCAAACATTTTAACAATTATTATATTATAATTATATATATTTGGTTTATATGTAATTTTACTTATACTATGGTATGTCATAATATTTTAAAAAGGGAGTGACAGACCAATGAGTTTTTATTATCTAGTAATTATTCTATCCAAAATAAACGAATGACAAGAGATTATTTATTTTTTAAACATTAAACAAATATTAAATTTTTCCTAAATCTATACGCAAATATTTGTTTAATAAACTAATGACAAGAGAGTATTTTTTAAATGTTAAACAAATATTAAATTTTTCTAAGTCTATATGCAAATATTTTAACAAATATTATATTATAATTATATATATTTGGTTCATATGTAATTTTACTTATACTATGGTATATCATAGCATTTTAAAAATGGAGTGGCAGACTGACCAATGAGTTTTTATTATCAGAGTAATTATTCTATCCAAAATAAACCAATGACAAGAGAGTATTTTTTAAATGTTAAACAAATATTAAATTTTTCCTAAATCTATATGCAAATATTTGTTTAATAAACCAATGACAAGAGAGTATTTTTAAAATGTTAATCAAATATTAAATTTTTCCTAAATCTATGTGCAAATATTTGTTTAATAAACCAATGACAAGAGAGTATTTTTTAAACATTAAACAAATATTAAATTTTTCCTAAGTCTATATGCAAATATTTTAACAAATATTATATTATAATTATATATATTTGGTTTATATGTAATTTTACTTATACTATGGTATGTCATAGTATTTGAAGGGCACCTTTGAATGGATAACTGTATTTTTTACCATCAAATCTAAGCCCTGACTACATTATTGTTAAACATTATCGGCACTCTAATATGAATGAGTTATATAAAGTTATTTTACATATTTATGTTTAAGAATGGAGTTTTCTATATTTACAATTTATTTCAAAGATCTATGTTCCTATATGTTATATAAAATTATTTTAGCCATTATTTTTATTCTCTAAATGGGGTTATTTTTTATTAATTCCTTTATCTTTTTAGGTTACTATATGTGAAACTCCAACATTTAGTAATATTTAGCAACATAAAAATAGTAGGCATGAGTTTTCCATAGTCCATAAGTTAAGTGTAGAGTGCTTCTGGATTAAGCTGTGTATGTTTTTGCTTCAATGTTTCGGATCATGCTCAGGAAGAGGAGAAAGTGTGGTTTGGATAGCAGACATGTCCTTAAAAAGGTTAGAGAGGGGGAAGGGTGAGGAACGCAAAACGAAAGGAAGGAGGGGATGTGTAAAAATGAAAGAAAGAAAAAAGAGAAATAAAATCAACACTAAAAACAAAAACAAAAAATTATATATAAACAAACTAGGTGTGTGTGTATGTGTCCACAAGCAAACAAAAGTAAAAATAAAAAATAAAATGTATAAGACCATATGCTAGTGACTCACAATACTAACACATACATAGACCATCAATTAAAAACACACCAAATTATCAAAAAAGACATAAATAGTCGGTTAAAGTATACAAGTGATATATATATATATATATATATATATATATATATATATATATATATATATATATATATATATATATATAATAACTTTATGTAACTCATTCATATTATAGTGTCTATTATGTTTATTTTTATTCTACGCGTATATATATATATATATATATGAATGAATATATATATTCATTCATATATATATATATACGCGTAGAATAAAAATAAACATAATAGACACTATAATATGAATGAGTTACATAAAGTTATTTTACATATTTATGTTTAAAAATGGGGTTTTCTATATTTACAATTTATTTCAAGAATCTATGTTACTATATGTTACATAAAGTTATTTTAGCCATTATTTTTATTATCTAAATGGGGTTATATTTTATTAACTCATTTAACTTTGTAAGTTACTATATGTGAAACTCCAACATATAGCAATATTTAGCCAACATAAAAATAGTTTTTTATATTATAATTTTTTAATATACTTAAATATAGTTTAGACACATATTATGAAATAGAAACTCCATCCATAACAAATATAATATTAACATCACCTCCTAAGTGGCCATTCATTCTCATAAGAGGTGAGTTGGTGTGAACCACTTTCATAAAATATAAATTATGTGTTTGACTCAAAAACTACACAATTGAATCCTCATATAAATATCATAAACCCATATATTGTTTATTATTTTAGAACTCCTTTTATCTAGAGAATAACAAACAAGCTATGGATAATTTAAGTTTTACCATAAAATCAAAACTTAATCTCGATAGACTAAAAAAATTGATAATGGGATATCTGAATTTTAACGTGAGCAAGTTGGAACCTATCGATTACAAGTGACTGAGCATACAACGTGAATCGAACTACAGTCTCGGTGGAAACACTGAATTTGAATTCACATTATTTAAAAATAAATTACATTGAACTGAAGCAAATCAACTCATTCCGTGCTTTGAAAAAAATGCATTCCACTACTTTGCCCAAATTTTCCAATCTATTAAAAAGTAAGCACGTAATAAATTTTTATTAGGAAGTTGATAACTTCAATGGCAGACAGCCAATGTTGCAGTCATTCTAGCCTTCCTCGATGCAATCCATGAATAACCCACATCACGAATTCCACCCTTTACCCTTAAAGATTTCATCTTTCCCAACGTCCATTGGGTGAGCAGTCAAAAGTCAATATTCACTGTATATATATCCAGATTGACACAGAACAGAATATGCCATACTTGTGTCAGCATTCCTTTGGTAGCTTGCAAACACAGGACCTCACCTGGAAAACTCATGTCAGAGAAAAAAACAAGAAAATCATATGGGTATCCTGAATTAGAAAATTCTGATCAACTCCATAAATAGGATAATTTAGAGATTCACATAGTGAGGATAGGCCACGGATCAAACATATAGCTATTTTGAAGGGATTTTTTTAAGTTTTAAAGTTATTTGTTTTCACCTCCAAGTGTATTTTTTAGCTATATTTCTGAAACTTACTCCCCTATATTCTGAAACTCTGGTACGATCATCCCTTATCTCCAATGATTCCCCATGTGGGATCCACATTAGATATCAGTACTGGTATCTTTTTTAGGAACATTCCAGATATGCAAGTCAGAAAAAAAAATGATTTTATAGAGCAATGGAGATGAATCCTATTATACTGTGCAGAGATGCATGGTCCATTATATTAGTATACCATGAGAAACATCTTACGCCAATTTAGTACAAACTAACTTAAAAATAACATCGTTGAAGATAGGGATTGCAACTAATTGTTAAGATAATTTAGTATGTTTGTTTTTCCTTTAGATCAAACAAGGAAGATGTGGGGATATACAGTGCATTAAAGTTGTTAGAAACCAATATTCCACGTGCAAATAAAAATAAAAAAAAAAATCAATGAAATGAATCCTGAATACCTGTATTTCCCATGCCAAATCAGCATAAACTGTGTCTTAAAAGATGGGGATTTTTCAGCAATTTTTTTTTCCATCGTCAAACAAGGCTGCCCTTCCACACCATACCCTACAATTATAATTATAATTCAGAGTTTATGTTAGACTTTCAAGCATTTGTGTGATCATATCACTATTAAAATAAATTATAATTAGTTTATTTTATTCATTATATTTTAGTATAGATAAGATGTAAAATGGCTATTGACTGTTTGGTCATTGAATTGAATGATCTTTATATAAAACTCATTTAAAAAAATACAAAGACATTCTATTCCCACTCTACTTAAATATCATCCACTTCAATAGTAATTTTACACCTCATTCACACAAAAAGTGATAAATATTTATTTTATTTTTATTGACCAAAATTAACTTTTAACTGTTGAAATGGATAATTATTCTGCACAACTTGATCATCCTTACTAGTAACACCCTTTTTACCACACCCCAATCTTTCACTTCCAAAACATAAATTCATTAATATGATTACAGCATTGGATAAATGATCTTCATTCTCCTAAAGAATTTCAGTTATCAAATTGACCTTATTAACCACAGGCTTGATAGCTAAGGAGCAAAGATATTTCTATCAAAATCCTTTTGATTTCAAATATGCATAAAATAAAAATTGGGAATGTTTATGATTCATAAATGGTGAACATGAGCTTGAGAAAAAATTTGAAATGGTTGGTGGTAGAGGCATCATAACTGGACATTCTAATCATAGTTGAAAGAGAGGCTCTGCACATAACCCAACTTACTGTCGACACAAAATGGATTTATTGTTATATAAATTGAATTCCAATGCATGGGTCTACATAAGATATTATTAGTCCCATGTTATATAAATTGAATTCTAATGCATGGGTCTACATAAGATATTATTAGTCCCATGAACAAACTAGCACCTTAGAGACAACCTTCTTGATTTCATTAGGTCAACATTCAAAAGTAAGTTTGCCAAACCTCACATTTCAATGTTCGTGAAATTATAATTTCAATGAAATTTTAATGATGAATTTTTCTGTCTTTGTATTGTGATGATGTGTTAGTTGTAAAATGATGAACTCCCAATTTTGTTTGAGGGGATGTAAGCTTGTCCTTGCAAATGAAAGTACACATTTATATCTATATATACATATAGTATATATTTAGATAGATTTTGAATTTGATTTACATTGTGCTTATAATATAATTTATAGTATTTTTGTGTTGTTATAATAGATGTGTTTCTTAAAAAAAATTTAAAGTTAAAATGGGATGGTAACATTTAAAAATAAATAAATTATTCCACCTTGTAATATATTTTCCATTTTAAATTAAGTTATATATGAAAAATTTATTGTTGTTTCTTAATTATTAGGGATAAAAATTCACAATTTAAGATAAATTGCATTAAGAGTAAAAGCAAACAATCTCAAAGGGTTGAATTAACGACATTCATCTAATCAAAGTATTGCAAGTCCTAAAAATGAATGGGCTTACATTTCAAGTTTAGTGATGAACAAAGATCTAGAAAATGAGCCTACATGGCATAAAATTAAAAGTGTGATATCTAACCGATGTCTCTAGGGTAAGGTGTCACATGTCAACCTTCTTCAACTCCCCATGTGTCCCTTTTGATTGTAATTTGTCATTTGCTAAGTGTTTGTTTGTTTGTTCAACCCCAAAAGTATGTTCTTCCCTTAATTTTGAGTTCATTGCGATGAACTTTTTATTATCGAAGTGACCATTTCATTAAAAGAGATAAACTTATTCTTCTTATCCATACCCATTGTTTAATTAAAATATGAGTTTCCATTCATTAATTGGCCCAATTCTATCTAATTTAGATCCACTAATCATGGTTTTGACTCCAAATCATTGAGGTTTCTACAAATAATCTAGTTTTAGCATTTTCATGGGTTTAGATTTTGAAGAAGCCATAGACACAACCCACTATGAAACTCTATTGTTTGAGATCAATTTTACATGCAACCACTGTTTAGCTAGAATTATTCTTTTCATTCCTATCTTAGTTTATAAATTCCTTCCCTCACTCTAAAGGTTGACCCACCAGTTGAAGATCACATATTAAAGAAACATCAATTGCTAGATCTTGGATTTTGAAGACCCAATGTAAACAACATTAGTCTTGCTCTACATTTGAAGCAACACTAGCTCCATGTGTGGAAGTTCTTTTGTTTCATTAGATTAGATTTCCTATTCATGGCTTGGGAATCGTTTGTGAAAGATTGTCCTCTTTAGTTTGATTTTCATTTGTTGATATAAGAATTGCTAGGGTAGAAAGGTTAGATTTATTTATTGTTTATGCACTACCTTTTTCTATTACATTTAAAATTCTTTATTCATAGTACTTTCACAATCTTCTCCAAATAAACTACAATAGAAATATAGAAGAAGAAAAAACAAGATTAATTTTTTCAAGAGATCTTCCTTGTAGTGCCTTTCTTATGAACCCTTTGAGAAATCAGATGTAAATTCTAAAGAAGAACTAGGTTCTTTTTATTGGATCTAGCTACCTTAAAACAAAATCAATAGGAACTTTCACTTATTAATTCAACAAGATTCAAAGCTTTAATCTAAACATTATGTAATTTACATTGAAAAAGACAATTTAATTCCTATAAAAGAAGGATTTCTTGTGTACCTACAAAATATTGTTTTGAAGGAGTCTCTATCTATTTGTTTATGTGAAATCAAATGGGAGAACACTTTTGGTTGCTTCTATTAGAACTAGGGGATGGGGCGGCGTTGTACAACTTGCAAGTCCTAGGTCTAGTCTAATTATTTAAGATTTGTGTAATATTGAAAGAGATAATTTAATTCCTATAAAAGAAAGATTTTTTCTGTGCCTACAAAATATTGTTTGGAAAGGATTCTCTATCTATTTACTTTTGTGAAATCAAAAGGAAGATTTTTTTTGGGTTCTTCTATTAGAACTAGGGAACTAGACATGTGTTGTTGTACACCTTGCAAGTCTTAGGTCTAGTCTAAATATTTAAGATTTGTGTGATATTGTAAATAATGTGCTCATATGGAAAAGGGGTGTCCCACTTGGATGGAATCTTGCAATTCCATGGTTGACATTCTTTGCCATATTTCATTGGTCTTTCATGATTTTAATAATTCATTGAGTTGGGGGTTACTTAAAGTAGACTATGAATAACATCTTTAACCAACTATTTATAGTGTGTGTAATTGGTAATAATTGCACCTACATTAGAGTGCTTGGGAGTTACTTTGACCCCACTTGGTCTTGAGAGTCAAACCCATCAATTAGGAGTTACATACTATTTTTGGAAGAGTTATAGTTAAAGATGGGGCACATATAGTTAAATGTAGACCACCTTAACTAGTTTTTGGCTCTAGGTTTTGAGCCCATGGTTTTAGAAAACCATTCTTGATCTCCTATGTGTCCTTGGTCTATACATACAAGGCATGGGATGGAGATTGAATGTCATGTTCTATGCAAGGTTATGCTAGATCAAAATTCCTTCAAATTGAAGAGTCTTGACCTTTGGTAAAGCTCAAAGCTTGATATTATATTGTAACGTGTAGTTATTGATAATACATTAATTTTATTGCTTTGGAGGGTAGGTTTTTCCTTTTTGGGTTCATCCCAAGCTATATCGATGATAGTATTTGTATTGCATTATTTTCATTATTCTCTCATTATTTCTAGACTTCCTTGTTCTTATTCTTAGTGTTGTTTCCATGTCATTGCTTTGCTAATATTTTATTAGATTAGTAACTTGTACCATCTATCCTTGTAGGATTGATTAGTCCAAATTGTTTGTATTTCCTTTCATTTGGTATTAGAGCTTGGTTTTGGGCTATAGGAAGGGATGCCTTGTGATATTAATCTTTGTTTGAGTGGGAGTTTGTTGTAGTTGATTTTGTTTCAAGGAACATATATGAAAAGCACTTCTAGAATAATGGTGGAGAGGCTCAATGGAACCAACTTTGAGATTTGGAAACTCAAGATGGAGGATCTCCTTGTTGATAGAGATCTATGGATAAATACCATTTGGTATGAAATACAAAAATTAGTTAGTTGTTGATAAAAAGACAATGAGTGTCATCCAACTTTGCCTTGCAGATTCAACACTCTTGAATGTTTTGGGAGAGACCTCCACCAAGATTTAATCTAGGATAAGTTGGGAAATTTGTATCAAATAAAGTCCCTTGTAAACATGTTTTTTCTAAGGAAGAAACTTGTATTAGATTTAAAGATGGGTGATGGTGATTAAGTGATGCAGTAGGTTTGAATGTGTCTAGCACTATGGTGAGCTCCTTGGCATCTATGGATTTGAAAATGGATGATGAGGATCAAGAAATAACTCCCATGTGTTCCTTGTTTGATAGTTGAGACAATCTCATGATGGGGATTAGTAACACCATATAAAAGATGAAGCTTGATGAGGTGATTAGTGCATTTCTCTCTAAGGAGATGAGGCCAAAATCATATGAATCTAATCAAATATGCATTAACTATCAAATGCCATTCCAAGGGAAAGGGGAGGAATAAAAATATGGACAAGTATGCTAATTTTAAGGGGAGATCTAAGTCTCTTGGTATATCAAAGGTGAAATTTTAGAACAATGGCAAGATTAGGCACATCAAGAATGACTAGAAGGAAAAGAAAGCCAAGGGGTCTTTACATCCCAAATTTTGACTATGCTTTACTTTTTACTTACATGTAATTAGCGGATAAACTTTCATGGATTCATCATTTGACATTTAGAGAAAATATCAGGATAAATCAATGATTTCATGAGTTATGATTAAATGCATAGAATTTGACATGTGATTAAATGTTATTGAGATTATCTATTTATGATGTACAAGGATTTACTAATGATACACTAATCCCATTTTGTGTGACTGTGAGTTGTAACCAGGAGATAGATTCTCATCCTCTGAGAAAAGGAGAACATCATCAAAGAGAAGGGAATAGATGTTTGGAAAGGAACATGTTTTTGCCATACGAGTCCTGTGCATTATAATTAGTGAACCCTCATGAGACGGGTAAGTAGTACTTGACTCTTATTGATTAAGTCAATCTCGTCTCAACAGTTGTCATTTTGTTGTTTAGGAAAGGTTTTATGATGTTAGACCTTGTTTGATTTGGATAAAGTGATTTTCGAGAAATATGAATGTTGTTAAGGATTAACAACTCTCCTTTTTCGATACTTTCCAATATATTCTTCCAGTGATTACCTATCTAATTATTTGTCATCAACACAAGATTGCGAGGGGGAGAAAACCTCAACCCCATTCTCGCATCTTGTCGATTGACTAATACCAACATCTATAATTGTGGTATTGCTACCATTAATTTAATATATGTTATATTTATTTGTATATTAATATTTATATTGTTAAAGTGAACTTGTACATTAAAGTTATGAGTGCTTATCATGTTGTGACAAGATTGCAACCATATTGCGAACCACTCCATTTCATAGTGGTGCTTGACCCCCATACTTCATGATAATGTGGAGAAGAGGGGAGTGGTTGCGTTTGATTTTGGAGTGGTCTTTGCTAAAGAAAAACTCCACTTACGTTGCATGCTCATTGGGTGGAGATTTTATAGGAGAGAGGGGTAGTTATCCCCATGGTAGGGAAAGAATTGTAGGGAAGTAACATTGTGAAGTGGAAAAAAGAAGACAAAAGAGATCATCAAAAAAGTCTTAGGTAGGGATAGCTGGGAAGGGAGAGAGACCAGCGATCAAAGGAAACACAGAAAAGAACAATTCAGACCTTTGGAAGAACAAGCTGTCAGATTCACCATTGTGTTGCAGTCATTTTTATGTGGTCTTTAGTTTCATCGAATGCACTACCTGTAATTGTAAGACAAGTCTTACTTTTTTTTCTAAATTGATGTTTGTTTACGTACAATCGATGCCATTATTTTGTAGTCGATGGCTATATATGATTACATATAAATATTCATAGTCAAGACTTTTCAGGAGGTTGGTGAAACCTGAGCCATCAAAGCTTGATACCCTTGTGGTATATACGTTATTACTGCTATAGCTTTGATAGTCTATAGTACGTTATACCTAAGAATGATTACTTCGAAGGAATAATAACCAATAACGTTTGAACCTCACTGATTAAACCGATACTGGTCTTTATCGTTTGGTTGAACATCTGTAACCAGCTATGAAATTTTCTTTCATTGTAATAGAATGAATACCTTGAGTGGTATAGATTGTGCATGAGGAAATGAAACAGAATATATATATGCTGACACAAATGGGTAGCTTGGTTTAAAACAAGATTCCTTTAGAGTTCTCAATATAATTTTTATCAGGTTGAAATGGAGGAGGTCCATAGTAGACCAAAAACCAGAGGTTATCCAATTCCTTTATTGCTCAAAGTTGTGACATTTATACCTATAAATATTCATGAGATTCTTTATTGAATAACAGTCTCCAAGATAGAACATAAAGATTGAATATTTATGTATTCAAGTTTTGAAAATATTCAGAAAAGATATGCTATTATTTCCTTGATTATGCAAATGACATGTTTATATAAACATATGCTGGTGTTTATCATGTTCATTTACTTTTCTAGTAAATTTGGTGTGTGTGAAACCGAGTAATATGAGAAGGCATGTTACATATGGTATTAGAGCGAACCGGGTTCAATACATGGACCTATGAGCTCACTGCATAAAATTTGTTTTTCCTCAGACATTAACAGTTGCTAATGTTTGAATGTTATTTTGCTAAAATGGGAAGAACAAGACAAACCCCAAGGAAGAAGGTAATAGGAAATGACGTTACGTAAAGGCTATGAGGGATCAAGCCTCAAAAATGAAAATCATAGACAATACTAGTTACATTGAAGTTGCATGGTTAACTAACTTTGAGACCTTTGTTGATGCTCTTAAGCGTATCAAGCAGGAGAAGGAGAAGAAGAACAAAGCCACTAAGGCCATTGTTCCTATGTCTAATGGTGAGCCAATCAAACCTTCTGTGCTTAGGGACTTACTGTTTGGATGTGGTCCTAATGCCTCTATCATTAGTCAAGAAGTTATAGATGAGTACCTGCGAGTACATCCACCTTCCAAGTCTGTTTTGGTAAACTTCACTTGTGAGGAAGAATCCAAGGAGTTCCCCCTTTCTGACAGCGACCTACAGTCACAAAATGTTAAAGTTTGTAATAAATAAGGATATTATGTAATCCATAGATACTATAATACAATTTTGAAATTTTGGCAAAAATTTCCTCTTCTTGTTTAAGATTGTATGAATGAAAATTGATTTATGATTATAACTGGATGCAATTATTAGAAACTAATTGAATGTTTAAAATGAAAACTACAGGAGTAGTAGGTTTTCAGCATGGTTCAAACTAGAACCAATCTTGGGGGTAGCCAAGAGCAAGGGCAACCTTTTGGCAACTCCAATGCAAAACTAGACTAGATTCTTGCAATGCTCAATGAAACAAGAGTGAGGATTGGTAACCTAGAGCAAGAGGTCAGAGGTCAGAGTATACCTGAGCAAGAAACACCTCATGAAAGTGAGGATGAAAACCGTCATGAACGGACCACCCAGAGTGAGCATGGGGAAAATATTTTGGAGACAAGACCAGATAAAGAAAAAAGGAACCATTTGGCTCTCAAATTGTCCAGGGACATGAAGAAAGTCACACCCCCCAAATTTGATGGAACTATGAGTGGAGATGCCACGGAGGCATGGCTCACCGAAATGGAAAAATATTTTGAAATCAGGAACTATTTAGAAATAACCAAGGTGGTACGAGGAGAATATCAATTGTCTAGAGAAGCATCCACTTGGTGGATGAATAAAAAGATGGAATTGGGATTGAGTTCACTGAGTCTAACATGCGATAAGTTTGTAGAACTCTTCAAGCAAATATGGTTGTTGCAACTATATTTTGATAAGAAACTCATAGATTTCTAGAACTTGAGACAAGGTGACTCATCTGTAAATGAGTATTGGGAGAAGTTTACTCGTCTCCTTAAGTATGCTCCTCAATATCAACAAGACGAAAGGTTCCGTATATGGAAATTCATCATGGGGTTGAATGCCCAAATAGGAGGTGAGGTAGATGTTCATGGTCCCACTACTATGGACCAAGTCTATGAGAAAGCCATTAAGCAAGAGCAAAAGCTAAAATCTTTATCTGCTTATAGGGAAAAGAATCACAAGAAGTTCAACTGGTTACAATCTTCCCAAACATTCAAGAAAAAAAGTAATAAGCAGAACTTCAAAAGGAAAGGTGATAAGGGATTCCAAAACAATCAAATTGAGTCTAGAGGTGATTAGAAAAATGGCAACAACAACCCCAAGAAGAATGGAGATAGCACAGGAAAGCCTTTTGAGAGGCGAGGACCTCCTGGAGGATGCTTTACATGTGGAGGTGACCACTATGCTAATCAGTGTCCTAACAAGACACAAGTAACACAACCACGAGGAAATCAGGCTTACCATCTCAATAGGTAGCATTCCAACAAAGAATCCATGCAGCACTAGATAACCGACATGTGGAATACTAGATTACTTCAATTGAGACCACAGGTACCTTGTTCAATGTTCCAATTTCAATTTTAATAGATACTGGTGCCACTGAATACTTTATTTCACCAAAAGTATTAGATAAGATATCTAGAAGAGATGGTTATATGGAAAAATCATGGTCAGGAGAGTATGCTAACTAGACAAGGGCTTAGGTAGAGCAGTGTTTGTTCGAAGCTAAGGTTGAACTCCCAAGTTTTTTGACTTCAGTAAACCTTTATGTAGCCCCTTTAGGATCGTATGATGTCATCCTTGGAATAAACTGGTTATGGAGACATAGTAATAAGGTAGACTATTTTTCTAAAACAGTAGAATACCTAGACAACCTTGGAAATAGAGTTTTTCTACAAAGTACTTCTAGAGAGATTAAGCTGAGGCAAATATCTTCGTTACAGTTCAAGAAAGCCAAGCGAAAAGGGTGTCAACTCTTTGCAGTCAAATTGGAGAAAATGGATGATCACAAAGAGTCTATCTTTCAAGATGACTTAATGTATTACAAATCTCAAAAACTCTAAGGAGTAGAGGAAGAGCAATCTATAGATCAAGAAAGATCAGATTTGGAGTTCAAGTACCCTTTTCTATGAGATTTTGAGGATGTATTTATAGATGAATTACCTCCTAAGAGAGATTTTGACTTTTCCATAGATATAATTCTAGGATTAGAACCCATATCCAAAGCTCCTTATCGATTGACTACAATAGAGTTGATTTAGCTAAAGGCTCAGCTGTAGGACTTGTTAGCAAAAGGATTGATAAGACCCAGTGTTTTCACCCTGGGGAGCACTAGTGATCTTCGTTAAAAAGAAGTATGGCACACTGCGCTTGTGTATAGACTATAGTATGCTTAATAAAGCAATGATAAAGAATAAGTATCCGTTGTCATGTATTGATGATCTCTTCAATCAAATACGTGGGGTAGTTGTGTTCTCAAAGATTGATCTATGATCTAGATACCATCAGTTAAGGCTAAGAGATGAAGATATCCATAAAAAAACCTTTAGAACTAGATATGGACATTATGAATTCACAGTTCTGTCTTTTGAACTAATGAATGCACCTGTAAAATTCATGAATTTAATGAACATCATATTCATAGATTGTCTGGATAAGTTTGTTATGGTATTCCTAGATGACATTTTGATTTATTCCAAGAAAGAGGAAGAACATCTCCAGCATTTGTGGATCGTTCTTCAACATTTGAGAGAGCATAAACTATATGGTAAACTCTCAAAGTGTACTTTCTTCCAAAAGGAAGTACAATACTTGGGTCATGTAATTTCAGCTGAGGGAATTGTAGTAGACCCAGCAAAGATTGAAGCCATTCTAGAGTGGCCTAAACCAAAAATTGTGCATGAAGTCCATAGTTTCATGGGTTTGGTAGGATATTTCAGAAAGTTTGTGGCTAACTTTTCAAGGATTGCCTACCCCATTACTTCTCTACAAAGGAAAGGCAAAAGATTTGATTGGTTAGAAAAGTGCCAGGAGGCATTTGATCAACTAAAAGAGGAGCTAACTATGACACCAATTCTAAAGGTACTTGATGCAGAGGGTCATTTTGTAGTCATCGTCGATGCCTCAGTAGAAGGACTAGGTGGTGTACTTATGCAAGATGGGTGAGTTATTGCCTATGAGACTAGAAAGATGAAGACATATGAGTATAATTATGGTCCTCATGATCTAAAGTTGGCAGAAGTGGTGCATGCACTGCAAATGTGGTGGCATTATTTGCTTGGGAAACCCTTCGAGTTAAGGACAAACCATCAAGGTCTTAAATATTTGTTTACTCAACCACATCTTAATGCTCATCAGAGAAGATGGTTAGAGCTAGTGTCTGATTATGATTTTGAGATCAAATACATTAAGGGCAAGGAAAACCAAATGGTGGATGCCCTAAGTCAAAGGAGACATATCTCCTCGATGAGTTCTATTCATTCTGATTTCAAAAATTAGGTGTTACAAAAATCCAAGGGAGATGAATACTATGAGAAGGTTAATCAAGCTCTCTCGGATAATCCTCAAGATTTGAGGTATGATGGATCTACTTTGAACTAGATGGACTACTAAAATTTAGAGGAAGAATGTACATTTCAAACTCTGAAGAGTTAAGGAATATCGTGTGGAAAGAAGTTCATTCTACACCATATTCAGGACATCCTGGGGTAATGAAACTTCTAGTCAATGTGAAACCACTATATTTCTGGAAAGGAATGAAAAGGGATGCTGCAAGGTTTGTAGTAGGATGTTTAGAATGCCAGAGGGTGAAAACATAACATCATCACCTGACAGGACTCCTATATCCTCATAAGATACTAGAGTGGAAGTGGCAGATCATCAGTATGGATTTTTTACAAGGTCGTCCTATGTATAGAAATAGGCATAATGCTATTCTAGTAGTGGTAGATAGACTCACTAAAGTAGCTCATTTCATACTTGGGAATTTGACAGATGGAGCACCAGTCATAGCCCGTAAATTTGTGCAAGAAGTGTTTATGTTGCATGACATTCGTGAGAAGATCATCTTAGATAGGGATGCATGCATGACGTCCAAGTTTTGGCAAACCTTATTCTTCGCACTTGGAACTCAATTGAACATAAGATTAACTTATCATCTTGAGACAGATGGTTAGATGGAAAGAGTGAACCAAGTGTTGGAAGATCTATTGAGAATGTATTGCATACATCAGCCATACAAGTGGGAGGATTATCTTCCTCTTATAGAATTTGCTTATAATAATTCCTATCATTCTGGTATTAAAATGGCTCCATTTGAAGCATTGTATGGAAGAAAGTGTTGAACTCCTATAAGCTGGGATAAGCTAGAAGATAGGATTAAGCTTGGTCCATAAATGCTATCCGAAATAGAACAATAGATCAAGCCGATCAAGAAAAGGTTAGCGGAGGAAAATGATAGACATAAAAGCTATGCAAATGCTAAGCCTATTCCAAGACATTTCTCAGTAGGAGAAAATTTTTTGTTAAGAGTCAAGCCTCAAAAGAGTTCCATTAAGTTTGGAAAGTCATCCAAACTAGCTCCTAGATATGTGGAGCCCTTCGAGGTTCTCAAGGAAGTCAACCTAGTTTCTTACAGGATTGCTCTACCACTAGATCTTGCCATGATGCATAATGTCTTTCTTGTTTCTTATTTGAAAAAATATATTGTAGGAGATAATCATATTCCTAGTCTTGATTGGAATGCCTTACAGGTGAAGGACCTAGAAGTGGTAATGATCGAGCCTATCAAGGTGCTCGAAGTACGCAAGCTCTGCTTGCATAACAAAGAAGTTACTTAGTGCAAGGTCTAGTGGGACCAGTATGTAGAGGATACTGCCACCTATGAAAATTAGCATGATATTTACCAAAGATTTCCTCATTTATTTTAAGCTTTTCAAAGTTAAAAAAAAAACTCTTTCATGTTATAATTTTGGATACATTGGATCATCGCAGACGATGAATCTTATGGAGGGGATATGTTACATCCCAAAATTTGACTATGCTTTACTTTTTACTTACATGTAATTAGTGGATAAATTTTCATGGATAGAAAAAATGTCATGATAAATCAATGATTTCATGAGTTGTGATTAAATGCATAGAATTTGGCATGTGATTAAATGTTATTGAGATTATCTATTTATGATGTAGAAGGATTTACAGATGATACACTAATCCTAGTTTGTGTGACTATGAGTTGCAACCAGGAGATAGATTCTCATCCTCCAAGAAAAGAGGGAGAGCATCATCAGAGAGAAGGGAATAGATGTTTGGAAAGGAACATGTTTTTTCCATACGAGTCCTTTGCATTATATAATTAGTGAACCCTTGTGAGACAGATAAGTAGTACTCGACTCTTATTGATTAAGTTTATCTCATCTCGACAGTTGTCATTTTGTCATTTAGGAAAGGTTTTCTGACGTTAGACCTTGTTTGAATTGGATAAAGTGATTTTTGAGAAATATTAATGTTGTTAACGATTAACAACTTTCCTTTTTTGGTACTTTCCAATATATTCTTCTAGTGATTACATATCTAATTATTTGTCATCAGTGCAAGATTGCAAGTGGGGAGAAAACCTCAACCCCATTCTTGCATCTTGTCGATTGACTAATACCAACATCCGTAATTGTGGTATTTCTACCATTAAGTTAATATAAGTTATATTTATTTATTTATTTGTATATTAATATTTATATTGTTGAAATTAACTTGTACATTAAAGTTATGAGAGCTTATCATGTTGTGACAAGCTTGCAACCGTATTGCAAACCACTCCATTTCATAGTGGTGCTTGACCCCTATACTTCACAAGAATGTGGAGAAGAGGGGAACAGTTGTAGTGAATTATGGAGTGGTCTTTGCTAAAGAAAGACTCCACTAACATTGCATGCTCCTTGGGTGGAGATTTTATAGGAGAGAGGGGTAGTTATCCCCGTGGTAGGGAAAGAATTGTAGGGAAGTAACATTGCAAAGTGAAAAAAAGAAGACAAAAGAGATCATCAAAAAAGTCTTAGGTAGGGATAGGCAGGAAGGGACAAAGACCAGAGATCAAAGGAAACATAGAAAAGAACAATTCTGACTTTTGGACAAACAAGCTATTAGGTTCACCATTGTGGTGCAATCATTTTTATGTGGTCTTTAGTTTCATTGAATGCACTACATGTAATTGTAAGCCTTGAGTCTTACTTTTGTTCTAAATTAATGTTTATTTACGTACAATCAATGCCATTATTTTGTAGGTCGATGGCTATATATGATTACATATAAATATTCATAGTCAAGACTTTTCAGGAGGTTGGCGAAACCTGAGCCATCAAAGCTCAATACCCTCGTGGTATATACATTATTACTGTTGTAGCTTTGATAGTCTATAGTACGGTATACTTGAGAATGATTACTTTGAAGGAATAATAACCAATAATGTTTGAACCTCATTGATTAAATCGATACTGGTCTTTATCATTTGGTTGAACATCTGTAACCAGCTATGAAACTTTCTTTCATTGCAATAGAATGAATACCTTGAGTGGTATAAATTATGCATGAGGAAATGAAACAAAATATATATATGGTGACGCAAATGGGTAGCTTCATTTAAAACAAGATTCCTTTAGAGTTCTCAATATAATTTTTATCACGCTGAAATGGAGGAGGTCCACAGTAGATCAAAAACCAAAGGTTATCCAATTCTTTTATTGCTTAAAGTTGCGACATTTATACCTGTTACGGGAAAATGTGGATAATATCAATGATTAATAATAACCCAATAACTCAATGAAAATTGTAATAATCAAGATTCAAACACAAAGAAAGATACCTTGCAAACCTTATTACTTCGCAGCTTCCATTGGTCACCTAATCTCAAATTGATCTTTCATGTGAATGAAGCCCTCAGAAAGTGCACTTCCTTGCTTTGTTCTTCAAGATGACAATAGAGAAACGAATATGATAGTTCTTGTAATGAAGAGGATCTTCAATACAATAAAAATGGTGATCACAAGCTATGGAATGATGTTGGTGCCAAAGGTGCACTGTGAATTCTACAGAGTAAGTTTACTAAAAGCTTGGATGATTGAAATGGAGGAATGGGTTGTATTTATAGGCTTGTGAGAAGGAAGATCAATGGTGTAGTGGTGCAGGGCACCTAGGAGCACCTTGGTTCCTAAAGTCACTTTGTTTGCATTTTTTTTTTTTTTTGAAAGTTGTGGTTTTGATTGTAATAAGGCTTTAGCCATGAGTATATGGTCCTTTTTGTATGGTGAAGATGATTGAGGTGACCATATAAACCTCAATCATGCTTAGTCCACTTGGACCCTTGTTATGCCACTTAGGCCTAGAAGGTCTAAGGGTTGGTTTTTGAGTTTTTTTGATTGTTTGTGTGTTTTATCATGTTTTGGGAGTATGGAGGATGTTTTGATTCCATTGGACAAGAAAAACAAATCGCCATCCTTTGGAAAATGCAAAAACTCCATAGTGTCAAGTGTTGTCAATGGTGTCAATGACACATTGACCGGTTGCAACTTCATTTTGGTTATTAAAATTGTTTTTAGAAGTTGTAAAATGACTTGGATAGGTTGATATGGAGGAAATCTTGCTCCAGTACGGAGGAGGAAGTTTTTGTACAGAATTTGGGCACAAAAATCAAGAAAACTGACTATTTTTCACTATTTTTCTTGCTGTGTATGGACAGTATGGACTGAAATCTTGGTCTAATGTACTTTTTATGAAACTAGAGAGAGTCTGGGTTCAAATGCAACTAGTTTGATGTCTTGAAGTGGTCGGAGTCAAAAGTTATTGAATTTTCTTTCAAAACTGGTCTAGAAACCCTGTTTTCTAGGGCAGTCCCACAAATTTGGCCCTAGAATGCATTTCCACCAATGAAATTTCATTCCACTTGGTGAAATGCAGGCTAGGGGTGTATACTACTTGATTCCAAAAGCATTTTATGAGAAAATACAGTTTACTATTTTTAATGTGATGCCCTAGGTCAAATATCTCTATGTATTTGACTAAAATTATGCAATTTGATGATGTAAATGACAAAAGTCTGAGAGAGTGAGTGAATGAATGGTGGATTTGTGTTGTTTGGGGATGGTAGAGTCATTCCAAGTTCCTGCCCCTGACCTATGCACCCAATTTTGAGCACTTGCTTTGTAACCTAGCCTAAATTGATCAATTAGGCCTAGAGACCTAGTAGGCGTTCTGGATTGCTGGAGTAGAGTTGGAGCAGGAGATTTGGAGGTTTGTTAGGGTCCCCTAAAGGGTGTTCAATTCCATCATTTGTTTGCCTAGACCTTTGGGATTTTGTCAAGTTTTGTTGAGAAAACCTAGTTTGGAGGGCTAGTAGCTTTACTAGTCAAGGTATAGGTTGAAGAGTTTTGGGAAGTTGGAGATCAAACCAACTACATAGAAGGTGTTTGTTGATCTGTTTTAAGGTGTTGGAGAAGCCTTAGGGGTTGGACAATAGTCTGGACATCAAATCCTTCATATGCCTTGTATGTGCCTTTGGTTGGTTGGTTGGTTGAAGGCTAGTGGAAGTGGGTGAGTGGGCAAAGGACAATAGAGTAAACCTTTGTGTGTTGCTTCCCTTGTGCCACTGTGCATCATGTAGAATGATCAGGAAGATCAATGGTTGAGAAGACTTGAGAGGATGTGTGTGAATAGGAAGAGGACAAGTGTCTTGTTCCTTCATGCAATAGGGGAGTTAACAGAAATAGATTGAAGAGTTAACTAAATAGATTGTCCAATTACCAGAATTGACTAACTAGTTAACTGATTTGATTTATGAGTTAACTAATTTGAACTGGAGGATAAATATGACATGTGGGTGAGGGAACAAATAATTAAATATTAAAATATTCAATTAAGTGTGCACATGGATTTGCATGGATTAATTTTGGTGTTAATCCATTTTTGGAGGAAAAAGAATAATTTAATAAATGTTTTGATTTATTTAAATATAAAGGATGTTATGTTTAGAAGAACTAATTAAATAATTAGACATTATTTAATTTAAAATGACTTTAGAATTTAGAAGAGGTAATTAAATAATTTTGATATTATTTAATTTAGAGGAATTTTGGAAGAATTAATTAAATAATTTGGAAGAATTTGGAGGATTTTAATTAAATAAATGAATTTATTTAATTTGGAGGAATATGAAGGATTTAATTAAATAAATGATTTTATTTAATTTTGTGGAAGAATGTGAATCAAATAAATAAATTGATTTATTTATTTATTGATAGAGGAATTAGACTGAAATAAATATTAAAAATATTTATTTGGGTAGAGTCATGTCATTTTTAGGTGTATACATTTTACCCCTCTTTGATGCAATGTGTTTTATCACGTTGTTTCAAAGAATAAGATTTCCTGATAATGATACGTGCCCTAGTTTGCCCCTAGTACAGGTTTATGACGATAGGATGCCCCCTCGTGAAATTGGATGGAAAGAAAGGCTAAAGGGCGTGATACAGACAATCTCATGATGAAGAAGGTTGAACAGTTAGGTTAGGGTGAAGAAATTGGTTGACGCGGAAGAAAAATGGGATGAAGAAAGAGCTAAATGATACGTGATGCAAGATAAGATGATAACACACACAAGCAAGTAAGCAAGTATGCACAAATGACATAAGAACAAATAAGGTATTGCCCCTGTCCAGCGGTAAACCAATGCTTAATCGATAATGATTGACGATGATAGTGTTGTCATTGCGGGGAACGATATATCCCTAGATCAACATGATAGACGCGAGAAAGATATATCCCACTGATAATTATGATTGATTGAGTTGGTTTACGACAAGATCAGGATCAAGACCACTGATTGCAATTGGATCATTTGACAAGATTGATTTGACTCGATTGGTATGGATTAAGGATGGACTTGCATTTGGATCATTGTAGAAGAGACTCGATAGGAGACATAAAGAGAGACAGAAAGAGAATTTTGATAGAAGAATGACTCGACAGAAGGACTGATTTTGTAAACACTGACACTGCAAACAAAATCTTTATTGATGGATGGTATACGAAATGCAAATGGATGTATTATGGATGCGCTAGAAATGTTACATGAAAATGTGGATAATATCAATGATTAATAATAACCCAATAACTCAATGAAAATTGTAATAATCAAGATTCAAACACAAAGAAAGATACCTTGCAAACCTTATTACTTCGCGGCTTCCAATTTGGTTGCCTAATCTCAAATTGATCTTTTGTGTGAATGAAGCCCTCAGAAAGCGCACTTCCTTGCTTTGTTCTTCAAGATGACAATAGAGAAATGGCTATGATAGTTCTTGTAATGAAGAGGATCTTCAATACAATAAAAATGGTGATCGCAAGCTATGGAATGGTGTTGGTGCCAAAAGTGTGCTGTGAATTCTGCAAAGTAAGTTTACTAAAAGCTTGGATGATTGAAATGGAGGAATGGGGTTGTATTTATAGGCTTGTGAGAAGGAAGATCAACGGTGTAGAATGATCAAGAAGATCAACAGTTGAGAAGACTTGAGAGGATGTGCGTGAATAGGAAGAGGACAAGTGTCTTGTTCCTTCATGCAATAGGGGAGTTAACAGAAATAGATTGAAGAGTTAATTGAATAGATTGTCCAGTTAACAGAATTGACTAACTAGTTATCTGATTTGATTTATGAGTTAACTAATTTGAACTGGAGGATAAATAGGACATGTGGGTGAGGGAACAAATAATTAAATATTAAAATATTCAATTAAGTGTGCACATGGATTTGCATGGATTAATTTTGGTGTTAATCCATTTTTGGAAGAAAAAGAATAATTTAAATAAATGTTTTGATTTATTTAAATATAGAGGATGTTAAGTTCAGAAGAACTAATTAAATAATTGGACATTATTTAATTTAGAATGACTTTAGAATTTAGAAGAGGTAATTAAATAATTTTGATATTATTTAATTTAGAGGAATTTTGGAAGAATTAATTAAATAATTTGGAAGAACTTGGAGGATTTTAATTAAATAAATGAATTTATTTAATTTGGAGGAATATGAAGGATTTAATTAAATAAATGATTTTATTTAATTTTGTGGAAGAATGTGAATCAAATAAATAAATTGATTTATTTATTTATTGATAGAGAAATTAGATTGAAATAAATATTAAAAATATTTATTTGGGTAGAGTCATGCCATTTTTAGGTGTATACAATACCTATAAATATTCATGTGATTCTTTGTTGAATAACAATCTCCAAGATAGAACGTAAAGATTGAATATTTATGTGTTCAAGTTTTGAAAATATTTAGAAAATATATGCTATTATTTCCTTGATTATGCAAATGATATATGTTTATAAACAAATGCTTGTGTTTATCATGTTCATTTACTTTTCTAGTAAATTCGGTGTGTGCAATCGAGTAATATGAGAAGGCATGTTATAGGGTCCAATGATGATTCATAGTTGAGAACATTTAAATAGTGATGATGTTGGTGATGCCCTTGTTATAGCCCTTGTTATGCATGCACATGATGGTGCATGATGATTGACTCTAGAGCATATTTCCATTTGACTCCACATATAGAGTTATTCATTGATTATAAGAGTTACGATGGTGGAAGGCGTAATTGGGAGATGACTCTACTCACAAGATAATTGATCATAGAAGAGTCATGTTTTCTCTTATATATGGGAGGAAAATATATATCACTAGTGTACAATACATTCATGGTTTGTCATTCACAACCTATTATTTATGAGCAAGATGTGTGATTTCAGTGTGTGTGTGTCATCTTCAACAAAGAAGAATGCAAGATAGCATGCTTGGAACCACTATGTTAGTAGTGAAATTTCATGATGAGGCTTTGTACAAGTTGGATGTTAGCATTATAGTTGGTAATTATTTGCTTGTTGAAGAGAAATCCACTAGTCCCAAGTGGAAATCTTAGATTGTGTGTTTGAATTAAAGTGTTGGGACATGATCCATGCTACCATGGGAAGCTCTAGATTCTATGCAATGGGATTTTTGGTAGTGACTTGATTGGGTTTGAATCCATTTGTTACAGATGGATGATCTTTATTGTTTTGAGGATGTTAATCATGATTCCTTGGGAAGCTCTAGATAATTTTTAGTGGGATCTTTGGTAGTGATGTGGATCAATGAGTTGTAGATAGATAATCTTCTAATACTAATAACATATACTATTGTGAAATGACCACGAAACTTTAAATGAAGCCTCCCACTCAATCTCTAGCTATTGTATGATCTGATTTGGTGTGCCTTGGTTCCTTAGGGTTATCTTTAGGTGCTCGTCTTTTGGATGGTTCACCTATTCACTGGCTCCAATTGATGTCTGCAGGGATTTTGATATCTGTAGGGGTTGCGGGTGGAAACACTATGATATTCCCTATTTTTGCACCCACTTCGAATTGACATGGTGTTTCTCCTATGCAATGTGGGTACCATGCATCTTCGAGTGGGCATGGCTTATTTAGGGCCCTTTTTTGGAAGTTAAAGACACTTAATCTCCTAGGCATTAATCTATTGACGCCTCACAGAAAGATTTTCATCCCCTGCCATGTGCACATCCTCCCCTGGTGGTGGTGTGTGGCTATGATGTTGAAGAGAGTGAGGAGTTTTATCAACACCATGGGGTGGTTTGCAGATTCAACAACTTTTGGTCATCCCTGCTAGACCTCCATAAATGGTTCTTGGATTCTTGGAAACCTTTGGTGGAAGGTAAGATTGAGTTCTTCCCTTATGCTAGAGGCTTCTTTGTTGTGACCTTCGCAACCCCAGAGGAGTGAGATATTGTGCTAAACGGTCAAGTTTAGTTGTACGGAGTGCACTCCCTCTCCATCAAACCTTGGTCTTTCTCCTTCAACCCACTTATTGAACCACTCAACATCAGACCTATTTGAGCAAGGCTCCCAAATATCTTGCTCCAATTTTGGGAAGATTCATGCTACGACCTGACATCAATAATGCAATTGGCTACTTATTGATGGTTGACTCCACAACCTCATTCATAAGGAAATCCACACTTGCCTATATCTTGGTTGATATTGACATTTCCAAACCCTTGCATGGAGAATTTTTTTGAAGGTGGAGGATAGGTCATGGACACAACAACTAGATTATGAGGACCTCCCATTTAGATGTAGATGGTGCTTTGCTACTGGCCAATTGGCCTCTACTTGTTTGCATTCTCGTCATAAGGGTGCAGCTACTTGGTGGTAGAATGCTCTTGATGACCACTTGACCATCAATACTTCTAACCCTCAAGAGGATGTTCCCTCGTAGGATGATGATCCCTCTCAAGATGGTGTTTCCTCTTCTCCCTTGGGGACTGAGGGTGTTGTATGCCCCTCATCCCCTCCAGAGACTTCTCACTGAGACATGACTCATATGATTGTTGCCCCTTCCATCTTAGGCAATGTGGAGTTCTTAGCTCTAGTTTAGTCAGCAGTCCTAGCTTCAAGTTCAGATCCATTCCCCTCCTTACATGATTTTTCTATGGTTGAAGAATCAGTTGAGGACTCCCCACTTTCTTCTAGGTCTGTTGATTTGGATACTTGGACAGTTATTCAAAGAAGAAAGAAATGACTCCCTAAGTCAATATCTGATTTGCACCCTTGGGTCAAGGGAGTTAGATTTACTAGGTTAGGATCTGGTGTTGTCTAGCTCTTGATGTTCTGTTTTGTTGTATTTTAGTGGGGCTACCATCTTTGTGTTGTTTGTTCCATATCTCATGGTACTTGTTTTGTTTGCCTATTGGTTGTTTTGTAAAAGGGTTCGAGCCCTTTCAAAAACCCATCTTTCATCAATATCAAAAACATATACTATTGTGCCATGGTAGATCTTGGATCTATAGTGGGAGTCTTGGAATGATATGTTTTCTTATGTGTAGAGTTATTGGTTAGAGATAAATGATCTTTTGTCATGGAGATATAAATAATTGCATCATAAGGAGTTATTGGAGTCTTCACTAACCATGTAGTAGGAGCATTGGCTATGGTTTGGAGTTAGTCTTCTAGCACATTGATGAGAATTATCATTTTACCTTGGTGAGCTCCTAGATATTGTGGTTTTACAATTAAAATTTTGTTGGCATGAGGTGATTGTTTATATACCTATTGGTTGTAGATAGACAGTGGGTGAGGTTCAAGATATCATTGCTATTGGAGAAATCTAGGTTTTTACAACAAATGTTTTTTAAAGAAATATGCATTCGTCATTTCATGTCACCTTGCACACCAGCCATATATATGATCCTCACCTTGTGCTTTCATTGTGGTCAACTTCAATACTTGAAACAATCACTATTAACCTAGATCTTAATTTCTCCCAATTGCACAAGTAAAAATAACCTTTAGAAAACCTAATTTTGTATATATATGTTGACCTAGTTCTTTTCCAAGTGTTATTTTTGGTATAGGTGAAATTAGCATTGGGTAATCTAAGTATAAATCTAAACCACATCCCAATGATATGTTATCTTTTCACTACTTTATTGTTGCAAGTATGTGCTAATCGGTGTTGTCATTGATGTCAACATGTTTGTGTTGTCATTGGTGTCAACTATATCTTCTAATGTTGTTGTTTTTGATTGATTGAGCTATTGTGTTAAGGTGATTTGAATGGCTTGTAGAAGTTCTAATGATGTTAGTATATTGTTCTTGTTGCTGTGTTTCCAAGTGCTTTTGAGAAAATTTGATAAATACTGAAGACAATGTTGTGAAGAAGTATTCTGGCTTATAGGATATTGTCCGAGTTTTTGCTCTGCATTTCTTCTGTGTTGAATACCAAAGTGTGAGGTTTGGATATGTTTTAGAGAAGTGGTTGAAGATGTTAGATCCATAATTTCATGCTCTAGAATGCTGTGGTTTGACAGTTATGTTGACTAGTTTGAAGACTGTGCCTGGAAGTGTTTGCAGTGTGACTGGGAGAAAGTATTTTGCTCCGCATTTCTCCGTAGTTAGGTTTTTGGTCTTGCAATTTTGGATGAGTGTTCATAAGGTCCATATCTATGTTCTATCCAAAGGACTTGTGATTTGGTGCTCCAGAATGTAGTTTTCTTAAGTAGCAAAACTTGGTAGTGTTGGTTGTGAGCAGTCTGTGAACTGTCTTCAAGTGAGATTTATTGTAGCTAGATTTGTTGGCTCCTAGGTGATTTCATGTTGTTCATGGATGTTTCCAGATTGTGTTGAAGGCTTACATGCTTTGTCCACAAATTATGGTTGTGTTCTTGCAAGCATGTGCCTAAGTGTTCTTGGTGTTTACACAAGTTTAGCTGACTTGGGTGTCAACACTAATTGTGAATGTGCTTCATGGATTGAGGAAGCGTGTTGAAGCATGTGAAGATGTTTTTAGGTCCGAGATAAGCTGTGAAGTGGTCTACCTTTGTTCCTTTGCTTTGCGAGAATGTTTAGGTCCAGACTTAATTTGAATTTAGTATGTTGCCAACCTTGGAGATTGTTTCAAGGGTTGTAGAGTGTGTTGCTGACCTTGGTGAATGTTTCAAGGTTGATGATTGATATAAATAAGTGTAAAGAATTCATGTGCATGTGTACACATGTGAGGATGATGGTGTTTGTGTTGTGAATTTGAATCAGAGGTAGTAAGGACTTTCATGTGGTAGAAGACCTAATGCAGTGAGCAGAAGTCATCTACAATTTTCAGAGAGGCTGTGAAGGTGATGTTTGTTGTGCTTCATTAGAACTGAACTTAGGCATGTGGTAGATGCTATCATATCATTTCATGGAAGTGAACCTTTTCTTCTTTTCTTCGTTATTCTTCAATGAGCAGCGAGTTCACTTGGACAGTGAGTCCACTGATAGTGAGCCTTTCTCCCTTTTGTAAGGCAGTGAGCCTCTTTGTAATTCAGTATTGATACTACTTTATATTGTGAGCTAATCCTCACCGTGTTTTTTCCCTTTTAGGGTTTCCCACGTAAAAATATGGTGTTCTCTTGCACATGGTGTTGATGTGATTATGTTTATGTTATTTGTTTTTCATGTTTAATCTTCATAACAGAATAAGGGTTTAAGTGAACTGATGTAGATGTGATTGTGTTTGTGAGGGTTTGAAATTTTTGATACAACTAATTCACCCCTCCCTCTCAATTGTCTTGTGCATTCAACAATTGGTATCAGAGCAAGGTTCCTTTGAAGAAAGCTTAACAGCTTGAGTTAGATCCGAGATGGCACACAAGAAGGATACTCTCTTGTTTGATGGATTAGACTATGCGCACTAGAAGATAGGGATGGAAGCTTTTCTAATTTCTCTTGGTTATGATGTCTAGAAATGTGTCAAGTCAAATTACACTATACCTACGAGAGGTGTAAATACTAAAGATGAAATCAAAGTTGCAGAAATAGATAGTAAGGCAAAAAATGCTCTCTTAAGTGGACTTACTAATTATGAATTGGTGAAAGTTGTGGATTTAAAAACTGCTAATGAGATTTGGAAAACGGTGGAAAGTGTTTATGAAGGAGATGAGAAGGTAGAAAGGGCTAAAATGTAGAATTTGAAGCTCACTTATGAGACCATGTGCATGTATGAAGATGAAAACATTGCAAGCTACTTACAGAGAATAGATGAAGTTGTCAATGGCATCAAGGGACTTGGTGGAAAAATAGATGATCAAGAAGTAATATTGAAGGTACTTAGAATTGTTCCTAAATCTTACAGTCACAAGGTGTCTTCTATTGAAGAATTACAAAATTTGAATCAGTTTACCAAAGAACAGTTTCTTGGCACACTAACTGCTTTTGAAATAAGAGAGTTTGGTACAAGTAGTGGAACTGCAAAAGATGAGACTACTTTTAAAGATGGTAAAAATAGAGAAGATTGTTGAATCAGATTCGGAAGACTTTGATGAAGTAGAGGCTAACTTTGTAAGAAGGATGAAAAAGGATACTGGTAAGTTTAGTGGTAAGTTACCCTTTAAATGTTTTAGTTGTGGAAAAATAGATCATTATGCTTCAAGGTGTCCAAATAGAGCTCTGAGAATCAAGAATAAGCAAAAAGGTAAATTAGTTAGGAAAAAATACTATGCAAGTATTTCTGTTGATGATTCTAATTTTGAGGATGATAAGGATAATGAATGCTTATTTATTGCCATAAGAGATGAAACTAGTTCTGCTAACCATGGAAGTTGTGTGAAGGAAAAAGGTTCAGAAGCATGTGCTAACCCTAAAGACACTGTTATATCTACCTTTCATGCAAGGAGTGAAAAGGATGACTAGGTTATTGACAGTGGATGCTCAAATCATATGACAGGTGATAAGAGTAAGTTTATTAAACTTGAAAGGTTTGATGGTGGAGTAGTAAGGTTTGGTGGTAAGGAAGCTGATAAGATTTGTGGAAAAGGTTCAATTAGTTTTGATGGAAAGCATAACACTGATGATGTCCTTTATGTCAAAGGTTTAAAGCATAATCTCTTGAATGTTGGATAGATGTGTAGGAAGGGTTATAATCTTATATTCCAAGATAATGGGTGTGAGATTAGAGAAAGCTCTAGAATAGTGATTACTGTTGGAAAGAAGACAGGTGGAAATGTCTATCATCTCAAAGGTGGTATTAGTTACTACCTTATGACTCAGATCAATGAGATTTAGCTATGGCATAGGAGATTGTGTAACATCAATTTTGATAGCCTAATAAGGATAAGTTTAGTTCAAGCTATGAGAGATTTGCCAAAGTTAACAAAGCCTATTAGTGTTGTATGCAAGGAATGTCAGTTTGGAAAGTTTACAAGAAGAAACTTCAAAAGCAAGGATCAGTCATCTACCAGATTGTTGGAGTTGGTTCATATAGACTTTTGTGGTCCTGCAAGAGTAAGGAGTTTCCAAGGTGACAGGTATTTTATGTTATTCATTGATAATTACTCTAGAATGACTTGGGTTTCTTTTCTTAAAGAAAAATTAGAATCCCTAGATAGGTTTAAGGAATTTAAAGCAATGGTTGAAAATGAAATGGATATGAAGATCAAATGTTTGAGGTCTGACAGAGGAGGAGAGTTTACTTCTAATGAGTTTAATGTGTTTTGTGAGAATCATGGGATAAAGAGGTAGTTATCTGCTCCTAGAACTCCACAGCAGAATGGACTGGTTGAAAGGAAGAACAAGACTGTTCAAGAAGCTGCAAGGATAATGATAAAGGAAGCAAATTTACTGGAAGTATATTGGAGAGAAGCAATTCATACTACTGTCTACATACAAAATAGAGTATAGGTGAGAGTAAATGGTACAAAGACTCCAGGCTATTCCCACTACTAAATACTTCAAAGTTTTTGGAAGCAAATGTTATATCAGAAGAGATGAAGAACTAGGAAAGTTTGATGCAAGGTGTGATGAAGGTATCTTCCTTGGATACTCTACCAAAAGCAAAGCTTACCGGTGCTATAATAAGAGGCTAAGAAAGTTTGATGCAAGGTGTGATGAAGGTATCTTCCTTGGATACTCTACCAAAAGCAAAGCTTACCGGTGCTACAATAAGAGGCTAAGAAAGATTGTTGAAAGTGCTAATGTCAAGGTTGATGAAGATATGGAGAAGTTCTCAGAGATCAATGGATATGAATCAGATGAGTCCTCTTGTGGAGAAGAGCAAAAGACCAATGAGAAGCAAGTGTAGGTTGAAATTTAAGAAACACTAGAAGTACAAGTTGAAGAACAAGAAGCTCCAGAAAGAGCTCCTAAAACTCCTAAGTATGTATAGAGGCATCACACTAAAGATCAAATCATTGGTGATAAGAGCAAAGGTGTATTGACAGGAAGCAAAGCTGCTGAAGAACAGGTAAATCTGTGTTTACTTTCCAAAGTTGAACCTAAAATAGTGGTTGAGGAATGCAAGGATGAGTACTGGGTTAAGGCTATGGAAGAAGAATTGATGCAGATTGAGAAGAATCAGACTTGGGAGCTTATCCCAAGACTAGAGAACAAGAATGTGATTGGAACTAAGTGGGTGTTCAAGAACAAATTGAATGAGAATGGAGAAGTGGTAAGGAACAAAGCAAGACTTGTATGTAAAGGCTACTCACAAGTGGAAGGAATAGACTATGAGGAAAATTTTGCTCCAGTGGCAAGGTTGGAGGCTATTAGGTTATTTCTAGCTTATGCAGCACACAAGGATTTCAAGGTATATCAAATGGATGTGAAGTCAGATTTTCTGAATGGTGAGTTGGAAGAGGAAGTATACATAGAGCAAATGGATGGATTTCAATTATCAGATAATCCAAATATGATATGCAGATTGAAGAAGGCATTGTATGGATTGAAGTAAGCTCCCAAAGCTTGGTATGCTAGGTTAGATAGGTATCTATTGCAGCAGGGATTTGGTAAAGGGTCTGCAAATAATAATTTGTACATCAAGGTGAGCAAAGATCAAATCTTGATTATTGAGGTCTATGTGGATGATATAATCTTCGGTGGAAAAGAAGATATGTGTAAGAACTTTGTAGATGAGATGCAAAAATGATTTGAGATGTCAATGTGTGGAGAGATGAACTTCTTCCTTGGGCTGCAAATTAATTGGACAGATAAAGGCATTTTCATTTCACAATCAAAGTATCTCAAGGAATTGTTGAAGAAGTTTGGAATGGAAGATTCTAAACCAATTTGTACCTCCATGACAATTGGTTGCAAGCTGAGCAAGAATGATGAATCTCCTAAGGCTGATCGGAGCAAATATAGGTCAATGATTGGAGGATTGCTATACCTAACTACTACCAGATCAGATATCATGCATGCAGTTTGTCTTGTGGCAAGATTTCAAGAATATCCTAGAGAGTCACATGTCATGGCAGTGAAGAGGATATTTAGGTATTTGAAAGGCACTTCAGATCATGGTTTGTGGTATCCTAAGAACAATGAATTCACCCTAAGTGCCTACACAGTTGCAGATTGGGTCGGATGTGTAGATGATAGGAAAAGTACAAGTGGTGGTGCATTCTTTCTTGGAGATAGCATTGTGTCATGGTTAAGAAAGAAGCAGGATTTAATATCCTTATCTACTGCAGAATTAGAGTACATTGCAGTAGCATCATGTTGCACATAGGTGTTATGGATGAGACAAACCTTAAAAGATATCAAAATTGAGTATGATGATCTGGTTCCTATTTTCTATGATAATACCAGTGCCATTAACATTTTAAAGAATCCAATGATTCATTCAAGGACAAAGCATATTTCTATTAGGTATCATTTTCTGAGAGAGAATGTTGCAGAGAAAGAAGTGAAGCTTCAGTATGTGCCTACAAAGGATCAGGTTGTTGACATATTCACCAAGGCTCTTCCTAAGGATACATTTGAGTATCTCCAGGAGAAGTTAGGGGTTATTTCCCCTCCTTTGAACTCGATGCATAAGGAAGTGCATCAGTCTAGTGTGATTCAAGATTCATTCTTTTCTAGATTGATGGTGGAAGCTACCTCTCAGGGGGAGCAGGTAGTGGTATTGAAGAGTGTTACAGTCAGGGGGAGTAAGAGATGGTACAGGATGGTGTGTACTCCTAAGGGGGAGTATTCAGAGCAGTTGAGAATAGTGCAAATATGTGCAGTATCATATTCAGGGGGAGAAAGCTTGAAGAAGGTGTGTCACCCTTTGCCATTGATGTCAAAGGGGGAGAGAGTTCATGTGAAAAACAAAGGGCGAACAAAATGTATAAAAGAAAGGGGGAGAATGAGATTAGTGTAGAATTTTGTCATGATGGTTTTTTACATCATATGTTGCCATCAATGACAAAGGGGGAGATTGTTGCAAGTATGTGCTAATCGGTGTTGTCATTGATGTTAACATGTTTGTGTTGTCATTGGTGTCAACTATATCTTCTAATGTTGTTGTTGTTGGTTGATTGAACTATTGTGTTAAGGTGATTTGAATGGCTTGCAGAAGTGCTGATGATGTTAGTATATTGTTCTTGTTGTTGGGTTTCCAAGTGCTTATGATAAAATTTGATAAATATTGAAGACAATGTTGTGAAGAAGTATTCTGGCTTACAGGATACTGTCTGAGTTTTTGCTATGAATTTCTTCTATGTTGAATATCAAAGTGTGAGGTTTGGATATGTTTTAGAGAAGTGGTTGAAGATTTTAGATCCAAAATTTGGTGATCCGAACGCTGTGGTTTGAGAGTTATGTTCACTAGTTTGAAGACTGTGCCTGTCAGTGTTTGCAGTGTGACTAGGAGAAAGCATTTTTCTCTGCATTTCTTCGCGGTTAGGCTTTTGGTCTTGCGGTTCTGGATGAGTGTTCATAAGGTCCATATCTATGTTCTATCTAAAGGACTTGTGATTTGGTGCTCCAGAATGTAGTTTTCTTGAGTACTAGAACTTGGTAGTGTTGGTTGTGAGCAGTTTGTGGATTGTCTTCAAGTGAGATTTGTTGTAGCTGAATTTGTTGGCTCCCAAGTGATTTCATGTTTTCCATGGATGTTTCTAGATCATGTTAAAGGCTTGTTCTTGGTCCACAAATTATGGATGTGTTCTTGGAAGTGTGTGCCTAAGTGTTCTTGGTGTTTACACAAGTTTAGCCGACTTGGGTGTCAACACTAATTGCGGATGTGCTTCGTGGATTGAGGAAGCATGTTGAAGTGTGTGAAGATGTTTTTAGGTCCAAGCTAAGTTGTGCAGTGGTCTACCTCTATTCCTTTGCTCTGTGGGAATGTTTAGGTCTAGACCTAATTTGAATTCAGTATGTTGCCAACCTTGGATATTGTTTTAAGGGTTGTAGAGTGTGTTGCCAACCTTGGTGAATGTTTCAAGGTTGATGATTGATATAAATAAGTGTAAAGGATTCATGTGTATGTGTGCGCGTGTGAGGATGATGATGTTTGTGTTGTGAATTTGAATCAGAGGCAGCAAGGACTTTCATGTGGTAGAAGACCTAATGCAGTGAGCAGAAGTCATCTACAATTTTCAAAGAGGCTGTGAAAGTGATGTTTGTTGCGCTTCATTGGAACTAAACTTAGGCATGTGGTAGATGCTATTATATTAGTTCATGGCAGTGAGCCTTCTCTTCTTTTCTTCTTTATTCTTTAGTGAGTAGTGAGTTCACTTGGACAGTGCGTCGACCGATAGTGAGCCTCTTTGTAATTTGATATTGATACTACTTTATATTGTGAGCTAATCCTCACCGTGGTTTTTCCCTTTTAGGGTTTTCCACGTAAAAATCTGGTGTTTTCTTGCACATGGTGTTGATGTGATTAAGTTTTTGTTATTTGTTTTTCATGTTTAATCTTCATAACAGAATAAGGGTTTAAGTGAACTGATGTGGATGTGATTATGTTTGTGAGGGTTTAAAATTTTTGATACAACTAATTCACCCTCCCCTCTTAGTTGTCTTATGCATCAAATGATATTAAAATGCACTTCAGTTGTTATCTATTTGGCAAGTGTAAAACAGGTGTAGGAAGGCACACAAATTGGGTGACATTTATAAACCCCAGAACAATGGTAAGCTTCATGTATTTTCTCATTTAAATGTTTCTTCTAATCTCATTATGTTGCATGTGATCTCTTATCTCATTTTTTAGGTTGAATGTCAGACATCAAAAAAGGTAAGTATGACTAGAAACCAATGTTGCATTTCAAGAAGTGGCACCCACCAAATATTGTGGAATTCCTTTTTTGAAGGGACAATGTTAGAGCATAATGTTTAGTCGGGGACTACATCAAATATAAGTACTCCTAAATAACATTTAGAAGAATCTAACTTATAAGGTTTATCCTTATAATATAAAGTGGGGTGGTTTATAAAATATAAATTTATAAATATTTAATTAATTTATTAATTAAATTAATAACCAAAATGTTATAAAGGTCAAAGGTTGTGACCTAGATTCCAACCTTGGATTGCCTTAAATATAGGCAATCATATTGAATGTAAATATCACATTGTGAATATATTTTTTATATAAATTTTGGTATATGTGGAGGCACTTATAGAGCATAAGAGGTATATTAATAAATACATTTTATATGCATATGAGGCCATTAGGGAAGAAGGAGAGGATGAGGCAAGTGCATGGAAATGGGGGACAAAAAGGGGGTCAAAAGAGGCCACTTTTTTTTTTTTTCTAAAATCAACAAAAGTTGAATTTGGACGAGTAATTCAAGATGTGTACACTCAAAATTTGAAGATATGATAAGAACACGAATTGGAGAACTCTGAATCTAGTTCCTAAAATACTAAAGTTTTTAAAAAATGGTTAAGGTTAAGGGGGTGAAATGATGACCACACACAAAAATGTTCCTTTTTTTATCACTAAAATATAACATAGTGTCTAGTGTGCGCCTCCTATTTTTTTTCCATTAGATATTTTTAAAAACCATTCAGTGGAAATATATCAAAGAGTGAGTACTACAAATTGTATAGTTGTTTATATTTTTTATTGAATTATTTTTTTTGTGATTTTTTGAAGTGGATGCATCTTGAAAATTAGATCACCGAGTGTGTGCATTACATAAATTACACAAAACTAATTGAAAATGTAATTTTTTTTTTTGTGGAATGTGTAGAGAATCAAGTGTAGAAGAAATCTATAAATTTTTTTCAAATTTGGATAAATAGAACAAAAGTTATAAAAAAAATCAATACATGTTTACTGAAGGAATATCAAGACACTCTTCAATGAAAATAAAAATAAATACCTTTTAACTTATTAAAAATATTAAAAAAATTGTATGGTGAGAAAGGTAAGAATTAGATCTTTATTTTTTGGGTGGTTTTGTAAAATTCTATTACAAAATGTGTAAACTTGATGAGGTTGAAGTTTGAATTTGAGTTGTTTTAGGTTAAAGACATGAAATTAGGAGTCACAAGAGATGTCCAACCCTTAGGATTGGAAATCCAAGACTAAATGGGAGGAACTATAAAATATTTGAATTCAAGGCATTAAAAATGTGTACACATTAAACCATGTACACGACATGTTTTCCATAATGTGAATGAGTTTTGTTGAAAATCTCAAGGTTGGCCACTAATTTGTCACATCTCCCATTTCCATGCACTTACCTAAATTTGAAGATATGGAACATCTAAGTTCTTGTTATGTATGTATTTATATAGACTTGTTATAAGTTTCTTCAAAATTAAATTATGTTTTATGGGGTTTTTTACCAAAAGATTTTCCCCATGCAAATAATGTATATTTTGTTGATTTCTTCTTTTTCTCATTTCATTTACTTTCTATTTTATGTTTAATGATTAGTTGCCTATGGATCCAAATTTCTAACAGGCAATATGTAAGTGCCCAAAACTGAATGGGCCTACATGGCAATTGTTGTGATGACCAATGATCTAAAAATTAAGCCTACATGATATAAAACTTAAAACTATGATATTCAACCAGCATCTCTGGAATAAGGTGTCATGTGTCAACTTTCTAGAGCTCCCCAAGTGTCCCTTTTGATTATAATTAATCATCTTCTAAGTGTTTATTTGTTCATTCAACCCAAAAACTATGTTTATAACCTTTATTTTGAGTCCAATACTTTGTTGTAGTGGCAAACACATGTTCATCACAATAAAAAATATTGTCAAAGTGGTAATTTCAATAAAAATGAACTCATTATGCTTGTTCATACACATGAGTTTCCTTTCAATTCTTGGCCTAGTTTAGCCTAATTGAGATCCACTAATCATTCTTGACTCCAAGTCATTGAGGTTTATGTAAATAATTTAGTTTTAGTCTTTTCATCAAGTTTGAGGCCAATTTTACTTCTAGTCACTGTTTAGTTAGAATTTGTTTATTATTAGTTCTATTCTCTATATTCAAATCTTAGTTTTCAAACTCCTTTCCTTGATCTAGAGGTTGATCCACTAGTTGAAGACCACAAAAGAAGAAAGAAGCAGTTGTTTGATATTAGTTTTTGAGGACCCTTTGCAACTAACATTATTCTTTCTTTGAATCTCAAGCAACACTAGCTCTAGGTGTGGTAGATTATATTTCTTGTTTGCAATATAGGAATTGTTTGTGAAAGATTATCCTCTTTAGTTTAGATTTCATTTGTTGATATAAGAGTTGCTAGAGTAAAAATCTTAGAATTCATTTATTGTCTATATGTTACTTCTTACTATTACATTTAAATCTCTTTATTCACTATTTCACATTCTTATCCAAAGAAATTGCAAAATAAATATAAAAGAAGATATACGAAGATTAGTTTTCCCAAGAGACCTTCCTTGTAGTTCCTTTCTTGGAAACCCTATGAGAAATTAGAGACAGGTTCTAAGGAAGCACTGGGTTCTTCTCGGTGGATCTAGCTACCTTCAAACAAAATCAATAGGAACCTTCACTGATTAATTAAACAAGCTCTTAAGATTTAATCCGAACATTTTGTTATTTACATTTAAAGAGGCAATATTATTCAAAAGAAAGATTCTTTGTGTCCTTGCAAAATATTTCTAGGAAGGATTCTCTATCTATTTACTTCTTTGAAATCACAAGGGGAAATTTTTTTCGTTGATTCTATTAATTTTATTACTTCTGTTGAAACTAAAAGGTAGAATTTATCATGTTATTTCTAAAAAGACAAAAAGCTTTATTTTCTAGAAAAGGTTAGTTAGTTGTATTATTTAATTAATAATATTTGATTATTTGATTATAGTAAATTAATTGGGTTGATCTAATTCATTTAATATAATTGATAATTATTTATTGTTGATTAAATCATTAGTTACGTTATTCATTAGAAATAAAACAAAATTAATGTAAAATAATATAAAACACCAAAAGAAACAAAAAGACTTATAATTTCACAAACCTCTCAACCAACACATTCAAGCATTCATAAGTAAATCAACCAATCGATTTAAACACCCAATAGACCATTCTTTGACATGATCTCTCATGTGTCTTTAGTTGCGATTTAATTTTGTGAGCAAGATACTATGGGATGTTCTACCTATCCTCTTGCTCCTCTCCTCAAATCTTTAGTTGTTATAGAAAACCATTTGCTTGGAAAGATCACCTTCCACTGAATTCTGACAGATTGGTGACATATCAGAATAGTATATGTATTTCCTATTATTGTCATATTACTACTACAAGAAGAAACAACACAAATAGGTATCCAAATTGTCCATCCACAATGACTTCCATTCTACCAATTTTACCATTTTAATAATTTTGTAAATGCAACTATTGAATATGTTGTCATTGATGTCAAAAGAATGGCGATTAGTGATGTCAGAAGAGTAAGTTATCAGAAGTGTTGTGAGGTGGAAAGCATAATGATGTGTATTTGTTGTCAAAGGTGTAGCAGACAAAAGAGTGATGATTAGAGAAGCTATGATGTAAAGGATATGATGATGAAAGTCATGAGTAGACTATTGGATCAGTATCATATGTACACAGTTGTACCTTATCTTCTAAAGTTCATGGACAGGTGAAAGTTGTCAGATTGAAGACTATGCTAACATGAAGAAATTGTGATTTCTTGTTTTTTGATGAAAATAGTTTTGATTGTTGTCTATGGTGTTGTGAATGTTTCATTCATTGTCTCTTGATGAAAAGAAGTGCATAAGATATGGAGGAAATTGTACAAGGTTTCAATTGACAGAAGGTTGTACTGAAGGAGCTCAAAAGATAGTACCACATTCTACCACAGATGAAGATATGGCCTTGTGGTTTGGAGGTTAGATAGAGACAGATATGAAGTATGCATGTTCCTAATTTTAGAGGATAAAAGTTACCGCAGAACTTTCCAAAGCTAACAGAGTGAAGACAGTGGTACAGTGTTGTTGCAGTCACAAAGAGACAGTATAATGCTCCGCATTTCTCCACATTTGAAGATATGATCTTGCATCTTGGAGGATAGTTGGATACAAATAAGAGGTATGATATATTTAGGTTTCAAATGATAAAATGTACTGCAGAGGTTCTACAGATTCAACAGAGTAAGGACAACTCATGTTGCTATTTAGGAGTGTCACAGGGAGAAAGTAAATGCCACTGCATTTCACCGCACTGTAATATTTGGCTTTGTTGTTTGGAAGTTAAGTTTAAATTGTCTGTATGTATGCTCTGTTCAAGTTTCAAGTATTGTGGAGTACTACAAGTATGATCTTCAATGTTTTACATCAAGACTGTGTAATTAGAGTGTGCTAGGGATACCGACATCAAAGTCTATTTGATTGTGCTAGCAAGAAGAAGCATAAACTAGAGAAAGGGATGTTTGAGAAGGTTTTTCAAGTCATATAATGCTTAGTGTATGAACTGCACGATGTTGTCTTCTCTCTCCGGTACTGCTTTAGGTTTGGAGCTAATGTGTGCAAGGAATAAGTGTTTGTGAAGCTGACATGATTAGTTTAGGTGAAGGTGCCGTGTGTGTGGAAGTGTGCACCAACAAGAAAGCTTAAGTGAATGTAAAATAGGTCCTGGTTATCTCTTAGCATGAACCGCATAATGAGATTTGTTTCCTACATTACTGTTGATGACTTGGGAGCTGACATACAAAGTCGTTGCATGCTTCATGTTACACATTTCATCTTGGCTGACAAAGGTGAAGTTTTGAATACTTGCAGAGAATATAAATGAAATATCAAGTTTGTTGCAAAGGGTATGAGAGTGTAAGAGTGTGTGAGGATGGATATTTGAGTATGTGCAAGTATGAAGAGTGAGTAAGTGTGTGTGTGAAGAAGATAAGTGATCTGGAAGGTGAGAAGGAAATTTGGTGACTGTGATAAATGATTCATAGCAGAGGTTGCATTGTGTTGTGTTGCGGAAGTGTGTTGAAGATAGCAGAGTTGTTTGAGTAGAGGGATTGAAGTCATTTTTAGTATCAAAGGAGATGATGCTGCGGAGCTGATTGAACCAATAGAATTTGTTAACTATTTTGTACAGAGGTTGTAGCCTCTTATTGTAAGAGTTGTAGCACTTTAGGGAGTTGTAGAATCCTTTGGGTTGAAGCCCATAAAACTACATTTTAGGGATTTGTAGCTTCCTTTGTGTTGTAGCCCATAAAACTTGTTGTAAATCTATTTTTATTTTTTGAGGCTAGATTTGGCCAGTAGATCCAAGCAGGTTACTCACCGTGGGTTTTCCCTTCTAGGATTTTCCACATAAATATGGTGTTATGGTTGTTTGGTTGTATGAGTGTGTTTTGAATTACATAGTTTGATTCATAATCTGTTTAAGGCAGTAAGAAAGATTTTGTTGAATTGGATTGAACTATGCCATATACTGATTTGCCCCCCCTCTTAGTATATCAAAGTGTTCTAACAATTGGCATCAGAGCTGAGTTCCTTGGTTCAACCTAACAACTAAAGGTAGATCTTGGAGTAGAACACATGGATCAGAAAGAGTCCTCTTCTAACAAAGCATCGATATTTGATGGAAGTAACTATGCCTTTTGGAGTGTAAGGATGGAAGCCTACCTTACCTCGCTAAGGTATGATGTTTGAAGAGCTGTAATGGATGCTTTTTTATTGAACCTTCTCATCCTATTATAGATTCAAATACAAAGAAGGCTCATGAAAACAACGCTAAAGAAAAAAATGCCATCTTAAGTGGTCTAACCAATTCAGAGTTTATCAAGGTAGTGCAGTGCAAGACAACCAAGGAGATATGGGACAAACTCAAAAATATCTATGAAGGAAATGACAGTGTAAAGCAAGGAAAATTACAATCTTACAGAATAATGTTTGAGAATCTAAGGATCAAATAATAGGGAAACATTGCTAGCTATTTTCTTTGAGTGGCTGAAGCGGTCAATGGAATCAGAGGGCTAGGTGAAGATGTGTCTGATTTAGTGGTTGTGAAGAAAGTCCTAAGAACTCTCCCTCATAGGTTTGATTCAAAAGTTTCTACTATTGAAGAAGCCAAACATCTGAAGAAGCTTACCATGGAAGAGTTGTTTGGGTCCCTCACTGCCTATGAGATGAGAAATGAAGTCCAAGGTACATCCAAAAGAGAAGCTGCTTTCAAGTTGTGAAGAGAGAAGGAACATCTGGTCCACACAGTGAGTTTGAGGAAGAAGATGTAAAATTTGTGAGAAAGATGAAGAAGGGATTAGACAAGTATAAAGGTAAGTTACCTTTCAAATGTTTTAAATGTGGAAGAGTTGGTCATTATGCTTCTAAATGTCCTTTTAGAGAAAATTAAAATAGCAGCAAGGGTTTCAAAAGGAACAACTTCAAGAGGAACCTCCTTTCCAAGGAAGATTACAGTTCCTCAGAAGAAGATCACTACTCATTAGATGATCTAAAAGAGGAGAATCTAGTCATGTCTCAAGGAAAAAATAGTCTAGAAATCTGGATAACCTTGAAGAAGCAGATCCCATTCTAGTCATGTCTCAAGGAAAAAGGTATGCAAGATAGATCTTCATAAACAAGTTCAATCATGCATTCTTTGGTTTTTGTTTTATCTGCAATAAATATGGCCATAAGGCTATGGATTGCAAGTCTGGAATGAATAGAAGGAATTTTGTAAGTAGGAATTCTCTTGCTTCACTAGTGGATGTCAATGTGATATGTCATATCTACAACAATGTTGGACATATAGCAAGATATTGCAGAAGTGGATTAGAAAAATCATAAACTCAGATGGAAGATGTTACTGAGAAAGATAAGGAGAGTGACACTTCCAAAAGATAGGAAACAAACAAAGAGGTTGAAAATTCAATGATCGTCCAAACAACATTTCATGCTCAAGGGCAAACAAATCTTTGGGTAATAGATAGTGGATGTTCAAGCCACATGAAAGGTGATAAGAGCAAATTCATAAATCTTGTTAAGTGGAATGACAGATCAGTTAGGTTTGGAGACAATTCATTTGTAAATATTTGTGGAAAGGGCACCATAAGTATTGATGGAAAATCTAAAATAGAAGATGTTCTATATGTAGAAGGTCTCAAACACAATCTTCTCAATGTAATTCAGATGTGCATCAAAGAATACAACCTCATATTTCATGAACAAGGATGTGAAATTAGAAGAGAAAATTCTTGTAAATTGGTGGCAAAAGGTTCTAGGACAGAAAACAATTTGTACAACCTAAAGGGTGTTAATGGAAGAAGTTGTCTTCTAGGACAGACAAATGAATGCTGGCTGTGGCACAAAAGGATGGGACACATCAACTTTGACAATCTTGTGAAAATTAGCTCCATGCAAGCAATAAGAGACATGCCAAAGATCACCGAGCCTACAAACACCTTATGCAAAGAATGTCAGATTGGGAAGTAGACAAGGATAAGATTCAAGACCAAGGAGTATTCTTCTACAAGGCCATTGGAATTGATTTATACTGACTTGTGTGGACCTACCAGGACAAAGAGTCTCCAAGGTGAGAGGTATTTCATGTTGCTTATTGATGATTACTCTAGGATTACATGGGTTACATTCTTAAAAGAAAAATCAGAAGCCTTGAGTAGGTTTATGATTTTTAAGTGCATGGTTGAAAATGAAATGAATTCTAGAATCAAGTGCTTAAGATATGATAGAGGTCGAGAGTCCACATCAAATGAGTTTGAGGAATATTGTGAAGAACATGGAATAAAAAGGCACCTATTTGTTGCAAGAACTCCTCAACAAAATGGAGTAGTGGAAATGAAGAATATAAGTATTTAGGAGATGGAAAGAACAATGTTGAGTGAAGCCAAGTTGCCTAATGTATATTGGAAAGAAGCAATTCATACTGCTATCTATATTCTTAACAGGGGACAACTAAGAGTGAACAACACCAAGACACCATATGAGCTATGGAATGGAAGACCAACTTTTGTCAAGTATTTCAAAGATTTTGGAAGCAAATGCTACATCAAAAGAGATGAAGAAGGTTTTGGAAAGTTTGACTCAAGATCTGATGAAGGAATTTTTCTTGGGTACTCAACTAGAAGCAAAGCTTACAAATGCTACAATAAAAGACTGAGGAAGATAGTTGAGAGTGCAAATGTTAGGGTTGATGAAGAGTCACATCTAGTTGTAACATATGAGCAAGAAGACTATTATTTAGATGAATCTACTTGCATAGAAGAAGAAGAAGAAGAAGAAGAAGAAGAAGAAGAAGAAGAAGAAGAAGAAGAAGAAGAAGAAACACAAGAGAAGGTCACCACAACTCTTGCCAAGTATGTCCAAAAAAATCACTCGGAAGATCATATCATTGGAGACGAAAATGAAGGAGTGCAGACTAGAAGAAGATTTACAAGGGCAAATGAACATGTAAACTTCTCTTTCTATCTAAGATAGAACCTAAAACTTTTGCTGATGCTAATAGGGATGAAGGATGGATCCAAGCAATGGAAGAAGAACTAAGTTAGATAGAGAAAATTAGACTTGGGAATTGGTGCCAAGACCTGCAAACAAAAATGTGATAAGGACAAAATGGGTGTTTAGAAATAAATTGAATGAAGATGGAGAAGTGGTTAGAAACAAAGCAATGTTGGTCTGTAAAGGTTATTCATAGGTGGAAGGAATTGACTTTGAGGAGACATTTGCTCCAGTGGTAAGAATGAAAGCAATCAAGATATTTCTTGCATTCATAGTTCACAAGGACTTCAAGGTATATCAAATGGATGTCAAATCAGCTTTCTTGAATAGTGACTTAGAATAAGTTTAGATAAAGTAGCCTAATGGATTTCAGCTATCAAAAGGCCCGAACATGCTATGCAGACTTGAGAAGGCTTTGTATGCTCTCAAACAAGCCCCTAGGGCTTGGTATGCAAGGTTGGAGAGTACTTACTCCAACAAGGATTCAAGAAAGGTACCATAGATAGCAATCTTTATATCAAAATTGAGGATGAACAAATTCTAATAGTAGTAGTATATGTTGATGATATAATCTTTGGTGGCAATGATGAAATGTGTAAGAAGTTTACAGAAGAGATGTAGAAGGAATTTGAAATGTCTATGATAGGTGAGCTATCATTCTTTCTTGGACTCCAAATCTCTTAATTAGATGATGATATCTTTATCTCTCAAGTAAAGTATGTCAAGGAGATGTTGAAGAAGTTTGGTATGGAAGATTGCAAACCAATGAGTACTCCTATGCTAACAGGTTGTCATTTGAGTAAAGATTATGAGTCACCTCAGGCTGATCAGACTTTGTATAGGTCCATGATTGGGGGCCTACTGTATCTAATAGCATCAAGGCCTGACATTATGCAATCTGTTTGCATGGTTGCAAGGTTTCAAGCTAATCCAAAAGAAATACATGTGAAGGCAGTTAAAAGATTTTTTAGATATTTGAAGAGCACTCCAGATTATGGATTATGGTATCAAAAAGGTAATGATTTTTCCCTGAGTGCATATATTGAATCAGATTGGGCTGGCAATATTGATGATAGGCGAAGTGCCAGTGGTGGAGATTTCTTTTTGGGAGACAGATTGGTCACATGGTTTAGTAAAAAATAGGACTCAATTTCCTTATCAACAACAGAAGCAGAGTATATAGCTGCAACATCCTATTACACTCAAGTATTGTGGATGAAGAAAATATTGAAGGATATCAAGGTATTGTAAGATGAGCCCATTCCTATCCTATGTTACAATATGTAAGTGCTATCAATATTTCAAAGAATCCAATGATGCATTCTAGAACCAAGCACATATCTATCAAGTATCACTTCTTAAGAGAAAAGGTTACAAATCAAGAAGTAAAATTGGAATATGAACCTACAAAGGATTAGGTTGCAGACATCTTTACAAAGGCACTTTCTAAGGACACATTTGAATATCTCAAACAAAAGTTAGGGGTTGTTGCCCATCCTTCTAACTAGATGCACATATGATGCATCTGCCTAGAGAGAGCAGTTCAAGACATATTTATTATCCTTGGATTGATGGATACTACCTCTTTGGGGAGCATGTAGACAAGAGACTAAGGAGGATGACAAGGATTACATAGATAGGGGGAGCTTGTATATTTTTATAGGTACAAAGAAGACCAATAGCCCTTTGTCCTTGATGTCAAAGGGGGAGATTGTTGCATAAGTTGTCATTGATGTCAACAAAATGGTGATCAGTGATGTTAAAAGAGTAAGTGATTAGAAGTGCTATGAGGTGGAAAGCATAGTGATGTGTATTTATTGGCAAAGGTGTAGCAGATAAAAGAGTGATGATCAGAGGAGCAGACAATGATCAAAGAAGCTATGAGGTAAAGGATATGATGATGAAATTCATGAGCAGGTTGTTGGATCAGTATCATCTGTACACAAATGTACCTTATCTTCTGAAATTCATGGATAGATGAAATTTGTCAAATTGAAGACTATGCTAACATGAAGAAATTGTGCTTTATTGTTTTTTGATGAAAAGAGTTGTGATTGTTGTCTATGGTGTTTTGAATGTTTCATTCATTATCTCTTGATGAAAAGCAATGAATAAGATATGAAGGAAATTTTATAAGGTTTTAATTGATAGGAGGTTGTACTGAAGGAGCTCAGAAGATAGTACCACATTCTACCATAGATAAAGATATGGCCTTGTGGTTTGGAGGTTAGACAGAGACAAATATGAAGTATGCATGATCCTAATTTTAGAGCATAAAAGTTACCACTGAACTTTCCAGACCTAACAGTGTGAAGACAATGGTATAGTGTTGTTACAGTCACAAAGAGACAGTATAATGCTTCTCATTTCTCTGCATTTGAGGATATGATCTTGTAGCTTGGAGGATAGTTGGATACAGATAAGAGGTATGATATATTCAGGTTTCAAATGATAAAATGTACTGCAGAGGTTCTCCAGAGTCAACAGAGTAAGGACAAGTCATGTTGCTATTTAGGAATGTCACGGGGAGAAAGTAAATGCCACTGTATTTCACCACACTATAATATTTGTCTTTGTTCTTTGGAATTTAAGTTCAAATTATCTATATGTATGCTCTATTCAAGTTTCAAATTGTATGGAGTACCGCAAGTATGATCTTCAATGTTCTACATCAAGACTATGTAATAAGAGTGTGTTAGGGATGCCGGCATCAGAGTCTATTTGTTTGCACCAGTAAGAAGAAGCATAAACTAGAGAAAGGGATGTTTGAGAAGGTTTTCCAAGTCATATAATGCTTAGTGTATGAACCACATGATGTTATCTTGTCTCTATGGTACTCCTTTAGGTCTGGAGCTAATGTGTACAAGAAATAAGTGCTTGTGAAGATGACATTATATGCTTAGGTGAATGTGTCATGTGTGTTGAAGTGTGCACCAGCAAGAAAGCTTAGGTGAATGTAAAATATGTCTTGGTTATTTCTTAGCATGAACCACATAATGGGATTTTTTTCCTAAATTACCACTGATGACTTGGGAGCCAACATACAAGGTCGTTGCATGTTTCATGTTACACATTTCATCTTGTCTAACAAAGCTGAAGGTTTTGAAGACTTGTCGATCATATAAATGAAAGATCGGGTTTATTGCAAAGTGTATGAGAGTGTAAGAGTGTGTGAGGATGGATATTTGAGTATCTTCAAGTATGAAGAGTGAGCGTGTGTGTGTGTGTGTGTGAAGGAGATAAGTGATCTGAAAGGTGAGAAGGAAATCTGGTGACTACAATGCATGATTCATAGTAGAGGGTGCGTTGTGTTGCATTGCAAAAGTGTGTTGAAGATAGCAGAGTTGTTTGAGCAGAGGGATTGAATTCATTTGGCAGTGTCAAAGGAGATGATGCTACAGAGCTAATTGAACCAATATAATTTGTTAACTATTATGTACAGAGGTTGTATCCTCTTATTATAAGTGTTGTAGCACTTTAGGGAGTTGTAGCTTCCTTTGGGTTGAAGCCCATAAAACTATGTTTCGGGGAGTTGTACCTTCCTTCAAGTTGTAGCCCATAAAACTTGTTGTAAATCTATTTTTATTTTGTGAGGCTGGATTTGGATAGTAGATCCAAGCAACTTGCTCACCATGGTTTTTCTCTTCTAGGGTTTTCCACATAAATCTAGTGTTATGGTTGTGTGATTGTGTTTTGAATTACATAGTTTGATTCATAATCTGTTTAAGGCAATAAGAAAGATTTTGTTGAATTGGATTGAATTGTGACATATATTGATTCACCCCTCCTCTTAGTATATCAGAGTGTTCTAACAACAACACCATTCATTTAGTGTGAACGTGTCTTTGTGTACTCATTTTCATGTATACAAGTACATACACATAATATAGAATGAAAGCATGGACACATTCAACATGAAAAATATGGCATTCTTTGTTAATTCCTCAAACTCAATCTAGAGAGACATTAACATGCATGATTTGTAACATGTCATCTCATATTACCTTAATTAACATCCCCAATTTACTTTCAAGTAAATAATCATCATCATCATCATAATCTTATTTTTGTTTAACAATAATCATTTGCATAATCATTATATAAAAAACATATCTTTTCTGAATAATTTCAAACTAAAAATTTACAACATATTCAAAGATAGCATGCTAGTGAGTTCCTTCCCTTTACAATCATAATGTTTTTCTTATGGCAATAATGATAAGTTTACATAGAATTGACTATCAAGTCATATAATAGAATGTACTGCATCTGGAGTTTTGATATCTATCTTCATAAGTCTTGGCTTGTCATCTACTTGGAAAGGAGAGCATCAATGGAGTGCTTTTCCTCCAACCACAGACCAGTGATCCCCTGCACAACTTCCTCCCTGGAAGTGGCCCTACCCTTCATGAAGGGAATAGATATAAGGAAGCGTAAGATTTGCCATTTGAGTTTCTAGTGTTGTGTCCTTCATAACTCATCACGGTCATACAACTACAGATCCACTCTAACTATGTATGACACTACTGGGTGGTTATGCCATTTGGAGCACTATGAACCCACTAATCCATGCAAAGACGGATGCATTACTTTGGCCAAAGATTTATTATACATAGACATTTCACAATGAATGTAGTCAAATGTTCACACTTACAACTCAACTTAGAAGCTATCTCATCCTACGACGAATTTAGTTGGCCAATTCTAGCCATGGGTGTCCAGAATAATTCTCACCCACTATCTTCCTGACTTAGATTTTTATCTCCAGTTTTGGAGTATGATACCCACCAGGGTTTATACTGAGGTCTTGATCCTTCAAAGGCCTCTTGTTGCAACTGCAACCTAGAATTTTATGACTTCCTATCATTCTATCCCTTGATTGAAAAGTTTAAATATGTAAATATTTACTTGTTTTAGGTGTCTAGTACTGACACGGATAATAGTTTGATAGGACTTCTCAAGTTTGCCCAAGATATTTAATTTGATTCTTGGATTCACATCTAATCCAAATCGACAATTTAATGTCTGATAAAAATCAATTAGATTCGTGTAAAAATAATTGCATGTTCAATATGCATGTACATGTAAGATCCTTAGAAATATCTTTTCTAATCCCAAATCACTCCTAAGGGAGTAATGAAGAATCCCTTATCATAAATGGTTTCTTGACATACTTCATAAATGTAAACTTTAAGGCTAAACTTTCAAACAAATCACTTACCATTTTACAACCAAAAGGATAACATTGAATGACATATTTTGAATCTATAGTGGCCCAAAGATTCTACCAAACACTATTAAAAAGTATAGGTAATCTTGGGCTCAAAGACCACCCACTTAATACCTGGGCTCAGGTATCTAACCCTGACTCTACCTGACTATCTAAAAAGATTTGGTTCCAGTATTATTCAGTGCCTGTCAAAAATAATAATATAACTTCGGGCTTGCACTGTTGTTTAAGCCCTTGTCAAATCTTAGAAAGAGATTGTAATTTATGACTGACTTCCTCTAATCTAGAACAGTCTAAGGTTATGCATGTAATAAAGTTTTCTTCTAAATTTCCAGACTAATAATGACTTGTTATTAAAGCCAAGATAATAGTAACTTATAAAGAATAGGCTTCCACAGCCATGAAGAACCGACAGTGAATAAATTGAGGTCAAGTTATTCATAGTATTGACTTACACATAGGCTACCAAAAAAATTCATGTAGCATACAGTCGAGAATGATTGTTAAGATTCTAACAATAGTTTCTAGCTATTCAAGAATAAGAAAATTTATATTAAGGTCAGCGGCCTGTAGACCCATACGGTATACAATGTAGTATATGTAGCCTGAGATTTTATTGATCTTATGTGCTATTGATCAACTGTTATGAAATAATCAGTGTGATATCAGCTTACCCAACCATTCATAAACACAAGAAAGTATATAATTAAAGAAGGATACTACATATCCAATTATCATGGCTTCAGCCATGGATGAGAGATTACCTATTAAAAGTTTTAAACAGTCCTTCTCTGGCCTATAGGCTCTTGGCTCGAGCTCCCTCTTTTCTTGATTTTGTTTCCCCAAGTACAGTCCACACCTCCCAATTCACACAAAACAATAAATATCAATAATGATCTTACTTTTACACCCGAGTGTGCCCATACCACCTATTAGGTGAATATTTTGTCATTAACTCACTAACAACAAAATGGTTATATCACCACAGCTATGATGAGACAGAGTCTCTCCTCTCAGCAAGGGGAGGTTCCCTCTATTTGCTTTAACTATTTACAAATAAACAATTGACAAAGCTTATTTACACTAAACACTATTTTCGTGGTGATTCCATTTTATCCTATTCTCTTTTTTCAGAATAGATGTTCTTACTTCAAAATGATAATCTCAGTGAAATTGATATTAAAGAACTTTACTAACTATCACAAGACCACAGAAACACAAAGTCTTCTGTCACTTCACTTACTAATTGCAAATAGAACTATTTGAAGTTGAATGCAGCCCAAAGCCTCCACTCTTCTCCAATATGGTATAAGTAAATTGAATATAACAACTCGTAGCACAAAGTCTTTAAGCTATTTTACTCTCACAAACATTAACACAGTCCTCACAAATGATTTGATAACACAAAGTCTATCACAATCAAATTAAGAACACTCTTCAATCACTTGAAATGATCTCCACACCTCAATTATTATCAAAGAAGATTATGATATAAAGACGTAAGAACAATGCTATCATAACATAAATAATCCCAAGACAGATTGGAATTGAACTTGCTTTCTTGTATTGATAAATATTTGATAATTGATTTTCACAAAAAGCACAAAGTCTTGATGTGCTTCTCAATTCGCCAGAGTTTCCTTGCAATAGATAAAAGATAAAGACTACAATAGAGGCCCTCTTTATTTATAGGGAGAGGCCTTGAGAAAATTTAGGAAAAACCTAACTACTTTGACTTATTCAACAAAAGAGTCCTATTTGACTTGTGACTTCTTTTGTCTAACATGTAATTACATTTTGAGAAAATACATGTGAATATGTCCAAAAGAAAATACAAATTGCATATACAAAAATTAAAATCAACTAAGCCATGAAAAAGAATTTCAATTGCCACCATCATTATTTTTCAGGAAGTTTCAGTACATGGTCCGCACTACTGCCATCTCACATACATCAGGCCTAGCTGTATTATCTGAAATGGTACAAGCCCTGAGAACTGCATCCTTGACCACCTTTATCACTTTCTCATGTTTTTCAAGATTATCCTTCAGATTTTCAAAGGTTGAATGATGATCATAAAGACTATCCATTGAAACCACTGTAAGCACTTCATCTTCAAACTTCTGTTGAACCATCTTCTCAAAAGCATCAATCATTTCTTCTGCAGAGAGAAACTTGTGATCTTTACTTGTTCGAGTGCATGGTAGTTCCTATAACCTTTGTAAAAGTGAGACGTCACTATCTTCACTGTTTTCTCATACTTGACACAAATCATTAAGTAAACCTCTTATCACATTGATATGATGGATAATAGATTCTTTGGTCTTGAGATAAGACTCTTGGTTTGAAATGACACCAATGGCAATCAAATTCTTTATCTTGATTTTATTCATCTCAATCCATTCCTCTAAACTATCCTCTTGATCTTGAAGTTCTTGAGCTAATGAATCAACAATATCATCTAACTCAGCTTTTGCTTTTGCCATTTTTTCCTTTCTTTCCACTGTGGTCTTCAAGAGAACTCTACCTTGTGCCAATAATCATTCCACAATGTCACCAACCACTCTTCCTTTGGCTTGAACTTTCTCAACCTTTTGAATCAAAGGGTCTTCTAGAGTAACTGCCATTGATTCCACGATCTCTGATGATTTCACTATCTTCTGAAGGACAACAGCAAGTTGCTCAGCCTTTTCTTTGTATTGCTCTTTTTCCTTCTTTACGTCATCAAATTTTACAATCAATGAGCTTGTTGTAGCTTGAAAATCTGACTTGATACCTTCATGAGTCAGCTTACCTAACTCAACTATGGAAACAATATAATCATTCACATCAAAGGTATCCATAGTAGCATCATTCGGTGGCTTAGCAATTTCTGCATACCTGACTCCTTTTTCATCAATCAGCCTTGAAAAAGATTTAGGCTTCTTCTTCTGAGTTTTTGGTTTAGCAGGCAACAATTTCTCAATGTCAATATCATCTGGTGAGATAGCCTGCTTTTTCCTTTTGGGAGTATAAGCAGACAACCATGGAGGTAGTGTTGGAGTACTAACATTTGGAGAAGAATCAACTACTTGCTTGGTGGGATCCATACTAACACCTGTTATAGTGACAATAGGAGAGGTGTTGGTGAAAACTGTACCTATATCAATATTTTTCTCTGAACCATCAAGTAAATGATCCAGAATAGTTTGTTCCCCAATATCAAAAGAAGGAGAAGACAAACTAGGAATAGAACTAGAAGAATAAAAAACAGTCCCAAAGCTTATTCTCATAGAGGGAGGAGTATTATCAGAAGATACAATGACAACAGGAACATTAGAAACTATTGGAGGATTATCAAAAATAGAAACATGAGGTAAGAGAGTAGAAACTTGTGGCTCTGATGGAAGACCTTTCTGAGGAGACTTTAGTGAGCCACCAATTTGTTCCTGTTCCACATTCTTTTCTTTTTCTTGTTCTTTATCACCTTCCTCATCGAGTTTTTCACCCATTTCCACTTGTTCAATATCATCAGGTTCTTCAACATTTTGTTGTTCCATCTCAGTATTTTCAACCTCCATTTTATCAACATCTACTTCTTTGGTACCTGAATCTATAACAGTGGAAGTTCCTACAATCTCGTTTGCCCTCCCTCCTTTAGAGACAAACTTAATCTTTGTTTTATGCACCTTAGAAGAAGAAGGAGCATCACTTTTGTTCTTTGTCCTTTTTTCTACCTTCTTTCTAGTTTTCTCCTAAATCTCTGTCTCTGATCCGATGAGGAACTCTTTCAAATTGAGACCTTTGCTTTGCAACCATAAATTGGTATTAGCTAGTATAGGTTGAAATCTCTTCCTGATAGAAGTTTCTTCTTTCACTGACCATTTGACTTCTGGAAAAGATGAAGCTTCAATATTGTTGATGTCATACCCGGGATCCAAAACATCACCTTCATCTTCCATACCTTCTGGAACATCATCTAATCCCAGTTCCTCAATCTAACTCAGATGTAGTTTGAAATAATCCAACTTCCTGATCTCATTCTGGGTTATTAGATCAGCCCAAATATCCTCAACCATAGGAACATGAAATACTACCTTTCTTTTGATCTTATCTTGTACCCTCTGAAAATCAAAGTGATCTCTTTTCTTGAACTATTTCATCATCACTAGCTGCATTTATGATTCAATGGCCTTAGCCTTAGTAGCTGATTGCACTGAGAACCTACCAATTTCCATTGGAACTTTAATTCCTGACTTCTTCAGATCCATCTGTTTATTATGCACAACAATCAATTGTCTACATAACTCCATCAGAACAATCTTATCACTAGGATATCATGGAAGCATATATGGATATCCAGGATAATATCCAACTCTTAAGTAAGTGAAAGTTGGAAATTACAAAAATAAACAACCAAAAGAATTAACCACTTCCCAGGCCTCATCTAATACTCTCTTCTACTCAAGCTCACTATCCCATAGGAACATGAACACTGAGAAGAAGGCATCATTAACTCTGTGAAAATGATGAATTGACCCTTTGAGAGTAATCTATGGATAGTATTGAAAAATTGGAACTAGCCTCCAATCACCATTTTGAGTTAGACCTGGAAAACTCCTCATACTTGCAGCAACATATACCAGATATGAAGTCATATAAAACTTAAAAGTTGTATTGACTTTGATCAATTGATCATGTATAGCATTGCTGATCTGCTCTCCCCAGAATATCTTTTGTTGTCCCTTGAGAATCACTCTGATATATGTATACATCCATTCATGAAACTTGGATGAAGAAAGAAGGCCTCTGATTCTACTCAGTAATGTGATCAAATCACTCACCTCTTCAACAGAATCACTTCTTGGGAGCTCCTTAGGCCATCTAGACAAATTACTCCTAGGAGTCTTTAGCCACTTACTGTTGATATGTTTCTATGCGGCTTCCACATCTTTCTCAAAATCTCTCTGACCTCAAGCAAAATCTATTTCTCCCACATTTTTTATAGGTGGACACATGAAAATCTTGTCAAGAAATTCTACATCTAATCTCATGATTATATTCCCTTGAGAATCAGACACAGTCCTGATATCCCTATTATAGTGGCTTGCCATTTGGAGAACAAATTCTGGGTTATGTGTAGTAATAGGAAAAGATGCTACCGAGTGTATATTACTCTCAACAATCTTTTGCATGTAGCGAGGAGGATTAGACTGTTTTGTCCTTTCCATGAACTTAGCCATGTCTATATGCCCAATTTCTGTATCTCTGATCTTGTCCACATTAGATTGCAATGAAGTATGGGGAAAACCCCTTTGTGCTTATACTTCACGATTTTGGCCTTTGATGGAGACAGCTCTGAAATTAACTTTGAGAAGAAAACTGGAACTAGCGTCGACCACGGATGTTTGATGAAACTGCAAAAGTTCATGATCTCGTAGTTAGGGGAAAAATAGACAAATTAGGGTTACTGCGAACTGATGATCATGAACGTGGGATCATGCTTGAAAGGGCTAGAGAGCATGCAAGTTGAGAAAATAGGTGAAAGTGGGCTATAGGTATCATTTTGCAAAAATTCCCAGTGTTTGGAAAAATATAGGAAAATATGGATGGGCGGCCAAAATGACCGCTCTTGCATATGGGGTAGATCATTGGTATGCAAGGTCGGTCAAAATGACCACCACTGCATGTGGGGGAAAAATTATTTTTGATGTAGGGGCGGTTGTTTTACTTGACACTGCATGGTGGTAAAATGCAAGTTTTATTTTATGCAAAAGTGGCTAATTTGTCTGTCAGTACATATTAGAAAAAAATAAGACTTAGATGTCAAGTCGGTCAAAATGACCACTCTAGCATCTAAGAGTTGAAAACTCAACACATGTAGAAGCGGGCAAATCCACCGCTCTTGCATGTCTATTAGATATTTAGGATTTTCATGTAGAGGCAGTGGATTTAGTCGCTTCTGCATTAGGGTAAATCCAAAGATAAAGTTCATGTATCGGCGGTAGTTTTTACCGTCGATACATATTGGGCAAATATGTTTCGTGTAGGGGGTGAATTTCGCCGCCCTTACACAAGGTAGTTTTACTAAAGATGTCATGCATCGGCAGCGGAAAAGACCGACGATACACGGGTCTAAACAAAGGCAACAATTTCCTAAGTTTTCGAAGCACAACCGAAATCTAATTTGTCATGTCCCCATATTAAGGCATTGTTTAAATTAAAAGTTTAAATGTCATGATAAAGGAGGAGAAATTGTTTCTGTCAAATATAGAGTTTGTCATCGTCAATTGTGTATATAAATGGTAATATTAAATAATATATATATATTTTTATATTAATGGTATTTATAAATGATAATATAAATACAAAAATAATATTATCAATATTGATATTATTATTATAGTTACAATATAATATCTTAATAAATATATTGATATATTTAAATAATAATATAAATATTATAAATAAGAAATATTATTATAATCATTTATTATAATAATATAATAATATGTTATAGATGATTATAATAATATAATAAATATTAATATTAATATTAAATATATAAATATATTTATATTTAAATATAATAATAAATATATAAAAAGGGTATTAAGGTAATCTCTAATAAAATAAAAGTCTTATTCCTTTGCCATATAAAGGATATGGTTAAAGAGGAGCATAAGCATATCAAAAATAAATAAATAAAATACAAATCATAAGATCGCTCCATATGAAGAATCATAAGACTTTTATTTGAAGTAAATGAGGCAAAGAGGAAAGATTAAGTATTACAAAAGATGCGTTTCATATTTATAAGCAGCGATCAATATTAAATCCCACAGTGGTTAAAGTATAAAAAAGCAGAGATTAAGTAATAAGGCATCAATTATATTTGGGCTTGTGATTATAAAAAAGGTAACGATTCATCAAGGAAAGATGTGACTAATAAAAAGTAGGAATCACATCCTTTCAAGAAGATATGAGTGGTATAAGTAAATGATATATAGCAGACCATCGGTGGAAAAAAGAAGAGATCAACAGACACACGATCAGGAAAAAGGAACATAAAGTAATTCAAAGGGAAGTAAAGAGCATTCAGCAGCAAAACAACAACCACCAGCCAAGGTAAGTATGTATATTTAACTTGTTCAATTTACATAAAAATGTTAATATGAAATGTATATGTTAATTAAGTATGGGATAGAATGAATATACATATGAACAAGCAAATCTTAGCATAGGATAAGAATGCTATAAAGTAAATATGCACATCATAGAATAAATGATCATTATAGAATAAGATTGTTATCATAAAGATGCATACTAGAATGTTTATTTGATAAAAATGATATGATGCCTAGTGAATGGCAAACAATGAAATAGTAAAGATGACTTAACAAGAACAATATTTAATCATGAAAGATGTGGGATGAGATATGGTGGCTCATGGCATATCAACCAAACCCATAGATTGAGATGAAGGGATATGGGTGAGCAATGAGGTATAATCATGGTTGATGTCGTAGTTGGTCAAGAGTACTGTCCGGCTAAAGACCGATATCATGGTTGATGCCGTAGTTGGTCAAGAGTACCATCCAGTTAAAGACTGACATCATGGTTGATGCCTAAGTTGGTCAAGAGTACCAACCGGCTAAAGATTGATACATTCCCATTATCTTGTGTTGGTCAAGAGAACCATCAAGTAATGGATAGGCTCTTGTCTCGTGTTGGTCTAGAGTACCTCTCTGGGACAAGGGATGGGCCTTTGATTTGTGTTGGTCTCCGATCAAAGGAATAAAATATGGACTCCTCGATTGCTCCTTTATAAACCCTCTCTTGTTGGGTAAGTGGTTTGATGAACATGTAGACCCAAGTATATCTCTCCCAAGTGGAATCATGAAATATGTATAATGGATATTGTGAAAGATATAATACATTTAGATTATGATTATAAGGCTTGATTAAATATATCTTTATGGTTAATATGATTAGATAAGAAGGATTGAGTACTAATGTTCTCTTTTACAAGTTGAAATTGTGTGCAAGGTTGTGAAAATTTTGGCTTGCTAGAAACATTACAAGTGGTATCAGAGCAATCATCCTGCCATCCTATGTATACTTTGTGATTTATGTGTATTCAAAGGTTTACCTTGTGGCTTATGTGTATACGTGTATTCATGCGACTTATGTATTTAAGTGTATACTTTACAACTTACATGTATGTTTTGTGGCTTGAGCTACTTGCTTGACTACTTAAGCTAATTGGTTACTTGCTTGAGCTACTTTCTTGTCTACTTGAGCTACTTTCCTACTTGCTTGATCTACTTGCTTGTCTACTTGAGCTACTTTCCTACTTGCTTGAGCTACTTGCTTGTCTACTTGAGCTACTTGCCTACTTGCTTGAGCTACTTGCTTGACTACTTGAGCCACTTGCCTACTTGCTTCAGCTACTTGCTTGTCTACTTGAGCTACTTGCCTACTTGCTTGAGCTACTTGCTTGACTACTTGAGCTGCTTGCCTACTTGCTTGAGCTACTTGCTTGTCTACTTGAGCTGCTTACCTACTTGCTTGTCTACTTGAGCTACTTGCCTACTTGCTTGAGCTGGTTGCTTGCATGCTTGAGCATGATAGGTAGGAAGAATGCCTTTCATCATACTCTTGTCAAGATGTGATAGGTAGGAAGAATGCCCTCCATCACATTCTTGAACCTTGCAGGTAGTCATAAGAGGTGATAGATAGGAAGTGTGCCCTCCATCATGCTCTAACTTGCAAGTATTTCTATGGATTTTATCAAAGGATTGACTTGAGGTATGGATAACTATATGTTGAAATCAAATGTTATTTATGTTATATCATTAATTATGTTATGATGTATTGATTTCATTACTAATTTATCGATCTTTAATATTACTAATGTCCCTTTCAAGAGTTATTTTTCATGTGCAAGTGAAGAAATCAGTATATCCTACAAGGGGACATTAGGGAAGTATAGAACACAAAAAAATAATTTCATTAATCACAAAGACCCATGAACCAAATTCATCTCTTCCAAGAGTCTTTTTTTTTAAATTCTTCTCTTGATTTAAGTAACATAAAACCAATACTAAGTTATATTATGAGCCCATAATCCACAAATTCCCATGATCATTCTTCATCTATAACACTTATATTTCATCAAGCGCGTCGCTATTCAAATGAAAGCTTACCAAGACAACTTTGATCATAAATTTTCTATTCATGACATCATATAATCAATTACTTCTCAAAAAACATGACTCTTCTCAATTTTGAGATCAATAACATATGACAAGTACAAGACCAAATCTCAAGATGCATCTTGGAATCTCAATACTCTCAAATCTACTTAATCTATGATACTTGTATCCCATCATTATTATTCAAAACATCCAACAAATGCTCTTTGATCACTAATTCTCTTTCATGGAATCACAATCAATTTCTCTTCACTCAAGCATGTTCATTCTGAACCACGACTTCGTAGACATTAAAGGTGCAAGTTATTGAAAGAACTCGTTGTGATTGCTTGAGGACAAGCAATTTTGAGTGGGGAGGGTTGTCATGTCCCCATATTAAGGCATTGTTTAAATTAAAAGTTTAAACATCATGATAAAGGAGGAGAAATCATTTCTGTCAAATATAGAGTTTGTCATCATTAATTGTGTATATAAACAATAATATTAAATAATATTATTTTATATTCTATATTTATGGTATTTATAAATGATAATATAAATGCAAAAATAATATTATCAATATTGATATTATTATTATAGTTACAATATAATATCTTAATAAATATATTGATATATTTAAATAATAAATATAAATATTATTATAATTATATAAATAAATATAAATATAAATAAGAAATATTATTATAATCATTTATTATAATAATATAATAAATATAAATATTAATATTAAATATATAAATATATTTATATTTAAATATAATAATAAATATAGAGAAAGGGTATTAAGGTAATCTCTAATAAAATAAAAGTCTTATTCCTTTGCCATATAAAGGATACAGTTAAATAGGAGTATAAACATATCAAAATAAATAAATAAAAGACAAATCATAAGATCGCTCCATATGAAGAATCATAAGACTTTTATTTGAAATAAATGAGGCAAAGAGGAAAGATTAAGTATTACAAAAGATGTGTTTCATATTTATAAGCAGTGATCAATATTAAATCCCACATTGGTTAAAGTATAAAAAAGCTGAGATTAAGTAATAAGGCATCGATTATATTTGAGGCTATAATTATAAAAAAAGGTAACGATTCATCAAGGAAAGATGTGACTAATAAAAAGTAGGAATCACATCCTTCAAGAAGATTAATGAGTGGTATAAGTAAATGATATACAACAGAGCATCGGTGAAAAAAAGAAGAGATCAACAGACACACGATCAGGGAAAAGGAACAAAAAGTAATTTAGAGGGAAGTAAAGAGCATTTAGCAGCAAAACAACAGCCACCAGCCAAGGTAAGTATGTATATTTAACTTGTTCAATTTATATAAAAATGTTAATATGAAATGTATATGTTAATTAAGTATGGGATAGAATGAATATACATAAGAACAAGCAAATCTTAGCATAGGATAAGAATGTTATAAAGTAAATATGCACATCATAGAATAAATGATCATTATAGAATAAGAATGTTATCATAAAGATGCATACTAGAATGTTTATTTGATGAAAATGATATGATGCCTAGTGAATGGCAAACAATGAAATAGTAAAGATGACTTAACAAGAACAATATTTAATCATGAAAGATGTGGGATGAGAGATGGTGGCTCATGGCATATCAACCAAACCCATAGATTGAGATGAAGGGATATGGGTGAGCAATAAGGTATAATCATGGTTGATGTTGTAGTTGGTCAAGAGTACCATCCGGCTAAAGACCGATATCATGGTTGATGTCGTAGTTGGTCAAGAGTACCATCTGGCTAAAGACTGACATCATGGTTGATGCCTAAGTTGGTCAAGAGTACCAACTGGCTAAAGACCGATACATTCCCATTATCTTGTGTTGGTCAAGAGAACCATCAAGTAATGGATAGGCTCTTGTATCATGTTGGTCCAGAGTACCTCTCCAGGACAAGGGATGGGCCTTTGATTTGGGTTGGTCTTTGGTCAAAGGAATAAAATATGGACTCCTCAATTGCTCCTTTATAAACCCTCTCTCGTTGGGTAAGTGGTTTGATGAACATGTAGACCCAAGTATATCTCTCCCAACTGGAATCATGAAATATGTATAATGGATATTGTGAGATAGAATGCATTTAGATTATGAGTATAAGGCTTGATTTAATATATCTTTATGGTTAATATGATTAGATAAGAAGGATTGAGTACTAATGTTCTCTTTTACAAGTTGAAATTGTGTGCAAGGTTGTGAAAATTTTGGCTTGCTAGAAGGGGACATTACACAATTTTACAAGAACTTAGGGTTTTACTAAAATAGGTGAATTTCACTACTAAATGATGGTGACAAACCTATGCTCATAAACTAGGGTTTGAAAATAATTCACAAAGAAAAACTAACAACTAACGACTCATATCAGAACAATAACAATTACAAAAACATATACAAACATTTGTATTACACACAAAAACCCTACAGGAAAGTAAAAGAAAAAACAAAAAAACAAAATCCTACCTGTAGGAGTTGATGGAAACCCTAGGCATGACCACGGAAATGAATTTGCCTGATCCATAATCTATGCAACCCAATCGACCTTACAGGGTGGTTCGATGATTTGTCTAAAGATAGAGACTGAAAAATAAACAAAACACAAAGACTAAACTAATTTAAAAAGGTTTTTAAAATTTGCATTAATCATGTCACGAGCGCCATTAATGCCACTTAAGTTCACTTGATATGCGAAGATTCGCTCAAGCGGCAGATTTTTCCACCAATGCATATCACTAGGACAACATGCATGAGCGGTTGTATTTGCCGCTCAAGCATATACAAGAAAAAGACAAACATGTCATGGCGGTGATAACTACCACTCATGCATGTTACTTAAAAACAAAACAAAACATGCTATAGTGGCAAAAATGACCGCTAATACATGTCGATGAAACAAGACATATGCATGAGCGGGTGTATTAGCCACTTGTGCATGTATCCCTTGAAAAATGACTAACACCTTGAACAAGTCAGAATTGATATTCTAACTGGCTTATGACTTAATCGATTTCATGAATTTCAAAAAATCAACTGAGGTGAATGTCATAAGTCATTCCAAGGCATCAAATGACTTCACATGAGGCCAAGAATACTTGCCTCAATTTGTGAACTTAGAGTGTAGACCACGAAACAGACAAGTTTCATAGGGGTCGTCCTACAAAATGAGGATAGCTAATTTTGAGGACAACACCACCGAAGGGATAGCACTCCTTAAGAAAGCTCCCAAAAAAGAGCATGCAGCCATCAAATGTTATCTTCTTTCCTAGAAGATAGCTCCACCATTGAGGATCATTCCACTCTTCCCACTTTACGTGGAAATATAAGGTACGTGTGCCACCTTGTGGCACCACCTCGTGGTCTTATGGTTATCAAAACCATCGAAAGCTTATCTCAAGTAGATAAGTGTTTAAAACACAAAAAGAAGACATAATATATTAATGTTATTAAATTATATAATTTAATAAATACAAGATATCAACTTTAATGGTAGCAACACCGTTTCTAAGGATGTTGATAATAACCATTTGGCAAGTTGCGACAATGGGGTCGAGGTCTTCTCCCCCTTCACAACCTCTTGCTAACATCAGTGCTAGTCATCAAGCAATGCAAAGGGATATGGCTGAAAACTTCCCAACGAGAAGAATGTTTAAACTATATCCTCTAAATACTTATATCTCATGACCAAATCAAATAGGGTTTGATGTCAAAAATCTTTCCAAAATGATTAATTGACATTGGCCAAATTGAGTTTAACTCAACCAGGGAAAACAACTAAAACATACCCAGTCTTGTGAAGGTTCACGTAATGTACACTTTGGAACCCAGATGGCAACCTGACTTTTTCCACAACATCTATTTCCTTCTCCCAAGTGATACTCTCCTTCCCTTATTAGAATTGGAAATCTCTTTTCCTGGTTACACTTGTAGTCATTCAAACTATGATCAGTGTATCATCTACAAATTATTATGCATTATACTAAAATAATCTCAACAACATGTAATCTCATGTCTAATTCTAAGCATTAATCATAATCCATATAATCAATGATTTATCTTGACATTTTCCCCATGTACATCAAATCATTAATCTATGATTACTTACCCATTTAATCACATGAAAAGTAAAAGTTAAACATAGTCAAAGTTGGGGATGTAACATGATTGAACTTCTACATTCTATTTTCAAACTTACAAATACAAACTCACACTATACACCTATTTTTGCTTCTATACTTTATAGAAATCTCTCTTATAAGTTGAATTCACTCACTTCCTTAAAATCTTCTTTCACTTTTCTAGTTGTGCTCTTCTAAATTCCAAAAGCCCCTATTTAAAATGTAGGATGAATATTTAATTTCAAGTTTCTCATTAATTATTGGAGGGAAGAATAACTAACGGGAAGGATGAAATGATTCACCTTCTATCCACTACAATAATAAAATGTTCCACGATGGAAAGACGAGGTGATTTATCTTCTAACTATAATAAGATTATGTCCCCAGTTTAGTTTAGAGTGATCTAGATATATTTTGTGAAACCAAGATAAATGCCATGTTTTATGATAGAGCATATGTATAGAAAAACACTACATGTGTTAAAACTCCAAATCAAGTCACAATTTTTTTGTGTGGATGAAATAAACTTCAACTAGAATACTTCTAGCAAGATCTAGTGCCCACTAGAGAAAATGACTAGACTTCTATAAGGTCAAGAAGCAACTTAACGTTGAAATTTTCACATTTTGAATATTTTATGAATTTCTTCTTCTTGGAAAACACAAAATCAAAAAATAATACTCATTTTCAAGTCCATATGATCAAGATATGATCTTTACAAGTTCTAGAAACTTCCAAACCATATGATTCATCTTCAAAATTATCAAGTGCCCACTTGATTGTAAGGGGCTTCTAAAATCACTCTTCAACATACAAAATCATGTAATCTTTGTAGGTATACTCGTACATCAAAATTAAAATGCTACCCAACTATATTTACACCTTACACATGTAGTGTATTTCAAATACAGACACCACTAAAAATTTATGTTCAAGAAACTAGTGACATTCAAATAATATAACCATCTATTGCAATAGCCAGGTGCAACTTGTATTTGTGTTACACATAGAGTGAAACAATTAGAAATTTTATAGGTGTGGGTCTTGACCTATAGAACACCTTCGAGGTCAAAGGTCAACCCCTTATAAGATATGCAATAAGCTCTTCAAGATTACTGAACAAAGAAAATGGGAAGTAGAGAATTGTATAAAAGTAAATCCTACTCTATAAGGACAATGCAGCAAGGAGAAATATCTTCCTCCTATATATAGCTAGGATGAGATAGATGTTAGGAAAGGTATCTTGACCTTGCAATTACAAAGGGTTACTATTTATAGTAAGTTTACATTTGAGCATGTATGGGTCTGAAATTTTCCCCAAAGCTATGGAATTGTCAAATAAACATTCTGGGTGAGTTTCAACCCAAGGTCATGTCTGGATGTCAAGATATTAAAGTTTATATTTTGGAACTCCCAGAAAAGTTTTGAATTGAACTGAGGCATCTAGAGGTCATTTTTTGCCTCAAAAGTTGTCATAAATAACCAAGTTGGTTATAGATTGATAGATTTCTTCACAAATTTTCCAATGCATCAAAATGTTTGTCAATCAGCCTCCCGGATCAAAAGTTATGGCCTCTAGAAGTTGGGTCTCCTGTATTGGAAAATGTGAAAACATGTTGGACACAAAAAAGAGCTAGAAGAGGGAGTTACACATGTTGGTGTGTGTTTTGACACATCATAGGGCATCTTTGATTGGAGATAATTCAGGTGCCACTTTTTGGGTGGTTTTAGCTCATGGTTTTGTAATTATTGTTTGATGGTTTCATGTATTGTATCTCATTTACATTAGGTGCTTGAGATGGAGGTTGAGTGTGAGTCTTATAGATGTTGAGTTGCCTTCGGATCTCTGGTTGGTGATACTTCTGTCAAAGCTTGCTCTACAAGTATATTGTAATCTTGTTGATTTAGGAATAATATATTGGGTGGTTTTTAGAGTGGGGTTTTTCTCCTAAAAGGGTTTTCCCCACGTAAATCATTGTGTTGTGGTATGATTTCTATTTATGTTTATTTATGTATAATTTTTGTAACTATTGTAAAGATCTAAAAAGTTTTACAAAATTCTCCTCTTAAAATTAGTGTAGGAGGTTATTTCACTACCTTAACTTCCTTACAATAGAAAGTATGCACCAATAATTAACAAAAATAGAATATAAACACATCATAATGAACACGGATCAAAAGAACATTCATTCACATAACACAAATACAAGATGTAGAGAAACTAGTCATAATTATTTGTAATGATGCTCAAGAAAGTACAAAATCCACATGCATAAGAAGGCTTGAGTGCCTTGGAAACATGGAACAAGGTTTGAGTACCTAGACATAATAGATAGAAGACAAAAATCTAATTGACAAAACTTTACATATAAGGCTTGATACCAAGCATGAATGTGCAAAATTCCATCCTAGGCCCTAATTAATTGACTCCTATCTATACATGCCAGAAGTGAAGGGGAGAGAAATAAGGTGGGAGAACACAAAAATGATAAGATAGACTAAATTAATGCTCTATCAAAAGACAGAATTTCTTCCCTACAAATCATGAGAGGACTAAAGGTCATCCCTTGCAAGAATCTCTATACATTGCCTATTACATGCATGCCATCACCTAAAAATGCCAATATGAAGGATGAATGTCCTACATTTACATGGAGAAGTAGCCATGTGTGTTAAATTTGTAGGATGAAGATGGTCTCAAGTTTGACTTTGTAGGGCACGTGGTTGGATCCTCTACACATTGCAAATAAGTTGTTCTTTTGAGATTTGATATTTTCTCTACTTGTCTGGAATCTTAGATAAGTAGGTGATCCATGAATGATTTCATAGGAAGTTGTAGCTAGATTTTAACTCAGGCCATTCCCCACATTAAATTCTCCTTTGGTGCAAGCTCCCAAGAGCTTCCTAGTCCATTAGGTAGAGTAATGGTTGCCACTATGCTTGTTCTAGGTAGGTAACCAACCTCTAACCATCCATGAGGTTTTGGGCCATTGATCTTCATCGATCAGATTGATGGTGACAATCCCAACACTTATTTCCTTTCCTTCCTTCAACCTCTGCTAACCAGATCAATTACCACATATGACATCTATACAAGTCCCATTGCATTATAGCCAAGAGACTTAACTATAGAGGGCCTCAATATCAAGCAAGACACATCAATAACAAGAGCTATAGACCAAATAAAGTAACTTTAGATTCCTAGCTCCACGCAAACCCTTAGATCAAAAGATGAATCAATGGTGGGATTCCAATCCATACAAGGCATTGCCTTACCAAAGGACTCTTTGGGCCATTATATCTAGGAGATCAATGATGCACGTGTTGATACTTAGTATGATGGATCCTCTCTCTTGCATAATGGGATATCTGAATTTTAACGCGAGCAAGTTGGAAACTATCAATTACAAGTGACTGAGCATACAACGTGAATCGAACGACAGTCTCGGTGGAAACACTGAATTTGAATTCACATGATTTAAAAATAAATTACATTGAACTGCAGCAAATCAACTCATACTGTGCTTTGAAAAAAATGCATCCCACTACTTTGTCCAACTTTTCCAATCTATTAAAAAGTAAGCACGTATTAAATTTTTATTAGTAAGTTGATAACTTCAATGGCAGACAGCCAATGTTGCAGTCATTCTAGCCTTCCTCGATGCAATCCATGGACAACCCACATCACGAATTCCGCCCTTTACCCTTAAAGATTGCATCTTTCCCAACGCCCATTGGGTGAGCAGTCAAAAGTCAAAAGTCAATATTCACTGTATATATCTAGATTGACACAGAACAGAATATGCCATACTTGTGTCAGCATTCCTTTGGCATCTTGCAAACATAGGACTTCACCTGGAAAACTCGTGTCAGAGAAAAAAACAAGAAAATCATATGGGTATCCTGAATTAGAAAATTCTGATCAACTCCATAAATAGGAAAACTTCGAAACTCACACAGTAAGAATAGGCCACCGAACAAACATATAGCTATTTTGAAGGGGTTTTTAAGTTTTAAAGTTATTTGTTTTCACCTCCCAGTGGATTTTTTAGCTATATTTCTGAAACTTACTCCCATATATTCTGAAACTCTGGTATGATCATCCCTTATCTCCAGTGATTCCCCATGTGGGATCCACATTAGATATCAATACTGGTATCTTTTTTTAGGAACATTCCAGATGTGCAAGTCAGAAAAAAAAAAGATTGTATAGAGCAATGGAGATGGATCCTATTATACTGTGCAGAGATGCATGGTCCATTATATTAGCATACTATGAGAAACATCCTACGCCAATTTAGCACAAACTAACTTAAAATAATATCGTTGAAGACGGGGATTACATCTATTTGTTAAGATAATTTAGTATGTTTGTTTTTCCTTTAGATCAAACAGGGAAGATGTGCAGGGAAGATGTGGGGATATACAGTGCATTAAAATTGTTAGAAACCAATATTCCACGTGCAAATTAAAAAAAAAAAAAATCAATGAAATGAATCCTGAATACCTGTATTTCCCATGCCAAATCAGCATAAACTGTGTCTTAAAAGACGGGGATTTTTCAGCAATTTTCTTTTCCAAAGTCAAACAAGGCTGCCCTTCCACACCATACACTACAATTATAATTATAATCCAGTGTTTATGTTAGACTCTTAAGCATTCGTGTGATCATATCACTATTAAAATAAGTTATAATTAGTTTATTTATTCATTAAACTTTGTTATAGATGAGGTGTAAAATTGCTATTGACTGTTTGATCATTGAATTGAATGATCTTTATATAAAACTTATTTTAAAAAATACAAAGACATTCTGTTCATGTTGGAATATATGCTCCAACATTAATAAATGTAACAGTAAGCTGTTGTGCATATAGGCAGCTTGCCTAAATGTGTTGTTAACAATTTGTTAGATGTTGTAGTTGTGTCAATAGTTGTTAGTGTGTTGTCAATTAGTTGAGTTAGGTGTCAAGTGTAGATCCACTTTTGTAGGACTTTGTTATGAGTTTGTAATCTCTATAAATTGTAACCTTTATTTGTTGAATCAATGAGGAATAATTCATGCAACAGTTTACAACAAATAAAGGTTTTACAGCTACTTAAATATCATCCACTTGAATAGTTAAATAATTTTACAGCTCATTCACAACAAAAAGTGGTAAATATTTGTCTTATTTTTATTGGCCAAAATTGACCATTAACTGTTGAAGTGTATGATGTATTCTGCACAACTCATTCATCCTTACTAGAAGCATCCATTTTTACCACACTCATCGTTCACTTCTAAAACATAAGTTCATTAATATGATTACAATGAATGATCTTCATTCTCCTAAAAAATTTCAATTATCAAATTGACCTTATTAACCACAGGCTTGATAGTTGAGGAGGTAGGGATTTCTATCAAAAGCCATTTGATTTCAAATATGCATAGAATAAGAATTGGGAATGTTGAAAGAATTAACAATGTTTGAAATTGTTACAACATTCAATTAAAACACTTTATCATATAATTGCTACAGAAAACAGAGAATGCTATAGCATTCAACTAAAACATAAATACCATAATTTTATTATTTGATGAACTGATCAGAGATCAGAGACAATGAATACATTACAATCACCTCATTATATAGAGGTCCTAGAAACATTTAAAAAAACTTCTAGACTCTTATCATGCAACTCCATGCAAATTACAAACTCTAAGAATTAACATGCAAAGTCTATATTTAAAAAATCCTAAATTTAACTTCATGCAAGACAGCAGTTGTATCTTTACTTTCTCCTCATGCGATGTGGGAGAAATTACCACATTCCAACAAATGTTTATGATTCACAATGGTGAACATAAGCTTGAGAAAAAAGTTGAAATGGTTGGTGGTGGAGGCATCATAACTACACATTCTAATCATAGTTGAAAAAGAGGCTTTGCACATACCCCAACTTACTATTCACACAGAATGGATTTATTGTTATATAATTTGAATTCTTATGCATGGGTCTACATAAGATATTATTAGTCCCATCCTCAACAAACTAGCACCTTCTTGATTTCATTAGGTCAACATTCAAAAATAAGTTTGGCAAACCTCACATTTCAATGTTCATGGAATTATAATTTAAATTTGAAATTTTAATGATGAATTTTCCTTTCTTTGTATTGTGATGATGTGTGTGTTGTAAAAAGATAAACTCCCAATTTTGTTTGAGATGGATGCAAGCTTCTCCTTGTAAATGAAAGTGTGTATATATATATATATATATATATGGATTTTGAACTTGATTTATATTGTGCTTATTTTGTGTTGTTATAATAGATGTGTTTTTTTTTTTAAAATTTGAAGTTAAAATGTGATGGTAACATTTAAAAATAAATAAAATTATTCCACGTTGAAATATATTTTCCATTTTAAGTTAAGTTATACATGTTGTTTCTTAATTATTAAGGATAAAAATTCACAATTTAAGATAAATTGCAGTAAGAGTAAAAGAAAACAATCTCAAAGGGTTGAATTAATGACATTAATCTAATCAAAGTATTGCAAGTCCTAAAAATGAATGGGCTTACATTTCAAGTTTAGTGATGATCAAAGATCTAGAAAATGAGCCTACATGGCATAAAATTAAAAGTGTGATATTTGACCGATACATCTCTACGGTAAGGTGTCACATGTCAACCTTCTTCAACTCCCCATGTGTCCCTTTTGCTTGCAATTTGTCATTTTCTAAGTGATTTTTTGTTTGTTCAACCCAAAAACTATGTTCTTCCCTTAATTTTGAGTTCATTGCGATGAACTTTTTATTATCAAAGCGACAACTTCATTAAAAGAGACGAACTTATTCTTCTTATCCATACCCATTGTTTAATTAAAATATGAGTTTCCCTTCATTTATTGGCCCAATTCTATCTAATTTAGATCCACTAATCATGATATTGACTCCAAATCATTGAGGTTTCTACAAATAATCTAGTTTTAGCCTTTTGATGGGTTGAGATTTTGAAGAAGCTATAGACACAATCCACTTTGAAACTCTATTGTTTGAGACCAATTTTACTTGCAAGCACTGTTTAGCTAGACTTTGTCCATTGTCAATCTTATTATTTTCATTCCTCTCCTAGTTTATAAATTCCTTCCCTTGCTCTAAAGCTTGACCCGCCAGTTGAAGATCACATATTAAGGAAACATTAATTGCTAGATCTTGGATTTTGAGGACCCAATACCAACAACATTAGTCTTTCTCTACGTTTGAAGCAACACTAGCTCTAGGTGTGGAAGTTCTTTTATTTCATTAGATTAGATTTCCTATTCATAACTTAGGAATTGTTTGTGAAAGATTGTTCCCTTTAGTTTGAATTTCATTTTTTGATATAAGAATTGCTAGGGTAGAAAGGTTAGATTTATTTATTGGTTGTGCATTACATTTTGCTATTACATTTAAAATTCTTTATTCACTACTTTCACGATCTTCTCCAAATAAATTACAATAGAAATATAGAAGAATTTAAAAAGGATTAATTTTTCCAAGAGATCTTCCTTGTAGTGCCTTTCTTAGGAACCCCTTGAGAAATCAGATATAAGTTATAAGGAAGCAATAGGTTATTTTTAGTGGATATAGCTACCTTCAAACAAAATCAATAGGAACTTTCACTTATTAATTCAACAAGCTTCAAAGATTTAATCTTAACATTATGTAATTTACATTAAAAAAGACAAATTTAATTCCTATAAAAGAAAGATTTCTTGTGTACCTAGAAAATATTGTTTGGAAGGATTCTCTATATATTTGTTAATGTGAAATCAAATGGGAGAAACTTTTCAGGTGCTTCTATTAGAACTAGGGCATGGGGTGGTGTTGTACAACATGCAAGTCTTGGGTCTAGTCTAATTATTTAAGATTTGTGTAATATTGAAAGAAATAGCTCAATTCCTATAAAAGAAAGATTTTATGTGTGCCTACAAAAGATTGTTTGGGATTATCTATCTATTTACTTTGGTGAAATAAAAAGGAAGACTTTTTTTTGGTTGCTTCTATTAGAACTAGGGGACTAGACATGTTGTTGTACACCTTGCAAGTCTTAGGTTTAGTCTAAATATTTAAGACTTGTGTGATATTGCAAATAGTGTGCTCATAGAGAAAAGGGGTGTCCCACTTGGATGGAATTTTGTAATTCCATGGTTGACATTTTCTACCATCTATCATTGGTCTTTTATGATTTTAAGAATTCATTGAGTTGGGGGTTACGTAAAGTAGACTATGAATAAAATCTTTAACCAACTATTTATAGTGTGTGTAAGTGGTAGTAACTGCACCTATATTAGAGTGCTTGGGAGTTACTTTGACACCACTTGGTCTTGAGAGTCAAACCCATCAATTAGGAGTTACATACTATTTTTGGAAGAGTTATAGTATAAGGTGGGGCACATACGGTTGAATGTGGACCACCTTAACTAGTTTTTGGCTCTAGGTTTTGAGCCCATGGTTTTAGAAAACTATTATTGATCTCATATGTCTCCTTGGCCTATGTATACAAGACATGGGATGGAGATTGAATGGCATGTTCTATGCAAGGTTATGCTAGATCAAAATTCCTCCAAATTGAAGAGTCTTGATCTTTGGTAAAGCTCAAAGTTTGATATTATTTTGTAACATGTAGTTGTTGATAATACATTAGTTTCACTATTTTGGAGGCTAGGTTTTCCTTTGTAGGGTTATCCCAAGCTATATCGATGCCAATATTTGCATTACATTGTTTTCATTATTCTCTCATTATTTATAGACTTCCTTGTTCTTATTCTTAGTGTTGTTTCCATGTCATTGCTTTGGTAATATTTTATTAGATCAGTAACTTGTACTATCTATCCTTGTAGGATTGAGTAGTCCAAATTGTTTGTATTTCCTTTCATTTGGTATCAGAGCTTGGTTTTGCACTATAGGAAGGGGCACCTTGTGATATTAATCTTTTCTTGAGTGGGAGTTTGTTCTAGTCACTGATTTTGTTTCAAGGAACATATATGGAAAGAACTTCTAGAATAACGGTGGAGATGTTCAATGGAACCAACTTTGAGCTTTGGAAGTTCAAGATGGAGGATCTCCTTGTTGACAATGATATATCGATAAATATTATTGAATAGATACCATTTGGCATGGAATATAGAAATTAGTTAGTTGTTGATAAAAAAGTAATTAGTCTCATCTAGCTTTGCCTTGCATATTCAACTCTCTTGAATGTTTTGGGAGAGACCTCCACCAAGAAACTCTAGGATAAGTTGGGAAATTTGTATCAAATTAAATCCCTTGTAAACAAGTTTTTTCTAAGGAAGAAACTTCATATTATATTTAAAGATGGGTGATGGTGATTAAGTGATGTAGTAGGTTTGAATGTGTCTAACACTATGGTGAGCTAGTTGGCATCTATGGATGTGAAAACAAATGAGGAGGATCAAGATATAACTCATGCATTCCTTGTTTGATAGTTGAGACAATCTCGTGATAGGGGATTAGTAGCACCATCGCAAAGATGAATCTTGATGTGGTGATTAGTGCATTGCTAAGGAGATGAGGCAAAAATCATTTGAATCTAATCCAATATGCATTAACTATCAAATGCAATTCCAAGGGAAAGGGGAAGAATAAAAATACGGACACGCATGCTAATTCTGAGGGGAGATCTAAGTCTCTTGGTAGATCTAAGGTGAAATGGTAGAACCGTGGCAAGATTGAGCTCATGGTTCATTTCACTTACCCAATGTGTAAATGTTGGAGCATATGGTTCCACAAGCGATCTTGCATCACCAAAAATAATAATAGGTTATATTTAATAAAATTATAGCTTTCTTTAATTTTGGTTATATGCATATTCAGAAGACTACTGCATGTTGTTCTAGATTAGGTATAGGCCACTACAGATTGGTTATGGGTTACCAATAGTTGTTCTCTTAGGCCACATGCCTACTTGCAACTTTGGTACATATCAGTTACAATTTTCCTACAAGTGAGTTATAGGATACAATAACTGTGAAGTCTTGTACCTTGTTACATCCCACCCTAAACCTTTAAAAAATTCTTATGTTTTACTTTAGTAAAATTGTGTAAAATAACTCGTGTTTGAAAATTATGATATACTTTGATGACCGTGTTTAGAAGTTATGATATACTTTGATGAAATCATGCAAGTTTTGCTTTGATAAGATTATACAATGTCTTGCATAAAGTTTTTGAATTGGATTAAGGACCCTTGATGTCGTGAATTTTATGGACTATAATATGATTGAGAAAATACTTCTTTGAAATACAAATGAAAATAATATGATGTAATGAATGTATCAAATTATTTGTCAAACTAATTACCTTTGTTTTTCTTTAGTGATTGAGACAGTACAAATCAAGTACCCTCAGAGCACAAGAGGGAAATATCATCTGGTAGAAAGGTTTTGTTGACAACACCTCGATGTTATCATTTGAGCTAGGGTTGGTGTGTGACTTGGGAAACCTGTCAAGTCTAGGTCATATCTTTCTTTATATCTATCAAGGTAAGCTATCTTGATACCTATTTCACTCTCACAACTATCAAATCAAGACAATAATTTTAGTCTCATCAAAGTCAAATATTGAATAGGATTAACTTGATGTCTGAGGCTATAAAGACTTATTCAAGTCGTGAACATTCAGTTCCAAGTCGAGAGTGTTTTTCTTCAGTTCTCAACATCATCATTGAGCAACGTTATCAAATTATTTTGACGCATCTAGAAGAGTATAGCAAAATTCTAATAACCTAACTACTTCTTTATCATCACATTCATGCGAAATACAATGTGAAGTGTATATCATATAACATATATTTATTATATCTTTCACATAGTCCTTAGGAATTATAAGAGTATTATTATTATTATTCCCTCACAACCTAAGACTTACTATTTCACATCATTAAATGCACCATGTTCTATCATGAACCTTCAGCTACTCGAAGGCCAAAATGGGAATGAAAGATGATTATTTATAAGTGTAATGTTTTTTTCTTTAATCATTTGATTGGTGTTTCTTAGTGGGCCAATGGCACTCCATCTTAAACTCTCACTTGAGGAAATAATACAATCGGTTATGATAACAGATTGCAGGTGAGTCCTGCGAGCCACAACAAATAAGAAGAAGATTAGAGCGGCAACGGGCGTGAGAGGCTCAAAACCGTTCTTGTAACTGCCGATGAGAACAAAATCTTAACATCATTCAATATATAAACTTCTTCATTACATGCTTGCGGGATTGGATGCTATCTTGCACTGTTATTATAGGTAGATTGTGCCTAAATAAGATAGAGGAATGTTAATAAATAGAAAAATGAAAGTTCCTGCAATACAGAAAGGAAACGAAGTCTGCCAGGAAAGAGTTTTTCCAACTAGACACTCGGAGGTAAAGGTCACCCATTTTCTTTCATGAACAATTGTTGTATCATGTCAAAGGTGTGATGCTATTGATGCTGTGAAATAAAGATTGCTTTTGGCTTGTAAACTTTTGTTATGATACTTATAGCACAAATCAAATAGTGTTGTTCCAGCTTGTTTTGGCCTTTTCTGTGTGCAAGTCTTGGGTTCTTTCTGTGTATACATAGGTTAACGCAAAAATTATAGTAGAAAAGTATATCAATATTGTAATTAAAACCGCATCCATAGATGCATGTACTCTTTCAATTGCAGAATACTATGTAGACTCTCTCGAGAAGCTTCTTCTTTCTCAAAGAAATTACATTCTCTTTCAATATGTAAGATAACTTTGTTCTTATTGTTGACACAGAGGGATAGTGTTACATCCCCAATTTTTGCCTTGCTATACTCTTGACTTTTACTTGGACATAAGTAAATTTATTATGATGATTAGATTAATGATAAGGAAGGACATGGATTATATTGAATGTCATTTATGAAATTTTAGAAATGAACATGTGTTATTACTGGTTTAATAATTGCATTATGAGATTTGATTTATTATTTGAATTATTTGAATAATGATGCACTGATCATATATTGTTTGGTTACAAGTTGAAACAGGAATACATATTCTCAGATGACTCTCAGAGAAGAGAGAGAGAGAGTATCTTTCAAGGAGAGAGATATAGACCCCAGGTTACGAGTGGTTTATTTGCTAAATCGTGTATAAGCGTTTAACAAAAATGTGAACCAATGTGTCGTAAGAGGTAAGTCTTGCCTTATTAGTTTACTTTTGAACATAATCGACAAGTAGTCGATATTATTTACAAATCTTTCTAAGTCATATTAAGTCGTAAGTAACATTAACGATGTCATTTGAACATGAATCGAGACCATTTACGTCTAGCATAAAAGTTACGACATAATTATCGTAATGGGTGGTGTTTTTATTTTTGGGTCACTTAGTGTTTATTTGTCGACCCTTGAATGTCAAAGTGAATTCCATCAAGTTAGATTGACATGTTTTTAATGAAGGATTGTGATGGGGAGGTAAACTCGACCCATTCACAATATCCGCAAATTGTTATTTTATTGCTATTATTCTTATTGATTTAAATCGTAATCATGGAATGTGAACGATGATATGTATGTCTTATTTAATATAAGCCATAGATGTATTTATAAACTAAAGAGGATAATACCTTACATTATTTAGTAAACTTATCAATCAAATAACCTTGGGCATGTTATTTATGACACCCACATTAATTTGAATGATGGAATTTGGATCACTTAAAGTGATCAACCATAATAACCATCGATGGTTATGCTTGTGTCGACCTCTTTAAGAGGGAGTATGGTATTATAGTTCTATGCGTTGAAAACTCTCCACATTTTGTGCCTCAAACGAACATGTGTTTATCTCTGCTACATAAGTGGGATCAGTTTTAAACCGAATGAGAGAGTAGTCAGTTGCATTGCCAATTATCTTACACTCGATCGAGTGGTAGAAACCATTTCATTAAGATCTTTGAAGCATCTTTAATTGGCACAACTCACCTTGATAATAAGGGAGATAAGATTCGTAGTTAGAGGACACACATATGGGGGGATCATTTTGGAAAACATAGAGAGCAAGTCACAGCCAGAACACAGGTGTGTGGATGCCATCATTTAGGCTGAGTGAATAGTAAACACAGTTGCAGATAACTCTTGTGCCATCGCCAGGTATCATTCAATAGCTATGTGGAAACAATAATAGAATTGTAAGGATTTATGATGTCTTTTGTTTGCATGCTTCGAAGAATCGATATTATCCCTTTTCATATGTCTGTGATACTTGATTCTTAATCAGCAAACCTGTTAATGAGTGTTTTCATTATGTTTAAAACCTTTGGAGTTAATGATTGTTGCCATTATCATTGGTTGGCCGACGCTATCAAAGGCTATTAGCCCGAGTCAAAAACCATAGAAATGTGTAGAAGTCAGTCTATTGAAAGATATAACTGTATAATGATATTCCAATACAACGTAGAGGTCTTCTTTATGAGTGGTCGATTATGTAGAAAAATACAGTCGATTAAGAGAAGGTTCGACATTAAGAAGGACCGAGAGTTGATTATTGAGATATTTTATACCATTCTTATATATATATCAAGTACCATTTAGAACTATAATAGGATTGTAAACATAGTTGAGTAGGATGCTTAAATCTTTGAGGTGGTTAATGGAAGCATAAGCACCATTTCTTGTTAAGTTACGAATAACTATAATGGTTGTTTTCCAAGAGAACTTAGAATCTCATTAAGCTTAGGAAGATACCTTTTTCATTATAAATCGAGTGATAACTCAATGGAAATGCTTCGATAGAAATATGAAGGATCATAGGGTTCTTTACTTAATAATTTTTACATGAGAATATCTTTGTAGGAAACCAGTATGATATGATTAAATGAAGTCTAACGAGATAGGAATTTGAGAGGAATCATATTCAAGTCTATATATGTGTCGTGACTATTGAATTTATCATGAATAGGTAATCTGAGAATATTCATATTTTTGTATAAGAAGAAATATCTATTTTGAACGGTAGTTTACTATTTTTTTTTAGTTTAGATAAACTATGAGTTGTTATTAACCTAGTCTCATTGATATGAGTTTCGGATAATTTGTAAAGCCATATTATTATTTTGGGATATTATGTAAAACTTAGAGTCAAACTGAAATCAAATGATTAGATAAGACATATAGATATGTCTAAAGTTTAGAAAAACTATTATCATGATTTAGCTATTGTATAAACATAGTTGATGGATAAATTGCGAAATACGACAGTATCAAAGTCGAGTAGGGGTGGGTGAACACAATGAAGATGTTCATTATGAAAGATATTGAAATTAAAAACTTTGGCCAAAGTAATGCATTTGTTTTCTACATGCATTATCGGTTCACTGTATCCAGATTGTTCATCCTATCAGAAATCATACTTAGCTAGAGGGTATCTAGGGTTGTATGGTTGATAGAGTCGAGTAGGATACAACACTATGTACTCGGGATGGGCAAATTACCACCGGTCACCTTTGGTCTACATCCCTAGTGAAGGGTAGGGCCACTTCCTATGTGGAAGAAGTGTGGGAGACCACCGGTCTATCGATGGAGGTAAATCACTAGAAAGATACTCTCTCTCTCTCTCCAAGCAAAAGATATACTAGGACTTGTGATAAAGATGTTAGATAATCAACAGCAATATTTATTCCAAAATTGTCTATGTAATTGATTTACATTGTAATTTGATAAAGACAATATGATGTAAAAGTATTTTGTAAAGAGAAAAGCTTGTGAAATATAATTACTTGATTATGTGTCGGATAAAACAAAATTTTCTCTATCTCATTTTTATCTTGTTAAATTACTCTATGGTAAATTTTTCTGGTTTTACTATGTTTTAAGAACGTGGAAGTTACATATGGTATCAGAGTTCCCAGGTTCAGCACTAGGGCTTATGAGACCACTATGCTTGCCTATAGCCAACATTATGCGGTTAGCTAATGTTTGAAAATTTTCTGTACTAGGATGGTACTTCTTAAAAAGACAGAAAGAAAGTCTGTTAATATGAGTCAACATTTCCTTAAAGCAAAAAGAGAATGTGAGGCCATTATCAGAACCTTTGAGGGAACCAATGATGAGAGTGACATTTGGTTAAGTGATCAATACAGAAACTCTATTGACTGCCTTAACTCAAATCAAGTGAGTGAGAAGTGAGTACTTGGAAAGAGTTAAAGATGAGGAAACAATTATGGTTAGGTGAGATCCCCACATACCCCCAACTGTTGAGATCATAGAAGTTAGGTTCGATAGTGAGTCAGAGGGTTATATACCTCAAGATTATGTATCAGAAAATGAGTCTAAAGGATATACTCCTCTTGAGCATGACTTTTGAAGTCATATATTGTAAAAATGAAGAATACTCTTTACTTTTGAAATGAAATAAATAAAAAAGAGTTGTTTTTGTGCCAAACTATTGTTTAAATTGAGTTTATTATGTTTAGATTTATTGGGAGGCATTATAATCTTGAACTAATGGACAAATCAATATTCTCATGTGTGAGAAATCAATAAACATGGTTCAGACAAGGACTAACCAAAGAGAAAGTGAAGAGGAAAACCACCCACCAAATAATAAGTTGGACCAAATCATAACCATGCTTGAGGAAACCAAGAAAAGACTAGGTGATTTGGAGAAGAAAGTAGATGATAAAGGAAATTCTGAGGGAGGAGGTGAAAACTCTCATGGTGAAAGTGGAGAAAATCATGAAGAACGTAGTAAGAGTATAGAACCTAATAAAGAGGCAAGAGATAGATTGACCTCAGAGCTCTCTAAAGACTTGAAGGTCACTCCCCCAAAATTTGATGGGACAAAGACTGGAGATGCTGCAGAAGCTTGGTTAACAGAAATGGAAAATAACTTTGAGATAACGAATTACTCAGAGGTGACCAAGGCGGTACGGGGAGCATTCCAACTGGCAGGAGAAGTATCCACTTTATGGATGAATAAGAAGATAGAATTGAATTTAAGCTCTCTAAGGGTAACTTAGGATGAGTTCGTGGAACTCTTTTGCAAGAGATGGTTACCACAACTCTATTTTGATCAGAAACTGACTGATTTTCAAAATCTTCGACAAGGAGATATGACAGTGGTGGAATATGGAGAAAAATTCACCTGACTCCTAAAATATGTTCCACAGTATCAAAAGGATGAGAGATTTAGGATCAGGAAATTCATCATGGGTCTAAATGCTCAAATCGATGGAGAAGTAGATGGACATGGTCCCACAACAATGGATCAAGTGTATGAGAAAGCAATCAAGCAAGAGCAAAAGCTGAAATCCATCTCGGCTTATTGTGATAGAAATCGCAAGAGGTTTAATGGAACTCCTAACAACCAACCATATAAGAAGAGATATGAAAGGAATTATGATAACAAGAGGAAGGATAAAGGATCTTAGAAGAACAAGAGTGGATCTGGTAATGGGAAGAAGAATGACAACTTCAAGAGAAATGAAGATAACAATGGGAAAGTTTTAGATAAGAAAGGACCCATAGGAGGATGTTTTACTTGTGGGAGCAACCATTATGCAAATCATTGCCCTAACAAGAATCAAAATGGTCAACAAAGAGGTACTCCACTACCTACTCAGCAAGAAGCGTTCCAGCAAAGGATTCATGCAGCTCTCGACAATCATCAAGCAGAGTATCAAATCACACCTATTGAGATGACAGGTACTTTGTTTGAAGTCCCTATATCTATTTTGAATGATATAGGAGCCACTAAAAATTTTGTTTCTCCTAAAATTTTGAATAAGTTCCCTAGAAAAGTTGGATACATGTCCAAACCTTGGTCAGTAGAATTTACTAACCAATCTAAGGCTCAGGTAGAGCAATGTTTGTTTGAAGCCAAAATTGACCTCCCTAGTTTCTCAACTGAAGTAAACATGTATGTAGCTCCCCTAGGTTCCTATGATGTAATCCTAGGAATGAGTTGGTTATGGAAGCATAGAACTAAGGTTGACTATTTTTCAAAAATAGTTGAATGCTTAGATGATTTGGGAAATCAAACCCAATTCCAAGGGATTCAAAGAGAAGTTAAAATCAAACCTATCTCTACCAAGCAATTGAAAAGGGTTAGATGAAAAGGTTGTCAGTTGTTTGTAGTCAAAATGGAACAAGTGGAGGAAGGGATAGAAAACCCTAGTTCATCTTTTGAAGAAAAGTATCATTTTCTTCAGGAATTTCAAGATGTGTTTCTAGAAAAACTTTCAGGACTACCTCCCAAAAGGGTTTTTGATTTTGCAATTGATATTAAACCAAGATCTGAGCCTATATCAGAAGCACCCTATTGTATGACAACTACGGAGTTAATTGAGTTAAAAGCCCAATTACAAGAATTGTTGGCAAAAGGTTTGATCAGACCTAGTGTTTCACCTTGGGGTGTCGCGGTTATATTTGTTAAGAAGAAGGATGGAACCCTTCGATTGTGTATAGATTATTGTATGCTTAATAAAGCAACGATAAAGATCAAATATCCTTTGCCACATATTGATGATCTTTTTGATCAGATGCATGAAGCTACTATATTTTCAAAGATTGATTTACGATTAGGATATCATTAGTTAAGACTGAAGGATGAGGATATTCATAAGACAGCTTTTAGAACCAGATATGGGCACTATGAGTTCACGGTGTTGTCATTTTGTTTAACAAATGCACCTGTTGTATTCATGAATCTCATGAACAGTATATTTAGAGATTGTTTGGACAAGTTTGTTTTAGTCTTTCTGGATGATCTATACTGATTTATTCTAAGAATGAAGAAGAACACCAACGACACTTGCAAATAGTTTTGCAACGATTAAGAGAACATAAGTTATATGGAAAAATATCAAAGTGTACATTCTTTCAGAAGGAGATTCAATATCTAGGTCATATTATTTTTGCTGATGGAATATATGTTGATCCTGCAAAAATCACAGCTATTCTAGATTGGCATGTACTAACAAATGTACATGAGGTGCATAGTTTCATGGGCCTAGTTGGCTATTATAGGAAGTTTGTTTTAAATTTCTCTAGTATTTCTAGTCCAATCACTTCCCTATAGAGGAAATGAAAGAGATTTGAATGGACAGACAAATGTCAGGATGCATTTGATTTCTTAAAAGAAAAGTTAACTACAACTCCAATTTTGAAAGTCCCTGATCCTGAAGGACAATTTGAGGTAATTATAGATGCCTCAAGATAAGGATTAGGAGTGCTTATGCAAGATGGAAGAGTGATAGCATATGAATCAAGGAAATTGAAATCCTATGAGAAGAATTATGCACCGCATGATCTGGAATTAGCAGCAGTAACTCATGCTTTGTAGATATGGAGACACTATTTGTTGAGGAAGACTTTTGTACTTAAGTCAGACCATCAGAGTCTTAAGTATATTTTCTCTCAACCACATCTGAATGCTTGACAAAGGAGATGGTTAGAATTGATATTTGACTATGATTTTGAAATAAGCTACATCAAAGGAAAAAAGAATAGAGTAGCCGATGCTTTGAGTCGTAGAAGACATATAGCTTCTATTGTTTCTATTCGTGGAAATTTCAAGGATTTGGTGTTACAAAATTTGTCTGGTGATGAGTATTATGAACAGGTTAAGCAGTCTCTAAAAGATAATCCTAGAGATCCATGATATGATGGTTATCTATAGAGTCTGATGGACTACTGAGGTACAAGAGTAGAATGTATGTTCCTGTTTCAGCTGGCTTAAGGGATCTAGTATGGAAAGAAGTTCATACTGTACCATATTCGGGACATCCAGGAGTGACCAAACTCCTAGCGAATGTTAAACCTCTTTATTTCTAGAAAGGAATGAAGAATGATGCAGCATGATTTGTGGCAAGATGTTTAGAATGTCAGAGGGTAAAAGTAGAGCATCAACACCCTGTAGGATTGTTGTACCCCCATGATGTGCTAGAGTGGAAATGGCAAGTTATTAGCATGGATTTTGTTCAAGGTCTTCCTATGTCAAGGAATAGACATGATGCCATTTTAGTTGTGGTGGATAAGCTCACAAAGGTAGCACATTTTATACAAAGGAATTTGACTGATGGAGCACCTTTGTTAGCTCACAAATTTGTGCAAGAAGTGTTTAGATTGCATGGTTTCCCTGAGAAGATTATCTCGGATAGAGATGCATGTGTAATGTCAAGGTTGTTTTGGCAAACTTTATTTTCTGTGCTAGGGACTAAATTCAACGTGAGTACATCTTACCATTCTGAAACTGATGGGCAAACTGAGAGAGTAAACTAGGTTTTAGAAGATTTGTTGCGAATGTATTGCATGGATCAGCAATATATGTGGGAAGAATACTTACCACTTGTGGAATTTTCTTACAACAATTCCTATCATTTTGCTATTAAGATGGCACCATTCGAAGCATTGCATGGAAGAAGATGTCAAACTCCTATAAGATGGGACAAGCTAGAAGATAGGATTAGCATTAGACTAGAAATGCTAGCTAAAATGGAAGGGAAGGTAAAGTTGATCAGAAAAAAATTGGCAGAAGCCAATGATAGACAAAAGAGCTATGCAGATGCAAAGCGTGTTCCAAGGAAATTCACTGTTGGAGAAAAAGTTCTTTTGAGGGTGAAACCTCAGAAAAGTTCTATTAAGTTTGGGAAGTCTTCTAAGCTAGCCCCTTGATATGTGGGACCCTTTGAAGTGTATGAAGTAGTCAATCCGGTTGCCTATAGAATTGCTCTACCACCCGCCTTGTCCAGAATACACAATGTGTTTCATGTGTCTTATTTGAAGAAATATGTTGCAGGTGATAACCATATTTTGAATTGGAATTCTTTATAGATGCAGGATCTAGGGGTGGTCACGATCAAGCCACTCAAGGTGCTAGAAACCCGCAAGCTCCGCTTGCATAACAGAGAGGTTTTGCAGTGTAAGGTCCAATGGGACCAATATGCTAAGGAAAATGCTACATGGGAAGATTACCATGACTTTTATCAAAAGTTTCCTCATTTATTTAATGTTGTTATCAGCTAAAAACAATGAACTTACTTTAGTTACTTTTGCTACTTTATATCATTGGGGACGATGAATCTTTAGGGGAAGGATATGTTACATCCCCAATTTTTGCCTTGCTATACTTTTTACTTTTAATTGGACATAAGTAAATTTATTATGATGATTAGATTAATGATAAGGAAATACATGGATTATATTGAATGTCATTTATGAAATTATAGAAAAGAATGTGTTATTATCAATTTAATAATTGCATTATGAGATTTGATTTATTATTTGAATTATTTGAATAATGATGCACTGATCATATATTATTTGGTTACAAGTTGAAACAGGAATACATATTCTCAAATGACTCTTAGAGAAGAGAGAGAGAGTATCTTTCAAGGAGAGAGATATAGACCTCGGGTTACGAGTGGTTTATTTGCCAAATCGAGTATAAGTGTTTAACGAAAATGTGAACCAATGTGTCATAAGAGGTAAGTCTTACCTTGTTAGTTTACTTTGGAACATAATCGATAGGTAGTCGATATTATTTACAAATCTTTCTAAGTCGTAGTAAGTTGTATTAAGTCGTAAGTAACGTTAACAACATCATTTGAACATTAATCAAGACCATTTACATCTAACGTAAAAGTTACGACATAATTATCGTAATGGGTGGTGTTTTTATTTTTGGGTCACTTAGTGTTTATTTGTCGACCCTTGAATGTCAAAGTGAATTTCATCAAGTTAGATTGACATGTTTTTAATGAAGGAATGTGATGGGGAGGGAGGTAAACTCGACCCATTCACAATATCTGTAAATCGTTATTTTATTGGTATTATTCTTATTGATTTAAATCATAATCATCGAATGTGAATGATGATATGTAAGTCTTATTTAATATAATCCATAGATGTATTTATAAATTGAAGAGGATAATACCTCACATTATTTAATAAACTTATCAATCGAATAACCTTGGGCATGTTATTATGACACCCACATTAATTCGAATGATGGAATTTGGATCACTTAAAGTGATCAACCATAATAACCATCGACGGTTATGCTTGTGTCGACCTCTTTAAGAGGGAGTATGGTATTATAGTTGCATGCATTGAAAACTCTCCACATTCTGTGCCTCGAACGAACATGTGTTTATCTCTGGTACATAAGTGGGATTGGTTGTAAACCGAATGAGAGAGTGGTCAGTTGTATTACCAATTATCTTACATTAGATGGATTGGTAGAAACCATTTCATTAAGAGCTTTGAAGCATCATTAATTGGCATGACTCACCTTGATCATAAGGGAGATAAGATTCGCAGTTAGAGGACACACATACGGGGGGGATCATTTTGGAAAACATAGAGAGTAGGTCACAGCCAAAACATAGGCATGTGGACACCATCATTTAGGTTGAGTGAATAGTAAACATAGCTACAAATAACTCTTGTGCCATCGCCAGGTATCATTCAATATCTGTGTGGAAACAATAATAGAATTGTAAGGATTTATAATGTCTTTTGTTTGCATTCTTCGAAGAATCGATATTATCTGTTTTCATATGTCTGTGATATTCGATTCTTAATAAGTAAACCTGTTAATGAGTGTTTTCATTATGTTTAAAACATTTGGAGTTAATGATTGTCACCATTATCACTGGCTGGTCGACGCTATCAAAGGCTATTAGCCTGAGTCAAAAAACATAGAAATTTGTAGAAGTTGATCTATTGAAATATATAGCTGTAGAATGATATTCCAATACACCGTAGAGGTCTTCTTTATGAGGGATCAATTATGTAGAAAAATACAGTCGATTAAGAGAAGGTTCGACATTAAGAAGGACCGAGAGTTGATTATTGAGATATTTTATACCATTCTTATATATATATATATAAAGTACCATTTAGAACTATGATATGATTGTAAACATAGTTGAGTAGGATGCTTAAATCTTTGAGGTGGTTAATGGAAGTATAAGAACCATTTCTTGTTAAGTTACGAATAACTATAATGGTTGTTTTCCAAGAGAACTTGGAATCTCATTAAGCTTAGGAAGATACATTTTTCATTATAAATCGAGTGATCACTCAATGAAAATGCTTCGATAGAAATATGAAGGATCATAGGATTATCCTTAGTAATTTTTACATGAGAATATCTTTGTAGGAAACTAGTATGATATGATTAAATGAAGTCTAACGAGATAGGAATTTGAGAGGAATCATATTTGAGTATATATGTGTCAAGACTATTGAAGTAATCATGAATAGGTAAATTGAGAATATTCATATTTTTGTATAAGAGGAAATATCTATTTTGAATGATAGTTCACTCTTTTTTTTCAGTTTAGATAAACTATGAGTTGTTATTAACCTAGTCTCGTTGATACGAGTTTAAGATAATTTGTAAAGCCATATTATTATTATGGGATATTATGTAAAACTTAGAGTCAAACTAAAATCAAATGATTAAATATGACATATAGATATGTCTAAAGTCTAGAAAAACTATTATCATGATTTAGCTATTGTATAAACATAGTTGATGGATAAACTGCAGAATACGACAGTATCCAAGTCAAGTAGGGGTGGGTGAACACAACGATGATGTTCATTATGAATGATATTGAAATTAAAAACTTTGGCCAAAGTAATACATTTGTTTTCTACATGTATTTTCAGTTCATTGTATCCAGATTGCTCATCCTATCAGAAATCATACTTAGCTAGAAGGTATCTAGGGTCAAGTATGGTTGATAGAGTTCAATAGGATACAACACTATGTACTTAGGATAGGCAAATTACCACTGGTCACCTTTGGTCTACATCCCTCATGAAGGGTAGGGCCACTTCCTATGTGGAAGAAGTGTGGGAGACCGCCGGTCTATGGATGGAGGTAAATCACTCGAAAGATACTCTCTCTCTCCAAGCAGAAGATATGCCAGGACTTGTGATAAAGATGTCAGATATTTAGCAGCAGTATTTATTCCAAAATTGTCTATGTAATTGATTTACATTGTAATTTGAGAAAGACAATATGATGTAAAAATATTATGTAAAGAGAAAATCTTGTAAAATAGAATTACTTAATTATGTGTTGAATAAAAGAAAATTTTTCTCTATCTCATTTTTATCTTGTTAAATTACTCTATGGTAATTTTTCTAGTTTTACTCTGTTTTAAGAATGTGGATGTTACAGATAGTCTCTTAAAAACTGAATGGTTGTATTGAAAGTTTCATTCCACTCATTATTTCAGAGAGTCTTTTACCTTGAAGACAACATCTCACTATTTTTCCTCTCCAATAGAGGTTGATAGGAGTACATTTCATTATCATTGCATTTAAAGACTTATTACTCCTTCAGTTGAGAAGTTGAATAATAGGATGGGCATCTTTGTATACGCCGAGACTATATTTAAATGGTTGACCAATGTTATATATTGGAGAGCCATATAAGACTAAACTCTAAACAATACCTGTGTAAGTGACCCCTGTGTACTTTCGAATCTTGAAATAAGAGACTGTTAACTATTATCTGTTGGGTCGAGAAAATTTTTTACAAAGGAATAGTAAGTACTTTCCATGTTGTTACACACATACTCAATGTATGTGATAATAGGAGTTAGTATTTAGCAACTACTTTATGAGTTAATAGAAGGATTTCATTAGCCTTACTAGATAACCAAGGTCGAAGATATATAATAATAACCTCAACTACATGCTACAAGAAGTTCTTGTTTAGTTATAACCTTTCTTGAAATGAGAACCAATTAAGACTATTAGTAAGGCCTTGTGCTCAAATCTCATTTGCACTACTTATAAAAGGCATGAGTTTTCTACCACAATATCTTTTTCTCAAAAAGATAGGACCCTCATAGAATCTATGATTAATATGAAGCTTTCCTAACAAGGAGGAGGATCTTATACTGACACTATTAATGGATTTCATGACCAAACATGGACAAATTCTAATCATTATTAAGGTATACAAATACCAAGAAAACCTGAACTAGTGAATGGAATCAAATTCTGAAGATTGATCCAAAGGTTCAAGGATATTTCTATTGATCGTCAAGCTATCGAATTCACAATGATAAAACAAGTCATAAAATGCTAGAGAATCTCATCTTATTGAAAGTGGGTGGATAGGTAATCTAGTAAACCCTAGGACCAATAGTCTTTCCAAGTCAAGCAAGGTGGTGAACCATGACTACGTTCACTGCGTAACATCTATAAATATAGAAACTATGGCCATAGTGAGTGCCGATGCCACCACGTGCACTCGTGAGTTCATAGTACTCTAGACACTTAGTTAACCAGGGTTGTCGTACTTAGTTGGAGGGTATCCTCAGTAGTGCGATAGAGTTAGCCGAGTAGGGGTACACACCAAAGCTCAGATGGTAACTAAGAGGGTTCTCGCAGAACCTTTCATTAAAGAGTAGGGCCGCTTCTAGTCAAGAAGTGTGTGGGGACTGCTTAAGTCTATGGTTGGAGGTAAAATAGCCAGATGATGCTTTCCCTCTCTCCAATGGCATACTGCGTCTTGGAGATGAGATAAACTAGATAAGGGATTCTGATCCTTTCTTTTCATATTTAATTTCAATATAATATTCTGATGAATGAAATGATTGAAAGAACTTGTACATGATGGTTAAGCCTTGAAATAATGACATGAGAGTTAGAATTAACCTCATTCTTATTTGATAATTAACAGTAATTTGCCTATTTATATATGTTTTGCTTTTATAAATTATTATTCCTTTTAACACATGGTGAAATTTTCTCTTGGTAAATCTAGGTACCGGGATGGCTGGTTGTTACATAAGGTATCAGAGCATCTAGGTTGAACACTTGGACCTATGAGCTCATTGTGTAAGTATTGCGCATGATTCATAAATTGTAAAACTAATTCTTTTGAATTATTCTATGCCAGAAATGGTGTGAGTCAAACAGACTGCCAGAAAATATGTTGCCAACAATGGGTGATACCTATAGGTTAAAAAAGAACGGGAAGTTTTGACCAAAACTATTGAAGGGACAAATGTTAATAGGGAGGGATGGCTAAAGGATGACGAAACTTTCACTCATGCGATGGGTAGAATTAAAGATGAAAAAGTAGAGTTGAAGCAAGCTATTATTGCTTACGCAAGTATTATGGAAGACCTAGCTCATCAACCATCTACTTCGAAATGTGAACCAATCAAACCAACCTTTTCTATACTTGTACCTAGTGTGGGTAGTAATAACCCCACTAAAATTATTGTAATCAGTTCCAATGAGTCGAAAGGATATAAAACTGCACTCCTACATGGAAAAAAATCCTTGTTTTGAAACTCAAGAATGTAAAAAGTGTAGAAAGTTCTTGGAAATAAAAGCATTTATAATTCTATGTTAAAATTTTCATCCTTCTTAAAATATGTATTCATGAGATAATAAAGTTGTCAATTTATGAATGAGATGAGTTGCCTATGCTTGAGACTAATTAAAACCCTAAATTGGAACTTCAGGTAGAAAAGTTATAATATCATGGTGCGAACCCAGAGTCATCACAAACAAAGCTCTGAGGTTGGTCAGAATCCTAAATATGTAGAAGCTAAATTGGATCGAATCCTGACTCTCCTACAGGAGACTAGGGCTAGAGTGGACCATCTTGAAAAGGAAAGGGCTGGTAAGGGGTCTACTTTTGAAGGTGACACTGGGAATTGCCATATGGATACTACACAAATAGAACAGGAAGACACCCATACGGGATCTAAATTTCAAAAAATAGACAAGGAACAGTTGGTTCAAGAGTTATCTCGTCATATGAAGAAAGTAACCCCACCTAAGTTTGACAGGTCCGACTCAGGTGATGCTGCTGAACCTTGTCTAACTGAAATGGAGAATTATTTTGAGATCCATAATTATTTTGAAACTACCAAAGTAGTATGGGGGGCTTTTCAATTGGCCGGCAAAGTGTCCATATGGTGGACAAATAAGAAGATGGAATTGGGGATAGCAACCAAAGGACTAATGTGGGGAGAATTTGTTACAATTTTTAGAAAGAGGTGGTTGCCTCAATTATATTATGATCAGAAAATGGTGGAGTTCCAAAATCTAAGACAAGGGGACCTAACCGTTAACCAATACTGGGAAAATTTTACTTGACTCCTCAAATACGTACCCTAGTACCAAACATACGAGAGATTTAGAATCAGGAAGTCACATTTCAATGGTGAATTCATGCTGCACTAGACAATAGACAAGCAGAGTACCAGATAACTCCTTTCGAGACCATAGGTATGCTATTTGGTACACCTATATCAGTTTTAATAGACACTGGGGCAACAAAATGCTTTGTATCACCAAAGGTTTTAAGTAAAATTTCTAGAAAGGCAGGTTTCATGCAAAACACATGGTCAGTTGAATATGCTAATCAATCAAGAGCTTAGGTAGAGCAGTGTCTGTTTGAGGCTAGGGTAGACTTGCCAAGTTTTTTGACGAAAGTTAACCTTTATGTGGCTCCCCTAGGATCCTACGATGTCATATTAGGGATCAACTAGCTATGGAGGCATAAAGCAAAGTAGATTGTTACGCCAAAATAGTCGAGTGCCTAGATGACCTAGGGCATAAAGTGTATATTCAAGGAAAGGCAAGAATAGATGTAATAAGGCAAATTTCTGCAATGCAACTTAAGAGAGCCAAATGAAGGGGTTGTCAATTATTTGCAATTAAAATGGAAACGTTAGAAGTAAAGGAGAATCAAAATTTTAACTTCTCTGATGACCTAACATTCTACAAAGCCCTAAAAACACCAATAGGAGAGAGTAATGAAGCCTCAAAAAGAAAGGGTTTAGAGTTGGACAAATATCCTTACCTTTAGAATTTTGTATATGTTTTCCCTAATGAATTACAAGGGCTACCTCTAAAAAGGGCATTCAATTTTTTCATGGACATCATACCTGGATCAGAGCCCATCTCCAAGGCTCCATATCAGATGACTACCACTAAATTGATAGAATTGAAAGAACAATTACATGAACTTTTAGATAAAGGTCTGATATGACCTTGTGTTTCACCATGGGGATCACCTGTAATCTTTGTTAAAAAGAAGGATCTGACACTCTTAGATTATGCATCGATTATCAAATGCTCAATAAGGCCATGATAAAAAACATATATCCCTTTCCCTACATAGATGATCTATTTGATCAAATGTGAGGAACAACAATATTCTCTAAGGTCGACATGTGATCCGGTTGTTGGGACTGAAATTCCCAAGGTACTTTTTAGCAAATATTAATTTTCAATCATCCAAAGATTTCAGTATGTGAGCATAGATGGAAAGATCCATAGTTGTTTTCAAGTAGAAATTAACAATTGAATTGATAGAAATATTTGGATTTGATCTATTTTGATTCCTAAAGACTTAATATAACATGGTTGAAGTGCTCATTAAAGATGAACCGTAAACAAGGAAGTGAAAAGTTACAAACCTTGTTGAAAATAAAGGAAAAATGGCATTAAGTACTAGAGCTGAATATGGCTGAATTCCTTGTCAAAAATGAATAGGGGTTGCTTTTTGAACCATCTTAAAATTCCTTGTATTTTGCAAGTTATGTGTGTTTTTGGTAAAATGCATTGTGGTATGGGTTTGTATGTTTGTATATACAAAGTCTCTCATATAAAAAGTGGTTTGTATGTTGTGTCATTGTATGATGCATATGCAAGGTCCCTTGTATATCAAGTCGTGGTATGGTCGCATAAAGGAGTCATCGGGTTTCTATGCATTGTTTACTTGTATGCATTTCAATGACACTTTTTTCTTACATACAAGTCGGGCCTGAAAAGTTCAAAGTTTAAGTGAATAGTTGTTTAAATCCATTGAATGCACTTTATGTTTGTATGTTTAAACATGCAAAGGAGATATATAGTGATATATGCATGTCGCGGACCCGTTGGAATTCAGAGGAGAAATGAATAAAAGCGATAAGTCCGCCGAATGTACATTGGGCTTTGCATGTTTGAGATGCAAGGATAAACATGCAAAGTAAATATACAAGGCTAATATACATACCGTGGATTCGAAAAAGAATGAAATAAAGTTAAGTTGTTGTATGTATCGCGCTTTGTATGTGTATGCTTTCGGAGACATACATTTTAGTATACATACATTGCAGAACTGAGGGAAGATTAAAATCTGATATATAGGATGCATCCTGACTCATTGTATATTGGAATATACATTGCACTTTATGCAAGTCGCGGAACTGAAAAGTTATGAAATGGGATGTAATTGTTGTATGTTTCCGCCTTGTATGAATGTTTCGGGACATACAAAGCAAAATATACAAGGCTACATACAATGCAGAATCCAAGAAAGATTAAAGTTTGGTTAAACCAATGCATCAGGACTTAAAGTATATCGGAGGATGCATATACAAGTCAGAATCGAAAGGGGCTACATACTACAATTTATAAAATAAGAAGTCCGAAAGGAAGATACAATTGAATTTGTATGTATCGAGCATTATTTATGAAGGTTGGATACAAGTAGTGGGTCCCACCGCTTGCACATTGGGCTTGTATAATAACAATGTATATCTTTGATATGCCAAACTATTGTATATACAAGACATGACTTCTTATCACCGGTTCTCTTTATTGTTTTTACCAGTCACCTTTTGTATCCAATACAATGTACATTCTCACATACATTCTCAAGATACATTTGCGATATACATTCTCATTACACCTTCGGTGAAACAAAATGCACCTTACGCCGATACAAAACATAGAAACCATAAAATGACATTAAAATCTGAATGATTAAGATATTCTTCTGACTTTTGAAATATGGGTTTTTTGTAGGATATACACAGCGGATATCAAGTTATAAAAACACCCACGAAAGGATCTTGAGGAGCTGAATACAATATCGATAAGGGAAGTAATTACTTAAGTAAATACATATGTTTAAATAAATTTGTTATGATTATTTGATCAAAAATCAATTTGTGTTTTATCTGCTCTTTTTAGGAATAATAAATAAACCCTTGAAGGATATTAAGTAGAACTACAGTTAAAGATCTTTGTTTGACCCTGAAATGGTTATCCATTTGATGATTAAAGACGAGTATTAATTTTCCTAAATCTATTTTATTAAGACAAATACTGTTGTTCGGTTATCAACCGTCACAACTATTGTAACTGGTCTGAAGCTTGTATGCCTCTCTTTGTAAGAGATGACCAAGACCAGAATAATAGAATAGGGAGAGAATAGGGAGAGATTACAGAATAGAACAGGGGATACTATAGATTAGATTTGAACAGCAATGCTAGTTCACTTTTAATATATTTTATTTCTGGTAGACCATGTGCAAGCATACTCTAATGAAGTCAAGTCTGTGAACATGAAGCAGTAACTGCAGGTTTCGGTATCAACTATCTGTTTAATTTATTCAATTATATGACTGTCTCCTTTCAAAGTTTTCTCTATTATTCAATTTGAGTTATCAAGTATATCTTCAAGTTGTCTATACACATTTGCTATTATAGTGTAATAAGATTAACTAGTTTTTGCTTTTAGAATTAAATCCTTTAAATCTGTCATAGTAACTATGAAGACATTGTCATGGATCTGTAAGAAGAGTCATATAGTTAGGGTTTGTATTATGTCTCCAGTTTTTTTTGATAAATCTGTTACAATTGCAGTATTATTCTGATAGGTTCCTTCAAAGAGGAATTAAATCCTTTTAGATGAATGCAGGTAATTTGATTTTATCAATTGGATATATATAAGTATGGAATATTAACTATTTCCTTGCAAGGTTGTACAAGTTACATACCTATTCTTTCATGCCAGATAGTTTGAGTTTTTACCAAACAAATAGTCATTTATTTCATGATCATACTGACTCTATATTCAATAAGGCATTGGTCTAGTGTTTTCATTATCACTTATAGAAATTCACTTTAGCTTTACTTAATTAGATTACCTTATTGTTTTAGCATTACAATTTAGATCATTTAGAATTAACTTGCTATCTTTTCATCTATTTTATAATTTGTGCCATTATCAATAGTTAGATTAATTCTGATCAAAGTAGTGATCTCTTTATTTGCTTTATTAATTAGAGGTTTACCCACCTAGGTCTGGCAGAGCCTGAAGTGAAGGGGGTTTATCCATATCTACCCCGTGTCAATTAGCCAAAAACGTCAAGAGAGCCTGGCAACCTCTTAGGGTTAACGACCTACGTTTTTGAGACCTAACACCGGTTACCATCAATTAAGATTGTGAGATGAAGACGTACATAAAACTACTTTCAGAAGTAGGTATAGGCACTATGAATTTACGATCTATTACCTTTTGTCCTAACTAATGCACCGACAGCTTTTATGAATTTGATGAATAGTGTGTTTCAAGATTGCTTAAATAAATTCATTCTTGTTTTTCTTGATGACATTTTGATCTACTTGAAAAAGGAAGAACATCTCCAACACTTACAATTTGTATTGCAACGTTTGAGATAAAATAAACTATATGGAAAACTATCCAAGTGCTCATTTTCTAGAAAGAAATACAATACTTAGGGTGTATTATTTCTGTAGATGGGATCACGATAGATGCAGCAAAAATAAAGGCGATAATTGAATGGCCAAAACCCACAAATGTACACGAAGTTCACAGCTTCATGGGTTTGGTAGGATATTATAGGAATTTCGTAGCTAACTTCTCTATAATTTCATATCCTATTACCTCCCTTCAAAGAAAAGGAAGAAAATTTGTATGGACAGAGAAATATTAGGAGGCTTTTAACTTATTGACAGAGAAATTGACTATGGCACCAATTTTAAAGGTGCCCGATCTCGAGAGACATTTTGTAGTTAACACAGATGCTTCAGGAGAAGGAATAGAAGGTGTGCTCATGCAAGATGAGCAGGTGATAGATTATGAGTCTAGGAAACTGAAGGACTATGAGCTAAATTATGAACCTCATGATCTAGAGCTAGTAGCAATTGTGCATGCGCTACAAATGTGGCAGCATTATTTGTTAGGTAAACCCTTTGAACTCAGATTTGATCACCAAGGATTACATTATTTGTTCACTCAACCTAATCTAAATGCTCGGCAAAGAAGATGGCTTGAGTTAATATCTGATTATGACTTTTAAATCAATTATATTAAAGGAAAAGAGGATCTTGTAGCAGATGCTCTTAGTAGAAGGAGACATGTTTCCTCCATGCTGACAGTAAAAACTAGTTTCCGTAGTCAGGTATTACGACGGTCTGATGGGGATGAATACTATAATCAAGTCAAGAAGGCTTTATTGGATAACCCGCAAGACCCTAAATATGATGAATTTGAATTTGAAGTTGATGGACTACTTCGGTATATGGGAAGAATGTACATTCCTAACTCAGATGGATTAAGGAGCTCAGTGTTAAGAGAAGTTCATAATGCACCCTATTCTGGACACCCAAGAGTAACCAAACCCATGGCAGATATCAAACCATTGTATTACTGGAAGGAAATGAAAAAGGATGCCGCTAGACATGTAGCTGAATGTTTAGAATGTCAGAGGGTTAAAGTTGAACATCAACATCTAGCAGGGCTTCTGTACCCATATGAAATTCCTGAATGGAAATGGCAAACAATTAGTATGGATTTCGTACAAGGACTTCCCATGTCCAAGAATAAACACAATACAATTTTAGTCTTGGTGGATAAGCTTACTAAAGTGACACACTTTACTCCAGGAAACTTGATTGATGGAAAACCCATTATCGCTCGTAAGTTTGTACAAGAGGTGTTCTGATTGCATGGTGTTCTAGAGAAGATTGTTTCTGATAGGGACACAAGGATGACTTTTAGATTTTGGCAAACCCTTTTTACCTCCCTTGGAACTCAACTTAATATTAGTTCTACATATCACCCTGAAACAGATGGTCAAACAGAAAGGGTGAATCAAGTACTAGAAGACTGTTTGAGAGTATATTGTATGGATCAGCAGTACAAGTAGAAGGATTACCTTCCACTCGTAGAATTTGCGTACAATAATTCTTATCACTCTACAATTAAAATGGCTCCATTTAATGCATTGTATGGAAGAAAGTGTCAAACTCCTATCAGCTGGGATAAGCTAGAAGATAAGATTAGCCTGAGTCTGAAAATGCTTTCAAAAATGGAGGAACAAGTCAGGATGATTAAAAAGAGGCTTGCAGAAGCTAATGATAGGCAGAAGAGTTATGCAGATGCCAAACAAACTCCTAGACAATTTGCCGTGGGGGAAAATTTTTTATTAAGAGTAAAACCTCAAAAAAGTGCAATCAAGTTTGGAAAATCATCTAAGTTAGCACCTCATCATGTGGGACCTTTTGAAGTCTTAGAGGAAGTCAACCCAGTCGCTTACCAGATGGCTCTAGCTCCATCTCTTGCTAGAATACATAATGTATTTCATGTTTCATACCTTAAGAAATATATATCTAGCAATAAGCATATAACTGATTGGAATGCCTTGCTAGCTCAGGTTCTATTACCCCAAAAATTATATTCAAAAAATTTTCAAATTTTCACGCCTAAGGACTGATACAATCAACACTTTGCCCTAGTTTGGTCATTTTCCTGTCCCAAAAATTTTGAAGTCTTGAAAACTTTTGTCGTCAGGCGGTTTTCAAATTCGTGAAATCTTTTGTTTACCTGACTCATGTTCTTAATTTTGAGAAATGGCTGGCTTCCCGACTTCTCCTTTGTGTTGGGGAAGTTCAAAACTTTTGAACATTACTCTAATAGTTCAAAGAACCTCATTGTCGGGAACTTGCAAGTCTTGTGAAATCTCGCTCTAAGTTCAAATTTCTGGGTCTACTCCGACCGCCAACCAGTCTGCATCTTTGCGATGTCCATTTTTTAAGGTATTGCCATCTCATCAGATTGCTTGTGTGGTATGCGATGAGAATGTCTTTTCAGAAGCTGCAGAATGCAAGTTCAAATCTTGGAACCCGTTTCTCGAGATTTAAAATTAATGATGCATTAATGCCAAGTGTAGTGAAGTTCATTAAGATGGTGGCACGATGTTAATAAGTTCAAAAGACATCATTACCTATTGACGTAATTAAGTGAAGGTGGCGGTGCTCTCTGTGTTCAATTTTCTTGCCAACCAAGCTATTTTTCAAAATGGGACTTCCAGCAAATGATGAAATCTGGGATGATGAACCTATGCCTGTTTTGCAACTTGATTTACAATGGCCTGAGGAGGAGCAGATCAACATCATCTCTCAGTTGTGCATAGTCGCATGGAAGGAGAAAACTAGTTATGCTGAATACCACAGGACAATTGATGTCCTAGAAGAAGAAGAGTGTGCTAAGCTCCGCTAGCTTTTTATGGAGATACGCCTAGAGTTGGGGGAAGATTAATGCCACTTGTCTTGCATATTTGAAGTCTTTTTGTATTTAGCGATGATTACTACAATTTTGGTATAATGTAACCATTTTCTATTTTGAGAAGTCACTTTCTTGATTACGGTTACTAAAAAAGGACCATTTTTGAATAGTTATAATTTTTGGGAAGTTATATAAGGAGGGGGAGAATTCCAATGGAGGGGATCTTTTTTTCCGATGGCTGTTTGTGAATAGTGGGGAAGAAGAGCAAGTTTATTTTGTTCCCAGTTATACTTTTCTTAACTATGTTCATGTATAGAAGCATCACAAAAATTTTGAGTTTTGGTTATATTGAAGAAATGAAGAATTACTTACAGAACTTTGTGTCTCCAAGTGTCTTCTATGATTGTAATTGTTCTTATGTCAATTAGTAATCTGTCTTCAATATTGCTTCTTTTATGTTGACATGTGTTAAGGTGGAATATAACTATATCTCTCAATTAATTTATCCTTGTTTATGAATGTTGGATAAGTGGGCTATGTATCGTTTAACTACATTCATTTCTTTTCGTAATCATTCATGCACATCTATTTCATGGTGATGGGTAGATGTTAGTACACCTTTTCTGCTTTCTGGTTAAAAGCACACTCCATGTTTTTATTTGTTGCATATCTTAAGAGGGAGTTGTACCTCTAAAATTTAGAGGAAAGTTGTCAATCCAATGACAACTTCTCCAACTGTTAGTACTATTTGTTCTTCTTCCTGGGCGTCTTGAGTCATTTTCTACATTTATTCTCGAAGGACAAATCTGTCAATTAACAGATTTTTGGGGACTCTACTAGGGATTCGAAAGTGAAGAACAGTGCCTTTGTTTTCCCAGATATTTAAAGGTTCCTCCCTGAGGACGGAGGCTGGTGGCTCTATTGGATGAATGCACTCAGAAACATTTCTGTTTCAACGAAGACCTATGCTGATTTAATTTTCAGATTTATATTATGGCTTTGGTTTCTTCCCAACCATGGGGAAATCATTTTGGTCCTCTTTCTTTGCCTGTATACTCACCATTGCCTGAAGGGTCAAGAAAACATTTTCCAAAGTTTAGTGGAGAAGGCTCTCAAGATGCCGAAAACCACATTCTAGCATTCACAATTGCATGTGGCATTTTGGGGGTAAGTGAAGAAAATGTTTTTGTTAGATTATTTATTGAATCTCTTGTTGGGTCCACAGTAGATTGGTTTTTCTGTTTAGAAAAGAAGTGCATAATAGATTGGGATTCATTGAAGAAGAAGTTCTTAGCGAGATATAAGGGTCTGGTTGATGAAGCTTCCCTATTGTATCAATTTTTCAACATTCAAAAGCAAGAAGGTGAATCCATAAGAGATTTCATGGATAGATTCAACTGGATCTCAAGAAGATTCCAGCCCTTCTTCAACCCAGTGAGCAACTTCAGCTTTGTATTTTTATTTCTTCTTTGCACCCTGATGTTCAATTTGAGTTGAAACGGAGTGGAATAAATGATGTTGAAATTGCACAACAAGAGGCAGTAAAAATAGAAGATGATCTAATATTGAGTGGTTTATGGAAAGTAAATCATATTGTAGATAATCTGATTCATGAACCTATGAGGATGCCTATTATGTATAAACAAAATCTCAAGCCTATAGGTTTCCATAATATCCTATCTCCTTCTGTTGAATGTTATAATCTCTCTATTTTTTATTCCAAACAATTTAGTAGAAGTGAGGTAAGTGCTGCGAGAATTAAATCTCACGTGAATAGGAGAGTTGAAGCTTATTATTTGCATTATGAGGAAGATAATGATAAATCTGTAATTTTCCCATACAATACGGAAGATGAGCAACCTGAAGCTATACATCATGAAGAGGAAGTGCTGAGCACCTTTTCTCCGGTATGCATGCAAGTTAAACATGAAAGCATCACGTCTCCTGAGTCAAATAATGTAGAGATATGGTTGTAAGAAGAGGTTATAAATACCAAAATTTTTAAACAAGATTTGAAAGTCACTCGTGCCTCCCATGATAAGAGAATAGATGAATTGCATTCCTCATCTACTTATCCTCTTAGTAACAATGTCTAGAGACTTCTCTTCTTCCACAATTCCAGCATGAAATGATCAGGTACTTAATGATCCTGCACAAGTGAGCTTTTTAAAGAATTTTTATGGTAATATGCAATTTCAATCTGATAAAGTACACTCAGCCTTGCTTAGAACTTTGCAAGAAATTAAACAAAGAGATGGGAAAGATATGCATTTTCTTTCTTGTAGCCATGATACACATGATGCCACAATGCATCCTTGGCATAAAGAGGACAATGATATGACAGCTAAAAATTCTTTCGAAATGCCCTCGGAAATAGTGAAAGCATGTGAAGAAAAGGGTGCAGATGAAGTTGTTTCTCTAATGCATATACAGCCAAAGGTGAGTGAAGAACACATCTTTGAGTCATTTTACTTTGAAGATGCAATTATGTCAAATCAAGCTTGTGTTGGAAATCCATGCAATAATTTCTCAAGATCTAAGGCTAATAAGGAGGAAAGAAATAGTCAAGTTGATGAAGGTTCACAACCCCAAGCTCTGGATGGTGACCTGCTTAGTGAAGAAGATGCTGTGCTCTTTCCTATACTTGAAGAAAAGGGCCTTGCTAAAAGAGAGCAAATGGATAAATGTGATAAGGCTCATGTTTATATTCCAAATTGGAGTCTTAGTGCAAGTGAGGATGAATTTTTGGGTGGAGAAGAAGTTGCAATGTCTAATTTGCAAGATATGAATAGAAATGATGAAGTGTGTCATGAAGTTATTGAGTCAAATCTTGTAGGGAAAGATGAGATTGTTCCAATTGGGGGTGATCTTTAGCCTCATAAAAATATTGTTTGTAGTTCAGACTTTCAGTCTAGTCCACTTCCAATTTTACATGATACATACATAGTTGATGGTTGGTCATCTAATGGTTCAAGTGGTTGCTTTTAGGAATGGGATATTGGCTTACCCGTTGCAGACAGAGATGGTTATATGTAGAAAAGTGATGGGGCAGCCAGAAAAAGTTCTTTATCTTATGATTTGTGTATGGGTTGTCCAATTCGGGGGCTGGTTCATTCTTGCTTACAAAATCAAGTGCATTCTGATATTCCATATGAGGTTATACAGGTAGGTGTTGGTGATCATATGCTGGGTAATGTTGATAGGAGTCATCTAATTGAAGAAGCATACAATGAAGAATGGCTTCTCGAGCATCAAGTCATATCTAGAGGATCTTTGTCTAAAGTCATTTTTATCAGTTTGATCATGGCAATCACAAGTTTGCAACTGGTCGCTTGTGGGCTTTTGTGTATCTGGCATTATTTCACACAGGCACCTATTTCTCCCATCCAGTTAATGGATTTGCATGACTATTCTGAGGTCAGTCAGAGGTAGGATCTTCTTGTCATGTATATATTAGGAGTTTTTGGTTGTGCTGGTAGTGTAGTTGTTTCCTTTTCCTCTTGTGTTCCATTTTTGGCTTGCTCTGGCTCCTTTGTCCCCTGTACTCATTGACTCTACTACCCATGGATTTATGCACTAGTCCACACTTGATGTTCTAGGTTCCTTGCTTCGTCCTTTGCAGTCATCGTCCCCAATCAGAGCCTGTTGTTACCCCAAAAATTATAATCCAAAAATTTTCAAATTTTCATGCCTAAGGACTGATACAATCATCGCTTTGCCGTAGTTCAATCATTTTCCTATCCCAAAAATTTTAAAGTCTTGAAAACTTTTGTCGTCGGGCGGTTTTCAAATTCGTGAAATCTTTTGTTTACCCGACTCATGTTCTTAATTTTGAGAAATGGCCGACTTCCTGACTTCTCCTTTGTGTCAGGGAAGTTCAAAACTTTTGAACATTACTCTAATAGTTCAAAGAACCTCATTGTCGGGAACTTGCAAGTCTTGTGAAATCTCGCTCTAAGTTCAAAGTTCTGGGTCTACTTCGATCGCTGACCAGACTGCATCTTCACGGTGTCCATTTTTTAAGGTATTGCCAGCTCATCAGATTGCTTGTGTGGTATGTGATGAGAATGTCTTTTCAGAAGCTATGGAATGCAAGTTCAAATCTTTCGACTCTCCTTTTCTTTTCTTCCTGATGATGGATCATGGAGTGTGATCCGAAACGTTGAGGCAAAAAAGCAACACACAGTTTTACCAGAATTACTATGATTCTAACTGTAGTGAAGTTCATTAAGATGGTGGCATGGTGTTAATAAGTTTGAAAGACATCATTACCTACTGACGTAATTAAGTGAAGGTGGTGGTGCTCTCTGTGTTCATTTTTCTTGCCAACCAAGCTATTTTTCAGAATGGGACTTCCAGCAAACAATGAAATCTAGGACGATGAACCTATGCCTGTTCTACAACTTGATTTACAATGGCCTGAGGAGGAGCAGATCAACATCATCTCTTAGCTGTGCATAGTCACATGGAAGGAGAAAACTAGTTATGCTGAATACCATAGGATAATTGACGTCCTGGAAAAAGAAGAAGAGCGTACTAAGCTGCGCCAACTTTTTATGGAGATACGCCTAGAATTGGGGGAAGATTAATGCCACTTGTCTTGCATATTTGAAGTCTTTTTGTATTTAGTGATGATTACTACAATTTTGGTATAATGTAACCATTTTCTATTTTGAGAAGTCACTTTCTTGATTACGCTTACTCAAAAAGGACCGTTTTTGAATAGTTATAATTTTTGGGAAGTTATATAAGGAAGGGGAGAATTCCAATGGAAGGGATCTTTTTTCCGGTGGCTATCTGTGAATAGTGGGGAAGAAAAGCAAGTTTATTTTGTTCCCAGTTATACTTTTCTTAACTCTGTTAATGTATAGAAGCATCACAAAAACTTTGAGTTTTGGTTATATTGAAGAAATGAAGAATTACTTACAGAACTTTGTGTCTCCAAGTGTCTTATGTGATTGTAATTGTTCTTATGTCAATTAGTAATCTATCTTCAATATTGCTTCTTTTATGTTGACATGTGTTAAGGTGGAATATAACTGTATCTCTCAATTAATTTATCCTTGTTTATGAATGTTGGATAAGTGGACTATGTATCATTTACCTACATTCATTTCTTTTCATAATTAGTCATGCACATCTATTTCATGGTGATGGGTAGATGTTAGTACACCTTTTCTGCTTTCTGGTTAAAAGAACACCGCATGTTTTTATTCATTGCATATCTCAAGAGGGAGTTGTTCCTCTAAAATCCAGAAGAAAGTTGTCAATTCAATGACAACTTCTCCAACTGTTAGTACTATTTGTTCTTCTTCTTGGGTGTCTTGAGTCATTTTCAACATTTATTCTCGAACAAATCTATCAACTAACAGGATCCAAGAGTAGTCTCAATCAAACCACTCAGAGCACTCGAAATGAGTAAGCTCCAATTGCGCAACAGATATGTGCTCTAGTGCAAGGTCTAGTGGGACCGATACACTAAGGACAGTGCCACTTGGGAGGATTACCTAGATATTAAGAAAAGATTTCCATCTCTTTTGCAAGAACGAGAAAGATTGAAAAATTGAGACTTTATTACAATATTAAGATTTTATTATAGTATTAAGACTTTATTTCAAGAATTAAGACTATATAACTAGACATCATTAGGGACGATGATTCTTTAGGGGGAGGATATGTTATATCCCACCCTAAACCTTTAAAAACTTCTTATGTTTTACTTTAGTAAAATTGTGTAAAATAACTCCTATTTGGAAGTTATGATATACTTTGATGACTTTGTTTAGAAGTTATGATATACATTGATGAAATCATGCAAGTTTTGCTTTGATAAGATTATACAATGTCTTGCTTAAAGTTTTTGAATTGGATTAAGGACCCTTGATGTCATGAATTTGATGGACTATGATATGATTGAGAAAATACTTCTTTGAAATACAAATGAAAATAATATGATATAATGAATGTATCGAATTATTTGACAAACTAATTACCTTTGTTTTTTTGAGTGATTGAGACAGGACAAATCAAGTGTCCTTAGAGCACAAGAGGGAAAGTATCTAGTAGAAAGGTTTTGTTGACAAGACCTTGATGTTATCATCTGAGCTACAGTCGGTGTGTGACTTGGGAAACCTATCAAGTCTAGGTCATATCTTTAATTATATCTGTCAAGGTAAGCTATCTCCATACCTATTTCACTCTCGCAACTATCAAATTGAGACAATAATTTTAGTCTCATCAAAGTCAAATATCGAATAGGATCAACTTGATGTCTGAGGATGTAAAGACTTATTCAAGTCACGAACATTCAGTTCCAAGTTGAGAGTGTTTTTCTTCAGTTCTCAATGTCGTCATTGAGTAACATTATCAAATTATTTTGATGCAACTAGAAGACTAGCAAAATTGTAATAACCTAACTACTTCTTTATCATCACGTTCATGCAAAATACGATGTGAAGTGTATATCATATAACATGTATTTATTATATCTTTCACATAGTCCTTAGGAATTATAAGAGTATTGTTATTATTATTTTCTCACAACCCAAGGCTTACTATTTCACTTTATTAAGTGCACCACGTTCTATCATGAACCTTCAGCTACTCGAAGGCCAAAATGGGAATGAAAGATGATTATTTATAAGTGTAATGTTTTGTTCTTTAATCATTAGATTGGCATTTCTTAGTGGGCCACTGGCATCGGGCCATAATGGCATGTCCATCTTAAACTCTCGCTTGAGGAAATAATACAATTAGTTATGATAACTGATTTGTTGGAAATTTAATCTTCATCAGACAAATTTAATGCGTCTGCCCCCGCGTCAGTTTTTGGAGATATCCCAAGTCAGTCTCCAGCACCGTTGGCCTGCTAGAAGTTATTGAGGTAGGTGTATTTGGATTTGAAATGGTTTGAGCGCCTTTTTTTGCTGGGCATGAGATAAGAGACAAATGAGAGGGAACAGAGAGTAGACCGTAGGAGAGAATGTTAGAGTTAATCCTGCAGCAGCAGAGGAGAATGTTCTAGTAGAGAACAGCAGACAAAAGAGAATAGCAGAGAGAATAGAAGGTTTCTGAGTGCAGCAACAACAGAGATACAGTCAGCTACGGAGATTCTGGACAGCAGCTCCAGACTTGTTTTATTGTGCAGCTCCAGAGTTTGGGGCAGAGTATGAAAACAGAGCAACAGCTCTGATTGTAAATTGTAAGAAGTTTTTGTATGTAACCTCAAAAGAATATATAGAAAGAAATATTGCTGTCTCTTTGGTGTTTGGTTTCTTTCTATGAGTGTATTTGTTTTTTGCTGTTCATTATTGTTGTAGCATTGTATTAGAAAGAACAACATTCTACCCTTCCCCTATTTTTATTGCCAACAAGTGGTATCAGAGCCCTATTTTTCTGGGCAGTCAAGTTTGTGTGGGTGTTTCATAAGCCCTAGTTTGTCTAGGCATTCATGGCAGGTGGGGACAACAAAGGATGGCAATAGCCACCTACTTTTGATGGTCAGAATTATGATATTTGGTCTAAGAAAATGAAGACCATTCTGGTTGCAAATGACCTATGGGATGTGGTTACTAATGGGTTCACAGACATCACAGACCCATCAGCCTATGCAGCCCTGACGAATGCTCAAAGAAACCAGTTGAAGGAAATTAGGATGAAAGATGCAAAAGCCCTTAGTCTAGTTGAGGCAACCTTGACAGACGCTATTTTCCCCCACATTGCAGTAGCAAACTATTAAAAACAGGCTTGGGAGATACTACGAAACAGCTACAAGGGAACTGACAAAGTGAGGTCAGTCAAGCTCCAGTTGTTTAGAAGAGATTTTGAGATGCTTCAGATGAAGGAGAGTGAGTCTATTTCAGACTTTCACACTAGGGTTTCTACCATGCTGAATCAGCTAAGGATAAATGGAGAAACCATGGATGAACAAAGGATTATTGAAAAAATCTTAAGGAGCCTACCTTCTAGATTTGACCCTGTAGTCATAACTATAGAAGAGACAAAGGATCTGTCCAAGATGACAGTGGATGAGTTGATGGGCTCTCTACAAAGCCATGAGCAACGGTTGAGTAGATCCGCTCCTTCCCTTGAGCAAGCCTTTAAGGCTCAGACCAATGCAAGAGGTCAGGGAAGAGGAAGAAACAGTAGAGGTAAAGGTCAAAGTGGTAGAGAAAGAAGTAACTCCGGAAGAGGAGTTTCAAACAGCCAAGAAGAGGCAAGTAGCTCACAGCCAAGCTATCAAGGATTGAAGAAGAACAATAGTTCTAATTAGAGGTATGACAAAAGTAATATTCAATGCTATTACTGTCATAAGTTTGGCCATTATGCTAGTGAGTGTAGAAAGAAACAATAAGACCATGGAGGCCAAAATGCTAATATAGAAAATGAGAATAGGGATGAAAATGAGAAATAGTCCAAGGTATTTATAGTGTGCAACCTTGCTAAGAACAGTAGCCCTGAAGTCTGGTATTTGGACAGTGGGTGTAGCAACCACATGAGTGGTAATGAAAACTTGTTTGCCTCCATTGACAGAAATGTCAAATCTGAAATCATGATGGGAAACAATCAAAAGGTCCCTGTCATAGGAAAAGGCATCATCATAGTCCTTAGCAAGCAAGGTGAGAAAATACAAATCCATGATGTCTATTATGCCCCAGGCATAAAGCATAACCTCTTGAGTATAGGACAGATGGTCCAAAACGGTTATAGAATCCTGATGGAAAATGGAAGGTGCACTATATTTGATAGAGGAGGCAGTAAGAAGGTCATTGCAGCAGTGCAGATGACGAGGAACAGAATGTTTCCCCTGTCACTGACTCCGGTGCCATCTCCGGCGCTAACTCCAGCGCTATCTCTAGCACAGTTTCCTGCACTATCTCCGGCGCTCACAGCAATGGGACAACAAACAGCCTTTAGGACAGTCATCAAAGACCCATGCAAATTGTGGCATTTGAGGTATGGGCACTTAAGCTTTTCTGGTTTGAGTTTACTGTCTAGGAAAGGCATGGTTAGAGGGCTACCGAACATTGTAGAGCTCGATGGAAAATGTGAAGCCTGTATTTTAGGAAAGCAGCATAGACAACCCTTTCAATCAGGGTAGTCAAGAAGGACAAAAACACCATTGGAATTGGTGCATTCAGATTTATGTGGCTCTATGAAAACTCCCACATTAGGTGGGAATGTATATTTCATGACCTTCATTGATGATTACAGTAGAAAAATCTGGATTTATTTCTTGAAGAACAAATCTGAGGCCTTTGAGAAGTTTAAGGAGTTTAAGGCATCGGCTGAAAAGCAAAGCGGCCGACATCTCAAGGCCCTAAGAACAGATAGAGGGGGAGAGTATGTCTCCAAACAATTTTTAAATTTCTGCAAGTATGAAGGCATTCATAAACAGTTCACTACCAGGTATACTCCACAGCAAAATGGAGTTGCTGAACGGAGAAACAAAACCATCACAGAGATGGCAGCAAGCATGCTGAAGGAAAAGGGACTGTCAAATGATTATTGGGGTGAAGTTGTAGCAACAACGGTGTACCTATTGAATAGGTGTCCTACAAAGGCTGTACATGATAGGATTCCACAAGAGGCGTGGATAAACTGCAAATGGACTGTTGAGCACCTAAGAATTTTTTGGTGTGTGGCATATGCATTTGTGCCTAAAGAGAAGAGGCAGAAATTTGATGATAAAGGTGAGAAATGTATCTTCACAGGTTATAGTGAAGAATCACAAGCCTATAGACTGTTTAATCCCATCACCAAAAAACTTGTGATTAGCAGAGACATTGAATTCATTGAGAATGAAGCATGGGATGGAATGGTAGACAGCACCACGGGTATTTCAGTCACAATACCCCTTGAAGATGAAGAAGCTCGATAGGACAGCAACTCCAGAGGAGCAGCGGAGAGCAACAGCTTGGGGAAAAACTACCGTAGAGCACTAGAAAACACCAGCTCTAGAGATGCTCAGCATAGCAGCTCCGGAGGTAGATAGCAGCATTGCAGCTCTGGAGATCAGCAGCTCTGGAGGTCTGCAACTCTAGAGAATAGCAGCTCCGAAGGATGTTATAACAGCAGCTTCGGAGATCAGTGCAGTAGCTCCGGAGGTCATCACAACAGCAGCTCCAGAGGTAATTCAGATCCCACACTCACATCATTGATGCCACAGAGGACAAAGAGTGTGAAGGAGATTTATGACAGCACAAGGTATGCTGATGATGATGAGGATTTGAATTTTGCATTGTTTTCTTCTAGTGATCCAATCTACTTTGAAGAAGTTGTGAAAGAAGAGAAATGGTGTAAGGCCATAGATGAAGAATTAGATGCCATAGTGAGGAATGACACATGGCAGCTAACTGATTTACCCAAGGGTAAACAAGTGATTGGAGTTAAATGGGTCTATAAGACCAAGTCTACTGCTAAAGGAAAAATAGAAAGACATAAGGCAACGCTGGTTGTAAAAGGGTACAAACAATAGCCTAGAAGAGACTATGATGAGACCTATGCACCAGTTGCAAGGCTAGAAACAGTTCAGGTAGTCATTGCAATTGCAGCCCAACACAAGTGGAAGGTGTTTCAGATGGATGTAAAGTCAGCCTTCTTGAACGGAGTGCTGAAAGAGGAAGTGTATGTGGAGCAGCCACCTGGCTATGAAGTCCCAGGGCAAGAGGACAAGGTATACAGGCTCCAGAAAGCCCTCTATGGGCTGAAACAAGCATCTAGGGCATGGTACAGCAGAATTGACTCATATTTGTTGAGCAATGGCTTTAGCAAAAGCAGCAGTGAGCCCACTCTCTACATCAAAGAAGCTGAAGGTAAAATTTTGATTGTTATTTTGTATGTAGATGATCTAATTTTTACTGGCAATAGTGATCTTTTCATTGTTGATTTTAAAGAGGCAATGAAGAATGAGTTTGAGATGACAGACTTAGGTCTGCTGAAGTATTTCCTCGGCATTGATGTCAAGCAAATAGAGCATGGCATATTTATTTCGCAAACTAACTATGCCAAATAGATTGTGAAGAGGTTTAAAATGGAGAATAGTAAACCTGCCCCTACACCCACAGCCATAGGTCTGAAGTTGAGTAAAGAGGACAGCAGCAAGGATGTAAACCCAACCCTCTATAAGAGCATGGTTGGAAGCCTTGTGTACTTAACAGCAACTAGGCCTGACTTGATGTATGTTGTAAGCCTAATTTCTAGGTTCACGGAGAAGCCTAAGGACACACATTGGCAAGCAAGAAAGAGGATCCTGAGGTATGTCAATGGCACAACAAGTTATGGCATTTTGTATGATGTATCTGATGAGTTTATGCTGGCTAGTTTCATGGACAGTGATTGGGCAGGAAATGTAGATGACCGGAAGAGTACATCCGACTATGTATTTCACATGGGTTCAGGTGTGATATCATGGGCATCCAAGAAGCAGCCCATTGTTTCTCTCTCTACAGCAAAAGCTGAGTATATTATAGCAAATGCAATAGCTTGTCAGGCTATTTGGTTGAGGAGGATCCTTGCAGACTTGTATGAGCAGCAAGAAGATGGTACAACCATTCATTGTGACAATGTTTCATCAATAGCCTTGACAAAGAATCCAGTCTTCCATGGACGAAGCAAGCACATTGAGATCCGCTATCACTTCATAAGGGAGTTGGTAGAACGAGGAGAGATTGAGTTGCAGTATTGCAGATCCAAGCAACAGCTCACTGACATTTTCACAAAAGCATTTCCAAAAGATTCATTTGAACGCCTAAGAGATAGGCTAGGCATTGTGGATAGCTCCGGAGGTGTGCAGCCCCGGAAAGAGGACAGCTATGGAGGTGCGCAGTCCTACAAAGAAGACAGCTCCAGAGGTTCAGATCTGGAAAGACAACAAGAGAGCTCCAGAGATTCAACTCTGGAGTGTATGTGCAGCTCCGAAGATGCTCCGGAGATGCAGAAAAAGATCTCTAGAGTTGTAAAGCGTCAGCTTCAGAGATGCTCCGGAGGTGCTGAAACAGGAAGTCAGCTCCGGAGATGCAGACAGGGAGCTCCGGAGATGCAGAGGGGAGCTCTAGAGATGTTGCAACATAGCAGAAAGAGCTCTGGAGATCAGCTCCGGAAAGGCAAAGGCATAAGTATAGCTCCGGAGATCAATTCCGGAAAGAAAATTGCAAAATGACATCTGACTTCAGATTAAGGGGGAGTGTTGGAAATTTAATCTTTGTCAGACAAATTTAATGCGTCTGCCCCCGCGTCAGTTTTTTGGAGATATCCCAAGTCAGTCTCCAGCACCGTTGGCCTGCCAGAAGTTATTGAGGTAGGTGTATTTGAATTTGAAATGGTTTGAGCACCTTTTTTTGCTGGGCATGAGATAAGAGACAAATGAGAGGGAACGGAGAGTAGACTGTAGGAGAGAATGTTAGAGTTAATCCTGTAGCAACAGAGGAGAATGTTCTAGTAGAGAACAACAGACAAAAGAGAACAGCAGAGAGAATAGAAGGTTTCTGAGTGTAGCAGCAACAGAGACACAGTCAACTATGGAGATTCTGGATAGCAGCTCCAGACTTGTTGTATTGTGCAACTCCAGAGTTTGGGGCAGAGTATGAAAACAGAGCAGCGGCTCTAATTGTAAATTGTAAGAAGTTTTTGTATGTAACCTCAAAAGAATATATAGAAAGAAATATTGCTGTCTCTTTGGTGTTTGGTTTCTTTCTGTGTGTGTATTTGTTTTTTGCTGTTCATTATTGCTGTAGCATTGTATTAGAAAGAACAACATTCTGCCCTTCCCCTATTTTTATTGCCAACATGATTGTGGATGAGTCATGTGAGCCACAAGCAATAGGAAGAAGATTAGAGTGGCAACGGGAGCGAGAGGCTCAAAACCATTCTTGTAACTGCTGACAAGAACTGAATCTTAACATCATTCAACATATACACTTTTTCATTACACATTTGCGGGATTGGATGCTATCTTGTGTTGCTATTATAGGTGCATTATGCCTAAATAAGACATAGGAACGTTAATAAATAGGAAAGCCAAAGTTAATGCAACATAGAGAGGAAACGAAGTCCACCAAGAAAGAGTTTTTCCACATTGACACTCAGAGGTAAAGGTCACCCATTTTCTTTCATGAACAATTGTTGTATTGTGTCAAAGGTGTGATGTTATTAATGCCATGAAATAAAGATTGTTTTTGGCTTGCAAACTTTTGATATGATACTTATAGCACAAATCGAATAGTGTTGTTCTGGCTTGTTTTGGCCTTTTCTGTGTGCAAGTCTTGGGTTCTTTCTATGTATACATAGGTTAACGTAGAAATTATAGCAGAAAAAGTATATCAATATTGTAATTAAAACCGCATCCATAGATGCATGCACTCTTTCATTTGCAGAATACTACGGAGACTCTCTCGAGAAGCTTCTTCATTCTCAGAGAAATAACATTCTCTTTCAATATGTAAGATAACTTTGTTCTTATTGTTGACACAGAGGGATAGTCTCTTAAAAACCGAATGGTTGTATTGAAAGTTTCGTTCCACTCATTATTTTGGAGAGTCTTTTACCTCTAATGCAACATCTCACTGTGTGTCCTCTCCAATATAGGTCGATAGGAGCACATTTCATTATCATTGCATTTAAAGACTTATTACTCCTTCAGTTGAGTAGTCGAATAATAGGATGAGCATCTTTGTATACATCGAGACTATATTTAAATGGTCGACCAATGTTATATACCAGAGAGCCATATAAGACTAAACATTAAACAATATAATTCCTATGTAAGTGACCCCTGTGTACTTTCGAATCTTGAAATAAGAGACCATTAACTATTATCTATCGGGTCGAGAATAAAGTTTAGGAAGGAATAGTAAGTACTTTCCATGTTGTTACACACATAATCAATGTATGTGATATTAGGAGTTAGTATTTAACAACTACTTTATGAGTTAATAGAAGGATCTCATTATCCTTATTAGATAACCAAGGTCGAAGATATATAATAATAACCTCAACTACATTCTACAAGAAGTTCTTGTTTAGTTATAATCTTTCTTACAATGAGAACCAATTAAGACTATTAGTAAGGCCTTGTGCTCAAATATCATTTGCACTACTTATAAAAGGCATGAGTTTTCTACCACAATATCTTTTTCTTAACAGGATAGGACCCTCACAGAATCTATGATTAATATGAAAGCTTTCCTAACAATGAGGGGGATCTTATACTGACACCGTTAATGGATTTCATGTCCAAAAATGGACAAATTCTAATCATTACTAAGGTATACAAATACCAAGAAGACCCGAACTAGTGAATGGAATCAAGTTTCAAAGATTGATCCAAAGGTTCAAGGATATTTCTATTGATCCTCAACCTATCAAATTCACAATGATAAAACAAGTCATAAAACGCTAGATAATATCATCTTATCAAAAATGGGTGGATAGGTAATCTAGTAAACCCTAGGACCAATAGTCTCTCCATGTCGAGTAGGGTGGTGAACCATGACTACGTTCACTGCATAACATCTATACATATAGAAACTATGGCCATAGTGAGTGCCAATGCCAACATGTGCACTCATCAGTTCACAGTACTCCAGACACTTAGTTAACTAGGGTTGTCATACTTAGTAGGAGGGTATCCTTAGTAGTGTGACAAAGTTAGTTGAGTGGGGGTACATACCAAAGCTCAAATGGTAACTGAGAGGGTTCTCACACAACCTTTCATTGAAGGGTAGTACCACTTCTAGTTAGGAAGTGTGTGAGGGACTGCTTAAGTCTATGATTGGAGGTAAAACAGCCAGATGATGCTTTCCCTCTCTATAGTGGTATACCAAGTCTTGGAGATGAGATAAACTAGATAAGGGATTCTAATCCTTTCTTTTCATATTTAATTTTAGTATAATATTCTGATGAATGAACTTTTTGAAATAATCTGCACATGATGGTTAACCCTTGCAATAATGACATGAGAGTTATAATTAACCTCATTCTTATTTGATAATTAACAGTAATTTGCCTGTTTATATATGTTTTTCTTTTATAAATTATTGTTCCTTTTAACACATGGTAAAATTTTCTCTTGGTAAATTTGGGTACCAGGATGGTTGGTTGTTACATACCTACATGGCAAAAGGTCTTTTGAGGAACGTTTTTTTTATTTCCTTATGGTCTATGGGTGATATTCTTCTTTTAGGGTCAAAATTGTAACAATTTTTCATTACTTTCAACAATATGATAAACATCAGATGAATATGTTATGGTTGTATATGACTTGTAGGGGCAAAAATCTATTTCTTCACTTGCTTATAGGTAGTTTGGGTGTTGAAAACATTATATAATTAGTTTTATTTCTTTTTGGTAGTCATTTTATTTCCCAAAAAGGGTCGCCCCTTGTCTTTTTCTATTATGGTGACACTACGTCATAAAAACATCATATTCTCATAGTTGTTCATGATCCAAAGGTCATGAATTTTTACCTTCCTTTGTTTTGGAATATATTCTTACTCTCTTTAGCTGGCATTTCCTTGGAGAACTATTTATTGGTAGTTATTGGCTCAAATAGAATCTTGAGTGGTTAGACAATGTTCTTTATCTTACCATTACTTTCCCAATGTGTGGAACTTATTTACTAGCATGCAGTTGGAGATATGGTTCAAGAAAATGAGTGTAATGACTAGGCATGGATGTGAATTGAGAGGTAGATCATTTGAGGAAAGATAGAGGCTAAGTTGTAGGGGGAGACCATGGGAAAAAGGTAGAGAAGAGACAGGGAAAACAAAGAGGGTGAGATTTGATAGAGAATCATCCATATAAGAAAAATAATAATTTAGTTTGTGTTCATCCTTACTAGAGGGCTTATGTGAGCATGTTTATAAGCCTATTCAAGGCAATTTTTTTCATATTAATGCAAGTAAAACTTTTCTTGTTTCCATTTTGGCATGTGCAATTGTTGCTAAATGTTAAGCTACTAGGTTTAGGTTATTTTTCATTGGACTCCCTTCCCTATATTGCATCAAATTAGTTGTGATCATGTAACATGTGATTTTCTAGTAACATCGCATATTGAGTATCTCTCATTTCATCTATAGTGGAGAATCTTACTTGTGGTAATCCATTAGTTCTAATAGATATTGTATACACCTAAAATTGGCTCGAGTCAAATTAAGTAAATATTTAATATTTATCTTAATTCTTATTTTCTTCTAGCAGTTAAATAAATGTTATACATTTAGTTAATTGGCTCATTATCCCATAATTAAATAAAGTCATTTTATTTAATTAAATTCCCTAAATTCTTCTTATATCTCACATCAATTAAAATCCACTTCATCAATCCACCTCATCTCTTCCACCTCACCATGTTGCACATATAATTGAATATTCCTAATATTTAATTAGCTAATTTCCTCCATTTTCCAAAATAAATCATTAAATCAATTATCCTTCACAAATGGAATATTTAATTCAAATGTTCCCCACTCTTCCCAACAATTAAATTTTTAATTCAAATGTTCCCCATTATTCTCCACTCTTCCCAACAATTGAATTTTTAATTCAAGTGTTCCCCATTATCCTCCACTCTTCCCAACAATTAAATTTTTAATTCAAATGTTCCCCACTCTTCCCAACAATTGAATATTTAATTCAATTGTCATAATCCACTATTTTCAAATAAAAAATTTTTAATTCACCTATTATGAATTAAAGATTCACTTTTATTCCGAGCCATTGATCTCATCTGTTGATCCTCACCCTCCATTCTATTTTCAAAAATTCTATAAATAGAACCCTCTTCTAAGCCATTAGGGAGATTCATTATTGCATCAAATCTATACTCAAAATTCTCACACCATTCCAATTAGCTAATAGCCTCCATTATTGTGTATTGAAGTTCATCTTCAATCACACAAGGTATCAATAGCCATTCTTCCTTTGGCATCTTCAAACAAGCAAGCAAGCTAAAAAGAGCTTCTGAGGGCTTCAATCAAGATCAAAGAAAGATAGGCAACAATGGAAAATGACAGGTAAATGGGTTTTGTAAGTATTTCTACTTCTTTGGTTTGATTCCTCTTTATCTTCACATTCTATTGATGTTTGGGTTTTTGTTGTGTTTTTATTCATTTGAAACTAACTCTCATTCTCCCCCTCACATTTTGGCACCCACCGTGGGGCCCTTGCCCCTTTACTAATCAAAAAATGAGTGTTTTCAGTTGCAGGTTCGGGCAGGTTTCTTTTACAGGTCCGTGCAGGAAAAAAAGGTGAAACAGGTTTCTGACAGTAGTTTTGCGCATTCACACTCTACAGTTGTGCATTTGTCCTCCGTAGCTGTGCATACGACTAACTTGCACATTTAACCTTTACAGTTGCACATTTACCTTACGAAGTTGCGCATACGCAAGTGTTGTGTATTCATAGTCCGCAGTTGCGCAATCATCTTCCACAGTTGCGCATACAACAGTATTGCGCATTTGTACGCCGCAGTTGCGCATACAATCCTGACTACAGAAACTAAACCTAATTTGTGCATATACTCTTTATTGTTGTGCATCTATTGGATTTGTGCATTTACTCTGTAATGTTGCGCATTTGGCCTTTGTTTTTGCGCATATACTACTCTTGCGCATATACCTCGTAAGATTGTGCATTAGTCCTCTGTATTTGCGCATTCATTTAGCAAGCGCATACACTCCCTGTTTCTGTGCATTCAGGCTGTAGTGTGGTGCATCTGCTCCCTGCTTTACTATTGTATGGTTTTTGATCTTTGCATGTTGAGCTAACGTCGGTTTTGCAGGAGTAGTGGCTGGATTAGATCATCTAGATATTTTGCTCAGTTTATCTAGCCTAACTAGGGGTGAAGTGATCAAATGCATTTTATGATAAAACTACACATAGTCCCTAATTAGGAAGGAAGTAATTGGACCAAATTGCTATCTCACATTGTGGATTTGCTTTCTAGTTTAATCATTGCTATCTTCTACAAATGGGAAAAGAACAATGCCATGATTAATCACTTTCAAAGTTAACAAACGGGAAAAGAACAATGCTATGATTAATCACTTTCAAAGTTAACAAACGGGAAAAGAACAATGCTATGATTAATCACTTTCAAAGTTAACAAATGGGAAAAGAACAATGCTATGATTAATCACTTGTCAAGTTAACTATCATGTGAGTGCACAAATTAGCTTAGCCCATTTAGTTTTTCTATTTTAACTAGGTTGGGTGAACAACTGTATTTTGTGTTTGCGAATGACAATAGGCTTATGCTCTCCCCTTAACTGGGTGATCAAAGTGCCAGACTTGTCATTCTTTTTGTTAATCCTTTAGGGGGGCCTACCCTTGGATGCATGCTTGTCCAAGTGGGAATGACCCTAAGTGGTAACAGGCTAAAGCCAAGCCCTTCCAAGCCACTTAAAATAAATTGTGCTTGGAGTGAAAACCTCAAACAATGAGTGCTACTGTGTTACACCGATGGCCAACCTCCCCCAAAACCCTCATAGGCACAACCCTTTGAGGCTGGGAGACTCCATAATGGAGAGTAGTGCTGCCGCATGTGTAACCACTCGAATGGTTGCCCTATCTAAGAACCAATTGTATAGAAAGCCAAAAACCCCTATTTGTTGATGCAAAGGAAGCGGCCTTGATTCAAGTGACTCTTAGTAGAGGTAGCAGGGACAATCCTAAGGTTCGGTGTGGGTACGAGCCTAAGGAAACCTAGATCTGGTATGCGTGAGAAGTGAGTGACATGGAGGGGAGCCGGTGCTACAAGATCCTGAAGCTACATGCTTTGAGTGGCACAGGTAGAGGATTCAACAAGTATTGTCCCATCTTGCCTAAGTTGTACTTGTGTTTTGAGTCATAATAGTCCCAAAAATACAAATATATATATATATAAAAAGATAAAAATCATGGAAAACTTCTATGTGTTTGCTGTGCTTTTGCCATAATTGAACATCAACTTCATCAGAAACACCAAATTTTCCAAAACTAAAAACATTGAAAATCTTGAAAACGATCCAAAAATTCCAAAAATTAGAGAAAACACAAAAAATAGCTAGAATTGCGCATACATACCAATGTTTTGTGCATTTGAACTGACTTTCTGCACATATGTCATAATTGCGCATTTGAACTTTGTCTTTGCGCATTTGAAAAGACCAGTGTTGCATATACGTGTCGACCTGTTATGCATATACCTCTTGTTGTTGTGCATTTAAATCTGAGAGCAAAAATCCAGTATCTTCCAAAGAGAATTTGTCAAAATACTTTTCAAAAAACAGTTTAAACTTGATCTAGTTTTCAAAATCTGATCAAAGACCTTGCAAAATCCACCATCCGCACCATAGCTGCTTACTCATCCAAAATTTTGCCAAATCTTTTTCCAAGTTTCCAACAAGATTATAGTCAAATTTTCTTGATCAAAATCAAATCTCAAACAAGACCTAGTGAGCCTCCAAGTATCGAGGATTACTTATCCTTCTCTATCGGAACTCCACTAGTAGATTGTGCAAAGGCTAGTCAATATCAAGTAGGCGGATTTATAACATCCCTACTTAGACTATTGCTTTTGTATACCCACCTTGTTTGACACCATCTAGATCTAAGAAGGAACCTTGCTAAAACATTGTTTTATCATAGCACCTTGCTCAAAATCTTCCAATCTCACTCCATCCCATCTCTTTACCACCTTGCATGGTCTTGACAAGATTACAAAAACAAAAGCAGTTAGAAATGGTAGAGAAAAGTATTTTTGACGGTCATGACAATGACGAAGAACCTTCCATGGACGAGATCCTCCACATGCAGCATGACCAAAAATCTCAACGACTACTTGAAGGGGTGCTTGCCCAAGACCCATCAAAATACTTTTTATATCTAGCAAGTATAGGAGCCAAACTCCCTAAGGATTACAACGTGGAAGCTCTCAAAGAAGCTGACAAAGAGAGAATCCTTGAAGGAAGTAGACAAGGTGAAATACCCGCAGAAAAGAGCAAAACAACAATTGACTCCTTAGATGCCCTAAGCCTAGTAAACCAAGAAGTCAAAGCTCTCAAACAAGAAATTTTAGACATAAAAGCAGGAACATCGACCAAAAACTACACCCTAGAGGATATTTCACTGTATCCTTTTGATAGGTCCTTAATCATGATTCCCTTCCCCTCAAGATTTGAGGTGCCTAAATTTGATAAGTATCAAGGGAAGGGTGATCCAAGAGATCATATCAGAGAGTTCAATGCTGCTTGTCTAGAGGTTGCACATAACGACACTTACCTTATCCGACTATTTCCATGGAGCTTGGGAGGACAAGCCATGGATTGGTTCTCTAGACTGACACCTGGTATTAAGACATTCAATGATCTTGTCAACCAATTTGTCACCCACTTCTCATACAATATTGAGAACGACATCTCAATATTGGATCTTTGTAACACCAAACAGAAAGGAGGAGAATCTTTTGTTGCCTTCTTACAGAGATGGAGACAATTAGCAAGCAAGTGCCCACACCAAATACCAGAGAAATAGATGCTAGAGATGTTTGTCCACAATCTGCAAACAGACTTAAGTTACCAGATCTAAATCCAATGTCCTACATCTTTTATCAAGGTCATTGAAATGGGCCTCATCATAGAGAAAGCTCTCATCACGAAGGGCCAAATCAAACTCTACAAAGACTCTCCCAATACCAACACCAACAACGACAAACCTAGATTCTGGACAAAAAACAAGAATGTTGTGAATAACGGGGTGGTGGATGCCAAAAATGCGGCAACTAAACAACCAATATTCAACCTATCAAATGACCCCCCACAAAACAAACCAAGAAATACCGAATCTAGGTTCGGCAACTTTCATCCTAGAAGAAAGTTCACACCTTTGGATGATACATAGAAACTGCCTTGCAGAAGCTAATTGCCGACAATCTCATAATGCTTCCCTCTGCATGAGAGTACGAACCAAAGGTCAAACCCCATTGGTGGAATGACAATGACTTTTGTGGATACCACCGAAATAGGGGGCACAAGACCAATGATTGCATCGCACTTAAACACATAGTCCAAGACTTAATAGATCAAAACAAGATATTTGTTAACAGACATACCTCAAACTGTGATCATCAGGCATTCAAGGATCCTCTTCCTAACTATGAGAAAGGAGGTCCTTCCAACATAAATAATCATGGCTCTAACAACATAAATTACACGAATATCAGATACGACTACGTTGTTAACCATACCTATGAAAGTGACTCACACATTAATATGATCACTATCAACAAGAATCCAGATTGCAATGTTATTACCTTAGTAACAAAGTCACCCTAAGAGGAGCTTCTGCTCCTCAGTCTAGTCAATACAGTATCGTGGATCAACTCCACAAAACACCTGCACACATCTCCATGTTAGAACTTCTACGTCTGTCTCCTTCTCATAGGTCCATACTCAACAAAACCTTAGCAGAAGCCTCTGTTCCCACGAACCTAGCTGAAGAACAATTCCAAAACATGGTCGGTAACATCACCTCACCACACTCCCTATCATTCACTAAGAAGGATGATATGTCTATCACTCAACCCCATAATGCCTCCCTTCACATTGAAGCTTTCATACACAAGCACAAGATCAAAAGAGTCCTAATCGATGGAGGGGTTGGTTTGAATATCTGCACGTTGAAGCTAGTCCGTACATTGGGGTTTTCGGAGAAGGCTATAGATCAGAAAAGAAAAATCACCATAAAAGCCTATGATGAGGAAGAAAGAACGTCTAAGGGAATTGTTACTCTACCAATCAGAGTGGGCCCCGTAGTGAAAGATGTGGATTGTCAAGTCCTTGACATGGAATTAGCATACAACATTCTTCTGGGACGACCATGGATACACGCTTTGAAAGCAGTACCTTCTACATACCATCAATGCATCAAGTTCACACATCAAGGACAAAAGATCACCATCCCAGGCGATCCTAACCCCTATCAATACTGTAACTCCATTCAGTCCAAACCAGATGTTGTAATCCCTAACAACCGTGCTTCTGCATCCTCGTCATCTCATGTTGATCTAGCTACACTGGCTTCTTCTTCAAGGGCACCTCCACCTAAACTCTAACTCAAAGATAAAGGTTTGGGTGAGTACACGATATCTCAGTCCCTCTACTTGGCACAATTGCCCCTATCTCCTCGATCCTATGGGAGACCTATCTTAAAAACACCCACAGCAAAGATGCCAACCAAAGGACCATTTGTGAAATGGGGAAGCCTAGAAGATGAAAGTGATGAAAAAGATGTCCTACAATGGTTGTACAAAGATGAAGCTAGCTCCTCAATGCCACATGATCATCCCACTATACCAACAGAACAGTATGGACAAGGTTACCAAATACTACAGAAAATGGGATATGAAGGACATGGTCCACTTGGATCAAGAAAGGATGGCATCACTGAACCCATCCAACCTCATACCTTAATAGCCCGAGACACTACAGGGCTAGGCTACACTGGAGCACTAAGAAGCAACAAAAATAAGGAAAAACAAATAGAAGTAGCCACTAACAATATGGTTGAACAAATTCAGAGGATGCAACTAGGGAGTGAAACAGATTCTAATGAGTACGAGTGGGATAGCCTCTCTAAGCTATCTTGTGTTGAAAAGGATATTGACGTTGTCCATGAGTATGACCCAACCCCTACAAATGAGAGACAAGGTCTAAGAGCTAGACCACTAGAGTCCATTCTACATAATGACAATAATGACAATCACGAGGAAAGAATGATACCTCCCTCGATGGATCCCCTACTAGTGAGTACCATCACAGACTTTGTTCATTCCCTCAACAATTTTGTCCTTACCATCAACTCTGTTGAATCCAACCAACCGCATGACCCCTTACCTTTGGTACACCCCAAACTTATAGACTGGGACCTCGAAGGCACCACCCCTGAGTTGGATACCTTTGAAAATGACGACGCCATCATAGATTTTCTTGAGCTTAGGGATCATCTACCTGTAGGAGACCACAGAGTTGGCTATGCTATTGAACTCAATGAGAAGGCCTATTTTGGAGAGAGAGCCAAGCCTTTCAGTCACAAAAACATCCAAATAAAAGAACAATCTAATGGTGAAAACCGCTCTGCGGCAGTGTTAGATCATCAAAATAGTAAAAATAAGGACGCATCCAATGGTGAAAACCTCTCTAAGGCACTGAAGGATGGAAGGCTTGACTCTCTCCCCAATCTTACACATCAGGAAAGATCGTCGATCTTGATAGAACTGGTGGAAGCAGTCAATGTCAACACAGGTGATAACCCCAGAATGGTCCACATGGCAAAGGCTCTAACAGAGCATGAAAAACTAGCATTCATAGATTTCTTCAGAAGAAAAAAGATCAACTTTGCATGGACATACGCCGACATGCCAGGGCTTGATCCAAATCTCATCATGCATCACTTATCTTTAGCTCCAGGAGCTAAGCCTATTAAACAAAAACTCAGAAAGATGCATCCACATGTAGCCCTCATGGTGAAAGAAGAATTGAAGAAACTGCTAGATGTTAGGTTTATCAAGCCCATAGATTATCCTGAATGGGTCTCAAATATCGTACCAGTATCTAAACCAGATGGGAGGGTCAGAATCTGCAGTGACTTCAGGGATCTAAACAAAGCTTGTCTGAAGGATGACTTCCCCTTGCCCAACATCGACATGATTGTAGATCTCATGGCAGGTCATACTATGCTGTCACTCATGGACGGTTTCTCAGGATATAACCAGATAAAGATTGCACCAGAAGACCAGCACAAAACTGCATTTACATGTCCTTGGGGCACCTACTGTTGGTGCATCATGCCATTTGGTTTGAAAAATGCTGGGGCAACATATCAGAGAGCCATGACAACGATCTTCCATGATATGATGCATACTATCATGGAAGACTACGTCGATGACATTCTAGCAAAGTCTCTCACAAAAGAAGGGCATCTAGCAGTACTAGACAAGATCTTTAATAGACTGGAGAAGTTCAATGTGTGACTTAATCCAAAAAAGTGTGTGTTCAGGGTTACATCAGGAAAACTACTGGGCTACATAGTATCTGCTAATGGTATCAAAGTTGACCCCACTAAGGTGAAGGCCATAATGGAGATGCCACCTCCTAAAAATTTGACTCAATTGAGATCCCTACAGGGCAAACTATAGTCTATTAGATGGTTCATTTCCCAACTAGCAGATAAGTGCCACCCATTCTCTCATCTGCTGCACAAAAATGTATCTTTCAAATGGAACGAGTCATGCGAGCATGATTTTCAATAGCTAAAGGAATACCTAATGAAGCCACCAGTATTAATGCCACCAATTCAAGGCAAGCCTCTGTTACTATATATCTCAGCTACACCAACGGCTCTAGGAGCTCTCCTTGCTCAATAGAACTATGATGGAAAGGAACAAGCTATCTACTACATTAGTCAAACACTCGTCGGATACGAGTTGCAGTACACACCAATAGAAAGAGCATGTCTAGCTGTGGTATTTGCCTCGCAAAAATGGAGACATTACATGCTGTCACACTCTATTAAACTGGTGGTAAAGATTGACCCACTGAAATACTTACTCAATAAGGTGGCCTTAACAGGTAGATTATCAAAATGGGTCATGCTTCTCAGTGAGTTCGACATAGAATATGTGGATAGAAAAGCGATAAAAGGACAAGTACTTGCAGATCAACTAGCAGAGGCACCTTTAACAGATGATAACCCCCTAAGCTTTGAATTTCCAAATGAGTCTATCTTCCACGTCAGCACAGCAAACTGGAAAATGTACTTTGATGGCTCCTACACTCAGCATGGATTGGGGACAGGTATCTTGTTGATCATGCCTAATGGTGATACTATTCCAAAATCATACAGATTAATGTTCCCTTGCACTAACAATGTAGCAGAATACGAGGCTCTGGTCATTGATATCAAGCTAGCAGTTGAGTGGAACATCAAGGAGCTTCAAGTCTATGGTGGCTCCCAACTGGTCATCAACCAAGTAAATGATGACTACCAAATGAAGGATGAGAAACTAATTCCTTATAAACGCATGGTAGATGACTTCAAGGAGTATTTCGTCCAGATATCATTTGAACAGATACCAAGGATCGAGAATAAAGCTGTAGATGCCATGGCTACAATCGCATCTCTTCTCAACATTCTAGACAATCAAACACGATATGAGTTCTTAGTAGAGCCAGTCTCTTGTCCTGCTTATGACACTCCAGATGCTCATATCATATGCCACATCGTAGGAATTGATTCCCCTCTCTATGGTAAAATTTTTACCTATCTAAAAGAGAATACACTCCCACCTGACCTATCCCATAACCAGAAAAGAACCTTCATTCGGTAGGCATCCTGGTATGCCATTATTGCTAACACCTTGTATCACCGAGGTCTCGATGGTACTCTCCTTAGGTGTCTAGATAGAGAGGAATATCAAACTGCTCTAAGCGAAATACATGATGGAATACGCGGAGCTCACTCTGGTGGTGCTACCTTAGCCAAAAAACTCATACACATGGGATACTATTGGCCAACAATGGAACAAGACTCCTATCAGTTTGTAAAGAAATGCACAAAGTATCAAATCCATGGGAACCTGATACATGAGCCAATGCAAGAGCTACAGCCATTGATGATTCCTTGGCCTTTTTGTCAGTGGGGACTCGACTTAGTGGGCAAGATCCACCCTCCTTCCTCAAGCGGCCATAAATTCATTATCACTGCCATGGAGTATTTCACAAAGTGGATTGAAGCCGTGCCTCTAGCCAACATCACAGGCAAATAGATTGCCTCGTTCATCATGAACTACATCATTTGTCATTATGGTGTCCCTTCATCAATTATCATAGATAATGGACGACCCTTCAAGAACCAAGATGTCAGGGAACTATGCGACAAATTCCATATCTAGCACCGCTTCTCCACTCCTTACTACCCACAAGGTAACGGCCAAGCTGAGGCATCAAATAAAACCATTCTGAAAATCCTAAAAAAAACTATCAATGATGCTAGCCGTGACTGGCATGTCCAACTAAATCCCGTGCTGTGGGCCTACCAAACAAGCATCCACACACCCACAGGTGCAACCCCATTCTCTCTAGTCTATGGATCTGAAGCTATCTTGCCCATTGAACTCGAGATCCCATCATTGCGAGTCTCATTAAAGGGCCTCATATCAGATGAAGAGTACAGAGTAACCAGACTCCAAGAGTTAGAGCTACTCGAAGAGCCAAGGCAAAAGGTCTTTAATCACTTGAAAGCATACCAGCAACGCATGGCCAGAAGCTACAATCACAAAGTAAAGCCCCGGATATTCCATGTTGGTGACCTAGTCCTAAGAAAAAATCCAAGAAATCAGCAAGATCATGAAAAGAAAGGAAAATTTGAACTTAAATGGCTGGGTCCCTATGTAGTCATCACAACTTATGGATCGGGGGCATATCAATTGGCTACATCTGAAGGTGAACTATTCGATGATCCTATCAATAGCATGCACCTTCGCAAGTTCTATACCTAAAAACCCCAATGTAAGGGAGTCCTGAAAAAATCCAAAAAAATCAAAAAAGTGATAAAAAACAGAACAAAAATATCAAAAAATTAAGAAAATAACGAAAAAAAAATCATCCTATGGTGAAAACCTGGCAAATAGGCACCTAGGATAGGTACCATGGTAAAAACCTAGCAAACAGGCATCGTCTGTACTTATTAGCTTCTCGTGCAAATAAAAAGTAAGTGGTGAAAACCTGGTAAACAGGCACTATCTGCGACAAACCACTTCCTCCATCTATTCTGACTTCATATCTATTGTGTCCTTCATATCACTCCTCTTGAACTAGTCCTTTGAACCAATTCCTGAACTATGTCGCCTCTGAGCTATCACGTAGGCAAGACCATTATCCATGCACCCCCGAGGCTCCGCTGTCCCGTCAGTCCCATATCTGGTCTTTCTATCCAAGTCCATACCACTTCTACAGATCCACCATCACCCAGGTTTTAGGTCCATCAGGGTTCACCCCAAACTATGTTGTCTCTACGTCGTCACGTAGGCAAGGCCATTTAGCAATGAGCCCCCGAGGCACTAGGTCAGTCCCTTAGGGTCTGTCTCTCCACATCTGTCATCATCTCACCCATAATAAATTGATCCTCGTCTAAACTGGGGGCAACTCCTTGACTTAGTTGCGGATTTGGGTTCTTGAATGCCATCGTTCTGAAATGAGATACCAATAAAGGATTGCGATACTTTCACTAGACACCTAGGACAAAGTTCTCGACACATAACATCAACCTGTCCAAAACAAACACAAAGCAGAGCACCATATCAAAACATTCAAAATGGTTCTATATCAATTATGGCATGGCTATCTCAGCCATACCATACATGTCTTAGAAAATAATAAGTACATATGTTGGCTATCTCAACCATCTGTCAAAAATGTGCTACAATGCGATCAAACAAAAAATTTGGTACAAGTATCTGGGTCTATCTAACCCTGCTGTCACGGAACACTGCTCCCTGCACTGGCTGCTCCTCTATCCCCCTTGATGGAGGTGGGCCCCTCACTGAGCCCACAAACTGAGACCCACCTGCTCTCTGCACCACCTTTGACTGACTCCGGAAGGTCGTAGCTCTCTGACTCGCTGGCACAGCATCGTGATATAACCCCCACTAATACTGAGTCTATGCCTGAGCTCTAGTCAGATCACTCTGCAACTACGCTATCTGGGCCTGTGCCTGCTGTACCTATGCCATCAAGAAGCTAGTGGTCCCATCAGTACCCATGGCCATCACGGCTGCATCTTGCTCTGCTATCGCAACATGCGTACTAGCTAAGGTTGCATCTCTCTCCCTTCTCAATTCGGATATCCGAGTCACGTCTAGATCCCGTTGTGACTCCGCCGCTCTCAGACGAGCCCTCAGCTGCCTAATCTGGGTCTGTAAAGAAACCAGAACTTGCTGCTACGCATCAGGCTATGGAGCCTACTTAGCCTATGCCACCTACTGCGCTGGCACCTGTCCATGTATCGGCTATACCACCTGCCGAGGCGGCAGCATCTGCCCTGACACTGCCACTGACACCTCTGCCTAAGCCTGTGCCTGTCCTGCAATTGCCTGCTGCCCCACGAGCCCCTCTCCAACTCTCTGCCTCTACCTCTACCTCCCCTCCTCTCCTTGATCTCTCCTCCTCCTCCGCTGTCCACCCCTCCCCCTACCACCTCCATTGCCTCCGTCTGAGTCACCCTCATCTATATGAGGCGCTACCTCTCCAGGACCTGAGTACCGAGGAAACGGATGTGCTACAAACCACTCCTCATAATCTGGCATCATGCCAGCATCCACTATGTCTCTCTGCATCAGCCAGGGTGCATACAGAATCAGCCAATGCCTCCTCATAGGATGCCATAGGACCCCACCTATACCGCTCGGTGTATGTCCTGGCAAAATGGGCCTCTCCCTGCGGTTTGCCTTGAACTCGGCCAAACTGTCTCTGCACTCAGCTAACAATCTGCCGCTCCAAAATGAACCGAGTCTGGCCAATCAGCCACCTCGTCTGGAAACAATAGGGGAGCTCATCTGCCTCATCATCCCATACCTCACAGTCAATGTATGGCCGCCAGACAACTGCATCCACTCCATCAAAGGCATGCCTCTAGTACTCAAGCCTCCTCAACCTGTGCTGGGAAATCACACCGGCATAACCGTAACAATAGGGCTCACCCCTCTACCTATGAAATAAGCAGATCGGCTGTGTGATCGCAATGTGCTCCCACAACCAAAACTATAAGAGTAACCCGTCTGTGGCTAAACCAGAGCCTCGGTGATGCACTGCCTGATGCATGTCTCTGTATAGGTGTGCAAGCATGCACACACCCCACACATACCGGGTCCCGTCAACAATCATACGCTCCAACACCCGTCCCCAGCCAATGGGGAAGCCGTGCGCTCTCCTATCGGGGCATACTACACCACCGATCAGTCCAGCCACTATGCCTGGGAAGTAGTCATAATAGTCATGCATGTCCTACCATGAGATCTCCTCCCCTGCCAACTCAGGATCATCAAAAACCCGTCTGCACTCCTCTAGCCCAGCGCCACGCTGTGACTCGTACTCAACCAACTCTCCCTGAATCAGGAGGTGCAGAATCTGATACACATCCTCTAGAGTAATGGCCATTTCTCCTGTCATAAAATGGAAGGTCCCATCCTCACTATGGAATCGCTCCACGGTAGCAGTCACCATCGCTTGGTTCAGGCAAACCTCGAGCATAAAGAGCACATGATACAAACCCATAGCACCTAGAGCCTCCTGCTCCATCTCGGTCAGCATATACCGTTGCAACAACGGCAATGGGAACAACTCTCGTGATGTCAACACGTCCCGAATATCCTCCTGCAACCAAGAAACGCATACTATCAACAACAATCCAAATCCATATCGACAACCTACTCCAAGCAATCAAGCTATCCTATCATTGGCTCAACATATCAAATTAATCAAAACAGCATATCATCTCTCGACTAGATTCTCAGTAATCTCGGAGATCACTAATCAATTGACGCATCGATCAAGACGCCAATTGGGTTAATTTTGTTAAGGTAACTGATTTGCCTACAGGTGGCACATACGCCATTTCCCTATCATTGGATCAACATATCAAATTAATCAAAACAACATATCATCTCTCGACTAGATTCTCAACAATCTCAGAGATCACTAATCAATTGACGCATCACTCAGGATGCCAATTGGGTTAATTTCGTTAAGTCAACTGATTGGCCTAAAAGTACAAATGCACATATACAGGCGGCAAATGCACAATTTCATAACAAAAGTGTAATTTCACCATGAAGGTGCAACTCCCTGTCACGTATGTGCCATTTTGGCACATGCGCAACCTATTAGCGTAAATGCACAATTTCCTTACATATGCGCAATGTCATAACTCGAATGTGTAATGATAATCATATGCGCAAACTCACAGAGCATATGCGCAACCTCGGAACACATGCACAACTTATTAGAGCAAATGCGCAAAATAGACAAATGCGCACATTCTGGATACAAAAGCGCAAAGTACACGAATGCGCCATTTCGCAGCATGCATGCGCAATCCCGCAACATATGCGCAATTTAGGAGCACATATGCGCAAAACTAGGGTTTTTGCGCATTTATTCTAATTGGTTTTCGTAGCCATTAATACGCACAAAAATCAACTTTCGACAAGTTTTAAAGAACTACATACCGGGGGTCCTGCGTCTGCTAGCCGATCGAACCGTTGAACCCTCTCAAACCGATGCTACTCGCACAGAATATCCATCTCTCTGGCTGCCATGCTCTCCTAAGCTCTCCAGAGGACAAATCAACTATGGCCAAGTGTACAAATGAATAGTTTGAGTGGACCCAACTCCTATATATAACAAGTGACCCATATCAGACTGTGTGACTCTATGACTACATCCCATGGCTGTTTCTCCGCACCATACCCCATTTTTTCCATCCTAACCCAATTCTTCGCCTTCTTCTTATCGTGAGATTGTTCGTCTCACACCTGCCGCCTTCTCCCCTCCCAATCTCCCGAGGGGGAATCCTGTCGTTAAACTTGTACCAGGGGCAAAAACTGGGGCATGTATCACTGTCAAAAATTCTTATTCTTTGAAACAACGTGATAAAACACATTGCTTCAAAGAGGGGCAAAATGTATACACCTAAAATTGGCTCAGGTCGAATTAAGTAAATATTTAATATTTATCTTAATTCTTATTTTCTTCTGGCAGTTAAATAAATGTTATACATTTAGTTAATTGGCTCATTATCCCATAATTAAATAGTCATTTTATTTAATTAAATTCCCTAAATTCTTCTTATATCTCACATCAATTAAAATCCACTTCATCAATCCACCTCATCTTTCCACCTCATCTCTTCCACCTCACCATGTTGCACATATAATTGAATATTCCTAATATTTAATTAGCTAATTTCCTCCATTTTCCAAAATAAATCATTAAATCAATTATCCTTCACAAATGGAATATTTAATTCAAATGTTCCCCACTCTTTCCCACTATTGAATTTTTAATTCAAATGTTCCCCATTATTCTCCACTCTTCCCAACAATTGAATTTTTAATTCAAATGTTCCCCGTTATCCTCCACTCTTCCCAACAATTGAATTTTTAATTCAAATGTTCCCCACTCTTCCCAACAATTGAATATTTAATTCAATTGTCATAATCCACTATTTTCAAATAAAAGATTTTTAATTCACCCATTATGAATTAAAGATTCACTTTTATTCCTAGCCATTGATCTCATCTGTTGATCCTCACCCTCCATTCTATTTTCAAAAATTCTATAAATAGAACCCTCTTCTAAGCCATTAGAGAGATTCATTATTGCATCAAATCTATACTCAAAATTCTCACACCATTCCAATTAGCTAATAGCCTCCATTATTGTGTATTGAAGCTCATCTTCAATCACACAAGGTATCAATAGCCATTCTTCCTTTGGCATCTTCAAACAAGCAAGCAAGCTAAAAAGAGCTTCTGAGGGCTTCAATCAAGATCAAAGCAAGATAGGCAACAATGGAAGATAATAGGTAAATGGGTTTTGTAAGTATTTCTACTTCTTTGGTTTGATTCCTCTTTATCTTCACATTCTATTCATGTTTGGGTTTTTGTTGTGTTTTTATTCATTTGAAACTAACTCTCATTCTCCCCCTCACAGATATTATTGTATATGATCATGTGCATTATAAGATGGTTTGCACTATTTTTTGACCCAATGAGTCAAGCAAGAGGGACATAAATGGGTGTTGCAAAAAAGTGTACCTCTCTCTAAGATAAGAGAGACAAGACCATAGGCAAGTAGAGGAGGCTATGAATTGAAATGGACACCATCTAAGCCAAGAGAGATCAATTGGATACAAAATTGGTTCCAACAGAGGTGAGATTGTCTATAGCCAACCCATGAGGAGATGAGCTAGGAAAATAATCTTATTGCAATAGCTAGCTCAGTTAGTTTCTTACATTTTATGTTTTCTATATGTTTATCTATTGTTCATGTGGTCTTCTTTGTAAGTTTGTACGTATGTAAATGATGTGATCATGGATAATTAATATGCATATTTATCTTTGACATTCAATGAACCATGTATGATATTATGGAATATTCCTAAAATGAATCAATCAGTAAACCAAAAGGAATCCCATAATCATTGTTATCAGAAAATTGGAATGATTATCAATAATATCAAAGTAATCCAATAAACTCAATAGAAATTGCAAGTAACAAATATCACATAACAAAGAAGAAACCATGCAAACCTTGTTACTTTGCTGCTTCCATTGTTCGCCTAGTCTCAATTGATCTTTTGTATGAATGAAGCCCTCAAAAAGCATACTTCCTTGCTTTGTTTTTCAAGATGACGATGGAGAGATGCCTATGATACTTTTTTGTAATGAAGAGGAGCTTCAATACAATAAAAAGGGTGATCGCAAGCTATGGAATGACTTGGGTGCCAAAGGTGCGCTGTAATTCCTACAGAGTAAGGGTACTAAAAGCTTGGATGAACAAAATGGAGGAATTGGGTTCAATTTATAGACTCGTGAGAGAGAAGATCAACGGTATAGAAAGGTTGAGAGAATGTGCGCAAATAGAAAGAAGACAAGTGTCACACAAAAAGTTGTTTTGTTTGAGTTAACTGCTTTCTTTTATAAAGATAAGATTTGATTTCATAAATTAGAAAAAAAATTTCTAATTTAAGAGTTGTTGATAAAATAGGGTTGATTGAGTCAATTAACTCAACTTGAGATTTGCTTTTGCATGATTAAATAATAAATTATTTAATTTTGTGTGCATGAAGAAGAAGACTTATTTTTAGAAGATTTGGAAGATAAGAAAGTAAATTAAATAAATAAATTTATTTAATTGTTTGTGCATGATTTAGAAGAATAAATAAAATATTTGATTGTATTTTATTTTTAGATATAGAGAGAATTTAAATAAATTCGATTGATTTATTTAAATTTGGAGGAAGAATTGACTTAATTAAATAATCAAGAATTATTTAATTGTTTGGAAGAATTTAATTAAATAAAGAATTTTATTTAATTTTGACTTTAGAAGAGGTAATTAAATATTTTGATATTTAATTAATTTAGAGGAATATGAATCGAATAAATAAATTTGTTTATTTATTGATAGAGGAATTAAATGGAAATAAATAATAAGAATATTTATTTAGACAGAGTAATGTCATTTTTAGGCGTATACATTTTGCCCCTCTTTGATGCAATGTGTTTTATCACGTTGCTTCAAAGAATAGATTTTTTTGATAATGATACATGCCCCAGTTTGCCCCTAGTACAAGTTTAACGATGGTAGGATGCCCCCTCAGGAGATTGGATGGGAAGAAGGCAGAAGGACATGAGATGGACAATCTCACGAAGAGGAAAGAGAAAAAAAGGTAGGATGAAGAAATTTGTTGAAGAAAGAGCTGAATGATACATGATGCAAGACAAAATGATAACATACACAAGCAAGCAATCAAGTATGCACAAATGATACAAGAACAAACAAGGTATTGCCCTTGTTAAGTAGTAAACCAATGATTAATTGATATTGATTAACGATAGTGTTGTCATGGCAGGGAACAATAGATCCCTAGAGCAACACAAAAGATAGTGTTGTCATGGGAGGGAACGATAGGTCCCTAGAGCAACACGATAGACATGGGAAAGATACATCCCACTGATACTTATGACTGATTGAGTTGGTTTACGACCAGACAAGGATCAAGACCATTGATTGTGATTAGATCATTTGACAAGATTGACTTGACTTGATTGGTATGGATTAAGGATAGACTTGCATTGGGATCATTGCTTGGACTCACAACTAGAAATGTTGACGAGAGATACAATGATAGATAGAGAGATTGATTTTTGATAGAAGAATGACTCGACAGAAGGACTCACAATCTTTTACTCTGCACAGGATTTTTATTGCATGGGATATGGATGCTTTCTGGATGCGAATGGTTTTACCATTTTGATATTGCAAGTATTTTGACGTGCTTATTTCATCATTGGGCTTTTTTTTTGTGTTTTTGAAATGTTGTAAGAAAATACAAGCATCTAGGTATAATTGAACCGAGATGACCTGAGCATCACTTACATGGATTTTAATTTAGCAAGTTAATACAAGCATCTAGGTATAATTGAACCGAGATAACCTGAGTATTTCTTGTGTATCAACAGACAAGGATTGCCACCTTTCATGTTTAGATTTATGAAGTCCTCGATGATCTTTTGTTGATCACGTTGTTAGACAAAAGTCATCACATTACTAAAGATTAATCCACAAACAATAGACAAAGAAAATGATTATGCCCCCATCATAGCATCTCTAGTTTTTGACATCCTTGAGTAGCATAGAAAGACGTAATAACAAAAATCAAGACTCTGTAAGTTAACCTTCCCAAAAACACAAAAAGCATTCTTGTATTAGATGTGTTTTCTTGCTATAATTTAGATAGAATCATTTGGATCACTTTGCTCTTGCTTTTACTTTGCTTGGGATAGGTTGATGTTTTGCGTCAAGACTTCTGCATTGGAAGCAGGCTTTGCTGCACTTGATTTCTTGGAGAAAGATACCACAATCCTTATTTGGCGAAACGGACCCTAAGGGACTGACCTAATGCCTTGGGGGCTCATTGGAAAATGGCTTTGCCTACGTGACGACGCAAAGGCAATGTAGTTTAGGGACTTGGACCATGGATGCGGATGGACTAGAGGATAGATGACAAGATACGGGATGGATGGGAAGCCTTGGGGGTGCATTGATAATGGCCTTGCCTACGTGACAACGCAGAGGCAACGTAGTTCAGGAGGATAAGACACTGATGATTTTGATGCTATTGGGATATTTGGATAGCAATTTGGATAGCCTAAATGCTGGATACTGATGACAAGGGAACACCATAGATAGGAAGATGGATGGGTTATAGTGGATATGGATGGTTAGGTAGAAGGATGGCCAATAGTAGATAGAAGGAACACATGCAAAAAAGGGGAAGGATGTGATCGTCAAGGACTAAGTCACATAGGAATAACATGCAGATTCTTTTTTAGGACAATGCTTATAATGATGGGAGGATGAGAGGATTAGATTGTTTTGAAAAAGACAAGGTATATCCAGAGTTTTTCCAAAGCATGTTTCGACATTTTGCCCCCAATCTTTGTCAAGATCAAAAGAGGAATGGAGGATGAAAGGACTCAATATGATAGGTATATGATGGATAAGGATAGCAGGATAAGATAGGAAATGGTATGGAAGGAAATGATAGGAGAAAAGTGATATGCCGATGAGACAAGGTGCCCCCAAGTGTAGGTGACGTAGAAGATCAACTTACACACGATGCCTATTTGCGAGGTTTTCATCATGGTACTTATCCAAGGTGCTTGTTTGCCAAATTTTCACCATTGAAAGAAGGGATTTCTCTTTGCATTTTTTTTTTAATATTTGGATGGGAGAAGGTGGAATACGGATGAGAAAGACTCAAGTGTCTAGTTCCATGAGAGGTGATAGTCCCGCTAAAAATGCATGTCATCACACGGATCATGCCAAATGTCGCTATGCTCATAGATGTTGGTAGGGGATCGCATGAAAGGAAGACAGAGTAGGTAGATAGCATATTATGGAGGGTGTGATAGTGGATGAAGATGTTGATTATGCAGGACTTATGTATGGATGGAGGGAAGGCTTATGCAAAAGCATGGACCATGGGAGTAGGATGGGGAAGATATGTAGGATAATAGTGGAAGGAAGAGGAGATCGAGATATGTGGAAATGACGTGGGATGGAAGAGAACCATGACCAACGGTTGCACATACCATGATAAACATTGAAGCATATGATGGGAAAGTGGTGTAGGAAACAATGGAGATTTTTGCTTGGTGGATGAGTGATTTAGGAATTTAGGGACCCACATAGACTGTGTATTTGTCTGATTCTTGTTGGTCATGTGGGATGGAAGTATTTGAGACTTTTGGATGGAATTGGATTTTTGGATGAAAGAGTGATTTGGATGCTTGAGAGGTGGATGCCTCATTTGACTTGATGGCTTTTTGCATAGGTACCTAAACCATTTTGCCTTTAGATTTTACCTGTGAAGGTATGGGATTGGATATATGTAGCTTTTGTGCCACTTCGAAGGTAATTACTTGTTGCTTGGGGACCCACACCTTTTTCAGTTTGGCATTGAGGTGTGTGGGTGTATGTATCTTTTGAAATGGATAACTCTTTGATTCTTGCCTTTTGTATCTGCAGGCATGAGGACCTTTAGGATTTTTGACTTTATAGGTAGAGGCATCTAGATTTTTGCTGTTGAATTCCCTTAGAATGGTGGAAGTAGGATTAGTGGAAGCTCGTTGTTTAGACAACATGTGCATTTGTTGGTCATGATTGGGATTTTTAGAGGATTTATAGATGGATGGATAAGGTGTTGGAAGTAGCGGTGGTAGAATGCATGGAGGGATGTTAGGAGTTGGGAGTAGCGGAGATAGATTGGATGGTGGAATGTGTACGGTCACATGCTTTTGGGATGTATACGATAAGGGAGGTGGAATGCCGACATATGTTTTGGGAATATGATAGAGTTTGTGATGGGAAGTGGTGGATTTAGAAGGCATGGAGGAAGGACCAACATCTTGAGATTGTTCACCTTGGGGTGTGTATCCAAGGCCATATGAGCGAGGAGGGACATTGACATGGACAGGCTCCAACATACCTTGTTCATGAAGGCCTAAGCCTTTACCTTGATATTTCATATGTTGGAGTATGCGGTGGATAGTTGGATTATGTATAGGTGGAACTCTAGACACAACTTTCTTATTGGATGGAGAAGGTGAGATAGAGGATAAAGGTTACTGGTGTTCTAAGGAGGAACATTCATGCATGAAGGTGGTAAGACCAATAGGATACGATAACGGATTTGCAACATGGCCAATAATAGGTGGTGAAGGATCATTAGGATCTTGATTATCATTATTCTCAGTAGGATCCAATTCATTGGTTTGATCATCTATGTGCACTTGGGAGGCAAGTGTCTCATCAAGGCAAGTGCAAGTTGTTGGAGCAGTGATAGGACTAGATGGAGGATGGATAGATGGGGTGATAAGCTCGTGACCATGGGATGCATAATGTTGGCTAAGAGGATCATCACGGTTTGCTTGATCATAGATAAGCTCTTAATCATAGATGGGATCTTGATCATAGATAGGATTAGGCGTGATGGGATCAATGTGCTCATGTATAGGTTCTTCATCAACAATAATATCTTGATCATAGAAAAGGTATAGGTTATGAATGGGTTGGATTTTGATTTCTTTCTCATGTATAGGATCAAGTTGCTCATGGATAGCTTCTTCATAGGTAGTATCTTGGTCATGGAAAAGATAAAGGTTATGGATGGACTAGAATTGAATCTCTTTCTCATGTATAGGATCAAGTTGATCATGGATAGCTTCTTCATAGGGAATATCATGATCTTGGAAAAGATATAGGTTATGGCAGGGTTGGATGGAGGTGCTTTGATCTTGACTTAGATAAAGGGTGGGTGTTTCCACATGCTCTAAAGTGTACTCTTGACATAACTCTTGATTTTCTTGGATTGAAGTGTGTGACTCTTGGATAATCTCGATAGGTTCTAGATGGTTCACAACATGAGGGTAGGATGGACCTTGACTTAGGTTCATGATAGGAGGTTCTTCAATAAGCTTGAGGGGTTGTGGATTACACGACGAGGTTGTAGGATTTGACATGGTGTTGGAGGAATCTTTTGTAAGTTCAAGGATAGGAATTTTGGGACACGGTTGACTCCCTACTAATAGCCCCTGGATCACATCATTTGTAGGTACATGGGTAGCTGAATGAGGTAATGGATGGGTGGATTTGGAGTTCTCCATAGCTTTTCTTTTGCATAAATTTAGAAAATATCTTTCAAAAAAATCATTCGAGGATTCTTTAGGTAGATTTGAGCTTGGAGTAGGATTAGTATGCTTTGGGCTATGCATTCTAGCAGATGATGAAGGAGGACTAGTAGATGGAGTAGTATAAGATTTCCAACTGAAGGTGGTGTTTCCCTTGTCAAGAGTCTCATTAAGACGGGAAAAGAACGTACGGTCTTGGTGCGAGGTGTAGCTAGTACTAGCATAGTCAGCTTGTAAGATTGTCACTTGTTGTTGTATGGCTTGGAGTTCTTGAGCAAGTGTTTCTAATTGGTTTGTCATCTCCACAAAAACTGACACAAGACCGAAATAGGTACCCAGAAAGGTTGAAGATTTTTTTCTCAAAAGACTAGGAAATGCTCACTATCTTGGATGCGTAGCTATAGATGCGTTGAAATAGAAGGTATACGTGCATCAAGTCGATACAAAAGCATAGTAATAGATAGCAAATGTGTAGGAAGTCGCGGTAAATACGTAGCAGGTTGAAATGGATGTGCAACTTTAGAGGGTATATGCACAACTCTGGTTTTCTAATTGTTTTTGCAATTTTCTAGGCACGTTTTTTAGTGTTTTTGGTTTCTTGATTGCAAGTGGGTCTTTTTGTTTTGATTTCTCAATTATGGCAAGTAAAACACAGCAAAACACAAAGAAGTTTTCATGATATTTTTGATCTTTTTTTGTAGTTTTTTTGGACTCTTTTTGACTAAAAAAGCAAGTACAAATCCTAGGCTGGCTGGGACAATATAAACTGAATTCTCACTATTTCTAGTTGAGGCATCTTCAGGAGGTGATAATCGCCCTTCCCTGCATCGTCTTATAGGGGTTTTTGTCTACTAAAAACAAAGGTTGATTAGTAAGTGTAACAGTTCGAGTGGTTATACATGTGGCAGCAGTACTCTCCGTTATGGAGTCTCCTAGCTTGCAAGGGCTATGCTTTGGAGGGTTTTTGGGGAGGTTGGCTATCCGTATAACACAACTTCACTCATTGTTTGAAGCTTTCTCTCCAAACACAATTTATTTATAGTGGCTTGGCAAAGCTTGGATTTAGCTTGTTACCACTTAAGGTCATTCCCGCTTGGACGGAAGGATATCCAAGGGCATGCCTCTATAAAGGTTTAACACATGTGAAAATGATATGTTTGGCATTTTGGTCACCCAAGATAGGGGAGAGAATAGGCCTAGTATCATTCCAAAAACATGAAAGACAGTGGTTCTTTTCCCCTAATTAAAATGAAAAAGACTAAATGTGTTAAGCTACTTGGGCACACACGCGAATTTGTTAACTTTGAAAGCAAGATAGCACTAGTTCAATTTTATCCTAGCATTGGGACTATATTCAATTTGTTGATGCAACAATATCAAATTACAATCCTTCCTAGTTATATCTAGATGTGATTTTGCATGAACATCCAATTACTATCCTTTAGATCAAGAAATGAGTTAACAAATGTAGCTATATGACTAAACCAGCCCCTAACTTGCAAGTAGATCAGAGAAAATTCCTGAGAGAAGTGTTAATGTTAGAAAAATCACAAGAAGACTAAAAAAGCAACTGTCAGAATCAAATGTGCAGGTACAGAGATTAGATGCACAGAGATAGAGGTCGTATGCGCAACTATTACAAAAGTGTTGAGACAGAGGTCAAAAGCGTGGAAATAGAGATCATATGCACTATTTCAGTAAATGTGTCATATCAAAACATAGATGCGCTTGACTTTAGGAGCTAAATGCGCCGAAAGATCAAATGCATCGCAACAAAACTTAGATGCATGTTAGAATTGATCGGATGTGCTGAATCCTCCTATGTATGGAACCTTAGCACAAAAAACTCAGTTTTTGGGTTAAATTGGGGCAAGACCCCATAGTGGGCACCAAAAATGTTATCGAAAAATTGGAATAATTATCAATAATATCAAAGAAATCCAATAAACTCAATAGAAATTGCAAGTAACAAAGATCAAATAACAAAGAACAAACTATGCAAACCTTGTTACTTTGCTGCTTCCATTGTTCGCCTAGTCTCAATCGATCTTTTGTATGAATGAAGCCCTCAGAAAGCGTACTTCCTTGCTTTTTTTTTCAAGATGACGATGGAGAGATGGCTATGATACTTTTTTGTAATAAAGAGGAGTTTCAATACAATAAAAAGGGTGATCGCAAGCTATGGAATGACTTGGGTGCCAAAGGCGTGCTGTAATTCCTACAGAGTAAGGGTACTAAAAGCTTGGACGAATCAAATGGAGAAATTGGGTTCAATTTATAAACTCACGAGAGAGAAGATCAACAGTATAGAATGAATGAGAAGATCAATGGTATAGAATGGTTGAGAGAATGTGCACGAATAGAAAGAAGACAAGTGTCACACAAAAAGTTGTTTTGTTTAAGTTAACTGCTTTCTTTTATAAAGATAAGATTTGATTTTATAAATTAGAAAGCTTTTTTCTAATTTAAGAGTTGTTGATAAAAATAAAGTTGATTGAGTCAGTTAACTCAACTTGAGATTTGCTTTTGCATGATTAAATAATAAATTATTTAATTTTGTGTGCATGAAGAAAAAGATTTATTTTTAGAAGATTTGGAAGATAAGAAAGCAAATTAAATAAATAAATTTATTTAATTGTTTGTGCATGATTTGGAAGAATAAATAAAATATTTGATTGTATTTTATTTTTAGAGATTGAGAGAATTGAAATAAATTTGATTGATTTATTTAAATTTGGAGGAAGAATTGACTTAATTAAATAATCAAGAATTATTTAATTGTTTGGAAGATTTTAATTAAATAAAGAATTTTATTTAATTTTGACTTAAGAAGAGGTAATTAAATATTTTGATATTTAATTAATTTAGAGGAATATGAATCGAATAAATAAATTTGTTTATTTATTGATAGAGGAATTAAATGTAAATAAATATTAAGAATATTTATTTAGACAGAGTAATGTCATTTTTAGGCGTATACAATCATAATCATATGTAATAAATGAATAAAATGCATCATTAGGGCTATAATTAGTGTGGGCTTCATACTCTTTTCCTTTTCTTAATATTTCTTCTAACCGACATGTTATGTCCTTAGATTTATATCTAATCCCTTGATGTTGTCTATTATCTTGTAGGGCTACTAGGTTATGTCTTCCTTGTTCACACTTTTCAAGTCCTTTACCTTTACATCCAAGCTTACTTATATCTAAATAAATCCTACCCACATTATCAAATCGCCTAATGATAAGGTCAAATGGCTATAACTTTAATAGATCTACTTTCAATTGTTTCAAGCAATCCCTAGTACATATGTTCAAACTAGAGTCGTTATCAACTAGGGGTTGTTTATTGTTTAACTTGTCATGTTTTACCACTATGTAGAGGTAAACCTTCATTAATAAGTTGACTCATGTAGGAGTTCTACATCATCATATGAAATAGCATGATGCTCCTTGTTTCGAACATATTTAATTAATTAATTTTTTGTTGTATATTTTATTTATTATTAATTTTTTGAATGAGAATAATTATAATTTAGACACATATTTCCCAATAATGCATAAATCTTTTTGGATATACCCAAATTATTATCTTTTAGGTTGAAATAAAGACATCAATATAAAGGACAGTCTTATTTCTCTAAATTTTTGTTCCAATGTTTGTTATTTTTCAACACATGTCAAATGTATGTTTATTTTTGTAATAAATTTGTGTTTATAAGAATGACTTAAATTTTTTTTGTATCCCAAGGCTAGGGCAAACTATTTTGCATAAATTGTTAAATCAACATATGTCCCACAAGTGAGACACCCCTTTATTCTTCCTCCCAAGGTTGTAGGCTTAGGAGGAATATTAGGTACATAAGTAGGTAGAGTAGGTTGTTGCAAACAAACATTTTGACCTCTAGCTAGTATTTGATGTGTATACCCTTGAACTTTGTGATAGTCTTGTGAATCAATTGTGGCATGAAATTTAGGTTTATGTCTAGTAGAAGAAATATCAACATGAAAGGTAGGACAATGATGTGTATATGTCATATGAATAATAGGTGAGTAAGTATCAAAAGGTAAATCATGAGAAGGTATTACTAGGTCTATACTATCCTAATTAACATTAGGCTTAGAAAAGTAAGCAATGAAAGCATTTGCTAAATTTACAAAAAAAAAATATAAAGCAAACAAAATGAATCAAACCACTACAAAGAATTGTACCATTTAGGTGAATTCTAAACTCACTAATCAATAATATGTCATCATCTAGATACTCATAATTAGAAAGCAAGAATGATTTTACATGCAAAGAAGCATTTGTAGTAGTATCATAATCGTCCTGTAATAATTCCTCACTAAGGACCATAATTTCATCATCTAAAGAATGAGAAAGAAATGAAGTATCAATATGGGCTATGTGAGAAGCTAATGAACAAAACTAAGGTGCCTATTTTCATCATGTAACATGTCACTATGTGAAAGACTATCATGAATATCCATAGGACTAGCATGAGATGTAGAAAAAGTGATCATCATGAAATCACTATTTATAAATGAAGGTAATTCATTGAAATCACATGAATCTATAAACACATAGCTATCACAACATATAAGAGAGGTATCAAATGCATGGTAAATCCTCACTAGGTATATATGCTTATCACTATCACAAGCCATAGGATAAACATGATCGATATGAGACTCATAGACAAGTGAAGTAAGCATGTCTAAAGCGAAAGGATACACACTAACCAACTCAATGAAGGGAAAGCAAATATATGATAAAATAATACCTCTGTGGAAAATACATCCTCATCCATAACATAAAATGTCATAGGATTATCAAGGATGGAATGATTATGGATTGCAAATGATAGGAACATGTCAAATCAGAAATGTATGCTTTCATATCAGCTAAGGAAAATGATCTAGGAATATCCATAATGATGGATTATCCATGGGTGGGTAGGTGGGATCAAAGAAGTATGCCACTATGTATGACCTTGAACCCTAATCAAAGATATAATAAGTAAAGACAAACAAAGGTGAATTGAAACCCTAGGCAGATATAAAATAAAATGATGAAATTATATTTCAAAATGAAACCCTAGAGGTCAAATTTAACATGGGTAGGGTGGATACAAGCAAAGTGACAAAATGAATCCTAAATCTTAGAGGAAAAATAAATAATCAAAGCATGAAAAAGGAAAAGTATATCAAACCTAATTAAACTTGAAATAGAGGATAAAGAATTAGAAAACATTTATAAGATTTGGAAACCCTAATTGGAAGAGGAGGTTCAACCCTAATGTCAAACCTTAGGTTACATACATAAGAATATGTTAGGTTCACCATGATGTAAAGAAATAATCTTCTTTATACAAATCCATGAGCATACATTTACCTAGATAAGTCAGAGCTGGTTTGATAAATAAAACATAATAAATGTGACAATTAAATGAAGCGTAATCAATGAGCATACATTTACTAGATAAATTAGAGTTGGGTCAATCAATGAAACATAATAAATGTGATAATATGGTACTTAAGTCTAAAACAATGATGGAATAATGCCACTGATATCATTTAGAATCTATTCACTATAGTATAAAAATTTATCCTTGTCTGATAAATGTCTTAGAGTCTACATAGTCCTAAAATTCTGTGTGGTTCAATGTTGAGCCTCTCAAGTTCAATGCTAATCCATGTGGATTTGATCTAATGCACATAATTGAACTATGCTATGTAGATGTGATCTAGTAGAATGTTGCCTCAATAAATTTGTCCACTTTGCCTTGTCCCTAGCCACATGTGGTCAAGGTGGTGTTTAGAAACAACTTTAGGAGATTGCTGACTCAATAGGGAACATGTTGTCCTAGGTTAAATCCTTTGTCAGGTTGGGTGAACACAAAGGAATGATATTAAAGAAAACATGCACAAATATGTAGGTGGCCTACGTGTAGATGATGTAGGCCACTTATCCCTAAAGATTTGGTCACGATCTCCAAATCCTTCATTTTTATCTTGAATCACATTCGTGGGTGCAAACTTGACTCAAGTCATTTATGTGGTCATGAACTTGAGCCCTGAACTTTTAAAATTCAAATTCAAAATAAATCTAGTCAAATTCCTTCTACTAACAGTTGTGAGCCAACCTAGAATGCACATTTTCACATATTTGTGTGCTTGGTTGTTGTATTTAAGGACATTCATTCATTTCTTTGAAATGATGTTGAAGATCATCTAGGAGTTATGTAAATACTTGTCATATAATATTTATGAGAACATCATAGCATATTATCAGAGCATAACATTAACACACATCATCCTAGAGGTTTATTCCATGCTTACTTGCTATCTTCAAACATTTTGCTTAAGTTGTAAAGCCAATCCAACTAAGGGTCTAACTAAGGAGAACATGACACTTACAATTCAACAAATTCCCAAAGGTGTTTGTAAACACCATCTATCCTTACATCGATTTAAATACCAAAAGACCAAGGCCAACAACTTCTAATAGTTAAAAATTTGCTAGATCAATCCCATGAGTTACAGTTTAGATCCACTTCACACTCACAAAAAATAGGTCTATATGTACATATGTGAAAGGTGAAATAGAATCAATTTACAATTCAATCTAAGACAATTATTCATGCAACAATAAATTTTAGTTATGTGACCAATCATTTCACATCTCACTAAAATCTAACTCAATATTACAACTTAATTTATTTAATTTTACGATCTAATTATTTAAAGAATCCTCATGAATTTTCAATAATAGACTTATTAAGCTTCAAAGGGTGAACTATTAGATAATAAAGTATGAAAAATATAGTGTCTCTCTTTGTAGAAAAGGTTCATCCATCCTTTAAAGATATGATACAATGAAATTGATTTGAACAAATTTTGACAATAGAGTATTAAAGGAGAGACAACAATACATTAGGAACTGTTTAAACCCAAATAAATTTATCTCTCATTAAAACCAAATAAAAATAGTTTTATAATTTAAGAAAATTTACCATTCTTTATAATCATATTTAAGAACCCTTTATAATATAAACTTTTGTAACATCTATTTAGTAAATAAATAACCTATTTTCGTAATGTTAAATCTATTTAGTAAATAAATGGAATTTAATTTAAATTAAATTAATGATAGTTATTGATACTTAATAATTAAAATGATCATTGTGGAATTAAATGTAAGGAATTAAAATATTTAGTTTGTGAAATAATGGTGAAGAATAAATATAATTTAGCATTGAAACTAATTATTTATTTTCTCTTCACCCACTCTTAAAGACTGACAATATTTAAAAATACTTTGGTAAATTGCTAACTAACAAGGGACAAGTTCTCCTAAGTTGACCCCCTTGATTGATTTGATTTTCTGATTATGGAAATGATAAAAAACAACACTCTTCAATCATGCAAATGTCCTCAAATGATTTGATGTAAAATGAGGTTCCTTTTAGTGCTCCAAAGTGAAGTGCTTGTAGAATGATTTTGGACCTTGATAATTTGTGACACTTGGATATGAAATGACACATATTTACTAATCAAGGAAGGAGTCGACAAAGACTTACATTTTTTTTTTAAATTTCTTGGTCAATTCTACATAGTGCATGAGCACTTCCACATGCCATAGGATTGACCTATAACATGGAAGTGTAAATATCAAAGTGGTAAATATAATAAATGATGATTGTATAAGGATAAGTAAATATATACATAGAATAAAGTAAAATGCATAGAGCTATATGTAAATAGAAATAGATAACAAATTTGAAAATGAACCCAACATTACACAAAACTACCCCATCTCTCTAATATATGATTGTGTCAAAACATTACAAAAATTAAGAATTAGCATGTGTATACAAATTTCACCATTACAATACTTTTTAATTGTACATTTAAAAATATTAAAAAGAATGCAGGTTTAAATGAAGAGCATCTTTTAACATAAACCTCCTAGTCATCATTTTTGAAAGTTAATTAATTAATTATATATATATATATATATATTAAATAGAGTTTAAAATTAATTGTATTTTAAATTTATACATTAATTAAAATATACTTATAATTTAAAAAAATCAATATTGAAGATTTCAATGATAAAAAGTAATTCAAAATCATCACAATTTGTCAAAGGTTCCTTGATCTATTGGTGAAGTTGAAAGATTTTCAATCAGCCCACCAGTTATCAAGTCTTGCCAGGCCAAGTTGGCTCATGCAATCTTGTGGAAGATCTCCATCTAAAAAAATCATGACAATTCTAAAACCAATTAGAAACTTCAATCAAAAAAATTAATTTTTATTAAAATTATAAAAAATATATAGTTTAGGTAGAAAACACCTACATCAAAATAATTGAAGAAAAATTTCTTTACTTTTTATAATATTTATTATTTTAATTGAAAAGATAAACATTTTTAATATTTTTAACAGTTTCTTGTTTATAATTTTTTTTTAAAAATCAATGATAAGAGGGAATTCAAAATCATGACTAAGACCAATTAGAAACTTTAATTAAAAAAAATTAAATCTTTTTATTAAAATTATGAAAATAAATATAGTTTAGGTAGAAAGAACCTACATCAAAATCACAATTTAAAATATTAGAAAAATTGAAAGAGGTGACTAAAATTAATAAGAAAATTTCATTTATTTTTACAATATTTATTATTTTAATTGGAAAGATAAGCATTTTGATCTATTCTACCAAAGTCATTGTGAGATATAATGGTGGTCTCATCCTTTTTTATTAAAATTATGAAAATAAATATAGTATAGGTGGAAAGAACCTACAACAAAATCAAAATCACAACTTAAATATTGAAAAAGTTTGAAGAGCTAACAAAAATTAACAAGAAATTTTCATTTATTTTTATGATATTTATTATTTTAATTTTTTTAATTAGAAAGATAAGCATTTTGATCTATTCTACCAAAGTTATTGTGAGAATGGTGGTCTTGTTGGGTGAATATTTTTTCATTAACTAACTAACGGCAAAATGGTTATATCGCAACAGTTATTATGAGAAATTTCTCTCCTCTCAGCAAGGGGAGGTTCCCTGTCGTAACTATTTCAAACTTATTTACACTAAGACTAACTTTGGGGTGATTTCATATCATCCATTTCTCTTTTTTCAAAAATGATGTTTACAATGTTCAATACAATACTCAAAACAATTTACTATCTGAAAAGTACCTACTTGTGTTGATAACCAAGAAACCCACAAAAACACAAAGTTTCTCGTTGCTTCTTATGCTGATTGAAAATGAAAGATTTCATAATAGAGTGCAGCTCAAAGTCTTCACTATATGCTGAGGTGAAACGACACGATCACGAACAATAATTTGCAGCCCAAAGTCTTCAAATTACTTTTCATTCACAAACTTAATCTCTAATCTCAAATATGAAATAGCAGCACAAAGTCTACAAATTCAAATTTGAATCACCTCCCAAACACTTGATAATCACACTCACAATTCAAACATTCATATAAGATCATGCGATAGAAAGGACATAAGAACAATTCTATAACATTCACAAACTTGATCCAAGACAAAGATTGGATGCCAACTTGCTTCTTTATATTGCTTAAAAATTTGATTTACAAAATAAGATCAAAGTCTCAAATTGCTCTTCAAAATGGCAGCTCTTCACTTCAATAGTCAAAAGATCAATATTACAATAGAGGCCCTCTTTATTTATAGGGAGAGGCCTTGAGAAAATTTAGGAAAAACCTAACTACTTTGACTTATTCAAAAATAGGAGTCCTTATTGACTTGGGACTTCCTATATTTTCACATGTAATTACATATGAGAAAAGTACATGTAAATATGTCCAAAACTAATTAAAAATTACATATGAAAATATAAAATAAACTAAGTTATGAAAAGTTGCATCAACTTGTATTGCCATCTTTCTTCACATGAGCATCATACATGGTAAATGTTGCTTGCATCCCCAAACTGTTTGGACTCACAGTGTTCCTAAAGATCATCCGAAACCTGATCAGTGCATCCTTCACTATGGTGATGTCCTTTGCATGACTAGTTAACTTAGTCTTCAAGTTATCTAATGTTAACTGATTATCCAAGATGTTATCCATAGAAGAAATTAAGAAAGCTTTATCTTCAAATTCTTTCTAGAACATATTTTTGAATTCTTGGATCATCTCATCTGCAGGAAGGAAATGATGATCCTCTAATACCAAATTACATGGAAGCTCCTCCAATTTATGCAAGAGACTAACATCACTTTGTTCACTTAGCTCCTTGGCACTTTCCAAATCCTTGATCAAGTCTTTCAAAACATTACTCTGATAGACCAATGCTTCTTTAGTTTCCACATATGAATCATGATTTGGAATAACACCAATTGATATCAAAGTATTTATCTTCAACTTCTTCATTTCACTGCACTTCTTGTAGCTCCCATCCAGATATTCAATTTTCTGAGAAATAGTATCAACTAGATCATCAAGCTCTGCTCTAATCTTCTCCATCTTACTTGTCTTCTCGGTTGTTTCTGTGAGAAGAGACACTCCTTGTGCCTGCATCTTTTCCAAATACTCTTCAACCACTTTTCCCTTTAGGTGAGTCTTCTCAACCTTTTGAATAACAAGATCTTCTACAGAAACATCTTCAAGAGTTATTGGCTCAAATACCAGAGTATTTTTTCTTACCACCACAGCCAGCTGTTCAGCCAATGCCTTATAGTGGTCCTTCATTTCTTTTTCTTGATCAAACCTTTGGATTAAAGAATCCATTGCAGATTGCATATCATCTTTTCCACTTTCATGCGTGACCTTTCCAAGTTCAATTCTAGAAATGGTGTAGTCATTCATAATAAAATTCTCAATAGTGGCATCCTGTGGTGGTCGAGCAATCTCCACATATATGTGGCCTTTATCCTCCAAAAGTTGAGAAAGAGTTTTGGGCTTCTTTTGAGTTTTATCTTTCACTGGTACCAACTTGCCAAAATCAAAGTCATCTGGAGAGATGGCTCGTTTCTTTCTCTTAGGTGTATATGATGAAAGCCATGGAGGAAGCACTGATGTACTAACATTTGGGTCAGAACCCATTGTTGGTGTAGGAGGAACTGTACCCACACTTGTGGTAGTAATGATAGGAGGAGTATTGGTAAACACAACACATATCATATCCACATTTGAAACTTGCTCAGTACCCAAAACAAAATGATCAAAGATTGTAGAATCACCAATGTCATAAGAAGGTGAGGACAAACTAGGAATTGATCCAGAAGAACGAAGAACATTATCAAAGGCAACTTGAGGATTATCAAAAATTGTTCTTGATGATGATGGTGACTCAAAAGATGGAATATTGATGGGTGACACTGGGGTAGTAGGAAGAACAAACACAGGAGTTGAAATAGACACATTGGGTAGAGGGGAAGGGACTTCAGGCTCTTGTGGTACATCCTTCTGTGGAGACATGGTTGCTTCCTGTAAACATTCCTAACCTTCTCCTTCTTCTTTCTCTTGTTCATCTCTTTTCTCTTCTGAAGACTTATCCTCAATATCCATCTCCTTAGTGGCTTGCTCACCGACACCCTGTTCTTCCACTTCCATGTCTTTAGCATCAGACTCTTCCTCTACAACTTTGGCCTTTTTCCCTTTGGACACAAATTTGATCCTTGGTTTTGAAACCTTGGATGTGCCTAGAGTATCACTTTTATTCTTTGTCCTCAATTCAACCTTCTTACCTGTTTGCTCTAAGACTTCTTCCTCAGATCCAGTTATGAAATCTTTCAAAGGAATACCTTTGCTCTGAAGCCATAGATTGGTATTACCCAGAACAGGCTCAAGCCTTTTCCTCAAAGAAGTTACCTCCTTCTTTGACCATTGTACAACAGGCAAGAGAGAGTTAGTAATATTCTGATTAACATAGCTTGAATTGAGAACCTCTTCATCATCCATCATATCTTTTGGAATATCAGCTAGACCCAAATATTCAATTTGATTTAGAGTCAACTTGCTATAATCCAACTTTCTGATTTCCCTTCTATTCTTGAATCATCCCAGATATCTTCGACCATTGGCTCATGAAATTGAGTCTTTCTTTTTATGATGTCTTTCACTCCCCATAATCAAATCTAAGTCTCTTCTTGAACATTTTAATTGTGACCATCTGCATTTCAATCTCCATTACCTTGGCCTTAACAGCAGTTGCCACATAATATCTACCAATCTCAATTGGAAACCTAAATCCAGGCTTTTTCAATTCCATCTGTTTGTTATGGACAGCAATCATTTATTGACACAACTCCATTAGAACAAGTTTATCAGAGGGAAATCTTGGAAGCATATAGGGATAACTTTGATAAAAGCCAACTCTGAGATATGTGAGTTGAAAATTGAAGAAACAAACAACCATAACTATTTACCACTGACCAGGCTTCATCTGAAACTCTTCTCTGTTCCAACTGAGGATTAAAAAGGCACAAGAAAATAGCAAAGAAGTCATCATTCACCCTTCTAAAATGATGAATTGAACCCTTCAAAGTGAGCTGGGGATAGTACTAATAAACATGTACAAGTCTCCTATCTCCATTAGATGTTAAGCCTGGGAAACTTCTCATAGAAGTAGCTATGTACACAAGGTAAGAAGTCATGTAGAACTTCGACGTAGTTGACAGTTTAGTTAACTACTCATGAAGAGCATTACTTATCTATTCTCCCTAGAAGATAGTCTGCTTAACCTGAAGAATGACCTTGATGTATGGATACATCCATTCATGAAAACTTGATGAGAAAGAAAGACCCCTAACTCTACTGAGAAGAGTTATCAAGTCACCCACTTCTTCTACAAATTCAGTTCGAGAGAAACTCCTGGGCCATCTAGACAAATTAGGTCTAGCAGTCTTGAGCCACTTATTGTTTATTACCTTTTTCTCTTTTTCCACATCTTTATCATACTCACGCTGAGCAATACCAAAATCCAGTTCAGTAACATTTTCAACTCCCAAACACATGAACACCTTATCTATGAACTCTGGATCAAACCTTATAATCACATTCTCATGAGCATCAACCATTGCTTTGGTATCTCTGTTGTAGAAATGAGCCACCTGGAGAACAAACTCTGTATTGTGTGCAGCTACTAGAAATGAAGCCACCAGATGTATATTACTCTTGACAATCTTTTGCATAGAAGAAATGGGTTTATCTGACTTAGTTCTCTCCACAAATTCAACCATGTCTACATGGCCGATCTCTGTATCCCATATCTCATCAACATTTGATGTTACCAATGTTACGGGAAAGACACCTTGGTATTTATACTTCATTGTTTTTGCCTTTGATGGAGACGAATCAGTCATTTGGGAAGAAGACTCCTTCAGATGAGTTGAAGACCTTGGTAGCTACTTGCAAAGATTGCAAAAAATTCATGATCTTGCAGTTAGGGGAAAAATTAGGAATTTGGAGAAACTACATGTTGACGATCATGATCATAGGAGTGAGCTTGAAAGGGCTAAAGTGCAAGTGGGTCAAAAAAATGGAGGAAAGCAGGCTCAGGATAGTAATTCAAAATGTTCTCCGGAGTTAGAAAAATTCAGAAGAGTGAATGCATGGGAGGTAAAATTTGCCGCCCCTGCATGTTGGGGAAAAGCTTCTTTCATGTCTGAGTGGCAAAATTTGTTGACCCAGCATATTAGGAAAATTCTCAAGGTCTATGTAAAAGCGGCATATTTTGCCGACTCTACATATGAAGTTAATTAGTTTGCTTTATGGAAGGGCAGAAAATTTCACCGCCCATACACCTTGGGATGGAAAATTCAAGTGCACAAGCGGTGAATTTAACCGCTTGTGCAACCATGACATGGTAATCATAAGTGTGAATATGGAATTAATACACTAACAAGGATTTTCACCAACATAGCACTTGGCGAAACTTTCACAAATATATGTACCAACGAGAACAATCACCGCTTCTACAAAAGACCCTTGGGATCACATGTCTGAGTAGCAAATTTTGCCAGCTCAACATATAATCAGGTTTTAATGTTCAAGCGGTAATATCTACTGCTCAAACATATTGGGGAAGTTCAAAGTTTTCATGGGTAAGTGGTAAAACTTACAGCTACCACATAGGATTTTAAAACAAAAATGAAAAATGCAAATGAAAACTTAAAACTCACGATACAAGAAAAAACATAAAAGAAAACCTAAAAAGAATATAAAAAAATCTAGATAAATAATCCAAAAAACTAGAACACCTAGGGTTTCTAAAAGGTGAAATCACAGATGGATAAACAACGAAAATGATGATAATTATGCTTTATTTGTTTACAAAAACCTTAAGCATGAAACAACTAGGAAAGGAATAAAAAGAAACTAACCTGATAAAGATGAACAAAAATAACACAAACAACCTCTGATGAAGAAAGCTGCCACAATCCACTTTTCAATGAGTCAAATCGATGGCTTGGCACACCTATAGCAAGAAACGAAAGCAAGGCGGAAAGAAAAACATAATAAAAATGATTTAAAACACCTTTAAAAACCTAAAACAAAAACTAAAAGTTTGTAATTAATGTCACACGAGTTAACTCGGTGTGACATTTATTAAGTGTATCGGCGGCCATTTTTACCATCTACATATAAAAGTAAACAATATGTCATAGTGGTAAATTTCACCACCGTCACATATAAAAGAGGAACAACATGCTAGGGTGGCGAATTTCGCCGCCCTTGCATGCAAAAGGGAAACTCTAAAAACATGCATAAGCTGCAATTTTTGCCGCCCTAGCATGTAAATAATGAAAATTTTCTAACTCCCAAAAAGGTCAAAATTAATATTTTGACAAACTTATAATTTAGCCGATTTTCACGAATTTTGAGGAATCATCTTAGGGGAATGTTACAATCTATTCTTAGGTGTCAGAGGACTACGCACGAGGTCAAAGATACTTGCCTTCAAATGCATACTTAGAGTGTAGGCTATGGAATGAACAAGTTCTATAGGGGTCGTCCTACAAAATGAGCGCAACTAATTTTCAGGACAATAGGGCTCATCCTTTTTTTTATTAAAGTTATTGTGAGATATAATAGTAGTCTCATCCTTTTTTTAATTAAAATAATGAAAATAAATATAGTTTAGTTAGAAAGAACATACATCAAAATCACAGTTTAAAATATTGAAAAAAAATGAAAGAGCTAACTAAAATTAACAAGAAAACTTCATTTATTTTTATGATATTTATTATTTTAATTTTTACTTAACAATTCAGCTATCATAATTTAACATGCAACAGTAACTAATCTAAATTTAATGCACAATAACTTATTCATATTCATTACATGTCATCAAATAATATAATCTACACAATCAAGTACATCATTACATCATTACATTGCCATTTTCAGACTACATCAGAATTACATACATTATGAATGATCTGTTACACAAGTCTGGTACATGATTATACATATACATCTCCATCAACTGGTACAAGTACAATTGTCTGGAAACTGAGATAAATCTTTTTTACACATGAACTTCGACAAGAATAACCAATGGATAATAAAGCTCTTCCACCTGACCATGTGGAACCCTAAGGTCCACCCCCTGAGCTAGGAGTTAACATGAGGTCCCAAATAATGATAGTCAGGTAGACAAAGACTAACATGAACAAAGGATGAGCAAACACCAATACAACACATGGCAATAACATAAAAAACACAACACAACTTCCAGAGGCAACACATAACATAAGTGGAGAGACCAAACAAGGAATGCTAGGTTGTAGTAGGGAGAGTGTCATCGCACAGTCCTAGCATGGGTTATCCTGACAGCCTCTCACTAGGCGTCGGCCCCCATCTATGGTTATCCTAACAGCCTCTCACTAGGCACCGGCCCCATAGGGTGACACATGCGGAATCGACCTTCCTTTCATGAGGACAAGGAAGTCAATCGTGTCGACCAGGCCTTCTCTACCCATCCTTAGTCTAAACAAGCACTACAGGCCATGGGAGAGGAATCCATTAATCTTGTTTAATGTGAAATCTACCCTTAACCCCTTAGTTCATTTTAGGTTATCACTTGATTAATCTACTTTCAACGGGTTATCCTGACTGCCACTTTAGGCGCTGGCCCCACATTGAAAGCCACTCTCCTTCCTAACACCTAGTAAACCTTAAACATCAAACAAGGCATTCTAATAGTACACATACATGTTCACTACAAGGCATAAACCCTCTTTCATTAAAAACAGAATCATAACACCAATTGTTATCCATCACCTATAGCATTACAACATTTTACTCTTTTACAGATTCCAGGTCTCTCCATACAACAATTACGACAAAACAGATACAAGATAGTCATAACTAAATAAATATCTTATCCCGAGAATATTATATCCACAAAAGCATTAACAACTTTCAACAATTCTACATTCGTAATAAATTGTACTTCATACTCAATTAGAATCACATGTTTAAAACTCCACAACACTAGAACACCCATCCACATGTTGGTTGTACCCAAAACGCGATGAACTATGCCTCTAGAATTTTGACCATTGACAATTTACCATATTACGACAATGAGAATTCTTAATTCATACAATTCAGTTCAAGTTCTAGAGTTACACGAAACTTCCTTCTTGTAAATAACTTTGTCATAAAATCAATAGCGAAATACAATAACTCTTTTAACTGAACCAATTGATTTTATATTTAACGTGACAATTATATTAATACACTACAATCGAGATCATCCAATTTCTTTATTTTATTCCTCACTAGCATTAAATGGATCGAGTGGTTTAACCAACCCAATTTCAACCATTTAATCTAAACTTAATTATAATATTTAATTCACTTTTGCGTAAAAACGATAATCTGATACCAGATATATATGCAACAATGTATCTTATCACATAATTTAATCACTCCAATGATGGTATTGTATTAAAAATAACATTACTATTACGTTACAGCATTTGACTATCACCTTTTCCGGTTGAAATAATAATAATAATAATAACCATATTATTAATAACATTAACAATAAAAATAACATTAATTATTTATCCCTTAATCAACTCTAAAATTAACGTTATTATTATTTTTATAGTGGATGACATGTAAAAATTGTAATTGGCTGTTTAACCATTGAAGTGGATGATATGTAATCAGCCTAACGATTTCTGGCAGTGTCCAATAAACTTGCAAATTTAATGAATTGACGGCATCCACATAAACAGTTTTCTCTTTCCCTAACGAAAGGCAATAATGATTGTGTTTTCTGAAGTATTCGTAACTAAGAGTGTAGTACTATTGTCTAATATTTTTTTGTTCACCCTAATCTTAATTTTAAACAGGATACATTTATACTATTTTCTTTGTAATGGATGATATTTAAATAGGCTTATGACTGAGTAATTCTACCATTGTCTGGCAGCATTCCATTCAGCACCCTCAACTTGCAAATGTGTTATAGACGACAGTGATTGGCATTAAACTGTTTTCACTTTTCCGTCAAACTGGAACAACTACTCAGGAATAATAACAATTCAAATTTGATGAATGAAATGGAAGTGACTCAATAGAATGGCAGTAATTTTCTCCACGCAGTCCCGGCGCCAAATCTAAATTCCTCAGTTGTGTGGATTTCCAATCGTGGAAAGTGTGATTACTGTGCTACATGTTCGTGGAAGTTTATTTCTAACAGAAGGTCACAGATTACAAACTCTCTGTAGATTTCAACCCACTGTTTGTTGTGTGAGCTTAGCTGATTACCTTGCTGCGCTGACCTTCAGAGGAAGCGCCGAACTCCATCAACGTGATATCTGTTATTTCTACGCTGGTTATGAAGATTGTTAAAGAGAATGTTGAGCTGCAATGAGGGCACGATCTGTAGGTAGAATCCCTTCCAAATGTGTGCCCAGCAAAACAAAACAGTGATCTATATCTTGGGACGATTGTAGGATAATATCAACCTCAACTACCAAATAGGTAATAGAATACTACGGCTGCAGGAATATCTATGGGAAAGAAGCGATGCGTCATCTCTAAAAACAAAAATTTTAAGATTGCTCAAAGAGAGGTCTACAAGGGATAAAGAAATGACAACATAAACTAGGGAGAAATGGTTGGTCATCACTGAAGGAAGGACGTGGCAGAAAATGAGGTCACTTGATTATTCTAGAAAGCCTTCCACTTGATCAATACAATACTGGTGATGACAACAAGTGTAGAAACATGGCTAACTCATGTATTAAGATCCCAGCTAGTAGATGAATGAATACACCATGAAAATCCACAAAAATCTTTGAATTGTAACTCATTCTTTAATGGTCCTCATAATACAATACTATGGTGAATTTCCAATGTTATGCCAAGATCGCCGGTTTTCAAGGCTATTAAAAGAAGTTGAACTTGTAATATAAGGTGCGACTAGCTGAAAAGAAAAAGCGATCTATGATAACTCACGTGGAACAACAAATAAAACCTCCTACCAGATGTAACGCCCAGGTAGAATACAGCGAACAAAGGAAATAGAATGATTGCAGAATACATGTGAAATGGATTAGTTTCCAAGGGCAGCAATCTACATGATTAAACTCTTTTAGATGTACGCCCAGCCAAAACGGCTATGATAGGAATAGAACAATTGAAACAGTTTCATGCAAAGCATAACTAGATGCGTTATTTTGGCCTTCAACTATGTTTAACAAATGCTATTTGTAACCTGCGATCCACTGTAAAAAAAAACTAGGGTTCAATGCCATTTAATTGACCAGCTGTATATGCGCACCCTTCACCTTATATGGTCGGTGGTTTCATTTAAAAGAAACACCATTTCATACAATCCAGTGGTGGCAAGGAAACATAGTGATTGTTTTAGAAAATCTAAATCAAATACAGACAGAAAGTTTAAAACCAACTGTACAGAGAAACAACATTCTTTTCTACCACCAAATAGGAAGATCTAAGGCACGTGAGAAATCTATTGCTCGATGTGCATGTTTTGTGGCTAAGAAAGGGTGACAATTATAGAGAAATACTCTATTGTATGTGCAACCAAAACTTGTTAAATGGAGAAATTCCATTCGATTGCTCTGACACAGTTAGAAGGTTGCAGTGCGGGGTTGGAGTTTGACAGAATAGTTTAATGGCTGAGAGGAGGATGAGAATTGCAGAAGAATACACTGTTGTATATGCAACAGGGAGAATACACAATGGCGATCACATCCGAAGAAATCACTATTTAGCTTAAGGGTTTGGGGAAAGTGGAAGAAAAACAATTCAACCAAAAGAAATCCGCTTGCAAATAAAGAAAACAATCAACTCCAACATGTACAGATTCAGGAAAAAGAATCAGAGATTAAGCATACAATGGAACCTGGCTGCGACGTAGACTCGACAATTCTAGTTCAACCGCTGCAGTCCAAGCTCCTTTCTAGTCTTCTTTTCTGCTCTTCTCCTTCTGCAATCTCCCCTCTTTGCCTCTACAATCTTCCCTTTTATAAAACAGTCCCTTCCATCTTCGAAGGAACTCGGCACGTGATCCCGTGCATCTCTCCTCAACTAAACATAATTTTTTTTTTATTCTTTTAATAATCTAATAGCTAATTTTTCGCAAAATTTTATGGTTTTGATTAATATTAATGCATGATTCCAACTAAATTTAATTTCTTTATGACTATCCAACTATATTGTTATTAATAAAATTGTAACATTACATCAATCTATAATTTTACAACTATATTTTAATTTATTTTATTAATTAAGTTGTAAATCACAAATTACAACATGACTTACAACTAATTTATTTATTTAAATATTCATTGAAAATAATATTTTATTAAACAATACAAAATTTCTTACAACTTTTATTTAACAATAGTACTTCCAATAAAATAATAATTTATTTACAACATTTATTAACAAATATCGACATTTACAATTATTATATTTTTCTGTATAATAATTCTATCTAATGCACAGCTTTACCTTACACACTTAAACACCTTCTGACCTAGTTAGACTCCAAGGTGCAATACTACATGTATGCAAGTCATGATCGAATGATAGACAATAAACACAAGGGTAAACTAACAACCAGACAACACGGACTAGGGACCCCACGTTAACTCCAAACAACTAATCCATTGGCAAAGGCATGCTCAAACCTGGTAAATCAGGTGGAGTCGGTGCCTAGTACTTGCATCCTGCAGCAAATGCACGGTTAAACATAACAAGATATATATCCAAATGCAATCATATAGTGAATGGAAATTGCAGTGGGGTAGGGTACTCGAGTGCGAGTATTACGACACTGTTCCATTCACGTTTATGTATAAACATTTAACTATATTGAACAAGATATCTGATTACTAGTCAACAACATAAAACAATCAATTATCTCATAACCAAATCATCAAAGCATCTAATTTATTTATCAAATTGTGAAACATAAGGTAATAGAATCTAACATCAACAACTGTTATCATAACGATTAGGTCCATAATGAATTAACAAAATAACAAGGAATCCATCATCAAACGATCTAAGATACTGTCATAATGTCTAATACTACTAAGCAAACATCAATCTGATAGATGACAAGTTGAGGGGCACTACATCCTCCTCCCCTAAGATTAGGCTTACTCCTGGAAGCCTACAAACAAATATGGATATAGCTCTCGCATGCGGGATGCATCTTCCCAGGTAGCTGAAGTCTCATCACTAGGATCCCATTGGACCCTTACCTGCTCTATGACTCTACCCCTGAGAGTGAGTCCCCTGTGCTCCAAAATGCCTACGGGCTCCAAAGCTAGCTGCCCGTCCTCTACCTGTAAGGCATTCCAATCAAGGACACGAGAAATATCTGGATGATAGGGTCTAAGAACAAAAACATGAAATACATCATGGATGCGCGACAAGCTAGCGGCAAAGCAAGACGGTATGCAACAGGACCAATTCTTTCCAAAACCTCAAATGGCCCTACAAAACGCGGTGCAAGCTTAGAGCCTTTTCCGTAACGGATCGAACTCTTTCGCGGACGTACCCGCAAGAACACCTGATCACCAACTAAAAATTGACAATCAAGTCTATGAGCATCTGCATATTTCTTCTGTCTATCTTGTGTTGCCACCAGATGCTCTCTAATGCGATCAACCTGTTGCTCCATCTCTTGGAGCATTTGTGGTCCTAGAAGAACTCTATCCTCAAGACGATCCCAACTAAGCGGGGTACGACAAGGACAACCATATAGAGCCTGAAAAGGAGACATGCCAATAGAACTATGGCCCATTATTGTATGCAAACTCCACCAAATATAAATAATCTTCCCAACAGTTTTGTTGATCCATAACATACATTCTGAGCATATCCTCGAGAACCTGATTGACCCTCTCAGTTTGCCCATCAGTCTCTGGATGATAAGTTGAACTGAAGTTCAACTGAGTCCCCAATGCATGCTGAAGGGATGTCCAAAGAGCTGAAGTGAAAACTGGATCACAATCAGAGATAATCTTGCGAGGAATCCCGTGCAATCTGACTATGTCCTCCATGAAAATTTTGGCCACAGATGAAGCATTATATGAAGATCGGATAGGAGAAAAGTGTGCTACTTTCGTAAGCCTATCTACAGTGACCATTATTGCGTCATGACGACGAGAGGACATGGGTAAACCAACTATAAAATCTATCGAAATAATGTCCCATTTCCATTCCGGAATAAGATGTGGCTGGAGAAGACCTGCGAGATGCTGATGTTCCGCCTTAACCCTCTGACATTCTAAGCATCTCGAAACAAAATCAACAATATCCCTCTTCATTCTAGCCCAAAAATATATCTGGCGGAGATCTGCATACATCTTCTTAACACCCGGATGAGCAAAATATGGTGCCCGATGTGCCTCAGTCATAATTAGGGTACGAAGACCCTCCGTAGAAGGCACATAAATGCGACCTAAATGTCGCAAGAGACCATCCAACTCGATAGAATACCTGGCATAACTACCCTCCAAGGTTCTACCAGACTCAACTTCTGCTTTCACTTCCTAATACCATCTATCTGCAGGGAGTGCTGCAAGAATCTGTCCTTTCAAATCCACTCTAAGAGTGATTGATGAAAGTTCATGTCTTCACCAACTAAGAGCATCTGCCACCACATTCTCCTTACCTTGGATATATTTTACCTCAAAATCGTACTCACATAGAAACTCCATCCACCGCCTCTGTCTAGCATTTAGGTTTGGCTGTGTAAAAATGTATTGTAAACTTCGGTGATCACTATGTAGCTCAAACCGATGCCCCAATAAAAAGTGTCTCCATCTTACTAATGCATGTACAACTGTAGCTAACTCTAGGTCATGTGTAGGATAGTTCAACTCGTGATCTTTGAGTTTACGGGACTCATAGGCTATCACACGACCCTCCTGCATTAAAACTGCTCCTAACCTTTCCAAAGATGCATCAATACATACCACAAAATCTCTGGCAGGATCAGGCACTGCTAGAATAGGTGCACTAGTCAGCCGCTCCTTAAGAGTCTGAAAAGCTACTTGACACTGTTCTGACCAAATGAACTTCTTTCCTTTTCTCTGAAGAGAAGTTATAGGGTGAGCTATCTTTGAAAATCCTTCCACAAATTGTCGATAATAGCCTACTAAACCCATGAAACTACGAACCTCTGAAACATTGGTAGGAGTAGGCCAATCCATGATAGCTTAAATCTTTGAAGGATCCACCGCAATACCCTTATCAGAAATAACATGTCCCAAATATTTCACTTCAGTTTGAAAGAAATCACATTTAGCCAGATTTGCATATAACTGATTTTCTCTTAAACACTGCAGAACCTATCGCAAATGTTCTTCATGCTCCTCCATAGACCTTGAATAAATCAATATATCATCTAAGAATACCAAAACAAATTTATCGAGATAGGTGCGAAATACACCATTCATCAGACTCATAAACACAGACGGTGCCTTCGTCAACCCAAAAGGTACAACAGTGAACTCATAATGCCCATAATGGGTGCGAAATGATGTCTTGTGGATGTCAGCCTCAAAGATGTGCAACTGATGATATCTAGACTTTAGGTCTATCTTTGAAAACACCTTAGCTCCCTTGATCTGATCAAAGAGGTCATCAATTCGTGGCAATGGGTATCGGTTCTTCACAGTCACCTTATTAAGCTGTCGATAGTCGATGCAAAATCGTAGAGATCCATCCTTTTTCTTCACAAAAATCACTGGTGCTCCCCATGGAGAGACACTGGGATGAATGAATCCCTTCGCTAATAACTCCTCTAGCTGCAAACAAAGCTCCTTAAGCTCTTGGGTAGTCATCCGATATGGAGCTCGTGAAATAGGTTCTGCTCTGGGAACAAGGTCTATCTTAAAATCAATATCACGCTTCGGTGGCATACCCAGAATCTCGCTGGAAAAGACATCTTCATACTGCTTGAGAATAGGATGATCGTCCAAAGATGTTTCCCTATTCTCCCCAAAATCTAAGTCATTAACTGTTACAGCAAACAACTTGCATCCTTGACGCAAACATCTCTTCAATTACATGGTGGAAATCATACGCAAGGAGATGGGTCTCTGAATACCAACCACTTCTACTTCACTGCCTGATTCATCAACACACCTCACTAACTTGCAATGACAATCTATCACTGCTCGATGAGCATCCAACCAATCCATTCCCAACACTATGTCATAGGATCCTAGTGGTATAATGCGAAGATCTGCCGTGGTAGATAAAGGACCTATCCTCAACTCACAACCATACACAAGAGAGTCTACTGATACCCTAGATCCAGAGGCCAATTCCACCTGCCACTTAACATCTTGCTTTGCTGCCTCTAATTTGCAACGCTCCACTAAAGAAGGGGAAATGAAAGAATCTGAAGCACCAAAGTCAAAAAGAATAGAAATAGTAATACCTCACAAGACACCTGTAGTCTCCACAACAGTGCCTTGGTGCTCTGCTTGGCGATTATCTACCGCCGCAAACACCCTATGTGACCTGCCTGCATCTCCGACAGTTGGCTCTGAAACTATGGGCCTCTGTCCAAATCCTGTAGTATTCTTACGTGGACACTGTATGGCAATGTGGCCCTGCTGGCTGCAAGAGAAACATCCTGTTCCCCTACCAAAACCTTCACCGCCTACAGGAACATTCAACTGCTGGAAACTTCCTCTACTTGCTGCAGATTGTGTGCTCTACGCCGATTGACTGGCACGATCACGTTTAACTCTCTACCAACTCCGATCTTTTCTGAAATGAAATCTACTACCTTGCTGATTTTGAGAGTTTCTCGATTTCATCTGGGAGTACTGTTGTTGTTGCTGTCCACTCTTAGAAGGTACATGCTGACTCCTCAAGTTACCTGTTGTATGGGACTGACCACCTCAGAAACCAGAACCTGCTCGAGATGTGCTACCGATTTGCACACTTGTATGACCCCCTAGGGCCATGGTCAAATTCTCCTCCACCAGTCGAGCCTTCTCAACTGCTACCTCCATGGTCTTCGGCTCGAAAACATGAACTCCTCCACTGATGCGTGCATTCAGACCTCTAATAAAATGTTGAACTAACATGGCCTCGTCGTTTCCAATGCCTGCATACTGCTTGAGTTCATAAAACCTGCGCTCGTACTGTTCCACTGTCATGACCATCTGTCTCAACCCATGGAACTCGTCCGCTCGACGTTGCCTCCAGTGGTCTAATAGAAATCGAGCTCTGAACCTTTCCAGAAATAGTTCCCAAGATACTGTGGCAATATCTAAATGCAACTTCTGTTCCTCTAGTCGCCACCATGTAGAGGTGAAACCTCTTAGATGCATGATGGCACATCTTGCCTTAGTGTTGCTACCATAAGGATGCATAGCAAAACACCTCTCTCTGCTTCCATACCGCTACCAGAACCATCGAAAGTAGGAGGACGGGCTCTCATCAGGTCTCTCATGTGGCCTGCAAGAATAGCTTCTTGTTCAACTGTGATTTCTCTCCTTTTGGGAGATCGTTCCCTTTCTCTCTCTTCTGGTTGTTCCATCTCCTGCCTAGGACCAAGACAAGCAAGAACTTCCTCAAGGAGTTGGCATAGCTGAGCACCCTCTGGCTGACCCTGATTCTCTTGATTCTTGCTTCCACCTTCTTGTGTACTCTCATGAGGAGAACTAGGAGGAGGGCTGTTATCAACACCTCTCCCATGACCCCTACCTCATCCACGTCCTCAACCTCATACCCTAGGCATCTTCCTGGACAACACACCCAAGAACAGCTTCAAGTTGCTAGGTGAGGATTACGAATGAATTTATTCTCTAGATTTTTAAACTAGTATAGCTTAATGGGCTAGTATAAAACCTAGAGTACCCAGTGTTAGAAACTTGGCTCTGATACCAGATGTAACGCCCCACCTTGAACACCTTAGAGAATTTCACATTTATGCTATTTGAAACAGGAAATTTTTTTTTTTAAATGATTAAGATAACAAGTAATGTTAACATAACTAATTACACCATTAAACTTACAACATGTTCTCCAAGGTTTCAAGGCTACATTACTTAACAATTCAGCTAACATAATTCAACATGCAACAGTAACTGATCTAAATTCAATGCACAATAACTTATTCATATTCATTACATGTCATCAAATAATATAATCTACATGATCAAGTACATCATTACATCATTACATTGCCATTTTCAGACTACATCAGAATTACATACATTATGAATGATCGTTACACAAGTCTGGTACATGATTATACATATACATCTCCATCAACTGGTACAAGTACAATTGTCTGGAAACTGATAAATCTTTTCTGCACATGAACTTTGACAAGAATAACCAATGGATAATAAAGCTCTTCCACCCGACCATGTGGAACCCTAAGGTCCACCCCCTGAGCTAGGAGTTAACATGAGGTCCCAAACAATGACAGTCAGGTAGACAAAGACTAACATGAACAAAGGATGACCAAACACCAATACAACACATGGCAATAACATAAACAACACAACACAACTTCCAGAGGAAACACGTAACATAAGTGGAGAGACCAAACAAGGAATGCTAGGTTGTAGTAGGGAGAGTGTCATCGCACGGTCCTAGCGTGGGTTATCCTGACAGCCTCTCACTAGGCACCGGCCCCATAGGGTGACACATGTGGAATCGACCTTCCTTTCATGAGGACAAGGAAGTCAATCATGCCGACTAGGCCTTCTCTACCCTTCCTTAGTCTAAACAAGCACTACAGGCCATGGGAGAGGAATCCATTAATCTTGTTTAATGTGAAATCTACCCTTAACCCCCTAGTTCATTTTAGGTTATCACTTGATTAATCTACTTTCAATGGGTTATCCTGACTGCCACTTTGGGCGCCAGCCCCACATTGAAAGCCACTCTCCTTCCTAACACCTAGTAAACCTTAAACACCAAACAAGGCATTGTAATAGTACACATACATGTTCACTGCAAGGCATAAACCCTCTTGCGTTACAAACAGAATCATAACACCAATTGTTATCCATCACCTATAGCATTACAACATTTTACTCTTTTACAGATTCCAGGTCTCTCCATATGACAATTACGACAAAATGGATACAAGATAGTCACAACTAGATAAATATCTTATCCCGGGAATATTATATCCACAAAAGCATTAACAACTTTCAACAATTCTACATTCGTAATAAATTGTACTTCATACTCAATTAGAATCACATGTTTAAAAGTCCACAACACTAGAACACCCATCCACATGTTGGTTGTACCCAAAACGCGATGAACTATGCCTCTGGAATTTTGACCATTGACAATTTACCATATTACGACAACAAGAATTCTTAATTCATACAATTCAGTTCAAGTTCTAGAGTTACACTAAACTTCCTTCTTGTAAATAACTTTGTCATAAAATCAATAGCGAAATACAATAACTCTTTTAACTGAACCAATTGATTTTATATTTAACGTGACAATTATATTAATACACTACAATCGAGATCATCCAATTTCTTTATTTTATTCCTCACTAGCATTAGATGGATCGAGTGATTTAACCAACCCAATTTCAACCATTTAATCTAAACTTAATTATAATATTTAATTCACTTTTGCCTAAAAACGATAATCTGATACAAGATAAATATGCAACAATGTATCTTATCACGTAATTTAATCACTCCAACGATGGTATTGTATTAAAAATAACATTACTATTACATTAGGGCATTTGACTATCACCTTTTCCGGTTGAATTAATAATAATAAAAATAACCATATTATTAATAACATTAACAATAAAAATAACATTAATTATTTATCCCTTAATCAACACAAAAATTAATGTTATTATTATTTTTATAGCAGATGACATGTAAAAATTGTAATTGGCTGTTTAACCATTGAAATGGATGACATGTAATCAGCCTAACAATTTCTGGCAGTGTCCAATAAACTTGCAAATTTAATGAATTGACGGCATCCACATAAACAGTTTTCTCTTTCTCTAACAAAAGGCAATAATGATTGTGTTTTCTAAAGTATTTGTAACTAAGAGTGTAGTACTATTGTCTTATATTTTTTTGTTCACCCTAATCTTAATTTTAAACAGGATACATTTATACTATTTTCTTTGTAATGGATGATATTTAAATAGGCTTATGACTGAGTAATTCTACCATTGTCTGGCAGCATTCCATTTAGTACCCTCAACTTGCAAATGTGTTATAGACGACAGTGATTGGCATTAAACTATTTTCACTTTTCCACCAAACTGGAACAGCCACTCAGGAATAATAACAATTCAAATATGATGAATGAAATAGAAGTGACTCAATAGAATGGCAGTGATTTTCTCCAGGCAGTCCCTGTGCCAAATCTAAATTCCTTAGTTGTGTGGATTTCCAATCGTGGAAAGTGTGATTACTGTGCTACATGTTCGTGGAAGTTTATTTCTAACAGAAGGTCACAGATTACAAACTCTCTGCAGATTTCAACCCATTGTTTGCTGTGTGAGCTTAGCTGATTACCTTGCTGCGCTGACCTTCAAAGGAAGCACCAAACTCCATCAACATGATATCTGTTATTTCTACGCTGATTATGAAGATTGTTAAAGAGAATGTTGAACTGCAATGAGGGCGCGATCTGTAGGTAGAATCCCTTCCAAATGTGCACCCAGCAAAACAAAATAGCGATCTATATCTTGGGACGATTGTAGGATAATATCAACCTCAACTACCAAATAGGTAATACAATACTACGGCTGCAGGAATATCTGTGGGAAAGAAGCGATGCGTCATCTCTAAAATCAAAAATTTTAAGATTGCTCAAAGAGAGGTCTACAAGGGATAAAGAAATGACAACATAAACTAGGGAGAAATGGTTGGTCATCACTGAAGAAAGGACGTGGCAGAAAATGAGGTCACTCGATTATTCTAGAAAGCATTCCACTTGATCAATACAATACTGGTGATGACAACAAGTGTAGAAACATGGCTAACTCATGTATTAAGATCCCAGCTAGTAGATGAATGAATACACCATGAAAGTCCACAAAAATCTTTGAATTGTAACTCATTCTTTAATGGTCTTCATAATACAATACTATGGTGAATTTCCAATGTTATGCCAAGATCGCTGGTTTTCAAGGCTATTAAAATAAGTTGAACTTGTAATATAAGGTGCGACTAGCTGAAAAGAAAAAGCAATCTATGATAACTCACGTGGAACAACAAATAAAACCTCCTACCAGATGTAACGCCCAGGTAAAATACAGCGAACAAAGGAAATGGAATGATTGCAGAATACATGCAAAATGGATTAGTTTCCAAGGGCAGCAATCTACATGATTAAACTCTTTCAAATGTGCGCCTAGACAAAATGGCTATGATAAGAATAGAAGAATTGAAACGGGTTCATGAAAAGCATAACTAGATGTGTTATTTTGGCCTTCAACTATGTTTAACAAATGCTATTTGTAACCTCCAATCTACTGTTAAAAAAAACTAGGGTTCAATGCCATTTAATTGACCAGTTGTATATGGGCACCCTTCACCTTATATGGTCGGTGGTTTCATTTAAAAGAAACACCATTTCATACAATCCAGTGGTGGTAGGGAAACATAGTGATTGTTTTAGAAAATCTAAATCAAATACAGATAAAAAGTTTAAAACCAACTATACACAGAAACAACATTCTTTTCTACCACCAAATAGGAAGATCTAAGGCACGTGAGAAATCTATTGCTCGATGTGCATGTTTGGCGGCTAAGAAAGGGTGACAATTATAGAGAAATACTCTATTGTATGTGTGCAACCAAAACTTGTTAAATGGAGAAATTCCATTCGATTGCTCTGACACAGTTAGAAGGTTGCAGTGTGGGGTTGGAGTCTGACAGAATAGTTTAATGGCTGAGAGGAGGATGAGAATTGCAGAAGAATACACTGTTGTATATGCAACAGGGAGAATACACAATGGCAATCACATCCGAAGAAATCACTATTCAGCTTAAGGGCTTGGGGAAAGTGGAAGAAAAACAATTCAACCAAAAGAAATCCGCTTGCAAATAAAGAAAACAATCAACTCCAACATGTACATATTTAGGAAAAAGAATCAGAGATTAGGCATACAATGGAACCTGGCTGCGACGTAGACTCGACAATTCTAGTTTAACCGCTGCAGTCCAAGCTCCTTTCTAGTCTTCTTTTCTGCTCTTCTCCTTCTACAATCTCCCCTCTTTGCCTCTACTATCTTCCCTTTTATAAAACAATCCCTTCCATCTTCGAAGGAACTCTGCACGTGATCCCGTGCATCTCTCCTCAACTAAACATAATTTTTTTTTATTCTTTTAATAATCTAATAGCTAATTTTTAGCAAAATTTTATTGTTTTGATTAATATTAATGCATGATTCCAACTAAATTTAATTTCTTTATGACCGTGCAACTATATTGTTATTAATAAAATTGTAACATTACATCAATCTATAATTTTACAACTATATTTTAATTTATTTTATTAATTAAGTTGTAAATCACAAATTACAACATGACTTACAACTAATTTATTTATTTAAATATTCATTGAAAATAACATTTTATTAAACAATACAAAATTTCTTACAACTTTTATTTAACAATATTACTTCCAATAAAATAATAATTTATTTACATCAATTATTAACAATTATCGACATTTACAATTATTATATTTTTCCGTCTAATAATTCTATCTAATGCACAGCTTTACCTTACACACTTAGACACCTTCTAACCTAGTTAGACTCCAAGGTGCAATACTACCTGTCTGCAAGTCATGATCGAATGATAGACAATAAACACAAGGGTAAACTGACAACCAGACAACACGGACTAGGGACCCCACGTTAACTCCAAACAACTAATCCATTGGCGAAGGCATGCTCAGACCTGGTAAATCAGGTGGAGTCGGTGCCTAGTACCTACATCCTGCAGCAAATGCATGGTTAAACATAACAAGATATATATCCAGATGCAGTCATATAGTGAATGGAAATCGCAGTGGGGTAGGGTACTCGAGTGCAAGTATTACGACACTGTTCCATTCACGTTTATGTATAAACATTTAACTATATTAAACAAGATATCTGATTACTAGTCAACAACATAAAACAATCAATTATCTCATAATCAAATCATCAAAGCATCTAATTTATTTATCAAATTGTGAAACATAAGGTAACAGAATCCAACATCAACAATTGTTATCATAATGATTAGGTCCATAATGAATTAACAAAATAACAAGGAATCCATCATCAAACGATCTAAGATACTGTCATAATGTCTAATACTACTAAGCAAACATCAATCTAACAGACGACAAGTTGAGGGGCACTACAATTTTGATCTATTCTACCAAAGTTATTGTGAGATATAGTGGTGATCTCATCCTTTTTTTTCTATATTAAATATATATTTAAAAAAATTCTAATTTAATATAATATACTTGCAATTTACACCAAAGATACTATACCAAACATTTTTTTACCACAACATTATTGTTTATAAATAAACTCAAACTTAATAAAATGGGGTAGCAAGCTAAGAAGTCCAGATGCTTCACTTTTGTGAACATCACCTAGATACAACAAGTGTTAAGTGGACCACTACTCATGAAATATAAATCATGTATTTTGACTCAAAAACTATACAGTTGAATCCAAAGTTGAATCCTCATATCCCATATATTGTTTATTATTTTAGAACTCCAGAGAATAACAAAACCTGTGGATAATTTAAGCTTTACCATAGAATCAAAGACTTTAAAAAAAATTGATAATGGGATATCTGAATTTTAACGTGAGCAAGTTGGAACCTATCAATTACAAGTGACTGAGCATACAACATGAATCGAACGACAGTCTGGGTGGAAACACTGAATTTGAATTCACATTATTTAAAAATAAATTACATTGAACTGCAACAAATCAACTCATACCGTGCTTTGAAAAAAATGCATTCCACTACTTTGCCCAACTTTTCCAATCTATTAAAAAGTAAGCACATATTAAATTTTTATTAGTAAGTTGATAACTTGAATGGCAGACAGCCAATGTTGCAGTCATTCCAGCCTTCCTCGATGCAATCCATGGACAACCCACATCACGAATTCCGCCCTTTACCCTTAAAGATTGCATCTTTCCCAACGCCCATTAGGTGAGCAGTCAGAAGTCAAAAGTCAATATTCACTGTATATATATCCAGATTGACACAGAACAGAATATGCCATACTTGTGTTAGCATTCCTTTGGCAGCTTGCAAACACAGGACCTCACCTGGAAAACTCATGTCAGAGAAAAAAACAAGAAAATCATATGGGTATCCTGAATTAGAAAATTCTGATCAACTCCATAAATAGGATAATTTAGAGATTCACAGAATGAGGATAGGCCACTGATCAAACATATAGCTATTTTGAAGGGGTTTTTAAGTTTTAAAGTTATTTGTTTTCACCTCCAAGTGTATTTTTTAGCTATATTTCTGAAACTTACTCCCCTATATTCTGAAACTCTGGTATGATCCTCCCTTATCTCCAGTGATTCCCCATGTGGGATCCACATTAGATATCAATACTGGTATCTTTTTTAGGAACATTCCAGATGTGCAAGTCAGAAAAAATAAAGATTTTATAGAGCAATGGAGATGAATCCTATTATACTGTGCAGAGATGCATGGTCCATTATATTAGTATACCATGAGAAACATCCTACGCCAATTTAGCACAAACTAACTTAAAATAACATCGTTGAAGATGGGGATTACAACTATTTGTTAAGATAATTTAGTATGTTTGTTTTTCATTTAGATCAAACAAGGAAGATGTGGGGATATACAGTGAATTAAAGTTGTTACAAACCAATATTCCACGTGCAAATTTAAAAAATAAAATAAAAATCAATGAAATGGATCCTTAATACCTGTATTTCCCATGCCAAATCAGCATAAACTCACTCTCTTAAAAGATAGGGATTTCTAAGCAATTTTCTTTTCCAAAGTAAGACTGCCCTACCACACCAAACATTGTCATATCACTAGTTTGTTTTATTCATTAGATTTTGGTAGAGATGAGGTGTAAAATTGAATTGAATGATCTTTACATAAAACTCATTTAAAAATACAACACGTTCTATTCTCACTCTACTTAAATATCATCCACTTTAATAGCTAAAGAGTCAATAGTAATTTTACATCTCATTCACAACTAAAAGTGGTAAATATTTATCTTATTTTTATTGGTCAAAATTGACCTTTAACTGTTGAAGTGGATGATATATTCTATACAACTTAGTCATCCTTACTAGAAGCACCCTTTTCACCACACCCCATCTTTGACTTCTAAAACATAAATTCATTAATATGATTACAGGATTGGATGAATGATCTTCAATCTCCTAAAGAATTTCAATTATAAATAGGCCTTATTAACCACAAGCTTGATAGTTGAGGAGCAACAATTATATTTGTAGGGATTTCTATCATAATCCTTTTGATTTCAAATATGCATGCATAGAATAAGAATTGGGAATGTTTATGATTCATAGATTGTGAACATGAGTTTGAGAAAAAAGTTGAGATGGTTGGTGGTGGAGGCATCATAACTGCACATTCTAATCATAGTTGAAAGAGAGGCTTTGCACATACCCCAACTTACTGTTGACACAAAATAGATTTATTGTTATATAAATTGAATTTTAATGCATGGGTCTACATAAGATATTATTAGTCCCATCCCGAACAAACTAGCACCTTCTTGATTTCAATAGGTCAACATTCAAAAGTAAGTTTGGCAAACCTCACATTTCAATGTTCATGGAATTATAATTTCAATGAAATTTAAATGATGAATTTTCCTGTCTTTGTATTGTGACGATGTGTGTGTTGTAAAAAGATGAACTCCCAATTTTGTTTGAGAGCGATGTAAGCTTGTCCTTGTAAATGAAAGTACACATCTATATATAGTATATATATGGATTTTGAACTTGATTTACATTGTGCTTATTTTGTGTTGTTATAATAGATGTGTTTTTTTTTAAATTAAAGTTAAAATGGGATGGCAACATTTAAAAATAAATAAAATTATTCCATGTTGAAATATATTTTCCATTTTAAGTTAAGTTATACAATGAAAAATTTATTGTTGTTTCTTAATTATTAAGGATACAAATTCACAATTTAATATAAATTGCAGTAAGAGTAAAAGCAAATAATCTCAAAGGGTTGAATTAACGACATTAATCTAATCAAAGTATTGCAAGTCCTAAAAATGAATGGGCTTACATTTCAAGTTTAGTGATGACCAAAGATCTAGAAAATGAGCCTACATGGCATAAAATTAAAAGTGTGATATTTGACCGATACATCTCTAGGGTAAGGTGTCACATGTCAACCTTCTTCAACTCCCCATGTGTACTTTTTGCTTGCAATTTGTCATTTTCTAAGTGTTTGTTTGTTTGTTCAACCCAAAAACTATGTTCTTCCCTTAATTTCGAGTTCATTGCGATGAACTTTTTATTATCAAAGCGACAACTTCATTAAAAGAGACGAACTTATTCTTCTAATCCATACCCATTGTTTAATTAAAATATGAGTTTCCCTTCATTTATTGGCCCAATTCTATCTAATTTAGATCCACTAATAATGTTCTTGACTCCAAATCATTGAGGTTTCTACAAATAATCTAGTTTTAGCCTTTTCATGGGTTTAGATTTTGAAGAAGCCATAGACACAATCCACTATGAAACTTTATTGTTTGAGACTAATTTTACTTGCAACCACTATTTAGCTAGAACTTGTCAATTATCAATCTTATTCTTTTCATTCCTCTCCTAGTTTATAAATTCATTCCCTTGCTCTAAAGGTTGACCCGCTAGTTGAAGATAGCATATTAAGGAAACATCAATTGCTAGATCTTGGACTTTGAGGACCCAATGCCAACAACATTAGCCTTGCTCTACATTTGAAGCAACACTAGCTCCAGATGTGGAAGTTGTTTTGTTTCCTTAGATTAGATTTCCTATTCACGGCTTGGGAATTGTTTGTGAAAGATTGTCCTCTTTAGTTTGAATTTCATTTGTTGATATAAGAATTGCTAGAGTAGAAAGGTTAGATTTATAGAGTAATACCGGTATCTTTTTTAGGAACATTCCAGATATGCAAGTCAGGAAAAATAAAATAAAAAATAAAAAATTATAGAGCAATGGAGATGAATCCTCTTATACTGTGCAAAAATGCATGGTCCATTATATTAGTATACCATGAGAAACATCCTATGCCAATTTAGCACAAACTAACTTAAAATAACATCGTTGAAGATGGAGATTACAACTATTTCTTAAGATAATTTAGTATGTTTGTTTTTCCTTTAGATTAAAAAAGGAAGATGTGGGGATATACAATGCATTAAAGTTGTTAGAAACAAATATTCCATGTGCAAATTAAAAAAAAATAAAAAAAAATGAAATGGATCCTGAATACCTATATTTCCCATGCCAAATCAGCATAAACTCACTCTCTTAAAAGATAGGGATTTTTCAGCAATTTTCTTTTCCAAAGTCAAACAAGGCTGCCCTTCCACACCATACATAACAATTATAATTATAATGTAGTGTTTATGTTAGACTTTCAAGTATTCTTGTGATCATATCACTATTATTTTATTCATTAAATTTTGGTATAGATGAGATGTAAAATTGCTATTGAATGTTTGATCATTGAATTGAATGATCTTTACATAAAACTCTACTTAAATATCACCCACTTCAATAGTTAAACAGTCAATAGTAATTTTACACCTCATTCAAAACAAAAAGTGGTAAATATTTGTCTCATTTTTATTGGTCAAAATTGACCTTTAACTATTGAAGTGGATGATATATTCTACACAACTCAATCATCCTTACTAGAAACACCCATTTTTACCACACCCCATCTTTCATCTCTAAAACATAAGTTCATTAATATGATTACGGCATTGGATGAATGATCTTCATTCTCCTAAAAAAATTCAATTATCAATTGACCTTATTAACCACAAGCATGATAGTTGAGGAGCAACGATTGTATTTATAGGGATTTCTATCAAAATCCTTTCGATTTCAAATATGCATAGAATAAGAATTGGGAATGTTTATGATTCATAGATGGTGAACATGAGCTTCAGAAAAAAGTTGAAATGGTTGTTGGTGGAAGCATCATAACTACACATTCTAATCATATTTGAAAGAGAGGCTTTGTACATACCCCAACTTACTGTCGACACAGAATGGATTTATTGTTATATAAATTGAATTCTAATGCATGGGCCTAAATAAGATATTATTAGTCCCATCCTAAAAAAACTAGCACCTTAGAGACAACCTTCTTGATTTCATTAGGTCAACATTCAAAAGTGAGTTTGCCAAACCTCACATTTCAATGTTCATGGAATTATAATTTCAATTAAATTTTAATGATCAATTTCCCTGTCTTTGTGTTGTAATGATGTGTTAGTTTTAAAAAGATGAACTCCCAATTTTGTTTGAGAGGGTGCAATCTTGTCCTCATAAATGAAAGTACACACATATATATATATATATATATGGATTTTGAACTTGATTTACATTGTGCTTACAAGATAATTTACACTACTCTTTGTGTTGTTATAATAGATGTGTTTCCTAAAAAAAATTAAAAGTTAAAATGTGATGGTAACATTTAAAAATAAATCAAATTATTTCATGTTGAAATACATTTTCCATCTTAAGTTAAGTTATATACTAAAAAATTTATTGTTGTTTCTTAATTATTAAGGATATAAACTCATAGTTTATGATAAATTGCATTAAGAGTAAAAACAAACAATCTCAAAGGGTTGAATTAATGACATTCATCTAATCAAAGAATTGCAAGTCCTAAAAATGAATGGGCTTACATTTCAAGTTTAGTGATGACCAAAGATCTAGAAAATGAGCCTACATGGCATAAAATTAAAAGTGTGATATTTGACCAATGTCTCTAGGCTAAGGTATCACATGTCAACCTTCTTCAACTCCCCATGTGTCCCTTTTGCTTGCAATTTGTCATTTGCTAAGTGTTTGTTTATTTGTTCAATCCAAAAACTTTGTTCTTCCCTTAGTTTTGAGTTCATTGCGATGAACTTTTTATTATCAAAGTGACGATTTCATTAAAAGAGATGAACTTATTCTTCTTATCCATACCCATTGTTTAATTAACGTATGAATTTCTCTTCATTTATTAGCCTAATTCTATCTGCTTTAGATCCACTAATCATGTTCTTGACTCTAAATCATTAAGGTTTCGACAAATAATCTAGTTAGCTGAGAGGCTTTTTGGGTCATCCCACAATAATGGGTCCCAACCTTGGGACATCAATTTTTTGATTTTGGATGGAACAAAATTTTGTAGACATCTTCGTTTGAGGAAAAATCTTCAAACAAAGGTCCTTTGCAAGAAGATTTTGCAAAAATCACCTTTGAGCAAAGGTTGACCTTCAAGCAAAGGTGATCTTTGCTCGAAGGTCCTATATATTTGAGTAAAACTCAATAAAATAATACCTTCGAGAAAAGGCTACCTTTGCTCGAAGGTATTATTTTATTAATTTTTTTAAAAAGGGAATATGAAGCGATAGAGTTGCTTTCACTGTCATTTTTTATAAATCAAGGAACAAAAATGAACCTACAGGCTTCCTTCATAGCTTCAACAGACACCACATAGTAGAAGCACCAAAATGTTCCCATGTGCCTTCAATCAAAGGCATCCAACTCCATCCACCTCAGCCAGCCAACAATCAGGTATTCAACTCAATAATGTATTTGATTTTTTATGGTTAAAGGTGCTAAGTTTAAATTTCAAATAAATATTCATGGTGAAAGAAGTTTAATTTCAAACAAATTTTCATACCAGTGAAAAGATAAATACAATTTCAAACCTTTGAATGTGGAGATTCACACCCTAAAATGTTAAATTCAAATCCTGAAATGTCAAATTGAAACCCTAGAATGTGCAAAATCAAACCTTAAAATGTCAAATTGAAACCGTAAAATGTGCAATTGAAACATAAATTTTACGATTTTACAATTAGGGTTTCAAATTTATGTTTTAGGGTTTCAAATTTTAGGGGGTTTCAAATTTTAGGGTTTTACAATTAGGGTTTCAAATTTATGTTTTAGGGTTTCAAATTTTAGGGTAATTTATGTTTTAGGGTTTCAACTTTTAGGGTTTCATAAAATAGGGTTTCAAATTTATGTTTTAGGGTTCAATGTGCATTCATAGAATACTTTACTATTAGACCTAGAATATGTTTTACTTATGATAGTTCCCCTCATTTGAACCACCTCATGTAGTGATATTCACTATCTAACAAAATACATTTATGATTAATAGCAAACATCTAAATATAAAGATCCTATTGAAAGTCATTATGACTTCAAGCAATAGCATTAACATGAGTTATGCTTTAGATGATGATGAATTTTAATACATTTCTAGATGGTCTACTCCTAAACTTTTAGAGCCATTTATTACATTATAGCATTGTTCATTTTTAGAACTATTTACCACTTATATAAATGTGAATGTTCTTTAGTGAACAATCCTCAATTATATCAATATATTTCTAGTAGTTTGTCACATTCAAATAGTGAGGAGAATGAGGCTATACTTATGATGATCATCACATGTGCATACATGTAACATCCCTCTATGTAACCCCGAAGGGTAAGAGCCAAAAGAGGACAAGATATTTTTTTTAATATAAAGTGAGAGCATACACATAAGACGGTTCCCAATTTGATAAGTCGACAACATTCATGGCCAAGTATGGCCAAATGTACAACCCAAAGGAGAGGACTAATTCACCCTCCAATGAAACATTGTTAAAACTACATTCATTTTAAACACCAACTCAAATGTTCCTATATCCCATTTCCAATTGTAAACATGAATCCATAATCATCATAGTACAAATGGATCTGATGGCCACACTAGAATCTGTAAGCCAAATAAGAAACATCTCATTTCTTCTCATTAAATTATATGATTACATCTTCTCTCTCTCAAGAGAGTACAATTACATAAAAGAATATACAAGTACAATGGCATAGCCATGAATATGATACAATAACTAAATGAGTACAACAACTAATGAAGTAACAGAGAGAGAAAAAACATCTCCAACTGGTGCTCCAATAACCTGTTCACCGGTCCCCAATGGCGATGGCTATGCCTCCCAACCATGTGGACTCATACGAGACCACCCCACCATGCTGGGAGGTAGTCACAAGGCCCAAACAAAAGTAACAAAGTAAGGGTATACAAGATGGCCAACACTCACATCAATCATGGAGCAAACATGGAAAACAATGCATAAAGCCAATGTCATAACATAGAGATGCTCATCCAGTCATAGGTTGGGTACTACTCACGACTACTAAGGTACTAGATACTAGAGTGTAAATCAGATAGAGTGTCATCATGCGTGCTCGAAGGGATGGCACCACACGAAACCAGATACACCTCTCATACAGATGAGGAGACTCAATCATACCTAAATCAACGCCCCACAGATGGATAACTCGATGCCCCACAGATGGATAGGCCTTCTCGTATGTATACTTAGCCTTTACAAGCTCTCAAGGCCATGTACGAGGACTCATTATAGATTATTTGTGTTTTAACCCCAATATTTTATTATGTTATCACTTGTTTACTATTACTCTGCTACTAGTTCCCCTAGCAGCCACTTGCAGGCCCCGAGCCTGTAGAGAGCCACTCCAAACGATCACTCTAATGCCTAGACCTAGTTCATCTCGTTGAAAATAGAAAAATGTGATTTACAAGGCAAAAGCTTTCGATGATAGTGTAATTTTATTGAAAATAGCTCTTTGTCAGTTAGGTCAGTTGTGTAATAACTCCAGTGACCCCAAATGGTCACGATTCACAAAGGAATGCACGGATATAATAAGAAAAAGCACGACAAATGGTATTGCAAGTCTTCTCATAACATGAATTTTACATATTGTCTACCTTATTTAACATAACAAAAAAAGTTAAAAAGATTTACAAAAGGAGATCTTAATTTTCTTCCTACAGAAGTTCCCTTAGATCCTTGGGGTGCATGACAGATTTTCCTAATTAGAAATTATGTGACCAAATTTCAATGCACAAACACGGATTGATGAATCTAAGGTATTTTAGTGCATATCATTCTTTAACTCAAAGACGAAGGTTTCCACAAGGCTGGAGATTTAGCAGAAAATGACCGTAATGACCAAAGCAATAACCACTCAATTTTCTTAAGATGAGCTATAATGAAAATCTCGTCATAGAAGTTGTCGTATAACAAAAGGGTTTCATGGGACTTAGATCTCTTCAATCTCTATCACGGCATCCCAGTTTTTTTGTATGGCTTCCCTCATTATATTCTCTAAAAGATCAAACTCGCGTTTTACATAAAAATAATAAATCAAAAAACACATGATCTTTCTTTGCAAACCCCCTTTTATCTACAGAATCAGGGAATAGTTTTGCATGTTAAAATTAAATTCAAGGAAAGAGGTGATGTAAATATCTTACATTGACATAAATTTTGGCACATCTTTTTTTAAAATGTAGCAAAGGGGTTTCAGTTCTTTCTTTTTGTGGTTAAAAAAATTGCAGCAAGCATATTTTAGTTTTTGTGCTGGAAAAACAAACAACTAATGCAAATACCTTTTTCCTACTAGGGTGATTCTGATCACACTCCCCTTCCCTCACCTCAAATCTTGCAACTTGATCTGCTCGCCTGGGTTATTTTCCTCCCTCATGTGCTTCCTTTTTTTTGGTTTTTTTTGTTCTGTGTTTCTTTCAGAGCCTCTAAATGAGGCGTATTACTCTATCTTTTTCCTACACGCTACCATTCAGACTTTTCTACCAAAAAAAACAATTTCATCGCCTATCTACCATAGATATTTTCCTTCCAGTATTCATTATTCTCACCCACTTCTCCCCAGTGTAGAAAGGAGGACAATTAAGTGCCTAAAACATAATGCCACTGGGCTCCAGCTAGGTGGCCAGCTTGTGCAATTCTTCAGATATTAGTTAAGACTTCATAAGGGTTCATGTCTCCCCTTAACTCCCACCTTTCTCCATTCACAAGCTACGGCTTGTATATCTTAAAGTCAATGTGGGCGCTCCTCAGAAAGACCCACATATCTTTTTATATCCTACAACATGCCTTTGATATGATGCAATCCCTTAGAAAATGTAGGTAAGCCTTCAAAAGAGCTGCAGTTACTTGACAAAGGGCTGCGGCTGGGTAATAAGAGAAATGACTCCTTTATTATCTTCAAACCCCCAAGTGCACCTTCCAAACTATTCCTATCTGCATTGCTAAATCTTCACAATGAGAGGCGACTCCTCTAAGAAGCTCACAAAATGGATATATAAAATCATCTAAAAAAAATACTAAGTGAAATATATCATTATCTCAAAGATCAATAGAATCACTTAAAATAACATATTTAAAACCTCATGGGTATAACAAATCAAATCTCCAATAAATTAAACACTATAAAATACTGCATTAGAAACCACGTAAAGACGCCAATGAAACCACATCATAACACCGACAACCAATATATATAGCCACAATATAAGATTAATGGAAACCATGACAAAATACCTCCACAAGACATAATAGTAAACCACATACGACCCTAAGGTAATCCAGATGTTACCGTTAGGTAACCGAACGATAAGACAACGACACGGGAACCCTGCACTAACAGGGTACAGTGGGCTAGGGTAGGGAACATGCCCTATGACTATCTCCAGTAACCACCATCAGGGAATACAAGTACGCTCAGACTTGTGAATCTAGGCAGAGTCGATACTCAATACCTGCAACACTCCAAGCACATGTCAAAGTACATGTGCATATAACATATATCATATAGCCGAAGCAACATCAACCATCAGGAAGAGGGTCATGACATCGTAAGACTCTCGGATACGAGTGTTACAACATCATCCCTCTCCTGTCCATAATCATTCAAAAGTAACAATAACAACATCTAATCATGTAAGCATAAAATCCATCATAAGTAATAATCATGTCAACATCATAATAATATCGAGATTACACAACACCGGTGCCAATACAAAATATACAGTTATCGAAATCCATCAAGGATAAGCAAAAGCAAAATGTGAACACGAGGGTTGTTACAATACCTACAACCAAATGAACTTACAAATTTCACTACATTAGAGAAGCCTCCATACATGGTTTTGAAATAACTCTTGAAACACTATCTCATAACGTTACCTCCAATTATGCAAATGGATTTAATGTAGTGCTCCTCCATTTTCACCATGGATGTGCAGTTAACGATCATGACTAAGTTTTACTCAGGTACAAAATATACTCTCCACCGAGAGGTATAGGGCATATTTGAAACTTACTTACTAACTATGATATTTTATTAATTGTATTGTTTTGGAGTAATTATCTATATGAGTTAGTATTGTTTCAAAAGAAAATCATGGGTTGTTATTTTATGCTTTTACAATTACATATTTTATAAAGATTCTTTTAATTCATCATTATTTAGGTCCACATTTAGAAGTGGCAGTTACACAATTTAATGAAGAGATATTTGGGAGGAATCTACAATATTTTTCATTGTCTACGGGAATTACAGGTTTGAGGAATGGACAATATTTTCATTGTCTACAATATTTTCTTTGTCTTCGAGAATTGGAAATCAATGTTCTTCTCACAGGTATTCCTCAGATCAATTTCCATTTTTTTTCTATTTTGTGGCATAAGAAATTTAATTTTCTATATGATTTGCTCTACCACATGGTAGAAATGGTGATTATTTGCATGTTGAGCATATAATATTGCATGTTTGTTAAAATAAGGATCCATGGTTAATGTCAGGATGGGAATTGTTTCTTATCATTGCATGTTTTTGCATGTTAAACTAAATCGAAGAAACCATGGCCACATTGTTAGTTATTTACCTGTATTATAGAATACTAATAGTTGTAGGAGGTCGGATGGTATTTCCATTTGGGGCTTCCAAGAAGTAATGATCTCTGTACAAATTGTTAAAACCCTCCGTGGCTTCTTTATCGGATAAGTCTTAGTCCTACAAATATTTGTTTGGTAGAATGCATCTCCTTGCATGTTAGGCTTTATTGGTTTTCCTTGATATAGACGATTTAGCAAGAACATTTATTCATATTTTCTTATGTCTGAGTACGGTATATGATTTGTTTTTTGTTATATGGCAAAAAAAAAAGTGATAATTGCATGTGGATTTAATGATATTTTATGACAGTTTTTAAATTAAGGAATTTTGGTTGACATGTCATCAGGAATTACTTCATATTTTTCTTTATAAGAGGTGTCTTGTCTGATAGAAACTTGGCCTAGTTTTAATCTCCTATCTGCAATTGTATGGCCTGATACTTGGTGCAATAGAATGGATGTTGGATTGCATAAATCCTTATATCAAGGTCTTCCGAGGAATTTGCAATCACAATGTCTTAGGGTTCAATTTAATTCGCATATCTGACAAGGTTTCTACATTACATAAATCCTTATAAGTAAATTATCTTTTCCTAAAACATAGAAGTGTTATCCACATATAATACTCTACATGTATTAGGGAAACAATATCTTCATCGACATATTCCTTTATATGAACTGTACGTCTTATCTCAAAGATTTTAATGCTAGTGAGGAAAGTTGTAGCTTAAATAAGAAAGTTGTAAGTGATGCTTGAGTTCATTTACAGACCTTAGGACAGCATTAAAGGTTACCATAATTCATCATTCAATGAATTGCCTTGGGTCAAGTTTTGTAAATAGGATAAGAGAGCTATTTGAGATGGGCATACCTCCCTTTGAACAATATTAATTGTTTAGTTAATGCTAAGACTTTGGAGTCTACTATTTTCTTCTATTCACAACAATGCCGTAATGTTATCTTCTTTTTATCTATGTGCACTACTAGTGAACTTCTTAGGATTTTGTGAAGGAAATCACAATCTCTAATCGCCTCTCCTATTATCTAAAATCCCTCCTCTAAACCATATTGTTCTCCATGACACAAACTGCTATACTTTTTATTTTCCGGTGAATGCCCCTCTTCTTCCATATATTTGTTCTTTGAAAAGTAACTTACCATTTTTTTAATTTATTTGTTGTTGCCAACTCTATCTATCCCTTGCACCTTATTTGTTTTGAGAAACTATTATTATGATTCCAATCACTTATATAGTCACTGGGTATATCATTTTGGATCAGGTATCTTTATTTATTTTATTGTTATCAATCTAAATCTACTATAGAAACAAGTGAATTTGGTTAGTCTCTATTTAGAAGGATTAAGATAGTAGAGTTGTTCGAGCAACTAAAGTGGAACATTTCATTATTTAGAATGACTTAACAAAGATAGATCAATTTATACTCATGTCTCCGACCAAAAATCGAATGATTTAGTAAGTTTTACTTGTTATTGTTTTTTTTCTAAGTGGTAAAAATTAATGAAATAGCTATCAGTTTTCTTAAGGATTTGAAAAGAATGTTTCAGGATATCATAATCATCTAATTTCTTAAGTGAAGTATAGAAGATAGACTATTTTGGTTTCTATCTATTATCTGTAAGTTTTTTTGAAGTCTATGTGGTTATTTTGGTTAATCTATTAGTAAATATGTTATAGCTTTAAAACCTCCATGAATTGGATGAAGTTTAATTGGTTCTAATTTAGCTTTAAATCTTCTGTGAAATTATTAGTTCAACTCACCTCATTTTACTTAGAAGAATGAATTAATATTAGCTAATCCAATACTTTGAATAAAATGGTTCCTTATGTGTTATGGATTTTAACATATGTAACTTATTGGAAGCCATTGAATATTAGTATATCATTGATTGTTAGTATATTATTTGGTGACCAAGTTCTTTTACAATTATTTTCATCGTGTAAACACCCATGAGATAGTAGTGTTAGGGTTAGCCGGCAAAAGATATCAATTAAATGCAAATAAAGATTAAACAAAGAAATGGAAATACACAGAATTAATAACAGCGAGAGACAAGTTTTAACGTGGTTCACCCAAACTCGAGCTACATCCACCAAACAGAGAGTCCAATATTATTATCCAGTAAATCAAACCGATTACAACCAGCAATCCCTGCAACTCAATACCATTGCAAATGCTACAATACAATATATCAAAAACCCTAACCCTTAGCCGCTTTTTATCAAGCCTTTTTGTCGGTTACAAAAATAGGGTTTTCTTATGTCGGTCACAAAAATAGGATTTTTTATGTTGGCTCTAAAAAAAAATTTCTCAGGGGCTGCACCCCTGAACCCCTACTTCTCGGGGGCTACCACCCCTGAACCCCCGCTCGGGGCTCGGCCCGGCCCCGAACCCCGATGAGGATACATAGCTAGTGTACAGTACTTTCCTGATCAGTCGCCAGCTACCAACAATCTCCCACTTGGAGATTGATCCTAGACGACACCACTACACCTGCAGCTCCTACTGGAAATAAGCACCCTAGACTCTACTGTTCTATTTTTGTTGTTTTTAGTCTAGAAGACCAACTGAAGCTAAAGAGGAGCTCAGCTTCTCCCTTGTCATTGCCTTTGTAAACATATCCGCTAGATTTTCATCTGTATGTATCTTTTCCAGCCTTAACTGTCCATTATCCAACACCAACCGAATAAAGTGATACCTCAACTGTATGTGTTTGGTCTTTGAATGTAAGGTAGAATTCTTTGCAAGATGTATGGCACTCTGACTGTCTGTATACAAAGAACTATTAGCTTGTTGTTTACCCAATTCTTCGGTGAAAGATTGCAGCCATATCATCTCCTTGCTTGCCTCTATTGCAACTACATATTCTGCCTCTGTGGTGGATAAAGCAACCACCTTTTGCAACCTAGAAATCCAACTCACTGTTATTCCACCTACAGTAAAGACATAACCTATAGTCCTCCACCTGGTATCAATATCCCCTGCCAAATCTGAGTCTACATAACCTGCTAAATCAGTATTAGAGCCCCCAAAACATAAGTGTTTATTAGATGTACCTCTCAAATATCTAAGAATCCATTTTACCGCATTCCAATGCTCAAATCCGGGATGACTCATATACCTGCTAACGACTCCGACAGCATGTGCAATATCCAGTCTCATGCACACCATGGCATACATTAAACTTCCTACAGCTGAAGCATATGGTACCTTGGACATTTTTTCTTCCTCCTCTTGTGTCTTTAGACACATCTCCTTAGTCAATTTCAAATGACTAGGCAAAGGTGTGCTGACATCTTTTGCATTCTCCATATGGAATCTCTGCAACACCTTTTCAACATAAGCAGCCTGAGATAGAGTCAATTTTCTATTCTTCCTATCTCTGCAAATTTTCATACCAAAGATTTGTTTTGCTACCCCCAAATCCTTCATATCAAATGACTGTGCTAACTGATGTTTTAACTCTCTGATGTGATCCATGTTAGACCCAGCTACAAGCATGTCATCAACATATAAACATAAAATAATGTAGCTATCATTATCTAACCTCTTAAAATAAACACAATGGTCAGAATTACACTTGTTGTAGCCTTGCTCAGCCATAAAACTATCAAATTTTAAATACCACTGCCGAGGTGCTTGTTTTCAGGCCATACAAACTCTTCTTCAATCTGCACACTTGTTTCTCCTTACATTTGACCTCAAATCCCTGTGGTTGTGCCATGTATATCTCCTCCTCCAAATCACCATGGAGAAAGGCAGTTTTCACATCTAGCTGTTCCAAATGCAAATCTTTAACAACCACAATACTTAAAATAGTACGAATAGAAGTCATCTTGACAGCCGGAGAAAATATCTCATCAAAATCAATGCCCTGTTTCTGTGCAAATCCTCTTACAACTAACCTAGCCTTAAATCTTTTCTTACGTCCATCTTCCTCTTTCAGCCTGTAAACCCATTTGTTTGGTAAAGCTTTTTTACCAACAGGTAACTTACATAATTCCCAAGTCTAATTTTTCAGCAAGGAGTCCATTTCTTCTTTCATGGAAAGCTCCCACTGAACCTATGTATTCAACTGCATAGCTTCATCATACCCTTCTGGTTCACCAGCATCGGTTAACAAAATAGAATACAAAGAGGGAGAAAACTTTTCAGGAGGTCTACTTATCCTTGTTGACCGTCTAACATTCACTGGAGTTTGTGGTATTTTTGGTTGCTGTTGCGGAGCATGAGGAACCACTGGAACATCACTATTTAGAGTATCATCTAGCACCACATAATCCTTTTATTTCTTCTCTTGCTGCTGCAACTGATCTTTGTACAACACTTTCTCATTGAATATAACATCCCTGCTTCTCACAATTTTTTGATTTTCAAAATCCCAAAGCCTATAACCAAATTCATCAATGCCATATCCAACGAAGGTACACTTTTTTGATTTTGCATCCAGCTTGGTTCTATTTTTAGAATCTATATGTGCAAATGCTTCACAGCCGAAGGTTTTCAGAAAAGAATAACTCACCTTCTTACCTGTCCATGCTTCCTCTGGAATACCACAGCCCAAAGGAACTGAAGGACCTCTATTAATTAAATATACAGCAGTGTTGATAGCCTCTGCCCACATATTTAAAGGCAGCCCAGCATGCAATCTCATGGTCCTTGCACGCTCCATTATTGTCCTATTCATGCGTTCAGCCACTCCATTTTCCTATGGAGTCCCTAGAACCGTTTTCTGCCTACGAATTCCATTAAAGGAACAATAATCTTCAAATTCTTTGCTGCAATACTCACCACCATTATCAGATCTGAGACATTTTAATCTTTTACCTGTCTCATTTTCAACCAAACTTCTCCATTTCTTAAATGTTTCAAATACATCAGATTTCTGTCTAAAGAAATAAATCCAGACCTTCCTAATTGCATCATCTATGAATGTAACATAATACCAAGAGCCACTGAGAGAAGATACCTGAGCTGGTCCCCATACATCTGTATGCACAAGCTCCAACATTTCATTTTTCTTTTGCTTCCCATTTCTGAGAAAACTGACTCTCTTTTGTTTGCCATACACACAACTTTCACAGAAATCGATATTAATACATTTCAAACTTGGTAAAACTTTCTTAGAATGAAGTACCTTCATACTTTTTTCACTCATATGTCTAAGTCTGTTATGCCACAGTGTTGTCTCAGAACCTGCAGCAACTTTCCAGTCTCTTTCTGCAAACCTGCAGCAACTGTTCCTGAACCTGTTTGTTTTTTCTTTGTAGCAACTAAAGTAGAAGGAATAGTATGACCTGTACAAAGGTATAAGGTGCCTACTTTCACACCTTTTGCTACTACTAAGGCACCTTTTGAAACCTTCCAATTTTTATCAGTAAATGTAACAGTGCAACCTTGTTCAGTTAGCTGCCCTGCTGAAATTAAATTTCTACTGAGCCTTGGAACATGCCTTACCTCTTGTAGTAGCCAATGATTCCCATTCTATAACTTAATCTTGATTCTTCCCTTTCCAACAATCTGACAGGTTTCGTTATCTCCTAAATAAACCAGCCCAAAATCCCCTTAGACATAATCAAGAAAATAACTTCTATGGGGTGTAGCATGAAATGAGGCCCCTGAATCTAAAACCTATGAATCATCAGCATTATCTAGGGAAAGAATCAAAGCATCATCTTTAGATTTATTGCTTACCACATTTGCCTCCTTACTGCCTTCTTGTTTGTCTCCTTCTTTATTTTTCTAAGACCAGCAATCTTTCTTCAGATGACCTGGTTTCCCACAGTACCAGCAATCCTTTTGTCCTCTAGTTTGGGATTTTTTGTCCTTTGATTTTCCTCGTGACTTCCCATGACCTCTAGAACCTTTTCCTCTCTCCTTTGATCTGCCCCTACTCTCTGCATTCAAAACACTGCCTGATGTGGATCCACCTGAGCTTTTCTTACGAATTTCCTCACTCAGAATAACACCAATAACATCATCAAATTTCAGGGTATTTGAACCAGAAACAAAGTTACTAACTGCCATTACCAAACTATCCCAGCTTTCAGGTAATGAACATAATATCAAGAGAGCTCTAACTTCTTCATCAAATTTTACATTTAAAGAAGTCAATTGACTGGCAATCATATTAAATTCATTTAAATGACCTATCACAGATCCACCTTCAACCATTTTCAAATTAAACAAACGCTTCATGATAAATACCTTATTTGAGGCTGAGGGTTTTTCATACAATTTAACCAAATCTTTCATCAGACCATCTGTTGTCTTCGCTTCTGTTATATTGAATGCCACCGATGGTGCCAGGCACAACTGAGTGGTTCCCAGTGCCTTTCTGTCAAGAAGATTCCAATCCTCATTAGACATTGTTACCGGTTTCTTGGCTACTCCTTCCAACGGCATCCATAAATCTTTTTGATAGAGGTAATCCTCTATCTACATCTTCCATAATTGATAGTTCTACCCATTGAATTTATTGACCTTCAATTTTCCCTCATCCGCCATTGCTCCCACTGAACCGTGAGACCTTCCTGTAGACGATAATCGAACACAACCCACTCTAATACCACTTGTTAGGGTTAGCCGGCAAAAGATATCAATTAAATGCAAATAAAGATTAAACAGAGAAATGGAAATACATAGAATTAATAACAGCGAGAGACAAGTTTTAACGTGGTTCACCCAAACTCGGGCTACATCCACCAAACAGAGAGTCCAATATTATTATCTAGTAAATCAAACCGATTACAACCAGCAATCCCTGCAACTCAATACCATTGCAAATGCTATAATACAATATATCAAAAACCCTAACCCTTAGCCACTTTTTATCAAGCCTTTTTGTCAGTTACAAAAATAGGGTTTTCTTATGTCGGTCACAAAAATAGGATTTTTTATGCTGGCTCTAAAAAAAAAATTCCTCGGGGCTGCACCCCCGAACCCTTACTTCTCGGGGGTTACCGCCCCCGAACCCCCGCTCATGGCCCAGCCCGGCCTCGAACCCTAGCGAGGATACATGGCTAGTGTACAGTACTTTCCTAATCAGTCGCCACCTACCAACAAGTAGTAACCTAATAATAATAATAATCTTGCCCTAAATTTGTTTAATTTCACTGTTCATGCTAGAATACACTTCAATGGTCTCACAAATCCTTAGATGGTTTATATGTTATCAACATATTTCATGATCTTTCATCTTGAACTTATAACTCTTGAATAATGTTTGGGTGTCTCTTGATGCTTGTAAATCTCAAACCCAAAATGTCATTCATCCTTGTTAAGAGATTGTTAATCTCAACTTGAGAGATTTTCTCTAGGTTGTATAGTTTTGTCTCTATTTAATGGATGGTAATAGTCGTCTTGAGTAGAGTAGGTATTAATGTATTTCTAGAATTTTGTTTACTTAGGTTTCTATCAATATATTAGTGTGTTTGTAATCTTGACAAAGAATCAAAAGTGTATGTTTAGCCTTCATCTAAGCTTTATTTTTGTCCTTAATAGATGAGCAAGGTTAATTATATTCTTTGAGCTAGATTGCATAGAGAATTACAATTCATAAACCATTTATTCCTCTTATTCTGTGTGGGAATTGTGGAATCGAGTATACTTGTGTAAAGTGGTTAATGATATATGTGCTTGATACATACTATTATAATGTTTTGGTAATTTGATTAAGTAACTCCTTTATTGTGGTGAAGACTATCTATCTGTCTATTGATGACTTGTCTTCCATACGAGTGTAATGGTATTGAATAATCCTTTATGGTGAAATTAAGTATGAATAAATATGTCTTATTGATTATGTGTGTTGGACATATGAGAATAGGAATATAAGGTCAGTTTTGTATGTGTTGTGGAACTATCTAAAAAGAGAATGTATTGGATTACTTTTGTTATTATAGAATGTTGATATCTATATACCAGTTAGAAAAGAATCAATTATGTTTTGTGAAGTTTTATGAAGCTGCAAAAAGTAAACCATAATCTTATTTTGTCCTCTAGAATGGATTTCAAATGTGTATCTAAGATTAAGAAGATGTTGTTAACATTTTAGAAGTATTTATTTGTATGATACCATCATGTGATTGCATGTTCATGTTTTTGAACTACGAAGTCTCTGCGCAACGCGTATGTAGGCAAGGCCATCATGAGCCCTCGAGACATTAGGTTGACCCTTAGGGCCTTAGGCTTGTCATTTTATGTAATTGATATTTGTATTGTGTAATTAATAACTATGCAAGACTAATGTTTCATTAGATGTGTAGTTTGAAGATACACGTCTGTTAACTAAGCAGCTTCTAGAGCAAAGAATATGTTTCCCACTATGCTAAGGATAGGTATATGGTTCTTGTTATACTTGGTTGTAATTGTAGAGAGATGTCTTGTTTCTAACTGAAAGGATCTTTTATTATGTATTTGTAAATTAGGTTGTATCTTTGTTTATATCAATTATACACTAGTTAGCTAGGAACCAAATTGTAGCATTTGGTTATCAGTGGCCACATTATAGAAGTGAGTAATATAGGATCATCTAACTTGGCGTTGTAAAATAAACCTTGCTTGTTTATCAAACATGTATCTTTTATTATTCATGATAATTTCTTGTAATCCTTTATACAAGACCATAATGAATACTTATCTCGTGTTATAATATGGAATTTTATGTGTAAATTCATCTGATTCAAATAGACTTAGATCGATCTATGGTTGTTAGGTATCTCATAATGTTAGTTGGATCTTGTTATTTAATAATGTAGCCATGTAACCCCTAGAGGATAAAGCTTAACTTAGATGTTATAATAAACACAAATTGCTTATCATTGATATTTCTTTGTTAAGAATATATATATATGACCTTTTGCAATGCTTAGTTGAGCTTTTCTCTAGGGTTTCGTGGCGGGGCATTACATTTAAGTCTAAGCTTTCACCACTCAAGGATATGTAATTTTATTCATATCATCACATACATGGACATACTATAGATAGATGCATTGTATTTAAGCATAAAATTCAAGATATTATAGATAAAGGAACATAAAAATTGGCCATACTCGTGGGCTAACAAACCCATCACTTGACTAGCTTAATCATATGAAAGCAATTGATGCATGCCACATAATTGGTCTTGTTCACCATAAGACGCCGAGTAATCCCACAACAATGAGTCCCACTGTTTGGCCAAGATGGACATTGGTATCAGCATTTTTAACTAAATCTTCACTTTCTGAGACATATAGAAGATAAACCATTAAGAATTTGGAGATGATGCAAACTAGTGATTTGTGGTTATTTGTATGTAGATTCTAAATATCTATATCTATATCTATATATATATAGATATAGATATTTAGAATCTACATACAAATAACCACAAATCACTAGTTTGCATCATCTCCAAATTCTTAATGGTTTATCTTCTATATGTCTCAGAAAGTGAAGATTTAGTTAAAAATGCTGATATCTTCACTTTCTGAGACATATAGAAGATAAACCATTAAGAATTTGGAGATGATGCAAACTAGTGATTTGTGGTTATTTGTATGTAGATTATATATATATATATATATATAAACTAGTGATTTGTGGTTATTTGTATGTAGATTATATATATATATATATATATATATATATATATATATATATATATATATATATATATATATTTGAAATAAGTCATGAATCTTTCAACATCTCCTTCAATAACTAGTTTTTAATAGTAAACAACATTTTCAAAGTAACATTTATGTCATCCAACATAACTTTGATTTCTAGAAAGGATAAAATTCTAATTTTTAGAATATAGATTTTTAACATCAATATCTAGTGCATGGATATTTCTTCATAATTTTTTGTTACATATTTTTTTTAATTAATTTTTCAAGTCAGGGTAACTATAATTTGGACATAGGTGTATATCGTCAAGCATAATTTGTGTATATATATTGAAAAAAAAATTTGGTGAAACAAGGACATCAATACCTAGTGCACAAATATTTTTCAGAATTTCTTTCTCTATTTTTTTATTTTTCCACGTGTGTGGAATAGAGACATCGATGTTCGGTGAAAAACCTATGTTCACTAGAAAATAGAAAATAAATATAAAATCAAATGAAACATATTCAAAATCATACTTTGGAAATATTATATTAAGGGCTACATATTTACAAAATAGAATTTCTAAATGACTTCATTTGATCCCCCAAAAGGTGAAGCAAAATTTGTTTTTGTCAGTATTTTGATAGGTGCATAGGAGACTCCATCAAGGGTTTGATTTAAGACTAGCGGGGTTCTTTCCAAGGGGATTTGATCTAATGGGGTTTTATTGAACCCTTCAATTAAACCCCTTTAGATGGAACCCCTCAAGGCTTAAATCATTAATTTTTCTAAAAATATGTGATTTCAGACAAAAATTAGGATGTCCCATAAGTGGGACACACTATTGTGACATCACCCCACCCCATGTTGAGGTTATGCATGAAAGAAGAGAGAAACCATAGTTAATGTGGAACCAATTAATAATGAACAAGAGGGACATGTGGTATAAGAAGCAAATATTAAAGTAAAAATGTAAGAATCAATGAACATTAAGATGATACATTTTAGGATGAGGATGATGATGATGATCCTCCTAGGTTTGTTTGCTAATTCACAAGCACCATTACAACATATATGTAGGTCTATAGATATACCTATAGTTTAGAGATTTTTCCTCTTGTTTACTTATTTCTTTCACACTTTGGGATTTTGTTTATACATTATTTGTTTTTCTCCACATGCTCATTCCACATTGTATATTCTATCTAATGCTTATATTTCCCCAATTATGGGAAATTTTGATTTTCTTTTTCTTTTACATGCCATATTTTTTTTCTTGTTCGCATCTTGTTTATTTGATACTCTTACATGATTTTCCTCATCCTTTCTTTTACCTATGTTTTCCACTCTTGTTTTTCATTTACCTATTAGTTTTTTACTTCACTCATGTATCCTTATGCTTATCCACTCATGATCTTTTGGTCCTTTCTTTATTACTTAATGGTTTCTCATTTTACTTTGAAATTATTTCCTATTTTACTTTATATCCTTAAGTATATTTTGTACTATGATTTACCTATGCTTCATGCACCTATGACATTTACCATATTTAAACCACATGTCCATGTTCTCCATACTTTATCTTACACTAGTAGAAATATGGCAAATAAATGACCAGGTGACTAAAACTTTTAGTCACGTGACCAAAATTCTACTAATTTTTTGCAACACAGCTATAAATGACTAATTTGATCATCGGTTGAAATGACTAAATAAATGACTAATTTGATCATCATAAGTGACTAATTTGATCTTCGGGTAAAAAACACAACTAAATAATTAGTCACACAAATAAAAATTAGCCAATATAATATTAAAGTGGATAATAAAAAAAATATTTCGAACTGAGGGAGTGGGTTGTATTATAATATAATATAATAATATATTATATTACAATATAATATATTATATTATATTATATTATAATATATATTATATAATATTATATTATTATATAATATTATATTATTATTATATAATATTATATTTATATTATAAAATATTATATTATTATATTATTAATATTACAATATTTTTTTTTTAACAAAAAGTGGCATAACCACTAAAATTGATTAATAAAAAGAAAGTTACAAAATGCCAGATTCAGAAGAGGCATACCGGCAGGAAAGAATCAGCAAAGAAAACCTCCGGTTATAACCTGAATTTATCGAGAATATACATAATCAACTCAAAAACATGAGTCGGTCCAATCGAAAAATATGACTAAAATCTTGCCAGAGAGTTTCTAGTATTTTTTAAAATGAAATTACAGAGCAACTGGCATATACAAAAACCAAAAAAGAAACCGCTGGAGGCAAAAACATGAAGAAGATCCCCATTAATCTGCTATCTCTATAACCTGCAAGGCATGATCCTCAACACGATCATCATCTTCTACAAGCTGAGGAGGAGGGGGCGGTGGAGGAGGCACATAATTCAACAAAAACAACAGAGCATGAAACACTTCCAAAGCCTTATCTGCCAGCTGATTACCCAATTCAAGCCTGTGACAATGAATTGAATTTTGAAAAGAAATGACAGTTGTTGCGGAGGCCATGAGAGAACGCACTAAAAAGGCAATGTAGACCAGGCATACGAAATAAACACCTGCAATCAAACAATCCTCCCACAGGAGCAATACCTTCGTGCAGATCATAATCATTTAAGGCAGAATTAAACAAGTCGACAGAAAAATAATCATTCTGATAATATAATATTACAATATTATATTTATATTATATAATATTATATTATAATATTATAATATTGTATAATATTATATTATAATATAATATAATATTTATATTATATAATATTATATTATATTATAATATAATATTTATATTATATTATATTATAATATAATATTTATATTATATTATATTATAATATAATATAATATTATATAATATAAATATAATAATAATATAATATTATAATATATTTAATAATATGGACGCCAAATTCATTTCACCCTAACCTATTTTAACCGCCAAAACTAGTTAATATATGGGCACCAAAACTAGTTAATATTTTAACCATATGGGCGCCAAAATTTTCATTTCACTTTTGGCACCCATGTGTTGCTTTTCATTGAAACCCTAAAGATAAACCCTAACTCAATCAAAAAGGTAGTTCATTGATATATTGAACTCGGATAGCTAGACCTCCCACAGGGGCTTCTCGGGAGAGCAATCAATCAATCCCAGCACATTGTAGGATATCGGGAGAATTGGCTAGGGCATGCAAAACAGAAGGCCGGAGACAATAGCTGGAAGCTGCGCATCATTTTGCTCATTTTGGGTACTAATTTGGTCTCTATTTTTCTCTTCTCCGATCCATTCCACTAGATCCCTATGCAATATCTCCACCCTGTCTATGGCTCCGAGCACAGCTCAAAATCCATCAACGATGAGCTAATAGCAAGTCTTAACCAGAAAAGGCATGAGCTACAAGTATCAAAAGAGCTTTCCAAAGAATTAACAGCCCAGATCGTTGCACTCACGCAATTTCTGAGATCCACTTTTCAAGAGCCGCCAAATGGTAGTGCTAATGGCAACGACCCGTGGTTGTCATGGGGAGGAGAAGCGAACCAAGGCGCTCTACCCGCGGAGCTAAGGGAATTCAAGAAGTATCAAAGAGCAAGTAGGCAGGACAAGGACTGCTTGACAGATCCCCGTATCAGTCAAGTGGGTTATTATTCAGGTGAGCAGTGGCTCTCATTCATTCGAACCAATGAAGTATCCATTACCATCTCCCTCTAGTTCTCAGCCAGAAATGAATCATTCTCTCAGATCCGGGGAGATCCCTCAAAACCCTAACCTATTTTGTTTCATCTCCTTTTTTATTTTCTTACTCTTATCAGTCCTGGTTTCTCTTTTTTGCTGTGAATGATTAGAGCAGAGCAGGGCGCTTAAAATTTCATCATAGTGCAGCTTGATTTTGTGCTGCTTTCATCAGGGTCCTGGCTTCAACTTTTTTATGTTGCTTGATTTTGCATTTTAAAATATGCTTAGTTTTTTCTTCCTTTGTAGAATCTATTGCATTGACTAGTTTGTTCTTGTACTTAGCCATTGGGACTTTGCAAAAACTAAGTGTAACACATTCATTTCATATTTTTTTGGTTTTCTTGAGTTTAGGTTGTGATATTTTGCTAAATTGGGGTGTATTAAATAGATTTTGCATTTTCTGTGTTGATCTTGTGTGTAGTTTTAGATGTTTTGAAGAAATGGAGTGCTTGCATTTTATGGTTTGTTCCCATCCTTAGTTTTTGATATTTTACAGGATTTGATTGTAGAACATTGGTTTTGCATTATTGGGTTTGCTCTTATGCTTAGTTTTTCATAACTTGTAGAAGTGGATGTAACACATGGCTTTTGCATAATCAGAGTGTAGAATATCAATTTTTCATTATTTGGTTTATTTTTTGTGCATAAAATTTCATGTTTTGCAGAACTGGAATGTGTACATGGATTTTTCATAATCAGAGTGTGGGGCATCAATTTTACATTTTATGGTTTGATATTTGTACCACACAGAGTTTACATTTTACAGTTTGTTTGATTTTTGCAGTATTTAGGTGTAGAACACAACATTACTTTTAATTTTTTTTTTCATTAATGTCTTCTTTGTTCTCTGTATTGTTATACTGAAAAATAGTTAGACCCTAAGGCATTTATCTTTTTGCAATCTTTTCTTTCTATACATTAAATTATGTGTCTTGTGGTCAAGGGTTCAAAACTTGACCTAGCAAAAAGTTTTGAAACTTTTGTGCATGTTTAATGAAATTAAAATACCTATTGGTGTTATTGTTTTTTCACCTTTTTTTGATTTGCAGGCTTTTGATGGTACACATAATGTATCAAAATTTTCACAAAAGGATGAAGCTTGGAAGGTGAAAGGTAAATACCAGCAAGGAAGAGTTTGAATGTGAAATGCTCTAATACAAATTCATTGTTTAAGAGTGCATGAGCTGAGATAATGTTTATTTGAATAAGGAAAAACACATTTTTATAAATGTTTAATAAATGATGTAAATGAGCGAGATGAATGTTCAATAAATGATGTAAGACAGTCAGTGAGACGAGTTGTCAGTGATGCTAGTGAGGTTGAAATCAAAGAGATTATTATTTAGCCAATGAGGATGTAACCAGTGAGGTTTTGCTTTGTCAGTGAGACATTGAATGTAACCAGTGAGACTTAATGAAATAAATTTTCAGAATATTTGTTCAAGCATTTTAGTCTTCATTTCATGGTGCTTTTCTCAACATTTGAATATCTATGATACTTGAAATTTATATGCATAAATTTGTGAGGATTAATTAAGTTAGATTTGATTTGTAACTTGAATCATTGATTCAACCAAATAAATGACTAAACCATGACTAAATAAATGACTACCATGACTAAAATAAATGATTAGAATGACTAAATAAATGACTACCATTACTAAAATAAATGACTACAATGACTAAATAAATGACTACAATGACTAAATAAATGACTACCATGACTAAATAAATGACTGGAATTTTAGTAGTTTTTTAGTCATTTATTGTTTTTTTAATTAATGACCAGTTAACAATAATCAATGACTAAATTAATGACTAAATATACTACCAAATTGATGACTAAATATACCAAATTAAGGAATAAATATACTACCAAATTAATGACTAAAATTTGTTTAGTCATAAATTTAGTCACGAGATAAATGACTAGCAATAAACTACCAATGGTCACGTGACCAAACTAATGGTCACATGACCAAGTTTTGGTAGTTTTTTTAGTCATTTATTTATGTTTTTCTACTAGTGTTATGACTGTTGATCCTACATTTTAGTATACCATAAGTTTTTAGACATATTAAAATTTCATTGTCATATCCTTGCATTGGGTGCATAATGCCTTTTGGAACATACTTAATGTAATTTCATATCCATATATTTATATGTGGGGCATAATTATTTCTCATATTCCATCTCTACCTACATTACCTTATCATGCTCTTAGAGCCACCATTTAAAAGTAGAGGCATCAAGCCTTCCCCCTTGTCACCCATTTTATTACTAGATCCATGTATATCTTAGTGTTTTATTAAATTTCATCATCATTGCATGCATATTGTGTAATGAAACTTGTAGTTTCCTCTAGGGGACTAAGTTATTGTCTTGACACTAGATGACCTAGGTCATCAAAAATTTTCCTTCAAGTTTAAACACCATCATGCTTCTTAGCATGACAAGTTTTTTAGAAACAAGTTTAGGAACACATGAAAGATCCCACAAATCATTAGTGGTAGGAAACAAGGTCACACAAGTAGAATAGGGTCACATATAGCACATTTAAAATTAGGACTAGAGGGTGTGGTGCACAATAGTTTATAGAGCCAAATTTTTGGTATCGATTCTTTTATTATGTCTCACTATCATGTGTCATCATCATTTAATATTATAACCATTTTGTTTCATGTATCACATGTATATACACTATAACGTCAAAGAGGAAATCAATGTCACATGTGAAATAGCTAGGCACTCATATCTTATCAAGTAAATGTATTTGTGATGTTTGTTGTTTGATTAGATCTAAATCATAGCATGTATTTAATATATGCACATCCTAGGGCTTGAGCTCGTAGCAATTTATTTATCCATATTTTTAGCAAGCATGTTGTTGATAGCTACTTTAAATTGTGTAGTTATGTCTTAAACATACACTAAATTAATGCAAAAATGTCATCAAATATAAGTCCTCAAATAACTTGGTAAATTGCTTTTAACTTTTAAATGAAATATGTATGTGCATGGACTCTTTCATAATCATTTTATGACCAATAGGATTTAGGCACATTGTAACAACCCTCCCTTTTCCATACGATGGCTCTCTAAATGGGGTGTGTGAGTTTATTGAAGGAGGAAGAAATGTCTTTGGTGGTAGTTGGGAATTGAATGGTTTTGACAGAGAATGGGGTAGTGTGTGCAGAGTTTAATGGGCAACATAGGAAGGAAGGACAGAAAAAGAAAAGGCTGGAGAAAAATATCTGCTGGACAGATGAAAAGAGGATGGAGGATTTATGGAGGGGGGGTGGCTGGGGAGTTGGGTTCTACACCTACCATCACATTCTCCTTCTCGGGGGAGTTTTTGCTTCCACATTTTTGGATAGATGTCTATCAAAGCATTTCCAACTATAAGATCTAGCAGAAAATCTACCTTCCCTTATGCGTAGATGGATGTCCTTGCCCTATTTGAAAGCTACCATTTTGGCACGGTAGTGAGGATGCTGGCTAAGGTTGTGGAATCTAGCTTTACATCCGCGAGTTGCATTGCTTCAAAGTTTCTAAAGCCATTTTTAACAAATCCATTTTGTGCATCTCCAGCAATCATTATAGTTCATGAGGCTGCATATCTTTTAGGCACTCTGTGAAATAGTTGCATGCCTTGTCGTTTCTTCCACTTCTTGCATACATGTTGACCAGAGCATTTCCAACTACAGTCACTGACAAGAAAATTCCCCTACCGTTATCTTTTGATGGATATCCATACCCTGTTCAGAAGCTCCTTTTTGGCCCACGCAGGAAGGATACTAGCAATGGTTGTAGAATTTGGAATGAATTTAGCCTTTCACCTGCCAGTCACATCTGCCTAAAAGTTTCTAATGCCCTTTTAAAAAAATGCATTTTGTGTGAATCCTACAACTAGTGCGTCCCAGGAGATGTCACCACCTTGAAGCATTATGTCAAACATAATAGAAAACTTAGGAAAAAGAAAGGGAAAATGGTTGAAAGCAAATCACTCAAGTGAGCGTATCAAATTGAAAGATCTGAGGTGAGCTAAAGGGGAGTACGAACAGAAAACAAAAGAATCGCCTTCCGAGGAATAGATCCAAGGCTAGGGAGGAAATCTTCCTTTTTTTAAGGTATATACATCACTTCTTTGTTTTTCCAGTACAAAGGCTAAAATACCTCTGATGCAATTTCATTAAGCACAGAAAAATAGAAACCCCAGTGTTGTGTATAAATCATATGCCAAAAATTTATTTCGATGCAAGATATTTAAATTGCCTCTACCTTTGAATTTACTATTAATATGCAAAACTACTTCTTATGTTGTAGCTAAAACAGTTTTCTAAGAAAGATTTTGTGGTTTCTGATTTATAAATTTTGGGGAAACGAGGGGTCGATCGTATAGAGAATATAATGAGGGCTAGATTGTTTGTTTGACTGATTCAATTGCAATGGCATTGGGAAAATATTGTCAGGGTTTTTATCCCTTTTAGTGTCATTTGGCTTATATTAAAAACTGATATAGATAGGAAAACGTTTTGTCTTATTTTATTTTCTATTTATATGAGGTTACCTCCTTGGTGAACTAGGGACCATATGATTTAATTGTATTTATGGGTTATGAAACCCTTCTATGGCTATTATGCATTGACCATTATGACCTTATTTGTTTAAATTGAGACTAGGTCAAAATTTTCTTAAAGGACGATTGATATGACCAATTAGTGCAAGAAATTCTATGTTTTGTCTTATGTATTTGGAAATAATTTAAGGAAGTTTATTTTACTCTTAAACCAATGACGAGGATGGGTTTTAAATCTAAGTTAGAGGTGGTTGATAAAGGATCCTTATGTCATGGGCATTATATGTTTAGAGGATTGATATGCTTGAAAGCAATGGATAGCACCCTATTTTAGGTGATTTTACTATTACTAGTGATTGGAATTTCCTTTGTTTGAATGCTAAGATATAATTGGGAGATGATTATGACATTATCATTATGTTTTAAACAAATGAGTTTGTGGTTAGCATCTTTGGGGACTAATCAGTAAACGTTAGTACTCAAATATATATATATATATATATATATATATATATATATATATAAAGTTACTAGATGGATTGTCAGTTAAGGACTTGCCCTCTAAAATTGTTTATCCATTACGTTGGATGTCGAGATATCATGGTGAAATGATAGGACATTCTTAACCTATAGGCATTAATTGTCATTGTATGCATAGTAAAACCTTGTAGATCTACTAAGAGTTGAGATGTAGTGTACTTAGTACATTTTGACTGTTACTTGAGAGTCTAGAATATTGAGTCCTCGTGCATGGCCTTGAGCACTTGTAAAGGCTAAGGATGCACACGAGAAGGCCTATATGTCTGCGGGGCGTCGAGTTATCCATCTGTGGGGCATTGATTTGAGCATGTTTGAGTCTCCTCATCGGTATGAGTAGTGTACTTGATTTCGTGTGGTGCCATCCTTTGAGCACACATGATGACACCCCTTCCAATTTGCACCCTAGTGTCTTGTACCTTGTAGTCGTGAGTAGCACCCAACATTATATTTGATGAGTACCTCTATGTTATGACTTTGGCTGTATGCATTGTTCTCCATGTCTTCTCTGTGATTGATGCGAGTGTTGGCCATCTTATATCCTCTTGTTGTTGTTCTTCTGTTTGGGCCTTATGACTACCTCTGAGCACAGTGGGATGGTTTCTTATGAGTCCACATGGTTGGGAGGTGTTGCCACTGCCATTGGGGACTGATGTACAGGTTTTGGAGTACCAGTTGGAGATGTTCTTTCTCTCCATTACTTTACCAATTGATCTACTCATTCAGTTACTGTATCACATTCATGGCTATGCCATTGTTCTTGTATATTCTTTTATGTAATTTTTGTACTCTCTAGCGAGAGATGATGTATGTTATAGTAATGAGAAGAAATGTGATGTTATTTCTTATTTGACTTACGGATTCTGGTGTGGGTATCGGATCCACTTGTACTATGATGATTATGGATTCATGTTTATAATTGGAAATGGGATTTGGGAACATTTGAATTGGTGTTTAAAATTAACATAGTTTAACAATGTTTCCTCTGGAGAGTGAATTAGTCCTCTCCTTTGGGTTGTACATTCGGCCATGCCTGACCATGAATGTTGTCGACATATTGAATCGGCAACCATATCATGTGTTTGTTATCTATTTATGTCAAAAAAAATTATCTTGTCCTATTTTGGCCCTTACCCTTTAGGGTTGTGGGGCGGGATGTTACACACAAACTCAAATGCCATATTAAATTGTTTGCTAACTTGTCAACCTATCACTTCATCTGTTAAGTAACTATAAGATCCTATGGTGCAAGATAATCAAAGAAATATTGATGATCATGGGCTAAATGACTAAAGCCAAACTTGAGTGTTGCTACATTTTAGTGTTTCCCATACATGTGACACACAACATTAAATTGTTATAATTGTTTATTTACTAAGAATAAAATGCATCTTATCATAGTCACATCTTTTAGGGTACACATGGTAGTTTTTGATTTGTTCTTTATCGTATTATTCCATAAAATCATCTACTCATATAATCCCAAACCAATAAAAATGTGCCACAATTAGTTTGGACTCACAACAAATGACATAAATATGTTGATAATATCATTGTGAATTATAGGACATGTAAAGTAGATTGGCTACCCCAATCACTTGTAGGGAGAATTTACTGCAAAACTAATAAATGATCACCTCCATAATGTTTAAAGCAATCACATAAGTCACGGGATGTTGCTAATAGTGGGTCAATGCCAAAATAGAAAATAAAGCACAAGTCCAAGCAAATATTTAGGTCATACTTAATTTGCAAACAAAGGCTCACTTGGATTAAACAAAATAGGGAAACACACCAAGTATAAATAGCAAATACTTAGAGAAAATGCCAAGTGATGATGGAACAAATAAATGATAGATAAAGAGAAAAACAAAATCATGCAACAAACTAATTACATCTAATATGTCAAATAATGTACAAAAGTACATATATAAATACAAAGAGGTGGTGTAACCACCTTCCAACCACCCATTAATTGGGTGTGGTAAATTACCACAAATATGAGACATAAAATTAGGACATAAACCATAAACCAAAGCATGTGATAATATATCTAAAAAATCCCCTATAATCTAAAGTCAAGATAGACTTAGGAAATTAGCAATGAGATATGCAAACATTCCAAGAATCCCTTATAATCTTAAGTCTCCAATGAGTTTCTGGGCTTTGCAACTACTATGATGTAGATAGTTTCTAAAAAATTTAAAGAAAACACATCCAAATGACATTACTCAAATGGATGATTTGTAGAGCCTTATTGAAGCCAAAAGTGTAGAGTACAAAGAAACATTAAATCCATTAGCATATAATAAATTTAGGTTGAATTTTAGAAAATGCACATGAAAGATCCCAAGAGCTATACCAACAATTTAAAAGGACTTAGTGAACCACCATTATTCTATTGTTTAAAGAGATGCACAAGAAACTAGGAAAATCATCACAAGTGTAAATAATTATGTTTAAACTTTATTTACTTGAAAAAGTGCAATCTAGTTAAATTATCTATTGTGAAGAATAATTTGTGCTACATACAAGGACTCAATTGTTTAAATATTCTTTCCTATGTAAACATGCCAATCTTTTACTACTTAATTTGATATGAATTAATGATTGCTACTTCTTAAATATTGATAGCATTGAGAGCTATTTCCTAGTTTAGATTTACATAGGTCAAGTTCATACTCATGTACATGTTTGGCCTTACCCTAACATGATATGAACATATGTGAAGCATGTGATCCATGCAAATTTAAATTAGAACTTAATTTATTTTTGTACAGCACCGATATGGATGGCCTTTGGGTACACACAGATCGAGAGATTGAGAGATTGAGAGTGGTTTACCTAGCCCTTCAACCACAGGGATTTATAGAACTGATTGTGACACCATTTTAGAGAATTTGATTTGAATTAGAAATTATTTAGGGGATGTCCATTCATACTCCAGTGAGACTTTAGCAACCATACTAGCCCAGATGTGGGAACAAGTTTCTAGGGATGTTCCATTGAGTGAGGTACAATTAAGAGTGCCAAAACAAACTATCAAAACACAATGTTTTCCACAGTATGCCCCCAAAATTACTATGAGGGTGTATTAGGTGACTATGTATGTATGTCCTAGGATAACACCACTGATTTACCCTTGATTTCTTGCTATACATGGTCGTTATCCAAATAATGACCAAATTCCATTATATTTTGCACAGCAGTTATATGATGAGGTTCATCTAGGCCTGAAGGTCAATTATTTGGATTTACCTCCTCATTTGGGGAAGGGGCATGGTAGGGTATGTGACAAGGATGAATACCATCGTGTAGATTGAGAGCGTCCTATTTTTATTACCTTGGTTGCTGAGAGGATCCTTTCTATCTCTCCATCACTGAGCCCTATTGCTGATCAGGTTGTCATTGCTTCCCAACAGGAAGAAATTGACAATATTGTTAAGATTATAGTGTAGACTCAGAGGATATCTACATATTAGGTGGGGTGATACTTGTTGAGGCATCCATGTAGGTCACATGCTCAGTCATATGATCCCTATGTTGCTACAGGCATCTTGTATTCGAATGATATAGTTCAAATTAAAGGCACTGATGGTCAGATTCATACGGTTGCAGGTAATGTCTAAGGACCTAATGAGAGCATACCTAGTGATTTCATCACAACTCGGGATCCCTCTAGAAAATGTTACTTCATTTGTGGGTCACATCCATGGAGATTTAGAGAGTCATGTAGCTCACTCCTAGCATTCCGATGTAGATCATACAGTTAGATTGTCTGGTGGGGCACATGAGCCAAATGATATTGATCATTCTACCACTGCATAGGTACATCCACCTACGTAAGATCATTCTCCTAGTACACAAGAACATCCACCCACTGATCATTCTGCTAGTGCACATGCCCAGACATCTATTGATTCACTCGACCAAGTTGTGGGAGGTTAAGGTTTTATGGAGATGCTACAGTCTTCAGGGTCAATGCCATCTCGTTTGCACAATCCACTACACTCATCATTACTGTAGCTATTGAAGGATGGCACTACAGAGGATTTACTGGATAGCATTATCACAGGAGATGCACCTGACATTCAAGATCCTGGTGCAACACAAGTATGTACATATAATTTTTAAGATTTTAAAAGTTAAATTTATACTATAAAATTTAAAATGTATATATGATTACATAGTCCTAACACATTTATAAATTATATTTGGGTATATGCACAAAGTTGTGGGACCAAAAAATTGCCACTTGGTTTTTTGGTCCCATGCAAAGGGAAACAAGCTCGCATTTTGTTGTGTTATAAAGTGAAAAAAAATGAAAACACAAACCCGCGGCCATTTCTACATTTTTGCAAGAAAAAACTAGTTATAAGAGTGCGGGTGCATTAGAGGAAGGAGAAATCAAACAAGTTCTAAGTGTAATCGATGTTTTCACCATGCCACCTCACCAATCCCGCTCTCGATGACATCGTGAATAAAATGTAGAGGGTGTAGCAGTCGAAGAATGTAATGAAACAACTTGCATAATAGTTGAATATAATAGTAAATATATTGTAAATACTTGATAATAATATTCCACTTCGAGGGGGATACCTCCAATAGTCTTCAGTGATAACACAATACTCAATATGATGATGAAATAAGATTCACTACCTCCTATATATACCTATTTATGCCTAGGATATCACCCAGGCCAACTTAGATAGCCCTATATAAGCCTTAGGCCGACCTAAACAACTAAATAACAATATACTAATGATAATATGAATTAATTAAGTGTTAAGATAGCAACAAGATGACTATTCATAACCATATATGCTATTGAAGTAAGGGCATAACATGCCCCCCACCTTTACAAAAGCGTTGTCCTCAACGCTAAACAATTGTGGTAGTTTCTTCATATAATCTTCATCATTCCATGTGGTAACTTCAACTAGAAAATATTTTCTTATAATGAGGTAACTTGGAACTATTGATGTCCTTAGCTTCTTCATGTGTATCTAAAAGACTAACTTTAGCTCCAAGATGTGTATTCCCTTTGCATCTAGCTCTTGATGGTGATGAATGTGTTCTTCCTTTACTTGAACCTTTTGATGTGCCATAGAGGAAAAGGTGAGGAATAGTATGTATGGTACCCTTTCATTGGTTGAATATCTTGATTAGGAACTTCTTCTTTATCGTCTTCTTCTTCTTCTTCTTCTTCTTCTTCTTCTTCTGGTTCTTCTTCTTCTTCTTCTACTGCTACTTCTTCTTCTTCTTCTTCTTCTTCTTCTTCTTCTTCTTCTTCTTCTTCTTCTTCTTCTTCTTCTTCTTCTTCTTGCATATTCTTCAATTGTAACAAGTTTTGAGATCTCCTTTGTAGAAATGAATACATGTTCTTGGATAATTCCTTGATTGCTGACTTCACTAATGAAATACCCTCCACCTCAGTCATTTTCCCATGTAGATCCTTAATATAAGTCTTCCCACTTTCTGTACCTTGTCTAGGGATTTTCTTGGTGTGACAGGATTCCTTTTGCCTCTTGTTGAAGGACCCGTCATGATAAGAAGCAATAATTTGGAATAATCATATAAAACAAATCCAGTAAATCTGAAACTTTTACTGTAACTTACTAGGGTCTAGATCTCACTTCCCTGAAAAAATCTCCAAGAAATTTGGCAATGTGCAGCCTAGAGAGTAAAATTGGTGGAAACCAAATTTTGCAATAAATCTTTTGATTCTGCTCTAATTGCGTGAGAAAATCTAGACTATAGTATCTTCAATCTGAACTTGAAAACCCACCAAATATCTTGCACAGATTTGCCAAAATAAGAGAGATATGTGCTACCCAAAAAATAATGGTAGAGACCCTAATTTTGCTATAACTCACTTAATTCTGCTCCACATGCTCCAAAATTTGGAATGTACATACTTTAATATGGTCTTCAAAAACCCATTAAAACTCAAAAAAAAAATTGCCAAAATCTAAGAGATACGCGCCTTCCAAAATTAAAAAAAAATCGCCTTGTTTTTGCCTTCACGGTGCCAAGATCATGCTCTAATACCACATGTAATGAAACAACTTGCAAAATAGCTGAATATAATAGTAAATATTCTGCAAACACTTGATAATAATATGCCACTTTGAGGGGGTAACCTCCGAATCCACTTCGAGGGGGTAACCTCCTAATCCACTTCGAGGGGGATACCTCCAATAGTCTTCAATGAGAACACAATACTCAATATGATGATGAAATAAGACTCACTACCTCCTATATATACCTATTTATGCCTAGGATATCACCCAGGCTGACTTAGATAGCCCTATATAAGCCTTAGGCTGACGTAAACAACTAACAATATACTAATGATAATATAATTTAATTAAGTGTTAAGATAGCCACAAGCTGACTATTCATAACCATATACACTATGGAAGTAAGGGCATAACAAAGAAGGTAGGGTTTGATTGATTTTTGTGAGTTTGGAAAGAAATTTTTACTTTTGCAATGTTTGATTGGTTTTTTATGTTGAATTTATAGTCAATGAGGCAACACAAAACACAAATCCAACAGAGGAGGGTCAAAACAACCTTGAAAACCCTCAAAACCCCCACCTTCACATCCTCACCATGAAAGAGATACATAGGAAAACTATTTAGGGAAAATAGAAGAAAACAAAAAACATCTTCAAACCCTAATTGAAATGTTAAATAGTCCAAGTGCAAGCACCGATCGTAGGAGAGCCCCTGCCAAGTCATTAGAGGTGATTGTTTCTCACATTGAATCGATGACAAACCAAAGCACTGAATGGAATGAATATAGAGAGAGGTGTCGGCAATACTATGCTGACAAATTGTCTTACCAACAAGTGTTCAGGACAAAAAATTACTTTGCATTATGTTCACATTTTATCAATCCTAAAACTGGCCAAACATTAGAAAAGACTTGCAAATGCTTCTCGATTCATTGGTGTAGGAACAAAGAAATATCCCAAAACTTTTGGGATAGATGGTACATGGTCTTTGATGAGTGTCCATGTAATAAAAATGAGGTGCCACAATATTTCTTGAGGAAACTCCATTGTGAGTTCATCCTCAAAGAGATTCCTAATTATTTCGACATTCGAGAGTTCCACGACAGAGGTGGTGGCTCCTCCCAAGATAGAGAGCAGGCATAATGAGACCAGAACTGCGTACCTAAACCCCTAATGAGGCTAGCACGTGTCTCACTTCCTTTGACTTTGAAGGAGAGTGTTGAGGTTAAGACACTGCATTCATTGAGTTCTTTGATGTAGTCTCTAGCACAACACAACGATGATCTCACCTAGACTAATGAGGGTGAGAGCAGCAGGCATCATTTGTCCCCACATCTTTGTAGTTCATGTGGTAACTTGTGTGATTATGGGATGCAAGACTCTCGGTAGGATGTTGCAACGTAGGGGCAGCAACCAATGATGGACACATCCAAATTGGATGATCTTGTTCTCATAGATGATGTCTTACAATGTACATTTGGTATTGACTCCCATGTAATTTTTTACAAGGTTTGTCTTGATTTTATATATTTGTATTTGAAATTTGTAATTAATTTTATATGAATATCTATATTGTAAGTCAAAATTAATGTATGTAATTGTCTATGCAATGAAATTCCAGGGTTAGAGTCTCCATCCTGCCTCTGTTACCCATCTAGTGGTAGGTTATGAGAGAAGGTCAAGTAGCAGGTATGTAATTTATCACATGATCGTAAATATAATACATATATCAATGGTAATCTTATTTAGTGACAATTTGATAATTTCTATAGGGAGCTTCACCAGCACCTCCATAATTTCCTTGGTCCCCTGGACGCAGAACCACTTTTATGAAGGTAAATTTAATCATTTGTAATCATTATGCATTTAAAAAATGTTATGTATCTATTTTGGTCAAATAACACTGAACTCTATTTTCAAATGTTGAATATGGATACTCTTCCTCATCTTCGTCAGTCAGCAGAGGTAGGCATTGCTACAACTGTGTTGTCTTCAAATCCTTTGACCGAGGTATAAGCTAGTAACATGTAAATGTCATTTTGTATTTCTTGTTTATCTCATGTTATTTGATGTACATAAATGATATTTATGTTTAGTCAATTTTGCTTCTTGATGCTTCTCATAGGAGGTCACAACTCTAACTTGTCCAGCTATGAATGAAGAGAGAGAAAAGATGATCAAGAGGGATCATCAACTAGTGGTAAGTGATCGATTACATATGCGATGTTATATATTTCATGTTTTCTATATTAATGTGCGTATTGTTTGATTGTATTAACAAGTGGAGCTGCAAAAACTCTGTCGATGAGGTCTAGTCAATGGGAGCTCGAGAGGATGAGTCACTGATTGGCTCTCCATCTTCATGGCCAAGCAAGTGCCGCTGATTATTTCATAGCAATTCATAGAAAACTAGATTTTGGGACTTTTTTGTATGCCTAGATGGCTTTGTATACATACTTTTGTATGTTATCGATGTATATCTTTGTATATGCTTGTATGGCTTTGTTTGTACATGCCTATATGGCTTTATCTATAGACTAGATGTTATGTTCATGGCATTATGTATATGATAGTTTACATTAAATATTTAATATGATGATCAATTATCATTACAAGAATTTGGTTTTACACGTGCTAATTGCATTTGCTTAAAAGTTTATAAATCATTTTCAAATAATTTTGTGCATATCTTGCAATCATTGCATTCCATGAGACTGTTCATTTCTTTGAGGCATCATGTCAAACAGTTTAATGCCTTGTCTATGCTTCCACACTTTGCATACATGTCTACAAGGGTAGTTGCAAATACAACATGCGACAAAATTCCTATATCCTTTATGCTTTGATGGTTGTCTACACCCTGTTCCCTAGATCCCATTTTGGCATAGGCAAGGAGGATGTTAGATAAGGTTGTGCAATTTGGTTTTAGATGTGCCAATTGCATTTGGTTGAAAGTTTATTTTGTGCATTTGGTTGAATGTTTCTAAAGCCTTATGAAAAATCCATTTTGTGCATATCTTGCAATCATTGCATTCCATGAGACAACATTCCTTTGAGGCATCATTTCAAATAGTTCATGTGCCTTGTATATGCTTCAACACTTTGCATACATGTCTCGTAGGGTAGTTGCAACTACAACATTTGACAAAATTCATACATCCTTTATGCTTTGATGGATGTCCATACCGTGTTCCAAAGATACCATTTTAGCATAGGCATGGAGGATGATGGCTATGGTTTTGGAATTTGGCTTTACTCCCGCCAATTGCATTTGCTTGAAAGTTTCTAAAGCCTTATCAAAAATTCCATTTTGTTCATATCTTGTGATCATTGCATTCCATGAGATGACATTTCTTTGAGGTGTCATGTCAAACAGTTCACGTGCCTTGTCTAAGCTTCCACACTTTGCATACATGTCTTCGAGGGCATTTGCAACTACAACATCTAACAAAATTCCCATATCTTTTACACTTTGATGGATGTCCATATTGTGTTCCAAAGATCCCATTTTGGCATAGGCAAGGAGGATACTAGCTAAGGTTGCGTAATTTGGCTTTACATCCGCCAATTGTATTTGGTTAAGTCACACTTCAAGTTGGTAGCTTACAGTCCAAAATGACTAGGACACTAGGCACACAAAACGAGACCTTAGGGAGCATTTTCCCACCCATCCTGATGCATTAGCCTAGTCAGTTTGGCCCCACGACCTGCAGAAAGCAAAATCTCACTCCTAGCACCTTTTGACTTTGCCAGTAGCTTGTAGCACAGAATGACTGAGACACTAAGCGCATGAAATGAGACCTCCCCTAGCATTTACCCACCCACCCCGATGTGTTGACGCAGTTGGTTTGGCCCCATGACCTATGGAATGAAAATTTTCACTCCTAGCACGTTTCCACTTTGCTGGTAGCTTGTAGCCTGAAATGACCGAGACACTTGGCGCACAAAACAAGACCTCCCCTAGCATTTACCCTCCCACCCCGATGTGTTGGCATGGTTGGTTTGGCCCCACGACCTGTGGAATGCAAAATTTCACTCCCATCACCTTTTGAATTCATTGGTTGCTTGCAACCTGGAATGACTGAGACACTTGGCACATGTAATGAGACCTCCCCTATCATTTACCCACCCACCCCAATGTGTTGGCATAGTCGGTTCGACCCCACAACCTGTGGAATGCAAAATTTCACTCCTAGCACCTTTCAACTTTACTGGTAGCTTACAACCTGAAATAATTGAGACACTTGGCATACAAAACCATACCTCCCCTAGCATTTTCCACCCACCCCAATGTGTTGGTGCAGTTAGTCCAACCCCACGACTTGTGGAATGCAAAATTTCACTCCTAGCACCTTTTGACTTTGTCGGTAGCTTGTAGCCTAGAACGACTGAGACACTTGGTGCATGAAATGAGACCTCCCCTAGCATTTACCCACCCATCCTGATGTGTTGGCATAGTCAGTTCAGTCCCACAACCTGTGGAATGCAAAATTTCACTCCTAGCACCTTTCCACTACATGAAACTGAAGCATTTTGCAAGAATGCATTTAATTTCAGCATGGTCAAACGGATTGGAGTTAACAAAAAATGAGAGAGGTTATTGTGGATGGATCCCACATACACTTGAAGGTCCAAACAGAACATTCCTAGCTACCACAAATTCTGAGAACTGCTCCGTCAAAGTTTGGCAATTTTTTGCTCTTAGGGATCTTAAGTGACTTTGTCAGTAGTCTGCTGCCTCAAACGACTAGGACACTTGGCCCATAAAACAAGACCTCCCCTAGCATTTAGCCACCCACCCTAATGCGTCAGTGTTGTCGGTTCGGCCCCACGAGCTGTGGAATTCAAAATCTCACTCCTAGCACCTTTCCACTGCATGAAACTAAAGCATTTTTTAACAATGTATTCCTTGCCATCATAGGAAATTGAAATTGATTTAGAAAAATTAAGGTAGGTATTTGTAGGTGGACCTGACATCCACCTGTACATGCAAATAAGATGTTCCTAGGTCTCACAGTTTGATGGAACAATTGGTCTAAAGTTTGACACCTTTTTTTGTCTTAGGGCTCTTAAGAGATTATCTGCATTCGATGTAGCCAATAATGACAGTGAAAATGACTTAGGGTAGATTATACTAACTGTGGGAGGATTCTTAGCTTTGTCAAAACCATGAACTTGTTGTCCACTTTGATGGATTTAACATGCAATATCCATAGACCTCAATACCCCATACTCTAGAATGGCTTAAAGAGAAGTGATATGTAAAAGTTGTGTGATCACCGTAAGAACCTCATTTACAATAGTCTACCCTTGTTTATATCTCCAAAAGATCTTCATGTTGTCTTCACTACTCACACCCCAGGTATATGTTTTAACAATGTTTGAAATGGTGGGGAGGCTTATGTTGTATCCTTCACATGTCCAAATGATCCTTCCTTCTATCCCTAAAGGTCGGTCATAAAAAATAGAAATAACATCATGACTTCAATTGCTAACAATGGCTGCCAAATACTCCATTTGGGATCCTTATGAAAGGTAGCATCCAAACATGGAGTCATTACCAAGCACCATATATGTAGTTAATGACAATACTTGTAGTGTGGAGTATGCCTTTGAACAAAACCCTCAAGATATCTTATTACTGCTCTTCCCTAATCATCTTATTTTAGATTGTTCGGATATGACTGTTGCAATGTCTGAGGCAGTTTTTGGTATGTAGAAGTCCCACCAACACATGATATACCTCTAGCAGTGTGTAGAATAGTGAAAATTATCCTAACAGACCCAAGGGTTTGTTGACTATCCCAAACAGACACAAATATATCTTGTGATACTACCCCATTTATTGGAGCATATAGGTGGATGGCCTTGATCAATATTCTCTCTAAAACAGGATGTGCTTTCTTATGGAGATCTTAAGGCTCAAGAGCTTCCAAAATGACATGAAAACTAGCCCTCTATGACTGTTGATATTTTGAAGACCTTATAGACCCCCTTACCAAACCTATTTGACAAGCTAGGATCTCAAAACCCAATCCTATTTACTGCAATTGCTCTTGAAGTACATATAGATCACACTTGGAATAAATGCATTATAATGTATGGAGGCTTCATGATTGTCCTAATGAACCTCATCAATGCCATGACTTTACTGAGATATTAGGTGGCATTATGACACATTTGGATCACAACTTGAGGTTCTATAATAGTCCCATATTCAAGATGATTGTGCAATGTATAAGGGAACGTGTGTAGATTATATGTATATTTATGGACTGTCATAGTCTTGGGCAACTTAAGGCAGTTATATTATCCTTCCTCCACCCTAAAACTTCATCACCCTCATAGAGATTTAGGTACATCACAAAGGACTAGTTATATTATCATGCAAAGAGGCTCTACTCAAGACTGTCCCAACGGCATCATACCCTCCTTGAGGGTACAATAGTACATGCACCCACCAATATCAATACTCTATCTTCCTTAACTATCAAATAACTCCTTGACAAGTCACTATCTATTCAAGACAACCTCATTATGATTATAGTTGTCCTAATAACTATGCCAATGACATGTATGGTTATCTTTTAGTTGACAACAATCTTCCCTACCATATGAATATCCTTTCAAGACCACCTAGATATGTTTATATAGTATAATGGATATCTTTTTGCATGGATTTGAGATTAATTGACTTATCATTTAGTCTTGATTTCCACCTTGTGTATCAGTTGCTATCCTACCCATGGGTGAGAGGTCATAATTATTCCTAGGATTGCATGATAGCCATTGTGGTATAATTTGTCTTTAGGCTGATATGATAGTTCTTCCAAGTGAGTATGCTCAAGTGACAATCATTAGCTTGATTTTAGCATGATGATAATTTATTGAATAACATGATTTAACTTAGTATCCTTCTAATTGTTTAGGTTAGTGTTTGAATCTGGATAATAGCAACATGTGATAATTTTCACTTTCTCATGATAATTTAACTTGTCAAAATGATAATCCTCTCACTTCCCTCATGACTATCCTATAACATGAGATTTCATGCTTTAACATAAACAAATATATTTAAAGAACATACCTTAGATTTTGAGATTAGAGTTGCACAATCCTCAAAAATTTGATCTTTTTGGCAAGTTCCTTCGTATTCAATGTTGAATTCTATATAACTCTAATATACATAAGGATAAGTACATATATAAGTAGAATAAAGTAACATGCATAGAACTATATGTAAATAGAAATAGATAACAAAATTGAAAATGAACCCAATTATACTCAAAGCTACCCATCTCTCTAATATATATTATTGTGTCAAAACATTATCAAATTTAAGAATTAACATGTGTATACAAATTTCACCATTAGAATACTTTTTAATTGTACATTTAAAAATATTAAAAAGAATGTAGGCTTAAATGAAGAGCATCTTTTAACATAAACCTCTTAGGCAACATTTCCAAAGTTAACTTTATATACATAATTTTTAGGCACTCTGTGAAATAGTTGCATGCCTTGTCGCTGCTTCCACTTCTTGCATACATGTTGACCAGAGCATTTCCAAGTACAATCGCTGACAAGAAAATTCCCCTGCCATTATCTTTTGATGGATATCCATACCCTATTCAGAAGCTCCTTTTTGGCCCACGCAGGAAGGATACTAGCAATGGTCATAGAATTTGGAATGAATTCAGCCTTTCACCTGCCAGTCACATCTGCCTAAAAGTTTCTAACACCCTTTTAAAAAATCCATTTTGTGCGAATCCTACAACTAGTGCATCCTAGGAGATGTCACCACCTTAAAGCATTCTATCAAACAGAACAGAAAACTTAGGAAAAAGAAAGGGAAAATGGTTGAAAGTAAATCACTCAGGCGAGCGTATCAAATTGAAAGATCTGAGGTGAGCTGGAGGGGAGTACGAACAGAAAACAAAAGAATCATCTTCCAAGGAATAGATCCAAGGCCGGGGAGGAAATATTCCTTTTTTTAAGGTATTTACATCACTTCTTTGTTTTTCCAGCACAAAGGCTAAAATACCTCTACTGCAATTTCATTAAGCACAAAAAAATAGAAACCCCAGTGTTGCGTATAAATCATATGCCAGAAATTTATTTCGATGCAAGATATTTAAATTGCCTCTACCTTTGAATTTACTATTAATATGCAGAACTGCTTCTTATGTTGTAGATAAAAGGGTTTTCTAAGAAAGATTTTGTGGTTTTTGATTTATAAAATTTGGGGAAATGAGGGGTTGATCATATAGAGAATATAGTGAGGGCTAGATTGTTTGTTTAACTGATTCAATTGCAATGGCATTGGGAAAATATTGTCAGGGTTTTTATCCCCTTTTAGTGGCATTTGGCTTATATTAAAAACTGATATAGACAGGAAAATGTTGTCTTATTTTATTTTCTATTTATATGAGCTTACCTCCTTGGTGAACTAGGGACCATATGATTTGATTGTATTTATGGGTTATGAAACCCTTCTATGGCTATTATGCATTGACCATTATGACCTTATTTGTTTAGATTGAGACTAGGTCAGAATTTTCTTAAAGGATGATTGATATGACCAATTAGTGCAAGAAATTCTATGTTTTGTCTTATGTATTTGGAAATAATTTAAGGAAGTTTATTTTACCCTTAAACCAATGATGAGGATGGGTTTTAAATCTAAGTTAGAGGTGGTTGATAAAGGATCCTTACGTCATGAGCATTATATGTTTAGAGGATTGATATGACTAAAAGTAATGGATAGCACCCTATTTTAGGTGATTTTACTATTACTAGTAATTGGAATTTCCTTTGTTTGAATGCTAAGATATAATCGAGAGATGATTATGACATTATCATTATGTTTTAAAGAAATGAGTTTGTGGTTAGCATCCTTGGGGACTAATCAGTAAACATTAGTACTCATATATATATATATAGTTACTAGATGGATTGTCAGTTAATGAATTGCCCTCTAAAATTGTTTATCCATTACATTGGATGTCGAGATATCATAGTGAGATGATAGGACATTCTTAACCTATAGGCATTAATTGTCATTGTATGCATAGTGAAACCTTGTAGATCTACTAAGAGTTGAGATGTAGTGTACTTAGTACATTGTGACTATTACTTGAGAGTCTAGGATATTGCATCCTCGTGCATGGCCTTGAGCACTTGTAAAGGCTAAGGATGCACAAGAGAAGGCCTATCTATCTGCGGGGTGTTGAGTTATCCATCTGCGGGGCATTGATTTGGGCATGTTTGAGTCTCCTCATCAGTATGAGTAGTGTACTTGATTTCGTGTGGTGCCATCCCTTCGAGCACGCATGATGACACCCCTTCTGATTTGTACCCTAGTGTCTTGTACCTTGTAGTCATGAGTAGCACCCAACATTATATTTGATGAGTACCTCTATGTTATGACTTTGACTGTATGCATTGTTCTCCGTGTCTTCTCCATGATTGATGCGAGTGTTGGCCATCTTATATCCCCTTGTTTTTGTTCTTCTATTTGGGCCTTGTGACTACCTCCGAGCATGGTGGAGTGGTCTCTTATGAGTCCACATGGTTGGGAGGTATTGCCACCACCATTGGGGACCGATGTATAGGTTTTGGAGTACCAGTTGGAGACGCTCTTTCTCTTTGTTACTTTACCTGTTGATGTACTCATTCAATTATTGTATCACATTCATGGCTATGCCATTGTTCTTGTATATTCTTTGATGTAATTTTTGTACTCTCTGGCGAGAGATTATGTATATTATAGTAATGAGAAGAAATGTGATGTTGTTTCTTATTTGACTTACAGATTCTGGTTTGGGTATCAGATCCGCTTGTACTATGATGATTATGGATTCATGTTTATAATTGGAAATGGGATTTAGGAACATTTGAATTGGTGTTTAAAATGAACGTAGTTTAACATTATTTCCTTTGGAGAGTGAATTAGTCCTCTTCTTTGGGTTGTACATTCGGCCATACCTGACCATGAATGTTGTCCACATATTGAATCAGCAACCGTATCATGTGTTTGTCATCTATTTATGTCAAAAAAAATTATCTTATCCTCTTTTGGCCCTTACCCTTTGGGGTTGCGGGGTGGGATGTTACACACATAGACTCAAATGCTATATTAAATTGTTTGCTAACTTGTCAACCTATCACTTCATCTATTAAGTAACTATAAGATCCTATGGTGCAAGATAATCAAAGAAAGATTGATGATCATGGGCTAAATGACTAAAGCCAAACTTGAGTGTTGCTACATTTTAGTGTTTCCCCTACATGTGACACACAACATTAAATTGTTATAATTGTTTATTTAATAAGAATAAAATACATTTTATCATAGTCACATCTTTTAGCCTGTACACATGGTAGTTTTTGATTTGTTCTCTATCATACTATTCCATAAAAGCATCTACTCATATAATCCCAAACCAATAAAAATGTGCCACAATTAGTTTGGACTCACATCAAATGACATACATATGTTGATAATATCATTGTGAATTATAGGACATGTAAAGTAGATTGGCTACCCCAATCACTTGTCGGGAGAATTTACCGCAAAACTAATAAATGATCACCTCCATAATGTTTAAAGCAATCACATAAGTCATGGGATGTTGGTAATAGTGGGTCAATGCCAAAATAGAAAATAAAGCACAAGTCCAAGCAAATATTTTGGTCATACTTAATTTGCAAACAAAGGCTCACTTGGATTAAACAAAATAGGGAAACACACCAAGTATAAGTAGCAAATACTTAGAGAAAATGCCAAGTGATGATGGAACAAATAAATGATAGATAAAGAGAAAAACAAAATCATGCAATAAACTAATTACATCTAATATATCAAATAATGTTCAAAAGTACATATATAAATACAAAGAGGTGGTGTAACCACCTTCCAACCACCCAAGTAACCACCCATTAATTGGGTGTGCTAAATTACCACAAATATGAGACATAAAATTAGGACATAAACCATAAACTAAATCATGTGAGAATATATCTAAAAAAACCCCTATAATCTAAAGTCAGGATAGACTTAGGAAATTAGCAATGAGATATGCAAACATTCCAAGAATCCTTTATAATCTTAAGTCTCCAATGAGTTTCTGGTCTTTGCAACTACTATGATGTAGATAGTTTCTAAAAAATTTAAAGAAAACACATCCAAATGACATTACTCAAATGGATGATTTATAGAGCCTTATTGAAGCCAAAAGTGTAGAGTACAAAGAGACATTAAATCCATTAGCATATAATAAATTTAGGTTGAATTTTAGAAAATGCACATGAAAGATCCCAAGAGCTATACCAACAATTTAAAAGGACTTAGTGAACCACCATTATTCTATTGCTTAAAGAGATGCACAAGAAACTAGGAAAATAATCACAAGTGTAAATAATTATGTTTAAACTTTATTTACTTGAAAAAGTGCAATCTAGTTAAATTATCTATTATGAAGAATAATTTGTGCTATGTACAAGGACTCAATTGTTTAAATATTCTTTCCTATCTAAACATGCCAATCTTTTACTACTTAATTTGATATGAATTTATGATTGCTACTTCTTAAATATTGATAGCATTGAGAGCTATTTCCTAGTTTAGATTTACATAGGTCAAGTTCATACTCATGTACATGTTTGGCCTTACCCTAACATGATATGAACATATGTGAAGCATGTGACCCATGTAAATTTAAATTAGAACTTAATTTATTTTTGTGTAGCACCGATATGGATGGCCTTTGGGTACACGCAAATCGAGAGATTGAGAGATTGAGAGTGGTTTAGCTGACCCTTTGACCACAGGGGTTTATAGAACCAATTGTGACACCATTTTAGAGAATTTGATTTGAATTAGAAATTATTTAAGGGATGTCCATTCATACTCTAGTGAGACTTTATCAACCATACTAGCCCAGATGTGGGAACAAGTTTCTAGGGATGTTCGATTGCGTGAGGTACAATTAAGAGTGCCAAAACAAACTATCAAAACATAATGTTTTCCACAGTATGCCCCCAAAACTACTATGAGGGTGTATTAGGTGACTATGTGTGTATGCCCTAGGATGACACCACTGATTTACCCTTGATTTCTTGCTACACATGGTCGTTATCCAAATAATGACCAAATTCTATTATATTTTGTACAATAGTTATATGATGAGGTTCATCTAGGCCTAAAAGTCAATTATTTGGATTTACCTCCTCATTTGGGGCAGGGGCATGGCAGGGTATGTGATAGGGATGAATACCAATACCATCGTGTAGATTGATAGCATCCTATTTTTATGACCTTTGTTGGTGAGAGGATGCTTGCTATCTCTCCATCACTGAGCCCAATTGCTGATCAGGTTGTCATTGCTTCCCAACAGGAAGAAATTGACAATATTGCTGAGATTGCAGTGTAGACTCAAAGGATATCTACATATTAGGTGGGGTGAGACTTGTTGAGGCATCCACGTAGGTCACATGCTTAGTCATATGATCACTATGTTGCTACAGGCATCTTGTATTTGAATGATATAGCTCAAATTAAAGGCACTAATGGTCAGATTCATACGGTTGCAGGTAATGTATGAGGACCTAATGAGAGCATACCTAGTGATTTCATCACAGCTCGGGATCCCTCTAGAAAATGTTACTTCATTTATGGGTCACATCCATGGAGATATAGAGAGTCATGTAGCTCACTCCTAGCATTCTGATGTAGATCATACAGTTAGATTGTCTGGTGGGGCACATGAGCCAAATGATATTGATCATTCTACCACTGCACAGGTACATCCACCTACGTAAGATCATTCTCTTGATACACAGGAACATCCACCCACTGATCATTCTGCTAGTGCACATGCCCAGACATCTATTGATTCACTTGGCCAAGTTGTGGGAGGTCAAGGTTTTATGGAGATGTTACAGTCTTCAGGGTCAATGCCATCTCATTTGCACAATCCACTACACTCATCATTGCTATAGCTATTGGAGGATGGAAATATAGAGGATTTAGTGGATAGCATTAATATAGGAGATGCACCTGACGTTCAAGATCCTGGTGCAACACAAGTATGTACATATAATTTTTAAGATTTTAAAAGTTAAATTTATACTATAAAATTTAAAATGTATATATGATTACATAGTCCTAACACATTTATAAATTATATTTGGGTATATGCACAAAGTTGTGGGACCAAAAAATTGCCACTTGGTTTTTTGGTCCCATGCAAAGGGAAACGAGCTCGCATTTTGCTATGTTATAAAGTGAAAAAAAGGAAAACATAAACCCGTAGCCATTTCTGCATTTTTGCAAGTAAAAACCAGTTATAAGAGTGTGGGCGCATTAGATGAAGGAGAAATCAAACAAGTTCTAAGTGTAATCGATGTTTTCACCATGCCACCTCACCAATCCAGCTCCTGATGATGTCGTGAATGAAATATAGAGGGTGTAGCAGCTAAAGAATGTAATGAAACAACTTGCATAATAGTTGAATATAATAGTAAATATATTGTAAATACTTGATAATAATATGCCACTTCGAGGGGGCAACCTCCTAATCCACTTCGAGGGGGATATCTCCAATAGTCTTCAATGAGAACACAATACTCAATATGATGATGACATAAGATTCACTACCTCCTATATATACCTATTTATGCCTAGGATATCACCCAAGCCAACTTAGATAGCCCTATATAAGCCTTAGGCCGACTTAAACAACTAAATAACAATATACGAATGATAATATGACTTAATCAAGTGTTAAGATAGCCACAAGCTGACTATTCATAGCCATATACGCTATTGAAGTAAGGGCATAACATGCCCCCCACCTTTACAAAAGCATTGTCCTCAACGCTAAACAATTGTGGTAGTTTCTTCATATAATCTTCATCATCCCATGTGGTAACTTCAACTAGAAAATATTTCCTTATAATGAGGTAACTTGGAACTGTTGATGTCCTCAGCTTCTTCATGTGTATCTAGAAAATTAACTTTAGCTCCAAGATGTGTCTTCCCTTTGCATCTAGCTCTTGATGGTGATGAATGTGTTCTTCCTTTACTTAAACCTTTTGATGTACCATAGAGGAAAAGGTGAGGAATAGTACATGGTACCCTTTCATTGGTTGAATAGCTTGATTAGGAACTTCTTCTTTCACTTCTTCTTCTTCATCGTCTTTTTCTTCTTCTTTTGCTTCTTCTTCTTCTTCTTCTTCTTCTTCTTCTTCTTCTTCTTCTTCCTCTTCTTGCATATTCTTCATTTGTAACAAGTTTTGAGATCTCCTTTGTAGCAAGGAATACATGTTCTTGGATAATTCCTTGATTGCTAACTTCACTAATGAAATACCCTCCACCTCAGTCATTTTCCCATGTAGATCATTAATATAAGTCTTCCCACTTTCTGTATCTTCCTTGTCTGGGGATTTTCTTAGTGTGACAGGATTCTTTTTGCCTCTTATTGAAGGACATGTCATGATAAGAAGCAATAATTTGGAATAAATCACATAAAACAAATCCAGTAAATCTAAAACTTTTACTGTAACTTACTAGGGTCTAGATCTCACTTCCCTGAAAAAATCTCCAACAAATTCGGCAATGTGCAGCCTAGAGAGCGAAATTGGTGGAAACCAAATTTTGCAATAAATCCCTTGATTCTGCTCTAATTGCACGACCAAATCTAGACTATAGTATCTTCAATATGAACTTGAAAAACCCACCAAAAATCTTGCACAGATTTGCCAAAATAAGAGAGATATGTGCTACCCAAAAAATAATGGTAGAAACCCTAATTCTACTATAACTCACTTAATTCTGCTCCAAATGCTCCAAAATTTGGAATGTACATACTTTAATATGGTCTTCAAAAACCCTTTAAAACTAAAACAACAAATTGCCAAAATCTGAGAGATATGCACCTTCCAAAATGACCTCCAAATAAAAAAAAATCACCTTGTTTTTGCCTTCACAGTGCCAAGATCATGCTCTAATACCACATGTAATGAAACAACTACTACTTGATAATAATATGCCACTTCGAGGGGGAAACCTCCTAATCCACTTCGAGGGGGCAACCTCCTAATCCACTTCGAGGGGGATACCTCCAATAGTCTTCAATGAGAACACAATACTCAATATGATGATGAAATAAGACTCACTACCTCCTATATATACTTATTTATACCTAGGATATCACCCAAGCCGACTTAGATAGCCCTATATAAGCCTTAGGCCGACCTAAAAAACTAACAATATACTAATGATACTATAGTTTAATTAAGTGTTAAGATAGCCACAAGCCGACTATTCATAACCATATACGCTATGGAAGTAAGGGCATAACAAAGAAGGTAGGGTTTGATTGATTTTTGTGAGTTTGAAAAGAAATTTTTACTTTTGCAATGTTTGATTGGTTTTTTATGTTGAATTTATAGTCAATGAGGCAACACAAAACACAAATCCAATAGAGGAGGGTCAAAACAACCCTGAAAACCCCCACCTTCATATCCTCACCATGAAAGAGATACACAGGAAAACTATTTAGGGAAAATAGAAGAAAACAAAAAACATCTTCAAACCCTAATTGAAACGTTAAATAGTCCAAGTGCAAGCACCAATCGTAGGAGAGCCCTTGCCAAGTCATTAGAGGTGATTGTTTCTCACATTGAATCGGTGACAAACCAAAGCACTAAATGGAATGAATATAGATAGAGGTGTCAGAAATACTATGCCGACAAATTGTCTTACCAACAAGTGTTCAGGACAAAAAATTACTTTGCATTATGTTCACATTTTATCAATCCTAAAACTGGCCAAACATTAGAAAAGACTTGCAAATGCTTCCCAATTCATTGGTGTAGGAACGAAGAAATATCCCAAAACTTTTGGGATAGATGGTACATGGTCTTTGATGAGTGTCCATGTAATAAAAATGAGGTGCCACAATATTTCTTGAGGAAACTCCATTGTGAGTTTGTCCTCAAAGAGATTCCTAATTATTTTGACATTCGAGAGTTCCACAGCAGAGGTGGTGGCTCCTCCCAAGATAGAGAGGGGGCATAATGAGACTAGAACTGCGTACCTAAACCCCTGATGAGGCTAGCATGTGTCTCACTTCCTTTGACTTTGAAGGAGAGTGTTGAGGTTGAGACACTGCATTCATTGAGTTCTTTGATGTAGTCTCTAGCACAACACAACGATGATCTCACCCAAACCGATGAGGGTGAGAGCAGCAGGCATCATTTGTACCCATATCTTTGTAGTTCATGTGGTAACTTGTGCAATTATGGGATGCAAGACTCTCGGTAGGATGTTGCAACGTAGGGGCAGCAACCAGTGATGGACACATCCAAATTGGATGATCTTGTTCTCATAGATGATGTCTTATAATGAACATTTGGTATTGACTCCCATGTAAATTTTTACAAGGTTTGTCTTGATTTTATATATTTGTATTTGAAATTTGTAATTAATTTTATATGACTATATATATATATATATATATATATATATATATATATTGTAAGTCAAAATTAATGTATGTAATTGTCTATGCAATGAAATTCTAGGGTTAGAGTCTCCATCCTGCCTCTGTTACCCATCTAGTGGCGGGTTATGAGAGAAGGTCGAGTAGCAGGTATGTAATTTATCACATGACCGTAAATATAATACATATATCAATGGTAATCTTATTTAGTTACAATTTGATAATTTCTATAGGGAGCTTCACCAACACCTCCACAATTTCCTTGGTCCCCTAGACGCAGAACCACTTTTATGAAAGTAAATTTAATCATTTGTAATCATTATGCATTTAAAAAATGTTATGTATCTATTTTGGTCAAATAACATTGAACTCTATTTTCAAATGTTGAATATGGAGACTCTTCCTCATCTTCATCAGTCAGCAGAGGTAGGCATTGTTGCAACTGTGTTGTCTTCAAATCCTTTGACCGAGGTATGAGCCAATAACATGTAAATGTCATTTTGTATTTCTTGTTTATCTCATGTTATTTGATGTACATAAATGATATTTATGATTAGTCAATTTTTCTTCTTGATGCTTATCATAGGAGGTCACAACTCCAACTTGTCCATCTATGAATGAAGAGAGAGAAAAGATAATCGAGAGGGATCATTAACTAGTGGTAAGTGATCGATTACATATGCGATGTTATATATTTCATGTTTTCTATATTAATGTGCATATTGTTTGATTGTATTAACAAGTGGAGTTGTAAAAACTATGTCGAGGAGGTCTAGTCGATGGGAGCTCGAGAGGATGAGTCACTGATTGGCTCTCCATCTTCATGGCCAAGCAAGGGCCACTGATTATTTCATAGCAATTCATAGAAAACTAGGTTTTGGGACATTTTTTGTATGCCTAGATGGCTTTGTATACATACTTTTGTATGTTACCAATGTATATCTTTGTATATGCTTGTATGGCTTTGTTTGTACATGCCTATATGGCTTTATATATAGACTAGATGTTATGTTCATGACATTATGTATATGATAGTTTACATTAAATATTTAATATGATGATCAATTATCATTACAGGGATTTGGTTTTACACGTGCTAATTGCATTTGCTTGAAAGTTTATAAATCATTTTCAAATAATCCATTTTGTGCATATCTTAAAATCATTGCATTCCATGAGATTGTTCATTTATTTGAGGCATCATGTCAAACAGTTCAATGCCTTGTCTATGCTTCCACACTTTGTATACATGTCTACAAGGGCAGTTGCAAATACAACATGTGGCAAAATTCCTATATCCTTTATGCTTTGATGGTTGTCCACTCCCTGTTCCCTAGATCCCATTTTGGCATAGGTAAGGAGGATGTTGGATAAGGTTGTGCAACTTGGTTTTAGACGTGCCAATTGCATTTGGTTGAAAGTTTATTTTGTGCATTTGCTTGAAAGTTTCTAAATCCTTATGAAAAATCCATTTTGTGCATATCTTGCAATCATTGCATTCCATGAGACAACATTTCTTTGAGGCATCATTTCAAATAGTTCATGTACCTTGTATATGCTTCCACACTTTGCATACATGTCTCGTAGGGTAGTTGCAACTACAACATTTGACAAAATTCACATATCCTTTACGCTTTGATGGATGTCCATACCGTGTTCCAAAGATACCATTTTGGCATAGGCATGGAGGATGATGGCTAAGATTTTGGAATTTGGCTTTACTCCCACCACTTGCATTTGCTTGAAAGTTTCTAAAGCCTTATCAAAAATTACATTTTGTTCATATCTTGCAATCATTGCATTACATGAGACGACATTTCTTTGAGGCATCATGCCAAATAGTTCATGTGCCTTGTCTAAGCTTCCACACTTTGCATACATGTCTTCGAGGGTATTTGCAACTACAACATCTAACAAAATTCCCATATCTTTTACGCTTTGATGGATGTCCATACTGTGTTCCAAAGATCCCATTTTGGTATAGGCAAGGAGGATACTGGCTAAGGTTGCATAATTTGGCTTTACACCCGCCAATTGTATTTGGCTAAGTCACACTTTGTTGGTAGCTTACAGTCCAGAATGACTGGGACACTAGGTACACAAAACAAGACCTTAGGGAGCATTTTCCCACCCATCCTGACACATTGGCGTAGTCAGTTCGGCCCCACAACCTGCAGAAAGTAAAATCTCACTCCCAGCACCTTTTGACTTTGCCAGTAACTTGTAGCGCAGAATGATTGAGACACTTAGCACATGAAATGAGACCTCCCCTAGCATTTACCCACCCACCCCGATGTGTTGGCGCAGTCGGTTCGGCCCCATGACCTGTGGAATGAAAAATTTCACTCCTAGCACGTTTCCACTTTGCTGGTAGCTTGTAGCCCGAAACGATTGAGACACTTGGCACACAAAACAAGACCTCCCCTAGAATTTACCCGCCCACCCCGATGTGTTGGCATGGTTGGTTCAGCCCCATGACCTGTGGAATGCAAAATTTCACTCCCATCACCTTTCAAAGTCATTGGTTGCTTGTAGCCTAGAATGACTGAGACACTTGGCACATGAAATGAGACCTCCCCTATCATTTACCCACCCACCCCAATGTGTTGGCACAGTCGGTTTAGCCCCACGACCTGTGGAATGCAAAATTTCACTCCTAGCACCTTTTGACTTTGCTGGTAGCTTACAACCTAAAATAATTGAGACACTTGGCATACAAAATGATACGTCCCCTAGCATTTTCCACCCATCCCGATCCCACGACTTGTGGAATGCAAAATTTCACTCCTAGCACCTTTTGACTTTGTCGGTAGCTTGCAGCCTAGAATGACTGAGACACTTGGCGCATGAAACGAGACCTCCCCTAGCATTTACCCACCCATCCCGATGTGTTGGCATAGTCAATTCAGCCCCACAACCTGTGGAATGCAAAATTTCACCCTAGCACCTTTCCACTACATAAAACTAAAGCATTTTGCAAGAATGCATTTGATTTCAGCATGGTCAAACGGATTGGAGTTGACAAAAAATGAGAGAGGTTATTGTGGATGGATCCCACATACACTTGTAGGTCTAAACAGAACAATCCCAGCTACCATGAATTCTGAGAACTGCTCCGTCAAAGTTTGGCAATTTTTTGCTCTTAGGGATCTTAAGTGACTTTGTTGGTAGCCTGCTACCTCAAACGACTGGGACACTTGGCCCATAAAACAAGACCTCCCCTAGCATTTAGCTGCCAACCCTAATGCATTGGTATTGTCGGTTCGGCCCCACGAGCTGTGGAATTCAAAATCTCACTCCTAGCACCTTTCCACTGCATGAAACTAAAGCATTTTTTAACAATGTGTTCCTTGCCACCATAGGAAAATGAAATTGATTTAGAAAAATCAAGGTAGGTATTTGTAGGTGGACATGACATCCACTTGTACATGCAAATAAGATGTTCCTAGGTGTCACGGTTTGATGGAACAATCGGTCTAAAGTTTGACACCTTTTTTGTCTTAGGGCTCTTGAGAGATTGTCTGTGTTTGATGTAGCCGATAATGACAGTGAAAATGACTTAGGGTAGCTTATACTAACTATGGAAGGATTCTTAGCTTTGTAAAAACCATGAACTTGTTGTCCACTTTGACGGATTTAACATGCAATATCCATAGACCTCAATACCCCATACTCTAGAATGGCCTAAAGAGAAGTGATATGTAAAAGTTGCGTGATCACCATAAGAACCTCATATACAATAGTCTACCCTTGTTTATATCTCCAAAAGATCTTCATGTTGTCTTCACTACTCACACCCCAGGTATATGTTTTAACAATGTTTGAAATGGTGGGGAGGCTTATGTTGTATCCTTCACATGTCCAAATGATCCTTCCTTCTATCCCTAAAGGTCGGTCATAAAACATAAGAATAACAGCATCACTTCAATTGCTAACAATGGCTGCCAGATACTCCATTTGGGATCCTTATGAAAGGTAGCATCCAAACATGGAGTCATTACCAAGCACCATATATGTAGTTTATGACAATACTTGTAGTGTGGAGTATGCCTTCGAACAAAACCCTCAATATATCTTATTACTGCTCTTCCCTAATCATCTTATTTCAGATTGTTCAGATATGATTGTTTCAATGTCTGAGGCAGTTTTTGGTATGTAGAAGTCCCACCAACACATGATATACCTCTAGCAGTGTGTAGAATAGTGAAAATTATCCTAACAGACCCAAGGGTCTATTGACTGTCCCAAGCAGACACAAATATATCTTGTGATACTACCCCATCTATTGGAAGGTATAGGTGGATGGCCTTGATCAATATTCTCTCTAAAACAGGATGTGCTTTCTTATGGAGATCTTAAGGCTCAAGAGCTTCCAAAATGACATGAAAACTAGCCCTCTATGACTGTTGATATTTTGAAGACCTTACAAACCCCCTTACCAAACCTATTTGACAAGCTAGGATCTCAAAACCCAATCCTATTTACTGCAATTTCTCTTGGAGTACATACAGATCACACTTGGACTAAATGCATTATAATGCATGGAGGCTTCATGATTGTCCTAATGAACCTCATCAATGGCATGACTTTACTAAGATATTAGGTGACATTATGACACATTTGGATCACAACTTGAAGTTCTATAATAGTCCCATATTCAAGATGATTGTGCAATGTATAAGGGAACATGTGTAGATTATATGTATATTTCTGGACTGTCATAGTCTTGGGCAACCTAAGACACTTATATTATCCTTCCTCCACCCTAAAACTTCATCACCCTCATAGAGATTCAAGTACATCACAAAGGATTAGTTATATTATCATGTAAAGAGGCTCCACTCAAGACTGTCCCAATGGCATCATACCCTCCTTGACTGTACAATAGTACATGCACCCACCAATATCAATACTCTATCTTCCTTAACTATCTAATAACTCCTTGACAAGTCACTATCTATTCAAGACAACCTCATTGTGATTATAGTTGTCCTAATAACTATGCCAATGACATGTATGGTTATCTTTTAGTTGACGACAATCTTCCCTACCATATGAATATCCTTTCAAGACCATCTAGATATGTTTATATAGTATAATGGATATCTTTTTGCATGGATTTGAGATTAATTGACTTATCATTTAGTCTTGATTTCCACCTTGTGTATCAGTTGCTATCCTACCCATGGGTGAGAGGTCATAATTATTCCTAGGATTGCATGATAGCTATTGTGGTATAATTTAGTCTTTAGGCTTATATGATAGTTCTTCCAAGTGAGTATGCTCAAGTGACAATCCTTAGCTTGATTTTAGCATGATGATAATTCATTGAATAACATGATTTAACTTAGTATCCTTCTAATTGTTTAGGTTAGTGTTTGAATCTGGATAATAGCAACATGTGATAATTTTCACTTTCTCGTGATAATTTAACTTGTCAAAATGATAATCCTCTCACTTCCCTCATGACTATCATGAGATTTCATGCTTTAACATAAACAAATATATTTAAAGAACGTACCTTAAATTTTGAGATTAGAGTTGCACAATCCTCAAAAATTTGATCTTTTTGGCAAGTTCCTTCGTATTCAATGTTGAATTCTATATAACTCTAATATACATAAGGATAAGTACATATATAAGTAGAATAAAGTAACATGCATAGAACTATATGTAAATAGAAATAGATAACAAAATTGAAAATGAACCCAATTATACTCAAAACTACCCATCTCTCTAATATATATGATTGTGTCAAAACATTATCAAATTTAAGAATTAACATGTGTATACAAATTTCACCATTAGAATACTTTTTAATTGTACATTTAAAAATATTAAAAAGAATGCAGGCTTAAATGAAGAGCATCTTTTAACATAAACCTCTTAGGCAACATTTCCAAAGTTAACTTTATATACATAATTTTTAAACAAGATTTTAAAATTAATTGTATTTTAAATTTATATATTAATTAAAAATATACTTATAATTTTTGAACAAGTCAATATTTAAGATTTCAATGATAAAAAGTAATTCAAAATCATAACAATTCTAAGATCAATTAAAAACTTCAATGAAAATAATAATTTTTTTTATTAAAATTATAAAAATAAATATGGTTTAGGTAGAAAGTACCTACATCAAAATCACAGTTTATAATTTATTTTTTAAAATAAATTAATATTAAAGATTTCAATGATAAAAGAGAATTCAAAACCAATCAAAACAATTCTAAAACCAATTAGAAACTTCAATAAAAAAAAATCAAAATACATTAAAGTTATAAAAATAAATATGGTTTAAGTAAAAAACACTTACATCAAAATCACCGTTTTAAAAAAAAAAAAAAAATTTGAAACGCTGACTCTACACAAAAATATCAACAACATAATTTCATTTATTTTTATGATATTTATTATTTTATTTTATTTTTAATTGGAAAGATAAACATTTTGATCTATTCTACCAAAGGTACTCTAAGATATAATGGTGGTCTCATCCTTTTTTCCTATATTAAATATATATTTTATAAAATTCCAACTTAATATAATATACTTGCAATTTACACCACATATACTATACCAAACATTTTTTTACCACCTTATTGTTTATAATATACACTCAATAAAATGGGTTAGCAAGTTAAGTAGGCTTGATCTTTAGGGAAATTCCATGCTTGAGCGCACTTGAGTTAGAGTAGTACTAGGATGGGCGACCTCCCAAAAGTCCCAATACTTCACCTTTATGAACATCACCTTAATACAATGAGTGCTAAGTGGACCATTCATTCAGATGGGTTCTTGTGAACCACTACTCATAAAATATAAGTTATATATTTGACTCAAAAACTACCCATATAAATTTCATAAATATCATAAACTGGTATATTGATTATTATTTTAGAACTCTTTTTATCTCGAGAATAGCAAACAAACTATAGATAATTTAAGCTTTACTACAAAATCAAAACTTAATCTCGATAGATTAAAAAAAATTGATAATTGGATATCTGAATTTTAACGTGAGCAAGTTGGAACCTATCAATTACAAGTGACTGAGCATACAACGTGAATCACTGAATTTGAATTCACATTAGTTAAAAATAAACTACATTGAACTGCAGCAAATCAACTCATACCGTGCTTTGAAAAAAATGTGTTCCACTACTTTGCCCAACTCTTCCAATCTATTAAAAAGTAAGCACGTATTTAATTTTTATATTTCTGAAACTTACTCCCCTATATTCTGAAACTCTGGTATGATCATCCCTTATCTCCAGTGATTCCCCATGTGGGATCCACATTAGATGTCAATACTGGTATCTTTTTTAGGAACATTCCAGATATGCAAGTCAGAAAAAAAAAAATGATTTTATAGAGCAATGGAGATGAATCCTATTATACTGTGCAGAGATGCATGGTCCATTATATTAGTATACCATGAGAAACATCCTACGCCAATTTAGCACAAACTAACTTAAAATAACGTCGTTGAAGATGGGGATTACAACTATTTGTTAAGATAATTTAGTATGTTTGTTTTTCCTTTAGATCAGACAGGGAAGATGTGGGGACGTGCATTAAAGTTGTTAGAAACAGCTAGCATATTTATATTTTAGAAATAAATATTCCACGTGCAAATTTTTTAAAAAAAAATTCAATGAAATAAATCCTGAATACCTGTATTTCCCATGCCAAATCAGCATAAATTCTGTGTCTTAAATGATGGGGATTTTTCAGCAATTTTCTTTTCCAAAGTCAAACAAGGCTGCCCTTCCATGCCATACATTACAATTACAATTATAATTCAGTGTTTATGTTAGATTTTCAAGCATTCTTGTGATCATATCACTATTAAAATAAGTTATAATTAGTTTATTTTATTCATTAAATTTGGTATTTAGATGAGGTGTAAAATTGCTATTGACTGTTTGATCATTGAATTGAATAATCTTTATATAAAACTCATTTAAAAAAAATACAAAGACATTCTATTCCCACTCTACTTAAATATCATCCACTTCAATAGTTAAACAGTGGATTGTAATTTTACACCTCATTCACAACAAAAAGTGGTAAATATTTGTCTTATTTTTATTGGCCAAAATTGAACTTTAACTATTGAAGTGGATGAGATATTCTACACAACTCGATCATCCTTCCTAAAAGCACCCCATTTTACCACACCCCTTCTTTCACTTTTGAAACATAAATTCATTAATATGATTACAACATTGGATGAATGATCTTCATTCTCCTAAAGAATTTCAATTATCAAATTGACCTTATTAACCACGGGCTTGATAGTTGAGGAGCAACTATTATATTTGTAGGGATTATCTATAAAAATCCTTCTTATTTCAAATATGCATAGAATAAGACTTGGGAATGTTTATGATTCATAGATGGTGAACATGAGCTTGAGAAAAAAAGTTGAAATGGTTGGTGGTGGAGGCATCATAACTGCACATTCTAATCATAGTTGAAAGAGAGGCTTTGCACCTACCCCAATTTACTGTCGACACAGAATGGATTTATTGTTACATAAATTGAATTCTAATGCATGGGTCTACATAAGATATTATTAGTCCCATCCTGAACAAACTAGCACCTTAGAGACAACCTTCTTGATTTCATTAGGTCAACATTCAAAAGTAAGTTTACCAAACCTCACATTGCAATGTTCATGGAATTTTAATTTCAATGAAATTTTAAGGATGAATTTTCCCATCTTTGTGAACACCCAATTTTGTTTGAGAGGGATGCAAGCTTGTCCTTGTAAATGAAAGTACATATATAGTATATATGAATTTTCAACTTGATTTATATTGTGGTTACAAGATAATTTATAGTACTTTCTGTGTTGTTATAATAGATGTGTTTCTTAAAAAAAATGAAAGTTAAAATGTGATGGTAACATTTAAAAATAAATAAAATTATTCCACGTTGAAATATATTTTCCATTATAACATTATTATTAGTGTTGTTTCCATGTCATTGTTTTGCTAATATTTTATTAGATTAGTAACTTGTACCATCTATCCTTGTAAGATTAAGTAGTCCAAATTATTTGTATTTCCTTTCATTTGGTACCAGAGCTTGGTTTTGGACTATAGGAAGGGATTCCTTGTGATATTAATCTTTGCTTGAGTGGGAGTTTGTTGTAATTGATTTTGTTTCAAGGAACATAAATGGAAAGGACTTCTAGAATAGCGGTAGAGACGTTCAATGGAAACAACTTTGAGCTTTGGAAGCTCAAGATGGAGGATCTCCTTGTTGACAGAGATCTATGGACAGATATCATGGAATAGATACCATTTGGCATGAAAGACATAAATTAATTAGTTGTTGATAAAAAGGCAATGAGTCCCATCCAACTTTGCCTTTCAAATTCAACACTCTTGAATGTTTTGGGAGAGACCTCCACCAAGAAAATCTAGGATAAGTTGGGAAATTTTTACCAAACAAAGTCCTTTGTAAACAAGCTTTTTCTAAGGAAGAAATTTTGTATTAGATTTAAAGATGGGTGATGGTGATTAAGTGATGCAGTAGGTTTGAATGTGTCTAGCACTATGGTGAGCTAGTTGGTCTCTATGGATGTGAAAATGGATGAGGAGGATTAATACATAAATCTCATGTGTTCCTTGTTTGATAGTTGAGACAATCTGGTGATGGGGATTAGTAGCACCATCTCAAAGATGAGGCTTGATGAGGTGATTAGTGCATTGCTCTCTAAGGAGATGAGGAAAAAATCATTTGAATCTAATCCAATATACATTAACTATCAAATGTCATTCCAATGGAAAGGGGAAGAATAAAATATGGACAAGCATGCTAATTCTAAGGGGAGACTAAGTCTCTTGGTAGATCTAAGGTGAAATGTTAGAAATGTGGCAAGATTGGGCACATCAAGAATGACTACAAGGAAAAGAAAGCCAAGGGGTCCAATGATGATTCATACTTGAGAAAATTTAAATAGTGATGATGTTGGTCAATGCCCTTACATTGTATCCCTTATTATGCACGCACATGATGATGCATGATGATTGAATTAGAGCATATTTCCATTTGACTCCACATATGGAGTTATTCATTGATTATAAGAGTTGTGATGGTGGAAGGCGTACTTGGGAGATGACTCTACTCACAAGATCATTGATCATAGAAGATTCACGTTTGCCCTTGTAGATGGGAGGAAAATATTTATCACTAGTGTACAATACATTCATGGTTTGTCAAACAACCTATTATTTATGAGAAAGATGTGTGAAGATGTGTGATTTGGGTGTGTGTGTCATCTTCAACAAAGAAGAATGAAAGATAAGATGCTTGGAACCACTATGTTAGTAATGAAATTTCATGATGAGGCTTTGTACAAGTTGGATGTTAGCATTGTAGTTGGTAATTATTTGTTTGTTGAAGGGAAATCCACTAGTCTCGAGTGGAAATATAGATTGTGTGTTTGACTTGAAGCGTTGGGACATGAACCATGCTACCATGGCAAGCTCCAGATTCTATGCAATGAGTTTTTTGGTAGTGACATGATTGGGTTTGAATCCATTTGTTATAGATGGATGATCTTTAGGGTTTTGAGGATGTTAATCGTGATTCCTCGAGAAGCTCTAGATCATTTTTAGTGGGATATTTGGTAGTGATGTGGATCAATGAGTTGTAGATAGATAGTCTTCTAATACTAATAACATATACTATTGTGAAATGACCACAAAATTTGAAATGAAACCTCTTGCTCTTCTTCCCACTCGATCTTTGGTCATTGTAGGATCTGATTTGGTGTGCCTTGGTTCCCTAGAGTTATCTTCAAGCGCTCGTCTTTTAGATAGTTCGGTTGTTCTCCAGCTCCAGTCAATGTCTACAAGGATTTCAACGTCTATAGGGGTTGCATGTGGAAACACTGCGGGCTTCCCTATTTCAGCACCCACTTCGACTTGGCATGGTGTTTCTCTTATGCAATGTGAGTACCATGCATCTTCCAGTGAGCATGGCACATTTAGGGCCATTTTTCTAGAAGTTGAAGGTGTTGAATCTCCTAGGTGTCGATTTGCTAGCCCCTTCCATACCATGTTCACATCCTCCCCCCAGTGGTGGTGTGTGGCCATGATGTTGAAAAGAATGAGGATTTTTATTAGCACCACGGGGTGGTTTGCAGATTCAACAACTTGTGGCCATCCTTGTCAAACCTCCATAAATGGGTATTGGATTCTTGGAAACCTTTAGTGGAGGGAAAGATTGAGCTCTTCCCTTGTACCATAGGCTTCTTCGTTGTGACCTTCACAACCCCAGAGTAGCAAGATATTGTGCTAAATGGTCAAGTTTCATTATGGGAGTGCACTCCCTCTCCATCAAGCCTTGGTCTTGCTCCTTCAACCCACTTACCAAACCACTCAACATCAAACCTATCTAGGTAAGGCTCCTAAATCTGCCACTCTAGTTTTGGGAAGATTCATGCTACGAGGACATCAGTAATGCAATTAGCCACTTCTTGATCGTTGATTCCACAACCTAATTCATAGGGCACTGTACGCCTTCCCATATCTCGGTTGATATTGACATTTCCAAACCCCTGCATGGAGAAATTATTCTAAAGGTGGGGGATAGGTCGTGGATGCAACAACTAGATTATGAGGGCCTCCCATTTAGATGTAGATAGTGCTTTTCTATTGGCCACTTGCTCTCTGCTTGTCCCCACCCTCACCGTAAGGGTGCGACTACTTAGTGGTACAATGCTCTTGACGACCACTTGACCATCAACACTTCTGACCCTTAGGATGATGTTCCCTCGTAGGACAATGAGCCCTCTCAAGATGGTATTTCCTCTTCTCCCTTGGTGACTAAGGGTGATGCACATGCCCCTTGTCCCCTCTAGAGAATTCTCACTGAGACATGGCTCATATGATTGTTGCCACTTCCATCTCAAGCGGTGTGGAGTTCTTAGCTCCAGTTCAGTTAGTGGTCCCAGTTTCAAGTTTAGATCCATCCCCCTCCTTACATGATTTGTATATGGTTGAGGAGTCAGTTGAGGACTCCCCCATTTCTTCTAGGTTTGTTGATTTAGATACTTGGACAATTGTTCAAAGAAGAAATAAATGACTCCATAAGTCAATATCTAATTTGCACCCTCAAGTCAAGGGAGTTAGATTTCCTAGGTTGGGATCTGGTGTCATTTAGCTCTCGATGTTCTATCTTGTTGTATTGCAACAAGGTTGTTGTCTTTGTGTTGTTTGTTCCATATCTCATGGTATTTGTTTTGTTCACCTATTGGCTATTTTTTAAAAGGGTCCGAGCCCTTTCAAAAACCCATCTTTTACCAATATCAAAAACATATACGATTGTTCCATGGTAGATCTTGGATCTATAGTGGGAGTCTTAGAATGATATGTTTGCTTATGTGTAGGGTTATTGGTTAGAGATAAATGATCTTTTGTCATGAAGATGTAATAATGGCATCATAAGGAGTTCTTGGAGTCTTCACTAATGATGTAGTGGGAGCATTAAATATGGTTTGGAGTTAATCTTCTAGTGTTGACTAGAATAATCATTTTACCTTGGTGAGCTCCTAGATATTATGGTGTTACAATTGAAATTGTGTTGGTATGAGGTGATTGGTTACATACATATTGGCTCTAGATAAATAGTGGGTGAGGTTGAAGATATTGTTTCTATTGGAGAAATCTAGGTTTTTACAACAAATGTTTTTTCAAGAAATATGCACTCGTCATTTCATGTCACCTTGCACACCAGCCATAGTTGTGATCCTCATCTTCCGATCTCTTTGTTGACAACTTCAACATTTGAAACAATCACTATTAACCTAGATCTTAATTTCTCCCAATTATGTGAGTAAAAATGTTCTTTAGAAAATCTAATTTTTTATTGAAACTAAAAAGTAAAAATTTATGGCTTGTGTTATTTCCAAAAAAAGACAAAAAGCTTTATTTTCTAGGTTAGTTAGTTGTATTATTTAATTAATAATATTTTATTATTATAGTAAATTAATTGAATTTATCTAATTAATTTAATATATAATTGATAATTATTTATTGTTAACTAACTCATTAGTTATGTAATGTCAAAAATTACATACCTTTGCAATTTCACACTATGTTTGGCAACCACCTTAGGGATTGCACCTCCTCTTTACATTATAGGCTAAGGTTTGTTTAATTTAGGATTATTTCTCTCTTTTTATTCAAATCTCATTCTAGTGCTTAGATAGTCACATGATCTTAAGGTATCCTGTGTGACCAGGAGCTAGGTTTGCTTGGACCTAAGCATTGCACGTGAACATTGGTGCAAAGAACTAGCATCCCATGTCTGTTTGTTGCTGGGTGACCATTCCTGGGAGTTACCACGTGCCTCCAGTGATCATGAGACTTCTGGGTAACGCCCTTTGGGGTCGCATAACATCTCTCAATATGCTATTTCAAGATTTTTCCCTCTTCTAGGTTAAGAGGGAAGAATTTTTTAAGACAACTCTCAATCTCTCACATTTGGATTATATATTCACTCTTGCAATCTCACAATACTACTCTTGGCTCTACTATGCATACTCCTTTTGTGAATCCAATCTCTATAGCAGCTACACGAATTCTTAGTACTCCTTGTTGTGGTGTATCACCTTCAAAATCTCTTAGAGGTTTTGGTTTGTTCTTGTGCTCATTGAGGAAGCTCTACCCTGTAACATCCCAATCTTGAATAATAATTAACTTTTGAAAAAAGTAATTGCAAATAATTGACAAATCACTATATTCTTTTTTTTTGGTTTGTTCACAAGAAGTAAAGCAAGTACGTTTATGCTTATACAATAATTGTTCAGTACAATATCTAAAGGTTGCATTACTTTGCAACTTAAAACTTTATAAAATTACATGAATAAATCAAGCAATGTCTTATGTATCACAAGTCTTCAAAAATTCAACTACATGAGGGAGAGCATCACTCGAGCGCTTTTCCTCCAACCACAGACCAACAGTCCCACACTCACTTTCCTACTGGAAGTGGCCCTACCCTTCATGAGGGTATAGATAGTGAGAATTAGCAAGATTCGATGTGTCATCTAAGAAGTAGTGTGGTGTCTTAGCAAAAACAATTGGTTATAAAACTTATAATCGACATCTAGCTATGTACAACCAATCTAACTATTCATGCAACAAGGACATGGTGAACCGACAATGCAAGTAGTGAATTTGCATTAGTTTGGCCAAAGCTTCAAAATAAATGAGTTGACCATTCACAAACCTCTTTCTCGACTTGGAGACAGACATTCTTCTATTCTTGTTAGTTATACATAGATTAATGATAATACAAGATAATTAAATTTTATTACCCTATACCTGTCTAATTGGCATTACCAATATGCCTTCTACTAAAGGTCAACTAGACAGTTATAGGATAAGAGCCTAGTCGACTTAAAACCATGTATTGGGCCCCTCTTATGTCCTCGCAGTCTCGGGTCTTTGACAACCATCAACTACTCAAGGTTTAATCAACCTTATTATCCTCATGCTCAATAATTAGTCAATAAGTTAATCTTTATGTTATATTAGAGTATAGGTTTAAACATTTCTTGAGTATTCATAACTTCTCCCTAAAGTTTGATTACTCAACCATGCATAGGTCGTAATTAATATGTCTACCTTGGGTACTATAATGGGTTATGATGCAATAGCATACTACCTTTACTTAAAGTTTATGCCAAACGTAAAAACTTGAATGGTCTTACAAAACATATATGGTCAACTAAAAACCATATTTGTTTAACACTTGAAGTTTACTCTAAACCAGAGTTCTTACTTCCCAAAAGAAGATTTTACTAAGTAACAAGGAGTCTCAAGGCATATTTATGGGTATATATATATATACTCATAAATAGGTCTTTCTTTGTTATCACACGGGACATCTCAACTGTCCAACAATTATGACAACTTAGATATAGTTATTTTTGGACTCCTATAGACTAACAGATAAAGATATTGACTATCTATATGTCTCGGCCAAGATAAAGTATTGGTTTACATCTAAGGCCATATCGCTACCAGTATGAGAATATAAGTTTATAATTAATGGTGATGATGCAAACATTTCAAAGGTAATACCCATAAGCTATCAACCAAAACAAAGCTAATTTAAGGTATATATACATATATTTCTAACAAATTTCTCACAGTCAACCTGAAGGAAAATATATATATATACATATATCTATACGCCATTAAAGCTAAACATTAATGTGTTTATCATTCTAATGAATGTATTATATCCAATTCAAAGATACCTATACAATTCATTGGATGTAGCTATACAAGGTTGTCTATACAGTTTGTTGCTTGCATCATAACAAAAATAATTGATACATAAACAACTCGACACCTATATCATAGTCAAAGAAATATTGCATAAATTTGTTCAAATCTTGTATCACCACCTATGTAACAATGCTTAAAATGATTCTACATCAATAGCACAACCATTGCATGATGCCTTTAGAACAAAAGATGAAGGTAATAAAACTAGTACAAATGTGCATGCAACAGTTCACTAAAAGTCTCTGTTTAAGCATGATAAACTTAGTTAGGAAGAATAACATGAATAATCAACTCTATGATATTCCTATCACCCCTTGGTATAATATGGACCAGCAGTCTCTTAAGGAGCATAGAAAAAGATTCTTTGTGTGAAACTATACCAATTTTCCTACGTTTCAATATCAAGATATCGTAACAATGAAACAAGTTATAGGCACAACTAGTGCTCACAAGGTTAAAGTTTCAAACTATCATATGGGACTTAGCCTCCCTTACAAACAATCTTGTTTTTTAATCCCACATAAAAATGAATGTCCAAGGATTCAAATGATACGATATGTAAATAGTTTAAAGTTTGTGCCTTGTATGCAAAGAAAATAAAATCAATTCACTGTAAGATCATATGCATACCTCCACCTAAGGTTGTTCTTACTGCAAATAGATTAATCACCCTAATCATTGTCTTCCTTCCTTCTACCTATCTCCCTATCTCAAATGAATGGGTTTAGCACTATAAAAATAAGTTTTTCTTTCCTCAACTACCTGTGGCTTGCTTTGGTATGTCTAAAATCAGGCATCATGGGGTTAGACGCTCCTCCTCCACTCCTAAAATCTAGGAAGGCTTTGTGGAGGTTTATCCATTTAAACTAATTAAATTCTCCTCAACAAAAGAGACCGAGGATCTTAAATTTCCTCAATTTTACTATGTTTTGCTATATGCCAAGGTTCTCATAAGATTAGAGACTTTGATATGCATTTAAATATTTAAATGTGCATGCAACGGGTAAGCATCAATGATGGCACTCTAAAAAAACTAACTTAAACAACATAGTCCTCTCCACAAGAATAGACTTGATAGGTTGACTACTCAAGTCAACTAGGTAAATAGAGGCAAAAACAACCTCATTGAATTCTGACGTGGAAGATAAAGTCCTCGACACGACGAGTGACAACCTCACGAAAGCTATAGATGATCACAACATTTAAAACATCATTAATGCAACCAGGTAGCATAAAGACCAGAAAGCACACCACATTCGACATAACCTATAAGTGAGTGAGTGACTTCCCTGATGGCACATCGATCACTTATCTCTCGCGATCTATTTCCCTCTCCCCAGTGATGCTTAAGCCTCCTCATCTGGAAGGGGCAAACACTGTCCCTGCATTCACCTCACTAACATGACAAGTAGTTAGTCCATCTCATAAATCAATTAAGTGTAATAATTGCATTTCAGATAACATTTCATTGCATAGTTGACAAAGTAAAATAAAGTCATTTTCCAAACTAGCATAACTTCACATCAACATATTAATTTCTCTTTCTAACTAATAGTTTTTGAAATAAAATGATTAAATAAGTTTGCTTAAAAAAATGAGGTGTAACATATCTCCCCACTTAAAGATCGTCATCCTCGATGATTGAGTTCTTGTCAAAACAAAATTTTAACAAATAAGTTCTTTTAAACATCAAGTTTACATAAACAAGTGTGGAAACTTTTTATAGAAATCGTTATAATCTTCCCAAGTGGCACTATCTTCATAGTATTAGTCCCACTGAACCTTGCACTATGTAACTTCTTTATTACACAAGCGGAGCTTGTAAACTTTGAGCACTTTGAGAGGCTCGATCATGACCACCCCTAGATCCTGTACCTGGAAAGCATTCCAATCAAGTATGTGATTAAAACTAGATACATATTTATTTAAATAAGATAAATGAAAAACATCATGCATCTAAGCAAGAGCTAGAGGTAGAGCTATTATGTAGGCAACCAGATTGATTACTTCCAGGACTTCAAAAGGTCCCACAAATCTAGGTGCTAGTTTGGAAGACTTTCAAAACTTAATAGGGCTTTTATGTGGTTTGACTCTTAAAACAAATTTATCTCCTACTAAGAATAGTCATAGAGAACTACATGCTTGGCATTAGCATAACTCTTTTGTCTATCATTTGCTTTTGTTAATCTTTTCCTGATTAGTCTAATTTTTTATCCCATTTCCAAGAGCATTTCTGGTCCAAGGCAAATTCTATCTTCTAGCATATCCCAACTTATAGGAGTTTGACACTTTCTATCATATAATGCTTTGAAAGGAGTCATTTTTATTGTTGAAAGATATGAATTATTATAAGAAAATTTGACTAATGGAAGGTACTCCTCCCATTTATATTGTTGATCCATGCAATACATCCTCCACAAATCTTCCAATACTTGATTTACTCTCTTTGTCTAACCATCTATTTCTGGGTGATAGGCTGAGCTTATGTTTAACTGAGTCCTAAGCACCAAGAACAAGGTTTGCCAAAACCCTGATATAATCCGCGCATCTCTGTCTGAGATAATCTTTTCGAGTACTCCATGCAATTTGAAGACCTCTTGCATGAATTTCTTGGAAATTATAGGTGCTCCATTTGTAAGGTTTTCGAGAATAAAATAAGCTACCTTAGTTAGTTTGTCTACCACCACAAGGATTGCATCATGTTTGTATGCGACATAGACAAACCTTGAACAAAATCCATGTTGATCACTTGCCACTTCCATTTAGGAATGTCATGTGGATACAAAAGTCTTGCAAGATGTTGATGTTTAGCCTTAACTCACTGACATTCAGGACATCCTGCCACAAATCTTGCAGCATCATTCTTCATTCCTTCCCAGAAATACAATGGCTTCACATCTGCCAAAAGTTTTGTCACTCTTGGATGGCCTGAGTAAGGTGCAGAATGTGCTTCTTTCCACACAGTGTTTCTCAAATCTTTCTGATTTCAAAAATACATTCCATCAGACTCAAAATAGAACCCTTCATATCTTGCATCCTGAGGATTCTCAGATAGAGCTTTTAGAACTTTCTCATAATAGTCGTCTCGTACAGGATTTTTCAACACTTGATCTCAGAAATTGGAGTGTACTAACACCATTGCAGCAATATGCCTTCTATGGATTAAGGCATCTACAACTCGATTTTCCTTGCCTTTTATATAACTAATTTCAAAATCATAGATATAAGTTCCAACCATATTATTTTTTGTACATTGAGGCTTGGTTGGATGATTCAAATGTATTTCAAACCTTGATTGTCATATTTAAGTTCAAACCACTTACCTAGAAAATAATGCCTCCATACCTGGAGAGCATGAACAATTGCAACCAATTCTAAATCACACGAAGCATAATTCTGTTCATATGGCCTCAACTTTCTGGATTCATAGGCCACAACCTAACCTTCCTACATAAGTATGCCACCTAACCCTTCTCTTGAAGCATTGGCTACTACAACAAAATGACCTTCCGGGTTTGGAACTCTAAGAATTGGTGTCATAGTCAATTTCTCTTTAAGGATATTGAAGGCCTCTTCACATTTTTCTAACCATTCAAAATGTTTTCCTTTCCTTTGCAAAGATGTGATGGGGTGGGCAATATTTGAAAAGTTCAACACGAACTTTCTATAATATCCTGGTAGACCCATAAAACTATGTGCTTCATGTATATTTTTAGGTGCAGGCCATTCTTAAATATCCATTATCTTAGAGGAATCTACTGTAATTCCTTCTACAAAGATAATATAGCCTAGGTACTGCACTTCTTTCTAGAAGAAGGTGCATTTGGATAGTTTCCCATATAACTTGTGCTCTCTAAGGCGTTGTAGAACTATCTACAAATGCTAGAAGTGTTCTTCCTCATTCATGGAGTATATCAAGTATCATCTAATAAAACCAACACAAACTTGTCTAGATAGTCCCTAAAGACACTATTCATCAAATTCATGAAATTTGTTGGGGCATTGGTTAACCCAAAAGGTAAAATCATAAATTTGTAATGCCCATACCTCGTTCTTGTTTAGGATAGAAAAGGGAGACTAGCCTAAGAGATTAAACTAGGTCAAAACCCTCTTCTATTAAACATTAGATCACAAACCGAGCTTGGCTACTACCTATGGAGGAGATCCAAACTACAGGGGTTATGTTCTTTTGTTGTATAGAGAAGAGTCAACCAAATTCAACCAAGATCTAGTAAGAAAATTATGGCAAATGACTAAACCCTATTTGACAAAGATTTGCTAATAACTAACTGTCAGAAATAGATATCAGAAATCTAAAAGTACAATAGAGATCAAGAAGTAGAGAAGAACCTGGATCCAGATTTAGAGGCACCAAAGACCAGGGTGCTTGGGCACCCTAGACCCTAATTAGGGTTTAGCAGAATCTCTAAGTTTAACCATACCTGTACCTACAAACCCTTTCTTCTTCCTGGATTTTGTCTTCAGAAACCTATATCTTCAACTTGCACACAAGAAAAGAGGAAAAGGTTGTGCTATGTATAAGGGCTTGCCTTAGTCAAACCTTGTGTTGGTGTTTCCACCTCCACTACAATGATGGTTAGATCTAAGAGTGCATGCCCTACCTAAGGGCAAAGGCCAAATCAACAATGTATGATAGAAATATGAATGAAAATGATAATGATTTACCACAAGATGTGAAACCTTAGTTGATCAAGATAACTCAAGATCATGCACCAATAACTAGAGTGATGAGAAGGCTTGAAACTTCCTTCAAGACCTACAAACAAACTTCATAACATCCACAAGTAGATAGTAATTCCAAGTGTGAAGAGCACTTTAGCATAGAAGATCATAACATGTGAGAAAACTTGCAATATCCATCTATGTAAAATGAATTGTAAAACTCTTTTTTATATGCATTCCCGCTCACAAACGATGAATAAAACCAAATGGGGTCAACATATACAAACTAAGAAGATGTTCTAAGCCAACACCACAAGAGAAGGGCTAGATGACAAATCTAGGACGAGGGCGCTCGGGTGCTCTGGTCCTTTAGCCCCACAAACTCTGAGGAGTCTCAAATGTCATGGGCTTTGAAAGGAAGCTAGGTGTGTAGAAATCGCTTCCTACACTAATCTAATGAGGGGAGGAGAGTGCAAATTAAATTTTATCTTTAGAATTACATCTATGTTAACCCACTAACAGAGATATTGTAGCAAACACATACACAAGAAAGTGAGACAAAAGAAGAGAGACACAAGATATACGTGGGGAAAACCCTTATCAGGTGAAAAACCCCACACTCCAAAACCTGCACAATGTATTATCAAAACTGAAATGGTTTACAATACGCTTGCAATGCAAGCTCTCAAGAGTCTTTGACACTCGTATCTGGAGATAATCTGGCATCTTAACAGTACCTATCAAACCTATAGTACATCTCCTCCTTAAAGCACCTATTTATATAGCAAATACAAGGCAAAAATGGCTCCACATTGAGATGGGCATCCAACATGGCCTCATGGCCCAATACCCATGCCTATGGACACTTGTCCAACATTGTAGGATGCTCCTGAAACTTGTCAAGTCACCCCATCCCAAGGAGGTCTCCTATTTCCAAAATGGGCTATGACAGATGCTATTACAACTCTTACAACCATCATAGAATCTGTCATAGCTGTCATAACTTACAACTATAAGAGAATTTGTCATACACAGGCTATAAATAGCATATTCTCTTACAACATGGCATAGTCCACCTTGGGGTGCCCAAAGATGCCTTTTTCAAAGATGCTCTTCGACACATGTCTTCACCTGTCATAGAATCTCCCATTTCTGACTCTTACATGTCATAACTTCATCATAGGAATCTGTCATGACCGTTTTGGTCAGTATTCCCTTACACAACATCCAAGATGCTAACACATGGAAAAATATTCCTACCACTAAGTGGGATTCCTATCTCCTCATGTGAGGACAAAATTACATGTGGTCATATGCCATGTAGGATGACACATCACCATGCCAACTCCCACAATATGACAACATAGGATTTGCATCCAATTAATACAATAGGCAATAATTAAATAAATATAATGTAAAAATAAAAGGAATTACCAAGGTTGAGACACCTTAATTCCCAACATTCTCCCACTTGTCGAACACCTTGTAAGAGATAATAGAATTAATAGGATTTAATTGCTCTAGGCCGATAGGCCCATAGACTTTGAACACCATCTGAACTTCTTTGTGCCCACTGGTTTCATCAATGCATCTGCAACATTCTTAAAAGTCTCTACCATCTCCAAATTTACCTTCCCATCCTCTACCATGTCTCACACGAAGTGAAATTGTACATCAATATGCTTTGTTCTGGCTTGGAAAGTTGGGTTCTTTGCAAGGCAAATCGCACTCTGACTATCACAACAAATTGTAATCTCTCATGCATCAACACCAATATCTGAACATAATCTCTTAAGCCAAATGGCTTCCTTGCAAGCATGAGTTGCTGCCATGTACTTAGCTTCTGTAGTGGACAAAGCAACCACAGGTTGTTGCTTACTCATCCAACTAATTGTACGACCAAACATAGTGAACACATAGGCACTGGTGGATCTCCTACTGTCAATGTCACCTACCTAATCAAAATCCACAAATCCATGAATACAAACTGAATGCGGAGGTCATGTAGCATTGCCATGATAGAAAATGGAATACTTGGAAGTACCCCTCAAATATCTAAACACTCACTTAACTGCATCCCAATGTACCCGTCCAGGATTAGCCATAAATTGACTAAGGACTCCCACTGCTTGGGCAATGTCTGGTCTTGTGCAGACCATGGCATACATCAAATTGCTAATAGCACTAGCATAAGGTACTCTGCTCATGTCCTCCACCTCACTAGGAGATTTTGGATAATCACTAACAGACAACTTTGTCCCCAATGAAACAGGAACACACAATGGTCTACAATCTGCCATGCTGAACCTCTCCAACATGGTCTTCACATACTTACTCTGGCTTAACCAAAGTTTTCTGTTAGCTCTGTCTCTTCTAATTTCTATTCCTAGAATGTACCTGGTTGCCCCAAGATTTTTCATCTCAAACTGTGCTAACAACTAAGACTTCAAATTAGAATCATATTCTTACCATTCCTAATCAATAGCATATCATCAACATATAATGCAATAATGAGAATACGATCATTGCCAAACTTGTAATACACACAATGATCTGATTTCCATCTCAGATATCCAATCGACAACACAAAGGCATCAAACTTCAAGTACCACATCCTAGGAGACTGCTTCAAACCATACAAAGACTTCTTTAACTTGCAAACCAAATTTTCTTTACCTTTCTCTATGTAATGCTCTGGTTGTGACGTGTAAATCTCTTCCTCCAAATCACCATGAAGGAAAGTTGTCTTCACATCCATCTATTCTACCTCTAAGTCATAAGCAGCTGCAAGAGATAATAGAAATCAAATGGATGTCAACTTTGCAACGGGAGAGAAAATTTCACCATAATCAATTCCCTCCACTTGTGAGTACTTACCCCTTTCCAACCAATCTAGCCTTGTACTTTTCAACACTGCCATATGCACTAAATTTCTTCTTGAACACCCATTTGCATCCAACAGGTTTCTGTCCATCAGGCAAAGGCACCAAGTCCCATGTTTTTTTTTCTCCAAAGAAGCCATCTCATCCTCCATGGCCTCCTTCCAAGAACCTACATCTTTCATGCCCATAGCCTCTTTCACAGTTCTAGGCTCATCAGTGTTAGTAAGTAAAGCAAAAGCACAACTAGAATCAAGCAATGAATAACCAAACCTATCAGGTTTCTTTCTTGTTCGTGTAGACCTCCTCAATAGATGAGGTTGAGGTTCTACTTCTTCTTATGAGCTTTCAGAGCTGCTAGAGCTCTCCTCATCATCTGGTCTCACAGGGTCTGTCTATTTAGTCTTCTCAGGGGTAGAAGGAAACTAAACCGCATCCTCTTTCTTTACTGTCTGTTCTGGCTGTAGAACAACAAAAGAAGGTGTTAGCTCTCTGAAGATAACACTTATGCAATACAACACTTTTTCATCCACAAGATCCCAAAGCTTGTATCCTTTCACACCGACACCATAGCCAATGAAAATACATTTAGCAGCCTTGTTCTCCAACTTAGACCATTTCTCCCTAAGCACATGTCCATATGCCTCACAACCAAAAACACGAAGATGTCTAACTAAAATATTCTTACCAAACCACACCTCCATAGGTGTCTTACCAACAAGGGCTGATGTAGGAGATCTATTTACCAGATAGCAAGCAATGGCTACAGCTTCAGCCTAAAACTTTTGTTCAAGGCTTGCTCCTCTAAGCATACTCCTAGCCTTCTCCATCAGTGTCATGTTCATCCTCTCTACAACTCCATTTTGGTGCGGGGTATATGGAGTTGTCTTATGCCTTTCAATCCCTTGCTCTTTATAGAACTTATTGAACTCTACTAAACAAAACTCACCACCATTGTCAGTTCTCAAACACTTAATCTTTTTACTAGTCTAATTTTTAGCAAAGGCTTTAAACTCCTTAAACTGACTAAAGACTTCAGTCTTGCTTCTGATAAAATAAACCAATGTCCTTCTACTGTAATCATCTATGAAAGATACAAAATATACAAATTTGGAAATTGAAGGAACATTAACAGGACCAAACACATCAGAATCAATAAGATCCAATACACCAGAAGACTTGTGAGAACTAGAGTAAAACTGAACATGATTTTGTTTTCCATAAATGCAATGTTCGCAAAAGTCAAACTCGAGATTACAATCATTTAACCCCTCATCGAGGTTTTTATTTTTCAGGGTATGCAGACTCTTCTCACCAATGTGGCCATATCTCAAATGCCATAACATAGTCTTTTCAGCAGGAAGTTTAACTTCCAAAGCATGTACCTACCATCAGAACTAGTTACAATAAGTTCTTTACTACTTGTTCAAATGGTGGGGATGAAGTGACTACAGCTCTTTTCTTTGAGTCAAAAGAACTATTGCACTATGAAGTGCATGCCTCCAGCTGAAATAGAGTACCTCTCTGATTACCCTTCACAAGCACCATAGATCCTCTAGTCATCTTGCATCCATCCTTCAAAAAGACAACCTGCACACCTACATCATTCAACATACTTACAGAAAGTAGGTTCTGTCCAAGGCCTGGAATGTGCATAACTCTAGTGATCCCCTTCACTCGTCCATCAGGGAATCAGATTGAGACCCTTCCATGACCAACAATTTTCAAATGAGAATCATCACCCAGGTACACTCTTCCACCATCGAACTCTTCATACTTCATGAACCAGTCTCAATGCAAGGTCATGTGGAATGATGCACCAAAATCAATCAACCACACATCATCAAATGCATGGGTGGCCAAGGCTGCAATGAAGACATCACCATCATCTTGTGACTTGTCAAAATTTGAATCAGGAGCATTCTTCTTTTTCTTTTTCTTCTCCTCTTTGCATTCCTTTTAGAAATGCCCAGTTTTCCCACAGTTCCAACAAAGAGCCTTGGACTTTCCAGGAGATTTGGATCTGCCCTTTTCACCTTTCTTGTCCTTCTTCTTCCCTTTCTCTTTGGGTCTTCCACGAACCACAAGAGCTTCTTTGGCTTCCTTAGAAGACTTTCTCCGCATCTCTTCAGATAACAGCGAAGATACCACATCTTCTATCTTGAAGGTGGTAGTGGTGCTTCCGATAGCCATGACAAGATGATCCCACAAATCTGGGAAAGAACAAAGTAGGGTCATACACCGATCCTCCATTTTCACACCCACAAATGTCAATTGTGCAACGATCATGTTGAAAGCATTCATATGGTCCGCAAAAGATCCTCAATCCTCCATCTTCAGAGTGAACAACTTCTTTTTCAGAAAAAGCTTGTTTACCAGGGACTTGGCCTGATAAACATCACCTAGCTTCTTCCAAAGATCTTTCGTGCTCTTCTACTCATGGACATTCAACAGGACAGAGTCAGCTAAACAGAGTCTTATCAAACCCTTAGCCTTCCGATCTTTGAGGTACCAATTAGCTTGTGACATTGTTGTAGGTTATACACCGGATACAATTTCCCATAGGTCACAATCAACAAGTAGATCTTCCATCTTGAGTTTCCACAAATTGAAATTAGTGCCATTAAATTTCTCCACCTCTAATCTTTCGGATGTGGTTGCCATCTCCTTGCTGCAACAAGATATAGAATGCTCTGCACAACACTCTTACTCAACCTAAGATTAGCTCAAAAAACCCCTACCCAGCAGCTAGAACCAAAGCTGGCTAGGCTCTGATACCAACTGAAAGGAAGCTAGGTGTGCAGAAATCACTTCCTACACTAATCGAATGAAGGGAGGAGAGTGCAAATTTAATTTTATCTTTAGAATTACAACTATGTTAACCCACTAACAGAGATATTGCAACAAACACATACATAAGAAAGTGAGACAGAAGAAGAGAGACACAAGATATACGTGGGGAAAACCCTTATCGAGTGAAAACCCCCACACTCCAAAACCTGAACAATGTATTTGTTATCACTAGGAATTGCACCCGTATGGAAGGCTGGTGAAGCTCTACAATTCCATGTAACATGGGAATAATTTTAGGTTGTGGATGCCCTATAACGAAATTAGAGCTCAAGATTATGGGCTGGTTCCCTTCAAATGTTCTATTGAGATGTATGTTTTTACTTATTTTGGAAAAGGAAAGAAAGAAACTAAGTGAATGCAAAAGGTAAACTTTGGTGATGCACTTGATTTGGATAAAAATATGCAATCTGATCCAAATGTTTACCCAGAAATCTAACTTTTACACAATCCAGACTTGGCATAAATATCACAAAAGTGATTCTAAGGAAGGTTTGAAAACAGGGTTTTTAAGAAGGAAATGATTTTTTTCACAACACAAAAAGACTATTTCTGGTTAACACAACCTAAGACCTATGATGATTATATGCTTAATGCTACAAGCAAGAAAGTGAGACAATAATTTTAAAGGTTTTAATGATAAAACACAGCAAAATTTCATCAAAATCACTTCAAAAATTAGCACTAAATGGAAAGGTAATTTTAACTGATCTCAAAGAAACAAAGGAAAGCTCTGCAAAGAAGACAAAAAATGGAACCTGTAACCTGTCGATCTCTCAATAAAACTATAAAAATGAGCTACAAGAATTCTTCAATCTGTCTGAATCAGAATGAGAATCAAGAACTAGCAAAAACAAACTTTTTCTTTACAATATATAGGTTTTCTCTCTCAAAGAGGCATGCAAAATATGAACTTGTAGATAACTACCTCTAAAAATAATCACTCCCAAGCAACCTTCAGAATCCTCAAAATTAGGGTCTAAAACTGCCACAAATTGAGGAAGAATAGCTCCAATTGGGGCCTCTCCATATGCTTGACCAAAAATTTGACCAAGAACCCTAAAAATACTCCTAAAATCATGCAAAAACCTCCTAGGTGGCCTAGTTAACTCAACTAATCAATTTGCATGATTTTGCATTGAGCAAAATTGATTATGAGTACATAATAAATTAATAAAAATAATCACTTTATTATTGGTTACAATTTGTTCTAATTTTGACTTTACATTTTGTGGAAAATAATAAAGTAATTTGGAAAATATTACTTTATTATTTATTTACAATTAATATCTCTGTAAAATCATGCATGATTAGAAGGAAAAATATCACTCCTTATCACTCCAATTACAGTTGCCTAATTTGCATGATTTGAGCACAAATAGGATTTAGAAGAAAATAAAAATCCCCTTATACCTCCATGTGAGAAAAAACCCCTAGTTTGCATGATTTTGCATATACATTAAAAAATTTACCTTTATCACTCCACATGCACCAAGGAGAAAACATTATCCTCTCTCTGCAAGAAAAAAATCCATAAGTAATCTTATGCATCATAATGTATCTCCATGCATAAAACAAAATACATCAAAGCCTTATGACTCCCTTTGATGCCCTAGTGCATACACATATCTTTATATTTTGAAGTCACCTTTTATCTCCTTGTGCAATTTCAATATCAAGAAAAACTTATAACTCCATGACTCCATGCATTAGACATTTCACTATTACACATGCTTACCTTGTCTGCCACCTTGTATATTCCATGCTCTGTCCTCATGCATATCATGTCTTAAACCAATACCCCTTTTCACCCTGTCAACCATCATGCATAATAAGGAAGGATTTTTACCTTTGAATGTTTGCAAAAAATACAAGGAATCTTCGAGCATGAGTATCATATAAAGCATCTTTGACCATGCTATCTATTCGACCACCAAGGAGTTTAAATAATTTAAGGCATGAAGCCTTGCTTTCTCATCATACCGACCCTTTTTTACTTAATAAAATCAAGCCTTAACAACGTTGGTCGGCCACTCCCTATTATGATAGCTAGGAATCTTCAAGACTAAAGTCTTGACCATGGGCATTTTGGATAAGGTAATTTTTTTTGTCTTTTGTGTAGTCAAAAAATTCACTTGAGAGAAAGAATCTTCGAACAAAAGCAATGGATAACCCTAAAAGTTGCTTCATTCTTCATTTGGCATTCTTCTTCAACACTCTGCAACTACATTCGGCTGGTTTAGGGTTTGAATGTTTCCATCATATCTCTCTAGCTTTTATTCCCCTTATGGTCTTCTCTTGGTCAAATCTCTAGAACTCTGCATGATTAGAAGAAGGTAACACTTGCTTTGAGTTTAATATGAGACACTTTTGTTGACATCTGTAGCTTCTTTTTTCTTTAATGGCTGTGGCCTCCTTCTTCTTTCATGGCTATCTCCATACATTGCTCTTTCTTTAACACACTCCTTGTCTCTGCATCTTTCTTCTTTGCATCTATTACCTATTTTTGCAAGCTTGATACTGATGTGAGGCCGCGGATAGGTGTCTTCTCCTACCAGAAAAACAAGGTAAGCACTTGTCTTTTTCCCTCTTCTACAGCTTCATTTGTCTTTTTGTAACTGGAGAATGATAAGGGTTCGTAGTTGAAATGGGTATTGCATTTTTTAACAAAAAATGACATATCCCCCTCAGTTATGCCTGTATACATCTCCTTCTATCCTTGACTTGACTTTAGGTGCAAAAATCTTGACGGTTTCAAATTTTATGACAGGGGTTTGCTCCTTTTGCACATTCAAGACCTCCATTTTGATACGGCTATGCTCCATCTGTATGTAGACACCAAAAATGTGGTAGACTGCTGAGGGTTTCAAAAAATGAAACAAGGGTTTCAACTTTCTTTGCACAAAACCCTTCTCACTATCACGGCCATTCTCCTTGTAGTATTCATTGTTGTTCTCTTTTTGACTATAAGTGTAGAAAAGAAACAAGGGTTTGAAATTTTCTTGAAAAGACCTCCTTCTTGCAGATGGGTATACATTTTTAGCATGAAAATGTCTTCTTCTGCATAGCACTTCCTTGGCTATACTTTCCTGGCATCGCACTTCCTTGACTGTACTTTCCTGTAGGTGAAAGGCACTAGGGTTTGAAAGTATCAATAAATGAAATTTCACTTTTTCCTGCACAGAACTTTCTCCCCCTTTTCATTGTGACTATCATGGCTATTGATGATGATACTTTTACCTTATCTACTTCCTACTGTATCTCCAGGGCATCTTATGATAACAAGATTTTGATATTTAAAAAGTATGACTTTTGTTTCTTTATCTCCATCTTGTAACTGTATCATATGTTGACATATCTGAGTAATGAAGGTTCTCCAAGTTCTCCTGAGGTTTCAAATGGCTCTTTCAGCCTATTTCTATGTCATATATCTGATTTGCCTACTAACTGTAGTCACTTGTCATGTGTGACTGTGTGATCATCTCCTGAAATGTGTGATTGTGGGATCATCTCCTGAATGTCTTTGTTGCATTCTTTAGATACTCCTGTAGCTGTCCTTGTGCATACTCACTGCTTATCTCATGATTTGGATGTTATAGTAGCATACATATCAAGCTTTTCTCTTCAGTCCTTGATCATGGCAAACGTTTACTATGATTGTATCATTTAGAATAATGGTATATGAGAAAGAAAACTACTTACCTTGTGCCTCTGTCAATCATCATCACTGTAGCTCTTCTCATATCACATGCTTTCTACTATTTCTCCTTCATCATTGATGTGGTAATCTTTAGATACTCTTACTGATGGATATGGAAACTGTGATCTACTCTGACCATATAATTTGCTTACATAAGCCACTTCCTTGATCATTGTCATGATTGTTCATAGTGAATGTGGCTGCACTTTGTCTTCCTTGCATGGTATCTCTCCTTCTGGCATTTGTTGACTATATCATGATGTCACTGTAGCTCCAAGGCATATGAGATAAAGCATGTCTCTCCAGTACAGTACCTATATGGTATGCATGGAAACCATCTTATAACTTGACTATAGTGACCACTTTGACTGTAATGTTCTAGTTGACAACTCAATGTCTCCACTATGGTTTGATGTTGGGCTCCCTCTTTGTTTTAAACATGACTGTCTCTTGCTTTTGACTTTTTACATGACTGTCATGTCAATGATGACCCTACAAGTATACTCTAGTATTTTTTTATGCATCATGTGCTTCATCTTTGGATGTTGCCCCTCTGTATGTCTCATTTGTACCTCTCTGTATCTTGATGCTTTGAAGTTTTGAGGCATTGATGACTGCCCTTTTGCAAAGTGAATATCCTTCTTTCAAGATGACTATATACTTTGTTGTTTATGAAATAACTCAAGCACTATGTTTCCATAGATATGAACTCATGACAATTCCTTTACTTATTCTCTGTTCTTACAAATGATAGATGCTTCTCATTGTTTCCAGTCACTATATGACTACCCAGAATAGTCTATGACAATGATATGTTAATGACTATTTCTTCAAACTGCCATATGTCAGCTAGAGCTATTGATGTCTTGTTGTTTTGATTTTATCTTTTTAAAGACATAACTTGTGTCTCTCAGGTCGCTGATCACTTTGAGTACCTGTATTATGTTATTTACTTCTTACTCTTTTGTCATAATGAGATGATACCTTCACATGATTTATTCTATAACTTGTTCAAATGATCCACAAGTTCTTGTATCTTGGAAGCTTTATTCTATTTCTTTTCTCTTCATCAGGCACATTAATCTAAACACTTGTAGCATGTCTTTGTACTATGAATGCACTCTCTCAGTTGTTCTTATTACTTGTGATGAAATAAACGCATACATTCACAATGATTTTGTACTTCAGATGGCTCCTATAGCCTAGATATTCTTTTGTGACTGTAATCTGATTTCTGCACTTTGTCTTTGTCAACTTGACTCAGTCATGTTAATCTAATTTGTTCCAATCAACTGTAATAATGTCATGATGACATATCTTTTCTGGAAGTTGATTAGGTGATGCGTGATATAGCTTGGAATGATGCATCCTGTCTTTTCTAATACTCTTTTCAAAAATGAAAAGAAACATGCTGGGCTCAAACCCTTGTGGAAGCCACATTTAATCCACATGTTTATTTGTCTTCAAATCAGCAACAAAACTTGTCCTATACCTGCACAGTGAACAAACAAGTTAGCATAAAAATGTATCTGATAGTATTAATTGATTTTCTTCATGGTTTCTTCCTGATTTGTGTCATATATCTGATTTGATCTCTCATCTGAATGCATGATGTGATAAGTAGATGTTTATGCTTCATAAAAGCATGTGATAACTTTAAACATCCGAAGCACTAACAGGGTTATCCCCAAAATTTTGTAGGTTCAATTGATGATGAAGCTTGAAGTGAAGACTGAAGATTGAAGAATGGAAGGTCAGCATCAACAAACAATCTCCATCATCAGGCAATGATGGATGTTTAAATTTATCATGTGTTCATTTCTTTTCCTTTTATCAAACAGATGCATAGCTTGCATGTCTGCAATTGCTCAGTCTAGTTACTCCCACGGCTTGTGTGGGACACATTTGAACACCTCTTTTAAACATGACCAATTAATTTCTCTTATGCATATGATGTATATGTATTTCCCTTTTTAATCAATGCATGAGATAAAGTAACAGATACTTGAATGTATGTTCCAAAACATGACATGAAATAACAGTGCAATACAAAATATCTTTCTTTCTTTTATTCAAAACTGATTAACTGAATAATCAATCTAACTTATAACTCCTCAAAGATCAAACTATGTAGAACAACTGTATTTCTTGAATCTTTGATTTCTTGACAATCTTATTATCTTGTCATGATAACTCATCAGTATTGATTAGACTGGTGGGTTATTCTGACAACTAGATCTCCTTCTTTGCTCTGTCAAGGCATCAATTGTTCAATGAATGCAATAACTTAAAGTTTTCTTTTATTCCTTCTAAACAATTACTCTTAGGTCCAACTAATTTTAAGTGTGAACAAAAAATTAGTAATAGTATTATCAAAACTCAAATGGTTTATAATACGCTTGCAATGCAAACTCTTAGGAGTCTTCGACACTCATATCTGGAGATAATCCAGCAGCATAACAGTACCTGTCAAACTTGTAGTACATCTCCTCCTCAAAGCACCTGTTTATATAGCAAATACAAGGCAAAAATGGCTCCACATTGAGATGGGTGTCCAACATGGCCTCATGGCCCAAAAGCCACACCTATGGACACTTGTCCAACACTGTAGGATGCTCCTGACACTTGTCAAGTCACCCCATCCCAAGGAGGTCACCAATTTCCAAAATGGGCTATGACAGATGCTCTTATGACTCTTACAACCGTCATAGAATCTGTCATAGCTGTCATAACTTACAGTTGTAAGAGAATCTGTCATACACAAGCTATAAATAGCATATTCTCTTACAACATGTCATAGTCCACCTTGGGGTGCCCAAAAATGCCTTTTTCAAAGATGATCTTTGACACATGTCTTCACCTGTCATAGAATCTCCTATTTCTGACTCTTACAGGTCATAACTTCATCATAGGAATCTGTCATGACCGTTTCAGTCAATATTCCCTTACACAACATCCAAGATGCTGACACATGGCAAAATATTCCTACCACTAAGTGGAACACCTATCTCCTCATGTGAGGACAAATTTGCATGTGGTCATATGCCATGTAGGATGACACATCACCATGCCAACTCCCACAATATGAAAACATAGGATTTGCATCCAATTAATACAATAGGCAATAATTAAATAAATACAATGTAAAAATACAAGGAATTACCAAGGTTCAGACACCTTAATTCCCAACAGGCTTAGGCCAGTCCTAAGTTCATTCTTTCAGGCTTATTTATCAGGATTGAGATTTTATCGTTTAATGCTCAAAAGGTGTTAAAATAGGTCCAAATTAACAAAGGCAACATTTTAGGTCAAACCAAGTGCTAAACTAGGTGTAAAATGCTAGTGTACACATTTTACTCTATAACATTTAGCCCCCACTTTAGCATGAGTATCAACTTATGTTTAAACACATACTAAAGCAAGAAGAAAACATATTTCAAACATGAAAACATAAAAAGCCAAAGAATTCTGCCAAGTTGTGGACTATAGTAGCCCCAAGCTTAGGATTCTAAGGTTGCAAACACATAAGAAAAGAGATTTTTAAACACGCAGACATTGCAGTTACATAATTCACACATACTTGGAGTACTATAAGCATACATAAGAATACACGTGAAAGACACACAATACACAAAGGTAATACACGCCATACATAATGCATACATTCTTGACATGAAGCATACACATAAGGCATAAAGAATACATAGAAAACACATGAAAAACATGATGAAGACACACAATACACAAGCTCAAACACAATGCATACAACAAACAAACATAGAAACAAACACAGGAACAAACACACAAGGCACATGACTCTGATGCTAGCTTGCTCTGTCACTAGGGGTCATGTGAAAAGAAGTGCCATCGTGGATCACACACTAGTAAGGACCACCAAATTGCTAGGTGACCATGACAAGTCACACATGAAGCACACGGGCTAGCAAACTTCATTGTACTAGGTGGCTCATGGACTAAAAGGAAACATCACAAGCTAGTGAGGACCACTGAATCACCAGGTGAGTTCCATGCCAACTATAATAAACAAGTATATAATAGAAATAGGGTAGTGTGATGTATGCCCCCACCTTAAAGTGGTTGCAAACACCTATCAGGGAGCAATTGCTTTAAGGTAGAATAAACCACAAGACAGGCATGAGAGCTTTCTAGAAGCACATGCCCATAAGATATGTGTTTCCAAAAACTACATCGCAACCAGGTGTTACCCCCACAAAAGGCAAACCGAGGAAATGCTACGAGCATGATACACAATGGATTATGTAGTCATGGTATGACACCGAGCATCGCAACAAGGTGCCACATAAATCAAAACATTCAAGAAACAACAAGTTATACTAAATAATAACATAAAGGGATCTACCTAATTGGCATCATTATATGAATGGTTGTATAATAAGAGATATCTCAAGACTATATATATTTGGAACTGTCATCATCCACCAACTAGGAGAACTATGGATACAAAGGAAGAAATAACACATGAAACCAAATAAAAAACCCTTGGGTCAACAAGGGAGTATGCTGAAACATCCTATGCCTTGCATCATCCCCAAAGGATGAGATAATAATGCAAATTACGACATATACAAGAATGATGATACAAATAGAGAGAATATCACAACAGATTTTGGTCCCTTTGTATCCTTGCACCTACAAGGGTGTCAAGGGTCATCCAAAGAGAGATTAACAACAACACATAACTATAAAGCATCAAGCAACACATTACGGCGGAAAATAATCACATGCACTCATAACATAAATGAAAATAAGGGACCACACTTACGATTCAACCTAAAGCAATTCATCCTCCTCCCAATCTTGCTCATCATCCATTTGGAAAGGTGGACAAGATGCAAGAGGAACTATAGCACGTGGTGTAAGGAACAAGAGTCATACATGTATCATTGTTATCTTCAGATTCGCTATCAGAATGTAGTATAATAAGTTCCATAGTGTCTTGTGAAGCTTTATCCTTCTCTATAGGAGACAAAATAGTAGTAGACGTCTCTTTCGCATCCATCAATGATAAACGCTTACGAGGAGGGAGATTCTCCTCTCCTGTAGCAAGGCGAACCATAGCGTGATGACACTTCTTTCTTTCTCTCACAATCTTATTTTTCTTAGCTTTATTTGTGATGTTCATCAGGGGAACCGTAGTATCTTCCAATGTGGGAACCACCGAAGGCTAGGAGACCATGGGAGGAGGGTTCCTAAATGTTGGTTGCTCTTCCTTCTCAACTTGTGAAATAGGTGGAAGTACATGAGCATCCTCAAGTAGTTGAGAAACCTCAGGAAGTAACACACACACAATCGATTGATTTCCACTAGTTTGAGCCATGCAGGTAGGTGGGACAAAAGTAATATTGCAATTATGGGCAAGTCTATTTTGTGCTCAAAGGTTGCCTCGTTGTCCTTGAAGGGATGGTGGAGGGGGAACCTCAACATATCTACTAGATGCTAGGGGACAGGGAAGAACCTTCAATTTAGGCTTAGCTTCATTCACCACCTATGGAACATGGGGAACTACTGTCGTAGCCTCAAAAGATTGAGGAGGTTCAGGGACATCACAAGGAGGTATGTTACTAAGCAATAACTCTGCTATTTTATTTTCTTTAAACTTTTGATATGGAAAGAAGAATAAATCATCTCTAACTCGAGCAATTCCAACTAGTTGTGGTCAGAAGTAATCAAGTGTAAAATGTCCATGTCAAGCAATGGACATGTACCGACTGTATTGTACAATGTGTACACATCCCTCAAATGGAAACTTTAAGCACTTGTGAACCATAGAGGGGACCACTTTCATGGATCAGAGCCATGGGTGTTGGCAAGAGACACTATATGGATTCATGGTTGTTGTCATTGATGGCAACAAAGGTCATCCCACATATCCGCAAGTCATGGTGTGTCTCTACCAGAAGTCAGAATGAAGATTGTTGTGGTCCGGTGAACAAGAACAGAGCATGTGGCAAGGTCTGACAGATTGGTCCAGATCTCTCAGAGGAAGTGTCTTGGTGCAGTGCAGATTTGGGGAAGTCAAGAGGACTACCTTGAGTAGTATATTCCAAGGATTTAGCCTCCGGTGATGAACAAAGAAAAAGATATGAATAGTTGAGTACCAGATTCGTGAGAGACAGTGAGAACAGAGGAAGAACTGACTGACAGAGTATCAGACTATTTTCTGGATGTGTTACTGTTGATGGTAAAGGTTGTGAAGGCATGAATCATGTTTGGCCAACATGATTAATGATATCTACAAGTATATGCTTGATCCGCATTGCTTGGTGAGCAAGGATTCAGCCGACAGAACAGAGTTTGTAAGAAACTAGACTGTTCCGGATGCCGACTAGAAAGGTGATGAAATTACTTGTGCGGATATATATAGAGGATGGATTTAGTTGTGAACATATGAAGTGGTGTGATGGTGTATGCGAATAAGTGCAGAACAAAGCAGAAGTAGTAAGAAAGATCCGGTATGTGAAAGGATAGCAGAATAAAGAACAGAGGAAAGATGAAGTGCAGCAGATCAGTGTACTGAGCCTAACCGGAACTGAACTCCAGCATATGTAGATGCTTCCAATCAGTTCAAGACTGTGATTCTTATCACTTTGTAGACAGTGTGTCTCCTTGTAGGCAGTGGGCCTCTTTGTGAGCAGTGTGCTCGGGCAGTGAGCCCTAATTGGCAAGTGCCATTTTTGTAATTCCTTATTCTTCTAACAGAGAATAATCTTTGGGTTAATCACCCCGTGGTTTTCTCCCTTAACAGGGTTTCCACATCAAAAATACTGTGTCATGTGTTTCTTTCATTTCATGGTAATGTTTGTTTGTTTGATTCAATGCTGCATTGATTAATAAGAAAGTTCAAAAGAAGAAATAATTAGGATAACTGATTCACCCCCCCCCCCTCAGTTATCAACAATGGGTGTGTTGGTTCCCAAATCAATAGCTTTGTAAAACCCTAAAAGGATGCCAATCTTTATAATTAGGTTTTACAAGCGAATTAGCCAACGAATGAAATCAATCAAAACAATTGGAATTTCTTGCACTTTAGGCTCTACTGTGCCTAGGTGGGTATTACCTTATTTTCACCATTAAATGTTAAATCCTCAAAACTGATTGGCGAATAGTGAGCAGATTATGGATTTTATGGAATTTTGTCAATTAAATCATCCTATTTAATCTACTACAAATTGGCATATGATTTGAAAATAGATTTTTCAACTTATACTAACCACTACTCCTACTCCTACAACAGAAAATTAAAATTTGTTTGAAATATTATACAAGGAATGGTTTTGGAAATGAATTGATTGGTGCCTTTCTTGGGTAACAGAGTCAGAATACAGATACATGTGTGTCTTCCTTCTAGCTATAATTTGAATTATTTGGCACAATACTATTTATAACTTGCATAAACGTGCCAAATTATTTTTTTATCAGATTCTTCTTACTTATCCAATTGAAACCTCCAGATTATTGTGACCTGTTTAAAGGAATTTAATCCTTACTTAGAGAAACCCTATTAGACAAATCACACAAAACATGAATTATGTTCTAATAAACTAGACATATGATAAGGAGACAACAAAATGGAGACAACTAGATAAAATTCTATCAATAACATTCAACAAATAATTGAGAACCAGAATTCAGAGACCAGAGAAATGCATCTCTTTCATTGATATGCTTCAGAAAACAGGCCTTTACAATGTCTCTTTCCAAAATCCAATTCCTAGAGAGCCCTTCCCCACAGTCTTGCTTTCCTTCTTATAGGTATGAAGGAAGCAACAAGCTTTAGACCGTTTACATTCCAAAAATGACTTTTCAAATTCCCACCCTTTGATATGATCTTTTACAATATTTACTTTTTGCAAGTCTTAATAAGACCACCAAATATTCAAATACATTTGATGAAATAAAACATAAAAACAAGAAAAAGACAAAGGGGGCATCCAAGGCTCGATGAAGGTGACTTGATGATTGCTAATGCTGGCCTAATGTTCAAACATCTCCGTTGCACACTTGTCATGTTCAATCCTCTTGAGACAAATATTCTTTTTCCCATTGGTACATCGTGTAGTCATTGGGCCACTTGTACTCTTGAATTTGAAGCACATTTTCTTGATGATCTTTCCATCTTTTTTTGAGAAGTCCTCTGCCATCTGAGATGAACTTTGCATATATGCATTTCATGGATGTTGAATAGGGAATACCCCCCTTGGTTCTGTAGAGCCTAAAGAAGAAGAGGAGATATTTATAGAGTCTATCTCCTATACTGTTGGCCCCTGGCCCAGGAATCCTGTTGATCAATGATGGCTACCTTGTAAGGATAACTGGGAACATGCATCCAGTCTGGGAAAAATACCAACAGGACCTTTCTCCGGAGGCTTATACTCATCCTTAGTTATCAACCAATAAGCATCACCCATGCATTGGAAATGGCACTCCATGCGACTCTTCCAAAGAGAGTAATTTGTTCCATCAAATCTTAGATTGTCCTTGTAAGTCGACATCCTGGATCTCCTCAAGTGGTCAAGCTTCTTCTAGAGGAACCGGCTATGATACCAATTGTTGAAATTAGGGAAGACAACTGTGAGGGGGGGTGAATTAGTTGTCACAAAAACTTTTATCATTTGTTGTAATTAAACTTCTTTACCACTTAATAATAGATGAATGATATAACCATGAAAGCATGAATCAACAACACATGAACAGAAACAAAATCAACACACATAACACTAGGATTTTTACATGGAAACTCGGTTAAGGGAAAAACCACAATGGGGGTTAACCCAAAGATTTATTCTCTATTAAAAGAATAGAAAATTGATAGGGAGGACTCTAGACTGCCTGCTTCTGCATCCTGTAGGTGTACAAGACCATTTGACAACTCTAGCCTCCCTACCAATTCAAAGTGCTAACAGACATCTTTCTACACAAAAATGTCAGCTAAATTCCTCAACTCTTTGCAGAGATGGAAAACTCTATTTCACTGCTTGGTGTGGGACACATACCTTGTCCTCACTGCTTTCCAAGATGCTGCCTCAATGGCACATAACTTTCTGAGCCCGTTGCCCACCCTTCTCACTCTGTTCAAGGGTCTGGACTGCTTGGTACTCACTTTCCTTCTCTCTATTTTTCCACCCCTGCAAATCTATTTTCCCACTTGTTTATCTAGTCGGACTCCTCACTGAGCTCGCCTAGAACAAGCATGCATTGCCTCTAGCCGGCAATCCGACCACCCCACAAAAGAAAAACAAACAAAAATCATGGCTCTGTTTGATGATCTCCATACTGTACATTAGGATTTGAAGAATCATCAAAACAGAGTCATGGTTTGCAAAAGAAAACAAAATTTTAGAAACAGAAAGACTAATCTACTGTAGAATGGTAAACTGAAAACAGAAAAGAAAATACACAGATGATCGAACTGCTGTACTTTATTTCTCTTTAAAATTCTAATTACATCAAAATGCTTTACACATCAAAATTCCCTTCTTCGATTCTTCTCCTGAACTCCCTACAGAAAGAATGCTATATCATTTATACTTGCTCATGTCCATTACAGGACGATTCAGTTACCAGACGGTTCGTATTCTAACTGCTGGTTGAATTCTGCATTTTCTTGATAGTCGGCAAGACTTACCATGATGTCTCTCTGACACATTGTATCGGCAAAACGGATGACTATTGGCCTGGCCTAAGTCCCTTCTTCCGATATATCACCTCATCCTGATGACCTTTGTATCCCGTAGACTCCCATCGGCAAGAGCTACCAACGTCGGCGAAATTTCCTTTCTACTCACCGATCTTAATTCTTACACCGATGCACACTTTGATCTGTTTACCATCGGGAAGACTTAGTCTATCGGCCGGCACTCTTCAAGTCATTCCAACACTTTACCGTATGCCGATGTGCTTCCTCCATTCCTCTCTGTCGGTGTGACAATACATCGTCGGCGCAAGAATTGAAGCTTGTGCCGATGCCTTTTATCACCGCGATACATACTCCTTCGCTGAACCATTGAACCACAACAGTGGTTCAATCGCCAGGTTCAACCGTAAGGTTCAACCTCCAACAAAATGTTCGGCGTTTTCAACTCCACCATCCTATATGCATGAACCCGTTGAACCATTGAACCTCAATAGCGGGGTTCAATCTCAAGGTTCAACCGCGGGGTTCAACGAAGAGGTTCAACAGCGCGGTTCAGCCGTTGAACAAAATGACCAATGCACCATTTAACCTTGGTGCGGGTTCAACCGCGGGGTTCAACAAAGAGGTTCAACTGATAGGTTCAACGGCGTGGTTCAACCGTTGAACAAATACTGAACACCTTCAACTTGAACTTGCACTTGGCTCAAAAACCTATCAAAAACAAAATGCTTCTCCTGCCATTGCATCTTCAGAAAACTCGAAGAAAACACACAAAAACAAAACACAAGCTGCAAACTAAAAATTGACAAACCAAAACTATGTACGGCTGCATTGAGCCTTGGTGCTCCTGCACCAAAAATGGGGAAGGCACATGCCTTTAGGGCACACTACCTAGAGCTCACTGCTCCAAGAGGCTCACTGCCTACAAAGATTTTTATAAGTTTATCACAAAAAGATTTGAACTGGAAAACAACATCTTCTTCATGCAAAGGTCAATTCCATTGATATGCACAATACTTCTGTTTTGCCCCATAAACACTTCTTTGCTAACTCCTCATCCTTTACTGCTCTTTCTCTTCTGCTCTTCCTCTTCTCTGCTCTGCCTTTCTTCCTTTCTTATGATCTTGTCATTTTCGCACAAGAATGATTTTCCACAACTCAACCACATGAATTTATATGCTTCATCAACCTTGGAATAAACATCAAGTTCGGCACTACAAACATCTGACTTAATGTGAATCACTATACTATCAGCCAAACATAGCTGGGATCCAAATCTTCCTTGAACAACATGCCACGCCTTAAAGAACTTCTCTTAGATCATCCGCAACATGCATCATGCATCCGATCAGCCTAGACTGGGAAGAACAACAACACCCAAGGAGAAATCTTCATCCATGAGCTCAATCCTCAATGCGGACCACCAACACAATAGGAACCTAATTTAGAGACCACCACAAGCACAATGAAATCAACAAGAACAACGACACCACCTCAAATTACCAGAACCACTTGCACCTTTATTCGGGAACTCAAGAACACCAACTGTCATGACTGTCACACTAGAAAAATTATTTGCGGACCTCCAAACCACAAACCACTTGAGTTGAGGATACACACTGACATCCCAAACACACCTCTAGATCTATAGATCATAATATTTCAATGCGGATCAATCCAGACCAGACTACTGTCACCTCTGAACAACTACAAAACCTGGTTCAACTTAGATGGCCATAACTTCGCCAATTCTCCATGCGGACCTCTCAAATCTTGATTGGAGCAACTTCAGACAATCCTCTACAAACCTTTTAATCTGCATACTCTGATCTTCATCTTATTGGGAATGCGGAACAATCTACTTCACTTGAACTACACTGTCTTCACTGTCTCTTACAGAGAGATATGTAACTCACTTGTTTCTTCTGGAGAGGCTAATTTTCTCAATATCCTCAACATACAAGTCTTCTAGAATGGGATACAATTGACACCAATGACAACAAGGATATGTTGACGTCAATGACAACACCAATTAGGCACATATTTGCAACATTTGATAGGTGTGGAGGATACTTCATCAAGGATTTAGTTTAAGCCTAGGGGTGTTCTCTCCAAGGGCATTTCATCTAAACTCCTTCAATCAAAACCCCTTAGATGGAATCCCTCGAAGATTAAATCAAAGTGGGACACACTATTATGGGATCACCCATCACCTATTTGGAATGATTGGCTACAAATAAAATAATCACGCCATAGGGAATATGTGTTGTTGAATAATTTATGTGTGAAACAGAGCCTGTCGATGCATCTCATCCAAGGAATAGAGTTGTTTGATCTTTACCTTTAGGGGCATCAATAAGATCCATACCCAATTCTAAAGTTGTACATTAAGTTTTAATTTTAAATTATATGGGTAGTAGAACTCTCTTACTATAGACAAGTTCATACGATGTAAGACTAATGATAATCTTCCATGTTGTCTAGCAAGCCCATACAACTTTAGGAAGGCAACCCAATCCCTATGATGAAGTGGTATAGTATTGGTGAGGATGTCCTCAAGCTCTCTATTTGTAACCTCTATTTGTCCATTAGCTTTCACGTGATAAGGTGATAACTTCTAATGGTAAATTTTATACTCTCAAACCAAAGCAACAATGGTATGAAAGGTGAATTATGGGCCCTGATCTATGACTATTCCCCTAGGTACACCAAATCATGTGAAGATTTATGTGTATAAGAATTCATACTTTTGTTGTTAGAAATGAAGGTGAACAACTACAAAATGGAAATCTTATTACAACTATAACTATTAATCCAGAGCAGAACCAAAATAGAGATAGTATGAAATCAAAACAAAGAAATAACGGAATAAAAGATCAAATACATAAAACAGTGTTTACGTGGAGAAACCTTTTTGGGAAAAAACTCCACACAAGAAGAGATGCACCAGTCTGTATTAACTTCAATAGAGTTTACAATACAACACTATCAATCTCCTCTTTAGTCTTCAATCCAATAGCGACTGTAATACTCATCCACGGTCATAATACAATATCCTCTTAAAAGAGTATTTCCTTCTAGGGCAAAAAACCTTAACATAATTTCTACCGTCAGATTTGTGACATAATGATGAACGGTCCAAATTGATTACGGAATTATAATATTTTACAAGGCAGTTTTCCAAAAAAATCTCTTACAATATGTCATTGCCCCCCTGGACCCCTCGACGACAATAGTGGGGAGGCAAACGCCCCCCCCCCCCAATCGAGTACAAGGATCCAAAATGCGGTTGAAAAAAGATCGCTACTTGGTGAATACTTCATCCCTTATGAATGATTTACAAATAATATTATGAGTAATTAGATACATAGGATTTACAAGGTTGATGGCACCTTAATCCTAACATTTGTATCTCTATGGTGTACCATGATATCACTATAGAAGTCTCTCTCTCGCAAGTGATAGTAAAAATGAAATGTCCTCTTCATACTTTTTACCCTTCTATATATAATAAGGGGCTATCCCTTTCTATATTATGTTTTTCCCCAAATCATCTGTACTTGACATGAAACATTACTATTCATGATGATTTATTAGAGAAATTTTACAATGGTGCATTAATTACAGTGATTATTTTTCTAAGTACATTTATGGACCAAATGGTTAGAGATGATCACCACATTTAAGGATTACTTTCACAAGTGTATTTCATGATCATGTCTACTATTATTATATAGTTTCTTTTACTACCTTTTGATGATTACATGGATTTCTATCATATTGTTATAGATGTTAATCACGTATTGATTTAGCGGTACTTATAGGGTACAAATTTCTATGATAGTCACATTTTTACATAATGACCAGTCTTTTACATGGTTACAAAGGATACATTTAGTAAGGCTTATCTTACAAACTTATCTAATCCTTAGAGTTTGCAATTTTATTGCATAGGTAGTTTCCAAGTGTTGGCAAAATTTAGCTCCAATTCCTTCACCTACTTGTGATATCTGTTGTTATACCTTTCACCCTAGGTGACCTTATCCACATATCTCATGTTCCTTCACACTCACATCTTAGTAGATATAGTTCTCTATCACCAATTTACATGTTGGTATTAACACATTTGCATTTGACATGACATGTTTTACTTTGCTTACAAATTTTATCTTTAGAGGTTATTCCTTGTGTTGCCTTACCATTGGGGGCAATTCTAGGGCTGCATCTCATAACATTGATTTTAAGTGTTTATCTTCTACTTATCACTTGATAAATCTTATTTTATTAGAACATGATATTATTGACAATTATTACATGCTTGTTGTGCTTTATATGATGTTATCATTTTCCTTACTTCCAATTCTTTGCATTATTTTTATGCAACCAATTAGAGGGGGCATATATTATCACCAATGTGCCATCATGATTATGTTTTCAGTGATACACTAATGAGATTTATTATCATTTTCTAGTATCAAATAGAGCTTAATTATTGTTTCTAGATAGATTATATTTCCACTTGGTTGGAGCCCCTTCTTCACATTGTTTTCTACTTGGTTGGAGAGATAGTACTTTCCACTTAGTCATAACCTCTCACCCTTCTCCTATTACTTTTTGGTAGAAATTTTTTAACAATTGTGATTATGCTCATTTTAAATCCTAGACAGATGCTACTCACTGGAACTTTCTCTTATATGCTTGTAGGTTCTCTCAAGATGGAGCACCCATGGTGAGGAGAGCACACATTGTAAGGGACGCTACCCAAAAACTATATTAAAAATCAAATAAACAAGTCAATTTCACATTAATATGGAAATGAATGAAACATCTTCAATATATACAATTCACATATTACATCTCACATGTAAAAGTGTCTAATCTAGGTTATTAGTATGTATGAAATATGATATATAAGAACAATGCAGGCTCTCATGCCCATGTAGTCACCACCATACAAATAATGATGTACAAATATAAGTAAAGATATATGAAACATTATCAATGAAGTCTCCGGCCGCCACTAACCTCAATGATCATCCACAAATCCAAGAGACGAGAACATGGTCCAGGCACTTTTCCGCCCAACCATTAAGCTTACGCTTCCTGGAATTCTTCCTAACACGAAGAATACCTGAGCCTGTATGAAATGCCTAGCAACCTAGGAACAGAACGCAAGATGGAATCAAGTACAACCTGATATATCTACATGCATTTCTAACATGAACATGCAATATCCTACTATCAGAATATGGCAGAGAATATATAATATACTAGGCAAACATTCATCTATTTCAATGAAACATGTGGCTTTGGCCAAAGCACTGAAAACAGTATATTGATGTGTAGATCCTGAAAAGAAGATCTACTCTTTGTTAGCCCATATTCAGCACCCATCTTGGAAGGTAAACCCAAATCACACAAACAAAGAAAACTACTTTCCTTAACAAGGACAAATCTAGGCATAACATGCATATGCCCAATTAAATTAACTCTTTTTCTTTCATGCAAAATGATAAACATCATGATACTTAATGCATTTCTTTTCTTACTATGAATTAATGCAAGATTTAATGTAAATGCATAATACTTTTCATGCAAAAAGATAACTACGTGATTCTTTATGCATTTTGGTCTTATACTATATTTTTTATGTGATATTCGATGCAAATGCATATGTTGTCTAAGTTTCATGTTTCTAACTATTTTCTTGATGTTTATTTTGTAGTTCAAGGCTATAGAGATATTAGTCACATAGAAATGATGCAAGCATCTATCTCATGTAAATATATACATATATGTATATATAGGCATATAAATATGTATACATATGTGTGTATGTTTACCCACATACATGTGCAATTAACTCAAAGGAAAAATCAAATTAAACCGATTTCATGTCATTATGCAAGATATGATTTCATGCTACAGCTGTGATAAATTATGAGATAAATTTGAGTAAGATCATTCATGTTTTTGCAGAGATTTTATATCATAAAAATGGAGATGCCAAATGTACCATAATTTCATAAAATTACATTGCAAAGAGCAGAGATAAACCTCTATATAAATATTAAAAATGCATCTACATATATATTCAAACAACAGAGATAAACCTTTGTATCAATATATAAAATGCATATACATATATATGTTATATATAAGTGTGTGTGTGTGTGTGTGTGTATATATATATATAACAAAATTCCTTTTGGACAACGAACTCAAGATCTAGAATTTATTGGTAAACATCACATACATCATCCAATTCACATGCTAATTTTGTAAGAATTCATCAAAAAGAGTCTACATACTGACAAACAGAGAGGAAAATCATTGTAGATTGTTGTGTGAATGCCCAATCTCCATGTATGGTGCACCGCTGTATTTTTCTCAAACTCCTCACAAGAAGCTGCCGCCAAAGATTTTTGCAAAAACTGCCATGATTTTTTGCCAAAATCGTTGTTGTGTGTTATAGGGTTTTTGCCCTCTATTTTATGCATTTTGCTTCCCTATTTTGGGCGTTCAAGATGAGTTGACCCAATCAATGCTTCACTTAAGTTCTAAAAAAAAGACTAACACTTTTTCATAGTATTGTGGGTGCATGAATAGCCTGTGCTCTATGGAGTCAAAATGAAAGCCAAAAACACAAATCAAATGCAAAAAACAAATGATATACCTTCACATGTGACCCACAAATCCAACATAGGGTGGAAGGAGTTGCACCCAAACTCCTTAGATTTACCCAAGTAGATGAATAATGGAATGTGGATTTGCTCAATGCATTCAACACAATAGGATGAGAGATAATGGATTTAGATAGAGATTGAGATGAAGATGAGGATGAGAGATAGAGAAGATAGAAATTTTGGCAGTCTTGATGCAAGAAGAAGTTGTTGTGAATGGCTTGGGTGATGGTCTTATTTATAGATTTTTGAAAAGAGGATGGAGGGTGAGGATTAAAAGTTGAGATCAAGGGCTAGAAATGATTGAGAGTTAGGGTTAGGATTGAAGTCATAGCCTTGTGACAAGTGTCACAAGGAGAGTGGGTGAGAGAGATCAAGGGTTGAGGTTTGGTCAATGGGATTGGAGGGCTCTTATTATTTGTGAATTTTAAATTCACATGGGGAAAGGTGTGGAGGATAAAAATGAATTAAAAATTCATTTTTGGGAAGAGTGAATATGACAGGTGAATTAAAAATTCAACTCATGGAGGAATGTGAATTTGAAATTCACTTTTATGTGGAGATGTGAAGGTTGAAGGACACATGTACACTTACATGTCTAAGAGGGTGATAAATGAGGTGTAAGGAAGATTTGACCCTTTCAATAAAAAAATTGATTTTTATTCAAAGGTGTGTGGGAGGATGGGCTAAGCAAGGTTAATTAAGTGTTTAGCTTAATTAATTTAAGTTTAGGGGATAGGTAGGCTAGGGTAGCTAATTAAATAATTGATACTTAATTAACTAGGATAGGGATAGGTTAATTAATAGGCTAGATTAATTAGATAAGCATGATTTATCTAATTAACAAGGATTAGAGAGATGGACAAATTAACTAAATAAATATTGAGAATATTTATTTAATTAATGAGGATATAGTTGTAAGATATAGTGATAAATTAAATAAATTAATTGATCACCAAGGATGGGTAAATGGTCAAAGGTAGATGATTAGGGAGAAATTAATTAAATAAAATGAATTTATTTAATTAATAGGATGGATAATTGGTGGTGTAGAGATACGGGAAATTGGTTTTGCGAAGCAAGTCAATTTTAGGTGTCTACACAGCCCATCATGCTTTAACAATATTTTTAATTTATAAACTTCACTTTTACCACTATTTTTATATAATTAGCTATGCATATTATATATATATATATATATATATATATATTTATTTATTTATTTATTTATTTATAAATTATATATATTTATATATAGACATATATACGTATTTAATATATATATCGAAATCATTCATTATATATATATATAATTGAAAAGAACAATAATTACATTGTGAAACCAAAAATCGTCATTAAGACAATAACGTTAATTTAAAAGAGATGATTTTATTCTTCCTAACTAAGTCATTTTTTGAAATGAAAATGTCATAAACAAGATTGCATATCCATAAACTAATCATTTAAACAATCACAACGTCCATAATCATCATTTAAATCAAACACACAATTTAACCTACGTATCCATGATAACACAATGCATAACGAAACCATTCAAAATGTAGTATGAATGCAACTATATGAGTGTGTATATAGGATTTCCATCATGCCAACTATTGCCAGGTGGCTAGGTCATCTCTACCTCAACCATGTTCTCGCCTTCAATCCTGCACCCTGCACTCATTTGAACTCGATTTCTCGTCAATAGGTTAGTCCATAAACCATTATCATAATCAAAACATTTGAAATATGTAATTCATCACTATTTAATCTAATTCCATGCATTCTCAGTACTCATATCTAATTACCATTCACGCACACACATTCACCAATGCATTAAACAACATATGTCCAATGGTCCCATCCAGTTTTCCATTTATTATTAATGTTAAATTATGCAAACAAAAATTGAGACGTGACACACACGATCTAAATCCATACCTATGTCCTTTCTCAGTCTCTAAAATATTTAATTTCCATGTTGTCTACTTGATTTTCTTTAACATGCATCCTCATAATATTCCACATGCAATTATGAAAATTACAACCTATGTGATTCTCTCTTATGTTTTGGACCCACGATAACTAGGATGTCCTTTATACATTGACTAGTGTGAAAATTGACATATTTTATGTGGAAGTTGGCAAACAACCTTATCTTGGCCTCATTCCATCTCTAAACATCCAAAGAGTCTAGACTAGATATATGCCCTGAAATAAGACACACACGACTTCTCAAGGTGGTATTTAGTCAAGACAATACATGGATCTATTAGATGGATGTTTGCAACTATGGTGGGGATGGTTGATGAGGAAGACATAGCAGGAAACTAAAAGTGGGTTGAGGTGGTTAACTAATTAAAGATTGTGACTAGTTGATGATGGTTCTAGGTCTGATGGCAAAAGGATAGATAGGGTTGTTTTGACAGTTGTTTGATGAGTTTATTACAATTACAATAGTGGGAGGATGCATGAGCCTACACCTATGATAAATAGATGCTCTTGAAACTTGTTGGGCTCTTGCAGTCCTCTCTTTTTCATTTATTACATTCAAGTTTGTCTAATAAGGATTGGTGGGATAGGAGTTGAAGTGAATGCCTCCTCTCAAACCCCTAGGTGATGTCCTCGTAAGACCACAAAATCCTAGGTTGTCCAAAAATAGGAAAATCACCAAGGTTTTGCATGGATGGTTTGATGAATATGTGTATGTGTTTGAGTGTTTGAATGTTGTTTAGATGTGATATGTTTAAAACGTACTTTGTGAATGAAACCTTGTTTTTACTTGTTTTGATGCTTTAATGTTTTTTTAATGCTTTAATAACAATTTACCTAAGTTTAAATAAGATGAAGTGGGCGCTCCTAATTATAAAACTTGCTTACAATAAATAAATAAAAGAATTCAAATCTAACTGGTGGGAAAAAAATGATTTAATCAACTTTTTGGAAATAAAAACAAAGATTAATTTTCTTTTTGTGATTTTTGAAAATAGAGATATAATTAATTTTAAATGATGGCAAATAATTAGCTCAATGCAAGAAATAAAATTAATCTTTACCACCTACTTTGATTGCAATTCATTTCTTATTTTTTTGAAATGAAATGTTCTATGCAATCACTTTCACAAAGAACAAAGATTTTTTTCAAAAGGATAATATTTAAACAAAGAACAATATAGAATAATCTTTTCATTATTCCAACAATAATGAATAATCTTTGAAATAAATGGACATAGAGAGAGAAAGGTCTTTTCTTTTAAGCAAATAAAATTAAATCTTCTATGTGATAAAGTTCTTGGTAAGTTGATATTTTTGTTTGAAATTTTGTGTTTGGGAACTATTATCGATTGAGAGATTGCCCAAGAAAAGATCCTTTGGGGAAATCTTCTTGTGATTGCTATGTTTTTGTTCAATCTAATTAATAGTGTCCCTATGAATTTTATTGCCCCTTTTGTAAGAAAAACAACATAATTTATTTTAAAGGAAATAAATGTGTTTATGTGATTTCTAAAGAATAGAACCAAATTTTTCAAACAATAACAAACAAATAATGACAAAAATAAGAAAAACAATCACTGACTTCTATTTTTTCCTACACTAAATAATAAATTTAGTGAACAATGCTAAATTCTATGTAAAATCTTTTACTGACCTAAACAAAAAGCAACTACAACAAATTAAATATAATGAACTAGAATATCTACACCTGGAAAAAGGATGGATTGTAAATGTAGAGCAAAATTAAAGAAGCCATTGTGTCCTTAATAAGGAATCATATTTCGTCAAATCCTCTCCCTTGTGTGTAATTGTTTGTGGGTGTGTTTGTAAGGTAAAGGGAAGGAAACAAAAATACTATAGGGAACAAGAGTTGTGGAATTACTGACTTTGAATGGTTAGAAAATATTTTTGGCAAAGTTATCTTAGAGGAAAATTCATGCAAAGTATTGGCTACACAAGATGAATTTTTCTAGACCTCTTCAAATGACCTAATTTTGTTCTTTGTATGTAGAGACTAATAGAAATTATGTATGCAAAAGTTTGATCTAGATTGAATGAAAGTGGAAGAGAACCAACAAAGAAATTGAGAAGAAACTTATGCTTTGGAAGAAACTTGTGTGTGGAACTGAAATGAGTGAATTCATCAATTTGCACAAAATTGTCACTTTTGATAGTCAAAAAACTATTGCAATGAAAATGTGACTACAGTGGCAAATGGAATAAATAGTGCAGCAAACAGAGCAGTATTATAGCAAATGGATTAAATACCATAGTGAATACCACAATGAATTCTCCAAAAATTGTGATGAATTCACTAAGGTAGAAAATCACTAGTTTTTGAACTAAGTAGAAAAAATTTAAAATGGAAATAGGGATGGAAAACTTGTGGAGAGTCTTAAAAGATCAATAGAAGGGGTTTTACCTTGGAGACATATGTCATATTTTTGCATACATTTATTTTATTATGCCATGTGGGTAGTCCCCAATGGACTCGAGCTCCCTAGAACACTTGCAAAACCAAAGATTACCTTCCACAAGAGAAAAGCAAAGGATAAATTTCTTGATTATGGATGTAAAGTGATATTATGATCTTTAATAATACAAAGATTACATGAGAGACCTTGCTTATATAGGCAAGATGAAAACGCTAAATAAACTTAATAAAGTGTAATTAAATAAATAATTACACCAACACCCCCTTTAAATGCAACTTAGGGAGAATGAGATTGGTCCCGGCTACAAGGCTTGATGAGGTACTCATGTACAAAAAGATCTCTCAAAAACAAAGAAAAGGAAGGAGGACTCAATATGACCCCGAAGGAAATTTTAATTAAAACATTTTTTTTTAACAAAGCACTCAGCAAGATAAAAACCCTAAATTGTATGTGTAGGTCATTATTGTACGTGTAGGTCATGTTGACATGTTCAATCTTGGGAACTTATAAATTCACTTGCTAAATTAATTGTTTGCTACATTGGTTTAGATTCGTTGTTGCAGAATTGACCTAGGTCACATCTGCACATGTGGATCTAAACCCTAAACTTTAAAATTCAGGCCAATGTTTCCCTCTCTTACTAATCATTATGAGCTAACTAAAGCAAGAATTATTTCAAATTGAGTGTTAGGGTAGTGTATTTATGAAGTAACCCTAAATAAATTTAAATCATCTAGGAGAATCTAGGAATCTATGGAGCACATCTAGAAACCAATTATTGTTTAGTTATTTGCTCTATGGTAAATTGGAGTGACGAGTTTATTTTCACTATAATTATGTTTAGAATCCTTTTATTTAGTAAAATATTGAGATACTATAATGTGTGAATTTTTATGTAATATTTAACAACACAATCTTTAGATGGAAAATACACGTGATGGATGAAGAAATGCTCACATTCAAAAGTGTGTGTTAGCGAAGCAAGCACACCTTTATAGACACAAGGGAAACAAGCAACAACCCTACACTAGCCAAGCAAGCACACCTTTATAGACACAAGGGAAACAAGCAACAACCCTACACTAGCCAAGCAAGCACACCAACCCTTAGACATTACATACCATGCATGCTCCCTACAATGAATCGGTCAGCGAAATCCGATTGAACAAACTAGATTAACTCACATCAAAGAAGTCCCTCAATCTTTGAGCGAAGGACATATAGCTAACCTTACTCAAATGCAAGTTAAGTTTTGGAAACAAAAAAAATTAAAAAAATTATGTGAAATCTTTTGAATCAAACTTTTAATCACTATTGCTTAGCTTGGTGATTGATCAATAGAAAATGTCTATTCAAAAATATTCACACAAATTTTCCCAAAATTCTTGTTTCAAATATTATGACTGCATAAAACTAAAATTGAAGTTAGAAATGTATTTCTTCGATTGAAACACTGATAATTATTTTGCGACTACAAAAGGTATTTAACTTTTCAACTTTTGAGGACAAATCCTACAAGAAACCTTGGAATTAAAATATAGGAAAGAAAGGAACGCCAATGAACTAAAATTGACAGCTATGATAACCCAAATCCCAAACAATGCATCCTAATGATTCATACTTAAAACTCAAGCATTCCACTCTCTCCATTAATTTGACTAAAGGCAACTTTGCTTCATCTTCACAGAAGCAATGAATTTGAATCAGAAATCCCCTGGTCTGAGGCTAGGATTATGTCAATCAATGAAAAATTTCCACTTTACAGCTCATGACATAAAGCACTTTCTAGAAATATTCCAGCTTTCTCCATGACGTGTTAGAAAAAATATGTGGCTGTAAAATTTCAAATTCTTTGCTGAAAAATAAGGGCAGCTAATTACTTTTGGGTTAAAGAGGATTTGGGCTCCTGCAGGCTATGGAATTAAAAGTTACTCACATGTCCATGGTCAAAAGTCAATAGTCATTGTGTATATAACCAGGCTGTCATAGAGCAGAATATGTTTATGCCAGATATGGTCAGGATTCCTTTGGGCCCCACTCAAAAAACACAAGTCTGACTGCGAAAAAAACAAGAACCACATATTTTCTGCAGATTCTGATAATACATATATAATATAGTAAGAAAACTTCAGAAAAGTACAGGCCCCTGCTATAGCACTCTACATATTTTGGTCTCTGGAATATCCATCTGCCATGGAGCATCTGGGACCCACACCAGTTTCTTTTTCTAGAAACACTCCAGTTGTGCAAGTCAGAAAATAAGATTTTTAAAAGTTACGGAGATGTATCAGTATGATCCATTTTGGTTTGAGGCTAAATGCCATGAATGGGCATCCCAGGACAAATCAGCACAAACCAATTTTAAATTGCCATCTTTGAAAATAGGGATTCTAAAATTATGTTGTAACATATTCCAGCCTGTGTTCTTTTACGAAGATCCAAGAAGTGCTCAGTGCATTAAAGGTATTAAAAAGCAATAGCAGGCGTTTAAGTCAATCAAGATGGTGTTAAGTAGAAAAAATGTTTCAATAAATAATCAATTAAGATGAATCCTATGTAATAACAACAATAACAATATATATACTATATATATGAGTAGGTGGAATGTTATCAGAGGCTTATATATATACACACACCATTAGGTAGAATGTTATCAGAGACTTGATAAACATATATATACCATTAGGTAGTATGCTATTAAAGGCTTAAATATACATACCAAGGTGTATATATAAATATATACCATTAGGTAGATAGAATACTATCAGAAGCTTCTAATACCAAATTAGCACACCTCATAGAAGGTGGGGATTCCACAACTATGTTGTAGAATAATTCGGCATGCTTTTCCTTCCCAAGATGCCCTAAATAGGCTCAACTAACTGGTATACGGGATGGTGTATATGCCCTACAAAAGCTCTGCATTGCCTTGTTATTTGAGCCTCTACAGTGATAACTGAAATTACAATTAGTCCATCACATCCATTAAAATGTGGACCATGCCAATCCAGATAAGTTGGTCATCTTACAGTCAAAACCCTTCTTACCGGGCCCCATTTACTCCACTTAAAGGCGGGTAACCCAACCCCCACTCAAAACTATTTTACTTGGTCATTTTGGTCAGTATGTACTTGGGCCATCCTTGTCATGAGCACCTTATTTTACTGCTGAACCACATGAATGTTGACCTTCCAACCCCAGATTGTTAGGTTATTTTGATTTATGCACATAACCTTTAGATGTGCCACATCTTATTACCAAACTACATCTCTCTCTTAAAGATCGGGCCAAACCTTTTAATATGGCTGCTTAAGCTTATATTTTTTTTATTGAATATATAATTGGGCTAACCTGACCTTAGACCCACGACAATTTATGCCACTACACCAAACCAGTGTCTGAGATGACATAAACCTTGATACAAGAGCATAAAAAAGAACTACTAGTGTTTAAGATAACCTAAATGTTGATTCAAGAGCATGAAAAATAACGTTCTAAAAATGGACCTTGATACTCCCCTGAAGGTGAAATTGGGTCAGAAAGGTGGTCTCCATCATAGCCAAAAAGTCTCTTTAGAAAGCTATCATCCAGTTATGCAATTTCTATCCTATATTTCAAAGTATTCGATTGAGTTATTCCAAGTCAATGTATGATGTTAGATGAGCTGGGCAAGGCTGGCTCTATGCAAAGTTGTTGCATTAGCATACATTCAGAGAATAGTACATAAAGAGCAAAACCTAGATTTCTTCAAGCCTATCTATTGAAAACCTTTCCATATTCTTGCAATATTATACATTAAAGACCAATGCCTAAATGTCTTCAAGCTTATCTGCTGAATATTTTCCATTTTCGTGCAATATTTATAGAGATGGATTTGTCAATGTGGATTGAGGAAAGCCGGCTTCTCCTCATTTATCCTCAATAAAATATAAGGTTTGGAATGATGCATTTTTTACTTACAAGATTCAATAATACCCAATATAAAAACAAGAGAAACATGCAGTTTAGTCCTGTTAAGACATTGCTAAAAATATAGTTTTAAGGGCACTTAACGTTGTTAACCCATACAGATCTAAACCTGGTTTAACTATCTCGTTTCTCCCATAAGAATTTCAATAATAATTTCTTCTTATTACCCACAGATTTGATGCTCAGATATTCTCTTGCCATGATTTCGAATTTGCACATTATAAGGCTACTGATTGTTTATAATTTGAATACTTATGAGAAAATTTGTAAAATGGTATGGATACATTCTAATTATAGTTGAAAGAGAGATTATACAGATACCCCAACTTACTATTGATATAAAATACAAAGAAACAGCCATAAAGTGCCACAACTCTTTCTTGCAAGGAGCCTCTCCCCACCTTAACAGCCACAGCTTTTCCTTTACGTGGGGCACTCTCTCAGCCCACCTAAATAGTGGCAACTTAAGATAAGTGTAGCGCAAGGGCCCAATTTTACTTCAGGTAACAGTGGCCTTCATAAAAGATATTCACGACATTTTGTACACTCTGAAATGGAGGAGATCATTTTTGTTATTAGAAGGAATGATTTATGTCCTATTATTTTTCAAGAATAAATTTAACTTGTGTTATGTGAGAAGGCCAGGATAGAGTAAGATACACACCAATTTAGTTTGATGCATGCGTCCATATTTCTTATGAAAGAATTTACCTTGTGTTAAGTGGGAAGGGCAGTAGATATTTTCAAAAATGATTAACTTCAACTTTAATTAATAATTATTTCTGTAAAAAGTGCAACCAGAAGGCTGGATAGACCTTGCCAGTAGGCACCAATTTGATTGATGCATAAGACACCTTTAAAAGCTTAGAAGGAAATTGTCTTTTAATTTACCTTTTAAAAAGCTTATAAGATTTTTTTTTTTTTTTAAATTCTTATACCCTGAAATTTTTTTAAAAAAAATTGGGGTGATTACAATATCCCTCTATAAAAATTGTGTTAATCATTCTTCATTACAATATCCCTCAAAGACATTGTTTTAAGCATTCCTCTTAACCCACCTTTTTTGTTTTGGGAATAAATGTCGATAAATGTGCTCTGCAGAGGAGGAACATAACATGTGAAATCTTGAATCTTTACAGACGCTGCCAGTCATTCCTCCATTCTTCACCAGATTCCAATTTGTCTTAATAGAACTCATAAAAAATGGCAAACAGACAGCTCAAATGCTAGTGGGTCTGAAACCTGCACTACTAACACTCTGTTGATCAAACTGTAGCCTATGGCTTTGAAAAAGATTCAAGACAATACATTATGGTTGCAGTACTACAATGTACACAATTGTTTTAGTAATTAATCCTGATTCCAACTCTCAACACACCACTCTGAATATAAAATAACGCATTACCGATTAACAAGCTACTCTGAATCAAAAGTTAAACCAAATACAAAGACATTGTACTAACAGACAATGGACAGATGAAAACATTCTTAGATACAAGCCTCGGGAAAATTAGAGACCTTAACTCGAAAATTTGGATTTCAGGAGTTTATAGTATAGTTCTTCACATTCATCATCTACCCCGTTCATTTATTTGTGAGTGAGTTCTTGCTTTTGTATTGGATGGAAAACATTCTTAGATGCAAACCTGTGGAAAATTAAGCATCATGTCTGAGAAAAAATGTTACTCAGGAATTTTTTGTATATTTCTTCAAAATCATCATCTAATTCGATTCATTCATTTGTGATGAAGCCTCTTGCTTCTGTATTATTACAGATTTTACTAGGGCTATGCTCAATCCCCAACATATTCGCAAGTTGCATTCACTGTGAACAAAAATGGAGCAACAAGATCTTCACTGACACCAAAATTAAAATATATTCTAAAATCCATCTTTTCCCAACATTTTTTATCCAAGGCACCGTCCATAGAGAAATTGCAATATTAAAAAAAAAATCGAAACTGCTCGAGTTATTCAGAATCTTCCAAATCAGGGAGATAAGATTGGCAACAAAATATCAAGTTTAATCAGACTAAACAAATATTTGCTGTTCCAACTTCCAACTAATCGAAAAGCTTTCAGTTAGTAATGATTCTCAATTTGTTCCAACTAATCCTAAAAGCTTTCAGTCAGTGATGAATGTTTCTCAAAGAAGGATGAAATGTAATGCAGAAACAACCCCATGAAACCTTTGTAATGTTATCTGAAAATGTTACATGTCATGAGGAAATGGTGGGCTGGTCTCAAAGTATGACCTCAATCATGAGTAGCCTTTCATTTAAACCCGTTACTTTTGATGAAAATAAATCAACATACAGGTCTCTTTTCATCTTCGATCTTACTTATTTGACATAAACATCTCAACAGGATCGTTCTACCTTTATCCATTTCACCCAACCATAATCATAAATAAGTCAAAACTCAAGAAATCATAACCAACATCACATCACAGCTTCAATGAAATTTTAATCATGAATATTTCTCTAATCTTTTGTATGGTAACACTCTGTTAGTTAAAAAAAGATGAACAACTCTCATTTTCCTTTGAGAGGAATAAGAGCTTGTCTTTGTACAGGAAAAACCCCATGGATTGTGACAAAGTAAAACTTTGGAGGAGCTAAGATGGGATTCTGTCTGATAGTTGCCCATCACCAGTCGGTCAAAAAATATATCCCACAAAAAGTTGTCACTGAAGCAAATTGTTGACATTAAGCTAAGGACACACCACAAAAAATATCACCATTGTGATCTGTTAAGGTCACAAACTCGTAATCTGAGATAAATTATACTCAGAATAAAAGCAAAAAGCAATTTGCTTTTCTCCGGCACTGAAAATCCCAAAATCTAAATTCAACCCAGCTGTGCTGCCACACCTTAACTGTAGTGGATTTCACATGTACTCACCACTAAAGCCAAAGTTCTTAAGGAAGATTTCTATATTCTGCAAACTTTGATCTCTAACAGTATGATCCAATTCCTTGTTGAGGGTCCTGTTTATGGCATTGAAGGAGACTAATTCTCTAAAATCTGCTATTCTGGTGACATAACTCTTTCTTTAACTTTCGGGTAAAAAGTTGACATGCATCCCTACTTAGATCCACTGCTGCTGACAAGGCCACAAACACCGCAGCATCCTCCATGCAGGTCACATGTCTCATGGCTAGTTGGACTACAGGTTTACTGCATTTTCTTTCTCCTTGAACAGTAGAGCTCATCACGAAGCCTCCATAAGCGGGAAATGGCCATGTGCTGAAATTAAAATCTCCACTGCTGCGAGGGGTTGAAACAGGAGAGTTAGCAATAGGAGTACCTGATGACTTCCCATGACCAGTGTCTATAAGAAATTTGCCACCCTTTGTTGAACTGATTACTGATTCTGCTAGCAACAGTCCATTACCCATCCCAGCCAAACCGCCCCCTTCTGCCATGAGCTCAAATTTACACCCCAAACCACCACCAGCACCTCGCTCTCTCCATGCTTCCAAGCGGCCCCACGGTATCCAACTGTCCTCACCCCTATGATCGGGTCTGAGGATGAGCCAAGCACCAGGATTTGAGCGGCTTACCCGATCGGAACCAGGCGAGGGAACAAAAGGAGTGACCATGGATGCAGCTGCAACAGGAGAGCCAGAAAGATCATGAATCATTACAAGCCATCCTTTGCGCTCTCTCCGATCTTGTTCTCTATCACTTCCAAATGAGCTCAACCAACCTTTCTTCTTGCTAGTTTCATGTTGCAATGATCTGTAGAGAGAAACAAGACCTGATCAGAAACTGAACTAAATACCATTACAAAACCTATAACCATTATAATATTTCCTTGATTGTCAAAAAAACATTCAAAAACTATTTTCATCCCAGCAATCTACTAATTTTAAGAAATGCAAAATTAAGTGTTTGGGGGTTCTGATCCTGCATCTCTACTGATTATCCACACTCGTCTTAGATCCTGGAAATCCGGTTAACCTTAAAGGTCTGCAAATACACTCAGCCTTATACAACATCCTTTCCTATACCAGATATCTGTTTACTGCGAGTCTTATTCAAAAATCACCTAAGACTAGTATCATTGTGTTTTACCCACATAGGTCTACTCATATGCACTTAAAAATTACTCAACATCGTGTACCATTTTCCCTGATTTCGTAACAAACCTCCTAATCTTGGTGCTTCAAACCTGTTCAACAACATATGACATATTCCTCAATCTTGTTCCTGTAGATCTAATGTCTATATGTGGTTTCAAACTTGACAGAAAAAAGTTTGCAGGTACTAAGGGCTTGTACTCATTCAAAATATCCTACTATAATCAAACCCTATGAACCTATGGATCTTAATAGTACACTGGTTAAACCAACGTACCACGTTATCCACCCAACGAACCTACTGATCTTAGATAAATTCTATCATATCATGTTAATGATTCATATGTTTTAAGCCTCGAGATGTTAAGACTACCATATGCTTTATTGTTGTTTACGACTTGTTGTACATGAGCTTAAAGACATAGAAGAGAAAGAAACTTGACAAATGCCAACACAAATTCATCCAGAAACACAGAGAAAATATGTGAAATGCTTACCGTGACCTAGAGCTTCTGTCACAGGTGAACTTGCAGCTAAAAATTGGCTGTCGGATACTGCCTTGAATTTGGAGAATCTGAGGGCTGGATGCAACTTCCCCATCAAACTGAAACACGTAGCGAAGATCTGGTTCTGCTCTGACATTTAGATGCAGTTGAGCACAATCCAGTTTAGATTTCCCTATTGAAACCCAGCCAGTGTGGAAAACAATGGCCTTCTCGTTAGCCCCCTCTAGATCCACAGGGACACTGAATTTCCCCAAGAGCTTCCCCAAAGCCACACCACATGTGGACCCTTGTCTTCCTGTATATACAGCAATATCCAATAAGGGTTTTGAGGACCCTACACAGGATGGAGAAGAAGAAGACAGCTTTTTCACCTCATTTTCTTCAAGGTGGAAGCTGGCCGATATATTATGAACATCAGGGTCAGATGACCTTGGGGAAATCAAGGGGACTACTGCAGTTTGCAGAGGAAAATTGTGCAGCTTGATTTCACAAAAGCATGGAGAGGCAGTAGGATGTACGCCTGTTTTAGTGGGCTTGGATGCCACTGGGATCCTCAATGCCAGACCCCCTACCAAGACCTTCACAAACGAGCAAGGATCCATTATGAAAATATACTCTTCTTAATCTCTCAACGCATTCCCTGCAGCACCCAAATATGCGTCTGTTATGATAGTATATTCAAAATTCCATCTTTATGAACAAAACCCAAACTTTGTTAGGACTCAAGTGCATTCCCTGCAATATCAAAGATTCCGATTCCCTCCAATACCCAAATAGACCTTGAAACAGCAGGAACAGGCCTAATGACTGTAGAAGTGCTTTCAACGGTTGGTGTTGGCCTAATGATCTGATTGTTGTTGGTTTTTCAACACATTCCCTGCAAAATCAAAAACCCAATTCCTTGTAATGCTCAAATAGGAACCTTGATACAAACAACAACAGGCCTTATGACTGCAGAACTGCTCTCAGTGCATTCCCTGCAATACCCACTAGCAGACCTCAACACAATGAGGCCTATTTTGTACTGATTCCTACATAGAAGAGTAAACAGATTCCAGCTTTGCTGAGATTTTCTTCCACACCATTCCCTGCAACACTTAAATAGGCCTTAACAAGCTGCGCTTTCTAGACAATCCCTGCAGTCAGTTCTATCAATGCATCCTCCGCATTCTAGGTCTCAAATACAGCAGGATTCTGCCTCGTTAAGCATATAAACGCAACGCTTTCGGTTAGGCTATGAAGAGGACAAGGAAGGCATTTGGATTTATATGTTGAATCCAACCACAAGGGGGTTGGTAACAGGGAGTTGACAGCATAAAGTGATTGGTATTACAGGGTGGATATTGTTTGAGTGGATTTGAGAAAGTGGGCGTGTACGAAACCGGGTCCAAAAGCATTAGTTGTACAATTGATGAGCTGGGTGTCTTGTAGAATGAGCAGAGCAAATTGCCATTGCCGGCTGTGAAGCATTTTCCACCCTCCATATGGGGTCAATAATGCTTAAATAGGGGATAAAAACTAGGCCCTTGATAATGACTTTGTCCTCTGCTTTAATAACTGCTAGTTAGCTGTCTTCAGTCTGTCAGTTTCCTTGGATATATGACAATGATGATTGTCACCTTCTCTATCTGTCACTTTGTAATTGACGCCCTCTCATTTGTATTCACTGAAGAATTCTCTCGGTTTGTTAGATGATTATTATTGAATATTTAGTGGAAATTATCTATATCCCATTGGAATAATCCCCATTTTTTTGGTAGTTTTCTGGTGATGACATCCTTATTGCATCATCCTCTCGCCTTAGGTTAACGCATCACCTTGGGTTTGATCTCAGCAGTCGAGTTGCCATTTTGAATTATTTTATTGAAACTTGATTTTGAATTTTAAGCCTAGGTTGTATCAAAATCCCCCTTGGAGTTTCACATAGACTTAAAAAGAGTTGCATGTAGAGTTCAACTTAATGTCATAGTTGCATTTTTAGATTTGGACCTTATTATGTAATTTAAAAAAATAATAATAATTATTCATGTTTGACTTTTACAAAATTTAGAGTTGCATGTAGATTGAATTGATTTTAATTTAATTTTAATTTATGTATTAATGTGTATGGAAGATTAAAATTAGTTTATGGGATTAAAAAGAATATAGTGTAAAGAAGAAAATCTCCCTTGGAGTTTCACATAGACTTAAAAAAGTTGCATGTAGAGCTTAAGGTAATCTCATAGTTACATTTAGATTTGGAGCTCCTTTTATTATGTAATTTAAAAAACAAAAAAAGGTAATTCATGTTTGTTATACAAAACTTAGAGTTGCATGTAGATTGAATTGATTTTAATTTAATTTTAATTTATGTATTAATGTGTATGGAAGATTAAAACTAGTTTATGGGATTAAAAAGTATATAATGTAAAGAGGATAAGAGGAGTGCACTATGATAATTGAAGAAAAATATAAAAATATAAAGTAAACAATATAAGAAAAGAAAATTAGGTTCCATAAACGATATGTGAAGGTCTTAGATAACATTTCTAACATTCAAAGTTGTAAAAAAGTGTGTGATAAGTGTCAAGCTATGGGGATCACTAGGTTTGTGATGCCTCATGGATCTACTTTATGAACTTTGAAGTTGGTCAAGGGCCTCTTCCTATTAAATTGAGAGCGTTGGAAATAGAAAGTAATCAATCTAGTGTGAGCTCCTCTAATGGACGTGTCTTCAAAAGTCATCAACGAAGGTCAAATATCTCCCATAGGAAGAGAGCAAGACATCTTAGGTCCTTATAAGCCATGAGAACCTGGAAAGAACCAAGCAAGTTTTTGAAGAGATTAAAAAACATCCTCTGATCTCATAATAAGGAGAGCATCTAAATACAAAAATGTTTTTCGCTCTCTAGTTTTAACGAGCATATCTTCCACATATAATGGCTTGAGGAATATGGTGATCTTTCTCAATTCAAAGATGGTGGAAGCAAACTCTAAGTTGCACGAGAGGAACCCTTATGTTGCAAGGTAGCTAGAGTCTAGTTTATCCTTGGGGAAGATGAGTCCATCACTAAACTAGAGATATAATTCTAAATAATGTTGAAGTTTTGAATATAATGGTTATCTAGGTGTGGTTTGTGCAGTTTTGGAGGTAGGCTTTATAAATCTCCATATGATTACTCTTGTTTATCTCCCCCTTTGAGAGATTAGGAGCATTCACTAAAAAGCTCTACGACAATAACCTAACAATACCAATAGTAATGAGGTACAACGAGGAGGATATCTTGCATATAACAAGACTCAAACCCATGATCTACCAGCACCATAGAGGATCTAAGAGTGGGACAATGATACCTAAGATGACCAATCTAAGAGTTGGCTATCAATCTTAACCTGTGTATCATACATACCACATGGAAAATTACTAAAGTAATGAGAGGAGTTATGCCAAAGTTTCCAAAGATGATGGCATGAGGGACCAATCTCTTAGCATGAATATGTTTAGATAGCATCGTAACCAATACTCTATATATGCTTTTGATTCACAACCCAAAGGCATTGGCCCCAAATCTCATAACCATAAAAGAGGCTACGTGTGACCAGTCAGTGAAATAGGCATATCTTCATTTGAATGTCCCAAAATTGACCCAAAAATATTATTTTTCAAGGTTGGTAAGAGCAACATATCCCTTGCCTAGTCTTGACTTAACAACTGAAGTTAAGCTAAAGCATGGACCAGAGAAGATGTTGCTTAGGTAAATATATGAGGAAACAACCTCAACCTTCTCATCTCTATAATTAATACTTGATTCACCTCACATCTCTCCTTTTTGGAAATGTTGAAAGGGCCATAACATTTGCTTTCACCAAATTAACTGAAGTTGATGGTTATCACAAAATGAAGCTAAAATATCAAGTTGTCTATGGAGACCCCTCAATATGTGAGACATTGAGATAATGTCATCTACATCTACAAGTAGGATAACAATAATAAAGACTCTAAAGAGTAAATATTAGCTTTATCACCTAGTCTATTTGATATGATTTCCTCTAGTTCATTGATGTAAAGCCTTAAAAGTGTAGGAGAGAGTGGGTATCCCTATTTAACATATATCTTACTATGAACATTCTCTGCTTAACTAGTCATTTTTTGTACCCTACCAATAATACTCATAGAGTGTCATCACTAATAAAACCTCCAAAGTTGGAAGACCCAAAACCTTAAGTATTTCCATAAGCAAGTGTTGTGAGACTATGTCAAATGCCTTAAAAAAATCCATAAAACAACATACTCTATGCTTGATTATTTTAGCCTCTAAGTAATGATATCTATCAAGGTGAAGATGTGATCCATGGTACAATGGTTCATCATAATTCATGCTTTCTCTTTGGCCCTAAGATTCTATTTATGCTCATTTAGAGATATGGATGTTTAAAGTTGTGGGAAAGATAATAATGAAGGTGTGGCCAATTGTAATGGTATGGTAGTTACTTGGGTCATTATGGTCTCTAGATTTGTGGATAGGATACATGATATGGGAGGTTTGGGAAGGTGGAAAATTATGAGTTGTCATATAGTTAAATAGGCCAACAACATTGATTGCTAAGAGTTATGGGCTATGTTTAAAGAATTTAAATTTTAGGTTCTCAACATCTTGGACTTTATTAGATTGGAGCTTAAGTATAGAGTGAAAGATTGGGTGATTGGAAAAGAAATAGCAACAAACATATTATGGGTTGACTTGAAATCTTGGTTGGTTTGAAACGTTATATAGGCTAGAGGCATAATTAAACCAAGTAGAGAGATCAGATATATTGAACATATTAAATTTTTCCAAATAATGCCAAAATAATTTCATGGCTTCCAATTAAAAAAAGATATGTCTCAACATACTATTTGGTTTTTTTTAATAATTTTAATAAAGATTCTAGATTGGAATATTATAAGTTTACATAGAAATTCCAGAATCTTTCAGCTCCCATCCGTGTTGTGAATGTAGGAACGCCTCTTGGCATAATGAGCAAGTTTATTTTAAGAATTTAGAAAATAAATTATTTTATTTATAATATTAGTTTTAAGTGAATTCTTTTATTTGGATAGAATTAGAAAATATAATATTTTAAAATTATTATTTTCAAAAAGAATGTGTATGAATATGAATAAAAATATTTTAATATTATTTTTCTTAATAATATTTTTTTAAAGGTTTTGCAAAGAAAGAAAAAGAGTTATTAAAAGAAGAGAATTAGTTTTATTTTCATTCTTTTGATTGTCGATTTTAGAGAAAGTGCCCTTTGTGAAGAATTGAATAATTGTTATTGTTTGTAGACTATTTGTAATTCATCTCCATTGATTACTGATTTGGTACAAGGATTGAGGTAAGAGTCTTATCATGGAAGGCTTTAATAAATATTTACTTTGGTTAATCAATGAATCTAGGATTTTTTATTGACATGAACTTATTTGTTGACCATATTATATTTCTAAAAACAATAAAAAAATCAAAATCAAAATAATTAGGTTTCACATTGTTTAAATTGGAAAGAAACTAGTTGTTGTAGGTTGAAAACAAAGGTTACTTGGGGAAGAAGAAACCTAGTAAAATTTAGGAGAAACATGTGATTTATGGAATTCAAACATAGATATGATTTTGGATTGAACCTATATGTTAGGCGGATTCAAATTATGATTTTCATGATGTGTCTTTTATTATTTAGACTCTATTTCAAAATAGATTTTTGGAAAAAGTTATAAAGTAGTAAAACTGTCATCAGGAGAAAAACCAATCTATTACGTTTTGAATAATTTTAGTTTTAGGAACTGAATTTCTCTAAAAATTATATGGAAGGTGTGCAACCAAGGTGGTTTAATTGTCATTATAAAAGTATATTAAAGAGATTTATGTTTTACTAGTGATTATATTGTCATTATAAAAGTATATTAAAGAGATTTATTGTAAAAATATTTTCTAAGTTTTATAGATATATGTATTATCTTTCCAACACATTTTAAAAGTTAGAAAACAATTATGTTTTGATAAAGTTATGGATTTTTTAATGAAAATTATTTTTATGCAATTTAGATACAAATTGTTAGTATGAAAGTCATGTTTGATGTGTGTGATCTCCCAACATAGTTTGGTGAGTTTGTACTTCTTATTGAGTATGTTAAAATTATTAGGTGGATATTGTTTATGAGGGTGTGAGCATGATTGAAACTTATTCCCTATGCTACCCATACACCTAAGTATTTGAGAGTTATTTGGTGGATTTGTACATGGCAGTTTTTATGTCATGGTTGGAATGTTTGACTTTCATTGTTACTTAATTTGTTTCCCCAATTTAGTTTGGGTGGAGATCATCTATTTATTGGGATAATGTTATTGTTTTACAATGCTTTCTTGATTGTACGTACTATTCTATTTATGCTCATGCAAATCCAACTTGGATTAGTAATGTATTATCTCCTTGGGGAGTTGATTTTAGTTATATGACATCCTTTGTGTCATGCTTTATTATATTAATGTGACATCCTTCATGTCATGGTTGATTATATTTATATGTGACATCTATTGTGTCATGGTTCTACTCGTGAGAGTAGGGAGATGGTCATATGAGTAAGTGGTTTATGGGAGTTATCCCAGAGCTTCTTAACACATGATTATCCTAAGGGATAGGATGGTTGATATCTTGACTTCCATTGGAGATGACAAGATTAAAGGAGTAGGAGAGGTTGGATGTCCTCTTCATGGGTGGATACATCCTAGCATCATCTTCTCTACTTCAGTCCCAACACATTAAAACATCATCCCCTTAAGAAAGTTGGTTGAGGAATCAAGCTTGTCTTTCTTGCTATAGGCACCACATCATGTGAAGCTCTAGTGCTCTTGATGGCAAAAGGTTCATAGGTTGTTTATGCATTGTTTTTGCTATCCATCACTAGTAGCTAGGAGATCTCTAAGGATAAGACCTATGGCCTATTTATTAGTGTGCATGTTGTTCTACTTTGAGGGGTTGGGGTAGGGTGCTCAATGGTGGTATAGTTAACCTTCTTGTCTTATGTGAGGTAGTGGTACTTGGGTACACTACACGGTTGGGAGATGCCCTCTTGGTGGGTTTTGGGGATTAAGTGTGTGTGTTATGGTGTGGATTCTTTGTGTTTTTATCTTATATGAGTGTCATTGTTGTTGTGATCTTGTAATCTATGATGTGCTTGTATTTTATATTTGCTTTATGTACTTGGTTTATGTGTGTGACTTGTGTATTTGAGTTTTGAATGTTTGGATTGTATGTTGTTGTATTCTATTGCTTATGTGTGTGTGTTTGTGTATTTGAATTGTTGTTATGTGTATGTTTGGATACTTGTGTTGTACTAAGGTTAGGATGCATGTAGTTCTACCTTGGGCATGTGTTCTTAGAAAGACATATAACATCAAGTGAAGAGAGCTTTCATAGTATGGGATGCGAGTAGCAATTCATGTGGATGTTTTATATAGTCTTGGATACATATAGTTCTACGTCAAACCTTGTAGGATTAAAAAGACTTGTGGTTTTTATCAATGGTCATTTTGACTTGTTCATGTCCTTGCATTTATCTGTGTATTAAGTTCTAGAAAGGATGTGTTGATGTGCATTGAGAAATCTATTTCCATGTATTTGAGATGTTTGGGATCTATGATTTCATGTGTATGCTTATATGTAATAAAGAAATAAACTAAATAAGATACTCATAGTACTGTACCACACCTTTGGGTTATGGATGGTGCTTCTTCGCCTTGTCTGATGAATGGGGAGGAAAGGGACATCCTCATGGTGGGTTCAGCCTCTTCCCCAATCAGCAATAAGAGAATGGGAGCTTGGAGGATTAACTTGCAGAGTTGAGTTTGGAGTTCTTCAAATATTATTCATGATGTACATTGTATATGACCACTTGTATTTATGGTGGTTGGTTTATGCCCTATTGCATTCATTATCATGGATGAGGGTTGTAGTATTTGACCTACTGTATATGTTGGTTATGTAATTATGTTATCTTTGTTGATGAGTACTAGATATGTACTTGGGAAACTTTTATATTATTGATATGTACTTGAGATGTACTTATTGTTGTACTTCCTTATTATATTTATTAAGTGGGAGTTAATATATATTGTGTGGATCTTATTGGATGTCTCTTGCATGTTTTACACATTGTTGCATAATATTGTATCCTAAAAGTTAATAGAAGTTGTTGGAATTTTATCTTGTATCCTTTTGTTAGCATTGGGTTGTTTGTTTTGGTTAATACTTAAGAATTTTGAGGTTCCAGTTTGGAGGTTGTTACATATCTATCTTAATGAATTCTATTTGATGTATATTGATTGACCCTATGTATCAAATCATACACCAAAAAGATGTATAGATGATGATGAATGACTAATATTACTACTGTTGTTCTATGGTCCATCCAAGTTCCATGATCTCATCCTTCTCACTTGAAACCTACAAAATCTAGTTTTCCTATGCAAGATATTTGAATAGGGAAATGTGGTGTTATTTAACACCTTTAGGAGTTTAATGTGTAAGGATTGAAGTTTGATACGTCCTTATGTCTTAGTCAGATCCCTATTGACTGTTATTCACAAGATTAAAAACATGATTAATGCATGATGCCTAGCACGAAGACCAATGTGGTATTTATTCTTTAATGTTGATGTAGACCGAAAACTTACAATGCTTTAATTTATTTCTCCTCTAGTCAAATATGTGCAATCGATTGATTTATGGATATGAGACTAGTTTAATTAAGAACTATAAAGATGAGTGGAGATGAAAGTGGTCAGATGGAGGGATAATTGTTAAGTTATATCAACTTTTGCACCTAATTAATCCAAACTAAATACTAAATCAACACATCACAAGACATAACTATTTAAGTGAATGTAAAATTCAAAGTGTAAAATATGTAATATTTTTCTCTATAAATAAATAATATTATATTTAAAAATATTTAATCTATAGCAAATCAAATTTGTTACATCCCCAATTTTTGTTTTGCTATACATTTACTTTTTACATGGACATAAGTAAATTTGTTGTGATGTTTAGATTAATGACAAGGAAAAACATTGATTTTATTGAATGTCATTTATTGAAATCATAGAAATGATTATGTTATTATTGATTTAATATTTGTATTATGAGATTTGATTTATTAGTTGAATTAATTGAATAATGATGCACTGATCACATATTGTTTTGGTGACAAGTGAAACAAGATTTCAGGGTATCAGATGACTCTTAGAGAAAAGAGAGAGAGAGAGAGAGTATCTTTCTAGGAGAGAGATATAGACCTCAGGTTACGAGTGGTTTAATTGTCAAACTGAGTTATAAGTGTATAATGAAAATGTGAACCAATGTGTCATAAGAGGTAAGCTTTGTCTTGTCAGTTTACTTTTGAATCTAATCGATAGGTAGTCGATATTGTTTTCAAAACTTGCTAAGTCATATTAAGTCGTCTTAGTCGTTAATAATGTTAACGATGTCGTTTGAGTTTGATTTATAACTATTTACATTTAACGTAAATATTACAACGTTATTGTCATAAAATGATTGTCATATTATTATTATTAAGTTATTTGACGTATTATAAACAATTCTTAACGTTAAGACGATATAGTCAAGTTAAGAATACGTGAATTATGTCGACGGATTATGATGGGGAGACAAGCTCAACCAATCACAATATCCATAACTCATGGTTTAATAATATCTTTTTATTGAATAAACTATATCTATCTAATGTAATAGGCGATGTTATGAGAATTATACTTTGATGTAATCAATATGTAGATGCCTTAGCAACGAATGAGGATAATACCTCATAATGAGTCGATGGTTTAATGTTTGAGTAAGTCGGAGGCTTATTTGTAGGAGAGTCTTCAAGAGTGTTAGTGGTTGATCGAACCACTCATTGTGCAACATTTAAAGATTAGTTATGTTTAAGTGATGTGTCAGCCACATCTTAGAAGGAAGATTGTGGTTTTAACCATCACAACCAACGAGTCTTGGAGCGGTAATCTCCCATCGACATGTGGGATTTACGCTTAAATATTGGTCTTCAGTTTTGATTTAACCATTATAGACTGTTAAGCTTTGATTAAAGTTTGTAACCCTAGAGGAGGTGGGAAATGAGGCGACTCTATAGGAGTCATGCCTCTGTCATTATGACTAATGAATCAAATGAGTCGTGGTTGTTTTTATATTAAGGAGGTTTAAAACTTGTAGAGTAGGGAGGGGGATGGAAGGCTATACGAAATAGAATATAGTAGCTGTGACAGTAGCCGAATTCACAGTCTAGTGGCGTCGACCTTGTGGATTATTCTCACATCTCATCCAGCTTAAGTTTTTATACTTCCAAGTATTCCTTAGATTATGTATTATTTAACCATGAGGAAATCAATTAGTTATCTAAAACTGTACATTGTAATATTATAGATGATTATATGAGTTTGTCGGTAAGGATTAACCTTCTGAACTTATGATGTGATAGTCGAAAACTATTTAGTAGTAACTTAGGAAAGAGCAGATAACATTCTTAAGTAAACTATATTGAACTATTTCCTGTAGTCGATAAAGACAACGAATGTTTTATTTGGTCATATTAGTGAGTATACCGTTATAGTAGACTGAGTCGACTAGCTTATTAGTAATTCAAAAACTGTTGATCATACCAAATCATAGAATGAAAGATAAATAAATATCTTAGAAGGAGATTGTTATAAGTTATCATAAGCTTGAATGAATAGTCTTCTTATTGAATTAAGTTTGAAGTAAGCCAATAAAGAGTTTGGGAATAACCATATGATAGATTCTCAGATGGATGAACCATGTTTCCTTACTCTCATTTTGAACCGTATAGTAATGAGGTTATAATGATTTAACTTTTTGTCTTATATAGGTTATATATATAGATGCATAGCGGATAATGTTATTTAACCAAGAGTACTAGATTCATAAGAATTGTTAGTAAACTTTTGTATCATATCAATGGAAGTAACTTAGAGATATTATGGAAGATGGAATAAGGTTATTATGAGAATCCCATTTAAGACTAATTGTCTTTATTATTCATGAAAAGATCCAATTCAATGGAGTAGGTTAAGTATTCCTGAGAATGACCTTGTAGGGATATTTATACTTAGGATATGTTTTGTTTATAAACATTATCAAAGTTATTTTATGTTCCTTTGTATAGGAGACATTACTTATTTGAGAACTATAGTATTCTTAACCTTGGATAAGTTAATCAAGGGTTATTTGCGAATCTAGAACCCCTAGATATAAGATAGGATTATATTGTCATATCATATTAACAAGGGATAATAGGGTAACCCTAGAGTCGACTACCAACCAATTGAATGGTTATGTCATATAGACTTACTTAAGTCAAAGGGTATTATTATTGAGACTCATAGATTAAACTATTGTATGAATAGGGTTGGTAAGAGATTTAAACTGCTAGAATATGATAGTATCCAAGTCGAGTAAGGGTGGGTGAACACAATGATTGTGTTCATTATGAACGATATTAATATTAAAATCTTTGGCCAAAGTAATATATTTGTTTTCTGCATGCATTGTCAATTCACTGTATTCGGTTTGCTCATCCTATCAGAAATCATACTTAGCTAGAGGGTATCTAGGGTTGTATGGTTGATAGAGTTGAGTGGAATACAACACTATGTACTCAGAAAAGGCAAATTACCACTGGTAACGTAAGGTCTATATTCCTAGTGAAGGGTAGGGCCACTTCCTATGTGGAAGATGTGCGGGAGACCGCCGATCTGTGGTTGGAGGCAAATCACTGGAAAGATGCTCTCTCTCCAAGCAGGAAACATGTCAGGACTTGTGATAAAGATGTCAGATATTCAAATGTAGTATTTATTCCAAATTTGTTTATGTAATGGTTTTACATTTGTAAACATTGTAAATGAAAAGACAATATGGGTATATTGTATTTGTAAAAAGAAAAGCTTGTAATTGTAGTACTTGATTATTTGTTGAATAAAAGAAAAAATTTCTTTATCTCATTTTTACCTTGTTGATTTACTCTATGGTAAATGTTTGGTTTTTACTATGTTTATAGAACGTGGATGTTACAAAATTATAAAACTCTTCTAAAATCAATTAAATAGTTTTATTAAATATTTAATTTTAAAATCAATTACATAATTTTATTAAATTATAAGTTTCAAGCCTCGCTAACGATCTATCATTAAAGAAGCATTAACATTAGTACCTTTCCTACTAACTAGTTTAGTAATGTGGCCTAAAACTTAGAAACCTAATAAAACTATACAATTGGTCTCATTAAAATATTACAACAAGAATAAATAATTCAACTTAAATTATTATTATTATTATTATTTTAAATGTTACTATTATAAACTCTCAACCTTTCACTAAAAAGATTACTTTATTAAACCTTTCATTAAAAAGATTGTTTTTCTTAAATATTCTTTGCTTAATACTTTTTAAAAAAATATTTCACTAAGAAGCATCTAAGAGTGGGAATCGGGAAGGGTGATTCATTATCATGATGAAGTAGCTAACATTAATAGCACATAAGGAAGACCACATTTTTTCTAAGAGCTAAAATTTATTTAAATCTATTTTATTTCAATGTGGAATTTAAGATAAATGATATTTTTTTAATTTGAAAATCGAGTCAAAATAAGTTGGACTTGTAGGGTTAAAGAGAATTACTTTAGTCAAGAAATGACTAGTGGCTTAGAAACATGAAACAGACAAAAAAACTATTGAGCTCTATAATGTAAGCAAGGTCATAAACATGTCAAGGGGGTGTCTTCGGCGATCTAGAGCATCTCAAGAGTCTCCAATGCAGGGTGTGGTCTTCTACACTAAGCAAAAAAAAAAAAAAATGATTTTGTCACTTGTTACAAGTGGTGAAAGTGTCATATGCTATAGTGAATGCATGAATACCATGTTGAATGTAAAATACCATGGCGAATACACAAATGCCAGTCTATTAGAAGTAGCAAAAATGTGACTATGCTGTCAAATAGTGGAATATGAAGAATTTTGGCATTTGAATTGACTCTTTTGATGTTTGTCCTTCCATTTTGGCACTATGGGAGGATAGAGGAGTGTTATATATTTTGGTAGCATGAACTTTGAAGGGTTATCTCTTCATGTAACCTTCATTTTGATGTTTAAAGTGTGATTCTAAGTGAAGTGTGATAGGGTTTCTGAGTTGCAAGGTTTTATAGTAGGTGTGAAGGAGTTTGAACACATTGTATTAGCTCCAATAAGCCTCATTTATGTTGTAACATCTATATGTGTGTTTGAGATAGTAGTATGAGGAGCAAAATGTATAATTCATTTGAGGAAGGAGAGTGGAGGGAAATAAGAGATCTAAAGACCAAGTAGTGTCAAAGCTATAGTAGTGAGATCAACCCAAGGAAGCTAGCATTTGAAGTTGCACTCATGTTTAGTGATTGATTTGTAAATTGTAACCTAAGACTAAGGTCTATTTTGATTATAAGTTGTAGCAATAGAAACTATTGATGTAATTTAGATTGTTGAGTATATGTATATTGATTCCAATTCATATCACATGATTTTCTTGATAATTGAGTTTTGTGGTGCATTGGTTATGATTAATTGTGTTAAGGTTGCATGGTTAGATATTTTTTTATTAGACTCTCCATCCATGACTATACCAAGTGGTATAAGAGTAGACACAATTCCTACAAAGTGTTGAGGAAGAAGAAAGTGTGAAGATATCTTCCAGCACTAAGTTGTTGGGTAGAGGGTATCCAAGTATTTGGTTAAAGGAAAAGAGTATAGTTGCCTTCCAACATTGCAGTGTTGTGTAGAAGATAGCTAAGGTCATTAAGGTTGTTGACAAAGTACCAAATAAGAGGCAATCAACATTAAATCAGTGGAGAGATATTGATAAGCTTGAGCAAATATACCACCAATTGAGAGGCAATTTGCAAAAGTGAAGAAGAAAGAATAAAAAGGTCACTTTGCAAATAGAAGTATAGATATGAGGCAATATGTTAGAAGGTATATATGCATATAAGTAAATGGTGAAAGTGTGATTGAAAAGAATTCATGGAAGAAGAAAGTGGATAGATCACCAATCTATGAGGCAATCTATCAAAAGTGGAAGAATTTAGTGAAGAATAATTAGTGTGCAAGATGAGTATATCAAGTGCCAAAGTTAGAGGCAATTTGCAAGTAGATTTTGTGATTTATCTTATTCTCGTGAAGATTAAAGGAATAAATGTGAGTCATAGAGTTAGGGTTTCTAGTGTGGAAAGAGCTCTAAAAGAGAAATGGGAAAAGCTAGAGTTGGTGATAATGAATGTAGTAAGTAGATAGGTTAGATAATTATAGCAAAAAAGTTAGTAAAAGGTGAAGAAAGAAAGGTAGTTATGAAGAAGGAAGAAGAGAGCTTAGAGAAGGAAATACTAATGTTATAGAACAAAGTTATACAAGTGCGGTAGTGCAAAGAGTTATAGAGGATGTGTAACTAAAGATCCAACATCAAGGACAACTGAAGACAAGTTGTCATGTAGACAATTGATGATTATTCGGGAGAATGAAGAAAATAAAGATGATCAAGGTAATGTTGAAGAAGAGGATATTGTTGATGAAGTAGAATAAATGTTTGATATGGCAAAGGAAATTCCAAATAGATTAGTAAGTGTTGAAGAAATGATAAAGGAGTAAGTAATGTGATCAACTTATATGAGGATGGGGAAGGAAAAGAAGAAGAAGAAGAAATGAATATTATTGCAAATATGCCAAAAGAAGACAAAGGATTAGATGATTGTGATATTTAAGATGCTTCTTTAGAAATAACAGCAATGAGAAAAGAAGATATGAGAGGTATGATAAAAGGAGGTGTGAATTATAAGTCAATAAGTGATGTTTCTAATGAAACTAGTCTAATAGGAGTTATATCCAGAGAATTAAGGATTTAGAAGAATGAAAGTAACGAAGTAGATCAAAGAAGATAGTAGTAATGTATGAGACATTGGCAAAGATAATGAAACCAAGATAGTTGAAGACGTAGGTGATTGCAATAATGCAAGATAGGAATACAAAGTTGTAGCAAGACAAATGAAGCCTAAAGTAGAAGAAGGAAACATTTCAAGTGAAAGAATGTAAAAAGATGAGTCATAGGTAACACGGTTGGTTACTGATAAAAAATAAAGAGAAGCAAGAAGAAGATAGTTACAAATAAAAGATGGGAAGATTGTCTAGAATTCCAAGATGAAAAAGAGGAAGTGTTAGATTTGAATAATACATAAAATATTTTCTCTTAGAATGATCTAATGAAGGATTGGAAACATGAGTGTAGTGAAATAGTGGATCTTAGAGTGAATTTTGATTTGTTGATAGTTAGGAGGCTAAGCACGAGATAGGATTATAGAAGTTTAAAACAACTTATGAAAGGTAAAGGATTTGTTTTGAAATGTATCCCAAGTTTGATGAGATCATTGAAGAGAAAATTTCTTTGACAAATAGAATGATGAATAGAGAACAAAGTTATAGAGGTATGACATAGTTTGTAAAAAATATTAAGATAGTTTGGAGATAGTCTGTGATTGATAAAATTTATAAAAGAGAAGAGATATATGTTGTTGAAGGTAATATATTGATAAGTATTAGTTTGAGAGAAGAGAAGAAGAATGAAAGAATTCATAAAGATGAAGTAGACGCAGTTTCAGAAGGAAGGACAAAGTGGAAGAAAAATATATTTGTTGATGAAGATGAAACAAGATGGTGGAAGGAAGTGGAAAACAAAGAAATGATGAAGTACTAGTAGATCTAGGTGGACAGATGAATATTAAGTTTGCATATGGGTAAGCTAAAAGTAAGTTGCATAATCCAGATGAAATAGTGGTGATGGATTTTGTGGTAGTGCACTTGATTGATAGTGAGTTGAAAAGTGAACAAAAAGCATTATAAAGAGTTGCATAATGCATTGGAATAGGATTAGAATGGAGACTGATAGCGCATGAGGATTATATCATAGTTGGGAGTTGGCATAAAAAATATCAAAGGATAGTTGCAAGTTGAGATTGATGATTGAAGAAGAATACTTGAAGAGTATGGAAAGGAGAATACAATGAGAACTATGTTGGAGAAAGCACGCAAGTTAACAAACAAATTTCAATATAAGTTGGATAATAGAAGTCAAAGGAGAATAAGTAGAAGACTTGAGGTAGAGATGATTTAGGAGAGAAGACAAGTGATAGCACATACCACAATAATAGAGGTAAGAGATATGAAGGTAGTAGAGTTAGGAATGGGTGTGATGATAATTGCAATTACAAAATAGAGGAGTATATAATACTTGTGTATTTACAAGAAGATAATAACATAAGGATAGAAGGAGGTAGAGAAACCACAATTGAAAGAAAAAGAAATAGTGAAGAATGGATGTGTGGCATAAAATGGTGGCATAGAGAAAGGGAGTTAAGCATAGAAGTAGTAGTGGTAAGGGAAGTTGTTTTGAAGAGTTATATTTAGAGTAAGGATTGGGAAAGTGAATAGAATTACATAACACAAGGAGTATAGATGTCAGGAAACAAAGAATTGATGAAGATAGAGCAAAGACAGAAGAAAGATAAATATTAGATATCAGGTATGGAGTTGATATTTTTAATACTATTGTTTATAAGAGTAGATTTAAATATAAGGTGCAAATTGGTTAAAGATAGAATGCATGAAGATAAACAAAAATTGAGATACAAAGAATTGGATGGAAATAAATAGAACAATAAATCTAATAAATTGAGGATTACTTTAGTAGCAAATGAAATAACTGAGATGATGAAATGAAAAATTGGGAGATTCTTAAGACAAGATGAATGTATGATAATAAAAGGATAAGGAAAGAAAGTGGAAATTAATTCTAGTGACGGTGATATAATATAGAACATGGAATGTTATAGTAACACAAAGTGTGAATGAAAGTTATATAAAGGCAAATGGAGAAGTAAAAACAACAAGTCTTGGAGGAGCAATGGAGGAAGTGATAGAAGTCAGGATAGGGATGGTTGGAAGTTGAATAAAGATACTAGTTCATATCACAATAGTAGTGAAGATAAATAGATAGAGGTAAGGAGGATTTGAATATTTGTGTTAGACATAGAGTAGGAGAATACAAGATTTTGAATTCTCAAGAACATGATAACAATAGGATAAAAAGTCATGTAGGATATGTAGTTAAAAATAAAAGGATTCATATAGAATTGGAGAATTTTGAGAAATGGTGGTGTGTGGTTTAAGATACTGTGTTACAAAAGAAGAGTGGTAGTTGAAAATGGTTCATTGAGTAGTATTTAGGATGAGAATCTAGAAAGTATGAACACGTGGATGCCACAAAAGGTAAAAATGACAAAAAATGGAGAAATGTTGAAGATAGGGAAGAGTAGGAAGATAGAGGAATGTTGGAAGAAGTTGAAATTGTTATGCCAAAGTAAGATAGATAAAATGAGGTTTGAGAAGATTGAGATAGTTGAAGACATAATGTTGGAAAAGTTGATCAAAGAAAATACACAAAATGTGATGGTCAAATTTTAAGAGAAGAGTTGTAGAATAGAGAAGGGAGTTTATTAGAAGGGAAGTCAAAACAAAACATGGAACAATATGTGGAGTAAAGTGAAGCTTGAAAGTTGCATAAGAAAAGTCTCGATTGGTGGAAGAAGTTATGTTATAAGAAGGTGAGATGGAAGGATATATGGAGAAGAAGGATCGTACTGATAGAAGTTCAATATCGGATCTTGATAATGAATATCATTGAGATAAGAGAATAGATGGTGATATTTGAAAAGAAGAATTAGAATTAAGTTTAGTAGAATATGGAAGAATAATTACCGATGATGATAAAGATGATGGAGTTGCAAAGAAAAATGTAGATGTAGATAACATACAAGTGTAAAGGAGAAGATGTTTGGTGTAAGTGGATGGTTTGTGTTACTTCTTACCTTAAGAACATGAAACATGAAACTAACATAAGAACATTGTTTTTGATGTAAGAAAGGTTGTAAACATGTTAAGGGGGTGTTTAAGGTGATCCAAATCATTTTAGGGTCTTCATAAAAAGTTATAGATTTCTACACTAAGTGAAAAATCAAGAATGATGAATTTACTACTTGTTAGAGGTCGTGAAAGTGTCATACACCATGGTGAATGCATGAATACCATGAAGAATGTACAAAATACCATTTCACATGCAAAAATACCTTGATAAATGCATAAATGTCAGTCTCTCGGAAGCGAAAAACATGATTGTGAGAGTAGAGAGTAAAATACAAAGAGTTTTGACATTTGAATTGACTCTTTGACACTTGTCCTTCCATTTAGAGCCATCAGAGGATATAAAAGTGTCATCTATTATGTAAACAAGTTGAAGAGATGTCTCTTAATGTAACCTTCATTTTCATGTTCAAAGTGTGATTGCAAGTAAAATGTTACAAAGTTTTTGAGTTGTAGGGTTTCATAGCATGTGTAAAGGAGTTTAAACACATTATATTAGATCCAATTAGCCTAATTGGTGTTGTAACATATGTATGTATTACTAAGATAGTGGGATGAGGAGAAAAATACTCTCTTGTTGGAGATTTCACCCATTAGGGTTTCTCTAGGTTAATCTCCTATCGCGGTGTTCTTTGTATGTTTCTTGCACGTTTATGCTTTATTTTCATGTTTCCACTAGGTTTTCATCATGTTAAACATGTGATACTATATATAGCATCCCCTTTCACATGTTAAGATAAAGTTTAAGGTTGTAGATAGGTTTGAAAATGAGAATTCTATTGGTGGTGGTCACAAGGAGACAATCTCCTATATTTTTATAAATTATTTTTTACCATATTTACATATTTCAAATAATAACCACAAATAACCTCCAATTATTATCATATAAAAACATTACAGATAGCCTTTCAAACAAAAAATACTAATGAAAATATAATTAAATTCACAAATGTCATACATAAAGGGGAGAATACCTAGCTTAGGTATCTTAAATATATCTATTTGAAAAAGGTTGAGAGATAAAAATATTGAGGCAACTGTCTTGGATTTGTCACATTGGCATAATAGGCACCTTGACATTGATATCTCTTAAAGTACTTTAAGTATTTTATTGATGTGGGCTACTACACCTCCATGTCCTCATCATTATCCTCCATAACATAACCAAAATTTTTGTGTTATACTTAGTACACTCCTTATTAGACAGAGATTGCATAAGATATAAAACTTATTTTAGTTTATAGATTATTATAATTTATGAGTTTTATAAAGGTTGGCCATTTTTATGAACATGTCATGGACATCACATCCACTACACCTTCTCCCCCTTCCCCTTATCCAGTTATAATTGTAGGTTATGCCTCTTTTTTTTAAAAAAAAAAAGGGGTAAAAATTTTATTCAATCAAGACCAGAGTACAAAGAAAAGGCCAAAGGCCCACCCAAAAAAGAAACACCACCAGACCAGCCAGCAAAAACATTACCTATTCATATCCTCCACTAATAACCTCTCCAGGGTCTCCAGATAAATAGTAGAAAGGTCATCCTTTCCACTGATATCCCAGCCCCCCACATTCTCGGAGGCCCACTTCGCCAGACAATCGGCCACTTTGTTCCACTCTCTAGGGATATGACAAAAGGAGACAGAATCCAAGGAGCTGCAAAGACTCAAAATCTGTCTACCCACAGAAGCCAATTGCCAACTAACATCATCCAACCTTTGGTTGTTCAGCAAATCCACAACAATCTGAGAATCTGACTCACAGATGATCCTCCTCTAGCCTAAAGAGCAACCACGCTCCACAGCAATCTTAATAGCAAGGGCCTCCATCATATTATTAGAATGCTGCCCTTTGTAACTAGAGAAGACAAAAACCACACCGCCATCATTACCTCTACCAACACCCCCCACACCAGCATGACCAGGGTTCCCACGAGAGGAACCATCAGTATTAATCTTAAGGACCCCCACCGGGGCAGGCATCCACCTCCCATCACGACACACCCTTTGCCGAACCTGACGAGGCCTTCTGCTTGCCAAACAACCCCAGCTACTATCCTCCAAGCTCAAATTCTGTGCAATGTCAAGATCACCAGGATCACGAGTTTCAGACATGTCACACTTAGCCGAAATGGTCTCCTGAAGCCTGCTAATTATTTTCTTCCACAATTGAAGATTTCCCAAATTGGAACCACGAAAAACTCTACGGTTCCTCTCCAACCAAAGGTTCCAAAGAATGAAAATAGGCCCAATAGACCAGGCCACCTGAAGGAAAGGAGACTTTGCTGGAGGTCTGCCCAAACTTTCCCAAAAATCAAGCAAGGAGGTAGCATGAATACAACCATGATGCCAAGCCTCCCACCATCTGTGCCATAACTCTCGAGAATAAGGACAAAGGAAGAACAAGTGGGAGGTACACTCCTCACTATGAGAACAAAGAAGGCAAATAGAAGGTCCCTGAAAGCCACGTTTGTGAAGATTTTCCCAAGTGAGGCATTTCCTCTGAGCAACCAACCATAAGAAAAAATTGCATTTGGGCCAAGAGAAGTTGTCCCAAACCTTCTTCCACCAGTGCACCTCAGTAGGACCATATAGGTTCCTGTCAAGCATGGCATAACCTTGGGCAACAGTAAATTTACCTTTAGGACTAGGATTCCAAGCCAGAACATCCCTCCCATTTAGGGAGCTGTAGAACCTAGTCTCCAAAACTCTAGAAAGAACAACACGATCCTCCTCGGAACCCCCCACGGGCCACTCCTGAGGGTCCTTCCAGCAAGCCACCACCGCCTACCCAATACGCTTGACAATTTTAAAATGCTCCACCTTAATCCAACCGGCCGCAGAAAAAATGTGGCACAGAGGTTGAAGTTGAGGAAAACTAGAAAGAATGGGAGGGTGGCCATCCCAAGAGTCCTGCCAGAACAAGGCATCAGCGCCTCTATTACAGATCCATAAGAGGCCCTCCTTAATTAGCTGAGCACCCTTCTTAAGGGTATCCCAAATACAAGAACCTTTACCCAGCAAAGGGAGACGCGGCACATCGAGGCAATCAGCCCCTGGAAGATACTTGTGGGTCAGAATCCTAGCCCAATCCTGATCTTGATTGTTGCACCACCTCCAGTACAGCTTGGCAGCCAAGGCAGTGACCGCAAGAGCCATAGACCTGAGACCAAGGCCCCCAGCATGCTTCGGCCTGCAAACAGACTCCCACTTGACTAAGCTCCACTTTGAGGAAAAAAGGTTGCCAGACCAAAGAAATTGCCGAGACATAGCATCAAGTTCCCGCACAAAGGTGGACGGGGGAGCCTGCACACAACACCTATAAATGGGGAGAGACTGCACCACAGTCTTAAGAAGAATCACTCTCCCAGCAGAAGATAGCCATCTGTAGGTCCAATGGCTAACCCTACTACGAAATTTATCCAAAATTTCCTGCCAATAATCTCTCTGCTGGGCTCCCAAAGCCAAAGGGATCCCAAGGTACATCAAGGGAAAAGAGCCGATCTGAAATCTAAGGATTCTAGCAATTCTGCTCTGAATAAGCTGAGGAGTATTAAAGAAGTAAATGGAAGATTTGTCATCGTTAATACACTGACTAGAAGCCTTCAGGTAGATGTCTAAGGCTCGCCTGAAGTTCACCGCCTCACTAATTCTAGCCAAGCCCATTAGCCCAGTATCGTCCACAAACTGAAGATGAGAGTAGGAAGGGAGAAGGTTGTTCCAACTCCAGCCACGAATAAGACCCTGCCTCACCTGAGATTTAATAAACCTTCCAAGACCCTCTGCCATGATAATGAATAAGTAAGGGGATAAAGGATCCCCTTGCCGGAGTCCCCGAGAGGCACCAAACAAATTTGAAGGTTCCCCATTAATGAGAACTGAGAATGAGGCAGAGGTCACACAACTAAGAACCTAGTTCACCCAATCCTCAGCAAAGCCAAAATCCAAGAGAGTTTTCTGTAAGAATTCCCAGCTCACCTGATCATAAGCTTTAGACATGTCAAGTTTAATAAACATAGCCTTCTCCTTAGAATTAGCCATAGAATGAATAGCTTCCATGGCGATCACAACACCATCCAAAATTTGTCTCCCTTCAACAAAACCACCCTGCTCAACCGAGATCAAAGAACCAAGGAGTGGTTTGAGTCTCTCAGCAATCAATTTGGTGATGATCTTGTACACCACATTACATAACGCAATAGGCCTGAATTGAGCTAACCGGTTAGCTTCTTCCAACTTAGGTATGAGGGCCAAGAAAGTAGAATTATAGACTTGAGCATCTGTTTGTTCCTAAGAGATTCCTGAACTACCTCAAGGAGATCAAACTTAATAATTTCCCAAAACTCTTGGAAAAACTCAATCAAAAACCCATCCGGACCAGGGGCCTTACCTTTTTTCATATTAAAAACCACTTCCTCCAGCTCAGGTAACAAGAAAGGACATAAGAGAGCCCCATTCATCTCAGCAGAGACCAGGTGAGGAATACAATCCATGATGGCCTGCTCCTCAGCCCTCGCAGCGTGATTCTCCCTAGAAAAGAGGTTTGAAAAATAATTGACTGCCTCCCTGGAAATATCAGCATAGGATGAGAGTTGAGCCCCATCCTGCGAAACAAGAGAGGAGATAGAATTTCCCTATCTTCGAGCCTTAACCGAATTATGGAAGAAGGCAGTGTTCCTATCCCCCTCCTGAAGCCAATCAATACGAGACTTCTGCTTCCAGAAGATCTCTTCACGAAGTTCCCACTCTTCTAAACCATTTAGAGCCAGGGATTCAGCCATACTGAGGTTAGAGGTCAACCCCTGGTCCCGAATCTGACGAGTGATAGAACCCAACTTGGACTAGGCCACCATATTCTGAGCTTGAAGGTTCCCAAAACATTGTTTATTCCATCTCTTTAGTCTAAACTTCACATGCTGAAGCCGCTTACTAAAAGTGAACATGGCTGTCCCATGAGAAGGCATCCCCTCATACCACCAGTCCAGCATAAGATCCTGAAGAGACGGATCTCTTAACCACATCAATTGGAATTTGAAAGAGGGATTTTTTGTGACACCATAAGTGGTGACAGAAAGCTTAATGGGCCAGTGATCAGAGCCCCTCCAATCAAGAATTTTAGAGCTGGTAATCAGCCTACTATTCAACCAATAACAGGAGACAAGAAATCTGTCAAGCCTTTCAGAGATAGCCTCCCCACCACATCTCCTATTATTCCAGGTAAAGACACCATTGGAAGGCTTTACATCAATGAGATTCAAGGTACCAATCATATCCCTGAGAAGATTTGCAGAAGGTTCCAACCTGGCTAACCCACCATGTTTTTCATCTAAGCAAGTAACAGCATTGAAATCCCCAGCCATAATCCATGGAAGAAATGGGTCCAAGGCCCGGATGAAACGAATGTGAGCCCATAGATTTGACTTACCTGAAAGATCAGTAAAACTGTAGGTTATGCCTCTTAACCTAATTAATTAAAATCATTAATTATCGCAAAAAATAATAATTTATGTTCTATTAAAAATTTAATCTATTTTTATTCCAATCTTGTTGAAGTTGCTATCAAAGAGGTTTTCGTATTGATTACATAGAGATGGATATGCAATTGTGTCAATTCAAAGATGGCCTCCTAATTTTTATCCAACATGCTAAAATTGGTCATGGATAAAACAACAGTGGCCAAGGTTACAAAATGTATCGTGCATGCAACTTACAGAGGCGGTCTTGAAGAAATTATGGATATTGATTAGAGTATTCAAATTGAGGAGCCTCTAGTTTTAGGTGTAGAGTTTAGAGGACTTGTCTCCGTGGACACATTCTAGGAGCTTGAGAAGAGGGTTTTGGCTTTGGTGCACTAACTAAAAGTGGCTAAGAAGGTACTAGTTATGGGAGAATTTGATTTTGAAGGTGAGGGTTTTGACTCTCTTGATTTGGATGATTCTCTTCTCCCCAAGGTACTTGGGTTAAAATATTACAAAATTGTTAAAGCTCAAAAGGTGGTTGTGACTCATTTATGGGTGGAAGGGTTAGTGAATCCTATGACTGGTGATGTTTCTCTACAAGGTGGGTTGGTGATAATAGGTTGATGATGGTATTTTTATCTATTTCTAGTTTTTGGTTGTCCCTTGTTTTGTTTAAGATGTGGTTTTTTGTTAATAGTTATGGATCCAAGTATCCTTGTCAGGAGCTAACAATAGTTAATTTTGGTCCCAATTTTGTCTTTTTTATCAAGTGATGGTGAAGATGCGGTGCTAGAAGAATATGACTTTATGTTAATATGTCAATCTTCTATTGTGGGCTTTTTGTCAAGTGCAATTGAATAAGTGAGAAGTTGGTTTCGAAGCATTAGTCTCATGACATGGTTTTTGAAGGTAGGTTCAATGGTAAGGATAAGGAGTTGTAACTAGAAAATTAATCTATGATGCTTATAGGAATTTGGGTAACTTATTTCATACTTGTAGCACTTTGTACCTTTTGTTGTTGGATAGCAAGGTAGTTGCCCCCTATTTTTCTTAAATCTTGGGAGTTGGACCGTCTTTGAGAGGGGTCTCATGGGTTAAATGTTAGGCCTTACATGTTATTGTTGGACTTTCTAAAGTTGGCTTCTCCTTAGTGAAGGAGGCAGAGACCGTAGGTGTTGTTGCAAGAAGGTTAGTGTTAGGAGGTTCTCCTTAGTCAAGGATAGTTTTGACATTGCCTCTTCTTTCTTTCTTGGAGATATCACTCTTAACTTGGTAGAAAAAACTTTGTTCTATTTCTTCTAGAGGAGTGTGTTTTTGAGTCTTCTTCAAAGCAGGTTGCTAAGTATCTTATTGAGATATTTGTGGGTAGATTTATTAATGAATCTAATTTTATAGGCGAAAGGTGGCCTCTTGGCTAGATATTGAGCTTTCTTCCCTTTTAGTTCTCTCAAAAGGATTATTTCTTCTCTTTTTTTGGATATAAGGGGCATGGTTCTTTGGTAGATCAGAGTTATTTATATGCCCTTGGTAGCCCTTTTTATCCAACTAAGGTTATCTATTTGAAAGTTCCTTATTGGATTCAATTCTATCATCTTCATCTTATTTGTAGTGGGGAAGTTGATCCAATTGTTGTTGGAAAAGATTGGAACCTTTGTTAGGATGGATTATGTTTGGAAGCTATGCAAGTGTGTGTGTGTGTGTGGGTCTATCTTATTATGTCCCTCATTCTATTTAGATTTGGTTCTCTCATTGTAAGTGGTTGCAATTTGTAGACTTTAAGCGTTTGCATTTTAGGTGCTTTCATTGTAATGAACTTGGGCATCAATGTTCGATTTGTTCCTCTTTTTAGCAAAGCTGGATTAAGTTGTAGAGTTAGGTGTTGAAGCCTAGGAAAGCTAGATGAGGACTTTGTGTGGAGGAATCATGGTTGTGTTGCAAGTATGAGGTGAGCCAGTGTTGTCATTGATGTCAACATACTCATATTGCATTAACAAGAAGGATTGGATGAGCTGTGTGCTGAGGATATTGAGAAAATTAGCCTCAGTCAGGAACAGTGAAGAACCGTGATGAGAAGAAGGCAAATGTATTGTATAGGTTGAGAACCGGAGGATGCGGATTAAAGGGTTTGTAGATATGAGTCTTGAGATGCTTCAGTTAAGATTTCAGAGGTCCGCATGAAGATGTGAAGGAGTTGTGGCTATCAGTGTAGAACCGGTTCCGGCAAGTATTCAGAGGTGACAGAGGATCACAAAAAGGTCCGGTGAGGTCCGGAACTGTATAATCCTAATCTGCGGATTGGAAGGAGTCTTTGGGATGTCCTGTGATGTGCCATCTCAATTTGTGTATGATTTGGAGGTCCGGAAGTACCTCTTGCATTATGACAGTGGCGACAGACAGTGTTCTTGAAGTTCCGGATAAGGAAGAGAAGAGATTCCAGTAAGTAAAGAAAGTGCGGATGTACCTGGTCATTCAGGCAGGCTTGTGAAGGTTCTTGGATCATGTTGAGGTTGTGTTGTTGGTCTGCATTGATAGTAGAGCCCGGAATTGAAGTTATTCTTCCGGATGAAGTTCTTGCTCTGTTTAGCCGACCGGATGAGTTGTTCATCCTGTGAATGTTCTTGTGGTGGCCGACCGGATGTGTTATTCATCTTGCGGATACTCTTATGGTTGTTTACCGACTTAGATGTTTGTTCCTAAGTCGATGTCTAGTATAAATAACGGTTTGTGAGTTCATTTCAGAGTGTGGATTGTGTGGATGAGTGTGGTATAGCGAAGAGAAGTGCGAAAGGCAGAGCAGAGGTTTTTGGGCTTAAATGGAACTGATCCAGACATGGTAGAGATGTCATTCTCCAGTTCAAGATTGTGATTCTTATCACTTTGTAGACAGTGTGTCTCCTTGTAGGCAGTGGGCCTCTTTGTGAGCAGTGTGCTCGGGCAGTGAGCCCTAATTGGCAAGTGCCATTCTTTTTCTTATTCTTCTAACAGAGAATAATCCTTGGGTTAATCACCCCATGGTTTTTCCCTTAACCAGGTTTTCCACGTCAAAATCTTGGTGTTCAATGTGTTGATGTTTATCTGCTCTTGTGTTTATGTATTATGCTTTCATGGATGATTAATTGATATGCTGTTAACTAACAACGAAGAATCAAGTGTTTGAAAGAACAAGAAGTTTTATACAACTGATTCACCCCCACCTCTCAGTTGTATGCCTTAAATCCAACAATTGGTATCAGAGCCAAGTCCCTCTGAAAGGAGCTTAACCGCTTGAGGAGATCCAGGATGTCGTCATACAAGAAGGATAGTCCGAAGTTTGATGGAACCAACTTCACTCTTTGGAAAGGTCGCATGAAGTGTCACTTGGAATGTATGGGAAAAGCATACTTGGCTATGGTCTCAAAACCATATGTACCTCCACAAGGTGGTCCGACAACTCTGAATGAAATCACAGATGCTGAAAATAATCTGCGGACCAAGGAAGCCTTACTAAGCGCATTGAATGATTCAGATCTCTCAAATGTTATTGACCTACCAACTGCATATGAGATCCTGACTAAACTGGAACTTCTGTATGAAGGAGATGAGTTTGTCAAAAGTGCAAGGTTGCAAAGTCTGAAAGGGAAATTTGAAAGATTGAAGATGAGAGATGATGAAAACATCACTACCTTTATGCCAAGAGTAAATGAGCTGGTATGTGGAATTAGAAATGCTGGTGGAACTCTAGATGAAAATGAGATTGTCTGCAAAATCCTAAGATCCCTTCCTGCTGCCTACAAAATCAAGGTTGCTGCCATTGATGAATTCAGAGCCCACACAACTGTCACAAGAGAACAACTGGCTGGCAAACTAGCTGCATTTGAAATGACCAAGTTCAGAGATGATCCTCCCAAGACTGAATCTGCTTTCAAAGCCAGTGCCTATGTGAAAGGCAAACAGAGATTTGATCCGGGAGAGAACTCATCAAGGAAGATGTCATGGTATGATCAAGCAAGAAGAGACATGGAAGAAGAAGAAGCAGAAACAGCTCAACTTGAAGCCCTCATTGCAAAGAGACTGCCAAGAGGATCCGGTAAGTATGAAGGAAAACTACCCTTTAAGTGTTTCAACTGCAATAAGATTGGTCATTTTGCTTCAAGATGTCTGGAAAGATCTGCAAGGTCTAATACTAACAGACAAAGGTTTCAAAAGAACTGCTATTATGTTCATGAAGAAGATGACAATGAAGGAGTAACAAATGATGAATCAGAACTAGAAAGCAAATCCGGAAATGAATGGGTGTTTATTGCCATCAAGGAAGAAGATTCAATATCCTCTGAATCTGTCAATCACAAGGTTGTGGAAAGAGCTTTGGCTGCTCAAGTAGAAGAAAAGGATGATTGGGTTATTGATAGTGGATGTTCTCACCATATGACTGGTGACAAGAATAAGTTCTTAGATTTGGAAAGGTATGAAGGAGGAATGGTAAAGTTTGGTGACAATTCTGCTGGCAGAATCAGAGGTAGGGGAACTATTTCCTTTGATGGAAAGAGCAAAACAGGTAATGTACTATATGTTGAAGGATTGAAGCACAATCTTCTCAGTGTTGGTCAGTTAGTGGACAAAGGCTATGATCTCCGGTTCAAGAATGGAAAATGTAGAATCTTTACAAGCTCCGGAACTGAAATTGCATCCGGTGCTCAAACAAAAGGTAATATCTTTCATCTGGTTGGTTCAAACAAAAGTTGTCTGTTTGCTCAAGTTGATCAGAGTTGGTTATGGCATAGAAGAATGTGTCATGTGAATTTTGATAACATCATCAAGATAAGCAATATTCAGGCTGTAAGAGACCTTCCAAAATTGGTGAAACCTACAAATAGTTTGTGCAAAGAATGTCAGCTAGGTAAACAGAGCAGAGTCTCTTTCAAAAGCAAAGATCAGTCTTCTACCGGATTGTTGGAATTAGTACATACTGATCTCTGTGGTCCGACAAGAATCAAGAGTCTACAAGGTGATAGATATTTCATGTTGTTAATTGATGATCATTCCCGGATGATGTGGGTTACCTTTCTAAAAGAAAAATCAGAAGCATTTGAGAAGTTCAAAATCTTCAAAGCTATGGTAGAGAATCAAACCGGATTGAAACTAAAGTGTCTAAGGTCTGATAGAGGTGGTGAATTTACATCTGGTGAGTTCATTGACTTTTGTGAGAAGCAGGGTATAAGGAGACAATTGTCTGCTCCTAGGACTCCACAGCAGAATGGAGTAGTTGAAAGAAAGAACCGGACCATCCAGGAAGCTGCCAGGACAATGATGTTAGAAGAAAATGTTCCTCAGATGTTTTGGAAAGAAGCTATCAGCACTGCAGTCTACACTCTCAATCGAGTTCAAATCAGAAACAACACCGGTAAGACCCCCTATGAACTCTGGTTTGGCATCACTCCTACTGTGAAATATTTCAGAGTATTTGGTAGCAAGTGTTATATTAAAAGAGATCAAGATCTAGGAAAGTTTGATGCTAGAAGTGATGAAGGAATTTTCTTGGGCTACTCCACTCAAAGCAAAGCATACCGGTGTTACAATAAGAGATTGAGGAAGATGATAGAAAGCACCAATGTGAAAGTTGATGAAGGAATTGAGAAGCCTTCAAGATTTTATGAGTTTGATGAAGATGATCAAGATGGTGTTCAGGTTCAAGGGACTCAATCCCCTCCGGTAAGTCAGAATCAACTTGATCCAGTAAATCAGGAAGAAGAAATAGGTCAGAATGAACCTGATCAAGGAGCAACAGTGCAGGATATTCCCAAAATTCCAAGGTATGTAAGACTAAACCACTCTGAAGATCAGATCATAGGTGACAGAAGCAAAGGTGTGCAAACTAGAAGGAATGTTGCTCAAAATCAGGATGAATGTTGTTTGATTTCAAAGATTGAACCTAAAACAGTAAATGAAGCCTGCAATGATGAAAACTAGACTAAAGCAATGAAAGATGAATTAATGCAAATTGAGAAGAATCATACTTGGGATCTTGTTCCCAAACCTAGAGACAGGAATGTGATTGGAACCAAATGGGTCTTCTGGAACAAACTGAATGAAACTGGTGAAGTTATCAGAAACAAAGCTAGATTGGTCTGCAAAGGCTACTCTCAAATAGAAGGAATTGACTTTGAAGAGACCTTTGCTCCGGTGGCAAGAATTGAAGCAGTCAGATTATTTCTTGCATTTGCTGCCTTCAAAGACTTCAAGGTATATCAGATGGATGTCAAGTCTGCTGTCCTAAATGGTGATCTGGAAGAAGAAGTTTACATTGAACAACCGGATGGATTTCAATTGTCTGATAATGATGATATGGTCTGCAAGTTGAAGAAAGCATTGTATGGACTAAAGCAAGCCCCAAGAGCATGGTATGAAAGGTTGGATAAGCATCTTGTGCAGATTGGATTCAACAAAGGTACTGCTGACAGTAACTTATATTTCAAAATTGTTCATGAAAACATTTTGATTGTTGAAGTGTTTGTGGATGATATCATTTTTGGAGGAAGAGATAGTATGTGCAAAACTTTTGCAAATCAGATGAAAAATGAGTTTGAAATGTCTATGCTTGGTGAAATAAATTTCTTCTTGGGTCTGCAAATTACTCAAACAAAGAAAGGAATCTTCATTTCTCAGACCAAATATGTGAAAGAATTGTTAAGGAAATATGGTATGGAAGATTCAAAACCAATGAACACTCCCATGGCAACCGGATGTAAGTTGAGCAAAGATGATGACTCCCCAAAGGCAGATCAGACAAAGTATAGATCAATGATTGGTGGATTGTTGTATCTCACTCAGACTAGACCAGATATAATGCAGGCTGTTGGTCTTGTGGCAAGATTCCAGGCTGATCCTAGAGAATCTCATGTTATGGCAATCAAAAGAATTTTTAGGTACCTGAAAGGAACAGTTGAGTATGGTCTATGGTACCCTAGAGATCCGGATTTCTCCCTTCATGCTTACATAGATGCAGATTGGGCAGGAGATGTGGATGACCAGAAGAGCACTAGTGGTGGAGCATTCTTTTTGGGGAAGAGATTGGTTTCTTGGCTAAGCAAGAAACAAGATGCAATATCTCTGTCTACAACTGAAGCAGAATACATTGCAGCAGCAGGTAGTTGCACTCAAATCTTATGGATGAAGCAGATGCTAAGAGACATTAAAGTTGAATATGAGGAGCCTATCACAATTTTCTGTGATAATTCAAGTGCAATTAATATTTCTAAGAATCCGGTATTGCATTCTAAGACTAAGCACATATCTATCAAGTTTCACTTTTTGAGAGAACAAGTGAACAAGGAAGAAGTCAGATTGGAGTATGTTCCCTCAAAGGATCAGATTGCAGATATCTTTACTAAACCTCTTCCCAAGGACTCTTTTGAATATCTTCGGGAGAAGTTAGGGGTCATGGCCCCTCCGGTGATGAACTAGGATGCACTGATGTGCATCAGTCCGGTGGATATCACAGTCATATCTTGTGATCCGGATTGATGATGGGGAGCTGCAACTAAGGGGGAGCAGCTGGTATGATTCTGATGTATGAGAATTGCAAGTATGAGTCCTTTGCCATTGATGTCAAAGGGGGAGAGAAGACATGTGAAAAACAAGTGGTTGATGATCAAAGGGGGAGCAGTAAAGGAAGAGAAGACATGTGAAAAGTTGTTGTTGATAGGGGGAGCTGTGACAGAAAAGAGAAGTTCTTGTCTTGATGGTTTTTCACATCATATGTTGCCATCAATGACAAAGGGGGAGATTGTTGCAAGTATGAGGTGAGCCAGTGTTGTCATTGATGTCAACATACTCATATTGCATTAACAAGAAGGATTGGATGAGCTGTGTGCTGAGGATATTGAGAAAATTAGCCTCAGTCAGGAACAGTGAAGAACCGTGATGAGAAGAAGGCAAATGTATTGTATAGGTTGAGAACCGGAGGATGCAGATTAAAGGGTTTGTAGATATGAGTCTTGAGATGCTTCAGTTAAGATTTCAGAGGTCCGCATGAAGATGTGAAGGAGTTGTGGCTGTCAGTGTAGAATCGGTTCCGGCAAGTATTCAGAGGTGACAGAGGATCACAAAAAGGTCCGGTGAGGTCCGGAACTGTATAATCCTAATCTGCGGATTGGAAGGAGTCTTTGGGATGTCCTTGTGATGTGCCATCTCAATTTGTGTATGATTTGGAGGTCCGGAAGTACCTCTTGCATTATGACAGTGGCGACAGACAGTGTTCTTGAAGTTCCGGATAAGGAAGAGAAGAGATTCCAGTAAGTAAAGAAAGTGCGGATGTACCTGGTCATTCAGGCAGGCTTGTGAAGGTTCTTAGATCATGTTGGGGTTGTGTTGTTGGTCTGCATTGATAGTAGAGCCCGGAATTGAAGTTATTCTTCCGGATGAAGTTCTTGCTCTGTTTAACCGACCGGATGAGTTGTTCATCCTGCGAATGTTCTTGTGGTGGCCGACCGGATGTGTTATTCATCTTGTGGATACTCTTATGGTTGTTTGCCGACTTAGATGTTTGTTCCTAAGTCGATGTCTTGTATAAATAACGGTTTGTGAGTTCATTTCGGAGTGTGGATTGTGTGGATGAGTGTGGTATAGCGAAGAGAAGTGCGAAAGGCAGAGCAGAGGTTTTTGGGCTTAAATGGAACTGATCCGGACATGGTAGAGATGTCATTCTCCAGTTCAAGATTGTGATTCTTATCACTTTGTAGACAGTGTGTCTCCTTGTAGGCAGTGGGCCTCTTTGTGAGCAGTGTGCCTGGGCAGTGAGCCCTAATTGGCAAGTGCCATTCTTTTTCTTATTCTTCTAACAGAGAATAATCCTTGGGTTAATCACCCCGTGGTTTTTCCCTTAACCGGGTTTTCCACGTCAAAATCTTGGTGTTCAATGTGTTGATGTTTATCTGCTCTTGTGTTTATGTATTATGCTTTCATGGATGATTAATTGATATGCTGTTAACTAACAACGAAGAATCAAGTGTTTGAAAGAACAAGAAGTTTTATACAACTGATTCACCCCCCCCCCTCTTAGTTGTATGCCTTAAATCCAACAGGTTGTATTTTTTTCCTCTTCGCGATTTCCTTTGGCTACCCTCATGGATAAGTCTTTTCTTCCCCTGACTAATCATTGTAAGCATAGCTTTGAGTTTTTGGAGTTGCAACTACAAGAACTCTTTGGTGAGGATGATGCATACTAGCTTAGGAAAGAGAGCTAATTTCTTCAAGATCTCCACCCAATTCAAAAAGTTTAGGGCAAAGTGAGTGCTTTTGGTTCAATGAAGTTGTAGGCGATGAAAATCCCTAAGAAGCATAGGGGTGCAAATCAAAAGTTAAGAAACTTCAACCATAATCCCATGAAACAATTAGGGAAGAAACCTAATAGAAGATGGAGTGACTCCTCTCTCATAAAAGTTAAGAATTGGAGTCTACTCAAGCCCATACTAACTACTCTAACTATATTAATTCTTACTTAAATATAATTTTATTTTATTTATTTTTTAGTAAAATTCTTTTTTATTAGATATGATGTAATTTTTAAGTCTATTTTAACTACTACATTGCTTTTGTCTACTCTAAATCTTTAGGTGTTTCCTTGGATTCTTAGTTCTTTTAATATGGGCAACTCTAATTAAAAAATAATCTACACAAATAAATAGACTCAAACCTTAATAAAGAGAAAGCTCTTTTATATCATATTAGAAGTTAACCTCCCACAATTTTTAACGATTAAATGGATACTTAAATTCAAAAGCTTTCAGCTTTGGTGTGCACATGTTGTGGGGTTGGTTTTCAAACCACCATGAACGCCATCAAAGAAAAATTCCGTCAATGTTCAAACTATGAGTGACTTAAGAACTATAAAAACTCGACCAATGTTCAAAGTCTTGAAAGACCTAAAAAGGGGGGTTTACATTTGGATTAAATAACGATTACATTAAATCAAATAAGAATGATCAAATAAGAATGTATATGCATTTTTAATCTTAATTAGATGTCTTTGAGAGCCCTTTTTTATATATATTGGTATTTTTGTCTTTATATAACAAATTATAATACTAGCACTTCGCACCCACACGAGGATCAAGGAATACGTTGATAGGAAAAACCAACGATTTTACAAAATTTTTCAGCATGAATTTTTTTTAATGATGTGAGACAATTCTGAGCACTATAATGTTCACATATAAAAGCCTATCGGCTAATTATGAGGAAGCATACATATAAATTAGAAGTTCACTTTTAGTTAAGTTGTTATGAGTTGGGGGATCTAGTCCATCAAAGTCACACAAAACTTGAACTTGGTCTAATCACACCTCAAAAAGATTTATCTCAAATAATATAAAGAAAAACATACCGTCATTCTTACGAACCATCAATAAATATTATTTAACTTTAAACTTATTTAAAAATATAAACTTAGGTTTACTGAAGGTTAGGAGAATGTCATACTAACAAGGAACATGCTTGTCACTGTTTTTGCAAGTGGGGAAAACATTAGAGAAAATTGCATTGTTCGTAGCCTTGTGTGATTGATAGAGATGGCCCCATGTACTATGGTTTGGATTAGGTGAGACTTTGTAGTTATTTGCTGGAGTGGATGGCATGCTTTTCAACTTACCCGCCCTTACACAATGTACTATGTTTGAAAGTAATGGGAAAAATTTCCCATCTAGGCATAGAAATGCTTGGCCAAGGCTCTCATAGAGCACTCAACATTTCCATGTGTGGAAAATGATGCTTGGTCTACAATCATGCTTTCTCTTCCCTTTCACACTTGGCCTAGGTACAATTTTAATAAATAAAAAACAAAAACAAGTTGGCCACACTAAAATGTACTTGGGGCAATTGTACACCATTAATTTATCATTCATTTAAAATCATGACGGACAAGCATTTCTATGGTGCAGGATTAAAGAAAATTATATTGGTATAGTACACTTATTATTATTATGATGTACAATAATTTTCTTCAATTAAAAAATAGTATACTTATGTAAAGTATTACCGTATTGATAAAGCAATGTAATGGGAGTAATTTTAAAGTTTTGAGTAAAGTTTTGATAAATCATTATAATGTGGGTTTTCTAGAAGAGCTCGAGGTAATCAAGAATTGACAAAAGTAGCTCAAATAACTCCTGTACGGGCAGTCTACATGCAGTCCATACTCTCGGGAAGGCACTCCAAGCTATTGGGAATTAATCTAGACCTTACACTGTTTCGTTATTTGACCTTCTTCAGTGAATGTCAGTCTTAATTATGTTCGTCATTAATGATGAATATTGTTTTGTTTGGAATATAGGATGCGTATTAAATTCATAATGAGTTCAGTAGATGAAGTTTGGTGCCTCAAGAATTAATTTGGCTTATTTTATTTTGTATCAATATAAAAAAATAATAATTTGGCGTACAACAATATTAAGATAGAGTTTACATTTATTTCTAAACAATTAAAATGTTAAATGTTTAGTTATTTAAGATATTATTCTTGTTGAATTTAATATTAAATGTTTAGTTTTTTAAGATATTATTCTGGTTGAATTTAATATTAAAAGCTCAGTTTAGTTCTTTAAGTTATCATTTTCATTGAATTTAATATTAAAACCTTAATTTTTGAAGATATTATTCTTGTTGAATTTAATATTAAAAGCTCAGTTATTCATATTATGTAAAGTATCTTCATACTAAAAGATTAGTTTTTTAAGATATTATTTTTGTTGAGTTTAAGGATCTCTCAAGTGGTAACTATGACACACATGCTTAGATAAATGGCCAATACTTTGGCTAATTTTCCAAGTACTTATATCAAGCATTCAAATCCTCTATGTAGCTACCACAACATGAGATCTACTCTGGATGGTATGTTAAGGCTTTTGCATTGCTAGACCTTGTAGGCATTGGCATGGACAAGCTACCCATACATAATTCTTCTATCGATACACTAGATCTTTCTACAAGGGATATGAATTGGGGTATTAGAGATGAGATATATAGAGCCTATCTATAGTCCAAATGGTTAAAGCCTCGAGAGCCTCTTTCCTCAAAGCTTCAACGCTTCTATAATACATATATTTGCTTTAAGGATAGGATCATCCAACCTCCAAGTTACAATTAGCCTCAATTGCCTTGTAGTTTGAGGGTCCTTTTGGCACAATTTAGAGTTTGTAAACACCCCCTTTGTAGTACCCTAGAAAAACTTATTAATTATTATTATACAACTGATTATGTAATAAATATGGATAGTATTCTTCTATAATTAGTATTTGACAATATGTAAGGTTAGTTAGATTGATCTTTTGCTTATGCACATGTTGATTCTAATGTATGATACGATTAATTTTATATGCAATGGCTGAATGTTATGATTGATAATGATGCCTAACTTGTTTAATTTTTATGAGTTTTGTGAGGTTTCGTCTCTAAGCAAAGGGAGAGTATCATGCAAGATGATGTTATCATAGTTCAACAAAGATGTTGAAAGAAAGATGAGATATCCAATATTTTCTTAGTTGAACATTTAGTGAAACATTAGGTATTATTTTTAGTATTTCATTAGTCTATCATGATTGTTGAGTTAATGTTACATCAACAAGTGTTTGTTATCAACTTGAGTAGTTGGTTCGACATTGTTTTGTGTGTTTTCAATACATAATATTGTTGGTTATTGTAATTGATTGTAGATCTTTACAAACCTCATATTCTATTGTGTTGTGTTAAGTGAGTCAAAAATGCTTTAGGGGTGTTTAGATTGTTATATATATTGTGGCATTATATGCAAGCATGACCATTAGAAAGTATATTATTGTAAGTTGGTTATAGGTACATGTATAGGGATAAGTTTAGTATGGTTAAATATATTATTATGGGCTTTGATGATAGAAAGTTATGATTTTATATAAAATTTATGTGTGGTAATTGATGGCCCAACATACAATGGATATATGACATGCTTATTTTGACCTAACATGAATTAAGCCCAATATATGGTTGACTTGATTAGTCAAATAGTTTAGGTTTTGTACAACGGATATATCACATGCAAGTATTTTGACCTAACATGAATTAAGCCCAATATATGGTTGACTTGACTAGTCAAATAGTTTAGGTTTTGTGTCACATTCTCTAAAATCTAGGCAAAAGTATTTGGGTTTGTTCATGGAAGTGGAGTGGTGGCAACCAAGGCACCATGCGTAGAAAGTTAAGGGGCAATAGTGGAGATCAAATTACCATGTGCCCAACCTTTGAATATGATTGCAAACATATAAAATCAATAGGTTTCACATCTAGGTTGAATTTGCAAAGGGGATTTAGGAGGGATAATGCATACTTGAGTTTATTTATATTAAAATATGGAGGATTGAGGGACTTTTAGGTTTGGTGGTTTTGAGATATTGTGAAAGGTATTGAGGGTGCATTATTAGACTTACAAAGGAAAGGAAACAAAGTATTGCTCACCTATATCTCTGCTAATCTCATGGGCATTATTCAGTATGTTAAGCCCGTTGGCTCTCAAAACCATCATTCCAATCTCCTAGAGCAACATTGAATACTAGGGTGGGGGAAAGAACAAACTTGGATAGAGAGGAAAGACTCTTTATTAAAGAGAGGATAGTTATGAGCCAATTGATAAGAGAGGGTAAAATCTTCTTCTTCAATCTCTACTAAACCTAGGAGGGCGATTCCTTAGAGGCCTCTTTGATAGAATAATTAAAGATAAATATGATAACACTTGAGGTACTTGCAACCATATCCTAAGTAATAGTGGATTGACACTATATTGGCTAAAAACCTAAAACCTTATTGACCTTTGTTTAAGCAGATGAAAAAAAACATATTGTATATGCACCAAAGATGTGAACTAAAGTTGCATTACTAAAGATGTCACGTCTTGGACTGTTGGGATTGATTTTATTTTTGTCAAATCCATTGAAAACTATTGGACTCCATTTAATGATGCTTGAATTTAAATCAATATGATGATGATGCACTATTGAGCTTATGATTTAGTTACTTTATGTCGCTTCGGCTATGTTTTTACAAAACTAACCTATTGACTGTGGAAAATGAGTGGAATTGACTGCAGGTTTTATCGAAGGCAAGAACATGTTTCAAGTAGAGGGGACCTAGCCATCTGTCAATAATCGAATGAGTTTTGTTTGGTGCCCTATCACACACTCACGTAGAATCATATTTCTTGCTTTGATGATTGTTGGTCTAGCATTCTTCATGGTATATGTACGTATGTGACTATTGTTTTCTTGATAATGTCTTTATGCATGATTTCAATGCCTGAACCGTTAAAGTAAATAAGCTTGTCTTTGTTATAATATATATAATTAAATAGTATTAAATACTAGCATAGATATCTTAAATACATCTATCTAAAAGACGTCGAGAGATATCAGTCTCGAGGCGCCTATCTATTCTCAATAACATTTTCAAATATCTCTCGACGTCTTTTAGATAGATGTATTTAAGATATCTATGCTAATTTAGTTTTTACTAAATCTTTCATCACCAAAACTCCAATACTATATAACACTTAACAAAGTTATCAAAGAAAAAATATGAAATATATTTCCTTCCTAATCCTCTATAAAATATATTAAAAAATATTACATGTCATTTAGAAAAATTAAAATTAAATACAAATTTGGTATTAATCGAAATTATTTATAATATTAATTAGAAATAATATATTAATTGATTGTGCAAAAAACAAAACAAAACCTAATAAAATAATTTATTTCTTTTTAAAAATAAATATATTAAATTTATTATGCGGAAAGAAAATTAAATTGAACTCTATTGTAAAATATATAAAATATATTGCACTTACCATTGGAATAAGATTATTGAATATACTTTGCTCCTTTTTATTTCATGTGATAAAGCCCTAATAAAATATTGTTTAATAAAATTTAATTTATATCATATAAATAAAAAAGGAGCAAAGTATATTTAACAATCACAGAAGTTATATTTTATAGATTTTACTATGGAGACATCAATTTAATTTAATTTAATTTAATTTTCTACATAATAAAATCTAATTTATTTCTTTTTCAATGGCTCATGTTTTATAAAAATAGAGTGTCATATTTTATTAGGGTTTCATTTTATTACATATAAAATAACATTATTTTAGGGGTTAAAATTTAGGGTTTAAAATTACTTGTAATTTTAATTTAATTTTATAAATTATTACTTTATAAATTTAGTTCTAGAAAAATCTTGGTTAAAAGTGAGGACGGTGAATTCTAAACCTATATAGTTGAGTGAATTCTAAACCTAATAAACTATAGTGTCATAAATTTACAATAAATAATGTTTGATTGGTTCACTATATTTTTAGTGAATTCTAAACCTAATAAACTATAGTGTCTAAACCTATATAGTTGAGTGAATTCTAAACCTAATAAACTATAGTGTCATAAATTTACAATAAATAATGTTTGATTGGTTCACTATATTTTTAGTGAATTCTAAACCTAATAAACTATAGTGCCATAACTTTATGGTAAATAATATTTGATTGGTTTACTACTGTATATATGTTTTGATTTATGCTAATATATTTTTTGTTTTCCATTTTTTCAAAGTTAGTTCTCTTAGATATATTTTTTAAAGCATCTTAAATAAATAATATAGGGTTTGATATAGTGCCCTAAAATAATATTTTGTAAATTATGGTTTTACTTTTTAAGATTTTCAACACTATATGTATATATGTTTTGATTAATGCAAAAACTACAAACTTTAGGTTAGTTGTTTACATGTATATTTTTAAAAATAATAAATCTTAATCTATATTAAAAATAAAAGGATTAGTTAATACAACCCTAGCTAAATTAAATTACATATTATACGTGTGATTTTCGTTGATTCTTGATTTTGCCACTTCTTGTTTTTAGTTTTTGCTTCTAGCTTTGTAATTTTTTATTTTATTTTTGGAACTAAAGTTTATAGAAAATAAAAAGAAATGCACATATTTAATTTTTTAATATTTTACAAATGAATTTAAATTTTTTAATATTCTAACAATATGAAATAATTTATGCATACACCATTAACACCATTATTTTAGCAAATCATGAAACTCGTACATGTGATTTTTCGTTGATTCTTGATTTTGCCGCTTCTTATTTTTATTTTCTGCTTCTGGCTTTGTAATTAGTGATTTTATTTTTGGTTATTTTCAGAGACTTTAAACATTTATGTTTTATATATGTTTTAATTATTAATGTTGCATTTATCGACTATTATTTTTTTAAATGTTTTTAAAGTTGTTTTTCTTAACACGCTCAGACCATTTCACCCTGTCCTGCCACTGTAGGTCACACCTCTCGGGATAATTATTGAAAAATTAACAATGCTTATAATTGTATACATAGTGTTGGGTGAATATTTTGTCTTCAACTAACTGAAGGCAAAATGGTTATATTGACCACAGTGTAATGAGATAAATCTCTCCTCTCAGCAAGGGGAGGTTCCCTATCAACTTTCACAACTAATTTAAACTAAATACTAACTTAGGGGTGAGACCATATCATCCATTTCTCTTTTTTCAGAAATGATGTTTACAAAATGAAAGAGCACTTTCTCGATACAAATTGAAATAACCAAGAAACCCACGAGAGCATAAAGTCTATCGTTGCTTCTTTTACTGATTTATAATTTAGAATAAAGTAGAATAAGGTGCAGCTCAAAGTCTTCACCGAATACTACCACAAAATATGTGATCACAAAAGATAATAGTAGTTCAAAGCCTTTCCAATATCTTTCACTTCAAAACATAAAATCACAAACTAAAGATAATTGTTGTAGCACAAAGTCTCCAAAATCAGCATTAGAACATCTCCCAGATTATTCACACTCACACTACAATTTGATCAAGAAAATAAGATAGTATTAGGAAAAGGACATAAGAACAATTTCCAATACGCCACAAGTTATTCCAACACAAAGATTGAATGATCACTTGCTTTTCTATTCACTTGATAAAATTTGATTTACAATTTGAACACAAAGTCTCAAAATGCTCTTCAATTTGGTAGAGTTTCGCTTTAATAACTAAAATATGATTATTTACAATGGGGGTCCTCTTTATTTATAAGAGAAATCGAGAGCAAAAATAGGAAAATCCTAACTACTTTGACTTATTCAAATAGAAGAGTCCTATTTGACTTAGGACTTCCTTTGCCTCACATGTAATTACATTTTAGAAAATTACATATGACTATGTCCACAAGAAAATTCAAATTACATATACAAGAATAAAATAAACTAAGGTATCAGCCTCCTCCATCATTCTTCTTTAGAAAATTCTGGTACATGGCTTGTATGGCTGCCATTTCACATGCATCTGGTTTAGCTGTATTTTCTGAGATAGTGTGGGCCCGAAGAATTGCATCTTTTACTACCTTTATTGCCTTCTCATGTTTGTCTAGATTGTCCTTCAGGTTCTCAAAAGTTGAATGTTGATCATAGAGATTATCCATGGAAAGTACTAAGGGCACCTCCTCTTTGAATTTCCTTTGAACCATCTTTTCGAAGGAACTTATCATCTCATCTGCTAAAAGGAACTTATGGTCTTCACTTGTGAGGGTGCATGGAAGTTCTTCTAGCCTGTGTAGAAGCGTGACATCATTGTCTTCACTGGTTTCTCAAGCTTGACATAGATCTTCAAGTAAACGTTTTATTATGTGGATACGATGAACCAGAGACTCCTTGGTTTTAAGATATGATTCCCTGTTTACAATGACCCCGATGGTGATCAGATTCTTTATCTTAATCTTTTTCATCTCTATCCACTCCTCCAAGCTCTCTTCTTGATCCTGCAGTTCTTGGGAAAGTAAGTCAACCACGTTATCAAGCTCGGCTTTAGCTTTATCCATTTTTCTCTTTTCTTTCTATAGTTGTCTTTAGTAGAATTCACCCTTGAGATAACAAACGGTCCACAATATCTCCTACCACCCTTCCTCTGGCCTAAGCTTTTTCAACCTTTTGGATCAGGGGATCTTCTACAGTTACTGCCATGGGTTCCACAATTTCAGATGACTTAACTATTTTTTTAAGAACTGCAGCAAGTTGTTCTACTTTAGCCTTATACAATTCTTTTTCCTTTTTGACTTCATCATATTTTTTGAGCAAGGTGCTGGCAGTAGTTTGAAAATATGCTTTTATGCCCTCATGAGTTAGCTTGCCTAACTCAACCCTTGAAACAACATAATATTTCATGTCAAAATTGTCAACAGTAGCATCTTCTGGTGGTTTAGCAATCTCTACATATATGATTCCTTTCTCATTGATAAGCTTAGAAATAGTCTTATGCTTCTTCTTCAGAGTCTTTGATTTTACAGGTAACAACTTTTTAATATCAATCTCATTAGGTGAAATAGCTTGCTTCTTCCTCTTTGGAGTATATGCAAACAACCATGGGGGAAGCACATAAGCACCAACAACTGAAGATGAGTCCACTACTTGTTTTGCCGGATCCATATTTACACCTGTTATGGTCACAATAGGACTGGTGTTGGTAAAAATTACACCTGTATCAACAACCTTCTCTGAACCATCCAGAAGATTCTCTAAAAAAGATTGTTCACCAATGTCAAAAGACAGAGAAGATAAACTTAGGATAGAACTGGAGGAATCAAACACGGTCCCAAAACTAGTTCTTACAAAAGTAGGGTGAAAGAGGAACACTTGAAACTACTGAAAAACTACCAGAAACAAGAGCATGAGGAAGGGGTGTAGAAACTTGTGTCCCAGTGGGAAGATCTTTCTCAGAGGACTGATGTGGATCACTAAGTTGTTCCTTTTCTGCATCCTCATCCTTACCTTGTTCAGTTTCATCTTCCTCATCAGATTTATCAATACTTCTGTTTGTTGGGCATCCTTGGACTTCTGAACATTTTGCTCTTCAGCCTCAACATCTTCAACCTCCATTTGCTCAAGATTTGTATCTTCAGCACTTGATTCAGTGACATTGGAGGGTTCTGCAACTTCTATCTTCTTCCCTCCCTTGGATACAAACTTAATTTTTGGTTTTCGTATTTTGGAGGAAGAAGGGGTGTCACTCTTATTTTTGGTCCCGTTCTCTACTTTCATGCCTGTTTGCTCCTGTACTTCAGTCTCGGACCCTGTGAGAAATTCCTTCAATTTGATCCCTTTTCTCTCCAACCATATATTTGTATTGGATAGGATCGGTTGAAATCTTTTCCTTATGGATGTTTCCTCTTTAACTGACCATTTCACCTCTGGAAGAGGTGATACTTCAACATTCTCAGTGTTATATTTGGGGTCTAGAACATCCCCATCATCCTCCATTCCATCTGGAATATCAGTGAGGCCCAACTCTTCTATCTGACTCAGATGAAGTCTACAGTAGTCTAACTTCCTGATCTTGTTTTGTGTCCTGAGATCAGCCCAAATATCTTCCACCATAGGCACATGGAAAGTTGACTTCCTTTTGATCTTATCTTGCACTCTCTTGAAGTCAAAATGTTCCCTTTTCTTGAAAGTTCTCATAGTGACCAGCTGTAATTTAGAATCAACTATTTTTGCTTTGTTAGCCAATTAAACTAAATACCTTCCAATCTCTAAGGGAAACTTTATCCCTGACTTCTTCAGCTCCATCTATTTATTATGCACTACAATCAACTATCTACAAAATTCCATGAGAACAATTAGGTCACTGGGATACTGTGGAAGAATATAAGGGAAGCCAGGATAATACCCTACCCTGAGATATGTGAAAGTGGGGAATTGTAAAAACAAGCAGCCAAAAGAATTCACAACCTCCCAAGCTTCATCTGAGATCCTCTTCTGAACAAGTTCATTGTCCCATAAGCATATGAATATTGAAAAGAAAGCATCATTGACCCTTTGGAAATGATGGATTGATCCCTTCAGAGTAATGTGAGGATAATACTCATATACAGGAACCAATCTCTAGTCACCAACCTGAGTCAAACCAGGAAAGCTCCTCATGCTAGCAGCAGCATATACAAGATACGAGGTCATATAGAATTTGAATGTTGTGTTGACCTTCACCAGTTGTTCATGTAATGCATTACTGATCTGTTGTCCCCAGAATATTCTCTGTGTGCCCTGAAGGATCACCTTGATGTAAGTGTACATCCATTCCTAAAATTTGGAAAAAGAGGGGAGTCCTCTGATACGACTCAAGAGAGTGATCAAGTCGCAAACTTCCTCTACAAAGCCACTCCTAGGGAGATCCTTTGGCTATCTGGTCAAATTACTTCTAGGGATTTTCAACCATTTGTTGTTTATGTACCTTCTTGCAGCTTCCATATCTATGTCATAGTCCTTTTTCCCCTGAGCAAAGTTAATTTGTCCAATGTTTACAATAGGCGGACACATGAAGATTTTATCAAGGAATTCTGCATCCAACCTCATGATCACATTCCCTTGGGAATCTATCACAACCCTAGTGTCCCTGTTGTAATGGTTAGCCACCTGAAGAACGAACTCAGAATTATGTGTAGAAACTAGAAATGAGGCAACCAAGTGAATATTGTTGTCAATGATCTTTTGCATGTGTCTGGAAGGATTTGTCTATTTTGCTCTGTCCACAAATTCTGCCATATCCACATCTCCTATTTCTATATCCCTAATTTCATCAATATTCGACTGTACTAAAGTCACCACGAAGACACCTTGGTACTTGTACTTCATGATTTTGGCTTTGGATGGAGACAGCTCCGACATCAGCCCTGAAGAGAACTCTGGAAGAGATATCTACCATGAACGCTTGTTGAGAACTACAAAAGGCCATGATCTCGAAGTTAGGGAAAAAATGGATAAACTGGGATAACTGCGATTTGATGATCATGGACAGGAAAGCATGCGCTGAAGGGCTTGAGTGTGCACAAATCGAGGTAAAGGGCAAAAGCAGGTTAACAGGTCTTGAAAGGTGAATTTTCCCAGTGTTGGGAAAAATTCAAGAAAATGTGTACGAGCGATCAAAATGACCGCTCCTAGATGAGGGACTAATTCACATATGTAAATTTGGTCATTTTGACTACTCTTACATGTGTTTGGGAAGGGTTCACAACTCACATGCGAAGTCGGTGGAATGGACTACCTTTACATGTGTTTTTGGAAAAATATAAGCTTTATATGTAGAGGCAGTCAAAATGACCGCCCTTACATATGGGTAACATTTGAGTCTGCAACACATGCAAAGTCGGCGGAATGGACCGCCACTACATGTGGAATGAGAAGATTTAATGTATCATCGGTGGTTTTAACTGCCATTGCATCTATATATATATATATATTTACAATCTTTGAGTTGTGTAAAAGTGATATTTTTCACTACCTTTGCATGTTGAAAAGTTTGCAAGGGTCATGTAAGGGCGGTGGTTTTAACCGCCCTTACATGTGTTTGGGAAAGACTCCTGAAGGATATGACGATGGGCAATAACTCCGCCAATGCATGAACGTTAAAACACAAGCAAGGTTTTCACAAGGCGGTGAAGTGAGGCATGACAAATCTGCCACTATTCAAACAAAGGAATGATGAAAATCACACATTCAACGTAGGGTTTCAAACTACACTCAGACATATGCTTTTAATGACCCAAAGCAAAACAAAGATTTACATGAATTTTCAAAATGGAAAACATTTAAATAAAACCCTAATCAAAAAAATCAAGAAAAATGAAATGAAAACTTACCTTTAAACGAGAAACCAAAACCTAAACGTGAAATTTGCACAATCCACAAGTTCCGTGGTTTGATTGTCTTCACAGGGTATCAAAAGGCTATTCAGAGGAGTTAGAGGATGAAAATTGAAAAGAAAAGTGACCAAAATGCTTAAATAAGGATTAAAAGCTAAGTATTAATGGCCACACGAACACCATTAATGGAATTCACAGTTCAAGATTTGGAGGAATCTTCCAAGGTGGCAAAAGAGCCCACTCATACATGTTAAAGTTTGATGTGCTAAAGCGGGCATAACAACTGCCCTTACATCTTAGGCATTGTGAAGGAACATGCGCGGGCGGTGAATTTAACTGCCTTCACATGTTAAAGGAACTTTGGCAGAACATGTAATAGTGGCAGAAAAGGCCAACTTTACATAAAACAACAAAACCCATGTAATAGCGGCTATTTGGACTGCTATTACATGTAAACACAAAAACTTTTCTAACACCTCAAAATGTTCAATAGTTGACATTTTGGAGAGCTTACAACCAAAACAAGCTTCACGATTGTTGAGGAAATGTCGCAAACTCTTCTAGGATGTCAGATGACTTTGCTCGAGATCAAGAGTACTTGTCTTAGTTTGCGAACTGAGAGTGTTGGCTACGAAACGGACAAGTTTCGTAGGGGTTGTCTACAAAACCGAACATAGATGATTTTGAGAACAACAGTTGGCTCTAACTGGGGAACTTCCATCGATCGAACTTTGAAATGATTAAAGGGAGAAGAATCCAATCTCTAAGTGCCTTCATCCATGCCATTGGGCCATAGAGTCAAGCTACCAAAAAAGAAAAAGACACAAAAGACGAAATAAAAAAAACAAAAATAAAAACACAAAATTATACAAATGTACAAATGAACTTATCTAATACTTCAAGGTTTGAAGTGCTTCAGATGTTGTCCACTATGAGGCAACAAGAATGGTGTTCCATCCAGATACTCCAGCAAGAAGCTATTTTCACCACAAAATTGATGAATGATGAATGGGCCTCTCCATAGGGAATCAAACTTCCCATGTATTCCTTTTGGTTCTCTCCTCTTGTCCCATAACAAGACTTGATCTCCAATTTGAAACTCACGAGCCCTTGCTTTCTTGTCAAAGAGTTTCTTCACCTCACTTTGATGTTCAACGATACGATCTACTACCATAGCTCACTGCTCTTCTAGTTTAGTTAGGTACATGATTCTTTTATCAATAGAACTTTCAAAAGTTCTATCTTCCACTGCCTTTGCCAACTTTAGTGCCAGCAACTCTAAAGTAATAGGTATCTCTGCATTCAGATCATATAGAAACTGAAAAGGTGACATACCTATCACCCTTTTAGGGGTAATCCTGCTTGCCCATAAAGCATCAAACAATGCTTTATGCCAAGTTCTCTGATTATCTTCCACTAGTTTCTTGATAATAGTAACTAGATTTTTGTTACTAGATTCTACCTAACCATTTCCTTGCGGATAATAGTCTGAAGAGTGGGAAAGAATGATCCCATGTTCATAGCAAAAGCCAGTAATCTCGTTGGAAGAGAAACAAGTAGCATTGTCTGCTACAACCTTGTTTGGGACTCCAAACCAGGAAATAATGTTTTCCTTAAGGAAATTACATACCACTTCAGAAGTAGCATGCTTTACTAGGATGGCTTCCACCCACTTGGTAAAATAATCTGTCGCGGTGAGAACAAAGTTGTGTCCTGCACTTGATGGTGGGTTCACAACACCAATGAAGTCAATGCCCCATTGCTGAAAAGGTTTGTCAATCACCACTAGCTTGAGAGGTAGTGCGGCCAACTTAGGTTTTCCAACAAATTGTTGACACAACTCACACCTACGTACCCAACTGTACGCATCTTGAAACAGTGTAGGCCAATAGTATCTAGCCCGCAGAATCTTATGAGCCGTCACAGGCACAGAAAAATATCCTCCACAGGCCAAATTGTGGAAGGACTCTAAAAGTCTACTTTGTTGCGTTTTATCCAAGCAATGGAGAAATACTCCATCAAGATTCCTCTTATACAAACCATTGTCCCATAGGACATAGTTAACAGCCTTCAATTTGATAGTTCTTTTCTCCTTATAAGACAAATGGGAAGGACACTCACCATAGGTAAGAAAATGAGTGATATTTGAATACCACTCATCTGTAGTAGTGACAAAAAGAATAGTTGGCATATCTTCAACTTCTTCTTCTTCATCCCCTGTCTCTTTAAGTACATTGTCAACAATCAATTGACACAAACCTCTGCCACACACAAGCTTGGTAGGTTTGATATCAAGATCAAACTCTTAGATCTTAGCAATCCAATTGCCTCTTTTGGTTCTGAACTCCTGTTGAGTCAGAATTGACTTTACTGTTGTATTAGGCACCAGAACAACAGTATGTGAATTCAAAATATAGAACTAGAAATGCTTTACCACCTTGACCACGAGATAAGCATGTTTTTCCATATTTGAATATTTCAATTCATGAGCCTTCAGAGGACAACTCATAAATGAAATGGGAGATTCCACACCTTCATTTTGTTGAACAAGAATGGCTGAAAGTGTATGTTCAGAGGCGTAGCTGTATAGTACAAAATCTTTGGTATAATCAGGACAAACAAGGACCGAAGCATGAGCTATAGCCCTCTTGATATCCTTAAATGCTGCTTTACCTTCCGCACTCCAACGAAAAGTAGCTTTACCCTTCATCATGTTGACAATGTGATGGGTTTTCTCTGCGAATTCTAGAATAAACCTTTGCAGAAAATTCACCTTTCCGAAGAAAGAGTGAACTACAGTCTTACTAGCAGGCAAAGTAAGACTTTGGATGGATTTGACTCTTTCTGAGTCAATTTTAGTGCCTTCTTGGGACACAATGTGACCGAGAAGTTTACCTTGTGTAACCCCAAAAACTGATTTCTTAGGGTTGAGAGAGATACCATTTTGTCGACATCTTTCCAGTACCTGTCGCAAATGATACGCATGATCATGACATTTTTTGGAGAAAATAGTCAAGTCATTAAGATACACCACGATGAATTTCCCCATCTCATCTCTGAAAGTGAGGTCCATTGCTCTCTGGAATGTGGCGCCAGCATTGATCAAACCAAAAGGCATCCTGCGATATGCAAACTGCCCCAAGGTGTTGTGAAAGCAATCTTGTACTGATTTGCTTCGTTGACCTCTATTTGATTATATCCTAAAAAACCATCTAGCATAGACAACATTTCTGAACCAGTTACAGTTTGCAACACTTGGTCCATAATGGGTAGGGGGTAGTTATCCTTTAGAGAAGACTGGTTGAGATTCCTGAAATCAACACAGATACGGATTTCTCCGTTCTTCTTTCTTACAAGAACTATATTCATGATCCAGGTGGAATAATGAATTGGAAAGATTATTCTTGCATTCAACATTTTCTGAATCTCAGAAAGGATAGTACCTGATATTTTGGGGTTGTATTGCCTTTGTTTCTGCTTGTGAGGCAATGACCTAGCTTTGAGAGGAATTTCATGTTGAATCTCCTTAGGCCTGAAGGACTTCAGATCATCATAAGAATATGCCAAAACATCAATGTAATGGCGAAGGAGTGTAATGAATTTGAACTTCTCGTCGGCAGTGCAACACTTCCCAATGTTGACCATTTTGGGATCTGCCTTAGAACTCAAATTTACTTGTTCAAATTCCATAGAGGAACTTGAATCAAGTTGTTGTTGTTATTTAATGTATCTGTCATGCTTATCAAATAGCTTTTCTAGGGAAACCAAACCTTTTGGAATCTTATTTCCTTTCAGTTGAAGAAACTCTTCACCAGTTTGTGAATCTATTTCGGAAACGTATTCCCGTGGTGGAGATTAACTACCTTCAAAATAAAGCTCATCAAAGCTATCCGTCTTTTCCAAGAAAGCTATGATTTGGTTATCACCATTGAACACCTACCAATGGTCAACATTATTAGGTACATTTGGTTAGAAGACCAGCTCAATTATGTACTTGTTAGCTTTGAAATCTTTATGAGGAACCATGAGGGTGGCGGAGACAGCTAATGAATCTGCATGATCATTAAATTCTCTAGGCATCGTAGAAATGTTGAAAGAACCAAAATCTTCGATGCAATCTCATACGCGATTGTGATAATGTCTCAATATTTCATTTTTGGTCTGATATAAATTTCTCACTTGACAAACCACTAATTCGGCGTCTCCTTGAGCATGAAGATTTTTAACGCATTTAGCATGAGCAGCCTCTAATCCAAGCAACAATGACTTGTATTCAACGGTGTTGGTATTGTCAAATTGCAACTTGTATGAGAAAGGGAAGATATCACCTTATGGAGATATCAAAACAACTCCGGCTCTAGAACTGGTAGAGGAACAACTGCCATCAAATTCTAAAACCCAAACCTCATTAGAATTTGATTTTCTAGAATTTCTTTGACCATAAGATTCTTCTTCATCAGTGAGGGAAGAATCTGGCATTACTATACCTTCATCTGCACTTTCATCTGAATACTCTTCTGATTCTCCATCTAAATTGTCTGAGCTCTCGTCTAATGAACTAGAAGTATCTTCAGTAGACAAGAAATAATTACCCATTCCCGAGGACTCAAACAAAATTTGGGCTTTGGGATTTGTCGTTTGGGTAACAATGTGTTTTGCCTCTTTCTCAGGAAGCAACTTTTGCATGACACCTTTAATAGGTATCCTTGTTTCGAATAGATCCATGTTCAGTTCTCCACCCACATCTTTACAAAAATTACGTCTGAGCAGAATGCCATAAGAAGCTGGAACATCAGCTACTAGGACTGTCATCTTAATCCTCTTGTTTGGAAAGACTGCAAATGCAAATTGGGCATCTTTGATTTGACCCAACAATGGTGCTTGCTTATTTTCCATGGAGAAACATCTCCCAAAGGTCTTAGTTAAGGTGAGGCCAAGGGCATCTGCTACTTTGGTAGGCATGACATTATCGAAGGCCCCATAATCTATTATGCAATTATTCAACTTATGACCATTTACCAATAGAGAAACACATAAAGGTTCTATTTTTCCGGAGGCAACAAGGGGAGTAGTGACAAGATTATTTTGTGTAGATTTGTTCTTTGAGGAATCATGGGCAACTTTTGGAAAATCTTGTCCTATAGGGACAGTCTTGTTTTTTACGTATTTAGCTAACCTATCAAATTGTTCAGGATTAGCTTGTAAATACTCAACCTCAGACATTTGAATCTTAGTCTTCCTAGCATGATCTATTATGTCAAATAGATGAAATGAACTAGATACAGAGGAAGGAAATCCATCATTCTAAGTTTTATTAGGGGTAGTACTGGTCTGAGGAACAGAAGTAGAAGATACAGGATTATTAGATGTACTTACTTACTTATTGCCCACCGGGTCCTTCGATTGAAAAGGAAGTGGAGTTCCTCGTTTGGCAATTGAGATCACTGGTTGAGGTTCCTCTCTTGCCTTTCCTTTATCAGCTTTTTGAGTTGACTGATTTTGGGACCTAGTAAAAACAACATATGCTCCATCATATACTTCTCCTTCTTTTCCGGCTTCATCTTGGTAATTTAGAAAGCCAATGGTAGAGTCGCCATCTAATTCTTCTTCTCCTTCTACAAAAAGATTAGCATCATTCTCCTAGTCTAACTTGGGTTGAAAAGAATGATCATGTTCTATTTCATAATAGCCAACTGCTGAGTTAACCGGCGCTGCTTCAATGGCGAGCTTCCCCTGTGTGGGTGGAAGACAATTATGTTATCCTTGATTTTTAGTAGCATTGCCTTGATATGAATTGTTGGGAAATGTTCTCCTTGGTATATCCTGATAAGGAGGAGGGGCAAACATACCTTGTGACATTTGCCTTTTCAGAGCTAGCAATTCATTTGCTAACTTTTGCACCATAGGATCTGTGGTGCTTATGGAAGAATTATCAGTGGAAGAGGGACCTTTATTTTTGTTAGAATCTCTTCTTATCTTACCTGCAAGGATAAGATCATCTTCAACTTCAGTAGCAAAAATTTAAGCTACAGGAAGATCTACGGGGCCAGCCCGCCTTAATAGAAAGCTCACCTCGGGAAGCTGAGTATTGATAAAGAAACATTTTAGATTCTCTGCTGTTGGTTGAGCGGTTGTAGGAATCCTATTTCTCAGCTTATTGAACTTAGCGATGAAGTCTCACATGGGTTCGTGAGGTTCTTTCTTCATTTGTGTGAGCTGAGCCAATAAGGCATGTGCATCTTCTGTAGGTTTGAACCTAGCCTCAAACTTGGTCTTGAGGGAGTTCCAGTTGGTAATAGTCTGAGCTTGAAGATGGTAAAACCAATCTGCAGCAGCACCTTGCAGTGTTTCCACAAAAAAGTCTTATTGCTACATCTTCATGCTCAACACCTATTACACCACAAGCTATGCAGAAAGTTGCAATGTGTTCATCTGGGTGGACTTTCCCATCACCATAGAACTTAGGAAAATTCTTCCTCGAACTATGACGTAGTTCAAGCAATGGTGGAGTTAAATTCAAAGGACCAAAAGTGTTACCCCAAGGGCCTTGAGCTGCCATGGTGCACTGCTTAAAGGGTGGGATAACAAACCTCTGTGGAATATGATCAGACAAAACTCTCCTAGCACTAGAACTAGAAGCTTCACCTGATATTGGAGACCTAGCGTTGGTAGGAGGAAAACTCCTGGTTCACTGAAGTCAAGGTCGTGGAGGCAAAAGACCAAAGTTATTTTGCTGCATCAACTCAAATACATGATTAATAATGCCTTGAGCTCTCTTGCTTCTCGTATACCATGAATCTGCCAGAATGTAGTGTACTGAACAAAATTTTGAAAAACCTCGAAACAAATGGAAAAGAACTGAAATGCTTCAACTCAGAGCATGAGGCTTCAAGTTGCGCGTTCGTTCCCCAGTAGTGTCACCAAAAACTGTTGGGTGAATATTTTGTCTTCAACTAACTGAAGGCAAAATGGTTATATCAACCATAGTGTAATGAGATAAATCCCTCCTCTCAGTAAGGGGAGGTTCCCTATCAACTATCACAAACTAATTTAAACTAAATACTAACTTAGGGGTGAGACCATATCATCCATTTCTCTTTTTTCAGAAATGATGTTTACAAAATGAAAGAGCACTTTCCTGATACAAATTGAAATAACCAAGAAACCACAAGAGCACAAAGTCTATCGTTGCTTCTTTTACTGATTTATAAATTAGAATCAAGTAGAATAAGGTGCAGCTCAAAGTCTTCACCGAATACTACCACAAAATATATGATCACAAAAGATAATAGTAGTTTAAAGCCTTCCCAATATCTTTCACTTCAAAACATAAAATCACAAACTAAAGATAATTGTTGTAGCACAAAGTCACTAAAATCAGCTTTAGAACATCTCCCAGATTATTCACACTCACACTACAATTTGATCAAGCAGATAAGATAGTATTAGGAAAAGGACATAAGAACAATTTCCAATACGCCACAAGTTATTCCAACACAAAGATTGAACGATCACTTGCTTTTCTATTCACTTGATAAAATTTGATTTACAATTTGAACACAAAGTCTCAAAACGCTCTTCAATTTGGTAGAGTTTCACTTCAATAACTAAAAGATGATTATTTACAATGGGGGTCCTCTTTATTTATAAGAGAAACTGAGAGCAAAAATAGGAAAATCCTAACTACTTTGACTTATTCAAACATAAGAGTCCTATTTGACTTAGGACTTCCTTTGCCTCACATGTAATTACATTTTAGAAAATTACATATGAATATGTCCACAACAAAATTTAAATTACATATACAAGAATAAAATAAACTAAGGTATCAACTTCCTCCATCATTCTTCTTTAGAAAATTTTGGTACATGGCCTGTATGGCTGCCATTTCACATGCATCTAGTTTAGCTGTATTTTCTGAGATAGTGTGGGCCCAAAGAATTGCATCTTTTACTACCTTTATTGCCTTCTTATGTTTGTCTAGATTGTCCTTCAAGTTCTCAAAAGTCGAATGTTGATCATAGAGATTATCCATGGAAAGTAGTGAGGGCACCTCCTCTTCGAATTTCCTTTGAACCATCTTTTCGAAGGAACTTATCATCTCATTTGCTGAATGGAACTTATGGTCTTCACCTGTGAGGGTGCATGGAAGTTCTTCCAGCCTGTGTAGAAGTGTGACATTATTGTCTTCACTGGTTTCTCGAGCTTGATATAGATCTTCAAGTAAACCTTTTATTATGTGGATATGATGAACCAGAGACTCCTTGGTTTTAAGATATGATTCCCTATTTGCAATGACCCCGATGGTGATCAAATTCTTTATCTTAATCTTTTTCATCTCTATCCACTCCTCCAAGCTCTCTTCTTGATCCTACAGTTCTTGGGAAAGTAAGTCAACCACGTTATCAAGCTTGACTTTAGCTTTATCCATCTTCTCTTTTCTTTCTACAGTTGTCTTTAGTAGAATTCACCCTTGAGCTAACAAACGTTCCACAATATCTCCTACCACTCTTCCTCTGGCCTGATCTTTTTCAACCTTCTGGATCAGGGGATCTTCTACAGTTACTGCCATGGGTTCCACAATTTTAGATGACTTAACTATTTTTTGAAGAACTGCAGTAAGCTGTTCTGCTTTAGCCTTATACTATTCTTTTTCCTTTTTGACTTCATCATATTTTTTGAGCAAGATGCTGGTAATAGTTTGAAAATCTACTTTTATGCCCTCATGAGTTAGCTTGCCTAACTCAACCCTTGAAACGACATAATCATTTATGTCAAAATTGTCAACAGTAGCATCTTTTGGTGGTTTAGCAATCTCTGCATATCTGATTCCTTACGCATTGATAAGCCTAGAAACAGTCTTAGGCTTCTTCTTCAGAGTCTTTGATTTTATAGGTAATAGCTTTTCAATATCAATCTCATCAGGCGAAATAGCTTGCTTCTTCCTCTTTGGAGTATATGCAGACAACCATGGGGGAAGCACAGAAGCACCAACAACCGAAGATGAGTCCACTACTTGTTTCGCCAGATCCATATTTACACCTGTTATAGTCACAATAGGACTGGTGTTAGTAAAAATTACACCTGTATCAACAACCTTCTCTGAACTATCCAGAAGATTCTCTAAAACAGATTGTTCACCAATGTCAAAAGATAGAGAAGATAAACTTGGGATAGAACCGGAGGAATCAAACATGTTCCCAAAACTGGTTCTTACAAAAGTAGGAGTATTATCAGAAGAAACAATGAAAATAGGTGAAAGAGGAACACTTGAAACTATCAGAAAACTACCAGAAATAGGAGCATGAGGAAGGGGTGTAGAAACTTGTGTTCTAGTGGGAAGATCTTTTTCAGGGGACTGATGTGGATCACCAAGTTGTTCCTTTTCTGCATCCTCATCCTTGCCTTGTTCAGTTTCATCTTCCTCGTTAGATTTATTAGATACTTCTGTTTGTTGGAAATCCTTGGGCTTCTGAACATTTTGCTCTTCAGCCTCAACATCTTCAACCTCCATTTGCTCAAGATTTGTATCTTTAGCACCCGATTCAATGACATTGGAGGTTTCTGCAACTTCTTTCTTCTTCCCTCCCTTGGATACAAACTTAATTTTTGGTTTTCGTATTTTGGAGGAAGAAGGGGTGTCACTCTTATTTTTGGTCCCATTCTATACTTTCTTGCTTGTTTGCTCCTATTTTTCAGTCTCGGACCCAATGAGAAATTCCTTCAATTTGATCCCTTTTCTCTCCAACCATATATTTGTATTGGCTAGGATTCGTTGAAATCTTTTCCTTATGGATGTTTCCTCTTTAACTGACCATTTCACCTCTAGAAGAGGTGATACTTCAACATTCTCAGTGTTATGTTTGGGGTCTAGAACGTCCCCATCATCCTACATTCCATCTGGAATAGCAGCTAGGCCCAGCTCTTCTATCTGACTCAAATGAAGTTTGCAGTAGTCTAACTTCCTGATCTCGTTTTATGTCCTAAGATCAGCCCAGATATCTTCCACCATAGGCACATGGAAAGTTGACTTCCTTTTGATCTTATCTTGCACTCTCCTGAAGTCAAAATGGTCCCTTTTCTTGAAAGTTCTCATAGTGACCAGCTGTAATTTAGAATCAACTATTTTTGCTTTGTTAGCCGATTGAACTAAATACCTTCCAATCTCTAAGGGAAACTTTATCCCTGACTTCTTCAGCTCCATTTGTTTATTATGCACTACAATCAACTGTCTACATAATTCCATGAGAACAATTCAGTCACTAGGATACCGTAGAAGAATATAAGGGTAGCCAGGATAATAACCTACCCCGAGATATGTGAAATTGGGGAATTGTAAGAACAAGCAGCCAAAAGAATTCACAACCTCCCAAGCTTCATCTGAGATCCTCTTTTGAACAAGTTCATTGTCCCATAAACACATGAATACTGAAAAGAAAGCATCATTGACCCTTTAAAAATGATGGATTGATCCCTTCAGAGTAATTTGAGGATAATACTCATATACAGGAACCAATCTCCGGCCATCAACCTGAGTCAAACCAGGAAAGCTCCTCATGCTAGCAACAACATATACAAGATACGAGGTCATATATAATTTGAATGTTGTGTTGACCTTCACCAGTTATTCATGTAATGCATTACTGATCTGCTCTCTCCAGAATATTCTCTATGTGCCCCAAAGGATCACCTTGATGTAATTGTACATCTATTCCTGAAATTTGGAAGAAGAGGGGAGTCCTCTGATACAACTCAAGAGAGTGATCAAGTCACAAACCTCCTCTACAAAGTCACTCCTAGGGAGATCCTTTGGCCATCTGGTCAGATTACTTCTAGGGATTTTCAACCATTTGTTGTTTATGTACCTTCTTGCGGCTTCCACATCTGTGTCATAGTCCTTTTGCCCCTGAGCAAAGTCAATCTGTCCAATGTTTACAATAGGCGGACACATGAAGATTTTATCAAGGAATTCTGCATCTAACCTCATGATCACATTCCCTTGGGAATCTTTCACAACCCTAGTGTCCCTATTGTAATGGCTAGCCACCTGAAGAACAAACTCGGGATTATGTGTAGAAACTGGAAATGAGGCAACCAAGTGAATATTGTTGTTATTGATCTTTTGCATGTGTTTGGAAGGATTTGTCTGTTTCATTCTATCCACAAATTCTGCCATATCCACATGTCCTATTTCTATATCCCTGATTTCATCAATATGTGACTGTACTGAAGTCACTGGGAAGACACCTTGGTACTTGTACTTCATGATTTTGGCTTTGGATGGAGACGACTCCAACATCAGCCCTGAAGAGAACTCTGGAAGAGATATCTACCACAAATGCTTGTTGAGAATTGCAAAAGGCCATGATCTCAAAGTTAGGGAAAAATGGATAAACTGGGATAACCACGATTCGATGATCATGGACATGAAAACATGAGTTAAAGGTCTTGAGTGCGCGCAAATCAAGGTAAAGGGCAAAAGTGGGTTAACATGTCATGAAAGTTGAATTTTCCCAGTGTTGGGAAAAATTTAGGAAAATGTGCACGAGCGATCAAAATGACCGCTCCTGCATGAGGGACTAATTCACATATGTAAATTCGGTCATTTTGACCACTCTTACATGTGTTTGGGAAGGGTTTACAACTCACATGCGAAGTTAGTGGAATGGACCACCTTTACATGTGTTTTTGGAAAAATATAAGCTTTATATGTAGGGGCGGTCAAAATGACCACCCTTACATATGGGTAACATTTGAGTTTGCAACACATGCAAAGTCAGCGGAATGGACCGCCACTGCATGTGGAACGAGAAGATTTAATGTATCGTCGGTGGTTTTAACTGCCATTGCATCTATATATATATATTTACAATCTCTGAGTTGTGTAAAAGTGGTATTTTTCACCACCTTCGCATGTTTGAAAGTTTTCAAGGGTCATGTAAGGGCAGCAGTTTTAACCGCCCTTACATGTGTTTGGGAAAGACTCCTGAAGGATGCGACGACGAGTGATAACTCCGCCAACGCATGAAGGTTAAAACACAACCAAGGTTTTCACAAGGCGGTGAAGTGAGGCACAATAAATTTGCCACTATTCAAACAAAGGAATGCTGAAAACCACACATTCAACGTAGGGTTTCAAACTACACTCAGACGTATGCTTTTGATGACCTGAAACAAAACAAATATTTACGTGAATTTTCAATATGGAAAATGTTTAAATAAAACCCTAATAAAAAAAAGCAAGAAAAATGAAACAAAAACTTACCTTTAAACGAGAAACCAAAAGCTAAACGTGAAATTTGTACAATCCACAAGTTTCGTGGTTTGATCATCTTCGTAGGTTATCAAAAGGCTATTCCGAGGAGTTAGAGGATGAAAATTGAAATGAAAAGTGACCAAAATGCTTAAATAAGGATTAAAAGCAAAGTATTAATGGCCACATGAACGCCATTAATGGAACTCGCAGTTCAAGATTTGGAGGAATCTACCGAGGAGGCAAAAGAGCCTGCTCATACATGTTAAAGTTTGATGGGCTAAAGCGGGCATAACAACCACTCTTACATCTTAGGCATTGTGAAGGAACATGCGCCGCCAGTGATTTTAACTGCCTTTGCATGTTAAAGGAACTTTGGCAGAACATGTAATAGTGGCAAAAAAGGCCGACTTTACACAAAACAACAAAACCCGTGTAATAGCGGCTATTTGGACCGCTATTGCATGTAAACACAAAAACTTTTCTAACACCTCAAAATGTTCAATAGTTGATATTTTGGTGAGCTTGCGACCAAAACAAGATTCACAATTCTCGAGGAAACGTCATAAGGAAATGTTGCAAACTCTTCTAGGATGTCAGATGACTTCACTCGAGATCAAGAGTACTTGTCTCGGTTTGCAAACTTAGAGTGTAGGCTACGAAACAGACAAGTTTCGTAGGGGTTGTCTACAAAAACGAGCATAGCTGATTTTGAGAACAACACATATATAAATATATTAGTTGTGAAATTATTGTGTCTATCTTGTATTCATTCATATATAACTAAATTGTATTGCTAATTAAAAGCAATATATATATATATATATTTCTTTTTATTAAAAAGAAAGAAAGGGAGAGCGTGTGTAATATGCAAGGAAGCTTAAGAAATGGAAGAAAGGTTTACATGAACATGGTCGCCCAATAGGAAATGGGCAAAAATAGGGTTTGGGTAATGATAAAAAGAAAATAAAAAGGAAAAAGAGGGAATATACACAGGGAGATGGCGCTGGGACACAGATTTTGGGGAGACAGAAGGAGGATATTCACCAGTTTTTGAACACAACAAGAGGATCTTCTCAATAGTATTTTCCTATTATCTTCTTGGACTTTTTTGTTCTTTAACAGAATCAACCTGTGAGTTCACTAAGATCAATATTGCTATGTAGCAACCATCAGCTTTCTTGCATGTACTTAGTTTAGATTAGGTTCTTGTTTTTGTTCAAATCAAATTCTTTCTTTTGGCCTTTCACCCATACCGTCTGTAGTGCCCGTCATTTTGGCTTTCTGATAGACTGTTAGTTATTTCTTTATATCTAGACATTATGACATATTACTAATGATGGATTTACTGTTTTGATGTAGTTGATGAGACTCATTTATTGTTTTGGTGGCACTGTTGATACTTTATGATTAGTACATTATGCTTATGTTGTGATCAATTATGGGTTAATTGATTATTAGTTTTACTATGTGATTTATGTGACTATCGGACTATATGTTATCTGGTTGTTTATTTACTGATGAACTTGTTTAATGTGGATATTGTGATGTGTTTTGTGAAGGGACAGTGTAGTATTACTCATGTTGACTACCCTACTATGCTGCGATTCCTTGTCACTATGTGTCTGTTTGGATGGTTATATATATGTTTGTATTCGACACTTTTGTTTGCTGTTGGATTGTAGGTACCAGGCATCGACTCCACCGGAATTGACAGGTCTGAGCGTGCCTTCATACCAATGGAAGTTGTGGAAGGGAGATAACATGAGGTTCCTTAGTTTGTCATCATCCTCAATGAGGATGAGTTTTCAGTCTCATGTTTCGTTAGTTAGTCAGTTGGAGCATGATTATGAGTCTCTATTGATTCTTTGGTATGTTGTCGTCGGTTAATGATTGGTCTGTAGCCTTTGAGTTGTTTTGTTGGTCTATGATTGCATCAAATAGATTATTGATATATCTTGTAAACAAATAATATTAAGTTTAGGTATATTAAATATTTATCTATTTTGTTAAATAAATAATGTGAAATTTGAAGAATATTAAATAATTGATTTCAATAGGAATTAAATTAATAATTTTAATAGTTAATAATAATAATAATAATAATAATAATAATAATAATAATTAAATTATAAGTATTTAATATTATATTGCCGATGATGGCATGGTTCGATGGCTAAGTCGCTCGGTTGTAGTGGCAGCCACCAGAGTTCAAACCCCTGCTGGGCCAACGAGCTCGCAAGGCTTTACGCCTTCGCTGGGCCAATGAGCTCACGGGTTTGAAGTGTTCTTCCTAGGGGATGAGGTCCCCCAGTTGTGGCCTCACCGATTCATTGCTCCGGGCAAAAGCATTCGCGTGGAGCCGAAGGGCGTGTCGCACTAGCGTCGCCGGTCACGTTAAAAAGTTTACCAGGCGCATTTAAAAAAAAAAAGTATTTAATATTATATTAAATGAATAAATATTCATTTTGTATAGGTTGATAAGATATTATTTTATATTATTCTTAGATTTATTTGAATATGAGTGAGTTGTCGTGGGTGGACAACAATAATTTTCAGATTGGAAAATCTTCCTATAGGTGGAGAATTAATGCATTTAATATTTTTAGGTGTGAGTGGATACCTGTAACGGGAAATCATGGAGTGGGAATTATTAAACTTGTCTATTTTTATGAGAGGATGGATATTTGAAGGGTTTTTGTCTATAATTTTGGGGAGAGTCTTGCAGAGAAAGATTTAGGGGAAAAAGAAGAATTAGAAGAAGGAGAAAGGAATTCAACGGGTGGACTCTGGAGATTGGGAATAACAAAATCCAGGTATGTCTAGTAGTGTAATAGAATAAATTTTATTTGAGATAATTTAAAGTCTCTGTATGAATCTCTCTTCTGTCTCTTTCTCTCATGTAGTTCTGCCTGTCTAAAAATCATACTGGTATGTTTGATAGCCTGTGATGTTGTGACCCCCCTATCGCCATTTGAATCTGAGGTTTTCCTATAATTTCTTAATTTAGACACCAAGAAAAGTCATTCACTCCATCTCTACATGATTGTGTTCTATATTAGACAACATGCAAAGAATTTTACTATCAAAAGAAAACTACTGTGATAGACATGAATCAATTATTCTACCAGCCACATCTATAGATTTATGACATTTGTAACCTCTTGCAGAATTTTGAATAAGATTCTTAAAATCTATGTTGTTATGGTGTTCATTTGACCTGTTGATTTCTTTCTCCCAATCGGCCATACTTGAAACCTTAAGCTAATGTCTTGAATCTAGGAAATACTTGCTGCCTTCATACTCCTTAGATGCGATCTGTCTCCTCTGTGGTAAATACATGAGATGATTTATTCACACTTGTTTCCCCTCTGAAAACTATTTGGAGATAATTTGAGGATTTTGTCGATCTGCCCTTGATTAGGGTTTGTCGGAAAGTCTTGTTCATATTGTATTTTATTTGCATGCATACCCATCTAGGGCTATTCCACTTTATATATTAGACAATCGTTGGTACCAGCTGGTCGTCTCTCCCAACCATGGCGCACTAGGCAATCTGCAAACAATTAAATCAATTAAATTTTATTTATTTCAATTGATAGAGGGCGATTCTTGTTGATCGGCCTCAATGAGGCGTTCTGGTTTCAATTAACAAATTTTAATTGCAATCAATATTAATCCTAAGCTTTAGTTCACTTCTCCCATCGTATTCTTGAGTGACTTACCAGAACTTGAAAGTTTTTCCCTGCATACCTTGTATTAGACGATTTGGCATATTTATCTGCTCTGAATTATTTTTTTTAGTTTCTGAAACTTTTGTTTGGCATCGACTCTATGTTCCGGTTGTTCCTCTAGCACGGGCTCTGCTACTTATTCCATTTTCTTCCCCTTACAATCAGCCAGAAACTTCTTTTTTTTTTGTCCTTACTCTGCAATGTCTCCATTTGGGGGGGACGTTGACACTATGGAGAGGATCCACGTGATTTCGCTAAAGCCAAGACTTTTCTATCGGTCTCCCTGATGGCGTTTTGTCATGTAAACGCAGGCTCCTTTATAAACTCCTACAGATGAATGTGTAAAGCTTTATGATATCATAACTTTAACATCCTTGCAACCTTCCTGATTGTATTTGCTCGTACGCCCTTCTCATCTGTCAAATCCAGTTGTAATTACATATGATTTTCATCAATTCATTGTGTTAAATGGATTAATCATCAGATAGACATTACTTCTCCTTGATGCAACCCTCGCATGTTCATTCTTTTTTTTTTTAAACTTCTTTTATCTTTTGTTTGCATCGAAACCTTGGGGTTGGCCGATCCCTTTCTGGCACTATCCCTGTGATACTCTCCTGAATTTAATGTTGTTTGAGACAATATAATTTATTTTTTCCATCATTCCGCCTCTCTACTGATAAGCCATTCAAATTTCATGCTCATATTCGTTCCTGTAGCCTTCTCCATAAATTTTACATTAGCTAAAAAAAATCATCATAAGAACAAATTACTTAGAGCTTGAACAATTATTAGGTGTTCAGATAAAGGTTTTAATAAACTTCTTTCTATTTGTCAATTTCTTTATTAGAGGATTTCAATAACTTGGGGCTCACAATAGTAAGTTTCCACAATAAATTCATATTTATTAGATTACACTTAGTTGTATTGTAAGAATGACAACTAGAAAATATCAGTTACTAATAATCACTATATTTATTGGAATATAGTCAATTTTTTAAATATTGGAATATAATAAATTTTTATAAGAAGAATATGATTATAATATTAATAAGTGTAAATTTAAGAAATTGGAACATTTCATCCATTTGTTTTACATTTATAGTTAGGTTTTTAAATCAATTTAATTGGAATGGTTTATCTAATAGTAGATTACACTAGAATACCTATCAAATCATTTTTATCAAATTTTGGCATTTATTATGGCTAGATAAGACTAGTAGTTATAATGATAAAGAAAGTAGGTTATGGAAATAATGTAGATTCTTGCATTTATTGTCTTAGTCGAGTAAATATTAATATTGGTTTATTATAGTTATTTAGATCAAGTTACAAGGCGATTATAATGTTCTTAGTTAAATCTCATATTACAGTTGTAAGTTGTCATGCTATTTAAACATTGATCTAATATCGTTGTATTGATGATTTTATTGAATTATGATTATAGCTTAAATCTTAAATCTAGTATTATTTGTGATTTGTGTCTCATCATAAACCATAGTTTTTTTTTATATTTCATCCTAGCAATTCTTAGGATCAACTTAAAGATGGGTTGGTTGCACTTATTTTTTTACCTTTTAGTTATTTGCTCCAGAGGCTTAGGGTGTTTCATTTGAACTCATGTAATGTGTTGTGATAATAATGACTTTATGATGCCTCCTGTTGGTATGAGGTCTTAGTGTTTGTTAATGAGGAAGATTGTTGATTTGGGCATTGAAATTTGAGATTGAATTTTGTGAAGATATTAGTATGCAAGAGGAAAGATGCCTTGCATTGTCATTGAATACTTGTCATGTGTTAAATTTTCTTGTTAGATGGTTAGGGTTACTGGGTGCAAGTAGGAGAGTGGCTTTAATTATGGGGCCGGTGTCCAAAGTAGCTACCTGGATAACCCTTTGAAAGTTGTAATCAAGTGATAACCTAATAATTAACCTAGGAGGGGGTGGGTAGCTATCACTTTAAATAAGATAATTGGATGCCTCACCCATGCTTGTAGTTCTCATTTAGGCTAAGGATGGGATGAGAAGGCCTGGTTAGCATGATCGACTTCCTTGTCTTCACGAAAGGATAGTTGGTTCTGCATGTGTCACCCTATGGGGCCAGTGCCTAGAGAGAGGCTGCCAGGATAACCATAGATGGGGGCCAGTGTCTAGTGAGAGATAGCCAGGATAACCCATGTCAGGACCATGTGATGACACTCTACCTACTGTAGTCTAGTGTTCCCTCTTGTGTTCTTCCTTGTTGTTTATGTTGCCTCTGGGAGCATTATTTTGAGCTACTTGTTATATTTCTTGAGTCTATGTTGTTGGGATCCATGTTGATTATTTACCTATTTATATTTGCCATCTTGACTGTTGTCATTGTGGGACCTCATTGTTATCTCCTAGCACGGGGAGTGGACCTCAGGGTTCCACATGGTTGGGTGGTTGTGCATTCTTCCATTGGTTTTTTTTGGCATTGTGGCTCACATGTAATGATGATGTATCTCTCTTGATTCCAGTTATGCACCTGTATTTGAAGACATACATTTGTACTATTTATATCTAAATCTTTTGTATCAGTGGAAAATCATTATAATTGATGTATCCAGAAAAAGGAGCTTTTGTATCATTGAAGTTATGTAATTCCTCTTGTGTATAAACAATTTTGCACTTGTAAACAATATTGCAAAAATGTTGATGTATGTATATGATGTGGTAATCAAGTTGTTAGTTTGAGTTATATGCATGAGCTATGTATGAAGTTGAATATTGTTTAAATTTTCAATAATGCAACTATGTAATCCCGAGAGATGTTAGTCTAACTTGTTGCTATTAGATTATGTTATGTTTTATTATCATTACTTCTATTTAAAAAAAAAAATTCCTTTTTATTTCTTGGTTAAACTTAACTCTCTAGGGTCTCCTGGCATGGCATTACACCGTCAGCCTTTACTCTGTTCATTGAGCAATCTGTCACGTCCATCTCTCTTGCCCATTATTGACCTGGTAGATTGTAATGGAAGATTTAGTTAACTGCATGCTTTTCTAAAAAGTTTGGTTAGTCTTGTTAGACTTAGGGCATACAACTGAGAGGGGGGGTGAATCAGTTGTGTGAAACTTTCTTAATTTAAACACTTGAATCTTCTTTAGTGATTAGTATAATATTAATCATGAACCATAATGCATTCAAATCAAAAATAGAAACTTATAAACACATAAGACACCAAGATTTTGACGTGGAAAACCTGGTTAAGGGAAAAACCACGGGGTGACTAACCCAAGAATGTATTCTCTATTAGAAGAATAGAAAGAACAAAATGGCACATGCCAATTAGGGATCACTGCCTGAGCACACTGCTCACAAGAGGCTCACTACCTACAAGAGACACACTATCTACAAAAGAATAAGTATCACCTTTATGAACTGTAGAATAGCATCTTCAGCATGCTTGAATCAGTTCCATTTAAGCCCAAAACTTTTGCTCTACCTTTCGCACTTCTCTTCACTACCACACACTCATCACCACAAGACACACTTCAAAATGACTTCACAATCCCTTATTTATACAAGGCATTGACTTAGGAACAATCAACTAAGTCGGCAAACACCTACAAGAACATCCACAAGACATGTAATACATCCGGTCGGCCAGTCTCAAGAAGAACACCAATATCCATGGTTATTCTTCAAATGCAAACTCTAACTTCAATGCGGACCACCAACATGAACTGGACATGATCCAACAGTCATCATAACCTTCCCTAAATCACCAAGAACATCTACACTTCATCATCCTATTGGAATTCTTCTCTCCTTCATCCAGAGCTTCAAGAACACAGTCTGTCATCACTGTCACAAATGAATAGGCTCTTCCGAACCTTCAACCCACGAACCAATCTAGTTGATACTTCACAGGAACATCCTCAACACTCCCTCAAATCCACAGAATGGGATAATGAAATTCTGGATCTCACCGGACCTATCTGTAGCACTCTGTCACCTCTGAACACCTGCCAGAACCAGTTCTACTTGAGCAACCATAACTTCTTCAGATCTTCATGCAGACCTCTGAAAACTTGACTGGAGCATCTCAAGACTTATATCTACAAACCCTTTAAACCGTATCCTCTGATCGTCAACCTATTGAGGACTTTTACCTTCTTGTCATCACTGTTCTTCACTATTTCTGATTGAGACTAATTTTCTCAATATCCTCAGTACACAGCTCATCTAATCCTTCTCATTAATGCAACATGAGTATGTTGACATCAATGACAACACCGGTTAGGCCCATACTTGCAACAATCTCCCCCTTTGTCATTGATGGCAACATATGATGTGAAAAACCATCAAGACAAGAACTTCTCCTTGCTGTCACAACTCCCCCTAACAGCAACAACTATTCACATGTCTTCTCTTCCTTTATTTCTCCCCTTTTGATTAGCAACCACTTGTTTTTCACATGTCTTCTCTCCCCCTTTGACATCAATGGCAAAGGGCTCATACTTGCAACTCTATTACTTCATAACATACCAGCTGCTCCCCCTGAGTAGCAGCTCCCATATCATCAATCTGGATCACAAGATATGACTGTGATATCCACTGGATTGATGCACATCAGTGCATCCTAGTTCATCACCAGAGGGGCAATAACCCCTAACTTCTCCCTGAGATACTCAAAAGAGTCCTTGTTAAGAGGTTTAGTAAAGATATCTGCAATCTGATCCTTGGAGGGCACATACTCCAATCTGACTTCATCCTTGTTCACTTGCTCTCTTAGAAAGTGAAACTTGATAGATATATGCTTAGTCTTAGAATGTAACAACAGATTCTTAGAAATATTTATTGCACTTGAATTATCACAGAAAATTGTGATAGGCTCCTCATATTCTACTTTAATATCTCTTAGCATCTGCTTCATCCACAAAACTTGAGTACAACTACCTGCTGCTGCAATGTATTCTGCTTCAGTTGTAGACAAGGATATCACCTCTTGTTTCTTCCTTAGCCAAGAAACCAATCTTTTCCCCAAAAAGAATACTCCTCCACTGGTACTCTTCCTATCATCCACATCTCCTGCCCAATCTGCATCTGTATATGCATGAAGAGAAAAAATATGATCTCTAGGATACCACAGACCATACTCAACTGTTCCTTTTAGGTACCTAAAAATCCTTTTGATTGCCATGACATGAGATTCTCTGGGATCAGCCTGGAATCTCGCCACAAGACCAACAGCCTGCATTATATCTAGTCTAGTTTGAGTGAGATACAATAATCCTCCAATCATTGATCTGTACTTTGTTTGACCTGCCTTAGGAGAGTCATCATCTTTGCTCAACTTACATCCGGTTGCCATGGGAGTATTCATTGGGTTTGAATCTTCCATTTCAAATTTCCTCAACAATTCTTTCACATATTTGGTCTGAGAAATAAAGATTCCTTTCTTGGTTTGAGTAATTTGCAGACCCAAGAAGAAATTCATTTCGCCGAGCATTGACATCTCAAATTCACTTTTGCAAAGGTTTTACACATACTGTCTCTTCCTCCAAAGATGATATCATCAACAAATACTTCAACAATCAAGATGTTTTCATGATCAATTTTGAAATATAGGTTACTATCAGCAGTACCTTTGTTGAAACCAATCTTCAAAAGATGTTTGTCTAGTCTTTCATACTAGGCTCTTGGGGCTTGCTTTAGTCCATATAGTGCCTTCTTCAATTTGCAGACCATATCATCATGCTCAGATAATTGAAAACCATCTGGTTGTTCAATGTACACTTCTTCTAAGTCACCATTCAAGAAGGCAGACTTGACATCCATCTGATACACCTTGAAATCCTTGAAGGCAGCAAATGCAAGAAATAATTTGACTGCTTCGATTTTTGCCACCGGAGCAAAGGTTTCTTCAAAATCAATCCCTTCTATTTGAGAGTAGCCTTTACAGACCAATCTGGCTTTATTTCTGATTACTTCACCAACTACATTTAGTTTGTTCCGGAATACCCATTTGGTTCCAATCACATTCTTGTTTCTAGGTCTGGGAACAAGATCCCAGGTGTGATTTTTCTCAATTTGCATCAACTCTTCCTCCATTGCTTTGGTCCAGTTTTCATCATTGCAGGCTTCATTTATTGTCTGAGGTTCAATCTTTGAAATCAGACAATATTCATTTGAATTTTGAGCAATTTTCCTTCTAGTTTGCACACCTTTGCTCTTGTCACCTATGATCTGATCTTCAGAGTGGTTCAGTCTTACATACCTTGGAACTTTGGGAGTTTCTTGCACTTCTATTTCTTGATCAGGCTCATTCAGACCTATCTCTTCTTCTTGATTTACCGGATCAGTCTGAATCTAACTTTTAGAAGAGGATTGAGCTCCTTGAACCAGAACACCATTCTGATCATCTTCATCATATTCATAAAACCTTGAGGGTTTCTCTATTCCCTCATCAACCTTCACATTTGTACTTTCTATCATCTTTCTTAGTCTCTTGTTATAACACCGGTATGCTTTGCTTTGAGTAGAATAACCCAAGAATATTCCTTCATCACTTCTAGCATCAAACTTACCTAAATCTTCATCTGTTTTGATGTAACATTTTCTACCAAAGACTCTAAAATATCTTACAGTAGGAGTAATGCCAAACCAGAGTTCATAAGGGGTCTTACCGGTATTGCTTCTGATTTGAACTCGATTAAGAGTATAGACTGCAGTGCTGACAACTTCTCTCCAATAGATCTGAGGAACATTTGCTTCCATCATCATAGTCCTAGATGCTTCCTAGATGGTCTGGTTCTTTCTCTCCACTACTCCATTCTGCTGTGGAGTCCTCGGAGCAGACAACTGTCTCTTAATTCCATGTTTCTCTCAGAATTCTATGAACTAACCGGATGTGAATTCTCCACCTCTATCAAACCTCAGACATTTCAACTTTATTCCTATTTCATTCTCTACCATAGCCTTGAATATTTTGAATTTCTCAAGAGCTTCTGATTTCTCCTTTAGAAAGGTTACCCACATCATCCGAGAATAGTCATCTATTAGCAGCATGAAGTATCTATCACCTTGAATACTTCTGGTTCTTACCGAACCACAAAGATCAGTGTGAACTAAGTCCAATAATCTGGTAGAAGACAGTTCCTTGCTTTTGAATGTGACTCTGCTCAGCTTACCCAACTGACATTCCTTGCACAAGATGTTAGTAGGTTTCACCAATTTTGGAAGATCTCTTACAGCTTGAGTATTGCTTATCTTGATGATATTGTCAAATATCACATGACACATCCTTCTATGCCATAACCAACTTTGATCAACTTGAACAAATAAGTAGCTTTTACTAGAACCAACCAAGTGGAAGATATTACCTTTAGTTTGAGTACCAGATGCAATCTCTGTTCTAGATCTTTCAAAGATTTTGCATTTTCCATCCTTGAATCGGAGATCATAGCCTTTGTCCACCAACTGTCCAACACTGAGAAGATTGTGCTTCAAACCTTCAACATACAGTACATTACCAGTTTTGTTTCTTCCATTAAAAGAAATAGTTCCTCTTCCTCTAATTCTACCAGCAGAATTATCACCAAACTTTTCCACTCCTCCTTCATACCTTTCCAAATCTATGAACTTATTCTTGTCACCTGTCATGTGGTGAGAGCAACGACTGTCAATGACCCAATCATTCTTTTCTTCAACTTGGGTTGCCAGAGCTCTTTCTACAACTTTATGATTGATAGATACAGAGGATATTGGTTCTTCTTCCTTGATTGCAATAAACACCCATTCACTTCCGGATTTGTTTCCTGTCTTTGATTCATCATCTGTTACTCCTTCATTATCATCTTCTTCATGAACATAGTAACAATTCTTTTGGAACCTTGATCTGTTAGGATTTGGCTTTGAAAATATTTTCGGACATCTTGAGGCAAAATGACCTATCTTATTGCAGTTAAAACACTTAAAAGGCAATTTTCCTTCATACGTGCCGGATCCTCTTGGCAGTCTTTTTGCAATGAGGGCTTCAAGTTGAGTAGTTTCTACTTCTTCTTCTTCCAGGTCTTTTCTTGCTTTTTCATACATGACAATTTCCTTGATGAGTTCTCTCCCGGATCAAATCCTTGTTTACCTTTCACAGAGGCATTGGCTTTGAATGCAGATTCAGTTTTGGGGGGATCATCTCCAAATTCAGTCATTTCAAAAGCAGCTAGTTTGCCAGCCAATTGGTCTCTTGTGACAGTTGTATGGGATCTGAATTCATCAATGGCAGCAACCTTGATTTTGTAGGAGGCAAGAAGGGATCTGAGAATCTTACCAACAATCTCATTTTCATCCAAGACTCCACCAGAATTTCTAATTCCACAAACTAGCTCATTCACTCTTGGCATAAAAGTGGTAATATTTTCATCATCTCTCATCTTCAGTTTTTCAAATTTCCCTTTTAGACTCTGTAACCTTGCACATTTAACATACTCGTCTCCTTCATGCAAAAGTTCCAGTTTAATCCAGATCTCATAGGCAGTTGGTAGGTCAATAACATTTGAGAGCTCTGATTCAGTTAATGCGCTTAGAAGAGTCTCTTTGGTTTGCAGATTGTTTTCAGCATCTGTGATTTCATTTAGGGTTGTTGGACCACCCTATGGAGGTACATACACTTTTGTGACCATGGACTAGTACGCCATTCCCATACACTGCAAGTGACATTTCATGCGACCTTTCCAAAGAGAAAAGTTGGTTCCATCAAACTTTGGACTATCCTTCTCGTATGATGACATCCTGGATCTCCTCAAGTGGTTAACCTCCTTTTAGAGGAACTTAGCTCTGATACCAATTGTTAGACTTAGGGCATACAACTGAGAGGGGGGATGAATCAGTTGTGTGAAACTTTCTTAATTTAAACACTTGAATCTTCTTTAGTGATTAGTATAATATTAATCATGAACCATAATGCATTCAAATCAAAAGCAGAAACTTACCAACACATAAGACACCAAGATTTTGATGTGGAAAACCCGGTTAAGGGAAAAACCACAGGGTGATTAACCCAAGAATGTATTCTCTGTTAGAAGAATAGAAAGAACAAAATGGCACATGCCAATTAGGGCTCACTGCCCGAGCACACTGCTCACAAGAGGCTCACTGCCTACAAGAGACACACTATCTACAAAATAATAAGTATCACCTTTATGAATTGGAGAATATCATCTTTAGCATGCTTGAATCAGTTCCATTTAAGCCCAAAACTTATGCTCTACCTTTCGCACTTCTCTTCACTACCACACACTCATCACCACAAGACACACTTCAAAATGAATTCACAATACCTTATTTATACAAGGCATTGACTTAGGAACAATCATCTAAGTCGGCAAACACCTACAAGAACATCCACAAGATGTGTAATACATTTGGTCGGCCAGTCTTAAGAAGAACACCAATATCTGTGGTTATTCTTCAAATGCAAACTCTAACTTCAATGCAGACCACCAACATGAACTGGACATGATCCAATAGTCATCATAACCTTCCCTGAATCACCAAGAACATCCGCACTTCATCATCCTACTGAAATTCTTCTCTCCTTCATCTGGAGCTTCAAGAACATAGTCTGTCATCACTGTCACAAATGAATAGGCTCTTCCAGACCTTCAACCCATGAACCAATCTAGTTGATACTTCATAGGAACGTCCTCAACACTCCCTCAAATCCACAGAACGGGATAATGAAATTCTGGATCTCACCGGACCTATCCGTAGCACTTTGTCACCTCTGAACACCTACCAGAACCGGTTCTACTTGAGTGACCATAACTTCTCTAGATCTTCATGTGGACCTCTGAAAACTTGACTGGAGCATCTCAAGACTTATATCTACAAACCCTTTAAACCGCATCCTTTGATCCTCAACCTATTGAGGACTTTTACCTTCTTGTTGTCACTGTTCTTCACTGTTTCTAATTGAGACTAATTTTCTCAATATCCTCAGCACACAACTCATCTAATCCTTCTCATTAATGCAACATGAGTATGTTGACATCAATGACAACACTGGTTAGGCCCATACTTGCAACAAGTCTTTGGTCCTTTAAAGCTACCCAAATTGATCCTACATTAACAAGATGTGCCATATGAATCAATTAGCCTTTCAAACCAAAAATGATGGCCTTTAAACTTTTGCTATGCCTTCTATGCAATGTGGCGACTCCTCCTACACTTGGATGCCTAAGTTATGCACAATAGTAATAATGATTCCAATTTGCACAAACACTATGGATCACCCCAGTTGCAAACACTATGAATCTCTCCAATTTGCACAACACTATGTTGTGGCCAGCAAGTAAATCTTAGCCCTTTCCTTTGTCAATCATCGGCTCCAAGATCTTAGTCTAGCAATTTTTTTTGGTTTTCACCCACGTTAGTATATGCTAATCAGCTAAATGACATATTGAGCCTTATGAATCGACCGCTTTACCTTTGATTTAGTTTGTAGTTTCACATAATCGACCTCATATGTCAGTCATATAATCGGCCTATGTAATTTTAACTTGGTTTACAAATTCTATACAAATGCCTCATATATACTGTTTAGAATCAACTTTGTATTTTAATCCAATCTGCCTTTCTACCCCAGTGGACTCACATATTGCATATAATCGGCCTCTCAATTTAAAAAAACCTCTGAATGATAATTTTGTATTGGTTCCATGACTTAACCAATTGTTTTATTTATTGGATTCCTAACATATATATATGATTAGGTTCTTATTTTAAAGAAGATCTTATCATGCAATCATATTTATATTATTAAATATTTTTGCATGTTAACTTTTAAGTGGATTTATTATTTCATTTATTCGAATATACCTGAGTATGCTATATAATTATAGTTAGAACCTTATTAATATTTATTAAATTATACAATTAAATATACCTTCCATATGATAACTTACATGTTGAAATATCTATTTTTACTTTATGACTGAGACACCCTGTATTTTACTCTACAACAACAAAGAAACAAATCAAATTCACGAACCAAATCATATATAATTGTATAAATCACACTGTGATACATACTAAGAAAACTAGCTACATTTGAAAACAAACAACTGTTGAATTCATTAGAAACGAATTATCTATTCTTGTATTATTGCATTTGTTAAATGAGTTTCATTTTGCCGTAAAATGTGTCTTGAAAGAGAATGACTATTTTTGCTTTTCTATGTTTTTGTTCTTTTGGGAAAGTAACCTTCTAGGACGGGTGCCAAATATGGGGAAAAATAGAGAAGTGGGCCTTCTTTTCAAGGTCCAGACACCATTAATCGGTTTCATACTTTGGCCAAAGTTAATATTCGACATTGAAATAGACGTGTGTACCATTGAAATGGATGGATTGTATGCCTAGTTTTATGTGTTTTATTCTCTGCCATATCCTGTTAATGTGATGCTGCATTCAATTTAGGGATGCATGTAGGTTAATAGGCACACACCAAATTCCACCCTGCCACTTATTATAGGTTGCTAGGTCCTTCAAGCAGGGTTGGGCATTCTTCAAGTCTGAAGAATACCAGGGAAACATAAGTTTCGTGGTTGGGTGGAAAAGCGCCTAAACCATGTTCTTGTCCTTTGACGTAGTAGATGACCAGTTGGTCGATGGTGGTCGAGGATTGATCTGTATTGGATTCTACTTGTTCATTCTAACATTTGTACTACATCTTGAAACCAAAATGAATTGTAAGGCGAAAAGCCATTATTGAAACTTTTATATATTTGTTACTTCATGGAGCTTTGTAATTGTACTACAAAAAGATGAATTTTAACCGGATTTATCACTTTTATGAATGAAATCTTGTATTGACAATAAATGTTAATTTTATCTCCTATTAATTGATAATGTAGTTGCAGTTACTTTACTTTAAATTTTATTTCGTTATGTAAGTGTCTGGATTTTCAGTACTTTACATTTGGTATGAGAGCACTAGGTTCTACACTAGGCCTTTTTGGACTATTACGCTAAAGTTGTAAACTTCTTACAGATCAACCAATATGAATACTAGAAACTCTGGACATAGGGGAGCAACCTTAGGATCTGGCAGTGAGCTAAATGCAAGAGACAATGAAGGAGACAATGTAGGAAACAATGCTAGAAATAATGAAGGAAACCAAAGCGAGGCAAACAACAATAATGGATAGAACAATAATGGACAGAATAATAATGGGCAAGCTAATGATGGATAGAATAACTGAATGATCAAATCCTTTCTCTCTTAACTCAACAAGGGGCCTGAATGAACAATCTAGAACATGAAGTCCAAGGAATGAGAGGAAATTGAAATGAGAATGAGGGAAATGTCAAACATAGGGAAGAAGCACAAGGCCTAGAAGGTGAAGGGAATGTGAACAATCAAGATAGAATTGCTGAGGAGTTGGGAAAAGACCTTAAAATGGTTGACCCTCCTAATTTTGATGGTAAGACTATTGGTGACAGAGTGGAGGCATGGATAATAGACATGAAAAAATATTTTGATCTCCGAAACTTGTCTGAGGAAACTAAAGCAATATGGGGATCTTACCATCTTATTGGGGAAGTAGCAACCTGGTGGGACAATGAGAAAGAAAAATAGAAACTATTACTTGGAGTAGTAACGTGGGACTGCTTCCTCGAACTCTTTAGGAAGAGGTGGTTACCACAACTTTATTTTGATAAAAGGATGACAGAATTTCAAAACCTAACTTAGGGAGGTTTGATAGTGACTCAGTATTGGGAGAGACTCTTGCACCTATTGAAGTATGTTCCACAGTACCAGCTAGATGAGAGGTACAAGATCTAGGAGTGGTGCTAGTGGAGCCTATTTGAGTCTTGGAGAAGCACAATGTTAAGTTGCACAATAGAGACATAGTGCAGTATAAGGTCCAGTGGGACCAGTATTCAGTGGACAGTGCCACTTGGGAGGATGTTATAGAGATTGATAGATCATTTCCGCATTTGAGGAATTAGCATAGTTGTTTTTATTTCATGCATATTAGACATACTATGATACTTTGATGATGATACATTTTGATGCATTAGTAGTATTAGTAAAATACTTTATTGATTTTGTAGGATGTAATAAGACATCGAGATGATGTCTCTTTCAAGTGGGGAAGGATGTCACGTCTCAGACTCTTGGCATTGTTGATTTTATTTTTGTCAAATGCATTGAAAACTATTGGACTCCATTTAATGATGGCTGAATTTAAATCAATATGATGATGATGCACTATCAAGCTTATGATTTAGTTACCTTATGTCTCTTCAGCTATGTTTTTACAGAACTAATCTATTGATTGTGGAAAATGAGTGTAATTGACTGCAGGTTTTGTCGAAGGCAAGAACATGTTTAAAGTATAGGGGATCTGTCAACAATCAAATGGGTTTTGTCTGGTGCCCTATCACACACTCACATAGAATCATATTTCTTGCTTTGATGATTGTTGGTCTAACGTTCTTCACGGTATACATACATATGTGACTATTGTTTTCTTGATAATGTCTTTATGCATGATTTCGATGCATGAACCATTAAAGTAAATAAGCTTGTCTTTGTTATTATATATATATAATTAAATAGTATTAAATATATTAGTGAAAAATTAAAAATGCTTATAATTGTATACATTTATAAATATATTAGTTGTGAAATTATTATGTCTATCTTGTATGCATTCATATATAACTAAATTGTATTGCTAATTAATATATATATATATATATATATATATATATATATATATATATATATATATATATATATATATATATATATATATATATATATATATAACAAAATCAATAAATATATATATATATATATTGATTTTGTTTATATATATATAGTTTTATTAATGTTTATAGTTCTTTTTTTTTTAAAGAAAGAAAACGAGAGCATGCGTATCATGCAAGGAACTTTAAGAAATAGAAGAAAGGTTTGCATGAACATGGTCACCCAATAGGAAAAGGGCAAAAGTAGGGTTTGGGTAATGATAAAAAGAAAGAAAAAAGGAAAAAGAGGGAATATACACAGGGAGACGGCACTGGGATAGAGATTTTGGGGAGACAGAAGGAGGATATTCAAAGTTTTTGAACACAGTAGGAGGATCTTCTCAATGGTATTTTCCTATTATCTTCTTGGACTTTGCTGTTCTTTAACGGAATCAACCTGTGAGTTCACTAAGATCAATATTGCTATGTAGCAACCATCGACTTTCTTGCTTGTACTCAATTTAGATGAGGTTCTTATTTTTGTTCAAATCAACTTCTTTCTTTTGGCCTTTCACCCATACCGTCAGCCTTTACTCTATTCATTGAGCGATCTGTCATGTCCATCTATCTTGCCCATTATCAGCCTGGTAGATTGTAATGGAAGATTTAGTTGATTGCATGCTTTTCTAAAAAATTTGGTTAGTTTGTGGTCCTTTAAATCTACCCAACTTGATCCTACATTGACAAGATGTGCCATATGAATCAATTGGCCTTTCAAACCAAAAATGATGGCCTTTAAAATTTTGCAATGCCTTTTGTGCAATGTGGCAACTCCTCCTACGCTTGGATGCCTAAGTTTTGCACATTAGTAATAATTATTCCAATTTGCACAAACACTATGGATCACCCCAGTTGCAAACACAATGAATCACTCCAATTTGCACAGCACTGTGCTGTGGCCAACAAGTAAATCTTAGCCCTTTCCTTTGCAATCATTTGCTACAAGATCTTAGTCTAGCATTTTTTTTTAGTTTTCACCCACATTACTATCTGCTAATCAGCTAAACAGCCCGTTGAGCCTTATAAATCTATCGCTTTACCTTTGATTTAGTCTGTAGTTTCACATAATTGACCTCATATGTCAGTCATATAATCAGCCTCTATATTTTTAACTTGGTCTACAAATTCTATACAAATGACCTTATATATATCATTTAGAATCAACTCTATATTTTAATCTGATCTACCTTTTTACCTCAGTGACCTCACATATTGCATATAATCAGCCTCTCAATTTTCAAAAAGCATATGAATGATAATTTTGTATCGGTTCCATGACTTAACCACTTGTTTTATTTATTGGATTCCTAACATATATATATGATTAGGTTCTTATTTTAAAGAAGATCTTATCATGCAATTATATTTATATTATTAACTAATTTTGCATGTTAACTTTTAAGTGGATTTATTATTTCATTTATTTGAATATACCTGAGTATGCTATATAATTATAGTTAGAACCTTATTAATACTTATTAAATTATAGAATTAAATATACCTTCCATCTGATAACTTACATGTTGAAATATCTATTTTTACTTTATGACTGAGACACCCTGTATTTTACTCTACAACAACAAAGAAACAAATCAAATTCACGAACCAAATCATATATAATTGTATAAATCACACTGTGATACATACTAAGAAAACTAGCTACATTTGAAAACAAACAACTGTTGAATTCATTAGAAACGAATTATCTATTCTTGTATTATTGCATGTGTTAAATGAGTTTCATTTTGCCGTAAAATGTGTCTTGAAAGAGAATGACTATTTTTGCTTTTCTATGTTTTTGTTCTTTTGGGAAAGTAACCTTCTAGGACGGGTGCCGAATATGGGGAAAAATAGAGAAGTGGGCCTTCTTTTCAAGGTCTAGACACCATTAATCGGTTTCATACTTTGGCCAAAGTTAATATTCAACGTTGAAATAGATGTGTGTACCATTGAAATGGATGGATTGTATGCCTAGTTTTATGTGTTTTATTCTCTACCATATCCTATTAATGTGATACTGCATTCAAGTTAGGAATGCATGTAGGTTAATAGGCACACACCAGATTCCACCCTGCTACTTGTTATAGGTTGCTAGGCCCTTCAAGCAGGGTCAGGCATTCTTCAAGTCTAAAGAATACCGGGGAAGCGTAAGCTTCGTGGTTGGGTGGAAAAGTGCATGAACCATGTTCTTGTCCTTTGACGTAGCAGATGACCAGTTGGTCGATGGCAATCGAGGATTGATCTGTATTGGATTCTACTTGTTCATGCTAACATTTGTACTACATCTTGAAACCAAAATGAATTGTAAGGAAAAAAACCACTATTGAAACTTGTATATATTTTTACTTCATGGAACTCTATAATTGTACTTCAAAAAGATGAATTTTAACCTGATTGTGTATCACTTTAATGAATGAAATCTTGTATTGACAATAAATGTTAATTCTATCTCCTATTACTTGATAATGTAGTTGCATTTACTTTACTTACTTTTACTTTAACTTTTATTTTGTTATGTATGTGTTTGGAATTTCGGTACTTTACAAAAGATGAATCCCCTTAACCATGCTTTTTACATATGCAATTTGATCCATACAAGTATAACTTTTTATATGTTTATCAAACCTTGATTCTTATATGATGTAGCTTTCATTGTTATTCTAAGTTATACATGTGAGCAAAAATCCTATATGTACAATCCTCTAAATATGATTCAAGTGTGAGTTTACTTAAGATTTAACAAGGATTGTAAAATGAGATCATGCATATGGGGAGGGATATCTAACATGCTAAAAGGAAATTAGAAAAGAGATGTTTCAATAATAATTTTATTTATGGTGGGAGGGAAATTAACTGTAGATCGGTGCCTTGATCATATGGACAACTAAGTCAAACATTACACCTTATTCACAAAAACATGTGTAGGTTAAAACATGAGAATGAGATATGCATTTGAAAATCATAAGTCCATTTCTATGATGATCCAAAAGTATTCCTCTTTACAACTAGAAGCATTCATTATAAAGCATACTTCAAAGATCCCTAAATGAAAATGATGAACCCATGTGATATATTAAAGAGATTTATGTTAAATACATTGACATAGTTTTAAAAATCCCTGAGGATTGACTCATTAAATAACACCAAGCTAGCAAATGTAGCCTCGAGAATAGATATGGCATAGATGTCTCCTGAATGCATCTTGGCAATCATGAAGAAACTTGTGTCATGGAGAAACATTTGCATTCAACACCTTCCCTTGACTTGCAATACATGTAAACATAAGAAAATTGAGTTAAACTACACTGATTGATGCCCTAAAACTAGCTTGATCAATGAACACATAGGTAAGTACTTTATGGCTAGTCCAAGACTAACGAACCAATCATTATTAAAAAATTACATCCTTGCATATATAGCCATACACGTTTACATCTAACAACATGACATGGGCACATTTGTAACTTGTAGTTTCAAGTCATTTCAAATCATGTTAGACTAGTACACACTTGTAGATGAAGAATAGTATTTGCATGAAGAAGGATACTTGCCTTGGATTAGCTTTAGGTACTTGGGAGCAAAGGAATGATACTTCTATAGTTGTGCATGTAAGAAACCAAGTTGCATGTATACAAAGGTGCCAAATCATGTTTAAGCATGTTTCAAATAATCCATGCCATATAACATCATTAACCATAGGGTATGTACACAAATCCATGCTCCCATAAGGTCTTCATGTACTTGCATGTCAATTAGACACCTCCTATGACTTGTTAGGTCCATTAAAGAGCATTAAATACCTATGAGCATGTGCATCAAGTTGAGAGTTTAACTTTCATCAAAATGACAAAGTCATGGAGCTTAGGAGTAGGTTGGAAGTTTACAACTTGTAGAATTTGGGTTAAGCCTACAGAATGAGTGTATCATGCACTTGTTTGGTTGGAAGGCATGTGAGCAAAGTGCATGCAAAGTTACAATGGATATCCATAAGTTTGGAAGGTATAAGTGTAGCAAGGTCATGGGTTTGGGATTCATGTATGCATGTTGCATAGAGAGACGACAAGTTTGTGGATATGGGGTAGCACAAGGGTTACAGGATTTGAAGGCAAGGTAGGAAGTTTCAAGGAGGGGCATAAAGTTTGTAATAAAGTAGTGAGGGGTCATGGGATCTAGGAGCAAGATAACACTTTGCAAAGGGGTGTAAATTTATATGATAAGTCTACCAACCCACCAAATAAGACTATTGCAAGGTTGTGAGGTTCAAAAATAAGGATGAAATGATGTGTGGGATGAAGAAGTCCACCTTATAGTAATATTAGAGATGTAAGGTTGAAAGGCATGTGAACAACACATGAAAATATATAAGTTTAGTCCACAACTCTACCCCATTCATATACTTTAGGCCCAAGGGGTCACAAGAAGTTTTTTGAGACATGTAAAGTGTAACTTAGTCGCCGCATCCCACCAAATAAGAAACTTATAGTTAAAACTTGCAAACTTGAATAGAGACCCCCCAAAGCATGAAATTTGAACACTAAGGTGAAATGCAAAGAATTATTAAGGGTAGAAGGCATAGCACAAGTCACAACTTTGAATGGGGCCCATTAAAATGAAATCTTAGATCAATAATCAAGGATGGGCCAAACAGAGATCAAGGGTAAAAATGAAGGCATGAAAAATGTATGTTTGGGTTAATTTTTCATTGAAGTATGTTCAATATTAAGTTGTGTATGGACTATGTTTCTATTGTGAAGATGCTACACTCCTCAATCTTCCCACGCAGCATTACTTTGCGAGATGAGGGTGGGGGGGTTAACACCTTCCTAGTCCTTCCTGTCACATCAAATTAACATTTTATAAAATTATTGTTTTTTAGTATTATTTGTAAATTCTTTTAGCCTTCTATATTAGGAATTTTACTTGACCTTTTGTCCTTTACAATAAACCTAGGTTTTAAGGCTTTTGGCCTTTATATTTTATGATTGTTTTTGGCCTATCAACTTCTATCATAAATTTAGTATTCTAGAGTCATTCAACCCTTAATATGACTTATATTAAAGCCTTTCAACCATTACACCATTGCCATTTTACATTTGGTTAATCATGGTTACATGTATCCCTTAGTCCTTGTAATGGAATTTGATGTTACCACTCAAACTTACATTGAGCATTTTAGTACCGGTCATTGCACTTTATCTTTAGGCCTTTATTTATGAAAATGTTAGTATTCAATGAATAGTGATCATGAGAATATAATTTTTTTTCATGGCAACTGGAAAGTGATTTTATGAATGTTGTTGACTATCATTTATTTGGTAACAATAGTTATGATTAGATATGGACTTGGATATTGGTTAAATGTGTTATACATATAGATGTCTAGGTTGACAATCATCTTACTCTCTTCAATAAATACATACTATTGATGATCATCATATTAAGGACTTAATACATGATGTCTTATGAGTTGTTATTAGTGTGAAAACAAAAGACTTAATTTATATTAGAGGCTGAATGAAACATGTACATATACATTATATTGAAAAGGGATTGTTATTGTTAGACATAAGGAATATTACATGATTTTTATCGAATCTTTCAATTGCATAGTTTTGGGAAAAAGGAATATTATAGTCCTATACTAAGTTAGAATGAGGACAAAACGACATAGTAAATAGTGTTGTTATTTATGGTGTTGTATTTGTAATGAAGCTCAATACGATTGAATATAGCATGTTGATATATATGCAACTATTATTGATGCTTCTCTATAATATTTAAGTTATTCAAATGTTTTATTAGTTTAACCTAATTTGTTAAATGGAATATTATCAATTTTATTGCTAATAATTTTCATGATTTCTCAATCTATTGTGCATAGTGTGGTTGTAAGCAGTGGGAGTGGGTGCATCGTGTGGGGGCCTCACTAATTCTTATGTGCTTATAGGTATTCCACATATAATACAATGATGTAATATGCTTTGAGTCAAGTATAGTAGAAGGTGATCATGTTCCTCTATCCTTGTGTACAATAGTATTATACTAATGTACAATTGTAGTGTACTTGTGTGTAGGAGAGTTATACCTTCATAGTAGTTAGGTGACTATTGTGGTATTGTGTTGACTTGATTGTTGGGAGATGTTGATATAGTATTGTTTCATTTACCTCAAAAATTGGCCAAGGTAAATTTTGATAAATGATACTATGCATATTAGAGAGTTAGACTATTAAAATCCCTACACTAGATTCATCAATCTTTCTCCCTATGTGGTACTCTATTGTGAGCTCACTCATGAAGGGGAAGGGTCCTACCTATATGGTGGAGCATGGGAACCCGCATAACATTATGGTTGGAGGAAAAATGATTATGTTCAATGCCACCCCCCTCTTGGACACTTGACTATAATTGGAGGAGTTTACTTGAATCTTGTAGTTGGTTTTGGTTATATGAGGTATAATTGTGGTTATTTAATGGCATATTTATGCTTGTTACAATTTATATTACTTCGGATGTAGGTCATTGTATTGTATAGTGTTATGTTGACATCATTACGATGAAATGAACATGAGGGATTGTTTTTTATTAGTTTAGCTAGAAAGGAGGGTCCAGATCCATTTAATAAAATAGCCCCCTGGGCATCAGGCCATTAATGAGCCAGAAACAACAGATTAACAGCTCATGAACAACAAACCAACAAAAACAACTAATCAAAAACCATGGAAATAATAAGGATGACAAAAAACAACAGAAACAAGAAACTATGGGCTATCATCACCCCAAACTTAGCAAGGAAGTCGACCATCTCCTTGTAATTACCCAAACTATTGATTCCCACCTGCTTGACCTTTTCATCCAGATCTTTGATTGCAGCAAAGATGGAAGCAACCCTGTGCAGGGCTTTGGCCACAAATTCTGCCATAGCCTTCCAGTTCTTCTACATGGTTTCCATCTTCCTCTAGAGGCATTGAATATCGTCAGCATTCTTGTCACACAAGGTGCAACTCCCCTTTTTGTCTTGCTCCACAACATCCCTCTTGGAGTTTTTACAATGACAGCCCTCACGGTGTCACCTAGACCTTCAGACCTTGACTCGTTCATAGAGGCAAAATGACTGGTGCCCTCAACCTCATGGGTAGATTCTGTGGGGGTTTTATCCCCACCTTCCTCCATAATCTCCTCCACAAACTCATAATCATCTGAAACTTCCACCCCTTATGGATTCACCAGCAGCTTTCCAACAATCCTTTTGGATCAACGAATCCTTGGAGTGATAGCCTCTTTGCCTTCACTGCTACCCATAGGATCTAGCCCGAGGTCAAGATCAACTATCTTCACAGGAGCATCCATAGTAGCAACATCTTTACCTTAGATTTTTTCTTCAGGATGGTCTCCATTTCCTCCACCTCCACCCTCTCTCTTTTGGTAGTCTTCTTTTTAGTTACTGGGGTGGTAAGCTTCTGTTTCTTGTTCTTAGCAGTAGCAGGGGTCCCAGCTTCCCCAACACGGGGGCCACCCTTAGAAATTTTAGGGGTCCCCATGCAAACCTTCACTTTGCCTTTATCCCTGGGGGAAGTATTCGGCTGTGGATCCTCAAGGATTTTGACTTTGATTGGTTTTGGTGGGCATAAAGTAAGGTGGATTTGATACAGTCTTAGAATAAGACCTTAGTGTATGGGGATGAGTGGGTGGGCAGCATTCTTAGCACAGAGTTCCCTAATAGACTTAATGGAATTGTCTAAGGAAGACAACAAAAAGAAAGGAAAGCTAATCTTAACTCTATTTCTGAAATGATTGAGAAGAGCAAAGTGGTAATGATAATATACCTGAAATCTTCCCTCCAGCGTGAAAAATTTCATTAACATTAGGCAGATGTGACCCCAAGGCTTTGACAGTTTCTCCCTCTCAAACCCTTAATGAAGCTTCACAGGTTTCTCTCCCTCACAAAAGAAAAGATTCATGTGCTCTGTATCAGGGACTCTGCTTCTCCTTGAGTGCTTCTTTCCTTTCATAAGTAACCCAGTGGCTTGCCCTATCACCTCTTCCGACACATGGAAACCGATAGCACCAATTTTAACCTCTCTAGTTTCCTCATTCCATGTTTCAAAAAACTGTCATGACAGATTTTCATCATGGCCCGCCATTCCTTCCAGGAAAGGCACCACCTCCCCTTCCTATATAATATGCCACATGATTGGGTCTTGTTTAAATTCCTCCACTGAGCTAGGTTCAATTTTCACAATATCTCCTCCCATTTCCTCAGACTGTAACTTGTAGAAACCACGGTATGGGGAGCATTCAAAATATCAATGCTTACAACCAACGGTCTTGAAAATGGCAAGAAGCACATTAAAATGGTTATTCCGTTGAGGGGGGTAATAATTGTGACATAATAATTGGTGTGATATGCCACATTCTTGCCACCTAGATACATCTCCTTCGGGGAGGGATTTAGCCACCACCTCGTGTGATGATGGTGATACCAGCTGCTGGCTTTACCCAACCATAATTTGTCATGAATAAAGTAGTCCCATCCATTCTTCGTATCCTTGCCACACATCCATGCGTTGTCCCTTTTAAGCAGTATAATCTAGACTCTAGATCTCCACCAATACAAATGTCCTTGCACCTATTAGCACGCCAACCAGACTTTCCCATCAACCTCTGAATAGTATGACCGGTGGTGGCCTTCCTAAGATCCATCTGGACCTTTCTTCCCTGGCTCTTATTCGTTAAGGGCTGTCTACTAGGCCACGGCCTAGCCACATCACCATTGATAATCGAGTCATCCTCCCCGTCCTGCCTATCAACCCTGTAGGCAATCGTACCACTCCATCTAGGTTTGGTCAGTCTATTAGACCATGAATGGTTAATGACCTTTTCTATCCCACCAAGGATTATTTTAAAATTTGAAACATTGATCTTGCCTTCCATAAAATCGTAACCATTGTTCAACAGTTTGAAGGAAAGACCTTCGGCCTCTCCCTTGTCCTGGAAACACCAGAGGGTAACCAGAAAAACAAACTACCTATGCTTCATGATTATTTCCATCCTACATAATTAAATTGTATATCTCTTGAGGCAAGCTGGACATGTTTCTCCAACACCGCCACCCCTCTTTGCTGCTACCCACGTTAGCTAAAGCATCAGCCACAACATTTCCTTCTCTATAAATGTGAGTAACCTTATACTCCTCTAAACCATTAAGGAGAACCTTAATGTCACCCATAATATCCTCCAAATTCCACCTGATCTGAGACAAACCCAGGGCAACATTGACAATTAACTAAGAATCACCTTCAACATGTAGTTTTTTGATATTCATGGAGATAGAAAGATTAATTCCCTAGAGCATCACCATAGCTTCCGCTTCGTTGTTGTTTTTAATACCAATGCCCCCTAAGAAGGCATCAACACAAACCCCCATGTCCATTCTTATAATGCCTCCACCACTTGCAACACCCAGGTTTCTTTTGGCTGTGCCATCAAAGTTGAGCTTAAACCACCCTTGCTGTGGTAAAGCCCATTTGGTTTTTACTCTAGCTAACTTCTTAGAATTGTCCACCTAGAAAGAGTTAGGGGCAATGTTCCATTTTTTTATCATATTTTGTTCTTCTCTCCCCGGGGTGCTATCCGCAGCTTTAAATTTGCAAGAGTTAATATTTTCCATCAGCAGTTTTGAAAAACATTGAAAAACTTCTAAAGGACTTCTTTTCTTTTCTCTAAAGATTCTGTTGTTATGTTCCTTCCACAGACTCCAGACAAGATGAGGGGGAATTTAAGTCTAGAGTTCTTTAGAGATCGGTAACACTAGCCTAAAAGGGGGCTTCCATTCCCAAACCATCATATCCATATTAACATTTGAGGCCCAACTTAGGTTCAAATTCTAGAGGGTTAAACCCCAAACCTCCCAGGCAAAACTATAGTGGAGAAATAGATGAGTCGACAACTCCTTCGCTTCACAAAGCATACAGCTAGTTAGCAGTTGGAATCCTCTTTTTTTCAGGTTATCCAAAGTTAGAACTTTATTATGCATTAGGGTCCACCAAAAGAAATTGACATTAGAAAGAAGTTTAGGAATCCAGATTTTTTTCCATACTCCAGTCTCACCTATGTCTAGCAGCAGACCATAGGTACTTTTGATCGTAAACAAGCCCTTGTTGTCCTTGTCCCAAACCATCTTATCTCTCTTGGGAAAGAGAGAGTCTGTAACCTTCAAGCTCTTTTTGCAGTTGAGAGGCCACCTTTATCTCATAGTCATCTTGGGCATAAGTAGAAATCATCTTCCAGGCTTGGAGACCCCCACAAGTCTTAATGTAGTCAGCCACTTTGATGCCCAAGGCCTCGTATATCCTGTCCGCAACTCTGCCATACTTTGTATCCATCAGAGGTTTATCCCTCAGCCATCTATCCTTCCAAAAATCAACCTCCCTACCATCTCCAATCCTCCATCTTAAACCTTGTCGAAGAAGGCCCCAAGTTTTGATAGTCCCATTCCAAATAACCGATCCTTTAGGAAGGCTTTGTTGGATTTAGGACAGACAACTGAGAGGGGGGGGTGAATCAGTTGTCTAAAAACTTTCTTGCAATTTAAACACTTAAATCCAATTTGTAATTCAATAGCATAATAATAAATCAATCATGGAAATACAATGCATTAAATCAAAAGTAGAAACACAATAATACATGAGACACCAAGATTTTGACGTGGAAAACCCAGTTAAGGGAAAAACCACGGGGTGACTAACCCAAGATTGTATTCTTTGTTAGAAGAATAGAAAGAACCAAATGGCATATGCTAATTAGGGCTCACTGCCTAAGCACACTGCTCATAAGAGGCTCACTGCCTATAGGAGACACACTGTCTATAGAATAATAAGTATTACATACTCAAACTAAAGAATAGCATCTTCACCATGCTTGAGTCAGTTCCATTTAAGCCCAATACTTCTGCTTTGCCTTTCGCTCTCCTCCTCGCTACCACACTCTCATCTCAACAAGATATTTTTTGAAATGACTTTACAATTCCTTATTTATACAAGACATCGACTTAGGGATAATCATCCAAGTCGACATACATTATAGAGCAAACTAATTACAAAAAGACTTCACGTGGATCAACACACTATTGGACACACAGATCTAAGAATTCAATCTTCATTTAGGAACATGCCAATCCTTACATAACATCTTCAAGATCATCCGTAGGATGTGTAACTCATCCAGTTGGCCAGAGTTAGGAAGAACATCATCATCCGGAAGTTATTCTTCAATTGCAAGCTCAAAATCCAATGTGGACCACCAACATGAATTGGACATGATCCAAAGACCTCCACAAGCTTGCCTGAATCACCAAGAACATCCACACTACATCTACTTACTGAAATCCTTATCTCCTTCATCTAGAACCTCAAGAACACAGTCTGTCATCACTGTCACAATGGAATAGATGCTTGTGGACCTCTAGACCATGAACCAATTGAGTTGTCACTTCACATTGACTTCCTAAACACTCCACCAAATCCATAGAACAAGATATTGTATTTCTGGATCTCACCGGACCTATCTGTGTCACTCTATCACCTCTGAACATCTGCCAGAACCGGTTTTACTTGAGCGGCCACAACTTCTTCAGATCTTCATGCGGACCTCTAAAATCTTTATTGGATCATCTTAAGACACAAATCTACAAACCCTTTGAAGCGTATCCTCTGATCTTCATATTATCTAGGATCTCTAGCTCTCTATCTTCACTGTTCTTCTCTGTTCCTCAGCACACAGCTCATCCAATTCTTATCATTAATGCAATAGGAGTATGTTGACATCAATGACAACATCGGTTAGGCCCATACTTTCAACAATCTCCCCCTTTGTCATTGATGGCAACATATGATGTGAAAAACTATTTTGACCATCAAGACAAGAACTTTTTCTCACTGACACAACTCCCCCTATCAACAACAACCATTCACATGTCTTCTCTTCCTTTACTACTCCCCCTTTGAATAGCAACCACTTGTTTTTCACATGTCTTCTCTCACCATTTGACATCAATGGCAAAGGGCACATACTTGCACCAATTCAGAATCATACCAGCTGCTCCCCTTGAGTGGCAGCTTCCCAAACATCAATCCAGATAAGATATGACTATGATATCCACCGGACTGATGCACATCAGTGCACCTTAATTTAGAACTAGAGGGGTAATAACCCCTAACTTCTCCCTGAGATACTCAAAGAATCCTTAGGAAGAGGTTTATAAAAATATCTGCAATCTGATCCTTGGAAGGTACAAACTCCAATCTGACTTCATTCTTGTTCACTTGCTCTCTCAAAAAGTGAAACTTGATGGATATATGTTTAGTCTTTGAATGCAACACCAGATTATTAGATATATTTATTGCACTTGAATTATCACAGAAGATTGTGATAAGCTCCTCATACTCCACTCTCATGTCTCTTAGCATTTGCTTCATCCACAAAACTTGAGTGCAACTACCTGCTGCTGCAATATATTCTGCTTCTGTAGTCGACAGAGATATTGCCTCTTATTTCTTGCTCAGCCAAGAAACCAATCTCTTTCCCAAAAAGAATGCTCCACCACTGGTACTCTTCAGGTCATCCACATCTCCTGTGCAATCCGCATCTATATATGCATGAAGAGAGAAATTATGGTCTCTAGGATACCACAAACTATACTCAACTGTCCCTTTTAGATACCTAAAAATCCTCTCGATTGCCATGACATGAGATTCTCTAGGATCAGCTTGGAATCTAGCAACAAGACCAACAACATTCATAATGTCAGGTCTAGTTTGAGTGAGATACAACAATCCTCCAATCATTGACATGTACTTTTTCTGATCAGCCTTAGGAGAGTCATCATCTTTGCTCAATTTACATCCGGTTGCCATGGGAGTACTCATTGATTTTGATTCTTCCATCCCAAATTTATTCAACAATTTCTTTCACATATTTGGTCTGAGAAATGAAGATTCCTTTCTTGGTTTGAGTGATTTGCAAACCCAAGAAAAAATTCATTTCTCCAAGCATAGACATCTCAAATTCACTTTTCATTTGATTTGCAAAGGTTTTGCACATACTATATCTATCTCCAAAAATGATATCATCAACAAACACTTCAACAATCAAGATATTTTCATGATCAATTTTGAAATACATATTACTGTCAGCAGTACCTTTGTTGAAACCAATCTTCAAAAGATGCTTATCTAATCTTTCATACCAGGCTCTTGGAGCTTGCTTGAGTCTATATAGTGCTTTCCTCAACTTGCAGACCATATCACCATGATCAGACAATTGAAATCCATTTAGTTCTTCAATGTATACTTCTTCCAAGTCACCATTCAGGAAGACAGATTTGACATCCATTTGATATACTTTGAAATCCTTGAAGGCAGCAAAAGCAAGAAATAATCTGACTGCTTCAATTCTTGCCACCGGAGAAAAAGTTCTTCAAAATCAACTCCTTCTATTTGAGAGTAACCGTTGCAAACCAATCTGGCTTTATTTCTGATTACTTCACCAACTTCATTCAGTTTGTTCTGGAAGACCCATTTGGGTCCAATCACATTTTTGTTTTTAGGTCTAAGAACAAGATCCCAAGTGTGATTCTTCTCAATTTGCATTAGCTCTTCCTCCATTGCTTTAGCCCAATTTTCATCATTGCAAGCTTCATTCACTGTCTTAGGTTCAACCTTTAAAATCAGACAATACTCTTCTGAATCTTGAGTAATCCTTCTTGTTTGAACACCTTTGCTTTTATCACCTATGATCTGATCTTCAGAGTGATTCAATTTTACATACCTGGGAACTTTGGGAGTTTCTTGCACTTTTGATTCTTGAACAGGTTCATTCAAACTTATCTCTTCTTCCTGATTTACCGGATCAGTCTGAATCTGAATTTTAGAGGGGGCTTGGACTTATTGAACAAAAACATCATTTTGATCATCTTCATCATATTCATAAAACCTTGAGGGTTTTTCAACACCTTCATCAATCTTCACATTTGTACTTTCCACAATCTTCCTTAATCTCTTGTTATAACACTGGTATGCTTTGCTTTGAGTAGAATAACCCAAGAATATTCCTTCATCACTTCTAGCATCAAATTTTCCTAGATCTTCATCTCTTTTAATGTAACATTTGCTACCAAAGACTCTGAAATACCTCACAGTGGGAGTGATGCCAAACCAAAGTTCATATGGAGTCTTACCGGTATTGCTTCTGATTTGTACTCGATTGAGAGTATAGACTGCAGTGCTTACAACTTCTCTCCAATAGATCTGAGGAACATTTTCTTGCATCATCATGGTTCTAGATGCTTCCTGGATGGTTCAGTTCTTTCTCTCCACTACTCCATTCTGCCGTGGAGTCCTAGGAGCAGACAACTGTCTTTTTATTCCATGTTTCTCACAGAATTCTATGAACTCACTGGATGTGAATTCTCCACCTCTATCAGACCTCAGACATTTTAATTTTAATCCAATTTCATTCTCTACCATAGCTTTGAATATTTTGAATTTCTCAAGAGCTTCTAATATCTCTTTCAGGAAAGTCACCCAAATCATCCAGGAATGGTCATCAATTAATAACATGAAGTATCTATCACTTTGCACACTCCTGATTCTTGCCGGACCACATAGATCAGTATGAACTAAGTCCAATAATCTGGTAGAAGATTGTTCCTTGCTTTTGAATGAGACTCTGCTTTGTTCACCCAACTGACATTCCTTGCACAAACTATTGGTAGGTTTTACCAATCTCGGAAGATCTCTTACAGCCTGAGTGTTGCTTATCTTAATGATATTATCAAAATTCACATGACACATTCTCCTATGTCACAACCAACTTTGATCAATTTGAACAAATAAGCAACTTTTACCAGTACCAACCAAGTGGAAGATGTTACCTTTAGTTTGAGTACCAGATACAATCTCTGTTCCAGAACTTTCAAAGATCTTGCATTTTCTATTTTTGAATCGGAGATCATAGACTTTGTCCACCAACTGTCCAACACTGAGAAGATTATGCTTCAAGCCTTGAACATACAGTACATTACTAGTTTTGTTCTCTCCATCAAAAGAAATAGTTCCTCTACCCTTGATTCTGCCAGCAGAATTATCACCAAATTTTACCACTTCTCCTTCATACCTTTCCAAATCTATGAATTTATTTTTGCTACCTGTCATATGGTGAGAGCATCCACTGTCAATGACCTAATCATCCTTTTCCTCAACTTGGGCAGCCAGAGCTCTTTCGACAATTTTATGATTGACAGATTCAGACGACATTGGATCTTCTTCCTTGATGGCAATAAACACCCAATCACTTCCAGATTTGTTTCCTATCTCTGATTCATCATCTGTTACTCCTTCATTATCATCATCTTCATGAACATAGTAACAATTCTTTTGTAACCTTGATCTGTTGGGATTTGGCCTTGAAAATCTTTCTAGACACCTTGAGGCAAAATGACCAATCTTATTGCAGTTAAAACATTTAAAAGGCAATTTCCCTTCATACTTACTGGATCCTCTTGGTAGCCTTTTTGCAATAAGGGCTTCAAGTTGAGCAGCTTCTACTTCATCTTCTTCCAGGTCTTTTCTTGCTTTCTCATACCAAGATAGTTTCTTTGAGGATTTCTCTCCTAGATCAAACTTTTGTTTTCCTTTAACAGAGGCACTAGCTTTGAATGCAGATTCAGTCTTGAGGGGGGCATCTCCAAACTCAATCAATTCAAATGTAGCCAATTTACCAACCAATTGATCTCTTGTGATACCTGAAATAGATCTGAATTCTTCAATAGCAACAACCTTGTACTTGTAAGAATTAGGAAAGGATCTGAGAACTTTGCCAACAATCTCATCTTCATCCAAGACTCCACCAGCACATCTAATGCCACAAACAAGCTCATTTACTCTTTGCATAAATGTAGTGATATTTTCATCTTCTCTCATCTTTAGATTTTCAAATTTTCCTTTTAGACTCTATAGCTTGGCACATTTGACATACTTGTCTCCTTCATGCAGAAGTTCCAGTTTTTCCCAAATCTCAAAAGCAGTTTGTAGGTCAACAACATTTGTCAACTCTGAATTAGACAAGGCACTTAGAAGAGCTTCTTTAGTCTGCAGATTATTTTCAGCATTTGCGATTTCATCTACAGATTTCAGGCCATTCTATGGAGGAGTATACTTCTTTGAAGCCATGGTCTAGTACTGCATTCCCATACATTGCAAGTGACATTGCATGTGACTTTTCCAAAGAGTAAAATTGGTTACATCAAACTTCATACTATCCTTCTTATAGGACGACATCCTGGATCTCCTCAAGCAGTTAAGCTCTTTTAGAGGAACTTAGCTCTGATACCAATTGTTGGATTTAGGACAGACAACTGAGAGGGGGGTGAATCAGTTGTCTAAAAACTTTCTTTTAATTTAAACACTTAAATCCACTTTGTAATTCAGCAGCATAATAATAAATCAATCATGGAAATACAATGCATTAAATCGAAAGCAAAAACACAATAACACATGAGACACCAAGATTTTGACGTGGAAAACCTGGTTAAGGGAAAAACCACGAGGTGACTAACCCAAGATTGTATTCTCTGTTAGAAAAATAGAAAGAACCAAATGGCACATGCCAATTAGGGCTCACTGCCTGAGCACACTGCTCACAAGAGGCTCACTACCTACAGGAGACACACTGTCTATAGAATAATAAGTATTACATACTCGAATGGAAGAATAGCATCTTCACCATGCTTGAGTCAGTTCCATTTAAGCCCAATACTTCTGCTCTGCTTTTTGCTCTCCTCCTCACTACCGCACTCTCATCTCAACAAGATATTTTTTGAAATGACTTTACAATTCCTTATTATACAAGACACTGACTTAGGGATAATCATCCAAGTCGGTATACATTACAAAGAAAACTAATTACAAAAAAACTTCATGCGGATTAACACACTGTCAGTCACACAGATCTGAGACTTCAATCTTCATTTAGGAACATGCCAATCCTTACATACCATCTTCAAGATCATCCGTAAGATGTGTAACTCATTCGGTTGACCAGAGTTAGGAAGAACATCATCATCTGAAAGTTATTCTTCAATTGCAAGCTCAAACTCTAATGCAAACCACCAACACAAACTGGACACGATCCAAAGACCTCCACAAGATTTCCTGAATCACCAAGAACGTCCACACTACATCTGCTTACTGAAATCCTTATCTCCTTCATCTGAAACCTCAAGAACATAGTCTGTCATCACTGTCACAATGGAATAGATGCTTGCGGACCTCCAAACCATGAACCAATTGAGTTGTCACTTCACATGGACTTCCTAAACACTCCACCAAATCCGCAGAATAGGATATTGCATTTCCAGATCTCACCGGACCTATCTGTGTCACTCTATCACCTCTGAACATCTGCCAAAACTAGTTTTACTTAAGCGGCCACAACTTCTTTAGATCTTCATGCGGACCTCTGAAATCTTTATTGGATCATCTTAAGACACAAATATACAAACCCTTTGAAGCGCATCCTCTGATCTTCATATTATCTAGGATCTCTAGCTCACTGTCTTCATTGTTCTTCTCTGTTCCTTAGCACACAACTCATCCAATTATTATCATTAATGCAATAGGAGTATGTTGACATCAATGACAACACCGGTTAGGCCCATACTTACAACAGGCTTAGCTCTGAAATGAGTCTTCTACCTTGTCCTCCATTAAGAAACTTAGCCATTATGATTTCCCCCCAATCAGAGCTACCTTGAATAAGGTTTCACCCAATCTTAGACAAGAGATCCCTGTTCATCAAATGAATTCTTCTTAGGCCCAATCCCCCTTGCCATCTAGGGGTGCACACTTTCTCCCACCCCACAAGAGCAATTCTTTTCTTCTCTTCCACCCCAGACCAAAGAAACCTTTTTTGAATATATTCTATCTTGTTAGCCACGTTCTTGGGGACTTTAAAGAGACTTAACGCGTAATTGGGCATCTCCTAAAGAGAAGCCTTGAGAAGTTGAAATTTCCCTGTTTGACTTAAGAGGGCACCCTTCCAGCCGGCTAGCTTTCTCTGAATTCTTTCCACCAACTGTTTCTAGAAGTCTGTGGCAAACTTAGTGGTGGTGAGGGGGAGGCCCAAATAAGTGGCTGGGTAGCCTTTCACTTGAGCAGCTCAAGATTCAAGTTATTTTCTGCTAAAGATCTTCTTGAGTATTCAAGAGATAAATATGACTTTTCTCAAAATTAATGCTCTGACCTAAAACCCTCTCATAGTTCTTTAGAAGTTTCTTCCACCTTATAGCTTCAACAACTGAGGCCAAACCAAATAGAATAGTTTCATCCATGAATTGTTGAATAACCACATTCTGGGCTGTTGAGGCAGGTTTGATCCTGCGAAGAGTCCCTTGCATTAACATATTACAAGCATTTTTGCCCAAAACCTTAGCAATCAAAATAAATAGGTAGGGTGACAATGGGTCACCTTGTCTAATGCCCCTTCCAGAAGGAAAAAATCTTCTAGGAGAGCCATTGACCAGCACTTAAAATCTAGCTGTGGATATGCACTCTTTAATTATGTTGATGATTTTTCCATTGAAACCAAATTTTTTGAGGACTCTTAAAAGAAAGTCCCAGCTAACCCTATCATAGGTTTTAGATATATCCAATTTAAAGATCATACATGGGGTGTTGCTCCTATGGATAGAGTGAATGATTTCATGGGTGGTGATGGCTGCGTCTAGAATCTGCCTACCCGGGACAAAGCCCTTCTGATTTGGGACAATGAGTTTGTCCAAAAGGGGATGCAATCTGAGGACCAGAATCTTGGTGAAGACTTTGTAAACCATGTTGCAAAGACTAATAGGCCTGAAGTCGGTCATAGTCCTAGCATCACTCTTCTTCATAATTAAGGCAATAAAGGTGCTATTCAACTGCGTAAGAGTCTTGCTGTTCTAAAGAAATCCTGAGTTGCCAGGAAGACATCGTTCCCAACAATCTCCCAAAAGGTTTGAAAAAAAGCCAGAGGAAACCCATCTGGGCCTGGGGCTTTGAAGGTCCCATGGAGAAAATAGCAACTCTAACCTCCTCTAGAGTAATAGGTTTGGTCAGCAAGTAGTTGTCATCCTCAGAGAGAATGGTAGGAATAACATTCAAAATAGAATCAAAATCCTCCTCAGGGACATTGGACTGTTGACCAGTCAAGAGTGATTCAAAGAATTTGGTGGCCAGGTTTCCAATCTCCTCTTCCTCCTCCACCAGCCTCCCTTGTTCATCCCAAAGTGACCTGATGGTGTTTCTCTTCCTATGCCTTAGGTTGATTGGTGGAAAAAAGAGCTATTCCTATCACCCTCCCTAAGCCATTGAACTTTGGACTTTTGTTTCCAGTAAACCTCCTCTTCCTTGATTGTCTGGGTCCATTCCCTAGAGAGATTCTTTTCAATGGATTGCTAGTCTTCCGAATGTCTCCCTCTTCTATTCTGCTTTGAACTTCTTTCAGTTTTCCATGATGCTTTTCTTTTTGCTCAAAACATTACCAAAAGTAAACTTATTCCAACCTTTCATCTTATTCCTCACATTGGCCAATATCTTAGTCAGTCTGACATCACCAGTCCTTGGACCGGGATCTTCCACCAATTCAAGAGGCAATCTCTAAATTTTGGATGTAGGGCTCACATCATTTCAAATCTAAACGGGAAGGGGCCTTTGCTACACTTCCCAAACTAGTTGAGTAAAAGGGGGCTATGGTCTGATCCCATTCTAGGAAGAGCTGAGAGATGTAACATATTCATTATGGCCCAATAAGAAGAAATTAAAAACCTATCAAGCTTAACCTATATGAGATTATTCCCCTGCCTCCTATTAGACCATGTGAAAGCCTGTCCCGACAGATCAATATCCATGAGGCCATCTTTCCCAAGGAAGTCCACCAGATCAAACATGCTATCAGAGTAATCCGTTAACCCTCCCATTTTATCTGAAGGGTATAGAGGGGAGTTGAGGTCACCCACCACCATCTAGTTAATGTTTCCGTCCTTAATTTTATCCGTTAGACTCTCCTAGACTTCCTTTTTGCTACTACGAGTGTTGGGGGCATAGACGTTGATTAGTTTCCACCGCTCAAGATGACAATGAAATGAAACTTTGACATGGTGCTTGGAACAAGAGATTAAATTGCTAGTAATATCTTGCCTCCAAAGGATAGAAATGTTGCCTGAAGCCCCACTAGCCCCACTAATAGCATAGTTCTCATTGGGCCAAATGTTTTTAAGAGCAATCTTAAAGTTTTCCTCTGTCATTTTAATTTCCTGCAGAAGAATAATATCAACTTTGTTATAAAAAAATGCAGTTCCTAACTAACAATTGCTTTTGAGGGCTATTAAGCCTTCTTATATTCCATGAGATGATCTTCATTTCTTTACCTTCCTAGGCGGGCCACCAAGGTGGACTACTTCCCCCTAGCAATCTCCTATTCCATCTTTCTCTATTTGGTCTTCATGTGGGAAGGCCTACCTCTGTTGCTATCCCCCCCTACATCAGCTATCTTCCGACTACTACCTTTCCCCTTCTTCTTCGCAATAGACCATCCTTCCTGGTCTTCCATCTCTCTTCTTAAACCTACTCTCGGCGATGAGGAGAGATTCTTTCCAAACACACCTAGTTTGGGTTTGAGAGTACCCTTCATACCACTAGGGCTGCAATCATTTGCCATGCTCTGTTGTGATATAATACTCTTCCGGGGGCTGAATCCTGATCCTATTTCTCCTTCTTCCTGAGTCTCTTGACCCTTATCAATGACTTAGGCCTCCTGACTAGCAAGAGAGTCCACGAGCTCTTGACTCTTCTGGGTCTCTTCATTAACAACTAAGAGTTCAAATCCCATAGGGTTCTCTTCCACCTGGATTAGAGGGACTGGGGTCTCTTGTAGAGGGCCTTGTGATGCCGGAGGGTCCTGTTGCTCTACCAGGACCTCTAGGGGCACCTCCCTTCCCGAGGATGCCGGGGGGAGTCAACTATTTTCAAAATATCATTCTTGAAGGGGTAGTCCTTTGAGATTTCCTCTACATGCTTCATCTTCAGAGGTGGGTGACACTTCGAAGCCCTACACTGGGTGAAGACATGACCCAGTTTCATACAGTTCTAACAAAAAACTCTAGAGTTCTCATACTAAATGCTCTGAGTCCACTTCCCAAACTAGGATTCTAGTATGATAGAAGTAGAGAGGACTTTAAGAACATCCACATTCACACAAAACTGGGCATAGACTAGTCTCACCTTAGCCTTCATAACTTTATCAACTGTTACATAATCCCCAAAAGTGTTGCCTATCCAGGTGAAGATTTCCTCATCCCATAATTCCAAGGGAAGGCCTGACAATCTAACCCACACTAGAGCTGACTAGGTGAGGTCTACCTTGGGGTCGAAGCCATGCTTCCATTTACACAGTGATAAGGAATGTTTCCCATACATCCATGGGCCGCCTACCATAACTGACAGCGTGTCCTCCTGAGAAGTAAATTTAAACAAGAACATACCTCCCGCCATGGCACTAGTTGAAACGCTCCCCTTGAGAGTCCATTTGGTTTGCATCTAGCAGCAAACAAGGTCAATATTGGGTCTGAAGGCAAAAAATTTGCCCACTAGAGTATTATCCATTGATGCCATGACCTGTAACACCATCTAGTCAGGTAGTTTAAGTGCCTTGGCACCATCAACCTCTAAGAAAACTGACTGGTTGAACTTAGTCTCAGCTTTTCCATTGACAACACCCACGAGTGCCTCCTTCCACTTCTTGGGATCTTGCTTTGGGATGAAGCCACATGATCCCTCTGAAAGCTCATACCAGCGTCCCCTGGAGTTAGGGGAGGGGACTGAATCACGGGGCCCCCAGACTGTCACCATCCATTCCCGCCTAGCACCAAATTCAAATTTCAAACACCGTGTAGTTGCAGAGCTCCTCCTCCTTTACATAGAAATGATTGTTAAAGCCCTTCAGAGAGCTCAAAAAACCTTCAAACCCTCAGCTCCTCCTTGGAACATGAGGGATTGTTATGTAATGTATTATGCAATTATATTTCAACTATATCTATTATACAAAGAGTCTTGCATTATCATGAAATACTTTTTGATCTTGCATTATGAATATAAGACTAAAATTGTAGAAAAGAATATAAATCATTTTTATACTTATAAATTATAGTTGATTTTAGTCACTCAATGTTTTGATTAATTTTATTCTCCAAACGAAATCTAGATATTGCTCACATATTTTATTCATATGCTATTGTGTCCCTCTTCATGACTATTTGATATATGTACACAAATTGATATCTTAGTATTTATGTACTTTATTTTAGTTTATATATTCCTAGTTGATGTAAACACATATCATAGGATAATGCTTAAATGAATTAAACACATGACATTTAGGAGATTTCTTTTAGTATCTCTCATGTAACCTAAGGGTAGGTTGTGACACCCTTTGCATTGAGACTAATCATCATATTCCTTATGAGCATCTTATTTGTTAGATTTGATTGATGAAGATTAAAACCAAGGATCATTTTTTAAGATATTCTCCTTATTATGATATTAGGGGTGATTCTTTTGCCTCTTCAAAGACTTGTATAACTCTCTCCAACCCTTCATGGATTACTAGGATCAAAGATGCTTTGCTCTTTTATTTTGAGAGATGTTTGATCTTCACCAATATTTGGCCAAATGCTTTACTTCTACAATGCATTGGATTTAGAGGATTTCTTGTTCCATTCACATTGTTTCTTCTTTAAAATTGAGCAGGAAGTAATCTAATGTCAAGTTTTTAGATATTGTGAAGCATTAAAAGATATGAATTGTTTTCATATAATTTCTCTTTCTAGTTCTTATTTTTTTCTCATTTGGTTTTTTGGAGTTGCACTTACAATCCTTATTTCTTATTTTTCATTGTACAATTTTTAGTCCCATGGGCCAAGTTTGGATTTTCATGGACATTAATATCATTGTCTATAAAAGATGTTTCTTAACTTGTTATAATTCTATGATCATTTTAAATTTATATGGGGATGAGGATATTATAAGGATTAGTTTTCTCATTGTTAAGTTGATTAAGGTTTTCTCATTGCCAATATGTAGGCATTATTACTCACTCCTTCCATAAGGGAAGAATTTCAATGACTCTAGGATGCAATTCTAGTGGAAATCTAAAGCCCTACTACAAGATTGATGAGTTCCTTAGACGTACATGTGATTTTTGTTCTATCCTTCAAGACCAAGACTTTTCTAAAGGTTTCACTCATGTCATGCACAAAAACTTGCAATTTGAATTATTTTATCAACTTCATGCTTAGTAAGATTTTATAATCTAGAGGATAAGTCTAGGGTTGATGTTCTTCAACTTTGATAACTATAACATGGACATCTTAGGTTTCATTAAGGTTTTTAAATAAGTGAACTATATTTTTTGTATAATTATTTCGTTCTTAGAATAAGTTTGTTTTGATTTCATCTTTAGAGCAATCCTACCTTTGTTTTATATTTATTTTTCATGTTTATCATTTCCTTTTTGCAATTAAGTCCTTGTATTAGCAACTTAACTTGAATTCTTTATAATTAAATATAATTAACCTATTATCAAGAGAAATATTTTTCCACCCACAATATTATCTTCGACATAAATAGATAAGATTAATAACAACATAATAAAACCGTGAAAAATTATGATAGAGATCAATTAAATGTATGGAAATAATCCTCTATTTTAATAGATACAATTCCATAGCTAGTATCATCATCAATATCATAATCCCCAGTATTACTTTTCTCTTTATAAATTTGTAATATTTGTACTATTATTTACATTTGAATATTTTTTACTATTTTACTATCAAGATCTATTATAATTATCATTATTTTGTATTAATACTTTTGGGAACCCTAGATGAGTCCCTTTATAACTACAAAGAGGGATATGCTTTTTTGTATAGCCTATTTACATAGGTAGCAAACTATGTGTGTTATAAGAAACAAATCAAGATTTTGCTACAAAAACTTAAACCACTTTACTAATTTATCTACAAACACTAATATATTAATTATTTTTAAAGAAGCACACCTTTTATCATAGCGAATGGAATGAACCACATTAGAATGTAATTTTATCATGTAGTCTATGGGTAAATTAGCTTACCAACATATCCATCCATAATATTATCTTTAACATAAATAAGAACATTAATAACAACACAATCGAACTAAAAAGTTATGATAGAGTTTAATAAAATTTATAGAAATAATCCTCTATTTTGATAGATACAATTCCATAGGTAGTATCCTCATCAATCTTATCATCCCCAATATTACTTTTCTCTTTATAAATTTATAATATTTCTACCTTTGTCTACATTAGAATATTTTTTACTATTTTTATTTTCAAGATCTATTATAATTATCATTTATTTTGTATTAATACTTTTGGGAACCCTTGATGAGTCCCTTTATAACTATAAAGATGGATCTAATTTTTTTGTGTAACCTATTAACATAGGTAGCAAGCTATATCTGTTACAAGACTCAAATCAAGATTTTACTACAAAAACTTAACCCGCTTTACTTGTTTAGTTAGAATCACTACTAGATTCATTATTCTTTAAAGAAGCACACCTTTTTGTCATGGGAAGTGGAAGAAACCACTTTATTATGTCATTTTATTGTGTGGTCTATAGGTGAATTAGTTTACCAACAGATCCATCCACTTGAACCAAAATAATAATAATAATAATTATTTTTGTTCCTTAAGAGGTATAATTTGTATATGAAAAGATAAAAACAAATACAAAAAACAAACCCTTGAATCAAGGGGAGTAGAAACAACCCATTGGGTTATCAACATACCAACCAAAACATGGATAAGAAGAGACTAAGTAGAAATCTACCCAACGAAGAGAACAAAAGGGAAGTCCCCAAGAGTTCACCACAATAGAGATAAAGAAGACTAAGGCCAAAAAGGCTAAAACCAAACTAAGATCTACCATTTTTCTGGGATAAGATAGCCTCCATAGTCCATTGAGAACCCCCTTCTACCACTTCCTTTCCTTCAATGTGGAGTTTTTCAGCCTCAAATTTCCTTCCTTTCTTCCACTTGGAATCACCACAGTCAGGCTTTAATTTTCTAGGCTCAAATTGAGAAATCCCAAGATTCAGAGAAGGAGCCACCACAAAGTCATAAAAAAAATAGAAGGATCATCCAAATCCTCCATAAAAGGGAAAGTATCATCTGACTTAGAATCCTCCTCAACAAAATCTCCTTATTAAAGATTGGAAGCTCATCATTCCCTGAAGGTTGCTCTATTAAAGGTTTTGAATGGGCCACTGAATTAGTCCTCGTGGTGGATAGGGGATTAAAAAACTTGCCATGATTGGCCAAACTTGCCATGATTGGCCAAATCAAATTCGCATCCAGAAGCCTAGGTTTTTTATTCCACTTCTTGAGGTTGAAACATCTAGTTCTAGGAGGCCTTGGTGCATTACAAGTCCCAATCTTGTGCCCCAGCTTATTGCAGTAGAAGAATCTAAAGGGAAGTCCTTCAAAATTTAAAAATTGATGCCAGGTACCTTGAGAAGACAAAATCTGAATGGACCCAAGAAGGGGTTTGGAGATATCCACAAAGGCACAAACCCTTAAGTATCTGCATGACGCCTCCACCTCCATATCGATCTTTACAAAGGATCCCACCTGATTGATCATCTGATCTATGAGATCAGGATTCCTCATCACCAGAGGAAGGTTATATAACCTGATCTAGATCAGGATCTTTGATATAACTACCATGGTAGGATCAAAGAAGGGAACCCAAGGAGTGATAAACCAACTAGAATTCTTAAAAAACTAAGGGCCATTATGTAATACAAAATTACAATCATCAGCAGAAGATAAGGTGACTAGAAAAAATCCAAAATCTAGGGAGTGGACCACTGGGGGTGTCAAGTTACTCCAGGCGGTCAAAGCCCAGGCCTAGAAATCTTCAAGGATGCTCGCTTCTGCAGGAGTCTAATAATTAGAGAACGGCCACCAACATCTATTGTGATAGAGTTTAAGTTATCATCTAAAATATGGAACACCGTGGGTTCTTCCTCAAAGGCAACCTTCACATCTCGAATAGAAAGACCCAAATCACCATGTAAAGGAGTCTCCTCTAAACCAGAAGCATGCGGGTCAGGTGGCTTGGGAGGAGGAGGGTTAGGGTTCATTTTTTGGATCTTCTCTAGGTAGAAATTGTTGCATTCATGATAAGAATTTATACTAATCTTGCAAGCCCCAATAAATTTTGATCCAGAAGCCCAAGCCATGAGCTTAGGACCAAAAGGAGAGCCCGAAGGATTTGATGGGAGAGGAGGCATAGAATCATCAAGACCCCCATCTTTGCATGCTACAATTACATTCATGGTAGATTTGATCCCACAAGTGTAGATTTAATCTAGCATGTAGATCTTATATGTGCCTATAGATCCAATCTCTGCTAGTTTTTAGAATGCCAATTTTAGTTCACCTTAATGTTATTAATCTATTCCAATATAAAACTGGTTCTTATGCTTCTGGTTTGTACATGACAGGGATAATAACTTCCCTTGTTTCAAACCATGTAAGGATACTGATTCAACAACCATATAAAAAATCAATGACAATACTCTCAAACATAAAAAATTCCCTAAATTCTTATTCAATGCTGATATTTTCATAAGGTGCCCCTAACAATGCATGTAAGTAGTAAAAGATAACACTAAGACACATGGAATAGATATATGTCATAATGATCTAATGACCTAAGGCCACACTTTTAAATACAACACCAAAAGTCACAAATGAAATTCTTTACAACTTTAAGTTAACACACAATGATCAAAAGGATAGGTTAGGTTAGCCCTAAATTAAGATTTGAATTTAAAAGAAAAGGGTCAATTCCATGGGTATAGAAGTAATCAATATCACTTTCATGACTCTAGATCTGATCTAGGGTAAGAAAGGGATAAAATTGAGGATCATGACTAGTCCCTAGGAAAGAGTGTAAATAGGAACAAATAATTTTCAGCATATGTGCCCCCTCTCAATTGAAATACACCCTTTCTATGCTTTCTATTGCATAAAGGTCACTCTAATCGAAGTGGGCCCAAAACATGAGAGAAAAGGGCATGGGTATGAAATTTTCACTAATACATCTTGTCCCCACTTTGATGTACATACAAACTATCATGAGAATGCATGTAAAAGAAAATACAAGCAACCAACAAGAAAGTAAATGCACAAACACATATAAAAATGATATAGACATGGACGTAGATTCTACCTAGGTACTTATTCCCTTGAAATGAATGCTCCATCTTAAAAAACCTACAAAACAAAAATGAAATAAATTATTAGCATCACATAAGAATTTAAAAAATAATGGGTTGTCCATAATAAATAACATAAAGAAAAAGAAAGGTGGGCTTAGAGAGATCAATATTGAAGCAATAGGGTGGTTAGGTAGTGCCATGAGGCACCCAAAGAGATGTGATGCTTAGATAAGAGGAATGTTAGTGATTTCACACCCCTCCTCTCTAATTAGTTATACCCAAAGGATGCAAATAAATTGGAGAAGAGTAGATAATATAGATAAAACACGATTAACTTAATAAAGTTCAATGATCATGGAAAATATAGTGTTGTATGACACCAAAAATTAGTAATTTATGCTCATAAATCACCATAAATTATAGGCAATAATATATGCCTAATGATACTCCTAGGAGGGAAAGAGATAATACTCATGAAGTGCTAGATAAAGGTATATTGTAAAGCCAAGGAAAAGGTGAGATATCATCATGAAAACCATAAGTCTTATAATGAGGTGAGCATAAGATATAATCTTGAAAAGCATAACATGATCATATTAGAATAGTGTAAACTCAAAGCATAAGACCCATAGACAATAATGTAATCATGGAAAAAGATAAGAATTAGTAATACATTTAATTGAAATGATAAAAATAATCAGGGGAATCATAGGAAATGATGATTATAGATTAATGTAAACTTGTATAAGCTAAGCATAATAGCTATAGATGATCTTGTAATCACAAATATGTGTTAAATGTCATCATGATGATCATCTTGTTAGAAAAAGAATATTCATCATGGAAAAAAAGAATCATAATATATGAGCTTGGTAGTCATAGGAGACCTTGTAATCATAATAAAAATATCATATCAGCAAAGCATGTGATCAACAAAAATAATCATAATCATTGGAATCATATGGATTTATATCATCAATATAGTAGAATAGTGGTCAATGCCATTAACATATGCCTCCAAGTGGGAAACACCATTACAATAATGTAAATTATATATAGATATGTTTGCAAAGCATAGAAGCTCCAAATCTCAACCAACAATGATAGATAGATCATCATCTAATATACCATCCTTTAATTATGTGCTTTATAACCACCTTCAATTATTTGAATCTCATTAATGTTAGCCTTTTAAAATGTGCTTGCTATATGTGGATTAGGAATTGTATCTTTGGTTATCTATTATTGTTGTACTTGTAGAGTGGGCTCCATTTGAGCTTTTGGAATATTTTTATTTTTCTTTATAACCCATGTGGAAGTAGTGCTTTTAGGCTTGAGTTGGCAATGGGATTGTTGAAAGATGGTTTCTTATTCTTATTTGGGGCTTAAGATGAAATCTTCCTTAGTTTGGTACATATGGAGGAACAAAATTATCATGTTCTTGCTATACTTGTGGAGGAGGATAATAATTATAAGCTATTTTTTGTTCTTGATGTCCTTTAGGAGGCAATGAAGAGGGATTCTTTGGTTCCTTATTTTGGTTTTCCATTTTCTCTTTATTCTTTCTTTGTAAACTCATTTGATATAATTTACAAACCCTATTTTTACATTCATAGGGAGCATCACTTTGATGTTGTTTACCCTTGTGGTCATAGAAAATGTCCTTAAGAGTTTTGACATAATTGTCAAGTATGTAATGACTTGACTCAAAGATGCTTACATATGTATCTTGCTTCACTTTTAAAATTATATCTCCATAAACATATTTTAAATATTGATTTACCATAAAGGGTACAATCTTTAGTTGCTCCAACCAAGGTCTTATAAGTGACATAGAGAATCTACCCAATGAGGGAATGATATGGAACAATACATCCACTTAGTTAAGCCCCAATAGGAGATACATGATAATACTTCCCAAAGTGTTCACAAAGATGCCATTACTCATCTTCAAGGCTACACATAAAGTGCATACTTATTTTATGCTTAATTAAAAACATATAAAATTATTCTATGCATATATTGTACTAATTAGTTGGATCAAGGGGTATATGTTGACATTGATGGCCATGTAGGAAACCTCAAAAATAAATAGGACCATAGTAGTTATTGTTGGGTATCTCTCCATCATAAAATAAAATAATCCAGGAACATAAGGAGAAATAATATTATGATTCATTCCCATTATATTTTTGTAGGAGCGTGGGAGGTGGAACCAACATGTTCAATATCCAAAGGATCTTTAGTCATATGTGTATGCACCATAGGATTCTTGGGCATCCATTAATATTCAATATTGTTACTTTGTATGTGATGGATAAGAATTTGCATAAATTTACAAATTTTGATTTGGTGGAGCAATTGCATGGTTGGCCCCATCACTCACACCATCAACATGTATAACATTGTTGTCAATGAGATCTTGGATTTCATGATTGAGTGCCATATAAATTAAAGTATTGTCCATTAAATCTATAGAAGTTACAAAAAACATTTGCATTATAACCCTCTACATGTTCCAATTGATGCACATGATAAACAATGCTTAATTTATTAGTGAGCAATGTTTAAGGCACATTTTCCAATGGTTCACTTAGCTTTGTAAATTTCTAGGCCATTAAGGTTTGAAACATATAGTATTGGAAGTAGTAGTCACTTGATTGGCACTAGGTTTAGATTCTTTATTGTAATTCCCTTTCTAAAAGGTGTTACTTTTTAAAATTTCAAAGGTTATGAAGATGTGGAAGGTGTTCATTCCCAAAATTACTACTACCCAAAACCATAAAACATTTCACAATCACCCAGGCCAGGGGTGTCATCAAGGTAATTTAAAGAGGTTTATCAACTGGTCGAGGGTGATTTTGGCCAACTAACAGGAGTGGGAATGCACCTCTACACATTAGGCTTAGCTAAACCTAAGATGGATATTCCCAGAGGCATCAAATATAGCATAAACAAATATTCGTAACCATACCCAATGTACACTTGACCCCCAAAGCTGTCACTAGGTCAAGACAAATTGGCTGCACATGCCTCTATATTAAGTTGATTATTGCACTATGCATTTGCACCCAAACTTGGCAATATTACATTCATTGAGATGACTTCATTTAACTTCACATACACAAGATACACAGTGTAGACATACATGTACATGATTCCAAAAGATTAAAACAATTTTGCATCACTTTAGATCTATCCCTAGTTATTACATTGAATCATGAACAACATGAGAAACCCTAAACTAAACCTACTCCTACTCCTACAACTAATAGGATGAGGGTTTGATTAAAATAGTGATCGATCCATCCCCAATATGGACCGGTGCCTACTTCATTGGGCAACTAAGTCATAAACAATAAAGAGTAAGGAAATGGATCAAACCGGCATCAATAAAAAACTAAAATATATTCACATACATTTCTCATATTACATTTCATACACTGGGCATCTTATTAATCTCAAACAAATTACAATGATCCACTTGCAACAAAATAAATGACCCAACACAAAGCTTGTATTGATTTAGATGTTGTCATACATTATCAAATCTCTATTACAACATACCAACAAGTGTGGTACGAGAAAATACATAATCGGGTTCATATATTCCTTTGAATCATCATAATCTGCCATGGAGACACACCACTGCATGAAGATGTGCATTACAATCCTTTCCTACACTGTATTAGATGCATTCCTCCATTCACTACCCAGACTAGCATGATTTGAAGCCCTAAAATCAACCTGAGGCACTCACAGACCAGACAATTGGTTCAACGACCAACCCGTAAAACATCTCTGAATCATGTATATATAGCATTCTATTTACATCTACATTCTGGGCGAGAAAAAACTAACCAACTATCATTACTCCAACAATTAATTCCACCTAACTCTACCACCAACCTGTACATCCTCATCAATTCTGCATTCATGGCAACCAGGGAGAAGATGGGCATTTAAAATAAAATCCCACCAAAAGTTTCTATATAAAGCTTTTACAACACTTTAAAATATTTTAAAATAGCTTTAAAATATTTTAAACAATGTCATTTATACTTCATGCTTTATATTTTATTTTATCATCACATTTCAATTTGCCCTATCGACAAAATTCTTCTACCGCAAACCTTGGAGTTATCTTTTCTTTCCTTTCCTCATCCATCCTTGGCGCTTTGTCTCTACTTGTCGGCATTCCTGCCTTATCGACAAACTGTGAAGTCGGTGAACCTTTTGGTTTGCTAACTTCCCTTATCATTCCTTTTTCTACCTTTTTATCTTCTTTTCATCTCCTATCTTTCCCTTTGTTGACAATTTTCTCCTACGGAGAACTTCATCCTTGTCTCCTTTTCTTTTGTCTCTTTTGTTTTATCTTCTCTTTGTCAGTGAAACCACCTGTCAGTGAACCTTACGACTCTCAAAACAAAAACTTTGCCGACATAAGACTTTCTTTTCCTTCATCTTCTTTCTTTATCTTTGTTTTTCCTTTGTCAGCCTTTCTCTTTATCGGTGAAAACTCTTATCGGTAAACTTGAAGGTTTGCAAACCTCCAAGTTTACTGACAAGCACTTGGTCTTCTCTCTTTTCTTCACTTCATCCTTCATTTTTTCTTCTTCCTTTATCAACGAATTTGGTAGTCGATGAACCTTTCAATTTGTGAACTACCAAGTTCACAAACAAAGGCCCGACAACTTCCTCGCATTGCCTTGTCGGCCGAATTGATGAAAACACAAACTTGTGAACCTTAGTCAGCAAATTGGCAGGTTTGAGAACTTGCAAACTTGCTGACAAGGGAATACTTAAGCAATCTTGAAATACTTTAACACTTAGACAAATAAAAAGGAAAAACACATGGGGCAAGAGGAATTTATACTTAGAAATTTTATGAAGGGAACCCATGGAAATTATCTCAGATCAGGTATAAATGATGGGTTAGACAACCAAGGGACAAAGCAGGATTTTTTGATGTATTTGGGGAAAAATAATGCAAGTTGGGAACTAAGATTTTTTATGTGCCAACACTGGCTCTGGTTGGGGATGTGTGCCAAGCTTGGCATAGCAAGAACCAACTATCTTCAGGTAGACCAAAAGGAAAAAACAAACAGAGGCAACAACATATTTACAACAAGGGCATATATACAAGACAACATACAATCATAAGCATGATGGCACAAAAAGGAAAGTTGACTTAATCAAAATTTTAAATAACATGTTGTAGGTCAAACCTGCACAAGATGACTAAAACTACTTGCTTCTATCAAAGACAAGCTGAATGAAGGAGCTGCCCTCCCTCAAACCAAATCTGCACTTTTTACCCAGTTACAACAACTAAAGAATTCCATCTGCATGTATCAATTTGCAACATATGCTTGTGAAGCCAAGGCCAGCTCCACCAATGAAAATACTGTTGTTGGGAAACCATAAGAAACAGGTGCTTGACCTATTCCAATCTGCATCATACTTTTTCTCAACAACAAAGAGTGAGAAACTAAAATTTAGGTCAACAACAAAAGACATGGATGGAAGCAAACCTCCACCACCAACTATAACCTTATTACTCCTACTAACCTCTTCATGCAAATTGAGGGAAAAGGAAAACACCTTCAACTCATATGGCAAGGAGAACTGTGCCTGAATGCACTGCTGATCCATAAGAGAAGACTCTTCATCTTTCAAAAAAAAATGGAAAGAATCCATCTTGGGTATACCTTCTAGTTGGTGTTCCATCTATTGAAACTCGAGCTTACACATGCCTTGCTGCTCATTCACATCAATGTCCTATACAAAGGACTCAACCTCTATTGCAGTACCAACATATTCAAGAACCAATGAATATTCCACATCAAAATGGAAACATTCATATTCATTTGCAACTCCACCAAGCTCATGAACAAAACTTTCATATGTGCTACTACAAAATTCAACTTTTGAATCATATAAGCATGACTCGATCTACAATCTAAACCACCGACACACAAATTAGAACCATGAGACACCTCACATGAAGAATCATGTTCTTCCAATTGTCTCTCTATTTCAATTTCACCTTGGCAATTTGCTGTGTCACACTCACTACTACAAATGGATTGCTGACACACTTCTTCTTCCACATTCATTCTTATTTTATTTCCTTGTAGCTCAGATGAAGCACACTCTACATGAGGAAGAGAAAATACCTTGTACCACATAAATAGGTTCTCATATGCATCCACATGATCACCATCTTCACAATCCAGGGAAAACTCTTCACACTGAAACTCCATAACTACACCAATAACTATCTTTGGTTAGTTAGCATCATGTGCAACCACCTCTACATCAACCTCATGCAAGAAAATATCGACTACTGCATCACATACAACAAGAACAAAGGAGGGTAATACATAAAATAAGAAACATGTTCCGTGCTCATAATCTAATTCATTTACCCGTGCATAATCTCCATAATCAAATTTAAAAGATGATTGGACTTGCTGCTCACTCATGCACACGCCTTCCTCATTGTTCATTGAGTCACATATCTCAACATTAGGTTGGAAGTCACCATTGGTTTCATCATTTTCACTTGATGAACTATCCAATGGAAGGTTGGTGCATACATCACTTTCATCATCTACATTATTGTCATATGATGCACCATCTCTACCATCTGCCCTTTTGAACACATATTCATATTCCTCTGATGCTACACTCACCTAATTGTTTATATCATAATTTTTATTACCAACAACACATGCACTTGCGGACAACAAACCCTTTATGTAGTCATCTCTTATTTTCTCCATGGAGTCCAGGGAAAAATATGCCTGCTACATACTTGTTATTTTGAAATCTTCCCGCAAATCACTCAATCTAGTTTCATATGCTTTGAAAAACATATCAATGGAAGCAAGATTTCTAGGTCTAAAATTATTTGGAATGTTAGAAAGGGCAACATAAAACCTATGACTAAAATCCTTGCTTGACTCTCCCTCTTGTCTTTCAATTTTTTCCAGTTCTGTGACAAGATCAATAGGGTCAAGACCTTTGGCAAATTCATTTTGAAATGCTACCATAAGTTCATTCCACAAGGCAAAGGACTGCCTGGGAAAACTTTGGATCCATTCTCTTTCCTTTCCACACAAGGACCTAACAAAGAGCCTCATCCACATGTCTTCATCCTCAAATTGATGTTCTTCCATGAATTTTAAAATGCAATATGTGTGTCCCCTTCCCAAATATTGTACCCATCAAACTTGGGCAATTGGCTCTAGACCTTGGTTGGCATGCCTCGTGTTTTTTAGTCAACTCAAGAGAGGTCTAACTGGTTGTATACTGGATCTAAGGGAGGAGCAGGGGATTGGGCAATTTGATTTTTTGGGGCAAAAGGGAATGCATTGGACTAGACCCTAGACTCTAGTAGCCTAATCCAATTTTTTGTTTCTTCTTCTTGCTACCACAATAAATCTAACAACTATTTCACATTGCTGCATTACTAAGTCATTTTTATTTTGCATGAGTGCATATAAGCTTGGGTTTGTATAACATGCAGAGCCATGACTGGAATATGCATTGTTAGGATGGTCAAAATCTAGATAGTTTCTAGGGTCTGCAACATAAGAAGATGCACATGAAGGAACACCCCTAGGGTATCCATGTTCATACAAGTTGGCCATGAATAAAACATCCTACAATGAAGGGTAGAAAATAGAGGCATACAAATTTGTTCCTTCAACATGACAGGAACAACAATCTTCAAAGATAGGAAGAAAAGAAAACATGCACCTTTATTTCACCAGCTACTGCACACTTGGAATGGGATCATGAATTACCAATAGCAACCAAGGGGTAGTAGTAATAAACTTCTATGCTGATAGTAGAGCCGCCACCTCTTCCAAAGAGGAATTCCTTGAAGTGTGACTTGTCTTCAAGGCTAAAAATTAATTATGGGTTTAGCTCACCAGAAGAGTCTCCAATTGAATCTAACCCAACAGTATCATCCCTGGTAATGGCACCATAATGTTGGCATAAGTTGACGAGAGGCCAAACTTATCCAAACAAAATGTACAAATGTAAATCACTATTATAGAGGTCTTCAAATCTTGAACCAAAGTATTATGTCCCTAGAAAGGACACCAGAATGTTGGCATAAGTTGATGAGAGGCCAAACTTACCCAAACAAAATGCACAAATGTAAATCACTGTTACAAAGTTCTTCAAATTTGAACCAAAGTATTATGTCCCTAACAATGGTCCCAGAATGTTGGTGTAAGTTGATGGGAGGCTAAACTTACCCAAAAAAAATGCACAGATGTAAGTCACTGTTACAGAGGTCTTCAAATCTGAACCAAAGTATTATGTCCCTAGCAACCACACCATAATGTTGGTTCCCAAAATTACTACTACTCGAAACCCTAAAACATTTCACGATCACCTAGGCTAGGGGTGTCGTCAAGGTGTTTGTAAGAGGTTTATCAACAGGTCAAGGGTGATTTTGGTCAATTGACAGGAGTGGGTATGCTCCTCTACACTTCAGGCTCAGCTAAACCTAGGAGGGATATTCCTAGAGGCATGAAATGCAACACAAACAAATATTTGTAGCCATACCCAATGTACACTTAACCCCCAAAGTTGTCACTAGGTCAAGACAAACTAGCTACACATGCCTCTATATTAAGTTGATTACTACACTATGCATTTGCACCCAAACATGGAAATATTACATTCCTTGAGATGACTTCATTTAACTTAACATACACAAGATACATAGTGCAGGCATACATGTACATGATTCCAAAAGATTAAAATAGTTTTGCATCACTTCAGATCTATCCCTGGTTATTATACTGAATCGTGAACAACATGAGAAACCCTAAACCAAACCTACTTCTACTCCTACAGCTAACAGGATGAGGGTTTGATTAAAATAGTGATCGATCCATCCCCAATATGGACTAGTGCCTACTCCATTGGGCAACTAAGTCATAAACAATAAAGAGAAAGGAAATGGATTGAACCACCATCGATAAAAAACTAAATGTATTTAAATACATTCCTTAGATTACGTTTCATACACTGGGCTTACTTATTAATCCCGAATGAATTACAATGATCCACTTGCAACAAAAGAAATGACCCAACACAAAGCTTGTATTGATTTAAATACTATCATGCATTATCAAATCCCTATTACAACATACCAGCAAGTGTGGTACGAGAAAATACATAACTGGGTTCATATATTCTCCTGAATCATCATAATCTGCCATGGAGACACACCACTACATGAAGATGTGCATTACAATCCTTTGCTACGCTGTATCAGATGCATTCCTCCATTCACTTCCCAAACTAACATGATTTGAATCCCTAAAATCAACTTGAGGCACTCGTAGACAAAACAATTGGTTCAATGACCAGCTTATAAAACATCTTTGAATCATGTATAAATAGCATTCTATTTACATCTGCATTCTGGGTGGGAAAAAACTACCCCACCAACTATCATTACTCCAGCAATTAATTCCACCTAACTGACAAGGTGTTGTTGTACCTCATCATTTAATCTATTTTCAGATGTCAAAATCCAGGGGCTGTGTCCTTGGTTGTCTACAATTAGGGATTCTACAGTTACTAGTTTCCCTAGCTAATCCTAAAAGATTCTGCTAATTTGAAGAGATTAATCTGTCTACTTGCTAAATGAATTTAAGGAATGCTGAAAACAGAATTAAACAGGAAGTTTACTCAAGGCAATCTTAAAAATAGTAACATGCATCTATATATCAAAATCAGTAAATACTTTTCATATCAAAATATGAAGTAATAAAATAGTGGTACTAGCCTTCTGCCTTGGTGGTGAGTGTGGGCCCTTGCTCCACACCCTTGGGGCCGAAGGCTATAGTAGGGAATCATCACAAAAGAAGTTCACAACTAAAGTCAACCTAATTCCATTCGCTTTGCATTCATGAAAGATATTGATATCACAGAACTAAGATTATTGAGAATCAGAATAAATCAATCATTGTATATTTCTTCTACTGTTTCTATAAGTATATATGAAAATGAGTGATGACATATCACTTATCTTATCTACTAGTTCTTCTATAAGATGACATCCATCTATTTATTACACTAGCTGTCTAGCTATGGAAAATAATCATGCAATAAAAGTAGACTGAGTAGAATAGAAGTCCACTTAGAATTCTAAATTTGAGTCTTAATACATTTGGGTAGTGAGGCCTTGAAAATATGGATATTGAATTAGTTCTATCCGTAACTCATGCAAAAACTTTAAAAAGATAAAAACTCTAGCATTTTTAACTAAGGATGACCCTTCACCACTCAGGTGATGATTTGAGTGAAATGAGGGGTATTATGATCACTACTGAGAGTGCCTGATCGACATCTTATGCTAGAAATATGCCCTGCTCTCAGGAGGTACCGGAGATATCTATCCCTGTCTGTAGCTCCAGAGATATGTTTGTAGCTCTGGAGATATCAGTGTGGCCTTCTTTGTTCAGCTCCGAAGAGGCTTCCTCTTTCCTTCAAAACTTCTGGTGTCGTGGTATTTTGGTATTGTCTCTAGAGATCATTGAAGACTATCTCTAGAGATGCACAAAATTGCTATTCCTGGAATCTACACCTATCGATTCAAAAAGAGAAGTTGCTACATTTTTCCATTAATTCCATGCACATTAGTTACTTAATTAGAAATTATGATCTTAAGTAATCTATCTCAATTAATCATTAACTAGAACGATCTTGCTAGCTTATTTGTGCAAACATTAGGAAAGATGGACTCAGGAAGGAGAAAAAGAGAGGTAAAAAGATGTATTTAATGGGTGTAACTTGGAACTCATCATCCCCCCATACCTAAGGTTTGGTAGGTCCTCCTACTTCTCACAATCTGGATTTATTCTAGTGAAGTAGCTTGTCAGTCAAGCTATAATCCTGTCCATAGGTGGTCCAAGTTGTGCAGTTGGTATTACCATTGCCTCTGTATTGATCAACCTGCTTCAACCAGTCCTACAATTTCTCATCTTCTATCTACTCAGCCCAGATAGGAAGTGGCTCAATTATGAGAGGGCACCTGAACTGTCCACCTATCCATTCATGCTTATGGTTATCCATCATTTTGGATATCAACTTTGCTTTTCTCATAAATAATCTTAAGTTTGCAGGGGTGACCACCTCTCTTATTTTCTGCTCCGAGGTCAAAATATTCCATCTTTTCTTTGCTATGGCAAGTACTAGATTTGCTGAACTGATCATGAAAAGACCAAAATTGATGGAGCACTCTTGCAAACTTTTTAGGTATAATGGCAAAATTTTGTTCTTACTCTTAGGGTGATAGATAAGGGACCTGAATTGGATCTTAAAAGCATTGGGATTGGGACATTCCTTCCTGATGAAGAGATCTGTTTCTAAATCTTTCTTGAGATGATCTTCCATCCGTTCATTTCAGATCTTATGATTTCTCATTAGGGACATAAATGCTTTAAGCTAGCATTCCCCCACAAAATGATTAAGAATGAAAGTTATATCATTAACATAGAAACCATGCAGGTATAATTCACATAGGAAATTCTTGTCCTCATCATTTCTCCTTGTATATGTTGTCATGAATCCTTCTGCTGTCTCTGTATCCTCAACCAGGTCAGACAAGACTAAAGAGAATTTCCTCTGCAATACTCTTTCTTGTAAGAACATAGAATAGCTAGTACTTGGAGGCCTACAGGATAGAATTTCTGAAGAAAGGGAGGCCATTTCAATGTTTTTGCCTTCCAGAGTTGCTATTCTTTTTGTTTTGGCAGTGACTTCCCTTTGTAATTGCAACATAGGCTTGGAAGCCTCATATTCTCTGCATTTCCTCTCCCAATGGAACAGGGCCTTAGGAATGTTAATGGGGATTGGACCCACATATGCATCTATTTATATTTCCTGCTCATTGGTTGCCCTTGGTCCAACCAACTCTTGAATATATTCCTCCTGGTCATCTAGTTTGTTGTTGGCCCAAGTTAACTGTCTATCCTGGCTATGTATTTTGTCAATCAATGCTACCATTATTTTGAGGCTATTGTCTCTAGCCATGGGGAGCTCAGAAACACTCTGTGTTACTTCTTTCTCTCTTTCTTCCAACAATTTGACTGCCTTAATTTTCTGGGCCTCCAATTCTACTTCTTTCTCAATTTTTTGGGCCTCTAATTCTACTTCTTTCTCCTGGATGATCTTGTTTTTGCTTTGGAGTTCTGTTTGTTGATTTTTAATGACTTATTTTTGCTCCATTTCTACCTCTATTATGACCTTCTGAGGTCAGTAATAATCAGATTCTTCCCCCAGAGTAGTCTCTTTAGGTTTTCAATTTCTTCTAACAATTGTTGTTCTTTTGAAATTTCAACATCCTCTTGATCAGAGGGATGAGAGAAGGTTTCTGCTTCTATTTTTGTTATTTGCTGATCATCAAGGTTTTCCGTGACCATCTACCCTGTACTGCCAACTGTACCCATTTGCCTTGTTTCATCTTTTTCTGTAGACTGCCTGTCCTGAGGGTCCTCTTGGGGTTTCTCTGCTTCTGCTGGCACCGATGAAGGCCCAGCCTTATCCTCATATGTTCTAAAACCCAGGAGTACCTCAGCTAGGAGAGCAGTATCTTTCTCTACCTGTAAGAGCTATCTTTTCCTTTTGCAGTCATAAATGCGATAGAGTGACAGGACACTCCAGAGGCAAGGTGGCAGTATAGCACAGATGGCGGCATGCGGGAATTTGGAAAAGGAAATGATGGCAGGAGGACGTTTCATAGTGGTGGCACCCAAAAATAGAAAGACAACACAGTTGCTATTAAGGGTTAATTAAAGATAGAATTACCTGGATCATTTTTAATGATGAGGGTGATGTACACGGCAGAGATGCTACGTCATTTTATGAGACTATACGCATCGTAGCACATGAGCAACTTTTGGTGGCTTGAGATGACGCCCACTACTCCATTGGTATGTGACCTGCAATCATTGCACTGAGTGGTTTGAGAATCCACATTCTTTGGGTGATGTCAGCACCATCTTTGTGAATACCCCTGCAAATGAAATACGTGCTGATTTTATTTTATTTATGTGATAAAGTAGAGGATGAGTCATGATGACCTCATTATGTGATGTGTCCACTTTATTGCCTAGAGAGGTGGGTCCCCTCCCTTATTATTGAAATTGATTTCTTTATTGATAGAGCGTCGGAGGTGCTCCTAGTTTGGGAAGCGCCGGAGGTGCTCCTGGTTTGGGAAGCACCAGAGGTGCTCCTAGTTTGGGAAGCGCTGGAGGTGCATTTGACTAAGTCCCGGCACCTGATCACCTCCGTAGCTTGATTGTTTTCAACTGTCCTGAAGAAGGGAACCGCCATTTGCTAGTTTTCAACTCCCTTGGTTGAGAAAGACAACCATTTACTAGTTTTCCATCTTTCTCTATTTTTTTTTTTCTTTTCTTTTTTTTAGAAGGTTGCCATTTGCTAGTTTTCAACCTTCCTTTTTTTTTCTTTTTTTTCAATCCAACACTGTGACAGAGGAGGTATCCCCTATATCAAAACACAAATCATTAAGAAACTCTTCTTTAGTAGATGGTCTTTTATAGAGTCTGATTCGGTGACCATTTACTAGGAATGTGTCTGTGCTTCCGTCAATAGGTTGCAATAATACTGTTTCATTTTCAAAAATTTCCTTTATTTGATAAGGACCCATCCAGTGAGTTTGCAATTTCCCTTTGAACTCTTTGAATCCAGAATCATAAAAAAGAACCCAATCACCTTGTTGAAATGTCCTCCTTTTGATGTGTTGGTCATGCCATTGCTTCCTCTGATACTGAACCAGTTCTGTTTGCTAAATGGCCTCTGTCTGAATTTCATCCAACTCATTAAGCTGAAGAATTCCATTCTGTTGAGCTATAGACAATGGTAGACCAATATCCAATACAGTTTTAAGTGTCTGGAGTTCAAATTCTATAGACAAAATAGGCTTTTTTCCATAAACCAATTCATATGGTGAGAACTTTGTTGTGGACTTCCAAGTGGTATTGTAAGCCCAAACTACTTAAGGTAATCTGCTAGCCCAATCTTTTCTGTTCATTGCTACTGTCCTTGTTAGAATATTTTTAAGTTCCCTATTAGTTACTTCTACCTTCCCATTCGCTTGAGGATGGTAAGGTGAAGATTTTCTATACTTGACTTGATATAAATCTATGAATGCTTTGATTACCTATGAAGTAAACTGAGGTCCTCTGTCTGAAACTATTGATCTTGGGGCTCTAAACCTTAAGAAAATCTTATTATAAAGGAAATCAACAACTTTTTCTTCTCTTGCAAATTGTAATGCTTGAACCTCAACCCACTTAGTAACATAGTCTGTGCATACTAGAATGTACTCCTTGCTTAATGATGGTGGAGAAATTGGTCCCACAAAGTCTAGACCCCACTGCTCAAATGGTTCCATCATGACTTGAGGATGCAGTAACATCTCCTGGGTAAAGGTTGGCTGTCCCATCCTTTGGCACTGGTCACAGTGCTGCACATACTTCTTTGTATCTTTATGAAGAGAGGGCCAATAGTAACCAGCTCCAAGGATCTTGTGGACTATCCAGTGGAAGGAGTAATGGCCACCAGATGGTTCATCATGACATGCTCTCAACACATCAAAAATCTCATCAGCTTTTAGACATCTACGTAGAATGAAATCAAGACCACATTTAAATAGTAAACCATTCAACCATTTGTAAGATAAACTTTCTTTAACTAAACATTTTTTTTTGTTTTGAGGTAAAATGGGATGGATACAAGCCTGTAGCTAAAAGATTAGCTATGTTAGCAAACCAAGGTGCAGTAGAGGAGATAGCAAAAAGATGTTCATCTTGGAACTTGTCCTCCACTGGTTGGTTTTCTCCTTCTGTATGTAATCTTGACAAAAAATCAGCGACCAAATTAAACTTTCCTGGATTATTAACTATGGTAATATCAAATTCTTGCAATAGCAATAACCACCTGATGATCCTTGCACCCACTACTTGTTTATTCATTAGGTACTTGATGGCTACATGATCAATATGTACAAATATCTTATATCCAGTGATATAATACCTAAATTTATTTATGGCATAGATGACTGCCAAGAATTCTTTTTTAGTTATGGTGTAATTTCTTTCTACAGAGGTAAGGTTTTTGCTGATGTAATAAATGGCATGCATACTTTCTCCTTCCTCCTTTTGTCCTAAAACTGCCCCAATGGACTCATTTGAAGCATCAGTCTGTATGTGAAATGGTAAAGTCCAATTAGGTCCTCTTAAAATTGGTGTGATAGTAAGCTTTTCTTTCAAGGTTTCAAATACTGATTGACATTCTTCTGTCCATAGAAATTTTGTGTCTTTGTTAAGTAGGGTAAACAGGGGGGCAGCTATTCTGCTGAAATTTTCTATGAACCTCCTCTAGTAGCCTGCATGACCCAGAAAACTTCTAACATCTATCTGATTTTTGGGTGAAGGCAACTATGTGATCACTTCTATCTTGTTTTGATCCACTTTGATCCCCTTTTTTGAAATGTGGTGTCCCAAAACAATTCCTTCCTCCACCATCATAAAGCACTTTTCATGACTAAGGGACAATTGATTTTTCTCACAACATTTCAATACTTTCTCAAGGTTTGTGAGAGCTTCTTCAAAATTATCCCCATACATAGTAAAATCATCCATATAGACCTCCATGCATTCATTAGCTAGTTCAGCAAAAATAGCTAAAACAAGTCTCTGAAATGTAGCTGGGGCATTGCATAGTCCAAAGGGAAGAACTTTGTAAGCAAAAGTTCCCCAAGAGCATGTGAAGGTGGTTTTATCCTGGTCTTCAGGTGCTACTTGAATTTGATTATACCCACTGAATCCATCTAGAAAAGAAAAATACTTTCTCCCAGCAAGGTTGTCCAGTACTTGGTCAATGAATGGTAAGGGAAAGTAGTCCTTTTTTGTGGCCTTGTTTAGTTCTCTATAATCAATATACACCCTCCATTTCCCATTATTCTTAGGCACTATGACAAGGGGTGAGACCCATTGACTATCTGAGATTGGATATATAAACCCCACTTGAAGTAATTTTTCTATTTCAGTTTTGACAATGTCCTTTAAAGCAGGATTCAATCTTCTCTGGGGTTGTCTGACAGGTTTAATATCCTCAGTGTATATATGATGGGTACAGATCTCAGGAGGTATGCCTTTCATATCTTGGTATTTCTAAGCAAAAGATGCTGAATGGGAAATCAGAAGTTGGATAAGTTTTTCTTCCTGATTTGCTATTAATTGAGTATTGATATTAAGTGTTTTCCTTGGTAAAATCATGACCTGTTTTGTGATTTGATCCATAGATGTAGTTAATCCGTACATTGGAGTCATGGTATTGAGAGGACAAGAATGTGGAAGCAACATATGGAAAGTGGCTAAGTCTCTGTAAAAGGTTTCCCCACAAGGAATGATGTTGGTGAGGGTACAATGAGAAGAAGTAAGAATTTATCTCCTAGAATCTTGGGTGAGTTCCATCACATCCTTATTGATTAGGATGTGAGTGATGTCTTCTGTTGTATCATAGTATATTTCTTCTTCTAACTCTCCCAAATGTTCCTTGATGGTTACCATAGCTATTGAGGCACTATTGTCATTGTTCTCTGGTTCATCCACCCATACTCTTCCTGTATAATGTATTGATGGTTTAGCTGGAGGATACAAAGATATTTTCTTTAAATCTATCCCATTAGAAATGACCATATCCCCAGTTTGACAATCAATAGATGCTGCTGCTGTAGCCAACCATGGTCTTCCTAAAATCAGTGGATAAACATTTCTCTAGTTTCTAGGTTCTAATATCAGGAAGTCCACCAAAAATTCCCATGAATCTATCACAACTGGTACATCAGTGATCACTCCTTTTGGAACAACTACTGACTGGTCAACAAATTGAAGAATTGTAGTTGTGGATTGGATACCTGATAGAGCTAATTTGTTCATTGTGTGAACTGTCATCACATTAATTGCTTCTCCCAGATCAACCAGAACATTTGAAATTTCCACCCCTGAGATGAAAATAGTTATGACAGGATTTCCAGGGTCTCCATATTTTGGGAGGAGCATTTCTCCCATTAATAGATCTACTACTTTTCCTTCCACCTGTATTGTGGAAGGAAAGTTTTTCTTCCCACCCTGCATTTTGATACAATACTATTTAATGAACTAATTTAGTTCTGGTACATCTCTGATTGCCTAGAGAAGAGGAATTTCAATGTTTAGTTGTTTGATTTCTTGTAAAAGTTCTGATTCCAGGTTGGTTTGGACTTGTTTTTGTAAGATCTTTTTCTAGGGAACATATTGTTTAAGCCATTTTGGATATGGTGCTAGTTTTTCCATCTCCAGAGCATCTCCAGAGCTCTTGTCAGAATTATGTTTAGGAATGTTCTCTGGAGTCGGTCTTTTAGGAGCAACTCCAGAGTTGTCCAAGGATGATTCTTCTAGCACTTTTTTGTTAGTAATCTCCTCCAGGAGTTGAGTGGATAAATTTTTAGGTTCCTCATCATTGGTTACTTTAACTATAATTGGAGGAGATGGTCTTGGGAATGCTTTCCCAGAATGCAGCTGGAGATTATTTGAATATATAGAGATTTTCTTACTCTGTCATGTAAATGGCTACTCCCTGTTTATTCCGTGGGTTTGGTATAGGCTGAGCTGGTAAAGGTGGTTGGCTAACTAGTTCATTTTGTGATTGACCTTGTGTGTTGGAGGGTCCAGTTAGTAAAGCTTGTTGTTGAGGTTGGAAACATCTAGGTTGTCCTTGGTATTGTTGATTATATCCCTCTTGAGAACCTCATTGAGGTTGCATGTTTTGTGATCCAAACTGTGGTGGTCACTATTGATTTCCCCAAGGCTGATTTTGCCAATTTTGGTTTTGCCAATGTTGACTTGGCCAATCCTACTGTCCCCAAGGAGGATTATTTTGAGGCCCATATCAAGTTGGATTCCATTGATTATTTCCCCAATTAGAAGGACCCCTGTAAGAAGGTTGGTTTGGATACTGATTATAAGGGAAATTCCCAGTTTATTTTTGTCCCACATAGTTCAATTCCTCTTCTATTACAGCATTCTTCTTACTCAATCTTTTTAAGGCTGGAAGTTGACTACATTGACTGGTAGGATGTTCCCTATCACAGATCTGACAAATCTATGATTTGTCCAAAGGGCATTCTCTCAACAGTTGTTTATTTCTACACCTAGGACAATAGATGGAGAGTGGTTCAGTTGTTCTATTTTGATCAGCTGTTATAGTTTTTTCTTGAATCCCATCCAATGTGTTATTTAATTGGACCAAAATGTCTGTTTTTAGATTTGCAATCTCTTCCATTAACTATCCTATTTCATTTTTCCCTTTAAAATTTTTGGGTGACCTCACTCCATTTTGGGTTCTGGAATAGTTCCTGCAGAGTTCTTCTATAGCAAGTATATCCATTTTGTTGATATTTCCTTTTCCCATTAGATCCAGTGCCTGTTTTGATTCTTTATCCAATCCTTTTACAAATAGGGTTCTAGTCAAGGAGTGATCTATTGGGTTGCCATACCTTCTCAAGGCAAAATTAAACCTATCCACATAGTCCTCTAAGGTCTCTTCCTCCCCCTGCCTAATTTTAAACAATTCTTCATTTTTATTACTAGATCTACAATAATCTTGGTATTTTCCCAAAAATTATGTTTCCATTTGATCCCAAGAATGGATAGAATTCTGGGGTAAACCCATAAACCATCTCATCATAGAATCTTTCAGGGTTGAAGGGAACAGTTTGAGTTTTTGGTTATCTGATCCATAATCATAAGTTTGGCAGACTACTTTGAATTCAACAAAAACTGATCTGGATCCTCAGAAGAAAGTCCTCTAAAATTTGGCATGTGTGCTGGTGAGATATTCTTTATAGGAGCATTGTCTCTAGCAACCAAAACAATAGGATATGAGAAGGTTCTTGGAGCTTATTTTCCTCTTCTTCATGATTATCATTGTCCATGTTTAGTATTGGTTCTTCTCCCTGAGGTTTTAGGAAATTAGGTTCTATCAAAGGATCTGTCTGAAACTTTTGTTGTAATTCCTGGATATAATCGGCAAGTGGAAGATTTGGAGGATCTAAGGGATTATTGTTTTGAGGTGCAACTTCCAAAGTAGGTTCTGGGTTTCTCTCTTCAACAAGATCTTGTGCCACCCCACTGCTTTCCCCTATGGCTTGTTGTTGGGGTGTCTGCTTTATATATCTTCCTTTTAAATCTCTAGCTCTAACCATACAGATCTATCCTAAAAACTGTTTTAACTAAGTTTCCCTAATTAACACAAGATATCCTTGGCAATGATGCCAAAAATGACAAGGTGTCATTGTACCTCATCATTTAATCTGTTTTCAGATGTCAAAATCCAGGGGCTGTGTCCTCAGCTGTCTGCAATTAGGGATTCTACAGTTACCAGTTTCCCTAGCTAATCCTAAAAGATTCTACTAATTTGAAGAGATTAATCTGTCTACTTGCTAAATGAATTTAAGGAATGATGAAAATAGAATTAAATAGGAAGTTTAGCCAAGGCAATCTTAAAAATAGTAACATGCATCTATCTATCAAAATTAGTAAATACTTTTCATATCAAAATCTGAAGTAATAAAACAGTGGTACTAGCCTTCTGCCTTGGTGGTGAGAGTGGGCCCTTGCTCCACACCCTTGGGGTTGAAGGCTATAGTAGGGAATCAACACAAAAGAAGATCACAACTAAATTCAACCTAATTCCATTTGCTTTGCATTCATGAAAGATATTGATATCACAGAACTGAGATTATTGAGAATCAGAATAAATCAATCATTATATATTTCTTCTGCTGTTTCTATAAGTATATATGAAAATGAGTGATGACATATCACTTATCTTATCTACCAGTTCTTCTATGAGATGACATCCATCTCTTTATTACACTAGCTGTCTAACTATGGAAAATAATCATGCAATAAAAGTAGACTGAGTGGAACAGAAGTCCACTTAGAATTCTAAGTTTGAGTCTTAATACATTTGGGTAGCGAGGCCCTGAAAAATATGGATATTGAATTAGTTCTATCCGTAACTCATGCAAAAACTTTAAAAAGATAAAAACTCCAGTAGTTTTAACTAAGGATGACCCTTCACCACTCAGGTGATGATTTAAGTGAAATGAGGGGTATTATGATCATTACTAAGAGTGCCTGATTGGCAACTTATGCTAGAAATATGCCCTGCTCTTAGGAGGTGCCAGAGATATTTGTCCCTGTCTGCAGCTCAAGAGATATGTATGTAGCTCTAAAGATATCAGTGTGGCCTTCTTTGTTCAGCTCCGGAGAGGCTTCCTGTTTCCTTCAAAACTTCTGGTGTCATGGTATTCTGGTATTGTCTCTAGAGATCATTGAAGACTATCTCCAGAGATGCACAAAATTGCTGTTCCTGGCATCTACACCTGTCGATTCAAAAAGAGAGAAGTTTTTGCATTTGTCCATCAATTCCATGCACATTAGTCACTTAATCAGAAATTATGATCTTAAGTAATCTATCTCAATTAATCATTAACTAGAACGATCTTGCTAGCTTATTTGGGTGCAGATATTAGGAAAGATGGACTTAGGAAGGAGAAAAAGAGAGGTAAAAAGATGTATTTCATGGGTACAACTCGGCTCTCATCACTAACTCTGCCACCAACCTGTACATCCTCATCAATTCTGCATTCATGGCAGTCAGGGAGCAGATGGGTGTTTAAAATAAAAGCCCATTGAAAGTATCTATATAAATCTTTTACAACACTTTAAAATATTTTAAACTATATCATTTATACTTCATGCTTTATACTTGATTTTATCATCACATTTCAATTTGCCCTATCGATGGAATTCTTCTACCATGTACCTTGGAGTTATCTTTTCTTTCCTTTCCTCATCCATCCTTGGCACTTTGTCTCTGCTTGTCGGCATTCCTTCCTTATCAGCAAACTATGAAGTTGGTGAACCTTTCAATTTGCTAACTTCCCTTATCATTCCTTTTTCCACCTTTTCATCTTCTGTCTTTCCCTTTGTCGACAATTTTCTCTTGTGGCAAACTTCATCCTTGTCTTCTTTTCTTTTGTCTCTTTTGCTTGATCTTCCCTTTGCCGGTGAAACCACTTGTTGGCAAACCTTACGATTCTCGAACCAAAAACTTTGCCAACAAAGACTTGCTTTTCCTTCATCTTCTTTCTTTATCTTTGTTTTTGCTTTGTCGGCCAATCTCTTTATCTTTGTTTTTGCTTTGTTGGCCAATCTCTTTATCATTGAAAACTCTTTTCAATGAACTTGAAGGTTAGCGAGCCTCCAAGTTTGCCGACAAGCACTTGGTTTTCTCTCTTTTCTTTTCTTCATCCTTCATTTTTTCTTCTTCCTTTATCAACAAATTTGGTAGTTGATGAAACTTTCAATTCGTGAATTGCCAAGTTCACCAACAAAGGCCCAACAACTTCCTTCTTGCATTTCCCAGTCGGCCGATTGATGAATCGATGAAAACACAAACTTGTGAACCTTAGTCGGTAAATTGATAGGTTTATGAACTTGTGAACCTACCGACAAGGCAATACTTAAGCAATTTTGAAAGACTTTAACACTTAGACAAATAACAAGAAAAAACACATGAGGCAAGAGGATTTTGTAATTAGAAATTTTATGAAGGGAACCCATGGAAATTATCTCAGATCGGGTATAAATATGGGTTAGATAGCTAAGGCACAAAGTAGGATTTTTTGATGTATTTGGGGCAAAATATTGAAAGTTGGGAACTGGGATTTTTTAGGTGCCAATAGAAGGTATAAGAGAATGTATACTTCAAACAATTAGATGCTTGTAATTTAAAAGTTCTACTTCTAATAGATGTGTGCACAAATCCATGAGGGATCAAAACTATTTGAGTAGACACTATATTTGGCATGAGATGGAGGAATCACTTGAGAAAGATGGATTGAAACTCCTAATCATCTAGTTGGTGCTTCATTTTACCTCATAAAGATTATAAGTGAATGATAGTCATTGATAGGCTCATTATGTCCTTGGGATCATTTGGTCAAATTAGTTACAATTATTTTTAAGCCTATGCTGACATGGAAGTGTCACAATAAAGAAATGGATAACTCATCAAAAGAGTGGATAGAATCGAGAGATAAAGAATAGAACCATTAAATGACATAGTCCCTTAAGGTTTGTGGAAACAATTTAGCTAAAATTTTGTATGTGAAATATAGGCCTACAACATTGAAATATTGTAAATAGAAATAATTAGGACATCCTTTTCCATGATATATTTCAAATCTATGCTAGAAAGCCCACGAGTAATGGATATATAGAAAATTTAAAGGTGAGAGGTTTGTGATATAGAGGATTATATATAATAGAGTCATGGTTAGTAGGTATATCATACCCTTTATTCAAATATTGACCAAATTTCTTTAATAGTGTATGAAGAGCATGGGAAACAATGGATGAAGTGGGAATAATAGTGGTATGAAGAGAATGGGAAATAATGGATGGAGTGTAAAGAGGATGTGTGATAAGATGTAATGACATAGAAATGGAAGGAGAATCCAAACTATAAGGTAAATAGGTCATAGGATGAGAATGAGGAGTGGTATAAGTATAGGAGGTAGAGCTAGTAGGCACATGGGTACGAGTAGACATAAAAGAGTGAGAGGTGAGTGGAACACTAGTGGATGGAAATATGGTGGTGATATTCAAGGTAGGAATTGAAAAGAAAGGGGTCATAGTAGGAGTGACAATAGGGTTGGTAGAGGCCATGTAAGTGGTAAAAATAGGATGAGAGGAAGAAGGATTAGAAGTGGATGAGGGATGTGGGGTGGGGGAGATGATACCTCATTGGAAGAATCCATAAGAGTGCCAATACTGTGAAGAATATATGTACCAAAAAGAGAACCCACTAAGGCCTTATGCAAGATAGCACCTAATTTTCAAGGAGTTTTGACATGCGTAAGTGCATTAACAAGTAATTATCCCATAAGGAGAGATATCTCTTAGCAACATAAAATCATGATCATAATCTTGTTGATCTTCATGATTCTTAATATGGTGTTTAGTGTGAACATTAATAGAAATGATATCATTATCATTAGAGTAGTTATCCATATTAGGGTTTGGATGAGCACTTATTTGTAAAGGAATATTAGGTTTTTGAGTAGGTCATGGCATAAATAATCCCTAGTAGTACAACAAATAGAGTTAGAAATATAAAATCAATATAAATCACTTTTTCTTTATTAGTGAGTTGTGGGGTAAGGGCCCACTCCCATTTTGTAAAAAACAAAGAGGAAAGATTCAGAGCCATGCATGGGGAGCACACAAATTCAAACAACTAACTCAGAGGAAATGAGGAAGACTAAGGGAATCCAACAAATTGTAAATATCAAACAAAAAGATACCAATAGGGGAAAGGAAGCTTGGGGGTAGTATGAATCAATATGAAACTTAGCGTAATAATTCATCCTTCATAGGAAGATCAAGCCCTTAAGCCTGTTTGATAGCACCCTTCCTCCTACTTCTAGTGAAAAGAGCATCCATTGTCCATTGAGTTCCATCATCAACTGAATCATGTCCTTCTATCCAAAGTTTCTCAACTTATAATTTTTATCCTTTCCTCTTCCTAGGAACTCCTAGGTTTGGCTTGGAGATGTGACTCATGGTTTGAGTGATAGTGTATTTGTAATGAGGAACAACCACTTCATCGTGATCCATAAAATCTAAAAAAAGCTCATCCTATTCCTCCATGAGGGGGAAGTGTCCCTCATCATTCATGAATTGTGGATTTCCCTCACCCTTTGAAAGTTGGTTAATACCACCAAAATCTTATTTGGGAGGGTGTGGAGATGAGAAAGGATCCATAGAAATAGTGGCATCCACAGGAATCTCTGACACAGTCCTTGTCTCCCTCAGGGCTTCCATAAGATTTCCATAATTATGCTAGATAAGATCCGAGTCATCTAGTGAGCTCTTCTTCTTGATCCACTTCTTAAAATGGATTGTCCTTAAACCAGGTGATTGTTTAGAAATGCACCCAACAATTTTATGACCAATCATGTTACAATGAAAGCATCTGAATGGTAGACCTCAATAATTTAGAAATTGTGTCCAGATGCCAAAAGAGTAGTGGATTCTGGCCAAGTGGTATAAGGGATTTGATATGTCGACCATAGCACAAAATGTTACAAATTTGGGTTTTGAATCACCAGCTTTGAGTCAATTTTTATGAAAGTTCCCACTAGTTCAATCAATTTTCTTAGCAGACCCATATCCCACATGATCAATGAAAGATTGTACAATTGAAACCAAATCAAGATTGAAGTGATTTTTGTTGTTGCTAGATCAAAAAAAGGAGTCCACGAGGCAATGAAAAGGCTTGACTATTCATAGAACCAAGGTCCATCTTTTTTCACATAGTTACAATCATCCACAATTAAATCAAAGGAGAAAGAAACCATGATCCATGATCTCAATCGAGGGATTTGGGTTTCTCTAGATTATCGTTGGCTAGTGGACAAAATCCTCACAAGGAAGACATTTCCTCATAAATATGAGGACAAGGGATTGGAATCTAACATTAGTTGATACTTATTTAACATAGTCATTAGAGACACATAAATCAATCAGAGCATTCACCAAAATCACTACGAAGTTGCCTAAGGAGAAAGAGATTCTATATGGAAAATCAAGGGTTAAACCAGTCCCTAGAACAATCTTTGGGCATGGACTATTATCCTCAACAAAAAGATGAGCTATCTTCTTGGGAGAAGAATTAGGATTTGCCAATAAAATTTTCTCCCTACAAAAGTTTCCACATTCATGGTAGGGACTCAACTTGTTCCTACAAGTTTTGAAAGTTTGGGGGATTGTTGGTTGATTTTAGTTGTGTTAGAGGTGGGGGTGGAAGAGATAAATCCCCTCTACAACCCATCAACCATAGTCGTAAGTGGATCAAAACCCTTCCCTAGTCCATTCACTTTCCTTTCTTGTTGCTTCTTCCCTTTCTTTGCATCTGCACACTTACTGTCACTCCTATTGTTAATTTCCTCGACGTAGTTCACTCCATGATTCTATTGCTCACCCTCACACATGCTCACTTACTTCATTACCTAAGAATTAAGGCAATATAAATCACTCTTAGTTTTGTAAAAAAATAAAAATTAGAAGATAAAACCCTAAGAGAGTGTAGGGGTTCACCAAAACGAAAAGAAAAATAAATAACCCTCTAGTCCTAATCTAAGAGGGAGAATAAAATCCCTTTTTACATATATTTATGGTAAATAAATAAATTTCATGAATATCTAGAATCTACCCTAGATTAAATATTGGGATGATGTAAATGAATTAAATGTTATAAAATAATTAAATGTTTGCACCTTTTGGCACAATACAAAATGGAACAACATGTGAGGATAAACCTCTTCAAATTAGACGGGAAGCTCCTTGTAATAGAAAAATAACATAAAAACTCTAGAACCTAAGGACATTACTTCTAGTTGTTTACAAAATGTATAATTTAACTCAAGTATTTGAACATAAATTGCAAAATACAACTAAGTAACTACCTATCTTTTAGTTCTTGGACAAGGGCACAAGACTTATCAACACTTATACTCAAGACAGGAGATTTTTATGTTTTTTCACTTAAAGAAAATAATATATGGCAGCTAATAAATACTCACTCTTTTTGGTTAAAAGTAGCGATAAAAAGTGTAAGTACAACATAATGATTGAATTGGTTTAAACAAAGGAGGCACACAAGATAAGCAAATAATATGAAGAAAATTGTATAGGAAGATGCAACAACCACACTTCATTGAAATTAGTAATACAAAGCTTAGAATTTTTAAGGAAAGAAATTTTATTTATTGAAACAAATCATACACAAATTGAATAGTGATTTCAGTAGTAAAATATGCATACCAAATTCAATTCAGTAAAATCTAAGTGCAAATGACACTTATTTATATGTGTTTACAAATTTTAACATGAGAAATATTAAAAAAGCTAACTAGAACTTCTACAATATGAATAGTTTTCTTGTGCACAAAGCAAGCTTAGTATACAATTTTGTCCACAAATTCCAAACCCTAAATTAAGAAATATTCAAATAGATTTTTAATAAGGATAAATAAAAACTAAAAATAGACCTAAGGCTTTGTTGCTAGTTTTTGTCTTGGATTGGTCTACATTCTCTTACTCATTTCATTCCCTTATCCTTCCCACCATTGTTTCAAATTGATTTTTAGTGTAGAAGATCACATTTATTATGGGTTTTGTTAGTTTTCCTCACCTTCATGTAGTTTTTTTTCTTATTTGAATGGCTACTACCCAAAGTGGCCCAGTATTTGATGCTAGGTTGACTATCTTGGAAGCATAGAAAATGGTTGCAAAATGCCCTCGCAAGTTAATACAAAAAAGTGGTTCATGAGGTAACTCTCTTGGTCTTGGTATTTTCCTTACTCATGATTTTGAAAATGCATGCAAATAGCTTGAAAACTATACTCTTGTCAAGTATTTTGTTGGTAGAATTCTATTTGAAAGAATGCTAAGGAGTTGGGTCAACTCCACCTATGTCCCTCATGGAGTCCACATGGAGGCTATCCAAAACCTTACTAAGTGTTTCTTTCTTTTCCATTTTGTTGAAGTCAAGTTTGCTAAGGATATTTTTTAGCATATCCCCTTGTACATTCACTCTTCTTTATTATTCTTTACCTTGTAGACTTAAGACTTAATTATCTTTGAGGGATGTTCTCTTTGAGTCTAGCTGTGGGTTGAATTCCCTGCTCTCCCCTTGTCACCCTAACCCTTCCTAGATTGTATCATAGCCTTGTTGAGGTAAGTTATTCATTTTTACCAAGAATGCTTCTTTTCAACTCACCCTTAGTAAAAGGTTTGTGTTGAGTTTGACTTATCAAAGGACCTAAATGAATTAATAGGATCATGTGTGGGGAATTCAATATGGTTGAGATGGCATATGATAAATGCTTCCACCTACCTACAAGATGGACAACTAGTTAAAGAGAGGTATTGATAGGTTAGGAATTAGAAACATAATAGACTAATAGTCATCAGAAGACCATTGTAGTAGCAATTAGCATTGTGTGGTACCCCTAGAAGGATGGGTGTGATAGGGAAAAAGAGTTCTATTCAATTCTTATTCAAAACCTAATAAAGTTAATTTACAAATGGATTAAAATTTTCTAAAATTAACCAAAGTTTACAAATAATAGGTTGATGTGACTAATTTTATAGATTTCTAGAAAATAGTATGATTCAATCACATAAAGGAAATCAGAAATCAAAATAGTATAAAAATCTGAACCTGGTGTTGAAATTTGGGAGTCTCAGCCTCAAATGCCAGCGATCCGTGCAAACATCTACACTCTATGCTGTCATCTGTATGGAATAGTACAGTTCTCAAATGTAAGTTTCTTTAGTTTGTGTCTTCCTAGTAACCTTTAGTTTAACCTACATATTTTCAAGGTAGCCTTACACAACAAAAATAGAGAAAGAGACAAGTGTAATATCCCCAAATAAACGTAGATAAATAAAAGGAGATGAGAATAATCAAATCTAGAGAAAAATGATGAATAAATACTAGTAAACCTATGAATGCTTGACCACCTTTGATTAACCTATTTTTGAGAGAAGAGGATGTTGGGGCTGCTAAGGAGTTTTCCAAGAGTGGTTAAACCCCAGGTTCGGTTTCTCAACCTCCATGAATAGCCAGAAGATAAAAGAGAGTATCATGCTTCTATTCTACATGTGTTAAAGAAACAGAAGTAGTGATCTATTTCCAAACTATGAGTATCTCCTTGGTCTACGGGGAATAATACTAGGCCTAGTGCATTGATTTGGTAACAAGTTAGTGTTGTGTGGTTACACAACACGCCCCATTTTGACTTGGCAAAACAGGGACCCAACTTTTGTTGGCTTGGTTTGGGTTTCTTGCTTTCTGGCGGTTTGGTAAAAATCAGTCAGGTGCATCATCATGTTGAGTTAGGATGAGGTAAGTCATCATTATAAGGTTAGTTTGTCAAAATTCCTATTTTGTACTTGTGACCTCATAATCCTGGAAGAACATTAAATTTCACGCAGGTTTGCCTTTTACGTCACCCTGGTATTCACCAGGATGTGGGAGTTATGAACAGTCAAAGTTTTGGTCAAACCTGATATTCGCAAGGGGAGGGGTCATATTTTATAATCGGAGTCAGGTTGTTGAAAGATCATCATCATATTGAAACATTCCCCAGATATATCCTGCGGTTCAAATATCCTGACGTCAACTTTAAACGGTAGTAAGTCTTTCCCGTCAAGCGGTCTTTTATATCGCGAACATCATGTTTTGAAAAGTAACCCGATATTCGTAAATATCATCCTGACGCGAAACATCACCCTTAACAAACATCCTGATGACATCATCTGAATACGATAAACGAAGAAACAAACATCCTGATGACATCATCATCATATTTACATTTCGACAGGATATTTTGTAAACATGATCATGTTCGCCCAATATGACGATGACGTCATGAAGCATTTCCGATACAAAGAAAGAATATCATGATGACGTCATCCTGATATTCAGAAAGGAGGATGAGAAAGCTTGTCTCATCATCATCATTTTGTTTTGAAACATCACCTGATAAATTGAAATATCCTCCTGATGTGCTAAAATGTGGACAAAGGGTGCATTATCACCCGAATCTTATAGCGATAATAATTCCAGTGCTAGGGAGGATGATATTGAAACTCAACCTGATATTTGTGAAATATCATCCTACCCTCATGATATCCCGCCATATGGATATTCTCCCACTCCTCTTGCCGCCATTATCATTAAATGCGCGCAGATATGGTAGGTGATTCCTGCCGACCCCGGAACCCGATGAAATACCTGACGAGATCTTGAGTTTTCACACGAATGATCAAAGATTGCAATCTAACTTGTTAGAGTTGCCCTAAATTCACCCTAACTACGAGGTTAAAAGGTAATTCAACCGCCATTGTTACGTGTATCTGCGTTAAAATTGTTTTACAGAGCACCAGCCTCTATATCCGCATAACAGCTACCGTTGCGCAATTCGAACTCACAGATAGAAGGAGGGAAGTGATCACAGTTGAATTAAGAGTGTCTTGACGACATACTCGTATAAAGAGAATCTGCATAACCAGGTAAGTGAACTGAAACCCTCATCATGTTGTTTCTAAGTGATGTTGTAAGTTCTGGTTATGTATCCATGTAAGTAAGTAATGTGAAATTGATGCAATAGGCATGATATTTGCAATATGTATGCATGCATATCCCTGTTGTGAGAAGAAATGTTGTTAATTGCAGGTACCCATGGCTGAAAAACGCTCAGTCAAGAATCAGGAGGAATTTAGCAGGCCTATGTTCTCTTCCCAGAGAGGGGTCCTGTTCAAATATGGGGCAATTACAGATACCCATCAGGGGATTACCAACCTGGAGGCTTGGTCAGCCAAGCTGAATGATGGACAAGATAAAAGTCCGGTATTGGACGCAGTGTTTGTATCAGGTATGTGGAACGCTGCTGGCTTCCCATACTCCATGGAGTCTCCGGAGCTAGTCATTGGATGCGCCTGGAATTATAACCCTCAGACGAGGCAGGTGGTGAAGCATGGGAGAGTGTATGCAGACCTATCCATCAAAGGTCTCTCCCAGACATTTGGACTGCCAATGGGCAGTAAGGTAAAGAGTGTGGACTTGAAGAAGTCTGAAAGAGAATATGAGGCCAACAAGAAGGTGGCCAGAAAGAACATGTATGCTTGGCGGGCCGAGAACAACACATATAATGCAGCGGCCAAGCTTCCTGTGCACATGTTCAAGTTTGATTTTAATGAGGAGTATCAGTATGTGATTGCCCTACTGAACAGGGTGACTAGCCAGCCTGATACTGGTGATTTTAGAGATTGGATGTACGGCATAATAATGATGTACCTGTATGCAGACATCAAGCCACTGTGGGGTCAAATAATAGGCGATGCTCTGCATGAGTAGCTGATGAACCTGGGAGGTTCAGACTGTGCATTCTACATGACCTCCTATATCGTTTATTCCTGTGCATATAAAGGCACTTTTGATGCCCTGGTCACAGATGGAAAACTGACGGGCACAAATACAGCATATATCTGGGATCATCATCCCCAGCTGCAAAGAACCAAGTATATCAAGGACTACAAACTGGTCAATGATGCATTCTCTATGCATCTGGTAAGGACCATGGAAGATGACAGAACTAAAAGACTGAGCATGGAGGCTCAAGAGGCAGTATACAGGCATGGGGCATGGTACATACAATTTGCCACCTTTTCCTACATCAGGATAGAAGGTTTCGAAGGACATCCCCTGATGCTGCCGAGATATCCTACAGATGCAGTAGTATTAATGGAATTTATCAGGCAGGGCTCCACCATGATACAGATGTATAAGGATGCCAAGAAGCTGCCACCCATTTTGTTCCCAGTCAGCATCGGCAACTACATGTGCCCTAACTCTGACAATATAAAGAAGGTGATGGTCACCCTAAATAAGATGAATTTGCTGCCCTTCCCAGTAACGAGACCATATGATCCTTACGGCCGAATGCAGAAGATCCTAGGAAAGCCTATTCACCAGAGGCACCTAGAAGATTTTTGGGCTGACTGCGAAGATGAGGCAGAAGCCAGGAGGAGGAGGTATCAGAGGTTGACTCTGAACCAGATTAGGACATTTGACTACATATCCCTCCCTCAGCAGCTGAAGAATGATGACGGCAGGATAATGGCAGATGAATATGAGCAGAAGAAGATTTATAATGACACCATATCTGCACCTGACCTCACCATGCAGGAGGATATGTCCTTGGACCCATTCTTTGCTAGAACCCTACACTTGACCCAAGCTTGGGTAGATGCACAGGTAGAGGCATTGAAGAAGAAGGGTGTTGCCATCACGGTGGACAGCAAGAAGAAGGGGCAGGACATCCCCACAGATGAATATGATGACTTCCTACTGGAGAAGAGGAAGACTAAGGGAGAGAGGACCCCTCCACCACAGCAACCTAGCAAAAAGGCCACGAAGGGCAAGAAGGTGGAAAAGGGACCCAAAGGGGTCATAATTGACAGGGCAGTATCCACAGCGGAGGAGGCAGCCAAATCAGGGTCAGAATTAGATTCTCCTCCAAAGCCCAAGAAAACCAAGACAGCAGAGGCTGGAATCACAGAGACCCGAGAAGTGGGTCAGTCATCCGAACAACCAAGCAAAGCTATCCTCATGGAGGAGGAGCCTGAAGAAGAGGAGGAAGCTCCACTAATAATAAGAAGAAAGAGGAGAGCTCCGCAGGTGTTGGTTCCCACCACACCTAAGAAACCAAGAACCTCCATGAGAGGTGAGATAAGTCAACCTCTTGCACAATTACAGGAGGCAGGTAGTGAAGGGCAGAAAGAACTTCAGCATAACGTTCCACTTCCTACCATTGTCAAGTTCAAAACTGAACTGGCAGAAGAACAACAAAAAGAAGCATCTCAGACACAAGCGGAAGGGCATGTCTCGCTAGATGAGACAATCAACTTGTCTGATGATGAAGTGGTGCAGGATGTAGCTACACAAGAAATGGAAACACTGGCTGCTGGCATCAGTATGACTCCTCACAAGCCTCCATCTGTCTAATCAGTGCTTGAGGAGATGAAACAAATAGAAGTGGAGCGAGAAAAGAGCCCGGAACCAGAGAAAAGCCCGGAGCAGATAGCTCAGGACATAGGGCTAGATACACTGATTGCTGAGGTGACAAGTCCTGTGGTGGTAGACTTGGTAGAGAAACAGGATGTAAGTCCCGAGAAGCCAGTAGGATCACCTGATAAGGGCCACCCAATAGAGGAGATAGAGATGGCGGAAGCAGAAGGCCATGTTCTTGAATCAGGCCATCAAAGCCCACAAGATACATTAGCAGGACCTGCTATAGTGGAGGTCCAAGAAATAAAGGCTGATGAGAAGAAGGAAGAAATAGAAGATCCGGCTGATAAGGCACAAGAGGTGGATGGTGCAGGCACAGAACAAGTAATAGCTGCAGAACAGATGCCATCACCTCGGGTAGATCCAGTGATATCAGATACGGTGGACATGCCACCAGAAATAGAGAAACAAAAGGGGGATGATCAACCTCCACAAGGGGAAGAACTGGGGACAGGTGAAGAAATGATAGAAAAAGATCATGATCATCATGATTCGCATATAGGTACACCTCCAGGTTCCCCACACAGAGAAAATGCTCCCCCAGAAAAGGAAGTTCCTCAACAGGAGGAGGCACCACAGGATCCGCAGCAAGGCGAGCATCAAGAAGGAGAGAAAGAAAAATCACCATCTCCACAATGTTTGTTGGTGGAAACGGAAGATAGGGGTGAACAGCACCACGATGCCGAAAAGCATGATCAGGTGCCTCCATGGTTAGAAAAGGAAGTAAATGTTGAGGAGGAACTTGAAATACAAGAGTTCGATGTCTCCACCCTGTTCTCCACGGATATAATGAAGCCCAAGAGAAAGGCCAGAGTGACTTCGGCCATCAAGAGAGATCCGGCGACAGGGAGAAGGACCGCACAAATTGCTGTACCTGTGGTAGAGAAGGAGAAAGGCAAAATCACTGTGGATGAATTCCAGATAAGCACAGTTGATTTGGGTTTTGCCAATGAAGAGCAGGAAGGTCAAGAAGGTAAGGACATTATAGACTCTCTAATTCAGAAAGTGAAAAGAGAGAAAGAGAAGAATAAGCAACATAAAGAGCACATTGCTCAGTTGCATGCATACATTAAAGGCTTGACCAATCCTGAGGATACTACAAGTGAAGCTGCAGTCCCATTGACTGCCATTTCTCAAGAGGAGATAAATAAACTGGACCTCATGAAACATGAGGCTTCCGTAATAAGGAAATGGATGTCATCCACATTGGATGATGCTATTGAAATAATGAAGGGTTCTTTGAAAAGATGGAGCATATTAAGTGACTCCAAAACCAAGGTGGACAGATTGCAGACGCAGACCGGGAAAAGGTCTTATCAACTGGAGAAAGTCCTCAGCCTGTTGGGAGAAATAAGGAAAATAAATCCACAACTGCTTATTAGTAAGCAGGTATTAAATAATAATACTGCATTGTTAGTGGATATCTGGTACAAGGATGTACAGTTTGAATGCGGAGTCCTCAAGAGATGCAATAATAAGCTGAGGGAGATCAGCATGAGGCTACGTGATTTAATGGGCATTGAAGCAGATATGCTAGAAACATTAGAGGGCAAGGTGGAAGGAAAGATAGAGAATCAAGATGAAGATTCTGCCCTTAAGGCTCTGCACAGTAACTTCCAGATGGAAGATGATGGTCCACTCATCCACTTGACAGAAGAGTTTATAAATAAGGTGATGAGGATCAAGGTCAAGATGGAGACCTACAATGAGACACTGCAGGACAGAGAAAATAAGCTAGATAACAGCAAGGATAAGTATGAGGCACACAAGCACGCCATTATCAAGGCAAAGACTCAAGATGGCGGAGGAATAGATCAGGTTGTGCGGTCATACGAACAGATCCAGAGCAGCATGCAACCCCATATGCAGCAGCATCATCATCCGGATAGCGAAAGTTCAGAAAGTGATGCACATGATGATGATCCGCATGAATCAGCTGAAGAGCATGATGAAGATACATCATGAAGGGGGAATATTTTGCATAGGTAATATAGATAGTTGCCAACTGGCAACTTGTGCTATTTTGTAAAAGTGACAAGTCATGAAATGATGACCTTTGATTTGTATTGACATATCAGATCCGTAGATCTCTTGTAACGGATTCCTCACCTTATTCTATAAAAGGTGGTGGAATGCCTTGTTATTTTCATTCGAAACTTAATTGAAATTTGTTTGCTGAAATATTCAGGGCTCATTTCAAAGCTGCTGTATATGTACATGTCTTTTGCATACTTAATGAAAGAGAAGAGTATTTGATTACAGATCTTCGTAAATCCTGAGTAATCTATGTTTGAATTCTGGATATGTGTTTTGATTAGCTGCGTCCCTTGGAGTGCTCATCATGTTGCATGTATTGTTTTCATTCATTATCCTTTGAAGTTTGCATCAACTATGTCTAGCTGTGGAATGTCCTGGTGAACATATGGTTTGATTTCTTCTCCTCATGACAGTATCAAGCATGTATGTGGATCAAAAGCTAAAGGTTCAACTTGATTAGAAGTATTTCTTTTAATTTCTTTCAATTTTAGAGCATCTCACCATCACAATTGCAAATAACGCAAATATGCAGACATCTCGTAGGTAATTGCAAATATTTAGCATATTTGAATAAAAAGCATGCACAATTGAAAATCTCATGCAAAGATCGAGGTATTATTACATCTTTCCATCAAATAACTGCATAATTTGACTTCTCTGTAAAGAATTTCTACAGGAATGTCATGATGATGGCGTAATTTCACGTAAGGCCCCAAAATGGAAACAACACTTCACATTAACTACTGAGTAACGTCAGTCGATTAAGACCTAATCACCGGAGACTTGGGATCATGAATTCTCTGAATTCACTGTATCTTTCAAGATGAATAAAGGTTAATGTGTACTTTTATTCTATGTTTGTTTGTGACTAACATCATGACCAACAGTTAGTAGATGGTAAAAGGAATGGGATTTGGGTAAATGGTCAAAGATTGCAATAATAACAAAACTTGGATGAATGCTCAGTGAAGAAATAGAACTTCACCAAGAATTCACTTCTAGTGCTATAAAGAAAGCATTTAAGAATACAAAGCTTTTTGGGAAGCTTGATTCCTATGAAATGTACAGAGAAATCTCAGAGAGCAATCATGGTCGCTACTTATTGAAATGGTTAATGAGGATTGACTTTGAGGAATAGAATGAGAATCTTAGAGGAATCCTTGGGAGAAGCTCCAATCTTTAATATTCTTTCACAAGCTATTCCTTCCTTGAATGATATCTATAAAAAGAATGCTAATGGATGCATGGAAAAAAAAAGTATTGCAAAAATTATGGAGTCACCTCAAAGCTAGACTTGCAACATGTAGAGCTCAAGAAGCGTGCAACAAAAAAGTATTGCGAAAATTATGGAGTCACCTCAAAGATAGACTTGCAACATGTAGAGTTTAAGGTTTTGTAACCAAGGAGAATACTCAAAAAACTATTATGTGTTGGACATCTATGTGTCTCTCTAGATTTAACCAAAAACCTTTCCTTTTCAATCTCTTCCACGAAACAATACAAATTTTTAATTTCTTAGATTCCTCTGGATTTGGTTCAATAAAACATGCTAAGAATAGTCAAGTGTGTCCGTGGGGACATTACGACTACCAAAAGTCATTATGAGGTGGTGGAATGCAAGTGTAACATATATTTTGAAGAGCTATACAACACATGATGCTAATACATTGCATAGATGCTTGTGTGAACTACACTATTTTCCTGAGGAAATAGGCTCAAATTTGGCATGGGTGTTCAAAAGAATGGTCAAGTTAATACTCTAGTATTAATTTTCGGAAAAAATGATTTAGGAGGGATAAACTCACGTTGAGCTACATGAAGGCACACTAAGGTGGGTGCAAGACATAATGTGAAATTGCAGGGTATGCAATTTTTGACATTACATTTTCCCCCACTTTAGCAGACTGATGATATTGAGTGATAAACATGCTAAAGTACACAAACAAAATACTAAAATAGGATATCCTCAAGGTGGGTACAAGACATAAAATGTGAAATTTCAGGGTTTGCAATTTTTGACATTACATTTTCCCCCACTTTAGCAGACTGACGATATTGAGTGATAAGCATGCTAAAGTACATAAACAAAATACTGAAATATGATATCATCAATTGATACCCATAAAAAGGATATTGTATAGGTCATTGAGATTCTTCAAATGTAAGGTAAAAATGACCCTAATCTAGAACCTACAAAACCATAGTATTAGAGATTGCAATTTCTACAAAACCATAATGTTAGAAAACATGTAATCTTGCAAGCCAAAAGAGAAGAAGATTAGATTCAACATGATTTGAAAAACAAGCATCTTAGAAAAGGCATATGACCTAATATACAAATGATGGAAAACATAAACATATAGAGCATACATGCATAATGACAAACACATACAAACATACACACAAAAAGAAACAATAAAAATAAAAAGTGCCTCTAGGGATGAAAAAGGTAAAAATGCTTTAGGGAGCAGAAAGTGCTTAGGGAGAAAAGATAAATGCTTTAGGGAGCAAGGCCACCAATTTTTTTGACATTATAATATGGGAAAGGGCCTACTCCCTTACGTAGGAGAGTTCAACATAACAAAACTAGACAAAGCAAAACTAGATAAAGCAAGGCCACCAATGTTGCATGGACAATGATAAATGCTTCAAGGAGTGGTAAATGCTATAGAGAGAAATGATAAATGCTTCAAGGAGTGGTAAATGTTGTAGGGAGCAATGATAAATGATTTAGGGAGTGAGGCCATCAATGTGCTTGGTATGAGGTATTATAATAGGGGTGTCACCAAGGACAAACATGAAAGATAACATGGAAGCATGCAAAGTTTACATTAAAAAAATACTAAGGGATCCAAATACTTGGGGCTAGTATAAATATATTGGAATGATAATCATGAAGGGATAAAGATGGCACTGTCATCATCCCCCAAGCATGTAGAACAATAAGAACATAGGAATAATGGCACATAAAAGGCAAACAAAGGAAAATTTTTGGTCAACATGGAAGAGACCTAAATGTCTCAATGCTTTGCATTGTCATGAAAATATCAATAAAATCAACGATATAATAGATAGAAGAAGTAAAGTACACATAGAAGAATGTCACGACATTTCATTTCCCTTGTATCCATGTCCCTATGGGGGTAACATGGGTCCTCCAATAGAAACTAACAAATACACATCATGCAAGCATATGGGGAAAACAATATAGTTAGGCCAACAACATACCTACCTACAAATAAATGTAATGAAGATACTGCTACTTGGGATTAGAAACTAGTAGATCATCTCCTTCCCATTCTTGATCATCAAAGGGGGAAAGATGCTAATAGGCAAGTGGGACCACAACTAAATAAATACTAGGAGAAGAGCCATCATTGGGATATGGAAGGGTGGTCACAAGAGCAATGTCCTCTACAACATCCTCATATGAGGAAAGGGCCAATGATTTTATGAAAATTGATGACAACAAAGCAATATCTATAGTGCTCTCAAACATAGATCCCTAAGGAGAGGAAGGTGTTGGAACCATTTCTTCATAAGGGACAATCTTCCATTGCTCAATACTAACATTAGGGGTAGGATCCATAGGAGCAATAGAGGTAGGTGGAGGAGGAGCCTCGATAGAATTAGGATTGGATGAAGAATATCTTGAAGATAAAGGGGAATGTTAGTCTTCGATCTACGATATGACATGATGGGATAACACTCTTGCTTACATTTGGGTTGAGGGTGCAAAATGTCTATGTCAAATATGGCAAGGTGGAGCTTAGGGAAAATATGGTGATAGGTGCACTACAAAGGCACTAAAGATCCAATGTTTCCTTAGAGATAGAAACATTGGGCATGCCGAGAAACTTAGAAAAGGGTAATTGGTCAGGTGTGATGGGAATGATTGGAGGATCATTGGAAGGACCCAAGATGAATTGAACTTTCTTGGTGCTAGACTAGCCTAAATCTTGGGGTTATTCATCAGATGTGGGTTCAGTAGCCTGGGCTTTGGTTGCAGCATGTCAATGATTATAGCAATCTCTTGCAAGTTGTTTACATCAAGTGGAGGTTGAAGGATCGGGAGGGTCTATCTACACATGTCAGTTTTCCCTAACTATGACAGTGATAGGGGGTGGATCAGAAGCAACGACTGAAGGCTGAGTGGCCTCAGAAGTAGGTAGGATTTGTGTTGGAATGATAGTTTTCCCCTTGTCATCAAATAAGAAGTAGGAGGTAGAACTACTACTTATTGGAGAGCCTCATGGGAACAAGGAGGGTCGTTCAATATGTGGTTTCTTTCATTTTACTATTGATGAGGTAGGAGAAGAAATATAAGAAATCACTAGAAGCGGGGAGACCTCTAGGGGGAGAAATCCATAAATAAAAAGATTAGGAGCGAAAGGATTAGGCTTGGAAGTGGGAGGAGCATTGGAACCATATTGACTTGCCCTATATCATGAGAAAACTCTAAACAAGAAGTCTACTCAGGATCAATGTGGCTCAATGGGGGATGGACAAAAATAGTCTAAGCAAAAATTATCCCACTACTAGAGCAATTGGAATCCACTATGAAGCATTGTGTATACAACTCTTTTATGCAAAAACTTATGACATTTGTGTATTGGTGAAGAGACTGCTTTCATTGCCGCGAGCCATGGTTGGCCTAGCAAGACACATAAGTGATTTGATGTAGGTATAATGGAAAATGAGACATCTAGGGTCTTTAGTTCTATCTAGATTGATAAGGCAATCGACCCCAAGGTTAGAAGGCACATACTATCATGGCTCTTGATGGATGTGTTGGATGGGTCATATATGTCCTTGTAAATATAATTAATGTAAAGAAACTCCTCTGTAATAACATTAACAACATTGACAGTGTCACCATGAATGAATATTAAATTGATCTGAGTGGAAATATAAAGAGGATCATTTGGTGTATTTTAAATCACCTGCTAGAGAAAATGTGATGACCAATTTAGAAATGGGTTTTCTTTGAGTTGTTTGAGGTTGGGATTCCACTACTCCAATCATGGCATGAAAATGAGAGGTGGATGGAGTAGCTTCCTCTTCCAACTTGGTTGGTGAAGACTCTAAATCAATAAAGTTGGAAGAGTGTGGGGGTAATGGATTTGTGTATATTTGAAGGTTCTAGTTCAATTTAGCTATAAACTTGTTCCCTTTATCACCTTCCCCAAAGACCTGAATAGTGTTTGAGTTGATGAGGTTTTGCACAATGTGTTTAAGTTGCATACATCACTCCGTGTCATGTCCTGATACTCAATGAAATTAACAAAATGATTTTGTGTCATAATTATTTAGGAGCAATTTATTTGGATCAAGGGGTCTAACATGCAAGAGTTGCACTAAGTTGTGGGTAAGGAGCTACTGCAACACTAATTGAAGGGACGTAGACAAAGGAGTGAATTGTCTAAACTTTTGTTGTTGTGAAGTCATAAGAGCCATGGCCTCAGATACAGGCATGGTGGCTATGTTTGCATTAATGATGGTAGAATTTGTGTTTTTGAAATAGTTGGTGGCACCTTTCTTAAAGTTTTTGTAAGGAGTACTCGAATATGTAGTAGGAGTTGATGAAGCAAAAGATGTCTCAAATTGGTCATTGTACTACTGGTAATCTTTAAGAGTAGTGCATAGATGAATAAAAAGGGGTGACACATGATCAAGATCTTCTCCCTAAGTGTAGGTTGGAGGTTTACAATAAAGACTCTCTACACATTAGAGTTAGGGAGAGGATATGGTGTCTGTGAAAATAATGACTGGTATCAAAATATGAAATCAATGACCTTTTCTTGTGCCCCTTGTTTACACTAGACAATTTTAGTGAATGTTTTTTGGAGGCCTATGTTTTTTTGAAAGTGTTGTAAAAATTGGTTGACAAGTTGATTGAAGGAATTTATCGAATGATCAGGGGGTGAGTAGAACCAATCTGATGCATTGTATTTCAATGAGAATGGGAAAATTTTTGCTAGAAACTCATTTTGAAAGATGAAAACGGTGCATAAATCTTTGAAGACAGATATGTGAGTTTGAGGATCCCCTTTTCCATTGTATTTCTCAAATCAAGGCACTTCAAAACCTGTGGGTAGTGAGGTAGCAAGAATGTTTAATGATAGTGGACCACAAAAAAAATGGTGATAAGATGGGTTGTGAAGAAGCATTTGAAATAGAAGCTAGCTATTGTTGAAGATTACTAACATTATGTGCAAGTTGATTAATAATAGGATCTATAGTGTGAAGAGGAGGTACAACGGTGGTGGGCATAATAATGCCAGATGAAGGTGTGAGAGTCATAGGCTGAGAAAGGAATGTTTACGTAGACACATAGTGTGAAGAAGTGGTGTGCCCACCGGAATGAATCCATATGTGTGGATAGGGTTCCTTGTTGTCCCCAATGGTGGTATGGTTACATGTGTAGATGTCAATGTGAGATACTAGGGATGGGCATCGACATAGAAACTTGTGTATGAGTGCTATGATTATAAGAGCCCTGAGTTGTCCCATGAGAATTTGCTAAAGCAGGTCCACATCACTATGAATGATGTGGGCGAGTCTGTGTAATAAGTCAAGACCTTCAGGGTGAGTTGTCAACATCTTCCTAAGGGTCTCTACAATAGAATGAGTAGTATCACGTGTAGCCTCATGGGTCAATAATGTTTTAAAGTCTTGAAGGTGTTGATCTAAGTTTTAGATTTGAGCAGGTGAAGGCATCTACAAGGCACTCTCATGATCAAAGCCCAACCTTGTGTTGTGAGAAGTTATGATTGATAGAGGTGGTAGCAAAGATGTTTGTTGAAGAAATGTTTCTAGGATGGGTGACAATGTAATAATAGTCATATCATAAGAGAATGAAGGAAAATTTATAGTTGTAGTGATCAGGGTAGTAGAAGTGTGAGGTATAGACATATTGTTGTTTCTGTAACTCCTACGCACAATGCTATCACAATGTGAAGACTGGGTCATGAAACTCATAGGATTCTAATACACAGTTACACAATAAATTAGAGGGTTGAAAGTGTTCATGTTGAGTTCACTAGAAATGTGATAGGGGAAAAGAGTTCTACTCAATTCCTATTCAACACTTAATAAAGCTAATTTGCAACTAGATTAAAATTTTCTAAAATTAACCCATGTTTACAAATAACAGGCTGATGTGACTGATTTTACAATTTTTTGGAAAATAGAATGACTGAATTATAGAAAAGAAATAAAAAAGCAAACTAGTATGAAAATTAGAACTTGGTTGAAATATGGGAGTCTCAGCCTCAGATGCCAACAATCCGTGCAAACATTTGTGCTTCGTGCTATCATCCTTATGAAATAGTATGGTTCTTAGATGCAATTTTCTTCAATTTGTGTCTTCCCAACAATCTCCAGTTTAACCTGTATATTTTCTGAGTAATGCTACACATGAAAAATAGAGAAAGAGATAAGCACAATATCCCCAAATAAATGTAGATAAATAAAAGGAGATGCAAACAATCAAATCTACTAAATGATGAATAAATATTAACAAACCTCTGAATGCTTGATCACCTTTGATTAACTTGTTGCTAGGAGAAGAGAATATTGGGACTGCTAAGGAGTTTTCAAGAGTGATCAAACCCTTGGTTTGGTCTCTCGACCTCTACGAACAACTAGAAATTATAAGAGAATATTGTGCTTCTATTGTATGTGTGCTAAAGAAATAGAAGCAATGATTTAATGCCAGACTAGGAGTATCTCCTTGGTCTATGGGGAATAATACTAGGCCTAGTGTGTTGATTGGGTAACAAGGATAGTGGATGGTAAAAGGAACGAGATTTAGTAAATGAATGGAGATTATAGTGGTAATGAAACTTGGAGGAATGCTTAGTGAAGAAATAGAACTTCACCAAGAATTCACTTCTGGTTCTATAAAGAAAGCATTTTAGAATTCAAAGCTTTTGGGAAGCTTGATTCCTATGAAATTTACAGAGAAATCTCAGAGAGAAATCATGGTTTCAACTTACTGAAATGTTCAATGGAATAGAATGAGCAACTTAGAGGAATCCTTGGGAGAAGCTCCAATCTTTAAGCTTCTTTCACAAGCTATTCCTTTCTTGAATGATACCTATAAAAAGGATACTAATGGATGTGTGCAACAAAAAGCATTGGAAAAATTGTGGAGTCACCTCAAATCCAAACTTGCAACATGTAGAGCTCAAGGTGTTGCAGCCAAGGAGAATACTAAAAAAACTATTGTGTATTGGAACTCTATGTGTGTATCTGGACTTAACCAAAAACCTTTCCTTTTCAATCTATTCTAGTAACTAATGCAACCTTTTAATTTCTTAGATTCCTTTAGATTTGGTTCAATAAAACATGCTAAGAATAGCCGAGTGTGTCCACGAGGATGTTATGACTGCAAAAAGTCATTATGAGGTGGTGGCATGCAAGTGTAATGTACATTTTGAAGAGTTGTATGACACAAGATGCCAATGCATCACATAAAAATCTATGTTGCATTGTTGTTCTAAGGAAATAGGCTTAGATTTGGCATGGGTGTTTAGATGAATGGTGAGGTTAATGCTCCAGTATTGATTTTGGGAAAAAATTAATTTAGGAGGGATAAAATCAGGTTGAGCTACATGAAGGGACACTAAGGTGGGTACAAGACATAACGTGAAATTGTAGGATATGAAATTTTAAACATTATAATGGAAAGACACAAAAACACATAGAAGGACATGGCCCTTCACTAATATAAGGCTATATGAACATCTGGTATCACCACAAGGAAGATGTGTGATAAGATAAAAATAAATATGGAGAAGAATATGTATAAGAGAACATAATAGATGTTACCCAAGCATATGTGATGTGTGTATCTATGCTTGCGGTATGAAACATATATTGTATGATGAATATATGAGCATATCTATCTTATGGTGCCAATGAATGTATATTTGAATCTTTATGTTATGCATATGTTTTTGATATAAATAAGTTGCAAACAAGGGTGTAGATCCCTATAACAAAAACCCAAAGGGCATCCAACTAGGCCAAAGGCCATGAACAACACAAAAATAGTAGATTAACAACAAGAGTTCATAACAATATCAAAATATAACAAGAATCAGAAAGAAGAATAGAAGTGAAAACTAATGAAGTAGATCCTTCCAATAATCATTCAAAAACTTTAGCGGTTCCTCCTTTCTCTTAGCCTTCACATCCTTATCAGCATGGTGGTCTTCCTATAGAGTGGTAAAAGTAGTAGCTGCCCAATGAATGACTTTCATACAAATAGTCACCAACACCTTAACCTTAGCCTCCATAACCAAGAGCTGAGTTTTAACCTCCCCTCACTCATGCATGATTTGATTAATGGAGTCACTATCCCTGGCACTTTCCACCTCTTTCTCTAGGGTATCCAAAATCTCCACATCTTCCTTCTCAGTATCATAATAGGAATTGTTCATTGAATCAAAATGGATAGCTCCCTCCTGCTCCTACATAGGGGTAGTCTTCACTTCCTTTATCTCAATTTCATTCTTTAGATCATCAGGGTTAGATGCGGAGGAGTAATCAACAATTTTTAACACATGGGGGCTTCCCCCCAGCCATCTTGCTCGACCTACAAATGTTAGGTCTCCTCAGAGTAGTCTCCTTACCCTCAACCATCTCCTTGACTTTAGCTATGTCATACTCTCTCTGCTCCCGGGGTTTGTCTTGTCCTTTCTCAACCTCCAGTACCACATTCTTCACACCATCATCTCCTTTTTTGTTTTTCTTTTTCCCCCTTACCAGAACAGGGATGATCTTGCAGCCTTTCCGATTCTTGCCTCCAGATGGTGAAGGGCAATTCTTTAGCCCATAAAGACCTTCAACATCATCTTTATGAGCTTGGCCTTGGGACCCTTTAACGCCCCCCGAATCTGAAACTACACGGGCCCAACCAATTTGATGGCCCTGAGGGGTAGAGGTTTCTTTCTTCTTGTGGGGTCGAGGATCAAAGATTATAGGAGGGTTAGGGGGGCCCAGTAAGATTTAAAGGGTCGACATCAACATGGTAAGAGGCTTTACTTTTACTAGGGTTGCCATATTTAACACTTAGTGGGATATTATCATCTGAATCATCCTCCTTGTTTTCTTCAATCAAGCTAGCTTTAATATGCTTTGTAGGGTAGAGGGCCAGGTGAAAGTGATATAGGAGGAGAATCAATCCTTGGTGTAGGGGAACAATCACTACTGTCAGGTTACCCTCTCGAGTTTTTCTAGTTAACTTGATAGAAAATTCAAGGAAGGAGAGCAGATAGAAGGGAAAGTTCACAAGGACTTTATGTCTAAAGTGATTAAACATGGAGAAGTGGTAATGGTAGTAACATCTATAACGACCCTCAAGAGTAATAAATTTCATGATAAGATAAAAAACACAGTCCCAAGGATTTACCAGGGTCTCTACTTCGAATCCACCTTTCATTCTGACTAGCTTCTCACCTTCACGGAAGAATTTTTTCAGACCCTTCAGATCCTGTACCTTCATTTGTTTCTTCAATCTTTTACCCTCTTGTTTCAAGCCCATGGCTTTAGCTATGGAGTCTTTAGAGATTTCAAACTACACCCCACCAACATGAACCTTCTAGTCTTCATCCCACGACATAGCAAATTGCACGAAGTGGCTCTCATCGAAGCCATTCAAGCACTCCAGGAAAGGCGTTACCCCCCCTTCATAATAGATGCTCCAAAACTAAGAGTTAGCTTTAAACTCCACACATGACGTCAGCTCAGTTCTAACTTTTTTTCCTCCCATAGCTTTGTTCTTACCAAACCAACAAGGAGAGAAGAAGTTATGAGACTTAGGAAATTGCAGAATGCCCTCGAACAATTTAGAGATGGCTTGGCACTCATAAACGTTTCTGCTAACAAGGCTACTCAAAATCCCAAAAATGTCCTTCATATCCCTATACGCATCCAAGACATTATTTCCTTAATTATGAGGCTCATGTGATCTCACAAGAGCTAGAGCAGCCAACAGAGTATGAAAAGACTCGGTGTGCCAGCTAGGCAGCGACCCCAGGAATTCGTTGAGTTGGCATTTGTCCACATGAGACTCTCTGATCCAGCTCGATTGGACATAATGTATAATCCTCAAGATGATCTCATCCTTCTCATGCCTCCTCGTGTAATGAAGGTAGGTCATGAAAGCATGAAATAATATGAAGAAATGGGAAAAATTAGCCATGAGGAATTAAGAAGAAGCTTCCTTTTGAATGTTAATTCCTATGTTCGGAGGAAGATTAGAAATACTCCTCCAACATCTAATAGGGTAAAGATTGATCCCTAAGTTAGCCATGAAGTCTGTAATTTGATTATCTTCCCTATAAATATGGACAACCTCAACACCTTCAAAGCTTAAAAGAAAAGTTTTAATATCCTAGATAATGTCATCAACTTGCTAACCAACTTTTGCTCTGTCTTTGACAACATCAATGATTAACTTTGAATCACCTTCAACCACTAGGTTTTTGATACCAATGGCTAGGGCTATCTTGAGGCCCCAGAGGAGGGCCATGGCTTCAACAATGTTATTAGTGTTCTAATCAAGCCCCTCAACGAAAGCCGCCATGAGGTCACCTTTGTCCAATTTGAGAACTCCACATCCACTAGCCACCCCAGGGTTACCTTTAGTAGCACCATCAAAATTGAGCTTCCATTTAGTAGGGGGACCACTTAGTGTTGGCTCTAGCTCTATGCTTGGAATAATCCACCTTACAACTACTAGCTGAAATACTCCACTAACTTATAATACTTGCTTCAAGGTTGGTGGGAGGAAGTTCAATAGCTTTCAAAGTGTCGTTAGAGAAATTTTCCTGTAGGAGCTTGGTATTCATACAAAAAACCTCCTTAGGACCTTTGTATTTTTCCTCGAATAGCCTATTATTCCTTTCTTTCTAGAGGCCCCATGTGAGGATGAGAGGGACCTAGGCCCATATTTCTTTGCTTATGGGGTGAATGAATGGGGATTTCTAGGACCTTAAGAAAGCAGGGAGGTCAACATCCATACTCCATGAGGTTCCCAAATTCTGCATGGGCAGACTCCAGGCTTCCCAAGAAAAATCACAGTGTAGAAGGAGATGAGAGACCATTTCTTCATCCTTCAAGCATAGAGCACACCTGTTGGGGATTTAAAATCCTCTTAACCGAAGGTTGTCAATAGTTAAAATTTTGTTTTGCACTGCCAACCACCAGAAATGGTTGATTTTGAGGATGAGGTTGTGGTTCCAAACTTTACTCCATAGGTTATCTCCATTTTGACACATAAAGAGGTTAAAGGTAGATTTAACTGTAAAAATCCCTATCTTATCCCTAGCCCACAACATTTTGTCCTTCTGAGGGAAAATGGGAATTCTACAATCTCTAAGGGAAATTTGAAACTCATTTGCCTTTTGTATGAGGTCAACCTGGTCTTGGCAATAGTCTAATAGTTGTTTCCACCCACTTCTGCTAGGAAGAAGGTAGTCACAAGCCAACCTTCCAAAGAAAGTAACAACCTTACTTAACAAACCTTGGACATTTTGAAGCCTTCTTAAAGGTGAACCTTTAAGCCAACCGTCTTCCCAAAATCTTATAGTTCTTCCATCTCCTAATCTCCACTTGATGCCTTGTAGCAGTAAAGTTCTACTCTTTAACACATTATTTTAGATGACTGAACCTTTGGGTAGACCAATAGAATACAGAAAAAGCTTAGGATTCAGATTACCCAAATACTTGGCTCTCATGATAGTGCCCCATTCCTTGTTTCCACTTAAGAGGTTCCATCCAACCTTAGAAATAAGGGCCTTATTAATCAGGTTTATCTTCCTAATTCCCAGCCTCCCCTAGAGTTTTAGCCTACACACTTTATCCCAACTTACCAGAGCCATCCTTTTTTAATTTTCCATCCCTATCCATAGGAATTTCCTTTGGATTCTTTCAAACTTCTCAACAATGCAATTGGGAATTTTAAAGAGGAACATGAAATACACAGGAATACCTTGAAGGGAAGCCTTTAGAAGTTGATATTTTCCATCTTGGCTTAATAGCTTACCTTTCCACCTTACTAGTTTCTCCTGAATCCTTTCCAAGATGGAGTTACAATAATCAAGAGTAACATACTTAACAGCTAAGGGGAGGCCCAAGTAAGTTCCGAGAAGCACACCACTAGAGCTACCAAGAATCCCCACAATCTTCTATTGGAGCTCTAGGGGGTGTTAAAGAAATATAGGTCAGGCTTTTGTCATAGTTGATACACTGACCTGCTGACACTGCATAATCATGTAACACTTGTTTCCATTTCCTTACCTCAACCACAGAGGCTACCCAAAACAAGATGGTGTCATCAACAAACTGTTGAATAGCTGCCTGATTCAACTATTGAAGTAGGTTTAATGCCCTTAATCTCCTTGGAGTTTAGTAAGTTTAGGAAACTTCTGCTTGGGACTTCAAACATGAGGATGAAAAGGTAAGGGGATAATGGGTCACCTTGTCTTAAACCTCTACCAGCATTAAATAAGCCCCTATTTACCACACTATGTTATTTACCAACATTATGCATATGTTATTTACCACACTATCCTGATTTTCTTCTTATTGCATCACCTTGGGGTTAATTTTTTGACACATATAATCTTAATCTTAGTTCTATATTTTATTGTCAATATTTGGTTCTATTGTTGGGGCTATAGTTTGTGGTTTCTAGGAAGGAATTACAAAAATAAGGAAAAACGGTTTGTAGTAAGTAATACTACCAAGGAAAGGAATATTAATGATATAGTTATGCTAGTAAAAGAGATGTGCGGTAACACATGCTATGACCTAACTTGTGAGTAGAGTTAGGCATCTAGGGGGTGATAAATGGAATGGAGGGGATGTTAAAAATGATCTTGAAGAGATGCAACCACTAAAGGTAGGTGTAGATTGAGCCATTAGGGATGAATAAAAGGTGTGACAACCCTCATTCGATCACTAGTCAATGTTAAAATAATTTTTATAATTGAGTTGATTTATTCAATTTTAGCATATAGATAGATTTTTAAATGAATAGGAGGTATTAACAGATATTAAGTAAATTATAAAGATGTTAGAAGTAGTCCAAACATTGATAAGTATTAAATAAATTAGTATGATAAATAATTTTTGGAGAGAAAATAATTTAGTAGTTTGTTGTTGACTAAGTTCATTTATAAAAATTGGCTACTAACTTAATTGTTGATTTGAGATTGAATTCAATCCTTTAATTTGTTCATCAACCATTGATTAAATTTGTATGATATAAAACCCTAGTATTTAATAATTAAATAAGCACTTTAAAAAAAATTAAGTGCAAGTATTATATGTATATTAGTAAAATAACTAAATGTTTATTAAATAATTAAATAAAATAAATATTGAATTGAAATAGTTAATAATGAATAGAAATAATTAAAAATGCTTTGTGCATAATTAAATTAAATAAAGCTAATAAATAAACTCAAAGAATTTTAATTAGAAAACTCAAGTTAAAACTAGATTTTAGGGATTGCATGATTTGGGGAATGAACTAGGGTTGATTAATTTTCACAGGCACCTTTGCATTTTGTTAATTGCTAAATTCCTCCTTGATGGGAGGAGAAAACTCCTCTGGGGATTGGAAAAACTAACTTAGTGGATTCGTGAGGGAAGGGATTTTAAATAATGTTGTGCAGGATGATGGAAAGGGGGGAGAAAGATTGTCTGGGGTTCTTGCTGGAAACACTCTTTTGCAGGAGGATTGGCATTCCTCCAAGGGTAATGAAATTCATTTATTTCCTTTCATTTTCTCTTATACCATCTCCAAATCTCTTTTCTAGGCTGACCATCTTTGTAGGATTAAAGCTATGCCCAGATTATGTGTGTGTGTGTACGTGCGCGCGTGCGTACATCTAAGATTGTGTGCGAGTTGTAGGTTTCAAGATATATTCATTGTAAAATTGATAGTATATATATATGCATTTAGGTATATATTTAATACGAATATATATATCTGTGTGTGTATACATCTAAGATTGTGTGAATTGCAGGTTTCACTACACATGGCAGACCCCTACAACCTACACATGCAGGCCATCTCCCCTAAGGGGAGGCCATGACCTGCATGGGTAGGTCGTCCCATTTTTAGGGGCTACGACTTGCTCATGCAGGTTAGCCCTTGGTTGCCTGCATAACAGGTTGACAAGGGTTCAGCCTTCCCTTCTTCCTTTTTTTTAATCTTTAAAATGTTTTTTCTTTCAATCCTTTGAGAAAAAAAATTCTTTTAGGGTTTCACCTTGGCATATATATATATATATATATATATATATATATATATATATATATATCTTTTTTCTTTCAATCCTTCAAGAAAAAAAATCTTTTAGGGTTTCACCTTGGTATATATATATAAGCACCTACTTATTTGTTTCCAATTTATTATTAGAAGTTAGAATATATGTATATATTAATATCTGCAACTATGTGAAATAAACGTTAGGGTTATTTTCTTATGGATAAAATGTTAGATGATTTAGACAAATTTGTGAATTAATTCATTAGTTAATTTGTATAATTAGTCAAATAAATTGTTTAAATGGAACTAATTAGTAACTTAGTAATGGTTAGTAATCTCTTAGTTGTTAAAATGGATTTAAGTTTCATTTCATTAGATAGATAATTCTTTAATCATAGTAATTAGTTAATTTAATCAATCTTGCATGGATGCTTATACGGATGAACAAATTTAGCCTTGTTGAGTTTAATTAGTTAGGTTAGTTTTAATTATTATTAAGTTAATTAGCTGCTATGGATGGACAAATTTATCCTTGTTGAGTTTAATTATTTAGGTTAGTTTTAATTATTATTCAGTTAATTAGTTGGGACAAATTTATCCTTGTTGAGTTTAATTAGTTATGTAAGTTTTAATTATTTTAAAGTTAATTAGTTGCTATGGATGGACAAATTTATCCTTTTTGAGTTTAATTAGTTAGGTAAGTTTTAATTATTATTAAGTTAATTAGTTGTAATGGATGGACAAATTTATCCTTGTTGGGTTTAATTAGTTAGGTCAGTTTTTAATTATTAAATTTATGTTAAATAGTTGTAATGGAAGGACAAATTTATGATATTCTTATTAGTTTACAATGGAAAACAAATTTTATTATAGGTGTTAGAAATTAACAAATTCTTCTTCATTTATTCAATCAATATGCAATTGTGGGAAAAAAATAGATAGTTATAACGTACAATTTTATCAAATAGTAATTGAACAAATTGGTCCAATCTCAATCAAACAACTAAGTTAAAAGTAAAATGAACTTTAGTCAATCATTAAGTTTTACTACAATTACTATGCTCAATTTTTTTAAAAAGTCTTATTCACAAATTTTAGTTAACAAACTATTAAGATAGGAACTCTTACAAATGCTTTATTTTCTCAAAACTTAGTAGTTATTAGTTGAAGATGAACAACTAGGTTAATTTACTTTCTTTTGCAAAGATTTTCCAACTTCGATTGCAATTAGTTGAATGTGAACAAACAATTTGTTAACTTTTGTCCAAATGGTTTATAAATGTGTGGAATAAAGCATAATGATGTTGCAATGTTTATCATTCTTTTCAATTCAATCAAATAAAGAGAAACCCAAAAACCAAATGCAACATTCGGTTTTGATGGTGCCTCTGGTTTGCGTTTACGAGTGATGCTGTCAAGTTGAACTATTATACTTATGGCTAACATAGCTACCGCAATGGCGTCTAGGCATTGTCCCTATAAACTGCCGAGGAGTAATAAAGAGCATCTCGATGATTAAGTTTGAGGGATGGGTAATCTCTCTCGGGCACCAAACTAACAAGAATTAATCAAATTCATCAGTCTTAGAAAATATCTCATTTCCCTTGTTTTAAAAAGAATTTTAGATTTACCTAATGGTCTTATTTATTTTAGGAACATCTCTCTGGTGAGGGAACGTACTCTCGTAAAAGAGGAATTAAGGAAATATTAGAAGTTATTAGGTTATATCGCATGATTGTGATTATACATCTACTAGTACATTAATGTGTGTAAATATAAATGATGTTTTAACTAGAGTATTCAGTGGTTTTCTTAAAATTAGGGGGTGATAGAGAAATGTTCAAAAAACATAGGTATGACCCCAACTGCAAAATTATTAGTGGATTCCATCATTCTTATAAAGCTTAATCAAGATTTTTCCAATGCATCTTAGGGTGCCTATGCGAGAGACATATAATCATTAAATTATACCTACCGAGGGAACTAATGATGAGAAATGATAGTTTAAGCATAAGTATGGGAACGACATTTAAAAACCCTAGTTTTAGTCTATTTAGTATTTAGGGCATTTGCGGGTAGTATGTATATTATGGGTAATTGGAGAGATAGTGGCTTACCTTGGTAACTATGGGATGTGGGATCATAATGTTTTGCAACATTAAGATCAAGATTTATTTTTTTCCTATCATGTACTTCGCCTTCGTGGATCTTGGAAATATTGAAAATAGTAAGAGTTCTTGCAATCCAAACCATCCAATCCAAGCAAACCGGAATTCTTTCTTGAACATGAGAATATTAGGTAAACCATATCATATAAATAAAACTTAAACATCAAACACCCATTCTAGGTGTTTGTTTTACCTATTTATCTGATTCTATCCCAATTTCACCTAAGTGGATGGCAATTGACGAAGAACTATCTAGGGAACCTGGACGCTATAAAGTGTTGTGTACCCACTCAAGTAGTTACATAAACATAGAACAACTAGAACTACATATCGACTCATAATAAATCAAATCCTCGTGTATCTTGATCTCGTGGATACAAGGTATGTAGGCAATCTAGGAAATGAAGGATGTTCCTAGTACACAGGTATGAGGATTATATGAGGAATTTAAACCATCAATATTAATTGAAAAACTTTAACACCTTATTACTTTGTTAAATAAAAAAAATTGTTCTACTTTAAGTACTATTTCTTTGTTTCATGTTTTTGGTATGCAGTTCCTTACATGTGGTATTAGAGCACGAGTTGAACATTTGGGCCTATGAGTCTGCCTTGTAGAAGTTATTAGAAATAATTAGCATTATGTTTATCAAACCTAATATTGTGATGATGATTTTGAATGCATAAATGGGAAGATCAAGAATAAAATAAAAGAGTAGGAAGGAAAAGAAAATTAAACAACCTCAAACCATGAATGATACAAAAGAAAAATTGAGCTATAAAGGAGAAGCTTAGCTCTCTGATTCAGAAACTTTTGTTGTTGTTCTTGAGCAAATTAAACTAGAATAGGAGAAATGTTCAAAAATCTCGATTGCTGAAATAATAATTGTTACTAATTTTTTTTGTTCACACTAAAATTAGTTTGACCTAAGTGTAGTTGTTCAAAATGAATAAAAGAAAACTTTGGAGTTAAGCATTTATTGAACAGTTGATATCTTGACAGAATAGAAATGGACTTCAGTTGATAGGATAACCCATCAGTCTAATCAAGATTGATGAATCATCATGACAAGAGAATCAGGTGGTCAAGGTATCAGTCATTCAAGAAATACATTTGTTTAACATGGTGTTATCTTTTAGGAGTTATAAGATAGATTGATTATTCAGTTAATCATATTTGAAAGGAAGAAAGAAAGATATTTGTTTAAACTATTATTTCATGTCATGTTTTGAACATACATTCAATATCTATTACTTTATTCTATGCATTGATTGAAAAAGAAATACACATACATCAAGTGCATAAGATAAATTAACTGATCATGTTTAAAAGAAGTGTTCAAATGTGTCCCACACAAGCCATGGGAGTAACTACACTAAGCAATTGCAGACATGCAAGCTATACATCTGAATGATAAAAGAAATAATGCAAACACATGATAAAAGTAAACATCCATCATTGCTTGAGCAAGAAGGTTGTTTAGCTGATGCCAATCTTCAGTCTTCATCTTCAGCTCCTATCATTAGTTGAACCTGCAAAAAAGTTGGAGACAACCCTGTTAGCGCTCTGGATGTTTAAGGTTATCATATGCTTTTATCAGTCAGATATATCAACTTATCACATCATGCATTTCATATGAAAGATTAGATCAGACATGTGCTACAAGCCAGAATATCAAACAAGATAAATCAATACCATTAGGTATATCTTTTATGCTAACTTGTTTGTTCACTGTGCAGGTATAGGAAAAGTAAATGTTACTGATTCAAAGACAAAGCATGTGGAGAAAATGTGGCTCCCACAAGGGTCAAGCCCAGCATGCTCAAGTGATAGATACCATTACATGTTATGCTATATCCAATAGCTCATTAGTGATCAAAATTCCAAATGATATAGAAGAAACAAGGTACTATTCTACCTTCTTTATCATTAATGAAATGTGATTTTTCATAACAGTCCTATGCCATCAATGGATACACAAAGAATAGTACACAAAGACACATATGCCAATCAAGTCTCATGTGCATATCAAATAGAATGAACAGGCTACAGGAGCCATCTTAAATACATCATGTATTCATTTCATCTCATGTGATTAAATATCATGAACAATTGACAAATGCAGTTATAGTGTAAAGGTACTCATAGTGATCAAGTATATTTGAGACAAATGATACAATTTATGCCTTTATGAAGACATAAACAGTAAAAGTATGTAACCTTGCACAGTCAGGTCATGAAGAAGATTACGGGATAGAAAAGAGATTCTATATCATTTGATTGCAATATGGAGAATACCATGCTTTTACATGTTATAGATGTCCCTATTCAAACAAACACATTATTTCAGTCATATAAAGGACAGCCACACAAATGCCAAGAAGTACTATTACAGTCAGAGTACAGCTATCGATCATGGAGCAGCATTTAAGGACAAGGTCCTAGTATAGTCATTAATGACTGTGCCAAGGAAGAGTACAAGATTGGATAGTCATTAATGATTGTACCAGCTAAGGACAACTTCTAAAGTGCAAAGTGTTGTCATAACCATACTGATACAACTAAATTAATAAGCTCATTTAGCCACATGAATATCAGTCATATACAAGATAATACCATCAGTGAAAATAGCCAGGCATGAATGGAATAGGTAAAAATATCACTTTGTTGCATTGCCTTAGTCATGAAGTCTTATCATAAGTCAGAGAATGATGTTCAGAGTACAGTCCACAACAATCACCCATATGTGTGACCAAGGCCATCATGAAATAGTCATGCAAAAGATGCAGTCATCAACATATGACTTCCAACAGTCAAGGAATACTTTGTTTCAGCTAATGGAACAATCATCATCAGCTGGAAGAGAAAAACATTATAGAGGGGATCATGACTTAGACAAGGAGATTGATAAATACCATTAAATGTATTGTTCACTACTTATACCAGGTCGTGGAGGGTAGACATTCAAAAAAAAGTGACAACCAAATGCAGTGAAGAGAGCAGTCTTAAGGACTGTAATAAAGTAAATATTTACCACTCTTTGTATTGAATGAGATGTAAAATTGCTATTTGATGTTGACTGTCCAAACCAAAAAAAGATTAGTTTCTTAGAGCAACAGTGGAAACCATAGCATATAGATGGAGTAGTTAGTTTGGAAACATAATAGAACAAATATTTACCATTACTGTTGCAAATAGAGTGTAAGCTTTCTATTGACTATCTTGACCATTGAAATGGATGATGTTTACATTAAGTGACTACCACCAACCTAATCAAAGGCTAATCATGTATTCAGGCTATTTTACATAATGAGCAACAAGTGACAGTCAACTGGGACTATGTGAACAATCAATGTGGGTGTAAAAATCTTTGAAGGAATGCCCGGGAAAATACAGTCAGATAAGTAGTTTAAAGAGGCAGTTATCCAACATAACAGTCACATAGGAGAGATGGTGATCATCATAAAGCAGCAGTGGGCATCAGTAAAATGAAGTCTTGTATGCCAAAACACATAAAGACTAGCTCCAGGTGCTATCAGAAGGAGAAACAGATAGCAGTAACAGTCATACTAGAATCATAAACCATGAACTACAACAGTAAATGGAACAATCACCATAGATTTTTGATAAAAATGCTAGAAGGGCAGCCACTATGCATGATATCAGTGTACAATAACATGTAAACAGAGGCATAGTGATGACATATTTAAAGAATATGTCAAGGGTTGAGGAAGATAGTCTAGAAGCATGCTAAACAACATCCAAAATAACATGTATGGCAACAATGTAATCTTAAAACCCCGACATTGAAGTTTTCAAAGCATTGCAAGGTGCATACAGGAGTCTTCAACATTAAGATCATAAAGATTATGAACCCTTCTCAAGAGTATCACAATACATCCAGGCATATTATGATAGTTAGGACAATCATGAAGACATAGTCACAACCATGAAAACTTGTTATAGCTTCAAAAGATAGAGTTAACATCTCATGAAATGGCACAAAGACTGTCAAAAGATAGAAATTAAAAAAAACCAGCCACACCTGATAAAGAGGACATACATTTTTATGTGTTATCTGTCACAAGGGGGCATAGAATTAGTATAATAACCCTAGTGACAGATAGAAGGAAGGATTTCATAGTTTTCTGTTATGTGAAGTATAGAGCTAGCAAAAGAAAGAAGACTATCATAGTTGCAATGAGCAAAGAAAAAGAGACCACTAAACAATGATTAAGAAGAAATACAACAAATTTTGTTCACTATTCTCTCAATTATCAACAACAATATAAGAAAACATTGCTTACCAGTAGCACAAAAGCATAGAATAGAGTAAAGTTGAAAAAAAGGAGATACTCAGAATGCCATAAGTGTCAAAACAAAGCCAGAGAAGGAGGCAACTCTTATTCTTTTTCTTATTAAAACACACATAGTTTCATGACAGAGGAAGAAGATCTTACCAGTGGAAAGGAGGCCTTCAAATGCCTTCAACAAAAGCTTTGAGCTCCCAGAGACCCATGGCGGCGTAGAGGAACAACAGAGCCCAACAAGAAGGATGAAGGAACGAACACAATGAAGTCTTAGGGTTTCTTTTGGTTCATTTTGTGCCCTATCCTAGATTCATCAAGACTTTTGACTTTTGATTTAAGATTATCATCAAACAAATCAGGTATGCTCGTGGGCAATGACTTGAGGTCATGATGCCTAGTGGAAAATCATTAAAATCAAGGGGCCCGTGGGCCAGACAAAACATTTCTTGGTTTTTGATTTTTACTAAGTCAAAGATAAAAATTATTAAAAGGTAGGCCTTAAACCTTTTTCCTTTTCCTCATGATAGTCGACCAAGTCAAGGGTCGTAGTTTCCTTTTTTTCTCATATACAAACCAAGATAAGAGGTCGAAGATCCCTTCATGCCTTATGCATTGCTTTACATCCAGAGTCAAAAGTTAAGAGTCATATGAAGGAGATTGCAAGGTGGCAGAGAAGGTGTCAAAGAGAATATTTTTTGCATGAAGATGCTATGAAGAGAATATAAGGTGTTTTTGGCATGGTGAATACATTTAACAAGGTGACAAGGAGACTTAGGACTTTTTATTGTTGCATGATATATATGTGTGGCAGTGAGATAATTTTGCATGGTAATTGGAGTTATAAGGCAGAGAAGAGATATTTGTTCTCTTTTGAACCGAATATGGAGTTATAAGGATTTATATGAAATGCCTTATTTTTTATGCATATTGATAATGTATATGGAGAGATAAGGGTGTATTTTTCCCCTAGAGCATATTGTCATGCAAAAGGGTGTTTTTCTCACAAGGAGTAATAAGGAGATGGTATTTGTCTCTAAGTCCTATTTTTTGCTAAAATCATGCAAATTAGGCATATGTATTAGGAGTGATAAGGAGTTATATTTTCATGCATGATTTTACAAATACATTAATTGTAAATAAATAATAAAGTAATATTTTCCAAATTACTTTATGATTTTTCACAAATTGTAAAGTCAAATAAATACAAGTTGTAACCAATAATAGAGTAATTATTCTAATTACTTTATTATTTACTCACAATCAATTTTGCAAAAGCAAAATCATGCAAATTGTTGAGTTGAGTTAACTAGGCCACCTAGGAGGTTTTTGCATGATTTGGGGAGTATTTTTAGAGTTATTGGTCAACTTTTTGGTCAAGCATATAGAGAGATCCAAATTGGAGCTATTTTTGCTCAATTTGTGACAGTTTGAGCCCCTCTTTTTGAGGATTTTTGAGGTTGTTTGTGGATCACCTTGGAGAGATTATTTTTAGAGGTAGTTAGCTACAGTTCATATCTTGCATGCCTCTTAGTGAGAGCAAACCTATATATTGTAAAGCAAAAGCTTGTTTTTGCTAGTTCTTACCTTTTTGCTCTTATACACTTTGAGAGAAGAAGGTTTTGTAGCTCAATTTTTTATAGTTTTATAGAGGGATCAGCAGGTTACAAGTTCCATTTTTGTCTCCTTTGCAATATTTCCTTTGTTCTTTTGAAATCAAAAAGTTACCTTTCCATTTAATGCTAGTTGTTTGAAGTGATTTGATGAAGTTTTACTGTGTTTAATCATTAAACCTTTAAAATTATTGTCTCACTTTTTGCTTGCAGTATTAAGCATAGTGTTATTACAGGTCTTAGGTTGTGTTGACGAAAATAATCCTTTTGTGTTGTGAGAAATCTATTTCCTTCATAGAAAGCCTATTTTCAAACCTTCCTTAGAAACATTTTTGTGATATTTATGCCAAGATTGGATTGTGTGAGTTAGATTTCTGAAGTTGTATTATGAACCGGATTGCATATTATTACCCATTTTAGGTGCATCACCAAATTTTCACAGTTTTCATTTCCTTATAGTTTCATTCTTACCCTTTTCCAAAACATAAATCATACATTCCAATAGAATATTTTAAGGGAACCAACCCACAATTTGGAGGTCTAATTTCATTATAGGGCACCCACAACCTAAAATTAGTCCCATGTTACATGGAATTGCAGAGCTTTTCCTGCCTTGCATATGGGTGCAATCCCCAGTGATAACAATAACCTTAGAGGTTAAACCAAGTAAACCCTCGGAGAACTGTGTCATGCCCTTTGGGTGTGGATAAAATGTGCCTATTATGAGTAAAGAGATGATAGAGGAGTACCTACATGTACATCCCACCCCTATGTTTGTGTTATTAGATTTAGATGGGGAAGAGGAACCCGAAGAAATCCCTCTATCTGATAATGACATATAAATCTAGAACCCTAGTAAGGATTAAATAAGGATATATAGATCCACTGCTTTATCGTCATGTTTTAATAATCATGAGTGATGATTTCTTGAAAAAAATCTTTTGGAACTCCTAAACATTGGTGTATGCTTGATTGTCTTTCATTCTTGCCATTACACTCACATTTTTTGTACTTATGTAAGTAATGCATTATTTCTACGATGATTATACGTATTATTGACTTGAGTAGAAATTGTCTAGATTATGTTTCAAACTTAAATTTTGTTATGATTGGAATTATTTTACCATTCATGAATGCCTTCCCTTAGTAAATTTTGACTAAAGTTGGTGAATTCTAACAATTTGATTCAAGTTTGTGATTTCATTCGCTTAGGGCTTGGAAATTTCAAAAGCCTTTAAGTTCTTGTAGAAGCGTTGCTTAAATCTAAATGCATATAGATAGTCTACCTTTATTTTCAAAGGTTGTTGCCTAATTGATGATTAAACTTCGATCACATAAGTAAGATTTATAATCATGATAACCATTTTTTATGATCTTTTGGATGGTATCTGGATAAACACATAGCCTTTACTTAAACCAAGGATGTAGATAATGAAAATTAGGGTTAGGATCAAGGATAGACTTTCTTTGTTGTTACTTGCATAACCTTAGTGCAATTTGAATGGGTCATTATACCCTCTAATTTATTATCCCTTGATGAGAGTTGATCCTTCTTGCTATTAGGTATACTTGAAGAAAGAATAGTAGGATGATAACATATTAAAATTGATTGAAACTTCCTTTTCCTTTTTACTTATTTATGAGCAAAGTGGTTCTAAGTTGTAGAAAGATGATTAGGTTATTAATGTGCAAGGTACTATTTTTCTCTACTTGTCAAAGGATTATAACCTTGTTTAAAGATTATAGTCAATATATAATGTGCTTGTGGAAATTCATGCATAAAAAACCTGGAAGGAGTAAAGGAATTGGATTTTTAGTCGAACATCCTTAAGGTTTTTATGTTAACACTATGTTAGCTAAACTATTTTGATGCTCTATTATGATATAGTGTAATTCAATTTGAACTGCATAGAAATGGTGATTACTTAGAATTCAATGTATTCTTGCTCGTAAGACTCTTGACTGACCTTTATATTCAACTTATTACCATTGTGAATTTTTCTACTTCTCGTCTAGTGCATGCCATATCGACAGAAAAATGAGTGATTGACTGGTTACTTCTGTAGAAGCTTCATAAAGCCCTATTATGCCATTTCTTTCATAACCCCTTAATCTTATTCAGATTGAAGCCATTTTGACCTTCATATTCATGAACCTCAGTTTGTCACCTTTTTCTTAAATAGCAAGGATGGTTCTGAATTTGAAATTGATATTCTTCTTGTATTTAACGTTTTAAAGTAGTAATAAATTTATGTAAGTCTCTGATACTTAGAAGAATCCCCAGGGTGGATTACTTGTACGGGCCATTGGTCAAAGATTGAGGTATACATGTTTTGTATAATTATTCCTTGTATGAAACCCTTAGCATAGTACTTAGTTGGGAAAACTGTGGTTTACAAGAAGTGACTCTTGGACCCATATTGGTCTCAAAGGGGTCAAAAGTCTCTGGCCAGGGCACCCATTATATTCTTGTCCTTAAGTCCATATGGAAAAAATATGATACCTATCCTATTAGGATAGAAGAGTTCATTTGGTTATAGGTAAAGGATGTCCTGTATGGACAAGAAAACCCATAGGATAGAACAACTAGAATTGGCTATTCTGAATTGGATGAATGGCCCATATTGGCTAATTCCTGAGTATCCAGATTAACTAAAATGTTATCATTTTCCTAACCTAGAATAGGGTATCATTTTTGTTTGATTCTTAGCAGGTTGGAGTAAAACTTATGACATGACTGGGAAAAAATGGAGAATGCATTCAAGATAATCAACATCTAGGTCCAAAAGGTAAGCTGCAAGGAAGAATTTAAAATAGGTATGCAAATCTCATTTTGAAACAACCTTTTTGTGCATGACTTTTGCATCGGGATGATGCAAAGTTTTAGGGGGGAAGTATGTTACAACCCTCATTCCATCACTAGTCAATGTTAAAACAATTTTTATAATTGCATTGATTTATTGAATTTTAGCATATAGGTAAATTTGTAAATGGATAGGAGGTATTAACAGATATTAAGTAAATTATAAAGATGTTAGAAGTGGTCCAAACTTTGATAAGTATTAAATAAATTAGTATGACATAATTTTTGGAGAGCAAATAATTTAGTAGTTTGTTGTTGACTAAGGTCATTTATAAAAATTAGCTACTTTCTTAATTATTGATTTGAGATTGAATTCAATCCTTTAATTTGTTCATCAACCATTGATTAAATTTGTATGATATAAAACCCTAGTATTTAATAATTAAATAAGCACTTTTAAAAAAAATAAAATATAAGTGGCAAGTATTATATGTATATTAGTAAAATAACTAAATGTTTATTAAATAATTAAATAAAATAATATTGAATTGAAATAGTTAATAATAAATAAAAATAATTAAAAATGCTTTGTGGATAATTAAATTAAATAAAGATAATAAATAACCTCAAAGACTTTTAATTAGAAAACTCAAGTTAAAACTATATTTTAGGGATTGCATGATTTGGGGAATGAACTAGGGTTGATTAATTTTCACGGGTTCCTTTGCATTTTGTTAGCTGCTAAATTCCTCCTTGATGGGAGGAGAAAACTTGGTGCAGTCATGGATGGAAGGTCGAAAGAATGAACTGTCCAAACCATGTAGCTAGAGTAAACACAACGGAAACAACACAATTATAGAATGCAATGGAAGATTCAAATGCTCAATATATTAGACAATCAAAATACTTATATGTCGGCAACATGTAGGCTACATTCAAGGGCTCACAGGCCTGCTTTCCGCGTTACAACTAAAATGAAAGATATGACATTGAAGTGCCTTCCGAAAATAATCTAACTATCTAACTTATCAAATTCACTAACTGACTTCCTAATGCATCTAAGCGATGTATATATATCATCTTCAAGCTCATAGAATGCTCCGCATCCACAAGAGGTTACAAACTCCAATGAATGATGAAATGTGTAGAAATATGTAGGTTAGCCTACAACATATGGTATTGCTCTGCAAATGAATGAAACATGGTGTAAACCTCAAGAAAGGTCTATCTGGCCCTTATGTGCCACGTATGATGTTCCATTAGGCTCTACAAGTCATGGAAGTGCTCCACAACCTTCTCATCTCAACTAACTGCATGAATGTTTTGCTCTATGAAAGCTGATGATCTTTTGATAGTGATAACTTTCTATAGACGAATCCATAGCTCCTAAAATTTGAGTATGATGTAGCTGACATGGCATAAAAGATAATTCTTGCCCCACAAGCTCTGATATGAAGACGTGGTAAAATGCGGTAGAAAATGCTGAACTATAAATTACTGAACTGCAACTGAAATGAAACAAAAGAAAAGAATACAAATATTTTTGGTTGATGCAAGATTGCTCTGCAACCTGATATGCTCCTGCATCAAAACTCCTCTCAGGATTGGAGAAACTAACTCCATGGATTCATGAGGGAAGAGATTTTAAATAATGTTGTGCAGGATGAAGGAAAGGGGGAAGAAAGATTGTTTGGGGTTCTTGTTGGAAACACTCTTCTGCAAGAGGATTGGTACTCCTCCAAGGGTAATGAAATTCATTTATTTCCTTTCAATTTCTCTTATACCATCTCCAAATCTCTTTTCTGGGCTAATCATCTTTGCAGGATTAAAGCCATGCCCAAATTTTATTGGGGTTCCGATTCTAGGAAAAAATAAAAATATATGTGTATATACATCTAAGATTGTGTGTGAGTTGCAGGTTTCAAGATATATTCATTGTAAAATTGATAGTATATATGTATGCATGCAAGTATATATTTAGTATGAATATATATTTATATATTTATATATATATGATTTATTTATATATTGGAAAAGCAAAAAAATATATATTATATAATAGATAGATAGATATTATATATTAAAAAAATTATTTTAATAATTTTTTTGTGGAGGGAGCGTGGGGGGGGGGGGGGGGGCGCATGGGGATATGCATGGTAGACCCCCATGGCTTGCATGTATGCAGGCCGTCTCCCTAAAGGGGAGGCCACGACCTGCATGGACAGGTCATCCCCTTTTTATTAGTCAAATAAATTGTTTAAATGGAACTAATTAGTAACTTAGTAATAGTTAGTAATCTCTTAGTTGTTAAAATGAAATTTACTTTTATTTCATTACATAGGTAATTCTTTAATCATAGTAAGTAGTTAATTTAATCAATCTTGCATGGATGGTTATATGGATGGACAAATTTATCCTTGTTGAACTTTTAATTATTAAGGTTAGTTTTAATTATTATTAAGTTAACTAGTTGCAATGGATGGACAAATTTATCCTTGTTGAGTTTAATTAGTTAGGTAAGTTTTAATTATTATTAAGTTAATTACACGTAGAGGGTAACTACATGGTAACAACCAAAAATAAAATCACTAATTACAAAGCCACAGGCAGAAAATATAAACAAAAAGTGGCAAAATTTGCAATCAATGAAAATCACATGTATGAATTTCATAGCGAGAAGCAAAAAAATAAAAATATTGCTAGAATATTAAAATTTCAAATTCATTGGTAAAATATTTAAAAAAATAAATATGTGCATTTCATTCGTTTTTTTTTGTAACCTAGGGTTTTATTAACTAATCCTTTTATTTTTAATATAGATTAAGACTTTATTATTTTAAAAATATATGTAAACAACTAACCCAAAGTTTGTAGTTTTTGCATTAATCAAAACATATATACATATAGTGCTGCAAATAAAACCCTAAAATATTATTTTAGGGCACTATATTAAACCCTATATTATTTACTTTGATATGCTTTAAAAATTATGTGGAAAACAAAAAAAATCTATTAGCATTAATCAAAACATAGTAAACCAATGAAAGATTATTTACCATAAATTTATGTCACTATAGTTTATTAGGTTTAGAATTCACTCAAAACATATATACACATAGTAACCCAATCAAATATTATTTATTGTAAATTTATGGGGTTTAGAATTCATCGTCCTCACTTTTAACCAAGATTTTTCTAGAACTAAATTTATAAAGTCATAAATTTATAAATTAATATTACAAGTAATTTTAACCCCTAAAATAATATTATTTTATATGTAATAAAATGAAACCCAGTATTATAAAACATGAGCCACTGAAAAAGAAATAAATTAAATTTTATTATGTAGAAAATAAAATAAAACTAACATATCTATATTTAAAAAATATATCTAAAATATGCCGAGAGATATCTCTCGAGGCGCCTATAGAAGGATATCTCTCTCGCGTATTTTAGATATATTTTTTAAATATAGATATGCTAGTTAGTTGCTATGGATGGACAAATTTATCCTTGTTGAGTTTAATTAGTTAGGTTAGTTTTAATTAAATTATTAAGTTAATTAGTTGCAATGGATGGAGAAATTTATCCTTGTTGAGTTTAATTAGTTAGGTAAGTTTTAATTATTATTAAGTTAATTAGTTGCAATGGATGGACAAATTTATCCTTGTTGAGTTTAATTATTTAGGTATGTTTTAATTCTTATTAAGTTAATTAGTTGTAATGGATGGACAAATTTATCCTTGTTGGGTTTAATTAGTTAGGTAGGTTTTTAATTATTATTATGTTAAATAGTTGTAATGGAAGGACAAATTTATGATATTCTTATTAGTTTACAATGGAAAAGCAAATTTTATTAAGTTAGACATTTTGTTACTTAGTTAAATTTAAAGTTGAATTACAATATAATAGATAAAGTATAGGTGTTAGAAATTAACAGATTGTTCTTTATTTATTCAATCAATGTGCAACTGTGGGAACAAATTAGATAGTTATAACGTACAATTTTATCAAATGGTAATTGAACCAATTGGTCCAATCTCAATCAAACAACTAAGTTAAAAGTAAAATGAACTTTAGTCAATCATTAAGTTTTACTACAATTACTATGCTCAATTTTAAAAAAAAGTCTTATTCACAAATTTTAGTTAACAAACTATTAAGCTAGGAACTCTTACAAATGCTTTATTTTCTCAACACTTAGTAGTAATTAGTTCAAGATGAACAACTAGGTTAATTTACTTTCTTTTGCAAAGATTTTCCAACTTTGATTGTGATTAGTTGAATGTGAACAAAAAATTTGTTAACTTTTGTCCAAATGGTTTATAAATGTGTGGAATAAAGCATAATGATGTTGCCATGTTTATCATTCTTTTCGATTCCATCAAATAAAGAGAAATCCAAAAATAAACGAAGAGGTTTGTATATACATGCAGATTAGTTATATGCATTAGCTGGTTTGCAAATTCCCTATCGGCTTCCAAAGTGATAAATAAATGAGTCAGATGCATTTCTGAATGCATATCAGGCTACAGTTTCCAGTGTCTGAATGTTTCTAACTGTGGCTAAGAGGGTTTCATTCTACCAATGCCGCGGGATCTGCCAAGTGTTGAGCCTCAGTTCGTTCCGTACTTTTGTTTCTATGTTATAACTTTAATGCGGGTTGTGCCACGTGGCGGAGGGTCTTTCAATAGTGCCTAAAGTTGCTAGCCACGGAACGTGCCATGTGTCAGTTTCTGTTTGAGTTTCAAAGGCTCTTTATAAGTTTCGGCGTGAGCACAGAAGGTGCCATGTGTCTTTAGTGATAGCTGCAGAGCTTGCCAAGTGTTAGCTTCCGCGTCATGGTTCATATTTGTTTCGATACTATGTGAAGACGGGGGTGGGTCCCCAACTTTAAAGTCTCAAGTGCAGCGGAAAACGACACGTGGTGGATGCAGCGTGTAAGTGAAAAGATTTCTAACTTTTCCATAGTATTAACAAAGGTTTCTCAAATGATGCGGACGACGACAAGTGTCGATCTCCACGCAAGTTTCTTAAAGAGTTTCAAGAGCACAGAAGGTGCCACGTATAGATTCATAGTGATGGCAGAAGGTGCCACCTGTCCCGGTTTTCCTTTTTGAAAGCTACTGAGCAGTAAGTGTTGTGGGTCCCGTTTCTCATAAGTAATAAAGTTGTAGCTACTGCGGATTACGCCAGATATCACAGGCGAAGCCCTCCTGAATATAAAAGACACAGTTAAGTAAAAGTTGCGGAGCCCAACATGTGTCAACTTTCGCGTGAGTTTAAGCAGGGGTCTTTGTGTTTCAAGAAGAGTGCAGAAGCCGCCATGTACCCGATAGTCAATGCTGCGGAAGCCGCCACCTGTCCCTTTTTTGAAAGGCAAAATGGAGGGAGCAATATGCCAGCGATAGAAACATGAGGTGCCTACATGGCATGATCTAGCTAGATGACGACTTTTCAATGTTTTTGGGGTCGTTGATCACAGTGACAGAGGGATGATCGATGGTCTTGTTTTGAACTTGCAGCGAGGGGTTTTTCCTATGCGTGTGCGGCTATTTTTTTGGGCGAGAAACTTCAAAGGCGCGCCATCACTGCATTCCAGAGGCTACGGGTAGTTGAGCCATTAATGATAGGATTGCAAAACGCATGGGCCGATGGTCAAACAACCAAGTACCAGGATTACGACGAAAGTCTTCCAGCGGCGGCACAGGGCTCAAGCTCAACTGCTCCTCGTCCTTCTCTGACTTCTCCATGTTTTGTCCCTTGCTGCATTTATTATTTTGAGTGCCATTTCTGGTGCTGTGTATCTGACGAAAAATGTTGACCTTGCCTTGTAATTAATTTCGCTGAGTACACAGTCATGGTATAAAAGCCATGCTATGTTACTCATTTTGGTTGTTGAAGACTTGGGCAATTTTGGGGGAAAAATAATAAAACACAAAGCATTTCTTTGCTGTTCTATCTCATTTTGGAGTTTATGTATTGCATCTGTGATGTATCTTGCACATATGTTCAGTTTTAGTGTCAATTTTATATGCAAAATGCTTCTTGCATGTGTTTTGCTGTTTGTCTCCATTTGTTGCATGCAATTTCTTCTTTTGAATCTGGTTGCTAAGGGTTTCATAGATTCAGGGATACAGGCTCCTATATCGCATGTTTGATCTTTTGACTCCATTCAAGGAGTGGATTGAATTTGTCTTAGGTCAAGCATGGAGAAGATGGTATGTCAACAGGGATATCTGTAAGTATGGACATTTAAATACCTATCCTTGGGTGATGTTTGTAAGGCAAGCATCAGTCTAACCCCTTGATACTCGAATACCAGTTGCAAGCCATCCTCATGTATATGTCTATTTGACTCCTTGCCCAGAGATAGGTACCGGTCTACCCTAGTGAAGTAGTTATGATCCAAAACCCCTGTCTTGCATCCAAACCATCAAATTCAAACCATTCCATATTTCCAACCTGTTAGTAGTAGGAGTAGGATTAGGAACCCTTGCATACTCTCATCCCTAACCAGTCATATATGTCTAAGAAAGTTGCCAACTTGTGATCTATCATTTAGATCTTGGTCCATGCATGAGAGTATTCTGCCCGTTATTACAAAGTTAAATCTTTCTATCATTTGGAGAGTAAATGTTAAATCTTTATCAAATAGGGAGACCCCCCTTGGTGCAGCAGAACCAGAAGTGAAGGGGAGGCAGCTCACACAACCTCCCATACTCTGTTGGCTGAATCAGCCTGTGCATTAGAACTGGCAAACCCTCTGCCGATTCAGAGAAAATAACCAACAGATATTGGTGACTCTACTGGGGAAGAATTGATGAAAATAGAATTTATTTGAGTCCATCCGAGTCACCAATAGAATTGGTGACTCCGTTGGGAGAGAAAGATCAAATTATTTGAAAAGTGAATTCGTTGCAGTAAGATCCAAAAATGACCATGTGGTGCTCTGCTGGCGTGGTGAATCCAGAAAACAAAATGGCCTTGTTGATATATTGTCCTCTCTGTGAGAGGTGGCGACTCTGTTGATTGAACCTATCAGTGCTATAACTTATATCCAGGTATTCATCTTTGATTCAAAATGTTAAGTTTAAAACAACAGGCCTGGGTATGCTCTCAAAGGAGACCATTTTTTATTGAAAGGTATAAAGCCCTAAATTTCACAGGAATAGGTGGTTACCCAAATGCTATTCCAAATAAAATTAGAAGATGTTTGCCAAAATATAGTGGATCAGATTCTGAATCGGCAAACAAACATCTGCAAACATTTTGTAATTTAATAGAAGATTATGAGGTAGAGGATGAAGATGTTGTAATGAGACTCTTTGTTCAGTCATTAGAAGATGATGCTAGAGTTTGGTTTTTAGACCTACCTGTATGTTCAGTTTCTTCATGGATAGATTTAAAAATTGCATTCCTAGAGCAGTTTGGTGAAAGATTTGATGTGGCCTCATTAATCATACATTTTATGAATATTCAAAAGGAAGATGAGGAGCTAGTTCCAGCCTTTAACCTTAGATTTATTAAGTTGCTCAAGTAGATCCCTAAATATATGAGACCTAATGATTCACTGTGCTTGACAATTTATTTGGCTACATTTGATGAAGAAATAAGTTATCTATTGAGAGATAAGGAACCAACCACACTTCACCAGGCCTACCAATTTGCTATGGATATTGAAAACAATGAGAAATATGGAATGCCAGTAGGCTTTATGGCTGCAAGTTATCAAAATAGTTATCAAAGTGAATGTATTTCTACTTTTCCACAATGTTCATTAAAGGATGATTTTGCAGAGTGAAATATATTTTAGAATAATGTGTGCAGCCATGATGTGATGCATGAAGAAAATGTTGTAGAAAATGTAGGCACATCTTGTAATAATGAAAACAAAGATTGTTATCAGCCTCTAGAAGACAAGCCTGCAAACACAAAATGCCTTTTAAATAGTGAAATGAAAGGCATACATGAGGTTGTGTCTTGTAGCAATAGGCATATCCCAGCTATTCCTAATTATTTGTATAAAATGGATATGCAAAGCTTCACTCTGAATGTAGTAGGAGTAGGATTAGGAACCCCTGTCTTGCATCCAAGCCATCAAATTCAAACCATTCCATATTTCCAACCTGTTAGTAGTAGGAGTAGGATTAGGAACCCCTGCATACTCTCATCCCTAACCAGTCATATATGTCTAAGAAAGTTTCCAACTTGTGATCTATCATTTAGATTTTGGTCCATGCATGAGAGTATTCTGCCTGTTATTACAAAGTTAAATCTTTCTGTTATTTGGAGAGTAAATGTTTCATCTTTATCAAATAGGGAGACCCCCCTTGGTGCGGCAGAACCAGAAGTGAAGGGGAGGTAGCTCACGCAACCTCCTGTACTCTATTGGCTGAATCAGCCTATGCATTGGAACTGGCAAACCCTCTGCCGATTCGAAGAAAATAACCAACACGTTCAATTTTGATGGTGCCTCTGGTTCACATTTACAAGTGATGCCGTCATGTTGAACTATTGCACTCATGCCTAACATAGCTGCCACAATGACATCTGGGCATCATCCTTATAAACTATTAGGGAGTAATAAGGAGCATCTCAATGATTAAGTTTGAGCAATAGATAATCTCCCTCAGGCACCAAACTAACAAGATTTAATCAAATTCATCCGTCTTAGAAAATATCTCCTTTCCCTTGTTTTAAAAATAATTTTAGAATTACCTAATGGTCTTATTTCTTTTAGGAACATCTCTCTGGTGAGGGAACATACTCTCTCAAAAGAGGAATTGAGGAAATATTAGACGTTATTAGGTTATATCACGTGATTGTGATTATACATCTACTAGTACATTAATGTGTGTAAATATAGATGATGTTTTAATTAGAGTATTCAATGGTTTTCTTAAAATTAGGGAGTGATAGAGGAATGCTTGAAAAACATAGGTATGACCCCAACTACAAAATTATTAGCAGATTCCATCATTCATATAAAGCTTAATCAAGTTTTTTTCAATGCATCTTAGGGTGCTTATATGATAGGTCCATATACTCATTAAATTATACTTACCTAAGGAACTAATAATGAGATAATAGTTTTAGCATAGGTATGGGAACAACATTTAAAAACCCTAGTTCTAGTCTATTTTAGTATTTAGGGCATTTGTAGGTAGTATGTATATTCCAAGTAATTGGAGAGATAGCAGCTAACCTTGGTAACTATGGGATGTGGGATCATAATGTTTCGCAACAATAAGATCAAGATTTATTTTTTCCCTATTGTGTACTTCACCTTCATGGATCTTGGCAATATTGAAAATAGTAAGAGTTCTTTCAATCCAAACCATCCAATCCAAGAAAACCAAAATTCTTTCTTGAACATGCGAATCTTAGATAAACCATATCATATAAACAAAACTTAAACATCAAACACCCACTCTAGATGTTTGTTTTTCTTTTTATCTGATTTTGTCTGTATTTCACCTAAGTGGGTGGCAGTCGACAAAGAACTATATGGGGAAACTGGACCATAGAAAAGCTTGCGTACCCACTTGAGTAGTTACATAAACATAGAACAACTAGAACTACATATCGACTCATAACGAATTGAATCCTCGTTTACCTTGATCCCATGGATACAAAGTATGTAGGTAGTTTGGGAAGTGAAGGATGTTCCCAATATGCAGGTACTGAGATTATGTGAGGAATTTAGACCATCAATATTAATTAAAAAACTTTAACAACTTATTACTTTGTTAAATAAAAAAAATTGTTCTACTGCAAGTACTATTTCTGTGTTTCATGTTTTCGATATGTGGGTCCTTACAAAAAGGATTAATGTAATTTCATTTATAAAAAATGCCTATGACAAAGGGATCTACAACAAAAGATTGAGATTTTTTCAAGAGATTGGTGTGGCTTATGAGATACACATGGAAGAGGAAAGGAGGTTGAGAAAAACCCAAAAAAGACATGAAAGATATTGCAAAAGAATGGAGAAAGATAGAGAAGCCTCAAATGAGTGTGCCAGGATGATTTCTATTGAAAGTGACGAGAATCCACCAAAAAAGGATATGTAGTTATTGTGCCACTTAATAACAAAGGGATAATTGAGCAAATAACTACTCATATAAGAAGAGTAGAATAAAATTTGACTAGATTAACATATACTATAAGAGAATATGATGAATTTAAGGAGTCATTAGAGAAAGGGCTTAGAAGCAATAGTGCTCAGCCAAGGCATAGAAACAATGGTGCTCCATAAACTCCAGGGTATAGGAGTAGTGCTTTGCAAATTGAATTCTTGACTAGAATGTATATTATGAACCACATATATAAAAAATTTGGGTCATAATTAATGAAGACTTTGAGGGTTTAGTAGCCCTAATTTCAAAACTAAAACCTCTAAAGTTGAGTGAAGAATACTTAGATAGTATAGTGAGCAAAAGTGTATGTTTACAAAAAGAACAGATGATGAAAAATTTTAAATTTTAGGAAAGGAATGTGGAGAAAGAGGATATAAGGGAAATGTGTCATAAGTTAGTGATGGATACAATTGAAACAATTGAAGAAGGATGGGAGAACCCTACACTATTTATAAAAATGTCATTAACTATGGCAAATTACCAAAAGTTGTATCCTCCTAGATGAAATGATACCTTAAAGAGGTGAACCCCCTAGACCAAGAGTTCCCCCCCATGCCAAATAAGTCAAGAAGCATATTCAAAGAAGAAATAGGTTTTGAATCCTTTCTAAGGATAGAAAGAGTGAGAGAAAAAAGGGATTGTGTGAAGAATTTTGAAGAGGTACTGTACAAGGAGTACTTTGACATTCAATTGCCTATAGATAAAGCCAGAAGAGGAAGATTAGTAAAACAACAAGAAAGTAAAATGAGGTAGAAAAGACATGAATAAAAGAGGATGAGAGAACCAAGAAAAGAAGATAAATTAGGAGGAAGGATAATCCCCGAATCACAAAAAGGCAAACCAAAGACACCTTCCACCCCTACACAAATGGATGCAAACATGACTAATCTTCTTGTGTTTGGTAAAGACACTAAATATGTAAGTGATAATCTATTAATTTTATAATCTCATTGGAACATAGATAGCATAGATGAGGACTTGACTTAGTTTTATAAATTTTTAGAGACACTCAAAGATGAAGCCTTGAGATGGTACATAAAAGAATGTCCAAAACATGGAAAGAAATTTGGAAAGAAATAAGTGATCTATTTTGACTAATTTTTATCTCTTGATGCTCTTACTAAAAGTGTGAGAAAAATGAGAGACATGATACAAGAGAAAAATGAGTCAACTGGTAAAAAAATATGATTAAAGGTTCAAAAGTGTGGTCTACAAATTAGAAGAACCTCTGAAAGAGAAATAAAGGATCAAATGGTTTGTATCAAGGCTAAAATAATAAATTAGAGAAATGGTAGATGGAAGAGTGTTCACCACATATAGTGAAGTAGAATAGTTAGCAACTAGAATGGAAGATCAATCTTGGAGAAATGACCCTTGGGGGGGTAAGGAAATATAGATGTTAAAATTGGAATAAGAAAATTTGAAATTAAAATAGGAAATTTTGGCAAGGAATGAAACTTCCACCTTAGCCAAAAGAACCAACATATAGTGTACACATTGTAATAAAGGACACATAAGAAATGATATTACAATGACAAGGTACAAATTGAGCTTTCATAATGAACGTATTGTTGATAACTGAGAGGGGGGGGTGAATCAGTTATCCTAATTATTTCCCTTATTGAACTTTCTTATTAATTGATGCAGCATTGAATCAAACACTAAAACATTAACATGAAATAAGAAACACATAACACAGTATTTTTGACGTGGAAACCCTGTTAAGGGAGAAAACCACGAGGTGATTAACCCAAAATTATTCTCTGTTAGAAGAATAGGAGATTACAAAAATGGCACTTGCCAATTAGGGCTCACTGCCCGAGCACACTGCTCACAAGAGGCCCACTGCCTACAAGAAGACACACTGTCTACAAAGTGATAAGAATCACAGTCTTGAACTGATTGGAAGCATCTGCATATGCTAGAGTTCAGTTCCGGTTAGGCTCAGTACACTGATCTGCTGCACTTCATCTTTCCTCTGTTCTTTATTCTGCTATCTTTCACATACCGGATCCTTTTTGCTACTTCTGCTCTGTTCTGGACTTATTCGCATATATCTTCATACCATCACACACTTCACAACTAAATCCATCCTCTATATATATCCGCACAAGTAATTTCATCACCTTTCTAGTCGGCATCCGGAACAGTCTAGTTTCTTACAAACTCTTGTTCTGTCGGCTGAATCCTTCCTCACCAAGCAATGCGGATCAAGCATATACTTGTAGATATCATTAATCATGTCAACCAAACATGATTCATGCCTTCACAACCTCTATCATCAACAGTAACACATCCGGAAAGTAGTCTGATACTCTGTCAGTCAGTTCTTCCTCTGTTTTCACTGTCTCTCAGGAATCCGGTACTCAACTATTCATATCTTTTTCCTTGTCCATCACCGGAGGCTAAATCCTTGGAATATACCACTCAAGGTAGTCCTCTTGACTTCCCCAAATCCGTACTGCACCAAGATACTTCCTCTGAGAGATCCGGACCAATCTGTCGGACCTTGCCACATGCTCTGTTCTTGTTCACCGGACCACAACATTCTTTATTCTGACTTCTGGTAGAGACACATCATGACTTGCGGATATGTGGGATGACCTTTGTTGCCATCAATGACAACAACCATGAATCCATATAGTGTCTCTTGCCAACACGTATAATTTGGAAAAGCACCTAGGAAAATAATAAGTTTCTATTACAATATATGCAAACAATGGGATAAACATGAAATTGATGATTGTCCCATATTATTTAGAGAAGACTATGAACCACTAGTCATAGGAATGAATAGAGAAGAACCTCATATAGACAGAGGGATGGCCAAGGAACAAGGATTGGCCATAGGTTTCCCTAAATAGTTATTCAATACATGGCTACTAGGAACCAACATGGAGGAGAAACGAATGGCAAATCAATAATGTGAACCATGTGGTGCCCCAGATACAAAATGAGGAGCCTTCTACTAGCTATAATAATGATTATTCTTAGGGGGATTGTAGAGGTTGTCACAACATCTATATAGGTGGCTAAGGTAGAGGAAGAAGTTAAAGGCTGACTTTCTACTATTGTGGTAACACAGACCATTATGCAAATGAATGTAGGAGCAAGAAGAAGGAAGAAAAAATAGGTTGTAAATTTTGTATTGATAATTTGCATGATGCATTCAATTGCCCAAAGTTTCATATTTTTATAAGAATAGATTAGTATCTAAAACAAGGAGTGAATAACTGTCATTTCCTAATGCACTATGTAGTGCCAAGGTATTAATGAAAATACCAAAGAAAGAAGTATAGAATGTTACGAGATGTAAGAAAATGGTTACATAATCTAAATATGAAATGGGAGAACCTTCTATGACTGAATAATAATTATTGGAAAAAGAACATAAATAAAGAAAGGGGCAACTAAGGAAAGAAGCTATTGTGAAATTTAAGAAAAAAGATAACTGAGCTACAGTAATAACTTGTAGAGGGATAGACATAAATAAAAAGAAGTAGATAGTAGAAGAAATAGATGGAAGTGAAGAAGAAAGTGAATGCCCCAATAAAAGTGACCATGACATAGTGGTAATGAAATCTAAAAAGCCAATTACAAAAATAAGAAGAAAATAAGAGAGGATATTTCTTAGAAAAAGAGGCCCAAAATTTGAAGGAGATGACCAACTTAATAGAATAAGAAATCTTACTTGAAAAATTTAACAATTTTCCAAACATTGGATAAAAAGGGTATAGATCAAAAGAGACCTCAAATTATATCCTTGGTAAAAACCTAAAAGAAGTGGAAAGAGCAACAAATCTTACTGGACGTCAAAGTAAATGATGAAATGATTAGAAAAATTTATTAGACCTAGTATTAGACATTAATATTATGCCTAAAGAGATTTGGAAAGTGTTTCTCAAACCACAAATACCTGAGACACCATATGATATTTCTTTGGTAGATGAAAGAAGGACTTGGAGAAATGTATAAGTATATTTCATGGGCATCAAGACAAAGGAGGAGTGAAAATTTATAGATATGTATGAAGGATCTCAAGAATTATTCAACATCATATTGGATATTGAATGGTTTGTGGATAACAACATAATATTTGATGCAGATAAGGAAGATTTATGCTACAAAGGAAGGGATTCATAATAGTACATATGCTATTAAATGAAGGAGTGGAAATCATATATGTAGAAGAAATCCACTTTGAGAATGAAGAAGAAAATAGGGATGCAAGCAAAAAACATTAAATATGATTGGCACAAAACCTAGGAAGGAATGGGATGGAGAAGCTAATTTTGAAGTTAAGTTCATAGATGATGATAGTTCTTCAACTAATATATAGATGATGCCAATATATAGATGATGCCATAGAAGTCTAGGCATGGGAAAAACTAGAAAAGTACAAAATAAGATCTTAGGGCTTGGGAAAGTCTTTATGGTTCAAAAAATTCCCAAAACTACACAAATGGATATTACAAATCAACCAAATATACTACAAATTAAGAAACTAAACTACATTCAAAGAGGAATATCACGTTCCAAGTTACCACATTATTTTGGGGTAGGAGAATTGCTAAAATATCTTCAAGCAATGGAAATAACATTTATAAATGAAGAATTGAAAATGAAAGCTCTAGATGAAACACTAGTGTTAAGCACCACATGATCGTGGAACACCAGTGATAAATTGAATATACTAACCTGAAAAGATTTAAAATTTGTAATCAAGAATAGGTATCTACAAGAAACAAATACTGATAGAATAATTAAATATGATGGGAACAAAAACCCAAAAGACCACATAAATATTTGTGAATATTTATGGTATGAGATAGAGAAATCAATGAAAGACTAAGAATACAACTATTTTACTAGACTTTAACTCTTATAGTAAGAGAATGGTCTATCCACCAAGAATTAAAAGGAGAAACAAGATACTCGGATACAACCAAGGAAGATTTTTGTAAAAAATTCTAGCTCTAAGATCCAAATCCACAGATAGATAATGTGCTAAAAAGGATTAAAGAGGTGATAATGCCACCAGAGGAAGAAGTAAAATGGAAGTTTTGGAAAGAAAACATGTATAGGACACTCAAAAATAAGGATAATAGGTAGATAATTAAAGAATTGATATCACAAACAAAACCAACACCTCAAATAATTTACTACTTAGAAAAGAAAGGAAATAAGGACCCTCTAGGATAGGAGGAAGATCCTAAAAATCTAGACATACAAATAGGGGAGGATGAAAGAGAAATAATAGACAAATCTAAAGACAAAAATTAATATTTCTATTAGCTATTAAAGATTAAAGAGGAAAATGTTGTTAAGAATGGTAAACCAAAATTAGCCAAGATTGTAGACTATTGGAGAGAAGAGGAAGCAACAAAAGTTGCAAAAATATTAAAAGAATATAGATATATTCCCACATATTTATTTAATTGAATGGAAAAAAAGAGGAAGTTGGAGTAATGAAAATCCATTTAATATAAAATGCTAAACTACATAACCAAAGACCTTACTGGCTCAAACCAAATTTGAAAGTAAAATTTAAAATTAAAATAGATAGAATCTTGGTGGGCAATATCATTAAACTGGTAGAGAATGCTAATTGGATAAGTTCTATGATAGCTTATAACAAGAAGATAGAGGATATAAGGATATGTGTGGATTTTAGAGAACTCAATGAATCTTGTGAGTATGATCCTTTTTGAACACCATCTATAAAATAATTTTTGGAAAGCGTTTCTAGTACAAAGAAGTTTACTCCTTCCCAAATGGTTTTTATGGTTACCATCAAGTAAAGATATCAAAATAAGACCAACTAAAACCATATTTGCAATAGAATGGGGATCAAACATGTATAGTCATGCCATTTAGACTAAAGAATGCACCTGCAGTATTTAACAAGATTATGGTCAATGCATTCAAAGATTTTATACAAGATTTTATTGAAGTATATCTTGATGATTAGACAATATATGTGATGCTAAACGTCATGTCTAGGAACTAAGACTAATTTTTAAAAGATACCATAGTCTTAGGATTGTATTAGACTTGAAAAAATTCATATTTGTAACTCCATTCAACATCTTATTGGGACACATCATCTCCAAGGATGGAATGATAGTAGATCCTCTTAAAATAGCTAAAATTTTAAAGCTACCACCCCCCCAAAAATAACAAAAATAAAAACCTTATTGGGCTATACCAGTTACCATTGAAAATTCATAAGGAACTCTGCAACGATCTCTAGTCCCATTGAAGACTTTCTAAAGAAAAAGATTAACAAGAAATTTGAATAGATGGATCAATGCAAAAAGTCATTTGATATAATTAACAATAGGATAGAAAAAACCCCAATACTAATATTTCTAGATTTGACACAACCATTCCATGTCCACATTGACGCATCTGGAATTGCAATGGGCATGATATTAACACAACCTAGAGGTAGGAAGGATCATCTGATTGCTTTTGCAAGAGAGGAACTTATGGTAGTTGAAAAGAGCTACACAACATTGAAAAGAGAATCCTTATCCAAGGTGTTCACCTTGTATAAGTTTAGACACTATATCTTAGCAACACCATTCATTTTTTATATGGACCATGAACCACTAAAAAATGTCATGGATAGTCTGGTAATGCATGGGTGAATGTGTTGATTGTTAATGCTCTTTCAAGATTTTGATTTCAAGATTATGGTTAAACCTAGAAAAGCAAATCAAGGTCCAAACTATCTTTTTATAATTGAACATTGTTAAGAAGCACGCCAAATTGAAGATGTTTTCCCTAGCACACATCTACAATACATCGCTCAAGTGTTGTCTATGGGTACCTTTCTAGAAAATTACAACGAGGAAGAGAAGGAAAGACTAACTACAAAATCTTTTCCATATACTATCATAAGTGTAGAACTATGTATTTTAGAGAAAGATGAAGTTGTGTATAGTAATAATTGATCATGAAAGGAAATAAATGTTTGAAGAAGCACATCAAGGTTTTTCTAGAGGACAAAACTAAGGAAATAAGAACCATAAGAAAAATTTTATCAGTCAGACTTTGGTGGCCAATCCTATTCAAGGATGCTAACAAATATTAATGCAATTGTGACATTTGTCAAAGAACTAGTAGGGCAACCACAAGAGATGAAATGTTGCTACAAGCAGTACTAGCCATGAAACCTTTCAAAAAGTTGGCAATTGACTTCATAAGACCTATTAATCCCCCTTCCTAAAAATCTAAGGCACAATTCATTATAATAGGTATTAAATATTTAACTAAATGGGCAGAAGTAGAATTAACAAAGGACTGTACTGCAAAGACAACAACTAGATTTATTTATGGGAACATTATCACAAGATTTGGGTTCCCACTAAACATTAGCTACAACCAAAGAAAATACTTCATCAACTAGACTATTAAATACCTCTTGGAAACATTCATGACAAATCACAATGAGAGCACACCATATCACCCCCAAGAAAATGGCGCAAATGAATCTTTCAACAAGATATTAGGAAAATAATTAACCAAGGTTTGTAATGAGGATACATCATACTAGGATACAAAGATACCTACAACACTCTAGGCTTACCACACAACATATAAGTGGTTAACAAGATATTATCCATTCCAATTAGTCTATGGACCAGATATAGCTCTTAGAATACAACATATAGTTCCTAATCTAATAACCACAATCACTACAAGGTTAAATGAAGAAAAATCCATTAAACACTAGATAGTGGAATTATAGTAATTGAGTCAAGATAGGTTACTTATGATTTATAATCAAACATAAGAGAGAAGAAAATAGAAGGCTTGGCAAGACTGTAATATAAAAACTAAGCAATTTCAACTAGGAGATACAATACAATTGCAATTGCAAGTTTAAGAAACTAGGTAAGCTAAAGATATTGTGGTTAGGACCATACCACATAAATCATATACAACCAATTAGTGTAGTTCAATTGAAGAACAATAAAAATCTTGAAGGATATGTTTTTGGTAAAGATAAGCGACAAAACAAGTGTGTTGATCCCTAGTACATATCAGCCATAGGGCACACAAAAAAGGCATAGGATGCCAAAAACAACACATTAAATCACCATAGACAATAGACCCATAAGACATCAAACAAAAAAGAATAGAACAGAGAGAAACACACCCAGAAGACTAATTAAAAAGTTGTCCCAACCTTCCATGAGGAAGGTGTATATTTCTTCATAATCTTTCACTTTATCCTTCCCAATGACATGTTTTTTCATCTCTAAGTCTTGAAGCACAACCAAAGTAGTGGCTGAACGGTGCACTACCTTAGTAGTAAAGTGAACAAGGATCTTAAATTTCTTCTCTAGCTTCGTCAACATAGCTTCCATACCTGCAAGATTCATCACATCCCTTGAACTGATATCACCTTCGTTGTTGGTAGTAACACAATCATTAGTCTGTTTATATAGAGTCTCTGAGTCTAAACTAGGAAGGTTCATTTCAGGGAATAAGCTTGGTCCATCAACACCCATAGGAACTTCTTCTTCAAAAACATTAGTCTCCTCCATATTCTGAACATTATCTTGGCTGCCTTCAACCTCATCTTTCTTATTAGAATCATTGGAAACAACAAACTCCTTGAGGGAAGAAGTGGGTTTACCAACTAATTTGCTAGACCTTTGAGCAATAGGTTTCCTAATCAACTTCCCTTGAGGGGTATCATTACCCTCATCCTTAGTATCTTCACTGCCCTCATCATCCTCCACAGATTTAGCCATATCTTTCCCTTTCCCCATTTTATCTCCCTCCTTATTGAGTAGTTTACAAACATCAACAAACCTACAATTTTCCTCTTTATACTCCATAATCCCTTTCTATTTTTTGTCACCCATACTACTAGAAGATTCCAGTTTTCTCTTAGAGACCATCTTCTCAGAAATAGGTTTACAAGTGCCATCTTTGAGTGCAACCAAGCTGTCAGTAGCTTCATGGCTGGGAGGGGCTTTAATAGGCTTAATGGTTTTTGTAGGGCTTTGCTTATACCTAGCCTTTTTATTAGTCGCAAAAACCCTAGGATCAATCACATTCTCTAAGGGATTCTCAGGTATGACCTCCCTAATCATGACCCCATGCATAGGTTTACCTCTAGTTGACTGTAGAGAGCTAGTAAAAGGGATACTGACCAAATTAACAACTATGGGTTTAGGGGGACATAAAGCAAGGTGAAAATTGTATAGTTGAAGAACAAGCCCTTGATGTAGTGGGATTAAGGGCTTCTCAGGATTTTGAGAGTGAATTTCACTAACATACTTCACGGAGGCTTTGAGAGATGAGAGGAGATAAAAAGGGAAGCTTATCAGAAGATTAAGCCTGAAGTGGTTTAGTAATACAAATTGATAATGGTGAAACCTCTTAAAGAAACCTTCAAGTGTGAAATATTTCATGAGCATAAAGCATACTTCATCCCATGGCTTTAAAAGCTTCTCATGATCAAACCCACCTTGTAGATTGTAAAACTCCTCTCCTTCTTTCAAGAAAATTGCAAGATTTTTAGGGTCAGGAATTTTTCTTTGTCTCTTTTGCTTCTTACCCTTCGTTGACATGACCATTGCAAGACAAATAACCTCCTCAGATATTTCAAACCCCACCCCTCCAATCTAAACTTTCCTATTGTACCAAGAGACCACACATTGAATGGAGAGATTTTCATCATGCCCATTGAGGCACTTCAAAAAAGAGGTGAGCCCCCCTTCACAACATATATGCCATAAGGTCTCATTTCATTTGAATTCCTCACATGATATTGGCTCAACCCTCATCCTATCTCCTCCCATGGTGACAAAGACTAGAAATTTAGTAGAGAAAGGATGGAAAATGGGAGAAGTAAAACTATGAATAGGCAGCCACTCAAAAAGATGGCAAGTATTTCTCTTGGAAATACAACTAATATGTTCTCAAGATCGAGAACTTTCGCAACCACCACAATGGATCATAATACCACAATGAGTTAAGTTCACTTTACGTGAACTTAAATAATTGTACCACCTAGGATGGTCTTCATTATTATTAGATGCCACCAATGGTATGAAATATCTTTGTCTCATCAACCCCTGGTCCATGTGAAGATCCACATGAAGAAAGAGTTGAATTAGCTAAATCGTCCTTCTAGCGTGTCTTATAGTATTTCCACCCTGACCAAAACAATTCACGCACCAAGGGTTTAAATTCAAATTGAAAACCCCACTAGTCTTTTCAATCATCATTAATAATTTAAAGGCAACTCCTTTTGGATGTCTTGTAAAGGCCTAGGGAGATTATCAACCTTCCGCCAACATCTCCAATTAGTAAAATTTTGTCCTAGGTTAGCTAAGTCATTAGCCACCTTATTATCCTCAGAGTAAATATGGGCATTTTCCTTTTCCTTGAACCCCATCAAGATACCCTTAATATTCACAATAATATCACCGAGTTGCCACCCAGAGTCAACATTACCAGTCACAACAGCTATAACGATTTTGGAGTCACCTTCAACCTAGATTTTATCAATCTTCAAAGAGAGCAATTTTTAAGCCCCAAAGTAAAGCCATACCTTTAGCCGCATTGTTAGTCTTACCTCCAAACCCTCCAGCATAGACCGCTACAAGGTTACCACAACAAGATCTAATGATCCCTCCAACACTGGCTAACCTCGAGCTACTTTTAGAAGCTCCATCAAAATTTAGCTTATACCAACCTTGAAGAGGAGGTTTCCATCTAGTTTTTGTTGGAAACATAGTCAAGAGACACTGCTGATATGATGTTGTCATTGATGGCAATGACCTGACATGTTTGGAAAAAACTCCTAAGACAAAGGTGTGTACAGTATTTTTGTCTGGAAAGATTAACTTAAGCAAATTGACTAAGTATTGACAACACATTGAGACAATGACAGTAATTCAGTTGGTACTCCTCCGTAATTAAAGATATTGTCATGTAGTTTTGGTATGTTACTCTCAGCTATTTGGTGAAGTCATGATTTGGTGTTTAAGTCCTGATTTCCTTCGAAAGTCATATGGTGAAATATCTAAGTTCAAGTGAACATAGTTAAGTTAGAAACAATGCAGAGTACTTGAGTAACTCGGTCCGCATTCCTTTGCTATTGCATAGTTTGTCTTACAGTTCTAAGGCAACATAGATACCTATGATGACAACCTAAATCTAGAGTTATAGATTTTGAAGTTCTGTTGATCATATTTTACAATGTGTTCTTACCGGCTTTCAGTTTGACAGTATTTCTCTGAGACAGAACAACAATTCTAAGATCCACATTTATCTATAGTTGACTATTATGTTTTGTGGTTCTAAAGGCATGATAAGGGATTGGTAATGAATCATTAACAAGGATTTTAGAGTTTCATAATGATCACATTTGAAGCTATGGGCCGACAGATAAAGCAACTAAGTATGTTCTTATGATTAAGGCTGACACATAAGGTAAATTGATATGTGGTGAAGGTATAAGATTGGAATCATCAACCTAAGTGGTAAAACAATAGTTCTAGACTCATATGAAGAGTCCTTCTTGATTGATTGGGTTCGCATTGTTGTTTGGGCATAATAATAGGCTGACAAGGTGTAACTTGAATATATCAGCTTTATCTTTTGCATGCCAACCTAGATTGAGAAAATTCTTGATGTGGATATGTATACTCGATAGATTTTAGCTTTGGAGGTATGGATGTGTGTGAATATAGTGAGAATTCAATGTGTGTGCAATCTAAGGAAATTTTGTGACCAACAAAGGATAGTAAGGGCAGAAGAGCAGAGTATATGTGAAGCAGAGTAGAAAAAGCAAGGCAGACATTCTGAAGACATTTGAGTCTATATACTAAGCTATTAATGGAACTGCACTTCAATATTCTATAGATGTATTTGCAACAGTCACCTCTTGGCAATGAGCCAATCCTTCTTCTATATTCACTTCTATTTTCTTGGTAGTGAGCCTATTGCAGTGAGCACTTCTTTGGACAATGAGTCCTTGGGTAGTGAGCCTTCATGTAATTCGGTATTGTTATCATAATATATTGTGAGCTAACACTCACTGTGGTTTTTCCCTTTTTGGGATTTCCACGTAAAAATCCTGGTATCTATGTGTTATGTCTTTATGGTTGTTGTTCTTATGTTTGTTTTGCTTTCAAGTTATTGAATGTGTTAAATGGATTAATAAATGTGTGAAAGAGAAGTTTTACAGAATACTGATTCACCCCTCCTCTCAGTATTCTTTGTGATCAATAGTTTTCTGACAAGCTAACTTCTTGGAGTTGTCAAATTTAGAAATGTTAGATGAGATGCCCCAATTTTTGGCCAACCAAATCTCCATAGGTGTAGGGGGACTTTGAGTAGTCTTCAAATTACACATAGAGACATTCTCTGCGAGAATTTTAGAAAATGATAAAAACCTCTTTATGATTTCTAATGGTATCTCTGAATATTTTGTTGTTCCTTTATTTCCAAATGCTCCAACCTAAGTGGGGGAACCTATTCCAAAGTTCTCTAATCCTTGGGCAGGAAAAGGGGGCTTGTGAATTCTCCACAACCTCAATCAAATTTTCATTCATACCCAGTCTATTCCTAACTTTATGAGGATCATACCCCATAAATCTTTAGTAAATTCACAATGAAATATCACATGAGAAATTGTTTCTTCCTCCTTAAGGCATACCACACATCTATTGGGCATTAGAAAACCCCTGTTCTTAAGATTATCCAAAGTCAGGACTTTATTATGAGGAGTTGACCACTAAAAAAAATTAATTTTGGGAGTTAAATGATGATTCCAAATTAAATGCCAAAAAATCCTACTCATACCTTGGTCTAATAGCATATCATAAGCATTCTTGATATTGAATAACCCCCAGCTATCTTGAGATCATATCATTTCATCCTGTCTAGGGAAGATGGGAATTCTGGAATTACTAAGTCCTTGTTGTAAGGAGTTAATCATTTGATCCATGTTGTTGTTATCAGGAAAACAATCAACTAAGTCCCTCCACTATCTAAGCCCTTGATTATAAGTAATATAGTTATTCACTCTTTCCCCAAAGAAACTGGTGTTCAAGTGGACCAGATTACTATAGATTTCCTGATTTATGAGAGGCTTCTCCTACAATCATGAGTCCTTCCTAAATCTAATCAGATTACCATTACCAAACTTCCATTTAGTGCCTTTTGATAAGAGGTTTCTATATTTCAACATTTTGTTCCAGATTATGGATCCTTTAGGGAGGCCCTCTTGGTAAATAAATCTATCGTGCTCCTCATTATGGAGATATTTTGCCTTCATATTACATCCCCAATCTTTATTATCCTTCATAAAATCCCAGTCCACCTTAGCAAGAAGAGATTTTTTTCATCAAATGAATCTTTCTAACACCAAGACCTCCCTGAGATTTGGGAAGACAAACTTTGTCCCATTTGACCAAATAAATTCTCTTCTTCTCTTCCACCCCTGAATTTTCTCAAAATTTTCCATTATATACCTGGGCATTTTAAACAAAGTGAGAAAATAAGTGGGAATACCTTGTAGGGATTCTTTAAGGAGCTGATACTTACTAGCTTGGCTTAATAACTTACCCTTCCATGCAACAAGCTTCTTTTGGATCCTTTCAAGAATAACATTCCAAAAGGAAGGGGTCACTTCCTTTATAGTTAAGGGAAGACCTAGATAAGTAGAAGGCAAAGTAGCAGCAACACAACTAAGGATGGTTTTGATCTTCTATTGAAGGTCCAAGTTGGTGTTAAAGAAGAATATGTTGCTCTTATCATAATTAATACATTGCCCAGAAGCCATGGCATACTCATTTAATAATTGTTCCCACTTCCTAGCTTCCACCACTGAGGCAACCCCAAAAAGGATTGTGTCATCCACAAATTGTTGGATAGCTGAAGGACCAATAGTAGATGCAACCCTTATCCATTTTAACTCTTGTCTCCTCAAAAGGTTCAAAATATTCCTTCCCAAGACCTCAACCATTATTGTGAAAAGGTAGGGGGATAAGGGGTCACCCTACCTAATTCCTCTTCCTGAACTAAAAAAATCATGAGGGATACCATTAACAAGCACTAAAAACTTAACCATGGTCACATTTTCTTTTATCAGTCTCATGATGTTGTCCTCAAAACCAAATTTCTTAAGAACTTTAATCAAGAAGTCCCGAGAGATTCTATCATAAGCTTTGGAGATATCAAGCTTGAAGACCATACCCATGATATTACTTCTATCCATAGAGTGGATTAAATCATGTGTAGAAATAGCTACATCAATAATTTGTCTACTAGGGACAAATCCCTTCTGACATCCAGTGATAAGAACATCCAATAGGGGTTGTATTCTATAAACCAAAGTCTTGGAGAAAATATTAGAGATAGTATTGCAAAGACTTATAGGACGAAAGTCTCCCATAGATACATGATCCAACTTCTTGGGAACAAGAGCAGTAAAAGTATTATTAATATGTTTGATAATCTTACCTGTTCTGAAGAAATCTTTGATAGCTATTGTCACATCAAAACTGACAGTGTCCCAAAAATCCTGGAAGAAAGCAAGAGGAAACCCATCAGGCCCATAAGCCTTAAACACCCCCATAGAGAAAACAATTGTCCTGGCCTCTTCTTTAGTAATAGGCTTCAACAAAGCATAATTATCCTCATTAGAGAGTAGAGTAGGTATGTTGTCCAACATCTTCCAAACTAGAGCAAGAGTAGGATTGACATTCTATTTTGAAAAAAAGTAATTAGCAACAAGCTGCCCTATCTCTTCATCAATATTAGCCTCCCTACCTCTGTCATCCAGGAGCTTGGTAATCATTTTGTTTTTCTTGTGTATCATAGCATATTGATGAAATAAAGTGGTATTCCTATCCCCTTTAGTCAACCATTAGATTCTGGATTTTTGTTTCCAAAAAATTTCTTCCTTCTTCATAAGATCCTTCCATTCTTGAAGCAAAGAGTTTTCTAAATAGACAATGTTATCACTCTTATCCCCATTGGCAATTTTGTTTTGAATATCAACCAGGTTGGCAAAAATATGCTTCTTTAGATTTAGAACATTTCCAAAGAAGAACTTATTCCATCCTTTAACCTTATGTTTAACATGTAAGATTTTCTGGGCTAACTTGAACATACGAGATCCCTAAATAGTATTGCTCCACCAGCTTGAAATACAATCCCTAAAATCTAGGTGCGAGGCCAACATAATTTCATATTTGAATGGGAATGGCCCTTTGGAAGTTCCTTCCCACTAGTTGAACAACAACGGGTTACAATCAGAAATAGTTCTAGGAAGTACTAAAAGTTTGGAGTGAGTTATGATGTCCCAATTAGCAGAGATCAAAAACTTGTCAAGATTAACTTGAATAAGTTGTTCCCCCCTCCTTTTGTTAGTCTAGGTGAACATTTGGTCATTCAAATCCACATCCATCAGGCCATATATATTTATAAAATCAGCAAGATCAGCCACGATGTCTGAAAAGTCTATGATACCCCCAGACTATTCTGAAGGATACAAAGCGGTATTAAAATCTTTATCCATCATCTAGTAAGCTCCATTATTAGCAACAATGTGATAAGCCATATCTTCCCATAAATCCTTCCTAGCATTCCTAGTGTTAGGAGCATAAATATTCATAAGGATCAATTCTTTGTTATTAGAGGCAAACTTCACTTCCAAACTATTCCTGTTATGAAACCTATAAACACCATTGAGGTGATGTTTATTCCACATAGTAACTAGCCCCCTTGAAACTCGAAAGGAAGGACTTATACAGTAATTAGCAATGGGCCATAATTTATTGACAATCACTTTGAAATTATCCTTAGACATTTTGACTTCTTGAAGATGCAAAATATCTACCTTATTCTCATAAATGCAATTTTTAACCAAAACTAATTTTGAGGACTATTCAGTCCTCTTATATTCCGTGATAAGATATTCATTTATGGACTTTCTTGGAGTGAATCTTTAGGGTACATTGCCTCCCATTAGCAATTTCCTTTGTTGCTTCCCTCTGCCTAGTTTCCCTTTGTGAAGGTCTTCTAGATTTGTCATCTATTCCCACATCTGCTAATTTCTTCACTGGGCCTTTTACTTTTCTCCTGGGTGTAATCCAATCTTCTTGGTCACACACACTCCAAGTTGTTCTTGGTCTCACCTAAGGAGTTAATTTTCCCAGAGAAAGCAACCCCACTTTTTTCCCCTTGCCTTCCCCTCCCATAATAGAGAAAGGAGAGGTTTGAGGAATAGCCTTGATCTTAGGGGCTGGGGTTTGTCGTCCCTCAATAATAGATTCCTCCATATTAGGCAAGTTATTTGTCAAGGAGTTCAAAGAATCCTAAATTTCTCCCTCCTCTTTATCTTCAGGCCTCATGGGGGGAGCCTCTAATTGAATATTCTTCTATTCATCAAACTGTTGTTCAAGCCCTGCTTCTATGCCATTAGGTTTTTCATGATTAGCTTGGTTCTCTATATTCATCCCTTCAGGCTTAGAGTTCTTATTGGGGGATCTTAGGATATTAAGGATATCCTCTTTAAAAGGGTACTCCTTAGCTTCTAACTCATTTTCCACAACTTCCTTGGACTTAGGGGGTTGGTTCTTAAGGGTTTTACATTCTGAAATCAGGTGGCCCTTTTTAGAATAGTTTTGGCAAAAGGTAGAAGCATTTTCATGAATAATTTGCTACTCCTAACTTGCAAACTTAGATTCAATAGTTATAGAAGTGGGCAGTGTTTTATGAATATCCACATTAACACAAAAATGAGAAAAAACTAACCTAGATTTGTTCCTCATAGTGTTATCCAGAGCTATGAGTCGGCCAAAGGAATTAACAATCCAAATAAAAACCTCTTCATCCCAATATTCTAGAGGAAGGCCGAGTAACCTAACCTAGAATGGGGAAGATATATTTAGCTCCATAACCACATCAAAACCAGGTTTCCAATGGCCAAAGGACAAGTTGTGCTTGGCATAGATCCAAGGGCCTCCTGCAAGAATTGAAACTAGGTCCTCCTTAGATATGAACTTGAAAAGAAAAAGTCCACTTGGCATAGCATTGATTGAGACACTACCTTTCAGTCACCATCTGCTAGAGACCCACATCCAAACCATGTCTATGTTAGGTTTGAATGAGAAAAAATTTCCAGCCAAAGACAAATCCATTGACGAAACTGTCTTTTCCACCATAGAGCCAGGGATTTTTAAGGCTATTAACTCTGACAACATAGGAACAATAGTATCTAAAATGCCATCTTGTTCATCCACCCCAAGGAGGGCATTCTTCCAAGATTTAGGAAATAATTCCAAAGCTGGTATCAGGGGTTTTGAAGGACTTCCTGAGGTAGTACTTGCTGTAACCTGTACTTTCAGGATCCCAAAGGGGGAGTAGGCCCCCCAGGCTAACGGAATCCATACCCTAAACAATTTAAAAACAATAAAAAGGCAGGAATTTGCAGAGCGAAGTTCACATGACACTGCTAACTTAAATTTTCTTGAAGGATATGTTAATGGAGCACAACTTAAACATTATTATGAACTCGACAAAAACTAAGGAATTAGAAGATAGTGTATAATGTGTATTATAATGTATAATAATAAAAACAATTAGCATAAGAAATAAGTTCCTACATAAAAAGAAAATATGGCTTGTCAGTGGGTCAATAATTGATGATGAAAGCAATGAAATCAACATAGAGGATTGAAAAAGCTATAAAAGCAGGTGAGAGGTAAGATCAAACACACAAAGAAAATTGCAAAATACACAAGTCTATGCATAAGAGATAAGTAATAGGGTAGTCGATGGAAGAGTGAAAGAAGAGAAGAAATATGACAAGCACGTCAACTCCTTAATTGATCAAAGCCAAGGATATCAATATATTGGTATAGAAACCTTGTCCATAGAAGGATATGGAAAACAACTTGAAAGGAGCCTTCTTGAACATTACCAATTGAGTTGTCTATGTGGAAGATGTTCAAAAGTATCCTTATGCTAAATTCATAGAGGTAGATCATAGTGGATTTGCATAAGAAAGAAAAACCATAAGAAGTATAGTAAATGGAGAATTCTTGACACAATTACTAATATTGGAAAGTTCAAGCTGGATACTTGAAAGAATGTCCCAAATTTTCGTGACGATTAGAAATGGATCCAATTGGCATTGAGTTGTATACAAGGTGAATTCATATACCTAGAGAAGCCCTTCCTCATTGCCAAGGAAGAAATCCATAGAGTGATAGGACTATGGAACAAAGGAAACAAACCTAAGAAGGTTGACAATAAATCTATCACTGCACTCATAGGTACAACATTCGATGGGAGATTCCTCACTATTAGCAAGATTAGAGATTCTAGAGTAAGGTACATGCCACTAAATGCATTACATACAAAGTAGTTCATACTAGAAGAGATGATTCAACACCAACAACTTGGATTCATGTAGTATATGAAGTGGTTGTACAAATAGTAAAGTATATGATCTCTGTGAAACCTTAAGAGAGAAACTGCTAGATATAATCTAGAGAAAATGAAGAAAAACAACCATGAATTTAGGTATGGCTCACTAATAGTACACTTAGCCTTCTATTTCTTTAGATAATTGCAAGGATTTGCTCCATGTGTATGGAGATTTGAGACTACAATAATTAAACAAATAAAGGAAAACATGGATGGGTTTCTTAACACAAAATATTGTTGGTATGGATACAAATCATTGTTTGATAAGTTTTAGAAAAGCATATAAGAGAGAGAATGACTGAGCCATGATATTGTGAGTAAAATAGAGAATGATGTGGTCTTCATGGTCAACAAAGGTGATATCAACTTGCAAGTTGTTGAACCACACACTTTCATTGCACTGCCACCACAAAAAGTAAAGTATAAAGTCTATAAGATCATGAATTGCAAACAAAACATAGGGTAGATACCCTATTTCATAATATGAATAATGCAAAGATTCAATAGAAATTATATGAAGAAGTTGTTTCATAGATCAACAAGATTAAAATAAGGTTGTATAATGTAGACAACCACAAAAAGAAGAATTAAATGACACTACACTACCACGAGCACCATTGCATGGACAAAAACTAGGGGATGAACATGGTTTACCTTAGCAATTAGAATAGATAGAAGCAATTTCTATATAGGGGCCATTGAAATAGGCATTGTAGAAAAAAAAAAGAACAAATCAACAAGGGACATAGCCAAGTAGGAATAAAGATTGAGGTTAGTCTCCAAAAAGGAACCAGGGGAGAATAGGAAGAAGAGAGAAGAATAGAAGAGTAGATAACAAAAGGAAACGAGAGAAACATAAGAATCATAAAAAGAAACAAGAAGAACATCCAAATAATTAATCACTCCACCAAAACAAAAAATGAGCAATCCCATGAGTAAAATAAAAGAATATTTGGCTAGACAAAAGTAACCAACTTCAATAGTAATTGTAAGTTCAAGCATACTTATGCACTCCCTATAGGGGCCTAGATTGATTTCACTCAAATATTACCAATTTATAAAATGGAATTATGGGATACATTACTAGCAATGTGAGGCATGATCTGATGGATAAGAATTTACACTAGGGGAAGCCATAGAGAAGATGCTCCAAATGATACAACAAAATCAATCACAAATACAAGTAGACTCATCAACAATAACAATGCTCAACTCAGCTGGAAGGGACCATACATGGGTTGCTAAATCAAATAATTAGTTTAGAGAAGGAAAAATAAAATCTTAAGGGACAAATAATTATGGAGTATGAAAAGGAAAAGTTAAGCCGCTCACAACAAAACTAGAGGTATAGCTGAAAAGACTTAGATTAATAGGAATAGAAGCTAAAACATACTTGTGGAAATGTCTTTGCACCATGCTAGTATTGTATCACTTTTCCACAACTTACATTTCAACAAAAGACTTAGATAGACCAAATGGAGTCCCAATTTCTATAGATATCAGGGAATTTCAACTTCATAGATGATTTAGATGGGTCATAATGTAATTCCCCAAGTTTTCACCCAAGATATTAGCTGAACAAACACCGAATGAACAAATTTTTCACATTTGTAAGTGTGACATTTACATGTCACATTGCACTCACATGCACAGAAGGTGTTGTAACAAGTACATCAACACTTAAGAAGGCATCACCATTGCACTAAGCAAGGTGGCACAAGCAGAAGGCTTTACTGATCATGTGACAACTCACCATGATGACCAAGCGAGAGGTGGATCTCACTCCACGATGAAGATCGAATACACATCCACAACCTCACTCCCTCATGAACACATGGAGTAGGATGAGGGTTACAACTACCTCAATCCATACCATGACTACATAAGACATCCCAACGCAAGGGTAACACTCACCCACATGATCGATCAACTAGGAGGTGCAAACCCTCAACCAAAATGAATGATCACTAGTTGATTTCATGCAAAGGCACACTTTCCAAAGCAAAAGAGGGAATGAATATAAGAATGCACATCACATCAAGAAAATGACACCATGAAAAGACTCAGATGGACAAAATGAAAGGAAGCTAGGTGTGCGGAAACGCTTCCTACACTAATCTATTGAGGAGAGGGCTATGCAAAATTCAACTTTATCCTAACTATTACAACAATGTTAAACCATTAACATGAGATATTGCAGCAAAACACAAGAACCAGAAAGTAGACAGAAGAAGAGAGACAAAGGTTTCTGGTGGGGAAAACCCTTATCAAGTGAAAAACCCCACACTCAGAAACCTGCACAATGTATTAACAAATCTAAAAGAATGTTTACAATACACTTGCAATGCAAGCTTCAATGGTCTTTGACACTCGTGTCTGGAGTCAATCCGGCAGCATAACAGTACCTGTAAACCTGTGATTCAAACTCCATCTCCAAGCACCTATATATAAAGGCACTACAAGGCAATATTTGACCTATCTTGGAATGGGTGTCCAACATAGCATCTTGGACCAAAACCCATGCCTAGGGACACATACCACCATATGACAATATGGATTTTCCAAATATTTACAACATAGGCAATTAAATAATAAATACAAACATTACAAATGCAGAGAATTACCAAGGTTGAGACACCTTAATTCCCAACATTCTCCCACTTGTCGAACACCTTGTAAGAGCCAATAGAAAAATAGGATTTAAATACTATAGGTCGAGAGGCCCATAGACTCTGAACACCATCTAAACTTCTTTGTGCCCACTGGTTTCGTCAATGCATCTGCAACATTCTTCAAAGTATCTACCTTCTCCAAATTTACCTTTCCATCCTCAACCATGTCTCGCATGAAGTGAAACTGAACATCAATGTGCTTTGTTCTAGCATGGAAAGTTAGATTCTTCTCAAGGCAAATTGCACTCTGACTGTCACAACTGATCGTGATCTGATCTGCATCAAAACCAATATCTGAACACAATCTTTTATGCCAAATGGCTTCCTTACAAGCATGAGTTGCTGCCATATACTCAGCTTCTGTCATGGACAAAGCAACAATAGGTTGTCACTTACTCATCCAACTAATAGCACCACCAAAAAGTGTAAAAACATAAGCACTGGTGGATCTCCTGCTGTCAATGTCACCTACCCAATCTGAATCCACAAATCCATGAATATCAATAGAATGCAGAGGTCCTGAAACATTACCATGATAGCAAATGGAATACTCAGAAGTACCCCTCAAATATCTGAAGACTCGCTTAACTGCAGCCTAATGAACCCATCTAGGATTAGCCATAAATCGACTAAGGACTCCCACTGCTTGGGCAATGTCTGGTCTTGTGCAGACCATAGCATACATCAACTGCCAACAACACTAGCATAAAGTACTCTGCTCATGTCCTGCACCTCACTAGGAGATTTTGGACAATCCTCAATAGATAACTTTGTCCGCAAAGAAACAGGAACACACAATGGTCTACAATCTGCCATGATGAATCTGTCCAACACAGTCTTCACATACTTACTCTGACTTAACCAAAGTTTTCTGTTGGTTCTGTCTCTTCTGATTTCCATTCCTAGAATGTACTTGGCTGCCCCTAAATCTTTCATTTCAAACTGAGATGACAACTGAGATTTAAAATCAGAAATCATATTCTTACCCTTCCCAATGAGTAGCATATCATCAACATTTAGTGCAACAATGAGAATACGATCAGCATCAAATTTATAATACACACAGTGATCTGATTTTGATCTCACAAATCCAATTGACAACACAAAGGCATCAAACTTCAAGTACCATCCCCTAGGAGATTGCTTCAAACCATACAAAGACTTTTTAAGTTTGCAAACCAAATTTTCTTTACCTTTCACCATGTAATGCTCTAGCTGTGACATGTAGATTTCTTCCTCCACGTCACCATGAAGGAAATTTGTCTTCACATCCATCTGTTCTACCTCTAAGTCATAAGCCGCTGCGAGAGACAACAAGAATTGAATCAATGTTAGCTTTGCAATGGGAGAGAAGATCTCACCATAATCTATACCCTCCACTTGTGAATACCCCTTCGCAACCAATTTGGCCTTATACTTCTCAACACTGCCATCTACACCAATTTTCTTCTTGAACACCCATTTGCATCCAACAGGTTTCCATCCAGGAGGCAAAGGCACCAAGTCCCAAGTTTGATTCTTTTCCAAAGAAGCCATTTCTTCCTCCATGGCCTCCTTCCAGGAATCTACATCCTTCATATCCAAAGCCTCTGATACAGTTCTAGGTTCATCAGTGTTAGTAAGCAAAGCATAAGCACAACTAGAATCAAGCAATGTAAAACCAAACCTTTCAGGTTGCTTTCTTATCTGTGTAGACCTCCTCAAGAGCTGAGGTTAAGGTTTAGCTTCTTCATATGAGCTTTCAGAGCTACTAGAGCTCTCCTCATCATTAGGTCCAACATTGTCTTTCTGTTCAGTCTCCTCTGGGGTGAGAGGAAACTAAACAACATCCTCTTTCTTTTCTCTTTCTTCTGGCTGCAAAATAGTGAAAGAAGGTGTAAGCTCTCTGAAGATGACACTTCTGCTATACAACACTTTTTCAGCCACAGGGCCCCAAATCTTGTATCCTTTCACACCAACACCATAGCTGATGAAGATACACTTAACAGCTTTGTTCTCCAACTTTGACTACTTCTCCCTAGGCACATGTGCATATGCCTCACAACCAAAAACATGAAGATGCCTTATTGAAGGCTTTCTACCAGACCGCACCTCCATGGGTGTCTTTCCAACAAGAGTTGATGTAGGGGATCTGTTTACCAGATAGCAAGCAGTGGCAACAGCTTCAGCCCAAAACTTTTGTTCTAGGCCAGTTCCACTAAGCATACTCCTAGCCTTCTCCATCAGTGTCCTATTCATCCTCTCTGCAACTCCATTTTGCTGCGGGGTGTATGGAGTTGTCTTGTGCCTTTCAATCCCAAGTTCCTTGCAATATTTATCAAATTCTATAGAATGAAACTCACCACTGTCAATTCTCAAACATTTAATCTTTTTACCAGTCTAATTTTCAACAAAGGCTTTAAACTCCTTAAACTTGCTATAGACTTCAGATTTGCTTCTGAGAAAAAAAATCCATGTCCTTCTACTATAATCATCTATAAAAGATACAAAGTATACAGATTTTGATAACGAAGGAACATTAATAAGACCAAACACATCAGAATGAATGAGGTCCAACACACCAGAAGACTTATGAGAACTCGAGTAAAATTGAACACGGTTTTGTTTTCGATAAATACAATGTTCGTAAAAATCAAACTCAAGATTACAATCATCTAACCCCTCAACGAGGTTCTTATTTTTTAGGGTACACAGACCCTTTTCACCAATGTGGCCAAATCTCTTATGCCATAACATTGTCTTTTTTGCAGGAAGTTTAACTTCTAATGCACGATTACAACCATTAAGACTAGAAACAACAGATTTCTTCACTGCTTGTTCAGATGGTGGGGATGAAGTGACTACTACCCTCTTCCTTGAGTCAGAAGAACTATTGCATTGTGAAATGCATGCCTCCAGCTGAAACAGAGTACCTCTCCTAGTACCCTTAGCAAGCACCATAGCTCCTCTAGTCATCTTGCATCCTTCTTTCGAAAAGACAACCTGCACACCTGTATCATTCAACATACTTATAGAAAGTAGGTTCCATGCTAAGCCTGGGATGTGCAGGACCCCAGAGATCCCCTTCACTTGACCATCAGGGTATCAGATAGAGACTCTTCCACAACCAATGATCTTCAGATGAGAGTCGTCACCCAGATACACATTTCCACCATCGAACTCCTCATACTTAGTGAACCAATCTCGATGCAAGGTCATGTGGAATGATACACCAGAGTTGATTAGCCACACATCATTAGATGCATGGGTTGTGAAGGCTACGATGAAAGCATCACCGTCATCTTGTGATTTGTCAGAATTTGAATCAGGAGCTTTCTTCTTTTTCTTCTTCTCCTCTTTGCATTCCTTTCAGAAATGCCCGGTCTTGCCATAGTTCCAACAAAGAGCCTTGGACTTTCCAGGAGATTTGGATCTCCCACGGGATTTGGATCTACCCTTCTCATGTTTCTTGTCCTTCTTCTTCCCTTTCTCCTCGGGTCTTCCATGAACTGCAAGGGCCTCTTTGGTTGCCTCAGAAGACTTTCTCTGCATATCTTCAGACACAACAAAGAAACCACTTCTTCCATTTTGAATGTGGATGTGGTGCTTCTGATTGCCATGACAAGATGATCCCATGAGTCTGATAGAGAACAAAGCAGGGTCATACACCGATCCTCCTCCTCCATCTTTACACCAATAGATATCAATTGTGCAACCAGCATGTTAAAGGCATTCATATGCTCAGCAATGGATCCTCCATCCTCCATTCGAAGATAATACAACTTCTTTCTCAGAAAAAGTTTATTAACTAGGGATTTGGCTTGATACACATCCCCCAACTTCTTCCAAAGGAGTTTTGTAGTAGTCTCCTCATGGACATTTAACAACACAGAATCGGAAAGACTAAGTCTTATGAGACCCTTAGCCTTTCGATCCTTGAGATCCCAATTAGCTTGTGACATTGTAGCTTGTTTAGTTCTATTCACACTATCGTAAAGGCCTCGGTCAACTAACATGTCTTCCATTTTGAGCTTCCATAGCTCAAAATTACTGCCATTGAACTTATCTACTTTAAACCTTCCTGATGTGCCTGCCATCTCCTTGCTGCAATAAGATACAGAATGCTCTGCATAGACTCCCACTCAACCTAAGATTAGCTCAAAAAACCCCTACCCAACAACTAGGACCAAAGGTGATCAAGCTCTGATACCAACTGAAAGGAAGCTAGGTGTGCAGAAATGCTTCCTACACTAATCTATTGAGGAGAGGGCTATGCAAAATTCAACTTTATCCTAACTATTACAACAATGTTAAACCATTAACATGAGATATTGCAGCAAAACATAAGAACTAGAAAGTAGACAGAAGAAGAGAGACAAAGATTTACGGTGGGGAAAACCCTTATCAGGTGAAAAACCCCACACTCAGAAACCTGCACAATGTATTAGCAAATCTGAAAGAATGTTTACAATACACTTGCAATGCAAGCTTCAATGGTCTTCGACACTTGTGTCTGGAGTCAATCTAGTAGCATAATAGTACCTGTAAACCTGTGATTCAAACTCCATCTCCAAGCACCTGTATATAAAGGAAATACAAGGTAATATTGGACCTAACTTGGAATGGGCATCCAACATAGCATCTTGGACCAAAACCCACACCTAGGGACACTTGGTCAACATTGTAGAATGTGTCTAACACTTGTCCACAGCTCCCATCCCAAAGAGGTCACCTATTTCCAAAATGGGCTATGACATATGCTCTTATGACACTTACGACCGTCATAGAATCTGTCATAGCGGTTACAACTTACAACTGTAAGAGAATCTATCATACACATGTTATAAATAGCATATTCTCTTACAACATGTCATATTCCACCTTAGGGCACCCAAATATGCCTTATTCAAATATGCTTCATGACACATGTCATCACCTATCTTACAACCTTCTATTTCTGACTCTTACATGTCATAGATTTGTCATAGGAATCCATCATAATCATTTCGGTCAAACTTCCTTACACAACATGGAAGATGCCAACACATGGTAGAATATTCCTACCACTAAGTGGGATGCCTATCTCCTCATGTGAGGAAAAAAATACAAGTTGTCATAATCCATGTAGGATTGACAAATCACCGTGCCACATCCCACAATATGACAATATAGATTTTCCAAATATTTACAACATAGAAAATTAAATAATAAATACAAACATTACAAATGTAGAGAATTACCATGGTTGAGACACCTTAATTCCCAACACAAAGAGCATCTTTTGTCAACAAGTTTCACCAGAGGGTTAAATGGCTAGAATGGGGAACTATAGCCAAGCTCAAACACCTGAGCTGGACCTCACTATCTAGGACAATAGCACCTAGTGCTGTGGTCCCCAGACACTAGCGCTAGGCTTTGAAGTCCTAGCAGCGCCTAGAAACTAGACAAAAATAAAAAATATAACAAACCCATAATTTCTTCTAAGTCTCACCAAAGACTCTAAACAAGGTTTAGATTCTATAGAAAACATCAAGGCACGTAGCCTAACTACCAAACATGAAAATAAGGCATTAAGCCAACAATGTCCAAATGACAAATAAGACAAAAGAAATACAAAATGCCATGCATGTTCGACACCAACATCGACACATGCCAAAAGAAATGATAGGATCCTTGGCACTTATGTGGGTAGAATATGATCCAATACAAACATATCCATAATCATCAATTACGAAATCATAAAAATTGAATCTAACATGATAACATAGCAAGATTGCGACATGTGAAAATATACAAAACATGCTAACATCCTCACAAGTTGAGGCATGGAAAAATACAAAAAGATATACAATAATCATTATAATCAAGGGGATTCATCCTAAACATGGATGCATCATAAACCACATCATAAAATATCTCTTAATATCATTAAAAGCTTATTACTAAGGTCTCAAAAGACCTAATTTTACAAATATTTACAATATAGAATAATGAAATACTACATGTCCATAAAAACATCATAGGTCCAACACGCTCTCCAAGGTGCCACAAAGAACATATAATGACACACTCCATGTACAAATAGAACAAGGAAGCCAACCGGCATCTGAAGGATCATCGTGGCACGACCAATGGGGAAATGTTGCTCGCCTCCCAACTATATTTCTATCGTCGAGCACAATAGATATCTATGCCACTCTAGGCAACCCCCGAGCTATGGAGAAGATGATCATGGCAAACTTGCTATCAACCATCTCACACAATCTAGGGTATACATGGCAACATACAACATACACGCCAATCAATGCACACAACACACATGGCGTAATTGCCAATCCAATGCATATAAATAACACATGGCACAACTACCAAACAATTACATTCAAGTAACATGTGGCACACTTGCCAATATACAAAATAGAATAACATCACAACATTCAAGCATAAGGGAGATTATTCACACCTTCAATGCACACCAAACAAAGAATAAATCATAGACCATCACACACACATAAAAGCATGAATCAGGTATCTCAATACACATGCAAAAACTAGGGTCACATCGCATGTTGAGTATAACTCTAATAGTAAGAAAATGAAGAAAGACATTGTGGTCAAGACAAGGGAATAAACCTCCTCGTAGCATATGAGTAGCATTCACCAACTTCTTACAAGTCATGACACACTTTCTAGCATTCACTGAGGGCATTAACCTCCTCGTAACACACTCTTTACCCCAAAACCAGGTCTAGGAAAGCACCCACGTTTGGCACAGATCTTATTACATTTTAATTACCCAATGTGATTATGGTTAAAGTTAATTAAACTCCCCACTTACTAATTCCTACAATCCCTTTGTATCGTGGTGTGTGGTGGGAGCCACTCCTTTCTTACCCTCTACCTCCTCCTACATGTCCATTTCACCAATTTTACAAATTGGGCATGGAATAGAAAATGAGGTAAATAAAATTGCAACATAATTTTAAAAGATGTAAAATCTCGTTTCCTATGGGAGACTCCTCATCCCACAATTAAATTTATCAAGGAATGGTTTCTAAAGTAAAATTTCAGTTTTCTTTCATACGCAAATAACCATAAAACACCAAATCCACCATTAAAGCTTCCTTGGCTTCCTTGATTTTTTTTCTAACTTTCATAGTACAAGCCCAATCGAAAAATGTACAAAAACCCATTGTTGCAAATACACACAAAAATACACTTATGCAATAGAAATGAGTTGGGTAATTATAGATAAATTTTGGCATAACCTTGTTTGTTTTTGCATGTTTCAACCTCAAGAACACAAGAAAAATGAATTCAACAACTACAAATTCATTCTAAACTCTTCTTCCTCTTCAATGATGCCATAGAAATCCACTCATGGTGGCATGGCAATGAAGAAATCATAACAATTTAAACAAGGAAGATATTAATGAGAACATACCTTTCCAACAAGCAATCAAAGGAGGAAAATGGTTTTGAAAACAATCTTTGATCACACACCAAGCATCCACAATGCAAATCCAATCCAATTCCACTTCCAACAAGCAATCAAACCTTCACCTTCAATCCATGGAGAAATCTTTCTTTTGCATCCAAGAGAGGGGGTTTGAGAGGAGAGAGCAAAAATAAAGATTGAAAATGAGCAAATAAGTCTGTTTTACCTTTATACTAAAAAATCCTCTATTTTCTAATTAGCTTTTTAAACAAATATCTTTTGCAATTTAATAGGAAAATAGCTAATTAACTTAATTCAAATATTCCCAATAGGTAATTGCCATATGTCTTAACCACATTCTAAAAAGTCCAAACACTCATAATAAAGGATTCAATTTTTCCAAAACAATGTAATTCAATCTTTTTGAAGGAAAAATATTAAATTTTGGAAATAAATCGAAATCACTTAAATTTATATTCCTCTAGCATAAAATAATGCAATAAGCACTTCCAGTAAGATAGAATTATTAATTTTCAACTTAAAATCATTAAAATATTGTGAGAACATGGAAAACACATTTTTTGAGACAATATAAAATATAGCATAGAACGTTAAGGAAACACTCACAAATGAATCAAACACACATTACGGGTTTCCAAAACACAAGGATAAGGGCGAGATGGCTTAGTGTCCCATGTCAACCTTCTCCACATTTCCCACATTGGTTAAACACCTGTAATTGCCTGCACACTCAAGTCAACCATCAAGCGTACCTGCTCCACATATAATAGCTGAAGCAACATAATCCACTTCAACATGGCATAAATCATACATGATATAAGATAATCACATCCACTATAATCATCTACAACAAGCATGACCCAGGAACATGATGCATAACCAACAACATTTCACAATGCGGGAATAATATGACAATCACAACTATAACATATATAGTGAAAACAATGAAGCTGCAACACTACAATAATCTAACATACACAATCACAACGTATGCATCCCATAATGCATAGTTGAAATCCAAACGACAATGCAAAACCCCATTAGAAACACCTCGATGGTCATCCAGAATACACCCTTAGAACTCCTCGACAATACAATAGGCCTCATCAACAAGTTCAGTGCAATGGATCAAAGCATAATAATCACATAATACAATGATTTACACATAATACAACATATAACATATGAATCAGAAAGCACACTAGAAAAACACTAGGGTGGGCATTACACACAATGGTTCAGGTGAGGAACATCAGATTACAACATTGCCAATCAAGTGAATGAAGGATGTAATCAATAACACAAATGAAGGAATTTGAGGTTGAAGTAAACATCTATTTGTCACTTATTTCCAAGCTTCTCCATAAAATCAAACAAGTGATACCCACACTAACAGATTTGACTTCCACAACTACTGTAGAAAGATCCTACAACGAGCTTTTAGTTTGGGCATAATGAATTCAACAAATGGTGTTAACTTGGGATGATGCATATGAATATATCAAGATATCTTATAGACATCTATTGCTATGATCCAAGATTTGTGAGAAGGGTTTTGATAATAGAGTCTCTTATTTTTTATCAAAGGAAGTTGTCTTGAGGATAAGACAAATAATTAGGCCTTGAGAAGATGTTGGCAGGCTAGGAACCAAAAGCAGAATAGACTAACAGTCATTAGAAGACCATTGCGGTAGCAATTAGCATCATGTGGTACCCCTACCCCTTGGGAACCCAAACACCCTTGATCCTACAATAGAAAAATTACAAATTTTACAAGAAGCTTCTATTAGGGGTTTATAGTTATGGTTCTAGCATTTAGAGTCTATCACTATAAGCTGAAAACCTTCTATTTCATTTTCTATCCTCTTGCATTGTCAATTTAGTGGTAAATTTTATGTTTTCTTCCAATTTATGCTATAAATCTTGATAGGTGTTAGTTGAAAGAAGGCATTAGCAGACTGTCATGAATATGCATAGAAAATTTTAGTTAATTCTAGGTTAAGGTCAAGGCTATCCCCCATGGGTGCCCAAATGTTGTTGACCCTATCTTAGAGGAAGTCAAAATTTTAACCATAGTTTCTACACAACATTTGAAGCATTTTCTGTAATTGCCAACTTTGTCTACAAATGCATTTGAACCCTCTTTTTCATTATTATTTATCATTTAGTCATAGTTTTGTAAGTGATTATTTCTATTTCCTATTTATTGTGTCTAGTCCCTAGTCTTTTTTCAAACATAGCTCTAGTGTTAGCTAATTAGTGTTAGACTAGGTTAAAAAGTATTAATTTGCACTAGTTGCTTACACTTAGAAAGAAACAATCTTTGACCTACTCTAACCAATATTTTTTTTCTTTCAGTCACCATTATGACCCTCACGTTCATGTCACTCCATTTTTTCTCAGCAAGAAGCTTGTGATTTCTTGAATTAGGAAACCCAGAACTATTACATTCTATGATGCTCACATTAAGACAAAATAGAGTTCCACAATGAACTCTGTTAGTCAAAACCATGGATCCATGCACCATATTGCATTCATCCTTGCTAGAGACTACCTACACATCCACTTTATTTATATTGTACCGATAACAAGTTCTTCACCAAACCAAAAATGTACATAACACCTAAAAGGGATTTGGTCCTTCCATCTCCAAAAGAGAGCACAACTCTACCATGAACAATAATCTTGAGAGATGAGTTGTCTCCCAAATTCATCTTCTGACCATTAAAGTTATTATAACCACATAACCACTCCCTATGGGTAGTCATGTGGAAGGAAGCTCCAAAGTCAAACAACCATGTATCATTGTATTCATGCAACTCAAGTGTTGCAATGAACACATCACTAGTCTGCATTTGAGACTCTCAAGTCTAAACCATCATCAGACTCCTTATTAGCCTTATTCTATTAGTATTCCTTCTTAATTGGTTAGGTTTTACATAGTTCCAACACATCACCATAGATCTACCAAGAGAATTAGATCTCCCCTTAGATTTAGCTTGCTTATCTTTCTTGTTGTCTTTTGAATGGACTCTCATGGTCAAAGCATAGTTGATAGATTTTGATATCTTGCACCTCAACTCCTCTAAGATTAATTCACCAACCACATCATTAAAATTCAACTTTGATATAATACTACTAGTCACCATAACCATGTTGTACCATATATCAAGCAAAGACCATAGGAGGGTTATCACTAGTCTTTTGTATCCATCTTCACATCCATAGACACTAATTGGCTCACCAAAATGTTGAAGGCAATCAAGTGCTCCATCATAGAGCCTCCATCACTTAGCCTCAACAAAAACAACTTCTTCCATAGAAAGGGATTGTTCACAACTTGGGATTGTGTCTTTAACACAAACTCCCTAATTTCACCCAAAGGTTTTATATGGTTGTTTCTCTTGATACATTCAAAAGCACTAATTCTAAATGGAAAAGGTGATCCATGCTTCTTGCCTTCCTATCAAGCACTATCCAATCTTCATCTTTCATGCTTAATGATTTCTAACTAGTAATTGTATCCATCTTCACATCCATAGACACTAATTGGCTCACCAAAATGTTGAAGGCAATCAAGTGCTTCATCACTTAGCCTCAACAAAAACAACTTCTTCCATAGAAAGGGATTGTTCACAACTTGGGATTGTGTCTTTAACACAAACTCCCTAATTTCACCCAAAGGTTTTATATGGTTGTTTCTCTTGATACATTCAAAAGCACTAATTCTAAATGGAAAAGGTGATCCATGCTTCTTGCCTTCCTATCAAGCACTATCCAGTCTTCATCTTTCATGCTTAATGATTTCTAACTAGTAATTGCAACCCACAAATATCTATCAACAAAATGATCCTCAATTTGATCTTTCAAACCTCAAAGTTAGTTCTGTTAAATTTCTCAACCTCCATTCTATATGTGCATGTTTTATTTATTATTGAAAAAATAAGATCACAATGCAATGCTCCCACTCAAACAAGGATCAACATTTTATCCCTCCCATAGATCTAACAAGATGACCAAGCTCTGATACCAAATAAAAATAAAAACATGACTAATTCCTACTTAATCCAAAGAGGAGAATGAAGCAAGTAAACAAGATTTATAAAGATTTAGTAGAATAATTATAGTAAACATGTGATATATCCTAGGGAAACCATCATAAGGGAAAACCTTGGCCTCTAAAGCACATCCAAAATGTATTACTCTTCAAACATATTACAATACACTCTCTAAGTTGTAGTGCTTTAATGGAGGAACACTTTAAATCTAGAGGAATTCTAGTGGCATAACCCTACATAAAACTAACCATACAATCTCTAATCGAAGTTCTCAATATATAAATTTTGGAGACCTAAGAAACCGTCATTGTTTCCAAAACCATGGGCTCAAAACTATGAGACAAGTCTTGCTCCAACTAGTCTGATTTTGACCCATGCACCCTCCTCCAAAAGTAACTTCTCCTAGAATAAAATGTAACTCCTGAGTTAGCTATTTGACCCTTATGACCAAGGGGATCCAATATAATTCCCTAGTGCTCTAAGATGATGCAATAATTACACTTACACTTGTCTTATAAACAACAATTTTTAGTTAATAAAAGATGTTAGTCATAGTCTACTTTGTAACCCCCTATTTAGCGACTTCTTACAACCATCATAAGACCAATGACACATTATAGAGAGTGTCAACTAAGAAAACTCAAGATTCCTTCTAAGTGGGATGTCTTTTCCCCATGTGAACACATTATTTTACAATATTATATAAATATTAAATAATTGTGACAACATTAACGTGAGGACTTATAAAGTGTACAACACCTAGTCTTGACATGAACATCATTGGAAGCCTATTATAATCAAAATAAAATATACAACTTCCTTAATCTTCAATTTAACTGTTAGAGTGATTTAGGAAAAATAGAAAAATGAAATAAAACAAAGATACTGGACACTGATATAGATGAGCAAAGTAGCCATAACCACTTAAAAACATAAACATATATATAAAATAATATAAGAGAGAAAAAAGAAATACATAAAATAATATAAAAGAGAAAAAAGAAGGGTAATGTGATAGTGATGAATACTCAAGATCTTTTATTTATTTATTAATCAAATATTTATTAAGTTAGAATGCTAGATCTTTCACCGTGAAACAATCTCTAATTCTTTTCTTTCTCGGTAATATATTATGATATATTTTTTTGGAAAAAGTAAAAAGTTCTACCTAAAATATGATTACGCTTTACAAGTTTTGACTCGATATAAGTATTTATTTCCTTGTAAAGGAAAGTGCACTTTTTAAGGGAGATCGAAATTTCATCTTCTCCTTTGACATAAATTGCTTTAGCAACTTGCTTTTAAAAAAACATTACTTTCACCTTTCTCAAGCGTTTACTTTCATTACTTTATTGGAACTTTACCTTTTGGTTACCCATATTTATCATTACATATCATGTGATCTTTTTAAATTTCTTAATATGGCACATCACAAGGTGAAGAGCTTTAAGTGGGCCTTATTCAACCATCCATAACATGTTTCCACTCATCATGCCTCACAAAGGACAAACATGATGTTAATATTTCTCCCTCCACCTTCCATGGGGGAGGCTATCAAACAAAATCATGTCACTTCGTTTGATGTAATATTAAGTTTGATTGATTTTATGGATTAATATACTAAATATTCTTGGGTAAGTTCGATATGATTTTAGCATTATGTAGGACTAACTTTTATTCATTATTTGTGCAAAGAGGGCATGATTTGATGATTCTTTTATTATAGATTCAAGATAGATTTTAGATTCTAAGTTTTTATATTTTTAAAAAATATCTAGATGAAGATCTTAACCAAAATCTAATATGATGAATTAAAGGAGAATAAGGTTAAAATAGTTGAAGTGGGAAAACAAGGGAAATGATTTTTTATGTGTAGTGGAAGATTTTGTAAGTGATTACCTACCTCTATGCTAGTTCGAACTATGGAATCTTCCACCCTTCTTGTGACACGAGACTTTGAGTTTCAAACCTACACTTTCAATCACAATATGGCATTGCGGTAGCTTGCTTTTCTTCTCACCAATCTCTTCAAAAGATTTGACTTGCAAATCAAATAGTATCTCTTTCCAAAACACATAAGACTGATGAGCAATCACTTCATATCTTCTCAAGATATTCTTTGTTGTCAGTACATATGATGAAACTTAGCCTTAGCTCAAAAGGCTCTAACATGATTGTGTGCCTTTATAAAGACTACCTAGCTCCCTTCACTCGACTTAAAGGCTTATACATATATGCTAGGTTCATTTGGGTATCTTTGGTAAGGAAACCTCCCTCTAGGAAACTGTCTTCAACATATGTTATTTTCCTCCAATTTCACCACTTTATGCCATTGAAGATATTAGAAATGGAATCTACATTAAAAATTCCACAAATAATTAGTTTACATTATCTTCAAATTCTTAACAATTTGCTTATTATATAATTGAGAGAATGAAAAAATTATAAATGTTGATTTTTGTGGCCACTTAGGCCAAAAAGTGAGACACACTATTGTTTCATCACCATATGGCTTTCAACATTTCTAAAAAGGAGGTAAATGAGGTTATTCTTACTTACAAGATGAGAAGGTTGATGTTGTATATTTGTATGTTTATCTAGGGCTCTTATTATTTGGCCCACACTTTATCTTAACTCCATCTATCGAGTTGAGACTAGGGATATGTTTCTCTTACTCCCTTTGAAAAATAATGCTTTTAGGTTCAATTTATGCTCATTAAGATGAAGATCCACCTACTTCACTCACTAGTCATGCTCGCCCTCTTGTATGGTTGTGCTATTTGGTGCCCATACCTTTGAGTTGTAGACTAGAATTGAATAGAGAGAGTATTGGTTGTGATGTTATTTAAACATATTCAATCTAAGAGATTAACCCCTCAGACCATCCTCCTTGTAAAATTTAGCATAGCTCCTCTCATTATTTTAGTAATATTACATGGATGACTATTAGACACAACTTGAGACTTATGGCTATCTCTTAGACTGGTCGTCTTAGACATCCTTGTCTTACTCTTATATCCTTTATGGTGCTAGAAGATCATAGGTTTGAGTCTTGTTGGTATGTGAGAGCTTCCTCCTTCTTACACCTCATTGACCTTGATATTTCTAGGCTACCATTGTAGAGTTTTTATGTGATTGCTCCTAATCTTTCCAAGAAAAGATAAAAAAGGGTATTCACATTGAGATTTACATAGCCTACCTTTAATACACATGGATTGCAGGTCTAAAGATCCACTAACTTCAAAACTTTAAATCTACTCAAACCTATATCTCTAGTTTAAGGATGGAAAGATATTCCCCTCGAGATATACTAAATTCAAACTACTTTTAGCCTAAGGGTTCCTCTTGCACAACTCAATGTTTTCTTCCACTCGCTTTGCATTTAACAATCCATTGTATTCCTTATGAGTCATATTTTCTAGGTATGCTCCTTAGAACTAGAGACCAAGGAACATTTTATATTTAGATGCTCTCCCTATTATGAAATTAGAGGATTGTTTTTTCCTCTTCAAATAATTGCTTGGTTCTTTTCAAGATCTTGTAGCTTATGAAGAGTAAAGATGTCTTCATCTCTTATTGTAGGAGATGTTTTGACTTCATCAACGACTTTCCAAAGTTATGTCCACCAAATCCTATTTCAAATTATTTGAATTTAGTAGGAAGAGGTCCCTTGGCCAACTTCCAAGTTCATATAGTAAAGTAGTGATGCATCACAAACCTAGTGACCCCATGGCCTTGCACCCATCACACACATTTTTGTAACATTGAATGCCAATAATGCTATCTAAGACATTCTAGGATCATCTATGAAATGTGCTTTTCCTTTTTTACATTGTTTGTTATATGGTTTTATATTTTTCTTGGGATGTTCCCCTACACTCCTTTTATCCTCTATACATTGTACCCTCTTTTAGTCCCATGGATTATTGTAGTATTTCATGGACATTAATACATAAATTAAATTAAACTACTATTTTACATTTAACATTTTTGGAAAATGGTAGCATTATTATAATAGTGAGACAATGGAGAAAGGGATGGGCTTTTAACAATAATTTCAATAAAATTATTGTACGTAACTTGATGTCATGCCACTATTGGAAAGTGTTGTTTTTCATAATTAGAGAGACAACTAAAACATCAAATGACATTTAAGAACACCATGTTCTAATATTTAGATAAATTGTGTGTATGAATATATACAAGATTATGAATAATAAAACACTTGTAAGGTGGTTATTATCTTATGTATAACATCTCCTCACAAATATGATGAGATTTATTCTTTGCAAAATTGTCATATATCTCCAACTTAATCAAATTAGACAAATTTCTAGTAACCACTAAATTGTATACCCATGCCCTTTTCCCTTATGTTTTGGATCCACTTCGATTAGAGTGACCTTTATGCAATAGCAAGCATACAAGTGACACATTTTTAGTTGAGAATGGATACACAACTTGAGAATTATCTATTCAATATATACACTCTTTGCTAGGGACTAGTTTAGATTCTCAATTTTACCCCTTTCCTACCCTAGGTTAGGTGCTAAGTCATAAAAGAGATCTCAATCACTTCCACAATCATGAAAAATGAACCCTTTTTAAAAAATAAATATCTTATTTTGGGGCCAATTGGACCTATCCTCGTGACCATTAAGTGTCAACTCAATGTGAGAAAGTATTTCGTTTGTGACTCTTAGTGTTGTATTTAGAATTGTAGATCTGGTACACTTAATCATCAAGACATATCTAGTTTCCTTACTTCATACAGTTTATCATTTACAACTTGAATACATTATCTAGACCACCTTGTTATGATATCTACATTGCACAAGCATCTAGAGCATTTGACACAATTGAGAGTGTTTTCCTTGATATTTTATCTAGTCATTGAATCAATATCCTTACATGGTTTGACACTAATGAAGTAGTTATCCCTATCATGTGCAAACTAACAAGCACAAGAACTAGTTTTATGTGGGAAAAAACTAAGAACATTAAGGAAAACTAAAACTAACATTCTAAAAATTAGCAAAGATCACATCCACACTTGCAAGATCAAAACCATAGTCGTGGAAGTGATCCAAAGTGACCTGGACAAATCATTCACTATTTCCAAAGCATTTGCATGAGCATCACTAATATTCCTACATTATTGGTGAATCAATACCCTGTTCTACCCATAAGAAATTATTCATATTGTGTCAAGTTGTAAAATACAAATCAATCATTTCTTATTCATCAATAAAATTCTCTCTCTCTCTCTCTCTCTCTCTCTCTCTATATATATATATATATATATATATATATATAACTTATTATTTGTTACTTTTAATCCATTTTTGAAATCTACTTTCTAGTGATTATCAATATTGTCATCATCAATTTTAGATAACACCTATGCAAGGATTAACAAATAAGTTTTTCAAGCATACTAGACAAGGTGAACACATTAACTAACATACAAGAAAGATCAATAAAGTTCAAGGACAAGAAAATAAATGCTCAGGTTTTAGAGAGTTGTCTTGGCAAAGGAAAATAATACTTTAGGACAATTTTAGGTTAGGAAGAAGCATACAAGTGGTCTGGAAGGTTTCAAAGGGAGAGAAAATCATATAGGAAGGGAAAAATCAATAAAAAATGCTTCCAAGAAGCTTTCAAGCACCCCTAGGGGTATGTTGTCATGTTGCAAGTCAAAATAACACTTATGTCATAAATTGCATGCAATTTTCAATGTTAAAAACAAAAATGGATCACTTAAGTGGCAAATGCCAATGAAGAATTAGAACAAATGTGCATCATTTCTGATTTCACTTAAATGACTAAACTCAAGATCAAATTAGAACCAAAAATGACAAAGTGACAATATGAGTGGCTAGGTGCATGCCAATGTGACTTAATTGCCAATTTGTCAAGTTCAAAATAAAACAAAATTTCAAATGAGTGTCTAGTAGTGCCCATGAAGGTAGATCATATTTTGGTTATATTAGTAAAAAATGGGTTTCTAAAAGGGCGCAAACCGTTTTACAAGAATGTGAGACTAGTTGAGGACCCTAATGTCAAAAAGTAAAAGCCAAAACAATTACAACACAAGGGAGAAAAATAGTTAAAACACAAGGGAGAACACAAGATAGAAATAGAGTTATGAGATAATAGAAAAAGATAGCCAACAAATAGAAAAAACAATAGGCAACCACCAAAGGTCATTCATTAGGCACTAGGAAGGACTTGGAGGGCATCAATCACCTACTATTCTTCATCCAAGAATTACATGTGATCCTTAATGACCTCATCCTTTGAGTCTTCAATGAAAATAGTTTTTTCTTATCTTGAGACCTGATGCATCTGGAAGAACTAGTAGCATTATTCTTTTTATGCTTCTTAGCCAACCCAACATTTAGCATGTGGATATTGGCCACACTGTTTTCATTGTGCTTTAGTTTAATTGGAGGATTTTCTCCAAGTCTTCTTTTATTGAGGCCACCTTCTTCTGGAGCTCCTCAACCTTCTTATTTTGGATAAGTTGGTTTTCAAATAACAATCTCTTCTTCTATGGACCTTTGTAAAGACTTGGATTTCCCAACTTCGTCACACGTGACATAATTAAATTAATTTTTTTTAACCCTTTGTCATTAGGCAAACTCCCAACATCTCATTGCTTGGGCATGAACCCCAACCCAGCCTTCACCATCTTAGACAAAGGGACATCCTTGTTGTTGCCTTCTCACTTTGAAGGCTTCTAGACTTTATCTCCAACAACAACTCTACTTTTTATGATTTTTACCATTGTTAACATCAAAACATAATGAAATTTTAAATGGATGCTTGGGCACATACTTGGAGGTGTTATTATCAAATTTTCAAGTTTAAAACATAACAAAAGTGTAAATGAGTGTCTAAGGGCACCTATGGAGAGGTGATTGCCAAGTTGTCAACTCAAAATTAGATCAAAAAGTACAAGTTCTTCGGGGTGCACATTACTCCCATTGTCAAATTATTAATTTCAAATTAGAACAAAAGTGAATTCCCATTCTTTGGTGTACCCCTAGGGGTCAATTATCAAGTGAAAATTATAAAATAAAATGCAAAAAGTCATCTTGGCTCCCTAACATCTCCCATTATTAATTTTCAAATTGAAAAATGAAAGATAAATTACCTTCAAGTGCCCTAGGCATGCTTGGGATGGGTTATATATTAGAAACTATGATGAAAACACATGTGAAGAAAAAAACACACCTTCATATGCCAAAGTTAGGGTTTCATCCTTGGAACACTAAGGGAGAACATTAAACAATTCTTCCTTAACATCTTATTGGTCATTGATAATGAATTCCTCAAGTTCTATCAAAGTTGTCTAAGGGTCAATGCTTGTCTTCACCATGAACAAGATCTATGTACATAATACTAGATTTCACAATTTCCTAAGGAAGGAATCCGACTTAAGTCACCAAGATTGGTCATCAAGGTTTTCAAGGCTTCTACAAATAGGATCCATCATGTTCAAAGTAGAACTTTGCCAAAAATTTTCCTAGGAGCCAAATGTCAAATTGGTTATTTTTTCCTAATCTATATGTATATCCTGTGTTATTTTAGCTATCACTATTCTTGAGAAGATAATCATATTATGAGAAATCTATTTATAGATCAAATATTTTAGATGAACTTCCAAAAGGTCTATTTTTATGATGAATAGTACACTTCTATATTAAAAATATAAAAATATGATACACAATTCACTTAAAAGATAGGTGAAATGGAAACACACCCCCAAAATTCAATGCTAGACCCCAAAAACAAAAGAATAGATCACACTGCTATGTATCAAGAGCTATCATAGCAAGAGAAGGAAGAGGGTTATTATTAACGGGTTTACCCCAACCATTTGAAAGATCTTGTCCATTAGGAATGGGTTCGCAACCTATTATGGTATCCTCTTTATCTTCTTCTTCTTGATCAATAGGAGTTGTACAAAGAAGGAAAATAATAAGGTCTAGCTAGGGGAGCTTCCCATTGTCATACGAAATAGGGAGGCCATGATCAAGATAAGAGGCAAAAGACTAACCACATGGTGCCTAGGACTAGCCATGACATTGGTATTGAGGGGATCCATGAGACCCATGTCTTGAACAAGCATTATTTTAATGACCATGATGGCACTCACATAGTGAAGAAGCATCCCTACTAGTAGGATAAGGTGACACAAAATCAATAATACATGGGGCATTGGCCTAGTGCTCAATAAGTTTCTACAAGTAGGAAACCTCTAGAGCAAATTTATTGTCCTAGGTCTATATCTATAACATAACATTAGAGCATTGAACTTTAGTATACACAGAGAATTAAGCATCCACAATAGATCCACAATAGATCCTTAAAATAATGTAGTATTTCTATCTTTCCATATGTTGAAGAGAATTTCCACTTTGAAGGCATACCAAATTTTGTTAAATGTTGCAAGTATCTTAGGTTAGTTCCCTAAAAGAGTCTTATGCTAGGAAAAATCTCTAACCAAAAAGGCTTGAAGAAATCATGTATCTAGTTCCATGTAGCTTGGGCCCATGGCCAATACCAAAAGAGATGCTTGAGAGTTTCCAAATTTCCACACATATAGGGTAGAGGGGGTTCGAAATAACCAAATGGATAAGATGAGATCTAACATGAAGGCCCTAGTATGGGAGACACCTAGAAAAATGAGCTAGTTTAGAATCCCAAATGGGAGACCAAACTGTTTGAAATCTATGACACTATTGAGTAGTAGTGGACTGGAGGTTCCACTTAACATTATGTTTTTGAACCATGGGAAACTGACGAGAAATCTAGGAATATCCTTTAAAGGATTTGTAATTCTTGAAATGAGTGTCTAGATACCACTTCCAATCCTTCCACCAAGGTTGATTACATTGAATCCCAAACTTATGCAACATTTCTAGAGGCATATAATCCATAATGGTTTGAAAGGATTCAAAATCCTAATTGCCAAGCCTATATTTAGCTTTAAATTCTAGCCAAGATACCCAGTTCTTAGTATCTATAGAGAAGAGGTTTGAAATAAAATGAATCCCTTGCTTAAAAAAATTTAACGCATGGACTTTGAGAACTTCAGTAAGAGGTTGATCCTAGCAAGTAATCATAGGAGACCACCAAATGATTTTTGGTTGATGGATATCCAGGTACTAAAATTGTTCCCATTCTACAAAAACCATGGCTTAATGGCTTCCCAAACCTTCCATATACTATTGGAAATGAAAGTGACTTGAGTTTGCATAGGCTTCTTCATGATGAGTATGGAGTGAAATCCTAGACCTTGCAAGGCCTACTTTCCATGAGGAAATCTAAAAGCTATTTAATGCCCGAGGAGAATTTTCTAGGCCTTGTTACCTTCTAGGGTATGTATTATCCATTTGGAACATGACGCCAAACCCTATCTATGAGTATCAATAAGGCCAAGGGTAAGTGCAGGAAGATGGGGGGCCAAAAAGGGGTCTTAAGTGGCCACTTTTTTTTTCTGAAATCAGGAAATACTGGCCTTGGATGAGAAATTGAGCATAGTTACACTCAAAATTTGGAGATGCAACCAAAACAATGTTCGTAGTGCTCCGAGTCTACTTTCTAAACTACTATTTTGTTTTGAAAATGGCATAGATTAAGGGGTTCAAAAGAGGGAGCCACAGAAATTGGTGTTGTTTCTGTCAAAAAAACATAACATATCATGTTTTGTGGCTCCCTCAAAAGGTCAACTTTTTTTGGTATTTTTAAAATCACTTCAATGAGAAATTAGCTAATAGCATGTAGTTTATGCCTGATTTAATGTTGAGAGTTGAGGGTAGAGGGTTGAGGGTTGAGGTTGAGGGATAGGGTTAATGGTCAAGGGATTAGGGTTAAATAAGAGTGTCGAGGGTAGAGGGATTAGGGTTTAAGGTATAGTATCAAGCCTGTTGAGGGTCTAGGAATAGGGATAGCGTTTAGGGTTTAGGGATGAGGGATTAGAGTTGAGGGATGACGGATGACGGATTAGGGTTGAGGGTTGAGGAATTAGGGTTTAAGGTATAGTGTTGAGGGTTTAGGGTTGAGGGATTAGAGTGAAGGGTTGAGGGATTAGAATTTGACGTTGAGGGCTGAGGGTTTAGGGTTGAGGGTTTAGGGATAGGGTTGAGGGTCGAGGGATCAGAGTTAAGGGTTGAGGGATTAGGGTTTGATGTTGAGGGTTGAGGGTTGAGGTTCAAGGGTTAAGGGTTTAGGGATAGGGTTGAGGGTCGAGGAATTAGGGTTAAAGTAGAGTGTGGAGGGTATAAGGATTAGGGATAGGGTTGGAGGGTTTAGGGATAAGGGATTAGGGTTTAAGGTATAGTATCGAGTCTGTTGAGGGTGTAGGAATAGGGATAGCATTTAGGGTTTAGGGATGAGGGATTAGAGTTGAGGGATGACGGATTAGGGTTGAGGGTTGAGGGATTAGGGTTCAAGGATAATGTTTAGGGTTGAGGGTTGAGGGATTAGGGTTTAAGGTATAGTGTTGAGGGTTTAGGGATAGGGTTTAGGGTTGAGGGATTAGGATTTGATGTTGAGGGTTGAGGGTTTAGGGTTAGGGTTGAGAGATGAGGGATCAGAGTTAAGGGTTGAGGGATTAGGGTTTGACGTCGAGGGTTGAGGGTTGAGGTTCGAGGGTCAAGGGTTTAGGGATAGGGTTGAGGTTCAAAGGATTAGGGTTAAAGTAGAGTGTGGAGGGTGTAAGGATTAGGGATTGGGTTGGAGGGTTTAGGGATAAGGGATTATGGTTTAAGGTATAGTATCGAGTCTATTGAGGGTTTAGGAATAGGGATAGCATTTAGGGTTTAGGGATGAGGGATTAGAGTTGAGGGATGATGGATTAGGGTTGAGGGTTGAGGGATTAGGATTTAAGGTATAGTGTTGAGGGTTGAGGGTTTAGGATTAGGGTTTAGGGTTGACAGATTAGCATTTAATGTCTAGGTTAGGGTTAGAGTGTCGAGGGTAGAGGGATTAGGGATAGGGTTTAGGGTTGAAGGTTTAAGGATTGAGGGTTGAGGCTTTAGGGTTGAGGGATTAGAATTTGACGTTGAGGGTTGAGGGTTTAAGGATAGGGTTGAGAGTCGAGGGATCAGAGTTAAGGGTTGAGGGATTAGGGTTTGATGTTGAGGGTTGAGGGTTGAGGTTCGAGGGTCAAGCGTTTAGGGATAGGGTTGAGGGTCGAGGAATTAGGGTTAAAGTAGAGTGTGGAGGGTATAAGGATTAGGGATAGGGTTGGAGAGTTTAGGGATAAGGGATTAGGGTTTAAGGTATAGTATCGAGTCTATTGAGGGTGTAGGAATAGGGATAGCATTTAGGGTTTAGGGATGAGGGATTAGAGTTGAGGGATGACAGATTAGGGTTGAGGGTTGAGGGATTAGGGTTTAGGGATAAGGTTTAGGGTTGAGGGCTAAGGGATTAGGATTTAAGGTATAGTGTTGAGGGTTTAGGGATAGGGTTTAGGGTTGAGGGATTAGAGTTAAGGGTTAAGGGATTAGGATTTGACATTGAGGGTTAAGGGTTTAGGGTTAGGGTTGAGAGATGAGGGATCCGAGTTAAGGGTTGAGGGATTAGGGTTTGACGTCGAGGGTTGAGGGTTGAGGTTTGAGGGTGAAGGGTTTAGGGGTAGGGTTGAGGTTCAAGGGATTAGGGTTAAAGTAGAGTGTGGAGGGTGTAAGGATTAGGGATAGGGTTGGAGGGTTTAGGGATAAGGGATTAGGGTTTAAGGTATAGTATTGAGTCTGTTGAGGGTTTAGGAATAGGGATAGCATTTAGGGTTTAGGGATGAGGGATTAGAGTTGAGGGATGATGCATTAGGGTTGAGGGTTGAGGGATTAGGGTTTATGGATAAGGTTTAGGGTTGAGGGTTGAGGGATTAGGGTTTAAGGTATAGTGTTGAGGGTTGAGGGTTTAGGATTAGGGTTTAGGGTTGATGGATTAGCATTTAATGTCAAAGTTAGGGTTAGAGTGTCGAGGGTAGAGGGATTAGGGATAGGGTTTAGGGTTGAAGGTTTAAGGATTGAGGGTTGAGGCTTTAGGGATGAGGGTTTAAGGCTTAAGATATAGTGTCAAGTGTTGAGGGTGTAGGGATAGGGTTTAAGTTTTAAGGGTTAATGGTTGAGGGATAGGGATTAGGGTTTAAGGTATAGTGTTGAGGGTTGATGGTTTAGGAATAGGGTTTAGGGTTGATGAATTAGGGTTTAATGTTGAGAGTTGAGGGTTGAGGGTTGAGGGTTGAGGTTGAGGGATAGGGTTAATGGTCAAGGGATTATGGTTAAATAAGAGTGTCGAGGGTAGAGGGATTAGGGTTTAAGGTATAGTATCGAGCCTGTTGAGGGTCTAGGAATATGGATAGTGTTTAGGGTTTAGGGATGAGGATTTAGAGTTGAGGGATGATGGATGACGGATTAGGGTTGAGGGTTGAGGGATTAGGGTTTAGGGACAAGGTTTAGGGTTAGGGTTGAGGGATTAGGGTTTAAGGTATAGTGTTGAGGGTTTAGGGATAGGGTTTAGGGTTGAGGGATTAGGATTTGATGTTAAGGGTTGAGGGTTTAGGGTTAGGGTTGAGAGATGAGGGATCAGAGTTAAGGGTTGAGGGATTAGGGTTTGACGTCGAGGGTTGAGGGTTGAGGTTTGAGGGTCAAGGGTTTAGGGATAGGGTTGAGGTTCAAGGGATTAGGGTTAAAGTAGAGTGTGGAGGGTGTAAGGATTAGGGATAGGGTTGGAGGGTTTAGGGATAAGGGATTAGGGTTTAAGGTATAGTATCGAGTCTGTTGAGGGTTTACGAATAGGGATAGCATTTAGGGTTTAGGGTTGAGGGTTGAGGGTTGAGGTTGAGGGATAGGGTTAATGGTCAAGGGATTAGGGTTAAATAAGAGTGTCGAGGGTAGAGGGATTAGGGTTTAAGGTATAGTATCGAGCCTGTTGAGGGTCTAGGAATAGGGATAGTGTTTAGGGTTTAGGGATGAGGGATTAGAGTTGAGGGATGACGGATGATGGATTAGGGTTGAGGGTTGAGGGATTAGGGTTTAGGGACAAGGTTTAGGGTTAGGGTTGAGGGATTAGGGTTTAAGGTATAGTGTTGAGGGTTTAGGGATAGGGTTGAGGGTTGAGGGATTAGAGTGAAGGATTGAGGGATTAGGATTTGACGTTGAGGGTTGAGGGTTTAGGGATAGGGTTGAGGGTCGAGGGATCAGAGTTAAGGGTTGAGGGATTAGGGTTTGACATTGAGGGTTGAGGGCATTTTCTATTAAGAACTTGATTATTAGGGCTTGCCCCTTCATTGTTATGCCTATCATATGGCAGAGCATCTGGCAAGCTCTTGCAGGAAAGAGATGTGATCAATGCAAAGGTTGTGATGAATCTATAGCAGGACAAAACATGAGCGCGTTATAGCGTGAGTGCATTATAACATGCTCGCATTTTGTATTGCTATTGAAACAGTAAAAAAGTGGTTACCCCCGTGATCCAGGCCCACATGCTCTATTTTCTTACTGATTCTGCACGTGCTCTGACAAAAAAGAAGTGCTTTCATGTTGTTGGGAAGTTCACATGCACATTTGACACATTGTACCACCTTTGCATGATCTTTCCACCACCTTTTCTGCTTTGCCAACTTGAGAAGGAGGAAATAACATAGTTTTCACACCAAGTTTGATATATATCTATTCAAGTTTCAATTTTTGTAGTGTTGCAATGTTAATTGTGATTCAATTTTAGGAATTTAACATTATAGATTGGTTAATAGTATTGTTGTTAGTAATGATATTTGAGTGTTATTCAATTTAACATTGAAAAGGAAGCAAGTGGTGAAAAACTCAAATTGTTGAGGAGTTTGATGCAAGAAGATAAAAACACAACATAATTGGGTACTCTCTCCATTCAAATCTTCGTTTTTTAGGTATGTCAAGTCTTTACATGCATGTTCTTTACATTTTCCTTATTTCAGATTGAATTACTTTATCATGCTTTATCATACATGTTTAAAATAGACACATTCCCAATCAAGAAAGCAGCCTACAATCTCACATGATGCCATGTATATTTTCTACACTTGGGCTCTTTAATAATTATGTCTAATAAATAAACTTTAACATACCATGATGTCAAACTATACAAGAATAAATCCTTACAACATAAAAAAATACAATCCCACTATTATCTTGTATTCACTTCTTAGGAACTAATATTGGTCTCTTTATCATGCTACAGACAAATTCTCCGTCAGGACGAGGAAACGATCAAGAATTAAACCAACACAGGAAGAGATAGAAGCTAAGAATGTAAAGAAAGCAATGGCTATGAGGGAACTTTGTGAGAAGAGGAAATTGGACATGATAAATGAAGACATACCAATTGAAGAGGAACCACAACCATCACAAAGAGATATGGTATTGGCGGCACAAAGAGAACAAATACAAAAACTTTGTGGTACAAGGGATTTGAATACCATAGTTGGAGACACGTCCTCTACCGCAAGTCAACATGTAGGGACACCATCTACCCCATCTCAAGTTGAGAGTACATCATCACTCACATGTGATGAAGGAGGTATGCCATCGTTCCCATCTCAACCTCAAGGTATGTCATCTATTCCATCTTCGATTGAAGGTATGCCATCTAACCCATCTCATTTAAATATTGATGAAATTTCTAATGTTGAGATGAATTTACCTAACTTGACACCACCTAGAATTTTGCATAGAAAGCCAAAGTATTTGATTGATATTGATGAGAATATTTTGCAGCCAATGGAAGGTAAGATTCCAAAACACATTTGTAGAAGATATGCTAATAAGATTTGGAGATTGTTCTTTGAAAAGTTAAATGAGACTGCAAAATGTCAACTATTTATTGAAATGATGCAAAGTATAAAGTATAGGTCTATCATGAAGATTCTTGGGTTGAGAACATCAGAGGCTTCAAGTGAAAAATCTATTGTCAAGAATCTAATGAGTGCATATGAGAGTGTGGGTAACACCTCAAGCACAAAAGATAGTAATGCAACACGGCGTGTGATTACATCGACTATAGTAAGTAGTCAAATGAGGAAAGCTCGTCTCATTAGAAAGACAAGTCAAGAATTGAGAATTAATAGGAAAACTTTATCAAGAGCCGTTGGAAGATGCCAAAGAATTGAGGACACTAATGCCAATGAATTATGGGCATTCTCGAGGAGACTACCACGAAAAGATAAACCAATTGTTGAAGCATTGAGATCACTAATTGAAGACTTTTGGAAGAATTACACAAGGGTATCTCCAAATCAAAGGGATGTGGTAAGAAGGAGAATCGGTAGTCAGAACCGCGAGCCACATCCAAAGCATTTTTTGGATGAGACTCAAACACAGTTTTATGGTAAATTTCTAGAGAAGTATCCTCAAATTAAAATTTGTCAAAGATATTTTGAATTGCTAAAACCTTTCTATGTTAAGATAGATCACACACGCACTACTTGTTGTTGTAGATTACATATTGAATTTTCTAACCATTTTGATGCTTATAGGTCTATATGTTTAGATATGCATACTAACAATGATTTGCAGGGTTGTGCCATATGTGCCCCACCAACATCTTTAAGAGACTTCATATCAAGAATTTTATGTGAAAGAGAGGAAGGTCAAATATTCTACAAGAAATTATGCTTGGATGGCACATGTGATTGTTGTGGTGGCTTGCAACATTTGCCAATATGTGAACATATTGAAATAACACATGCAGTTGGAAACGAACTAGTAGAGTTTGGCAAGTATAAAATAGTGGCATACAATACAAAAGATGGTAAAGAAGCAAAGAGGTGTGAATTAGTTATTGAAGAGATTCTAGTGTATCAGGTTATGCCTATATTTTGTGACAGCATAGTGTATGAGTATGCAAGACATGCCCATAGAGCTCGATGGTTGGACTTGCAATTCAAGTTATGCAAGGACACATTTTTAGTTGGTAGCATTGTTTCAGTCGTCGACTTTGTAGAGAACTACAATCTACAACCACAGCGTGAGGCGCAATCACAATATTACAACTCCACATAGGTTTTTATATTTGTGCACATCGCATTCATTCATGCGAATGATAGTACAGAGGATGACATAAAGATCATAAGGGAGTATAATTTCTATATTAGTGATCATCGTACACATTCTACAGAGTTCGTTCAAGGTTTCTTTCAGGTGTTCTACAATGATTTGGCTAGAAGGGTCATATCATTCAGTCAGCATATCATATGGTCGGATAACTGTGCGTCACAATTCAAGAACTCACAAAATTTCTATTGGCTGAGTAGGAGGCATAATTTTATAGGTATTCAACATATGTGGAACTTTTGTGAGGCTGGGCATGGAAAGGGGGAGCATGATGGTGCAGGAGCATGTATCAAAAGAGCCATAGCACGAGAAGAGTTAAAGTATAAAGACAATGCAAAGTTGACAGATGCAAAATCAATTGTCAAGTGGTCTAATGCTTCCATGGGTCCAGGTAATGAAGGTAAGTCTTTAGTTCGTAGATTTTTTTGGTTGATAGATGATACTAACATTGCACCATATGAGGATTGTTGTACACTAACAGGATCAAATGAGATGCACTCTTTCAGGAGCTCAATTGCAGGTTCATGGAGTATCCATACACGAAAGATGTCATGCTTTTGTTCTTCCTATACAATTCAAGTCTGGGATGAGTGCGAGTCAAAGGAGTGGGTTGACGAATGGCAGTTAAGTTATCTTAGCCCACTTGACACGTATCGACCCCCGACGACACTAGAACTAACACAGATGGAATCGTCAGTTGACTTTGACCACATATCAGATTTAGTTCAACCAGGTAATATAGGGCACATATATGCATCTAATTTCATCTAGTTCAACTAGGTAATGTCATCTTACTTTGTAGTGTTTTTGTAATGTTGACTAATTTCATCTAATTTACTACACATATCAATGTAGGGCACGTATATGCAGTTATTGTAGATGAAGATAATGAAGAGGGAACATATTATTACTTATGTCGTTGTGTTGAGGCCAAAAAGAAATTGGAGGCCCCTGTTACAGATGGAGAAAACATCGAATACCCTATAGGCTTAGTGGTTATTACTGGAACATGGCTTAGAAGGTACCCACATAAGAGTGTTAATATTTGGCTATTTCAGGACTTTGACACGCATCAGAAGATTCTTCATTACTCGAACCTTGTCATGGCATCCAATGTTCATTTGATAAAGTATCGGGGTAGACCTTTGAACAAAATATTGTGGAAGGTGCGTGAGTCTGACCATGAAGCAATACTTGACACAATAAAGAGTAGAGCAGACCCGGATGGTTCATTGGATTAATTTGTAAGTATTCACATTGATTTTTTATAGTCATGTTACATTGACTAGTAAGTATGCACATTAATTTGTAAGGTTTGTCTTTTTTTATTTCCTCCTGCATTTTTACACATATGTACACATTTTTACATCATCATGTTATGCATTTTTGGTGTCCTGCTCCTGATGCGACCAAACTCATAACTCACCCTACTTCCTCCAGACACCATTTGATGATCTCTCCAACACTCTGGATCTAGGGCACCCAATCATGATGATGACCTATATACCATTCTCCCAAGGCGCTCATAATGAATGAAAAGAAGACCAAGGGTGCCCAAGCTTAATAGACTTATTTCTTTCAATTTTGATGATCCAAACTCTTGCAATACGACATCCACTTTCATGCCTTTAGATCTTCCTTCACATACAGGGTGCCAAATCAAGTTGAAAAATCTACATAAGGGTGCCAAAATGGATGAAAGGAGACATGAAATGCGCCTTAGGACTCCATGCTAAGGTTTGAGCCATGATGATGAAACTTAGAGCTTTTTCCTTTCCTATGCGCTCATCTAAGATGTTTGAATGATAAGGAGCACCTCGACCTCTATAATGTACATTGGGCACCAAAATCAAGGTGATTTTAAGTCACTTTGAGTCATTTGGGGTCAATTTGAGTCTTTGAGTCATGTTGCAAAAAAGTGTCAATGTTGTCAAGTTGCACAAAGCAACTTTTGCATTTTTGGTGTCCTGCTCATGATGTGACCAAACTGGCTGTTCCAACGTGTCCAAATGGGTACATTTACACTAGGCATGGTCTTATTTTTCACCCAAACATGTCGAAACAGTCTGAGCTACATTGTACCAACGATATCCCTGAAGAGTCCAAAGTGCAAAAAGGTAGCAATCTTTGACGAGATGTTACTCAAAAACTGTGTCACTTAGAAACAATCCATCTAAGGCAACGCGATCACGTAAAGTGCCTCTACAATGACCTCTCTTAGTTTTTTATATCTCTGAGACATTTGCCTGTGGTGAAAGGTTTTCTGCTGCCCCAAAAATTGTCAGAAGGAGGCAGTGTAAAGTTGCAAAGGGGTGTAACTTTTGTCCTGCTCTTGATGCGACCAAACTGACTATTCCAACGCTTCTAGATGGGTACATTTACACTAGACATGGTCCTTTTTTCCACCCAAACATGTCAAAACAGTCCGAGCTACATTGTACCCACGATATCCCTAAAGAGTCCAAAGTGCAAAAAGGTAGCAATCTTTGACGAGATGTTACTCAAAAATCGTGTCACTTACAAACATTCCGTCTCAAGCAATACGATCAGGTAGAGTGCCTCTACAATAACCTCTCTCAGTTTTTTATATCTCTAAGGCATTTGCCCATGGTGAAAGGTTTTCTGCTGCCCCAAAAATCGTTAGAAGGAGGCAGTGTAAAGTTGCAAAGGGGTGTAACTTTCGTCCTGCTCCTGATGCGACCAAATTGACTATTCCAACGCATCTGAATGGGTACATTTACGCTAGGCATGGTCCTTTTTTTCACCCAAACATGTCGAAACAGTCCGAGCTACATTGTACCCACGATATCCCTGAAGAGTCCAAAGTGTAAAAAGGCAGCAATCTTTGACGAGATGTTACTCGAAAACTGTGTCACTTACAAACATTCCATCTGAGACAACGCAATCATGTAAATTGCCTCTACAATAACCTCTCTCAGTTTTTTATATCTCTGAGGCATTTGCCCGTGGTGAAAGGTTTTCTGCTGCCCCAAAAATCGTCAGAAGGAGGTAGTGTAAAGTTGCAAAGGGGTGTAACTTTCATCCTGCTCTTGATGCGACCAAACTGACTATTCCAACACATCCGGATGGGTACATTTACGCTAGGCATGGTCCTTTTTTTCACCCAAACATGTCGAAACAGTCCGAGCTACATTGTACCCACGATATCCCTGAAGAGTCCAAAGTGCAAAAAGGTAGCAATCTTTGACGAGATGTTACTTAAAAACTGTGTCACTTACAAACATTCTATCTAAGGAAATGCGATCACGTAAAGTGCCTTTACAATAACCTCTCTCAGTATTTTACATCTCTGAGGCATTTGCCCGTGGTGAAAGGTTTTCTGCTGCCCCAAAAATCGTCAGAAGGAGGCAGTGTAAAGTTGCAAAGGGGTGTAACTTTCGTCTTGCTCTTGATGCGACCAAACTGACTGTTCCAACATGTTCGGATGGGTACATTTATGCTAGGCATGGTCCTTTTTTTCACCCAAACATGTCGAAACAGTCCGAGCTACATTGTACCCACGATATCCCTAAATAGTCCAAAGTGCAAAAAGGCAGCAATCTTTGACGAGATGTTACTCAAAAACCATGTCACTTACAGACATTCTGTCTAAGGCAATGTGATCACGTAGAGTGCCTCTACAATAACCTCTCTCGGTTTTTTATATCTCTGAGGCATTTGTCCGTGGTGAAAGGTTTTCTGTTGCCCCAAAAATCGTCAGAAGGAGGCAGTGTATTAAGTCAGGATGATGAGGTCAGTGGTGTTTGAGTTTTAGAGCTCCTTGATGACCTGATCCTGATAGTGGGCGTGTAGAGGAAGGAATGATTAAGGCGCACTTTGATAATCATTTCACCCTAGGTGAGCGCCTAGGTAGAATTTGGAGTGGAAGCCTCAAATAATACCTTGGATTTTTAGATGCTTATTTTAGCTCAAATCATCATTATCTTGTGCCTAGAGTTGGAGTCTAACTACCTAGGGAGTCAAGAAGCATTTCATCATCTGGAGAATCCCAAACATGCGCCTTGAACAAGTAATGCTACAAGTGGTGAACAAAGTGGGCGCCTTGAAGAATTGAGCCCTCCAAGACATCTTGCAATTGCGTAAAAGTCTAAAATTTACACAAGTGAGTTAAGGCACCATTTTCCATCTCCAGAGCCTCCTTTGAGCGCGTTAACATGGAGTGAATGTTTTAGTCTATGAAATATTGCACCTAAAGAATATAAAAACCCCTTGAGTCACTAGGATGAACTAAGTTAACAAAATGAACTTCATTGAGGGAGGCACACTTGTGCATCTAGACAACTCCAGTTTAGCACCTGAGAAAAAGCATGATTCGATCCATAAGTTTGGGGAGTATTGAGTGAGGTAAGTCTTCATGAGCATATACAATGACTTAAATCCATCAATGATGAAGTAAATGCTTATTTGAACTAAGGCACAATTTCACTCCTCTACAATCATCTTCTGGCACCTTGAAAGCTAAGTGTTTGAAACTATCATGATTTGTGCCTAGATGAGGAAGTATCTATAATGAGTTGAAGCCACTTGAATGGCAAGCATGAAGGGAGCATCCAAACTTACCCAAGGAAGCACCTAGAGGAATGGAAGTTGAGTTTGAAGATAGATGACCACCTTTCGATTGCACTTGCCCTTGAGTGACAATTTGATTGGCACCCTTATGTAAATTTAGATATGATCTAGCGCTTTGAGGTTGAGTGGAGTAATCTTGGCGCCTTTGTGTGTTGTTTTATACCTTGATGAGCGCCTTGGAAGAATGGACGTTTACTCACCCTTGAGCGCCTTAGTTCCAGAGATTGAGTTCGAAGAGTAATACTCCTCAAAACGCCTTTATGAGAGTGATGAAACTAAGTAGCATAAGAGATGATAAGTGTAAGAGCTTAGGGACTCAAGGCGCATTGTAGGGTCAAGAACATCAAGTTTGTGCACCTAAGGGGAAAATCAAGCTTCAAACACCTCATCAAATGGTGCCTTGGTAGAGGAGTTGCCAAAAGACCTTAAAATTGAAAATTTGATAAAATAACTCACATTATGAGTTTAGGTGCCTTTCCAAGACCAAGCTTTCATATAGCGCCTTGAGTTGTTACTTTCATATTAGCGCCCTAGCATAAACAAGAAGTCCTCAAATGCGCTTTAAGGAGGAAGATTGGTGATGGGAGTAGTTATGAGCGCCCTAGACTGTTTGAAGTGGGAAGTAGTAAAGGATAGCGCCTTGAATGAGTTTGAGCACCTGGAAGAGGATTGAGCGCCTTGATAAATCAGAGGATTGAGCGCTTAAGGGATAACAGGATCTTTTGAGACTATTGGTAAGTGTTTGGAATCATTAGAATTTTGAAAATAAGATAAAGATCCTAGGCGCTATCTCCTACTTGGAACATCACACATGGGAACATGGAAACTAGATTGATTGAAGGAATGATACTTTAGCGCCTTAAGGGTGTATGAGTCAAAATAACACTAAATTGGTGCCTAGTCCAATTGATTGAAATCATCTTGGGTGCATTTTCTTGCTTTAGTTGGGTTTAACTTATTTTGGCACCTTGGTGAGAAGTTCTCTAGATATGAGTTAGAACCATCAAAATAATAAAACTTGCCAAGAAAGAGATAGGCATTTTTATGAAGTTTTTCCTTAATGTTGAGCGCCTAGGAGGTAGATTTCTCAAGAGAGGGTTAGATACTCTGTATTTCACTCTATTGTTGACTTGTCTAAAAATAATGGAAGCATAGAATTATCAACTTTTGAACCTTCAAACTCACTATTAGCGAGACAACATACCATCAGCAAGCTTAAAATTTCATCAGCTGATAGGCCAATGCCACCATGATTCTGTTTGATTTCACTTCTGACAAACATCCCATCATTGACTCTTATTGGTCAGACGGACCACTATTGATGACTTTATATCCTTTCACACTGATGTCTTTGTCACTCCGATATGAGACTCTAAGTCCCTCGCCTATCGGTAGGACTTAATACCATCGGCACACTCAAAAACTCTTCTGCCGACACACCGATCTCATGAATGACAACCTTTGAACCACACCCGTCGGTGAGACTCCAAACATCGGTGAACTCTAATCTCATTGGGCTGATACACTGATGGATTTCGACTGTCAGTGTGACCCCCTTCATTGGCGAATCTCTCAACTACTCTTCTGATGCACATATGGGATTATCTTCCGATACACCGATGTCTTCTACTTCGAACCACACTCGTCGGCAAGACATACCACTATCGGCGAAGCCTAACCAAGGTCTGCCGATACGCCGATATGACCAACTCTTGACGTCGATACAAGGTTCTTTTGCAGGCAAAAGGCGCCTAGGCTTATTGGGCTCAATTTGATGTGTTTATTGAAAGCTCAAGGTGAATTGATGCTTATTGAAAATGCCACTTAGTCCTTCATTTGCATTATAGGCGTGATTTCCTATTGACTTATATACTCCTCCTCATGCTAGGTTGCCATAATGAAGTGGTTTAGACAATAGGTGCGCTTCACTTACCAAAGGCTTGTTCTCCTTCCACCTTAGGCGCACTTTTATGGTGGAACAGGTGTCAATGGGTGCCTTGTCTTAAATGAATGCTCTCTCTAAGTTGGATGCCCTTTTAAGGCTTTATGAGTTGCAAATTGCACCTTAACCTTTCATGCTTGTTGCTCAATGTTTGAATGTTTAAGAAAGTCTCCTTTAGGCGCTCATCTTAATGACTTTTTCTCAAGGTGCAATCATCCTAATGACTTGGATATTCATCCTAGTGTTTCAGGATATTAGGCTACCAGACTTAGTCATTTTCAGGATCTCAAACATAAAGAATAACATGATGATTCATTTTTTTGTATTGCATATAGTTGACATTCTATGCTACTCATAAAGAATATTAATATTTTCTGTTCAACATGATGATTCATTTTTTTTTTAAATACAACTTTTATCTTTTAGTTCCAAAATGAAGTTTAGGTGATACTTGAATAACAATAGCTAGCTTATTGGATCAACAAACATCCTATGTAATACAATCAGACTTTAAATATTTGAAGTAGCCATCTACAAATATCCATTCAAATGTGGATTTATAATGCAAGTATGGACGCCATCAATAAAAAAGATTTGTATTAACCAAATATCCTTATAGGCATACATCATTATTTGTCGATATAAGTATAACATATATACAAAATAGCCATATAGGCTTACAAGAATGCCATATAGGCTTACAAGAATGCCATATAGGCATACAATGTCAACTATGTACAATACAAAATATATGTCCACAAATGCCATATAGGCATACAACAAAGGAACACAATAAAAAGTCATTCCCCTCTGGCTAGTGAAGAGAATAAATCACGAGTAGCCTTTGATCTTCTAGGGAATGGAGACGTGCACGTGGGTGGTCTAATACGAACCCGAGGGCTACTCCTCCTATTTAGGTCTTCTTGCATCTTTACCTGTTACAATAAAAAGTATAGACATTAATATATAGAAATTACATGTTATAAAAAATGAAACATTTAACAAAATAATCACTTACCGCTAACATATAATCTGTCTCCTTGCTTGCCTCAGTAGTAGGAATAGGCCCTGGTGATGTCATGTCCTATAGAAACCATCCAGATAGAAATTAAACTTCAAATCAATAATCTTTTGATTTTTCAAAAATAGACAACTATAACAATGAATGTAAATTGAAATTTACTAATCTGCCTCATACCCCTGTCAATGCCATGGAGCTATGAATCGCAGAGGCCACACCTCACTCGATTGCCCTATGAACATGGGGAGGTGTCTCCATAGCCTGCATCATCTGGAAATAAAACAACATTATTCAATTACGAAAACTATAATAGTGATGCAAATCATGGCTCCTAACATACACACGTTCATCTAAACATGGAAGTACACACAATAAAGCACACAAATCACAAACAAAAATTTAGTAAGTACAATTCATTCATTAAACTATTTATTATATTACCTCTGTAAAGCTTTGAAGTCCACCACTGCTGGCAGGTGTTGCCGTGAAATCTACAGTATTAACCTATTCAACATCCAAAATTAGATATTAGAATACCATTCATATAACGATGCTATTCACATGTAATATTTATAATTGTTTACTAGTTACATACCTCGACAGTAGATGATCTAGTGAAAAATATAGGTGGAGAACCATTGAAAACTGCATCGACACTATGACCCTAAAATTTCATTAAAATCATCAATTTAAATTAGTTAATCTTGTATTTCAAAAATGAAATTTAATAAATTAAATTCAATAAACTTGCTAATATTTACCTGAGTATCAAGGCTGAAAGTCTCACTCAGGAGGGTATCTGTCATCACCATTTGCTCAGCTGTAGATGTAGCCTGTGCACCTGCGTCCTGACTGTCCATGGGGTCATAACCACAGGCTGACCCACAAGCCTGGCAAGTATGGGGTTGGACCCTACTCCTCGCACTATCTCCCAACCCACTCTGTGTTGCAGGACCGGCATGCTCTATGATGCTCTGGGTCAAGGCACTAATCGACTGAAGTGTATCGACATCAACACTCTCCTTCACAATGGAAGGGATAGAAACATGCTCGTGGGCTGGTCTGCTGATTACTCATCTCACTACCCGCTGTGGGTCAAGACGTGCCCCTGGTCTATCTTGTGCTGACCCCCCACCTCTACCCTGGAAGTCCCGCATATCAAAATAGTTTGGCACTTTATTGAGGACAAACTCACAGTAGAGTTTCCTCAAAAACTATTGCGGGACCTCATTATTATTGCATGGAGGATGGTCAAAAACCATCCACCACCTCTGCCTGAAATTGTCCCTTATCACTTGGTTGTTGCACCAATGGATAGGGAACCTCTTGCATGTAATGGGTGGAGGTTGATTTGTTTGTGGGTTTGTAAAAATTGAACACAAGTCTAATTTTGTAATTTGTAATTTTTTGACATCTTGGTATGACAATTTGTCTGCATAGTAATCTCTAAACTCTCTCTTTTTATCCATCCAACTAGTTATTTGCTTGCTAATTGAATCTACATTTGATAACATAGACTCAAGAGATTCGGCAAGCGTGGACCTATGCAAGGTTAAAGTGGAAGGATCTTTCAACCTTGCAGTTATATCTTCAATTTCCTTTTTGTTGTTTTCAATTTTCCCCATTATATTTTCTTGTGTTCCAGGGGCATGTCAAGGAATGAATGGAGGAGGTTGTTGTTCTGCATGTATTTCCTCCTCAGGATTTTGTGGATTTTGAGGAGGAGGAGGAGGAGGAGGTGCATTAACATTTCCTGACAAATCATGAAATATACATCAAAAATCAACAAAAACCTACCTATTTAGAAACAAATTCAAACAAAAAAAAAAGATAACTCACCCCTTTGGCGTGCTCGACGTCACAGCGGCATTTTGGCGATGAATTGATAAGCTTTTTGTGTTGATTGGTGTTTTGCAAAATGCGAGTGCGCTTTTGAGGGTTTGGAAGCCGCGGGCAGAGGAGAAAATACAAAGAAATGAAATTGGACTGCCTTTTTTTTAATTTATAGTAAGTATTAAGTAAAGTGATCAATGGCTAATTGCAAATTTCTTCAAGATCACATGGCTTAGGTATGAGTTTAATATTACATGTATTTATGATAGCACCTAAAAAACCTATAGCCAAAGCTTTCATTTAAACTTGGAAGAGATCAGGTCCAACAATGTCCCATAGGGCTTTATAGAACTCACATAAAAAAACCATCACAGTTAGGGATTTAACATTATCCATAAAAAAATTTGCTTCATGAAGATCTGTGAAAGTGATTTTCTAGTCATGGAGAGCTCGCTACACATTGGAGAGATTACGAGGGACCACACTCACTTATTGTTGAAGGGCTTGCTCAGTCTCTAAAGAAGGCACTTGAGTTTTAAAAAACTATTGATAATGGTAGAGAAAAGCCTAAAAAATATCAAGAAGCTTAGAGAAGACTTGCTAGCCTTATCTTATATGTTTGTTTTCCTATGGAATTTAGCCAGATTGAAGGGATTGATTTTTTTTTGGAAACTTTATCCCCAATTTTGAGCCAATACAAATGGGCCTTGATTGCTACTCCCGAAGATGTATGATTATCAACAATTTATTTCTGTTTGTGAAGCTAAGCAATGCATAATTGAAAGTGGTAGAGAAAGTGATAGATGTGAAGCACAAGGGATTTGGCTATGATCTTACATGAAATATTAAGTAAAGCGATCAATGGCTAATTGCAAATTTCTTCAAGATCACATGGCTTAGGTATGAGTTTAATATTACATGTATTTATGATAGCACCTAAAAAACCTATAGCCAAAGCTTCCATATAAACTTGGAAGAGATCAGGTCCAACAATGTCCCATAGGGCTTTATAGAACTCACATAAAAAAACCATCACAGTTAGGGATTTAACATTATCCATAGAAAAATTTGCTTCATGAAGATCTGTGAAAGTGATTTTCTAGTCATGGAGAGCTCGCTACACATTGGAGAGATTACGAGGGACCACACTCACTTATTGTTGAAGGGCTTGCTCAGTCTCTAAAGAAGGCACTTGAGTTTTAAAAACCTATTGATAATGGTAGAGAAAAGCCTAAAAAATATCAAGAAGCTTAGAGAAGACTTGCTAGCCTTATCTTATATGTTTGTTTTCCTATGGAATTTGGCAAGATTGAAGGGATTGATTTTTTTTTGGAAACTTTATCCCCAATTTTGAGCCAATACAAATGGGCCTTGATTGCTGCTCCCCAAGATGTATGATTATCAACAATTTATTTCTGTTTGTGAAGCTAAGCAATGCATAATTGAAAGTGGTAGAGAAAGTGACAGATGTGAAGCACAAGGGATTTGGCTATGATCTTACATGAAGTATTAAGTAAAGCGATCAATGGCTAATTGCAAATTTCTTCAAGATCACATGGCTTAGGTATGAGTTTAATATTACATGTATTTATGATAGCACCTAAAAAACCTATAGCCAAAGCTTCCATATAAACTTGGAAGAGATCAGGTCCAACAATGTCCCATAGGGCTTTATAGAACTCACATAAAAAAACCATCACAGTTAGGGATTTAACATTATCCATAGAAAAATTTGCTTCATGAAGATCTGTGAAAGTGATTTTCTAGTCATGGAGAGTTTACTACACATTGGAGAGATTACGAGGGACCACACTCACTTATTGTTGAAGGGCTTGCTCAGTCTCTAAAGAAGGCACTTGAGTTTTAAAAACCTATTGATAATGGTAGAGAAAAGCCTAAAAAATATCAAGAAGCTTAGAGAAGACTTGCTAGCCTTATCTTATATGTTTGTTTTCCTATGGAATTTGGCAAGATTGAAGGGATTGATTTTTTTTTGGAAACTTTATCCCCAATTTTGAGCCAATACAAATGGGCCTTGATTGCTGCTCCCCAAGATGTATGATTATCAACAATTTATTTCTGTTTGTGAAGCTAAGCAATGCATAATTGAAAGTGGTAGAGAATGGAAGCACCTTAAGCTTGGTGGTAGCACAACGAAGCTCTAAGGTGGTGGCCTCATATGAGTGACAGTTGAACAATGCTAGCTGGTGACCATAAATATTGAAACTCAAGTAGTTTGTTTAATGGTGTCATTCCACCATTGGATCTAGCCAATCCCATGAGTAGGTCATGACTCGATATTATAATTGAATTGAATATGGGCCAATGTGGGTTTATGACTTAGGAATGACATGTTGAGGTAAACATGTGTTTAGGGTGCTTTGGGCATTGGATATTTCTACTCATACAAAACTAGATCAAAAAATGATCTGAAAGGATAATATCTGGCAATGGCTCCATAGAGGAATTGGTAAAAGAAAAGATAGTTTGTCTTGACAACATGGCCTCATCAAGTCTTTTAAGAATTTTTTCTATATCTAACCTCACATTTTTCTACTTATACCATGGACAATTAGAGTGAATACATTCAACATTTGGATAAAAAGACCCAATTTATTTCGCATGTATACCAAGCCTTTTGTTGAGAATAAAATGTAGGCATGAGGTTTAGATTATTTATGTCAGAGAAATTAACCCTAATGTGTTACAATAAGAAGTAAATCAGGATAGTGTGTTAAATTAACATGTGATTAACATAAATATTCAAATAATTCTATACATTCATTGGCAGCATAAGATAGGCTCACTCATATATTCATATCATATATTCTTCATACAATATACATTCCTTACACACACACAAACATAACATATGTTCAATGGTTAGCATCTATAATGTTCTCTTATACACTTCTTTATATTTCTTCTTATCTCATTACACATCTTCCTTGTTGAGGCCACATGTTCATATAGCCTTCTATTAGTGTAGGGACATGTCCTTCAGTGTGTCTTTGTGTCTTCCCATCCTTCTACTATTGACTTGGGAGGACCCTTTACCTTGGCCTATAATCTAGTAAAATTCATAGGGGATGTCTATGATTGGATTTTAAGCACTTTTCTTTTGGTCATAGTTATATCATATCTACACAAAATCCTTTGTAAATGACTTGCAAGCACAAATTCAATGTAGAAACCTTACAAAATGGAATGGTTAAAGGGGATTCTACCTTGAATATCCCCCTTGTAGATGCTCAAACTATTGGCAACAAAAGCATGATGATGAAGAGACTGATGAGCATGACAGTAAGTAGTGTTGTCATTGATGGAGACAAAGGATAAAGACACATTTGTGTTGGTCCAAAGAATGGCAACAAAGAGTAAGGATATAGTTGTATTGGTCCAGAGAGATTCAACAAGGTACACAAATACAGTTGTGTTGGTCTGGAGAAATTGCTAAGTATGATATGGGAGCTAATACGACTAAGTGTTGATCCGAAGATGCTACTATGTACAATGTGAAGGAGAGTACACCTAAGCATGATGTCTTTCCTTTTTGGGGTTCCCCAGTTAGGCACAATTTGCTGAAGATTTTCCTAAGGCATTTGTAGTACTGAACCTATGACAGGGTCATAGTATTTCGGTCCTCATTTTTCCACTGAGGAATTTTTCTATGTGGTTGTAATGTGTTGTTGGTGTAAACTAAAGGAGTCTAAATCCAAAGACTCAGGTCTTGAAGCCCTCTGGAGTGAAAGATAGTGTTGACAGAGTATCAGACTCTGTATTGATAGTGTAATGACAGTGCCAATGGTATATTGGAATGCTCCGCATTCCACCGTAGATGGATATCTTGCTATATGGATTTGAGGATAAGTTTATGGATGTTAGAAGTGTGTAACTTGTTCAAGTGGTAAGCATTTTTGCGGTCTGCATGTTGAGTTGTGAATTAACAGTTAGTTCATGCTATAGCTACTTCACCAGTTGAGCCGATCTAAAAGTGTTGAAGGTGTGCAGAGTCAATTTATGTATGGAATAGTCATGGGAGTAAATATAGGTCACGCTAACCTATCTCAATTAGATACACACTTTGGTTCTCTCCATAAAGTGTATAACTATGTTTTTGGCCACTAGGTCAAGAAGTCACATGGTACATATATTATGCCAACCTAATTGATGTTTAGCTAGTGTGCGGTATATATACAAGATTGAATTCTTGTGTGGGTGATTGAGGGTGTGTATGTGAAAGAGTGAAGTGTATGTTTGTGAGTAAAATCTGATGTAGAGAAGGACAATTTGAGATTGTGGTAAAGATGAAGTGTGTTGATTCAGAATTCTGAGCTTCAGTGGAACTGTATCTTCAAAATTAGTCAGATGCATTACTAGCACTTCATATTTGGTAGTGAGCCACCCCTTTTTCTATTTCTTTCTATTCAGGATAGCGAGTCCTTTGGTAGAGAGCCACCTGCAGTGAGCATTCTCTTTTGGACAATGAGTCTATGAATTGTATTAACTTTAACCGGTTGCATTATTAATATATATTGTGAGCTAATCCTCACTATGGTTTTTCCCCTTTTGGGTTTTCCACATAAAAATATGGTGTTCATGTGTTATGTGCATTAATGGTTGATTTCATGCTTTCCTTTCTTACTGCAAATTAAGTATGCTATGTGGAATAAATGTTTAAATGATTAAATGGTTTCAAAGAATACTGATTCACCCCCCCTCACAGTATTCTGGGTGTTCAACAATTGGTATCAGAGCCTGGTTCCTTGGAAGAAGATTAACTGCTTGAGGAAGATCTTGAAGTGTCACATGGTACCTAGGAGACATCCTATCCCTCCAGAAGAAATCCCTGCTATTGAATTCATTAAAGAAGACTGAATAGTTGACATGAATGGAGAACTTGAATCAACCCTTGAAGATCTGGAGAAAGTTCAATGTAAGAACAGAGATCTGGAAGAAAATATTAAGGAAGTAGATGAATGCATCAAGAAGTTGAGAGAGCAAAACAAGGAATTCAAAGAAAGATACAAGGAAGTAAATGAATAGATCAATCAATCAAATGAGAATCACCACTATGAAAATACAAATTGAGGAAGGAAAAAGAGTTGAAGAATGCCTAAATGAAAAAAATGAAAGGTAAACTTGAAGAATGTTCAAGACTTGAACAAGAAATTGCGGTCCTAAAGATAGAGTTGGAGAAAGCAAAGACTCAAGAAGAAAAATTCAAGAAAAGTTCCACCTTGCTTGATGAAATGATTGCAAATCAAAAGGATCCGAAGGATAAAGAAGGATTGGGATTTGAAAAGGGTGAAAGTTCAAAAGAAAACAATGCTGAGAAGAAGAACAACAACTAGAAGAAGGCTTAAGTCAAGAAGGGTAATAATATATAGGTTCAAATTCAGAGGAAAAACTTAAAAAGGCTACCTATCAAACAACCAGATACAAAAAGGTACTCTAGCTATTGTTACTCTTGCAATAAATTTAGACATAAGGCTATGGAATGTAGGAGCAGGATGAATCAAAATGTTCAATCATTCTCTAGTCAATGTTTTACATGTCAAAGAATTGGTCATAGGGCTAGTGAATGCAAAAAATAGATGATGAATGGTTAGAATAAGGGTATGATGGTTTCATATTTCAATGGTTACTGTTATACATGCAGTAGGTATGGGCATAAGGCTAATCAATGAAGATCCAGAATGATTGGAAGTAAGCTTGTTCAAAATGTCAGATGTTAGGAATGCAACAAGCTTGTTCAAAATGTCAGATGTTAGGAATGCAACAAAATAGGTCACATTGCTAAATTTTACAGAAGTAAGAATGTGAAGGTTGATTTGGTAAAGAAGAGTGATCTTGTGAAGAATGTGGATCCGATAGAGATGAAGAAAGAAATGGACAAGGTCAAAACTACAAAGAAATGTGAGATATTAGAGTGGAAAACAAAATATCTCTCTAACAAAAGAGTGAATGGATGCAAAGGTAGTGAAGGAAGCGAAAGATGCAGAGCAGGGAGAAGGTGAAGCAAGCAAAGGATAGAAGGGTGAAAAAGACTTGGCATTGGAGGTCTTACTGTTGGAGGCAGAGGTGAATCAAGAAAAAGCCCCAAAAAAATGGATGTCCGTTGGAAATGTCAACCTACAAATTTTGGAAGACACTCCCCTGTTGGCGATTCTAGATGAGCTTTTGAATTTGAAGGTGGAAAAATTGAGGAAGAATGCAGTCATTTCCATTTAGCCGTCAATGAAGAAAATTAAAGATTGGATCAAGTGAAAATGGCTAGGAGCCAAGCCAAAAGTGACCTTCCTTGCTTTTGGGTTTCTGTAGATCATTTTTCAATATGAATTTGAGTGAGACAGTATCCTCAAAGGTGGGCTGTGGTTTATGGGAAACTCAAGCTTGTATATTAGGGCTTGAAAATCAGGATTCAATCCCCAAAAATAATTGATTCAGAAAGCTTCGGTGTGGGTTTGAATGTTCAAGCTCCCCCAAGAATTATGGATGGAAGAAATTTTCAAGTTGATTGGAAATTCATTGGGAAGTTATATCACTTGCTCGGATGCCTTCCATCAAGGGAAATTAGCTACCTATGCAAGAATTTGTGTCTACCCAGATTTGAGTAGGCCAATATGCCACTCGATCAAATTATCTTCGGCTATTGGGATCTAGCTTCAGGAATTGGATTATGAATGCCTCTTGATTAGGTGCTTCAACTATTGGAAAATTGGGCACATAGCTAGGGTTTGCGACATAGAGAAGACAGGAGCTAACAAAAGGAATTCAGAGACCAAAGGTGTGACTTCCGGCCGGGAATCTCTAGAATAAAAACTAGCAGAGGGGAGAAAGGAGACCAAACCAGAAGAACTTTACAGTCTAGAGGCAGGTTTGTCCCCAGAAGCCCTTGTGGCCAATCTAGAGGTGGAAGATGGAGAGGTACAAGGGAATGCGGTTGACCCTTTGTAGACTTTAAAATCTGGGAATAAGGCAGCAGGCAAGCTTGATTCCCCCAATATTCTAAAAGATTCAAACAAAACACCCACATTTAGCTTAGGTGAGGGTTTGTCAGGTAAGGACTCCAAGGATGGGCAGAAGGAATTGGAGGTCTCAGACGAATAAGAGGAGTCAGAGGATAAAGAAAATGATTGGAAGATCAAAACTAGGAGTGGGAAGAAAAACAGATAGAACATAATGATGGATGTGGGGTGCCCTTCTTTGCGAGGAAGGAGAATAGATGTGAGCAAGGTGAAACACACAACCTTGTTGGAGGCCAGAAAAGGTACACAAAATACTTTAAACAAATTCATCAAGAAGGGAGGTGAGCACCTCCAAGTCCCCCCTAAAAAATGAAGCTGATCAGCTGGAATATCCAAGGCTTGAATGTCCTAGAGAAGCATCATCTGGTAAGGCAGTTGATAGAGATTGAGGCTCCTGATGTTTGTTTATTGCAAGAAACAAAATTAGATAAGGAAGAGATGATTAACCTTATTATCAGTATATGGAAGTCTAGTGAAGGTTGTGCAATTAGTGCGGTAGGAACGACGGGCAGGCTGACAATTTCTTGGAACAAGACAAGATTCTCTAGAATGGAAATTTATGCTGAAGATCATATTATATCCATTGCCCTAAAGTTTTTGCAAGGGAATGAGAGATTTTTAATCTCAAATGTTCATGGTCCTAATCTGGAAGGTGACAAAACTAGATACTGGGATCATTTAATTACTTTCAGGAATGCAAATCCTAATGAAAATTGGGTCTTGGGGAGAGATTTCAACACTATATTGACTCCTGAGGACAAAAAAGGCAGCAGAGCTTTAGGAAGAATGTGATCCAATGGATTCAAAAAATTCTGTGAAGAACTTTTTTTGGTCGATATTCATCTTGAGAAACGATGGTTTACCTGGACAAATAGAAGGATTGGGGAAGACAACATTTTGTGCAGATTAGACAAATTTTTGATCAACTCGGACTGGCTGTTAGAGATGGTCAGTTTTTTCTTAGAAGTGTGAGTTCGAGGGGTTAGACCATGGGCCAATCAGGATGCAAAGTTCCATATGCCAAAGGTTGAAAGGAATCCCCTTTAAGATGGAGGCTTTTTGGTATGAGCATTCAGACTTTTGTGAAGCCTTGGAAGGATGGTGGGGCAAGGAAGTGAAGGGGGATAAAAGGTATGTGATTCAAAATAAGCTCAATGAAGTTCAAAGACAGGTGAAGGAATGGAACAAAAAAGTAATGGGAAATTTATTTGCCTCCAAAATCAAAGCCAAAGAGGAATTGACAGAGGTGGAAAGAGAAATTGCTTCTAATGGTCTAACTTTGGAGATCAAGGATAAATAATTTGATAAGGTGGTAAGGTTCAACCGGCTACTGCACATGGAGGAAATTTTTTGTCTACAAAAGTTCAGAGTGAAATGGTTGAAAGAAGGGGAAAACAACACAAAATTATTTCATCTCTCCACAAATATAAGAAGGAACTAGAATAAGATTTTGAAGCTCACAGTGCCTAGTAGATTGGTGATTGAGGATATAGATGCTATTAGGGAGGAAACAAGAAAATTCTTCCAAAACCTACTGAGGGTTGTTGAGGACAAAAACTTAAAAGCTCAAAAAAATGCTTGGCCAATATCCCCCTATTGATTGATGATGCTAAAAATGCCAAACTTTTGGTTCCCTTCTCCAAGGATGAAATCAAGAGTGCAACCTTCTCTCTAGGGGCTTTGAAAGCCCCTGGTCCAGACGGATTTTAGGTAAGCTTCTTCCAAAAATTTTGGGATCTGGTGGCTAATGATATCTAGCGGGCTGCAGAAGAATGTAGAACTAGGAAGGTCATGATGAGCTCATGGAACTTGACTTTCCTTGCCCTAATTCCCAAGGTCAAGAATCCTAGATACTTCAATGAATTTAGAGAAATTGCGTTGTGCAATATAATATACAAAATAATAGCCAAGGTGATGGATACTAAGCTAAAGTCTTGTTTGGAAGGCATAATCACTGAAGAATAGAGTGGGTTTTTAAAGGGTAGAAAATTTTTGGATGGAGTGGTGCTTGTGCATGAAACTCTACACTAAATTAAGGAAAAAAAGAAGGAAGGAATGCTGATCAAGCTAGATATGAACAAGGCCTACGATAGAGGTTATTGGGACTTTCTAATTTCAGTGATGAAGAAAATGGGGTTTAGTGAGATTTGGTGCAGATGGATCCTTAACTACATCTCCTCGGTGCAATATGCAGTACTCATCAATAGAAGAGCATCCAAATTCTTCCTAGCAAAGCATGGATTGAGACAGGGGGACCCATTTCCCCCCTTCCTTTTCCTAATTTTGGTTGAAGCTCTAAGCTATACAATAAAGAAGGTAGGAGTGGAAGGGAAAATCAAAGGACTGCAAGTTTTGAGTGGCTGTCCTAATTTGACTCATCTCCAATTTGTAGATGATACACTCCTTTTTGGAGAATCTTTGGCAAGGAGGCTTCAGGATTCAAGAAAATCCTTTCCTCTTATGAGCTAGTAGCTAGACAAAAGGTCAATCCAAGTAAGTCTCACATTTTTTCCTCAAGGATTTATGTCCTAATGCTTTAGAGGATCAAAGAATTTTGGGCTTCGAAGTAAGTGTTGACATTTCTTCTGAATCAGCATTAGGGTTTGCCACTTCTAATGCACAGGCAGATTCAGGCCAACTGAATACAGGAGGTTGCGTGAGCTCCTCCCCTTCACTTCTGGTTCTACCGCACCAAGGGGGGTATCCCTATGACTCAAGATGTAACCTTGACTAGCTCAAAGATAGAAAGATCTAACTTGACAACAACAGGCAGAATACTCTCATGTATGGACCAAGATCTGCATGATAGATCACAAGGCTGGTAACATTCTTGGACATGATGTCTGGTTGGGTATGAGAGGATGCAGGGGGTTCCTAATCCTACTCCTACAACTAACAGGTGGAGGTATGAAGTGTTTTGATATGAATTTGGATGCAAAGCTGGACATGGTGTATAACACAAGAACACAGCATGATTGGTGCCTATCCAGGGCTTGGAGTCGGTAGACATACACCTGTGAATGATCAGCATGAATAGCTAAAACTGGATTTCAGGGGGATACACATGATATCTGCCTTACAGATATCTCCCAATATAGAGTGTTGAGCTATCTCTACTTATGGCATCCCTACTGCAATATACCCTTCCCAATGTTCAACCTGAAAATAGTTTAATCTGCCCCTTGAGCAGAGGTTAAAAGATCAGACATTCAACATAGGAATTCTATGCTCTAGAATCTAAACATCACACAAATATCCAGATCCAGAAGAAGAATACATGTAATACTGGAGACAGAATTAACACAACACATGCTAAGATAGCATTACTCATATAAGATCAACCATGAAACCAGTGGATTCATGCCAAGTCCTACAACAGGAGATACATAAACTCACAAGATCAAGCTGTACAGAGCAACCAGATCAGCTGGTTATGCATTACAGAGCCAAAAATCATCAACTTTCAACAACCTTGAATGAATAACATCGTCTGCATTATATAGCAGGAAGGTGCCTTCAGCATTAACTACCAGGTTGACCAAAACTCCCGCCAGATATACAGTATCATAGAAATGGCGCTCAAACATTAATGCAGCAGGTAGGGGAGGAGACAGGAAGATTTTTCGAGCCTTGCGCTGCCGCCTAGGGATTCAGATCTTCAACCGGGTACTGGATCAGCCCACGCCATCGCCCATACCTCTGCAACAATCGCCATTAATGGCGCACCAACCCGCGGCCTCGGGAAGAACATCAAACAGTCGATCGCAACCACTTCCCGCCGAGGTTCATCATCATGATATTTCGAATATGCAGGATAACAACATCCCACATGCACCCCGCAGCAACCTCCTTAACACTTTATATACTAGGTCATGAGCATATATCATGTCGGTGCTTTTGCTCCTAACGACACTAGTATAAGACTTCATCATCATCATCCTCCAGTAGCATGATATCCTGTTGCCCGAAATATCACCCTGACGTCATCATCATAACGCAAAACAACTGCATGATATTCGCCTTCACCCGCACAACCGGATCCACCGGAGGAACATCCTCCTGCTGAGCTTATAACAAAAGTCTGGCCGATGAACATCCTGATGACGTCATCATCATATCCTGCTGACGTCATCATCATATCTGCCTACTGCGCACCTCCTCATATCCGGATGACGTCATCATCATGTTTGCAAATATCGGGGGATCTCCTCAAGATGATCTATGTTAGAAATATGACCCCCCCCGGACCTTGATGACGTCATCATCATATCAACATCAGGATGATATTCAGAAGACAACCGGATATTTGGAAATATCATCCTGATGCACGAAAATCATGTTGCACTGTAGCTCCGCTGTAAGATCAGGGTGAAATATGAATATGATGATGCTCGAAAAGATCACCCCCACTAGATAGCGCACGAAGCCGGCAGGCGGATATCTCCTTGATATCAGCATCATCATGATGCTGGAACAAACACACTCGAGTGATGAAAATATCACCCCCTCCTTCGGAAATATCATGATGCAGATAGGCAGAAAGAAAGAAAGATATCACCCTGATATACGGGTGACGTCAGCATCATCAGGATGACAAAACAACGAACAAGTGATACAACATCATCAGGATGATATTGACTAAGATCATCCTGATGTTCAAAATATGATGACCCCAGTGAATATCGGGTCGCAATTAGAACTCTTCAACAACATCATCAGGATGATCATAACCAAGATCACCCGATGATAGAAATATCACCCCGGCGAGATATCATGATGCAGATAATATGATGACCCCCGCAAACAACACGGTGATAAAAGGAAATATGATGATGATGACGACGACCCTTAGGAAAAAATAAGTTAGGTCGAGCAACTCAAAGAATAACCCCTTCAGAATAACGGGGCAACATCATCATCATGTTTGCGCAAGGTGATAAATGGAAGATCACCGGATACTTTGAAGAATCACCCTCGCAAGCAGATCGGGGCGCACTGTAGCTCGTCAGCATCATCAGGATAAAAACCAAACATCACCCGATAACTGAATATGATGATGACGATGAAAAACCAGTTGACGGAGAACATGATGATGCCGACCACCATCGAAACAAAACATGATGATGATGACCTCCTCCTCAAGAAAATATGATGATGCAGTTGAAAAATGCTGAGGAGGTCTATTACTTAGAACATTTTTTGGATACTTAGGGAGAGTGCCTGAATGAAAAATGCTCAGAAAACTACCAGTCAATTCAGGCACTAACAGTGGCTCTGTCTGGGGACGTGCAGGTGAAAACCTGCAGCGAGAACCCCAGATCTCTGGGAAGCAGACCAGTCCCTTATCCATTGGGCATAGAGTCATGAAGTTATCATGATCTGCATCACCAAACACAATATTTTTAAACATTATTTTGGCGGCCCCGGGCAGCCAAAAAGGAAAAACCATAATTTTTTCTTGTCAAATGCCTGATTCCAAGCTGAAAGATCCCAATCCCAACTGAAAAGATTGGCATAATCTGCCCATAATGTTACCTGTTTAAAAAGATATTCCACCAGTTTTGAAAGCTTGCCACCACCATTTTCAGCTCTGTCATTTTGGATTTCAGAATTAGACAAGTAACCATACACATAATATTCTTCAACATTAGGCAACACATGTATGTTATGTCCCTCAGACAGTACATCATGCTGCTCTTGGCATTCTTTATCATTTATCTGGCTGCTGCACATTATCAGGCACTCATCCAGCTGATCCAACAATTCAGCATACCCAGAAAATATGAGACCCCTAATATCTACTGATACTGAAAACAAATCCTGATCCACACACCCAATGTTGCACATGTTTGAATCAGGTGATGATGAACATTCATTATTCACATCTTGCAAATCAGTATCATCATCTTCAAACAAAGGGTTAATCCTGCACCACTGGAAGTCAAGACTCACATCATCATATACATCAGCAGGCTCATCATAAAGGGGATTAACATTCACTGCAAAGGCCTCTGCTTCTTCTTCATGACACTCCAATTCTTCTTCATTACTATCAGATCCAGAGTCATAAGAAAAACAAACCTGATCCATGCACTGGTCATGGATATCATTTTTATCAACTGATTGCCCCATATACAAGATTGCTACTGTCTCAATGCACTCTGAAGTTGAACAATCTGCATCATTTTCCAGCCCTCTAATACTTCCTGAAGAAACTGATATTGATTCTTGATCCACATGATCACAACTCTGCACAACTGGATCATTTAAACAGGAAGGCTCTTTGTTTAGGACTGGTATGCAAATTTTACTTGAAAAATTATTATTTTCAACTTCACTTGCTGGGCAGAAAAGGACATCCTCCTCTATGATAGAAACATCATCCACTTGGAATGGTGCAAAAACTGGGACAACAGGGGTGTGAGTGCTATGACATTCATTATCAATTCCTGAATTAAATCCTTCATTAACACTGGGGGCTGCAGGACAACAAAAATTTTCAGAGAAATAACCCTTTTGTATTCCATACCTCCAATTGTTTTCAATATCTAATGCAAACTGATGTGCCTGATGCAATGTGGTGGGCTCCTTGTCTCTTAATCTGTAACTCATTTTCCCATCAAAGGCTCCCAAGTAGGTAACTAAGCACAGTGCATCATTAGGTCTCATGCATTCTGGAATTCTATTCAATGCCCTCATAAATCTGAGGTTAAAGGCTGGGATCAACTCATCTTCTTCAATATGGATGTACATGAAGTCACTAATAGCTGCATATTCAGAAACTCTTTCACCATACTGTACTAGAAATGCAGATTTAAAACCATGCCAGGAGTTGACAGAGTGAGCTGGAAGGTAGGAAAACCAGTCCCTTGCATCTTCATCTAGAGATTGAACAAATAATCTCATAACCACATCCTCATGGTCAATCTCAAAATCATCTATCACATTCATGAACTGCTGCAAGTGTCTCTCAGCTGATTCATCCTTTATACCCTTAAATTTAGGCAAAAAATTTCTGATTTTAGGTGGAAAGGCATTTGGATAGCCACAAATGCCATTGAAATCTATGGGCTTATATCTATCTATGTTGAAACTTCTTTTATTGCATTGTTGGGACTGACTACTATACATTCTTGCATTTGACACTTCACAGGGGTGCATAGGCAGATAATACATCCTTTATGTTATTGCAACCCTCCTCTCTACTCAGATTTTCTACAGACAATGACTTTAGGCACTCAAAGTTCAGGCTATTTTTTCAAGCTTTCCTAAAGTCCTTTAAATGAGTCTTTTGAACAACATTGCATGCCCTTTGAAATACAGTGTAAGTTCTAATAAAAGCATGCAAGCTCTGTTTTCACCAATGTTCCCTTTTAACCAGTGCTTTCTCACCAAATAGGGAATCTGTCAAATAATATGAAATACCTGGATATGTTGCAGAAGCTGCAAATTCTTCTCTGACTGATTTTGTTCTTTTATCAGGTTCTTTGATGCAGAGTCGCCACCTCCTTGAAGAGGAATGAGCTTCAAACAAGCTGAAGCTGCAAATTGATTTCTTTCTTTCTGGGTCATCCACCAGCAGAGTCACATATACAACCTTTTTTCTCTGCTGCAACAAACAGTTTCCAGGTCTAATTTTTTAATCTTGTAGACTCAAACTTTCATGGATATGACATTGATCTCCCCAGTAGAGTCGCTATTTTGTTGGTGACTCGGATGGGTCACAAGATATATTACTGGAGATGATTAGATAATACTTTTACTGTTCAATCCCCAGTGGAGTCGCCATTTTGTTGACATTTCTTCTGAATCAGATTAGGGTTTGCCACTTCTAATGCACAGGCAGATTCAGGCCAACTGAATACAGGAGGTTGCGTGAGCTCCTCCCCTTCACTTCTGGTTCTGCCGCACCAAGGGGGGTATCCCTATGACTCAAGATGTAACCTTGACTAGCTCAAAGATAGAAAGATCTAACTTGACAACAACAGGCAGAATACTCTCATGTATGGACCAAGATCTGCATGATAGATCACAAGGCTGGCAACATTCTTGGACATGATGTCTGGTTGGGTATGAGAGCATGCAGGGGGTTCCTAATCCTACTCCTACAACTAACAGGTGGAGGTATGAAGTGTTTTGATATGAATTTGGATGCAAAGCTGGACATGGTGTATAACACAAGAACACAGCATGATTGGTGCCTATCCAGGGCTTGGAGTCGGTAGACATACACCTGTGAATGATCAGCATGAATAGCTAAAACTGGATTTCAGGGGGATACACATGATATCTGCCTTACAGATATCTCCCAATATAGAGTGTTGAGCTATCTCTACTTATGGCATCCCTACTGCAGTATACCCTTCCCAATGTTCAACCTGAAAACAGTTTAATCTGCCCCTTGAGCAGAGGTTAAAAGATCAGACATTCAACATAGGAATTCTATGCTCTAGAATCTAAACATCACACAAATATCCAGATCCAGAAGAAGAATACATGCAATACTGGAGACAGAATTAACACAACACATGCTAAGATAGCATTACTCATATAAGATCAACCATGAAACCAGTGGATTCATGCCAAGTCCTACAACAGGAGATACATAAACTCACAAGATTAAGCTGTACAGAGCAACCAGATTAGCTGGTTATGCATTACAGAGCCAAAAATCATCAACTTTCAACAACCTTGAATGAATAACATCGTCTGCATTATATAGCAGGAAGGTGCCTTCAGCATTAACTACCAGGTTGACCAAAACTCCCGCTAGATATACAGTATCATAGAAATGGCGCTCAAACATTAATGCAGCAGGTAGGGGAGGAGACAGGAAGATTTTTCGAGCCTTGTACCGCCGCCTAGGGATTCAGATCTTCAACCGGGTACTGGATCAGCCCACGCCATCGCCCATACCTCTGCAACAATCGCCATTAATGGCGCACCAACCCGCGGCCTCGGGAAGAACATCAAACAGTCGATCGCAACCACTTCCCGCCGAGGTTCATCATCATGATATTTCGAATATGCCGGATAACAACATCCCACATGCACCCCGCAGCAACCTCCTTAACACTTTATATACTAGGTCATGAGCATATATCATGTCGGTGCTTTTGCTCCTGACGACACTAGTATAAGACTTCATCATCATCATCCTCCAGCAGCATGATATCCTGTTGCCCGAAATATCACCCTGACGTCATCATCATAACGCAAAACAACTGCATGATATTCGCCTTCACCCGCACAACCGGATCCACCGGAGGAACATCCTCCTGCTGAGCTTATAACAAAAGTCTGGCCGATGAACATCCTGATGACGTCATCATCATATCCTGCTGACGTCATCATCATATCTGCCTACTGCGCACCTCCTCATATCCGGATGACGTCATCATCATGTTTGCAAATATCGGGGGATCTCCTCAAGATGATCTATGTTAGAAATATGACCCCCCCCCCGGACCTTGATGACGTCATCATCATATCAACATCAGGATGATATTCGGAAGACAACCGGATATTTGGAAATATCATCCTGATGCACGAAAATCATGTTGCACTGTAGCTCCGCTGTAAGATCAGGGCGAAATATGAATATGATGATGCTCGAAAAGATCACCCCCACTAGATAGCGCACGAAGCCGGCAGGCGGATATCTCCTTGATATCAGCATCATCATGATGCTGGAACAAACACACTTGAGTGATGAAAATATCACCCCCCCTTCGGAAATGTCATGATGCAGATAGGCAGAAAGAAAGAAAGATATCAACCTGATATACGGGTGACGTCAGCATCATCAGGATGACAAAACAACGAACAAGTGATACAACATCATCAGGATGATATTGACTAAGATCATCCTGATGTTCAAAATATGATGACCCCAGTGAATATCGGGTCGCAATTAGAACTCTTCAACAACATCATCAGGATGATCATAACCAAGATCACCCGATGATAGAAATATCACCCCGGCGAGATATCATGATGCAGATAATATGATGACCCCCGCAAACAACACGGTGATAAAAGGAAATATGATGATGATGACGACGACCCTTAGGAAAAAATAAGTTAGGTCGAGCAACTCAAAGAATAACCCCTTCAGAATAACGGGGCAACATCATCATCATGTTTGCGCAAGGTGATAAATGGAAGATCACCGGATACTTTGAAGAATCACCCTCGCAAGCAGATCGGGGCGCACTGTAGCTCGTCAGCATCATCAGGATAAAAACCAAACATCACCCGATAACTGAATATGATGATGACGATGAAAAACCAGTCGACGGAGAACATGATGATGCCGACCACCATCGAAACAAAACATGATGATGATGACCTCCTCCTCAAGAAAATATGATGATGCAGCTGAAAAATGCTGAGGAGGTCTATTACTTAGAACATTTTTTGGATACTTAGGGAGAGTGCCTGAATGAAAAATGCTCAGAAAACTACCAGTCAATTCAGGCACTAACAGTAAGCACCCTCCTAAGCAACTACCTAGGATTGCCTTTGGTTAGAAAAAGAACTTCTGAAGAAGAATTGAGTAAAGTTGTTAATAAAGTTCAAGGAAAGTTAGCCTCTTGGAAAGGGAAGTGGCTATCTCTAGCTGGAAGAATCACCCTGATTAAAGCCTCCCTAGAAGCGGTCCCCATTTACACTATGATTGTCTTTAAAATTCCCAGCAAGGCAGCTAAAACCTTAGAAAAAACTCAAAGAATCTTTCTCTAGAGAGGCACAGAAGAAGCTTTTAAATATAGCCTAGTGAAATGGGAAGAGGTCTGCAAACCTAAGAAGCTGGGTGGGTTGGGATTCCAGAATTTAAAAAATATGAATAAAGCTCTAGGAGCCAAATTGGGATGGAGAGCCTACATTGAAAGGGACAGGCTGTGGAGTAAAGTCATACAAGTCAAATACTTACAAAATCAAATAGAATACCTTTTTGATGAGAATATAATATTGCCCTTAGGCTCTAGTATTTGGAACTTCCTAAAAATTTGTTCAAGAACATTGATTCCCAATCTAGTGTGGAAAGTGGGAGTTGGGGATAAGGTAAAGTTCTGGAAGGATCCTTGGGCTGATGGTAAACCATTGAAGGCTAACACCTGGTATTTTCAGCTAGCTTCCATGGTCAAGCCTAGACTAGGGATTCTAGTTAGCGACTATAAGGAGGAGGACAAGTGGGCATGGAAGCCTCTGGAAGGTTTGGCTGGTGATGTAAAAATGCATTGGATGGAAATCCTTAAGACCATTAGTAAGATTCCTTTCTTAGAGGAAGAGGACAAGCGGATGTGGCTATTCTATAGGGATGACAATACTTCGATGAAAGAGGTATATTCTAGATACTTCTATCTAGGTTAGCATGTAGACTCTTCGGTGACTTCAAAAATCTAGAATAAACTGGGGCTACCTAAGGCAAATGACTTTATGTGGATTTCTTGGAAAGGTAGAGCTTTGACTTGGGACAGGTTGGTGAAGCTCAGCAAATCTGGTCCCTCTCAGTGTGTCCTTTGTAAGAAAGATGGTGAAGATGATAGGCACATTTTCGTATTTTGCAACTTTTCTCAGGGGATTTGGGGTAGAGCCCTTAGTCGATGGAAGCTAGCCTAGGTCATTCCAAGGGATGTAAACATGCTCCTGAAAAGTTGGAGCTTCAAACTAGAAGCAAAGGGCTTCAGTTTGTTTGGGAAGTGATCCCGACAATGGTTATTTGGAATTTATGGTTGGAGCAAAACAAAAGAATCTTTTTAGAGAAGGAAAGGGGAATAGATAGAGTTTGGGATCAAATAGAATATGCAATCAATGAGCTTGGAGAATCATGAAGAAGAAGGATTGGAAAGTGTGGGAAGGGGAGGTTGATTTAGCCAATGAGTGGCCAAGATTCTAATGGCTAGGGTGCTCAGGCAAAGAAGTGTTAAAGGGAGCAAAGGATAAGCTGGTGAGATGGATTCCCCTAGGTGTAGGTTGGATTAAGTTGAATTTTGATGGTGCTGCCCAAGGCAATCCAAGGAGGGCCAGGGGTGGGGAATTTTTAGAGATGATGGTGGGCAGCCTCTGGGATACTTCTCCCTAGATATAGGCACAGATTCTAATAATTTGGTAGAGGCTAGAGATCTTTGGGAGGGCCTTCTAGTAGCCAAGGAGTATAATTGGGGGAGGCTCTAGGTTGGAGGAGACTCAAAGATAGTGATTGGAATGCTGAGAAAGAACTCGACTAACAACTGGAGGTTGGAACATGTGATGGCAGTTATCATAAATTTGATAGGTTAGTTCAAGAGGTTCAATGCATCACACATAAAGAGAATTGGGAATCAAGCTGCTGATTGGGCAGCCAATCAAGGTATCGATGCTGATAATAGAAGTATAGCTAGAGGAGGGGAATTAAATGTAAATTTCCTGTTTAAACTGATCAAGCTAGTCCAGTATGATATCAAGGAGCACTTGCTTGATAAAGGGCAAGATCAATAAGCTGATATCCTATTAAGATATCGAGAGGCCAAATATTTGAAGGGACTAAGGCTAGGCTGACTGATCATGAATAAGAGTGGTGTGTCACAGAACTAAGGCAATTGCCTCTTTTGATTACAAGTTATCTATTTTTTGGCAGCCCCAAGGTGCTATCATTTTTACTATCAACCATGAAGGGTGATGGAATGCTGTGCGGGGCCTTGAGTGGTGGAAGTAGGGACAAATGTAAAGGAGTGGTAGAGGCTCTCACCCCTTGGTGCCGACAGATCTAGAGGAAGGTGGCCAGCAGAACAATAGGCGGAAAGAAGAAGAGGGCTTACACTTCTTGCAAGAGAGTGCCCAAGGTTTTAGGGGACGAGGCCATGGAGAGCTTTGTTGCTTTGGTTGATTCAGAGATATAGAATCCCATGCTAAGAAAATGGATGTGCAGGATCTTGGTAATGGCCAAAGAAGTAGATGGGCAGGGTGGGGGCAAACTTAGGGAGGCAATTTCCAACTTTCTGGTAGATCTGGGCTTGACTAGGGGAAGATGGAATGTTTTTGGAGTAGTGCACTCTCTCACCATGACCACCCTTACGTCCATTATGATGACATCAATTCTAGTCCATGAGGGCTTAGTAGAGATCACTAAAGAAGCAGGAGACAAGCATGAGGTTATTCTGGGGCATATCCACGATTTGATGATTAGTCTGGTGGAGACGAGGAAGATGTTGGAGTAGATAGTAGAGAAGATGGGAGTCTAGATGGAAGAAAAAGCCCGTGTAGATTACAAGTGTGCTTGCGATGAGGAGAAGGACCTGGTGGATCTTATAGGTAAGGATGATATGTAATAGTCTTTGTGTTAGTTTAGGATAGGTTGATAAATAGTTTACTTTCAATTTTAAGACTGTTAATCTCACCGAGGAAACATATAACTATATGTTTGTTCCAAGACTGAATTTAGATAGTAAGGGCTATGCCCTATTTTTGGATGGGTCCCTAGTCCCCAACTAGGGTTTTTATAACAAAAAAAGAAATGGACAAGGTTTGGAAAAAGAAAGAAGAGAATAAAGTGAATGATCAGGTTGTGCCAGTTTCTAGTGCAGATGTTTCCTCTAGAAAGAAGCTAAGTGGAAATGTTTGGCTTAGGGGGAGATTTAATAGAAAAAATTTAAGCCCCTTCCAAAGATATGGTGTTGATGCCTACAACACATGGATATGAGGTTGTAAAGGGTGGAATTTGGATAGTTGAGTTTTTGATAGTTTTATGTGTATCCTCCTTTCAGCCTTTCATTCAAGGACCTAGGGTCGAGCTACAATGTAGTACCATACCCTAGGTCTCTATGAGATGTAGGGAAACTTGGATTTGTATGATTTGAATGTCAATTATCTTCTCTTATGCTCAATTATACCTTAAAACTCTAATTATGCAAATACAATAGCAAACAGATGAATATCAGAAAATGCTGCTACAGAAAGATGTAAAATGACAAATAACTGCACACGTATTTTCAAAGTTCATAAGTAGAATAATTGGGGACTAAAGAGTGGGTGCCCAAGTCCAAGGCCCTACTTTTTGTCAGGATCTGCGAACAAGATCTACAACCTGTTCCTGATGTACCAAAGGTTTTCCTGTCACGGAACTTCGAGGACTAATGAGCGGGTGCTGGGGAGCTATTTTCTTCTCTGATCTACAATTCTGACACTCTGTTGTACCCTCCTGCAACTTCACTTTGTCTGTAGCTTTAACCTATAACTTGAAATCATAAAGCTTTGGGAGGGGGTTGTGGTGTTTAGAGGCTTGCCTCAGTCAAGCCCCGGAGAGATATTCAATTCTTCCGAACACCATTGTCAGATAGAGAGTGCATTCCCTTGGAGGCAGAGGCAAAAACTGAATGATAAATGCTCAAAAACACAAATGATATCACCTTGTAGTGAAGATCTCATGGGAGGAAGAATCTCTTCATGCCATGAGGAGATCATTCCTTAAATAAGCAAATACAAACACATAGACAATACAAATCTTCTCTTGCTACACAATGAATGCTTTGAATCACCTTTAGAATGCATAAAGTTCACAATAACTTGCTAGTTGAAATCTAGTTTACAAATGAATGCCTAAACATGTTTTTATATGCAACTACAAACACTCCCGCCAAGAATTTTGAAATTCAAACTTACCATGTCGGCATAGGACCCAAATAACGGTCACAAGACGACACTAAAAATTTGGGACTGACCCAAAATAGGGCAGGACTAGGGCGCATGCACCCAAGTCCTCCCCCCTATTTTGGGCAAGGTTAGGTTCAAGGGATCCCCCTAGGTCTATTTTCCAAGACACTTAGGGATCATTTCATTGGGATGTCAAAGTATGATGCAAGATGTCCTAAATGTAGATAAAAGACTCAGGAACTAAACCTTATGAGGGAAAAGCCCCCAAGGGGACATTTTTTGATGTTACATTTAGCCCCCACTTTAATGTATGCATAAACACAATGCCAATACATGCATTAAAGTATAGTCAACAAACACAGCAAACATGCCAAGCATGGAGAAGACACGCCAAACACATTGAAGACAATGATAGACACAGAAAACATGAAGAAGACAACAGATGGAGCCGCACAAAACACAGAGAAGACAACAGATGCATAGAAGATAGAGATGATTTCTTTTCTTTTCTTTTTCTCATATATATGAAATGCATATGCAAGTATAGGAAAGTAAACACACCTCCCATAATGCAGGATGCACTCACCACGCAGGTCTTTAAACTACATATATGGGGCAAGACACACGCAAGACACACCAAACCTCCCAAAATGCAGGATGCACTCATTGCACAGGTCTTTAAATTGCATATGGGGCAACAAACACACCACACAAAGCAAGCACGCCAAACACACACACTTTGAAGACATCGAGAAAACACGGCAGACAAGCGATGGAGTGTTCCTATTTCTAGGTTCATCACCATCTCAGGCACATTACAGGCACACATAGATAATTGGGCTTCGCCAAAGACATGCTTAAGGGTTGAGTTAGTCACATAACCACTCCCTGCCTCCTGATGAGGAATTTTTGAAAATGACAGGATGGGCACTCTTTGCAAGAGATACACCACCCCCACCTCCATAGAGTGCTTAAGATGATTGATTGATTGTAAACAAACTCAGAGTGCAAGAAGTACTCATTGCACTAGTCTTTAAAATGCACTTGAGAACAAGCACATTGCTAACATCTACAATAGACAACTTACCTTATATATGCCCCCACCTTAAGGTGGTTGATATCAGGTATCGATATCAAGCACATTAAGGTAGGAAGAAAACACACAAGGGAACATAGACTTTCATAAAGCCCATGCCCCCCAGAGGTGACATGTGCTTTACGATCACCAAATGTTCCCACAAACACATCCCTACAAGAAACATGTTAGTGTCTACATAATCATGATAAACAACAACATCAATGCATATGATTAATCACACCAAGAGCCAAGGTTATACTATGAATTCAGAGATCAAGGATAACCGTGGGGCTATATCACAAAAATCTTTGAACCGTGTACCACCAAGGCAAGATTCAAAGACAAACAAAGTGCACAGAGTAGCAATATTGTTAAGGTTTATAACTGAGATAAAATATCATCAAAATCAACATAGAAAGCACGAGTTCTTCTACTAGCCAAGCATCAGATAAGATATACAACCCCATTGTCATATTAGGAACTAAGTCCAATTTTTGATTTCTCGCTAAAGGGACACTAGGTCCGCATCAATATAAATGTTTTTTGTCATCCACCCACTAGATAGAAACACTAGAGGAAGGGAAACAATAAAGCAGAGAGGAGAAACAAGTGTCTTAGGGACAGTCATGTAGGAGGGTGCCCCCAAGTCACCAACTGCAACGCTATGTCCGCAAGACAAAACACACAACAATGAAATCAGAGAGAGAGGTGATATAGAAGAATGATGATACAAATAGAAGAATGCAGAGATTTTTTTAGTGGCAAATATTCTCCAATTAGTTAATATCGTAGATTGGCCAAGTAGGAATTGGTGAATAAATCGCATACAACAGGGTGGTTAAATCGCCTAGATTTTACGTATTATCATTCAAATCCATATCCATTCGCCATTGATTTATTTTATGAGAATCAATGAAGTAAGATTTTTGCCATAACAAACTATGCGTTTCAAATGGGCTGACTAATATTTTCACTTGGAATTTCGGAAGCAAGTACTAAATCACCTATATATTTTCCAATACTATTAAAACAACATTATGTATCGGGACACGTTTCGCTAACTCCATTAAATGGTCGCTGCGCATGAGGACCCATTTCGCCAATTAAAATTTACAAGTAGTTGATTATGAGGGTCATTGCGCCAATTTCCATTACACGTCCATGCTAATTCTAGGGCCATATTCACCTTGGAAATTACAATGTATGTAGTCCATCAAGGTTTGATTCTCTGACACTTAAATGTATTCCTTATATAATCAGGCGGGATTCGCCAAATCTTTTTAATATACCATATAGAATTGCCACAGAATTTGCCAAATATGGATTGATATAAATACAATCAAAACTCTGATTTATTCTTACACATTTTATTCAGTTCTGAACTTGTGAGCTCTCGATTTGGATTTTAGAAGTTGGAGTCGGCACCTTGAAGTTGATCATAGGCAAAGTTACAAACTTACAACACAAGCATTCCTGCATTAACGAATAGCAAGTCAGTGAAAACCTAAACTTAAAGGTGAGTGTATACACCTAAAATTGGCATGACTCTACTTAAATAAATATTTTAAATATTTATTTCATCATTTCACATTCTTCTATCAATAAATAAATAAATTTATTTATTTATCTAATTCATTTCCTCTCATTTAATTAAATAAACACATTTATTTAATTAATTAAATTCATCTACTCCATTCTTCTAAATAATTAAATAATTTTAATTATTTAATTAAAACCTTTTATTCTTCCAAATTTAAATAAAACGCAAATTTTATTTAAATAAAATCTAAATTCTCCACTAAATAAAATATATTTTTATATTTTATTTTATTCTTCAAATATCTTCACAAAAATAAAATATATTCTTATATTTTATTCCTCTCATTTATCTACAAAATAATTAAATAAATCCTTTTATTTAATTATGCATTCTTATCTTCAAAAATCATTCCTATCTTCTAAAAATACTTTCCTCTTGTCATACAAAAGCAAAAGCAGTTTTAAAGCATCTTTAAAGCAAACTTGCTCTTAAATTAGAAAAATAAATTCTAATTTAAGAAAATCAAATCTCATCCTCACCAAGAGAGGAGTTAACTCAACAAAGCTGCTTTTCGAATGACACATGTCTTTCTTCCATTTGTTGCACGTTCCTCAACAACCCTCCTCCGTTGATCTTTCCTTTTCTTCTAAACCATTGATCTTCTTCTACACATCTCTATAAATACAACACTATTCTTCTTCATTTCATATCGATCATGTGTGCAAACTTATGCTGTAGAGATACCGGCGTGCCTTTGGCACCCCCACTTCCATAAGCATTTCATATCCATTTGTTAGTGTGTTTGAAGCTCATCTTCAACCACACGAATATCTCAGCCATTCCATTCTTGTCACCTTCAACAAGCAAGGGAGCAATAGCTTCTGAGGGCTTCATCAACATCAAGGTCAAGGAAGGATAGGTGAACTATGGAATATGCAAGGTGAAAGAGGTTGTAAGTGTTGTTCTTGTTTATTACTTTAAATCTCCTTTTTTTTATCTTCAGATTTCATAGATGTTTGGGTTCTTATTATTATTGATTTGATTAACCTATTTTCCCCCTCACAGTGAGTAATCATTTCTTCATAGTATTAGTGTTTTAAGATTTCTTTATCTCTCTTCCATTCTTGATTCAATCTTAAAGAAGATATTTAGTAGGGAATGGGATCTATATTCTATGAGTATGTCCTTAAATAAGAAGACATTTTTTCCAGCTTTTATTCGAAGTGGGAGATCAAGATTTTGAGCCGCAAGTGTGACAAGGGTAAGACTCCACTGGGTGGTGAAGGGACCGAGAGGCCATCAAAACACCAAAAAGGTGGAGTTAGTATACAATCTTACTTTGGAACTAGCAATGTTTCTGATCCATCAAATCAAGATGGAGCTACACCATCAACTCTTTCACCAAATAATAATGAAGAAGCCATTCACAATACCTCACCACCACCAGAAGGTGGGATTGCCATTGAGTCAAATAAGGATGGCAATACCATAGAAGATGTTCCAAGGGATACCCTGGTTAGCTAGAATGAGGATGGCAATACCGTAGAAGATGTTCCAAGGGATACCCTTGTTAGCCAGAATGAGGATGGTAATACCGCATAAGATGTTCCAAGGGATACCCTGGCTAGCTAGAATGAGGATGGCAATATCGCAGAAGATGTTCTAATGGATACCCTGGTTAGCCAGACTGAGGATGGTAATACCGCAAAAGATGTTCCAAGGGAAACCCTGGTTAGCCAGAATGAGGATGGTAATATCGCAGAAGATGTTCCAAGGGATACCCCAGTTAGCCAGATTGAGATAATTGACTTGGATGAAAAAGAAAATACTGGTGCTATAGATAATGTTTGCAAGAAGAAAAGAAAAGGCAAATCAAAAGATTCAAAAGACAAATCAAAAGATTGAAAACTAGAGTGCGAGTGGGAAATGTCAAGGAATTTTCAACTTGATTGGGTGTCAAAGTACCCATTCATTGAACCAGTGGAGAAAGAAAACAAAGATGAACAACCAACAAAATGCAAGTGTGTGATTTGTATTTAGAAATGTAAAGAGACAAGAAATTGCAGCTAAAGCTTGACACTATAGAAAACCATATAGGTAAAGTTTATGAAAAACAAATCATAGACGGAAAGGAAACATCAGTAGTAAGACAAAAATCAAAGGAAGAATGTCTTCATGTGAAGTATGCTGTGAAAAATGATGAGCATAAGAAAAGAATGACGAAGCTTGTTGCAAGTGGAGGTACAATCAAGGCTCAATTTGGAAAAGCAATGGAAGGAGCACAACTGGGAAAAACTGTTCAGATCAGTGTTGTTTTTCATATTTTGTCCAGAAGGCATCCTATGACAGACTACCTAGAGTATAGTAATTTATTATCTTTTTTGAGTGTTCCTCACTATCCTAGCACACATTGGTCAATAAATGCTGGATGGGAATGGGCAAACTGTCTTGCTGCAATGGAAAAGCAAGATTTAAATGAGAATGTAAAAGAGTCAAACTTCATTGCATTATCTTTAGATGAAGTTACTGCGGTTGATAATACTTCTTGGGTCTGTATGCATGTGTATACTGTAAAAGAACATGTCCGCTAAGCGCATCTACTCTGTGTTCATAAAATAAAGAACAGTTCAACATCACAAAATCTATTTGAACTAGTTAAGAAGTCTTTGAATGAAATTGCAGGTATGGATGACTTGACAATTCCTAAAAAGTTGGTGTGTGTAGGAGCTGATGGAGCTGCAGTAATGCAAGGTCAGAGGACTGATCTTTGCACAAAATTACAAACTACTTGTGCACCATACATGTTTTCCATTCACTCCATGGCCCACAGAATGAATTTAGCATTTAAAATTGTAAGCAAGTTTCCTACAATATCAAAAGTTGAAAATCTAGTCCGCGAGCTCCACACATACTTTTGCCGAAGTCCCAAATGTTTTACAGAATTTCAAAATTTTGCTGAGGGAATAACAGTAGGAAATAAGCTTCTTAAGGATGTTGATACCAGATGGATCCCCTTGCATGGACCAGTGCAACGAGTTCTTTCAGAATATCCATCCTTGATTGGAATAATATACGAGCATCACAACACAGTAGACAAAGCTCTTGACCTCTTATATAGGTTAAACAATATAGAGACACTCTTAACTTTAGCTAGTCTTCTCCCCATGCTAGATGAAATGAATAATCTTATGAAGAAAGCCCAAGATAGAACTATGTATATCTATGAGTATACCAAACTACGTAGAATGACATGCATGGCCCTTGATAATCTATATCTAGATCTAACTTCTCAAAGCCCAAATTTTTATAGGTGGCACATAATTACAGATTTGAATCATACTAAAAATTATTTACAGTTTAATGTAAGTGGGGAGTTATTAGTCTTTGTACATGGATTTGAGATACTAATGCACCATTTTAAGATAGTCAGGTGCTCTATCAAAGAAGTACCTGTTAGAAATGAAGATTTTGATGGCGTTGTTGAATCTGTTAGTAGTAATTTGAAGGAAATTGCAAGCAATCTTTCAACAGAGATTTATAATCGATTCCCTTGAGATGAAATACTTGATGCCATGTCTATTGTGTATCCTCAATTTTGTGTTCAAGGCCATCGAGATAGCCCAAGCTTTTTTCATCAAAAATTAACTACCTTGACCGCATACTTTTCGAAAAGTGCAGAATGCAATGGACAGAAAATAGAAGGAATTATAGATGGAAATAAGATTAAAGGACATTGTAGTTAGTTTGCAAGAAGTATGATAGACCAATTTAATGCCATGGAGAATCCCTTCAAAGCGGGATCAATAACAAAGGCCTAAAAAACTTGGGTCAGAGTGAAATATTGCATGATTCGATATCAGAATATTTCAAAACTTGTTGATTTATGTCAACAATGATATTGGGTTCGGTGGAAGATGAGAGAGTTTTCAGTGCATTGGGGTTTTTGAAATCAAAGATAAGAAACAAACTAGACAAGAATTTGGAAAATTGCTTAAGGGTGTTAGGAAGTGCGTATAATGTCAAAAAATTTCCTTATGAAAGGGCACTTACAATCTAGAAGTCCATATGCAAAAGAAGAGGATTGTGCAACACTTCAAGTTCAAATGTTGGTAGTGGTGGGATAAATGACAGTGACATAATGATAGACAAATTTAACTTTGAGACTCAGAATCAAGACGAAGAAAATGAAGACGAGACTCAGAATCAATACGACTCTTTTTCTTTATTTGAATGTTAGTTTGAGGACCCTGACTCAATTTGGGAAATGGAAGTAAATTAGCAATTTTTAGGTATTTATATTGCATTTCATGAATTATATTCCAAAACTATAGTTGATGATATTTTATATTTTATTCTTTGAAAATGTGAATCAAATTGAATACATTAACATATTATTAATTATTTCATATTTGAATTGTGTCATACTGGTAAGTTTTACATGTACTCAGTGATTCATCATTCAACTGAATGCTTAATATTTCCTTGCTAAAGTTGATTTGTGCATAAAACATAAAATTTGTAGTAAAGTAGAATTTTGGTTTTTGATTTGATATGTGATTCTGCATCATTTTTCATAGTTTATGAATTATTTTGATCAGTGCCTTATCCACAACTGAGTCATCCAAGTTCACTCTTAAGCCATCAAATTCATTAGTATTACTAGCTGCTTGCCTTGTCTCATCGGTCACCACTTGGTTGGGAACATTATGCCAGAAAAAAGTTAAGTTGTAAACACTAGTGAAGCCAGAGGGATAGCAGGCAGTCTCAATGGCATGTGAATAAAACATTTGAAATGGTAAATAACATTAGCTTAACATATTTACAATAGTAGGATATAGAACAATGAACATCAACAATCGTTGAATGTGTATTTAGTAGTTGAAACTAGAGTTTATATTCAATCGATAAAATAAATAATACAGATAATTGAACATCAACACATTACTGAATTTGAATTTTCTATTGATTTTCAAATAAAGGAATACATAGAGGCAGTGTAAAATCTTGCTCAAAGACAACTCTGCATAGAGCTAAGTTAGAACTTGGAAACTCATATTATCAATATCAAATCATTCTAACAACTTTTTTAGCAAATTCCACTATTTAGGTGGTGGAATTATCATTTCTTCTAGCTAATGTTGTTTGACTTGAATTTTTGTTAACAATGTATGATCGAATTTCAATTTGGATCCTGGGTCTGACTTGAATGTTTCAGCCAAAGATACATTCAAGATTATTAGTTATTTGATGAAATCCAAAAAGTTTGCCTCATCTGGGTTCTGAGGAAACTGGTCTAAATCAATCTTCCTTGCATCCTCCATCTTATTTCTAAAATTGAATCAGTCATTTGTGTCAAAACCCTGTGGAAAACCAAGCTTTGTCAAGTTCTTTACCTTTTCATCCTCCTTAATCTTTGTTGCTGCCTCAATCACAAATTCTGTTGTTTCACACATTCTTGAACACTTTTGAATGATATATGTCACCTTCATTGAGGCTTCAATCTGATTAGTAATGCCTTTTGAAATCAATTCATTGTCATTGGCTTTGTAGATTGTTTCTAAAACTTGATTTGTAGTTTTCTCTTCTGCTTGCAGTTGCACATTTATATTGTCCATTAAATATTTTCTCAGCTTATTATGATGTAGTCTAATGACATCAATTAATTGAAAGAATTCACACAAATGATCAATCCTCTGCATTATTTCCTCCTAGATCTTTTGTTTCATGTGCCTCATTGTTTGTCTAAAAAATTTAGTTAACTTTTTTTGACAAGATTTTATTTCATTTTTTGCTTCCATGAGCTCTGTGGCCAATGTTTCATTTTTTGCCTCTCTTTCTCCAATTGTTGTTCCCATTGTTCATTTGCTTTCCCAATGCTTTGTCTTAATTTTTCTGAAGTGGGTTTTTCCTCATCATATTTCTTTTTGATCTCATCTAACATTTGCTTCAGTCCATTCAATTCCATGTTTGTTTGTTTATCCTCTTTGCTTGTTGATGTAGAGGCAAATTTTTTTATTCTTTTTTCTAATTCATTGCTCTTGTTATCTACTACTTTCCTCTTTGCTTTCTCATTTGCTAAGTCTGCCTGTAATTTTTCTATTTAATTCTGCAACTTTTTTTTCTCTATCATGCTTTAACAATGATGTGTACACCAATTCATTGTTCTTCTTTAATATATTAATTTTGTCAGTATTTTTTAATCCAGAGAAATCAAATTGCAAATTGCTCACTTGAAATTTAGATCGGTCCATCTAATTTTTTGGTTTATTTTGAACTGTGGGAACAACAATTGTGTACTCCATGATTTCTGTATTTGTGTCAAATGTGGGTAATATCATGGTTGTTGCAGGATTTGAAGTTACAACAGACACACTCTCCATTAGTTGCTTCATTTCCTTTTTATACAATTCTAATTTCTTTTTAAACTCTTGAATGTAATCAAAACCCAGGGACGTAGGAATAAGGGAATGCTTGAATGGTGAAGGAATAGGAGTACTTGCAATTTCCATTACAACCACACTAACTGGGGGAGTGCCTAGAATAAATTTCTTTGTAGTGGAACTGGTAGTTGAACTTGGACCTGTCATAATCCTTTATCTCTTCTATGTCCCTTGATCACTGAGTGTTTGTGTGGTATCTTGTATTGGTGTCCTCTTGTGTGTAATTTGTTGTTGGACCTATTGTTGTAGCACATGTTGACTAAGTTCTCCACTAGTGGAAGTGCTAGTCACACTAGGCTCTCCACCATGGGCATGTCCAAGTTGTGATTGCATCTGACCATGAGGATTAGGATTTGAAGTTGTAACATAATCAATTCTTTTAGTTCTACTTGTATGACCTTGGTGTATTTTATCCGTTGATTTAGCTCTAAGGCCTTGTTTATCAAATGGTTTTCTGGGAGTGGTGACTACATCTATTAAGGTCCAAACACCTTGTCCTTGGGACCCCAAACCACCACCTCGATAACCCAATTTTTCAGCTATGACTACTCCTAAAGTATATGATTTTTTTGTGCCCTAACTTAAACCAGGGTTGAAATTGCTTTGTTCTTCCCTATCATCATTAGGTTCATCATCACTATCAGTTTTAGTTTCTTCATCTTCACATTCATTGGGATGTTTTATATTCCACAATTTGCTAAACTCTTCATCTTCATCAATTTTTGGTTCACCTAGCTCCTTCCTCATAGACCAAAATGCAGTAATTTTTTATTGTGACCAATTTTTTTTTTAAACACTCATTTAGAGAATCTGGCATTTTTGCTCTAATAGATGGTTTATCACTTTTCTATAAAAATGTTGTACCTCCTGATTTCATTCTCTGTTGGTGCTCCTGTAATTTGGACATTGTGCAATGCCATAATTTCTGCTGACAACTATTCAAAAGAAATACCTTTATCAGTAGTAGTTTTCTTCATTGATATTTTGACCTCATCCCAAGAATCCTTGTTTCTCAATTTTTCAAGAAAGGGTTTACTTTGATGTTGCATTCTACTTGTAGTATTCCTATTGGCCACAATCATTGTTTTAATGGTGTCACATGGATCATACTACCAGTGATAGACATCATCAAAATTAAAAATTTTCAAAAGATCTTGTGCCACCTTAAATGTTTTCTCTCAAATGTGAACCCTCCACATGAAAAAGGTAAAGAAGGAAATAAGGTCTTCTTTTGTTGATCGATAAAGTGTAGTTCATCAGTACTCTGCATCTGCCTTACATATTCCAATACAAAAACCCTTTCTATCACATGTATTGGAAGTTTGTATGGCTCTACTCTTGATCCATAAAATCTTAGCACAATATATTCTTCCAATAAGTACCAATCAACCAATTGTATTTATTTTCCTAGTTGAATGAAATCTCTACATGATATAGGCAATCTAGGCATTGGACTATTTGTAATTGCTTGATGCAATGGAGCCAAAAAGTAGTCTACAAAATGATTGTAGTTCCTTTGAGAATCATGCATCCTTATCTTAGTGGTCCAATCATATACTGGAGCCATTTTATTTTCCTCAGCATTACTATAGGGCTGAATTTGAAGCTTGTTGGTCTGAAACATTCCACTAAATTTGAATAGAAAAAAATAGCACAAGTATGTTGTGAACCTAAATGTCTAGGTGGAACCTCCTTTAATCATTAAAAATTGTTTATGCATGGATTCTACAATGTGCTCAATAAATTTATATTTGACATGTACACCAATACCATAATGGATATTATATACCATTTCAAGGAGGCTTGCATCCACTTCCCAATTGCTATCCAGTCCGAGGCAAAATGCTAGCATGGAAATAGTATCCTAAGCCCATGATTTAAAAATTTTCAAAGGATAAGGAGGCTTATGGTTATCTTTCAAGTTGTTTTTTTCTTCAACTATTTTTTTTAGGAAAGCTTCTTTGCCCCTTTCATCCACTGCTTCATAATCACTAGCAAGCTTTTCTAGGTCAATGTGGACGTCTCCAAATTCTTTGGTTGTAAACTCCAACACTTTTCCAAATTCTTTTGCATTAATGGATAAAATTTCTTCTTTGGTATTCTTATTTACAATTGCTCTTTTGTTACCATCATAATTGTGGGCACAATCCATGATAAATTCTGGGCAAGGGAAAACCTCGTGTAACATCATGCGCCCTAATCCAGTTACCCACGGTGCATTGATACTATCAACTTTCTTTTTATTTTTCTTGGCAGCGTTATTCTCACATGAAAATCTAAGTTCTGAAGTAAATTTACCAAACATGTTAGGATCATAAATATCATGGTATTCATCAATCAAACCTGAGGTTTTAAGCAATTCAGAATAATCTATTTTTCTATCCGTACTTGCTCTGCCTTTCCCAAAAACTTTTTCTGGTCTACTAGTGGTGGTAGACATGCTTATACAATGTGAAGATGTGAATTCCCTCTTAAGTCCTTAATTTTTCTTAAGTCTTTCAAGCCTAAATGTAAAGTTTGACAAAATAAGATTTTAAGAAATGATGAAACGTAGCCTAGGGATTCTATGTTTTGCCTTATCGACTATGTTGGAAATGGCACTGCAATGAGCAATTTGAAATCTCCCTGGTGCACTATAATGAGCAATATGAAATCTCCCCGAGTTCTGACCCTCTCAGCTCTCACTTAAAAATAAAATCACTTAGCAGTAAAAAGTAGAAACTAGAAAGTTTACTTTTTTTATAAAGTGATTTTTTTAGTGAATGAAATGTCAAGTCAACGTGTTGCTTCTGGACTATGCAATTAGTACATGGCTGACAGCTGTCCTGCATTGACAACTCACAACAATTTCTAAACCATTGATCTTTGTAAATCTAACGGTTATAGGGTGATTCCGGAGATTTAAGTTTGCAAGCCTAGCATTCTGTGCATTTCATTCCGGATTGCAACTACAACCATCCATCAAATTGTTCATCCAACGGTCTGGGTCAAGTAATTTATGATATAAACAATAAACATAATTTACATCAGCAAAATGGGTATTCACAGTTATCATTTAATTACAGTCACACTTATCATTTAATAACATTCGATTTAATATTAATAAAAAATTTATTCACAGTTTTTGGTCTCGTGGACGTCAATAAAAACTTTCATTCATTCATTGATATTAATTCAAAAAATTGTTACAGCTGGGGGATAGCTACGCCCCTGGCATATTATTATGTTACAAACAATTCCAATACATATTCTTTCCCACAATAATATAATATATTACATCAATATTACATAGCAAAAATCAAAAGTTCAAAACACTTGGCCACTGGCTAAGGGAAACCATAAAAATCTCTTGTTTCCACCAGGTCTGCAAAGCACAACACCCATTCCACATTCGGCTCCATGTCAAGACCTCGAGAGTGCCTTAAAAAATTCAAGCTGATGGTGGTCCGCTAAATCCCCACACCCATCTGTCCCCCAAATAACACCATTGCTAGGTCAAAAGACTGCAAAATCCCCACACCCAACTTTGACCCAACAACCACCTCAAAATCATTACCCAGAAAAATTACCTTGAAAATATCTCGCAATAGAATGAGAATATCTAACTTCACACCTCCAAGGTCTAGCAATGATGCCAAGAACCAAGAGGCTATGTCAGAATTCACTCTCTATCTGTTCCTATCTATTAAAAAGTCCCTCCCAAGCTCCATTTTAACAGCTTCCAACCCCAGGAAGCAAAAATGGACAATTCTATGAGGGTTCGTTATAGCTCTAAGCCTCGAGTCTGTTATGTAACCCAAGAAAGCAATTTTCCTTCACAGTGCTATAAGGAAAATTGACATATCCATTTTATTTGTTAAGCAGAAAGCTAGCTTCAAACTTTGGTATGACTATGAGGCATTGTTGGGCTCCATTAAATAGAGCCAGGCTTCAATAATGGCACTCGGCTTCAAAGCTTTGGGATATCTTTCCACGCGTGCCAATATTTAAGTGATATGATATATCTTTTCAAGTGCATATAAGTGAATTTAATCTGCATGCAAATATTTATACTTGATTTGACATAAGTAATAAGTATATAGATAATACTTAATAGTGTTTCCAAACTATGTTCCATGTAGTCGTATGTCATATGCAATCCATGACACATGTCACCAATTTTAAATTAACAGGAGCACAATATTTGTAAATTGATGTGTAAGATCTGACCAATTTTATATACAATAAATTTTAAACTTTTAACTAATAATAAATACTATAAAAGAGGGAGTAATTCTTTTTGTTCTAATTTCAACAAAAGTCATCTCAGATCAAATGTATTCAATAAATGAATAGTACAATAATCATCAAAACATTATGAGCCTTTCTGTACAAAATAACTCTATCTTATTTTGAGGTACGTTGAAATATGGCCAAATGGGTATCCTAAACTTGTTTCCTTTCCTAGAGATCAGGTCTGCATCAGGAGTTATGCCAATTTTGCCTTTTTGAAAGGCTACAAGGAAGACCAAGGGTTTGTGAAGGAAAACCCACATTTTGATGGCCAAAGGCATTTGTTTAAGGTTGTTTTGAGTTTGATTACCCCTGCTCTACATCAAATTGGTTCTAAAACTACTCCTAAATCCTAAAAGTTTATGAATAAGATTTTGATTTTTGTTTTGTATTTGGATGCAAGACTAGGATCTTGGGTCATAACCTCAATACCAAAATAGACCAGTGCCTATCTCAGGGTTTGGAGTCAACAGACATACATATGTAAATGCTTACCATAAACTTTAAATCAATAATCAAATTTCAAGGATATTTTCTAGTATCTGCCTTACAAATACTTCTCAAGACTGAGTATTTAGTCACCTATGCTTACAGATATCCTTGTTGCAATATATTTTTTCCCAATGCTTAACCCAGAACATTTAATTTGTTCCTTGAATAAAAGTTTTAAGTAGAAGATTAAACATTCAACACAGAGAGCCCATGTTCCAGAATCCTGAATAACCCTTAGCTTTTTAGATTTAGAAGAAAAACACACATAACTTGGAGACAGATAACCAAATACATGCAACAAAGCATTACTCATTTAAAAACAACATGAAACTAGAAAATTTATGCCACCCAACAAGACTATATCTTATTATTCCTCCAAAATTTACTAAGTCTTCAACAACCAACCTTATGAAATGAGCAAGATAGTTCTTTTATAGATCAAGAATGCGCTCTCAGCATTGAATACATTGTACTTCAAATTATTACAGATACAAAGAACAAAAGATTGTCAATCCTTAGATCCATATCTTTCCTTCCACTCACCGTATGTCTCCTCTACTGGCCAAGGGAATGAAAGTATTTCTACAATCTTGCCATTATGGATGACTTACCTGGCATCCATGATACTTTTTACTTGGTTACAAAACATATCAAAACTCCTTTCAAGGGTGTGTAGTTTGTCCAACGATAAGCTCATTACTTGCATAGTTGGATCACTTGCAATTGCATCACAACAAGTGGGAATTAATTGATAAATATTGTCTACCATCTCCTTTCTCCACTTGTCCAAGTCTTTTGTTTTGCCATCACCCTCCAAGATGGGAGGTGACCACTTAGTGTCCAACCTTTCAAAAACCTGCAACCTCTCTTTCACAACTAAATCAAATTTCAATTGGAAACTGGCCACATCTTGAAAATACTTCAACATGTTAAACACCGGCTGTAGTTCAAGAGGTGCATTGGTATCATACATGGCACACCTCAGAAATTATTTGACTTGTCTAGTTCTATGTAACCACTTTGTTTTTAATCTCAATAGCCTCTGTTTGTCAGACTCATGCTTTTCATAGGCTGGTCTTAATTATGAGTAGGATTTCCAAGTCTCCTCAACTCTGGTCAAAATGTTTGTCACCCTGTTCTTGATCAAGTTGGTGACCACCTCTTTAACCTTTTTATCCTTTTCCTCCTTCAACTCTTTAATCTTTGTAAGGAGAGGCTCTGTATCCACTAGAAGAGATTCTACAGTTGGGATCACTAGAGGAGGGGCTAAAGTACTGGCTCCCAATGACAACTGCTGCTTCAACATGTTTATCTCTGCAACTGCCTGAGAATAATTAAGTTGCAACTGATTGTAATCCTTTTGTAATTTGTTAGCAGTTGCTTCTATAAATTTTGCAGTCTATACATTTAGGCTTGTAGCCTAAGGAGAAGGGGTATCAGATACTCTTTTTATTATTACATCCCCTATTAGCTCTCCTAATTGAACCGTAGGCTTTTTGTTGTTTGGGGCTAGAGCCCATATTGCCAATGTTTCAAATTTAGGGTTGAAGGCTGCACCAGAGAGGGCCTTTTCAATCTATTCCCCTATCACATCTGAATAATCTCTGGTGATTGTATCAAATGCAATGGCATCTGATCGAGTCCAGTGAGGGAGAAGTAGAATATTACTTTTTGCCACCAGTGCTCTCCCTTCCTCTAGAGTCATTGCACTTATAGATTGATGTACTTCTTTTAGGACCCTCTGAGTAATAGCATCATACTCCTTTGGGTCTACTCCAGCCTTGGCATCTTCAACTTTCTTCTGAAATTCCTCACTCCTCACTTTCAAAACATAGCTCCTAAATTCAGGAATGTTGACAAATTCATCATCCTCCATAAACTTGTCATAGGTCATCACCCTAACATCTTTAATATCAATAGTAGGGTTCCTCATTACTCTCACTACCCTATTCCCTGGGGATGAATAAGGTCTTAGTCTATCAGGTGAAAGAGGGCCAATTTCTTGTGCATGTTCCTCCTCCCCGTCTAGGTCAACCACCTCTATCTGCTCTGGGTTCTCCAAATCAATAATCTTGGTCCTTTTGGCAGGGAAGGGGCCAACTAATTCCCCCTTTACATCATACTCTCCACTTGAGCTGTCAGGCTCATAAGTATATCTCTATTCTCCAGCAGGGGCAGATGCAATCAACTATTCTGCATTATCCAACATTTTCTCAATTCTCTTGATTGGATCTTGCACTTCTACAAATGCACCCGGATATGCAGGATTCATGTTTATCTTCATCTTCTCACTGGCCATGATAGTATCCCACTTGATCCTCAAGTGGTGGACATCATTCATTGTAAAATAATTCCTGGCAAAGTCCTCATTGTAATCCACCTGATGAAAGTACTTGAGCCTTCCCTCACCGACTCTAGTTTTGTTGATGAAGCCCTCAGGGTCAAAATACCTTGGTTGTTCCAAATACATTCCAAAACATTACATAACTAAATAAATTTGGTCCAAACCACTCTTATCAGGGATCACAAAATCACAAAATTTGATGGAAGAAGGGAAGACTGAACCTTTCTTGCGGTTCCTAAAGTGCTCCTTGTCAGAATCATTTAACTGCCTTATAACTTCTAAAAATGCCACCCTCTTTGGCACATATTTGGGTAGTATGTGAGGTGTAGTCTGGCATCCATAGACCCTTATGCAAGTAGTATACTCATGAAAGAACCAATCACCCCAATTGTGATCAATTCCAAGGTGGGGAATCCTGTCCAGAGGTCGTAAGAAATCCAAAACATCAGGATGTAACCTTTCACCCTTTGGCTCCAAAATCCAAGGGTTCTCCTCACAAATATTCTTCAAAGATGACATAATCTGTTGTTACACAGTGCATATCCAACATACATGTCCATACTTGCATTGGCATCTTGTTCCCTTGAGCATCTAAAACATTGACATGCAGATTCTGGTGCCACATCCTTAATAAAGCAAATAAGTACATATGGAACAACAAGGAGTACCATGTGAATTCAACATGGATGTTTGGTTTAGACAAATTATTTTTGATCTTTGTCATCTGATCATGCATATGATTAGCTATGAAAGTGGCATAATCATATGGTTCCTTGACATCTGGGTTCTGAATATCAACAACCATCATCATCAAAGAAACAAACATTCTATCTAAAGCATCTCTGCCTAATACTTGACATAGACTGTGATAGGTTCTAATAAAATATTCATTAAACATACTACAATGAAAAGGCTCCTTCTCATCATCTAAAATATTTACCAATTTCCCATCAACACCCCTTGGCTTGTGCTTTGGTAAGTTATATTCCCTATAAGGTGGTTTCATAGTCCGGTATTTTTTCTTGAAAGCCATGAGGTCAATTTGTTTGCTGGCTATAGGGTCCAAGTTGAATATAGTGGCAATGTATTCTTTGGTAAGATCAATAAATTTTATACCATTTCCAGCTTTTACTGTCTTAGTGGCTAGATCATACCTTAATGCTGTTAACCTAATTGAGTCAGGGTTGGGGAAAACATTGGAACAAATGAGCTTAGCTAAATCATATCTCCATGCATGACAGATAGGGGCCTTATAGTTCATCCTCTTATGTCAATGCTCAAAGAGGATCCAACTTGGGACAGGTAATTTGGCATCCCGACAATTATAGCAGTAGTCAAGAAATTTATCCTCAGGTTCGCCTGGGCCATGGAATTTCAAAGGTGTTCTAGCGGAACCAGGGAGTTAGATCATAAGATCCTCATCTAAGCTTCTTTTTGAAGCCTGACTAACTCATTTTGATTTTATGAAGGTAGCTTAGGGTTTTTATGGTTGACAACGACCCTAAAAGCTTCATAATTAACCTATAGTTGCAAAAACTAGGCACAGAGGAGGAACAATTACTTACTGGTTTTTAGCGATTGCAGAAGCTTGAGATAACTTTTTCCTACTCGTTTTGATGATTTCTTCGCTCTAAATGTAGTCGCGCTCTTGAGAATACCTTAATTCTTGAATTCCTGCATAATTCTCTATATTAATCAAGGTCGAGGCAGTCATTACTTAGTTCAAACTTCATGCTACAAGCACTTGGAAATCTTTCTCTTTTGAAAGTTTAAATCTGGGCCATTGATCTTTTCCTTACATTCTAAAATCCACGGTCTTGATTAGATGACTAGATTTGACAATCTTCGTCACCAATCGAAACATGTCACCTTTTGTAAGGGTCAGACATGTGGCAACACCTCACAGCGTAATAGCCTGTGATGGCCCACCTCTTACCTACCCCGTACCAGTGCGCCTTAGCCTCCATGTGTATGCCTTTCACTTCTCAAACAAGAGAATGCCACGCATCACCATGTCGCGACTGCGCAACATAGATTCCATCCTGTGAGATTCTCCTTGTGACGATGTGCAACCGTTGGATCAAGTCTTTAGTTGACATAGGGCCTTTAGTGGGATAGGATGCCAGCTTAGATTCTTTGACATGTGTCGTTCTGTTATAGCCACGCAGTGAATATTCTCTCCTGACAGATTCCTCATGCACCCTTGTGCAACCAATAGATTTAGCCCTTCCTACAACCGACGACAACAGGTAATCTCTAGAATCCTAGATTAAGGGGCTAGTCAACTTACAACTATTAGGACATGAAGTCATGACTTAACTGATCGACAACTTGCTCGCATATTAACTTCTCAAGCCATCTGCTGTCTACTTAAATTCTTCAACATTGGATGGCTAAGATTAAAACATCTTGCCGAGGAATTTCCCATGTGTCTTAATTAAATCTGTAATAGCTCTGTTAGATCTAGGGCACACAACTGAGAGGGGGGGTGAATCAGTTGTACAAAAACTTGCTTCCAATTCAAACACTTAAATCCTCTTTATTATTTAATAGCATATCAATTAATCACTCATGAAAGCATAAAGCATAAACACTAGAGCAGATACACATCAACACATGAGACACCAAGATTTTGATGTGGAAAACCCGGTCAAGGGAAAAACCATGGGGTGATTAACCCAATGATTATTCTCTGTTAGAAGAATAAGAAAAATGGATGTCACATGCCAATTAGGGCTCACTGCCCAAGCACACTGCTCATAAGAGGCACACTGCCTACAAGAGACACACTGTCTACAAAGTAATAAGTATTACAAACTTGAACTGGAGATTGACATCTTTACCATGTTTGGATCAGTTCCATTTAAGCCGGAAAACTCCTGCTCTGCCTTTCGCTCTTCTTCTTCGCTATGCCACACTCATCCACACCAAGACATACTTCAAAATGAATTCACAATCCCTTATTTATACAAGGCATCGACTTAGAAACAATCATCTAAGTCGGCAAACACCTATAAGATCATTCGTAAGATGTGTAATACATCTGGTTAGCCTGTCTTAGGAAGAACACCAATATAGGTGGTTATTCTTCAAATGCAAACTCAAACTTTAATGCGGACCACCAAGAAGAATTGTACATGATCCAAAGATCACCAAAACCTTTCCTGGGTCATCAAGAACATCTGCACTTTATCAGCTTACTGGAATTCTTCTCTTCTTCATCCGGAACTTCAAGAACACAGTCTGTCATCGCTGTCATAATGAAAAAGGTGCTTTTGGACCTCTAAACCATGAACAAATCTATTTATCACTTCAAATAGACTTCTTCAACACTCCCTCCAATCCACAGAGTGATATAATGTAATTTCAGAGCTCACCGGACCTTTCTGTGACCCTATGTCACCTTTGAACACCTGCCAAAACCGGTTCTACTTGAGCGACCATAACTTCTTCAGATCTTCATGCGGACCTCTGAAATCTTGACTGGAGCATCTCAAGACTCATATCTACAAACCCTTTAAACCGTATCCTCTGATCCTCAACCTATTGAGGACTTTTGCCTTCTTGTCATCACTATTCTTCACTGTTCCTGATTGAGACTTATTCTCTCAATATCCTCAACACACAGCTCATCCAATCCTTCTCATTAATGCAATATGAGTATGTTGACATCAATGACAACATCGGTTATCCTCATACTTGTAACGGTCTCCCCCTTTTTCATTGATGGCAACATATGATGTGAAAAACCATCAAGACAAGAACTTCTCCTTTCTGTCACAGCTCCCCCTATCAGCAACAACCCTTCACATGTCTTCTCTTCCTTTACTACTCCCCCTTTGATCATCAACCACTTGTTTTTCACATGTCTTCTCTCCCCCTTTGACATCAATGGCAAAGGACTCATACTTGCAACTTGAACACATCAGAATCATACTAGTTGCTCCCCCTGAGTAGCAGCTCCCCATCATCAATCCGGATGACAAGATATGATTGTGATATCCACTGGAGGGGCAATAAGCCCTAACTTCTCCCTGAGATACTCAAAAGAGTCCTTGGGAAGAGGTTTAGTAAAAATATCTGCAAGCTGATCCTTGGAAGGCACATACTCCAATCTGACTTCACCCTTGTTCACTTGCTCTCTCAGAATGTGAAACTTGATAGATATATGCTTAGTCTTAGAATGCAACACCGGATTCTTAGAAATATTTATTGCACTTGAATTATCATAGAAAATTGTGAGAGGCTCCTCATATTCTACTTGAATATCTCTTAGCATTTGCTTCATCCACAAAAGTTGAGTGCAACTTCCTGTTGCTGCAATGTATTCTGCTTCAGTTGTAGATAGTGATATTGCCTCTTGTTTCTTGCTTAGCCAAGAAACCAACCTTTTTCCCAAAAAAGAATGCTCCTCCACTTGTACTCTTCCTATCATCCACATCTCCTGCCCAATCTGCATCTGTATATGCATGAAGAGAAAAATTATGATCTCTAGGATACCATAGACCATACTCAACTGTTCCTTTTAAGTACCTAAATTTTTTTTTGATTGCCATGACATGAGATTCTCTAGGATCAGCCTGGAATCTCGCCACAAGACCAACAGCCTGCATTATATTTGGTCTAGTCTAAGTAAGATACAATAATCCTCCAATCATTGATCTGTACTTGGTCTGATCTGTCTTAGGAGAGTCATCATCTTTGCTCAACTTACATCCAGTAGCCATGGGAGTGTTCATTGGCTTTGAATCTTCCATTCCAAATTTTCTCAATAATTCTTTCACATATTTGGTTTGAGAGATAAAGATTCCTTTCTTTGTTTGAGTAATTTGTAGACCCAAGAATAAATTCATTTCACCGAGCATTGACATTTGAAACTCACTTTTCATTTGATTTGCAAAGGTTTTACACATACTGTCTCTTCCTCCAAAGATGATATCATCAACAAATACTTCAACAATCAAGATGTTTTCATGATCAATTTTGAAATATAGGTTACTATCAGCATTACCTTTGTTGAAACCAATCTTCAAAAGATGTTTGTTCAGCATTTCATACCATGCTCTTGGAGCTTGCTTTAGACCATATAGTGCCTTCTTTAATTTGTAGACCATATCACCATGCTCAAATAACTGAAATCCATCTGGTTGTTCAATGTACACCTCTTCTTCTAAGTCACCATTCAGGAAAGCAGATTTGACATCCATCTGATACACTTTGAAATCTTTGAAGGTAGCAAATGCAAGAAATAGTCTGACTGCTTCAATTCTTGCCACCGGAGCAAAGGTTTCCTCAAAATCAATCCCTTCTATTTGAGAGTAGCCTTTGCAGACTAATCTGGCTTTATTTCTGATTACTTCACCAACTTTATTTAGTTTGTTCCGGAAGACCCATTTGGTTCCAATCACATTCTTGTTTCTAGGTCTAGAAACAAGATCCCAAGTGTGATTTTTCTCAATTTGCATCAACTCTTCCTTCATTGCTTTGGTCCAATTTTCATCATTGCAGGCTTCATTTATTGTCTTAGGTTCAATCTTTGAAATCAGACAACATTCATCTAAATTTTGAGTAATATTCCTTCTAGTTTGCACACCTTTGCTTTTGTCACCTATGATCTGATCTTTAGAGTAGTTCAGTCTTACATACCTTGGAACTTTGGGAGTTTCTTGCACTTCTGCTTCTTGATCAGGCTCATTCAGACCTATATCTTCTTCCTGATTTACCAGATCAGTCTAAATCTGACTTTCAGGAGAGGATTGAGTTCCTTGAATCAAAACACCATTCTGATCATCTTCATCATACTCAAAATCTTGAGGGCTTCTCAATACCTTCATCAACCTTCACATTTGTACTTTCTATCATCTTTCTCAGTCTCTTCTTGTAACACTGGTATGCTTTGCTTTGAGTGGAGTAACCCAAGAAAATTCCTTCATCACTTCTAGCATCAAACTTTCCTAAATCTTCATCTCTTTTAATGTAACATTTGCTACCAAATACTCTAAAATATCTCATAGTAGGAGTGATGCCAAACCAAAGTTCATAAAGAGTCTTACCGGTATTGCTTCTGATTTGAACTCGATTGAGAGTATAGACTGCAGTTCTGACGGCTTCTTTCCAAAACATCTGGGGAACATTTACTTCCATCATCATTGCCCTGGATGCTTCCTGGATGGTCCGGTTCTTTCTCTCTACTACTTCATTTTGCTGTGGAGTCCTAGGAGCAGATAACTGTCTTTTTACACCATGCTTCTCACAAAAGTCTATGAATTCACTGGATGTGAATTCACCACCTCTATCAGACCTCAGAGATTTCAGTTTTAATCCAGTTTGATTCTCTACCATAGCCTTGAAGATTTTGAACTTCTCAAAAGCTTCTGATTTCTCTTTCAGAAAGGTAACCCACATCATTCGAGAATGGTCATTAATCAGTAACATGAAATATCTATCACCTTGCATACTTTTGATTCTTGTTGGACCACATAGATCAGTATGAACTAAGTCCAATAATCCGGTAGAGGACTGATCCATGCTTTTGAATGAGACTCTGCTCTATTTACCCATCTGACATTCTTTGCACAAACTATTTGCAGGTTTTACCAATTTTGGAAGATCTCTTACAGCCTGAGTATTACTTATCTTGATGATGTTATCAAAATTTACATGACACATCCTTCTATGCCATAACTAACTCTGATCTACTTGAACAAATAGACAACTTTTACCAGCACCAACCAAGTGGAAGATATTACCTTTTGTTTGAGTACCGGATGCAATCTCTGTTCCGGATCTTTCAAAGATTTTGCATTTTCCATCCTTGAATCAAAGATCATAGCCTTTGTCCACCAACTATCCAACACTGAGAAGATTGTGCTTCAAACCTTCAACATACAACACATTACTAGTTTTGTTTCTTCCATTAAAAGAAATAGTTCCTCTTCCTCTGATTCTACCCGCAGAATTATCACCAAACTTTACCATTCCTCCTTCATACCTTTCAAAATCTAAGAACTTGTTCTTGTTTCCTGTCATATGGTGAGAGCATCCACTGTCAATAACCCAATCATCCTTCTCTTCAACTTGGGCAGCCAAAGCTCTTTCTACAACCTTATGATTGATAGATTCAGAGGATATTGGATCTTCTTCCTTGATGGCAATAAACACCCATTCATTTCCGGATTTGTTTCCTATCTCTGATTCATCATCTGTTACTCCTTCATTATCATCTTCTTCATGAACATAATAACAATTCTTTTGGAACCTTTGTCTGTTAGAATTTGACCTTGTAGATCGTTCCAGACATCTTGAGGCAAAATGACCAATCTTATTGTAGTTGAAGCACTTAAAGGGTAATTTTCCTTTATACTTACTGGATCCCCTTGGCAGTCTCTTTGCAATGAGGGCTTCAAGTTGAGCTATTTCTGCTTCTTCCACTTCCATGTCTCTTCTTGTTTGATCATACCATGACAGCTTCCTTGAAGAGTTTTCTCCCGGATCAAAACTTTGTTTACCTTTCACATAGGCATTGGCTTTGAATGTAGATTCAGTCTTGGGGGGATCATCTCCAAACTCGGTCATTTCAAATGCAGCCAATTTGCTAGCCAATTGGTCTCTTGTGACAGTTGTATGGGTTTTGAATTCATCAATGGCAGCAACCTTGATTTTGTAGGCAGTAGGAAGGGATCTGAGAGTTTTGCCAACAATTTCATTTTCATCCAAAACTCCACCAGCATTCCTAATTCCACACACCAGCTCATTTACTCTTGGCATAAAGGTAGTGATATTTTCATCATCTCTCATTTTCAGCCTTTCAAATCTCCCTTTGAGACTATGCAACCTTGCACTCTTAACATACTCATCTCCTTCATGAAGAAGTTCCAGCTTAATCCAGATCTCATAGGCTGTTGGTAGGTCAATAACATTTGAGAGCTTTGAGTCAGTTAATGCGCTTAGAAGAGCCTCTTTGGTCCACAGATTATTTTCAGCATCTGTGATTTCATTTAGAGTTGTCGGATCACCCTATGGAGGTGTATATGCTTTTGTGACCATGGACAAGTACGCCTTTCCCATACACTCCAAGTGACATTTCATGCGACCTTTCCAAAGAGAGAAGTTGGTTCCATCAAACTTTGGACTGTCCTTCTTGTATGACAACATCCTGGATCTCCTCAAGCGGTTAAGCTCCTTTTAGAGGAACTTGGCTCTGATACCAATTGTTAGATCTAGGGCACACAACTAAGAGGGGGGGTGAATCAGTTGTACAAAAACTTGCTTCCAATTCAAACACTTAAATCCTCTTTGTTATTTAATAGCATATCAATTAATCACTCATGAAAGCATAAAGCATAAACACCAGAGCAGATACACATCAACACATGAGACACCAAGATTTTGACGTGGAAAACCCGGTCAAGGGAAAAACCACGGGGTGATTAACCTAATGATTATTCTCTATTAGAAGAATAAGAAAAATGGATGTCACATGCCAATTAGGGCTCACTACTCGAGCACACTACTCACAAAAGGCTCATTGCCTACAAGAGACACACTGTCTACAAAGTAATAAGTATTACAAACTTGAACTAGAGATTGACATCTCTACCATGTCTAGATCAGTTCCATTTAAGCTCAAAAATTCCTGCTCTGCCTTTCGCTCTTCTTCTTCGCTATGCCACTCATCCACACCAAAACACACTTCAAAATGAATTCACAATCCCTTATTTATACAAGGCATCGACTTAGAAACAATCATCTAAGTCGGCAAACACCTATAAGATCATTCGTAAGATGTGTAATACATCCGGTTAGCCTGTCTTAGCAAGAACACCAATATCCGTGGTTATTCTTCAAATGCAAACTCAAACTTTAATGCGGACTGCCAATAAGAATTGTACATGATCCAAAGATCACCAAAACCTTTCTTGAGTCATCAAGAACATCGGCACTTTATTAGCTTACTGGAATTCTTCTCTTCTTCATCCGGAACTTCAAGAACACAGTCTGTCATCGCTGTCATAATGAAAAAGGTGCTTCCGGACATCCAAACCATGAATAAATCTATTTGTCACTTCACACAGACTTCTTCAACACTCCCTCCAATCCGCAGAGTGATATAATGTAATTTCAGAGCTCACCGGACCTTTCTGTGACCCTCTATCACCTTTGAACACCTGCCAAAACCGGTTCTACTTGAGTGACCATAACTTCTTCAGATCTTCATGCGGACCTTTGAAATCTTGACTGGAGCATCTCAAGACTCATATTTACAAACGCTTTAAACCGCATCCTCTAATCCTCAACCTATTGAGGACTTTTGCCTTCTTGTCATCACTGTTCTTCACTGTTCCTGATTGAGACTTATTCTCTCAATATCCTCAGCACACAGCTCATCCAATCCTTCTCATTAATGCAATATGAGTATGTTGACATCAATGACAACACCGGTTATCCTCATACTTGCAACAAGCTCACCCTTTAAGTCTCTTAGGGCTGCTTCAAAATATTTGCTAAAGTATTTAAAAAGTGGACCTTGCTAGCCTGCTAGGTTAACCCATTCCCCACCAAGCAGTGACCGACAAGATTAGGTATAAGGGGCCGGTAAACAACATGGTTTTGATGGCTCAGGGCTCAACTTAGACAACCAGCAACCGGAGGTAGCAAGTCAACATAAGATTACGTAGAGGGTTTCTCGTATGAAATGTCAACCATTGATATTTAGAAATCTAATGGTTCAAGTGTTATTCCGGAGGCTTGAAGTCACTGGTCTAGTGTTTCAGACATTTTCTTCCGGAATGCAACTACAGCTGTCCATAAAAAAATCATCAAATGGTCGTCTGTTATATTATTTTGCGCTGACATCTTGCTTCAGACATAATAAATATGTTGACACTTGTCCCCATTTGAGACACTTTATGAAGGAATTTTGATGTGTGTAAAATTTTTCCCAGAATAGAACAAATGATATTTTCGCCACACTATTTTTTATTGGTTTGAAACTATATTTAAATTCGCCAATGATTTTTTTTTATTTCTTTGAAAATTGGTTTAATTCGCCCATGAAAATATATTTTTTGGTTTGAAATTAGATTTTAATCGCCAGCAAAAATATTTTCTTATTTAGAAAACATGTTTAATTCGCCCACAGAAATATTTTACTGGTTTGAAAATAAGTTTTAATTCGCCAATGAAAATATTTAATTGGTTTGAAAATATGTTTTAATCTCTAATGAAAATATTTTATTGGTTTTAAAAAAAATACAATTCACTAGGATTTTCCATAGACCTCTAGCGATTACAAAAGATTCGCCAAATAAGATTATTTTTTTCTCAGAAAAATGAAAAAATTCCCCAATAAAATTAATATTTTTCTCGGGAAGTATACACGATTCAGCAGGTTTATACACCTTCTCCAAGGGGGGGTTCTTAAAGTTATCCCTGGAAGAATGTCACAACATAGGCGGTCTATTGGTATCTCGGACCTTACAAGAGAATTAGGGGTCATCCTAGGAGGCCTAAACAACACATAACACATCAGGGGGGAAGCACATCATGAGAGAGATAAAGGGTTAGAAATACTTACCTATAGGATCTTCCGAGCTAGTGGTCATCAAGTAGATCATCGTCATCTTCCCACTCCCAAATTTTAGAGGAAAGTGGGACATAAGGTACCATAGCCCAATTCTTGTCTTTGTCTTTAGATTTTTCATTGTTAGGCTTCTCTTTGTTTGGTTCAATGTTTTCTTGTTGAGATACAAGGTGTTGGGCATAAGGTTGTCACCTTCTCTTCCTTTCTATTGCTTGTTGATTTCTTTTTGCTTTACGACTTATATTTTGTAAGATAGGGCTTTGCTCTTTCATAGGTTTTTGCAATGTAGAAGGGGAAGCACCGAGATCAAATCTCATTTGTCAAGGTGGAATACTTTGTTGTCATCAATTACCTCCCGATCCTTGTAAATATGACGGTAGAGGAACCTCAGCATCATGAGAGATTTGTTCTTTTATTGTAGGGAAAGTGTCATTGATTTCATCATTTTAACCAACATACCCTCATGGGAAGAATTATTTTTGAAAGAATGACTAGAGGACAATTTTATGTCATCATCACATGGAGCAGGTAGTGAAGTGCTATTGTCATTGTCTTTTTCATTGCTACTCATGGAGAAGAACTTAGTTAAGCTTTCTAATATCATAGGATGTTCAGTCATGGGGGTTAAAAAATGGTCAAAATCAAGATCTTTGATAAATGCATGCAAAGATAACATTGAAAAATTACATGAAGGTGCCATGTGTATATGTAAGATCAGATTTTAACAATTTTTCCAAATGTATGCAAAAGACAAGTGCAAATCTATATGCAAAAATGGCCTAAAATGCTTGATTTTTTGTTCTTTTTCAATGCAAGTAAGTGAAAGAAAAAGTGTTGAAAGGATTTTGATCAGGGGCAGAAATTTATGTGTCTGATATCAGTCCAATACAGCAATAATACCCTTCACAACACACTCTTTATGCAAATCTAAGATGATGACAAGTTGAAGCCTAGTGAAAATACACTAAAATATGTGATTTTTCACCAAATCTCAATGCAAAAGAGCATGACAAAGGGTGTTGTGAGGAAAATGATGATGGATAAAAAGTAATATCAATAATAACAACCACCTAATGCCAAAATATCTGTCACAACACACTTATAGTGCCACTCAAGGTCAAACCCTAGTGAAAATATAGCAAAAATAGGCGATTTTTCACAATTTTTCAATTCCAAGACCTAGAAAAAGGGGTGTTGTAAAGAATTTTAGGAGGTGAAACAAATAATAGAAGTAATATTAGTCGCCTCAATCCATAAAATTTGTCACAACACGCTTAGGGTGCAAACTAGGCCAAACCCTAGAGCAAAAATAGCAAAAATGTGTAATTTTTCACCAAATTTTCAATACAAGAGGCCAATAGAAGGGTGTTGTAAATATTTTTAGGAGGGGAAGAAGATAATACCCCTGATATCAGAAAATTAATTCAAAAATATTCTTCACAAACACGCCTATGGTGCAAATTTAGAGAGTCGATAAGGCCAAATTTAGTGAAAATCAATGTTTTTGAAGCCCTAGGTTTGAGATTTTGATGTAAAATGCTATATGAATGTTTTGCAAGCTGATTTGTGATTAAAATTAAATTCTCTCAGATCTAAAAATTATTTCCAAGCCCTAAGATGCAAAATGCAAGTGTAAATCTAATGAAAATGCTAGTTTTGTTGAAATTTTCTATGTAAAAATGCAAATTTTTGAGATTGCAAATTTACACTAAAAATGCAACACTATAGCCAAATGCAATTTTGAATGAGTGTCTTAGATTAGTAGAAAAAACTGAAACAAGATTTTACCTACAAACCCTAGATTTTGGAATTACTATGTTATATGCAAAATTCACAATTTTCAGCAAAACCCTAGCAATTTTATGATAAAAACACAATGCAAGCTATTGAATTTTTGTAATTTTCTGCAATTTAAATAAAATCTAATGCAAAAATCAGAAATTTTATGAAATTCAAGCTAATTAATGCAACATGTAAACCCTCTAATGCCATTTTTTTTCCAATTTTTCCAATTTTTCAATTTTTTGTAAATTTTCCAATGCAATAAGATGAATGATACTATGAATGAATGAAATCACTGTAAATCTGAAGCAAAACACTCAACAAGGTGCAAATAAGTCCAATAACATGGGTTTACCAAAATGTAAAGGGTGGAATTTGAATAGTTGAGTTTTTTGGTAGTTTTGTATATGTATCCTCCTTTCACCCTTTCATTCAAGGACCTAGGGTCGAGCTGCAATGTACTATCATACCCCAGGTCACTATGAGATGTAGGGAAACTTGGATTTGTATGATTTGATTGTCAATTATCTTCTCTTATGCTCAATTATACCTTAAAACACTAATTATGCAAATACGACAGCAAACAGATGAATATCAGAAAATGCTGCTACAGAAAGATGTAAAATGACAAATAACTGTGCACCTATTTTTAGGGTTTGGAAGTCGAATAGTCAGGGACAAAAAGAGGGTACCCAAGTCCAAGGTCCTAATTTTTGTCAGGATCTGTGAACAAGATCTGCAATCTGTTCCTACTGTACCAAACGTTTTCCCATCACAGAACTTTGAGAACTAATGAGCAGGCGCCCTAGTCTGGGGAGCTATTTTCTTATCTGATCTGCAATTCCAACACTCTGTTGTACTCTCATAAAACTTCACTTTGTCTATAGCCTCAACCTGTAACCTGTAATCATGAAACTTTGGGAGGGGGTTGTGGTGTTTAGAGGCTTGCCTTAGTCAAGCCCCAGAGAGACATTCAAGTCTTCCGAACACCATTGTCATATAGAGAGTGCGTTCCCTTGGAGGTAGAGGCAAAAACCAAATGATAACTGCTCAAAAACACAAATGATATCACCTTGTAGTGAAGATCTCATGGGAGGAAGAAGCTCTTCATGCCATGAGGAGATGATTGGTCAAATCTACAAATACAAACACATAGACATCACAAATTTGCTCTTGCTACATAATGAATGCTTTGAATCACCTTTAGAATGCATAAAGTTCACAATAGCTTGCTAGTTGAAATCTAGTTTACAAATGAATGCTTAAACATGCTTTTATATGCAACTACAAACACTCTTGCTAAGAATTTCAAAATTCAAACTTACCGTGTCGGCATAGGAGCCAAATAATGGTCACAAGCCGACACTAAAAAATTTGGATTGACCTAAAATAGGGCAAGACTAGGGCGTGGGTGCCCAAGTCCTCTCCCCTATTTTGGGTAGGGTTAGGTTCAAGGGATCCCCCTAGGTCCTATTTGCCAAGACACTTAGGGATCATTTCATCGGGATGTCAAAATATAATGTAAGATGTCCTAAATGCAGATAAAAGACCCATGAGCTAAACCTTATGAGGGAAAAGCCCCCAAGGGGACATGTTCTGATGTTATAGAGGTATAGGTTGACATGCTTGTTCTGTTGAAGAAAACACAGTGAAAAATATCATGTTGCAGAAGATTACAGAGCAATTGAAGGTACCTCAGGAGAGGGATGAAATTGTGGATAATGTTAGTTTTGTGATTGATGGCCTTACAGAGGTGATATTGAAGAAGTGGAAGAATGTCAAGTCTTTGCATTTGAAGATGTTGGAGCTTGTGGCATTACTAATTTATTAGGTTGTTTCAGAGAGGCCATTCAAGATTGAGAGTGTGGGAAGTGAGGCAGGACTGTAGGTTTTGGTAGGGAAGCCTGAGAAGGAAGTACATGCTAGGGGTTATGAGGAAGGAGAGAAGAACATGTTCAAGAAGAGGAGAATCGATAATGTGTGGTACATGGACTATATGTTGGGGGATGTGTTTGATGATCTTTTGGGTAACAAGGATCAGAATGAGGGTCTATGTATAAGAGTAAAATAGAAACGGGGAGTATGTACATAGTAAAGCAAGATCAATTTTGAGATAGTGGAGAAGTTTTGACTTGTAGATATACAAGTAATTCCTTTGTCATTGATGACAAAGGGGGAGAAGTTTTGGCACATGTTGCCATCAATGACAAAGGGGGAGATTATTGGCAACATAAGCATGATGATGAAGAGACTGATGAGCATGGCAGTGAACAGTGTTGTCATTGATGGCAACAAAGGGTAAAGACACAGTTGTGTTGGTCTGAAGAATGGAAATAAAGTTTAGGGATACAGTTGTATTTGTCCAAAGAGATTCAACAAGGTATACAGGTACAATTGTTTTGTTTTGGAGAATTTGCTAAGTATGATATGGGAGAGAATACACCTAAGTGTTGATCTAGAGAAGATACTATATGCAATGTGAAGGAGAGTACACCTAAGCATGATGTCTTTGCTTTTTGGGGTTCCACAGTCAGGCACAATTTGCTGAAGATTTTCCTAAGGCATTTGTAGTATAGAACCTATGACAGGGTCACAATATTTTGGTCCACATTTCTCCGCTATGAAGAATTTAATATGTAGTTGTAATGTGTTGTTGGTGGATACTAAAGGAGTCTAAATCCAAAGACAGGTCTTGAAGCCCTCCGGAGTGAAAGATAGTGTTGTTAGGGTTAGCCAACATAAGATATCAATTAAATGCAAATAAAGATTAAACAGAGGAATGGAAATACACAGAAATAATAACAATGAGAGACAAGTTTTAACATGGTTCACCCAAACTTGGGCTACATCCACCAACTAAGAGTCCAATATTATTATCTAGTAAATCAAAACTAATTACAACCAGTAATCCTTGCAACTCAATACTGCGCTGCAAAATGCTACAATCCATCAATGGAAACCCTAACCCTATCTTGGGGGCGCTGCCCCCAAACCCTCACAAGGGGTGCTGCCCCTTGACCCCGTTAAATAATTTTGGGGGAAACCATGCCAATAAAAGTGGGGTAAATTTAACCTCTAAGTTTGATTAGGCTCCATATAACAACAATCTCCCACTTGGAGACTGATCAGACTCCACACCATATCATCTCCCACTTGGAGACTGATCATAACACCGTTGACCCTGTAGGTCCCACTTGAAATAAGCACCCTAGACTCTGCTATTCTATTTTTTTTGTTTTCAGTTATGTAGACCAATTGAAGCTGAAGAGGAGCTCAACTTCTCCCTTGTCACTGACTTTGTAAACATATCCACTAGATTTTCATCTATATGGATCTTTTCTAGCCGTAACTATCTATCATCCAACACTGGTTGAATGAAGTGATACCTCAACTGTATGTGTTTGGTCTTTGAAAGTAAGGTAGAATTCTTTGCAAGATGTATGGAACTCTGGCTACCTATAAACAAATAATTGTTAGCCTATTGTTTGCCCAATTCTTCCAGGAAAGATTGCAGCCATATCATATCCTTGCTTGCCTCTATTGTAGCTACATACTCTGCCTCTTTGGTGGATAAAGTAACAACCTTTTGCAACTTGGAGATCCAACTCACCACTGTCCCACCTACAGTAAAGACATAACCTACAGTACTTCACCTGGTATCAATATCCCCTACCAAATCTGAGTCCACATAGCTTGCTAAATCAATATTAAAGCCCCCAAAACATAAATGTTTATTGGATATACCTCTCAAATATCTGAGAATCCATTTTACTGCATTCCAATGCTCCAATTCGGGATTACCCATATACCTGATGATGACTCCTACAACATGTGCAATATCCAGTCTTGTTTATACCATGGCATACATTAAACTTCCTATAGCTGAAGCATATGGTACCTTGGACATTTTTTCTTCCTCCTCTTGTGTCTTAGGACACATCTCCTTAGTCAATTTCAAATGACTAGGCAAAGGTGTGCTGACATCTTTTGCATTCTCTGTATGGAATCTCTGCAACACCTTTTCAACATAATCAGCTTGAGATAGAGTTAATTTTCTATTCTTCCTATCTCTGCAAATTTTCATACCAAGGATTTGTTTTGCTGACCCCAAATCCTTCATAGCAAATGACTGTGCTAACTGTTGTTTTAACTCTCTTATGTGATCCATGTTAGACCCTGCTACAAGCATGTCATCAACATATAAACATAAAATAATGTAGCTGTCATTATCTAACCTTTTAAAATAAATACAATGGTCAGAATTACACCGGCTGTAGCCTTGCTCAGCCATAAAACTATCAAATTTCAAATACCACTACCGAGGTGCTTGTTTCAAGCCATACAAACTCTTCTTCAATCTGCACATTAGTTTCTCCTTACCTTTGACCTCAAATTCCTATGGTTGTTCCATATAGATCTCCTCCTCCAAATCACCATGGAGAAAGGTAGTTTTCACATCTAATTGTTCCAAATGCAAATCTTCAACAACCATAATAATCAAAACAATATGAATAGAAGTCATCTTTACAACCAGAGAAAATATCTCATCAAAATCAATACCCGTTTTCTATGCAAATCCTTTTACAACTAACCTGGCTTTAAATATTTTCTTACCTCCATCTTCCCCTTTCAGCCGATAAACCCATTTGTTTGGTAAATCCTTTTTACCTGCAGGTAACTTACATAATTCCCAAGTCTAATTTTTCAGCAAGGAATCTATTTCTTCTTTCATTGCAAGATCCCACTGAACCTTTGTATCCACCTGCATAGCTTCATCATACCCTTCCGGTTCACCAGCATCTGTTAACAAAATAGAATACAAAGAGGGAGAAAACCTTTCAGGAGGTCTACTTAGCCTTGTTGACTGTCTAACATTCACTAGAGTTTGTGGTATTTCTTGTTGTTGTGGAGCATGAGGAACCACTGGAACATCACTATTTGGAGTATCATCCAACACCACATAATCCTTTTCTTTCTTCTTGTGTTGCTGCAGCTGATCTTTGTACAACACCTTCTCATTGAATACAACATCCCTGCTTCTCACAATTTTTACATTTTTAACATCCCAAAGCCCATAACCAAATTCATCAATGCCATATCCAATGAAGATACACTTTTTTGATTTTGCATCCAGCTTGGTTCTATTTTCATAATCTACATGTGCAAATGCTTCACTTCCGAAGGTTTTGAGAAAAGAATAACTCACCTTCTTACCTGTCCATGCTTCCTCTGGAATACTACAATTGAAAGGAACTGAAGTACCTCTATTAATTAAATATATAGTGGTATTGATAGCCTCTTCCCACATGTTTAAAGGCATCCCATCATGCAATCTCATGCTCCATTATTGTCCTATTCATGTGCTCAACCACTCCATTTTCTTGTGGAGTCCCTGGAACCATTTTCTACCTATGAATTCTATTAAAGGAACAATAACCCTCAAATTCTTTGCTGCAATACTCACCACCATTATTAGATCTGAGACATTTTAATCTTTTACCCAACTCATTCTCAACCAAGCTTCTCTATTTCTTAAATGTTTCAAATACATAAGATGTCTGCCTAAGGAAATAAATCCAAACCTTCCTAGTTACATCATCTATGAATGTAACATAATACTGAGAGCCACCGAGAGAAGATACCTGAGCCGGTCCCCATACATCTGTATGCACAAGCTCCAACTTTTCATGTTTCTTTTGCTTCCCATCCTTGAGAAAACTGACTCTCTTTTGTTTTCCATACACAACTTTTACAGAAATCCATATTAATACATTTTAGACCTGGTTAAACTTTCTTTGAATTAAGTACCTTCATACCTTTTTCACTCATATGCCCAAGTCTGTTATGCCACAGTATTGTCTCAAAACCTACAACAACTGTTTCAGTCTCTTCCTATGAACCTGCAACAACTATTCTTGGACCTGTTTATTTTTTCTCTGTAACAGCTAAAGTTGAAGGAACAATATGACCTGTACAAAGATATAAGGTGCCTACTTTCACACATTTTGCTACTATTAAGGCAACTCTTGAAACCTTCCAATTTTTATTAGTAAATGTAACAATGCAACCTTCATCAACTCGCTGTCTTGCTGGAATTAAATTCCTACTCAACCTTGGATTGTGCCTTACCTCTTGTAGTAGCCAATGATTCCCATTCTGCAACTTAATCTTGATTCTTCCCTTTCCAACAATCTGAAAGAGTTTGTTATCTCCCAAATAAACCAGCCCAAAATCCCCTTGGACATAATCAAGAAAATAACTTCTATGGGGCGTAGCATGAAATGAGGCCCCTAAATCTAAAACCCATGAATCGTTAGCATTATCTAGGGAAAGAATCAAAGCATCATCTTCAGATTTATTACTTACCACATTTGCCTCCTTATTACCTTCTTGTTTGTCTCCTTTATTCTTTCGAGACCAATAATCTTTCTTCAGATGACCTGGTTTCCCATAGTACCAGAAATCCTTCTGTCCTCTGGATTGGGACCTCTTGTTCTTTGATTTTCCTCATGACTTCCCATGACCTCCAAAACCTTTTCCTCTCTTATTTGATCTACCCCTGCTTTCTGCATTCAAAACACTACCTAATGTGGACCTTCCTAAGCTTTTCCATCGCATTTCCTCGCTAAGGATAACACTAACAACATCAACAAATTTCAAAGTGTTTGAACTAGAGATAGATTTACTTATAACCATTACCAAGCTATACCAACTTTTTGGCAAAGAACATAAAACCAAGAGAGCCCTCACCTCTTCATCAAATTTCACTTTTACAGAAGTTAACTGATTGGTAATTATATTAAACTCATTTAAATGATCTGTTACAGATCCACCTTCAATCATTTTTAAATTAAACAAATGCTCCATGAGAAATACCTTATTTGAGGCTGAAGGGTTTTTCATACAATTTAGCCAAAGCTTTCATTAGTTCACTTGTTGTCATCACTTTTGTTATATTGAATGCCATAGATGGTGCTAGGCACAACTGAATGGTTCCCAGTGCCTTTCTGTCTAGAAGATTCCAATCCTCCTCAGTCATTGTTGCCAGTTTCTTGGCTATTCCTTCCAATGGCCTCCATAAATCCTTCTGATAGAGATAATCCTCCATTTGCATCTTCCATAACTGATAGTTCTGCCCATTGAATTTATCTACCTTCAATTTACCCTCGTCTGCCATTGCTCCCACTCAACTGTGAGACCTTCCTGCAGATGATAATGAAACACAACCCGCTCTGATACCACTTGTTAGGGTTAGCTGACAGAAGATATCAATTAAATGCAAATAAAGATTAAACAAAGGAATGGAAATACATAGAAATAATAACAGCGAGAGACAAGTTTTAATGTGGTTCACCCAAACTCGGGCTACATCCACCAACTGAGAGTCCAATATTATTATCGAGTAAATCAAAACCGATTACATCCAGTAATCCTTGCAACTCAATACCGCTTCAAAATACTACAATACATCAATGGAAACCCTAACCCTTAGCTGCTTTTATCAAGCCTTATATCAATTACAAAAATAGGGTTTTTTAATGTCGGCCAATAGAAAAATAATTCTCGACACCTTAATAAAATAACAAAAAAATCGTTGGAGGTTTTGGGGGCGCTGACCCTAAGCCCCCGCGAGGGCACTACCCCTCGACCTACCCCTGTATCACGATAGGGAGCGTGCTAGGGGAGCTACCCCTTGACCCTGTCTTGGGGGCGCTGCCCCTTGACCTTGTCTTGGGGGCGCTGCCCCTTGACCCCGTTAAATAATTTGGGGGTAAACCGCACCGATAAAAGTGGGGTAAATTTAACCTCCGAGTTTGATTAGGCTCCATATAACAACAAGTGTTGACAGAGTACTGGACTCTATATTGATAGTGTAATGATAGTGCTAGTGGTATATTGGAATTCTCCACATTCCACAATAGATGAATTTATGGATATGGATTTGAGGATAAGTTTATAGATGTCATAAGTGTGTAGTGTTCAAGTGGTAAGCATTTTTGTGGTCCACATGTTGAGTTGTGAACTAATAGTTAGTTCATGCTATGGCTACTTCACCAATTGAGCCGACCTAAAAGTGTTGAAGGTGTGCGGAGTTAGTTTATGTATGGAATAAAGTCATGGGAGTAAATATAGGTCATGCCAACCTATCTCAATGAGATATATTCTTTGGTTCTCTCCGCAAAGTGTATTGAGTTGTGTTTTGGGCCGACAGGTCAGGAAGTCACACAGTACATATATTATGCCGACCTAATTGATGTTTACTTAGTGTATGGTGTATATACAAGATTGAATTCTTGTGCAGGTGATTGAGGGTGTGTATGTGAAAGAGTGAAGTGTATATGTGTGAGAGAAATCTGATGTAGAGAAGGATAGAGATTGTGGTAAAGATGAAGTGTGTTGATTCAATATTTGAGCTTCAGTGGAACTGTATCTTTCGCATTAGTTAGATGCATTTGTTACAAGTATGAGTAGTAATTGTTGTCATTGATGTCAACACATAAGGTCAGCATCAAAGGAATTGGTTAAGAAGTTAGTACTATTGCAAAATTACTCTATCTACCAGAATAGTGTAGTGTTTTGCTCCACATATCTTGTAGATTGAATATCTTTGTCTGCGGTTTGGAAGTTATGTTAAGGGATGTTTGTAGTTGCTATGTTTCAAGTTTGAGCCTCTGGTATGAAGATTTGAGTGAGTTCTATTCACCAGAGTAAAGATTATTTTTCTGAGTGTTAAATGGTGATAGGGAGAATGTAGTCTACTTCGCATTTCTCTGCATTTAAGTTTTATAGTCTGCAGTTCTGGAATTAAGTATGTAATGATGTTATGTACTTTTAGTTTAAATGGTTCATGATTTGGTGCTCTGCAAGCGATCTTTCCTTTATGACAGTGGCCGATAGTAATGTTTATGTGCTTTGGTTTGAAGAATCTTTTGGATGAAGTGGTTGGGGGTTGTGTGGAAGTTATTGGTGATTATAATGTGCTTGTGGATGTCTCTCTAGATCATGTTCCTACCTTCATATTGGTCTGTAAAGTATAGTTTGGATCGTGCATGAAGCGTGTTCCTAAATGTCTTAGTGTCAACATCAGTTCTAGTTGATTTGGTTGTTTTCACTACTTGCAGTTATGCTTTGGAGATTGTGGAAGTGTGTTGTTGTGTGGAAGATTGCATTTGAGTCCCAGCTAAGGAGTGGTGTTCTACATTCATTCTTTTCCTCCACAAATCTGTTTAGGTCCAGACCTATTCTAATGTATGTGTATGCTGACCTTGGAGATTGTTCTAATGATTGATGATTGTAATGCCGAGCTTGATGGTCATTCCAAGGTTGATGAATTGTATAAATGCATGTAATGAAGTCATGAAAAAGAGACAGGATGTGCAAAGATGTACGAAGAGAGAAAGTAGAGCAGAGTAGAGGAGATTTATTATGCTTCAATGGAACTAAACTCTAGCATGGCATAGATGCTACTATCTTAGTTCACCAACTCTGGCAATGAGCCACCCACCGGCAGTGAGCCACCCCATTGGTAGTGAGCCTCTTCTTTTGCAGTGAGCATTCCGAGTAGTGAGCCCTAAGGCAATGAGCTTCTAATTTTCAGTATTATTATTACATATTATATTGTAAGCTAATACTCACCATGGTTTTTCCCTTATTGGGTTTTCCACGTAAAAAATTTGGTTTTAAAGTTTTGTTTACAATTGATTCACCCCCCCTCTCAATTATCTTGCACATTTGAACAACATTACTAGCAGTTCATATTTGGCAGTGACCCACCCCTTCTTCTATCTCTTTCTATTCAGGACAGTGAGTCCTTTGGCAGTGAGCCACCTGCAGTGAGAATTCTCTTTTGGATAGTAAGTCCACCAATTGTATCAACCTTAACCAGTTGCATTATTAATATATATTGTGAGCTAATCCTCACCGTGGTTTTCCCCTTTTGGGTTTTCCATGTAAAAATCTAGCGTTCATGTATTATTTGCTTTAATGCTTGATTTCATGCTTTCCTTTCTTACTGCAAATTAAGTATGCTATGTGGAATAAATGTTTAAATGATTAAGTAGTTTTAAAGAATACTGATTCACCCCCCTCTCAGTATTTCAGGTGTCCAACACAAACATATTCAACATGATGATGATAATGATAAAAATATAAAACTAGATCTAAGTTATGAAACCATATAAATAAAACCCTAATTGGACATGGAAATAGAAACAAGGAACTAGGAGATAGGAGACATGAGGAGAAAGAAAAATTTACATCAAATGACAACAAGAAGGATGAGAAATGGATTTGAATTAGAAAGGATGAGGGGAGAGAGAGAATGAGGGAAAATAGGTAGAATGAGAGTAAAACCTAATGGGAGTGGAAAGAAAATAGACTAGCATGATGAAAATGAAGGAAACCAAGGAGCTAGGGCCACAAGAATGCTTGCACAAGTGTCCATTGGGATACAAAAATTATTGGAGAGATTTAGAGGGTTTCCACAATTCTAATTCAAATATTTATTTCTCTAAGACCTCTAATGCAAGAAGATAATTTTATACAAAAAAGAAATAGAAGGAAAATGATAGCTATGGTGTTAAAATGAGGGAGAGGAAGGCCTTATTTATAGGTTTTTACTATGAACTCAGGTGAAGGGAAAAAATGTATTAGGTCAACATTAATGAGTCTAGCATTAAATTTTGGTGGTAAAAGTAGATAAGGTCTAAGGTACACCTCTATACATATAGGAGGGAAAAATTGACCCTTCACTTGAGGAGGTGCAATTTTCTAGGGAAGACTAAGGGAAGAGAAGGATGTCAAATGGTGGTGATATTAAGTCAAGATAATCTATAAAAAGTGACATTTTAGAAATAGAAAGGGAAGGGTTCACTACACATTATGATACCTGCAAGCATTAAATGAGGGGGTTGGGAAAGTATAACCACTACAAGGGAAGAATAACTAAGGGAAACATAGGAGCTAAGAAACACATGGAAAGGGAGAGAAACAAATAGGAAATAGGGAAATAATAGAATAAAGATGAACTAAGGATAAAAAAGGGATTAAAAAGGGGGAAAACCCCCTAGGAAAGGGAAACACTAAAATGAGTGCAAATAATAGTAAAGAAAATTACAATGTAATTTTTGTAATTACATTTTTCCCCCACTTTAGGGAACTAGTGACACACTAAGAGAGAAGAATAAACTAAAGTAAGATTAAAATAAACCATATAAAATCATGTGAAAATCAAGGGTATAATACCATAGGATAGATATTGGCCTTCAATTTTGTCTTTGTTCTTTGTTCAAGTGCACATACCTAGTCCTATTAAGAATCCACAAAAATTAGTCACTGTATGCTAAAATAACAATGCTAGCTAACACATACATAACAATGGAAAAATTAAGGGTGCACAATGGAATAAAAATCAAACACATACTATCTAATCATTGAATAGAAAACACATATTTTTCATATCGTGAATGCATATGAAACTATAGGAAACTACACAAACATTAACCATTCCATTTTGGGGGAGAGATCTATGAAGATCTACTCCATAGAAGAACCAAGGAAATAAAAGAGGAAAGAGAAAAGGGGATAGAATCAATAAAAGGGACCATGGTAAAGGAAAATTGAAAACTAGAAATTAGAAATGTGGAAACTAGAAACTAGAAAGTTGTGGATGGTCATGACAATAAGGGTTGTAAGGTATTCATCCAAGATAAAACTAGGCTAGACTAGTGGTAAATGGTGTTGATGATGATAATCAACAAAAAAATAAAAATGGTAGATTTGGCTATATGGTTGCCACCCAAATGTGGCTACACTAGGCCAAAAAGGAAAAAGGGTAAAAGGTGATGTTGGTAATGATTATGCGGTAACAACTTGATTAGATAAGTGGCTAAGCTAGGCCCAAGTTGAAAGGATAAACTAATCATCATGATCATGATCAAGATCAATTAAACATGAGCAAGAGTAAGTGATATAGAATATATGCCCCCTTAACTTGATTGTTGTAAGAGTGATAATGATAAGAGCTAACTAATTTAAGGAAAATGGTTAAGGGGATATAGGAAATTTTAAAAAGAAAGTGGATGGAAGAGGGAGAACATCGAGGTCATGCACCTAAATAATGATAGAAGAAGAGGGTCACTAGAGGAATAAGTGATTCATGCCCCAAGTGATCATACAGGAAAGACACTGAAAAGGACATGCCTCCAATTGAGAAATAGATGTCATGATAAGAATAGAAAGGAAGAGATAATACTACAAAGAGGGGGACATTGTGATCATGCCCCCAAGGGGAAAATAAAAATCACAAGGGCAATAAGTAAGAAATACCCCCAAGTGAACAAGGGAGATAGATCATGATAAGAGGAATAATACGAAGAAGTGAATGGATAAGAGGAAGATGGGGGACATATATGAGGTTAACAAAAGAAGGAAAAATGGGGAAATGGGGAGAAGAATGAGATCCAAGGAGAAGTGAATAGAATGAATGATATCAATAGGTGAATTCCCCTATGGGGAGAAATCGAATAGATGCTCCCAAGGGAGGAGGATAAAGAGTGAGATAACACAAATTAAAAGAAAGAAAGAGGAAAACATGACAAAGAGGAAGAGGAAGCACTAATACAACATATAATAATTGGAAGAAGAAAAGGATTGAAATAATGTTAGTCCTAATAATGTATAATGATAATAAAAATATAGATTATGATTCTCTATCAATAATAGTGCAAGGGGCACAATCAATAGAGAAAAGTGAGACAAGGAAAAATAGTTAAGGTAATCAAAGTGGAATAGATGTAAGAAAAACCAAGATGAAAAAAAATAAGTAGAAGGAACAAAAGTGGAGAAAGAGAAGACCACAATAGTTAAGGGAAACAAGTGGAGAGGAGTGAAAAAGTAAAGTCTGTTGGGAATTAAGGTGTCTCAACCTTTGCAATTTCCTAGCATTGATATTTATTTGTAAATTTATTTATTGGCCTAATTTTGTATTTACTTGCACATCCAGTTTTGTCATTTAGTTTAATGTGGCATTGTGACATGTCATCCTACTTGTAATATCACTTGGATGGTCAAGTCAACACATGAGAAACTAGGCATCCCATTTGAGGTTGGCACTACTATGCCATGTGTTGACATCTTGTGGTATGTGGAAGGAGTTATTTTGTATGACGAAATCTTTGACATGTAAGAGCCAAGTATAGAGATTCCTATGACAAGTGAGGAGAAGTGTCAGAGAGTATCTTTGCATGTGAGGAAGGCATCTTGGAGTGCCCAAGATTGACTATGACATGTTGTAAGAGGAATATGCTATATTTAGTCTTGTATGATAGATTCTCTTACAACATTAAATGTTTTTATGTTGGGTAGATTTTATGACAACTGTAAGATGCGTAAGAGAATCTATCATAGCCTATTCTTGGTTGGAGCACTCCACACTAGGAAAGTAAAATATGCATGTTATGACAGTTGAATGGAGGTTGCTTGCATGTTGTCCAAGTGTCCTAAGGAAATGGGTTTTGACCAAGAGGCCAAGTTGGATACCCATCTCTAGAAGCTTCCTAAGATGGCCTTATAAACTCTATATAATGAGGTACTTGATGTTGGAGTTGTATAGTGTTATTATAGGTACTGTTATGCTACTGAAATTACTCTAGAAATGACATTTGAAAACTCCTGAAAGAACTTGCATTGCAAGTGTATTGTAAACATCATTAGTTTTGTTAATACATTGTGCAGGTTTTGGAGTGTGGGTTTTTTCACCTGAAAAGGTTTTCCCCACATACATCTTTTGTCACTTGCATTCTATGTGTTGTTGTTTGCTATTTTATCTCTATGTTACATGCTTAACATAACTGTAATTGTAAGGATCTGAAAATTTTTACTACATTTCCCTCATTAGATTGGTGTTGGAAGTGTTTCCACATATCTTACTTCCTTTCAATTGGTATAAGAGCTTGATCACCTTTGATCCTAGTTGTTGGGTAGGGGTTTTTTGTACTAATCTTCAATTGAGTGGGAGTTTGTGTAGAGTATTATGTGATCTTATTGTAGGAAGGAGATGGCAGACACATCCAGAAGGATAGAATTGGAAAAGTTTAATAGTAGCAATTTTGATTTGTGGAAACTCAAAATGGAAGACATGCTTGTTGATAGAGATCTATGGGAAACTATATCCAACACAAAACCAATGGCAATGGCTCAAGAAGAATAGGATCTCAAAGATCAAAAAGCTAAGGGTCTTGTGAGACTCTATTTAGCTGATTTCATCCTATTAAATGTTCATGAAGAGAAGACTGCAAAAGAGCTATGGAAGAAACTTGGTGATGTTTATCAGGCTAAATCCTTGGTAAACAAGTCATTCCTGCGGAAGAATCTATATTCTCTGAGGATGGAAGATGGAGGATCTCTTGTAGATCATTTGAATGCCTTTAACATGCTAGTTGTACAGTCGAAAACTCCGTTGGTGTAAATATGGAGGAGGAGGGTCATTTTATGACCTTGCTTTATTCATTTCTAGACTCATGGGACCACCTTGTCATGGCCACTGGGAGTACTACAACCACCTTCAAGACAGATGAAGTGTTGTCTTCGCTGTTATCTGAAGAAATGTGGAGAAAGTCTTCTGAGTCAGCTAAGGAGGCTCTTGCAGTTTGTGGTAGACCCAAAGAGAAAGGGAAAAAGAAGGACAAGAAAGATGAAAAGGACAAATACAAATCCCATGGGAGATAAAATCTCCTATAAATTCCAAGGCACTATGTTGGAACTATGGTAAATCTGGGCACTTCTGAAGGGAGTGTAAGGAGGAGAAGAAGAAAAAGAAGAATATCTTTGATTCAGATTCTGACAAATCTCAAGATGATGGTGATGGTTTTATTTCTGCCTTGGCCACCCATGCATTGGAAGATGTGTGGTTGATAGACTCTAGTGTTTCCTTCCACATGACATCACATCGAGGTTGGTACACAAAGTATGAAGAGTTCAATGGTGGGAAGGTGTACCTAGGTGATGACTCTCTCCTGAAGATAGTTGGCTATGTGTTGGTTTTTCTTCTGAATCAGCATCAAGGTTTGCCAGTTCCTATGCACATGTAGATTCAACCAACTAATACAGGAGGTTGCATGAGCTCCTCCCCTTCACTTCTGGTTCTGCCGCACCAAGGGGGGTGTCCCTATAACTCAAGATATAACCTTGACTAGCTCAAAAATAGAAAGATCTAACTTGACAACAACAGGCAGAATACTCTCATGTATGGACCAAGATTTGCATGATAGATCACAAGGTTGGCAACATTCTTGGACATAATGTCTGGTTAGGTATGAGAGCATGCAGGGGTTTTCCTACTCCTAATCCTACAACTAATAGGTGGAAGTGATGAAATGGGCAGACATAATGTCTGGGATGCAAGACAAGGGGTTTTGGCTCATAACTACTGATCCAGGAGCAGACTGGTGCCTATCCATTGGGCAAGGAGTCAACTAGACGTATACAACAGATGGTTTGCAACTTTCACTCAAGTTTCAGGGGGTTGGACTGATGCTTGCCTTACAAACATCACCCAAGAATGGGTATCTAACTGCTTCTACTTACAGATATCCCTGCTGACATGCAACCAGATTCAAAAGAAGGAGAATAACATGCAGCAAATGGAGACAAGCAGATAGACACATGCAATAAGCATTTTTCATATAACATTAACACTGAAACTGACAATATGTGCAAAATACACTCATGTTGCAACTCATAAACTCCAAAATGGGATAAAACAGCCAAGATCATGCCCCCCTGTTCTTCATTATTTACACAAAAATGCCTCAGGCCTTTAACCCCCTAAACAATGGTAACACAGTCTACCTATATCGGCCAAAAAGTGCACCCCTAGCAATAATTACATGGTTGACCAAAAATCTCGCCAAATACATCCATCAGAAAGAATGGTGCTCAGAAGTTATTACTGTAACAGACAAGGGAAGCCTCGAGCCTTGTGCCGCCATCTGGAAGTCTTCATGCTAAAAATCAGGCAACCTGATCATGTGTACCATCGCCCATACCCCTGTACTATCGCCATTTATGGCCCAACCACCCGCGGCCTACCTGGAAACCATCGCTGCGCTCAAAAGAGAAATTCCCGCCAAAACGCACTTCTCCGCAGGTTCAAATTATACAGGGGAATAATCCCACATGCATGGTGCGGAGGCTCCTTCAACACTTTAAAAGCATGGCCGCGACCATGATAGGTGTCAAGCGCTTTTGCCATGCTCGACACATGCTCCTTCTCCAAAAGCCCATCGCTAAGACTTAGGCCATCAGCCAACCCCACAAATCTCTCATCGATCTTAGTTGTCTCGCCGATGCCTACCTTACAATCCACTCCATCGGCCAGAGATAGACCATCGGGCCAACACAAAACTCCTTTTTCGATGCCCATGGTCTCGCCGATGCCTTCAAAAATCCTGATGACGTCATCATCATGTCCTGATGATGTCACCATCACCCGTCTGCATACCGCGCAACTCTCATATCCGGATGGCGTCATCGCCATATAGGTGCCGGGGTGATATTAGTAAGATAACCTGATATTTCAGAATATCAGCCCCCAAACAAAATATCATGATGCATTGTAAACCGGATGATGATGATGACCCCTTTAACTCAAAGAACATCAGAGTGCACTGTAGCTCTGCTGCAGGATCAGGATGATATCCAAACATCACCCGATATTGAAACAAGATGATCCTGATGACAAATCTGGTCGACAGAAAATCATGATGATGCTGACCACCTCGGAGAAAATATGATGCTGCTATTGAAAAATGCTGAGGAAGGCCAACACTTAGGAAATTTTTTGGATTTTTTGGGAAGGTGCCTGCATGAAAATTGCTAAATTAACTGACAGTCAATTCAGGCACCAACAGTGGCTCTGTCTGGGGACGTGTAGGTGCAAGACTGCAGTGAGAACCCCAGATCTCTAGGATGCAGACCAGTCCCCTATCCATTGGGCATAGAGTCATGATGTTATATTGATCTGCATCACCAAACACATTATTTTTAAACATTATTTTGGCGGCCCCGGTAGCCAAAAAGGAAGAACCATAATTTTTTCTTGTCAAATGCCTGATTCCAAACTGGAAGATCCCAATCCCAACTGAAAAGATTGGCATAATCTGCCCATAATGTCATCTGCTTAAATAGATATTCCACCAGTTTTGAAAGCTTGCCACCATCATTTTCAGCTCTGTCATTTTGGATTTCAAAATTAGACATATAACCATACACATAATATTCTTCAACATTAGGCAACACATGTATGTTATATCCCTCAGACAGTACATCATACTACTCTTGGCATTCTTCATCATTTATCTGGCTGCTGGACATTGTTAGGCACTCATCCAGCTGATCCAAAAACTCAAAATACTCAGAAAACATGAGACCCCTAATATCTACTGATATTGAAAACAAATCCTGATCCACACACCCAATGTTGCACATGTCTGAATCAGGTGATGATGAACATTCATTATTCACAGTTTGCAAATCAGTATCATCATCTTCAAACAAAGGGTTAATCCTGCACCAATGAAGGTCACGACTCACAACATCATATGCATCTACAGGCTCATCATAAAGGGGATTAACACTCAATGCAAAGGCCTCTGCTTCTTCTTCATGACACTCCAATTCTTCTTCACTACTATCAGATCCAGAGTCATAAAAAGAACAAACCTGATCCATGAATTGATCATGGATATCATTTTCATCATCTGATTTCCCCATATACAAGATTTCTGCTGTTTCAATGTACTCTGAAGTTGAACTATCTGCATCACTTTCCAGCCCTCCAATGCTTCCTGATGAAACTGATACTGACTGTTGATCCACATGATTACAACTTTGCATAACTAGATCATTTAAACATGAAGGCTCTTTGTTTAGGACTGGTATGCAAATATTACTTGAAAAATTATTACTTTCAACTTCACTTGCTGGGCAAAAAAGGACATCCTCCTCTATAATAGAAACATCATCCACTTGGAATGATGCAAAAACTGGGGACAACAGGGGTGTGAGTGCTTTGACATTCATTGTCAACACCTAAATTAAATCTTTCATTAACATTGGGGGCTGCAGGACAACAAATTTTTTTAGAAAAATAACCCTTTTGAATTCCATACCTCCAATTGTTTTCAATATCTATTGCAAACTGATGTGCCTGATGCAATGTGGTGGGCTCCTTATCTCTCAATCTATAACTCATTTTCTTATCAAAGGCTCCCAAATAGACAACTAAGCACAGTGCATCATTAGGTCTCATACATTCTGGTATTCTGTTCAATGCCCTCATAAATCTGAGGTTAAAGGCTGGGATCAACTCATCTTCTTCAATATGGATGTACATGAAGTCACTAATAACTGCATATTCAGAAATTCTTTCACCATATTGTACTAGAAATGCAGATTTAAAATCATGCCAAGAGCTGACAGAGCGAGCTGGAAGGTAGGAGAACCAATCCCTTGCATCTTCATCTAGAGATTGAACAAATAATCTCATAACTACATCTTCATGGTCAATCTCGAAATCATCTATAACATTTATAAACTGCTGCAAGTGTCTCTCAGCTGATTCATCCATTGCGCCACTAAATTTGGGCAAATATCTTCTAATTTTAGGTGGAAGAGCATTTGGGTAGCCACAAATGCCACTAAAATTTATGGGCTTATATCTATCTATGTTGAAACTTCTTTTATTACATGGTTGGGACTGACTACTATACATTATTGCATTTGACACCTCACAAGGGTGCATAAGCTGACAATACATCTTTTTACGCTTTCGCAACCCTCTTCTCTACTCAGATTTTCAATCACAATATGACCTTAGGCCCTTAAAATACAAACTGCTATTTCAACCTGCCTAAAGTCCTCTATATGAGTCTTTTGAAAAACATTGCATGCCCTTTTGAAATATAGAGTAGGTTCTAACAAAAGCATGCAAGCTCTGCTTTCACCAATGTTTCCCTTTTAACTAGTGCTATTTCACCAGATAGGGAACTCTTCAAAAACTTGTACAAATACCTGGATATGTTGTAGTTGCTGATATGTTCATTCAACAGAGTCGCCACCTCCTTGGCAAAGGAATGAGCTTCAAACAGGCTGAAGCTAAAAATTGAATTCTTTCTTTCTGGGTCATCCACCAGTAGAGCCACAGATAAAACTTTTTCTTTTGCTGCAACAAGGCACCTCCAGGTCTGATTCTTCAATTTCTTAGACTCAAGCTTCACGGATATGACATTGTTTTCCCCAGCAGAGTCGCCATTTTGTTGGTGACTCGGATGGGTCACAAATATATCATTTCTTTTATCAGTCCATGCCCAGTGGAGTCGCCATTTTGTTGGTGACTCAGATGGGTCACAAGATATAACACTTTTTCATCAATTTTCTCCCCAGCAGAGTCGCCATTTTGTTGGTTTTTCTTCTGAATCAGCATCAGGGTTTGCCAGTTCCTATGCACATGCAGATTCAACCAACTAATACAGGAGGTTGCGTGAGCTCCTCCCCTTCACTTCTGGTTCTGCCGCACCAAGGGGGTGTCCCTATAACTCAAGATATAACCTTGACTAGCTCAAAGATAGAAAGATCTAACTTGACAACAACAGGCAGAATACTCTCATGTATGGACCAAGATCTGCATGATAGATCACAAGGTTGGCAACATTCTTGGACATAATGTCTGGTTAGGTATGAGAGCATGCAGGGGTTTTCCTACTCCTAATCCTACAACTAACAGGTGGAAGTGATGAAATGGGCGGACATAATGTCCGGGATGCAAGACAAGGGGTTTTGGCTCATAACTACTGATCCAGGAGCAGACTGGTGCCTATCCATTGGGCAAGGAGTCAACTAGACGTATACAACAGATGGTTTGCAACTTTCACTCAAGTTTCAGGGGGTTGGACTGATGCTTGCCTTACAAACATCACCCAAGAATGGGTATCTAACTGCTTCTACTTACAGATATCCCTGCTGACATGCAACCAGATTCAAAAGAAGGAGAATAACATGCAGCAAATGGAGACAAGTAGATAGAAACATGCAATAAGTATTTTTCATATAACATTAACACTGAAACTGACAATATGTGCAAAATACACTCATGTTGCAACTCATAAACTCCAAAATGGGATAAAACAGCCAAGATCATGCCCTGTTCTTCATTATTTACACAAAAATGCCTCAGGCCTTCAACCCCCTAAACAATGGTAACACAGTTTGCCTATATCGGCCAGAAAGTGCACCCCTAACAATAATTACATGGTTGACCAAAATCCCGCCAAATACATCCATCAGAAAGAATGGCGCTCAGAAGTTATTACTATAATAGACAAGGGAAGCCTCGAGCCTTGTGCCGCCATCTGGAAGTCTTCATGCTAAAAATTGGGCAACCTGATCATGTGTACCATCGCCCATACCCCTGTACTATCTCCATTTATGGCCCAACCACCCGCGGCCTACCTGGAAACCATCGCTGCGCTCAAAAGAGAAATTCCCGCCAAAACGCACTTCTCCGCAGGTTTAAATTATACAGGGGAATAATCCCACATGCATGGTGCGGAGGCTCCTTCAACACTTTAAAAGCATGGCCGCGACCATGATAGGTGTCGAGCGCTTTTGCCACGCTCGACACATGCTCCTTCTCCAAAAGCCCATCGCTAAGACTTAGGCCATCGGCCAACCCCACAAATCTCTCATCAATCTCAATTGTCTTGCCGATGCCTACCTTACAATCCGCTCCATCGGCCAGAGATAGACCATCGGGCCAGCACAAAACTCCTTTGCCGATGCCCATGGTCTCGCCGATGCCTTCAAAAATCCTGATGACATCATCATCATGTCCTGATGATGTCACCATCACCCGTCTGCATACCGCGCAACTCTCATATCTGGATGGCGTCATCGCCATATAGGTGCCGGGGTGATATTAGTAAGATAACCTGATATTTCAGAATATTAGCCCCCAAACAAAATATCATGATGCACTGTAAACCGGATGATGATGATGACCCCTTTAACTCAAAGAACATCACGGTGCACTGTAGCTCTACTGTAGGATCGGGATGATATCCAAACATCACCCGATATTGAAACAAGATGATCCTGATGACAAATCTGGTCGACAGAAAATCATGATGATGCTGACCACCTCGGAGAAAATATGATGCTGCTGTTGAAAAATGCTGAGGAGGGCCAACACTTAGGAAATTTTTTGGATTTTTTGGGAAGGTGCCTGCATGAAAATTACTAAATTAACTGACAGTCAATTCAGGCACCAACACTATGGAAGAGTCTTGATCTGATTCCCTAATGGATGATGAAGGGGATCAATGGGGTTATGCACATCCCCGGTTTAACACAAAACCTTCTTTTTGTAAGTAAGTTGAATGATGTAGGTGTGTAGGTTGTCTTCTCGAGTGGAGGATGCAAGATGACAAGAGGAGATATGGTGCTTGCTGAGGGTACTCGAAGAGGTACTCTATTTCAGCTAGATGCAAGCACTACTTAGTGCAATAGTTCTTCTGTTTCAAAGAAAAGAGCTTCATATTCTTCATCTTCACCATTAGAACAAGCAGTAAAGAAATGTGTTGCTTCAACTTTCGATGGTAGTGCTTTCTGGGTACCCAAGGGTGCTCATGCTTTGGAAATGAAACTTCCTATTGAGAAGACAATGTTGTGGCATAAGAGACTTGGTCACATTGGTGATAAGGGTTTGAGAGCCCTAAAAAATAAAAACTTCATCAAGGGGTTAAATGATTGTAATGTTGAGTTTGACTTTTGTGAACATTGTGTATATGGAAAGCAAAACCATGTTTAATTTTAGTTCTCACAAGTCTTCTGATGTGTTTGGTCCTGTGAATGTTCCTTCAATTTCTAAATCATTATATTTTGTATCATTCATTGATGATTATAGTAGGAGGACATGGATTTATTTTCTTAGAAGCAAATCTAAAGTCTTTAGTCGGTTCAAAGAGTTTAATGCTTTTGTAGAGAATCATACTAGTAAAAAGATTAAGTGTTTGAGAACTGATAATGGTGGTGAGTTTTGTTTGATAGAGTTTGATAAGTTCTATAAAGGACATGGGATTGAAAGACATGAGACAACTCTATACACCCCTCAGCAAAATGAAGTTGCAGATAGGATGAACATAACATTGATGCAGAGGGATAGGAGTATGCTTAGTGGAGCTAGCCTCGAACAAAAGTTTTGGGCTGAAGTTGTAGCCACTACTTGGTACCTGGTTAACATGTCTCCTACTTCAGTGCTTTGATAAGACACCCATGGAGGTGTGGTCTGGTAAGAAGCCTTCATTGAGACATCTTCATGTTTTTGGTTGTGAGGCATATGCACATGTGCCTAAGGAGAAGAGGTCAAAATTGGAGAACAAGGCAGTTAAGTGTATCTTCATTGGCTATGGTGTTAGTGTGAAAGGGTACAAGCTTTGGGATCCTGTGGCCAAGAAAGTCTTGTATAGAAGAAGTGTTATTTTCAGAGAGGTAACTCCTTCCCCTGTTGTTTTACAGCTAGAAGAAAAGGAAAAGAAAGAAGATGTGGTTTAGTTTCCTACTACCCTTGAGAAGATTAAACCGAAAGACCCTATTGGACCTGATGATGAGGAGAGCTCTAATAGCTCTAAAAGTTTAGAAGAAGAAGAAGAACCTCCACCTTAGCTTGTGAGGAGGTCCACACAAATGAGGAAGCAACCTAAGAGGTTTGGTTATTCATTGCTTGATTCTAGTTGTGCTTTTGCCTTGATTTCTAAAATTGATGAGCCTAGAACTATGAAAGAGGCTATGGGTATGAAAGATGCAAGTTCTTGGAAGGAGGCCATGGAAGAGGAGATGACTTCTTTGGAAAAGAATAAAACTTGGAACAAGTGGTTCCCTTACCTGAAGGACATAAACCTATTGGATGTAAATGGGTGTTCAAAAAGAAATTTGGAGTAGATGGTAGTGTTGGAAATATAAGGCTAGATTGGTTGTGAAGGGGTATTCTCAGGTGGAGGGAATTGATTATGGTGAGATTTTCTCTACCATTGTAAAGATGCCATCTATTCATTTCCTGTTATCTCTTGTAATATCTTATGACTTAGAAGTGGAACAAATGGATGTGAAAACAATTTTCCTTCATGGTGATTTGGAGGACGAAATCTATATGTCACAACCAAAGCACTGTGGTGAAAGGTAAAGAAAATTTAGTTTACAAGTTAAAGAAGTCTTTGTATGGTTTGACACAGTCTCTTAGGATGTGGTACCAAAAGTTTGATGCCTTTGTGTTGAGTATTGGATTTCTGAGATCAAAATTGGATCATTGTGTGTATTTCAAATTTTCCAATGATTGCATTCTCATTATAGCATTGTATGTTGATGATATGTTACTAATTGGGAATGGTAAAGGTTTGATTTTTGATTTGAAGTCTCAGTTGTCAGCACAATTTGAAATGAAAAATTTAGGGGCAGCCAAGTACATTCTAGGGATGGAGATTAGAAGAGATAGGGCAAACAGAAAACTTTGATTAGGCCAGAGTAAGTATGTTAATACTATGTTGGAGAGATTCAGTATGGTGGATTGTAGACCATTGACTATTCTTGTTACTATGGGGATAAAGTTATCTATTGATAATTGTCCAAAGTCTCCTTCTAAGATGTAGGATATGAGCAGAGTACCTTATGCTAGTGCGGTTGGCAATTTGATGTATGCTATGGTTTGTACAAGACTAGACATTGCCCAAGTAGTGGGAGTCCTAAGTCGATTTATGGTTGATCCTGGATGGGTACACTGGGATGTAGTGAAAAGAGTGTTCAGATATTTGAGGGGTACTTTTGAGTGTTCCTTATGTTATCATGGGTATCCTACAAGACCTTAGCATTATGTGAGTATTCATGGATTTTTGGATTCTAATTGGGCAGGTGACATTGACAGTACGAAATCCACTAGTGCTTGTGTGTTCACTATGTTTGGTGGAGCTATTAGTTGGATGATTAAGTGACAAATTGTGGTTGCTTTGTCCATGACAGAAGCAGACTACATGGTAGATACTCATGCTTGTAAGGAAGCCATTTGGCTTAAGAGGTTGTGTTTAGATATTGGTTTTGATGCAGGACATATTACTATCTGTTGTGATAGTCAAAGTGTGATTTGCTTAGCAAAGAATCTTACTTTCCATGCCAGAACAAAGCACATTGATGTTCAGTATTATTTTGTTCGTGATATGGTAGGAGATGGGAAGGTGATATTGGAGAAGGTTGACACTTTGAAGAATGTTGCAGATGCATTGACAAAACCTGTGGGCACATATAAGTTCATATGGTGTTCGGGGTTTGTGGGCCTCTTGGCCCCTAGCAGTTAAATCTTGTCATTCTATTGGCTCTTGCAAGGTGTTTGACAAGTGGGAGAATGTTGGGAATTAAGGTGTCTCAGCCTTTGTAATTTCCTAGTGTTGATATTTATTTGTATATTTATTTATCGGCCTAATTTTGTATTTACTTGTACATCGTGTTTTGTCATTTAGTTTGAGGTGGCACTGTGACATGTCATCCTACTTGTAATATGACTTGGATGGTCAATTCAACACATGAGAAACTAGGTGTCCCATTTGAGGTGGCACTAATATGCCATGTGTCAGCATCTTGCGGTATGTGGAAAGAGTTATTTTGTATGACAAAATCTATAACATGTAAGAGCCAAGTATAGAGATTCCTATGACAAGTGAGGACAAGTGTCAGAGAATATCTTTGCATGTGAGAAAGGCATCTTGGAGTGCCCAAGATGGACTATGACATGTTGTAAGAGGAATATGATAAATTTAGTCTTGTATGACATATTCTCTTACAACATTAAATGTTGTTATGTTGGGCAGATTTTATGATAGTTGTAAGATCCGTAAGAGCATCTGTCATAGCCTATTCTTGGTTGGAGTACTCCACATTGGGAAAGTTAAATCTGCATGTTATGATGGTTGAATGGAGGTTGCTTACATGTTATCGAAGTGTCCTAAGGCATTGGGTTTTGACCAAGAGGCCAAGTTAGATGCCCATCTCTAGAAGCTTCCTAAGATGGCCTTGTAAACTCTATATAATGAGGTACTTGATGTTGGAGTTGTATAGTGTTTTTACAGGTACTATTATACTGCCGAAATTACTCCAGAAATGACATCTGAAGATTCCTAAAAGAACTTGCATTGCAAATGTATTATAAGCATCATTAGTTTTGTTAATACATTGTGCAAGTTTTGGAGTGTGGGGCTTTTCACCTAAAAAGGTTTTCCCCACGTACATGTTGTGTCACTTGCATTCTATGTGTTGTTTATTGTTTTATCTCTATGTTACATGCTTAACATAACTGTAATTGTAAGGATCTAGAAATTTTTACTACATTCCCCTCATTAGATTGGTGTTGAAAGTGTTTCCACATACCTTGCTTCCTTTCAAAGTCAAAAAGTGCATGGGGAAAGAAATAAGAAGAATAGGTAAAATAAAGGAGAGAGTCACAAGTACAAACTTTTGGGAGCAACCAAGATCTAAATGCAACAAAAAAATAGCCTTCCACTAGTAAAAAATAAAGCACAAAATCATGTCTATCAAATGATGAGAGTGCATCAAAATATACAATGTGCAAGAAGGTAGGATTGAACATCTTAATGGAACCATGAAAATTTTCCCATGTTTCTAGTTGTTTTGTTCCCCGCTTCATGTCACCTGGTTACAAGATTTCCATAATAAGGGTTTTTCTACTAAATACTATTTCGAATAACCTAGCTCTGTCAAAAACCCTAAACCCTTATAGAATAAGGTCATTAGCTGCACTTGATCTAATTCTTCAGTGACTACCTGTTCTTGTCACTATCCTTTTAAGTTCCCTTGTCATGTCATCCCTCAATGTTGTTTACCAGCTCCTTGCCAAGCAAATACCGTCTGTACCCCACTTCGAAGAGAAACCCAATATTGAAGAGAAGATCTACCTAATTGGTCACCCTTCGTCTAGATGGCAAAAGATTGTATACACATCAGAGACTAGTCCTACTAACTAATTTTGTGTAGGTGGCGCATGCGGATTCATTTCTACCATTCCGCTCACGATGAATTACAAAGGAAATCAACCTCAGTGGAAATGCGAAAAAGGTGACAACTGGCTACCAACAATCCCGGGTGGCAAAGTTTTATCTCAATTCTGATGTTCCGCCATACTCCATCAAGAGGTTTTCTAAGTGACTGCGGAATCATGAAATTAGGATGGGTGGCTTTCTTAAAGTGATGGGACTCTTATATTAAATGTACATCTCAAACGTGGCATCAAACGTGACCATTCCAAGAGATGCTCTGCTAAGGGTATAATGATCTGACGCCCATCCATCATTTCACCGAGATCATATCTCTAACCACATCTTTCATACATGGAATGGCGGGTGCCGTCTTAACTGCACTGCAAAGAGAATTTTTTCTCAGGATCGCGGTTGAAAAGGGATGTCCAAGTGGCATGTTATTATTGAATCAAGAAAACAGTAAGGTCTGACCTTGAAAAGGGGTCGATTTAGCACCGTCAAAATACACTAGCTTGGATCTAGATCAATGACCTAAATTCAAAGTCATGCTAGAAGGATTTTCTCACGATGAACCTGGCTAAGTTGCATATGAAAGCATTAACTGCTCAGGCGTGTGTAGGGTCTTCATCACCACCACTTCTAAAGAATTTAGTAACAGAATGATTTGGCTTATGCAAGCTCAACCCTTGGGAATCTGTGCCTATACCAGGAATGACATTTTATCCACTGTGTGATGAAATTAGATATGATGATAGTGCTTAAGTGGGAAAACCAAGACACCTGATCTGGCCAAATTCAATACAAGAAGTGATCTTTTCAAGTTATGCGAGATTATGAAGTCTTATCTTTTTGTTCAATTATGGCAATCTTTGATAGATTTCCATTTATGATAGAAATATACCGAAATGACTGAAAATTAATACACCATAGATGGGTGGATGTATGCTTACATCCTTGAATTTCTATAAAAAGGCAAGTGCTGATGTTGCAATTCATACTATCTAAAGATATTCTGATAGTATGGCTCTCCCTTGTTCTCATGGATCTCGATCTGTCCCTACAGAATTAGAAAGACTTGGAATTATCTCCTCAGGAATCGGTGGTACAGGAAAGATTAGGGGTAACAGCAACACTGTGCAAACTTCTATGGGCATTTCTTCTTCCTTGTTCTTCATCCAGACTGGGATCCTTGATTTTAATCTCCATACTCCAGCCATTCCTTATGACTGTGATTTGGTAGATTAGTATCAGGTGTGGAGGAAACTCATTTTTCTTTCCACCCTCATCCCTCGTCTAATTTTCCTAACAAAGCATTATTTCTAGATGTAGGGATGTTTCCTCTCTAGATGTAGCATATAATGATAGAATGCTCCTATTTGGTCATTGCTATTACTGACCTCACTGGGTGGATGGTATGTCCATACCCGGTCTGATGTGATTTTGTCTGGTCTCTATCTGGTTGAGCTAGTTGGTAACCACTCAATAATGAAAGAGGAATCACATCCCTATAAGCGACAATGGGTATAAAGCGAAGAACTCTAGTTAATGGGGGTTTCTTTTGAGATTGACGCTTGCAATCATTCTCAATTGAGGAGGATAAACTGGATAGTGCCCTTATTTGGTAAATAAGAGGCAAAGGATGGGGATAAGGGCCTCCACAACATCAATTCAGATGAATCTGCATCAACCATCACTGCCCGTTTCCCTCTAAAATTGAGAGGACACATTTGTGGGAAGTGCACACTTTAGCATCTACCATAAAAGAAAAACACATAGTTGCGAAGCGGTTGCACTAGCCTCTTCAGCTGCATTTGTTTGTTAGAAAATTTTTGTAAGTTCTTTCGTCATAAGCCTAAAGAGTGTTTCTCCCTTGCATCTATAAAAGGGAATTCAGGGCTTATGAGAAGATATCGGTTGGAGGTCGTATTTCTAGACTGAGTCTGAAATAGGGATCAATCTAGTCAGGGAGGAGTTGTAAATAAGTTTATTTTTTGCTATAGAATTAGTTGTCTATTTTTAGGTTTCAATTTGAGTCTCTTCTAGTTTCTTGACTGAATATTTTGAACGCTATGATGCAAGTTACTGAACAGTTTATTTTACAAATTTTGTTGAGTCTTAAAATACACTATCTCCTACTTCATGTATATAGTTTCATATTACGAATATATATTTGGTTCAAGAATCATCTTTATTCATTGACACAATCTTTCTTGTGTTGGAATATTTCTCTTATGGCCTTTACTCAAGGAGTAATATAAAAATTACTATTAGAAAATATTAGATATGATTCGAGTATGCAGGGATAATTAGGTATGGTTGATTTCAAAGATAGTAAAAGTATTCCTAATGTATGGCATTATTGTACCTTTACAATAAACTAAAGTTTCTTACATCATTATCTGTTTAAGTTTCATCATTTTGACCTTTTTGACTCCTTATCCCTTGGATAGGCACTGATCTATTTCATGGATACTATACTGAACTTACGCCCCTCTGGTTATCCTCAAAGTATTTTTAATCCAAATATTTTCCCTTCTAGCAATAGGTTTTAGATATTTATATTGGTTAAGTTATTTTCTACATGTTCCTCTACAAAGAATAAGATTAGAGATTAAAGAATTCAGCCCATCTCTTTACCTTATCATACATTCTTTCAAGAAGCCTACAAGGAGCATATCTGTGATAAGAACAGTGTTGGAAAGCTAAGTATCCCATAGGAAACCCCATCCATTTGAAATAGAAATGTTGTTTTCCCCCTCAAAAGAAGAAGGCATTAGTCAAGCAGAAATAGCCTTCAATCAAATCCAATTATTGTTCATAATAGGAACACCCTCCTTGGTTTCACAGAGCCTAAAGTGTAGAGGAAGAACAAAGGGGATTGAGAAAAGGCCTCCTCCCCTTAAATCTCCTATTCGTTGGTCAATCCCTCAAGGCAGATTGATCATTAATAAGTGGCTGATTTTATAGGTCTACTATGAGAGTCAGGTTGGGAATTTAAAACAACCAACAGATTGGTGACTCTACTAGGGACCCTTTTAAGAAAAAGAGGTTGTGTCTTATCCAAAGAACATAAATCCCTTGCAAGAGGTGCCAACAGTTTATGAGATTCAAAAGGAGTTTCTGTCTGTTCAAAGTTTCTTCATGTTTTCCAACTTTATAGAGTTACATTTTCAAGCTAAGAGGTCTTTGCTAAATGATTAGAAGGATAGAAGTCTATTGGATCATATTCCTTTCAAAGGAAAGGATGGCGACTCTACCATAAATTTTCCATTCACAGTAATGATATATGCAGGATTGTTACATAAAGTTTTGTATGTCAGAGTATTTCATATAACCCTATTGTGAAATAGGATTTAAAAGTTGGTCCTGAGATGGAAATAGTGTATTCCTCTTTAAAATAGAGATGGCGACTCTATGAGAAAGGATCTAGTGATGCAATCTAGTATTATTGATTTTGCATAAAAATCAAGACAAAATCTACACCAGAAGCAACAGGCTCTTTTCAGGTATTTTACCAAGCTTCAAAAAACATTCCTAGAAGTTTAGAAATGTATAAGCAACAATCACATTTCTTTTGTCAAAATGGGTTTATCATGGAAAGCTATGGGGCAATCAATTTCAATGGTATTTAGGGGTTTCCAAACCATATACCCAAGGAAGTTAGAGATCAGATAAATCAGTTCAACAATGACAGATCCAAAACAACTAGTAGCCATTTGCAAGATTTTTGTGACTTAATGGGAGATTATGAAATAGATCATGAAGCTGTCATAAAATTGTTTGTTCAAACTTTTAAGGGAGAAGTTAGAGATTGGTTTGCATATTTACCCAATCAGTCTATCTCTTCTTGGCAAGATTTAAAGTTTGTTTTCATGGAGCAATTTGGGGAGAGAATAGATGTGGGTATATTGATTAAAGAACTCATGCAGATTGAAAAGGAAACTAAGGAATTAGTCCCAACTTTCAATTTAAGATTTGCCAGAATAGTGAGGGAAATTCCTAAAAATATTAGACCTAATGAGGCTATGTGTTTGATCATATATTTGGGTGCCTTCAATCTAAAGGATAGTTATAGACTGAGAGACAAAAACCCTACTACTATGAGGCAAGCATATTCCTTTGCCATAAGTATAGAAAATAATTTGAAGAACACAAAGATAAAGGGTTGTGAGTCTGTGTGAAATGGGTGTAAAAGAGATAATGAATCCATTTATCCTCCCATTTATAAAATCAAAAATGAAATGGACTATTCTTAAAACCCATGCCAAAAAAGTCAAATCACAGAGCTCAGTATAATCGAGGGGATAGGGACTATGTTTAGACAAGAGGAATCCTAAGTTCCTATACTCCTGCTACTCTTTTCTCCCCTCAGTATCAAAATAATAGGAAATCCCCAAAACCCTACAAAATAGCTTATGAAATAATGGATACCATGATACACAAGGATATATCAGTCAAGGAAGTCCCTATGACTTATGAGCAAATTGAAGACACTCCCTCAGACTGTGAGGAAATATATTTTACATCAAAACCTCCTAGGGAATTAGCCTACTTTGAGTCTGAGTCTCAGGAAGGATTAATCCTTGTCAATCATATAGAAAATAGTGAGCAATTATTAGAATGCTCATATCAAAATGATAGGAGTCCTGGAACAGATAATGATACCTCCTATATGGATAGTGATATTGAAGATTGTGCTAATAAAATGCATATCAGAGACAATCCATTATATGATGAGCCTATAGATTTGTCAATAGGAGATGATATGGAGCTTTATGAATGCATAGAAAATCCACTCTTTGAAGAGACTCCTAAGGGAACTAATGAGGCAATATTAGTTCTGCATCCAAAGGTATGTGGGGAAACAAACACTGTATTAAATAATCAGGGCCCAAATCTCCAACCTAATAGTGTTTCCCAATCCCGCATTCAGCATCAGAATGAAGTGCCAAGTCAGAAAGAAGAAAGTAAGAATAGAATGTCATATTTCAAAAGGGAAATAGAGTATGATTGTTTCAAGTTTGACATTGATATGAGAGAATTTAAAATCTCCCCTACTACCAATTATAATCTAGATTATAATTGCTTTTGCTTTTCAGATATATGCGAAGGACAAAAATCTGGAGGTAATGATATTTTTACATGGTCAGAAACAATTGAATTGAATGCTGAATCTCTTTCTAATGGTAGTATGTCTCAAACATTTATGATTTAGAATGATGGAAGGAACCATGGAGAAGATGAAAAAAAATATCCAAAAGGTTATTTGAATATATATGTAAGGAACAAATTGAATTTCAATGAGGCTTTTCAAAACAATTTAACAAAGTCATTGGAAAACAAAATGTTTAATAGAGGCAGGTTGGATTTTTATTTTTACATAATGGCCTAAGTTTGTTATATGTTTGGTCTACTCCTCCATCATTTTTTTGAGATCTCGCTCTGTTCATTATTGAACAGGTGTCCCCAACTAGAGCCATTGATTGAACCATGAATTTTTTTCCATGTTTCTAGTTGTTTTGTTCCCTGCTTCATGTCACTTGGTTACAAGATTTCCATGATAAGGGTTTTTCTGCTAATTACTATTCTAAATAACCTAGTTCTGTCAAAAACCCTAAACCCTTATAGAATAAGTTCATTAGTTGCACCCAATCTAATTCTTCGGTGACTGCCTGTTCCCGTCACTATCCTATTAGGTTCCCTTGTCATGTCATCCCTCAACGTTGTTTACCAGCCCCTCACCAAGCAAATACCATCTATACCCCACTCTGAAGAGAAACCCAATATTGAAGAGAAGATCTACCGAATTGGTCACCCTTTGTCTAGATGGAAAAAGATTTTATACATGTCAGAGACCAGTCCTACTAACTAATTTTGTGCAGGTGGCACATGCAGATTCATTTATGCCATTCTGCTCACAATGAATTACAAAGGAAATCAGCCTCGATGGAAACACAGAAAAGGTGATAGCTGGCTGCGGACAATCCCGGGTGGCAAGAAGGTGGGTCCCAAACACTATGTATCAGTTTTATCTCAATTCTGATGTTCCGCCATAATCCATCAAGAGGTTTTCTAATGACAACAGAATCACGAAATTAGGATGCATGGCTTTCTTAAAGTGATGGGACTCTTATATTAAATGCACATCTTAGACGTGGCATCAAACATGACCGTTCCAAGAGATGCTCTACTCAGGGTACAATGATCTGATGATCATCTGCCATTCCACCGAGATCATATCTCTGACCACATCCTTCATACGCAGAATGGTGGGTGCCATCTTAACTGCACTGCAAAGAGAATTTTTTCTCAATATCGCAGTTGAAAAGGGATGTCCAAGTGGCATGTTACTATTAAATCAAGAAAACAGTAAGGTCCGACCTGGAAAAGGGGTCAATTCAACACCATCAAAATACACCAGCTGGGATCTAGATCAATGACCTAAATTCAAAGTCATGCTAGAAGGATTAGTTCGCACTAAACTTGGCTAAGTTGCATATCAAAGCATTAACTGCTCAGGCATGTGCAGGGTCTTCACCACCATTGCTTCTGAAGAATTTAGTAATAGAATGATTTGGCTTATGCAAGCTTGACCCTTGGGAATCTGTGTCTATACCAGGAATGACATTTCATCCACTATGTGATGAAATCAGATATGATGACAATGCTTAAGTGGGAAAACCAAGACACCTAATCTGGCCAAATTCAATACAAGAAGTGATGTTTTTAAGTTATGCGAAATTATGAAGTCTTATCTTTCTATTCAATTATGGCAATCTTTGATAGATTTCCATTTATGACAGAAATATACTGAAATGATTGAAAATTAATACACCACAGATGGGCGGATGTATGCTTACATCCTTAAATTTCTATAAAAAGGTAAGTTTTGATGTTGTAATTCATACTATCTAAAGATATTCTGACAGTATGGCTCTCCCCTGCTCTTATGTGTTCTATTTGCTCCCTTGTTCTTTAGGATTTTCTTCCTTGTTCTCATGGCTCTCGATCTGTCCCTACAAAATTAGAAAGACTTAGAATTATCTCCCCAGGAATTAGTGGTACAGGAAAGATTAGGGGGTAACAACAACACTGTACAAACTTCTACGGGCATTTCTTCTTCCTCGTTCTTCATCCAGACTGAGACCCTTGATTTTAATCTCCATACTCTAGCCATTCCTTATGACTGTGATTTGGCAGATTAGTATCAGGTGTGGAGGAAACTCATTTTTCTTTTCACCTTCATCCCTCATCTACTTTTCCTAACAAAGCATCATCTCTAGATGTGGGGATGTTTCCTCTCTGGATGTAGCATATAAGGATGGAATGCTCCTATTTTGTCATTGTTGTTGCTGCCCTGACTGGGTGGATGGTATGTCCATACCCGGTTTGGAATGTGATTTTGTCTGGTCTCTGTCTAGTTGAGCTGGTTGGTAACCACTCAATTATGAAAGAGGAATCACATCCCTGCAAGCGACAATGGGCATAAAGTGAAGAACTCTAGTTAATGGGGTTTTCTTCTGATATTGACACTTACAGTCATTCTCAACTGAGGAGGATAAACTAGATAGTGAATGCCCTTATTTGGTAAATAAGAGGCATAGGATGGGGATAAGGGTCTCCACAACATCAATTTAGATGAATCAGCATCAACCATCACTGCCTGTTTCCCTCTAAAATTGAGAGGACACGTTTGTGGGAGGCACACACTTTAGCATGTGCCATAAAAGAAAAACACACAGTCGCAGAGCGGTTGCACCGGCCTCTTCAACTGCATCTATTGGTTAGAAAATCTTTGTATCTTCTTTTGTCATAAGCCTGAAGCTTGTTGCTCCCTTGCATCTATAAAAGGGAATTCAGGGCTTATGAGAAGATATTGGTTGGAGGTCGTATTTCCAGATTGAGTCTGAAATAGGGATCAATCTAGTCAGGGAGGAGTTGTAAATAAGTTTGTTTTCTGCTATACAATTAGTTGTTTGTTTTCTAGTTTCCAATTTGAGTCTCTTCTGGTTTCTTGACTGAATATTTTGAACACTATGATGCAAGTTACTGAATAGTTTATTTTACAAATTTTGTTGAGTCTTGAAATACACTATCTCCTACTTCATGTATACAGTTTCATATTATGAATATATATTTGGTTCAAGAATCATCTTTATTCATTGACACAGTCTTTCGTATGTTGGCATATTTCTCTAATGGCCTTTACTCAAGGAGTAAGATAAAAATTGTTGTTAGAAAATATCAGACATGATTTGGGTATGCAGGGATAATTAAGTATGGTTGATTTTAAAGATAGTAAAATTATTCCTAATGTATGACATTATTGTACCTTTATAATAAACTAAAGTTTCTTACATCATTGTCTATTTAAGTTTCATCATTTTGACCTTTTTGACTCCTTGGCCCTTGGATAGGTACTGATTTGTTTCATGGATACTATACTGAACTTACACCCCTCTAGTTATCCTCAAAGTATTTTTTAATCCAAATATTTTCCCTTCTAGCACTAGGTTTTAGATATTTATATTGGTTAAGTTATTTTCTACATGTTCCTTTGCAAAGAATAAGATTAGAGCTTAAAGAATTCAGCCCATCTCTTTACCTTATCATACATTCTTTCAAGCAACCTTCAAGGAACATATCTGTGATAATAACAATGTTGGCAAGCTAAGTATCCCATAGGAAAACCCATCCATTTGAAATAGAAACGTTGTTTTGCCCCTCAAAAGAAGAAGGCATTAGTCAAGCAAAATAGCCTTCAATCAAATCCAATTACTGTTCATAATAGGAACACTTTGCTTCATTTCACAAAGCCTAAAGTGCAGAGGAAGAACAAAGGGGGCTGAATAAAGGCCTCCTCCCCTTAAATCTCCTATTCATTGGCCAATCCCTCAAGGCAGATCGATCATTAATAAGTGGCTGATTTTATAGGTTTGCTGCGAGAATCAGGTTGGGAATTTAAAATAACTAACACATTTGACTACCCCTCCAAATGTGCACCACATGTTTTCTCAAATGACAAATGTGAGAACATGTGGCAAGTATGCATGAGCTAGGTGTCTTAAAAAGTGAGTACATGTTTCTTAACCACATGAATTGAGACAGAAAGATAAAAGTCCCCAAGTGGAGACTTAACAAGTGTTAATAGGTAAACCTAGAAAGGGTGATTAGCTAGCTAGTTATGAAATGACCCTATTTATAGTAACACAAACAAGCATCACAAAGTATATCAATAGGTTCCAAAATGTGATCCCTAGCTCATGTATTGATACAATGAAGAAGTTTTCTTTAACCAACTCTTGTTTGTTCATTGGAATGTCAAATGGAAGAAATAGGAAGAGATAGAATGGATGTGATAATGACACAATGTAATGTAGTGGGGGAGCAAGTAGTATAAGATATAGTGTGCTAGTGTAAAAGAGGAAGACTATAAAGGGCTTGTCATGAATTATTCAAGGAACTAGTTAATATGGACAAGGAATTTAAGAGAGAAGGAAAACAAGTATATAGGGAACTAGGGAGATGGAGAGATTGTAGGATACACTAAAGTATAAGCTCAATCTTAGGTGATGAATTCTAGAAGAAGAGGATAAGAACACACCCTATCTTAGAAGCTCAACCTAGAATTATTTGTAAGGTGGATCAAAATAGAAAGGGAGGATAAGAAGTGGGAACATCTCAAGTTACTAGAGTGGTGATTTTCTTTAGATATTCTATAGACTTGATTTGCACTTTTTTAATCATTTTGAATTTCTTTGATATATATTTGAATTTTGTTTCTTAAGATTGCATGTTTTTTTATTTTTGGATGCCACTCCCATATATTTAGATGGATCTTCCATGTGGGAGTACATAAATCTTTCTTTTATTTTTTATTTTGATGCTACACCTATTGCCCAACCCAATGCAACTAGTAAGATGCAAGGTCTCATCACCAAAGTTTAGACCTGGTGAGTACATGCATTTCTTTTATTTGGTTCTAACTCTTTTATCTTTGGATGGAGCCTCCACCAACGAGTATGGAAATCAACGTGCTTATTGTTACTTAATAGTAGATGAGGAAAGAATAAGGGGTGATCTACCTTTGAGGTTCTAGGGATCACTAATGATTTTTGGGTATTGAGGAGATAGAAGGGGAAAAGAAGTTTCATGGACTTGCCCATGCACTACATACCTAGCATAGGGTAATGCATATAAGATGATAAGTGAAAGGAATGCCTATTTAGTTGAAGTGTAGAGGGCTCAAAGATCCAAGGCCATAACTAGATAGGGAAATTAACACATCATGGAAAGTGATAAAATGGGTAGGAGATAAAGTGATAAGAGAAAATGAACATATGTATGGTATGTAAGAAAGTGAATGTGCAATAAAAAATATATGAATGAAGAAGGGTTTAGGTAAATTATTAGTCATTTTAGTGCATAAAAAGGGGATGTCACTAGAAAAATCTATAAAAAATCCTAAATTCACTAGAGAACAAAAACATAAAGACAAATAAGAAGTGAAAAGGTGAATAAAAGGGAAAACAAGGAAAAAGAAACATAAGGTAGGGTAGGGATAAACAAAAATGGAAAGAAAGAAGGATTTTGAGAATCTTGATGGGCACACCATGAAAATAAAAAATGTAATGGAAGAAGGAGCAAAAGCATCAAAATTGGGTCAACATGAGAAGGGGCAGTAATTTATTAATACTTTGCATCATCCCCAAGTTGAAGAAGGAGAAAAGATAGCAAACAACATAAAGAGGAAATAGGCACATGGAAGAGGAACAACATAAAGAAGAAAGAAGTGAACAAAAGGAAAAAGAGAAAATAAAATGTAATAAAAAAGGCACAATACAACAATGAATGTTTCCCCCTAAAAGTGTTGGCATAATAGCTCACACACATACATAGGAACAATAGAAACATTGATCGCTTCCCTCCAATAGTAAAAAAATAGCTCATAGATGTATATAGGGGATAGTAGATGTAAGGTGTTGGTGCCTAGATTTCCCCATGCTTGAGCTTGCAATTTCTGCTCAAAGTCCATTGAAAAATCCTAGGTTTTGGTCCCTTCTTGTTTCCCTTGTGTGTTTGCCTAGACATGGAAATCCTCAAAAAATCCTTTAAGTCCTAGTAAATCTTTCAAATTTTTAAGAGGGCCATTATTTCACTAAGTGTCAAAGCCTTTTGATAGGTTTGTAGTTTGGTGAACTTGTTGAAAACCCCAAAAAGCCTTACTTTTGGTGGTACGACAGGTTCGAGAACCTGTGAACTTGTCGAAAAGGTTTATGATTTCCCCATTTGGCTGAAAGGTCGAAGAAGTGAAGGAAAAGATAAGGAGAAGTGAGATGTTGTGGCATTTTGGTAGGTTCATGAACTTAGCCAAAGGGTCAACATGGATGAAGGATGAAGAGAGAAGGAAAGTGGCTTTCGGCAAGTTTGTCGGTTCATGAACTTGTCCAAACACTGAAAAGGTAGACGAGGTTCATCAGTTCTCAAAATCACTGAAATGCTAAAGAACAACAAAAATGAGACCATAGAATAGTAGATGCACTTAATGCGATGTTTCCACATGGATGCATCACACAAGTTTTTAAGTTGTTAGTTTTGACAACTTTTAAACATTACACTAGTGGTTGATAGTTATGAGTCATTAAAAGTGAGCCCTCTATAAGTAAAAGGAAAAAAGTAATGCACAAGGGCTTTTTCCAAGGCAGATGGCAGCACCAAGCACAATTTTAAAGATATAATGTTGACACTCTCTAAGTATTGCACCATTGGTTGATGATGATGAATTGGTGAGCGGGTGGGTGCAAATTCATTAAATAGAAGAGAAACCAAGGAAGGTGTATGGAGGAGACACTTGGTGCAACCATGTAATAGTCCAAAGAAGATAGTCCTGACACATTATAAACATTGTGCCATTGGTTGTTTAATGCCAAGTCATAGGCAATAGGTCTCATTTTTCTCTGTGAGGCATTAAAGGCTCCAAACCATCAAAAATAAGTTGAAGATATCCAACAGTTTGCACATCGGCATGATAGTGTCAGAGACAACAAGTGTTAGGCGTTGCATCATTAATCAAAGCAAGTGAGTCAACAAGTCTCTAAACCTTATGAAGAAAATATAGAGGCATCTCTAAAGGGACGTGTGACAGCTTGGCACTCCTCCAAGACACTCTAGTTTTGCTCAAGTTATTTGATTGCACGATTGGCTAGATTTCAAGTGGCATGACTCATGTAGTATAGTAGTACACTATGATATTGTTGAGTCTCATACATGGGATCTTGGTGAATTTTGAATACCACAGGCCTACACTCGGGATACCATTAATGTGGAATATAGATAAAGCATAGGTACATGGCAAAGTAGGTGTGATTCAATGCCAAGGTTAGAGAGGTAGATGGAGTAGGTGATTCACACCCAAGCATAGCAGTGTAAGAAGTGCTATATATACATGATCAGAGGATGCATTTTTGGGTAGCCTTAGAGTCAATTTGGGTCTGCAAGCGCTTCATGTGATTTTAGGGTATCAAACAAAGCCAGTCAAGTCTGTAAGGAGTTGGAATGCATCTAATATGGAGTAGGAATAATTTGTAAAGCATGTCTAGGAAGTGGTATGTCACCATGGCCATTTGTAACAACTCAAGAGAATATATAGTCACTGATTTATTTTTCCCTCACCATATTTTCTAGTGTGTTTGTAACAGAGATTAGATGAATGTATGATAGCATTTTAATGCAATACAAAGATTTTGTGTTGGTCTTCTATTTGTTACAAGGGGGTTGTAGACACCTAAAATTGACTTGCTCTGCAAACCAATTTCCCATACCTCTACACCAATTATCCCTCCTATTAATTAAATAAATTCATTTTATTTAATTAATTTATCCCTAACCATCTATCATCTATCCTTTGTGATCAATTAATTCACTTCATTTATCACTATACCTTATAACTATATCCTCATTGATTAAATAAATATTCCTAATATTTATTTAGCTAATTTGTCCATCTCCCTAATCCCTATTAATTAGATAAATCATGCTTATCTAATTAATCTACCCTATTAATCAACCTATCCCTATCCTAGTTAATTAAATATCAATTATTTAATTAGCTACCCTAGCCTACCTATCCCCTAGACCTAAATTAATTAAGTTTAACACTTAATTAACCTTACTTAGCCCATCCTCCCACACAGCTTTGAATAAAAAATATTTTTTTATTCAAAGGGTCAAATCTTCCTTACACATCATTTATCACCCTCTTACACATGTAAGTGTACATGTGTCCTTCAACCTCCACATCTCCACATAAAAGTGAATTTTTAATTCACACTCCCCCATGAGTTGAATTTTTAATTCACTTGTGATATCCACTCTTCCCAAAAATAAATTTTTAATTCATTTTTATCCTCAACACTTTTCCCCATGTGAATTTTTTAATTCACAAATAATGAGAGCCCTCCAATCCCATTGACTAAAACTCAACCATTGATCTCTCACATCCACTCCTCTTGTGACACTTGTCACAAGGCTATGACTTCAATCCTAACCCTACCTCTCAATCATTTTTAACCCTTGATCTCAACTTTTGATCCTCACCTTCCATCCTCTTTTCAAAATCTATAAATAAAACCCTCACCCAAGCCATTTTCAACAACTTCTTCTTACATCCTGATGCAGAGGTAGGAGGACCAAAACTATCCTCAATAACATTAAAAAATCAAAGAACTAATCAAATTGCTTTGGTCAGGTTGGAGAGAACATTAATACATATTCTTCCTCTAATTTTTATGAAGATCCAATGGTAGGGGAGAAAGTTATGACTCTTTTCCCAAGACTACAAACCCTAGGCAACATTCAGACCTGCCCTCAATAAAAATGCCATAACTTATTCAAATATTAATGAAATTTGATGCAACAAAAAGAAATGGAAAGTAGACTCAGTACTCTTTCCAACCATATATGGCTTACTCCTGTATATGTCCGTACAGAACTGTACCAAATGCTGCAACGGGACTGTTGCAGGAAAAATTAGAAAATTACAGTCCATAAAACACTCATATCTTTCACAAAACTAAATAAAAATGCATGGGACAAAAAGAAAATGGAAGGTGGTTAAAGGATATAACATTTGCAATCCATTAGACATCTATTCAATTCCATACAGGGATATACAATAGCAAAAGATAGCAAATTTCTGAAGGAAAAAATAGAAAAACATTATTTTTTCTCATTCCATGCTCAAATCTTCAACCACCCACGAATTCTTCACAGTTACAAGGCCTTTTAAAGGCATTAAAACATGTCTCTTTAGTTCATAACTGATTTGGAGTGAACCAAGAGCCAAATGATTCTTCACCTTCCAAGTTTGCATCTTTTTCCCAATTTTACATTGACAACCTTTACATGGTTTGCAATATTTTGTATTTTTTAAACTCCACATAAAAATGACTTGATAAACCTCATTAAAATGTGGAAGCATACAAATTTAATCAAACTCAAAGATTTTTCCAGGGCAATATTAATTTTCCAAGGTGCTCCTGCACCATACAACCAACCAACAAAATTTCCAAGTCCCTTGGAAATGTATCTGCAACAAAAGTCTCTTTCCTCTATCTTTATCTTCAATCTTCTCAGCTACAATCTTCAAATCTATAGAAATGGTGACCAACCAACCAACAAAATAAACTACCATCTTCACAGAACATCCTCAGGCTCCTTCTACTCCCATCAGTGGAGTACTCTTCGGGCTACAACATCAAGTGCTTCTTCAGGTATCCATCTCTCTCACTGCTTCACAACAAACCAACTCACCAAACCATTCATCTCACCCAACAGTAGATCCTGGTGATGCACCTACCACTCTCTCATCAGTGGTTTCTCTATGCATCCTTCTCCAGCCAAATCTCTATTGGAGAATGGTCATGACAGACCTCATCTTGTCTGCCCACACACAATCTCAGAAAACATCCTTTTTGCAGCTAGATGGAACAAGCACCTGCAACCAAACAACTAAGCAACACAAAATCCAAAAGGTGTAGATTGCCTTCCTCGGCAATCTATTTACACAATTAAGATCTTCTCGCTCTTCACCTGCCTTCTCAGTGACAGGAACTTGAATACAACACCCAAATCTTTTGCCAGCTCTGATACCAATATGATGTAGAGGTAGGAGGACCAAAACTATCCTCAATAACATTAAAAAATCAAAGAACTAATCCAATTGCTTTGGTCAGGTTGGAGAGAACATTAATACATATTCTTCCTCCAATTTTTATGAAGATCCAATGGTAGGGGAGAAAGTTATGACTCTTTTCCCAAGACTACAAACCCTAGGCAGCGTTCAGACCTGCCCTCAATAAAAATGCCATAACTTATTCAAATCTTAATGAAATTTGATGCAACAAAAAGAAATGGAAAGTAGACTCAGTACTTTTTCCAACCGTATATGGCTTACTCCTGTATATGTCCGTACAGAACTGTACCAAATGCTGCAACGGGACTGTTGCAGGGAAAATTAGAAAATTACAGTCCATAAAACACTCATATCTTTCACAAAACTAAATAAAAATGCATGGGACAAAAAGAAAATGGAAGGTGGTTGAAGGATATAACATTTTCAATCCATTAGACATCTATTTAATTCCATACAGGGCTATACAATAGCAAAAGACAATAAATTTCTGAAGGAAAATATAGAAAAACATAATTTTTTCTCATTCCATGCTCAAATCTTCAACCACCCACGAATTCTTCACAGTTACAAGGCCTTTTAAAGGCATTAAAACATGTCTCTTTAGTTCATAACTGATTTGGAGTGAACCAAGAGCCAAATGATTCTTCACCTTCCAAGTTTGCATCTTTTTCCTAATTTTACATTGACAACCTTTACATAGTTTGCAATATTTTGTATTTTTTAAACTCCACATAAAAATGACTTGATAAACCTCACTAAAATGTGGAAGCATAAAAATTTAATCAAACTCAAAGATTTTTCCAGGGCAATATTAATTTTCCAAGGTGCTCCTGCACCACATCCTTACCATGCCCAAATTTCTCTCAAATCTCTTCATCATAACATCATAATGCCAAAATTATTCCTCATCCCCATCTCAATCTCCATCTAAATCTAAAATCTCTCATCCTATTGTGTTGAATCTTAAAGAGTAATCCACATTCTTTATCTACTTGGGTAAAATCTAAGGAGTTTGGGTACAACTCCTTCCACCCTATCAAGGATTTGTGACTCATTGTGAAAGGTATAATGCTTGTTTATGCACTTGTTTTATGTTTTCTACTTTCATTTTGACTTCATAGATCACATTTGGCACGCCCGGTGGGACCCACAAGGTCCCAATCTAACAATCTTGTGAGTTTTTTTGTTGTTTAAGATGTGTTTTTTGCAAATTAGCGCTATCTCTCTGCGCAGTGGCACCATTTTACCTGCATTTTGGTGCTATTTTTAGACCGTGGTGGTGCCTTCTTACCATGACATTGCTTGATCATTTGGACTCACATATTTTGTGTTCTTTCACCTTTTCAGCATCTTTTTGTTTCTTTTGCTCTCTGTTTTGCAAGATTTTATGCAGGGACAGGGGGAGACTATGTCAAATTTTTCCTAAAGTCAGACCCTTGACCATCTCTGCATCGTTTTGGTTCTAAACACACCCAGTTCAGCGCTATCTTTCTCACTACAGAAAATAAACTAAGGCAAAAACATAGTTTGGCGCTATCTTGTATCTATATTGGCGGTATATTGTATATTGGCACTATATTGTATATTGGCGCTATCTTGTATATTGGCACTATATTGTATATTGGCGTTATCTCATATATTGGTGCTATCTCGTATCTATATTGGCACTATCTTTCATATTGGCGCTATCTTGCCTTTGTATTGGCGCTATCTTGTATATTAGCGCTATCTTCTAATATTAGCACTATCTTGCCTCTGGATCGGTGTTATTTTCTGTCCTAGCTTAGGGATTTGTGTAGGGTTGGGTCTCTATTCTACAGGGTATTTTAGATCATCCAAGACCATCATGTCGACACTACTAACATCTTTTGCAGGGATTTAGTAGATTAGACACATCTTCTTTTGGTGCACTAAAAAGAACCTTGTGTGCTTAGCTTAAAGAACATTTATTTTTGGTGCACCTAAAAAAAATCTTGCTTCCAAACAATCTACAATGAAACATTTCATTTTGGTGCACCTAAAAAAAATCCTTGTGTGCCTTAGTATAGAAAATATTTGATTTTGGTGCTCTAAAATTAATCATTGCTTGCAACAAGCAACTTTAGGCACATTTCAATTTTGGTTTAAAAAGAATATTAGAGAAGTGTTTGTCGTGTTTGGTGCACTTGCATGTTTGTGTTATCCCATAGGGTAGAATCAAAGTATCCTCTCCCCTTGCCTTCAAAAGGATCTTGGGTGAAGAGAAATGGTTCTATCCTCTTTTTTCTAGGAAGTGGGCCTGCCCTTGAGACACATCCATTCAGAGAACTCATTAGCAACCCCAAGCAGTACTTTCATCTAGTTTGCTATATGTAAATTGAGGATAAGGTGAAAGCCAAGTCTAATCGGTATGAGCGCTTACCATTCGGTGCTAGCTTGAAAGGGAGTAGTACCTTGTGTCTATGAAACCCCTAGTAGAGCTAGTCAAAACCTTAACTAGTTTATCGGATGCTCATAAGGTGTCTATCCCCCAGATGTACCCCCACTACGAACCATTGTTCTAGAAGCCAAAATCCCTCTACTTGTTCAACAAGTATTATCCTTGCTTCACCTTAGGTTGTGCATGCTTGATAAATCTTTCACAAACCAAACCTTTGGCCATTGTGTTTTCTTTCTTGATGGTTTGTCTACTTGCCAAGAAAAATCAAATTCATCCATCAATCCAACCATTCGCATCCTTTAGTGGCATTCCTCTCTGTTTCAGCACCATTTCCATCTATTTTAGTGCCTTCTTCATCCATGTCCAAAAATCAAAATTTTCCCATCAAAAACATCAATTTTATAAGCCCATTTAAAAAAAAAATCTAGTTGGGGGCTATGCCCCCAAACCCTTGTCAGTGGGGGGTCACCTCCAGCTCCCTGCATCCCCCTCACGTTGGGCCGAGTTTTCCTCTCAACACCGCTAAACCATCCCCCCATTTATCAAACCCCATAAGTTGAGCTTATCCAATCCCTTTATTTGAGCTTGATCAAATTCTAATCCATTTCCTCTCTAGTCATAATCTATCTTCATCATCCTAATCATTCTTATCCACTTCATCTTAATCTAATCACCCATCTATCCTAATCATCCTAACCACCTATCTTATCCACATCATCATCCAAATCATTCAATTCAATCTTATCATAATCACCCTCATCATCCTTAATCCAATTCATGAACATCATTCTAATCCCATCTCATCCAAATCAAATCCAAAATCCAACCAACATCAATCCATAATCTTCCAAACCATATTCCAAATCCAATCCAAAATCAACATCAATACCAATCATTATCCAAATCCCCCAACATCATTATCAAACTCCAAATCCAAATCAAACCAACCAAAAATCAAGACCTTAATTGATCATCCAATCAAATCAACCAAATCAATTCTACTACTTAAGTGTCATTAGTCCACCTTAAGTATAGAGAATCATCCATCCTTTGAAGCAAATTGAATCACCCTAAGGTCTTGAAATTTGATCCCCAACATCGCAATCATCCATCATCCTCCATCATCCCATACCTCCCCAACAAAATGGATCCTTATGTAGCAATGCAACAATTACAAGACTTAGAAAAATCTATGAGAACATGGATCCTAATGCTAAGGAAAAATGTAAAAATGACATTAGGGATATACCCTTAGTACACCTCATCATTGGAGAAAGCCAAGCCCCTACCCAACAAATACCCTACATTTCATCCCCATCCACATCATATCAACCTTCATCATACCAACCTACATCTTACATATCCACACCATCAACCTCATACCAACAAACACCCTATCTTTCATCCCTGTTAACATCATACCAATCTTCATCCCCTTATACATCCATACCATCATACCTATCCAACCAATCAATACCTCCAACTTATCCATCCCCCAACCTTTGTCACACTAACTTTGATCAAGGGAACACCAACCTAGCACACCTTATATCCGAAATCCAAAGCTTACATCAACAACCATTCCCCCACATAAATTCCCCATCTCCTAATCCCCATCCTCCAATCCCCCCATCACAATATCCCCCCAATCTTATCAACCTTAATCCATCATCTTATGTATCTCCCAATCCACCAACCCCTATCCCCATACACCATCTAATCCACCATCAAATCTTCCAAATCCTAAGCCCACGACATCCAAAGAATCCTTGTGGGATTTCCTCCAAAGAACATCACCAAGAAAAGCAATGGAATCCCCCAAATCCTTCACCCCTCCAACACCACCATCTACTCCAACGCCTATCCTTAAACCCACCCAAGAACCATCACTACCTAATCCCATCACCCACCTATCCAATCCCAATCCTAATCCCACACTAACCACCCTTACTATCCATCCATTATATTGTTCTTCAATCCATACACTCATGAAGGATGCAATCCATTGGCTATTAGCAAGGAATCAAACAAAATCATGCAATCCAACACCCACCAAACCTCTTGAACAATCTCCTAGCATAAGTCAAGAACCTATCACATCCATCCAAGAACCTACCATCACCCCCACTTCTATCCAAACACACGAGCCATGTCAAGAATCAAATCCAAAGCATGTTGAAATTTCAACCCCTTCTCCTAATCAAGATCTAACCATCCTATCTAATCCCATCCCCAATCCTCTCCCATCTATCGATCAACTTATTGATCCTACACTATCTTCTACCATCCCTTCACCATCCCCCATTAATCCTTTACCTCCATCAACCAATCCCATCCTAAATCCATCATCCTATTCACTTGGACAAGGCACCTTCATCCGTGATGACTCCCTCGTAGGAGGTGAATAACTTCCATCCACCACCTATCCTTCTCCAACAAATAATGGACTCGCGTCTTGTTTCCAAAGCACCAAACATCCCATTGCATGCCGCATGCTCCAACACATGAACTATCAAGGAAAAGGCTTAGGCCTTCATGAACAAGGCATCTTGGAGCCCATCCACACCACATTCCATCCATCCTCGCATGGCCTCGGCTATACATCCCAAGGCAAACAAAATAAACATGTTGGTACCACCCACGTGCATCCTCCAAAATCCATTCACCCAATTCCAAATCTAGTGCATCACATTACACTCCTAAATCATATGTCACCATCCCTCCTCCATCGTCATATCATTTGCAAAAGCATGTGACTATCCATCTTCCTCCATCAAATTTACCTCCACTACTTCCAACTCCAAATATCCCTATGAAATCCACTTTACCTCCTATCCTACTAATACCAAACACCCCTATCCACAAATCCTCTCATTCTCCTATCCTCCCAACTCCTAATATCCCCATCCTCAAATCTCCTCATCCATTTATCCATAAATCCACTTTTAACCCCTCCACCCATAAACCCCCTAAATTTCCCAATCAAGACCAACAAAAGCACACATCTTTCAAACATGAAGCTTCCCCCAAATCCATGGGGGTATGTGGGAATGTCAAGTATCCCTAAAGATGTTATCCCTTCCAAGCAAAATCAAAAATCCAAAAGGCTATCAAAGCCCACACCATCACAAGAAAAAGAAAAAACAAAAATGGTGTGGGTCCCTAAACAAAAAGCACCAAACTCTAGTGAAGCATCCACATCCCAATCTACCCCACAATCCCAAACATCCTGCTCCCCATCTAAAAATCACATAATTCCTAAGTCCATTTGGGTACCTAAAACCCCAAATTGACCATCCAAAAATCCCCTATCCTGATCCCCATTACTCCCAACTCCACATCCAAAGTACAAGCTTCCAAATACATCATGGTGTGTGCAAGCATTGATCTTGGTTCCCCTCCACCACTTGACATTCCCACATACCCCCATTTCTCCATTGTTCATCCACTATCCTACATATCTTCCCCATCACATTCCTATGGTCCATGCTATTGCATAATCCACATCATAATCTGCATAATCCACATCATAATCCGCATAATCCAATCATAATCTGCATAATCCACATCATAACCCACTATCCACCTACATCCAAGCAATCATCATCCATAATGCTATCCAACATGGGACCATCTTCTCCTTGCTATGGAAACAGACACTAGAGTCCCCATTCCATCAAAAAAGCAAAAAATTAAAAAAATCAAGAAAATAGTAAAGAGAAAAAATCTGTCCAAATGGTGAAAACCACTCCTTGTGTCGCCTTGGGCAAGTACCATGATGAAAACCTCTTGTGGGTGTCATGCGTAATCCCTTCTCCATCCATTTTGTACCCTACACTTAGGGGCAAAATCATCCACATGCATAACATCCTTTTTCATATCCTATCCATGTATCCTTATCCACCATCCCCTATTTATCCTACCATTTCCCATCCATCCTATCCGCTATATCTTCCTTAGGTTAGATCTTGATAAAGACAAGGGGCAAAATATCAACAACTTACTTTGGACACCTCTCGACACACTCCCTTTCCAAGCATATCCTCCATCCATCTACTACAAAGCCCATCCACTCAAAAGTAAACCCATCATGCAATATCCTATGCATTGGGGCATATGATTCCTTGCAACATAGCCCTTGGAGAAAATCCTTATCCCCATCTCTCATCCATCTATCTTGCATCCCTATCTCTATCTTCCAATCCATATATCATGAATCTCCTCTCTATCACCTTCCATTGACAATCCCTCCATCTACTTATCATGTATCCCTACCTAATCCTTTATCCCCCATCCTACCCTTATCCACATGTATCTATCCATTTATCAAAATCTCCTATCCATTATCCTTTCATCGCCAATCCCCCAACCCAATCCCATCACCTTCACCTCTAGACTTGGTGTTCCATTGTCATTGGTATCTAGCACTTAGGCTATCCATACTAAATCCAATGCAACCATCTCATAATAAACCATGCCCTTTCCAAAATCTCAAAAATCCAAAAAAATAAAAAAAATCCATAAAACCCCAAAAAATATCCCTCACAAAATCAACATTGTTCCGTAAACATCTCATCATCTTCCAACATCCTCATAATAACACATCATCTTCCAACATCATCACATCTATCCTCAATCACCCCACATTATCACCACAAATCAGAACTACATATCATCACCACCCGCATCTTAATGTGCCTTGATCCCATGGATACAGGGTATGTAGGCAATCTAGAATACGAAGGAAGTATCCAACACTCAGGTACATAAGATGAACCCATCCAACCTGCTTGGATGGTCCCTACCCACTGAGCTTACACTAGATCCAAGCATCGCATTACCTATGAAAGCATCATCCCTTAACAAAAATCATCAACTATCAAATCAACATCAACCATAATTTGTCACCATCATATCTTGAGCCAATCTTACAACATCAAATAAGCATGATCCAATCATCCATCGATTCCTACCTTAGGATATATTGTTCTTACAATAGGCAGAATCTATCAAATCATTATCCATTCTTGGCAAGAGATACAATGGCTATTTGTTTGGTTCGTTGGTCTTTTGGTTCTTGATTTTTTTTAATCTTTTGTCCTATTCAAAGATCACATCAAAGCTACCTTGATCTCACTATATCATGGTATGTTGCAAAAACATCTAGAATGGGGCATAGTCATTGCTTTTGTATGTTGTACTTGTGGGTTGGTTTCATTACTCTAAGCTAGTATTCATATCTTGTGGATTGTAGGGTCGGTTATAGCATATTAATCTCCTTGTGCATCTAAGGTTCATCATACCTTTTGTGTATTAAGGGCTTATGCTATGAGTCTCCTTCCCTCATCTAGACAAGGTTGTACTATCTTGGGCATGCATGGGATCACCCTCTTGTTTGCATGTCTAGTCCATGCAAATGTTGGATACACATCATCACCCCGGTCTTCTATACCTCGGTGAAAATATCCACTTTGCTATATCAAACCTAGGATTGCTCTAAATCATGTTCAACACAATGATCATCCATTTTCCAATCCATCTATCATCTAATCATCAACCCATCATCATTCTTTCATCTCACCCTTATCCTCCAACCACTTCTACCAATCTGTTCCATCCATTTCGAGAGCACAACCATGTTCTTGCAACCCGCCTATCCTCTCAAGGGGGCATCACCCTTACCAATTATCCCCAAACCTTAACCTATTCTTCTAAGCCAAAATCTTTTTTCTATTCAATCTAATTCTATATTTTAACTTCTTTGAAATAATGTTACTTAGCCGCAACACCATTCAAAGAGGGGCAAATGTAGACACCTAAAATTGACTTGCTCCGCAAACTAATTTTCCGTACCTCTACACCAATTATCCCTCCTATTAATTAAATAAATTCATTTTATTTAATTAATTTATTCCTAACTATCTATCATCTATCCTTTGTGATCAATTAATTCACTTAATTTATCACTATACCTTATAACTATATCCTCATTGATTAAATAAATATTCCTAATATTTATTTAGCTAATTTGTCCATCTCCCTAATCCCTATTAATTAGATAAATCATGCTTATCTAATTAATCTACCCTATTAATCAACCTATCCCTATCCTAGTTAATTAAATATCAATTATTTAATTAGTTACCCTAGCCTACCTATCCCCTAGACCTAAATTAATTAAGTTTAACACTTAATTAACCTTACTTAGCCCATCCTCCCACACACTTTTGAATAAAAATTAATTTTTTATTCAAAGGGTCAAATCTTCCTTACACATCATTTATCACCCTCTTACACATGTAAGTGTACATGTGTCCTTCAACCTTCACATCTCCACATAAAAGTGAATTTTTAATTCACACTCCCCCATGAGTTGAATTTTTAATTCACTTGTCATATCCACTCTTTCCAAAAATAAATTTTTAATTTATTTTTATCCTCAACACCTTTCCCCATGTGAATTTTTAATTCACAAATAATGAGAGCCCTCCAATCCCATTGACTAAAACTCAACCATTGATCTCTCTCATCCACTCCTCTTGTGACACTTGTCACAAGGCTATGACTTCAATCCTAACCCTAACTCTCAATCATTTTTGGCCCTTAATCTCAACTTTTGATCCTCACCCTCCATCCTCTTTTCAAAAATCTATAAATAAAACTCTCACCCAAGCCATTTTCAACAACTTCTTCTTGCATCCTTACCATGCCCAAATTTCTCTCAAATCTCTTCATCATATCATCATAATGCCAAAATCATTCCTCATCCCCATCTCAATCTCCATCTAAATCCAAAATCTCTCATCCTATTGTGTTGAATCTCAAAGAGCAATCCACATTCTTCATCTACTTGGGTAAAATCTAAGGAGTTTGGGTACAACTCCTTCCACCCTATCAAGGATTTGTGACTCATTGTGAAAGGTATAATGCTTGTTTATGCACTTGTTTTATGTTTTCTACTTTCATTTTAACTTCATAGATCACAGGGGTTATTATAGTTCTGTTATGGATAAATAAGTATGTCCATTGTATGATATGTAATCTGTAATTTGTATGCATATACATATGTAGTTCTGTTGATCCTCTATGGATGTCTTTCCTCCCTCTTTGTTGTTCACGACTCTGTTTCCCATTGGAGTAGGCACTGGTCTAGCTTGGTGAAGGGCCAACATTCTTTCAAATTAATCCTCTGTTCTGGCTAGTTGTAGGAGTAGGAGGAGGATTAGGTTGGTTTTACATGTTGTTCATGATTCTGTATTATAACCAAGGAATCATCTTATGCAATCCAAAATAGTTTAAATCATTTGTGAGTCATGTTCATGTGTGCCTACACCCTATACTTGTGTATGTAATGTTAACTGGATTCATCTCAAGGGACATCATGTTGTTATCATTTGTTGGTACATCTGCAGGGTGTAGTAATTAGTTTTATTAGAGGTTTGATGTAGCCAATTTTTCTTAACCTAGTGACAAATATGGGGGTCAAGTGTACATTGGGTATGGTTGTTATCCATTTGTGTTCCATTTCAAGCCTCTAGGAATATCAATCATGGGTCTAGTTGAGCCCGAAGTGTAGGTGGTGCAGTCACGGTAGGAGGGTTCACAGAATGAACTGTCTGGATCATGCAACAAGAGTAAAAACAATAGAAACAACTCAAGATATGGAACAAATGTATATTCAGTCATTCAATATATCAAAGAATTGAAATACAATCTAGCCGGCAACATGCGGGCTTACAATTAGGGCTCAAAGGCCTGATTACATACATGCACAAGATAAATCTTTGAAGCTCCTTCGCACAAAATCTAAACTATAGAATATGAATCAATTTCTAACTTCTAACTACTTTCTTAAGGATCTATTACATCAATATATATCATTTTCGAACTAATAGATTCCTCTGCGTCAGCCAAGGAAGGTCACAAACTCTAATGAAGAGTTGTAACGTGTTCACAGATAGGTCAGAGCTAAATGCATAGAACACTTCCTCAAATGAATGGAACAATGTGTGGACCCTTGGGGAAGGTCAGCCATGAACCAAAGGACATTGAATGATGTGTCATTGAGATCGACAAGTCAAGGAATGATCCGCAAGCCTTCTCCTTTAGCTTATTATCTGAGACTGCTATGATGCTCTGCTCTGAGAAAATAGTCAACTTTTGATAGTGATAACTTTTTGGTAACTGATCCAAATGTTCTAAATTCTTGGTATGATGTAGATGAATGAATATAGATGCTGAGTCCAGATCTGCAAGATGTGAAATGCCAAAATTGGACCACAAGCTGAAACTACTTCTGACTGAACTACCTGAACTAAACTAGAAAATGAAAGAACTAAAATGCAAACAAACTAAAATGCAAATGTTTTTGGTTGATGCAAGATTACTTTTGAACCAGGGATGCTCCTGCATTAGACATCCAAGGTTATTGAAAAAAAGTGAGTCCCTCACTTTTCTGGGGCTAGGGGAGAACCAAGATGGTCCACCTCAGCTTGAGAAATCCATGATGAATCTTCTTCTGGTCTGCCTTTCCACTTCAAAAGATATTCTTTGTATTGTCTTCCTCTAATATTGTGTCCAACTCTGTTGTCCAAAATGTCTTCAATCTATTCCGGTGCTTGTTGTGGTAACTGCTTTTTCAAGTCTTCTGATATGATGTCGCTGAACTCTACTTCATAATACTGATAAAGATCTGCAATGTTGAAAATAGGTGATATACCCAAAGTCTTCGGTAACTCCACTTCATATGCATTTCCTGAATCAAATTTCTTAAGTATCTTACAATGTCCAAACTTCTTCATCTTCAACTTGTTATATGTCCCAATTGGAAATCTTTCTTTTCTCAAGTACACCATCACTTCATCTTCAACTTCAAATTCCTTATGTCTTCTCTTCTCATCTGCCTTCTCTTTGTACTTACTATTCATATCCTCCAAATGCTTCTTCACCTGATTATGCACTGTCTTCATATGATTTACAAATTCTTCTGCTTCTGCACTCCTCTTTTCCTCTATACTGATATCTCTTAGTTCTGCAACTCCTCTAGGATTCACTCTAGTAACAATCTCAAAAGGTGTTCTTCCGGTACTCCTATTTACTGAATTATTGTGTGCAAACTTTGCTTGTGAAAGATTCAAATCCCAACATCTGACTTTCTCTCCAACCAAACATCTCAACAAGTTTCCCAAACTTCTATTCACTACCTCTATCTGTCCATCTGTCTGTAGATGAAAAGTTGGGCTGAACTTCAAGTCTGTCTTCATCTTCTTCCAAAGTGTCTTCCAAAAATATCCAACAAACTTTGTATCTCTGTTTGAAACTATACTCTTAGGTAATCCATGCAATCTCACAATCTCCTTGAAAAATAGGTCAACTACATGAACTGCATCATTTGTCTTCTTACAAGGTATGAAATGAGACATCTTTGAAAATCTATTAACCACTACAAATATTGAATCATGTCCTCTCTGTGTCTTAGGTAATCCCATTACAAAATCCATGCTTATGTCTTCCCAAGGTCTCTCCGGTACCATCAAAGGTTTATACAATCCAATATTCTGACTACTCCCTTTGCAACTTGACAAACTCTACAACTCTGCACAAATATTTGAACTTCCTTATGTATCTGAGGCCAAATTTAATTTTCACTCACTAAAGCCACTGTCTTATCAATGCCAAAGTGTCTTGCCAATCCACCACTATGTTTCTCCTTGATCAAATTATCCCTCATTAAACTTTTAGGTATGCACAACTGAATTCCTCTGAACAACATATCTTCTTGAATGCAATAGTCCAACCACTTACTTCTATCTGTCACAACAGGTTCCTTACATGCTCTCCAAGGTTCTACAAAATCAGTGTCTCTCTCATACATGTTCTTCAATTCATCAAAACCCAACCCTTCAACTCTCATCTCTGTCAACAAATTTCTTCTTCTACTCAAGGCATCAACAACTTTGTTTGATTTTCCACTCCTATGCTTCAACACAAAAGTATAAATCTGCATGAACTCTACCCATCTCATATGTCTCTGATTCAACTTACCTTGACTGTTCAAATATTGCAAACTTGATGATCTGTATACAACACAAATTCCTTAGGCAATAAATAATGTCTCCACTTCTTTAAGGCTTGAATTATGGCATAGAACTCTTGATCATAAACTGAATATCTTTTCCTTGCATCATTCAACTTCTCATTGAAATAAGCTACAGGTCTACCTTCTTGACTTAACACTACTCCAATTACATTTCCACTTGCATCACAATCAACTTGAAATACCTTATTGAAATCTGGTAATGCCAAAATAGGTTTCTCTGTCACTTTCTGCTTCGACAACTCCAAACTCTTATCTGCTCCAGATGTCCACTTAAAATCCTTTCTGTCACCTCTCATTGTCTCTATCATAAGGTTACAAACTGAACTGAAATTTCTGATGAACTTCCAGTAGAAACTAGCCAATCCATGAAATGATCTAACCTCTCCAATGCTCTCTGGTGTAGGCCATTCAATAATTGTTCTCACTTTCTCAGGGTCCATCTTCAATCCTTCCATAGAAATCACAAATCCCAAATATACCAACTCTTCCTTCATGAAACTACACTTCTTGATGTTTATCATCAATTTCGCCTCTCTCAACCTTTGCAAAACTTGTTTAATATGCAACAAATGTTCCTCTTTTGTCCTACTAAAAATCAGAATATCATCCAAGTACACAATTACAAACTTACCCAAGAATTTCTTCAAGACTTCATTCATCAACCTCATGAAAGTACTTGGTACATTTGTCAATCCAAAAGGCATCACTAACCACTCATACAATCCTTCATTTGTCTTAAAATCAGTCTTCCATTCATCACCTTCTCTGATTTTGATCTGATGGTATCCACTCTTCAAGTCTACCTTTGTGAAATATCTTGCTCCACTCAAACAATCCACGATATCATCCATCCTAGGTAAAGGAAATCTATACTTAACTATGATCTTGTTTATTGCTCTGAAATCAGTACACATCCTCCATTCTCCATCCTTCTTCAGTGCAAGCATTGCAGATACTGTACAAGGACTCAAACTTTCTTTGATCAAACCTTTCCTCAACAATTCTTGTATCTGTTTATTTAGTTCTTCATTCTCTACCAGTGTCATCCAGTGTGCTGCTTTGTTAGGCAAACTTGCTCTTGGTATAAGATCCATGTGATGACTGATACTCCTTATAGGTGGTAATCCTTTAAGTACATTATTTGATATGATGTCTTCATACTCTATCAGCAAATCCTTTATTTCTTCTGGTTCAGTTTCTTTCTTAACTGCTTTAGGTATTTTAGGAATCAAGGCATAACACATACTTTCCTGTTTCAAACCATCCAAAAATTTCCTTCCATCTACCAAACAAATTCTAGCATTCCCACATACCAAATCTTTAGGATCATTCTCCAAAGGAATCAAAGTAATTCTTTTCCTATTTGCTATTATAGTATATGTATTCTTTCTCCCATCATGTATTTCTTTTCTATCATACTGCCAAGGTCTACCCAACAAGATATGACAAACATCCATAGGCATAATATCACACAAGACTTCATCATGATAAGATCCAATATGAAATTTCACCAAGCATTGTTCACTCACCAGTATCTTATGATCATCCTGAATCCATGCTATCTAATAGGGCTTAGGGTGTTTCAATCTTACCAACTTCAGCTTCGTCACCATTTCTTCTGAAACTAGGTTATCTGAACTACCACTATCAATCACTACTTTACAACACTTACCTCTGGACTTGCATCTAGTTCTAAATAAAATTTTCCTCTATGATGGTTCCTCATTTGTCTCTACTTGAAATGGTGCTCTCCTCATCACCAATGATTCTCTTTCTCAGGTGTACCAACAGAACTAGGTGATTCAATAGGTTCTTCTTCAACATAGGCTACTCTTCCACTGTTCTCTGTCCTCTTGCTTGTACTACCTTGATTACACTCAAATGCTCTATGTCCTTCACCTCCACACTTGAAACAAGTACCTCTGAATGTCTTCTTATCAAATCCTCTTCCTTCTCTTATGTATCCTTCATTCCAGCATGCACTAGGGTTTCCTCTCTGGTAAAAATTTCTGTCATCTCTCTGTAAGCATTATTATCTCTGTCATCCTTCTTAACTAGGCTGTCAAATATTTTCTGCTCTGTAAATGGTATATCACATCCGGCAAACATTCTTCCTCTCTAAAATTTACCTCCTTTGCCTCTCTATCTCTGATCATGTCTTTTATTCAGCTTCTCTTCAACTTTCAGGGCAAACTGATATGCTTCTTCCAGAGATGTCATCCTTACCAAACTTTGTTCTTCTTGAATGTTCAATTTTAGTCCATTGATGTATCTAGCCACTTTCTCCTTGCTTGCTTCACTATGTCCTATCCTTATGATCATCTTATAAAATTCTTTAGTGTACTGCTTCACAGATTTCTCCTTTTGTCTCAAGTTTTGCAATCTTTTCAACAATTCCAACTCATAGTCAGCAGGTATGAACTGATTCTTCAACTTTGTCACCATCCAGTCCTACTTTGTAATCTTTTCTTTTCCTCTTCTATTTCTTTCCAACTGAACTTCTTTCCACCATATAGCAGCATGTCCTTTCAGCTTTGTCTTTGCAAATTTCACCTTCTCCAGATCTTCAATTTCTTCATATTCAAAGTATTCTTCCATATCATTTATCCAGTCGATCAATTTTTCAGGATTCAAATTACCAGTATAGTTTGGCACATCAACTCTAGGTCTCTTTCCAATCTTTTAAATATCTCACAACATCTTTATATGATCTGATTCTTCTTCTTCATTGCCTTCTAGGGTTTCGCCAATTTGTTCAGTAGATTGAAATTCTTCCTCATCATCACTTTCAACATTAGGTCTAGGTGTCAATCCTCTTCGCCTATCTTCCTCAACAACATCCAAATGAATTTGCATTGTTCTCATCAATTCCATCATCTCATCCATTCTATTAGCCATTGTACCAATAGGAGAAACTCTTCGTGGCAAGATCTTCCTAGGATCATGTACAAACTGCCTCTCAATCAGTGATTGGTTGCATTCAAGTAACCTGCCTCAGATCGGTGATCTATTCACAACAAGATCTTATGGAATCCTCTTTGCCAATTCACTCCAAAGAATCAAACTTTCACTCTAATACCACTTGGTGCAGTCACGGTAGGAGGGTTTACAGAATGAACTATCCGGACCGTTCAACAAGAGTAAACACAATGGAAACAACTCAAGAAATGGAACAAATGTAGATTCAGTCATTCAATATATCAAAGAATTCAAATACAATCTGGTCGGCAACATGCGGGCTTACAATTAGGACTCACAGGCCTGATTACATACATGCGCAAGATTAAGCTTTGAAGCTCCTTCGCACAAAATCTAAACTATAGAATATGAATCAATTGCTAACTTCTAACTGCTTTCCTAAGGATCTATTACATCAATATATATCATTTCTAGACCAATAGATTCCTCTGCATCAACCAAGGAAGGTCACAAACTCCAATGAAGAGTTGTAATGTGTTCACATATAGGTCAGACCTAAATGCATATAACACTTCCTCAAATGAATGGAACAATGTGCGGACCCTTGGGGGAGGTCGGCCATGAACCAAAGGACATTAAATGATGTGTCATTGAGATTCGCAAGTCAAGGAATGATCTGCAAGCCTTCTCTTTCAATTGATTATCTGAGACTGCCAGGATGCTCTGCTATGAGAAAATAGTCAACTTCTGATAGCGATAAATTTTCAATAACTGATGATGCCAATAAGGGCATGGTTCAGTGGTTAAGTCGCTCGATTGTAGTGGCGGCCACTAGAGTTCAAACACCCGCTGGGCCAACGAGCTCACGGGTTTGAAGTGTTATTGCTAGGGGATAAGGTCCCCCGTGTTGTGGCCTCACCGGTTCATTGCTCCAGGCAAAAGGATTCGCATGGAGCCCGAGGGTGTGTTGCACCAGCATCGCTGGTCACATTAAAAAGTTTACCAGGCACATTTAAAAAAAAAAACTTTCCGGTAACTAATCCAAATGTTCTGAATTCTTGGTATGATGTAGATGAATGAATGTAGATGCTAAGTCTAGATCCATAAGATGTGAAATGCCAAAATCAGACCACAAGCTAAAACTGCTTCTGACTGAACTGCGTGAAATGAACTGGAAAATGAAAGAACTGAAATGCAAACAAACTGAAATGTGAATGTTTTTGGTTGATGCAAGATTACTCTTGAACCAGGGATGCTCCTGCATCAGTAGGACAGCACACCCACTCTCGTTAGTTGGCCTTAAATATCCTTAATCTATGGATGATCCCTTTTCTCACCTTTCTGATGACACCCCTAGCCTGGAAGGAGGAGAAATACTCTATGATTTTGGACTTGTATTTTTGGGAACCAACATATAATAACATTGTTGCCAGGGATGAATTAAAAGGTTGAAGATACTAAGGGCCTTAGTAGCAGTCAATTTGCAGTTTGCATTTTTTTAATGTATTGAAGTTGGCATCTCGTCAACTTACACCAACATTATGTTGACTTTGCTGGGGATAAATTTATAAATTCAGTCTAATCCTAGGTAACAACAAGTTAGAGACTATGCTAGTATGAAGACCCATAAATTTATCAACCTTGGTGGTTCTATCTACTCCAAGGATTTCCTCATTCAGTGAGGTGGAAAATTTGCAACATTATTTAATGCTTTTACTATTATTGATGCTTGATAGTGGTGCAACAAGTTCCATTCGTCTGGTGCAGTAGTAGGTTAAAGGTACTTAAAATTATTTCTTTCAATGAAGATACTATCTTGTGCTGATGAGAGCTACATTAAAGATACCTTTTTGAGATCACTAGTTGAGCATGTTGATAATAGTGTTGTATGTTCTCATCAAAATAAGATTGCTTGTTGGCCAAAGGGTAAATATGAATAAATCATTGATCATTTTCTTAGCTATAGTATTTATATAGTGGGTCATAGTGAAGGATGTGAAACAAAGAGGCAACTTGAAGATTGTGAGTCTTCACCTGAAGTGTCTTATATTTCTGATTTGTGTGATGACAGGGTTGAATTGGATTTGAATCAAGTCTTTGATTCAATCATGGAAGAATACATTAGCATTTGTGGTGCAACTGGGATCCAAGAACTTGAACAATCAGATGACATAGCCCAACTTGAGGTTGTATATGAGTTGGATCCACTTCAGCTTAGTGTTCAAGAGGATTTTTTTGTTTATGATGATTTGTGCGTGGATCCGGATGTACGTCATGCTACCAAGGGGCTTGAGAGATAAATTTTCCATGTGGGCTAGTATGATGGTGATTCTTATCTTTAGTTTCCTTGTTATGATGGAAGTCACCTCTTCTTCTAGAATGATAACTTAAAAAATTATAGTTTGCCTGTGCATGCTATGAAAAGGCTTCATTTGATGTTGCTAGGAGATGGAAGCAACTTTAAATTGAGGATGCTTAGCTCATTCTTCAAGTTAGTTTTTGACAAATGTAAGAGATTTGTAGCAGTTTGTCTGTGGCTTTTTGCCATGGATCCTGCTTACAGGGTCTGACCTATGCATGTGCTTGTAAGTTTTGACTACATCCATCCTTAAGATTCTTTGTGTTTCTTGCCTTTGGTTGTAGGTTCTTGTCCTGTATATACATTGGTTTTTTTCTTCTATGTTTCTTTCCTTGCACATGCATTCCTTGTGTGCTTTCCCCACCCTTACATCCTCTTTTTTCTATTTTGGTATGCTCATGAAGATAATTGGTTCTTGTTGGGCCAAGTTTGGTACACATCCCCAACTAGAGTCAATGTTGGTGCCTTGATTTCCTGATGCCTAAGCTTGTGATTTCTGCTCAAAGTCCATCAAAAAATCTTGAGTTTTGGTCCCCTCCTATTTTCCCTGTGTGTTTACCTATACATGGAAATCCTCAAAAAATCCTTTAAGTCCTGGTAAATCCTTCAAAGTTTTAAAAGGGCCCTTATATCACTAAGTGTCAAAGCTTTTCGGTAGGTTCACAAGTTTGGGAGCTTACTAAAAACCTGAAAAAGCCTTGCTTTTGACAATTTAGAAGGTTTGAGAACCTACAAACTTGTTGGAAAGGTTTGTGATTTCCCCATTTGTTTGAAAGACTGAAAAAGTGAAGGAAAATACAAGGAGAAGTGAAATGTTGCAGCGTTTCAGTAAGTTCATGAACCTACGAACCTACCAAAAATTGGTTCTTAATTTCTTGGTTTTACCGAAAGGTCAACAAGGATGAAGGATGAAGAGAGAAGGAATGTGGCTTTCAACAAGTTCGCTAGTTCATGAACTTGCTGAAAAATTGAAAAGGAAGACGAGGTTCGTCAATTCTCAAAATCACTGAAATGTTGAAGAACAAAGAAAATGAGACCGCAAAACTATAGATGCGCTTAAAGTGATGTTTCCATGTGGATGCACTGCACAAGTTTTTAAGTTGTTAGTTATGACAACTTTTTAATGTTGCACCATTGGTTAAAAGGTATGAGTCACAACAAATTGGGCCCTTTATAAGTAAAATAAAAAATAAATGCATGGGGGCTTTCTCTAGGATAGATGGTAGCACTACGCACAATTTTAAAGCTACAACGTTGACATTCTCTAAGTGTTGCACTATTGGTTGACGATGATGACTCTATGACTGGGTGGGTCCAACTTCATTAAATAAAAGAGAAACCAAGGAAGGCATATGGAGGAGACACTTGGCTCAACCACACAATAGTTCAAAGAAGACAATCCTGACAAACTCTAAATGTTGTGCCATTGGTTGTTTAATGCCAAGTCACAGCTAGTGGGTCCCATTTTTCTTTGTGAGGCATCAAAGGCTTCAAACCATCAATTATAAGTTGAAGATATCCAATGGTTCATGTATAACTAGGATAGTGTCAGAGCCAACAAGTGCTAGGTGTTGCATCATTAATTAAAGCAAGCGAGTCAACAAGTCTCCAAACCAGTACAAAGAAAATATAGAGGCATCTCTAAAGGGACGGATGGCGGCTCGGCACTCCTCTAAGACACTTTAGTTTTGGTAGATTTATTTGATTGCATGATTGGATAAATCTCAAGTGGCATGACTCATGCAGTACAGAAGTACACTATGAGATTGTTGAGTCTCATACATTGGATCGTGGTGAATTTTGAATGCCACAAACCTATATCTTGGATGACATTAATGTGAAATAAAGATAAAGCATAGGTAAGTGGTAGAGTGGGTGCAATTCAATGTTGAGGTTACAAAGGTAGCTGGAGTAGGTGATTCCCACCCAAGTGTAGTAGTGCAAGAAGTGCTATATATACATGATCAAATGATGTATTTTGGGTTGGTCTCTAAGCCAATTTGGGTCTGCAAGTGCTTCAAGTGATTTTAGGGAATCAAACAAAGTCAATCAGGTCTACAAGGTACTGGAATGCATCTGATACATAGTAGGAATGATTTGTAAAGCATGTCTAGGCAGTGGTATGTATCCATGGCCATTTGTAACAACTCAGGGGAATATGTAGTTGTTGATGTATTTTTTCTTCACCATATTTGGTGGTGTGTTTGTAATAGAGATTATATGAATGTATGACAACATCTAATGTAATACAAATATTTTGTATTGGTCTTCTCTTCATTAAAAGTGGGTTATTGCAATTATGTTATGGATAAATAAGTATGTCCATTGTATAAGATGTGATCTATAATTTGTATGCATATACATGTGTGATTCTATTGATCCTCTATTAGATGTGTTTCGTCCCTCTTTGTTGTTAATGACTCTGTTGCCCATTAGAGTAGGAACTGGCCTAGCTTGGTGAAGGGCCAACATTCTTTTAAATTAATCCATTTTTTTAGGTAGTTGTAAGAGTAGGAGTAGGAGTAGGTTGGTTTTACATGCTATTGATGATTTTATATTATAACCATGGAATCATCTTATGCAATCGAAAATAATTCAAGTCATTTGTGAGTCATGTTCATGCGTGCCTACACCCCGTACTTGTGTATGTAATGTTAAGTGGACTCATCTCAAGGGATATCATGTTGTTATCATTTGTTGGTGCATCTGTAGGGTGTAATAATCAGTTTTATGCAACCAGTGTGTCTTAACCTAGTGACAAATATAGGGGTCAAGTGTACATTAGGTATGGTTGTAGTTATAAATTTGTGTTCCATTTCATGCCTCTAAAAATATCCCTCCAAGGTCTAGCTGAGCCCAAAGTGCACAAGAGCATACCCACTCTCATTAGTTGGCCTTAAACATCCTTAATCTATGCATGAGCCCCTTTCTCACCTTTTTGACGACACCCCTTGCCTGGAAGGAGGAGAAATACTGTAGGATTTTGGACCTAAATTTTTAGGAACCAACATAAGGGAAGAAGCTATAGGTATAAAATAGGGGAAAAAAAGGCAAGATGTTAAGTTCCACTAGGTGGAGGTTCATCAATCATAAGATCATAGTGAAATGAATCATTGTCAAAATCATTCATGTCAATTGGCAATGTGAAAGTGGATATAAGAAGTGAAATATTAGTGATGGAGTCAAACATGGTGTGACATGGAGGTGGAGCAACATGGAGTAATGATGGAGAAGGAAGAGAATGGATTATGGGAGAGCCATGAGAAGATGAAAGTAGTGAAGGCGATGGAGGTTAATCAACTAAAAGATCCTCAAGGCAGGGAACTAAAGTATCGTCTACAAGCATGGCCTAGGAAGAAGAAGGGATAGGATCATCTCAAATCCAGTAAAAGTGGGATGGTTTATAATATAAGTGGGATTGGATGAGGAGGAGGGATTTAAAGAAGAATAAGGGTTATAAAGAGGAATAAATTTTTCCAAATTGATGTAGAGTTTATGGGGAAAGGTCTCTTGGCTCTAGGTGGTCTAAAATGGGAGTGAATGGGTAGAGGAACAATGTTGGTTTAAGGCATGGGGGAATCATAAGTAAAGGTTGTGAATGAGGATGAGAAGATGTTAGTGGAGGACGTGATGAAGGAGGCATAGATGAAGAGGAAAGAAGCGATGAAGAAAGGGGGGGCAATAGAGGAGGAGAAGGAGATGGTAGAAGAGGAAAGTGAAAAGAAGGGGGATTGACATGAGTATTGAAGGTTAAATGTGGAAGTGATGGGATATAATGTTGGAAAGGTTTAGGATCAACAAAGATAGTGTAAAATTTACCAAGATGAAGGAATTTGAATGATCAATGAAGAGTTGAGGGCACAATTTTATAGCATGGATCAAAGGTCTACCTAATAAAATGTTAAATGATAATTCTCTAGGAATGACATGCAATAATGTGTCTAGGGTGACAGGGCCAAAAATAATAGGAATGGTGATGGTTTTACATTAATTTCAATTAACTTTGTCAAAGATCTTGATAGAAATGTTTGTCTTATCTAATGAAGTGGAGTTAATATGGATTTTTTTAAAAATTAGTGGTAAAAATGTCGAAGCATGATCCATTATCTATGATGGTACATCAAATATTATTGTAATATCCTAGAATGATTATCAAAGGATAATTTTAATGAATCATAGATGGTGGTGGAAGCTCAAATGTTGGAAAAATAATTTACAAATCATCAATAGCAAGAGATTGGAAGATATATGTGATTTTATTTGGTTGAATATTAGGATATATGGATACATTGAAGAACATTAGCAAGGGATTCATTGATCATGGAATATTATGAGCAAGATCCTAGAGAGATGTAAGAATATGAGGAGGAAACCATATGATGGAAGAGTAGGAAGACCTTGGACTACTATAGGTGTATTGATAGTAGATTGTGTGCCAAGATTGATGGTTTAGCATCATGGTTGCAAGCAACAACCATGTTGGGAGAAGTATCAGATGAAAAATCATGGGTAGGAGAAGAAGGAAGTGACCTATGAGTGTGGTTGGGTGACCTCATGAGATTTATGTGGTATAGGACAATCAATGGGAGTAGAGGATGTTAAAGTAAATAGTGGAGGGTTTATAAGTATAAAAGAGACTTGGGTGGAAGTAGCATGATCATCAAATATTGGATGTATAGGAGGTATTGTAATGGTGGGGAGGGAAAAAGAAAGAGTATGAGTACTAATGTCATGGTCAAAAGTAATATGGAAAGTGAGAAAGGAATGTGAAGATGGAATAAGTGTGTCTATGAGAAGAGAAGATGAATAATAAATATGGGGTAATGATAGGGTACAAGATATAGTAGGAAGTGGTGGCGGAGTGATAGAAGAAGTCATAACAAAGGAGGTATAGGGGTATGTATGGGTATCATAACAGATGGCATCCCATCTATCTTCAGAATGTAAGGTGGAATCATGTGGAATAAAAATGCCACTACCAATGGAAAATGAAGAGTCATGTGTAGTATCATAAGAGACATCATTAGATGGTTGAACATGATCAATGTGTGTATCATGATGTGAATCATTAGATGAGAAAGAAGATATGGAAGAAGAAGGATAAAGTTGGACCTCAATGTGGCATAAGGAAAATACTCACTAATACTATTATGAGCAATAATGTCCTCAAGGAAATTGTTGAGAGAGTGATGATGGAATGGGGTGGGGAAAGAATCAGAAAGATAGGTAACAAATTTATTGAGGGTAGAAAGAATGGTAAACATAAGGTCATAGAAGGAAGTAAAAGAAGACAAGAACTCTAGAATGTTAGGAATGGAGTCAATAGATGGGTTGACATTATAAAAGTTGATAATGTCATTAATAGAAGTGGTATAGGTGACAAGGATATTAAAGAAAATTGTATAATTAGTTGATATGGCGTTGTAGTGTAGTCCAAGTAAGGTCATCATATGATTAGATGGGAAAAGGTGGGGGTGAAGGGACATTCTCTAAAGCAAGAAGTAGGGTGGAGCTATCAAGTATAGGTAACGTGTCTAGTTAGATTGAAGCAAGGGAAGGAGAAGTGTGGCTAGGTGGCTCACTATCATAGTCCATAGGTGAAGTCTCACTAGGGGAAGAAGGTGAAGTTGAAATGGGTGGGGTAGAGGTAGGATAACTATGGGATGGAGGAAGTGGAAAAAAATAAGAGAATGATTATAGGCATAGAAAGACAAAAATGGGTCTAAGTCATTATGATAATGATGGAGGAAGGTATTGGTAGTAGGAGAATGGGTGAGCTAGGTCCATATGAGCCTACTGGAAAGGGGAGATGGATTGATCTCATTGAAGTTAAGGATGTGCTCAAATACTAGAGGAAGGATGTAAATAAAGTGGAAGTAATAGGAATAATCATGAAAAGAGGTAGGAATATAAAGGGAAAGAGGGGCAAGGACCTTGGATAAAACAAGACAAGAAAAGATGAAAGGGTAAGGATGATGATACAATTAAAGAAGGAGGAGGCACAAAATGGAAATATACTAAAGGAGAAGACACAATCAAGAAGGAAGCAAAGAAAGAAAAAATACAAGAAAGACATAAACATACAAGTATTATAGAAAGAAAGATGAGCTAATTCTAATGCAATGAAGATAAAAGATACTCTAACACATGTAAATTTAAATAAAGTGTTGGTGATAAATGAAGATTCATAATTCATAAAGGCTTATGCCAACACCTAAGGTGAGGGAGTGTCAACATAGGTGATGGGAAAGACTTATGATTAGATTGCGACATGAATGTGTTGCAAGTATGAGGTTAACCAGTGTTGTCATTGATGTCAACATACTCATATTGCATTGGTAAGAAGGTTTGGATGAGCTGTGTGTTGAGGATATTGAGAAAAGTAGTCTCAATCAGGAACAGTGAAGAACAGTGATAAGAAGAAGGCAAATGTACTCAATAGGTTGAGAATCAGAGGATGCGGATTAAAGGGTTTGTAGATATGAGTCTTGAGATGATCCAGTTAAGATTTCAGAGGTCCACATGAAGATATGAAAAAGTTGTGATCGGTCAAGTAGAACCGGTTCTGGGAGATGCTTCGGAGGAACAGAGTGTCACATCCGGTGAGATCCGGAGGTGCACTATCAGACTTCGTGGATTGGAAAGAGTGTTTGGGATGTCTTTGTGATGTGTCATCTCAATTGGTACGTGGTTTGGAGGTTCGGAAGCACCTTTTTCAGTTTGACAGTCGCGACAGACTGTGTTCTTGAAGTTTCGGATGAAGAGGAGAAGAGATTCCTGTGAGTAGAGGAAGTGCAAATGTACCTAGTCATTTAGGCAAGCTTGTGAAGGTTCTTGGATCATGTTGAGGTTGTGTTGTCGGTCTGCATTGGTGGTAGAGCCCAGAATTGAAGATATTCTTCCGGATGAAGTTCTTGTTCAGACTAGCCGATTGGATGAGTTGTTCATCTTGCGAATGTTGTTGTGGTGGCCGACCAGATGTATTAATCATCTTACGGATGTCCTTATGGTTGATTGCCGACTTAGATGATTGTTCCTAAGTCGATGTCTTGTATAAATAAAGGTTTATGAGTTCATTTCAAAGTGTACAGAGCAGCGGATGAGTGTGGTATAGCGAAAGAGCGAAGGGCAGAGCAGAAGTATCTCGGGCTTAAATGGAACTGATCCAGACATGGTAAAGATGTCAATCTCCAGTTCAAGTTTGTGATTCTTATCACTTTGTAGACAGTGTCTCTCTTGTAGGCAGTGTGCCTCTTTGTGAGCAGTGTGCTCGGGCAGTGAGCCCTAATTGGCATGTGCCATTCATTTTTTTATTCTTCTAACAGAGAATAATCCTTGGGTTAATCACCCCGTGGTTTTTCCCTTAACCGGGTTTTCCACATCAAAATCTTGGTGTCCAATGTGTTGATGTTTATCTGCTCCTGTGTTTATGCATTATGCTTTTATGGATGGTTAATTGATATGCTATTAACTAAAAAGAAAAATCAAGTGTTTGAAGTAGAAGCAAGTTTTTGTACAACTGATTCACCCCCCCTCTCAGTTGTATGCCCTAGATCTAACAATTGGTATCAGAGCTAAGTTCCTCTGAAAGGAGCTTAACCGCTTGAGGAGATCTAGGGTGTCATCATACAAGAAGGATAGTCCGAAGTTCGATGGAACCAACTTCACTCTCTGGAAAGGTTGCATGAAATGTCCTTTGGAGTGTATGGGAAAAGCATACATGACCATGGTCTCAAAACCATATGTTCCTCCACAGGGTGGTCCGACAACTCTGAATGAAATCACAGATGCTGAAAATAATCTGCGGACCAAGGAAGCTCTTCTAAGCGCATTGAATGACTCAGATCTCTCAAATGTTATTGACCTACCAACTGCATATGAGATCTGGACTAAACTGGACCTTCTGTATGAAGGAGATGAGATTGTCAAGAAGGCAAGGTTGCAAAGTCTGAAAGGGAAATTTGAAAGATTGAAGATGAGAGATGATGAAAATATCACTACCTTTATGCCAAGAGTGAATGAGCTAGTGTGTGGAATCAGGAATGCTGGTGGAGTTCTGGATGAAAATGAAATTGTTTGCAAAATTCTTAGATCCCTTCCTGCTGCCTACAAAATCAAGGTTGCTGCCATTGATGAATTCAGAGCCCATACAACTGTCACAAGAGAGCAACTGGCTGGAAAACTAGCTGCATTTGAAATGACTGAGTTTGGAGATGATCCCCCAAGACTGAATTTGCATTCAAAGCCAGTGCCTATGTGAAAGGCAAACAAAGATTTGATCTGGGAGAGAACTCTTCAAGGAAGCTGTCATGGTATGATCAAGCAAGGAAAGACATGGAAGAGGAAGAAGCAGAAACAGCTCATCTTGAAGCCCTCATTGTAAAGAGATTGCCAAGAGGATCCGGTAAGTATGAAGGAAAGTTACCCTTTAAGTGCTTCAACTACAATAAGATTGGTCATTTTGCTTCAAGATGTCCGGAAAGATCTACAAGGTCTAATACTAACAGACAAAGGTTTCAAAAGAACTACTATTATGTTCATGAAGAAGATGACAATGAAGGAGTAACAGATGATGAATCAGAAATAGGAAGCAAATCTGGAAATGAATGGGTGTTTATTGCCATCAAGGAAGAAGAGTCAATACCCTCTAAATCTATCAATCATAAGGTTGTAGAAAGAGCTTTGGCTACCCAAGTTGAAGAAAAGGATGATTGGGTTATTAACAGTGGATGCTCTCACCATATGACTGGTGACAAGAACAAGTTCTTAAATTTAGAAAGGTATGAAGGAGTAATGGTAAAGTTTGGTGAGATTTCTGCAGGTAGAATTAGAGGTAGGGGAACTATTTCTTTTGATGGTAAGAGCAAAACTGGTAATGTACTGTATGTTGAAGGATTGAAGCACAATCTTCTCAGTGTTGGTCAGTTAGTAGACAAAGGCTATGATCTCCGGTTCAAGAATGGAAAATGTAGAATCTTTACAAGCTCCGGAACTGAAATTGCATCCGGTACTCAAACAAAAGGTAATATCTTCCATCTAGTTGGTTCTAATAAAAGTTGTCTTTTGTTCAAGTTGATCAGAGTTGGTTATGGCATAGAAGGATGTGCCATGTGAATTTTGATAACATCATCAAGATAAGCAATACTCTGGCTGTAAGAGATCTTCCTAAATTGGTGAAACCTACAAATAGTTTATGCAAAGAATGTCAGCTAGGTAAACAGAGCAGAGTCTCTTTCAAAAGCAAGGATCAGTCTTCTACCGGATTGTTGGAATTAGTACATACTGATCTCTGTGGTCCGACAAGAATCAAGAGTATGCAAGGTGATAGATATTTCATGTTGCTAATTGATGACCATTCCTGGATGATGTGGGTTACCTTCCTAAAAGAGAAATCAGAAGCCCTTGAGAAGTTAAAAATCTTCAAAGCTATGGTAGAGAATCAGACCGGATTGAAACTAAAGTGTCTAAGGTTTGATAGAGGTGATGAATTCACATCCAGTGAATTCATAGACTTTTGTGAGAAGCATGGCATAATGAGACAGTTGTCTGCTCCTAGGACTCCACAGCAGAATGGAGTAGTTGAGAGAAAGAACCAGACCATCCAGGAAGCTTCTAGGACAATGATGATGGAAGCAAATGTTCCTCAGATGTTTTGGAGAGAAGCTGTCAGCACTGCAGTCTACACTCTTAACCGAGTTCAAATCAGAAAAAATATCGGTAAGACTCCTTATGAACTTTGGTTTGGTATAACTCCTACTGTGAGATATTTTAGAGTATTTGGTAGCAAGTGTTACATCAAAAGAGATGAAGATCTAGGAAAGTTTGATGCTAGAAGTGATGAAGGAATTTTCTTGGGTTACTCCACTCAAAGAAAAGCATACCAGTGTTACAATAAGAGACTGAAAAAGATGATAGAAAGTACAAATGTGAAGGTTGATGAAGGAATTGAGAAGCCCTCAAGGTTCTATGAATATGATGAAGATGATCAGGATGGTGCTCTGATTCAAGGAACTCAATCCCTTCCTGAAAGTCAGATTTAGACTGGTCCGGTAAATCAGGAAGAAGAGGTTTGTCTGAATGAACCTAATCAAGAAACAACAGTGCAAGAGACTCCCGAAGTTCCAAGGTATGTAACTTTAAATCACTCTGAAGATCAGATCATAGGTGACAAAAGCAAAGGGGTACAAACAAGGAGGAAAATTGCTCAAAATTCAGAAGAATGTTGTCTGATTTCAAAGATTGAACCTAAGACAATAAATGAAGCATGCAATGATGAAAATTGGACAAAAGTAATGGAGGAAGAGTTGATGTAAATTGAGAAAAATCACACTTGGGATCTTGTTCCCAGACCTAGAAACAAGAATGTGATTGGAACCAAATGGGTCTTCCAGAACAAACTAAATGAAGTTGGTGAAATAATCAAAAACAAAGCTAGATTGGTCTGCAAAGGCTACTCTCAAATAGAAGGAATTGACTTTGAAGAAACCTTTGCTCCGGTAGCAAGAATTGAAGCAATTAGATTATTTCTTGCATATGCTGCCTTCAAAGACTTCAAGGTATATCAGATGGATGTCAAGTTTGGCTTCCTAAATGGTGATTTGGAAGAAGAAGTTTACATTGAACAACCGGATGGATTTCAATTGTCTGATAATGATGATATGGTCTGCAAGTTGAAGAAAGCATTGTATGGATTGAAGCAAGCCCCAAGAGCATGGTATGAAAGGTTGGATAAGTATCTTGTGCAGATTGGATTCAACAAAGGTACTGCTGATAGTAACTTATATTTCAAAATTGATCATGAAAACATTTTGATTGTTGAAGTGTTTGTGGATGATATCATTTTTGGAGGAAGAGATAGTATGTGCAAAACTTTTGCAAATCAGATGAAAAGTGAGTTTGAAATGTCTATGCTTGGTGAAATGAATTTCTTCTTGGGTCTGTAAATTACTCAAACAAAGAACAGGATCTTCATTTCTCAGACCAAATATGTGAAAGAATTGTTGAGGAAATTCGGTATGGAAGATTCAAAGCCAATGAACACTCCTATGGCAACCGGATGTAAGTTGAGCAAAGATGATGACTCTCTGAAGGCAGATCAGACAAAGTATAGATCAATGATTGGTGGATTGTTGTATCTCACTCAGACTAGACCAGATATAATGTAGGCTATTGGTCTTGTGGCAAGATTTCAGGTTGATCCTAGAGAATCTCATGTTATGGCAATCAAGAGAATTTTTAGATATCTAAAAGGGACAGTGGATTATGGTTTGTGGTATCCTAGAGATCATGATTTCTCTCTTCATGCTTACACAGATGCAGATTGGGTAGGAGATGTGGATGACCGGAAGAGCACCAGTGGTGGAGCATTCTTTTTGGGAAAGAGATTGGTTTCTTGGCTAAGCAAGAAACAAGATGCAATATCTCTATCTACAACTAAAGCAGAATACATTGCAGCAGCAGGTAGTTGCGCTCAAATCTTATGGATGAAGCAGATGCTAAGAGACATTAAAGTTGAATATGAGGAACCTATCACAATTTTCTATGATAATTCAAGTGTAATTAATATTTCTAAGAATCTGGTATTGCATTCTAAGACTAAGCACATATCTATCAAGTTTCACTTTTTGAGAGAACAGTGAACAAGGAAGAAGTCAGATTGGAGTATGTACCCTCCAAGGATCAGATTGTAGATATCTTTACTAAACCTCTTCCCAAGGACTCTTTTGAGTATCTTCAGGAGAAGTTAGGGGTCATGGCCCCTCCGGTGATGAACTAGGATGCACTGATGTGCATCAGTCCGGTGGATATCACAGTCATATCATGTGATCCGGATTGATGATGGGGAGCTGCTACTAAGGGGGAGTAGCTGGTATGATTCTGATGTGCTAGAATTGCAAGTATGAGCCCTTTACCATTGATGTCAAAGGGGGAGAGAAGACATGTGAAGAGTTGTTGTTGACAGGGGGAGCTATGACATAAAGGAGAAGTTCTTGTCTTGATGGTTTTTCACATCATATGTTGCCATCAATGACAAAGGGGGAGATTGTTGCAAGTATGAGGTTAACTAGTGTTGTCATTGATGTCAACATACTCATATTGCATTGGTAAGAAGGTTTGGATGAGCTGTGTGTTGAGGATATTGAGAAAAGTAGTCTCAATTAGGAACAGTGAAGAACATTGATAAGAAGAAGGCAAATGTACTCAATAGGTTGAGAATCAGAGGATGCAGATTAAAGGGTTTGTAGATATGAGTCTTGAGATGATCCAGTTAAGATTTCAGAGGTTCGTATGAAGATATGAAAAAGTTGTGATCGGTCAAGTAGAAACGGTTCTGGGAGATGCTCCAGAGGAACAGAGTGTCACAAAAAGGTCCAGTGAGATCCGGAGGTGCACTATCAGACTCTATGGATTGGAAAGAGTGTTTGGGATGTCTTTGTGATGTATCATCTCGATTGGTACGTGGTTTGGAGGTTCAGAAGCACCTTTTTTAGTTTGACAGTCGTGATAGACTGTGTTCTTGAAGTTCCGGATGAAGAGGAGAAGAGATTCCTGTGAGTAGAGGAAGTGTGGATGTACCTGGTCATTCAGGCAAGCTTGTGAAGGTTCTTGGATCATGTTGAGGTTGTGTTGTTAGTTCGCATTGGTGGTAGAGCCCAGAATTGAAGATATTCTTCCGGATGAAGTTCTTGTTCAGACTAGCCGACCGAATGAGTTGTTCATCTTGCGAATGTTCTTGTGGTGGCCGACCGGATGTATTAATCATCTTGTAGATGTCCTTATGGTTGATTGTCGACTTAGATGATTGTTCCTAAGTCGATGTCTTGTATAAATAAAGGTTTGTGAGTTCATTTCAAAGTGTGCAGAGCAGCGGATGAGTGTGGTATAGTGAAAGAGCGAAGGGTAGAGCAGAAGTATCTTAGGCTTAAATGGAACTAATCCAGACATGGTAAAGATGTCAATCTCCAATTCAAGTTTGTGATTCTTATCACTTTGTAGACAATGTGTCTCTTGTAGGCAGTGTGCCTCTTTGTGAGCAATGTGCTCAGGCAGTGAGCCCTAATTGGCATGTGCCATTCATTTTTCTTATTCTTCTAACAGAGAATAATCCTTGGGTTAATCACCCCATGGTTTTTCCCTTAACTGGGTTTCCATGTCAAAATCTTGGTGTCCAATGTGTTGATGTTTATCTGCTCCTATGTTTATGCATTATGCTTTCATGGATGGTTAATTGATATGCTATTAACTAACAAAGAAGAATCAAGTGTTTGAAGTAGAAGCAAGTTTTTGAACAACTGATTCACCCCCCCTCTCAGTTGTATACCCTAGATCTAACAAAATGGACTAATGATTATGAGTGGGTAGGCTCATCTTCATCTTTGGGCTCAACTAAACCTAGGAGGGTATTTCCCATAAGTATCCTCAACAAGATATCTATTAAATATAACTGAATAAGGCTAAACCACCCACTGTCACTAGGCCAAAGACTAACTAGCTTCATGTAAGACCTCTTATTAAGGTGATAAATACAACCTTGCATGTGCACTCAAAGATAAAAACACTAAAATATCCCTACAAATGAGTCCACTTATATTTTCATACACAAGGGCAAGGTTTAGGCATGCATAACATGATCCTCTAACTATTGAAGTAGTTTGTGGTCATTTAAAATATTCCCTTAGTTAAAATAGGATCATGAGAGCATGTAGGACTTTAACCTACTCCTAAACTAACAAGAACAAAGAGATGATTAATTTGAGAAATGTTTGGACCTTTACCAATCAGATTGGGCAACATAGTCATAATCATGCAAGGAGGAAGATGATACACCTATACAACATAATGGAACTGGATGTGCACAAGCATACAAATAAAAAATAACACTTCATGCAAACAAAGATACTTAATAATATGATCTCAATGCTGCAACTACCCAAATGAAACATAAGAAAGACCATTACAAAATATTTTGCAATGAATCAGAAAGTTTTCACACATTCATCTAACTTCTACTACATTCATACCAACAAGTGTGGCAAGAGAGTGATCCATAACTAGGTTCAAGCATCATTCTGAATAGTCATAGATTACCATGGAGACATTCATTTACATGCATTGTGTTCATTGAATTACCTTCCTATGAGTTACAATGTGCATCATGTCCCCTTAAAAACTAGACTTGCATTAATTGATGTCGTATAACAACCTGAGACACTACATATGTGGCTAGCAAATTGGCTCAATGAGCAACCCAAAATACATCTAATAGGCATGTATATAATATTCTATATCAAGGCTCATGGAGGGAGATTTCAAATGCATATCCAATTAGACCTAGTCTTCAAGATGTCCACATGTCCATGCCAAAAGAATGAAACCGTTGAGAAGAAAGATCCACTTGAGATCACACAAGATTTGTCCAGCAAGAGAAAATACACCATGTCCGCATTACTGTAGGTGAGAAAGGACATCCAATGGTAGGTAGTAACCAACCACCCATTCAATCTAGTAGTAAATGAAACACTAGGTTCAGTAAGAAAAAATTGAATGAGGGAAACCTGCCATGACCATGCATGGGGCTCAAGATGAATACTTGAATTGCCAAGGTAGATCTATAAACATAAGAAAGATAAATGCTAAGGCTGAGAAGACATGCCAACCACCTTTGAACCAACCATTAATTTTATATTTTAAATTCTTTGAGAAGCATGGGATGGGACATCGTAGGTGGGAGTGAACTGTGGATGGTAGGGTAGGTAAAGTACCTAAACTTCAGTTTAATACACGTTGTCCACATGAAAGTAGAGAAGACTAGATGGTGGATGATACATGGATAATAGTTGGATCAAACCAAGCTGAAGAAACATGAATCCACAGGTAACTTGAAGTCCACCACATAATGAAAACCACCCACATGTCATTGTGACAACACACTGATCCATCGTAAAGATATATATGACTAGGAGAGTACCCGTGGTCACAACATGGAATACCAAGCACCAAACTAACCAACATGTATTCACATGATATTACCAACTGGAAAATGACCTCTGTTAAGAAAGAACACACTGAAAAGGCCAAAGGGCAACAACACAAGATCAACACCTCCACCATAGAGAGAACCAACCTTTGCAAGGACATATAGTCACCACTACACCACAAAGATGCATTGTAGACTACCAAGATGTCACCAAGAACAATGCAAAACACTACAAGTGAGGGAAAGACCTACCATAAAGCAAGTAGGAACTACTTCCTTGACCATAAGACATAAGATGACAATCTTTTAACACGAAGAAGAAACCTACTACACAAAGAAGCAACTTTCCACATAAGACCAATGTGATCATAGAGAGGCTACCACAACTTAGAATTATACCTGCAAGAACATGTGCAACCACCACAATCTTGAAGAAACCATTGCATGCATGAGAAATCCACCACAAATGGGATGATAAAGGTGAAAATTTGAAGTATACTCCCTTGTGGTGAGAATGGACAAGTTAGGAGCACATGTGTATCAATAGAAAGAAAGGGTAAGTGATAAGGAGACACACCAAGACATTATAGGAAATCACAAGAAAAAAGGGAATGCCACAAGGCATAGGGAAGTAGGCATGGATAGAAAAATAAACCACCAAAAAGCACCACAAGTGAAAGATAACGTGTTGTTATTTCTTGCAGTGGGGAGAGCACAAAATATTGACTTGCAAAAGACACTTGGGTAATTAGGGAAGCACTGCATTAATAACAACACCAAGGTTGAGTATGGAATTTGGGTGCATGCCAACAAGAAGAACTAGTAAGATACTAATGGGTTAACCAAATGAAAGAAAAGAAAAAGATTGGTTAGAGTGGGTTAACGATTCTCTTTCTATGTGTAAACAACTAGTGCAAATTTAGACTTTTCAACCTAGCCTAACACTAATTAACTAACATTAGACCTAGGACTAACAAAAGACTAGAGACTAGACAATATAAGATAGGAAATAGAAGTAAGAACTTATAAAACTATGACTAAATGATAAAAAACAATGAAAAAGAGGGTTCAGGTGCACTTGTAGGCTAAGTTGACAGCTCTAGAAAATGCTTGAAATGTTGTGTAGAAGCTATGGTTAAAAATTGGACTTGTTCTGAGATAGGGTCAAGGGTGTTTGGGAATTGGGGGCTAACTTAACCTTCAAAATCCTTGACCTTAACTTGTAATTGACTAAAATTTTCTATGCATGTCAGCGATAGTCTACTAACGACTTCTTTCAACTAGCACCTGTTAAGATTTAAAGCAAAAACCTCATATAAAATTTGGTATCTATCTAGTGTAGGATCAAAGGTGTTTAGGTGTCCATGGGGGCACTATTAACTTGGGGTGCCCTTGACCTTGGCTTAGAATTTTCTAAAGTTCATAGGGTTTTCTATGATAGGATTTTGAACACTTTTCTCTTTGGTCACACCTATTAGATATTCATAGAATGCTCCATAATTGACATGCAAGCACAAATTCAATGTAGAAACCTTAGAAAATGGAATGCTTAAAAGAGAGTCTACCTCATCCACTACCCTTGTGGTTGTTCAAATATGGCCAACATGATAATGATAACTAGATAAAATTAGGTCTAAGATATGAAAACATATAATTGAAACCTCAATTAAGCATGGAAATGGAAACAATGAACTAGAAGGTAGGAGACATGGGGAGAAAGAAAAAGACCATCAAATAACAACAAGAGGGATGAAAAATGGATTGGAAATGGAAAAGGATAAGAGGAGAGGGAGAATGAATACAAACATATAGAATTATAGTTAAGCCTAATGGGAGTGGGAAGAAAAATATACTAGCATGATGGAAATTAAGGAAAATAAGGAGCTAGGGCCATAAGAATGCTTGTGCAAGTGTTTACAAGGCTACAAAAAAACTATTAGAGAGCTTTAGAGGGCTGCCATAACACTAATTCAAATATATTTTTCTCCAAGAACTCCAATGCAAGAAGGTAATTCACTCTAAGACAAGAAATAGAAGTAAAATGATAGCTTGTGGTGATAAAATGAGGAGAGGAATGCTTTATGTATAGGTGTTTGTTGTGAACTTGGATAGGTGAAGAGAAAAAAAATTAGGTTGGAATTAATGAGTTTAGCATTAAATTCTAGTGGTAAAAGGAACTAAAGTCTAAGGCACACCCCTATACATCAAGGGGTACCATTGACCTTTCATTTGAGGAGGCCTATTTTTCTAGGGAAAGTTAAGGGAAGAGAAGGTAATCAAATGGTGGTGATCTTAAGTCAAGATAATCTATTGAAACCAAGGATTTAGGAAGGGAATGGGAAGGGTTGACTACAAGAATTAAATGAGGGAGTTGGGAAAGGATAACCATTACATGGGAAGGATAACTAAGAGAAACTTAAGAGCTAAGAAACACATGGGAAGGGGCAAAATACATGAGAAAAGGGGAAAGGAAAGTATAAGGATGAACTAGGGCTAAACAAGGGGCTAAAAGAAGCTAAAATATCCTAGGAAAAAAAAACACTAAAATGAGTGCAAAACATAGTAAAGGGAATTGCAAAGTATGCAATTTCTATTATTATAGTGAGAAAGGCCTTAGGGCCTTGAAATAATAACTTAGTAAAGGGGCTATTTGGTTGTTCCATAGATTTTGAATTTTGTGAGCATTGTATATATGGAAATAAAAATTGTGTTGAGTTTTACTTGAGCCTAATAGATCTTTAGAGATTTTGGATTTAATATATAGTGATGTATTTAGTTCTATTGGTGTACCTTCACTAGGAAAATCCTTGTATTACATTTCTTTCATTGATGGCTTCTTTGAGAAAAAATGGACATTCTTCCTCATGTTGATTGAACCGGGTAAGCTACTATAAATGAAAGCTCAACAAATAGTGAAAAAAATCTAATTTACTAATTAAAGTAACATGTGATAATTTACTAATTAAAGTAACATGTGACAACCATTTAAATAATGTGGACAAACATGTAATTAGTAATATCAACAATAAAATTACCAAGGTGATAAAATAAAACTCATAATTTTGGATGTACACGGAGAAACCCGTTGACCTGCAGATTAGCACAAGCCACATTTAGGAGTTGAAAGGTCAACTCCTCTCTTGAAAAGAGCCACATTTAGGAGTTGAAAGGCCAACTCCTCTCTTGAAAAGAGATTTGGGATCTCCCCAAGGTCTCTGGGTTATTGGGTCTTAGTATGCAAGTTAGCTTAGTGGTGATATGAGGTGTTGCTCAACAAGGCGCCTAACAAAGCTTTAGGTAGAAATTATGCAAGGTGAAGAAAGCTTGGTTTTCAAGGATGAGACTAATTTAAGCCTACTCTAATAAGCTCATAAAGAAAATGGAAAAGGCTATAAGGGTAAGTGCATGGGGGTGAAGAGAAGAGGAAGCAAGGGAGAGAAGAAATCTACCATATGCAAGAACAACTATTGATAGATAAGAACATTCTTTGCAAACATCAAATTAACAACTTATACGAGTGTTAGACTTCACTCAATATCTAATATAAATTATGCAAAAGTCTAAGGAAACCATGAATCTCATGATTATATTTACAAATACAAACAATGAAGGAAACCAAAACCAAATTCCTTGTGTGGATGATAACCAATGCATTCATAAACAAATATACATTAAGCTCAGAGAAAAATGTTTACAGAAAGTGTGAACCTAAGATACAATCTTCATGCTTATAGATAACAACCCAATACAATGTCCTCCCACCATGTTACATGTGTTGTAGCAGAAATTGGCCTCTCCCTCAGACTCCTTATTCTCCACTTGAAACTAATGGCAAGCAATACCCACATATATACAAAGATTCGTGATATCAGATATTTTTATTAATTAAATTCATTACTTGACACGCCCCTTGTCAGTTGGTGGAAAAATTAATTACAATTTCTAGAAATTTTTAGGTCCAAGTGCCATGAAAATTTAGGAATTAAACATTTTGCTGATCTATTTGTAGATTTTGATCAGCTTCTGACAATGAAATTTGGTCTCCGTAAAGTTCAGATCATACATAGTCTACAACGGATTATTCCACCATACCATGATTAGTGATTTTTTGTGTGCAATATGTACTTGAAAATCTCAACCACCAAGATTTTAGCTACACCAGGTGTTTCTAATTGTCTATTTTGTCACTCGTGAAATCTCAAGAAAATCTAACTTGCCCTACTATGATGCCTCAAGCCACCCGCCAATAGGAAAACATTACCAACTTTCAAGATATTTCTAGAGAAATTTGAAATCTAGAACTGTTCATGAAAATCTAATTTTATTCTATGTTTATTTAAAGATTATTATAATTCATGATTTTAGGTTAAATTTTTTGATGTGTCAGGCTTAGTCATCTTATACAGGTCATGAATCGAGCTCAAGTCATGTTTTAGGCTCTTAGAAGGTAGTCATGTCATTGTCAAAATCTTCTCAGGTCAAACAAGCAAGAAAATTGGTTGTTATGATTATCACAGGCTAAATTTGTGAAAATCTGATGTTTAGACTTATCACAGGCTAAGATGGGCCATCAATTTTATCGTGTCCAAGAACATGTGGAAGAACTAGAGAATATGACACAATTTCATAGGAGGATGCATGAGATACACATGGTAGCTTTTAGAACCATCTTGGCCGAGTAAGGTCTCAAAACATGCCCAACATATGGAAGAAGTAGAGAATATGACACAATTTCATAGGAGGATGCATGAGATACACATGGTAGCCTTTAGAACCATCTTGGCCGAGTAAGGTCTCAAAACATGCCCAACATATGGGATGGGTTGTCAATTTCAATCCAGACTACTACCAATGTGGCAAGCACAGAGGTAATTCATTGTGATAGGTGTGGTGCAAGCTGAGACACATGCTAGCACTAGAGTAAACATGAGACACACAAACTCTATAGATATATAAAACCAAACTTGAAATCCTCTAGTGAATTATACTTCATGCAGGAAGACAAGTCTAAAAGGGCCTCGGGGTAAGCTCACTTTGAAATCTAGTCACGAGGGGATGAGTAAAATTGGCTTTCCCGAGTGCTTGGAATCTAGAGAACAAGCTTATACTATTCTCTGAGAGAGACACATGGAAGGAACTAGATATGACAGGTGCTAGTTGTGGATGAGGAAATGGTGGTGTGAGTGAGAGAGTGTGGTGTCAAGAGAATGGCATGAGGTGTCAAGCGAGACATTTGGAGCTAGCACAGTATATGCTAACAAACACAGGTGTCTAATAAAATGAAATGTAGTCACATAGATGGTTTTGTAGGATGCTCATGGAGAAATTTATTTAGAATCTAGATGCAAAATGTCAAGTACATTTGGGTTTACAAATTTTACAGGCTTAGGTCTAAAATTTTAGAGGCTTGAAATGTGTTTATATCTAGATGTGAGAGGCTGAGTAAATTGTGGTTCATTAGGTTTTGAAGTCTATGAGAGACCTAATTTATTCCATGAATGCCATGTGGATATGGTCTGCAGATGAAAAACATCAAACACTAAGATAGACGTGCCAGATGCAGAGAGACTTCAACTGGTTGTGGACTTGAAAGCACTAGTAAAGTAAAATTGACAAAGTCTCGATGGGTTCACAAGTAAATTGTATGGTTGAGTCTCGGTGTGAGGGAGCAGATAAAGCATGATTTAATAGACTTTGAAGTTATGGAGAGACATGGTGTGCTTCGAAGATGTTGCATGGCAGAAGTTAAGGTAGACATGTGGCGAATGCTATGGGCTGGGGCCTAAATTTTTTAAAAGCATGGGCTACAAACTTGAAAGTGCTAATCGGATGGGTTTGACAAAGGATTATGAGTCCATTAAAGCTTGGGGTTAAGTGTTTTGATGACCTCTGGAAATAAAATAAATTAAAAAAATAAGACCAACCTGGACATGACATGGACAATTCATTAGTTGATAAATGTCTTTGATCGGATATTGGTGAGACTCATGAATTGAAGGTAGAATGAACCAAGCAAACATCTATAGGGTTTGGATAAATGCTGCAAGAATAGGGGTTAAATAAAGGGGCCCCAATTTTTCAAAGAAAATTGGGTGTGTTGTACAAGTGACAATAAAACCCTTTCAAGAAAAATTCTAACATAAAAAAGAGGATAAGTTTATATAAATTCATTAATAATGTTACACTAATATATCGAACTTTATCCCTTCAATCTAACAAAACTTTAGCAACATAATAGTGCTCACCTTCAAAAGATTCATAATACAACTATCCAAGGCATCCACAGAGAGGGAAAACCATCAATAGTTTTCCAATACCAAAACCATGGTATGGCAAAACTCCAACACCCTTGTGTAATTCCATTAATATCCTCAATAACAACAAACCATAATTTTAACATCTTTGACCAATAACTTCCATGGCACACATCCCCAAAAGTAGCTCTCCATTTCCAAGACTACAATTGATGTGAGACCCATTTGTCATAACAAAGATGTTCCACTCTCTCTCCTAGCACCTAGGAATGAGAAAGTGGTTTAAATGCATTCAAACCACTCCGTAACCACCATTGTCATAAGTAACCTCCCATTTAATGTGTAAACTCCCTTATTCAATGCCATTACAACCAATATTCAAGTCAATCGAGAGAAAATAAGTACTAAATAATTCACCCATTACAACCAATATTCAAGTCAATTGAGAGAAAATAAGTAATAAATAATTCACCCAATCACCCTCTAGGCATCCATATACCCATTCCCAAGGTGTTGGAGACACATGAAGTGCATAGGATTTGCAAGGTTAATATCATGTAAATCCTAACATTCTCCCACTTGATATTAGACATTGCAATGACATAAACAAGAAACATAAAAATTTATCTATGCTTACTGGTTTCATAAGTGAATTTACAACACCATCCAAAGTCTCAACCTTCTAAATCATGACCTTACCATTCTCCACCATTTTTGAACAAAGTGATACTACACATTTATATGCAAGTGGTATGAGTATGGTGCATACAATTCCTAGCCAAATAGATAGCATTCTAACTATCACATTTGATTTGAACCACCTTGCAATCAAAACCAACACTTGAACACATTCTTTGTAACCAAACTACCTCTTTATAGGAATGTGTAGTAGCCATATACTCTACTTCAATAGTGGACAAAGAAACTATGGGCTACCTCTTACTCATCCAACTAGCTATTGGAGCCCAAGACAACACTGAGAGGGGGGGGGGGGGTGAATCAGTGTTGTATAAATTTTCAAATCTTTTTGCAACTTTTATTAACAAGACATATAAAGAGGAAGACATCAATAATTTGTTAAGCACAAATGCACAAAACTGATAATGAAAGGTATGAACAAAATTTCATGAGCAAAGCATTAATATACACACATAGAGTAAAATAACATGAAGCATGACACAAGTTCTTCACGAGTGGAAAACCCTCTAGGGGTAGAAAAACCACTCAAAACGGCCTCACTAGCTTAACACTAGCTACATATAGGTCTCACCTCACTGGCTACAATATGCCTCATTGGTAAATACAATCACCATTAGAAGATATAAACAAAATCAGAGCGCTGTTTCTAGACAATTCATTGTCCTATCTTTGCATTATTCAATACAAACTTCTTCATCTGAAATTTCATCTTTTACCTTGCCTTCAAAAACTAAATTGATTGTATGTCTTCAAACTACATTTGCATACATGCTCTACCATCAATTAGTTTTCAAAATATCTCCTCTATTGAATTCATCTCAACTCAAATCTTACACACACCAACAAATTCCTTTTTGGATGCATATGTATCAATCCACATATTCAATTTTCAAAACCCCTGCAATATAAAAAATGAAAACAACTTTTCATTTCTTCTTCTTTCATATTCCTCTTTTTTCTTCACCTTCTCTATTTCATTTTTCTTCTGCAAAAATGATAAACTTGACCTTTCATTTTCTCTGAACAATTTTTGTCTTCAACATTATCCCTGCATAAAACATTCAAAAAAAATATATCTCCAAAAAAATCTTCAAAAAAATTCCAATCAATTTGCCTCTGTCAAAAATAAAATAATATAATATCCCTTTTCTGTGTATGACCATTCATCTTTCTCTCTTTGCAAATTCATCTTACTCATTTTTAATTCACAATTTTGCATAATTTCACCTGCAATAAAAATAAATGATCGTTGATATTTTCTTCTCCAAAAACCATTCACATTCCTTTTCAATCTAATTCATATTCCCTTTTATAAAAATTTCATCTCAAAAATCTTCAATCCAATTTATCTTCCCTACATAAAACATTTTCAAATAAAATCCATTCACATTCTTCTCCTCTCTTACATATAAAAATATAAAAAAAATCTTATCTCCATCCATGAAAAAATCTTCAATATACTTCAAAGAAACCATTCATCTTCTCTACAAAAGAAATTTCATCTTCTCTGTAAAAATCAATTTCTTCATGAAAAAATCCATCTGCAAAAAAAAAAATCTTCATAAAAAAATGTCTCAATTTGCTCTTTTATCCTTCCAATAGAAGACTGGTGCAGGGCACCTAGGAGCACCTTGGTTCCTAAAGTCACTTTGTTTGCATTTTTTTTGAAAGTTGTGGTTTTGATTGTAATAAGGCTTTAGCCATGAGTATATGGTCCTTTTTGTGTGGTCAAGATGATTGAGGTAACCATATAAACCTCAATCATGCTTAGTCCACGTGGATCCTTGTTATGCCACTTAGGCCTAGAAGGTATAAGGGTTGGTTTTTGAGTTTTTTTTTTATTGTTTGTGTTTTTTATCATGTTTTGGGAGTATGGAGGATGTTTTGATTCCATTGGACAAGAAAAACAAATCGCCATCCTTTGGAAAATGCAAAAACTCCATAGTGTTAAGTGTTGTCAATGGTGTCAATGACACAATGACTGGTTGCAACTTTATTTTGGTTATTCAAACTGTTTGTAGAAGTTGTAAACTGACTTGGATGGGTTAATATGGTGAATATCTGACTCCAGTACGGAGGAGGAAGTTTTTGTACGGAATTTGGGCACAAAAATCAAGAAAACTGACTATTTTTTGCTGTTTTTCTTGCTGTGTACAGACTGTACGGATTTTTCACGTGTGCAAATGATATTTTTCTGAAAGCTCTTGGAGTCAGGGTTCCAATGCAACTGGTTTGAGGTCCTGAAGTGGTCGGGATCAAAAGTTATAGATTTTTCTTTCAAAACAGGTCCAGAAACCCTGTTTTCTAGGGCAGCCATAGAAATCCGGCCCTAGAATGCATTTCCACCGTTGAAAATTTGCAAAAACTGGTGAAATGCAGGCTAGGGGTATGTACAATAAGATTCCAAAAGATTTTTGTCAGGAAATGCAGTCTTCTATTTTTAAGGTGATGCCCTAGGTCAAGTATTTCATTGTATTTGGCCAATTTCATGCTATTTGAGGTTGTAGATGATAGAATCCTGTTAGGGTCAGCAAATAAATGATGGATTTGTGTTGTAGGGACATGGTAGAAGCATTCCAAATTCCTGCCTCTGACCTATGCACCCAATTTTGAGCACTTGCTTTGTAACCTAGCCTAAATTGATCAATTAGGCCTAGAGACCTAGTAGGCGTTCTGGATTGCTGGAGTAGAGTTGGAGCAGGAGATTTGGAGGTTTGTTAGGGTCCCCTGAAAGGTGTTCAATTCCATCATTTGTTTGCCTAGACCTTTGGGATTTTGTCAAGTTTTGTTGAGAAAACCTAGTTTGAAGGGCTAGTAGCCTTACTAGTCAAGGTATAGGTTGAAGAGTTTTGGGAAGTTGGAGATCAAACCAACTGCATAGAAGGTGCTTGTTGATCTGTCTTAAGGTGTTGGAGAAGCCTTAGGGGTTGGACAATAGTCTGGACATCAAATCCTTCATATGCCTTGTATGTGCCTTTGGTTGGTTGGTTGGTTGAAGGCTAGTTGAAGTGGGTGAGTGGGCAAAGGACAATAGAGTAAACCTTTGTGTGTTGCTTCCCTTGTGCCACTCTGCATCAGGTGGTATCAGAGCCATCAAAGAGATGGGAGATAGAGAAGAAGAGGAGGAAATTCCTTCAAAGGTGACAAATGCCGAATTGGCAAAGATAGTGAGAGAGCAAGCAGCCAAGAACAAAAGGATGGAGGCTGAGATAGAAAAGTTGAAGAAAGACAAAGACAAGAAGAAGAAGTCAGAAGTCATCTTAGATTCAGATGAAGAGGATCAAGATGAGGAAGAAGAAGTGCCTATGGAAGAGCCACAAGGAGGCATGTCAGAGAGACAATTCCTAGATGCACTTGGAAAGTTGAGTAGGAAGGACACTAAGGCAGACTTACCTATGTTTCCTGGTAAGATGAATCTAGAGGAGTGCCTTGATTGGATTGAGGCAATGGAGAACTATTTTGAATGTGAAGAAGTGGCAGAAAATCAGAAAGTGAAGATTGCCAAATCAAGAATGAAAGGGCCAGCCTTGAGTTGGTGGAATTTTATTCAAAATGAGAGGATAGAAGATGATAGGAATCCTATCTCTACATGGAGGAAGATGGTACTTGAAATCAAGAAGTAATTTGTCCCTGAGGATTATGAGGTCAACTTGAACAAGAAGTTGCACAACTTGAGACAAAAGGACATGGACATAAGCACCTACACAGAGGAGTTTCACAAGATGACATTGAAAGCCAAGATGCCTGAGAATGAAAAACAGAAGCTTGCAAGGTATCTTAATGGCCTCAAGTTCTCCATTCAAGATGAATTAACTCTCTTTAACCCGGAGACAGTCCATAAGTGTTTTCAAATGGCACTGAGGATTGAGGATAAGCAGAGAAGAAAAGGGGATTTTGGCAGCAGTAGCAGAGGCAGAGGAAATCAGAATTTTAGGGGCAGGGGCAGATTTCAAAACAGAGATAATTTCTCTAGATTCCAAGGTGGCGGATCACAAGAAGGCAGCCAAGCACAGGCTAATAAAAACAATGCTGATAAGGGTCGGTTTAGGGGCAGAGGTAATGGAAGAGGAAGAAGTGGGGGCAGAGGTCCTAGTGTGTTTACTGGAAGGTGTTTCTCTTGCAATCAGATTGGACATCAGTCCTTTAGGTGCCCGGAGAAGATGGGAAACACTGCTGCAAATCAGAAAGAAAGAAGAGTACAACTCCTTCAAGAAGAGGACTGTCAAAGCACCACAAGTTACCAAACAGCCTCTTCCAAGTCTGCAGCACCTGAGAGTGGAGAATGCATCATGTTCAATAGGTCACTCATCATGCCAGCCACCAAGGAGCAGCCCCAAAGAAACAACTTGTTCAGAACCACTTGTAAGGTGAAAGGAAAAGTGTGCAAGGTAATAGTTGATTCAGGTTCTTCTGAAAATTTGGCTTCTAATGAAATGGTGACTAAGTTAGGATTGGAAAGAATGCCTCATCCTAACCCTATAGAGTCTTTTGGCTAACCAAGGAACAACAAATTGTGGTGAAAGAGCAATGTTGGGTTGAATTCAAGATAGGTGAATATCATGATAAGGTTCTTTGTGAGATAGTGGATATGGATGCATGCCACCTTCTTCTTGGAAGGCCTTGGCAACATGACACAAGTGCCCAACATGATGGTAAGAACAATGTGATTCATTTGTCCAAGAATGGTGAAAAGTTTACAATGACTCCTTTGATTGATGATTGCAAAGAGAAAGTCATTTCTAGTTCAGTTATGTTGGTAGGTGAAAAAGAGTTTTTGGCTAACCTCAAGGAAGAGAAAGTGCCATGTTTTGCAGTAGTCATCAAGCCCAAGGATGTGAATCCCAAGAAGGTCAAAGTGCAGCACCCTCTTAGGAGGATTGGACCAAAGGAAGTGGAAGAACTATTGGAGAAGTTTCAGGATGTGATAGCCGATGAAGGCAAGGATGCCCTTCCACCAAAGAGGGAGATTAGTCATTGCATTGATCTCATCCCTGGATCCACCCTACCAAACCAAGCAGCCTACAAGTTGACCCCAGAGCAAAATGTTGAAGTGGCAAGACAAATCCAAGACTTATTGGATAGAGGACTTATCAGGAGGAGTATTAGTCCATGTGCAGTACCTGTAGTGCTTGCACCTAAGAAGGAAGGAACATGGAGACTATGCACTGATTCCAGGGCCATCAACAAGATTACTATCAGGTATAGATTTCCAATGCCTAGAATAGAAGATTTAATGGATTGCTTGGGTAGGGCTAAGTATTTTACCAAGATAGATCTAAAAAGTGGTTATCACCAAATCAGGATAAGGGAAGGGGATGAGTGGAAAACTGCCTTCAAAACCAATGAAGGACTATTTGAATGGGTTGTCATGCCTTTTGGCTTGTCAAATGCACCAAGCACCTTCATGAGATTGATGAATGAAGTGCTAAAACCTTTCCTTAACAAGTTTATTGTTGTATATTTGGATGATATACTAATTTTTAGTGACAGCAAGGAAGACCACATAAGGCATATCCATCAAGTGCTCAGGAGGCTTCAAGAGGAGAAGTTGAGAATCAATCTTGACAAATGTGTCTTCCTACAAGAAGAGTTGATATTTTTGGGGTTTGTCATCTCCAAGGGCAGCCTAAAAATGGATCCAAGTAAGGTTGCAGCCATTCTTAATTGGCCAACACCTACAACAGCCTCAGAGGTAAGGAGTTTCCATGGTTTATGCAGCTTTTATAGAAAGTTCATTAGAGGGTTTAGTGGCATTTGTGCTCCACTTGTTGACACCATAAAAGGAGGCAAGAAATGTGTGTTTGTATGGACAAATGAGGCCAACAAAGCCTTTGAACTGTTAAAGAAAAAAATTTCAGAAAAACCAGTCCTAGTGCTACCTAATTTTGACAAGGTCTTTGTGGTAGAGTGTGATGCAAGTAAGAGGGCTGTTGGGGGAGTCCTAAGTCAAGATGGGAGGCCTGTAGCATTCTTTAGTGAGAAGTTAAATGAGGCAAAACAAAACTACTCCACCTATGATCTAGAGTTATATGCCATGGTTCAGTCATTGAGGAAATGGAGACACTACTTATTGCCAAAGGAATTTATAGTTTTTACTGATAACCATGCATTAAGCTTCTTGAACAGGCAGCAAAAGTTGAATCACAGACATGTCAAGTGGATGGAGTACATCCAAGCATACACCTTCTCTATAAAACATAAGAAAGGAGTGGCCAATAAGGCAGCCGATGCCTTAAGCAGGAGAAATCTTGTTGTGCAAACTATTCAGTTGGAAAGTATAGGTATTCATGCCATTAAAGATCAGTATACAGCAGATGAAGACTTCAAAGAACCATACCTCTCTTGCAAGGCCATGACAGGAAGGTATAATACTGATTTTTCTGATTTTTTGTTGCAAGATGGATATCTTTTCAAGGGTAGCATGTTGTGTATCCCAAGAAGATCTATTAGAGAGAATATAATAAAGGAAAAGCATTGTGGCAGCATGTCAGGTCACTTTGGTATTGATAAGACCCTAGAATTGGTTAGGAGGTACTATTTTTGGCCAAAATTGCCAACCGATGTAAGGAAGTTTTTTGAAACTTGTCAAATTTGCCAAAGAGCAAAGGGGCATACATCAAATGCAGGTTTATACACTCCTCTACCTATTCCTTCAAAGCCTTGGGATTCCATAAGTATGGACTTTGTACTTGGTTTGCCTAGGACAAAGAATGGACATGACAGCATTTTTGTGGTTGTAGATAGGTTCTCAAAAATGGCTCACTTCATCCCATGTAAAACCACACATGATGCCTCACACATAGCAGGTCTTTTCTTCAAAGAAATAGTCAGGTTACATGGTTTACCTTTGTCCATAATCTCAGACAGAGACCCCAAGTTCATTGGACACTTCTGGAGGACACTGTGGAAGAGACTAGGTACAAATTTGTCCTTATCATCTGCCTATCACCCTCAGTCTGATGGACAAATAGAGGTGATTAATAGGTCACTTGGCAACCTCCTAAGATGCCTAACCAAGGAGCAGGGTGCTAGTTGGGATTCAATTTTGGCTCAGGCAGAGTTCTCATACAATGACACTGTCAATAGAAGCACCGGCCTGTCTCCTTTCCAAATTGTTTATGGCACTCACCCAAGGGGTATTTTGGAACTAAGGGAGGTTAAAGGACTAGAAAACAACAGTGCCTTGGCTGAAGACTTCGTTCAAGTCATGAAAGATGTCCATGAACAAGTACAACAGAAATTGCTGTCCACTTCTCAGAAATATAAACAATTTGCTAACAGAAAAAGAAGGGATTTGCAGTTCAAGGAAGGTGATTTAGTAATGGTTCATCTGAAGAAGGAGAGGCTCCCTGTAGGTAAACACACTAAGCTACTCATGAAGAAGATTGGGCCTTGTGAAGTGCTCAAGAAATGTGGAGAAAATGCCTACAAAATCAGACTTCCGGATGGCATTGCTTTGTCTCCAATTTTTAATGTTTCAGACCTTTATCCCTATAAAGGATCTGATCCTCAGACTGTTGTTGAAGAAGATCAAACTGATCACACACTCCAAGAACTCATTCCTTCATCTCCAAATCAGATTGAGTGCATTTTGGACAAGAGGATTGCAAAACAAACTAGAAGGCACACTTATCATGACTATTTGGTGAAGTGGCTAAACAAACCTTAGGAGGATGCCACTTGGATGAGCAGGGCAGACATTGAGAAGGCAGGTTTCACATTTGACAGCATTCCAACTCAAGAGACTTGAGTTCTCTTTGACAGTGGGTGTATGGTGCAGGGCACCTAGGAGCACCTTGGTTCCTAAAGTCACTTTGTTTGCATTTTTTTTGAAAGTTGTGGTTTTGATTGTAATAAGGCTTTAGCCATGAGTATATGGTCCTTTTTGTGTGGTCAAGATGATTGAGGTAACCATATAAACCTCAATCATGCTTAGTCCACTTGGATCCTTGTTATGCCACTTAGGCCTAGAAGGTATAAGGGTTGGTTTTTGAGTTTTTTTTTATTGTTTGTGTTTTTTATCATGTTTTGGGAGTATGGAGGATGTTTTGATTCCATTGGACAAGAAAAACAAATCGCCATCCTTTGGAAAATGCAAAAACTCCATAGTGTCAAGTGTTGTCAATGGTGTCAATGACATAATGACTGGTTGCAACTTTATTTTGGTTATTCAAACTATTTGTAGAAGTTGTAAACTGACTTGGATGGGTTAATATGGTGAATATCTGACTCCAGTACGGAGGAGGAAGTTTTTGTACGGAATTTGGGCACAAAAATCAAGAAAACTGACTATTTTTTGCTGTTTTTCTTGCTGTGTACGGACTGTACGGATTTTCACGTGTACAAATGATATTTTTCTGAAATCTCTTGGAGTCAGGGTTCCAATGCAACTGGTTTGAGGTCCTGAAGTGGTCGGGATCAAAAGTTATAGATTTTTCTTTCAAAACAGGTCCAGAAACCCTGTTTTCTAGGGCAGCCATAGAAATCCGGCCCTAGAATGCATTTCCACCGTTGAAAATTTGCAAAAACTGGTGAAATGCAGGCTAGGGGTATGTACAATAAGATTCCAAAAGATTTTTGTCAGGAAATGCAGTCTTCTATTTTTAAGGTGATGCCCTAGGTCAAGTATTTCATTGTATTTGGCCAATTTCATGCTATTTGAGGTTGTAGATGATAGAATCCTGTTAGGGTGAGCAAATAAATGATGGATTTGTGTTGTAGGGACATGGTAGAAGCATTCCAAATTCTTGCCCCTGACCTATGCACCCAATTTTGAGCACTTGCTTTGTAACCTAGCCTAAATTGATCAATTAGGCCTAGAGACCTAGTAGGCGTTCTGGATTGCTGGAGTAGAGTTGGAGTAGGAGATTTGGAGGTTTGTTAGGGTCCCCTGAAAGGTGTTCAATTCCATCATTTTTTTGCCTAGACCTTTAAGATTTTGTCAAGTTTTGTTGAGAAAACCTAGTTTGAAGGGCTAGTAGCCTTACTAGTCAAGGTATAGGTTGAAGAGTTTTGGGAAGTTGGAGATCAAACCAACTGCATAGAAGGTGTTTGTTGATCTGTCTTAAGGTGTTGGAGAAGCCTTAGGGGTTGGACAATAGTCTGGACATCAAATCCTTCATATGCCTTGTATGTGCCTTTGGTTGGTTGGTTGGTTGAAGGCTAGTTGAAGTGGGTGAGTGGGCAAAGGACAATAGAGTAAACCTTTGTGTGTTGCTTCCCTTGTGCCACTCTGCATCAAAGACCCTACATCTTCTCCAAATAACATGGCCTTTAAAAAAAATTCCAATTTAAAAATGTAATAAATATCTCCTTCTTAATATTCTCCCCCACAAGTTTAGGAGAATAAAATAATCTTCCAAAAAAATCTCACAAAAAATCTGCCTTATATCTCCTTTTAAAAACCAAAAATATCTCCTTAAAAATAGCATATAACTTCACATTTTTATGTCATAAAAATTTGACAGTAAGAGGGCCACCAAAATAGGAGATAAAATGACAAGTTTCTAAAAATTAAAATAAAGCCATTGTTGGCTTATTCACGTTCCCCAAAAAAAACCTTTTATGACTTTGCATATAAAACAAAGCCATAATATTACTTAATTCATGCTCCTTTATGATATTGGATGCTTTTCATTAAAAAAACCTCTCCTTTTAAATAAAGCAATTGGATGCTTTTTGAGGATATTTAATGATTTTATATGATTTAATTTGATGGATTTCACTCAAGTCATAAACAATGCCTCTTTTTTAATATTGACTTTCACCTAAGTCATTTATTTGTTTTAGCACCCATGTTCCTCGATATTTTTTAATGCTTGCCATTACATATGTAACCCTTAGTTGCAGCAATGAATGCTAGAATGATATGTGTCTTTCCACCATAGGTATCTTTCTAATCATCTGCAATATTGATAGCTTCCAAGTTCTTTTGGGTCTCCAAAGAAACTGCCATGAGAAAGATCATGCCTGAATGTACATGAGTCTAAGGACGAACTTAAATAGCTTGCATAGTCTGATCCAAGATAACTTCTTATCATCTCAACTTCACAACAAACATATGAAGACTCCTGATTTCTTCTATGCATTGCAAGACATCAACCTGTGTCTGTCATCAACAACTCATCAATATGTTCAACCAACAACACAAACAAGTCTTCAAATCTATTTTCTGCTCTCTGCTTTGGTGGACAACCTGTGAACAATATGGCTACATGGAACACACCTTGTTAATCAATGTTGCATAACAAGACATATGCATTGGATTATTTCTACATCATCATTTTTTCAAACACCACTACATAAGATCTACAAAAATGAACCAACACAAACAAGAATGAACCAAGAAACATAAACAAGATATGAACTCCATCAAGCATCTTGAAATGAGACCATGAGCATCATGAAGTAAACAACTCGTAAACTGATGATGAAGACTTTGAACATCCACTGATCCTGATGACAACTCCTGTCAATACCAACACCTTTTTTTTGACATCAATGACAATCTACTTTCATCACTAGCTACACTATCAAACGAGGAATATATCCATTAGTGGACCTTCAACTATACAATTCACTTGCCTAATCTGTACCAAAAAATCCCTATATGTTGAATAGATTTCCCACATCATTAGAACCATGATAACATAAACAATAATTGGAGTTCCCTCACAAATATCTAAATACCCTCTTAATGCGAGTCCAATACTTTCTAATAGGGTTAGACATAAACCTGCTAAGAACTCCCACTGCTTGGGCAATATCTAGTTTAATACAAATGATTGCAGACATTAGGCTACCACTAGAACTAGCATAAGGCACATTATACATATCCTAAAAATTATCATCTAAGTTAGGACACATGTGTAATTAAATCTTAGTGCCTATCGGTAAAGGAATACCTACTGGTTTAAAATCATGCATAGTAAACCACTGTAAAATAGTGTCAACATACTCTAATTGAGCCAAAACTTTCTGTGAACTTGTTCCCCATTGATTTCCATTCTCAAAATGAACTTTTCTACCCCTAGATCCTTCATGTCAAATGTACTAAAAAGTTGAGTTTTAAGCTCCCTAATCACTGCCTTGTTGTTACCAATAAACATGCCACCAACATACAAGATAATAATTAAAATCTAATCATCATTAATTTTAATGTAAACATATTGATCTTCTTTGTTTCTAATAAAACCCAACTTCAATGTAAAAGCATTGACCTTTTGATACCACATCCAAGTTGATTGTTTCAAACATACAATGACCTTTTTAACTTGCAAACCAAATTTTCTTTCTCTTTTACCACAAATCTATTAGGTTGTCACGTATAAATTTCCTCTTCAAGGTCCCCATGCAAGAAAGTAGTTTTAATATTCAGTTACTCTACTTCAAAATCACAAGCAACAACAATAGAAGAGATGAATCTAATGGAATTCAATTTAGAAGTAAGAGAGAAAGTTTCACTAAAATCAACTCCTCCTCTTTGGGAGTAGCCCTTAGCCATCAATCTAGCTTTGTAGCTCTCTAAATTACCATCTACTCTAAAATTTTTATTGAATACCCACTTGTAACCAATGGGCTTCCTTCCCTTGGGAAAAATCACAAGATCCTAGGTGTCACATCTTTCTAAGGCCATCATCTCCTCTTGTATGGAATCAATCCAATAATAATGCTCCTCTAAAGAGAGCCTCCTTGAAGGATCTTGGTTCATCATCAATAAATGACAATACATATAGACCTATAGAATTTATCAAATGCCTTAGAGCAATATTCATTTTCATTATCAAATCTCAACACCTTTATCTTCTTATCCAACCATTTCTCAATCAAAGCTAAGATCCTTAAACTTAAAGAAACTTTAGATTTAGATCTAAGAAAATAAATCCTTGTGTATCTTTAGTAGTCATCAATAAATAAAACATAATAACATGATTTACTGATAGAATCCACATCCATTAGATCAACACACATCCAAGTGAATAAATTCTAAAACACATTTTGATCTAGTTCTTCCAATGCAAAAATAAACTATATTATACTTTCCAAACACACAGAGCTCACAAAACTCAAACGCATCAGAATAACTAGAAAGACCATCAACCATCTTTTCAATAATAATGGTTTGAAGACCTTTTCCACTAATGTGGTTCAGATGTTGGTGCCATATATACATGCATTTTGGAATTACTAGTTACATTGGTAGAATTAACAAAAGTGGAGGAATCTAGCCTAAATAGAGTCCCATATTGTGAAACTTTCACTACAACCAAATTTGCTTTGACCAAAATACAACCAAATTATCAAATGTCACAGACACTCTAGAATCATTCAACTTAGATACACAAATAATATTTCTCACAAGTCCTAGAATATGTAAAATAACATAAAGAATTTTCACTCTCCCATCACTGAAGCATAATATGCCTTTCCTTACCAACAATATGATGTTTAATGTTGTCACCAAGGAGAACCTTTCCATCATAAGATCAATAAGATGATAACCACTCCTTGTCAAGAGTCATATGATTGGAGAAGCTTGAATCAATCAACGAAGAGCATCATTAGTAACATTAGTAGATAAATAATGCATCATTATCATTGTTATCAAAAGATTCTCTATCTAGAAGAATCATCATAACTCTTATTCTTATTTTTGTATTCCTTCTTCACATGTCCCCTCTTTCTACAATTCCATCACTTTACTCCACTCTTACCAAGAGTTTTAGACTATCCTTTTGATTTAGATTTAGATTTCATCTATTCCCCTTTAGACCCACCTTTATCCTTGTGCCTTCCTTAAACATGCAAGGCATCCTTAGAACCTTCATAATTTGACTTTCTCATATTTTCTTCACTGGGAAATGCAACAATAAGGGTGTCCATATTCATTTCTACAACACTATCATTGATAACAAAATTTAAATTCTCTCAAGATTTAGGTAAAGATCAAAGCAACAAGTTATACTTATCTTCCTCATCAATTTTAACATCTACTAAACCTAGCTAACTCAAAATCATAATAAAGGCATAATATGTTTAACAACATATTCGCCTTCCTTCATATTTAAAAATTACAAACATCTTTTGGGATATAACTTATTAGTTAGAATTTTAGTTTGATAAATATCATCTATTCTCTTCCATAGTTAAGATGTGGTGGTCTCGTCTAAGACATTCAAGAGGACAATTTTGTAAGACAACCAATGGTTCCTTGTGCCTTCTTGTTTAACTTACTCTAATCTTCATCAGACATACCATGAATTTTCCTTCTTGTTGGTGCCTATATTTTATGTGCCTAAATTTGCCCAAAAATCCCATGTGTGGTCGTGGCCTTTATCAGCCCTTTGGGTGTTCCTGGGAACTTGTCGGCAGTTCTAGTGGTTCCTGGAGCCACAAAAACCTTTGACTTAGTTCCTAGGTTCCTAAGTTCCCTTTCCCCCAGCTTGCCAACAAAGGAAGTGATGAAGTGAATAAGGATGAAGTATGGAACTTATCGGAGGTTCCAGAGGTTCTGGTGGTTCCTAGAACCACCAAAACCTTTGACTTGGTTCTTGTTTCCTAGTCACACCCTAGTCTCCAACAAAGAATGTGCACAAAGTGGAAAAGAGAAGAAAGAAAGAGTGTCATGATCCTTGGTGGTCGACGAATTGCCAACCAGAAGGAACAAAGAGAAAAATGAGAAATGATAAGACATAAGGAGAAAGTGAAAAGGTGAAGGTAATAAGGAAATGAGAAAAAAGATAAGCAAGAAAGATGTTGGAGCTTCCTGTGGTTCTTGGGACCATTGGAACCTCTGACTTGGTTCCTAGGTTCTCAATGGGGTCTGAAACCCCGACAAGGCAACATAGGGGAAAGATGAAGACAAAGGAAAATAGAAAAGAGAAAGGGAAAGGAGAAGCAAGGAATAGGTTCCTGGTGGTTGGTGAATCATCGACAAGTAGGAACAAAAGCAAACAATGAAAGAAAAAGAGACATCAGTGGTTTTGGTGGTTCTTGGAACCACTAGAACCTCCAACCAGGTTCTTGGTGAGCTCGTAGGCTTCGACAAGGCAAAAATAGAATATTTTAACTTGTTTTTAAATGTTTTTTTTGTGGGCTCTCAGGTTTAAGCATCTGCCTACCTACTTAAAGCACCATTAATTCCCAAAACAAATGGAATGGAGGTGGTGAAGTTAAATGTAGCAAGTACGAGGGTAGATGAGGCGGTTGATAGAACTTATTGTAGAAGTATGGACGCCCTACATATATTTTCCTACTCAAAATCCTATTAGAATAATAAGAGGAAATGGAATGATATATATACACATTGATAAGATGTAAAAAGGGGTTGGTCATTGAACCATTATCTAGATGCTTGCAAGTGTTGAGGACCATATAGGGTTTCAAATTATGCTAGTTTAGTTCAATTAGAGCAACAAATTTGTAAAACATGGGAGCTAATATTGTAAATGGTGTTTGTAATGGAATGTCTCCATGTGTGTTTGTAGATTTTCAAGGAAATCCTCTATTGTAGCAGTGTATTTTCTCTTGCCACATTTGCTAGCATGATTGTAATGGAGATTTGATAAAAGTCACAAAATTTTAAATCATTTCAAGTTTGCAATGGCCATTTGTGAATTGCAAATGGATTTTTATAGTATGGGAATGGATTATTAAGTGTTCTTTATTATTTGGTGCCATATTTGTGATGAATATTCATACATAGCTCACATTTATTTTGATTTCAATTTGTTGTTTCCTGCTAGCAACCTGGTCTATGGTACCCAAAGGATAGGCACTGGTCTTGGAATTTCACGGTCAAACATATGCCTTAAAATGAAAACATCTTTCAGTAGTAGTTTAGGGGTAGGTTGATAGATTAGTTTAGGTTCTACATGCATCCATAAACCAACATTGTTACCTTTGCTATATCTAGAGAGAGCTGGTGTTAGATAAATGTTTAGAGGTTTGTGCTTGTAGGATTTCGACCTGTAAGGAAATGAGGGCATCTTAGAACGTATTTCTAAGAAAAGTGGTGTCTTCGACAAATTTAAATTCTTTCCAAATGCTTCAAAAACATGCACAACTATGCCTTTAAAGCGGAAACAGACATAGAACATTTCCTACATTGACCCTTAGAGGAAAGCACAAGCGAACAATATCTAGTTTCAACAGCAGAGACATTAAACATGAAAGACAGAACAAGAACACAGATTTACGTGGGGAAAACCCTTACGGGTAAAAAACCCCACACTCCAAAAGCCCAGATCACCATTGTATTATTCAGTAACAGAAAAAATAGTTACAATACAAAACTGGCAATAAGCCTTTCATGAAGATTTACATCTTGTTCCTTCTGAAGAATAACTGACAGTAACCCTGCACAAAGTTCTCCAGCACTTGGTTGGTTCTTCATACTGTGATTATGCCACAAACAGCACACAGTACAGAACTACATCTTCTCAGCTAGAACAATTTCATTTGAACTCTGTTTTCATCCTCTTCTCAGTCCCTTCACATGCTGTTCACATGCTGCATACAGCATACAACATAAGACTTCACAGAAGAAGAAAACCAGAGGTCTCTCTCGAGAAGAACTCTCTCACACTCACACCGACCCCATCGATACCAAAAATTGCTTTAGCAATCTAATCTATTCTCATGCAAACGACCGTTCATTCCAACTGCCCAGCATCGCTGACATCCAACTGTCCAAACCGTTTCGCATTCGTGAGAACCTTTAGTCCCACATGCATTCGGCGTTGGAGGATTTCCAGTTTATATGTCTGATGACACGGTAAGACTATTGTTGGCACTTTTCCCGCCGACGACCCTAGTCTATCCCCATCAGCACAACTCAAACCATCGGCCAACATTCCATCTTTCACTCCGACGGTTCCATGTCCCACCGATACCAAAGACAACATGCCCTCATCGGAATAATAGACAAACATCGGATAGACACCCAAATCTCAGACCGACCAAGTATCTCATGCCGACGCCAATGCCTCACCAACTTCCATCAGGGTGACAGATGACATCAGAACAACATCCCTAGGATTGGCCGATAGTGTTTCTCACGCTGATGCCAACCCTTCATAGGTATAACATGAAGTATCGGGGATACACCTTCCAGCTATGCTGATATCAATACTCACTCCGATGATCTTTCATCGGGGTGACTCACGCCAACTAGATCACTTACTCTTCACTAACCCTGCATCCATCGTCGGTGAGACCAATGCCCATTGGAGCATCCTCCCTAGACCAAGCCGATAGTGAAAGTCAGCCCAATAGCCCTTGGTCGGTGAGACTTCGCAGACCGGCCAAGTGCTCATCACTCCCACCGATACACAAAGTCAAGCCGATGGCCACTACCATCGGTAAGACCAAAGAGATCGGAGTAACAAATCAAAACTGGGCCGACAGAGATCTTCATACCGATGACCATTCCATCGGAGAGACACTTCACATCTTACACCGATAGACCAATGTCACCACGATGCCAATGAACCTCTGAACCGATCATCAACCAAGGAACCGATGAACCATTTAACCTGTAATTTGAGTCACCAGTACTCAACATTCTCCCACTTGACGAAGGAATTATAGGAAACCATCAATGCTCCAAGTCAACAGAATCAAAGTTAACACTGCCTTCACTCCACTGTACTCACAAGCTCCACAGAAGCTTCAACATAACAAACTTCAAAGCTTCCAGAACACAGCCATGAAACCATTCTCCAGGAACAAGATAAACCATCAGCTAGAACAACAATCAGTAAGCTGACTGTACCCATCCAACTGAACATAAAACCCACATGACTGAAAATAGCACACACAGCCAGTGCTAAAAACATCCAATCACTCATACCTTAAAGGTATGAACATCAGTAGACTCATGCCACCTGCATATACACCCATCAACTGCAAATACAAGCTCCATATGTCAACTAGTCAAAGAAGACCAGACACATCAAGAACTCCCACTGCATGGATAATGCAGATCTGAAAAAGATCATGGCATACAAAATCCACCAATAGCATTACATAGAAAGTGTAAATATCATGTAGTACCAAGGAAACATCCACCATGATATGCAAATCAATAACCTGCAAGAACAACTCCTCACCACCAGTCCAAAGTTCTCCCAAGTTCTCCACATCCAACTGAAGAAAGAGATAATAGAACAAAACCTTCATGCTGTCACCCAACAACATAAGTGAAAGCACATGACCACAAACTAGTGATCATCAGCTCCAACCAAATCTCAAAACAATGTAATGTGAAACACACCATCAGAGAAACTAACTGAGACCAAGAGGAACACTGCACATCATATACCTGTAGACAATCCTTTTACATACACCTCTGAATGCCAACTGTGTCAAGTATGATCTCCTTCAAAACACCCCAGAGTGAACCAGCATAACAACATCTAAACAAACATTCAATCTCCAAGATCAAACGCAACTAACATGGATGTAAGCCTCACAAACCAAAGAAGATCAAACTAATTCATTTCCGATTTCAGGAAATCAGCCCATTAACCATCTCCTAATAGTCCTCATCAATGAATGAAATCTCTAAACTCAAATGCACAAGGAGATAATCATGCTATTCATCTCTCACAATGAATCCACCAGAACCATCAATGAGCAGTTCAAGATCCATATCTATGAAAGAAAACATAAAACACCTGAGAGAAACAATGGGCTATACCTCTCAAGTGAAACTTGTCGAGTAGACCAAGAGTGGGGAAAGAGAATGTTCTTCCAAGATACCCAAGTCCCAATGACTTTCTCCAAGAACAATCTCCTCTAGATCTTTTGTTGAATTCACATTCAACCAAGGTAAAGACTCCTCAAACTTCCAGCTGTAAACTCTGAAAACACAGCATATACAGCCTCACCTTATTCTCCATGTATCCATGAGTACCTTTGAACAATCACCTCATGCTGAACTCCAACTGCATCACTACAACACTATGAAGTAATCAAGCAAATGATAGATGTACCCAAACATAGAGAAGTAACCAGACCACTGTCAAAACTCCAATCATCTGAATCAGGAACTTATTATGACATCATGATCTTACCATCTCCTTTAGGAGATTCCATGCTCCAGGTGAACATAACCATTGTCTCTAGATCAATGTATCATACCAAAATTCAAAAGCAGAAATCATGATATGAAACAAACCAAAATTCTAAACCAACATCACCTGTCAAGCACCACCAACACCTTAGCCAAGAATTTCATGAATCCTCCATGACTCCAAGATGTTACTCATCCTCAAATAGTGCCCCTGCAAATGCTAAAGAACCCTTCTGCAGCAACAGCATCAAAGAGCTCCTCCTAGTAACATCTGCAACACTAAAGAAGATCATTCACCACTAAGTGATGAAACACACAGTCAATGCTAAAGCTCCCACTGAACTGTAACAACAGAGCTTTCCAAGCATCCTGACCAAACATCTCCTAATCTGAAAATCTTCCAGGTCCACACATTAACATGTCCATGTGACTATAAAACCAAGTGACACCAAGATCTCCAAAACAAGGAATTAAACTATCACTGTCAATAGCTTACACAAACCTATGTATTCAAGCTATACATGACATCATGATACACTTACTACAAGTCTCCATAACCAACTATTCAGATACTCTACAACATCCATCCTCTCATCCCAAAACAGTCACACCAATACACAAGTGACCACAGACAAGGCTAGCTAACAAATCTGCATAAACACTGAAACAACCTTGTGGATAAAGACAGTCCACATTCGAGTCATCTCACTGTAGCTTAATAGGTGATCAGCCCACAAAACTACATAACTCGTAGATCCAACCAATGTATCATGCAAACTCACTATCACACTGGAAATTGCAAAACTGAGATTTCAAGGAATAAATAACAATGTAGACAACAAGACTCAAGCATCAGAAAACTTACTTTTCATTGATTTGCCCAACATGTCCACAACCAGAGCACCATAGTCAAGAAACTAGAAGCATTACCATAGAAATGCTGAGTGACAAATCACATACCAGCACTCCCATGCAGAGCAAGCATTTCACCTCCTCACACCATGCACAGAGCATGCATGCAAAACTGCAACTATATCATCCAGCAACATCCCAAAAGCCAGGGTCTAGAAATAGCTTAACTACAGCTTCACAAAACCACAAGTTTTTCTTTTGACCGTGTAAAACTTGCAAAAACCACTTGTGTTTGAAAAACACCCATGCACATCCATACCCACTTCACATCTGGAAAACCCAAAAAGTCTGCAACAAAACTCCATAACAGTTAAACCAGAATAATGGATCATCATGAATATGCAAAACCATAGTTTTTAAGGAAAAACTATAAAACCCCTCAAATCCAAAAAATATGAATTTGAGTCATGCAAGTGCAAAATATCCACTTAAGGAAATAGCAGTTCAAGAGCTTTAGGCCCACTTGTAGACCAATCCCTCAACCACCAACATGCACATGCATCCGAGAGAATCAGGCTATTACAGAAGCTCTCAGATCATCCAATGATCAACTCCAAAGCCTGCATGCAATTAAGGTAACAAAAATTATGCCTTCCAATACCAGGAACAAAACACCCAGCATAAGCACAATACTCCATGGCTGAGCAGTGACACAAACTCCTTCATATCATCAGAGAGCCTCTCACACAGACACCCAATATGAAAGTTACTGTAGCAACACAACCACAAAGCAAACCCCATGCAACAAGATTAAATATTGTCAATTAAGAGTCTCAGGCCACATCAAGACCAGCTCCAGTCTCTTCACCATCCTTCAAGCACTGCTAAAACAGAAACACAAGATCAACTGCCAGACTTTCACTCAAACAAGGATCAAACGAACAGACATTTCCTTTAGATTTCCTCAAGCCTGTCACACTAAGAAATCATCACAGAAGGAAAACCCAGACCTTATACACCAGGAACTCTTACATGCAACACATGCAACACACAAATGTACATATGTGAGCAACAAAGAAGATCCTAGAGGAAGGCTTTGATACCACTTGTAAGGAAATGAGGGCATCTCAGAACGTATTTCTAAGAAAAGTGGTGTCTTCGACAAATTTAAATTCTTTCCAAATGCTTCAAAAACACGCACAACTATGCCTTTAAAGCGGAAACAGACATAGAACATTTCCTACATTGACCCTTAGAGGAAAGCACAAGCGAACAATATCTAGTTTCAACAGCAGAGACATTAAACATGAAAAACAGAACAAGCGAACAATCTAATCTATTCTCATGCAAACAACCGTTCATTCCAACTACCCAGCATCGCTGACATCCAACTATCCAAACCGTTTCGCATTCGTGAGAACCTTTGGTCCCACATGCATCCGGCGTTGGAGGATTTCCAGTTTATACGTCTGATGACACGGTAAAACTATTGTCGGCACTTTTGCCGCCGACGACCCCAGTCTATCCCCATCAGCACAACTCAAACCATTGGCCAACATTCCATCTTTCACTCCGACGGTTCCATGTCCCACCGATACCAAAGACAACATGCCTTCATCGGAATAACAGAGAAACATCGGATAGACACCCAAATCTCAGACCAACCAAGTATCTCATGTCGACGCCAATGCCTCACCAACTTCCATCGGGGTGACAGATGACATCGGAACAACATCCCTAGGATTGGCCGATAGTGTTTCTCATGCTGATGCCAACCCTTCATAGGTATAACATGAAGTATCGGGGATACACCTTCCAGCTGCGCCGATATCAATACTCACTCTGATGATCTTTCATCGGGGTGACTCACGCCGACTAGATCACTTACTCTTCGCTAACCCTGCATCCATTGTCGGTGAGACCAATGCCCATCGGAGAATCCTCCCTAGACCAAGCTGATAGTGAAAGTCAGCCCGATAGCCCTTGGTCGGTGAGATTTCGCAGATCGGCCAAGTGCTCATCACTCCCACCGATACACAAAGTCAAGCCGATGGCCACTACCATCGGTAAGACCAAAGAGATCAGAGTAACAAATCAAAACTGGGCCGACAGAGATCTTCATACCGATGACCATTCCATCGGAGAGACACCTCACATCTTACACCGATAGACCAATGTCACCGTGATGCCAATGAACCTCTGAACCGATGATCAACCAAGGAACCGATGAACCATTTAACCTGTATTTTGAGTCACTAGTACTCAACAGACCCATCATTGTAGTCCATTGTTTTTCAAATGAATATATTAGGTGAGCTCATGTTAGAAACATATTTAGAGGGCTATAATGATGTGGAGGAAAGATAAAAGTGTGTATGCAATGTTAAGGAGATTCATCTTTAGTGATTGAAATTGGTTATATTTTGGGCGCACTTATATGCTTATTTTTAATTTGCTATTAGTAAGGTCTTTTAGGCTTGCTCTTGATTGCCATGGGGGCATGGAAGTCAAAGCCTTGTTCCAATTTGTTTCTATATACTTAGACGTCAAGGGAATATTCCCTAGGTTTTATAGAGCCTGAAGAAGAAAAGGAATTGCCCCATCCTATGTGTTGGACCAAACCCACCCTCTCTCTGTTGATATATCACTCTATGTATTGGTGAAATTTATTTCCCCTTTGTGTCACCCTTGGTGGTGATTTTAGAGGGGAGGGTCTACGTTTTTGGGAACCAAAAGACTAGTGACTCTATCAGGGATTCAAAGTTTAGTCTTATCCTAGGCTACAACAAATTAATGACTTTGTTGGTATGAATACTGAGAAATATTTTAACCTTGATGGTTATATTTTCTCTAAGGACTTCCTCATTTAGTGAGGTGGCGGTTCTACAACATAATTCAAAGTTTCTTCTAATGCATGTTTGTTGGTGGTGCAACAAACTTCCATCCACACTAGTGTAGTAAGAGGTCAAGGTATGCAAAGTTATTTTTTCTTTCCTCTCCTGAGGCAAGGTTTATTGTGCAAAGATTTATCTTTGGAATAATAGGTAGTCCTTTTTTAGCATAATGTATGTTTTATAATCATGGATCATCTATTTAAATAAGAGTCAAAATCTAGGCATTCACTTGACTCATACTGGATCAAATGTCCAATATGCTATGCTCATGAATATGATCTTGATTACTATATCGATACCTCATCCGAATGCACAAATGTTTGTGCATATGAATTTCAAAATGACACACCAGTTGTACATTCCTCTTACCCATTTGAACAAGAACTTCTTGACTTGGTGAGCCACATAAACATGCTTGACTTAGGTACCAAGTTGTTCCACAATCACTCTACATCTACAAGTGCACAAGAGGTTACAACAACAATTTTTGATGATGAACAAGATGATTTTATTTCTGAATTCAATGAGTTAGATGCACATGTCTATGGCCGTGACTCCCTTGCCCAACATTTGGAAAGCATTAGGAGGTATGATGGTGAATCAGTTTCAGACTTTCATAATAGGTTTGTTGGTGCAATCAATAACCTTCTAGATGAGTGTAGGCCTAATGAAAGTTTGTACATAGACTTGTATTATGAGACCTTCTATCCTGGTGCAAGCTGACTTTCCCGTGAATATAAACCAAGAAGTATAAAGGTAGATTTTGAGTGGGCCAATGCTACTAAATCAACACTCACCATTACTTTTCCATATCCCAATGCTAAAGGGGATATGTTTTTAGCTCTTGTTATTCATTTTAGTGGGTCAAACCATTTGAATGATGGCATTGGTACAACATTGGATCAGTTTGATAATGTGGTCAGGAGGATTGAAATTGATGACAGTGCAACAACATATGATAGCAATGCAGGTGATAACAAAAATGTTTGCATTGATTTATGCTTAGATGGGCTATTTCATGGTCTTGAAAATGATAACTATGTATTGGATGAACTCCTATTCTTTGTTCCTCTTGATGTTGATCTTGATGTTGCTAAGGTATGTAAGGAAGTTGAAGTGCAAGATCTTTATTACTCATTAGGCTTTCTTCCTTATTTTGTTGAATTTGGGGATGAGTCCACACCTTCCTTGTTGCAAGTGAGAATGGAGAATATGAAGGTGTGGATGATCTTTCTACTGTTCCATGTCAAGGATTCTCAACCTTGATGAAATTTTAGAACCTGATTTGGAGCAACTATCATGTGCTAATGTGGACTGCATTGAGGATACCTTTTTGGGCTCATTGGTTGAGCATTTTGATAGTAGTGTTGTGTGTTCTCATGAAGATCAAGTTTCTTGTGTGTGGAGGGGTGAAGAAGAAGAAATCATTGGCCATTTTTTTAGCAACAATATTTATACAACAAGGTATAGTGAAGGATGTGAAACAAAGAGGCAACTTCAAGATTGTGAGTCTTCACCTGAAGTGTCTCAAATTTTTGAGTTATATGCTAAAGGCATATAATTGGATTTGAATAAGGTCTTTGATTCAATCATGGAATAATACATCAACATTTGTGGTGTAGCTGGGATGTAAGAACTTGAGCAGTTAGATAATACACCACATCTTGAATTTGCACTTGAGTTGGATCCACTTCAGCTTGGTGTTCAAGAGGATGTTTTTGTTCATGTTGATTTGTGTGGGTCTAGATATACATCATGTTACCAAGAAGCCCGAGGGAGAAAATTTCTATGTGGTCCAACATGATGGTGAGTCCTATTGTCTATGGCTGACATGTCCTGACAGAAGTCACTTCCACTTCTAGTATGATGAGCTAAAAAATTACAATTTTCTTGCACATGCTTGGAAAAGACCCTTTTGTTGCTACTTGGAGATGGATGTAGTTCCAATGTAAGGATGCTCAATTCCTTCTTCAAGCTTGTCTTTGATAGAGGGACTAGTGATTTACAACAACTTGTCCATGGCCTAATGCCATAGATCTTCTTTGCAAGGTTTGACTTGCAAGTGTGTTAAAATTTTGTTTACAACCATCCTTTCATTGTGTCTTTGTGCTTTAATGCCATTGGATGTAGGTCTTGTATATATTCCCTTGAGCTGTGTGTTTCCCTATATATATGTTGGTTTATTTTCCCCTATTTCATTTTGATTTTTTTAGTGTACTCCAAAGATAGATGGATCCTCATTGTGTTTGCAAGAAGCACACGTCCCCCACTAGAGGCACTATTGGTGCCTATATTTTTTGTGCCTAAATCTGCCTAAAATTACCATGTGTGGCCCCCCATGTTTTGCCTTGTTTTGATGCCTTCAAAAATCATAAATTTGGTTGTCCTATCCTTTTTCAGTCCTTTGAGTGTTCTCAAGAACTTGTTGATGGTTCTAATAGTTCCCAGAACCACTGAAACCTCCAACTTAGTTCCTAGGTTCCTAAGTTCCCTTTCTCTTGACTCACTGACAAAGGAAGTGATGGAGTGAAGACTAATGAAGTATGGAACTTATTGGTAGTTCTGGTGGTTCCTAGAACCACCAAAACATTTGACTTGGTTTCTGGTTCCCATTTACACCCTAATCTTTGACAAAGAAAGTGAAGAAAGTCGCAAAGAGAAGAAAGAAAGAGTTCCATGGTTCCTGGTGGTTAGCGAATCACCGACTAGAAGGAACAAAGAGAAAAAGGAGAAATGATAAGGCATAGAGAGAAACTGAAAAGGTGAAGGCAGGAAGGAAATGAGAAAGAAGATAAGCAAGAAAGATGTTGGAGCTTCTAGTGGTTCCTAGAACCACTAGAACCTTCAACTTGCTTCCTAGGTTCCCAATGGGGTTAGAAACCCTAACAAGGCGACATAGGGAAAAGATGAAGACAAAGGAAAAAAGAAAAGAGAAAGGGAAAGAATAAGTAAGGAATAGATTCTAGGTGGTCAGTGAATCACCAACAAGTAGGAACAAAAAAAACAAAGAAAGAAAAAGAGGCATCAGTAGTTCCCAGGACCACTGGAACCTCCAACTAGGTTCCTAGTGAGCCTGCAGGCTCTGACAAGGCAAAAATAGAATATTTTAATATGTTTTTAAACATGTTTTTCATGGGATCTTAGGTTTAAACACCTTCCTACCTCCCTGAAGCACCACTAATGCCCAGAATGAATGGATTGGAGGTAGGTGCAATTAAATGTAGTAGGTATGAGGGTAGATGAGGGGGTTGATGGAATTTATTGCAATAATATGGATGCCCTGAAGATGTTTTCCCACTCAAAATCCCATCAAAATAACAAGAGGAAATGGAATGTTATATACACATTGATAAGATGTAAAAAGGGGTTGGTTGTTGAACTAGTTTCTAGCTACCTACAAGTGCCAAGGATCATCTAGGGTTTTAAATCATGCTAGTCTCACTCAGTTAGAGCATCAATTTTGTAAATCATGGGAGTTAATAATGTAAATGGTGTTTGTAATGGAATGTCAACATGTTTATTTATAGATTTTTAGGGAAATCCTCTATTGTATTAGTGCATTTTCACTTGCCACATTTGCTGGCATGATTGTAATGGAGATTTGATAAATGTCATAGTATTTTAATTCATTGTAAGTTTTGTAATGGTTATTTTTGTATTGCATATGGATTTTTTTAGTATGGGAATGGATTATTAGGTATGCTCTATTATTCGGTGTCATATCTATAATGTATGTTCATGCATAGATCATGTTCCTTTCGATTTCAATTTGTTGTTTCCTGTTGGCAACCTAGACTCTATTACCCAAAGGATAGGCATCGGTCTTGGAAGTTCACAGTAAAACATATGCCTTAAAATGAAAACATCTTTCAATAGTAGTTTAGGAGTATGCTGGTAGATTAGTTTAGGGTTTTCCTACATCCACAAACTAGCATTGTTACCTTCGCTATATTTAGAGAGAGCTAGTGTCAGATAAATGTTTAGAGGTTCGTTCTTGTAGGAGTTCGTGTAAGGTCACTTAAACCATATCTAGTATCTATTATGATAGATGTATTATAATTATTATGATAGGAGGATATTACGAATATTTTGAAATTGGACTAAATAATTATTTGGTTAATATGTATGTTGCTGATTATCATAATAGTTAACTATTGAAATGTTTCATCCTACGCCTTGACGTAAAACTATTTTATTTAATTGATATCCATTTTTATCATACTCACTTACTCTTCTCAAGTAAATTTGTGAAGAATATACATAGGAGTTGGGTCATGATGTTGAGGAGAAAATTGAGCTCAAAGAGACATCACTTTAGCATGGGATGATGAAGGTGAGAGTCACCTAGTAGATTGCCTTGGTCAATCGTCAATATTTTTATTTGTTTGAAGATGGGGTCGTTGGACTCACATGGTGGATTGGTAATATTTTCTTGTCACAATATCTTTTATTTTTGTATTGTGGACCTTATAAATAATAATAGACAATGATGAACTTAATTGAATTCTTTAGTCTTTTATAAATTAATAATGTTGTAAGCTATTAATCACATATTATTATTAGGCGATATTGATTTGTATTAGATTCTAATTATTTATTTACTAGATCAAATAATTATTTAGTTAATTTATGAAGTATACATTTTATCTTGCTATTGAATCACTCTTTAGACTATTGTAATATGGTTTTGTTGAAATGTTAATGGTACACTTTAATATAATAATTAGAATAACCTATTTTTGTAATATTATTATACTAAATTATTGTCCTAAGTTGGATTTCTTAATAAATCAATATTTTTTTTAGTTAACAAGGTGTGCAATTAGAATAAATGGTTGTGTGCATATCTTTCTTATTTTTGGTTGCATGTTAGTATATAAAGTATGTTGACAACAACGAGTTGTTGGAGATAATATCTAACCGCTAGTCTAATTATAGTCTACGATCTTGTGATTACATTAGAAAGATTATTTTATCTTGCTTAATCTGATTTGTGCTTAATACTTGGCTTATGTATGTTTGAATTTTGAAACTTATGATTTAAGAAATGTCTCCTTTTAAACAAGTCATTATTCAATTATTATTCTTGCATACTTTATAACAAGACTCGATTTTAATAATTGTAATTGCTTAAAGAGTTTAGTTACTTATTTTATAAAGGTGAATTGTATGTATGTATAAGGTATGAAATATAACTTTAACTTGAAATTTAGAAAGAAATATTTTCTTGAAGATTTTGTCCTGACTAGAAATTCTATTAAATTATTCTATAGGCTTCTAGCATTCATTTAAGAAGTGTTTTTAACGCCTTCTTTATTTGGATTGCACCGGTTTCTTCACATTGGCAGGGAAAGTTTCTAAGTTCTAAGTTTTGTTTTATTCCACCAAATCGGTTTTATGCTAATCTTGGAATCAATTTATAAAAAGTCTTCTAATTGAGGCACTTGCATGCTCCTCTTGCATAGGATGCTTGCAATTTCTATGTTTTTTCTTTTCATGAAGAGTATTTTCCTAAGCTACCATAATCGGCTATTCTAGGGCATATTGTTTTACAAAATCCATTTTGTGCATATCAAAAATCAGTGCCTTCCTTTAGAGTTGGGAAAGAAAAAAATGCGTCTTACATTTTTGTTGGATGGTGCCTTCACATTTTCAGATAGATCAAAATCCTATTGGGACGTTTTTTGGTTTAAACTTCAAATTTTGTAATTTCATGCTGACAAACAGATATAACGTGCCGAAATACAAAGTGATGGGGAGGAACATAAATAAATATCTTCAGGTATGTGCATGTGTATGGACTATTATCAAGATTTACACTATTATTTACAAATATATTTCTAACGGATCTCAATATTGCTCAATAATGACTGCTCAATATTGCTCAAAAACGATTACTAAGAACCTCTCCGAGTGGTGTTCATTACAATTGTTTGTTATTGCTATTTCTATTAGTCAATAGTTAATCAAAACATGTCTATAAGCAACCCTCTATATTTTTAAATCACGTCTGTGACAAACCAAATGATGACCAGAATTGTGTATTTTTTTTAGAATTCATAACATCTAGACAACCATATCTTGCCAACATGGTAAATGTCTCTTGAGGTATTATTAGTTGTTTGAAGTTGCATCTTAACTTGGTATTATGGTAGTTACAATTGTTGTTTTTTAAGTAGATTTTGTGAGGGACAATGGACATTCCTCTGTTTGCTTGAATTACTGTATATGTGTAAGTAATTTTTGTAGTATGAAACCTAAAATGCAATAGTTCTATTAACTCAGTTGCATTGCAGTCTTTTCCGCCAATTCTTTTAATATCCAATTACAATGTTGATTCATCTGAATCTATTGCTGTAAGATTTCTAAATTGAGTGATCTTAGTACATTTGTAGTGAAAATTTTCTATCTAATGTCTCCATTTCATGCATTGGAGTAATTTACCATTTTGTCATACTCGGAAAATAGTTTTAAGTGTCTACTTTACGGCATGAACAACTTTTGTATGTTCATTAATCCTTCTAATTTCCTTCTGGGCTTTATTTCCCTATGTTTCATCTTTCCGTAACTTTTAATTTTTAATTTTTGTTTATAAATGGGAAAGATATTATTTTTTTAAAATTGTTGTTTTGTTTTGTTTTAACCAATAAATATTTTGTCGCATAAAATATAAAGCATTATGGATAGCTGCTTTAACCAAAAAATTATATTATTGGATATATATATATATATATATATATATATATATATATATATATATAGTTCATTCTAACATTAAGAATTTAATTTAATTGGTGAAATTGGTTGAGAATGTTTACTATTGGAAGCTAACCCTGCTTTTATTTTCAAGATCTTTGTAAAATTTGTAATATGCAAAGTGATTGTATTTTATTTTGCCATGACATTCTCTTCACTTATGGATTAAACATAGATTATTGTTACTCTTATTTTATATATTTTTTAATTAGTAAATTAATTGTCATTTTGTGAGGAACATCTCATGCATTTTAGTTGCGTTGCAAGGATAGATTGGCGTGTACATGGAGGGTATAGCATAAAATCTAGAGGTTTATGTATTGATGTTCAAAATAGTATTTCATGGTAAAAATAGTTTATTTGGTGTAACATTTTTTTATTCCTCCCCCTGTTTTTCAATAGCCATGAAAATGAGCATTGTTTCAAGCATTGCATAATTTTATATTAAATGTTTTATTCCCAGTCATAACATAGTATTGATTAGGACATTTTGTTATCAGATGATTAGTGATTATGAGTTGGATCTCCTTATTGAGTTATGCCAAAACCTGTATAGATGATCTCATGCTAAGTACCCTTGTCTACTTGATTTTCAGCTCCAATAAGTGAGCCTTGATCTTTTTAAGAACCTAGTATAGAGTTGTCTTTGTTCCTTTATGGATCTTCCTAGTAAGTCAATATTTTGGTTGCCAGTTCAAGTTACCAAACTACGAAGCCTCTGCGATACACATACGTAGGCAAGGCCATCACGGATGAGCCCCCAAGGCATTAGGTGATACAGGAGCCTCTCAGGTGAACGGGCAATCCTGCATCGCCCAAAAACATTTCATTTTTAGTTTGGTTTGGTTTCATTTTTGGTTGTCTTGGTGAAGACATTCATTGTGAAAATTATTCTTTCTAGCTCAGCTTTCCCCTTTAGACCGATGTCCCTTCATGCTTTGGCATTACGCTGTATATCGGCGGGAGTTGAGAATTTTGTTGGGACTTTGGAACCTATCCCTTTATTAGCCTGATGGTAAGTTTGGGCGCAGTGCATTGACGGGAAAGCATCTATCAGCGGGAGTTTCTTACATTTCGGCCAGACTTGGAGTGTTGTCTCAGCGATGCCCGATACATCGGCAAGACTTGTCTATTCGCTATGACTCTTGGTGTGATCTCTTATCAGCCTAATGATAGGTATGCGGCAGCGAAAACCCTATCAACCAAACTTGAAGTTCGGTCTCAGCGATGCCTTTATATCGACAGGATTGGCCTATTTGATGAGACTTTTGGAGTGTCTCCCGATAGCCTGATGAAGGGGCATCGGGGTAGAAGAGCTTGGGTCTCTCTGACATTTCATTAAGCGAGATGCAACCTCTTTAGTGAGACCAAACCATATCGGCGTGACTCCTTACGTGGTCTCCTCGACTTGGCAAAGCTTGACTCTTTGGTTGACCCTTTGACTCTTGTGGACCGTATGGAACATTTGGTGTGCATCCTTTGGCACATTCTTTGGCTTGACTTAATGACGACCTGGCACTATTAGTGAAGACTATTTAGTGTTCGATAGTGGAATTGATGCGGAACATGGTCTGGGCATGCACCCTGTTATGCATGATGTATTCAGTAGGATTGTGGTAAAATCATGCTTGCTAACATGGGCAAACTCATTGATTGAGCTCACAGCCTGTGCCGTGAATAGAATGATTCAAGCTAGTGGAGCTGTACTAAAGAATGAATTGTAACGCTTCAGGAGAATATCTATTTTGAAAGCATGGACATCAGAGTGGAGACTAGAAGCTAAATGTAATGTTTGAAGCTACCTGTAGCACAGAGTGGAGTTGACAATGATGAGCATGTAACCAATATCTCTGAAGAACCATTAATGAATCATGAAGTAGAATGGGGTGGAGAATCTCTTCTTGGTGTAATGCTAGAAGGAGCAATAGATGAACTATGACAGGAAATGAAATGCGACGAGGAGAGAATCCTCACACAACAGAAGAAAAACAAGAGGGGAAGAGAAGGGCAGTAGAAGGAGAGACCCAGAAGCATTCTAGGTAGGCACTTGAACAAGACAGTCTGGAAAGATAAAAGAAAAAGGGCATGTGGCCTCGAGAGAATCCAGATAGGAGATAGCCCAGACAGAGAAGATAGTCTGAAAAGACAATGCCAGAGAGAGAGGAAGATATCTCAGTCCAAGAGAAGGGCTGGCAACTTGGGACAGTGCATGCCCAAGGGATGTCTGTGTGCATTTGGTAGACAAGAGAGCTGAGAGGTCTTAAAGGCCTTTGTTTGTCTTTGTAATAAGATATGCTTGTAGAAGCTTTATTTCAATAAAATGAAACAGGAGTTTTGTATGTGCATCTCTAAATTGTGAGTGATTGGTGTTGTGAGTCATTTTGTGTGTGTGATCTGGCAGAGGGGAGGACCCTCTTGCATCAAGTGGTATTAGAGAAGGGCTGGCAACTTGGGACAGTGCATGCCCAAGGGATGTCTATGTGCATTTCATAGACAAGAGAGCTGAGAGGTCTTAAAGGCCTTTGTTTGTCTTTGTAATAAGATATGCTTGTAGAAGCTATATTTCAATAAATGAAACAGGAGTTTTGTATGTGCATCTCTAAATTGTGAGTGATTTGTGTTGTGAGTCATTTTGTGTGTGTAATCTGGTAGAGGGGAGGACCCTCTTGTGTTATTAGGTCTAGCCCTTAGGGCCTTTATTATTTTCATCTTGTGCATTGATACCCATTATGTTTATTATTGATCTTGTGAGACTAACACTTATATTTTGTTGTGCAAATTCGTGTCAGTTACATGTACAGGGTGTTTAGTGCTAATAAGGTATTTTATGACCATTGCAAGGTACAAGTAAATTTATTATGATGAATGTTGTTATGTAGTTATTATTTTATGTTTGTACAGTTGTTATTGGGTATGAGTGTTTGTGTTGTCTATATGTTTAGGAAGGATCAAATGTAATAGTGACTTTCCTCTCTCTTGCATATTGACTATCCATTTGTTCTTATTATAATTGGGTATAGCTATGTAAGGAAAGGTTAAAACCTTTGATAAACAATTACGATGATTGACACAAAAGTTTCATCAGATGCATAGTTTGTTCATTATATGTATGATGATGCATGCCTATTCAAAATTTTGTACTTTTGGCTTTCCTATTATTAGACTAGAGTTAAACATTTGTAGTTAACTACGAAGAATTAAATTAGATTTTTAATTCATGCTCAACTGTAACATCTTGGGCATGGCATTCGATATTGTTGATGAGTAGGATTGCACCTATTATGCAGAGCTATGAAGTTCAACAATCATGTGTAACATGGGATCAAACTCAGGCTGTGGGTGACCTATTGCGAGCTTGAACCTCCAGATTATGGGTTGGTTCCCTTATAATATTCAATGGATCTATAACTTTGATATGGAAAAGGATTAAAAGGATCAACTAAAAAACACTAAAACTATAATCTAAAGTATGGTGATGCACCTAAATTTGATGGGAACTGACAATATAACTCACAATAGATCTCAGAAAATTTATCCACACAAACCACTTTTGGCAATTTGATTTCATAAATAATTCTAAGGAAGGCTGGAAATGATTTTCTTCTTGAAGGAAAAAGGTTTTTCACAACATAAAAGGAAATTTCTCCAATTGCACAGCCTAAGACCTGTGAAGTACAAATGAGACAATGATTTTAAAGGTTCTGATATTCAAATACAATAAAATCTCATCAAATCATTCTCAAAAGCTACATTAATGGAAAGGTAGACACTTGATTCAGTTGAAAAATAAAGAAACAATTGCATAAAAAGACAAAGTATAGAACCTGTAACCCACTATAATCTCTATAAATCTGCAATAAGTGAGTTACAAAACCTTCTTTCTCTCTCAAAGTGTAAAGAGAAAAAAGGTAAGAACTAGGAAAAAACTAAGTTTTCCTTACAATGTATAACATGCTCTCTCCAAGAGACCTAGAAGGTCAACTATAGTCAACTACCTCTAAAAATAAGTTCTCAAAACTGATCCATGAGCAAACAAGAAAATCCCTAAAAATAAGGGCTATAACTGTCCCAAATCGAGCAAAAATATCTCCAAACTACTCTCCTCTATAAGTTTGACCAAAAAGTGGACCAAACTCTCCAAAATTGACCCAAAAAGCCATGCAAAAGCTCAAAAAGTCTTCAATTAACTCCACTCCTCCAAATTTGCATGATTTTGGACTGCAAGTGATGTGGGCAAAGAATAAAGTAATTTGGGACAATTACTTTATTATGAGTTACATTTTATTCTATTTTCTTGATTTTACAACTTGTGACAAAATAATAAAGTAATTCATAAGTACATTACTTTACTATTTGTTTACATTATTTGAGTTGTAAAAACATGCAAATTTGGATGAAAAGAACAAAACAACACCTTATCTCTCCCTTTGACTTACATGAATTGCATAATTGCATTAATAATGATGCCAAGAACAAACTAGGCCATCATGCATGCAAAAGATAAAAATATCTTCCTCCTTATGTCTCCCATGCACTATATAAATCTCCTCATGCAAAAATTAAATTATGAATTTAAAAATAATATATGAATATGTCTCAACCTTATAACTCCCATGCATATAAAATCTATGTATCACGAATCCCAATACCAACTCATGCATCAACTATATATACTCTACCCTTTTAAAGAGATAGAAGGTATCACCTTATAGCTCCCATCATATCTTATGCCTTATCATTACCTTATATTTATAAGGCTTTCAATACTTCTCACATGCTGACATTTGATCTTCATGCAAAAGAAAAATAGATAAAGGCATATAGCCTTACCCTTACATGATTATTTGTTTTGACTTTTGTAAAATCAAAATGAAAAAAGGCTTAAAGAAACTTCAGCCTCACAGACCCCTATGGCATTATTTACCTTCATCATTAGGTTGGAAGACTTTCAAGTCTTTACCTCGGTGAATAATAGATGGATATCAATGATTTGTTAAAACAAAAGTCAAAAAAGAAAAAGAAAAGCTCATTCGAGTTGCCAAAATAGGGCTTTGAAACCCTAATTCATCATTTTTTTTAATGAAAATGCAACTATCTATTAAAATATGAAAACGCTTTCACAAAAAATAAGTGGGTGGTTAAAAGGGACACCTTGAAAGTCAAATGGGCCAAGCCCAGAAAGTTCTAGATCAAAGTATCAATGGTTATACGTAACCCATAAAAAAACATAAACATAATAGAACGAAAACATAAATCAAGCTGCCATTGCCACCCCTGCGGATGGCGGATCCCTGTCATCTGAATTCCCCCAAATTCCTGTGGGGTCTGGGTTGACATCAGGTGGTGCCCAGCCATCATCTTTTTCCTGTTCTTCATTTGGTGCATTTGGCTCCTCGTGTTGAGATGAGATAGCCAAATTCAACCTAGGAAAAAATTTTGCAGTGTCCCAACCAGCATTGGTTGGATTAGAAGGACCAGGAGCATTCCAACCTGCATTATCCATAGTAGGCCAACCAACATTATCTCCAGTGGGCCAACCCACATTCATAATTTTTACTTGTCATTTGTTTTTCTCCTCCTGAGCTCCTCTCGAGCTGCCACCATGTTTTCTAGGGTTTGGAGGTTTCTTCACTATTCTCTGCACACTTCTATGGTTTCCTGATGCACTTCTCTCTATATCTTTGATAGGGAATTGAAGGGTGAGTTGCTTTGTGTTGATTCTGAGCTATTTTTTGACTTTTCTTTACTGGTTTTTTGCTATTTTGTGGCTGCAGCCACATAGTTATCTCTGAGCATTTTATGATCTTTTTCTCTTTGCCATAGTTTCTCCCTTGTATGGGCTGCCATGGAAGCATGATTTTGAGATTGTTTGGAAGGAACAAAAGGAAAAAGTTTAATAGAAAGAACCAATATCACTTCTAAAAATCTCCTCACAGACACAAAAGGGTAAGGCTTCTACATATTTCTTGTCCTCTTTTTGTATTTTGACTTGAACACAAAAGCAGGAAATACATGTGCATTTTTCTCTCTTTATGTTGTTCGAAAAAGGAAAAAGAACTTTGATGTGAAAAACTAGGCCGCAGCCTCTCATTTTGGGTCTGCATAAAAAAGATAAGTTTTGCATTGTAATGGAAAAGCATAAAATGCTTAGGGTTTGAGCAATCTTTGTCTTCATTTTTTCAAAAGATAAAAGACACACTGTATGATGAAGTTTCGGTCATCTTTGCATTATTTAGTTCTGTAAAAAGCTTGACCCATGACAGAGATATGTCACTCCTATAGGATTAATGCTTTGGTTTTTTGCTCTACTGTGGCATTTGTTCTTACTCTTCTAAAAATGCAAAAAACACACAACTTTGCACTCTTTTAGTTGCAACATGTTTCTTCTTTTGTATCTTCATGTGGGTTTGATAAAAGAAGTGAAATGCTTTATTCTTTTTAAGATTACCATGGCTCCTCATACAGGACATATATTTGACAAAAGAGATGGTAAACAATTTTCACTTACTATATACCCTCTTAGGGTTTGCGAGAACTTCATTTCCTTTTTCATCTGTAGGTGATCTTCCTTCTGTTGTTTACAAGACAGTCTCAAGATTGCTCCATTACCTATACATGTTGCATTATATAATGAAGTCTATGGAAGATGAAACCATGATGAGACTCTCCTGGCATTTGTGACTGAGAAAAAATATGTATATACTTCTTCTTTTGTCTTTTGAACAAGCTGATTGCATTTTTATTTTGACACTGTACCTTGGCATTTCTGTGCTATCATGATGTAAGTCTTGAGGCATAATGTATGTCTTCAGTTGATTAAGACAATTGGCATCCTTTACACTGTTGTTCTTTATTGCATCTGTTGCACCTTTTATGACATTCAATGATGACTGTCCTTGATGCTTCTATGGCTATACTCCATTCTTTTGATCACTGTACTTCTTCTCTTGCACTTACTCATTAATGAGATATGAATTGTGGCATAACAGGAACATGATGTAATATCGCTATTTGTTTGTTCAATTGAATACCTGTGCACAATGGCATTATTTTGAGCATGCTGGGCTCAACCCTTATGGGAGCCCATTTTCTCCACATGCTTTAAAATCTTCAAATCAGCAACATAACTTTTCCTATACCTGCACAATGAACAAACAAGTTAGCATAAAAACATACCTCTTGGAAGCTGATTGATTTTTCTCATGATGATCTGATTTATTGCACATGTCTCATTTTGATCCCACTGTATTAATGCATAATGTTTGCAAGTTTATATGTCTGTTGATAAAGCATATGATGAATTTGTATATCCGGAGCTTCTAACAAAACCTTTCTCTAACCTTGTAGGTCCACCATCCTGATCAGGAGCAAGAAGATGAAGACATGAAGAGCAAGCTGCCAAACATGATAATCAACCTTCACAATAAGGCAATGATGGATATCCACTTTCCTCATGTGTTCTTTTCCTTTTCTTTATCATCAAATGTATAGCTTGCATGCTTAGTTACATTGGCTTAGTTTAGTCATTCCCACAGCTTGTGTGGGTCATATTTAAACATTCTCTTGAATATAATCAATTATTTTACCTTATGCAATGATTTATTTATGTTTACTTTCTAAATCAAATGCATAGGATAAAACAACTAGATCTGATTTAAAACACATGTTTGAAACATGATGATGAAATGATAGTTTATAAATACCTTTTCTTTGCACTGAACTGTGATATTTGAATAATTCAACATCATAATTGATAGATAAAACTAGTTAGATACCTATCATTCCTTGAATGTCTACTCTCTTGTCATTAGAGCAATTTTCATTTATCAGGATGGTTTGAAAATTCTGATTGGACTGTCACATTATCCTAATAAATGATCCTCTATTTGTTCTCTTGCCAAGATATTAGGCATTCAACTGAGTGATCATACACTTAAAAATTTTCTTTTTTCTCCTTTTGTGACAACTGCAACCTAGGTCTTGCTAAATTAGGTATAAACATAATTTAGTAACAGGTATTAGAGCTAGGTTTGTCAAACTCTAGAGCCTTTTTGGGTCCCATGATTGTGAATGAAATAAATTCATGATTGATTATTGTCTGGAATAAAAAAAATCTAGTAGATCACTTTAGACATATAAATGTTCATCAGTGACTCGTGTTGACTATAAGTTTCTTTGATGGTAATAGTTGATCTTAATCTAGCATGTGTAATGTGTGTCATACTCTTTGAGGATAATAGTTAGCTTGTATATGTTGTGTCTCTGGTTGTGATACAAGGTATCCAAGTCGAGAGGGGTATTGTGGACGTTAGAAACGATTCACACCTATATACTCATTGTGATAATTGTATGTTATAGTGAACAAGGTGTGTTGTGTATTCTTGGTTGTGTTGTGAATTCATGTTAAGTATTGTGATAGAATAACTGTGTGGTGTTAGGAAGGGAATTGTTATGTTTGAGAGATGATCTCCCCTGAGGGGTGAGAGCCTCTCATGTAATGGGGTTTGAGAGAGGTGTGGAGCCTCTCTTGGGGTATTATTTTTATTCTACCTTGAGAGGGATGATTATCCCCTCATTCCCCCTTCTTTATGGATTAGACTAGTGATTCACATGTGCTGTTATTGTATTGTTGGGAGTAGATCTACCCCGATGGGGTTTAGAGCCTCCCATGTGTGGGGTTGAATGACGTGTGGATCCTTCTTTGGGACGTAAACCATTTTGGGTTGAGGTGGGGAGACAACCCCCTCATAGTCACATTGGAATTGAAATCCCCTTTGTTCCCCCTCGTTATGGATCCATTAGCGATTCATGTGTTTTGTTGGGTATTTATGAGTTGAGGATGGATCAGAGAGTGTCATGATTCAGGAGATTATCTATTCATGATGATTCAATTAGGATACCTCAGTTGATATGAGCACTAGTTACAGTTTCTAGTAGATGGACATGTGATTGTAACTTGGATATTAATTATGGGAATCCACATATATTTGACTCAGTTGTCCCAAGTTGTGTGGGACATGTGAATTGTGATATAGAGATATGTTATTGAGCTCTATGTTGTTGAGATCACCATTCACCTCCTCCCCTTAGGTGGCTGGTTTGAATCCAAGTGGTGATTGTGATGTAATATTTGATGAAAATTGTTGAAACTTTAATCTAATTTTGTGACATTTTTCTTATTTTTGGGCCAACAGTTTTGGAATTGTTTTAAGATTTTGGTTGATTGAAATTGCAAAATTATCCTCATTGTCTCAAGGACCATTTTTATTAAGATTTTTGGTTTCAAAATTTTGAATTATTGTTTTAGCTTCTGCTATTTGATTTGTATTTATATGAAATTTTATTAGTTGATATTGTTTAAAATTTTATTTATTGAAAACTTCCTTGTTTTGAGGCTTTATGGACATTTGTTGCTGCTAGCTTAGGTGGTGTAATGTGAAATGTGTAAACTCTTATATTCAGGAGGGATCCCTGGCAGGTTGTACATGGGAGTAGATGGCCTAGGGAATGGTTGGTTATTGTGAGGATGGGGGCTGCAAATGGGACCGATATGGGATGGTTGTAATCCATTCCCCCTAGTTATATGTGTGTGATCTGTTTTGTACCCTTCTCTTAGAGGCTAACCCCCTTACACAAACAAGAGGAAGGTAACAGGAAATGTATGGAGGATTCCTCTGGGTGGGCCATAAGACCATCTTTCCTTTTTAGCACTATGGTTCTACTTGGCACCGATCCTCCTCATCCCATTGAGTGTATACGTGATGTGTTATGTATGGAGTTGAGATCTGTGAATTGTTAAGAGTTGTTATGAAGAAGTGTAACATTTGGTGATTGTAATGAAATGTGATAAATGATTCTCGATTATCATTAGAAATGATATAAACATGCTTATATGGTAAATGATAATGTAACATTTGCAAGTGATGGAATTTTGATGTGTAGTATGTTATGCTTAAATTTTGAAATAATAAAATTTTTTAAGGCGGTTTTCTTCACAATAAGTAATGACACCTTACCACTTTGTTAGCTATTAAGTAAATATTTTTTGTCATTATTAGTAACTGGAGAATTTGGTTACTGACAAATGATGATATAGTGAATTATAGGTTTCTGTTGTACTTTGTATTATGTTTTTGAAATAAAGTATTTGCATCCTATTACTTTTATTTTGATATTGTATAAATGTATCTCTGTGGTATCTAACCTTTGTTGGATGTGTTGAAGTTAGGGAGTATTATTTTCTCTTGAGGACTTCCAAGAGGAAGTCCTTTCTTAGGGGGGAAGAGTGTAAGGTCACCTAAACCATATCTAGTATCTATTATGATAGATGTATGGGCATTATTATGATAGGAGGATATTACGAATATTTTGAAATTGGACTGAATAATTATTTGGTTAATATGTATGTTGTTGATTATCATAATAGTTAACTATTGAAATGTTTCATCCTACAACTTGACGTAATTATATTTAAAAACTATTTTATTTAATTGATATCCATTTTTATCATTACTCACTCTTCTTAAGCAAAATTGTGAATAATAGACATAGGAGTTGGGTCATGATGTTGAGGAGAAAATTGAGCTCAAAGAGACATCACTTTAGCATGGGATGATGAAGGTTAGGGATAACTTTAAGGAACCCTCCCCTAAAAAAACCTTTAAAATCCTTGTGAATCCTAGGCTGAGGCCATAAAAATGTTGGCAAATCTATGCCTATTTTTGAAAAAAAAAAAAATTTCATTGGCAATTTTTTTCAAATTTGTCGATAGTGGTTTTTTTGCTAGCAAATTATTTATAGATTTGAAAAAAAAAATTAATTTCCTTGGTGAATTATAGTTGTATTCCAAAAAATAAAATAAATTAGGTGGCGAATTATAGTTGTATTCCAAAAAATAAAATAAAATAGGTGGCGAATTATATAGATATTCAAAAATGTAAAATAAATTATTTGGCGAATGTGCTGGCAATTTTTTTGAAAAATCATAATGTGGTTGGTGAAAATATCAAATGCCAAATTATAATGACTAATTTACTTGGCGAATTTATAGCTTAAAAAATATTTGCATTTAGATCGATGGATAGTTAGTATCAGAGATCAACGACATCAGTTCTATTCCAGGTTGCAGTTCTAACACACCCATCTTTCTCCATAAAGTCTCCAGAATAGAGACAAGTGTCAATGAAGGAACAATTTAGATTAATGAAAATTGATAGATAATAATTTAATAAAAGAAAATTCAAAAGGATACATAAGAAGAATTCAAGAATATAGATTCATCCACCATAACACAAAGTTTACGTCTTCAGAAATCAAATCCTCAAGCTTCCATTCATTTATTGAAAATAACTAAAATATAGAGTAACACAAAATTGCCCTATCAACAACACAAAGTTTTCCAAAAGATCCTAAATGCATCGACAGGCTTAGTATATATAGCCTTGTCATAAAATAACTATCTTTGAAATAATAATAGCTTCTTAGGGATAGTCGATTTAAAACATAAAATAAGTCTTTTGCCACAAGAGTATCTAGAGCATGTTTAAAGAAATAACATAAAAATAATAAATGCCATCACATGGCAGTAGTTTGGTCTTTGTCCCAAGCAACATTTGAGTCCACCTGAATTGATGCTCTCAGTTTCACCTTGTACCTCTTGTACCTAGTAATGATGGGATTTAAAATCTTGACACTTGGTCTATAGGTAATGTTTGCTCAAAGTTTCCACTTATTTATCATTCTGTCCACATCTGTTAGTCTCTTATAGACATCATCAATTTCATGCTTGAAAGGTCTGACATACATTTCTATATGTCTAAGCTTCCCTACTGATTCACCATTAGCTACATCAACACTAACAAGCTCTTCAGTAAGCATCTTCTTAAAATTTTGCTTTACTTCCTTGACATCAAGCAAGTTCTCTCCACTTTCATCTGAAATATCTACATCTAAGATGGTACAATTATTTTTAAGATGTGACATTGAGTCAAAATTCTTCTTATTTATCCACTAAAATCCCCTAGCATAGAACTCTTCCAGTCTAGTGCATCTAGCCAAGACACAGAATCATTCGCATTTGGATCATTAAAATTTTTCTTAGCTACAAGAATATTTGTATCAATTTCCATCATATCTTTTATCTCTATAGACACCGTGGGCAGATTACTGTCTTCCCTCTTTACATTTCGTAACTCTACAACTAACTCTTTCCTTTTATCATAAATGAGGGGATATAGTTTCATGACCTCCTTGATGTACAACAAACCATCAATGGTGAGTTGCTCTACCCATTGCTCGATGGCCTTACCTAGAGTTTAATATCTCATGATTTATTACAACATGCTAGGATCCATTCCATCAATAGAAACACTCGGAGTTGCATCAGAGGATTGAGAAGTATTATTCAAAATAGATTGAATGAAAGATGTCAGAGAATTCACTTGGGCTTGCAACTTTGCATTCTCCTGTTGCTTAGCTTTAACTCTCTTTGCTAGCATGCCTATAGACAATTTTGCATGATATATATCACCTTCCATGATAGGAGGGCCCATGTCAATCTTGGTCATATTGAAATCCTCTTCTGTGACTTCATTTTCATTTTTATCCCCAATGGGGTCTATAATCTCCAAAATCCTATGCCCTAAGGAAGAATCTGTTACCATCCGAGACATCCTCTTAGCCTTCTTAGGCTTAGGTGTAGGATGCAACAATTTAGCTATAGAGTCAACATTTGTGTCTACCATTGGGGTATGTCTGTTGATCCTCTTTTTCTCAACAACTTTCTTTATCCCTAAAGGGGAAGACAAAACTGTACCACACTCACTTGCACCCAAGACAACTCTGTCTGGATGATTAGGAGTATCTTGCATAGGAATTTTATTTGATATGGGGGAGGCTGGAATCTCAAACAAGGAACAAAAAGTACTATCATTAGCAATCTATTGAAAAATGGAAGAATCATTACCAAGTGAAGGAGACACAGGAGAAGTCGTGATCTACCTACAATTGTTGTAAAGCATCCAACTTCTTTTTTTCTCATGGTTTGACTGATGCGGGTTGACCATCATGTTCACATACACCTTTTAGTTTCCTATTATCTTTAGGTTGGTCTCCATCCCCACCGCAACCAGATTGTGAACCAACTCTGTGATGACTTCTCTCCACACCAGTTGACATTTTTTGAATTCCAGAGGCCTGGGAGGTTCCTTGGTCTCTTGTTCCTGATTCTTTATGCATAGAAGAAGAACCAACATGCTTTTGAAATTTCCCCTTAAACCACCTCTCGGTCTTCTCCAAAACAAAGGATGACCGAACCTTAATATCAGCATAAAATAGTTCTTTGCACATGCAACAACCAGGTTTGGACATGGCACAATAGGTGGGAAACCCCCAGCAGGAGCTAACCCACTTGTTAGGATTTTCTCGGGTATAGGTGACTTTGGGTTTTGCTCTAATCGAGCCCAGAAATCCTCCAAGTCCAAATCTATATGTCTTAGCCTGATATCCTTCACCTTAGCTAAACTATTCTCAATAAACAAAAGCTTCATCTTTACTTGTTTGAGAAACCAGTAAACAAAAGCTTTTGTAACTGCTAAGGGTGCCAAATAAATCTCTAGAAGATTTGGGGTAAACAAATAGTCTGGACTCATGAAAAAATAATTGTTCTTCCCACACAGCTGACTTAAAGAATTCATATTTATCACTATAAGAAATGGGCAAGAAAGAGCACCAATTAGCTTAAGCTAACCTGGTTGTGAATGCCCGTGTTCAACACCTGTAGAAGACATAGTCCAAAGTTCCTCCAAGGTACACCAATGAAAATGCAAAATAAGGTATGTGCGAGGGTCACAAACCTAATAAAAATTTTCCATAAATTGCATTGCTTTCAGCAGCATGTACTACTGTACGATTAATAAATGAGCTGTGTAAATTGCCTTCCAAAAAATGTGCAATTGCACTTCTCACGACATTCCTTTATTACGAAAGGAAAGATGTCACTTCCACTGCGCATGTCAATAATAGTTTTTGATCGTCTGATGATCATAGATCGATGACACAAGTTTTATTTTGGGCAAAAGTATTGACACACCCAAAATTCTACATAAAGTCTCTGGAATAGAGACAAGTGGACTGTGTTGTATGCCATGTGGCTCATCATGGTTGCATCGTGATGTTTCATGTACATCACAAAATTAAGAGGTAGGCCCATCTTCACAGTTGAGGGCTTGTGCTCTGCTGCCACCTTGACCTTTATACAATAATTAATATAAATATATTTATATTTTATATATATCTCAACCATTGATCTAATAATATTTAACGGCTCCTGGTTGATTCTGGAGGATTTTGTTGGCAATGTGTAGCATTGAGATCTACCTTCCAGAATTGAACTACAACCATTCATCATTTGTTCATCAAACAGTGGAACAAGTTACAAGTGGAACAATTTGCTCTAATGGCTGATGTTTTGGTGGTCACATCAGTCACCCAAGGCGATCAAGTGGATGCAAAATTCAAGCTTTGTAAAGGGAGCCAAGGTACTTTTTGATGCGAGATGTTAAGTCCATACAAGTAAGATGACAACTCCATAGGAGGATTTCTTGAATTGGATGCCCAAACACTCTCAGAGCATGATATGAAGTGACATTTTGGCATCTAGAGATTTATTTGCAGGGTTGGTAAGATAGACTAATGGATAGGTAATGATTTTTTGAATTCCCAATTTCCTAGCAGTCATGGCTATAAAGGGATAGAGAAAGTTGCTTTCGACAATCAATTTTAACTTTTGGTTGTTCCTTGTTAGCTAATTTTGGGAATTATCTAGTTAGAATGCAATCTTTTTCGGCAGAGGAAAGGGTTAGAATGGTTACATAGTTAGGTTGTTATCCTTACTTTGAAGGACCTAGTTCTTGTAAGATGAAAAAAAATGAGTCATGAGAACTCCATGTATGACATGGGAGGATCTAGAAAGATAACAACTGGCTACATGGGAAATAAAGAGGAAGGAGAATGGTTCCTTCTAGCATCAATCTTCTTTCAGTGCAACTAGAAAGTGCCTTGGCTCCTTAGGAAAATGCATCTGACAACATTGTATGCTAGATGGTCTTGCATCCATCTGATGGGTTATGGTTAGTGATCTCTCCCAATCCATTGCTGCATCTTTCTAGCAGCCTAGAGATGGATTATGAATAGTGGTCTCTCCAAATTCATTGGTTCATGTGTCTGCCAACCAACTTAGTATGATGATTCTTCTAGATTCCTTCCAGATAGTCCATACTGCATAAGGCTTCTTCTTTCACCATCTTATCTTTTCTTCTTAAATTTGGATGAAAGCCCCAACTTTATTCCTAATTTCATTCACATATTCTTCCCGCTCCAGTGGCCAGGGCTCAAGCAAAGGTTTCTTCTTCATTGTGTTGTAAGGAAAATATGAGGGAAATATACAGTGTTCAGTTCTCTATCCACTGGAAATATTTATCCAATGAGGGGCCAAGGGCTTCTTCTTTCACCATGTAACCTTTATTATAAAGGGATGTCATCTTTGTGTTGTCATCATTCTGTAATAGTTGTTTAAGTTTTTTGACTTAATAAAATGAGAGATGATTGTAATTCTAATTTGTTAATTTTATTAATTACACACATTGTTAATCTCTTATGAAGGATTCAAAGAATGATTTTGATTAAACTTATTTTTTACATATATTTTAAATTTTAGTACTTCGAGAATCAATCAATCGATCTAACCATAAAATAATAAAAATTAAAAGTTCTAGAATTATGTTATTATCTATAAATAATAAGACAAAATAATTAAAATGTTGTCAATAATTGTGATCTATATCGATAATCCATATTAATATATTATATTAAACAAAAGAGTTTTAGTTTACAATCTACAGAGGATTTTTTAGTATTTACATAGTCCTAATCCAAGACCAAGGTGCCCTAACACGAACCTTGGATAAAGGCATACGCAGAAAAGGGGAAATTCAAAATAGATTACAAATTTAATAAAATGTTTCCATAAATGATCCGTGTAAATTACCTTATGAAAAACATGCAATTGCACTTCTCACGGCATTCCTTATTTATTACGAAAGGACATATGTCACTTTCACTGTGCATGTCAATGAGGCATAAGTTCTATTTTGGGCCAAAGTACTGACACACCCAAATTTCTAATTTTCTATAGTTGAGGACTTGCGCTCTACCACCACCCTGACCTTTATACAATAATCAATATAAATATATTATATATTTTATATATATATCAACCTTTGATCTATTAATATCTAACGGCTCCTAGTTGATTTCGGAGGATTTTGTTGGCAATGTTTACCATTGGAGATCTACCTTCGGGAATTCAACTACAACCATTCATCATTTGTTCAATGGTTCATCAAACGGTGGAACAATTTACAAGTGGAACAATTTTCTCTATCATTAATTAGATTCGTACTATTGATTTCATTAAAAGCACTTAACCAGATAGATTAGCCAATGCCAATTGAGTTCATTAATGGCAAGTGACATACCACATAGATTAGCCAATGTGAATTTCTAGGGTACGGTAGAGTCAATTAAATGGAGTTTCTTGTTATTTATTACCCATTTGTCACGGCAGTATATGTCATGTACATATGATAGTGTTTATTGTTTCAACCTTATATTGCATTACTAAGTTTCAAATAGTAGAAGAATCAATAAATTGTAAAAGTTCAAAGTAATGGCTTTCATTACAGCAGCTGTACAAAGAAAGTAAGTTACCAAGTACTTATTTTGTGATCATTCATGATTTTGAATTTAACTATGTGATAGAGTTCTTAGTTCACAGATGTAGAATAGTAATAAGAATGATGGAAAATTTTATTTGTGTTTGGCTATGTAGAATGTTATTGCTTTGCATGTCTCAAAATGGAGAAATACAAGCATTCATCAAGTGGAATAAATTGTGTCAGGAATCGACACTTTTAACATTTGCAAATGATACATTCTATTTTGGGTGGTGGGTTGAATCTCCCACACATGCATGCATGTATGAGAAACTGGAAATTTGAATTGACGCATGGAATTGGTATTGCAACTCAATTGCCAGTGACCTCAAGAAAATCAATTTAATTCTCCTTTACTGGCCTTATTGTTACCCATACATAGTGGTTTCTTTTACATATAAAGCAAGGTTCTATAGTAAATCATTTACTGACATTGTGAATGAGGACATAATTGAATTTGTAATGAAGCCATTGCTTGTTAATAGGATAATTATGGACTACAGTGAAATATTCATTAAGCATCGTCGAAAAGAGGAACCAAAAAGATTTTGGAGGATCAAAGAAAGGTTTCAAGGTTGAAGGATAAGAGTTTTATTTCAAACTTTGAGGTTGGTTAGATGGTAAGCATGAGTTTTCCACAGTCCATGACAGTATTGCATGAAGAGCTTCTGGATTCAACAGTCTATGTGTTTTTTGCATCTGTTAGATGTTCATGTACGATGTAATTCCCCAATCTTTTTTGAAGGGTGATGTTAAATTTTAATAAAAAATATAGAAGTAATTACGGTTTGAAATTGACATGAGTTTAATGGCAAATTGTAACGTATACAGATCATAGATGGTTCAAATTTTTAATATTAAATAACATTCATCACATGGAAAAAAGAAATGAGTTCAATGGCAATGTATAGCAATGTATAAAAAGGGCAAAGATAAATGGATGTGTTATGTCAATTCAAATTTTATGGTTTTTATGTTATCACGATTCACTCTGCAAAATCTCCAAGTGAAAACACTGCGGCTGGTGTTGTCTAAGGTGTTTAGGGTTTATCCTTGTAATTGATCATTGACCTGTGTAGCCAGTTTCCCCAAATTAAGTTGTTATTTTATCCCCTTGGCGGCTGTTGAGTTACTGGCCCCTTTTCTCTAAGTTACCAGCCCCGAGCCCCTTTATTTTATTATAACTCTGATTTCATCATGGGTGTCGTAGCCTCCATTTACGCCTATATTTCTGAAGCTGTGATGGTATGCGAAGACACCACATATTCCCTGTGGGTCCTTGTTTTTAATTGCCCCAATCTATTTTAATATTATTTTGATATATTTTTAATATTGATCAGGGCCTCGAGTGTATCCCCTCCGAGCCTTTGACATGTGGCGGTCTCTATTGTCTAGTCGCAAGGATTTGCCTCATCGCAACCTTGTTTTAAGCTGAAAACTTAAAGCTGTGACGGTGCGATAAGGTGCCATGTTTATATATTATTATTGAATGCCAATGGTTGAATAATTATTATATATTATAATATATTTATTATTGTATCAATATGACCATCATATATTATATTAATATCAATACTAATACTAATACTAGAATACAATATATAATATAAATTAATAAGATATGATGTTAATCATATTATATAATACAATATATAATATAATAATAGTTATATATTATTAATAATTATTATATAATTATTGAAGAAACAATATAGGCATTTCCTCGCACTTTTTGACTTCTTTGTTTGACCTGGGAGAGGCAAAGGAAGATGTGTTGGTGATTCTACGAGAGGTATTCACTCTGGATATTCTTCTAGATGACGTAGATGTGGTCAGGATCCTGTGGCTGAGAGACTTGGAGAAGCTGTAGGAGGAAGAGGAGGGCATAGCTAGGCAATTCTTCCTGCTAAACATGAATGAGCAGCAACTGGGAAGGCACAGGCTTTGGGCAGCTCATGGGAGAGTCTTTCTTCGATGGGTAATTGGAATGGATAGAGAGGAGACTCCAGTATGGATTGATCACTTCGTAGCCACTGTGAGTGCGGGGGAATTGTATTGGTCGTAGGAGTGGTCGAGCTCCTAGTCCCGGGGCCACTTTTTTGGTAATTGCCGCACTGGGGACCAGGTGGTAGGGTGGCAAGTTTTCAAGCTGGTGGTTGGTGTTGTGTGTTTTTAGAGCATGGGCTGGTAGATTAGAGGGATAATTTTGGGAATTTTCTTGGCACAATGAGTGCTCTTGTATTAATTTGCGAAGAGCCCTCTAGGCTTGAACTGAATGTAAATCTTTTTGTATTAATATAATTTCCCCCACATGGTGTGGTTTACCAATCAAAAATTGTGTTTCTATCCTATTATTATAATTATTTTTTGATGATTAATTACTTTCTACATTATTATTGATGTGTTTAATTTATTCTATTAGTTATTATTCAATTAACATATGAAGTTTTAGAATTATGTTTCTATCATATTTTTGTTATTACTTTTGGATGATTAATTACTCCCTACATTGCTATTGATGTGTGCGCTTTATTTTGTTAACTATTGAATTTAATCTTCAAGGATAATATATTTTAATCTTGGTGTATTTCTTATTTTGTTTTCAACATCCATTTTAGTTGTTTCTACCTCTTTTCTCTAGACAAGGTTAGATTAAGCCATTTAACAAGGAACTGACCTTTAGAATCTATTATTATCATAAATTTATTATATAATTATTATAATTATTATCATATATTACATTATTATCAGATAATAAAATAATATATGATAAAGCTAATAAGGTTTAGAATAAGTTATCCCCCATGAGCCTCTGACATGTGGTATTCCAATGTCCCGCCAAAGGTACTTTCCTAACATGTGGCATTTTATCATAATTTGGTACGTAAATAAAACATTAAATGTAACGCTAACAAGATTTATAAAGTATAAACATAATCATAAACCTGATTAGATTAAAATTTAAAACCTTATTCTAAACCTAATTTAAGTGACTCTAAAAGTTCTAAGTTATCAGAAATAATTAAAACTGCTAGTAAGATTCATCATGAGAGAAATAATAATTTATAAATCCTTGATTGTATTAATTCTCAAATTCTCAATCATCAGTGACTCATTTACAAACAACACAAATGGAGATAACTTGATAATATGCTCTGATGCGTAAACAGTTTGCATTCTGTCATTTAATTCAATTGGGGAGTATACATCATACAAAAGTACTCACACTGCACAGACCAAAATCACCTATAATTTATTGCTCCTAAACATAGACTAGACATAAAATTATAGATGGTGATTACATTGCATACTTCTACACCCATACATTATATTCCTCCTATGCTGGCCAGTTGTACTTCAAAATTTTATCAACTATTTGCATATAAGTTGTGTACCTGGTGTCTAACGATATTTTAGTTTCTTTTATGAAACTACTCAAGCTGGATTCTAAATTTAGTAGCCTATCCATTTGAGCATTACATTACACATGATCAATCTAGCTCCCAGTGATGATTGATTTGATGGAGATCGGTACTATGCTACCAAATTGTGCTTTCCAATTTGATAGAGACTTTTTAGTGCCATTTTTAGTACAAACTGGCAGTAGGGAATACTTTTCAAGTGACTTAAAGCTATTAAATATGTCCTTCAGTATTATATCAAGTCATTCATGAAAATTTGCCGATAAGGGCGTGGTTCAGTGGTTAAGTCACTCGGTTGTAGTGGCAGCCACCAAAGTTCAAACCCCCGCTGGGCCAACGAGCTTGCATGCTTTACGCCTTCGTTGGGCCAAAGAGCTCATGAGTTTGAAGTGTTCTTGCTAGGGGATGAGGTCCCCCTTGTTGTGGCCTCACCGGTTCATTGCTTCGGGCAAAAAGCACTCGTGTGGAGCTGGAGGGCGTGTCGCACCAGCGTCGCCGGTCACGTTAAAAAGTTTACAAGGTGCATTTTAAAAAAAAAAAGTCATTCATGAAAAGTAAAGACTTCATTCAAAAGGCCTATGACTTCATGTGTACCGATCACTCCTTCTGGCACATCAGAACCTACGCTAGCACTATTATAAATATGACTCATCACATGCACATGGGGAATCCAAGTACCTAGAATATCCCTTAAGGTTGACTCATTGATAGTGTGGCTTTCAATTGCCTTTTCCAAATTACTTAGACAAACCCATGCATCATCTAGTTTATTCAACACTTTACTCATCTAATGATCCAAGAAGTTTTTAATTAGAGCTATATGTTCACTTTTGTGCTCTTTTTTGAGTTTGTCAATCAGAATGTTGCTCCTTCTCCAATTCTCTTGTAATTCAGTAACACCAATAGAATTTCCTTCATATCCTAATGAACTCTTTGGACTAGACACAAAATGTGTTGATAAGACTTCAATTCTAGTGTAAGGAACAAGTGATTTGAGCTTGTTGTACTCATGTAATTTAGCTTCACATAATCCTCCATCTGTTTGTCTAGTTCTACTTGTAGTTTCTTTACTGCAGCTTCACTGAATTTTGTTGTGGCTACCACCAACGATGCAGCTTGAGGGGTAGTGGTGTCAGTTAATCTTCTCACAATTAACTAGCCTATGAGCTCATTTATATCCCTTGCCACTTGTGGTTTATTATCACATGGAGCCATAGCCCAAATAGCCAAAGTCTCATGGTTGGCATTAAAACCTACTCCAAACAATTTTTCTGCTTGCTCATGCGTCAAGTCTTCATCATCAATTTCATCTTGCCTTCTAATAGTATCCATAGCAATAATGGATGAGATATCCCATCCTGGAAAGAGAAATAAACCACTTTCCTTTACTAACCTTCTTCCTTAGGGGTAATGCTACTAACATCCATGTCAACTTCCTTCAAAACCCTCTTAGCAATTGCCACCTTATCCTTATTTTCAGCTTTACCCTATTCCTCATTCAACTTCTTCAGGTACATCTCAAACTTCCTCTGCATAAGTAAAGCTCTGAATTCCTTGGATTTAATGAATTCATCATTAGATAGAAATTCCTTGCAAGCCAATGCCCTGACATCTTTTACAGCTGCACTACTTTCTTGCATGCTCAATAAAGTTCTTGATGGGGGAGGCATTGGCAAATGTATTTCATTCCTAAGAGGTGACCTTAACACTTGTTGCACCTCATCAAAGTCAATTTGGTTTTCCTCAACCTCCTCTATCAAGGAGTAATCAACTAAAGGTTGATTTTCAATAGTTGGTTCAGGGGGCGGAAGTGAACTCAATGCCTCTCCTACAACCTCCTCAACCATAGATTGAGCATATTCTTCAATATTTTCCTTAGGTAGCTGCTGCTTCTCAGGGGACACTAGCTTCCTTTTGGCTACAAACTTGAGTTCCTCGACATGTTCCAACATCACTTGCATCCTAAGAATAGGATCACCAATTTCACTAAAGGCATAGTTATATGCAGGGTTCTTCAACTTCCTCTATCTTTCTCTAAGGAGATTGACACCCCAATTTTCTCTTCTCAATTTAATCTTTGCCTCTGAAACACAATTTCTAAGCAAATCCTCTTGCTCATCAAAACAATGTTGGAACCCTGATCTGTGTTTCCCTCTCCTTACACTGTCAATAAAGTGCTCAAGGTCATAATTCCTATGGTCTATTGTAGGCAGCCTGTATTGTTGCAATTTTGCCAAGAAGGACTCCAAACCTTCTTTAGCACCGATAAAGAAACTAGGGAAACTGATTGTTGAAGTAAGGAAAGTCCCCTTTTTACTATTTCTTAAGTGAAACTTATCAGATTCATTTAGCTTCCACATAATCTCCAAAAATGCAACCCTGTTTGGCATATCTTGGGCAATAAGTGGGGTCTGACATTTGCCCCATAAACCCTGATTATAGTTACATTCCTATAAAGGAACCAACACCCCAATTGTGATTAGTCACACCATCTGGTTTTCTCTCCAAAGGCCTTAGCAAGTCCATTATCTCCTTGGAGAGTCTAGGCCTCTCTTGTCCTAATAGTCCCAATACCCTTTGTGCAAAATGCTCCTCAAACACCAGGTAATTTGCATTGTTGCAAAATGAGTCCCATAAGTGTACTCTGCCTTGAATTCACATAAGCTCTTCATCCTTGGTCTGATGTTGGATTTGCAATTCACTGCTCCATATTCTTCTCTTACAATGCAATAAAATATGGCATAACAAGGAATACCTAGAAAAGGTGGGGGCATTATCTCCCTGTTTGAATCCTACCAATTCCTTATGGATTTGTTCAGCCAGATATGTAGCATAATCAAATCTTCTATACTGGTATTTATCTTGTATATCAACTATCATGATCAATAAATGATTTGGTATCAGGGGATTATAATCGAGCCCAAAAACTTGATAGAGGGCATAGTAAGTCTTCACAAAGTAGTCTTCAAACATGTCAATGCTAAAAAGTTTTGTTTCATGGTCAGATATTTTCAAATGCTTGCCCATGCTTCTTGGCTGTGAAGAGATAACTTGTAGGTTATGTAAGCCTTCCTATTTCTATCGTATTCCTTCTTTAGCTACTCAACAATAATTCTTTCATGGGCCAGGGGGTTTAGACAAAACACTTCAATTATTAATTCTTTGTTTAGATGGGAAAGTTGCTTACCCTCATAATTTGATAGCACCTATGTGTTTGAATCATACCTCTAGCTAATTGCTCGAATGAGGTCCACATTTATAAATACATTGAGGACAACTAATTTCCCTAAATCCAAATCCCAAATGTGTGAAATGGGTTTTTCCAGGGCACAACAGTTGTATCCAAACTCAAATAGCTCCCACCCTCCTATTGGTAGGATTGCATCCTTAATGTAACTATGGAAATCATTAAACCCATTTGTCAATTCCTCGGTACCCTAGGCATGTTTATATTTTATAGAAGATCCCAGGAGTTGGTTTATAAGGTCTTGGGATAAATCCCTCTTCATTTTACCCCCACAGCTTGACCTCTGACTCATAATTACAGGAAAAAGGAGTAGGATAGGCTATAAGGAAAAAAGAAGGTGAGGACTTGACAACTCTAACAACTTGGGAGGGGATTCAATTTGGTTTTCCTTAAAGTTCAAATGCAATTATGCAGGTCAAAGATATCCCTATTGATCAAGATTCAACATACCAATTTATGTAGTCACCATGCACCCAAACTTTGAAGTCGCAATCACCAACAATAGTGCTACTCACTCTCAGTCAAAACCTACTTCAACTCGCAGAAATCTTTAATTTTTAGTATGCTCGGAATTGCATTTACAATGTGCATAATGGACTTCAAAATGAAGAACAAAATCCATTTATTTCCTGCCATCAGCCTGTCACCTCATTTGTTTCTCAATTAAACACAGCATGCCTCAAAGTGTGAGCGACCTCACATCCTTTTAATATCAATCGTTTGATCAAGACCAGACCTTGATCTTTTCAATATTGCATGTCAGTGCCATATCGCAACCTCAAACGAAGGACAAACACTTTAAAGTTGCGCGATGCGTTGGACCGCTATATCTTTATTAGTTGAGCACCTTAAAACACCACCGTCAATATTATATATTATATAATCTATTATAATAATATAATATATTAGAATAATATAATATATTAGTATAATATAATATATTATAATAACATATCTAATATAATTATATAATAATAATATATATAATTATATATCTAATAATTATCCAATATATTGTTGTCACTTGGATGGTTGTAGTTGAATTCTGGAACAAAATGTCTGGAGTGCTACACTTGCGAACTCATACCTCTGGAATCATTCTAGAGCCGTTAGATTTACAAAGATCAATGGATGAATAATTATTATATATAATATAATATAATTATTATATAATATAATATATAATTCTAATTATTATATAATATATTATAATAATATATCTAACCTTAAACCTATATTATAATGTTTTATATAATATAATTATAATTATTATATAATATATCTAACCTATATTATATTTAGACTTTAGCGCCATGTATCACCATTCGATGAATGTTTTGATGCCAGATGGACGATTGTAGTTGAATTCTGGAACGAAATGTCCGGAATGCTAGACTTGTGAACTCATACCTTTGGAATCAATCAAGAGCCATTATATTTACAAAGATCAACAAATGAATAATTATTATATATATAATATAATATAATTATTATATAATATAATATATAATTCTAATTATTGTATAATATATTATAATAATATATCTAACCTTAAACCTATATTATAATATTTTATATAATATTAATATATAATATATCTAACCTATATTATATTTAGACTTTAGCACCATGTATCACTGTTCGATGAATGTTTCGATGCTAGATGGACGACTGTAGTTGAATTCCGAAACAAAAGTCTAGAGTGCTAGACTTGGGAACTGAAACCTCCGGAATCAATCAAGAGCTGTTAGATTTACAAAGATCAACAGTTGAGATTATATGATAGTTTTCAACTCCACCGCTTGATGTACGTGCTATATAAGTATTAAATTATTAATTCAGGCTACAGAGTTGCATGTCATCCTTAAATTTCATTTGAAGTGGGAGTACTCAGTAGTAGTACAACTACAACTACAACTACAAACTTGTACTGAAAGTGAAGAATAGAATAGAATATAATAACATTTAAAAAAATTAACTTCCTCAAGAATAAAATACAATTTATAACTTTAATAAAGGAATGTAACAAGTTTCACTCGCTTTACTTCACAGTTGGCACTTAGAGTTAGCATTTAGCAATTTTAATTGATACTATTTGGAAGCAAGAGGGTCAAGGACTCAAGGAGATTGTAGTGCACCAGAAATTTTAATATCGATTGTGTGATGCCACGGAGTCACTCAGTGCCAGTCTTTGTATTCATCTTTTCCAGGTAAGTGAAATACAAAAATACTGCATTCCTATTACTATTGCTATTACTATTCTCCTTGAAACTTTATTTTTTTCAATCTTAGGGACTAGGGTTTAGGGTTGAGTGTTTACAAGCATGTCTACTAGCACTACTAGACCAAAAATTGGGAATAACAAAGAAGGAGATTAATAGACTATGTCAGATTGCTTAAAACACTAGGTTTTATAGATGATTACCATGATATTTATGACCCTGTAATCTTTGGAAGGTTTAACTCAACACTTAGGTTTTCATTAGAGAATAAGTTACATAAAGCGCAACTTGACCCAAAAAAACTAATCCCAAATAGCGGGATGACTACACCATGGGTGGTTGGATTGGGACGCCTGATATTGCCTGAGGTTTTCCCTTGCCCTGAAATTATCATGGTATGTGCCCAGAATTATGATGAAAATAGAAGGGAAATAGTTATAAAGGATAGGCAGGAAGTAATGCGTCCCATTAATGGAGAATATTTTGGCAAATTGTTGGGTTTTACTACTGAAGAATGCAGAAAAGTCCACATAAACCTAGAAAAACTTGCTAGTACTTATGAAGCAGTTAGTGAAAATAATAATTTTTTTTATCAAATCTCTAACATTGGATGGTGCCCTACTCAATTAGAATCATAAGCCTCCTTATAAAATTGATATTTTTAAAACATGGGTTTAGGATACTGTTTCCATGCTAGTGTTTTACCTTGGATTGAATAATAATAGTCAAGTGGATGCAAGCCTCCTTGAAATGGTATATACAATATCCATAGTTGCAATCCACCTGCTAAATACAAATTTATTGACCACATTGCAAGATCCATGCATGATCAATTTTTAATGATAAAACGAAGTCAAAGTGAAGATACCACTCCCAATTCCAACAAAAAGGCATTTAGGTTCACAACCTACTTGTGCTATTTTTTTCTAGTGCAGTTTGTTGGGATGTTTCAGGAGAACAAGCTTCAAATTCAGAAAGATAAAAATGGAGTACTGGATTGGACCCATAAGATAAAGATGTATCATAATCAAAAGAACTACAATCATTTTATGGACTACTTTTTGGCTCCATTACAAGTATCAATCCATTACAAATACTCCAATGCCTAGATTGCCCGAGTCTTGTAGAAATTGCATTCAACTAGGAAAAGAAATACAATTGGTTGACCAGTACGTTATGGAGGAATATAATGTCCTAAGATTTTATGGATCAAGAGTAAAGCCCCACAAACTTCCAATACATGTGACAGAGGATTTTTGCATTGGAATACATATGACAGATGGAGAGTATAGATCAACTATACTTTGTTAGTCAGCAAAAGAAGAGCATATTTCCTTCCTTATCTTTTTCATGTGGAGGGTTCACATTCGAGAGAAAAGCATTCACTGTGGCACGTGAAATTTTACAACTTTTTAAATTTGATGTTGAATCTCACTGGCAATATGACCCATGTGATGTGATTAAAACAAGGCTTGTGGCCAATAAGAATGCTCCAAGTAAAATTCAACATGAAAGTAAACCACTGCTAGAAATGTTGAGAAACAAGAATTCTTGAGATGAGGTCAGAAAAGTCATGGAAGAAACTGCTTCTCAAAGAGGTATTTCTTTTGAAATATTGTCATCAGAAATAATAGGATTGCATCCAATTCCACAAACATAGAGAGATGCAGAGGTGGCACTAGAAAACAAGAGATACAACAATTTCTATAGAAAAGATACTAAAAAAATATACATATACAAAAATTCCATAGACTCTAAAAGATGCTTGTACACAGGAACACTAGTCACACTAAAAAATTAGTGCCTTTTGGTCTATGAGGAAGGATCTCGATGATCCAAAAGCTACTGCAGATTTTGAAGAAAACTCATGAAGATGAAGAGTTCAGTAAATTGTGGGATATAGAGCATTCCACTGTCAATGAAGCATCTAATGCTGAAAGTGATGATGAGGATGAAGAACAACCCACAAATCTTAGTGCCTATGCATTCAAATCTTGTATGAGTGAGCCACAAGAGAAACATATACTATAGGGGCATCAATAGCCCAAAAATTGGGTTATGAAGGTGGTGGTTTAGGGCCCACAAGACAAGGCATTTGGATTGTACCAGAGGTATACCCTAGAAAACCTAATGATCTTCAACTCGGCATTGGAGATGATGAACAAGCCAAAGGGCATTCACATACAGATCAAGAGATTAGATTTATTCCAGCTTTAAATCCTCAGAGTGAGATCCAATCACTAACAGTACCACAAGGGTCTTCTAATCTGCATGTTTCTCATTCTTTTCTTGTAGGAGATGGTGGACTTTCTAGTGCTACTGGTGGTAAATCTGGTGATGGTACAAGTAATAGTAGTAGTATTGGTTAGCAAGAGCCGCAACAACAAACTCACAATAGGCCATCAATAAAATTAGATGATACTATAGACAAAATTAGAGAACAAGGCCTTGTGAAGACTAAGAAGCAAAAGATTATGACAGGTTTTGATTCCACATCCACATCAAAGCAATTATTTCCAGAAGGCACCCCCTCCTATCGTTAGTGTGTCTGGGATAGGATTGGCTAATCCTCAACCTCAATTAATTAGTGATGTCGCTAACACTACAACTACTCCTTCGCCATTCAAAGTTATGTCAAGTGTCACAGATTCTGATTACAAAGTTGAGTTTGAAAAGAAAGCCAAATATCTAAAACACACAAGAATCAAGTGCTAGAGATAGAGACTACTGCAACTTCAGAGCCTGCAACAACTAGGGTATTGACTACATTTGACCCAGATATTGAAAAAATGGATTACATCATTATTGTGCTCAAAGTTCAAAATAAACCAGAGGCCCAGATGCAATGCTCTGACTATGAGGTGAGCATCATCCAAGTGGATTTTTTTGGAATCAAAAATTCTAAAAAAATTAATGTATCAAAAAGGAACAATGAAGTGGTGTACATATCATTGCTAAAGAAAGAGAGAGAACAAAAAATGTATGGTTGTTTTTTAATTTACTGGTAACTTTGTTGAATATACTGTATAAAAATTAGAGTTGCGAAATATAGATAGGTCACGGGTTCCAGTAATTGAGTTACAACAGAAGAAAAATATATTCAATGATGTTAATTCTATTCAAATTGCTCATATTCATTTGACTTTGTGATTTATGTATCAGGTTGTAAACTCTAATAGAAAAGTTACAGGGAGACAGAAAATGAAAAAGCCAAGAGGAAAGAAGTAGAGAACAAGACCAACGAATTAGAGAAAAGGATAAAAAACTTTGACTCTACATCTACAAGTGAAGTTCGTGAATAAATAGACAGAGGTGGAAGTGAATAAACTAAAGAAAATGTTATGCGAAAGTAAAACAAATTATGATATTGAAAAAGGCAATTCAGAAAAATTAGAACAATCCTTGAATCAAGCCAAAGACAAATTGTAGGCAGCAGAAAAAGCAGGACATCTGTGGGAAGAAAATGTAGAGAAAGAGAGGAAAAACTCTGAAAATTTGCAGATAAAACTGAAGAGTGTAGAAAATGAAATAAAATCCTCCCAAAAAGAAGTATTTGAATTTTATAGAAACACAATGGTTTATATAAAACATAACATGTGGGAGAAAATTATGAAGAGGATTGATGATATGTCTAAAATGTTTGAATTCACACATGATCTACTATTATGTAGTAATACACTCAAAAAATACATTGCTGAAAATGGATACATGGCAACTTCAAAACTGTCTGATGCAAACAAAATTTTAGAATCAATCTACAAAGCTAGTGGCGAAGAATTAGAATAGAAAGGAATTGAGAACCATATTGATGCCATAATAAAGGCCTCATCTATCTTTGAAAAATGTGAGAAGCTAGAACAAGCATGAAATCGTTTAGAACAAGCTCTAGTATTGACAAAGAGGATGCAAACAAAGGACGAATACTTTAGAAAGCTTGGTTTGTCGGGGGCTTTTGACCCATCATGCTGATACATTGGAAAGGTTGCTTTCAAAAAGAATATGGAGGATAAAATGAAGTTGGATAAGGACCAGTTTCCTCAAAATCTTGATGAGGCAAAATTTTTGGACTCTATCTCACCACTGATAACCTTGAATGGAACTTTTAGTGAAACATTGAAGCCAAGTAAATATATGAATTATAAACTTTTATCACACTTACAACTCACTCACATTGGGTTAAGAAAAGTTACACTTCAATAAGATGAAGAGTGGAACACTCTACAAAAGCTGATAAAATGATTTAGTAATATGTGTTTCCAACAGAGTATTATGCAGAGTTGGTTTTGAGCAAGTTATTGTACATTATAAATGTAATACTTCAATGTATTCCTTCAGACCTTCATTTGAAAATCAATATAACACCGAAATCCATTTATGTGTTCATTGTTCAAATTATCTGTATTATTTAATTGCCTACTTTAGGAAAACTCTGGTTTCTACATACATATTAAAAATTTGCTAATGCTATATATTAATATGCTACTGATGTTGATTACTATGCAATGCAACAAAGGAAAACAAATGAAACACTACTGTGGTTATAGAGAAGAAAAATTACTTTGCATTTAGTTGAATGTTTGTAAAACTTATCAGTATCAAACAATAAATGAAAGTATTAATTTTTTATATAAAAAATGAAGAATGTACATCACTAATAGACAAATAAAATGTCATCAACAACATTATGGAGTTTGGAACATGAAATACAGTATAAATACCTAATAACCGCTAATTCCCTTCAAATTGCCAAATCATCTCGTCATCCTCATTCTCCTCCCTCTGACCATGATATCCAGTGTCCTCCTGATCATGTTCTTCATTTTCTTCTATCTCCATATCTCCACTTAAGAGCGTCTCATTAACACCATTACCACTACATGTGGTTCCGGTATTCATTGTGTCACTATCATGTGTGCTATTATTGTTTGAAGTGTTGCACAACCCTCTTCTTTCACATAAGGACCTCCAGATTGTGAGTGTCATATCAAAAGGAAAACTCTGGATATCATGTCTAGTTGTATACATTCTCAAGCAATTTTCTAAATTCTTGTCAAGTTTATTTCTTATCTTTGATTTCAAGAACCCCAATGCACTGAAAACTCTCTCATCCTCCACCGACCCCAATATCATGGTTTGACATAAATCAACAAGTTTGAAAAATTTTGATAATGCATCATGCAATATTTCTCTTTGACTTAAGGTTGCCCAAAACTTTGTTATCGATCCCTCTTGGTGGGGAGCCTCCATGAGATCAAACTGTTCTATCATTGAAGTTGCAAATCAAGCTGATTGCTCTCTAAGATTAGTTTGATTTAAATTCCTTCTATTTTTTGTCCATTGAAATCTATACTTCTACAAAATGATCTGTTAAGGTCTGTATCTTATTGTGATAATCAATTGGCTTGCGCTTGACCCAATGTTGATGATACGCTATAGACATGGCTTCAAGCAGTTCATCATGAGGGAATCAATCTCTAATCTCTGAGGAAAGAGATTTCACAATATTCTTTAAAGTAGTACTTACAAAATTAACAATCTTGTCAAAAGACTCCCTTGAAACAGGTTCTTCTCTAATAGTGCACCTGACCTTGTTAAAACAGTGCATTGGTATCTCAAATCCCTTTACAGAGACACATAACTCCACACTATCATTAAACTATAAAAAATTAATAGGATTGGTTAGATTTGTTATCAAGTGCCAGTTGCTAAATTTTGGACTTATGAAGGACCTATTTGATAGATATATATTATTGAGGGTCAGACATATATAGATTATTGAGGGTCATGCATATCATTTGATGCAGTTTAGTATATTCAGAAATATACATAGTTCTTTCTTGGGCTTTTTTCACAAGAACATTCATTTCCTCTAGCATGGGAAGAATACCAGCTAAAATGAGGAGTGTCTCTATGTCACTTAACCTATGTAAGAGGTCAGGAGCCCTGTCAACTGAGAAGTGATGGTTGTACATTACACCAATCAAGGATTGATATTTTGTTAAAACTCTTTTTGCTGGTTCATCCAAGGAGATCCATCTAGTATCAACATCCTTAAGAAGTTTGTTCCTATAGTTATTCCCTTAGCAAAATGTTGAAAATTGAAAAATAGTTTGGGACTTCGAAAGAAGTATGAGTAGAGCTCATGCACTAGATCTTCAGCTTTTGATATTACATGAAACTTGCTCACCATTTTAAATGCTATATTCATTTTCTGGGCCATGCAATGGATGCCAATCATGTATGGTGAAATAGAATTTTGTATCTTTACACACAGACCATTCCTATGACCTTGCATTACTGAAGCTCCATCCACCCCTACACACACCAACTTTCTGGCAATTGTGCAGTCATCCATACCTCCAATTTCAATCAAAGATTTATTAACTATCTCAAATAGATTTTGTGATGTTGTATTCTCCTTCATTTTATAAACAGAGAGGAGATGAGGTTGGCAGATATGATTTGTCATAGTATACACATGCATACATACCCAAGAAGTATTATCTATTGTTGTAACTTCATCTAGAGACAATGCAATAAAAGTTGACTCTTTTATTTTTTTTTCCTGTAAATCATATTTTTCCACATTAGCAAGACAACTTGCCCATTCACATCCACTACTTATTGACCAATGTGTGTTAGGAAAATTAGAAATGCCCATAAAAGATAATAAACTATTATATTCTGGGTAGTCTGTCATAGGACGCCCTTTGGTCAAAATATGAAAAACAACACCCAACTGAACAGTTTGGGCCATTTGTGCTTCTCCCATCATCTTTCCAAATTGAGCTTCAATTGAACCTCCACTTGCATGAATCTTCACCTTTCTTTGCATATGCACATCATATTCGAGGGCATTCTTTACATGAAGACATTCATAATTTATTTTCCATCTTGTCATTGATTTTTCCTGTCCATCTATGATTTGTTTTTCATAAACTTTGCCAATATGTTTTTCTATGGTGTCAAGTTTTAGCTGCAACCTCTTGTCCCTATGATATTTCCAACTACAAATCTTACACTTGCATTCTATGGGAGGTTCATCTTTGTTTGCATTCTCCACCAGTTCAATGAATGGGAATTTTGGCACCCAATCAATCTGAAAACTCCTTGACATTTCCCACTCATGCCCCTTTTTTGATTTGGCTTTTCTTTTCCCCTTGTGTGCACTTGCATGATCTTCATCTTCATTGATTTCTATAACTTCATTAACTTCATTATCATTAGTTGAGTTTGATTTATTCATATTATCATTCATGCTACCTTGGGTATTCCCTAGAACATCATTTGTGGCATTGTCATCATTCTTGCTACCTTGGGTATGTTGGCAAGAGACACATTGTGGATTCATGAGTGTTGTCATTGATGGCAACAAAGTCCATCCCACACATCCGCAGGATGTGGTATGACCATACCGGAAGACAGACTGAAGTGTATCTTGGTCTGGTAAGCAAGAACAGAGCATGTAGTAAGGTCCGACAGTCAGGTCCGGATCTCTTAGAGGAAGTATCTCAGTAAAGTACGGACTTGGGGAAGTCAAGAGGAGTACCATGACTAATGGATTCTAGGGATTGAGCCTCTGGTGAAGAAAGAGTGAAGAGATATGAGTACCTAAGTATTGGGTTCCTGTTTGGCAGAGTAGACTAAGGAAGAACTAACCGGCAGAGCATCAGACCTTGATCCGGATGAGATATTGATGGTGATCAAGCTTCCTGAGGTATCATTCTTGATTGGCTGACATGATTGATGACTTCTATGAACATCTCTTTGATATGCATCACTTGATAAGCAAGGATTCAGCCGACAGACCAAGAGTTTGGGAAAATATTGAGTATTCTGGATGCCAACTAGAAAGTGGATGAAATCCTTGGTGCAGATATATATATACCATATTGATTTCAGTATGAAGGCATGTGTGGTGTGTTGTGAAGTATGAAGAAAAGAAGAGAATAGTGTGGAAGTAGTAATACAAGTCTGGTATGTGAAAGGACAGTAGCACCAAAGAAGAGGAAGAATGAAGTGCAGTAGATTAGTATATTGAGCCTAACCGGAACTAAACCTTAGCATATGTAGATGCTTCTCATCAGTTCAAGTATCTTGTTACTCTGTTATGACTTGTAGACAGTGAGTCTCTTGTAGGGAATGAGCCTCTTGTGAGCAGTGAACCCTAATTGGCAAGTGCCATTTTGTATTTCTATTCTTCTAACAGAGAATACATTCTTGGGTTAGTCACCCCGTGGTTTTTCCCTTAACAGGGTTTTCCACGTCAAAATCATTGTGTTATGTGTATTGATTTTGTTTCTGCTTTCATGATTATGGATGCTTATTTGCTTTGATGCTGCACTAGTTGTTAAAGAAGAACAAAAAGTTAAATTAATTAAGATAACTGATTCGCCCCCACCTCTCAGTGATCAACAATTGGTATCAGAGCTAAGTTCCTCCAAACAGAGCCTAACAGCTTGAGGAAGATCTAGGAATTCAAATGGATATGTATGGTATGAGGGAACAACTTCAGTCTACCCTTGATGATCTTGAGCAATCTCACTTTAAAGTCAATATCTTGAGAGAAAGACTCAAACAAACTGATGATTTCATAAATGAACTAAAGGAGAAACTGAGTATCTCTATGAAAAAGAGAAAGGAACTTCTTCAGCAACTAGCAAATCAAAATGAAGCCAATGATACTAATGAAGATCTGAATGAGAAGAGTAAGTTATGTGAGAAGCTATCAAAAGAGGTCATTATGGTAAGACATGAAATGGAATCAGGAGTTATAAAATTCACCCAAGAAATTGAAGAGAAAAGAAGGATTGAAGATAATTTAAAACAATCTCTCAAGGAGAAGTCAGAAGACTGCCACAAAATGGATAGAATAATCAGACATTTGGAATTTGATCTTGAAGAAGCCAAAGATAATGAAGAACAACTTGAGAATCAGATTGTCACTCTAAAAAGTGATCTTCAAACAGCAAATGAATACAAAGAGAAATTCAAGATAAGCTCTGGTCAGCTTGAAGTTCTTCTTGAAAGCCAAAAGAGAGTGGATGACAAGCAAGGCTTGGGGTATGAGAAAGGTGAAAGCTCCAGATCTGGTCAGAAGAACTCTGGATCAGGAAATCTAAGGAACAGACCTAGAAGACGTCCAGTAAGGCAACCAAATGCTCAAAGATATCCATCCTTCAATGGATACTGCCACAATTGCAATAACTTTGGTCATAAAGCAAATCAGTGTAGAAGAAGAATAAATCAGACTAATTCATCCTTCTTTGGATAGTGTTTTAATTGCAAAAGGTATGGTCACAAAACTCATGAATGCAGAAATATGCAAATGAACAATTCATTCAATGGTAGATGCTTTGCATGCAATAGAATGGGACATATGGCTAATCAGTGTAGATCAAGAGGATATCAGTCAAATATGCAAAGAAATGTTGTTTTCTACAATTGCAATAGATCTGGTCATATTGCCAAATTCTATAGAAGTAAGAATCAGGACAAAAAGGGTCTAGTGCATCATAATCAAAACCAAGACAAAGGAAAAGGAAAAGTGAATGTGGATGAAATTCAAAGGGAAATGAACAAGATATAGGTGAAAAGAAGTACAAAAAATGATGGGGATGGATCCACACCAGAATTTGGTGCTGATATTCCTTCCAGAAACTAAATAGATGAGCTCTGGCTCAGGGGAAGTAACAAAAGAAAAAACATTTTCCCCTAGCCAGTCAATAGGTGCCTGAAATTGGTACATGAAAGGTTGAGGATTAAAGGGTTCTCAGAGAAACATCTAAATAAGGCATGGTAAAGATATGGAAGATAAGCAAGAAGTTTTGAAAAGGTTATTCTTCCAAGATTGATCTGGTTCAATAGTCATTAGGTAAGAACAAGATTTTCACAGTTAGATCCGGTATGATTTGAATTTGAGGTATCTTGATCTGCGGATAAATGGAATGACTATGAAAGGTAGATAGATTGCTAATATCCATTGAGAATAACTTTAAGTGCATCTTAGTGATCTGGAAAAATCTCTCAGGACAAGGAGAACGGAGCAACCAGAATAACTTAAGGTATGCATTTATTGCAAACAAAATTAGGGTTTACGCAGAAATAAAAGGGTTCTCTTGTTCATCATTTGTACATTTGCATTCGAGAAGAAGAGAAAAGGAGCTCTACAACAAATTGTCTCAAATTTCTCAAAGATCAACCGCTGAAGTTGATTCATCCAGCAAATTGATCCGACTCATTTCGTGAACCCTAGAAGCGTAAAAGGTATTTTCCGCTCTTGAATATCTCTCTGTAAATCTTTTGGAAGATGGCTACTCTGAATGTTGTGAAGATTACTGATAGGTTGCGCCCTAAATTTAAGAAGCATCCCTACAAATCTCTAGAAGTGGATCCCTCAGGTGCATTTTCCAGCATTCCGCATGGTGTTTTGCATGTAGAAGATGTTAGGGTTTACATTCATGTGAATATTAAAGAATTTGGGGAATCTAAGCTAAGGGTTATCTACCACAAGCAGTTAATAGATGATTTATTTGAACTCAAACCTCAGTACAAAGTTATCCGGGACAAACATTTTGGACATTGCATCCATTTCCCCTATTTTGCAGAAGATGAATGGATCTGATATGTTTTGAGCAGAATGCATGACAACTTCATGTGGTTGAATAGCACATTTAAGATCACTAACGATGCCATTAGGGCGGTAACTAGATTGCACTCATTTGGTGGGTTGCCTACTCTTAAATCTGTCAAAAACCAAATTATGAGTGAGGCTATCGGATCAAAATTTGACAAGAGAGAAATGACTATAGAAGATATCACTGATCTAGATATCAAGTTTGCATCCATGATAATTGGCTATAAGATATATCACTCTAGAAGGGAGAATTCTGTATCCGAAACTGCTGTTTATATTGGTTATGAAATGTTAAGAAAGAATGTTGACTATGATCTCTGTGAGCTCCTTCTAAACCAACTTTTGGAGAATCTGTAGAAGATAAAGAAGGATAAGAAGAATTCCTTCAAATACGGTGGCCTAATACTCTGTCTATTCTTCTATTACATGAATGAGCTACTCGGATCTAATGGCTGGATATGGCAAAATGACAGACCAGTAGCAATACAAATCAGAGATTATCTACATGGAATTGGTGATACCAAAGCACAGAATACAGCACTCTGGGGCTACTTCAAGAACTTTCAGAGTATGATGCAAGCTAGAGAGAGAATCCCCAAATCTCTAGTTGAAAAGTATAAGGATACAGTATGCTTTATGGTAGAAATTGATCAGTGCCTAATAGAGGCAGTGGAGCCCAGGATAGTCTAGATCATGCCAATGGGGTATGAAGTTGATGAGAAAATTCTAGAGCTGCATATTCAACACCTACTAAGTCAGCCCAAGGACCTTAAGGCAGAAAGGTTTGGAACCTTTAAAGAGTTGAGTGTGAAGATTCATGTAGAGCTAAGACAACCAGAAATGAAAAGAAAAGTGAGGAGGGAAGTAGAAGAATTTGCCAAGAGGCATGGAATTTCAAAGGAGGCACTTGATGCCAATGGAGAAAAGATGGAAAGGGCAGAGAAAGAGAAACAAGATGCAGAAAAGGAAAGTGATCCTGTGCAAGCCCCTTCCCAGACCAGATCCTCCAAGAGCTCTGCACCTGCCACCTCTAAGAGCCAAAAGGCATCAAAATTGGAAGTCAGGTCATCTGGAAAGGGAGAAAAGAGAACTAAGACAAAGGCCACAAGGTCTTACATCAGTCAGAAGGATGATGAAGAGACAAAATCTGATGAAGAGGTCAAGAAAATGAAGAAGAAGAAGAAAACATCTGGTGAACCCTCTACTGGTCAAGGCAAAGAGGAGAAGGCAGAGGAATTTGTTGAAAAGCCTACTCTCCGCATTGATGATATCATCAAATCAGTCACTATGGATGGAAACCTAAAACCTATGACTGAATTCTATGATGAATACAATGAAGTTGACCAGAAGATCTTGCAAGAAGCGACAGTCAGGTATTTGAATATCTATAATAAGGCATTTATTGAAATCATATCTCTAATTCCCAAAAGCCTAGAGAAGGAACTAGAAATAAGGAAGAACAATGCCAAGGCAAAGGACCTTGAGATTTGGGAACATATAGCTATTCAGCTCTATCCTTCAATCACTCAGAAACAAATGAATATGATCTTCAAAGATTGTAAAGATGAGTTCTGGAGCAAAGGTAGAATGAATCGGCTTATGCTTGGAGAAACTGACAAAGTGGCAAAAGAAATAGAAGACATCCTCTGGAATGCATACAAAAGATTTAATCTTCCTATTATAGAGGACTTAGGTGATCATACCTCTACCATGGATGACAAAGAAGAATCCACTGAGACAGTGGTAGAAGAGACAAAGGAGACAAGTAAAGAGAAAACTAAGGATTTAGATTCCTCTATTTCGGAAGAGGAAGTTCATGGAGAAGTAGACATCTCTCTTCCGGATCCCCTTGCAGACTCCGAAATTGAAGGAGATGAAAGAAAAGAAGAGAGCATCAGTCAAGAAGAACAAGTAAAGAGAAGAGAAGAAGATCAAACTGAGAAGACCGCAGATGACAATACTAAGGCTGCAGAAGAAAAGAAGACTCTGTCTCCGGCAAGAGACACTGCAGAAACTGTAAAGATTTCTTGACCAAAGAGATGATGGAAATTGATGAACCGGAACTACTTCAAGGACCATTCAATTTTGATTCCCTCTCCCTGGTTTAGACTATGAAGATAACATCCTTTGCCCATACAAAGGCATAAGAAAAACTTTTGAAGTCTCACATGGAAGACTGTGAGCTAATAGAAATTGCATCCGGTGCATTGGAGAAAATCATGCCATCCTTCCAAAAGGATCTTTCAGCCTCTTCATCCGGTAACTTAAAATCTCTTATCAATTCAATTAGCACACATTTTGATTCTTTGGAAAAGTCAGCTGAAGATAAAGTCTGGAAAGAATTTTTGGGAAAGAGATTCTCTGAGGTGTATGGTTTAATAACAAATGATAGGAGAGTTATGGATATAGGGATAAAGAGCTTAGAAAATGCTCTTAAGGATGGTGGAGATATATATAAATTTTGTTTATCCTGGCCTAAAGTGACCAAGGATATTGAGAAGAAAGTAAAAGAGCAAGAGGATAAATTGACAAGTCTTTCTCAAAGTTTTGATCCTCTCTCCTCTTCCATAGTAAATCAAGAGTGTCAGACTATTGCAGTCATAAATGAAATAAAGAAGCTTGAGAAGGAGAAGAAAAATAGAATAAACAGGTTAAGTGAACTTAGAGGGGTAATTATCCTTAAGTTAGAGGCCATGCATGAGGCCCTAACTGATGCCCAGACCACAACTCAGACTAGTGATTTGATAGATCTAAAGAGGGTAGAAGCTTTTGCATTCCTGTTGAGTGGTCACATCTCAATTTTGGACAGGATGAAGCAGAGTTGGGCAACAGAAGTTGTACAATTGAAGACCACCTTTGCAGATATACTTCAGTATATGTAAGTATAGCATGTATATCTACTTATGCGGCAAAGTATAGATTGTTTTTGGGAAATTTTGGTGTGTGGACCCTACCCTTTGCCATTGATGTCAAAGGGGGAGTGAGGAGCAGTGAAAAATGTGGAGCATAACTAAGGGGGAGCTCTAAAAAAATGTTCATTAGAACAAAGCATCAACCAAGGGGGAGTGTAGTATAACACTTAGTCATTTTTCATTAAGTGTTTCCATCAATGCCAAAGGGTGAGATTGTTGGCAAGAGACACGTTGTGGATTCATGAGTGTTGTCATTGATGGCAACAAAGTCCATCCCACACATCCGCAGGACATGGTATGACCATACTGGAAGATAGATTGAAGTGTATCTTGGTCCGGTAAGCAAGAACAGAGCATGTAGCAAGGTCCGACAGTCAAGTCTGGATCTCTTAGAGGAAGTATCTCAGTAAAGTACAGACTTGGGGAAGTCAAGAGGAGTACCATGACTAATAGATTCTAGGGATTGAGCCTCTGGTGAAGAAAGAGTGAAGAGATATGAGCACCTAAGTATTGGGTTCCTATTTGGCAGAGGAGACTGAGGAAGAACTGACCGGCAGAGCATCAGAGCTTGATCCGGATGAGATATTGATGGTGATCAAGCTTCCTAAGATATCATTCTTGATTGGCCGACATGATTGATGACTTCTATGAGCATCTCTTTGATACACATCACTTGATAAGCAAGGATTCAGCCGACAGACCAAGAGTTTGGGAGAATATTGAGTATTCCAGATGCTGACTAGAAAGTGGATGAAATCCTTGGTGTGGATATATATATATATCAGATTGATTTCAGTATGAAGGCGTGTGTGGTGTGTTGTGAAGTGCGAAGAAAAGTAGAGAATAGTGTGGAAGCAATAATACAGGTCCGGTATGTGAAAGGACAACACCAAAGAAGAGGAAGAATGAAGTGCAGTAGATCAGTATATTGAGCCTAACCGGAACTAAACCTCAGCATATGTAGATGCTTCTGATCAGTTCAAGTATCTCGTTACTCTCTTATGACTTGTAGACAGTGAGTCTCTTGTAGGCAGTGAGCCTCTTGTGAGCAGTGTGCTCGGGCAGTGAGCCCTAATTGGCAAGTGCCATTTTGTATTTCTATTCTTCTAATAGAGAATACATTCTTGGGTTAGTCACCCTGTGGTGTTTCCCTTAATAGGGTTTTCCACGTCAAAACCATTGTGTTATGTGTATTAACTTTGTTTCTGCTTTCATGATTATGGATGCTTATTTGCTTTGATGTTGCACTAGTTGTTAAAGAAGAACAGAAAGTTAAATTAATTAAGATAACTGATTCACCCCCTCTCAGTTATCAACAGGGTATTCCCTCGAACAATATTTGCGGTATTCTCATCATTCCCAGTACATTGGTATTCCCTGCCCCTGGAACATCATCTGTGGCATTGTCATCATTCCTGCTACATTGGGTATTCCCTGGAATATCATCCGTGGAATTGTCATCCAAGTTAATAAATGGTACAGGTTCTGATGTTGTAGCTCCATCAGATGGACCGCTAACATTGCCAAAGTATGACTTTATGTTTCTCTGTTTTAATGACCTTGACCTCCCTTCACCACCTTCAGACAACTTCTTCTTGCTCGACATCTCTCATGAATTAAAAGCTACAGAAAAAATGTCATTTTATTCAAGAAGGAATCATAGATGATAGAATATAGATCCCTGATTCCTTGGGTCCTAGATTAAGATATCTCCCTAGTCCTAGACTCCTAACTATTACTCAATCAATATCATCTGTAACAAATTACAATGAAACCAAACCAAGACATAAATAATTAACATGAATCTTATATTATTACACAGTAAAGAAATGATCACTTACCTTTCAGTGACTCGCCAATGCCTATAGTTGTAACTTCTCTATGATCTAAAATGAATCGAGGATTCGAGAGCTCAAAGCTGAACAAAATGTCTAAAGGATTAATTAGAGTTTCAAATGCATTTATATCAATGCATATTTGCCAAATATCGTGAGATTTTCAAATGCTAGTATAATAATTTGGTTAATCCCACATACTATTAATAGGACGGTTGTAAATGTTAGGCAAAATGGACCTCCATCAAACACATATGTTGTAATTATCTAGGTGAATATGACCCTCAAATTAGCATGGAGTTATAATGGTATTGGCAAAATTGGTCTTCATACATGTGAACCATTTAATGATACTAGTGAAATAGGTCCTCATGCATGTCAACCATTTAATGATATTGGTGAAATGGGTCCTCATGCATGTCAACCGTTTAATGATATTGGTGAATATGTGGGTGAATTAAAATAGCGCAGAGAATTGAAACACATTTGACCGAAAATCCAAAAAAATAGGGCGAATTGCCCCCTGCCAGTGGGAATGTATTCGCCAATTCCCAATTCGCAGATATGAACTATTCACCAATTAGTGAAGATTCGCCATTAAAATAATCTTTGATGAAGGTGAGAGTCACCTAGTAGATTGCCTTGGTTATTTGTCAATATTTTTATTTGTTTGAAGATGGGGTTGTGAGACTCACGTGGTGGATTGGTAATGTTTTCTTGTCACAATATCTTTTATTTTTATATTGTGGACCTTATAAATAATAATAAACAATGATGAACATATTTAAATTCTTTAATCTTTTATAAATTAATAATGTTGTAAGATATTAATCACATATTATTATTAGGCAATATTTATTTGTATTAGATTCTAATTATTTATTTACTAGATCAAATAATTATTTAGTTACTTTATGAAGTATAGATTTTATCTTGCTATTGAATCACTCTTTAGATTATTGAAATATGGTTTTGTTGAAATGTTAATGTTACACTTTAATATAATAATTAGAAAAACCTATTTTTGTAATATTATTATACCAAATTATTATCGTAAGTTGAATTTCTTAATAAATCTATAATTCTTTTTAGTTAACAAGGTGTGCAATTAGAATAAATGGTTGTGTGCATATCTTTCTTATTTTTGGTTGCATGTTAGTATATAAAGTATGTTGACAACAATGAGTTGTCGGAGCTAATATCTAGTCGCTAGCCTAATTATAGTCTATGATCTTGTGATCATGTTAGAAAGTTTCTTTTATCTTGCTTAATTTGATTTGTACTTAATACTTGGCTTATGTATGTTTGAATTTTGAAACTTATGATTTAAGAAATGTCTCCTTAAACAAGTCATTATTCAATTATTATTCTTGCACAATTTATAACAAGACTCCATTTTAATAATTGTAATTGCTTATAGAGTTTAGTTACTTATTTTATAAAGGTAAATTGTATGTATGTATAAGGTATGAAATATAACTTTAACTTGAAATGTAGAAAGAAATATCAAGTCTTGAAGATTTTGTCCTCACTAGAAATTCTATTAAATTATTCTATAGGCTTCTAGCATTTGTTTAAGAAGTTTTTTGATGCCTTCTTTATTTGGATTGCACCAATTTCTTCACATTGGCAGGGAAAGTTTCTAATTTCTAAGTTTTGTTTTATTCCACCAAGTCAGTTTTATGCTAATCTTGGAATCAATTTCTAAAAAGTCTTCTAGTCGAGGCACTCGCATACTCCTCTTGCATAGGATGCTTGCAATTTCTATGTTTTTTTTCATGAAGAGTATTTTCCTAAGCTACCATAATGGGCATATTGTTTTAAAAAATCCATTCTGTGCATATCAAAAATCAGTGCCTTCCTTTAGAGTTGGGAAGGAAAAAAAATGTCTTACATTTTCTTTGGATGGTGCCTTCACATTTTCAGATAGATCGAAATCCTATTGGGATTGTTTTGGTTTAAACTTCAAATTTTCTGTTTTCATTCTGAAAAATAGATATAGCGTGCAGAAATGCAAGTAGATGGGGAGGAACACAAATAAATATCTCCAGGTATGTGCATGTGTATGGACTGTTATCAAGATTTACACTATTATTTATAAATGTATTTCTAACAGATCTCAATATTGCTCAATAATGACTGCTCAAAAATGATTACTAAGAACCTCTTGGAGTGGTGTTCATTACAGAACTATTTGTTATTGCTATTTCTATTAGTCAATAGTTAATCACAACATGTTTATAAGCAACCCTCTATATTTTTAAATCACAACATGTCTATGACAAACCAAATGATGACTAGAATTGTGTATTTTTTTTTAGAATTCATAACATAGACAACTATATCTTGCCAACATGGTAAATGTCTCTTGAGGTATTATTAGTTGTTTGAAGTTGTAGCTGAACTTGGTATTATGGTAGTTACAATTCTTGTTTTTAGTAGATTTTGTGAGGGACAATGGACATTCCTCCTTTTGTTTGAAGTACTATATATGTATAAGTAATTTTTTTAGTATGAAACCTAGCATGTAATAGTTCTATTAGCTTATTTGCATTGCAGTCTTTTCCACCAATTCTTTTAATATCTAATTACAATGTTGATTCATCTAAATCTATTGATGTAATTCTAGATTGAGTGATCTTAATACATTTGTAGTAAAAATTTTCTATCTAATCTCTCCATTTCATGCATTGGAGTAATTTACCATTTTGTCACACTTAGAAAATTGTTTTAAATGTCTACCTTACATATGAACAAGTTTTGCATGTTCATTATTTCCCTATGTTTCATCTTTCCGTAACATTTTGAATTTTTAATTTTCGATCAGAAAAGAGAAAGATATAATTTTTTTAAAACTGTTGTTTCTTTTTGTTTTAACCAATACATATTTTGTTTCTTTTTCTGTAAAATATTTTAACCAGAAAATTATATTAATATTGGAAATTATATTATATTATTCATTCTAACATTAAGAATTTAATTTAATTGGTGAAATTGGTGGAGAATGTTTACTACTGGAAGCTAAGCCTACTTTTATTTTCAAGATCTTTGTAAAATTTGTATATACAAAGTGATTATATTTTCTTTTGCCATGATGTTCTGCTAACTTATGGATTAAACATAGATAATCATAGATTATTGTTACTCTTATTTTATGTATTTTTTAATTAGTAAATTAATTGTCATTTTGTGAGGAAGATCTCATGCATTTTAGTTGCGTTGCAAGGATAGATTGGCGTGTACATGGAGGGTATAGAATAAAATCTAGAGGTTTATGTATTGATGTCCAAAATAGTATTTCATGGTAAAAATAGTTTATTTGGTGTAACATTTTTTTATTCCTCCCTCTGTTTTTCAATAGCCATGAAAATGAGCATGGTTTCAAGCATTGCATAGTTTTATATTAAATGTTTTGTTCCCAGTCAAAACATAGTATTGATTAGTATATTTTGTTATTAGATGATTAGTGATTATGAGTTGGATCTCCTTAATGAGTTATGCCAAAACTTGTATAAATGATCTCATGCTAAGTACCCTTGTCTACCTGATTTTCAGCTCTGATAAGTGAGCCTTATGTTTTTAACGGAGTTGTCGTCTTTGTTCCTGTATGGATCTTCTTAGTAAGTCAACATTTTGGTTGCTAGTTCAAGTTACGGAACTATGAAACCTTTGCAATCCACATACATAGGCAAAGCCATCATGAATGAGCCCTTGAGGCATTAGGTCTTTAGGGCCTGTATTCTTTTCATCTTATGCATTGATACCTATTATGTTTATTATTGATCTTGTGAGACTAACACTTATATTTAGTTGTGTAGATTGATGTTAGTTACATGTACAGGGTGTTAGTGCTAATAGGGTATTTTATGACCAGGGTATTTTATGACCATCGCAAGGTACATGTAAACTTATTGTGATGAATGTTGTTAAGTAGTTATTCTTTTATGTTTGTACACTTGTTATCAGGTATGAGTGTTTGTCATTTGGGAAGGATAAAATGTAATAGTGACTTTCCTCTCTCTTGCATATTGACTATCCATTTGTGCTTATTATAGTTGGGCATAGCTATGTAAGGAAAGGTTAAAACCTTCGGTAAACAATTATGATGATTGACACAAAAGTTTCGTCATATGCACAGTTTGTTCATTTTATGTATGATGATGCATGCCTATTCAAAAATTTGTACTTTTGGCTTTCCTATTATTAGACTAGAGTTAAACATTTGCAGTTAACTACGAAGAATTAAATCAAATTTTCAATTTGTGCTTAAGTGTAACAGCTTGGGCATGACAGTTCAACCCATCACTATAGTCCATTATTTTGCAAATGGATATATCAGGTGAGATCGTGTTAGAAAAACATTTAGAGGGCTATTATAATGTGGAGGAAATATATAAGTGTGTATGCAATGTTAAGGGGATTCATCTTTAGTGATTGAAATTGGGTATATTTTGGGTGCACTTATATGCTTGTTTTTAATCTATTGTTAGTGAGGTCTTTTAGGCTTGCTCTTGATTGTCATGGGGGCATGGTAGTCAAATCCTTGTTCCAAATTTTTTCTATATACTTAGACCTCAAGGGAATACTAGCTAGGTTTTATAGAGCCTAAAAAAGAAGAGGAATTTCCCCATCTTATGCACGTTGGACCAAAACTACCCTCTCTTTATTGATATATCACTCTCCTTGATGGTGATATTTATATCCCCTTTATGTCACTCCTAGTGGTGATGTTAGAGGATAGGGTCTGTATCTTTGGGAACCAACACTTCCTTTTCAACTACCCTCCTTTGATTCATTTCTTCTAAGAGATCCTCCATCTTCAACTTCCATTACCATTGAAGTTCTCAATCTTTGAACAAAAAGTAGATGCCATGGTTCTAATCACTCATATATTTTAAAAACCATTAAGTCAAGAGCTTCCATTATGGATAAAAAACCCACAACATTTCAACAAAGGTTCCCCCTTTGCTAAATAGTACCAAAGTTTTGATACCAAATGTTGATAAAACTAGGTAAAGTACTACAAATGAAAGCTCAACAAATAATGAACAAATCTAATTTATTGATTAAAATAACACATGACTAACCATTTATATAAGTAGAGAGGAATGTAATCAACAATATCAACAATAAAATTAATAAGCACATAAAATAAAAGTCATAACACCAAATGTATGTGGAGAAACCCTTTTAGAAAAAAATCCACTATCAAAGAGAGGACAATTCCACATTGATCCAATAACAATGTTACATCAATGCATCCAAATTTCTCCCTTCAATCTAACAAAGTTCTAATAGAATAATAGTGCTCACTTGTAAAAACACCATAAAAGAGCCACCAATGCATCCAATTTTTAGAGAACTAGAGGGAAAAACCATGAATGGTTTCCCAAAACCAAAACCACCAAAACCCATGGTATGGCAAAAATGTAATGCCCCCACATGCAAATCGATCATTACCCTCAAGAATAACAAATCATAATCATAACATCTTTGAACAATAACTCCCATGGCACACCTCCCAAAAAGTAGCACTCCATTTCTAGGACTACAACTCATGCTAGACCCATTTGTCACAACAAAGATTCTCCACTCTCTCTCCTAGCATTCAAACCGTTGTGTAACTTCCACTATCATAAGTAACCTCCCACTTAATGTGTAACCTCCCTTATTCAATGCCATTACAACCAATATTCAAGATAGAGGAGAAAATAATTAATAAATAATTCACCCAATCACCCCCTATGCATCCATGTATCCATTCCCAAGGTGTTTGAGACACATGAAATACATAGGATTTGTAAGGTTAATATCACCTAAATCCTTACACCTTAGGTAGAAATCCAAGATAATCCCAAATTTCAAAGAGTTCAAAGCTCTTGTAAAGAACTAGATAAAGAAGAAGATCAATATGTTGAGGATAGATAATGGTGAAGAGTTCTATTTAGTAGAGTTTGATAACCTTTGCTTGGAACATGGCATTTCAAATCGTAAGATAAATCCATACACCCCTTAGTAGAATGGAGTTATAGAGAGGATGAACATGATGTTGATGGAGAGAGTTAGGAGTATGCTTAGTGGAGCTAGTTTTGATAAATAAAATCTAGACAAAATCTGTGAGCACAACTTGCTATGCCGAGAGGCGTTTACGATGGTAGCAAGGGGTGGAGTGTAATGGAATGAGTGTGTTAACACAAACTATTACCTTAAATTTGACGACCATATACATGTCAAGTATTAATATTTAATAATAAACATAATACTAGCATACCTATCTTTATAAAAAAAATGATTCATTAAATGGCCAAGACAAATAATGAAAAGAATATAGAATGAGTTGAGAAAAAAAAGTTTTTCATTGTTTATTTTATTATAATTACAAGTTAAGGTTTAAAATGAAATATTCTTCTTTGATAATGATTTTTACTGTTTGTGTCTTTTTTTTTCATCTATTTAGTAATCTATTTTTGTCTTTGTAGTATTTTAAATTAAAAATTCTCTTATTTTAAAAAATAGTTAAAGTAAATAATTTGTTTTTTCATTTAATTTTTTTAAAACTATAGAAATAGTAATCTATTTGTGTATTTGTAGTAGTTTAAATTAATAAATCTCTTATTTTAAAAATAGCTATAAATAATTTGTTTTTTTTTTCATTAAAAATTTTCAAAACTATAAAAAAATAACTCTTGAAGTAAAAATAAAGTAATAGAAAAAGTTGTGTATTTTAGGAAATAAAATAATTTGTTTTCACAAAACTTTGACACTACGGATATAGTTATATACCTATCATATGGAATAAATAAAAATAGCTTAAACAATTTAAATAAAATAAAATAATTCTTAAATAGTTGTAAAATAGAATAAAATAACTCTTAAGTAATTAAAAGAAGTGTTTTTAGATAGATGTATTTAAGATATCTATACTAGCATACCTATCTTTAGAAAATCTATGTAAACACACTGAGAGATATCATTCTTGAGGTTGATGTGGATTTGTCACCGAGAGATATCATTCTCAAGGCCCATGTGGATTTGTGATTTAAGAGGAATAGGCACATCAAGAATAATATCTCTCAGTGTCTTTTATATAGATTTTCTAAAGATAGGTATTCTAGTTATTTGATAAATAGATCTTCTATATCCGGTGGACAAAACACTCGAGGAGTAATATATTTGCAACTGTAAGAATATTTCATTATAGTATATCAAGGTTTTTTTATTGTGAAGCATATATACATGTGCTTAAGGAGAAGAGATCCATGTTGGATTTTAAAGTAGAGAAGTGTATCTTCATTAAATGCAATGATGTAGTCAGGATACATGCTTTAGAATCTTGAGACTAGAAAGATATTGTATAATTAGAATGTTATTTTTAGGGTGATTCAATTTTTGCTAATGCTTTACAACATGAAGGTAAGAAAAAATGGTACATATCAAACGAAGGTTTGAGGATTTGTACCTGAGGCTAAACTAAAGATTGAGGATGGACTTGATGAGGAGGTTGATTTAAAGAGTGAATCAAAGGATTCAAAGGAAGAAGAACAATGACATACCCCACTCCTGAGGATGTCCACTTAGTAGAAAAACCAATTGGCAAGGTGTAGCCCACCTGATTTCCATTGTATTTTTGTTTTGTCTATTGTTGATGACAAGCCTAGAACCGTGAAGAAGGAAATAAAATCTATAGAAAGGAAATTGTGGAATAAGGCCATAGATGAGGAGATTACTACACTGGAGAAGAATAATACATGGGACTTGGTAAAGCTTCTTAAGGATAGGAAACTTGTTGGTTGCAAATGGGTTTTCAAGAAGACATGAACAATTCTACTGGTAAGATCAAGAAGTACACGACAAGGTTACTGGTAGAAGGTTATTCCTAAGTAGAGGGAAATGGTTTTGGTGAGAAATTATATCATGTAAATATTACATCTATTAGATTACTATTATTTATTTATTGTTGTGTTTTATCTAGAGGCTGAATAGATGGATGTTAAGATAAATTTCTTGCATGGGGATTTAGAGGAGGAGATCTCTATGTCATAGTTAGAGTACTTTATGGTGAAAAGTAAGGACATAATTTGCAAATTGAAGAAATCCCTATATGGTTTGCAAAGTAATTATGTATCATTCTATTGTTCTACCTTTCTATTATTCTATCATTCTATCTATCTATTATTTTATCATTATATCATTCTTAACCACTCTATCATTTTATCCATTTGTTCATATATCCAAGTGAAAGAATAAAGTTGTGCAACCCTTTTGTTCATATTTTTAGATCACCCAACTTTAAGCATTTTTTACTAAAAAGTCATTTCCAAATGAAAATGTGTTCTAATTTAATTTGTTCTAGCAAAAAATAAATCATGCCAAAACTCTTCTAGTTAAAATTGTCTGCTAGACACATATGTGGCATCAATTGGTGCAAATTATAAAAATATTAAAAATATTAAGAGAAACTTAATGTTCTCACCACTTTTACTCGTGTATATAACATTTTAAAAAAATAAAAATACCTTTTGTAGATCTTAATTTGTAGATTATGAAAATATATTTTATTATATTTAATTGACCTTACATTTTTAAAAAATTTGACGGCTAGTAGGTCATCAGCCCAAAAGTTAAGGTTGATTCCATTCACCAAAAAATAGTAAAATTTATTAAAAGTTGACAAAATTCATTGACCAAATGAGAGAATCTTGGTTGAGTTTATGTGTGTGTGTGTGTGTGTGTGTAAAGGTATAGGTATAAGTATACGTATACGTATATATATATATATATATATATATATATATATATATATATATATATATATATATATATATATATATATATATATATATATATATATGTTTAAAATCTCATCAAAGTGCTACATGTTTTCAAGACATGTGACCTTAAACTTATTAAAATTTAAAATTATTTTAAAATTATCAAAATTAATTCATTTTTTTATTGCACTAAAGTTTTTAGTTCACAATCTAGAAAAAATGGAAAAAATAAAAAAAAATCCTTACAAATAACTTGATGTCCCACCAACCTTATTTTATCAACCATTTATCTAACAATTAAATAGTACTGATGGTTTTATAGAAAAACTATGTCAATCTAATTTTTTAATTTAAAAAATATTGACATAAACTACACAAAAATATCTAAATTTCATTATTTACATCATTCTAAATTTGAAACACGTATTAATTTTGGGTGCTTCAAGCTAAAAAGTTGGACTTATAGTGTTGCCCCTTTTCTTTATAAAAGGGTGATACAACTTTGCACTTTATCCCATCCTTCTATATATATATATATCCATCTCTTTATAAATTTATCATTCTTAATCTCATTCTGTTATTTCATTACATTCTATGCCATCTATCTATTAGATTTCCATCTATCCATATACCTACTTATCTATCTATGGTTCTATCATTCTATCATCATATTATTATATTATTTTATTGTCCATTTATCCATCTATCCATCATATCTCCATCTATCCACATGTTTCCCTACCTAATGAAACCACAACTAAAGCAATTGAAGGACATTCTCCCATAACTAGGTGCAGAGGATCAACAGGTGGGGTTGGATCTTCCTGAGCACTAGGTTCAACAATTGTCAATGACTTTGAAAAGATCATGGATAATGTTGGGATGTTTGAAACAGACTCTACGATTCTCACAAGGGAGGAATTGGGAGAGTCACTATCTGAAATATAAACCACAGGTGGATCTTGAGTGCTATCAACTGTAAGACGAGTACAAGGAGACACATGATGAGTCACATTCTCCACAAAGAAAAGAAGAAGAAGAAGAAGAAGAAGTGTGAGCAGGTGGCAAAGGCAATTGCAGAATGTGCTTAGGTCGAAACTGCAGCAGGGTAGGATAGCACTCAAGCTTAAGTTTAGATAATGCAAGCTAGGCAGGCACAATAGCAATTGAGGAAATGCTAGGATTGTCACTAACAATTGGAGCAAGGGTTGGTGATGGGAGATATTGGGGAAGAGAAGTTGGAAGGTGGGGATCTAGAGAAACAACGGGATCAATAGACTGCTGCAAGGAAGGGGGATCCTTAGAAGGAGGTTATGCATTAGCAACACGTGTTTGGACTACAACACGATGGTGATGCTTGTGATCTCTCACAAGCTAGTTCTACCTCGTACAGGCCAAGGCTTCTTCTGACAAAGCTAGGGGTCTTCCATCATGGGATTCGTGCTACCAAATTCACATGGATACATGGACCAATAGAGGTGACCACTAATGGTGGAGAGACCATAGGAGTAGGGGAGGGGAAGGTGCCTGTAACATAGGTTGCTTTCCCCTTGTCACCGAAGGGACAATAGGAATAGAAGCACACATAGAAGGTTGGGGAACCATCGAGGAAGGAGTACTCAACAATCGTGGGTTTACTGGTGCCACCAAGGAGGTAGGAGGAACAAAACCAGCTAACGGGGGTTGAGGGACTCTAGGGAAATGTGGTACATGCGGCTGCACTACAGGTCTATTCTGAGTTCTCATGTAAGAGACATGAGGATGTACTGTGGAGTACAGACCAGGTGCATGCCGAGAACAGGGAGCTACACTCTATATAGACTACTTTCCTTTATCTTCTTGGGGATCAAAGGAAGAAATAGAAGCAACCTCTGAAGACAAAGGCACCACAGGGGGAGAATCTGAAGAAGAGGCAACGAAGGGGCCAACGAACAACTAAGCGATCCTACTCGCTTGGAATTTCTAGTAAGATAGAAATAGAAAGTCATTGTGAGGTTGGAGCAACTCAGTGGGTGCCAACCAGAAGTAGTCCAATGGCAAGTGGTATGAATCTACTATGACGGATCATGTGCACTACACCATCATGAGGAAACTTAAGGCAACAATGAACCACTCAAGGGGCTTCTTTCATGGAAGTGAGCTAGGGTAGGCCCAACTTCACATGAAAACTTTCAGAAGGAGGAATGATAGACATTGGAACATCGAGGGATTTTGGTCTAACCTGAATGGAAAGGGTGATCGTACCTAGGGTGGGGTGAGATATGCCATCATGACACCTTATAAAGATGTTAGATGAATCATATGCATCTTTTTAAAGTTAATATACATATAGGAATTCCTCTGTAGTAGGGTAGTATAGCGCTCAAGCTTAAGTTTAGGCAATGCAAGCTAGGTGAGCACAATAGCAACTGAGGCGAGGCTTGGAGCATCACTGACGACTAAGCGGGGGTCGGGGATGGGAGATACTGGGGAAGAGAAATTGGAAGGTGGGGATCTAGAGGAATAACGGGATCAATAGACTACTACAAGGAAGGGAGATCCTTAGACATCAACAACACGCATTCGAGCTACAGAATGGCAGCGATGCTTGCGATCTCTCACAAGATGGTTCCACCTCATACGGGCCAAGGCTTCTACTAACTGAGCTAGGGGTCTTCCATCATGGGCTCCGTGCTATCCACATTCACATGGATGCATGGATTAATAGAGGTTACCACCAACAGTGGAGAGACCATAGGAGTAGGGGAGGGGGAAGGTGCCTGTAACATAGGTTGCTTTCCCCTTGTCACTGAAGGGAAAAAATGCATAGAAGCACACGTTGAAGGTTGGGAAACCACCGAGGGAGGAGGAGTACTCAATAAAGGCAAGTTTATTGGTGCCACCGAGGAGGTAGGAGGGACAAAACTAGCCAGTGTGGGTTGAGGGACTCTAGGGAAATGCGGTGCATGTGGCTACACTATAGGTCTATCTCGAGATCTCACGTAAGAGACAAGAGGAGGTACTATGGAGTATAGACTAGGTGCATGGGAATGAGGAGGTACACTATGTACGGGCTGCTTTCCTTTATCTTCTTGGGGAGCAAAGGAAGGAATAGAAGCAACCTCTGAAGACAAAGGCACCAAAGGGGAGAAGCCAAAGAAGAGGCAACCAAGGGGCCAATGAACAACTAATCAATCCTACTCACTTGGAATTTCTAGTAAGATAGAAATAGAAAGGCATTATGAGGTTGGAGTAGCTTAGTGGGTGCCGGCTAGAAGTAGTCCAACGAGAAGTTATCTTGCATGGCAAGAGGTATGAATCTACTATGACGGATCATGTGCACTACACCATCATGATGAAACTAAAGGCAACGATGAATCACTCAAGGGACCGCATTCATGGAAGTTAGCCATGGTAGGCCTAACTTCACATGAAAACTGTCAGAAGCAGGAATGATAGACATTGGGACATTGAGGGGTTTTGGACCAACCTGAATGGAAAGAGTGATCATACCCAAGGTGGGGTGAGACATGCCATCATGACACCTTATAAAGACGTTAAATGAATCATATGCATCTTTACAAAGTTAATATACATATAAGAATTCCTCTGTAACCACATTGACCATGAAAATAGGATCAATGAGGACATCCTTAATGGGTTTCCCATTGATATCCATAGGAATGTAGAGAGGGCCTTCTGATGTGTTCAGCATAATCTCAGAAGGAGAAAAGGAGATAAGAGGTTCGAGACTAGAACGTTCTTAGGTAGGGCAAGAATGAACATCCACCATAGTTATCATTTTGGAATAGGAGTGAGAAGAAGAAACACCAAGGGTTGACTCTAGCACCACAGGGGGGAGAACCGAGGTCAACAAAGTTAGAGTTGTGGCAAGGCATCAGATTTGTATAGATTTGTAGATGTTGATTAGTAGGAGTGACTGACTCATTACTTTTCTATTTTCTCCTAAGACCTAGATAATACCCTAGTTGATGAGGTCCTGCACCGTGTGCTTGAGACGCAAATGTCTCTCAATATCGTGACCCAAGAATTGGTGGAATTGATAAAAGGCTTTCGCATCATAGGAAGACCTGGCAATGGTTTTTTGGTATCAAGGGGACAGATAGGAGGCAGCTGCACCAAATTATTATTTAGGAGCTACATCATGATGCTCCTTTAAAGGGGTGAATTTTCTATTATTGTTTGTTTTTAGAGTAGACAAGGCTTGAGTAGTTTGTGAAGCTGCTTCAGCTGCTAGATTTCTAACTACTACTGATGAATTGTTCTTGTATTAAATTCTATTTTTCTTATAATTAAATGATGTGGAAGCATTGGACTGGTCAGCAGGAGGCGATGAGGACAAGAGATGACAAGAGAATGTTGTTTTGATTTTTGAAGAAGTGTTTGTTTAAAATAGCAAATTCACCTACAATGTAGGGTGAACTACAGCTGATCAGAATAAAAGTTTTGTTTAAAATGTTAGGTTCACCAAAAATGTAGCACGGGAAAATTACTTCTCAATATACTAGTTTAAATTGAGCAAACTCTCCACTACGACTACACTTGGGTTTTGCTATTTGAGGTGTTGAACATGAAGTTAATCTATCCTAGATTCACTACATAACCACTATGAGTCCCACACAAAGTAATGTAACCTGAATGGGTGATTAACAATTAGGAGAAAAACTAGAAAAGTATAGAAATGACACTATAGCAACAAAAATGATAGAAAATAAAGGAAGAAATGAAAAGAGGCCAGAAAGAGGAACCTATATCTACAAGGAGAGAGTCTTGTCCTAGGACAATAGCATGTAGTGAGGACATCCATGTTGGGTGCCAGAGTCTAAAATGTAGGCAAAATAAAAATTGTTAAACCCAAATGAATATACAACACCTGCACAGCACAAGTCCCAACATGCAACATACCCAATGATATCCAGTTGAAAAAGAAATAAAAATAAATCAAATAAACTAAGGGAAATAAAGAGAGGCAAGCATAGAAGGAAGTAATATGAAACCTTAGTGTGGCTGTATGATCTCCACTCCAAGAAACCTACAAAAAGAGAGGAAAATGGTGGGGCTACTTGGGGACTTGCCTCAGTCAAGTCCCTATCTTGTTATTTCTACCTTCATGAGTAGCGATGTAAGATATTGCATAAAATTGATAAGGAAAGTATATGTTCTTATCCTAAGTATGTCTAGGAAGGTAAGAACAATAATAAACAACTAAAAACAACAAGGGTTTCTTCCCTGGTCTACAGGGAGAGAAACCTACAACATGCAGCTTGTACAACTAATAAGAGAATGGTGGTCTACACCAAAGAAAACAAATGAAATGGCGGTCTACACCATATAATAACCTATGCAAAGCAAATAGATTTAAAAGGAAACTATTCTAAACACAATAAAAGAACAATCTCACCAATGTTGATATGAAGAAGAGGTAGCACACTATCTAGGAGCTCAAATAACAAGTGCAGCTTCAAAGCCCCAATGAAGAGAGCCTCCTCAAAGAGCATTAAAGAGAGCTAAACCCCCAAAAGCCAAAGAAAATGGTCTTGCAATGCTCAAGAACATCAAAGATCACCAATGGTTGTAAAAGTTCAAGTTTCACTAGAAGATATCACATAACATCAAATAGCATCAAAGTCTTGTTGAGAGAGAGTGGAAGAGTGTGAATGAATGTGTGAATCAATGAATCAATCCAAAATTCTTTCCCATATTCTTCTAAAGAGGAAAGAATAATGAATATGCATGCAATGAGTCGTTCTGTGACTCCCAGAGGCGTTACCACGAATCTTCATGATCATTGAAGGCATGTTGTAATGCCCAGAAATGGATACCTATCCAAAAATAGACACGGGATGCTAGTGCAGTGCACCAACATCTACATGGAGTGCTCAAGTTTAGGTAAAACCGACTCCTAGTCATACAAGGCACCTTAGGACCATGTCAACATTAAATCACTATATTGAATTTTTGATAAAAGAAGAAGAAATAGACCAAAATCACACAAACCTAACCTATCATGCAAAGAGGAGGTGCAAAATGCTAAAATGGTCACTAAACGTAGCATAAAATTGCAAGGGTATGCAATTTTCTACGTTACAAGAAGAACAAGGACAAGAAAAATTGTTCTAAGAATAAAAATAAGAAATCCTCTAATGCTCCTAATCAAACTCATTCTTTTCTAATGACAACAAGCCTAAGAAAGAAATATTCTTACTATAAGAGGCCCAAACATGATGAACTCTATAAGTTCATGAAGAAGTAGATTGATCACCTCACTCATCTTCTTGAAAAGAATAACATGGGGAAACCTAATTTAGTCAAGCAAAGTTCATCATAGGAAGAGTCTTCTAAGAAGAACAATAGTAAGGGGAAATGAAAGGGCAATGCACTTGTTACTATTGCATCTCGACCTTTCATGCATGGATTGTTGACTTGAGTGGTTTATACCATATATGAATTTAGATCATGATGAGTTAACACCCTTGGAGCCAATTCATATCCTGCATATTCTAATGGGTGACAATGCTCCAATTAAGGTTTGTGGGAGAGGGTTTGTTGATGTAAGTGATAGAACATTATAGGATATTCTTTGTGTGCCTTCATTATAAACTAGTCTCCTATCATTCTACTAGATCACAAACATGTTTAGGAAAATGGGTTGAGTTTAATACTCTATATTCTATGGTTATTAGTGAGTTGCATAATGGAATCACAATAGCATTTGGGAGGGTAGATCATGGTTATGTGCCTTTTCACACTTTGTTGTTGATTCTCCTTCCACCTTGTTGGTTCGCCAACTGATTGCATATTATGCCTAAAGGTTTCATAGACATATGATCAAGTGCACAGTCAGCCAATGAACAAGAAATATCTTACTCAAATATTTCCTCTACACTTTAGGCTCTACAAAGATTAGGTAGGTTTCCCTTATAAGACACTGATTTAAAGTGAGTATTCATAATTTATCACAATGTCGAGTAGAAAAGACATTTTCACACAAATCTGACAAGAGACTGAAGGGTTGATGTATTCATTAAGCCGATCTCTTGTAATCTTTGAAAAGTTTTGTGGAAATACAAATAATTTACAAAGAGTGATATTTTTCATTTTAAAGAGTGTTTTAGTTGGGGTTTGCTCAAATATAGACTAGTGCCTAACAGGGGATTACAAAGTCATAATTGCAATAATAATTCTATCACATTTTTGCATACACCTAACAGCCAAACTAAATGTTAATGCATTGCTATAACATAGACTTGCAAAAGGTGATCAACAATACACTCATACTTAGTTATCCAATCAAATACAACCAACATTTACTTTTATTTATGAAAGGATTATTCCATTACTTTAATGAACACTAACATAAGAAAAAGTTTGTATAGCAAATGTATACAAGAGAATCAACAATCCTTGATTATTAAATATGAAATACTGATTACATTTGGCAAATGGAGACAAATGCACAAAATTACTCACTTTCTATATAAGCCCCAAATTAGGGAAAGTATTCTTCTATAGAAAACATACTAACAAAGCTATTCCTATTTTGCTACTAGTCTACATTCCCTCTAATTTTCCCAACCCTTTGTAAAATCATAGCATCCCTTTTATATAACAAAGGAGCATCTTACAATGCAAAAGATGGATGACACATGCCACTATCAAGTGGCCAGTTGACTCCTAAAATAGAAAGATAACAAAGAATAAAGGTTCGTTAGGAGTGCAGTATATTCCAACGGTGTGGCAAGGTGGCGGAGCAAGGGTGGTTAGGTGTCTCCTAGACCACCCAAATGTGATAGTCTTCATCTGCCAAAGCTGAGGTGTCCATCACTACTGGCTGTCATAGTGGAGATAGGTGAGCTGAAAGGTGCTGCTTGCCTAACTTCTTTGACTCTATCAATAAGTGTTGGCCATTGGAAATTAAGAGTCTCCTTCATCTCAAAAAGAGTAGATCTGTGGGTAGTTGTATAGGCCTAGCAATGAAGCCCATGGTGCATTAGGTTCTAGCCATTGGGAGGTAGGGTTTAGGGATGTAGTAGGCTACCATAGCAACTGATACTCTATTTCTTCTATGATTTAACCTTCCTCACCAAACTCAACATGGAAAGAAATTAGACAGAGAAAACCTATTTCTAGTCCCATCCATTCCAAAGAGAAGCTCCTCTATCTCTTTATTTTTGAAACAACGCAATTGAATCCAAGAGAAAAAAGACAGACTCTTTGTAATGATGGGGGATATGATGAATACTTCAAAAAGAAAGGAAATAGTGTTTTGGCAAACAATAAACAAAATGAGTACTCTTTCCTTATCTAGCCAAAATTGAGCCAATTTGCTTTTGGCTTGACCTTCAATCTCTGCTAGATCCTCATAACTGCACCTTATCTAGTGCTCATGCCATCTGAGACCATACACATTCCTTCTTTAATAACCTTCTTCTTGGAAACACCAAAATGGCTAAAAATGGCAATGTATCCTCATATTATACCATGTACTTTTGAACCCATGAGGAAAATTCTTCTTTGGGAGGCCACTTATGCTGCAAGACTTTTTGAACTCTACTTAGGTTGGATGTATATTGAGCATCTAAAATTACCTTAGACTCCTTAACAAAGTTGTCAAGCATGAACTCCAACTCCAATAGCCTGTCCAGCTCATCATTGCATAAGAGTGGGTCAATTTTATCTCGTGATGAAATGGATGAAATAATACCTAGGATGATGTCATTGAATTCATTTCTCCACTTCTCAGATGTCTTTTCCACACCATCTTCCTATGATATAGGCGACATCAAATATTTTTCTAGGGACTCGAAGACATCTAATTTATCCCTTAACATTACATCAAGCCTCCCTTGAAAAGATGAGATGTCGTTTAAAAGTCCAATGACTTCAACTATATCTAATATGCTAGTGGAGGCATCAACATCAAGTTTTGAGATATTAAAAATAAGGCCCATCACCTACAAACGTGGAATCCACGTGCTCAAGATATCCTTTAAAACTACCTCATTGTTAATATAGCTATCAAAAGATTTTTTCACATTATTATAACATAGCTAAGCATCATCAACTTTAGGAATAATATATGACATCTTGTGGCTGAAAAAACTATTTATCAAAGCAATTTGCTCATTCCTACTCTCCTTTTTTAGCCTACAAATAGCATTGTTTCTCTCCCTTAATTTCCCTTTCAATTCAACAACAATCGAAGAGTCTCCTTCATGCCCTGATATATTCCTCAGGCTAGAAGAAGGGGTAGCATATGTCATCTCAATTCCTATAGGGATACCAAGGGAATTCAATGTAGTATACTCATGTAACAACTTTACATGGTCCTCATTCAACTTATCATAGTCTGATTTTAATTTCCTTGTTGCGGCTTCATATAATTTTGTTGTACTTACTGCCAAAGATGCAGCTTAGGGGGGCAGATGTGTCTGTTAGTCTTCTCAAAATTAGATGCCTTATGAGTTCATTTATATCCTTAGCCACCTGAGGCTTATTCTCATCCAGATCCATGGCCCATGTTGCCAAGGTTTCATGCCTAGCACTAAAACTTGATCCGAATAACCTCTTAGCCTACTCTTGAGTCATAATTTCATCTTCTATATCTTCATGCCTCCTACTAGTATCCATAGCTATTGCTAAGGATATATCCCATCCAAGCAATAGTTTGACTAATTATCTTCCCTCCTCAGGAGTGATCTTGTTGAGGTCCATGTCAATCTCTTTCAGGGTCCCTGTTGAGCTACTTCCTTCATTTCTTCTTCTTCTATTTTCCCTTGCTCTTCATTTAATCTTTTCAAGTACATATCACAATTTTTCTTTAGCTATAAAGATTTAAATTCTTTAGACCTTATGAATTGGTCATCGGATAAAAATTCTTTGTAGGCAAGTGCTCTCACATATTAGATTGCCTTGCTTCCTTCTTTAATGCTCAATAAGGCTCTTACAGGGGGCACCATGACAACCTCATTCATGTGTGGACACCTCAGTACTTGTTGGACCTCTTCTAAATCAATTTGATTCTCTCGCACTTCATCTATCAAGGAATAATCAACCATAGGTTGTTCAGGGGGAGGAAGATCTTGCCAAGATTCTTCATCTACTCCTTCCACCTATGGACACATAGGCTGCTCAACCTCTTGCTCCTTTGGATGTTGCTCCTCGAGGGATTTTGGTTTGACAAGATTCCTTTTGGGAACAAATTTCATCTCTTCCACATGCTCAAGCTTTGCCTGCAGTATAAGAATAAGGCTAGTTTTCTCCCTAAAGGCTCCCTAGTAACCAAACACTTTTAGCATCCTTTGCCTTTCTCCTATGACTATGAGACTCCAATTATCTCTCCTCTATTTTACTTCAACCTCAGATAAACAATTTCTGATTAGGTCTTCCTTCTCAATAAAAAGTTGATCATAACATGATTTCCCCTTACTCCTCCTAGCTTTATCAATAAAATGCTTAAGGTCATAATTTCTATGGTCAGTGACCGATAATCTATATCTCTGTAGGATGGGACCCATCACATCCAATCCCTCCTTGGCAATGATCATGAAACTAGGGAACACAATATTTGAAGTGATGAAGGATCATTTTTTATACAATCTCAAGTGTACTTTATCAGATTCATTCAATTGCCACATGATTTCAAGGAAAGAAACCCTATTTGGTACCTTCTTAGGAAGAAGGTGAGGCATAACATTTGACCCATATACTATGATGAGTGTTGCATTTGAATATAAAGACCAATAAACCCAATTATGATCAACTTTACTATTTGGTACCCTTTCCTTTGGTCTCAAGAAGTCCATGATTTCCTTTGACAACCTTGGTTTCTCCTATCCCAATAACCCCAAAATTATCTACACAAAATACTCCTCAAAATGGATTTAAATTGATTATGGGCAATGAGAATCCCATACATGTGTTCTACCTTGGACAGGCATGAGGGTTCCTTCTTTAGCTAAGATATGTATCTATAGCTCCTTGCCCTAGAACATACCACCACAATGTAACAAGTTGTGGAACAACACTAAGTATCTTTTGAACTTTATGAACCTCATTCTTTTGCTTATATGCCACTAAATCTTTGTGAATTTCATTTGCAATGTATGTAGCATAGTCTAAACTTCTGTTGTAATAACGATCCTAGATGTCAACAATAATAAGCATGATGTGATTTGATATCAAGGGATTGTGACCAAGTCCAAAAATTTGACACAGAGAAAAATAAGTCATTATAAAATACTCCTCAAACCCCTTGTATCTGAGAGGCTCAAGTTCATTGTTACCAATTTTTATCAATCTTCCATCATTACCTCTTGACCTGTGGTGAGGCAGGTAGCACGTTCTGTAACCCTGCCTATATCTGTTATATTCCTTTTTATAAGCATTAGGGTTAATTTTAACAGTGGCCAATGGGTTTAGATAAAATACATCCACCATTAATTCTATGTATAGTTTAAAGAGCTGCCCTCCATTACTATTTGACAAAAATTTAGTGGTAGCATTATAATTGTTGCTAATAGCCTAGACTGGGTCCTCATTTACAAACACATTTGGAACAACTAATTTCCCAAGGCCAAACTTCTAGATATTTGATATAGGTTTGTCAAGGGAACATCAATAATAGTAGTAATTGAATATGTTCCATCCCTCTATTGGCAAGGTTGCATCTCTAACGTGTGAATGGAAGTCATAGAACCTATCAGTTAAAACCCTTGTGCCCTAGGCATGTTTATATTTCTTTGAAGACTCAAGGAGTTGCTCAATGATGTCTTGGGATAGGTCTTTCTTAGCTTTACTACTACGAGATGGTTTTTGACTCATGGTTGTGATGGAATTTTTCTTAATCAAATTAGGGTTTTCTTACAGCCAAATGGTTTCTTTCAAACAGGGGAATTACATAAAAATGACAAAACCCTAGAAAAACCCTTCAATGAAGAGAGGAAGGACTTTAGGACTTACCAGGGATACATTTGTAGACTGGAAATGAAACTAAGAATTCACCAAGTACCTTCTTTGCAATTCTCCCATAGTTGAATTCTCATCTCATCAAGGGATAGAAAGGAAATGCCCAATTGCATTTGACACTATAATTGAATTCACCTCATTCTTCATTAATTGCTCAAATAGGCTGAAGTCAACATCAGCATCATGTCATGAACATCACCAACTTTGAAAATTAGCCATTGATCTCCTTTGATACCCAAATCAATGGATCGTGCATACAACAGTAACTGATGCAAGCTTCCACGAGCGATATCTTTACTAGGTTGCACTGAGGTGGGGCGAATGCACAATGAAAAGGATCATGCCACTTGGTGTATTAAGATTTGACCTTTTGCAAGATACATGTCAAATAGTTTGAACCACTTAGGCCATGCCATGTGTAAAGATGGGATAATATTTCATGAGATGGCCCACTTAATCCTTTGGAAATATTTGAGGACACGTGGTCACCAAGCGCAACATTGTGACTTTATAAACAAGGAAAAATGGAAAGCTGCACTAGGAAGAAGGCTTAGCACTGGGAAAAATATGTTGTCGCATGGCATTATTCAATAGATGAATAATGACCAATTAAGACAACGAGTAGAAGCAAAGCATATTTGAGAATCTTGGTACACGTGGCCCAATAGCGCATCAACACATTTTTCATATAATTCATCAATGAGGAGGCTGTGCTAGGGAAAAGTGCTTGCGCTAAGAATATTTTATCAATAAAATAAGCGGGGACCACAGGCTCTAATAAAGGTAATAGTTCAAAGCGATAAAGGGGGCTAGTCATGTCATGATAATAAGGGGCTTCACAAAGCAACTTAAGTGATGTTGACTGGGAGAACAAGTCACCACAAAAAGAGACATCGAGACACAAGATTTGAAAATTTAAAAAGAGGCACCTAGAGGTGGGAAAGAACACCTACCAAAGAACAGAGAACCCTAGAATTTTACAGAGACTAACACACCTCACTACTTACTCAATTTGATAAAGTTAGTATTTATTGTGGCATAAATAGTTTGGTTATTTGAACTACCACTACTTACAACTTAGGTAGTAAGACATGTTTATATGGTAGTTGTTTGTTCAATTTTCTAATGGATTTTGCTAGGGATGATTTCTTGGTAAACGTCTAGAAGAGAAGTTTGACAAAGGAAAAGCATGGAGGGATACTTAGATTATAGAGATTGTTCGAATGAGTTGTTTGTTGCATTTTTTAAGCCTTCTTTCATTAGGGCTAGATATATTCTTACCTTCATTGATGACTTCTCTCAATTTACTTGTGTGTACTTTCTTTAGAAAAAGGCATAAGTCTTTAAGAACTTTTAGTACTTCAAAGAACTCATAGAGAAACAATCTAGGATAGTTGTCAGGGTTCTATCCATAGATAATGGCGGTATGTTAACGATCAATTTGAGCAGTTCTATACTTAAGAGGGGATTAAGTTATAGCATGTATTTCTATACAGTCCTAGGAAGAATGAATTATCATTAAAACATAAGAACAAATCCTTGAAGGAAATGGTGAATCACATGATCCACTCTAGATCCTTTACACCCTAATTCTAGGTAAAGGTAGTAAACTATGTGAACTATATCCAAAACTAAGACTCATAAAGTGTTGAAAAGAATTACTCCTTTTGAAGCTTGAAGTGGTAGTAAGACATGTTTATATGGTAGTCGTTTGTTCAATTTTCTAATGGACTTTGCTAGGGATGATTTCTTGGTAAACGTCTAGAAGAGAAGTTTGACAAAGGAAAAGCATGGAGGGATACTTAGATTATAGAGGTAGTAAGACATGTTTATATGGTAGTCGTTTGTTCAATTTTCTAATGGACTTTGCTAGGGATGATTTCTTGGTAAACGTCTAGAAGAGAAGTTTGACAAAGGAAAAGCATGGAGGGATACGTATATTATAGAGATTGTTCGAATGAGTTGTTTGTTGCATTTTTTAAGCCTTCTTTCATTAGGGCTAGATATATTATTACCTTCATTGATGACTTCTCTCAATTTACTTGTGTGTACTTTCTTTAGAAAAAGGCATAAGTCTTTAAGAACTTTTAGTACTTCAAAGAACTCATAGAGAAACAATCTAGGATAGTTGTCAAGGTTCAATTTGAGCAGTTCTGTACTTAAGAGGGGATTAAGTTATAGCATGTATTTCTATACAGTCCTTAGTAGAATGAATTATCATTGAAACATAAGAACAAATCCTTGAAGGAAATGGTGAATTACATGATCCACTCTAGATCCTTTACACCCTAATTCTAGGTAAAGATAGTAAACTATGTGAACTATATCCAAAACTAAGACTCATAAAGCGTTGAAAGGAGTTACTCCTTTTGAAGCTTGAAGTGGTAGGAAACCCACAATGAAATATTTTAGGGTCTTCCAATGTCCAACATAGGTCCACATTCCCACAAAGAAATAAAAGTCTCTAGATGGACTCATAGTAGGTATTATATCTTTGTGGGTTATCCAAATGGAATAATGATACATTGCCTCCTTCTTCTAGTTACTCATGATTTATTCATTGAGAGGAGTGTTCACTTTGAGGAGGCCTCTTCAAGTCCAATTCTTAAAACTTCTACTTCAGTCACTTAGGCTACACTTGGGACAAATGATAGTTCTTTAGATGAGGCAAATCCACATGAGCACATTTTTGATGATGATGATTCTTCTTCCTAGACTTCAAATGACGAGTGATGATGAGGATCATCCTCTCTCCTCTCCTAGTCATTATTATGAGGATGAAAAATCTCCTCCTAACTCTCCTATCTTAGATACACTTTGGGATAGGCAAACTTTGTAGTTTATAGGTGATTGGGTTGGGGATCATTTAAACACTAGTCATACTTTGTCATAGTTCTCAGCACTGCCTCAAGTTTTTTATCACCTATGCTTCTAATCCACAATCTTTTTAGCAGGCATCATGCATTCTTGAGTGGGATGCAACTATGTTTCTTGATGAGGAACCACATTTTGGATTTAATCCCTCTTCGTTCGGAAAGGAAACTTGTTCAGTATAAATGGATATATTAGACTATTTTTTGGTAGATGGGTTAGTTGATAAGTTCAAAGCTCTCTCGGTGCTAAGGTATTTTTATAGGTTCCTAGTATTAACTAAATTGAGATCTTTGCACCCATTGATAAGATGAACTCAATCCAACTCATGCTTGCTATTGCCACTGCAAATCACTTCGAAGCTCATAAGATGGATGTGAAGAGTGCCTTTCTTCGTGGGGATCTTTAGGAGGAAATAAAAATGGAGTAGCCATAGGGTTTTCAATAAGACTCTTCATTGGTTTTTAGACTTAATAAATCTATCTATGACCTCAATCAAGCCCCTTAGGATTGGTATGTCAAGATGGATTCTTTTCTTCTTTGAGTTAGATTCACTCAATGCCATTATAATTTAAACCTCTATATCTTATAGTAGGACAAGTCTCTCTTATTCTTGGTTTTGTATGTTGATTACTTACTAATCATATGGAGATCTTCATCCTCAATTGTGATAGTAAAAACTGCCCTACATGATAGGTTTTTGATGACCAACTTGGGTTTGTTAAATGTTTTTCTTAGGATTGAGATCCATCAATTTTCTTGTAGAATAAGCATTGCATAGTATAAGTATGTTATTGTTGTACTCTCATGATTCCATGGGGTTTATTGCAAATCTACTCTAACTCCCTTTCTCTCTCAATTCAAACTTCAGAAAAAGTGTTCTTTACAAGTTGTTGGTAGCATCATTTATTGACTCACACTAGGCCCAATGTTTTGTATGCCATTGGCGTCGTCTTCAAGTTATATATAGGAACTTGATGAACTACATTTGAAGGTAGCTAAGTGGATCCTCCACTACATTTAAGGAACTCACAATTATGGGATTTACTACACAATAGGTATTGATATTGATTTGGTTGGGTATAATGATTTTGATTGAGTAGGTGATTCTTAAGATCACAAGTCCATTTCTGGTTACAACTTCTCACTTAATTTTGGTCCTATACATTGGTTGAGTAAGAAGTAGAGTGCTATTGCTATTTCTTCCACAGAGGCCAAGTATTGAGGTGCTGTGAATGCTTCCACTACAATCCTTTGGCTTCAACAGATTTTGACAGAGTTTGGTCTCTAATTTTGTAGGCCATTTGTCATATTTTGTCACAACTAGAGTGCTATCTTGATTTCTCGAAACTTGGTCCATCATTAGTAGACCAAACATAGTGAGGTCCACATGCACTATATTTGGGAGCTCATTCATGGACAAGTCATCTATCTCCACTATTTCTTAAATATTGAGCAGGTAGTTAACATCTTTACCAAACATTTACAAAAAGAAACTTTCCTCATTTACGAGATTTGTTGGGGGTGTGAGAGGCTACATTCTAGGGGTTTGGCTAGTCCTCTCTTATATTTTCTCTCTATTTGGGGTTATTCTTTCTCTTCTTTGGGGCCTTCTTCTTTTGTGGGGGATTTCTATGTACATGCATAGCTCATCATGCTTCATCTATCAGGACCCATGTTTTTACCCACCTAAGCTATGTTTAGAGGGTGTTAGTGTAGGTTTTTATTTTCCTTTATTTTTTGGTTTATTTATTTTTCCTATACATATATTTAAGCTTGCCTAAGTTATTATAAATTATATTTATGAGGGTAGATGGAATCTTCTATAAAATACATGTTTATAACTCCCACCTATTCTTGGTAGTTAGAGTTACTTGTTTAGTTGGATGTATATGCCACCTAGCTTAACCATTTGTTTTTCTTTTACCAAGTAGGTGTACTATTTGTTTGAGATCTTCCTAGTGGGTGCAACTCCCACCTTTTTTTGGTAGTTGGAGTTACTTCTCCCATTGGTTGTATCTACCTCACTTATATCTATTTATACTCCACTCTTCACTCATTTCTAGTGATGGAGAGTGAGCTTCCTTTAGGTTGTTTACATATCTCTTGTCTGGTAACTAGCTCTATTTTGTTAATTTGATTCTAGATCATTTGTTAAATAGTTCCATTGTATTTTCTCTTGCCGCACTAGGTCTTGGGTAGTTTCTCACTTATTTACAAAATCTAATAATTATGAGGAAAGGAGTTGAGTGTAGATTCAACTAGAAAAAACAGTCTCTTGATTGGATCAGATAAAGGCCTAACAAGAAAAGCAAAACTTCAAAGAGGTACATGAACAAGTAAACATGCTTCAACAATAGGTGAAAGTGTAAGATGAGAAATTCACAATGTAAGGCATCACATTTGAAAATGTAAATGCATCAATGTCTTATGTAGTTGGCCATCTATACATCTTGTAACATGAGATAATGTCCTAGTGCTCTAATGTATATCCTCCTATTCTTCATGTGTCAGGCCCCAAGGGTCCTCTCTTTGAGCATATTGATATATTGGTAAAGCTAGTTTAGGGGTTGCTCATTGCTCTATCCTTGCCAATGCCACTCACAAGTAAGGCTCCAATAGAGGCATTGATAAATGGAGGTTGCGTTGCAAGAGGAAGTACAACAAGGGCCTGCTAAGGAAATCCCAACAGTCTATGCTAAATTGGATGCTATATTGTACCTTATCACAATCTATTGCAATGATTATGAAAAGAATATGTCTACCTTGTGCCAAATGACCAATAGGGTGATAAAAACACAAGTGTTGATGGATGTGGAATTGCTCCCAAAAAATGTCATGCTTGATGGTATTGAGTAAGAATTTCAATGGATGGCTATTAAATATATTGAAGTGGGTGCATTGAGAGACAAAATGGATGAACTATAAATGATCATTGATGTAAAGAGCATTGAGTACAAATAAGTGCTATTGCCATTGGTGTAGAATGTCTACTACTTTCATAATCTAATAACATGTGCCAACACCTACAAGGATTGGTGGACCAAAAATAAGATACAATAGGTGAGGACAAAGATTATTTGGAACATTATTGCTAGTGCCACTAAATTTTAGGGATCCCCATTTAAAGTGCATGTGACTACAATAAATTTTGAAGAATGAAGTCTTTCTTGTTGCTCCTAAAGTTGAATCAATCCTCTCCTTGGGTTGATGATCCTTTTTGTCTTTTTGTATTTATTTTTGTTGTTGTGTTTTGAACAAACTTTTGTGACTATTTGGAGGAACAAAAGGAATTTTATGTTGAGAGGAGGGTAGCACTATAATTTTCCTCTAGATCATAGCATACATGAATATTATAATCTAAGTGATTAGCATGATAATCTTGCAAGACAATTATAACCTGATAAGAGTGTAGGTTTGTTAACTACGATTGTAGTCTAGTTAATTGGAGTACACTTGACAATTTGTACATGCAAGATGTAGTTTGAGATCCACCATACAGACAGACATGATTTATGCCATGATTTACACTGCATGCATGCAAACTATACGTTTGGAGCATTGATGTAAAGCACCTATAAACCCCTCGATGTGAATCATTGAAATAGAGACTTAATATAATATAGTAACAAATTTTTGCCATTTTCGATGCTCACAAGGTTGTGCAAAATCACACATTCTCATATTTTTGCAATTGCTATGTTCATGGCATTTATATCACACACAACCTAACAAGGGTACTCGAAACCTAGCATGCTTCTAGAGTGAAAAACACTTGTATGTTAACATGCATAGGTAGATCACCACCCAAGTGTTAGCTACGGTCTAAGCATGCATTTTCCAAATGATTAGTAATAATATGAAATTTGAGATGTTTATCACACCACTTGTTCCAAGATACAATACATCAATGAAGAAACCAAGGCAAGCTAAAGGAAAATCCATGATAACAATAAACTTTAACAAATTTAATTAGCAGTAAAGTGAAAGGGAGTAAAGGGAGGAGTTTCTTTCTAAACCTATTTTCTTTTGTTGTCCAACATAGCGAGTAAAGTGTACTAATAATAAATCTAGTTGGATATGGTAATCTAAAAATACATTTCAAGTGATAGGAGGAAACACCAACAATAATGTAACCAAGCCCGGTTAGATTACATCCATAATTATAACCTACATCCAATTATATGTCTTTCTGATGTCTAATAATAAAGTGAGGTCACAAAAATCCCAATTCATGAGCAACCAATAAAACCAAGAGCTTGCTCACCCCTTAGTGCAACACTACATACTTTTATCTCAATACAAGCACACATACACTTTAATTCAATAGTTGCATTTGATAGTGGAGTGTGTTCAAAACCTCTCTATGAGGTCAAACATGCACATCATCATGTACACATTATATTTTACACACCAAACCACATTGTTGTATAGAACACATTACATAACATACAATGAAAAAAGAGAAGAGTCTATAATTATATCATGACACACAAGACAATGTGTTCACTAACTTGTATTATTAACATCACACATTTGCATAACCAATACTCTTAGATGTTATTATAAATTTGATTGTAAGTGTATTATACAACATCTATTCCCACTTTTTAGATGAATATTATAAATAATCCTTGTGATGATGCAATGCTAGCTCGAGAACCTCTATTCTCTTCTCCTCTAGAAGGCATCATTATAGTAGTATTAGTCAATGCTTTTCACACTTTAGGAGTCTAGGTATGGGATAGAGACTTTGAAACACCCATTTTAGATTGATCCAACTCCTGCATAATAGAAATCTATCTCTACCACAATGTCTAATAAACAAAGTTTATTCATCCTTTTCTTCTATTCTATCTTGATAGCCTTCATTTCTTAAATCTTTTTCTCAATCTTTGATTCAATATGCTTAGTCTTGAACTACATTTCCATATCACATGGTTTAATGGAAGCAATCCCTTTCCTTTTCTTAGCTTCTTTCTCATGATGATTAGAGTTCTTGAATTGAGTACTTTTCATCTTGAGTTGCTTATTTCCCTCATAAAGTTATTTATCCAAGTTAAATACTTGTGCTAACAACCCACTTGACTACCAATCTTCACATGTCATTGGTTTGTCTCAACCATGTTCACCTTTTGCATTGTGTTGTATTATCTTCCATTTAACTCTTCCCTTTCTCTACCTCCACTCCTATCACAAGACGCTAATTTGTGTATAAGTTATGATGGACCAACTAATTTATGGCCTCTCAAATGGTTGAGAATCTATCTTCTTTCCTATGACTCATCTATTTTGTGCGGTGGATGGTCTTCTATGTTTGTTAGATGGTTTGATGGTGTTTGTGTGAAGGTGTTCCAATGAAAAGGATGAGCTATAGCTAGTAGTTTTTTCTGGGTGTTTGTGTTGGGTTGGTTTGTTTTTAGAGGAACGATAGACTAGCCTTTGAGATTTGGGACCTTGTCTTATTTTATATAATTCACACCTAATAGGCATCTCATAATTATGAACTTACACATTGTATTAAAGATATATATTTTAATGAAGTGCTAGTAACATTAATAGTGTACATCTTTCTATGCATTGATCATCATTCATGTTCATTACTATGTTTGCTCAATTCTTCCATTAAACTATCTCACCACTCTTTATATTAACTTTAAGAATTAATCTATCTCACCACTCCTTATATTAACCTTAAATTAATAGTTGAACACAATTAACTATTTGTGTACAATGGTCAACTTTCTTAACTTCCTTTTCTAACCCAAGGTAAAATATGTCTCACTGGAAACCATTTGTTGATCAATAGAAACAATTGTCATATTATCCTTTATCATGAATGACTCCTTTGAACTACCTTGAATGCTTAGATACTTATGTGATATGTTCAAACATGGCACATGAGCACATATTATGTTGCTCCATTTAAAAATCATACTCTATTTTCTCTAGGTTGGTGTCTATTATTGTAGCAATAAAAACACATCAAAATAATTACAATGAAAAACACAAGAAATGTCAAAACACATAAATTTGAGAGAATTTAACTTTTTTATATAAGTAGTGTGCATCTCCTAGCTATGGTATAAAGACTTGAGAATTATAAGTGGGAAGGTGAGATGAGGAAAACATCCCTAATTTAGACAACCCAAACATATCTTGTTGCCCTAATCTTTTCCCTACTTTAGTTGGTGACCATCTTTCCAATCCAATCATTCGTTATACATAACCATCTAGATTGCTTTTGGCATATTTCGTTTGCTAGCTAGGAATTAATCTCATTTGCCTCTACTGTTGATGATTGGTAGCTAGTGCTACAACCAACCGTTATGCTCTTTAAAGTGTTTGTTCGATTTTTTTTAAAAAATTGTAAAACATAAAAGAAATTGTTGTAATTGTAAGTAGATTTTAGAGGCAAATCATTCTAGATCCGAAGATGTTGTAGGAACTCCAACAACAAACACTGCTCACACAAGGCAAAGATATCGAATTGTAGGATACAATATCAAACAAACAACTTGATATCTTTGCCTTGTGTGAGCAGTGTTTGTTGTTGGAGTTCCTACAACATCTTCGGATCTAGAATTATTTACCTCTAAAATCTACTTACAATTACAACAATTTCTTTTATGTTTTACAATTTTTTTTAAAATCGAAAAATCTATTTTTGATAAAATATTATGTAAATTCAGATTCATTTAGAAAAAATATATACCTTTGAAAAAATACTAAAAATAAGCCCTCAATCAAAAGTTCTCCCAAAAGATTAGAGTGCATTTGAGTAAAACGGTTAGTGACGGTCAAAATGAACATCAAATTGAAGATGTAACTCTGGCTTGGGATGGTCGAATGGCCATCAAATTTACCAGAATGAAATTCTCAGCAGTGACGGATAAATGGCCGTCAAATTTGATGAGGGAAAATCTTGAAATGTCCGTCAAATTTACTATGCAAATAAATTTACTTGGTGACGGTCAAATAGTAGTCAAATTTTATATCATAAAATTTTAAGCAGCGATGGTCAAATGAATATCAAACTTACGTAACAAAATTATAAGTGGTGACGATCAAATTTAACACACGTAACTTTGGGGCGATGACAGTCAAATGGCCATCAAAATTAACAGGACAAAATTCTGGTCATTGACTGTCAAATAGGCGTCCAATTTAAGAAAATGAATATTAGTTGGAGACCGTCAAATTGCTGTTAAAATGAAAATTTTATGGTGACAGTCGTTTGGAAGTCAAATTTAACCAGTCAAAAGTGTGGGCAATTGTTAAATTTAAAGCAGGCGAAGAAGATTGGTAAGCAAAAGATGATGGATGTAACATCATTGCTATTAGTTGGTGCAATGCTCCCCAAGCCTCCATTTCCAATGCTTGTGTTAAGGACAGATGAATCTGTATTAAAACAATTAGAAAAGAAATCATCAAATGTATATTCTGCACAATTTAGCATCAAAATGTTTTGATAAATACATTAGAGAAAGATGTCAAAAATAGCAGTTAGTTTTGGAAACATCTGTGGTCTATTAAATGAATCCTTGATCTGTTTGTAGAGAGTTTTGCATACAATGAGAGCAGTACAGTGTGCTTTCATTCTAACATCCAGTTTACAATGAAATGAAATGAACGTTTTTAATGACGTCCAAGAGACCAAAACAGTCTATGGGACCCACAGTCACAGCAGACCGCACAAAAACAAAAAAACCAACAAGTGGCCCCCAGCTAATTCTGGCTGCTGCTCTCAATCTCCTTGCTGATCATCATTCTTATTGTTACATTCAGTGGTACTAAGTTTGTTCAATTTCTGCATCTTATCTTATTTGAGTTTTATCATGTTCTGATCACTGACTTGAGAACATACACAAACAGCACATAGGTGTAGATACACTTTTGTTCCAGTGTGCAAATCTTTGTTCTACTGTCAATGAACAAAACTTTACTGTGTTCAATTTGACAGCCATTTGACAGTCCCTGACCAAATTTTCAGTTTATTAAATATGGTGGTCATACCAAAGGGCTCTAGTTTAATTGGTTGGATACAATTGGTGAAGGTGATGGTATGTTATTTCATTACACCATCCATCAAAGTTCAGACTTTACAGATGTAATAAATAAGAGATGAGGCTTGGATCTTTCCACAACTTTGGCAGAATGGATACCCCTCAATCCTTGGCTCCCAAGTAAAACAGTTTCAACCTAAGACTCATGCTCCTATATTGATAATTAAATGATTCTATAGATTTGATATAAAACCCTTCCCCCAAAACGACCGTCCCTACCTATACCTAAACTTTAACGGTATACATTTAACTTCCTACAACCATTACCATAAAATTTTACCATGTCAATTTAAAGGTCATTTAACAGCCTCCAACTAATATTCAGCTTCTTAACTTTCAAGCCCATTTCATCATCACTGCCCAAAATTTTATAATCTTAGATTTGACAGCCATTTGAGTGTCATTGCCTAAAAGTTGAGTATGTTAAATTTGACCGTCATCGCCCCCAAAATAGTGTAGGTTAAATTTGATGGTCGTTGCTAAAAAATTTTTATATTAAATTTGATAGCCATTTGACCATCATCGCTCAAAATTTTCCCATATTAAATTTAACATCCATTTGACCATCCCAGTGTAGAGTTTTAAGTTTTAAATTTGATGTTTATTTTGACCATCAGTGATCAGAACATGATGAAACACGAATAAGATAAGACGCAGAAACTGAACAGACTTAGTAACGATAGCCCAGAGATTGCTGAATCTAACAATAACTTGTAAACTGGATGTTAGAATGAGAGCACGCTGTATTGCTCTCATTGTATGCAAAAAATTCTACAAACACAATAAGGATTCATGTACTAGACCACAGATGTTTCCAAAACTAACTTATGTTTTTGACATCTTTCTCTAATGTATTTATGAGTACATGTTTTGATGCTAAATTGTAGAGAGTACACATTTGATGATTCCTTTTCTAATTTTTTTTAATACAGATTCATCTGTCCTTAACATTAACCCAAGCATTGGAAATGGAGGCTTAGGAAGCATTGCACCAATTAATAGCAATGATGTTACATCCATCATCTTTTGCTTACCAAAATTCTTCACCTTTGATTTGTAGAGCTTTAAATTTGTACTTGTTTTCTAAATTGTAATTTTGTTCTCGAAACTTCAATTTCAGTAGTTAGATGAGAAATATTTTGATATACATATTAAATTATCCCAAGAAAGAGTGAAGAATGGCCGATGGAAGGTGCAAGAGAATTATGAAGGAAGTGTGTAACATATCCCCAAGAACTGGAACTTCCACTCTGACTTTGCTTATCGACTCATCCACTGCACTTCTAACACACTTCAAAATAAAATAGGTGTTAGTATTAGTGTGTATATATATCAATGTTTCATGAAGTCTCGAGATGAGGGTGCATAGAGACAGGTCTTGGGGATTGGGCCAAGGGCCTAGATTTGGGGATAGTGAGGGGATGGCAGCAGAGCGGCTATACATATATATACAAATATATGTAGGACTTAAAAAAATAGTTATAAAATAAATATAAGGAATAACGTGTGAAACTTTAAAATACTCAAACAGATTATACATTGAACAATGAAAATACTGAATATCAATATATTATGTTATATTCAAAATTTCAAAATGATGATTACATTCAAAATTCAAATGCAATTGGTAAATGGCCTAGTGCCTCAAATCATCATTCATCCCCAAAGTCCTCTCCAAACTCCTTATCACTCAAATTGCTAGAATCCTCAAGGTCGAGCTCCTCCAAAGCAATACCAACCAACTCTGTTTGTGCTACATCTTCATCCACTTGTGCTTTCTCTTTTGGCTCTACATCCCCTTGGGTTGCTAGACTCTCCTTGTACATAAGCATGTTGCAGTCAATCAGACACAAGGCATTATGTACAACTACAAACTTCTTCGCCCTCTTAGAGGTAAGTCAATTCTTCTTAACATAGTAGATTAAACTATAAGTAAATCAGTTCTTCTTAGTAGCAGAAGAACTAGAAACTTGGGACAATAGACGAATGGCTAGTTTGGTGGTCAAAGAATTAGACCCATGCATAGTCCACCATAGAATTGGATCCTCCTGTACGCCATAGTCTCCCTATCCATTTTTTCCTCCTCTGAATATCCTCTAAGAGGGGCAAATTTTGTCCACTCAGTACAAATGATGCTAGCTTGTATATAATCATACATCTTCTGAATGGCCTTGATGAATCATGCCTTTACCTTAGCATCTGTATAGGGGTAACTTTGTTAGGCCTTTACACATAGCACTTTGGGTTCAATGCATAGGCAACCATGGGCAATGGAGTGTTGAGCTTCTCCCATCGGTGATGAATGATTGGCTAAATATGTTTATTGTAGAACTCTAATGTGGGGTACTTCTCTTGTACAATGGCTTTAATTTGGCCAGGCATATTGTCATTGATACACTCATACACCTCTCTAAGGCTAGGTGCATTTGCATCCCCATATATAATTACTTTGAAGATTGGAGTGATGATGACAACAATGTATGTTGCATCAGTCCAAAAAGTGTCACTCTTCACTACCTCCTTGACCCTCCTCCCCTGTTTTAACTTAGAATTAGGCCACCGATTCCACTTTGTTGTCATGACCATTAGTTGCAATGCCTCTTGTAGCTAAAGCATCCTCTCCAAAAGAATGAAATATGAGGCATATCTAGTCTCTACAAGTTTTAAAAAATCCTTTTTAGAGAAGGTCCTGAAGAGTGCATGTGAATGTTATGCCCTTAATCCTATAGGGTGTATATGGTTAAAGTAGCCAGCTTGTGGCTCCCTTAACTCCTAATTAAGTTATATAATCATTATTATAGTCATATATAGGTAGTTAGGTCATCCTAAGGGTTATAATTAAGTATCTAAGTCGGCCTAGGTGGCAACCATGACATAATTAGGTATGTATATGAGCTAGTGATAAGTTTATTATCATCATATTACAAATTGTGTTCTCATTGAAGATATTTGGAGGTTTACCCCTCGAAGTGGCTTGTTATTCTCTATTATTATCAATTATTTTGAGCATATTTCATATTATATTCTTCTCTTGTGCAATTTATTTCATTACAAGTGGTATCAGAGCATGATCTTGGCACTGCGAAGGCAAGAAATAAGGTGATTTTAAAAAAATTTGGAGCTCATTTTGGGAAGTGTACATCTCTCTCATTTTGGTGAATCTTTCCAAGATTTTTAAAGGGTTTTTCAATAATATATTGAAGCTACTATAGTCCAGATTTGAGATCAATTAGAGTAGAATCAAGGGAGTTATTGTAGAGTTAAGGTTTCCACCATTTTTGCTCCTAGGGCTGCAATTCAATGAATTTTTTCCTAATTTCTGTAGGGTTGAACAAGGACACTTGGATACACCTATAGTCTTGATTTGGAGAAATTTGGAGTCATTTTCAATAAGTTATTGTAATTTTAGGGTTTTCATAAATTCACTACATAGGCTGCAATTTGTGAAAAAATTTAGACTTATTTATATTTTTTGAAATCTTCTAGAAAATTATTAGGGCTCTTCTTTTTAAAATTTTAATTTTGGGACGACCCACAAAAACAAAAAATAGAAAAAAATTATTACATTTTGCACTATATGGCTGGACCACAGACTGGAGGTAGGGGCAAAAGTTCATATACTCTTGGTAAGACTCTTGACAAAAGTGACTCATCACTAGAGGATATGGATAAGATATCTGTGGAAGAAGATACCAACAAGATGAAGGAGGATATGCATCTCTTTCCATGAAGATTGAATGCCTTAACATGAGATATATCTGGCATCCATAACACATTAGCTAATCTTAGCACTTATATCTAGAGTCAATTAGGCTCACAACTAGATGTTTCAAGTAATCAAGGTGAATTATCTAGGTTAACTAATCTAAATCCAAATGCTAACACTAAAATGGGATCTAAGTGTTAGCTACCGTTGCACCTAAAGATCGACCTGTTAATGCCTGATACAACCACTTGACTTAACAAGCATGGGAGGTGGTTAAGCCCTTGTCACAAACCACCGCAGCACAACACTGAACAAAGAGACCAAGGGCCACACCTTGCAACAATCCCCCCAGCGCAAGCGCAGGGTTTGAACCCATGACCTTGGCTCTGATACCAATTGTTAGTTGCCGTTGCACCAAAAGATCAACCTGTTAATGCCCGATACAACCACTTGACTTAACAAGCATGGGAGGCGGTTAAGCCTTTGTCACAAACCATCAGCGCAGCACTGAACAAAGAGACCAAGGGCCACACCTTGTAACACTAAGAACTAGTTACCAAAGGTGGACATGCGCAAGTTTGATGGCAAGGATCCATTGACTTGAATTAATCAGATGGAGAATTTTTTGATGTTCGTCAAATTCCAAGTGGACAAAAGGTGATAATGGCTTCCTTATATTTTGAACTAGAATAATTCATTTAGTATCGATGGCTATGTGCATAATGGAATAAGAAGGGTCTCAATGTCACATGGACAATTTTTGCGGAGGAGTTACAATCATAGTATCGTAATAGTGTAGCAACAACTACTTCAACTAGTTAGCTAAATTACAACAAGTCAAGGCTTGTATATTTAACAATTCCAGAACCTATATGTGAGAATAGATACACTTTCAAAAGAGAACTTGAATGACTTATTTTTGGGTGGTCTCAAGGATCACATCCAACATGAGGTATGCATGTTTAGCACTAATTTTATATCTGATTCTTTTGAATATTCTAGCATGTAAGGCAGAAGATAAGTTTTTAATTCCTAGAGGGCAAGGGTTCAATGACATAAGAGAGTAGAGATTTGTAGCACAACCATTCTCTCAACCCACTAGACTAACTCCTCAAAAAAATAAAGAGAAAAAGACCAAAAGGCTATGTTTCAACTTTGATGGAAAATATAGTAGAGGACATAAATGTGATGAGAAGAAGTTGTTCTACATTGAGGCTACCTATGATGAAGAAAAGGATGAAGAAGAGCCAATGGTGGTGGTAGATGAATTTGAAGATGTCCAACCAACTATCTCATGTCATGCACTATCAAGTATCAGCAACCCACAAACACTTAGGGTAAGGAGTTTCCTTAAACAACAAATGGTGACAATATTGATTGACTTAGGGAGTATGCATAACTTCATCAATAATAAATTAGGGATAAAATTGAATTTTTTTTGTCTACCCTACCCCAAAATTCTAGGTTATGATTGTAGATGGTGGTACAACCAATTGTTTAGGAAAATGTCATAGTATTAAACTTACTTGGGAGACTACATGATAGATAGCCCTATGTTTGCTATGGCTAGAGTAGACATTGTTTTGGGAGTTCAATGGCTCGCTACCTTGGGCACAATAGAGATGAATTTCTAGGAACTATTCATGAGTTTCTACTTAGAGGGTAGAAAATATGAGCTAAGGGGGTTGCATGCAAAGAGTCCATACTTGGTAAGTGCACACAAAATGAGGTTGAAAAAATATGTGGATAAAGGTATGTCTCAATTATTATCATTGGAAGTGCAACAACCAAAGATTCTTGCATCAACTATGCAGCAAGTAGTTCCATTTTTTGGGGATATGCTTATAAGAGGACCTTCCAAGAGTGATCATGGTCAAAACCTTTGACTACCAAAGAACCTTCCACCTTCTGTCACTTCCTCATTATAGGCATACACTAAGGTGAGAGTAGTTGATGACCACTTCCAACACTAGCAAGCATGATATAAGCCATTATCCTTGAAACACCATATGTTGGATCACAAGTGGGCACCCAATTTGGATGGGCCTCTCAAAGGTTCAAAAGGAGTAATAATAGAGCATACAAGTTGATGTTACCCAAGTCAAAAAAAGATACAACCATTCTCCCCTATCTCTAGCTTGGAGAAGGTTAACAAACACAAAGTTTCATCCCAAACAATGTTACCAAAGCTCGATGAAGAGGAAGAATCATTTTGGGACCTCAAACAATCTACCTCATCTAGCAGAAGAATTTTCCAATTGAAGATACCACATGGGATGATGAAGATTTTATACAGAAGCATCCACACTTGATTAGCATTGAGGACAACGCTTCTTTGAAGTGTCAGGGCATGCTATGCCCTTAATCCTATAAAGCATATGGTTATGAGTAGTCAAATTGTGCCTACCTTAACTCCTAATTAATATATATAATCATTATTATAGTCATATATAGGTAGTTAGGTTGTCCTAAGGGTTATAAGTAAGTATCTAAGTCGGCTTGGGTGGAATCCATGGTATAATCAGGTATATATATGAGCTAGTGATAAGTTTATTATCATCATATTGTGAATTGTGTTCTCATTGGAGATATTTGGAGGTTTTCCCCCTCAAATTGGCTTGTTATTCTCTATTATTAACAATTATTTGTAGCATATTTACTATTATATTCTTCTCTTGTGCAAGTTATTTCATTACAGTGAAGTATGGTGGTTGTAGATAAACATCTACACATCTCTAGCATCATTCATCACCTCTTTGATCCATTTGAATTTGCCCACGTCCTTGAATGCATCATTCATGGCATGCATAGAAGGGGTCCACCAGATATTCTTGTAGGCTATCTCAATCAATTTCCCTATATATTTGTACACATTTGTTACATCTGTCACTACTTGCACCTCATTCTTTGGTCCAACCTTCTCAATAGCATATCTAAGGATTTGTAACTAAAAATCAATAGCCTTGTGGTGCCCTGAATAATCAATAACTCTAAGGAAGTAAGAGCCTTATGCACATGTGACTGTAATGTTGATGAGTGTATGATAGATAATATCCGTCCACCCATATATGATTATGCTACATCCACTAGTGGCCAAGGTAGCTTTCATTTTCTCCATGAGAATATTAATCTTGGAATAGTTTTAATCCAAAATTGTTGTCATCAATTTGTTCTCCCATGGTGGCACATATGATTGTCCTACTCTTATATTATTTTTTCCATAGCCTCTTTATAATAAGAAGAGCAAGCCACATGGAATGGAAGCCATTGACAAAGAAGAAATTGCCAATGGCATCATTTGCCTCATCCCTATTCTCTACATTAAATAAATTTGCCACATCACTACTGGTATTGGTCATTCTAGGTTCCCTTAGGCTTTGCTATCCCTAAAATAAATGGCAAAGTAGTAGATTTAGGATGAGCTAAAACTCTTGGATCTGGGGCAACCCTAGTACTAGTAAGGGGTAAGTGCACAAAGATGAGGGACCAAAAGGGGGTCTTAAGATGCCACTTTTTTTGAAATCAGGAAAAACTAATGTTGGATGAGAAATTTAAGATAGTTACACTCAAAATTTGAAATATAACAAAAACAAGAGTTGTAATGCTCCGAATCTAGTTTCTAAACTGCTATTTTTTTTTCAAAAATGGTTGAGATTAAGGGGTTCAAAAACGGGGAGCACACAAATTACTCCTATTTTTCTCAATAAAACATAACATAGCATTTGGTGTGCTCCCCATAAAATGTTAATTTTTTTTTAGTATTTCAAAAATTGCTTCAGTGAGAAATTAGCTAATACCATGTAGTTTATCCCTGATTTTTCTCATAATTTTTTCATGAATAATTGATTTTTTACTAATTTTCAAATTGGACACATCCTAAAAAATAGGAAATTGAGCATGCTCCCCCCTAAAATTTTTGAAAACTAATCAAAAATCAAACTTTTTTTGAATACGTGTAGAATGGAGTCTAGTTTCTAAAACTATAACTTATTTGAAATTTTGATGAACAGTTAAAAAAGTAAAAAATACTAGACACTGGTTTTTGACAAAAAAACAGATACACTAACAAAAGAAATTAAAGATAAAACCCTTAACATACACAAAATGTGAAAATTATTATATGGTTAGATAGCTAACATAGAGCTTAAGATTATGGTGGTATTTTTTTTTACTTTTCATTGAAAAAAGTGCAATCCTGATGGGGAGCATGCTCCAGATTATGTGAATTTTGTTAGAATCTGGAAAAACATGTCCTTGGATGACCTAAACATAGTCGAAGCCTTTAGGTTGGAAGCCCAAGGCAAATCCAAGCCTAAGGCTTGGAAATTTCCAAGGCAAAGCATAACGCAAGCACGTTATAATGTGCTCACGTTATGCTAAACTGAATCACTCACTCCTTCCCCTCCTCTCTTCCTCCCCTCATCTCTCTGTCTCACCTCTACTTCCCTCCTCTCTCTCTCTCTCTACTTCCCTCCCCTCTCTACATCCTACCCTCTCACTCTCTACTTCCCTCCCTCTCTACCTCCTACCCTCTCTCTCACTCTCTACTTCCCTCCCCTATCTACCTCCTACTCTCTCTCTCTCTCTCACTCTCTTCTTCCCTCCCCTCTCTACCTCCTACCTTCTCTCTCTCTCTTCTTCCCTCCCCTCTCTACCTCCTATCTTGTCTCTCACTCTCTACTTCCCTCCCCTCTCTACCTCCTCCCCTCTCTCACTCTCTACTTCCCTCCCCTCTCTACCTCCTACCCTCTCTCTCACTCTCTTCTTCCCTCCCCTCTCT